>OU015455.1:0-4800000 GCA_907164795.1 Hemaris fuciformis | reverse complement strand
TTAAAGATCTTATTTAATGTTATATATGATTTCTATCAAAATAGAGTTTTAGAGAGAGAGATGGCCTCGAGGTTTAGGTGCGGTGGAGAATTCCGGCGATCGCGAGGTTAAGAACAAGTCACACAACTCTGACTTTACGCATTTATGTGTGTATCAGTGGCGGTACTTCCATAGAAGCCCAAAAGCCCAGTTTGCCTTTTAAAATTCCAAATAATAATTTTTAAGTTTGAAATCTTTATTTAACTAAAGCAATTTGTCAAATAGAGACCCCATAATAAGCAAATATAAGGTAGACATTACACAATTAACGTTTAACGCTTTTGGGCTTCTATGAAAGTCCCGCCACTGGTGTGTATTCACTAATTATAATCACGCACTTTAACGGTGAAGGTAAACATCGTGAGGAAACCTGCACACCTAAAAAAGTTCTTAGGAATTTGTTAGTGTAGTCCGCCAACCTGCACTAGGCCAGCATGGTTGACTAAGGCCTTAACCCTCTCAGTTGCAGAGGAGGCTCGTGCCTAGCAGTGGGACGTATATGGGCTGATGACGATGTGAGAAAGAGCATTGTAGTGATGGTCAGTCCAAAACACATGCCAACCATATTGCGAAGTTGCGTGTGTTTCTCATTATTAACGCTAATTTTAATAGTAGTGGATAGCTCAAACATGAATTTTTGACGACTTCGTTAAAAAGTTCTTAGGATATACAACAATGTAAAATTTCAAGTCTTCCAATTTTGTTTAGCCAGTATGGATTTAGCTGTAGCGTGTCTTGTAGTAGAGTATAAACATTGATATAGTGTAAATTATTATGTATTTTCTAATATTTTTTGTTTATTGTTTCAGGTAAAATACGAGAAATCATCTAAAAGTAGTTTTCATCAGAGGTTTGCTGATAAAAAAAATATTAAAAACTAGCTGACCCAGCGAACTTCGTTCCGCCTAACAGTCGATTCTTTAAATATTTTTTATTGTTTTAGCATAAGTTACTCTTTATTACATCAGCTACCTGCCAATAAAAGTCCCGTCTAAATCGGTCCACCCGTTTCAGAGATTAGCCGGAACAAACAGAGAGACAGACAAAAATTGAAAAAAATGTTATTTTGGTATATGTACCTTATATATATACATCCATACGCATTTATTAAAAAGTAGTTACTTCAAAATTACAAACAGACACTCCAATTTTATTTATTTGTATAGAATTATAGATTACTTATGGTCAGGTTTGATGTTACGAAAGATTATGAGCGCCAACTGATGGTTCCACATCTTAAATTTACCCTTCACCTTGGATTCACGACAAGCATCAGTCCGGAACTGTAGAACAATAGCTGGTCCTACTTCCTCGTGTCACTCGACAATCTGTCAATAACTTTCTTTTGTTTGACATAACATGCTGTTAAAGGCCTAATCGCGTCTGATCGTGTCCTTGATGGTGGAGCAATGTTTATGTTAGAATTTATTTAATTTATATTTATGATAAATACACGACTTTTTAGTCCTAGTAATCCAGTTTAGTAATGGATAATAATAATAAATAGCTGGGCGCGGAATGAACTTTAGTGATTCTCCATTTTACATTTGTGTTCATTATGAGTTATATCGCTTTTAAACGAAAGACTTGGGGAATCTATTTCTTAGAATGACTAAGGCGTCTTGTAACTTTATCAGGTTGATTAGATTGATTCTGCTTCTTTTAGATCGGTTTTTGCAAATATTTCGGGGCTTTTGGACAAAAATATATGGTAATTCAGAAGTCGGACGAAGTCAACAGGTTAATTCCACGCACTGAGCCTAATACTAATACTCGTTTTATGTGGTATTCGCAAACAAGAAATATTTGACCCGGGTCTAAGTGTATGTAAAATCTATATAATATTTTCTTTATTTCGGACACTCAAGACATTTGTAATTTATTGTGTATTGTGTGGTGCAGTAAATATCTTTAAATGTTTGTCCTCCTTCCGACTAATAAAAATAATATGGGCTTTTCAAAACACTATCCAATCTTATCTCTAATTACGATAAGAACCTTAATTGAAACTCAAAGATGTAATGACAACACATCGTAAAGTTCATACATCACTCGGCACGTCGTAAAATCTGATGGGCTCGTAAAAATATGTTTTTAGACATATTTTCCTTAATACATAAGTTTAATGAGATAAATATTTTAATTTTGAATTATTTCCTTCTACATTAGAGGCTTAGAATATTTACATTTTTTTCTACTGCATCGGAGGCGCGTTTACGAAGGTACCTAGATGGTTTGTAAACTCGATGTATTATGTATGTAGTAGAATCTTAGAATAAAGTTATTTTACAAGTAATTTGCATAGACAGTCAAGACCCAAACATAATTAATATTTAACATACATACGTAACCTTGTATTCCCCGAAGGGGTATGGAGAGGTGCATTTCTGCACCCATATTTCGCCAGGTATCAGTCCCACGTAATAGATGGCGAGCCTATTGCCGTTTTTTCGGGCACATTTCCAGACTTCGTGCTGCTACTCAGAATTTCCTAATGGAAAAACCCAATAACACTTTGCCCGACTCGGGAATCGAACCTAAGACCTCTAGATGTGTCGTGCGATCTTAATCGTGCGAATTTAATTCATATATAAATCAACTTTACGTACCTATATGCTTTGGATTATGTCTTTTCCGTCAAATAATGCAATAAAAGTGACTCCAGGAACAAGATGCGGCCTTGTCCGCGCCGAATGTTATTCAATTACCAGAAACAATAGTGCTAATATCCTAATAGATTATTGCCGGATCGAATGGCAAACTTCTTAATTTTGTATACGTACGTACAGTCGCACCCAACTATTTTACTTCAGTTCTGAAATCTGATTGGTAGGCAATTTTCGGTATCGCTCGTGTCATCGTTGACTTTCTTTTATATACCTATCTGTATTTTCATTCAGCTTCAGTCCATATACGTCCCACTGCTGGACACGGGCCTCCTCTACAACTGAGAGGGTTTAGGCCTTAGTCCACCACGCTGGCCTAGTGCGGGTTGGCGGACTACACACCTAAGAAATTCCTAAGAACTTTTAGGTGTGCAGGTTTTATCACGATGTTTTCCTTCACCGTTAAAGCAAGTGATAATTCATTGTGAATACACATATAACTTCTAAAAGTCAGAGGTGTGTACCTGGGGCTTAAACCTGCGACCGCCGAAATTCTCGACCGCGCGCCTAAACCTCGATACCATCACTGCTATATATCTGTATTTGCTAATATACATTTTGATGTCAGATCTGTATAGATATTCTTTCAGGATAGGTAATGTTGGATTTTACATAATACATATAGTGCTAATTTTCCTGCCTACGTTAGAAATTTCCAATCATCATCATCATCAACCCACATACGTTCAACTGCAGGGCACAGGCCTCCTCTATAACTTTTAAGAAATTTCAAAAATAGCAAAATACCGTTATGTAACATAAATTCGTTAATTTTTTCATAAAAACAGAAATAGGTAATTCTAAAATCACACTTACTGGACGAAATACAGTAGGTTTGCTTTGTTAGTTTTCTGAAAGACAGTGGTACCAATCCGGTCGAGCAGGGCAATTTTTATAAATGCAATACTAAAATAAATAGTGCTAATTATTAAATTGAAGATATGAAAATACACCAAGTCCTCCGTAAGGAGATCTTATAACCTAAATAAAAACTAACACAAATGTATTAAAATGCCACTAATCTTCAAATATATTAGTAACAAGCAGATTATCTCCAAACATTACCAATGTTTTCGTAACCGCTTATATGGTGCAGTGTTCAATTAGCACTTCTCAAATGATGTTAAGCCAACAACAATCAACACACAAACGATCGTTTTAACTTTGACAGGTCTAAATGGCAGCGGATTAATGGTATTGTACAAATATGTTTGTATGTTATTAGATTCGCAATTGAATATTAATTTAGAATGACGTATTTGCTTAGACTTAGTGAGGTATTCAGATTTTATGGATAAGTAAGGAAATACAATGGTACATTTTTATACCTACTCTTATTAGTTTTTCCCAGTTAAGTACATGCTTTTGAAAGGACGGAGCTGCTTAGTGTATGTGTATCTGATTGATCTCAAATGTTCAAGAAGTGAGTGAGACGATCGCTTGTAATTTTATCACTTATTAGATGTAGCTTATTATTCCGAAGCCGTTTATTTCAGATTTAGAATAAGTCATACTCTTTCTATAGCCTTTATCTATACATAGGAGGTCTATCAAAGGGATTGAACTTGGTCCTTAATTTTAAGCATGTTCTAAGTCGTCCTTCATTTAGCTACTGTCAAGGTCAAATTGCCCATTTTTTTTGGAGTTTTTGTCTACCTTTGAATCTATGTCCGAAAAAAACTATTTTATTAAACCCCCAAGACGTAAAACGTGAGCAAACCAGAACCGATGCACGCAGAATAACAATATACGAAACGTTTAAATCACATAAATTATTCTCCACATTTTCCAACGCAATTAAGGCTTAATTCTACGCATACAGTCACGTCCTTTTGCAAAATTAATGACTGGCTTCTGTTCGCGATGTTACGTGTTAATTCAAAATTCGATCCACGCATTGTCTCAATCTGACTTCGAGATACCAATGTCATGTTTCTAAACGGTTTTGACGTAAACGCCATGGATTAATAAGCGATTTTCGACTGTATGTCTGTGGATAAAAGCTCAATTTATTTTGATGTTTATTGAGCGTAGTTATGAAAGATACTTTTTGCGCACGCGCCATTATTGGTGTTACTAGGTAAAGGGCAGACGTGCCTCACCCAAGTATAATAATACCGCGAAAAAGTTGCTCTGTGTCGTGTCATGACGCGGTTTTGTCTATGAAATGGATGGCGTTGCGGTTGTTGGAATAGACAAATTGTTTTTTAATTGAGCCACTGCGATGGCGTAAGGTTATGATTGTTGTTACGGTATAATTGCATGCATTATGCTTTATTTGCCACCGTCTTCAATTCACCTCTTCAGTTTCATGACTATCTATGTACAAAGAATTCACATGATAGCATAGATTGCGCTATTTCAGTGAGGTCAACATGAAACTATTCTAATTTAAGATCGCAATGGATGTAAATATTTTTTTCATCATACGAACTTTAAACATTTAAGCAGCTTAAAAGTTTCCACTATCGGCGATCAGTCACAGTTGGAATAGTTTATTCCACTTTAAGTATAGGTGAAACATGAATGAGATCGAAAAACAATATTTAAAAGAAGCAACCGGCTGTAAGTCTACCAAAGATATTTAAAATTAATACATTGCATTCTCCATTAGTAAATTACTCCGTAAAGACGATGAAATGTCAATAGAACGGTTTTTTCCTCGGTGTCATTTTCATTTTTACATAATTTCCCCGTCTAATCGATTCAAGTTATTTGTCATCGACTGTTTGTTTGATTAATGTTTGCGTAATTCCATCATCGGTTTGCAATTATCTTCTGAAACTGTCATTATGGTGTATCCGTGCGAGGTAAATCAATATTCGATTCGTGAATAATCGATTCGATCGCAACGAATGGTAATTTGTGTCATAACGATTGTATAGGTTTTCCATTTTGTTTATTTCAAGGTGATTAGGCGTTGTTTTAGTAGCAACAATTAAATTACTACTATTTACATCTTTTAAGTTAAATTTATCTGTACATTAAATCTCTTCCGACTTTTCAATGGTACCAGTGACGGTACTTCCATAGAAGCCCAAAAGCGTTACACGTTAATTGTGTAATGTCTAGTTTACAATTGTTTATTGTGGGGTCAGGATATTATCTTTTATGACAAATTACTTTTGTTAAATAAAGATTTAAAGCTTATAGATTTATATTATTCAGAATTTTTAAGTCAAGCTGGGCTTTTGGGCTTCTATTGAAGTACCGCCACTAAATGGTATATACGTATTCTTGAGTCTTTTAAAAGCTAGCTAAAACTAGAAGTCGCGAGTTCGATCCCCACACCGAGACTGATGTTAGTGAGATCGAAACGTCTCTCGTAGCTGTTGATACCCACGACACAAAACATGTATTTTAATTTTGGGCCTAAACTATGCATGTGGCTGTTGGGCATATTTATTTATTATTTTTAAGTAATTTAAACGGACACTCAATAGGCACGTAATTTACAATTTGCGATAACAAAGTCAATATGTTCTTCGATGAGTTTTTATTTTGATTAGTAAAGCTTTATTATCATTGGTGTTTTGACACGTAAACACCGTTGATAAATTGCAAATGGCGCAAAAAGTGCGCTTCGATGTTTTCGTAAACGGCGCAATATTTTTGTTTAAACACGTAATCGGGCTGTTGTTTATTAAATTTTTGTTAAACATTATCAAAATGGAATCCGAATATATTCATGGGTAGTACATACAAGATAGTCTTACAGCTGACTGTGGAAATAAATATATTTAAATATAAATTAAAAATGCAAAGTAGACCTGTGTCCACGAACGCAGATCTACATGACTATGTCCTACGTAATAGGAGGCGAGCCTATTGCCGTTAATTGAGCATATTTTTAAAGTCCGTGCTGGTACTGAGTATTTCTTCACTCAGAAACTCAATTACACTTTGACCCAACTAAGAATCGATACCCGAGATATCTCTATCATATGCCGCACAAATATTGCTTAGAAATATTCACCAAATTATATTTATTTAATATACTTTATTGTACTCTATTCTATCATAGTACAACAAAAAATTGATAAACAATGAGAAAAAGAAATAGCTACAACAGGCGGTCTTATCACTAACTGCGATCTCTTCTAGACAATAATTATAATCATAAATGAAAATACAATGAACTTAATTCCAAACACATCCAAACAATATCTACATTAATGTAGGATATAGTGATAATATTACTATGTTACAACACAGGGAAAAGGTCATTTTCAATTAGTCAGTTCACTGGGATTAAGTAATAAATGAAGAAGTGAGCGGTAGACCCTTTCACAACATTCGCGAATGTCTCCGTGATCTCAATAATCTAATGCGAGCTAACTTAATTGATTTAAACCCATTAGTCGTGTCCACTCTTCAGAAGTCCTTTCACAAATAGATGCTCTTGGCACATACACACATACCTATTTGTATCTCCGAAGGGCTAGTTAAGTGCATTTCTATAAACATCTACTAAGAATACGCTAATCGACATAGTTAATTACACTGTGCGACCTACGATGCGATGCAGTTCATTGTTTTTGCTCTTTTTTACATATTTTATATTGATTTTAAATAATAACAAACGTCCATATAAAGCGTATTCTATGAAAAAGCATCAAAATTGTCGACTTTGTTCGAATTTATATTTGATTATTTTTACGATTCCATTTCTATACTGTATTTATAAAATTTAAAACAAAAACAGCGTGAATTTAAGTAAAGTAATATATTATGTGTTTTGACCTATTTTTACATATTAAAGACTTCAGACTTAAACCTCATCAATATTCCTCTCAAGATAGTCTGATTCACAATATTCGATTTTTTTGTCTCTTTCCCACTCCCCAATTTTACATATGCGAATGAAATGGAATGTGTAATATTGGGTGACCTCAGTGCTCGTAATAATGAAGACGGTCATTGCCAAATGCAAAGTAAAGCGATTAGTCACCGAAAGCGATTTTTTACGGCGAAAGTTACTGGAAATATAGTAGAAGACGTGAGTGCTGTTTCGTATAAAAGTCTATATAAATACACAATAATTATGAGATATAAAAACGAGGTAGAATCCCGACTAATGTTCAAACCATAAGGCATACATACACCTTCAATTTTGTAAAGTTTAATTTATGTATTCTCAATGAATTATCATGTACTTAAACGGTGAACGAAAACTTCGTTAGGAAACTGGCACAGTTATATAAGGTTCTTACGAATTATAGGTGTAATTTGTTAGGAGTGATGGCCTCGAGCCTTAGGCGCGCGGTCGAGAATCTCGGCAGTCGCAGGTTCAACCCCAAGCACACATCTCTGCCTTTTCAAAGTTGTGTGTGTATTCACAATGAATCATCATCATTAACGGTGAAGGAAAAACAAAAAAAAAAGGAAAACATCATGAGAAAACCTGCACACCTAAAAGATCTTAGGAATTTCTTAGGTGTGTAGTCCACCAACCCGCACTAGGCCAGCGTGATGAAGTAATGCCTAGTCCCTCTCAGTAAAAAAGAGTCCCGTGCCCAGCAGTGAGACGTATAAGAGCTGATGATGATGATGATATAGTCTAGGCCAGCGTGGTGTTCTGAGCTCTAACTCCTGTTCTAGTACATATATGAGCTGCTATAGATATAGATGTGTCTACGGATTAAGTAGTTTTAACCACTACCACGCTGGATAATGCGGCTTTCAGCAACGTTGTCGATCCCAATACTATTTTAAATATAAGGTAATTTTACTATTTTAAGTATAAAAGCCAATCATTACTGAGTGATTTATCAACACTCTCAGATCACAGAATGGTTTGCGCTGAAATTCTGTACAAAGAGAGTTATTTTAACGTAGGTATCTGTTACGTCCAATGAGGCGAGTAATAATATAGTAATAATTATATAATAATTAATTAAGAGTAATAATATAATAATTAGTGGCCGTTCTATGACTTTACTGAGTCCGAAAGAGGAAGAATTGTTTCTCGCTATGAAGGGTCTATTGAAAAGACAACTCCAAAGGGGTCCTGGCTGCATGCAAACGCGTATCCCGCGCCCCTGCATATTTATGGAGATAGCGGAAAATAACGGGGTTTTAGTCGGTAGGACGAGCTATTATTAAAAATAGTTCGGTGAGTCCGACATACCTCCATACTTGGAGACGATTCGTAAACGGATTTCCCCGTGAATAAAAAAAGTTACGTAAAGATTTTACGGAATTCACCCCCTAAGGGGAAGAAACGGGGATCCGAAGTTTATATGGTGAACGGCTTAGAATATCTATATTAGTTAGATTTAAAAAAAAGTAGTTGTTCAATAAACACAATTATAATTATTATAAACACTATTATTTAAAACATATATCCCTTTTAAAGTTTGTTTTCACGGACTACAAGTTGCGTATTTTTACGTATCTTTACTTTAAAAATATATTTTGTTCATAATATATGGTTTTGATATTAACACTCGTCTTTTTGGCTTGTATAAAATCCATTACTTTAATATGTTGCTATTATGGTGGTATTTTATTAGATTCGTTGTAGGTCTTTTTGTCCATACAATGATGTATCGGTTCATTTTTACGTCTTTTTATAACTAGTCTTTATTTAGTTGTTTAGTGGAGGCATATTTTTTATGTTTATTGTTGAATTGTTTTTAATACATACATACATACATAAACCCACGCCTGTATTCCCCGAAGGGGTAGGCAGAGGTGCATTTCTGCACCCACATTTCGCCAAGTATGTATCAGTCCCACGTAATAGGGGGCGAGCCTATTGCCGTTTTTCGGGCACATTTCCAGACTCCGTGCTGTTACCGAGAATTTCCTAATGGAAAAACCCTATAACACTTTGCCCGACCCGGGAATCGAACCCAGGTCCTCTAGATCGCACAGCACATACTTGTACCGCGAGACCACGAGGCAGTAAATAAATCTATTTCTTATTTTTTAATAAGATTTTATTAGTATTTGATATCTTTGTGATTGAAGGAAATTCTAAGTTGTTCTCCCCCATTAAATAGAATTGCTTGTCTCAAATCCCAATTAATGAAAAACTAACCCTACATTTTAGTTTAAGAAATATGAGCTATAGTTATTTCAATTTTGCGAAAGAATTAGTTCCGCAATATAATGGTGTGCATGTATAATTCATTCATCATTAGCCCAAATACGTCCACCTGCTGGGCACGGGCCTCTTCTACAACTCAGAGGGCATGTATAATGAGACAAAAAATATATCTTAAGTCTTCAGAGACCTCTGGATTAGTATCTAGATTTGCCAGATTTAGTTGTTTCTAACCGTATATTTAGTTCCTATTTTTGAGTTATATGTTCAGCCCACTTTTCTCTCATTTCAATATATTATATACAAATCCAAATCATATGACCAGAGACGCACAAACTGCAGTGCTGTAATACCGATGCACCTCCGTAACACGCCCGATCTCGTAAGTTGCCGCTCACGCAACCCATGACGCAACCCGCCTTCCCGCTTCCGAGCCTCGATGGTTGCCGATCATTGTTATCTGTAATCTGAGGAATTTCAACCTATATTACGATATTTGAAAGTGCAATAAGAGGATTTTCGTTCAATATTACGTATTCGTAAGTACCTACATAGGTTAGACTGGGTTTTAGATTATAAACGTTACTTAATTAACTACTACTTAAATACATTTTGTATTGTTTTCTCTAACGTCAATAAATCAATCAACAGAACAGGTCAAAGTCAGTCACATACATACATAGTTCCGACCCCACATTAAGATACAAGTCTTGTGTTGTGGGTATCAGAAACACCCAAACCCAAAACAAATAGTTGTGGATCACACAAACCTTTGTCTCGGTGCGCAGATTGAACCCGCGGCCTCACATTTCGCAAGCTGGTGTCTAGCCAACTGCGCTACGGGGCTGTCATATACATTTTTTATATTATTTTTGTCTATTATATACATTTTTAAATTTACAACACAAGCAACGGAGAATTTATCAAAGAAAAGCTATTATATTTCAACACGAGTAGTCATTTCGTTTACAACCGTCTTAACAGCTTAATTGCCGTCGAGAACATTTATATATTTTACATAACAACACTGATTATGCGGAACACGAGCCCTCGCGTGCGGAATCATGACATTCAGTAGCCTTTTGTACTGAAATACGCATGAAATTCGTCATTTGCGTACTAAATATTGCGTAATATAACAGTGTGGGAAAATTTCGCTGACAGTTCTCATGGCGGAATATTTGAAAAGATGCACACGAGAATGAGGAAGCTAATCTTCTATGGAATCTAGTGACGGGCTGAGAAAGTGATTTAATTGTTGGTTTTTTGTATAGTCTTATGACGGTTTCGGAATGATATTACGTGGCGCTTTAATTTATATTGGCAAGATTTTTTTTGGTATTTACTAAACATGCATAAGAATCAAATAAATAAATACACCCAACAGTCACATATGTACATAGTTCTGACCCCACATTAAGATACTACTATTTAGAGTAATGAAAATATTTTGACAGCCCCGTGGCGCAGTTGGCTTGACACCAACGTACGAAATGAGAGTCCGCGGGTTCGATCCCCGCAACGATACAAATGTTACTGTGACCCACTAAGATTTGTTTCGAGCCTGGGTGTTGGTGAGACCGAAAAGTCTCTCGTGGTTCCCGATACCCTCGACAAAAGCCTTGTAGCTTAGTGTGGGATCAGGACTTTGGTGATTATGTATTGGGTGTATTTATTTATTTACTTATAATATCGACAGCCCCGTGGCGCAGTTGGCTAGATACCAGCTTGCGAAACAAGAGGCCGCGGGTTCGATCCCCGCACCGAGACAAATGTTTGTGTGATCCACAAGTATTTGTTTCGGGTCTGGGTGTTTGTGAGACCGAAAAGTCTCTTGTAGTTTCTGATACCCACGACACAAGACTTGTATCTTAGTTTGGGGTCAGAACTATGTATGTGACTGTTGGGTGTATTTATTTATTTATTTATTTATAATAACCCCGAGAATGCGCTGGAGAGACAGCCTGGACGCCTTTGAGAAGGAGTGGCGTAACATAGCACAAAATAGAGAGGAGTGGAAGAAGAAAAAGGAGGCCTTTGCCCAGCAGTGGAATCTAGTATAGGCTATTAAAAAAAAAAAAAAAACCCTCAAACCCTCACGGTTGTATAGGAGGCCCGTGTCAAGCTGATGATGGTCGTACATGTACAGATGATGATGATGAATCCCACAAAGTTTATGTATGCAGATTTACATTGACATTTTAGAGTGTTTCCAAGTGAATAGCTTTATCAGTCCGTCGTATTGGAAAAATACATGTTAATTTACATGTTTTTACTGCGCCCATAAATCTTTTCTCGAAGATTTTCTGTTCATTATTCGCGATAACAATAACGTTGATCCGCTCGTGAACCCGATCCGTATAGCACTTTCACGCGACTTTAGCTATTCCATTATCACATTTTGAATACTTATTAAGCCATAATATATGTATACATATTTTAATTATTAACAAATACATATGTATTATGTACATATGTGTGAATATAGCCTCGTGGCCTTGCAACACAAGTATGTTCTGTGCGACCTAGATCTAGCGTTCCTGGCAAAATGTGGTTGCCGAAACGCACCTCTGTCTACCCCTTCGGTGAGTATAGGCGTGAGATTATGTATTTATGTATATATATGGCAGAAGGGATATATACCCACATTTTACCCAGTGGCGGTACTTCCATAGAAGCCCAAAAGCGTTACACGTTAATTGTATAATTTCCAGTTAACAATTGTTTATTGTGGGGTCAGAATATCCCGTGGCGCAGTTGGCTAGACACCAGCTTGCGAAACGAGAAGCCGCGGGTTCGATCCCCGCACCGAGACAAATGTTTGTGTGATCCACAAATATTTGTTTCGGGTCTGGGTGTTTGTGAGACCGAAAAGTCTCTCGTAGTTTCTGATATTCACGACACAGGACTTGTATCCTTTTGTGGGGTCAGAACTATGTATGTGACTGTTGGGTGTATTTATTTATTTATATGTCAAATTGCTTTTGTTAAATAAAGATTTAAAGCTTAAAGATTTTTATTGGGAATTTTGTAAGGCAAATTGGGCTTTAAGATTCTATGGAAGAACCTACCGTCACTGGTTTCACCAACTACGTTTTTTGTAACTCTCACGTAATAGAGATGTAACATACCAATTTACATCTTGCAATGCCCAAGTTTAGTCTTTAATAAAAAGATGAACCAGTGGCATACCCCGGGCAATCACGATATCGATCGAAACGCATCAAAATATAGTCGTCAAAACGTAACAGACAGACTTGTTTAATATTCATTACAGACTAGTTAAGACGTATAGAAGGAAACTAAACATTACGCGGTCTTAGCCGGTACTTTCGCATTTCTACAATATTTTTTGCATCTGTAAATTAATTTAATTGCCAACCCGCACTAGGCCAGCGTGGAGAACCTAGGCTTTTTTATGAGAGGAAAGCCCCTTACGCTCTCCTTTTGGTACCTCGGGGGAGGCCGAAACAAGTATGTCAAGGAACCAATCCACAGGGCGGGAACTTAGGTCTAACACCTCTCAGTTGTAGAAGAAAGTATAAGTTCTGATTATGATGATAAATTAAATGATTTCAATAAACAAACATAGAACTATGACTAATATTAACACATTGAAGGAAAAGATTAAAAAAATTTACGACCCGAACATAAAGTATCGTAAAAATCTACAATTTTATTAATAAATGTGACACATTTTTATAGTGTTGTCGAAACGTCGGTTGTGTCCACGTGACTAACCGATTTACGACCACTCGTCACTTGTCTAATGGAGGCGAAATTAAAATTCATATTTTCGTGCTAATTGTGAAATATGACCCTTAAATCTCTAGCTATGTCCGCCATCTTGAATTGCAATAATCGATTTAATCGTCTATTTTCTATACAATTAATTGGCGTCAATAGGCTTTCAACTAATCAAGTATTGTAAAAAGAAAGATCGTGGTTACATTTAATAAAATTAAACGATTTACTTACTACATATTTTTTACGGTAATTAAAATATAAAAACACTAAAATATAAAAGTTGATTAATTAATATATGGAAAATGTTCTTAATATATTATATTTTGCAAAACAGCAAAATTTAATAGAAAATGATATAATATATACGTACAAAATGATTGTCTTTAAATTTATAAAGTCTTTTTCTAATCTAAGTTAAATTTTTAGCATTAATATTATTTAAGACCTCATATTACATTATATTACAAAAATAATAATAAAAAAGAACTAGAATATGACAATTCTAATTACAAGCAACTAAAACAAAGTGTTGTGACATCATAATCACGTTTTAGAGGCGAGTTGGCGAGCGCGGTGAAAACGAAAGTGCGTAAGAAGGAAAGTATCGGGAAGTGGGCTGGCACCGCGGCACATTGTAATTCTGTTACAATTTACACACTACATAAACAAATAATGTCTGCCCATGCCACTGTTGGCCATGGGCTTCTTTAGAAGCCATTCTTAGTTGGTATTATGATAATTCTTTCATTTATACCATATCGGCTCATAACGGTAACCTGAGTGAGGTGGAAATAGGATAAAATAGTATTGATAAGAAATTAATTTATCTCTCAATTGTCGACAAGAATATTATTTATTTATCTACCCTTCATATTATATTATGTATATGCCTGTGGCATTCTCTGACAGTCAAATTTAGGTGGTGCAGAAATGAAAGGCGTAGTGCGTAATATCCAGACCATTTTGGGTTCGAAAGTAAACAGTCTGATCCCACCACGCGACAATTTTTTTTTTCATCTTTAGTTGTAACTTGTTGCTTAATTAATAGATTAAAAATGACGTGTAATAAAACACTAGAATACCTCCAAAATTTCAAATGCCAACAAAACAACAAAATGACAATTGAAATATTCACAGTACGGACAGTGTTACAAAAGTCAATTTGCCTTCTCAATCTGACCTCCCATGGCTGTGTGGTGTGGATAATTGCGAATGTCACCTTAACACGACACCACGCAAGGTCCAATAAATACACCTACGTGTATGTGCGTACGGAATTATAAGATTGCTTTTCGATGGAGCTTTAAACAAATTTTTACTTATTATTGGATGCTCTAGGAATATTTGGGAGGCTATATCCAGCATTGTACGACTTACAGCTGATGATAATAATGAAACTTTTTTTTTTTTTTTTTTAAACTGGCACGGCAAAGTGACTCCACTGTACCTGATGGTAAGCACAGTGGAGTCCAAAAAAATATTACCGACCAGCGATAAACGAAGGTCACCCGCTGGTCGACACAATCATGCCGGCTAATAATATTATATAGAAACTTCACAACAGTCACAAATTCTCAATCCCATACTAATATTTGGTATATGGAACAACGGAGAATGAAGTAGCTTAAGCAACTTTGCCTTGGATCTTTTCTAAATAAGAGTTTATTGAAGACTTTGTAAATTATCACGACTTAGCCCAGAGTTCTTCGTCTATAGATAAAAAATTATACCTTCGGATATGCTTAATTTAAGCCTCTTGTTTGTTGATTGTGGACCCAAGTTTTTGCCAACGTCCAACCTTGTTTGTGTTACGAACCCTTATATCTCCATCCAGTATTCAAATAAGCTTCTAACTGAAAAAGAACTAAAATTTTAACACGCAGAAAAAAAACAAATTGGTCCGCGACACACATTCCCTTGCACTTTTACGTAACAGTCCGTAATGTTTATATATAATAATGTCTGAAAGCGGTTTCTATAGAAAATGAAAGTGGTAGCTGCGCCGGCGCACCGTTCCGAAGCGATTTTAACAGCCGCCGTGTGCCACATAACCGTTCGATGTATTGTGTTGTTTAATGAACTAGATTTCTTTCATTATCCCCACTGGATTGCATAATGATTATACTCGTTTTTTATTCTCGTATTACATGGGCCGTTGACCTAAATTTGTCAGTTAATTTATAATTTAATTTTGGAATGACAGACTTTATGTTTCAAATTTACGGTTGACTGGGCACTGATAAATAATTTTTTATTATAAAGATATTTTTGTTCCCTCTTTTAGTGTATAAAAATTATGAAGTGTAAAATTAAAGTATAAATTGTACATGACTTATCAATATGTATGAGTCATTAATGGCAAGTAACATATTTAGCGGAAAATAAGTAAATCCATAAGTAATAAAACATTTCGTCTTCTTAAACTTTTTAAATAAACCTAATTAAACTACTGCAAATTTACTCTCATACATAAAACCAAAGCCCGAATAATTCTATACATAAAAATGCCTGACTACAGACATTAAGCGCTATCCATTATATTCTTTATTTCCGGTATAGATTAAAAACAATCAATGCTTTAATTTAATTTTTCACCTTGGCTACCTTGTGTGTTGATTGGAAAACGAAATGCAACAGGAAGTCTAGAGATTACGATAATATTCATTTGTCCAAGTGTTTTTCAGTCTGTGGTATGTCATTGCGGTGATAAGAAGCGGAGATCCTAGTAGCTTAGTTCCGGATAGATATTATCTGTGCATTGGCAATAAAAAGTTGGTATTTTTGTCACCTACATTGATAAATATCAAAAGGTGAGATAGAATAAACGGGATATTAATAATTCGTGTTTTTGCTATCCAGTAAAAAGATAATTTCATTCTAGTTGTATAACACAGACTTTGGATTATAATATGACATATTTAATAGTAATAAAAAGATGGTAGTAATAAAAATATAAGTCGTGATTGCCTCGAGGTTTAGGCACGCGGTCGTGAATCTCGACGGTCGCGGGTTCAAACCCCAGCCACACACCTCTGATTTTCGAAGTCATGTGTGTATTCACAATGAATCATCACGTACTTTAACGGTGAAGGAAACCATCGTGATGAAACCTGCACACCTAAAAGTTCTTAGGAATTTCTTAGGTGTGTAGTCCGCCGCCGTATTTAGTTCTGTTGATATAATTTATATATTTCCTAGAACTGTCAATAGATTTTTTGCCATGTCCTAGATATATCTGTGGGTGACAAAACAAGTAATTAATAATTATTATTTAACATCTAGATGGTATCTAGATCCGGAATTGTAATTCGGGACGTAGGCAGTGACATATTGTGTAAGTTAATATATAATTTTAAAGAATTGAGATGTGGTTCGTAGCAAATTGGTTTAACAAAAGAATTCTCCGAAACAGTGGCTACTATTTCGAATCTAAGTTTTACACTTCTAACTATGACTGTTATATTATCGTTCAATTGCCAGGTTGAGCAAAAAAATTTTTTTTTTCTGGTTAAAAATTCTCAGTGGCAACCAGGGTTTTAGAAATTTGCGCAGTGTACGAAAAAGGCTCGAATTCTATTACGAGAGAGTTTAAAACATAGTCTGCAGAAAGGATGTAGGGATACAGTATTTAGAGATATAGGCATGTGTAAATTATGTATATAAAAACATAAGAAGTAATTTTCCAGAATATAAATCAATTTTTTTCCCGACGCTTTTTTCCCGAAACACATTGAACTTTCGAATATATGCAAGGAAAATTATAATTAAGTTTCGCCAAGGTCCGAGAGTAATTGAACAAATGGGTCTGACAAGAACCTTGTAAAAGCGATAGGCATTGTGGTTGGAAGATCATTATGCATCCGAAGGCGTAGTGACTAGTGAATGAATATTAGGTAGACTGATTATGTAATATAGACTGCCTCGTGGTCTCGCGGTACAAGTATATGCCGTGCGAGCTAGAGGTCCTGGGTTCGATTCCCGGGTCGGGCAAAGTGTTATTGGGTTTTTCCATTAGGAAATTCTCAGTAACAGCACGGAGTCTGGAAATGTGCCCGAAAAACGGCAATAGGCTAGCCCCCTATTACGTGGGACTGATACATACCTGGCGAAATGTGGGTGCAGAAATGCACCTCTGCCTACCCCTTCGGGGAATACAGGCGTGAGTTTATGTATGTATGTATGTACTGTACTTTGAAAAGATTATAATTCATTATTAATCGATTTTATAATTAGCGTTTAAGACTTTAGCTACTACTTAGTGCATCTAACCCTGGGCATTATAATAAAGATTATATGCGCCAGAATGTTTACATTAACCGAGGACGCGAAATGACATTCCTGTTCGATTGTAAAGTCGCATAAATATTATAAGACTATTTTTTTCATCATCATCATCAGCCCATATACGTCCCACTGCTGGGCACGGGCCTCCTCTACCATTGAGAGGGTTTAAAAAATCGTATTTATCTTTATGTACGGCTTATCACTTTGTCGCGCCCTAAAAAATATTGACACAGCTCAAACACAAAACAGCTGTTGGATCACTCGCCACCGTCACTTGCAGACTTGAGAGAGATCAGGTGTTTCTTTTTAAGATTTTAAACAATATTTTAGATAGTAACTTTCTTGTTAATAACATACGATTTAAGTGTCCTCGGTTAAGCTCACGCAAACAAGTCGTTTTTAATGTACCTACTTGTAAGTCTAAATATTGCAGCAACACATTTTTGAATCGAGTATGTCGTAAATACAACGAGAGTTTTCAGGATATAGATATTTTTAATGAAAAATATAATACTTACAGAAAGATACTTAGGAACTCATTATAAACGTAGTAATTGTATTATTTATTTATTTATTATTATTATTATTTGCTTCCAAAATCATTAGTAATATTTACAAAAATGTAAATTAATCTTTCTTTAAATTATATGTAAATGTTAATTAGTTGTTTTTAGTGTTGCCGTTGCATGTAATTTCTATTTTATAAGTGGAAAATGATTTGATCTATGTATTTATTTTAAGATTTAGTCTTTTAAGAGAAATTATATCGTATGTTTCCCAAAGATAATAAAATAAAATATAAATAAAAATATTTCAATTGTCAGCTTTAAATAAAGTTATCTTAGCTTTTCAACATGCATAGAATAATGTTGTCATTCAAAAGCATACTTCTATTATAACATCACGTTCATACGAGTTAATTTGACAGCTGACATTTTAATAGAGAAAAATAAGCGCGCCGCGCGTCTCCGCTTTACATAATAGCTTTCTATTGTTCGATATACATACATATGTATACTTGCATGTTTGTAACAATAGATATCCTCAGGGCATGCTTTCTTAGGGATCGTTTTGTTTCTTAATATTACTCTATTTGCATCAGCTCATAAAAGTACATTCCATTTTGTACACAAAATTAAAGAATTGTCACGTACTTTAACGGAGAAGGAAAGCATCGTGATGAAACCTGCACACCTAAAAGTTCTTAGGAATTTCTTAGGTGTGTAGTCCGCCAACCCGCACTAGGCCAGCGTGGTGGACTAAGGCCTACCAGATGTAGAGGAGGTCCGTGCCCAGCAGTGGGACGTATATGGGTTGATGGTGATTTTCTATACTAATTAACGGATTCATATAGCTCCAAACTCTTTTTTTATCTGTTGTTAGTGCTAATTAAAGTCATTTTATGCAGAGTTTGATTAATTGGATTTGTGTACATTTTCCTCAAGTCCTTACTCGACTCATAATCCACATTCGCTGGATAAATTCCTCTCATACGTCAATCTCTATCCACACTACAAGCAAACAAACACACACCATAAGTTTGACGCTTGTTCAACATAAAAAAAGCTTAAATAGGAAAGAGAAGTAACAGTATTCATTAAAAAAAGGCTTTTTTCGCATGTAAGCTATTCATTATTTGTAGATATAGGCAATATTTTTGAATGTGAAAATTAAACTAGTTAAGTTCGTGTAAATCCCACGATATTCCCACAACAACGTGACGAACGGCGATAAGATTTAGTCCAAATGTTACTCTACTTATTCCGGTGCTATTAGCATTTGAAAATTTATACAGTTTAAAGCTAAAATAGAGACACTTTGATAAGAAATAAAGATAGGTACTGAGATTAACAATTTAAAACAGTTCTTTTGTACGCTAGTAGCGTTTTAGGCTTTGTTTTGTAAGAGCATTAAACTGAATAACAGCTTTCTTTGCTCTTTTGTCATTTTACTTATAATTGTATACCCATCTACAAAATTCAAGTAAATATGAAATTTAATTTATTCCTCGTAAAGTTCATTTAAAAAAAGTTCCGAAATAGTTCATCAGGTGTCCAAGAATTTCTTTATTTCAATATTTTGCATCTAAAACAATACGCCACACTTTTGGGCACGAGCCTCTTCGGGGTTAGACATGTATCTATCAAGCTGGTCAGTGGGTATTAGTTATTTTTTCATACTAAAACTAAAAAAACTTAATAGTGACGATTCATAAGCACTTGTAAAAGTCTATTTGAATAAAGGTGATTTTGACTTTGACTTTGACTTTACTTAAGAAAATCCGTTTGGAGATCACTTAAGTACGCACGTTATACGTATGTAGGTGAATACTTCGGAAGATAACAAGTAACATGACTTAAAACGGCTCCTTCAATCTAATTAAGACAATAATTGCTATCAAGCTAACCTCTGTACACAATTACGTGTAGAATCAGGTTCTTAATACAATCAAGACTTTTACTCATCGTAAAAACCAAAGGCCATTGTCTGGCTGACTCATCATCAATGAAATGTGAATAAGACAATACATTTCATTCTGCATTGAATAATGTCAACGACCATGCTGGTTCACCATACCAGGCCTTACATGGTAACTGTGGTATGCAGGCCTCCAGCATATTAGATAACTTATCAACGACATTGTTTAATATGTTGTAGGGTTGGCAATTAAAATTTGGATGCTTTTTTGCTGTTGGCAATATCTATTATTTCAGGTTTCTTGCAAAGGTAAAGCGGCATGTGCCTAGTATTAACATTAGGGTAGTTTATTTTCTATCTATCTCTTCTTTAATGCAATTCATTTTCAATTTAGGTTAAATATAAATTTAGCCTTACTTAAAATGTAAAAGATGTAATGGCACAATGAGATCAATTGAGACTTATAGTAAAATACAAGGTAACAAATTTAAAATAGGCAACCCTTCTCACCAAATGCGAACATTACATATCGTCCGAGAATTAATACTTTTGTATGTAAATGCGTGAATTGGACGCAGAAACGAGTTTGTCAGCGAGACAATGACCCAGTGGACAATACTCGGCTGCGTATGGTCACAATGGAAGGAACTGCTCGGTATCAAGCTTGTGGTTCTTGCTTGTGGGTCAGCGGACTGTGCGTACGTTAGTTTTTATACGTCACAACGTCATGTATGCAGCCATTACTAGCATTTGACATTATGATGTGGTTGCTATCTGCGTGGTTGCAAACTCCCTATCACTAGCAGACTAAGGTTTTGGTATAGATAAGTCAATAAAAAGCTGTGTATTACTGGCATAAAAGAAAAGAGATAAATACATTTTAAGCCCCGTAGCCAACCTATTGGCAGCAATCCAATAATAATAATTATTTTCCTTCCTTCTCATTCTTCTTTGGGTGAATCTGACCAAAAAATGATTTTTATTCGGAATTCGGATGGGCATCTTTTTCCAAACCTTTATAAAAAAGTTTCGATCTACATAATTGGCAATAAAGGAATAAATCATACATGAAAAACAGCGTGAGAAAATATTACATGAGCAGTTCACAACATGTACTTCCTAGATAATTATAGGATTGATGACAACCTCTTTCGTAACGAAGGTATGTTAATCAACCTTAATAGAATTGTTCTTGCATCGACACTTTCATTATTAACTTTAAGATTATTCCTATACCTAGAAATATTATATATAATATCCCGATTAGAATAACCTATAGGCTATAAGGAATATATAAACTAGTTAATTCCCAATAATAAAATTGGATGATGTTACAAAAATTTCAATGTACTTGTTTGTACAATTCAAACTATTTATTATCAAGATACCGCTCGCATACCTTCCATGATAGTTAAATTCCGGCGTCAAATGCAATTAATGTAAATACCTTGGACTTGAATACTTGAAATTAAATTGACGAACCCGTATAACAAACGATAGGAACTATTTTCCCACCGGCAAGTTGCGAAATGAACCGGTGCGTATGTGGAGCAAGGTCGAGTCAAGATGGCCGCCGAGCAAGATGGCGCCTAATTCTCGTGCACTCTAGACATTCTGTCATTATCGAACACTTTTATTACATTTTAATGTACTGGATGTGGTATATATAAATATAAATAGGTTTAATGTACATAAGTTCATGACCTTTTTGGTTTATTTGGGTTAGGAAGCGGATTGTGATGGACTTTGATTGAGGTTATTATTCTAATGGAGGGAAACGGCGCGTCAGTTTTTTTAAATAAAGAATGTTGTTACAAGGATTTATATTAGGAACTTTATTAAATAGCTTTTTTTACTCGAAAAGGGTTTGTGATTATATTTTATAAATATTTCATTTATGACCACGAAACAACCAAACATACTCGTATATCACCAATATAGCATAAAATTAAGCCATAAACATGAACAAGGAAAGCGCCAAAGGACAGAACAAAATTAATAAAAACGAATCAGTCAAAATGTTTTTAATTGACGTATAATTTGATTAAAGCTTAATTGCTGCAAGGTTAATGGCATCACAAATGAAACAATTGGTGGGTACTTCGACAGCAACGACCATAAGCATTGGCTTATAATTTATAGTGGCTGTACGGAAATACTATTACAACCTCGAACCTTAGAGCTATGCATGAAAATGTATAATATTATATGGTTTTATTTTTTTAAAGCTGGTTGAATTTGTTTTTAACATCAAAAAGTGTCATCATCATCATCATCATCAGCCCATATACGTCCCACTGCTCGGCACGGGCCTCCTCTACAACTGAGAGGGTTTAGGCCTTAGTCCACCACGCTGGCCTAATGCGGGTTGGCGGACTACACACCTAAGAAGTTCTTAAGAACTTTTCGGTGTGCAGGTTTCATCACGAGGTTTTCCTTCGCCGTTAAAGTACGTGATAATTCTTTGTGAATACACACATAACTTCGAAAAGTCAGAGGAGTGTGCCTGGGGTTTGAACCTGCGACCGTCGAGATTCTCGACCGCGTGCCTAAACCTCGAAGCTATCACGACTTCAAAAAGTGTCATACAACTCAAACCTATTGTCGTTTTGAAACCATGTTTACAAGCTTTTTGCTTTTAAAATAAAACATTACTTTTACACGGTTCAATACATAATTTTTGAAATTGAACCTTTTGTTAGCTGGTTTAAACATATTTGTAACATACATATGTATATGTAATATGTAGGAGAAAATCAGCATTCCTTTGTCGTATATATACCACTAGCTTTTGCCCGCGACTCCGTCTGCGTAGACTTCTGGGTTGGGTGCAGAAACTAACTAAGTGAATCTATAAATCAAAAATTACGCTAATTGTTGCAGTAGTTCACCACTGGAGGTCATTTCTGTCTTTGAGTCGTCTCAAGTGACATTATGACATTTTTCATAACCTCAGATCGTCTCATAAATTTATCGCGAAAATGTATCTAATGTCATCTAGGTGCGTATAATGGCACTTAACATCGCATAATGACACCGAGCCCCATAAAAATGCACATGATAACATTTTACTGTACCGGTACCAGTCACCACTACTCCACTGTGCTAAATGGCATTTAACGTGAATTCAAGTCATCCAGGATACTGACTTCAAATAATGGTGCCTTTCGCGATTTCAGTTCCAAAAATGGCACCTAAATTCATAAAACGGAAAAATAGCTCTTCTATTCCTTAAGTTCCACTAAAATTCTTCTAAAATTGCCATAAGTGCCAAATATGGCACCTGTCGTCGCGTGATTTCCAATAACGGCACTTGTAGCCTTATAGATTCGACTAATGGAATCTGATGTCACTTCACCCGATAATGGCACCTGACGTCACTCACCATCCATTAATAGCACCTAACGTCACTTAACATACACCAATAAAACTTATCGTCACTTAATTGTACATAACCGCACATAATCTTCCTTAAAGTTACTTATGGGTAAGCTCTTCAAAATCATATATCACATAAGAGAACTTAAAACCACCCAGTAGCAATACCAATCTAATAATGGCAAGTAAGTAACCTAAGTGCGTTTAACGTCACCTAAGTAAACTTAAGACCACCTTATGACACTTAACCGCACTTAACTATATTCAACGTAACTTAATGAATCCTTAGAATCTTAAATGATCTAATGACACCTATCGTCTTCTAAGTGCCCGAAATGGCACTTATTGAATTATTCAAAAAAGTAGCCTATGTCCCTTTTAAAGGTCTCATTTATGTCCATACCAAAATTCATTCAAATCGGACAAATGGTTTAGGCGTGAAAGCATAACACAGGCAGTGTTACTTTCGCACTACAATATGTGCTCATCCCACGGGAACCCTACATATTCCCGGGATAAAATGTAGCTTATGTTACTTTATAGTGTCCCATTTGTATTCAAACCAAAAATCATATAAATCGGGCGAATAGTATAGGCGTGAAAGCCCATTCCCACGGGAATACTACATTTTCCGGGATAAAAAATATCCTATGTTGCGTCGGTGGGTCCTATGTACCCCATACTAAAAATCATTTAAATCAATCCAATGGTTTAGGCCAGAAAGTATAACACAGGCAGCGTTACATTCACATTACAATATATGCTCATCCCACGGAAACCCTACATATTTCCGGGATAAAATATAGTCTATGTTACTTCATAGGGTTCCATTTATATCCATACTAAAATTCATTCACGTCGGTCAAATGGTTTAGGCGTAAAAGCAGAATATTGACAGAGTTACTTATATCCATTCCCACGGGAATACTACATTTTCCGGGATAAAAAGTATCTTATGTTGCTTCGGTGGGTTCCATCTACCCCCATACTAAAAATCATTTAAATCGGTCGAATGGTTTAGGCGTGAAAGCATAACACAGGCAGTGTTTCTTTCGCATTACATTATATGGTCATCCCACGGGAATCTTACAAATTCCCGGGATAAAATTTAGTCTATGTTACTACATTGGATTTCATTTATCTCTGTACAAAAAATCATTTATATCGGTCAAACGGTTTAGGCGTAAAAGCAGAATATTGACATAGCTACTTATACCCATTCCCACGGGAATACTACGTTTTCCGGGATGAAAAGTATCCTATGTTACTTCTGTGGGTTCCATCTATCTCTATACCAAAAATCATCGAAATCGGTTCAGTAGTTTTTGAGTTTAAGCGTAACAAACATCCAAAAATCCAAAAATACAAAAATACAAACCTTTCCTCTTTATTATAATAGTATAGATTACATTGCTAGTAGACAGGGTGATCGTTTCGCGAGATGACTTTAAAAGTGACGTTATCGGTAGCGAGTTAATTGAATACTATTTTAACACAGCCTGACCCAAGAATGTAACTCAGATGCTTTTGAGCACCCACCGCACACTTATACTGCGGCTACAATGTAGCTGTTTATTTTTTATTTATTAAACTCAATGTGATTGAAAATGGTTATAGAAATCACTTTCAATATCATTATATCTTCATTATCTTGGTACAGAATACCAATTTCAGGCTACTACTTCGGTTGTACAGTATCGTTCAAATTCAAGCTTAAATATCAAAATATAATTCTTTTTACTCCACACAATCACATTACCTTCACTTATTTACTCTATCTTGAACTATACATACATAATCTCACGCCTGTATTCCTCTAAAAGGTAGGCAGACGTGCATTTTTGCACCCACATTTGCCTAGGTGTGTATCAGTCCCACGTAATAGGGGAGAGCCGTTTTTGCCGTTTTTAGGGCACAAATCCAGACCCCGGACTGCTACTGAGAATTTCCTAATGGAAAGCCCCAATGACACTTTGCTCGACCCGGGAATCGAACCCAGAACACGGCACATACTTGTGCTGCGAGACCACGAGGCAGTCGTCAATATCGTTGCATATCTTGATGCCTACCTCTTCGGGGAATACAGGCGTGAGTTTATGTATGTATGTATGTATCTAGAAACAAAGCTTCTTAAAGGAACACGTGAACAAACAAATCAAGCAAAAATTTTAACACCTTTTAATGCTTCGTCTATTATTTACAGCAAAAAGTAGAATATCGATTTGCATTACTACTAGCGATATTTCTCATAGATTTTGTAACATTGCAAGGTCGATCGATCGCCAGTTGGTAGCGGACGAACGAGTTACACCGTCCGTGTGAAAAAAACCTTAAAGTACATTGTTTGCAATTTTGCGACCGTCGTTCTAGCGTTTGGTTATGAAATCTGTGAACCGACTTGTTGTGGGCTCATTGTTTATTATGGATACAGACGGGTGTTGTTGCATTTAGAAATTCACTTCTGTTGCATTTTGGTTATACTATTATAAATCTTTATTGCATTTTTTGACTGCTTAAGTAGTGGTTTTGCGGCACAAGTATCTATGTATGTGTAGCTTTTCAATAGCAGCACGGTGTCTGGAAATGTGCCCAAAAACGGCAATAGGCTCGCCCCCTATTACGTGGGACTGATACATAACTGGCGAAATGTGGGTGCAGAAATGCACCTCTGCCTACCCCTTCAGGGAATACAGGCGTGAGGTTATGTATGTTTGTATTTTTTATTCAAATGAAGCTAATGATCGTGTCGTATATTTAATTATGAGTTTTATAAATAGTTTTATAGTGCAAAAATGTATACTTAAAAATTAGTCTGGCCCAGAATGATGCATTAGATTAAGCCATTATTTTCTCCAACTCCAACTTCTCCAACTTCCATTTCTCGACTAAATTGTTTCCGAATATCTGAAGTTAATTTTGAACTGGAAAGATTGCGAGTTTAATATTCACTTATATAGCTGTATGTTTCACAAACATTTGCACAGTTTTTGGTGTTAGTGTACGTAAGCGCCCACGATGCATCAGAGACACGATTGATCAATCCTATCCATTCTTGACGTCGATATAGCGTCACTCTCGCATATTTCTAATGAATGAAGTCGGACACGTGATTGTGATGACGTAACGCCCACGCCTTGGCACTTTCGTACTCGAGCTGAACCGGCCGCGTTCTAATACTGCCATATCACGAACCGCCCATTGTCTCCTCACCTTACACAATCCACGAACTTTAATATGTTTTATTCTCAAGCTATTTAACTGTTATCATTTGTTTTTGGTAAAGGTCGCGGGACGTCGCTGGCTGCAGGCTACTTTCAACAGGTCTCTGTGGAAGTCATTGGGAGAGGCCTATGTCCAGAAATGGACTTCTTTTGACTGACAATGATCAACGATGATGATGATTTATTTTTGAAAATATTCTAGTCAGTATTTTGATCATTAAAATAGTTGTATCATCATATGAGAATTATAAAAGTATATAAATAAAGAGAAGTAAAAATGGAATTGACAAAAACTAATGTTGAAGCTGTATAGTAATATTTGGTCACATGGATTGAGCAATTAATTTAAAATCAAATGCACATTTTGAAAGGTCCGATGCAATCTAACGATGCCTAAAAAGTCAGAGGCTGGGTCCTTGACACGCCTCGACACTTAGTTAATGAGTTTGAAAAAAATTGGTACAGCTCCGATGACCGCGACGGAGATAAGGTGCGGTGGCTTGCAGGTTGCAAATTTTTGATCATAAATTAGGCACAAATTTGTGAGTGGAGATGTATCCATATATGTATATCGTACATGTATATCTTACTTTGGGAATGCAAAGCCAAGTCAACAACAAGTATTTCGAAATATGAAATTTGTCAATTGAATTAGAGTGCAATGGTTATCTATCTGCCCAAGAGCAATTGATGTCGTGTGCTCTAATCTTTACTAACCTTATAAAGCTGAAGAGTTTGTTTGTTTGGTTGAAGGTGCTAATATCAGGAACTACTGGTCCGATTTGAAAAATTAATTTCAGTGCCAGATAGCCCATATATCAAGGAATGCTATATCATCACACTACGAACAATAGGAGCAGAGCAGCAATAGAATTTGTGCCAAAACGGGCAAAGAATATTCCTTTTGAAGTCGCATACGAAATTGCAAACAACAACAACTTATAAATATAATATGTATATTTTGTTATTATAATATGTGTACTGTAAAGTAATGGCCGCATACCTTAAGCAGGTTTTAAATATAATATACTCTTATTTGATAGATCTAAATATTGGGTGGTCGAAATACCTACCAACTTGTAATATCGTTTAGTTTTAACCAGTTCCTTAGTTAGTTACTTATATCTTAAAATGCCATTGTGTCTTGGAAACAGTTATTTATCATGAAGCTGCGGATACGGTTCGCGAGTCATTACAAACCATCATCATCATCATCATCACTTTTTTTTTTTTTTTTTTTCATCATTATCAGCTTAAGGAAGTCCACTGCTGAACATAGGCCTCCCCCAATGACTTCCATTGTGACCTGTTGGAGGCAGCCTGCATCCAGCGACGACCCGCGAACTTCACCAGGTCGTCGGACCATTACAAACCAACTGCTAGTTTTTTTTTATATAAATACAATCTCTGACATTAACGTCAATCGCGATTTTCTCTAGCATCAGATAAAACAGAGGTAGCAGCATTATAACTCCCAAACGAAGCGGAACAAGCAGGTTTGTTAGATTCCGACACTCCTAGTGTTTCAGATGTATCAAGGTGTGGATTGCAATAATTTAACCAAATGTATATTTAATGTGATTAAGAAGCCAGCTGTAAATTAATATGTTAGACCGCGGCGAACCCATGAGTTGCGAAAACGTTTCTAAACATTTAAGTATGAAAATTCCAAACGGAGTAACCTTTACGAGTTGAACAAAAAATTGTTTCAAAATATCTTTATTGGAGATCTTTTTAATGGCTAGATTTTGTTATTATTAGTTGCTGAGATCAAATGTTAGCGATACCTTGGTTTGGAGAGGAATGCAATGATGAAACAATAGCTCTATTTTTCAAATTACATTTTTTTTTATAAAGAAAACGTTCAATACTACTTTTAGTTATTGTTTGGGCCTTGGGGGACTGAAATGTTTCACGATCCTTTACATAAATAAATAATAAATAAATACACCCAACAGTCACATACATAGTTCTGATTCCACACTAAGATACGAGTCCTGTGTCGTGGGTATCAGAAACTACGAAAGACTTTTCGGTGTCACAAACACCCAGACCTGAAACAAATATTTGTGGACCACACAAACATTTGTCTCGGTGAGGGAGTCGAACCTGCGGCCTCTGGTTTCGCAAGCTGGTGTCTATCCAACTACGCCAAAAGGCTGTCAAAATGCATGGATAACAATGTTAACTTTAAATAACTTATAACTCAGTTATTACTTACAAATCTTAAAATTATTATTCCATTCTAAATCCAAGCCTAATTCTAATCCATATTATATATACAAGCAATTTACGTTTCTTGTCTGTGAATTTACAATATATTTTCTTTCGTCTTTTAT
Source organism: Hemaris fuciformis (assembly GCA_907164795.1). Lineage (NCBI taxonomy): Eukaryota > Metazoa > Arthropoda > Insecta > Lepidoptera > Sphingidae > Hemaris > Hemaris fuciformis. The sequence goes on along the minus strand of OU015455.1, from coordinate 4,770,857 downwards.
TCCCTTCCTCAATAATCAATATCTCAGTAAGCCGAAGCTAAGTTCTGCGAGCATCATATAATTCATTACCTAAGGCCGTAGACAAAGCATTATTATTTGTATGAAAGCGATTATTTAATGCCTTATGCAACAAGGGAGCGGACAGTGATGTACAATTTTATTGTATCCCATTGTACTGTAGGTAATTGCCTACATTGTTTTTAAAATGATTTCAATTGGAACTGACAGATGAATGGTTCCATATAAAGCTTCGTGTTTATAATAATGATTTATAGATAGGCTATTTTTAACACTTAGATATGAATGAAATTATTTTTACTGCAATATTAATTCACTTTCAAGTGTTACGTATCAAAGATCTTTTAGATGATGTTCTTTGGATTTTGAACTCAAAATTTTGCAGTTCTTAATATTTTATCACGCTTACTGGTGTCCTTACTACGTACAGGCTAATCTAATTATAATCAAAATCAAATAAATACACCCAACAGTCACATACATAGTTCTGACCCCACACTAGGTATGTCCAGTGTCGTGGGTATCAGAAACTACGAGAGATTTTTCGGTCTAACGAACGCCCAGACCCAAAAAAAGTATTTGTGGGTCACACCAACATTTGTCTCGGAACGGGGGTCGAGCCCGCGGCCTCTCGTTTCGCAAGTTGGTATCAAGCCAACTGCGTCACGGAGCTGTCAAATTAAATTGTTGTTAAATTAGCGTTATGGCTCGGCAGTTTATAGATGGTGGCTACCCTTTGTATTCTTGAGAAATATTGTACTTGTACACTGACAGAAGTTGTAGAATCAGCCCGTTCAATTGTAAGGTTATGGGACGTATATGGGAAAAAGTGGCTGTATCATTCAAGGTGATCTTTCAAACATAGTAGATAGGTATACATTACATACATACATACATACATAAACTCACGCCTGTATTCCCCGAAGGGGTAGACAGAGGTGCATTTCTGCACCCACATTTCGCCAAGTATGTATCAGTCCCACGTAATAGGGGGCAAGCCTATTGCCGTTTCTCGGGTACATTTCCAGACTCCGTGCTGTTACCGAGAATTTCCTAATGGAAAAACCCAATAACACTTTGCCCGACCCGGGAATCGAACCCAGGACCTCTAGATCGCACGGCACATACTTGTACCGCGAGACCACGAGGCAGTCAGTAGCAGTAGGTATACATTGAATAGCCGTATTGTATATGTTAGCATAAATAAGACAACAATGAGCAAGAAAATCCTAGTACAGGCGTCCTTCGCGATATTTACACGAGTAAATATTGGAAACAAGCGGCATGGCCTTGCAGTGTGTGTGCTGCTTGCGTTACGCACCGCCCTATGCAAATGCCTCTAACAATACAAGTTTTATGTACAGAATAGCTTAACTATTTAGGAGAAATAAGTCGTAAAGTAAGCGTGAATATAAGCATTTGACAGCCCCGCGGCACAGTTGGCTAGACACCAGCTTGTGAAAGGAGGGGCCGCGGGTTCGATTCTCGCACCGAGACACATGTTTGTGTGATCCCCAAATATGTGTTTCGGGTCTGGGTGTTTGTGAGACCGAAAAGTCTCTCATAGTTTCTAATACCCACGACACAAGACTGGATCTTAGTGTGGGGTCAGAACCATGTATGTGACTGTTGGGTGTATTTATTTATTTATTATTTATTTTAGCAAGCTATAATAAATGGCCTGTCCTATCAAGAGATCTGAGTGTTATTATCGAAGCGGCCAGTGTTATCCGGTTTTTATGTTAGGAAATTCTCAGTAGCAACAAGGAGTCTGGAAATGTTCACGGTGAATGGAATGATTTCGTCCTTTTTACATAGGACTTATGCGTCGAAATGTTTGTGTAGAAATACTCATCTGACTAACTTTTTAGGGACACAGGCGTGAGAACTATGTATGTATACAGGGTGTATAAAGACCGCGATCCAAAACTAAGACGGGCAATAGCCACAGTTTTAAAAAAAATCCCGACAAAATTTTTTTGTAAGGAAAAAAGAAAAAAACGGTTTTTTTTTTAATGTAACAATGTTTGTAATCACCGGGGCTATTGCCTGTCTAAAAATATTAGGTAACTAGCTAACTAGACATCGTCTATCTGCAGCTGCCAAGATGATGGTATATATATTTAGCCTATCGCCGTCTACTGCGAACATAGGCCTCCCTAAGAAAGCGCCAACCATCCCGGTCGTGATTACCCTTCATTCATCCGCTACCCGCAACCTTTTTCAAGTCGTGACGATGTAACAATCATGAGCTCAGTGGAATCCTTATTTTTTAACCACTGATCATGTGTTCTACGTACTTGAATCCGAACCTACGGTGCATTTGTTAAAAAGGCCGTACAAAAAGTTAGCTTTCTACGCGCGACCTTGCACCGCCGCTCTGTTTCCGACTACTATCACACGTTCGTGACTCACTATCTACCACAATCGGCGGGTTTCGCAACACAGTGTGTCTGTGCCCTTACGTGCATCGAAACAAAAGAATTCCGACCTTGTGCCCCACATCAATAGGCTTAAAATTGCACTTCATTATGCCCGTTTCTTGGGTGAAATGCAAACAATTTTGAACTATATTCTTAGTGTATTTTGAGTGCATTTTCATTGTTTGAGCTGTTCATGGAAGTGAATGTAAGAGAACAATATATGGAAAAATGGTTTTTCAACATATTTGTAATCAAATATAGGATTATCATAAGCGTGCGGTCGTGCTGTGCGTTCTTAGGTAATAGTGGAGTAAGAGACTTAGAATCAGGTTGTGGCAAAGCTATAAATTAAATCACAGAGCCTTTGTTACAAAACGCTCAAGATAAGCACGGAATGCTTGATGATTTTTGTCATTTTTGTGTGATTGATATAAATCTTTTTTTTTTTTATAAATACACCCAACAGTCACATACATAGTTCTGATCCCACACTAAGATACAAGTCTTGTGTCGTGGGTATCAGAAACTACGAGAGACTTTTGGTCTCACATACACCCAGACCCGAAACAAATATTTGTGGATCACACAAACATTTGTCTCGGTGCGGGGATCGAACCCGCGGCCTCTCGTTTCGCAAGCGGTGTCTAGCCAACTGCGCCACGGGGCCAATTATTGCTAGATGATATTAACTTCGATACACCATCAAGTTGTAAATTTAATTCATCCGGCTTGAATCAAAAGATTGCAAATTAGTATCATCGACATCAAGCTGTGGAGCAATATCCCAGTTCACCAATCCGTACCCACAATTAATCTGAATAAAATGTGCTTCACTACGTACCACATACTGTCTACTTCTGCAATTATAATTTTAGTGTAACAGGTAGGTATAAAGACTGTCTCGTGGTCTCGCGGTACAAGTATGTGCCGTGCGGGCTAGAGGTCCTGGGTTCGATTCCCGGGTCGGGCAAAGTGTTATTGGGTTTTTCCACTAGGAAATTCTCGGTAACAGCACGGAGTCTGGAAATGTGCCCGAAAAACGGCAATAGGCTCGCCCCCTATTACGTGGGACTGATACATACTTGGCGAAATGTGGGTGCAGAAATGCACCTCTGCCTACCCCTTCGCGGAATACAGGCGTGAGTTTATGTATGTATGTATGTAGCAGTGGCGGTACTTCCATAGAAGCCCAAAAGCCAGTTTGCTTTTTAAAATTCCGAATATAATTTTTTAAGCTTAAAATATTTATCTAAAAAAAGCAATTTGTTAAATAAAGACCCCATAATAAGCAAATATAAACTAGACATTACACAAATAACGTTTGACGCTTTTGGGCTTCTATGGAAGTCCCGCCACTGGTATGTAGGTAGGTATAATTTGCTGCATTATTTTAGTATAACTTTGATTTGTATCTAGTTATGAGACACGATTCCAATCTATCATAATAGTGAATATCGCAACGCTAAGCAGGTTTTTTTCATCATATGTTCTCGTGTTAGCGTTTCGAAAATGTCTGTATTTTGAAGCAACAAATCGTTGCGCGTTTGAGTGATGTTTCGAGATCTTCTCAGGCGTTTCCGATTGCATTATACCATTAGGTATTTTGTTGTTGGTTATGGCAATATGAGATTATACATTTTTTAATTTAGCATAGGACTAAATTACCAGTTGTCCCACCATTGTCCCTTGGTATAACGTTACCTATATCTTTTGCTTGGTTTTATTTGCATTAAAATTAACATAATGAATCATCAATGACGTTTACTCGTACACACACAAACTTGTATCTTTGAAATAGCATCAGTAATCTTCAAGTCAAAAAGCGTTATTCATAGCTCAAAAACGTGGAACCGGTACTGGCATAGCTTTAGCAACACTTATTTTTACCATGCACTGTTACTATAACCCATTCATTTAAGAAACGTAAACATGATCTTAATAAAAAAAAAAAGAATACACAAAGACCTTCATCATCATCATCATCAGCCCATATACGTCCCACTGCTGGGCACGGGCCTCCTCTACAACTGAGAGGGTATAGGCCTTAGTCCACCACGCTGGCCTAGTGCGGGTTGGCGGACTACACACCTAAGAAATTCCTACGAACTTTTAGGTGTGCAGGTTTCATCACGATGTTTTCCTTCACCGTTAAAGCAAGTGATAATTCTTTGTGAATACACACATAACTTCGAAAAGTCAGAGGTGTGCGCCTGGGGTTTGAACCTGCGACCGTCGAAATTCTCGACCACGCGCCTAAATCTCGAGGCCATCACTGCTTGGCACAAAGACCTTATAATACGTTTAATCACAAAATTTACAACCACCAACTTGAATGGATTAACCGATCCGGCAACAACCAGTTGACAAATTAAATCAAAGCTTACATAATAACTAGATCAGTGTATCGAGGCCGTCATGCCAACGTGACAAAACAAAACAATGCTTAAGTGGTCGGCGACATTACTGACGTCCCACGCACGCTTCCGGATGCTACGGAATGTTGGCCAGCCTGAACTCTCTTTATTCACTTTGGTAATAGATTTATTTATGACTGAAAGCGGTTTTGCTATTATGGAGGTTGTTTATCTTAGAGTTTTCACGTCAGTAATTCTAATTTATTTGGTATCGCAAAATCCTTAGTAGGGCCTTTGACGGGTATTCGTTCAATCATAAGTCGACTACAAATTGGTAGAATTTGTAAATTACCTGAAATAAGAAGATAAAGACATACATACATACATACATAAACTCACGCCTGCATTCCCTGATGGGGTAGGTATGTATCAGTCCCACGTAATAGGGGGCGAGCCTATTGCCGTTTTTCGGGCACATTTCCAGACTCCGTGCTGCTATTGGAAATTTCCTAATGGAAAAATCCAATAACACTTTGCCCGACCCGGGAATCGAACCCAGGACCTCTAGATCGCACGGCACTTACTTGTACCGCGAGACCACGAGGCAGTCCAAGATAAAGAATAAGTTTTAATTAAGGAAGTATTACGTAATAAGAACACGACGACACATATGCTATGCGTTTTATAATAATACTACACCATTAAAAGATTACTCAATAGATTCATTAAGCGGTCCGACATTTTATTAGACAAACTAACAGTCTCCCCTGATTCATTAAATTTTGCAACACCAAACTGTGAACAATTAAAAATAGTCGTAAAACAAAATTTCACAAAAAATACAAGTCCATTAAACATACTTGATTACAAAATGTATATTGTAAAAGAAACTGGTTCCGACCGATTTCTGTTCTACTTTGAGGATCTTCTAAAATCTATTAATTTATGTTTAATTTTTAAACGACTGGTCATTGGCAACATTGGAGATTGAAGATTGGATTCATTGTTTTTTATTATATTTGAAATGTTCGTAAATCTTTGGAAAACTCTTAAGGTTTTAACATTTTTCTGACTTTCCCTCAACGAATGCCGAAGTTAATAATTACTTTCGTGGATAAACGCAATTTTAATATGTCTCCTTATGACTCACACCATTTGACAGCCCCGTGGCGCAGTTGGCTAAATACCAGCTTGCGAAACGAGAGGCCGCGGGTTCGATCCCCGCACCGCGACAAATGTTTGTGTGATCCACAAGTATTTGTTTCGGGTCTGGGTGTTTGTGAGACCGAAAAGTCTCTTGTAGTTTCTAATACCCACGACACAAGACTTGTATCTTAGTGTGGGGTCAGAACTATGTGTGTGACTGTTGGGTGTATTTATATTTTTATTTATTTATTTACTAAATTATGAGAAGAGGGTTCAAATTCATTGCGTGTGACATCATTTGTTTACACAAGCTTCCTTTTGTGTTAAAAATGTCTCTAGAATGTTTACTATTAAAGTATATAATTGTGTGTAAAGATTTTTATTAATCATACTATGGTTGGCGATGTGAAATTAATCAGCATTGGAAATGACAGTTCATACAATAAACAAATATCCAACAATATATTGTTACGTTATTTATAACGAACTTCTTGATTTTCAACTTGTCATACAATTACTTTTGCAACATACATTGCAAGATTATGTCGCGGCGGTGGTTAAATCTGAAAATAAGCCGAGAAAGGAACGTTTAGTACAGTAGTATTGACCTCAGCCAAGGTTTTCGAGTCCGCTGTGTTGACATTCAAAATAAGCGTTGCCAATACGGATGTGTGCCTTAAACTGGACTCGATTACAGTTACATAGTTCTGATTGTATCAACGTACTGCGATATACAGGGTGTATTCAGACCGTGATCGGAAATTAAGGCAGGTAATAGCTAAGGTGATTACAAACCCCCTGGCGTTAAAGAAAATTCTGACAAAAAATAAAAATTTTGACTTTTTCCATACAACTGTCAGTATTAAATGTACGCGGTTTGTATGGAAAACGTCAAAATTTTTATTTTATTTCAGAATTTTCTTTAACGCCAGGGGGTTTGTAATCACCTTAGCTATTACCTGCCTTCGTTTCCGATCACGGTCTGAATACACCCTGTATATTCTATCTGTATCTATTATATTCCTAGCACAGGCTAGCGAAAAAGCTTTTCAAATTTTTAAGTCTTAATTTTAGAGACTACTGTTAAAGAATTTAAAGTCCAAATAAAGAGTGTATACATGTACCCTTGATAAACCTTTGGGTATTTTGTATAGATATTATATTGATCACTCCAGTCCATCTAACGGTTGCCTGTAAGAAATCGCCGATAGCGATAAGGCCGCCATCTGTGACACTACCTTATTGTAAAGTTACCAATACCTACTTTGTTCTTTTGTTTTTGTGTAGTACACAAAAATAAATAAATATATTTTGTCCTATACCTAATCATGTATCGTTTAATAATAAATGATACACATTATGTTCGGTACTAGGTACTTATGACTATAAACACCTCTATTTATACTTAAGTTTTCAAAAGAATATAACCAGTAATGTTGATTTGATTCTTATAAATAAATCATAATCTAATAGCATTATTTTCTTTCTTCCACAGATCCACGAGCACATGACACCCGATGAGATTCAACATGTTTTCCACGTTGAGCATCACAGCCTAGTGCCAGAATACCACCTAGTCCAACTAACACATCACCTCGCCAGACGGCACATCGCCAACGGCCACCTCAGCAACTCGCACAATTCAAGTTCCAGCAAAACACCTCATGAGAAGAACTTCAAAGAGAAACCAACGAACCCTCCGTCCCTCCTCAACGATGAGATGTTTGTCAAAGCGAAAGAATTCATCAAAGATGTGGACATCATAGGAGATCTGAATAACACAGTGAGCGTGCAATTTGGTGTGACAAATTCAAGTGATACTAGTGTAGTTAGTGATGGTGTTCTTAGTGATTTGGTGCACGCAGTCGAAGATCAGGATCTGGATGTCCACAAGATCGATCTGGAGGCGTTTGGACGGCAGCTGAAGCTAGTGCTGAAGAAACAGGAGGGTCTGTTCAAGAAAGACGGGTTAAAAATGTGGCGAGCGTTGAAGAATGAGTCACAGCCTCACGGAGTCGACTACGAGGAGATGACTACGGTGAGTTTTTGAAATAATATACTAATTTCTAATATTGATGGATTTATAATTGTTGAGATTAATTTTAATATTAGCGTTCCTTTGTTGGTATAATTTGGTCTATTACTCCTTTAAAAGTGAACTATGAGTGCTTAAAATCTAGTTAATCGGAATGTTAGGTGTTTTGTCTCTGTAAAATCCCGATACATTATTGAATAAAAAAAGGCAATTAATATTCGCTACTTACAGAGAGCAATACAATTATAATAAATACAAAGATTAGTAATATTTCGTTAGTCTTTGTCAATTAGATTCTTGTTTGTTACAAAGAACAACAGACCACAATACGTGGTCTAGAAACCCACATTATTTTCTCATCTCACCTCACCTCTCCCATATCGAACGATTATGAGGAGAAAAGTGAAAATTAAACATAGAAAAATACCACGCGGTATTAACAAACGAGTATCTGTTATATTAGCTATAATTCAATCGATATGGTTGCCATATGGAATATAACTTTACAAAATTTGCATGTTCTTCAGTTTGTTTGTTTAATTGACATGAACCAGTAGTTTCTGAAACAAACAAAAAAAACACAATTCGTTTAAAATCTAATTCATATCTTCTCCTGTTGTTTCTACTCCATTTTCTCCACTTCTTCTGAACTTCGATATCATAAGCTACGAGTTCATTGGCTCCTACTTCTTTCGTGACGACATCTAAATAGTTTTTTTTGATGGTTTAGAAACCGTTTATGTTGATTAAATCATACCATTCCCATTTGAAAGGAACGTATGTGAATTACAAATAATCTCTTGACGCCTAGAGATTCTAAGAGGTTGTCAAATACCTATTTCAGATCACCTTACCATCCCATTTCCTAATTAAGGCCAAATCAATCATTAAAAACAAAAGAAACGTCAAAAATCTCGTAAGCCAACCCTACAGCACTAGGGTGTGAAACGCCACTCTATTGTTCTGCGAATCTGGTATAAAAAAGCACCTGTTTCACAAACACACTATGTGAAAGCGGATTCCCACGAGTGTCTTATCTAATCGTGAAACCGACTTAACTGTAGCAGGAACTGGCTAGATACAACTCCGTGACGTAGGCAGTCGTGATGACCGTGACGTGGTGAGATAGATGGACACGTCGTGATGTAATGCCTTCATTGTTTTCGCTGTCACTTGCCTTTTTTATGGAAAATGTTTTGATAAAAATAATATTAGATAGTTGTAAATGTTTGTTTTTGGCTAGATAGTCTTCGGGGTGAGTACAGACTACAGAGAATAAAATTTTAAATCGTGATCGAATCGCTTACACATATCTCACATAACGATTTGTAGCTTTTTTTTTTTTTTTTTTTTTTTTTTTATTGCCTCAGTAGGCAGACGAGCAAGCGGTCCGCCTGATGGTAAGCGGTTACCGCCGCCCATGGACTAAAATAATGCCAGGGGCACAACCCAGCCGCTGCCTACCGTGTGGTTAACACTCTTTTTAAGCCTCGTTTAAAGAAGGACAAGTCATAGCGCTCGGGGAACACCGAGGCAGGGAGTTCATTCCAGAGCTTGCACGTGCGTGGTAGAAAAGAACGCTGGAAACGCACCGTACTACTACGGATTGTCTCCAGGTAGTATGGATGAACTCCACTGCGATGTCTGGTAGTGCGATGGTAAAAAGGTGACGACGGTACCATGCTGAACAGTTCCTCAGAACACTCCCCATGGAAGAGTCGATAGAACACACAGAGAGACCCGAAGTCTCTCCGCAGTCCTAACGACTCCACTTTGTCCGTGAGATTGGGATCATCGACGATGCGAAATGCACGCCTCTGCAAGGAGTCAAGTGGGTCGAGCAAGTATTTGGGAGCCCCTGCCCAGAGATGAGAGCAGTACTCCATGTGAGGCCGGACTTGCGCTTTATAAAGCGTCAATATATGGTCCCGCGTGAAGTACCGCTTGGCTCTGTTCAGGATGCCCAACTTTTTGCTGGCCAACTTGGCTTTGTCCTCCAAATGACTCCTAAACTGCACTTTGCTCGAAATTTCGACGCCAAGTATCCCAATACTCTCGGAAACATGGAGAGTGACTCCTTGGAACTGTGGCGCCATGACAAAGGGGTCCTTCTTAGCAGTGAACGCGCAAACTTGTGTCTTCAATGGGTTGAATTGAACCAAGTTCTTTTCTCCCCATTCAAAAGCCCGCCCCAGAGAGCCTTCGACTTCAGACACAAGTTTGTATCGACTTTCCTCTACTGAACTCCGAGAGGCGTTCCGTTGGCCGATGTATCGCGCATGACACGTGCTATCATCTGCATAGCAATGCATGCTGTCAATAGACAACATGTCATTGATGTGCAGGATGAAGAGCGTCGGCGACAACACCGAGCCCTGTGGAACACCAGCATTGACGGTCTTGGTCGCGGAGCAACAGCCGTCAACGACGACTTTTATGCTCCGGCCATCCAGGAAGCTGGCGATCCACTTGCAGAGCCCCTCGGGGATTCCGTAGGATGGTAGCTTCGACAGAAGAGCTCGATGCCATACCCGGTCAAACGCCTTCGCAATATCCAGGCCGACGGCAATAGCCTCGCCCTTGCCCTCCACAGCCTCCGCCCAACGGTGCGTAAGGTACACAAGAAGATCGCCAGCTGAACGACCGTTACGGAAACCGTATTGACGATCGCTAATCAACTGGCAATCCTCAAGGTACCTCAGGAGCTGAGTATTAATTACCCGCTCCAAGACTTTGGAGAGCAAGGACGTGACTGCTATCGGCCTGTAATTGGAGGGGTCCGACCGGTCTCCCTTTTTGGGAATAGGATGGACATGAGCCACCTTCCACGAAGACGGAACCCGGTTAGTCTTAAAAGAAAGTCGATAGAGACGCGTGAGGACAGGGGTCAACTCGGGGGCGCACGTCTTAAGAACCACCGCGGGGATACAGTCAGGCCCGCTCGACTTATGGATGTTGAGGAGCTGGAGCTCCCGCCTGACCGCACGCTGAGTGATGCGGATTCCAGGCAGGGAGCACTCACACCGGGGTATTATCGGTGGAGAAGCTCCCCCATCATCCAAAGTCGAGTTTGAGGCAAAGGATTCAGCCAAGAGATCGGCCTTCTCCTTTGAACTATGGGCCAGACTGTTATCAGTCTTACGCAGTGGCGGGAGACATGACTGGCAGAAATTGCCTTGCACCGCTTTGGCAAGCGACCAAAAGGCCCGGCTACCAGAGGGATAGCTCTTTAGCCGCTCGCCAATCCTGGCAATATGCTCTGCCTTGGCCTTGGCAATAGCCCTTTTACTAGACCTAGAAGCGGCATTAAACTTCCGCTTCTCCTCCGTGGCAATAGGATCCCGGCACCTACTGGCAACGTGCCACGCCAAGTATGCGGACTGTTTGAGGCGCGCAGCATCGGCACAGGCACTGTTGTACCAAGGCCGGCTACGGCGCCCCACCGGTATTGTAGTGTTGGGAATGAACAACTCCATCCCCAAAAGAACTACATCCCTGACGCAGTCCGCACAGGTGTCAGGATCATCGGAGGAGAAGCAAAACCGCTTCCATGGGAAGGACGCATAAAACTCGCGAAGTCCATCCCAATCTGCCGAGCCATACCGCCAGACCCTGCGAGACCCAGTCGCTGAAGGTTGACTGAGGTTCTCCACAAGGACTGACGCGCGGATTAGGCAGTGGTCAGATGACCCTAGAGGAGCATCGACCACCACCGTCCATCCATCCGGGTGTGTGGTCAGCAGAAGGTCCAGCAAGGAGGGCTCATGGCTGTCAATATCAGGGACACGGGTGGGCTGTGTCACCAATTGCGAGAAGCCATAAGCCAAGGCCATCTCGTAAACAGACCGACCCGGGAGGTCAGTGATCCGGGACCCCAACCACTGTTTATGGTGAGCGTTAAAGTCACCAAGGATCACCACCTCCGCGGATGGGTACTGCTCGAGAGCTCTGTCCGTCCCCACTTGGACGTTCTCGAATAATCGAGAAGACCCCACATCACTGGCATGGGACCTGTAGAGGCATGCGTAGACACGGGTACGTCCCCCATGGTCAACACAGAGCCATAGTATTGACAGGTCCCTATGCTCGAGGCCCCGAAGGCGGCGACAACATATATCACCCCTGATGAAGACGCACACCCCGGCTTTACGTAGGAATGAGTGCTCCAGTACGTAGCCGGGGTAGTTAAGGTACGAAACATCATCAGGGGTAGATATTTGCGTCTCCGTTAAAAAGAGCAGGGCAGGCCGCGCCGTTTCAAGGTGGTGATGAACGGCATCGAGATTGCTGTGTAGACCCCTGACATTACAGAAGTCCACTTTGAATGTGGATTTTTTGACCGCCGTAGAAAGCCTGCTTCTTTTATTTTTTCCTTTCATATTGATTGGAGTGTATAGAGAGGGCTGTGGCGTTGCCAAAACGGCACCCGTAAAAGTGTGCGGATCGTAGTGCAAGGTGGCTGCGCGATCTCTGAGAGGATGAGGTGTGGAGCACGGAAGGGCCCCCGATGCCCCCCCGCGTGCAGACGGCAGGATCCACCCCAGTCTCCCACTCTGGCATGACGCCTGCACAACGGGATTTTCGCCGGTTGGCGGGACAGCTTCCCGGGGAGGGAGTTTGAAAGAGAGTCCCCGGGTTCAGGTCCCCAACTGACCGGCAGGCGGCCGACGGAACCGTTCCCATCGGGTCTCCCTGTACCCCACCCCAGCCACCCTAAACCCACGCAGTAACCAAGACGTAGATTCCGCAAGTACGGGCAACGTTTGACCCACCAGGCCCTGGGGAAAGGTAGGAACGGCTACCCAGCCCTTCCACCGGAACGCATTGCTGCTTGACGGTAGAAATAGGCTGGGCGGTGGTACCAACCCGACCGGGTTCAGCATTAAGTGGAAAAAAGCCAATTAACACTAAACCCTACCACCAGTAAAAATGGGTCACCTTTACCTTGTTAGCCGTGTAAGTTTCCGTTGTACACGTTGCCCGCCCCCCACGAGGTCTGATGGTCGACTCGGGCGTAAGGTAGGATTTTGGAGGGCAAAGCTTAGCCCGAACTTAACAGTTTTACAATTAAGTGCTATTTTTGCTTATCTATACTATTATTATTACAGAACTGAGGAGTTTGTTTATTTGTTTGCTTGAACGCGCTAATCTCAGGAACTACTAGTCCATTTTTAGAGGAAGGCAAGAGGCTATACTATATAATTACGCTACAAACAATAGTCCTATTCCTTTTGAAATCTAATGTTTCGCATACGGAGTTACGCGCAACAATTACTTCACTAATTTTATTTAGATCAAATGCGACTTAAGTAACTGTGGCTCTGAAATTGTTTCCGAAACGGCTATTGCTTCTCCACAAGTAATTCTGTTTAAATATTCATGTTGTACTCTAATCTTATCTATACTTCTATACTAATATATAAAGCTGAAGAGTTTGTTTGTTTGTTTATTTGGTTGAACGCGCTAATCTCAGGAACTACTGGTCGGATTTGATTCTTTCAGCGTTAGAAAGCCCATTTATCGAGGAAGGCTATAGGCTATATAACATCACGCTACGACCAATAGGAGCGAAGCACCAATAAATAATGTTGCAAAATCGGGGGTATTTTTTCCTTTTGAGAACTTCCGCTGCGTGCGCTGCGAAAACGGTAAAATTTTCGCTAAAATAATGTATGACAGAATTGTTCCCCTTTAAAAATTCTAAAAAAAGGTCCGAGACAGCATATGTCAATCTTTTAAGGTTGGCTCACTATAACCTTTTTTATGCTAACCAAATTTGTTCTAAAATAAAGCATTATTTGTGAAGGTGTTTTCATAAAGATAATATTAATCCTTATCCAAATAAATAAGTTATTCATCACAAGTATTTAATTTAAAAGAAATTTGCCCTTCACATCATTTGATTTCAATGAGTATCTTAGAAGATATCGCAGTTTTAAAATAACACAGCAGCGCAAAAATGATCAAGCGCGCAATTATGATGAACAAGGCGCCGGCCGGCCGGAGCGCGCCGGCACACGTTTCACGTCTATTTGACCGATTTGAATGATTTTTTGGTATGGACATAAATGGGACTCTGTGGAGTAAAATAGACTACAATTTTTTTTCTGAACCCAACCCTGTAGTCTACGCGAACGGAGTCGCGAGCAAAAGCTAGTCAATTATAAAATTCCACATAAGCTCGTTTACACAAATGCCAACAAGTTAGCAAAAATACGTATTAGGACATTAGCATTCTAAACATCCATACATAACGCACTAACTAACCTAAATGAATAATCAGGCGGGTGTAGATTTGCTCTGTGTGTATTTTACGTAAGAAAAAACGTTAGGTAATCTCTAAGATCATTTTTGAGATAATACGAGTATATGTGGATTGGTTTTCTTTAGACATCTAATTGTTATATATTTTCAATAGATTTTTAGTAAAAGTAAACTTATCCCCGAGTCGGAATGTCTCTTATAATATAGGTGTGATTGTGAATAGACGGTGAAAATATAGTATCATTTTCTATTGATGACGTCTCAGCTGAAGTCAGCATTAGGACTAAAATCTCTCAGTGGCTCTCACACGCATTATAGGTGATGCCAGACGTCCAAAAGCTATTTTGCTCACATTTGATATCATCATCATCATTATCATCAGCCAATATACGTCCCACTGCTGAGCACGGGCCTCCCCTACAACTGAGGCGGAATTCCACTGCACCTTGATCAATAAACAAAGTCAAGTACTCTTTAATCAGGTCTTAAAATGTTTCTTGGTAGAATGTTCCGTCCGGCGTCCTGGTAAATTTGTCTCATTCTCAATCCAGGTCGAAATTGGCTTAAGTTGCTAAAGTAGACCGAGTAGTTTTCATCTCAGTCTACTAAGTCAACTAAATGTTCAATTTATGTTCCCAATACGTACCAAATCTACATTTCTTCCTACATTCAAGGCTTCCTAAGTCGAAAAATATTTACAATTCTCTTTGTGTTTCCTTGCAAATTCAAATCACATATTTCCCATTTGTTATTTTGTAGTTTCTGAGTAATTCGAAATACGTTCTAATAATATAAATCGTTTAATTATTTCGATCTACTTCTGTTTGTCAAGTACAAAAGATTTTGACTAAAGCAATAAATATTACATCTCGCCCCCTATTACGTGGGACTGATACATACCTGGCGAAATGTGGGTGCAGAAATGCACCTCTGCCTACCCCTTCGGGGAATACAGGCGTGAGTTCATGTATTTGTATGTATGTATGCAACAAATATCATTAGTTCTTGCATACTGAGTACTGAAGTATTTTGGAGTGTGAATTTTTATCAGCCCATATATGTCCTATTGCTGGGCACGGCTTCCTCTACAACTGAGAGCGGTTAGACTTTAGTCCTCCACGCTTGCCTAATGCGGGTCGGCGGACTACACACCTAAGAAATTCCTGAAAACTTATAGGTGTAACTTAGGATATACAGGACCAAATGAAGGATGAAGGGGTAGCCGCACTTTAAAATAAATAAATACACCCAACAGTCACATACATAGTTCTGACCCCACACTAAGATACGAGTCTTGTGTCGTGGGTATCAGAAACTACGAGAGACTTTTCGGTCTCACAAACACCCAGACCCGAAACAAATACTTGTAGATCACACAAACATTTGTCTCGGTGCGGGGATCGAACCCGCGGCCTCTCGTTTCGCAAGCTGGTATCTAGCCAACTGCGCCATGGATGCGCCAAAAATGTTACGATACTCTTATATTTAAATATGTGGGTTGTCGGACTACACACCTAAGAAATTTCTTGTGGAATGCTCTTGTTGTGCCAGTTCAGGTGTAAATTTAATTGTAACATTAGCAACTAGGTAACGTGCTTATACAGTATCATAACTTAGACATAGCGGTATATACAATATAACTAATCGCCATAGTAAAAGATTTATTTTCGCCTTTGAAGCGAATGAGGTACATTATATTCAGATCCGCTCGGTTACAAAGGACCATACTTCGCAATTCGCAATTGCCGAGCCGGCGGTTTGTGTAAAAAAAAATAGTTTTTTCATTCAACTCTATGACCTCGCGTAGAACTCGTATTTCTATGATTTATGTGACAAATGTCATTTTTATTAATGACAATTGGTTTTTTACATCATATGCTGTGCTAACACTGATTATAATCAGTGTTGCCGTCAAAATGTATGTAATGATATAATACTTAACGTAGGTTGCTAAGAATAAATATTTTTCTCTGACTTGTAACAACGAAAACAATAAAATATTAAATAAATAAAAAATATGATGTCATTGAGAAAAAAATGCATCGCATTAAAATAAGAATGGTTTTTATATCTTTGTACACAAAAAGCGATATTACAAGATAAATTTAATAATGCTTGATTATAATGTCTGTTCTATAATTGACCTAAACACAAAAAAATAACACGTACCCAGTACCCACGTACATAATTCTATTTCCTTTAGTGTCCTCAAGTTTTTCAACACGGAAGCGTAATTAATATTTTTGTCATTGATCCAATATTAATCTAATAATCACTCACGTTGCCTGTTTGTCTCTATTTGCCGACAAATATGTCGAAGCCAAAAAAAAATTATCGACTAATATTGATTTCAACGGAACTTACTTATTTAGTCACGTCATAAAACCTCATTTCGCCAACGTTTGTTTGAATTGTTTAGCATTTAACAATAAGATAATTATATTATACAATACAAAACACTAGGACCCGTCTGTGCAGATGTGTAAAATAAAAAATCAGTATAATTAAATTAACTGTAATTGTAAATGTTAATTGTAGAGGAGGCCCGTGCCCAGCCGTGGGACGTATATGGGCTGATGATGATGATGATAATTAAATTACACTTTAAAATTTACAATATCACAATATCGTGAAAGCGCCATCTAGTGAAATTATTGCGGATCACGTGGTAAACAAAGCGATTAATGTATGCGTGTCACGTGTGCAAATGTTGAGAACGAAATGTGTTAAGTAATATAGTCCGGCTTTGTCGAGTGCGGAAACCGGATTAAAGGTCTAGTCGCAAGTTCAATTGGCGTGGTAATTACGTATTCCGAACTATTATGTCTGAGTATTTGCTTAGGTTAAGGTGTTGGCTTTAAGACGGAGTCAGAATTTGACCAAGGGGCTTTCGATTTGGTGCAAATTGTCGGCGCACTTTTGCAGCATAGTCCACTCATGGCCAGCGACATAGGTACTCTACTAATGGCATTTCTAACACAGAAATATACCAAATGCTGATTTTTTTACGATCTCTTAAATGTCTCTGCAACAGAGTTTGTCAAGAAAATTTGTCTAATTTAGATAAAGACAATGAATTAAATAATGAGACATATAATATCAATCGTTGACATAAATATAAGCTCTTTAAATCCCTGTAAAGGCCTCTGAATTGAAAGTAGTTGAAGCTTCATCAATTACGTCCGTACCGTCGATATACATATGTATGTTGTTACTAGAAACAGTTGACAACAAGAAATTTACTGGAAAACCAACTTGCGATATCATATTCAACCGGAAAGTCATCACCGTACACTAAACCAACCAACCATACAACCAACAAACCAACCATAGAAATATGTGTAAGTGTTAAGGGATCTGCCAGTCAACCAACTGGCATCAAGTGATGATAATTGGGTCTATGGTTATCGTGGTCGTTCCTTATCAGTCAACGCTCTATTTGGACATCATTGCACTTAACATTAGGTTATACACCACATACATAAACTCACTGCATCCCCTGATGGGATAGGCCTCTGCCTATTTCTACACCCACATTTCCCCAGGTATGTATCAGTCCCATGTAATAGGGGGCGAGCA
Organism: Hemaris fuciformis; assembly: GCA_907164795.1. Taxonomy (NCBI): domain Eukaryota; kingdom Metazoa; phylum Arthropoda; class Insecta; order Lepidoptera; family Sphingidae; genus Hemaris; species Hemaris fuciformis. The sequence goes on along the minus strand of OU015455.1, from coordinate 4,753,038 downwards.
TATTGCCGTTTTCGGGCTTATTTCCAGACTCCGTGCTGCTACTGAGAATTTCCTAATGGAAAAACCCAATAACACTTTGCCCGACCCGGGAATCGAACCCGGGCCCTCTAGATCGCACGGCACATACTTAAACCGCGAGAACACGAGGCAGTCAACAAGGCAGCAGGGGAGCAGGCAACAATAGGTTGTCACTTTTCCAAACCAGTACATAAATAACGGGTCAAACTATTTAAAATATTGAATTGTCATCGGTCCTTAGTAAGGATGTCAAATTTCGAGTTAATCCGATGTCTTGAAGGGGATCAAAATCATGTTCAAAGATTCCGTTACATACTAACATACGTATGAAGCTAATATAAAGCGTATAAATAAAAAAGACAGCCCACAAAAATGGATTCTACCATTTATGTTCCAATTCCCTGCCTGTCCGCCGTAATTTAGGGCGTTTCCTCGCTTCCAAGGCCAGCGGGATTGTTTCAGCGAATCCATTCTAGGTCCGTTTATTTCGATAACTAACGCGTTTATTGACGTGTAATGACCGTCACCGGTAGAGCAATGAATATTCACTAAAATTGATTGCATAAGATACCAGTTGGCGCTACTTTGTCCTTACATTGCTCAGTTGATGTCTTATTTGTGGGTCTCGTGTCTTGTTTTATAATTGTACCAATGGCAAGTTTGCGGACGGTGGTTCGATGCAGCATTGAACTAGAAGATTTATTTATTGCATAAATAAATTGATAAGTGATAGTACCACATACCAAAGCTCGATTTAAAGAAGGGTGTGAAATAATAAATTTATTATAGGATAAGGTTTACAATTTGCTGAGAGTAAATGCCAGGTTTCGGCGGTCGCAGGTTCAAACCCCAGGCACACACCTCTGACTTTTCGAAGTTATGTGTGTATTCACAATGAATTATCACTTGCTTTATCGGTGAAGGAGAACATCGTGATAAAACCTGCACACCTAAAAGTTCTTAGGAATTTCTTAGGTGTGTAGTCCGCCAACCCGCACTAGGCCAGCGTGGTGGACTAAGGCCTAAACCCTCTCAGTTGTAGAGGAGGCCCGTGCCCAGCAGTGGGACGTATTTGGGCTGATTACTTATGAAATGCCAGGTTGTACTAAATTAAGCTTGTTTTAAATAAATCCAATTTTTTCATAACATTTAAAAAGAAGTACCTACTAATTTCGCTTTCGAAAAAGATTGTTGTGATATTATTTTACCCTATCTATTAAACGATAAGCGTAGTAATAGGGGTGATAAAGTATCAAGATTCAGAGTCTCGTGTTTCTTTATTTTTAAACTTGTGACATTAAAGTTAACGAGACTTAACATAGCTTTATACAGTCATTATGACAAATGACGCTTATACACCAAACATTAAGCACTTGCGCAATTTCCTCCTAAAGATTTTACACTTTGTAAGATTACTATCAAAGCGGATACGAATTTACGCCCACCTATAACCCATTCAGTAAGTCAAATTCATCAGAATTTACTAATAATGATATAATCTAATAATGTGTATTTCTAAGTTATTCGTGGTACGTTAACTTGACGGATGACTGAACAGTTGGTAGCAAATATCTGGAGGCCGCCCGTGCGTTTGGTTGCACTTAAAATTATCGATTATAACCGCAAATTTATAGTTCACATATAAATGTCCATTTGAAATATCGTGGAGTTGTTGTATTAGATACGATAGGTTGTTTGTGGCGCTATCTGGGTTAAAGTTTATGTTTGGGCAGCTTCTATAACTTTGATAGACTTTTTGGCGCATTTGATAAGACACCAGGCTGCCATGACAAATGTTCATGATCAGCATCTCAAGTTTCTCTTAGTTTCCGAATTCTGATGGCTTTTATATAAAAATGCTATATATATAATGATAAATTACCTTTTTTATTATTCTTCGATGTCTATTAGAACAGTTTATTTGGTAAACCTTGTCACAGCAACATGTCACTAGAAATTAATGAAAATTTTATTCCGAATTTTATAATTTTCGTGTGTGGTCCATTCGGTGTTTATCAAGTTTCCGATATTATTAATTTGGCCATATCATGATCGTATAATAATTTTACTCGATCCTTCAAATCAAAATCCCTTTTCAAAAACTTTTACCTCAAAACGCCTTAACTTCACAAACTTTACCTCATTCAAAATAAATAGAACTATTGGTCAAAGACAGAATTTCTTAAAACTACAACAACACGCGCGAAGCTATGTACAAGAGCTAGTACAACATAATTTAAATAACAGTATTTATGCTAATAATATCTATCCAAGAATGCGTATTTAGCTTAAGCGCCGTAAACTTGTCACAGCTTATCTGCCAGTCAGAGCGGACGATGTTAAATCAGCCAGTGAAATACGCAGTACTGTCAAATTTATTTATGATTCTCTTAAGATTCATTTCGTGTCTTGATTACAAAGGAAATATTTACTACTAAGACATTGTTACTGGCTTTATATAATTGTCCTTTCGTCTATTACTGTGAACTCTTTCATAAATTGTATTTTTATTGTGATGGCCGTCGTAATCCTAAAATCATTTTTCTCATACACCAGGGACTTTTCAAAATTATATTTATATTCGTATCGAATTCATCATCATCAGCCCATATACGTCCCACTGCTGGACACGAGCCTCTGCAACTGAGAGGGTAGGGTATAGGCCTTAGTCCACCACGCTGGCCTAGTGCGGGTTGGCGGACTATCCACCTAAGAAAAATCCTATCGGATTACCACGTATGTACTTTAGATGTGATAAGAAGAATTGACCATAAATATCAGTTACCAGTTTAAATTATGTTTTTTTTTTTCGTAATTAACTAACTCGTATTTTAATTCCCTACTAAAACATTGAAGAGAATACTTGCAAATCGAGAGTTTTCCATGAGATTTTCTTTGTGTTAAGCACAAAAATCTGCTATAAATTAAGGTAGATTACGACCTAAGCCTTGTGGAAAAATTAATGGATACATATAGTAAAGTTTGCAAATTAAAACTTTGAACTTGTCAAACATTCACAAGGCCGTCTAACCTCATTTTAAAAATAAACAAATGGAAAAACCCGGCGCACAGTACATTCTTCTTCTCAATATATTATTAGGCCATTGATAACCAGCCAGCATCAGCCGACAACCGCCGAAACTCTTTAGTAATTTAAATGTTTGCATTATAATAATGTTATTGCTTTTATTCAGAGACGAACACGTGGCTAAAGGAATTTACTGACGATTTATTTATTTATACATTAATTTGGTGGGTGTACATTGAGGTGTCTCTACTGTCACGTCTTGTGTTACGGCGTCGTTTTTTTAGTTCAACTAATTGCCTAAACGAAGATATTTCGTTTGGAGTAGATATTTTTGAGTCGTGGAACCAGTAATGGACACGTAAACGTCAGTTATAGACAGTTTTAAGGACAACAGCGCACTCTAAAAAAATATCATATTATAATATCATCTTTGTGGAATCAGCTTTCCTGGGCAGTATTTCCAAATGGATACGATTAAGGGACCTTCAAGAAAAGAGCCTATATTTTCTTAAAAATATGATTATTTGAAATCAGCTCATTTGGTACATTCTTTCATGCAGAACGAATCTTAAGTATATATTATATATGTTTTAAGCCGCGGCGGTACTTAAGCGGCCCAAAACCGTTACAAGTTAATTGTGTAATGTCTAGTTTATAATTGTGTATTGTGGGGTCAGGATATTCTCATTTATATGTCAAATTGATTTTGTTAAATAAAGATTTAAAGCTTAAATATATTATATATAATTCGGAATTTTGTAAGGCAAGCTGAGCTTTTGGGCTTGTATGAAAGTACCGCCACTGGTTATAAGGTTGATATAGAAGGCATAATATTAAATATTGCATCAAAATTCGCCATCGAGGCTATCATGAGCGATCTCATTTTGTCTCACATTTAGGTAGATGATTTCAAGCTATAACAACATTTGATCGGAGTTACTACATGGTACATACATAATCTCCATTCCCCGAAGGTGTAGGCAGAGGTGCATTTCTGCACCCACATTTCGCCAGGTGTGTATTAGTCCCACGTCATAGGGGTTCGAACTTCGAGCCTATTGCCGTTTTTCGGACACATGATCTACCAACACCAATCTTGATTAATATTATTTAGTATTTTTCTTTTTTTTTAACTGCCTGTACGCTTACCTAGCGTCTGTTTTGTCACTTGGTCCCTTCATTGAAAATCAGCGCTGCAATACCGTGCAAGCGGAATTACAGCATGCAGCAGAATGAAGGGATCATTATTGGCTGCGTAAATAGTATCATCTAATTATTTTTTTGTATTTTTTCGTGGATTGCCCAGCAATAAACCTTTTTCTTTCTTTAAAGACCGTATTACATAAGAAAATACTATAAAAATTTCGTTGCTCTTCTATAATTAACTATTGGCCGAATACTGAAACGTTACTTAATCTGAGGGCGACTTATATTTGGCTGTTATAATTTAAGCGGTATATACTTTAAAAATGTCATGTAAAAGAACTTTTTGTGGTTATGTTGCCATTTATGGTTTAAGTGGGCATTAGTTAATCACACTCTTAAAACCGATAAATGATGTTTCAGTTAACCGCTTAAATTATAACAGCCACTTAAATATAAGTCGCCCTCAGATTAAGTAGGGTTTCAGTATTCGGCCATATGTGTCACATCCTCTATGTGTTATCCATGTTTAGCATCACTAAAACTTAATCATCATTACTAACCTCTAATGATAAGCTTCATCGGATTAATAAATGACGCAATTATTGTTATTATTATAAACAAATTACAATGTAATATCAATAATTGTAGATCACCATTAAATGATTAAACATAATTATGTACATTACAAACATATATATATTTTATAACTAATAATGTCCATAAAATGTTATAGTTATGGTACCTGTGCAGTAATATCCGTGTTTTCCATACTCAATAACTCTTTAACAGCAGTTAACAACAAATTAATTAAAAATTACTAAGGTTTTTTTCATATAATGGTATTTAAGCAAGAAACTTACAAAATTACTTATTAAACGTTCTTTAAACCTTTCAAACTTCGTTTGGTCGATATCATAAGCCTAATACAAAAAAGTTTTTAAGGAATTTCTTAGTTGTGTAGTCTGCCAACCCGCAATAGGCCAGCGTGGTGGACTAAGAAACTAAACGGTGAAGGAAAACATCGTAATAAAACCTGCACACCTAAAAAGTTCTTAGGAATTTCTTAGGTGTGTAGTCCGCCAACCCGCACTAGGCCAGCGTGGTGGACTAAGGACTAAACCCTCTCAGTTGCAGGGGAGACTTTTAATAGTTTTAGTCTCTGCTAAAGGTTCTTTTGCTATGAATCTACCTGGTCATAACTTCAGCTTGCACTTGGGCTTATAATCATGACACATCCCTTCTAGAATTCTATCCCTCCAATAAAGATGTTATTATTACGTACCCACCCGCTCTGTTTTTCTTATACTTTCCAGTCCATCCTACGGTTGTCTGGAAGAAACCGCATTCAGCGATAAGACCGCCATTTGTTCCACACTTTTTCTTACTTATTTTATTCTTAATTCATGTTTCTGTATGTGTTGTGGTGTACAATAAAGTGTGATAAATAAAATAAATAAATAAAGAAAGAACGAGCTTACAAATATTCTTCCACAAAGACTAACAGAACTGCTTCGTGGTCTCGCGGCACAGGTATATGCTGTGCGATCTAGAGGTCCTGGGTTCGATTCCCGGGTCGGGCAAAGCGTTATTGGGTTTTTCCATTAGGAAATTCTCAGTAGCAGCACGGAGTCTGGAATTGTGCCCGAAAAACGGCAAAATTCTCACCCCCTATTACGTGGGACTGATACATACCTGGAGAAATGTGGGTGCAGAAATGCACCTCTGCCTACCCCTTCGGGGAATATAGGCGGGAGGTTATGTATGTATGTGTACTAACAGAACATGACACATTAATGTTTCCATAATGGCTTGTTTTACACCTACTATAGTATCTACTTCAATCAGTGTGACGTGTGAATCGTGCAATCTTTGTATCATAAATGCAAATATGAGTTTGTTTAATTTGTTGTTATCGATGTTCATGCATATACAATACTAGCCTTTGCTCGCGACTCCGTCCGCGTACACTACAGGGTTGGGTTCAGAAAGAAAATAAGTTGTAGCCTTTGATTGAAGAAATTCGTATATTTTAAACTGAAAAGTTACTAATCTTATATAGCCTGCATCTCAAAATCCTTTCTTAGGGGATGCCTACGTCATAACATCTACCTGCATGCCAAATTTCAGCCCGATCCGTCCAGTGGTTTGGGCTGTGTGTTGATAGATCACTATGTCAGGCAGTCAGTCACCTTTGAGTTATATATATTTATATTAGATTAAAGGGGTACGTTAAAAATATAGTCTATTGCCAACCCACACTAGGCCAGCGTGGTTGACTAAGGCCTAAACAATCTCAGTAGAGGAGGCCCATGCCCTGCAGTGGGACGTGTATGGTCGATGATGATGTTGATAATGACGTCAAAAATAATCTAACTTAGTACCTTTCCGGCAGGATACGAATATCCTACCTCCAAAAAATTTAGCATTCATCAATTTAACTTAACGAACAAAGCGCAAAAGTATTGCTTTACATCGGTTTTCTCTAAGACAGTGGTATAACTCCGGCTGAGCCCATTCTTACCGCAATCCAAGCTTACTACTGTGTAGCTCTCCCACTTACAGTAGTCTCAACTCATACTAACAAAATAACTCAGATCACACTGAGATAGATTAGTTTAATATGAAGAAACGTGCCTCTTAGAAATATGTAGTCTTTGTTTATCAGAATATATTTAAATCTATATAAAGTTATCTAGATAAAGTGCATAATCTGACATTGTTGTAACACAAAGGGCAACAAACTGTACGGAACTAGGAATACGCGGCCCTGAAACTAATATCTACAACTTTATAAATGATAAATATAATCGTTTGTAACACAATGTAATAATGTAATATGTTTGTAATAGCAGCACGTGCTTAGGAGCTTAACAGCTGTGTGACTTGTCTTCACTCACATACTTACTATATAATTTATAAATAAATACAAATATTTCTTCCCTACTAACACTAGATCGGCGTGGTGGTCTTAGGGCAAACCTACTTCGAAAATTATCGACCGGCACTTGGTACACCTCGAGGCCATCATTATTACTCACTATCGTCATCATCATCATCAGCCCATACGTTCCACTGCTGGGCACGGGCCTCCACTACAACTGAGAGGGTTTAGGCCTTAGTCCACCGCGCTGGCCTAGTGCGGGTTGGCGGACTACATATCTAAGAAATTTCTAATAACTTTTTAAGTGTGCAGGTTTCACGATGTTTTCTTTCACCGTTAAAGTACGTGTTAATTCATTGCGAATACACACATAGCTTTAAAAAGTCAGAGGTGTATGCATGGGGTTTGAACCCACGACCGCCGAGATTCTCAACCGCGCGCCTAAACCTCGAGGCCATCACTACTTCCAATAAAGTAGATTATCTTGAATAAAAACTAATAATTTAACTGCTCGATGATAACTTAAGGGTTTAAGCAGAATAACATTTTAAGTATAGATAAAATATGTGATACAAACAATCTGTCCTCACAGAACTATTATGTACATACGATAGGGCCATTTAAATGCTAAATGAACATAATCTTTATGGTAACAAAATCTCCCATGACGAACTTAACGATCATGATTGACAATAATACATTTTTATATACTTGTATATCGGTCGATGAATATATTATAGTGCGTATATAATGCGAATTAGAGACTAGTTTGGTTTGGATTCAAAAATGATGAAATAAATTCAAAATTCGGAATTTATCGCGATTTGAATTTAACTTCTTAACGATTAAATGATTTTATAATAGTATAAAACTGACGATTGTAAACTTGTTAAAGTTTATTTGAATAAAGACAATTTTGACTTAATTTTTATTTGACTTACAACCCGTTTGCATACTGTAACGCGTAAGTAATAAAGTTAAAAATAAAATCGCCTTGTGTCCGTAAAAATAACTAACTCTTATTAAACACGTAACGTTTTAGCGGTGTCTTTTCGATTTATTCAGCAAAAATTAAATAATATGCCCGATAAACAACAATATTTTCATAGCCTATTAACCTATTTCATCATCATGGGCTAACTAGTGCGGGTTGGCGGACGACACTAACTTACTAAAGTAACAAAGAATATCGCAAGTAAATTTTGCATATATTAATATTTTTCATAAGAATTTTCTTCAGTGCCATATAGAGAAACAGTAATTAAAATGATTTTGAAAAAGGGTATTGAATTGTGAAGGTCAGTAGTGGCGACAAAATTTGTATCATCATCATCATCATCAGCCTTTCTTACGTCCACTGCTGGACATAGGTCTCTCCTAAGGCACGCCATTGGGCTCGATCTTCGGCCCTCCTCATCCAACCGCTGCCAGCCACCTTGCGAATATCGTCACTCCACCTAGCCAGAGGGCGCCCTACACTACGTTTGCCGAGTCGCGGTCTCCACTCCAGAACGCGTTTCCCCCAACGGTTGTCGGTTCTGCGACAGATGTGACCTGCCCACTGCCACTTCAGCTTTGTATAGCTTTTGTATACTGGCGGAATTTTCAGTTCAAATAGAACGTCTGTTGAAAGTATCTAACGATCACAAGTCGACACAATTATTTATTACAATATAATTATTAAAATTAGTTAGCATAATGGATTTACAAATGCTAAAACCAGTACTATATAGCGAGCGTATGTTTATTTTCACATTAAAATGAATCATAAAATGAATTAAATTAATTTACGTACATGGTACATCTTGCGTATCCGCAATGTTTGTGCCGGTGACGTGATGGTCGTAATAATAAATGTTATATAAAATAAAATATGTCCATCTGATGACATGTTGCTGGGAACCGACGTAGAAAGGATCTATGAGTCCATAATATCGTAATTGACAAGGTTTTAATATTTCAAATAAACATAAATTAACCTGATTATTTCAACCTTTAAATCATTTTTTGAAGAACGACGAATGACGTTCTTAGCTCAATACTGCTACTTTACTCGATTCAGGAATATGTGGCGGTACTTCCATAGAAGCCCAAAAGCATTTCACGTTAATTGTGTAATGTCTAGATTATAATTGTTTATTGTGAGGTCATTATATTCTCATTTAGGTATGTGTCAAATTGCTTTTGTTAAATCAAGATAAGCTTAGAGATATTAGTCCGAATTTTGTAAGACAAGCTGGGCTTTTGGGCTTCTATGGAAGTTCCGCCACTGCGTTTTATATATGATTGACTATTTAACAGTGTTTTAAAGTAATATCTAACTAAAATTTAAAGTTTACAGTCAACTGCAAATATAATCATAGTTTAATTAACATTGGGCTGCATGATCAATGTCCTTTGCTTGTTTTAATGTGTCAAACACACCCATGTGGCTATGCGAGCGACGGTCCCACGTTCTAAGCACCTATCGTTAATCAAGACGAATTGAAAGGTATCCTAATTTCGGACCAGTCTTTGGTCATCAAACCTTTAAAAGGTCGCATAAGAATTAAGCACCTCGTGTGAACGGTTTTGGAAATTATGTGTGCCCTTTAGATGTGTGAATAAATAATATAGTTAGGTCTGAAAATAATACACACAAAATAAGCATGAAGGATCTTTATATTGGTTGAACATATTACCTAGGTAATTTTATCTTTTTCCTTTAAATGGAACTGCCCACGATTTTCTTCCTTTCTAGGGCTATTGCTTTTAGGCGTAAACAAAAAACATGTTCATATTCATGACTATGTCGAGTGATGAATTTGTCCCTATCCCACCACACACCCGCCACTGTAACTCCTGTGCTCCATGATCAACAGCGGCACGCACAGTATTGACACCGAGCAATGAAGCTCAGCGGATCTAAGGGGACCTAAATTTGTCATAATCCCGCAACGAAGTTAATCAGAAAGACAATATAAGGAGGAGTTGAAAAACAAAGAGTTGTTCACTTCCCTCCATAGCAAAGCGGGTGACAAAGCAAAGCGGGTGACAAAAGCGAGTGATGATATATGGACGTCTCTGTATTTAGTGCTATTTAAATGAATAGAGGTTCCATATATAAATTGATAGATGCAAGCCGCTTCTGATAGAGCGCTTTGTAAGTCTTTGGGGAGGCCTATGATCAGCAGTGGACGTATGTGGGTTGAAAATGATGATGATTATAAACTGATAAAGATGTAGACATTTACTTATTTATTTGTATTTAAAGTACCACGAGGTTTAGGCGCGTGGTCGAGAATCAAGACGATCGCAGGTTCAAACACCAGGCACACACCTCTGACCTTTCGAAGTTATGTATGTGTGTATTCACAATGAGTTGTCACTTATTTCAACGGTGAAGGAAAACATCGTAAGGAAACATGCACACCTGAAAGTTCCAGCTGTGGGACGTATTTGTGCTAATGATGATGATGTATAAATTAACTGTCTGAAAACATTGTTTTTTGAGTAGATATAATCAGTAAAGAAAATGTATCAAGTCAATACTTCGTATAAGCTAGACACGGTCAGCTGTAAAATAACTACAATGGCCATTGAGATTTATGGTAAAGGTAAAACTATACACTTTTTTTTCTCTTAAATGCACTTTTATGTCACCATTATTTATAATTACGTTGCACTTTGCCACTATGATATCGATTCCTTAGTCCTATTAAAAAAAGTCACAGCTAAACCGAGTGACTAGCATATGTATTAACACGGTAATACTATCATACAGTAGTTTAACTCGGCCGCATTTTTGAAATATATAACTACAGCCGCGCGGTACGTAACCATGCGATAGGGCTGCGAACCTGCAGAATTTTAATTAAATCTGCCTATTTTGACTTTCTATCTATTTTTGTGATTGTAAATATTTTTTATTTTTATTTAAACAAATAAAATATTTTGTGAACGGAATAGGAAGTGTTCAATAAAAATGCATGTAATTTTTTGATTGGAAGATTTCATGCAACCAAAAACAGCACAATATGTAAACACAATATATACTTGTCATATTAAATAGGCACTTGCACTTATTTTGTATAAAAATCGCGTGATTACTGCTTAAAAAACAACACCGCCCGTTTGTCACTGCGGCACATTCGCGACTGCCTGCATGCCTTGCGCATGCCGCGATCGAGGCGCGTAGGTATAACTCGCGTTTCGCCCGTCTGTATGAAGTTAAACTACTGTATGATAGTATTACCGTGATATTAATATAATTGCGTACCTCCGGCCTCCATTAAGCGTGCAAATATGTGAGTCGTGATAAGATAAAAATCAAATGAAGACCGCAAAAGAGCTAAGAAAACTATGAGATTCACGTCGACAATGTAATTGTCATCCTTATGTTTTAATGTATGAGGGATGCGGGCAGATTGCCATATTGTGTACTTTATCCGGGTACATATAGACATGAATAGATAGGTAGATACTAATGATATGTATTATTGACGCGACTTTGCTTTTGTGGACTTAGGGAAAACTTAGGAAAAAAAAATGAGAATAAAAGAAAACAAGTCCTATAAAAAGTCAAGAACCTACATGCTTCTAGGATACTAAATAAATTTAGGGCTCTTTTTCGGCCCCAAGTTGCATCACAATCGATTCGACGTTTTAGGCGTAGACACGTAACAGTAATCAAATATTAAATAAGGTTATTTGATATGTAAAATATTTTAATTATTATAACGCAAAACTTGATGCACTGTCTATAAAAGGTTATATAAATAAAAACACTTCATTTTATGACGTTACGAAGACTACGACAATGTTGCGAATTGAAAACGCAAAATTCATCTCATCTCATTATGGTTCATACTAGTGGAACTGGTAGTCCTTTTTATATTTTCCTTTTAAACTCTTAAATAAATATAACGTACACTATGTTTTATGTAGGTAAACCTTGAAATTGGCGCCCTTTTTTCATCAGCGTTGTACATTTCAACAAACAATTTAAAACATATACCTATATTTTTTCTTAAGTATTGGTAACCGTAAACAATGATATTTTTTAATCTTTTTAACATTTACAACTGAGAGGCAATTACAATTGTTGTAAAACAATGTATTTTAAAATGGTGGAATTGAATTGAAAAAATGGTTGAATAGTAATATACCTACTTAAACAAAAACTGTTATAAAAAAGTAAAACAGATTCATTCATTAACGTCTCGTTGCAAAATTTATTAAATAAATTAAATAAAAGTCTATCTTTTATTTCACGAACTAGATTTTTTTTACCCCAATGGCAATGAAAAAAAAATCTAGATAAAATTTAATTTAGAAAAAAAACGGAAGTTGACTAATTTTCTTATCAAAATACCGATAGTATCTCTTGATATAAATATACTGACATTCAAAATGGTCTACTCACGACCAACATCGTTCCCACGGATTGTCACGCGTTATGGCAAAATTCATGTGCATTCGAAATTCAAAGTCAAAATAATGATACAAAAATAATACCCAATACACGTCATCGCTCATTTATATTTTTTTCCATGTGGAATTGCAACTTTAAAAAAAGAAGGTGACTGCAAAAAAACGCGCACGTGACATCACGATGAATGGCCAATTTAAAAAAGCATGCATTTTATATAAATAGGTTATAATTAAATTGTGATATCTATGAATCTTCGTCTGTGGAACTTTTTGTTTGTTTTTTTTTTTTGTAACTACATGGACTTTTTTTTAATTCATTGACTTTGCCTGCATACATTATATAAAAATTGTCACCCTTTCTAGCCAGGCACGATTTTATAAAAATTAAAAAACCTATATCGATACCAAACGTCCTATATATGTATACCGAATGTCATCGAAATTATTTCAATGGTTTAATAGACGTGAAAATAAATAAAGACACAAATAACAATTAAATGCATGAAATTCGAAATTCGAAATCGACAAATAATTACATATAAAAGACTCACATTACGGCGTTTACGGAAAACTTAATTGTTGAACAGTAATTATGTAAAAAAACTGGATCCGCAAATCATATAGGAAATTCCTTTCGATTAATTATCTCCTTTTGAACGCAATTTTGGTGCTCAAATTACATAAGCATGGCATTGAGTTATTAATAAGTGCCGTGAGAATTGAACCCCCCACGAAGCGGTAATGAAGATTGAATGAAACAAAAATCCGCTGGAAATTATTTCCCCTCCGATATAAATATTTGTCGAGATAAAATATTATTCCGCATTTCATTTGTCTATGACAACATAAATAGTTTTGAAATCAAGCCGTCTCGGCTTGAAATCATATCAATGTGTCATTGGGTGTCCTATCAGAAGTAGATATGTACCTAAAGAGTCGCGATTTTTCTATAGAAGCCCAAAAGCCCAGTTTGCCTTATAAAATTCCGGATAATATTCTTTAAGCTTTAAATATTTATTTAACAAAAGCAATTAGACATATAAATAAGAATATCCTGAGCCCACAATAAACGATTATAAACTAGACATTACAAAATTAACGTGTAACGCTTTTGGGCTTCTATGGAAGTACCGCCACTGCCTAAAGAAATATACAACCAACAGTCACACACATAGTTCTGACCCCACACTAAGATACAAGTCCTGTGTCGTGGGCATCAGAAACTACGAGACACTTTTCTTACAAACACCGAGGCCCGAAATAAATATTTGTGGATCACACAAACGTTTGTCTCAGTGCGGGGATCGACCTCACGGCCTCTCGTTTCACAAGTTGGTTTCAAGTCAACTGCGCCACGGGGCTTAAAGAAGTGCGGATTGTTGAAATACTACTCGTACGTCCAGTAAAGGGAAATGGAATGGCCTTCCATTTCATTCCACTAAACAGCTAATGTATGCGGAAATATGTACATCTTCGCCGGTCCTTTCTAGATTAGGAATTCAAAAAGAATTCAAATCATTTAGGTTTAGTATTTTTTTATAAGCAAGATGTGCCATATCATGTTAATAGAAATTTAACGTTAAATAAGTTATAGCAGTCTCTTGTACACAAATAAAATTTTAAATAAAATTTTAAATAAACCATATTTTTTTTAATAATAAAATAATATGGTTTTTCTAACGCATTTGATTGTTTTCAAGATATATATAACCTGTACTTATACCTCATTGTTACGTATAACTTCTGAAACCGCTGGACCGATGTTAACTGTTCACGTTTAGACAATGCGTATTTTTGCGAAAAAAAGAAATTATGTTGATAAAAGTAATTTTACAAATCGCATATTCGTGTATCGTTGCCACAGTTTATTCGGTGACTTTTTCAAATAGCTCGGATAGGATCTGTCTGACTAAGATATAGAACTCTTTAAAGTAACATAATGTTGGGTCGAGTCTCCCATACATAGTGACGAATAGGCCGAAGTGACGAATAGGCCGAAAAATTGTGTCAAGTAGTGCAAAGTAAAGAAAATATTTTAAATAAATGTATTTTCGATTTCGACATGTATGAAGCTCGCGTTTCGTATAGTAAATATTTATAGGTGTATGAATAGGTAAAAATTCTAAATTGCCTTTTTCTTTCCACAGGAAGACGAGGAATTGGGTGATCTGTACCAGGACGAAGAAAATGGCGCCGCTTTGCTGATCAGGCGGCATCCCAAACACGGAAAAATTTTGGTGGTGAGTGTTTCAATAGATTCTAACTTATCATAATACGTAATACCATTAATTATGATTTATTTTAATGGTCTCGCGACACAGGGTGTGCTGGCCTGCCTAGAGATCCCTAAGTCGATTCTCTGATCGGGAAAAGTGTGTAGGGCTTTTACATTTGGCAATTGTCACTAGAAACAGGTGCGAATGTATGCATATATAATATTTTTAATGTTAATAGAATCTTCAAAACATTCTTGGACTAATGCGCACATCGACTGTACCTACCATATATAGATTGGACAAGTACATAATAGCTCAGCGGTGTCTGTTGTTTTTTTTCCTTCATCATTTATCAGAAATTTTAAGCTAATAAGCACTTTACTTAGAAATACTATGGAAGGTCTTATACAGAAACATTGTACGTGCCAATGTTTGTTTTGAGTTTATGTTCTTACTTGGAACTGTGACCGCAAGGCTTGATTAAATAGATTTTCAACGATATTCCTTTATTGTGTTAAATATAATATTATATTAACGATAATTAAAATCAAAAGACATACTGTAACAGTCTGACGCATGTAGGACTGAAACTTATTTTAATAAATTAACACGCCCAAAAGTTTTAACATACTCCTGATGATAATTGCACCGCAGTTTAAATATGCTATGGACTATCTAGAAGATATTATATCTTGCCAATCGATACAAAAAAAATACAAAAACCTTCAATTTTTTTGGCTTCAAGATAAAAATAAATTTTATGATTGCGTTCTTTGCAATATTATATAGTGGCCAAGTATATTAAAACCTTTACTAAAATGTATCTGTCTCTTTTTACTGTCGCATTTTTGTTTCATAGACTTGCTAAAGAAGTTTTTACTTTAATAATTCAACAATTACAAACATAGAAAGAAGCATTTATTGTAAGCAGTGGCGATACTTACATAGAAGCCCAAAAGCCCAGCTTGCCTTCCAAGTTTCGAATAATAATCTTTAAGCTTTAAATCTTTATTTAACATAAGCAATTTGACATATAAATGAGAATATCCTGACCCCACAATAGACATTTATGAACTAAACATTACACAATTAACGTGTAACGCTTTTGGGCCTCTATGGAAGTACCGACACTGGTTGCAAGACTATTACAAATAACATGTATTAAAAATAAGAAAAAAAAATACATCAAACTGCGCCAGCAAAGATATTTCCTATTTAGCTACCTGCTGCAGTAACGGTTCAACGATACTGCAAGCGTGAATTTTGATGGGAAGCCCTTGGGTGGACGTTCAATCGGAGTTACTGTTATACATACCTACATTTATGTATAGTGCTCCTTCTACAAAAAATACTCAAACTATGAGAGTTTCCGGTCAATATCTAAATATACATCCACAACAAATATTTGTGGCTAATACAAAATGGTGACAATGTCAAAGTTTACTATTTAATTGTATAAGATAACTTCAAAAAGCTAACTACTCGTTTACATTACATAAACTCAAACTCAATCTCAAAATCAAAATCACCTTTATTAAAAATAGACTTTTCAAAGTGCTTTTGAATCGTCAATTTAGTTTTTTTTAAACTATTGCCGCTTCGAAACGTGTTATCGCTGTGGAGAAGAAACGGCAAGAAACTCCCTCAGCAACAAGAAATGTCATTTTTTTTATATAATAATTTTTAATTATAATTATATTTTTATTTATTATATTAAATTTAACCTCATACATGTCATAACGATACAAATTGCAGCAACCTCCGATCAGTTAACTTACTCCCAGGGCTTATTATCCTCAATATAATCTGATAATAATAAGCTTTTTTATATAACTTTTCTTTAATCGATTCTTTAAACTTTTTCAAAGGAATCTCATTAATACCCTTCGGAAGTTTGTTATAGAAGCGTATACATTGCCCCATAAAAGAGTTATTAATTTTTTACAAGATTACATTTGTTCCTAGTATTTTTATTATGAACATCACAAATTTTATGAAGTTGATCAAGATTTTTTTGGACGTACATGAGGTTTTCGTATATAAACTGACAAGTAACGGTAAGTATATTTATTTCCTTAAATTTTTCCGTAAGTGAAGCCCTGGGACCCAAATTATAAATAGACCAAATTATAATTAAAAATAAATTGACCACTTTATAGACTTCTATAGATGGTACAAAGAAGATACAAAAAAGAATCTTTCTTTGTAAATACCTTCTAATGACTACTAACTTGTATTAGCACCATAGCGAATCGAAGTACGTAGTAAATATTTCGTCCTGATTGTTTTATTTTGTAAATCTATCTAAGATTTAAAAAAACTATTCCTCTTCTAAAGTAACTTAGAATATCTTTAAACATTATCACATTACTAACAATGACATCAGAATCATCTTTTTTTTGAACGACAAAAACCCACTAGAGATGGCTGTGAGGGAGTCATCCCATCTTCTCCTTCCAGTCACGTTCGCAGCGCATATTAGACTGCTTGTTTATGGCTTACGACGCAAACGTGCCTAAACCTTACCTCTTCATCCTGCCTGATTTACATTGTCTATGCTAATCGCGATCATATTGATTTCATCGGGATTCCCCGAACACATGTCATTTATGTTTCAAAGAGTTCATAGTAAATTAGTATTCCTGATGGTGTTTGTAATTTTAGAGAAGGGAAGCATATATTTGTTAAAACTATTAATAGTCAGATACTGAATATATAAAGGCGAAATTAATAATCAAAGTATGATGAATATGTATAACATAGACCTCAAAATTATGATAACTTAAAGCCAAAAATTTTAATCATTTAATTTATACTGATAAATTGACAAATATATTTTAACATCTCATTTCATTGTGCTTAGCTTCATTGTTTTAATTCGATTCGTCTGCGCCTTTCCTATACCAACCAGCGCCATCTATTGGAGTTATAATAATTATTCCTTGATCGGATTTATTATTGCAAGGAAAGTGAAAATAGTAGATGCAAACAAAAATAATGTGGTTATATTCGGTACGAATTAGAATACGGACCGAACTAACTTAACAGACAGCGTGGCGTCGATGCAGTGAAGGAAAAATAAGGCAACTACATACACACCTAATAACCATATTCCTGTGATGTTTTTCTTCCAAATACGGGGAAAATTCAATCAAATTAACATCTGATCCTACACCATAATAACAATTTGTATTGTGGGTATCATAATTTTTTATAAGCTTTTTCTGTCGCAACCTTTTATTTTTCTCGAGGGGAAAGCTGGTTATGGCTCTACTTCCCGCCAATCCTGGGGGAGGGGGGCGCTCCTGTCGCAACCTGGCATCTTACTAGTAGCTACAGACGTTGCCTTAAAAAAGATATAATAGTATATAAAGAAATTCCAATTTACCACGCCAGGATAATAAATACGTAAATCAAACGAGACTCAAATACAATATTAATCATTGAAGCAAATTACGTAAAATTTCGTTCGTTGATTGTCGTATTTCTTATTTTCACACGCCTTTCTTTACCTCATCTTTCGCACCATACTTCTATCCTTCAATGGTAATCCTGCTGGTCGGACTCCGCTTCCTGCTGCTTCGTTTGTCTATTGCAGATTAGTGGACTTTGTACTAAAAAGTCATCATGAAAAAATCTTAGTCACGCAGACCGTCTTGTGATATTTTCCTAGCCGTCAAAAATAGTCATTTAGGGCCGTTCAAGTATTACGTAAGCGAATTTTTCACAATTATCAACCCCCCGTCCCCCATCTCAGCAAAAGTAAGCCTATATCGTACTCCCCTCTCATATGCTTAGGTAAGCATTTGTAGGATTTTTTTTAATCTGTTCCAGTTTCTATTTTTATTCAAGAAATCGAAACATGATTTTGTAAAATCCGTAAAATAAATATAAATATTGCTTACGTAATCACTATCCAGACCCCCCATTCCCCGATGTCATCAAAAATAAGCATAAGCAATACCACCCCCCCCCCCCCCCCACCCCCCCCCCACCCTTACCCTTGCTTACGTAATACTTGAATGACCCCTTTGATATACCAATAAATATGTCTTACACTTACAATATGATATGATATGACTTAAGGACCTTCAAGAAAAGAGCCTATATTTAGGAAAATATAGGCTCTTTTCCGGCCGGCAACGCACCGATGATTCCTCTAGTTTTGTGGGTGTCCATGGGCGGTGTTGATCACATAACATCAGGTGGCTCACTAGCTCGTTTGCCTCCTTCCTATAAAAATAAAAATAAAACAAATTGGTATCTGTCTTTACAATAGCAGCAGCGCTAATCGAAAATAATGCTTGTACACAAACTAGCAACGCTAAAATCCACGACACTCATACAGCGAGTCACTGACAACATTGCAAATTGACACACCTCATGTACTCACTAATTAATGATAATACGCACTCAACACACAAGAGTGTATGAATGTATGTCTTTACGTGTGTCTGTGTGTGTGAGTGTTTGTCTGTATGCGTGTCTCTGTGTGTGCAAGCTGCGTTAACGGTTGGGTAATCGTCCTTATTCCACTTGCACGCCTCACACACTGACACGAAACGAGCTGTTTAGGATGGTAATAGCGACATATATTAACATCGTGAGTGGTAATCTGATATCTGTACGAATGGAAGCGAGAAACATTGTATATTGTAAGAAGATCCTATTAGTATAAGAACTTGGCATAGTAGTATAGTCGGCTAGAAAGGTGGCGTTTATCCTTAAACTTACTTAGAGGTCCTCCTCTAGACCAATATTATAAGATATTATATACAGCTACTTCTTTGGAGTATAAGCAGTGATGGCCTCGAGATTCAGGCGCGCGGTCGAGAATCTCGGCGGTCACGGGTTCAAACTCCAGGCACAGACCTCTGACTTTTCGAAGTAATGTGTGTAGTCACAAAGAATTATCATAACGGTGAAAAAAAACATCGTGTTTCATCATTCATGCACTCATAAAAAATCTTAGGAATTTCTTAGGTGTGTAGTCCGCCAACCCGCACTAGGCCAGCGTGGTGGACTAAGGTCCAAACCCTCGCAGCTGTACAGGCGCAGCTGTACAGGAGGCCGGTGCCCAGCATTGTGACGTATATGGGCTGATGATGATGATTGAGATGTCTCACACGATCCGTTGTTGCAGGAAGGCTCAATCGGTCACGACTTGGTGATCCGTCCCATCCCAGACTCGATGACGGCTGCGGTGCAAGACGACGAGATGTTCATGGACCCGTCCAGTATGGCCGACATGGTATCCATAGACACCGGCCTGCCTATCCGTGAGTATAAAACCCCAAATCCTAATTATAAATTTTATTAAATCACCCACCATTGACTGTAGATCGAGGTATCGCTGCAAAAGTGTGTGCCGTGCGATCTAGATGCTCCCGAGTCGGGAAAAGTGTTTTTGGGTTTTAATATCAGGAAATTCTCAGTAGCAGCACGTAGTCTGGAAATGTACCCGAAAAATGAAAATAGCCTAGTACGTGGACTTAAAAACACGATTTGAAAAAATGTTTGACTTCTACTTGGTCAATCCATTAAGCATGATTGCACATTATTGTCGTATCCACTTTCTAGTTCTATAAATCTAATATCTATAAATCTAATCTATAAATCCACAACGCTAAACACCCAGACCCAAAACAAATGTTTGTGGACGAAGCCGCGATCTGGGCAATCTTTTCAATAATAAATAAATACTAAGATTATATTAAGATATCAGATATATATAATACGAGAGACTTTTCGGTCTCAGACACACCCAGACCAGAAACAAATATTTGTGGCTCACACAAACATTTGTCCCGGTGCGGGGATCGTACCCGCGGCCTCTTGTTTCGCAAGCTGGTTTCTAGCCAAATGCGCCACGGGGCCGTCAATATTAGTCAGTAAATTTAAAGTAAATATTACTTTTTCAGTGAAGAGGAAACGGGAAGAGCAGCAAAAGTTGCAACAAGCCCTGAAAGGCGCGCACCACGTCATCATCAAGAGAGACCCGGCGCAGATTGATCACTTGAGTGACTACGGTAAGATTACGGCCTATTTAATATTATCTTTTCAATCTTATCTGGTGATCGATCGAACAATAAACCAGTCATAACGAGTCATCTGTGCGAAAGTCTGCCAAAAAATTATATAGATTTTGTAAAAAAATATTGTTACTTGGGAGTTTAACAAGTCTTGTGTCTTTGGTATCAAAAACTATGAGAGACTTTTCAGTCTCACAAACACCCAGGCACGAAACAAATATTTGTGGATCACACAAGTATTTGTGTCGGTGCAGGGATCGAAAACGCGGCCACTCGCTTCGCAAGCTGATCAACCAACAGCGTAACGGGCCTGTCAATATGTTCCCGATGTATAAACTATTTTGTAACCCACTGCTTCTATCGTCTGAACTTACTCAGTTTCAAATCTGGTTGTTAAATCCTAAATTACGTACTAGAAAAATATGCACGATCAAGATGTCCATAATACCCCCACTCCTATTTTTAACTAGAGAAATGTGATATGTGTATGTATGTTTTATGTGATATCAAGATGCACATAATTCGCAGCCACTTTTGTATTTAAAATGTTAATAATTATTTCATTTCATCAATATCATATCTTTCTTTACAGAAATTGTAATCATGTTATCTTAACATCTTTATTCATATAGTTACACAATATAACACATAACTATTACACGTCACACAATATAATAACACTATGATACCTAATCTAGTCTGTTCAACCGGAGACTTGATACAGCAATCGACTCCTACTAGCACTGAACGTGCTTATATAGAGACCGCCCCACTATAACGTGACAATAACATCTCAAACTACCGACAAACATGTTATCAATTATTATTTATCTACCCTTAACTAGCTAAGGCGACAACATCCGGCCGTCCTGCGCACGCATCCGTCCCCGGATAGCGTTTTAGTCTGGTGCGGTTGCTGAGAACAGAATAATAAGTGTTTTTAATCCAAAATACATAGCGACCAATATTTGAGTATTTCCAACTCTACTGTTCCATCAACGGTCAGCAGATCGGAAACTACTCAATCATGTCAAGTAATTTAACTGTTCCATCAACGGTCAGTTATGTTCAACGATTGGACTTATGATTTTCCCTAGGCGATGCCACTGGCCAGCCCTAGTTGCATATCACCGCAATTGAACATATCTATTTTACACGGATAGATACTGTACAAATGTTCAACTTGCGATTTCCCCTAGGCGCTGCCACTGGTCAACCCTAGTTGCATATCACCATAAATCCAACTTTAACAGATCTATTTTACAAGGATAGATACTGTCATAGCATAATTTGGGTATGAAAACACAATCGAAGCAAAAGCACTAGACAACATCGAGTATTTGTCATGGATTTCACAAGATTTACAAATACCTGACAACATCCTGGACCATTTGTACGCCATCATAAAACTCACGTTACTAAATTTATATTATCACGTTTTAGGTATATGGTTCATAAGTCATACGGTTCAATCAAAATCATTCGTCGTCATCAAAGTCATATGGTCAGTATTTCCTTCTCTCATGTCCCATTAGTTCGTATCAGTCGTGGCTCGATATTTCAATTAAAGACAATTATTTTAATATACTTAGTCAAATTTTTCTTAATTTTTTGGGATCCGAAATAGTGATCTCTTTCTATCGTGTATATGAAAAGTAAATTAACCATGATTTGCTGTAATTACTTCTCAAAAACATTTTTTTCTTGGACTACACCATACTCAAGTTTTGCTTTACACTGATTTCCTAAAGATCGATTAAAACAAAATAAACAATTACGCTCGGCCTTTCCTGCCAATATACCTGATATAACCAGTCTTTTACACATTTTACAAACAATACATTTAAAAGCAAGGTAATTATTGCAAATAAAAATTCTACTTAATGTATCTATGTTGCCATGTGTGTCTCCTGTTAATACATTATCTCAAAAGTGAATTCTTGTTTTAACATTCTTCCTGGTATATTTAACATCATTCGCTTGTGATTTATCCACTATAAAAATAAATTGGTTTTTCACCTTTATTTGTAGCATGGTTTAAAATGCAACCAACATCGTCACGATTGGCGTCTGTTTACATACTTATGTTGCAACTCTATTTTAATTTAGTTAGCAGTAGACTGTTCTGTACCCCATTACCATAAAACATTTCTAAAACTTAGGTTCTTTATAAATTTTCAAAAATACGAGACCTAGAAATTACAGCATTTTCTTTTTGGCAGGTCGAATGCCCTTTACAGAAATTTTACTCTAAAAAAAGTAGCCATCAAAAAAAATCAATGTAGCAAATAATTCTATCAAATCTCACGATTTCCCAAGCGCAGTGTTCATAAGTCTTTGTAAATCAGCAAGCCCATTGCTAAGACCGAATTGTGTCTTTTTAAACTCATAGTGGCCATCAAGGGTAGTAAACGCCGTTTTGCCTTTACAGTTTCCTCAGCTTGAATTTAATATAACCAAACTCGAGTAATATACAACAATTACAGGCCGTCAATTATATCTATCAAACCTTCCGATATAGGATACTGTTAATCAATTTAACACATTTAATCATTTACCAACAAGAAAAAGATCTTGTGCATGGCGAACTACTTTATTAACATTCATTTTTTTTTTTTTTTAATAGGCGAGTTTACTTATGTACGCTCGTGAGGCTCTTTTTTTATCTATAGGACTATTTTTTTACTAATTAAGGACTTTTAAAAATGAAAGTACTTTTAAGGACTTTTAAAAGTTTATTTCTCAATCCTTCTTAATAATTTTACATCAAACGTCACAAATCGAAAGATCATTACTTTTTAAATTACCAGACAGTACAAATCAAAATAAGTATAGATTACAAAATCTACATGAATTATTAGGTATTGCTTCAACGAATAAATTCTATAAAAATGTAGCTTAAAGGAAAGTATTTTCTTTATACATCATTAAATGAATATTAAATACTAGCTTTTGCCCGCGACTCCGTCCGCGTAGACTACAGGGTTGGGTTCAGAAAGAAAACAAGTTGTAGTCTATTTTACTCCACAGAGTCCCATTTCAAAATTAAGATGTGTAAAATTGACGATTCAAAAGAGTTTGTAAAAGTCTATTTGAATAAAGATAATTTTGACTTTGACTTTGTTACATATACATAGTTACAGTCGTCTACACGTCGTTTCATCATTCTAGCTTCAAAAATGACGAATTTCCACACAAACTTTCACCCCTTATTTTTATTTTACCCCCTTAAGGTACATTTTTCACAAACTTTTAATGTCATGTTTATTTATATCTAATCAACAGCCTAAAATATAAGTTTCAAGCTTCTAGCTTTTAAAAATGACAATACTTCTATTCTATACAGCTTTCATCCCTTCTTTCAACCCCTTTTCCGGGATAAAAAGTAGCCTATGTCCTTTCTCAAGATCTAAACTATCTATGTACCAAATTTCATTTAAATCGGTTCAGTAGTTTTCGCAGAAAAGCGAGACAGTCAGACAGATAAACAGAGTTACTTTCGTGTTTATAATATTAGTTTTTTTTTTTTTTTTTTTTTTTTTTTTTTACTATCACGCGCCCAAAGAAGTCTCTTTTCATAAATAATTTCACGAATAACCAGCTTTTTCGATTCGGACAAGCGGTATGGTCTATAACAAATGAGTACCTATACAATTTCGTGCTACACACGACGTTTCAGATAACTTTTCCGTCACTACTTCAGCGGTATCTTGATTTACTAAGTATGCAATATACATTAAATATGGATTGATCTAGTAACACCGCCCTATACGTTTGTACATTATTCCTTTATCTTCACTACAATTTCTTTAATTTAACATTAAACTACCAAATAATTCAACAAAAATATGAAGTTACATAATATGTAGTGTCTATTTCAAGATCCGTTCAATAAAACAGGTTGATTTAAATTAAATTGACTATGACTTACTGTCCACATTAATTAAATAAAATGAAACATGAAATTGAATAATATTTATTGAGTCTAAAATGTCAAATACTCGTACATCACTTAGATTTAGTCATTTCAACATTTAGTATACCATCCTGTTCGGAAGGTAGTCACCACAAGAGAAGAACGGACAAAAAATACAAAAAAATTGCTCTTTTCCACTCGAAAAGATTGGATATTGATACAAAGATTAAATTTTCCGTATTTGAGCAGCTCATTAATACAATCTCACTGTTGTATTGAATATGAGAATAAAATGCGACCGACCCGGCACACGATGCCGTCGTAACCACAGACATTTCAGCAAGCACGGATTGAATTATATACAGCTATATCCATTGAAGGAGACCCAGTCAGACTTGAGATTACAATAATTACTAATTATATCCAGGTTTCGTTATCCTCCATATATTCCGATATTTTATAGTATGCTTTGTTATATAACTGTCTATACTATTTCCTTAATCTTTTTATTGTTAAAGTGTATATATACAGTAACTTAAAAGATTTGCTAATCTTTTGGAGTCTGGTCTTATAAGTAACTAACTTATTTTTATTACGTGTATTTCTCTCATGTATGTCAGAAACCGTTTTTTTTTCTTTCTTACAATGAATCTGATTTTATATCTTTAATGTAAATTAAGACCTACATGCAAGTTCTAAATGACCAAATCTGTTCAAATATCACAAGTTAATCTTTAATGGGTAGGTACATATATTTTTTTAAGTATGTCATACCACGTTTTCGTAGTATTTGCTTTAGTTTAGAAAAATTTGTTCACATTTCAATATTTTCTACCAATCAAATCTCAAATCAAATCAAATTGTAGTGGCACTGATGCTAAAAATAACATTTCTACTTACTGCAGGAGACGCAGCTCTCGTAACCTGATACTCCTGTTTTCTTTTGTAGTTTCCCGGTACGGGCGTGGTTTTCGGAACTTCTGATGTTATCTTAACATCTTTATTCATATAGTTACACAATATAACACATAACTATTACACGTCACACAATATAATAACACTATGATACCTAATCTAGTCTGTTCAACCGGAGACTTGATACAGCAATCGACTCCTACTAGCACTGAACGTGCTTATATAGAGACCGCCCCACTATAACGTGACAATAACATCTCAAACTACCGACAAACATGTTATCAATTATTATTTATCTACCCTTAACTAGCTAAGGCGACAACAATCATTATTGCTTTGTATTGTAAAGTTATGTACAAAACTTATTATATATGATTACCTAAATATGGTATTAAAACTGAGGAAAATATATAAATGTATTTTTACATAAAAACATGACATCTCTCTAGACAAGCTTCGACGTTAACGCTATTTCCTCAACAATAATTTTCATGTACAGGAACTAATTAATACTATTATGCAAAGTACTCGCGACTTCATAGATGTTTTCAAGCTGATAATTAGCATCTACGGTAAATAAATCAGAAGATGCGACGCGTACATATTGACGTATTGATAAATGGGCATAACGTATCATCGACTGTTTGTCTTGTTGTTATTATTGAACAAACACATTCTTTTATGTATCCTTGATAGGATAGGATGAGTTTCTGCAGGTATGTTGATGTCCTACGTAATTGCAGACGAGGCTAGTCCCGTTTACTTCATCATTCTCAGCCCATACACGTCCCACTGCTGGGCACGGGCCTCCCCTACAACTGAGAGGGTTTAGGCCTTAGTCCACCACGCTAGCCTAGCGCAGGTTGACGGACTACACACCTAAGAAATTTAGGTGTGCAGGTTTCTTCACGATGTTTTCCGTCATCGTTAAAGTACGTGATATTTTTTTATAAATACAAACATAACATCGAAAGTCAGAGGTGGGCGCCTGGGGTTTGAACCTGCGACTGCGCGCAAAAATCTCGAGGCCATCACTACTTTATCATCCGTTTACTTACAGAGCACATTCTTAGACTCCGAACCAATAATGAGAATTTAATTACGGGTATGATATCTGAACATTTACCGTCAATAGACGCAAAAATCTCATGTGCCGATCAAAAATATAAACACTATAATTAAATGATAAATCAACCAAATATAATTGATAAGTTATTGCCGCAAAACAAAAACAACTAATCGGATTATCAAAAATTTTAATATCAAAATCCTTAAAATTAATTATAAAATGTAACACGATATAGGTAAGAAATAAAAGCAAGAATAACGTCGCCATTTTAATGGCTTTGGTGCAGTTTTTAAACCAAAAAGTAAACAAGCAAAGATAATTAAAAATATACAGCTTCTGTTTCTAGAATTTATTTTATTTTATTGTTCTTTATCTACACATCTGTTATTAATAAACATTATAGACCAAGCTTCGCATGGCATTTATAAAAAAAACTAGGCAATGTCCTATACCCAGATTCCAATTTTTCTCAATAGCAAAAATCCTCCTAATGTATCGAGCGGTTTAGGAAGTATAAGAATGTTAAAATATCGTATTTATAATATTAGTATATTATATCCGTTGCTTGATTATATACTCAGCCTATCGCCGTCCACTGCTGAACGTAGGCCTCCCCAAGAAAGCGCCAACCATCCCGGTCTTGAGCAGCCCTCATCCATCCGTTACCCGCCACCTTTGTCAAGTCGTCGGACCATCGTGCTGCAGGACGTCCCACACAACGTCTGCCTAAGCGCGGACTCGTTGTAACGTTGCTTGATTGCCGTTTTAGAATCGAATTGACATCTTGATCGTGTGGCACATTTTTACCGAGCTACCAAAGAGACATTCTAAATTATTCGCTAAGATATACAAATCTCGTCTCAAACATTGCATAAAACTTTCGACTGCATTAAAATATCAGAAATATTAAGCGCCACATAGAAGAAACAATGTAACCGCATTCACGTCTCTGTGATCCCTCGCTAGAGATATCACGTGCGTTGCATCCGATTAATCGAATAGTATCGACACAATCGACTATGTTAATAATACCGGTCCTCATGAATGCCATATCGATAATTTGCATCGTGTGTTTTCTCAAGATGAGCAATAACACCACGACGCTTTGACGTTTATTTATAACATTGTCGGCACGACGACAGGACTTGTGACCTTTTCCTGAATCTCATATAATAATAATAAGTAAATAAACCCAACAGTCATATACATAATTCTGATCCCACAATACTAGTATCTCGTCGTGAGTATCAAAAACAGACCAGAATATTTGTGGATTATTATAGACCATCACTTACAGAGTAAAATTGGCGGACTTCACACATCTAACAAAATCCTCGTGGATCTCTATTATATAGGCCGGTTTTCTCTTCAGCATGGAATGCTA
This sequence comes from Hemaris fuciformis, assembly GCA_907164795.1. Taxonomy (NCBI): domain Eukaryota; kingdom Metazoa; phylum Arthropoda; class Insecta; order Lepidoptera; family Sphingidae; genus Hemaris; species Hemaris fuciformis. The sequence goes on along the minus strand of OU015455.1, from coordinate 4,725,021 downwards.
TATGTATTAAATATCCATTATTACTGAAACTTTATGTGCCGTGCGATCTAGAGGCGATAGGTTCGAGTTGACTAAACTGTTGTTGCGTTTTTGAAGTGAAAACTTCTTTAGCGGCGCTGTGTACTTTTTTACTCGCGTCAGATCACGTGACTCTGATCGAAAATACGTAAGATGTTTGGTGTCATTCGTTGTCATGTTTGTATACGAGTAAGATAGCGCAATAAATATTGCAATTTATCATGTAAATTATAGTAGGTCCTTTATACTAATAAATAAAGCAATTCGTGCGAAATTATTCCCTGACCATTCCAAAATATTCATAAATGCTCAATGTTAATGTTGAAGTATTCACTTCTGCCGACGCTCCCGGAGTGCCACCCGTTTTTTCCAATAGTAAATTGTTAGTAGCAGCTTGGCCACGTGCCCGAATAACTGCAATAGAATCGCACCCTATTACATTGGACCAAGGAATCAGACGCATGTGTTTTGATTAAAACGAAGCATCATATAAGGACAGAACCTAATTCTAATCATACTGTCGACACGTTCTTGAACTTTTGAACACGTGACTGGCCGGAAACCGCGCGCACCACGCTCTGAGCTCGGGAAAGGCACATTGTAAATTTATGTTAAACGACCACTGAACAGGTTGGCCAAATGTCGTCTCGCTTATTTACAACTCGGTATTATGGAGTGATTAACGCTAATTAGAAATATGTTTGTCAGAATCGATTGGTCACAGCGGAGAGGTGTCGCGTGCGGTGTTGTTTTTTCATTAACTACATAAATGAGGTGTCACTACACAGCCATTACAAGAAAACATTTGAAATTGTAAATAACTTTTAAAATAAATTCAATATCTATTTTGTGTTTACTTAAAACTATATTTAAAATATTCGCTGTACCTACATTTATAAGCAAACGTTTAGGGTATAAGTAAATAATTAAAAATGAATAGCCGAAGGTTCATTATTTTGGGAAACTGAGAAAAACAAGCATTCAAAAAAACTATAGGTACATTGAAATTACCACATAATATTAGGTGTGGAGAAAGGAACACAGTCCTACCCCCCCCCCCCCCCCCCTCCATTTGAAGAAAAACTGATAATGTAGTTATAATATACGAGTATGTATGTATAAATAGATAATGTTTCTATTATATAACAAAATGAGGAATGCATTATTATTTTTACAATAGACAAAAGAATGCAAATCAGCTGTCTTGACGGTTTCTTGTTTTAATCGTATCCTAATCTATTACATTCTTTAGTATTTAAATAGCATCTAGTGACGTCCAGAGATGGTGTTTATGGTCTTTTAAACATACCAAAAGGTATATAAATATTTATGTAATTACCATTTTGGAAAATATTAAACATGGCGGAGGCTGTCAGTGGCGTCTAATTTAGAGTTCTCATTAAAATTAATTCGATTGTTAGTGAAAGACAATCGATTTTTGGTTTCGGCTACCGCTGTATTAAGTAATCGTTTTTAAAATATCTTTGCTATAATTGTCACTGGCACAACATCTAGAGGTACGGGACTAGTTTCTCCCGGGTTTTTTTTATCAGGAACAGCTGTGCCCGAAAAACGGCAACAGCCTTGCTCTTTTATAAAACATGGGGCTGTAATTGCACCTCTGCCTACCCTTTCGTAGCTGCAGGCGTATGTGCTATATTCTGAGTTCGATAAACAATTACTCATATAAATTACAATATTAATAAATATGATTATTATGCTTAGTCAAACACGCGATTGTTCCGACAACCCACTTTCTATCTTTCACTAAAGATTAATTGTGATACAACTTACAACATTTTACGTTAAATGAATTATAGAAGCATTCATAATATTGTTCAACTATTACATTATGTTTACAAAGTAACGGAGAGAGGGTAGGAAATAATCTTTAATTGTTAATGCTGCAATTAATTACTAAATATGAAATTTTGTAACGGGCTACCTATTGGTATCTATTATGCTTGTAAGCGAAAATAAAATAAATATAAACGAGGCATGAAATTGCCGCGTTACATAAGAAATATTGTTTAATGATTGCATTAGGAACACACGCTCAAACCTGTATTCTGTAAAAATCATATAAGTACACTTTAAATAGATCGACAACTAAATTTCATTACCTTACTTTTTATTATCACGGTATGTTTTGGATAATCGAATGATAGATCAAAGCTCAGTTTAACATCTTTATGGTTACAGAAAAATAAATGGCAATCGGTAAAAAATACACAATTTAAAATTAAAAATAAACGAACGTCACACAACGCGAAGCTTCGGCGTTCGGCCAGCGCAGCCGAACGCGACAAAACCCGCCGGTGTGTCACTGTCCAACTCTAATGCGCCTAGATGCCGGGGTCATAAGGTCAAACCACATTTTTACGTCATCCATTATTTAAATTCATCATTATTATATTTAAAAAAACCTCGAGATAATTTGCGAATATTAATTGGCGTTTGGGAAAACCTGCGTTGTGTCCAACCAAGACAGTTGTGCTGCCTAAATCATGTCGGAACTGTCATTTTGTGATATAAATAAACCTCTTGTAGGGTGATTTGTATGGAAATGTGATTGTATATTATATTTTCTTATGCTGCAATATATTGTTTTGATTTTGTAATAAGAACTAATATGATTGGAGCCTTGAAAATATGCTTTAATTCTTAAGTCGTTATTGTTATTATTATTAAGTACAAGTAGTTATTGTTTAAATTCTTAAGTCGGACCAACAGTCACCGCTGTACTCTTTGTAAATTATTTAAATAATTGTTACGGGTTTCTGCGATACAGGCCTAGAGCCTAGTGCAGAAACCGCCAGTACATGACTTACATAAAATGTTCTTTGTTAATTCCTTTATGTTTGAATACATTGTAAAACGTTTTATAGCAAATAAACAAAATAAATATTTCCTTATTTAAAAAAATTAAACTTACGTAAAGTTTTAGATCCAGTAATCTTAATAAGTAGTTGACTTGTTGGTCGTTATCTCGTGGACTCGTGGCACAAGTGTGCCGTACGATCTATAGGTTTCGAATGCGATCCCGAGTCGGTCAAAATGTTATCGGGTTCCTCCATTAGGGAATTTGCAATAGCGATACGGAGTCTAGAAATGTGCTCTAAAAACGGCAAAAAACTCGCCCCTTATTACGTGAGCAGCAATTCAAATCTCGATCTCTTATAAAAATATAGAAAAGTCTCAATAGAGTAATAAGACACTGGAAAAATGTCCGAAAAACGTCAAAAAAAGTTCGCTCCTTATTGCGTGAGCGTCTATTCAGATTTCACTGTTTTAGTTACCAATGACCGTGTCGAAAATGATACTTATCAACATTTCGACAAAATGCTCGATAATTTACTCCAACCAACATCTATGCTTCGTGACACTTATTATAATAGCATTCGCACCTGACATTACAGTCGGTCAAGTTCAAAACTGTCAAAGATGGGCCGATATATCTTATATCTTTAAATGAGCAATTCTTGTATTATAATTGGAATCTCGGAATCGGCTCCAACGATTTTCATAAAATTTAGTATAAAGGGGGTTTCGGGGGCGATAAATCGATCTAGCTAGGAATCATTTTTAGAAAATGTCATTTGGAAGAAAAATAACAAAAATCAACTGAAAAATATGACTTCCTGACATCTATTGGCGAATAATAATACTATTTTTGTGAGCAACTAATTTGTGAGCAACTAATTGCTTTAACGACACAACAGCAGATGGCGCTGTTAAGTAACATTATTCATATTTCATCATTTTATTAGTAATTCGTACTTAAATATAATTTCCAAAAAACACAATTTAAAAAAAAAACGAGCGAAGTCGGTCATCCAGGTACTTATTGTATAAGTATTTAATTATATTATACTTCATGAACATAAATTTAATGTTTGGATTATACAAAAGATCTACTGTACCTAGTAGTGTTAAACTTAAAATTATTTTAAGCTACGTATACATCATCATATAATATACATTCCACTATTGGGCACGGGCCCAAAGCCTACTAAGGCCTTAGTCCACCACGCTGGTCTAATGCGGGTTGGTGGACTACACACCTAAAAAAAAACCTAAGAACTTTTAGGTGTGCAGGCTTCCTCACGATGTTTACCTTCACCGTTAAAGCAAATGATAATTCACTCTGAATTCACTCTTAACTTCAAAAAGTCAGAGGTGTGTGCTTGGGGTTTGAACCTGCGACCGCCGACAAACCTGCTGATACATAAGTTTCAATTAAACAAACTAATTTGAAGATAGATTTTTATTAGGAAATTCTGAGTATATGCACGGAGTCTGAAATATGTTGGAAAACGGTAACGGATCACGTGGAACCAAATTGTTGGTGTGGAAATACATCTCTTGACCAAACCAGTGATGACAAACTATAATAAACAAAAAAAATTGTCAATGATTCTGTTCTGCTTTCTGCACCATTTCTACTTATAAAAACACTAAAAGAAGCTGCTTGAAAATTCTCAAATGATCGCCTAACTTAATAGAAAAAAACTCAGAACACTTGATCCAATAAATAACTGGAAGTTTCTAATTTATTGCACATACTTCATTCTCGATATTTCAAGTTGCGATGCTATATTCGAATTAATTTGCATTTTATATTAAATCTTTAATAAAAATATATAAGTCTTCGCTGGTCGTCAAGTCTATGAATCTATCTATTCGTCTATTAGTTTATTCTGTCTTCGATTGTATAGTGTATATGTCGCAGGGATATGATAAAAACGGGGATTTGGTCAAATCACGGAGGAAATTAAAATAACAACACGATTTTATCTTTTCCCTAAACAAATCTAGTGAATTGAACAATTTTAATTAATTTTAACCACATTAATCTACGATATGCTTTTGTTGGATAAAATAATTACTTATGTTATTTTGATTTTGAAGGTAATGTAAAATATGGTATCGTGAAAAAAAATATATATATGTTTTGACGTTTTCGTTATGACCATATAAGTACATTTAATACCTATGGAAGTTAGGAAAATGTCAAATTTATTATTTCTTTTCGGGAAGTATTTTAGCGTCAATGTGTTTTTTAGCACCGTAACTATTATAGTAGATATTATCTGTCTTGATTTTCAACCACTGTCTTTTTACATCTTGTAATAGTATTGACTTTCATACAATCGTATAATACAACTTTAAGAAATCTGCTAGATATTGTTTAAAAGTATGTTTATAGCTTCTAATATTGACACAGAAGGTACCAGTTCGTGAACTTCAAATATTAATAATATGCATACATCTGAATATTAGATTGGAAATTAAATAAACTAACCAAGAAAATTACTAAATTGGCAAATGAAATATATTACTTTAATAAAAGTTAAGGAAGTTGGCAACATTTGTTTATTTATTGTCTTTTTGTTGCAGCATTCATGGAGCCCGACCACTTAGGCAAGAGGTTTAGAAGGAAACGCTCCACAGAATCGCACACGAGGCGGAAACGAGAAGCGCCATACGTCATATACCCTGAAATTCTAGTTATTGTTGACTATGACGGCTACAGGTAAGTAGAAATTAATGTAACACAATACATTTGCAAGTTTTGTTTACAAAAATAAGCTGGAAATACAAATTGTGAAGTACTTATAGCAATTTATTATGTAGGTATATTTGCCTAACTTTATTTAAAATCGATTCCAATTCATGATTTATTCATTCGCTATTTATCTTCTGTTCGGTAATGTTTAACTTATTACAAGATAGTTTTTTTTAACTAAGTATTTCGATTTTTTGTATTGTCCTAGTATCTAAAACAGATGATTATAAAAATAACAGAAAATGCTGAACATTGATCTGCCTAAAATATTTCTATTTCAGTTACACAAAGCTAGTTTTCTGTTTTTTATTAAATAAACGCCCAGGAACATGACGTAATGTTAGAGCGTCACTAGTAAACGTTGTTACGAAAATACTTTATTGCATAAAAATTATGTTTATCTATTGAGCAAACTGAATTAAATCCTTTCGATACTCTGACGGCCGGTCTAGAAAGTACAGTCATCGTGAGGTCGATCGATAAAAACTTTTTTGTCAGTTTAACACAAACATCGAAACCTTGAAGCGGTGAGATCGATTTTAATCGTTTCTGATAACTCAATTTCATCAATATTACTCAAAGTAGGATTTATATAGTCGTATCATTTTATTGTATAACATGTGGCACATGCTGACGCATGTTATCGAGTGACAAGTTCAATTCCTTTTTTTGCTATGGAATATCTGATATCGGTACAGTCTAAAAAATTACTTCTGTATTCAAAGATAGCCTCGCCTCCTATTAATCTAGACATAAAACATATCCGGTGGAACATGAGTGAATTTATAAATATGCTTACCCTTTCGACGACAATTTGGCTTTAATTGTGTTATGTTAATTCTATAAGCTAAATTTAATATTTTATGTTGACATGCAGACAAACATTTGTATTACGTTTGTTCCATACATATTTAACACATTCGCTGCGTTACGGCAAGTATTTTGCCGTATTTGACAGTCAGCCAGTGCGGCACGCAGTAGCAGGAAATGGCAGTAGCAATGTAGGGTAAGGTTGCTTAAGACGTACCACGGCTTAAGTCGTACCCCGGCAATATCTCGTCTGATACTTATAAGTAGCGTCAGCTAGTATTGTCAAAATGAACATTTCAGTCGAGTAAGCAAACGTTACCAAATACACCGTCGACTGCCTCCGTGAAGCAAAAATATTGAAAAAGTAAGTTTTTATACAGTTTTCATTAAATTTTATGATACATTTGTAAGTTTTTTTATGGCAGGACTGTGATATCGATCTTTTTTCTTTATTTACATCAATTTGTATCACTTATTTGGCGATCGTTTAGGCGTATTCAAACGGTCGAACTTTATGAGGTTATGTCTATATTTTAGTTTTAAACTCGCAAGTCCCCACTGCTTAAGTCGTACCTGTACAAAATTCCTTACTCGTACCGGTACGACTTAGGTATTAAGATTTTTTTTTTTACAATTTACGTTATTGTTTATCAGGTAATTCTGGTGGAGCACCATTCGGTTGCTCAAAAAATGGATGGATCACATCAGAATTTTTTTTTCAATGGATCCAACATTTCATCAAATGTACAAGATTAGAAAAAAGTGATCAAAAACAAATTTTGCTTTTACTAGAAATTTAAAAGTGAGCCAATCGGCTCGCGAGTATGGCATAATAATGCTATCTTTCCCTGCTCACATGACCGATCACGTACAACCGTTGGACAGATCGTTCTTCAAATCATTGAAACGCGGTTATAATGATGCCCCTTCTTCGTGGCTCCGCTCAAATCCTGGTAGTGTCATAAAACAAGCCAATGTTGCAGAGCTGCTTAGAAAAGCGTACCATGGGTCGGTTCGTATGGATATAGCGCTAAATGCAGTGGCGGATTTACCAGCAGGCTGAGTAGGCTGGAGCCTAGGGCGGCAGATTTTAGGGGGCGGCAATTTTGCCCCAATTTTTTTGTCTTACCGAAATAAAAATCGCCTTAAAAAAAACTATTCCAAAACAAATTAATATGCACTAAAAAGTAAAAAAATATTTCGTATTCTTCGATAACTTAATAATCAACTTACTTTTTCTCTTCATTATTATGTAGTTACGATCTATGTGTTTACCTAACCTATCCACTTCAAATTTAACTCAACACATACCTTTGAATAATAAACAATGATCAAAATATATTTTAGAGTTCGCCTAAGTAAAATGAAATGAAACATATTAGACTACTTAAAAGTCAAACGAATTATTACGATACTATAATGTAGTTACATTTTTAGAGTCGGTGTCAACCAAGGTAGATTTGTTACTACATATATTGCACAAAGTTATAGGTGAGATGTGCTTGGTTTAATTAGATATTGGTATTCTCTCACAGTATATTGTCAATCGTATAAAAGTTAACATGTAAAAAAAATATCTTTAAGTATTCTCGTATTATTATTGCTAGGTATATTGTAGTGTTTCCTTGGCTCAGCGACTCAGTGGAGCTGTGTATACAAAAACGCCAACATGAAAAAAGAAGACCAAGAATCAGTAAAACGATGAAAATTTACAGTTTTCTTAAAAGTGGAAGGAGAAGCAGTATTGTAAGATCAGGAACTCAACCACATGCAGTGATACACTACAATCTGAAGAACTCGGGGTTCAAGCTCGGACTCTATGCCTGAGCTGGTGTACCTTAAGGTTGTGTGCTATCCCCGACTCTGTTCCTTCTGCATCTCAATGACCTGTTACTTAATAATAACATCTATAGTTATGCGGGTCATAGTACCGGGGATGCCTTATATACTGGTCGCGCAAATTCCTCTCAGGAACAAGTCAATGAGGGCCGGAATAAGCTTGTTTCGGAAATCGACTATTTGTTGGATCAAGCCGCAGACTGGGACGGGCAGAATATAGTCCGGGACTTTGGATCGTTATCCTTGGGGGCGGCCATACCGGTTGGCATTCAATAAATTGCGTCCACCGGCGCCCCGCTCTCACCCAAAGTCTCCGACCGGAGCTCCTGAGTGAAGTCGTTGTTGCTCTCTTTCCGCCCACCCCGGATTTTACTCCTCCACCGATGCCACCACGTCCGTGGTCGGTGAGGGGCGGATGGTTGGTGGAATCATTTAAGTGTTCGGCAAGGGAGACCTCGGAGGTTCCAATTCCAGGCGTTACGCCTGAGGAGCTTCAGGCAGCAGTACTGCGGCTGCGGAGAAAGAACACCGCCCCGGGGCTTGACAGCATCCCAGGACGTGTGTGGTTCAAGTCGTCGAGAACCTGAGTTTCGGGAAGGCCAAGGTAATTCTGCGGGTGATGACACACGCGGAGGAGGCAGTAGCCCAGGGCAAATGCATGGTGGCGGTGTCACTCGTCATCGTCAACGCCTTTAACACATTGCCCTGGCCCTGCATAGAGGAAGCTCTTCGGTACCACGTGGTGCCGTCCTATCTCCGGCGCCTGGTGCACTCATACCTTTCCAACAGGGATGTAGTGTATCCGGGCGCTGACGGGTAGCACCGTAGAGAAATGCTGTGCGGTGTCCCACAGGGGTTGGTCCTAGGATCCCTTCTGTGGAACATCGAGTATGATTGGGTGCTCCGTGGTGCCAATCTCCGGGGCGTCGGTATAGTTTCTAACGCTGACGACACGTTGGTGACAGCGTGTGCTGGGACATTTCCAGAGGCCGTCAACCTCGCCGCGCTAGGCACTAGCCACGTGGTGAGGAGAATTCGGCGACTGGGCCACGCGGTGGCCCTTCAGAAATCCAAGGCCATCTGCTTCACGGGCTAAGGAACCAGCCACCTGCAGAGGCCTATCTGACGATAGAGGCGTGGATATCCACATCGGCTCCACGACGAAATATCTTGGTGTCGTGTTGGATAGCGGGTGGAATGTTTGCGCCCACTTCGGCAGATTAAAACAGAAATTGATTAGGGCAGCTGGTGCGTTATCTGCTCTGCTGCCCAATCTCGAAGGTCCCGTCATCCCCTGCTGAAGATTGTTCGCGGGAGTCGTGCGATTAATGGCCCTATACGGTTGCCCCGTTTGGGCCGAATCCCTGGGCAGACGTTGCGTGGCCCTTCTGCGGCAACCGCAGCGGGTAATTGCACAGCGGATGATCAGGGGCTATCGCACGATTTCCCACGAGGCGGCCTGCGTTTTGGCCGGTTTCCTTCCTTGGGATCCTGACGCCGTCTCGTCGAGGGGAATGACCGGCTCCAAGAGAGGTATAGGCCAAAAGGGCCTCCCTACGTCTGGCCGGCGTCGAGGAGTGGCATTCCAGGCTGGGTAATCCCAGAGCTGGTCCGTTGCAGCAGTGCGTCCTGTCCTTAGTCAGTGGTTGGATAGGCGCCACGGTGTGATGACGTTCCACCTGTCACGGGTTCTGTCGGGACATAATTGTTTTGGCTGGTTCCTGTGGCGGGTGGCCAGAAGAGAAGAGTCGGCCGCGTCTCACCACTGTGACAACTGCCTGGAGAACACAGCCCAGCACACTTTGTCGGATTTTCCGGCCTGGGATGAAGACCGAAGCGCACTCCGCGCAGCCGTCGCAGCGGACCTCGCGCTCTCGGCTGTGATTCCTTCCATGGTCGAGAATCGGAGGTCATGGCAGGCGATACTCTCCTTCTACGAGATTGTAATGACGCAAAAGGAGAGCACGGGGCGGATTCGTGAGCAGAACGATCCCGCCCGCCGCCGCCAGCAGAGAAGGAGGCGCAGGGTAACCGAATACGGCTGATCCGGCATTTCCACCCTGAGGATTGGGGGCGTAAGAATTTCGCCAGGGCATCCCCTGCCTGTCGTAATAGGCGACTAACAGGGGCCCAAGGGTGTCTGGGCGTACTGCGGGGGCAGTGCGCTATGTCTAAAAGCAACCCCGAGATGTGCAGTAGAGAGCGTGGCCTCTTGACTGTCGCGGACGTTCACAACAAGTGAGCGTCCAAAATAGGGTGAGTGGAGGGCATCTCGAGCCCTCCCAATTTTGAGGTATCTATAATTGGACGGTGTGCTGGGCGGCAAGGGACCATTTAGGGCGCTTCTCGCCCTGAGATGCCGTAAAACCGCCCCAATTGCGCGTGATGGTCACCGAGATGTTTTAGACGATATGCTGGCGTAGGATTTTGGTTAGGGATCCAACTCAGCTATGCGGACAGCTGCTGTTGAATTCACTACCGCACCACACGCCAGAAATTGAAGTTCCATCCCTACCATCTGGATGAACAGCGTTCCTCAACAGTGCGGTTTCCTTCCTCGTACAACATCTTTGTGGAATCAGCTTTCCTCGGCGGTATTCCGTAATGGATACGACTTAGGGACCTTCAAGAAAAAAGCCTATATTTGCCTCAAAGGCCGGCAACGCACCGATAATTCCTCTGGTATTGTGGGTGTTCATGGGCGGTGTTGACCACTTGACACCAGGTGGCGCACTTACACGTTTGTCTCCTCTCTCATTAAAAAAAAATCATTTTTAGTATTTTAATTCTTAAATATTTTTTTCACCTTCGTTTGTCTGTGTAGGCTATTGAAATGCAGAGGTCGGAAGTGGCGGCAAAATTTGAATAGCCTACAGGCGGCAAATGTCTTAATCCGCCACTGGCTAAATGGTTTTAAAGCAACAGAGCTTTGGCCTTGATTACCTTGGCTATGACCTATGTGCTGGCGTTGAAAGCAAAATAAAAAAATATATTTGTGATATCTGTGTATCTCAATAATGTTCTATATAAACATTACCTACTTTTTTTGAAGAGATTTTATAATTTGACCTATTTTTATTTTCTGTTAAGTATAATTTAGTATTTTTAGCTTCGACTTTATACCCAATAACCATAATTTTTTATCTCGGACTAAATTGTTTGTAGTTTTTAGTTGTGCATGGGATCTTTGAATATTTAAGTATTTTTCTTTAAAAATATTAATATGTTTACTAACATTTGTTTTCTAAGTACGACTAAGGCTATAGGTGGTACGAATTAGGCGACTAGGTGCCTTAGTCGTACCGAAGGTACGTTTTTCTAAAACGATAAAATACCTATTTTAATTAAAGATATTCAAGTTTCTATGATTGTTACTTAAGAGCCAATTAAATAAAGATCCAGTAAATGTAGAAGATTTTGTTTTATTTCAATTGCAGTGAATATTACAGTGGAATTTCCTTAGGGGGTACGACTTAAGCAACCTTACCCTACTTAGATACGGGCAGTATTTGTCTCGTACCGCACTAGCAGAAGGTTTAGATTCAATGATGCCGTAGCGAATTAGCGAATGTGTTAAACCCTATTTGTATAAACGGTATTCTTAATTGAATTTTTAGGTTACACGGTGGTGACAATGTTCAAATCAAGCGATACTTCGTATCATTCTGGAACGGTGTTGACCTCCGGTACAAGCTTCTCAAAGGGCCCAGAATACGCATATCCATCGCTGGAATCATTATATCTAGGGTGAGTATTGACAATTTAATATTTCCATTTAAGATCATTAGCCCTGCGTCCTGTTTGCTTTGCAGACTATTAAACTAAGTGTCAAATTTAATTCAGATTCCATTAGTTGTTTTGGTGTGGTCAAGTAACAAATGTACAGACAAACTTTCGAGTTTATAATAATGGGATGAAGCTGTTATTTTATTCAAGTAAATTGTTTGTCGAAAAAATTTTTTTTTTCGAAATATTGGATTTAGTTCGGTATGCCGTGTAAACAAATAGTGAGGGTAGTCCTTAAGTGTTAACTTTAATATTTTTTCATGATTTTTGTGGTAGTTTCTATAGATTACAACAATATTAAGGTGGGTGAGAATAATTTAATTAAAGGTACATTTTCTTTTATTAACAACAGATTAGCTAAGAACACATTAGAGGTCAAATAGTCATTAACACATTTTTATGACAAGATAAAAGTAAATTTCATAAGCATGGTAGAATTTTTATGTGAGTTTTATTATGGCGTGACCTTAATAAAAATTGCTTTCAATAAGATTCACTGTCAGCATAGTATTAGTTGTTTCTAAGTAATACTGAGTACGCAATAGGTCAATCATAACATTGCATTTTTCCATTGCTCGTAAAAATCGCTGCTCCAAGGACAAGAAGACTGAAACATCTTTTTTCTGACTGGATCAGAACAACAAAATTGAAAATTTCTACTTATTATTCCTAAAATCTGAATTGAATTACCTATGCAATTTCGTTTATCATTCAATAATGACAGTCAGGTTGTTTTGTAACTAGATATGTGAGTTTCTCATTATGATTACGATGATGGAATCATTTAATATATTTGTACAAGTAAGTTGTTTATTCATTAGAGCAACCCACATCCTAAGATTATGATTCGGCTCCTAATTAGGTTGAAAAAATTCTCTTCCATTTTCTTCTCCGAATTATCGTATTTGAAAATCTGTTTCGTTTCAGACGTTAAAACAAATTGAATATTTTATTAGTTATTTATTATAAGCAGTGATGGCCTCGAGGTTTAGGCGCGTGGTCGAGAATTTCGACGGTCGCAGGTTCAAACCCCAGGCACACACCTCTGACTTTTCGAGGTTATGTGTGTATTCACAAATAATTATCACTTGCTTTAACGGTGAAGGAAAACATCGTGATGAAACCTGCACACCTAAAGTTCGTAGGAATTTCTTAGGTGTGTAGTCCGCCAACCCGCACTAGGCCAGCGTGGTGGACTAAGGCCTAAACCCTCTCAGTTGTAGAGGAGGCCCGTGCCCAGCAGTGGGACGTATATGGGCTGATGATGATGATTTATTATTATGCCTGAAATGTCGTCATTTCCACATGTTTTTAGCGTGTGTGTAATCATCTAAATCCTTCGGTAGGTACCTACAGGAAATTCAAATGCAATACTTAAGATAAAACGAGTCATTTATATAAATAAGGATCAGAAGTGAATCAACAGTATTTTATTAAAACAATTAATTTATTCGAAGATATATTTATGGACGGAAACTGACTGTGCGGCGTGCTATAATAATCGTATTTATTTGATTCTAACTCATGTTACATTAAGCAAATTAAGGGACATGAATAATTCTGACCTTATATTACAATACTTTATTTTTAAATTGACGCCTATTAATATAGCTGATTCTACGTCACAAATCTTTTAAATAGCATTATGATGGCTTTTCTTATAATATATTATTTTTGTGAATGGTAAATATCTTGTAGAATTTTTAAAGTGGATTATCAGTAGAAAGTTTATACATTGTCCATCAGTTTGAAATCGACCATTTCGTCAGTTTCTATGCACAGTTCTTCCAAAAACGCCTTCTTGGATTTAGGATAGCCTTCCAAAACTGCGTCCATCATGTCACAACATATTCTCTTGCGTTTTCTGTACCAAAATGATGAAGTTAGATGAAGTATCACTTGTATGCAAATATATTTCAATAGTAGAGGACGCCCGAACCCAACAATACGACGTTTATAAACGGAAATAGACACAGATATCAGAATAACAACTTTAAAAAAAAAAACTTATTAAGTTTGCACACAATTTGTAACAAACAGTAAGTCATAAAACTTGTGCCGAAAGTATCATTTATTATAGGATATTTTTAGTTTCATAAGATATTTCGCAAGCTTAGTTTTCATTCCACGTGGCAAGGACTTATGAAATTCCTGTTTAGTGGGCCTATTTCCCAACTCAGTACTGATATTTGACGCAGCTTCCAGTAAAATAAAAAGAAATTGTAAGTGATTCACCTATATTCCTTCACTAGTTTTTGATGTTCATCCATTATACCTTTCTTCTCCTCTGCACTAACCACCTCTGTGGAACTTCTCAAATTGACCAATTTCTTTTCCAGAGCTTCTATGTTGTTCTTTATTTCATTTGTTTTAGTTTTGGCGCTTTCAGTTGTAGGTGTAGAAGTTAGTGTTTTGAGATTGGCTTCGGCGGATTTTAAAATCTTTGTCTTTTCGGTAAGATCTTGATTTAGGTTTTTAATTTGCGTGTCGTAGTCTGTTAATAAAATAAGAATATATTTGTTTTCGCGTGTTTACTAATTAGAACAATAATATTGAATCGACATAATATACATACATTCGTATAAATTGATATTAAATATTGGTTATATATTACACTATTCTTTCAATAAATTTGTGCCTGATAATTCAAATATTATGTTTGCTATAACTCCGATTTTTAATAAATATCATATTTCTTGTAAAATACTAATATCTTGGTGAATTAAATGTGCGAAATTTAACACTTAATCATAGAATATCGAGTTACGTCATAATTTACGATATCGTTCTGTGATAATGCTTGAAATATATTACCTTCAACATCACTGTCCGAAGCGACTACATCAGGTTGTATGGCAGCATACACTTTTTGTTTACCATATAATTTACACTTAATTTTACCAGACTCGCTTAGGAAATCTAACGCCTTTTGAATATTCCCCTTTGTATAAGCGCCGCGTAAGTTAACCGTCACATCGGCACAAGAATATGGCCGATTTGTGTCTTCTAAATACTTCAAAACAGCTTCGTTTGCCATTTTGAAAATAAAAACGCACAAACAAATTAATATACGTAAAAATTTACAACTTGCCGCCAACGGCCATTTGAAATATTTTGTTTTCTTAATTACTTGGCGCCGAGGATTGGACAAAGGAAATTCTGTGTTATTCCTTTTCATCGATACTGGAGAATCGATAAAAATATTAATTAAGTTGTTTATTAGTTTTGGGTCGTAAAGCAATAAATATAGGTAAAGTGCCGTAAAAGTAACATTTAATAATTATTTGCAACCTTCTTATGCTAATTAATGTTTCGATATATTACTAGCGGCGTGTAGATACACTGCAATAAAATAAGTAATAAACTATAAATGAAACGTTATTATTTGCATATGATTAGTAGCTATGGTGATTATGGGTCTCTTTGTAAACGTGATCTTTGTGTTCGTTTGTTTTTTTTTTTGCATTAATCAGCTGACATGTGCCTGTCCAGTTATACATGTTACTTATAAATAAAAATTATTTTTTATTCTGGCGCGGCAAAGTGACAACTTTATTTAGTCTCAGAATATTTTATTATACTATTGGACAAAATCTCGATCCCTGAACGTTAAAGTTCTTCGGCTTTAGTCTATCCTATCAACATAATCCAACATAGCTTGACTGAAGGATGTATTTTCTCAGATAGGATGCATTAGCCAGATGACCTATCGATCAATAGTACCTATTTTATTATGGTGACGCTTTTAGGTATTTACAACATAATGCGAAATGTTGTTATTTTTAAATAAAACTTTATTTATTTATTATGCCTTTTATACGATTTGTATAAAGACAGACTGCTTTAGGCATTCTCTATTAGTCGACCTTAGTGTGATGTAGATATAAGAAAGTAAAATACTGTATTGAAAGCACACAGCTAGATGATTATACTAAAAACAGAACATCCCATTATATAAATTACATAAACTAATTAATATTTGATTTTAATATCTGATTTTATAATCTTCGTTTAGATCGTAATATTAGATTGATTACGTTTTATTGCCCCATTATCGTATGGAAATTTTATATAATGAAGAAAAGTACATATTACATATATTTATCGATAAAACCTGAACTGTTATTTATTGACGAGAAAATATGGAATAGATTTGTATAAATTAGCAACACCTGCAATGTTAATGAGATGAATGGTGGATGTGGAATTGTTTTTTTTTTTTGCGAGAATCACATGTATCGGTGAAAATAAAACACGAGACATAGAAACGAGTTTTGTTACTATCTCGTGAAATTTGAAGCCATAAAATACCAATTAATATGGGCTGTGTTAGCTAGTAAAATTAGTGTGAATGGTATGGTAATATAATTTAAAAAAAACACGTGTAGGTACTTATAAATTGACTCAATTTGAAGTGGAAAATATTTTATCAATCTGTCATGAGTAAGCATACTTTTTTAAACTTATTAGATCCTGCAATCAAAAGCAGAAATCGCAAAAGCCATCGCTCATTAACAATGAAACGTAAACACGTGACTTTTCCTCGCTTTTGTAGCCTTGACCTTATGTTAGAGAAAAAAACACAAGATGTACGCATTTTTTTCCATTAATCGCGTATCGAAACGAACTAATAGGAAATTTATTAAACTTTTTGAAAAACGCCGCTAAACTTTGGAGGTTGTAGGTAGGTAAGTTTAGTATGAACTTTTGACTAAAATATATAAATGTAATGTACCTAATGTATCTTATGCAGGTAAGCTGGCGAGATACTGGGGACACAGATTGCTTATTATATTTTAAGTTCTTATGTATGTCTCATATTTAATTAGAATGAGAACTAACCAGTATTTTTCGATCGCATCGAAACGTGTTATGAATCAATTTAAGAATAAAATCTCAATGGATTCAATAATGTACTAACGAGACATTCATACAGCCAGTAAATCATGACTCATCGAGACCTGTCAAATAATTTTACAATATTTTAATGTCTATCGCCCAGTTGTTCAACCTTGAGAATGGACAAGCTAATAATTGCCTTCGAGGGTACAGTTTATTTATTTATTTATAAACTCTTTATTGTACACTAAGAAATAATGAACAAAACAATATACAAATAGAATTTACTTAGTTGTAATATTTAGAAATATTTTTGACAGCTAGGCCTCGCCGCATAAGTATTTCTTGTTATCTAGAGGTTCAAGATTCAATTTCTGAATCAGACAGCGTTATTAAATTCTCCCATTAAGAAGTTTTTAGCAGCAGCAAGGCGAAAAGACGCTAAGTTTTTTTTTGTACGAGACAGACGTATTGACTGCCTCGTGGTCTTGCGGTACAAGTATGTGCCGTGCGACCTAGAGATTCTGGGTTCGATTCCCGGGTCGTGCAAAGTGTTTTCGGGTTTTTCCATTAGGAAAATTCTCAGTAGCAGCAAGGAGTCTGGAAATGTGCCCGAAAAACCGCAATAGGCTCGCCCCCTATTACGTGGGACTGATACATACCTGGCAAAATGTGGGTGTAGATTGCACCTCTGCCTACCCCGTTAGGGAATACAGGCGTGACTTTATGTATGTATGTATTTATGTACAAACGTATTAAACAAATTTTCATTTAGACATTTGTCCAAACTAAACGAGAATCTCGACGGTCGCGGGTTCAAACCCCAGGCACACACCTCTAACTTTTCGAAGTTATGTATGTTGTACAAAGAATTATCACGTACTTTAACGATGAAGGAAAACATCGTGATAAAACCTGCACACCTAAAAAATCATCTATAAATAATGTAAATTAATTAATATTATATTACGTTATTTAATGTCTTTTTCTCATCTGATTTCCAGGGTCGTGACGCCACACCTTACCTCGAAAGGAACAGGGTGGGACGCGATGCCATAGATTCTGCCGCCGCGCTAACAGACATGGGCAAGTATCTGTTCAGGGAGCGACGGTTGCCGGTATACGACATAGCCGTTGCGATCACCAAGTAAGTTGTAAAACTATACACATTTACGACACAACTCGGAAAGGTTAATGGACAGATACCAGTTTCAAATATCAAAGGCTGTTTAGGTATATGACGGCTTCCTTATTAATGAGGCTTTGTGATCAATGTTTCCTTTGCCTTTTGATTAAAACTTAATATTCGTAAAAGTATTTGTTTCGCACTCAATAAATGCAGATGTTTCTAGATATAGATGGCTAATGAATATATTTTAACGCCAAAACTAGGCTTGAGGATCCATAATAAGATTTAATATAAAATAAATAATGAGAAGTCTGAATATTTAAGCGCAATAATTTAAAGATTACAAAACATCATTGTCACCTTAATTTATGTGCAATATTATGAAAAGCCCATTCCATTTTGAAATTATGTCTACAATATTTCAACAGAATGGATATTCAAATTTTATTACAATCGAACAGTAAATGTTGAATTTACGCAAACCAGAAATTACCTCACGGTTTTTACTTTTGACAACCAAAAATATCCACATAGTCGTTGGAAATTCGATAAAAAGGCAGAGGTGTGCGCTCAAACGACATTATTAAAATGGAAAACATTTATGATTGACCGTGATCTTGAATTTTAAATCAGTTTATCACATCAACATGTTTGATTTCCACGAATTTTGTGAATGGTATGTTTTTAACACCGGATTTTGACAGCGACTTCACAATCACATCAATGTTCTTTTTTAATTTTTTATGAAGCCTATTTAGTGACCAAGACAGTAATATAATTTATTGTATATTTTAATTTAACTAGACCTGTATAAATTGCCCAATTTAAATCTTGTGACTGCCTCGTGGTCTCGCGGTACAAGTATGTGCCGAGCGATCTAGAGGTCCTGGGTTCGATTCCCGGGTCGGGCAAAGTGTTATTGGGTTTTTCCATTAGGAAATTCTCAGCAGCAGCACGGAGTCTGGAATTGTGCCCGAAAAACGGCAATAGGCTCGCCCCCTATTACGTGGGACTGATACATACTTGGCGAAATGTGGGTGCAGAAATGTACCTCTGCCTACCCCTTCGGGGAATACAGGCGTGAGTTTATGTATGTATGTATGTATGTTTAAATCTTGTACCCATAAATTTTTAATTTGAGTCATTTATACAATATTAACTATCCGTCCTTATTCTTTCCGCTATTCTAAGGATGATAGCAGGTAACAACGTAAGTATTTTTATTAAATTTAGCGCCATTATTCGAGGTAGTTTTTAAATATAATTAGCCAAGCTCGCCGATGGTTTGATATGAAGACACCCAAAAATAATTTGACCTACAGGTATGACATGTGCCGACGGAGGAAAGGTGGTCGCTGTACCAAAGGCACCGCTGGTAATTTAAAAAAAAATAAAAATTACGATGGACTGCGATGGTATAACAGTGGCTTAAGAGTGACATTAATTTGGCTTTATAATTTAAGAGGTAGAGGATCTGGTAATGGCGCTGAATATTACGTTTCTTTACACGCGCAGTCGCTTACACGATGATTGGAAATCATTACGTTTCTTACGTGCAATGAAACGTGCCCAGAAAAAGAAGGAAAAAATGATGTTTGTTTTTAAATATTTAATTTCCATAAACTTTCAGACTAGACATGTGCAGAAGACAATATCCGAACGATGCGTGCAATAGAGGGACAGCAGGTAGGCGTGTGTCATAGATCATTTATCGAAAAGCACGCCTTCTCTTTCATCATACGTCCCTTACCTTGATAATTCACAATTATTCATCTTTTGTATCACTATCACTCGATGTTTGCCCACATCCCGAATTTCATGTTCGCACCCTGTGAATAATATTCTATAATTCTTCGTATTCCACTTCTAGACATTTTTATTTGTAGTTTCTCTCATTAGTTCGTCTTTGTAAATATAAACTGTCTGTATCTGTCTAGCTTAGTCCCGCACAGTATTTTCTTTTTATTTAATACGTTCAAGTCGTAGTTGTTGAAATTATTACCTATACTTATTATTATAACATTTCAACTGGCTTTATTGATCATATTAATAGTACATAAAATAATTATTATTAGTCAATTACATAAATTACTTAAACGCCTTGCTGTTTGCTAGTAAATATTTTTTAGCCCTTATAAATATATTTGCCTTCCGCCATTCTAAGTGGCGGATTACCTATTAAAATGAAGCCTAATCGGTTTATTTGGTATTTTGTTTTAAACACTTTAATTAAATATTGTTGAAAGCTATATTCTACGATTCAAAACTTCATTGTTTTATATGCATCTTTTGTAGCCTCTGCTCCAAGAATGTTGTGTTTACATATTCAATCAGACATTCGGACCGCCTTGCTTAAAATACCAGTGGTAAAGTAAATCATTTGACTGTATTATTTTGAGTGTCAAATAATCAATAGACAGTTATGTCTGTGATATAAAGACTGTACGCAGAAAAAATTATGCTACGCTTGCAATTATAACCCGCAAATTAACGTCAACTACAAAGAGCGGGAATTCTCGTCAGAACTATTTATATTGCTTTTTAGCCATAGTATTAATACCAATATGCACGTTTATGATATTGTTCATTTTATTGTGTGGCAGAGGTGATTATATTAAAGACTGTCGTGTTTTTATAATTTTCAAAATGTCACCTATGTTTTTAATCACGTAGTTTTATGTGCAATAAACTAACAATGACTGGCTTTGCATGATTAATGTTGTTGTTTGAATGTTTATTTTTTATCGTACATCACCGTGTATTGTAAGTACAAACGATATTTTAATTATATTATTATTAGTTCCTGTCTGTAATTATTGTTTATAATAAGTAGCTATCATCAACCAATCTTGTAAGTAGCCTATCCTTCATAGATTCCGTATCGCCTACATACACATTTTCTTTTTTTCCTATTCGTCATTCACAAATTCTGACATTGTAAATAACTTTCCTGTATCAAATATTTAAAAAAAATCATTCCATATTCTGTCGTCTTATTTTTTATTTAAATTGTAATTGCAAATTAGTAAACAATAAAAAAAAATTAAATTGCTTTAGTATCAAATTGAATTCTTTATTTCTTTTTAAATTAGCATATTATTTAACGCGCCATGTTGGCTGTATGATTAATGCTTATTTTGCCTACAATACAGGTTTCGCGTATGTTGGCGGCGCGTGTGTAGTGAACAAGAGATTAGAGAAGGTCAACTCTGTTGCTATTATTGAAGACACTGGTGGCTTCTCTGGTATCATCGTCGCTGCCCATGAAGTTGGCCATTTGTAAGTAGCTGGTATTTATCTGGTAATTTTTTGATTAGGCCAGATGCGGCCACGCATTGATAACTGGAACAAAAACCACTTATTTGAAAGTCAAAGTAAAGAAAAATACTAAGAAATTTGGAAACTGCACTTCAAATGTAGTTTTGATACATTTAAGCCTAGGTTCAATGGCAATGTCCAAATAGAGCCGTATGATAAAGCAATTACGATTATCATGCATATACCTGCGCTAGACTATCTATAATCGCAATCGATTTTTAATCGTTAAAATTGAATCGATTCCACCGTACTTAATCATCAGTGTTGCCTATTAATACTCTCCTAATTTAGTACAAAAATATATCTATTTTCAGACTAGGCGCAGTACACGACGGCAGCCCCCCACCGACCTACCTAGGAGGACCAGGCGCTGAGAAATGTCAGTGGAAGGACGGATTCATCATGTCTGACCTGAGGCACACGGAGAAGGGATTCAGATGGTCACCCTGCAGTGTGCAGAGCTTCCATCACTTCTTAAAGTAAGTATAGACTTAGGCACTAGCACGGTAATACGCTGATGGTACGGGCAGTATCAACTGGCGAAAAACGACTACCACTTAAAGTCGACAAAACTATTAAGGTCTCTTGAGCTGGTAATAAACCTCGACATAGAACGTGGGTGACTGTGGTAGATTTTTACACCTTACTTAAAGTGGTAATACAAATATCCAGGCTAATATAAAAATCTTGTCGCCACATGTTTTTTTTTTTGAAGGGCAAGAACGTAATGACGTAGTCACGTAACCTTTCCCATAACCTACCTTTCCCAAAATACTCCTATGTAAATATGAAAAATGTATTCAAAAAATTGCCGTTGTTTGGTTAGAATTTACATAGCTTATAAATATTTGTCCATGTCTTGGGAAAAAAGTAGTTTTAGTGTTAAAAAAAAAATGACCGAATGTTAAGGACGTCCTATACAAACTGCGCAAAAGATTTATGCATTTAGTCGATATAAAATTAGTTATTGCAACCGATTACTCATATTTTCTAACTTATTGTTTTTTTATTACCCTCCTATAAATTTAGTTGATTGAATATGACAAGATAATTTAATAACCGCAATATGACCTAGTACCTAATAAAAATACTTATGATTGCCACACACGAAGGACATATCGAATGATAGAAGCAAATAAATAAGTACGATTTTTTTTCTATTAAAATACTTTTATATTATTTGGATTGTCTATCAAATGTTTTCGATGGGTAGTGACCAAGGAGAGAAAAAAGGCTTGACACCTTTGGCAATTAGCGTCATGAAATGTTTGTTTTGAGTCTGGTTATTTGTTTCCTAAAAAACTTGTAACTTTAATATGGGGTCAAAATTTTGCGAGACTCTTGGGTGGGTTCAACAGGATATACCTGTACAGGTATACCTATAACTAAATGAGGCAAGAGGAATTTTATTTCCCTTGTAATCCTTTGTACTTTGAGCATATCAAAAAGGACCCTAGTTGACCGAAATGATTGCGTAAAGTTGATAATTTTAATTATATTTTTTTACTGCCTCGTGGTCTCGCGGTACAAGTATGTGCCGTGGGATCCAGAGGTCCTGGGTTCGATTCCCGGGTCGGGCAATGTGTTATTGGGTTTTTCCATTAGGAAATTCTCAGTAACAGCACGGAGTCTGGAAATGTGCCCGAAAAACGGCAATAGGCTCGCCTCCTATTACGTGGGACTGATACATACCTGGCGAAATGTGGGTGCAGAAATGCACCTCTGCCTACCCCTTCGGGGAATACAGAATTTTTATTTGTAGAGCACAATTAGCAGCAAATTATTTTACCGTGCCAATACAACAATAACAGTGCCCGTGGATCACATAACACGCTACTATGGGTTTTTTAAAATACTGAATCGGATGTTGCAATACGTTCCAAATGCACTCAACTGGTAATGTCAAGAATCACCAGTTGACAGAATTTTAAGAATGGTGTTTTTTTTTTGTTTCAGTGGCGACACAGCGACGTGCCTGTACAATTCGCCGCACGAAGACGATTCTCTTCCCCGCGTGTTGCCAGGAAGACTGCTCACACTCGATGCGCAGTGCCGGAAGGATAGAGGCACCAGGTAATATACTAAAGTATATGTTGACAACACTTCTCACAAACAGGTTTCACATTTTCTATAGAATAATTGCCTCCAGGCTATCAAGAAGGTCGCGAGTTAGTACTCAGCGCCGAATCTGTGTTTACTTGTTTTTTGTACCATAATTGTTCATAGCAACCGACTAACCAGACCAGCGTGATGGATCAAGTCCTCCTCAACCGTAGAGGAGCCCAGTTGAAACTTGTTCTACAAATGAAAGGGATTAGGATTAAGTCAACCACGCTGGCCTTTAGGTATTGATGAACTTCTAATACCGAAAAACCTTGGATTCCCCACGACAGCTTCATCTTAAAGTGGCTATGTAGTGCTAACTGCCCCGCAGTATATGAGAGTGCAATTACATTTCATGTGATCAAAATTAGCCTATGTGTTACTTCAGTGTATCATTTTACCTCAATGCCAAATTTCATCAAATTGGTCCAGCCGTTTGACCGCAAAGAAATATCAAGCATATAAACACACAGCTCAAAAATATTAATGTAATTATTAATTTGGTTGTCTTGGTTTAAAATATTCCGTGTATGCGCAGTGCGTGCTTCAAAGACGAGCGCGTGTGTGCGCAGCTGTTCTGCTTCGACTCCGCGAGCGGGTACTGCGTCGCGTACAGGCCGGCGGCTGAGGGATCCACCTGCGGCGACGGACAGGTAACCTATTTTGTTGGACTCTCAATAAATTTTACTGTCTACCCTCTCATCTTCCTTTGAGGTAATGAAAGATTAATGTTTGAAAATGTAAGTCATAAAACAAATTTGACTGAGAGACGTCGACCTAGGGATCAAATGTTATAAGACTAATAGGTTAGGATTCTTTTACTGAGCCTGCATAAAAGTTGTGCGAAGACTTTAATGTGAAATATATTTTGCATGGCAGGACTGTAAGATCAACATATTATTTTTAATATACAAATGCCCTCCCTTAAATACTATACGAAGCGCACGGAAGTAGCATAATTAATTTTTCATTTAATAGTACCCTTTTATTGTTTTTTTTTTCTTTCATCAAACAGTGTTGATACTTCACATTCATCCATCTTCCATACCGTGTCATTTCTCTGCTCTCCTAATGTATTATTCCAAGTCAGTGGACTAGTAACTGGTAGGTAAGTGTTACTGCATTGTTCCAGTACTGCATCAACGGTCGCTGCATCACGGAGCACGAGAACATCATCCCGGACTACTCGCAGCACACGCCCAGCTACGTGAGGCCCGACGCCAGCCCCTTCTACAACCTCACCAGGTCTCATCATTATTTGGTTATCTAGAATGAGTGAATAGCGTCTTGCAGCGAGACTAATTTACCAGGTCTCACCATTATCTGGTTATCTAGAATGAGTGAATATTGGCCACACGAGGCAAATGTTTGTGTTGATCCGCAAATATTTGTTTCGAGTTCGAGTTTTAGATAGAAGCCTAATAGTTTCTGATATGACGCTGTGCTGGGTTAGAAGTGTTACCAACAAATTAGTCAGTCATGAAAAAGATTGCCTGCAGATGTCTTTGGGACGTGGGGGAGATGGGACAAGTGTAATAGATATATTGTTTAGAAATAGTGTTTAAAAATCTTATAACTTTTAATTATAATCAACGATAGCATTCCTTTTTTGTTATTAGGACTAGCTTTACTTATTTAGGTCAGATTACACTCAATAAATTCTATTTCGGTTTTGTAAATAGTAGAATTATAACACTACATTAGACGATAATATTAGTCTACAAAAGTTTTCTTCACCAGATCATCATATCGATTGTCGAGGCATAATCGTAACTCGATAATCGATTATTAAATTTGTTAGCATTACAATTGAAAATTGTATTGAAGTAGTGGTTGTGCTATGAAAATTCTTAATAAATATCAAAACTCGACAAAATTTCACAATACTGACACACAAATGGGAACCAAAACACATTCTCATTGCAGTCAGTGAGTGTACACTGGACTAATGTATTGTTTCTTTTACAAACACACACACAGCCACGAAGCAACAACACAAGCGTACGTGCCAAGCACAACAACGCAACACTACTCAGACTACAACACAACAACAAGCTACAAAACAACAAGAGTGACTACAGAAGACGTGTTCAAATACTACTTAACTACAAGAAAGCCATACGTGTTCACACAACCAACAAAACACACAGACCTAATAACCAAATTCACCACGACGAAAAGCCCGTACGATTTCAAAGACTTCACCACGCCGTCGTATAGAGTTGATACAACCAAGCGCGGCTTCTACAAGAAGGAGGAGTGGGACAGCTTTTTCGGGAGGTCTACGACGAAGAGTTACCAGGACAAAAGGGTCCAACCTGTGTTCAAAATCGGCACTTATTACTCCCAAGCGAAGTCGAGTGATAATTCGATCAGACCCGATGCGAATTCGCAGCAGGTGCAAATAGAGCCGGCGAGACTGGTCGCGTCTTACCAAAGGAATTTGACGGGCGGGTTGGTCCCGCAGTAGAATGCGAGATATTTGGTAAGGACCGGGTTGGGGTCACGGAATCACTTCATTCATGTCTGGACGCGGTATCATCACACGGTGTACATATATCACTCACTATACATGGCACATTTGTAGAAGCGATATAGTTATTCAACAGACAAACAGTTCAAACAGTTTCCGCGAGATGTCACTTTATTGAAATTGTTCGATTGACAAAATTATCGACCTTTTCCCAGTACATACCTTTATCTAAAATTTATAATTTATTGCGTCACAAATATTAAAGTTTTCAACGAAGGAAATAGACCGCCATAAAGTATTCAGGTGAGAGAATGATGCCTGTATTTATCATTCGTAAAGTCACAAAGCAGTTTTTTTATTTTGTTAATCTTTTTGGGACTACAAAATATAATTTCTGGGAGTGTCCGTTAAACCGACCGATGAATATATATTTCTAAATAACGTATCGAATACGAACGGTATTAAATTTGTTATCGATAAATTTCTTGTTCCACATCTACATACATGTGCATGACTCTTCTACATACACTTACAAAATCAGACTGTCTGTGTGTAACACTCATCTTTTGTGTTCTATTTTGTGTGCGTTTCACAGGTATTGAGGTGTTTCTATCGTATCGATATCGATGTTTCTCCATTGTTCTATTACTCTTCTCTTGTGTTAAAGCATCCATTTCGTGTTATATTTAAGGTTATCAATTTCTGAATTACAACGCATATTAAAAATATTTTTTTATCGTTTTTTTCGATTATAAATAATTATAATAAAATTTTATATTATTTTATCGACGACGATGATTTACACAACAGTGGTCATTTATTATGCGTTTCGATTCAAAATTATTTTTCTATCGATTAAATTTAAGTAGAATAAAAGCATTATGCTGTGAATGTTATTTTTTGTAGCTTATAAGATGATTTAAATGTCTATTTTCCACCAACAGCCGCCACTAAGGAATCGAGTGCGCCGCGCTAAAAAGACTGCCTGAGTGAGGGCGTGAGGTGATCTGCCCTCCGTCTAAGTGCCGATATCCCGTTACCAACACAACGAACCTTAAAATAAGTACTGTAGGGATCACCAAAATGTGGATATGTCTATCCATATCCCTTTAGAATCTCTCGGTGCCTCAGCGTTGTACTGCCGGATATAAACGGGTGTGAAACGGTCACGTGCGTGTCTGAAGACTGTCGGACACTGAACAGTGAGTGATATTATAATGTGATTGTGTTTACGGACTCTAAGTACACTAGGTATTAATTTTTTTTCCAATTGAACGTACGGCGGTGGCAATGGATGTATGAAAGTGCGATTATCGCTATTGAATTAGTCGATTATGAACATTGTGTAATCGGCTATTAGAATCTCTTATTTTTATTGCATAATAAAGATGTAATTTTAAATTAGTTAATAAAATGTACGGGACTAGTTAATCGTATTGAATTTTTATACACCCGTTTCCACCACATAGTATAATAGTATTTTTTCAGGTGATACGCCCGCGTGTTGGTTTTTCGGAATTTAATATAAAATACTCCTTAGAATACGTATGTATGTAAAACGGTTGTAAAAATAGCGAAGGTCTATTATAAAAGAAAACTGCCACAAAGTGCCTTTTATACAGTAAATAAGGGTTAATTAAGTGAAAAATATATTTTTGTTTAAAAACTGACCTTGCGACTGGTTCGCTGTCTTCGAACAATTAGATATAATTCTATGTTTAAGTTATCACTTTCCACCATCCGGATTGAAAATTCTCGTTGTTGTTTAAGTGTTTTTTTTATGTCTAAAATTTATTTATGCGACATAGATCTAAATAAAGTTACCAAAATAGTTTAAAATGTATTTTGGCTATATTGAAAAGAATATTCAAGTACATCACTTGACGTCTTGGTGACAATACATCACTTGCCGTTCACATACTATTTATTATATTAAAAAAAAACTTTTATTTATGTATAAATTGAATCTTTCCTCCAAATTGTCTAAATTTTAAGAAAAATATAGAAAATAATGAATACATGTTGTGGTTTTATATTTTAATAAGGAGAAAATCCCAACACCTATTAATACATTAAAAACATTTCTTCATAAAATTCAAATACATAAATGCAAAGGAACATTATACAGATTACGCAGGTACTTCTACAAAATATACATAAATACGTCAAAAAATCACTAAAACCATTTAAATCGTAGGAGTTTAACAGTGTTACCCTAAGTTTTAATTCTGCAGGTCATAAGAATTTACTAAAAGACCGGCTTAGTAAATAACATGCCATAAATCTGCACTTGAATTAAGGTCTCTAATGGTAACTAAATTTGAATTATTTAATGTCAATCAATGGTTTATTTCACACATATTTGCCTCATTGGTAAAAAAATAAATAAAAACAGAATAATTTATAAGTTGAGCAATAGAATTAATTAAGATATTAAGAGACATCATTTCATCAATATGATTAGAAAATATATGCTTGAAAGAATCGAGACACCATATTTAATAAATGCAATATAAAGATTGGCTTAAAAGACCCACATCCATTCATTAAAATCTAAACAAATGACACTTGAAAATCCTACAATATTACCTACTACTACGCATCGCCTGTCAAATTACAAAAGTGTACTAACAGGTTGGGAAATTAGCTGTTCTTCACGGGCAGTGGGCTGGCGCCGACATTCTTGACCAACAGCTTCACAATCATTCCGACGGACAGGGAGAAAACCAGACCGGCTGGCATGAACTTCCTGCTGTTGTAATATCTGCAACACATTAAAAAAAAAACAAGTTATTCACAAATTTTGTGGCTTCGAGGTTTAGGCGACGCGATCAAAATCTCGGCCTTCGCGGGTCTGACTTCGAAGTATGTAAATTTATTCATTTATTCATTCATTCATTCACAATTAATTATCACGTACTTTATCGGTGAAGAAAAACATAATGAGGACACCTGCAAGCCTAAAAGTCATCAGAGCTATCAGGAATTTCTTAGGTGTTTAGTCCGCCACTCCGTACTGGGCCAATGTGGTAATAAGGCCTAACCCTTCTCTGCTGCAAAGGAGGCCGATGTATAGCGGTGGGCCGTATATGGACTAATATAGGATGGACTGGATTTTGACTACCGCTTGGCAAGCATTGATATACACTCATACATTTTATCAACATAAAACTTAAAATCAGAAATTCCGAGACTAACTAATATCAACAACAAAACAAATATTTGTGTAGAGTACAATCATTTGTCGTTGCCAGAATCTAACCCGCGTTCTCTCGTGCGAGCTAGTACTCAAATATTTAACTCAAAAAAAACTAATAATAACTTTCAAACAGCTATGGCGATTGCACTTTACTGTGCCAGTACAGACACATATAAAAAAAACCCTTACCTGTATCCCATAAGACTGCCCAAAGTGGAGGAAGTGATCAGCGAGAGGTGGTACCTTGAAGGATCCTGACTCAGCTGGTACGCGCCCACACCTGAAATATTATACACTGTTTGAACAACTGGCTCATACAAACTATAAGAAAAAGTAAACAACTAAATAAATATTGAATTTCCTTCCAAGTTGCAATATTGAAACAGAGGCTGCTGAGAGATTTTGTTTAGTCTACTTTACCTCAATAAAAATAAGTAGTCAAACTAATTGTCGGCCCATGTTTCCTTCTTTTGATAATCCTTACGTGAGGGGAACATGTGGGTTGACAAGAAACAACTACAACAATTATTCACCAATTGACACAATAATTTATTTCTGTTACTATTTAAGAGGATATGAATATCATACCAATTGCAAATTGAGTTTCCTCTTATTGAACCCACCAAAACAAAGTGAACAAATATTATTGCCTGTCCTAGATTTTCAGTAACAGTTATACCATCCCGGTCAAGCTAGCCCAGTCACATGCATTCCAAAGATTACAAATTAGTTCTACCAGTTAAAACCTTACATATGTCCTCTTCCACATTCTTTGGTAACATAATAAAATGAAAAGTTACAAATATTTTCAATGACTTACCCAAGATTGATCCAAAGATGATGCCAGCACCCAGTGATTGTATGGATCCTGAAAATAATTATAACAAAAATGTTACTCATTTGGCGATAATATGTTATTTCTAGACTTGTTTTAATTATACTAAAGTGCAAGTATACCATTCGAATATTTAGACATTCTGTAATCTAAATGCTCTAAAGAAATTTATTTCCATAAATGTTTAACTAATAAAATGCTACCATTTTGGAGATTGTCTCGTCCTAAATTGTACAACTGTTACTAATTGTATTTACTGTCTAATTGACAGCATGGAAAATTAGGTATTGGGGCTAAAAATGTTTAACAACAATAAGTGTCTAGAGATAAAACAACATTACCAAAATTTATTTTTAAAAATTAATTACATACAGTAGAACTTTGTTACTAGTTAACCTTGTAAACTGTTGCATAAAATACATAGGTTTATCATATTTATTTACATTTATATGTTTCAACATTTGTATGTTTGTACTTCCTGTATGTTTCACAATTTGTAATATAGATTTAGCTAGAATTGGCCTCATCCAGTTATGTAATATGAGTTTTCAACTCAGGCAATAAATGGTCAGTTGTTTTAATTGTAATATATACCCCTATATAGAAAATAAAAGTAACAAAACAATTGGAAAAATCTATTGATCTGAACACCAATTTTCGCACAACACTATTCATTTCATACGTGGTATTTGTAACATTGGCAAATACAAAAAAAAAACATTTAAGGTTTATATTTTACTAAATAGCCCCCACTGTTCAAAACCTATAAACATTAGGGAATGAAAATGCTGCCTATCAAAACACTTTGAATTTATTGAATAACTAGCTGACCCGGCAAACGTTGTTTTGCCATATATATAAAATTCTCGTGTCGCGGTGTTTTTTGGCAAACTCCTCCGAAACGGCTCGACTGATTTTTATGAAATATTGTGTGTATATTGTAGGTAGGTCTGAGAATCGGTCAACATTAACATTTAGGGGTATGTTTTTTTTCTATTGACTTTATTTTCTTTATTTTTTATGATTCAGCATTGAAAAATACATATAACTCCAAATTTTCACCCTTCTACGAACAGCACCTTTTTTGTAATCGTATAAAATATAAATCGTCCCTCAAGTGCCCAAAATGGCACTTACTGAATTTAAAAAAAGGTCCAATCAGTTCAAATGGTTGAGGTGTAAAAGTAAAACTCTGACAGTTACTTTCGTATTTTTAATAATATTTTTATCCCAATGGGAACATTACATTTTCCCGGGATAAAACATAGCCTATGTTACTTCACAGGGTCTCATTTATGGTCATACCAAAATTTTTGTTTTTGCGTGAAAGCGTAACAAACATCCCTACATTCACATTTATATAATAGTAAGGATAACCATTCCCACCTATGTTACTTCGGTGGGTCCCACCTATCTGCATACCAAAAGTCATTCAAATCTTTTTTCAATCATTTTTCAATTCTTTTATCCTCCGTATTTTTTTTAATAAGAAGAATCCTATGTCCTTTTTTATATCTCGAAGACTATGTGTACAAATTTTCATGATAATCGGTTAAGTAGTTTTGGCGTGAAAGCGTAACAAACAAAACATTAACATTTATAATAGCTGACCCGGAAAACTTCGTATCCCCTAACCGTCATTGAATGTTACATATTTACATATTACCTGAATTTTATTTTTGATTGTATGGAAATAAATATTAAGTTTAGCACTTTATTGAGATAAATACATATATAAATAAGTACGAAAATTAAATGCATCAATCGTGTCTCCGCAAGTCATGATTTAATTAAACATGTACATATGGGATGGGATGTAGTCGGTTTTAATTCTCTTCATTGAAGCATCAGTGTGGTGGACTGAAGCCTAAACCCTCTCAGTTGCAGAGAAGGCCTATGCCAAGCAGTGGGACGTACATATATGGGCTGATGATGATGATGCACCTTGTGATATACATTTTTAATATATTTTTTTATTGTTTAAAAGATCACAAACATCTTTTGTTAATCGTCATTGCGAAGGCATACCCGTTAGGATCAATGAAATCTTAGACCAATCTAATTGATGAATTCTCAAGCACCAATTCATCTCTAAGTTATCTTTTCAGTATCGTCACGTGAATAACATTACTCAACAATTTTCTCAACACCAAGCGCATTCCATTGCATAGTTGTGGGTGTTTTAGATTTCAAAGCGTGATGACTACCGAACCTGCCTCCGTTTGTAAATCAGGTACAACCAAGGAGTTTAAAAATACATTTCTGAACGCACGCATAAATATTTGACAACCAATAAATATGTCAATCCCTTTTTATTACTGACATTATTCTACATTTTTAAAATCTAAAATACGCAATTATTCGAATATTCTGGATATATGTTGTCGATTCAAAACCTTTATTTAAATACGTTCTTTAATTTGAGGGGACCATTAACCATATTGACGGGATAAACATAAAATGTTTGACAGAATATTAGGTAGAACAGTTTATATGAGAAAATTAAATTGTTGTTTTTACCATATTCCTCGCAATTTTCTTGACTTTTTCTTTCATAAGAACCTTCTCCTAACAATAGCAAACACAACAAAAAAAGAATTAGCGAAATCGGTCCAGGCGTTGTTGAGTTATGCGCTTACCAACACATTTTGCGATTCATTTTTATATATAAGATTGGAAGGGTGACACAGAATATATATACAGTAAGAGTCTTGCTTATCTCAACTATGGATAAGGTAATTAGTTTTTTTTTACATTTTATCTTAGTAGATAATGTGCTAAATTCTCCCTGCAATGATTATAGCATTAAAGGTACAACTATCTATACCATAAAAAGGAAAAGAAAATTAATCAACAAAATATAATACATACATAAATAACAAGGACCTCCCACACAGGTGGAGGCCACATTGTGGATAAACAGACAAATATTGACATCATCATCAGCCCATATACATCCCATTGCTGGGCATGTGCCTCTTCTACAAGTGAGAGGGAGAGACAAATATACTTCAAATTAAAATTACTATCCTATATCAACAGACAATGCATGGCATAAACCCACATGTATATTTACAAAATACTCCATTCACTTACTGTATTGATACAATAGTGTTATTGTATACTAAAGTATATCATAATTATTATGGGTTAAGAAACTTGAATAGACTAACTGGAAAATAATAATTATACATCCCATAGTTGGACATTGGTCTACACTCGCTATTCCCAAAGTAGTCCAGGTCTACCGGAGACTTGACAGGAGTTTACATTGGGCATGACGAAAAATGGCAGTTCACAATCGTAAGCAGGGGTCCATGAAAATTAATTTGTTTTGGAACTAAAATGTTGGCTTGACTTCTCATATCAATATAGGCATAGGCAGATTATATTTTAAGCTCAGCAACTGGTACTTGGAAAAACTTGCATATTCCAAATTTAGTACAATGCGTCATCTTGTTTTTTTTTTTAGGACATTTGGAATTTGGTAGTAATAAAGCTGCAGGGGGTCCACCGGATCCTGCAAAATTTTGAAAGTGGTCTATGAAACAAAAGAGTTTGGGAACCTCTGATCTACACAATTGAAATAGACTAGATCTACCCTTCCAGCATAATATATTGTTGATTATCAAACAACACTGTGCAACTCAGTATGACTCTTATTATAAGTAGGCATGTGTTACACACCTTAGAAATGCTGGCCCATGCATCATTGTAGTAATTGCTAGTATAAAAGCTAGTAAATTCCTTGTTTTGATGGTTTAAAATCTTTGTCAAAAAATATATCTTAGAAGGCAACCCTATAAACAGGCAGATTGCCAAATACAACAAACTTGTCTTGTTCTGTGTGGTGATGGAATACATAAAATCTAACATTTGGTTAGACCTCAATCAATTTCACTTATCTATGAAACAGTAATATGGTACCTAGTTAATGATTTATCAATATACACTGATAAATTATATAATTAATATATAAATAAACATTGTTTTCAAATAATTCAAATCTCGACGGTCACGGGTTCAAACCCCAGGCACACACCTCTGACTTTTCAAAGTTATGTGTGTATTCACATTGAATTATCATGTACTTTAACGGTGAAGGAAAACATTGTGATGAAACCTGCACACCTAAAACTTCTTAGGAATTTCTTAGGT
This sequence comes from Hemaris fuciformis, assembly GCA_907164795.1. NCBI lineage: Eukaryota > Metazoa > Arthropoda > Insecta > Lepidoptera > Sphingidae > Hemaris > Hemaris fuciformis. The sequence continues at coordinate 4,690,945 of OU015455.1, read as the reverse complement.
GTGTAGTCCGCCAACCCGCACTAGGCCAGTGTGGTGGACTAAGTCCTAAACTCTCTCAATGGTAGAGGAGGCCCGTGCCCAGCAGTGGAACGTATATAGGCTGATGATGATGAATGATGAAATAGTTAATAAAATTATAGCTTAACTGCTCAATGAATCGATCTACAGCCCAAGACACTTGTTTATGAATGTTAAATGAATAAGACCATATGGAATAGAGAAAACCTTAACACATGTATAATGGATGAATGCAAAAATATCTTAGTAGGCCACACTATAAGAGATATATTCAGATTATCTAAGCCTTAGCGGCAAATGTACAGCAACTCTTCAATTTTAAGGCCTCGTGTATCCAGTTCTATATGATACCAAGATTTGATTTAGGAAACAATGTGAATTCTGCCAAATGGTGTACGAATTTTCTGTTATGAATGAAGATGGTTTGGCGCATACACTCTACGGTTAATTACAAAATGTGAGTTTTTTTATTTAATACCTAATGCCCAAGACTTACCTGCTTTAGCATATCCCATAAAACCTCCAGCAGCAACAGTCACTGCGTAAGCATATCCAAGAAGATCGACTGCCATTTTTATTTATTAAGCACTGACGCGCACGCAAATTCCTCGATAAATTCTAGAAAAATATCTCTATCAATAGGATATGGATTCGACAGGTGTCAGCCGGCTATCAGAAATCAAAATGATAAATTAAAAAAGTTTGAAGCCCGGTTCGGATTTCATACAGATTACAATAATTTAACACACTTTCACATCTTATTGGTTAATATTGGATACATTAGTATTGATTAAAAAAGAGCCAGTTAGGATTGGTCCATCTATCAAGTGCTGTTTTCATACGAAGTATATTATTGATCGCGCAGACTATACGTACTACGTTTTGTTATTCCAAATAGTCGGGATTGGGAACCTTGCTGTACTGCGAAACAAGGATCTCTTTTTTTTAGGTCTAGGAACTTAAATTGAAGTGTGGATGTCCTTTGATGATTAGAAGTAATTGCAATATGAAAATGCTTTTCAATAAACATGTTTTTTCGGTCCTGAATCTATCCAATTGATAGACCGGTCAGTCTCTGATAGTTTTTAATAGGTACTCAGTAGTGTACCTACTCACAATCAAAGAATAAAGTACCTACCCACTATCTTATATATGCCCATGGACACTAAGCATAGGTACCTACTCTCGATTCTTTAAATTTGTTCTCCAATTGGTCCTAACTTATAGGTAATTGAAAATAATTGTACAAAAAAATACTTGAAATATATTTATTTTGCAACTTACATAAGTTTTTAATAAAAATTGGTTCATATCTAATGTACTCAGACTCACTACCGGCGACCTTGTATTATATTCATCTGTCATACCTATTTTTGACATTTGTTTTATGGTAGAAAAAAAACTACAAAAATAATGAAAAAAATACATATGATATAATTAAACTACTCCGACGTGCGATTATATAAGTACCGATCACTTCGCACTAAGCAGTTGATAAAATGATATTACTAATTTGTATTATTTCGTCATAATTTGCAATACGTCATCCATTCGCGTATCTGTTTCTTTATAATAAATATGATTTTTCCTTGGAAAAGTCAGTGTGTAGTCGTGATTCAAGCGGCTCTGACGGTCGCGATTGTCCGCACGCATTAGCTTAATTACTGTCATAAGTTTTTTTCGTCGCGATCTAACCGGTAACCTTGAGTGTGTGTAAGGCCGTATCTTGTACATTTATATTAACTATCTGGTTGGTCACGATGCTGAGGAGTGCTTCTAAAGTGACAATAAACACAGGGAATGTGTTGAATCTGATCGATATTAAGAAAAAGGCTGGACAGAATGTGACTGAAGAGGTAATTTATTTTAGAAGTAATTTAACACATAAAATCCATGAGGAAAATTATATCCTTTCCCATAGACAAAACACATATTCGGAAAAACCGTAATGTAATTCCCCAAACTTTTTTATATAACCTATAGAAGTATTAAGAATATTCTGAAAAACAGTTTTAGAAGGATCCAGCCTACTTTAGATCTGTCTCATATAGTATTCTGATAAATGAAATCATATATTTAATGACCTTGAAAAGTCAACATCACAGTTAATAATAAAAAAATAATTTGTTTCATATATGCCTTATTATATTTGCCTATTTTCCTATATAGCTTTATAAAAATTAAATATTATGTGGCTTAATATGAGTTTAAAGTCAGATAATATTTAGACTAATTATTAAAATTAAATTGAAATAAAAGTATCTTTAGTGAATTCATTATTTAACTCCACTTCTTAAAAAAATATTATTTGCACTTTGCAATATCTAGAACTAAGATTATGTTTGAAGGAGAATTGACTACTAAGAAAAGAAGAAATAAACATTTATTATTGTTTGACACACAAAATTAAAATGAACAAAACATAATTTAGCATAATATGCTCTAAATGTAGGTCAGGCAATAAATAATTATTATTTCAATTTATATAAAATTTACTTAAATATCAAATTGAGAGAGTGACCATGCATCATCCCCTTATCCTTACTTAGTAAAGTCATATTTAAATTTAGAATAGCCAAGTGTGCAGGAAGAAGTCTAAGGATCACATCATAGATTAAAATATATTTTTGAATTGCAAATAATGCACAGTTGTTTTGTTTGTTTTTGGATAATAATAGATGAAAAATATTTTTATTTAAATTTAAGTTACTTTTGAAGGAATAACAGTTGTATATTTTATGTGAGGGATTGAGCTACCAGAATGTAAACATAGACATTATTTTTTTATGTATGGTCTATATATAAACACTAAAATTTATCTATTATATCAACTATATTTCATCTCTCCGTCACCCTAAGGTAGACTGTTAGAAAGTTCTGCAAGCATTACATCCTCTTATAAACAGTTTTGTGTATGAAGCTAAATAAATAAATGGTAGAGCATCTTATAAGTATAATGCTCTTGAAGGAAATCAAGAAAGTAAGCATACTGCCTTTATTTGTGAACATTTCTGGAATCTGCACTGTTACCCAATTTATCAAAGAATATTTCAATAATGCTGCCCAACATGGTACTATTGATCACACACTAAAGCAGGCACCTGATTATATCATTGATAAGTCTAATAATAAAGATATTAAATACTGATAAACTGCCATCTTATAATAAAAATATATTTTTTATTCAAGCATTTCATATTATTGTACAACATGACTTTGTTACGCATCTTTATAAGCAGTCATCCTCATTATTTGTCAAATGATGATATAACAGGCTTGAATATTTTGCAAGTCATTAGCTTTACAATAGTCATATTTCACTATAAACTTTAAAACCAAATATTTATTATTAGTAATATTTATTATTACTTGGCACTATAGAGGGCTTAAATAAAAAAAAATATATATAAACTTTTTTATACCAGTATAGTATCTATGTATCCAGTATTTATATACCTAGTATGGTCATTACTCCTTAAATAGAGTTATGACACAATTATGTCGGCCAGTCAACATATAAAAAAGATATTGCAGGAGCCCGATCTGTGTTGGGGCTACTAAGACTTATATTTTCTTAAGTAAGTGAGTATCACATACATCTAAAAATTGTTAGGAATTTCTTAGGTGTGTAGTCTGCCAACCACTCTGGCTGTTGCGCCTAACCTCTCAACTTTAGACGAGGCCCATGCCCAGCTGTGGGAACATGTAGGCTGATGTTGATAATGAGGATTATATGTGTGGTGGCCACGATAAGTATGGATACAAAAATTACAGCAATTTTCGGCTGTGGTAATTACCACTCATTGCAGGGAACACAACAGTAATGACTTTGTCTGTCTCTCAGTGACTCAGTGATATTATACAATACAAGAATCATTACTGGGTGTCAATAAAAACTGTAGAATGATGACAAAAATGATGTGTCGATTTTTATGCTGTCGTTCATGACTACGAAAACTACATAGAATAATTCCTTTTTAATCACTTCTGAGCAGTTATTATTCAACAGCATTAAATAATGATGTTGAATTATAACATTAAGCAGTGATGGCCTCGAGGTTTAGGCGCGCGGTCGAGAATTTCGACGGTCGCAGGTTCAAATCCCAGGCACACACTCCTGACTTTTCGAAGTTATGTGTGTATTCACAATGAATTATCACTTGCTTTAACGGTGAAGGAAAAACATCGTGATAAAACCTGCGCACCTAAAAGTTCTTAGGAATTTCTTAGGTGTGTAGTCCGCCAACCCGCACTAGGCCAGTGTGGTGGACTAAGGCCTAAACCCTCTCAGTTGTAGAGGAGGCCCGTGCCCAGCAGTGGGACGTATTTGGGCTGATGATGATGAAATAATGATAGATTATGACCAAATTGGTCATAGCACTAAGAAGTGAGATCCAAAAGGTCGCACATTTGTGTTAGCGTACACACAGCAACACACAATGTTTAAGAATATTGCTCGGTCATTGAAAATATACAATTAATGTGTACGTCATATTTCAAAGGAAATAATGACAATGCATACATTATCTTGGTAATGATCGTGTTTTCATAACATGTAGTAACCGATTTACTGAATGTACTATAGAATGTACAGTTTTACTGCAATTCATTATTTATTCGTCATAATTTAATAAGAATTAAAATCTTCGTAGAGCGCATCTTTACAAGAGGGTAGATCTCTTGGTCCATTTATTACAGCTCCAGTTGGGTAGACGCCAGCTCGCGAAACGATAGGCCAAGGGTTCGATTTCCGCACCTTCCGGTTTTTGTGTGATTACAAATATTCGTTTCGGGTCTTGGGGGACTCGAATCTCTTGAAACGACACGAGATTTGTATCTTAATGTGATGTCAGAACTATGTATGTACGTGAACTTTGGGTGTATTAATTATACTGTACATGTTTAAAAAGTACCATAATATTTGAGCAACGCACTTGGACAAATGAATAAAGGGCGTAGTTGAAAATAACACTATCAGGCCAGAAGCAACTTGCCAACTGGTAATAGGCTCGGTACATTTGGCTTCGAACGGGCAGCAAAAATCGTTTACTGGTGAAAGATACTTGCCAGTCGATACAACATTATGTTTAGCATCACGTGCGGTCCATTCGCCGTTCCTAGTATAAAAACACCACATAAAATACTTGCCGTCGACCTTGTGTAATAACGTTTGTTTTAAATTGAAATATAACGGAGCTAGTACCGCATAAAACACAGCGTAGCAGCATTAATATTTATCGTTGAAGAGTTAAAAGTTAATCTAAAAGTTTTTCATAAGAAATAGTAAGTCCTCTGAACGCTAATCAGACTGGATACCCTATAGCCTATGAAACTAAGTTTTTTCTACAATCATCATCATCATCATCATCAGCCCATATACGTCCCACTGCTGGGCACGGGCCTTCTCTACCATTGAGAGGGTTTAGGCCTTAGTCCACCACGCTGGCCAGGTTTCATCACGATGTTTTCCTTCACCGTTAAAGTACGTGATAATTCATTGTGAATACACACATAACTTCGAAAAGTCAGAGGTGTGTGCCTGGGGTTTGAACCCGCGACCGTCGAGTTTCTCGACCGCGTGCCCAAACATCGAGGCCATCACGACTTCAAACTTTCAACTTTCTACAAACTATTAATAAATCCCTAGATTGTTATACCTCGTTGGATAGCTGATGAAACGTTTATAGATATTTTTAGGCACATCTGCAAAACAAGCGCAGTAATATTTTTTCGAGATATCATTTCGAGAAAAATAAACATTCAAAATTTTTGTTAAAGTTTCTAAGTTTTAATCGTCTACAACGACTTATTTATTCATCTTATGTACAATATTGGGTATTAAAGTCATAAAGCATCTTATTATACACGTAAAAATCAAATAATAGTAATAATAAGACTTACACATTTCAAAATATCTAAGCTGATAGCCTAAAATCGGGAGTTTGTTTGAAAAAACAATTTAATTAAAATATCTCGAAAACGGTTAGATTTAGAAAAGGCTGTCTCATAGTCAAATTAGTCAGAATCGATGTAAACTACACGTCCTTAACGGGAATAGATCGACTTACCCTGTAACCCTGTATACTGACAAAATAGGTATAAAACATTATTATACTATTGTTACTTGAATGTAAAATAAGCGATCATTGAGTAAGTAATATCAATTTCAATTGCCTTGATCAATACTCATTGACCTGGTTAGTCAACAAAACGTAACGTTGTATTTACATGCCCTGTTATCATGTTACATCTGTAATTGTTAACATTTAAATTATTATCACCAGCTTCGCTAACTAACGTTTACTAATCTACTGCAGAGGATTTGGGAAAGCTGAAAGCTTATATGTGACGTAAAATGGATAATTTCACGTTGTAACGTATATTAAATCATGTATTATAAATATAAATTTAAAGGCATCAAGTATTTTTTTAATGCAATAAATTTCAGAAAAACTATTAACGAACGATTAACTATTAACAAACGAATTATAAGTAGGTACTTAAGACCGAATTTTGCCAGCTTTTGTTGCTCATTTTAGGTAACTTAAAACTTTTATCTCATTATGAGGTTAAAACTATGCATATAACTGGTTATTTATTGATAGCAAAATGTTTCCAGCTTTCAGAAAGCATCAAGTTGACCCTATCGGAATGGAGTTCGCAAAACGGTCTGCCAGTTCAGAACGGTACATCCTCCGAGGAACAACCGGAGTCTTCGGCGTATATGGTGGTGTCTGCCGCCAAGGAGCCTCGGGAGGCGTTGCTCATCACCAGGCCGCACGACGACGCCCACAAGAAGATGGCTGAGGAAGAGCGAAAGAACTTGAAGATCGGAGTGAAGATATTCATCAACGAGGACAGCACTAGCGCCTTGATTGAGTGTTTAGAGAATGGTGAGTACACCTATTTGGAGTACACCTATGTAAATTGGTATTGCACAAAGCGTAGCGTAAAACCTTTGACTTATCAAATATGTGCATTCAAATGACAGCCCCGTGGCGCAGTTGGCTAGACACCAGCTTGCGAAACGAGAGGCCGCGGGTTCGATCCCCGCACCGGGACAAATGTTTGTGTGATCCACAAATATTTGTTTCGGGTCTGGGTGTTTGTGAGACCGAAAAGTCTCTCGTAGTTTCTGATACTCACGACACAGGACTTGTATCCTAGTGTGGGGTCAGAACTATGTATGTGACTGTTGGGTGTATTTATTTTATTAAATATGTGAACATCGTAAGGAAACCTTCACATCTAGAAAGTTCTTAAAAAGGAATTTGACTAGGCCTACCAGGCCAACGTGGTGGAATAATGTCTACACCTCCTCAGATGTAAAAGAGGTCCATGCAGCAGTATATAAGGACTGATATAAGTATATAGAAGTCGATGGAAGTCGTGATGGCCTCGAGGTTTAGGCACGCGGTCGAGAATATTGACGGTCGCGGGTTCAAAACCCAGGCACACACCTCTGACTTTTCGAAGTTATGTGTGTATTCACAAAGAATTATCACGTACTTTAACGGGGAAGGAAAACATCGTGATGAAACCTGCACACCTAAAAGTTCTTAGGAAATTCTTCCGCCAACCCGCACTAGGCCAGTGTGGTGGACTAAGGCCTAAACCCTCTCAGTTGTAGAGGAGGCCCGTGCTCTGCAGTGGGACGTATATGGGCTGATGATAATGATAAGTAGATAGATGTAAACTGGAAAGCAGATTATTTGATGATAAACTACGTTCAATACTAACAAGTAGTATTCTATTTCATAAAGGCGAATAGAAATTTTTCATTTTCAAATATAAATTATCCAGACAGAATTTTAATCACGCAACTATACTTGTCCGTAACTCGCACTTTCTCCAGTACTGAACACTTTCCTAGCACAAGGTAGTGTCCATAAGTGGTACCATTAACAGTAATAAACACTCCTACTTCAGATATGGATATAAAACGATATCAGCTGATAAGTTGACGTCATCGTCATGACCCTACCGTAAAGTATTTGCTATCAATAGATATGCTATGATAACTCATGTAAACACTCGGTACACCAGGAAATTGATTTGAATGATAACGAATTTGATAATTTTAAGAAAATTGACACTTATTACTAAATATTTCGTCACGACAATATTGTTTTTTTTTATTTCAAATAAATAATATATTTTTTTAAGAGACAAGTACATGTAATATACGGTAGAGTAACCCGTGATTATTCCAATAAAATAATAAAAAAGACCAAAAAAAAACAACGCCTGTTTATTTAGTAATGATTGTTGTCACTTTTCTGACTCACTCTTAAGAACGTTTGCGAATTTGTGATAAAGATAAGATAACGTTGGGTCCACATCACGTATACGTTTCGTAATAATATTTTTTAGTTTCGCGTCTTTAAACACCTGTTAGCTATATTATAATTAGTTTATTAGAAAAATAAATTGTAATATATTTAAAATGCGGACATTGGATCACGAGATCAAACAATGAATTATCAACAACTTGAATGGTGAAGGAATACACCGTGAAGAAACCTGAACTCCTCTCTCTAACTCTGAAGTTATTCAATAAGAATTGCTTAGGTGCTTGCAGTACTCAGTCAAAATAGTGGACTGAGACAAAATAGTGGACTATTTTATTAAACTAAAGCTATAGCAAAGTAAATAAAAACATCCCACAACTCTTAACATACCCTTTATTCTTAGGTCTTTTAATCCTCAATATAACCTGAATTTGTCAATAACATTTCCACAAACTGCTTTTCTATGCAATTAATCAATCAAATATAATTTCTTTTCAGTGTTCTCAGCGCTGCAAACAGAATACATAGACAACGTTATTCTGTCATACAACCCGGACTTGACATTAATCAATAATAATGAGGATGCAAATGAGGAGGCGAGCACAAATAACTACGTGAACAAAGCATCGCCTATATCGCTCAGCAGTAATGTTGGTAAGTGGTGGAAGCCTATAATCGATACCTTGAATCGATATTTAGTCGATTGTCTCGTTGCTCCTCAGCAATCGTCGATTCAATGGGAATTTTCAATTTGGGATTGAAATTGAAATACAATTGGTTGCTTCAGTGAAAGTATGATGCGATCAACATGTCTTGGGTTCGATTTCCGGGTCGGCCAAAAACATAAGGTTTTCGGATAGAAATTCTTAGTCGTTGCACTAAGTCTGTAAATATGCACGAAAAACTAAATAGGGCTCGCTTTCAAACACGTGGACCTTCAACTATAGCTAGCGAAACTTATACATTTACATACATACATATATAATTTTTCAGACCCTTAAAAACTGAATAGTCGATTATATCGATTGTTTTTCCAGAAAGGCGATTATGACCTATTAAGTAAATTCGAAAAGAATATTATTTACTTTGTATATTTGACAGCCCCGTGGCGCAGTTGGCTAGACACCAGCTTGCGAAACGAGAGGCCGCGGGTTCGATCCCCGCACCGAGACAAATGTTTGTGTGATCCACAAATATTTGTTTCGGGTCTGGGTGTTTGTGAGACCGAAAAAGTCTCTCGTAGTCTCTGATACCCACGACACAGGACTTGTATCCTAGTGTGGGGTCAGAACTATGTATGTGACTGTTGGGTGTATTTATTTATTTATTTATATATAAATTTACGTTGTCTACCAACACGTCGCTTCTAATTGCCATATTTCAGGCATGCAATCAAAAATAACATTTTTTAATATTTTCGTAATTTTAATTTAAAAAACAACTTGATTTCAGCGCGTATCTCCACAACAGAAATGGAGGCTGACAGCGAGGCGGACGCGAAGAAGTGCGAGGCCATACTGCCAGGGATTAAGGTGCTGTGGGCTGTCCTTGAAGACTATGTTAAACAAGGTATACTCACTTTACATTATTTATATTACTTTAAGACTAAGAGTTATTTTTGTAATATTTTGTGCCCAGCCAAGATGCAATAATTGTTAAATAGTAAACTACAAAAATGTGTTATTAATTCGACTATTATTGTGTATATTTCCATGTCTATGATACGCTCTAGGCCAGCCTGGTGGAGAAAGGCCTAAACCCTGTCAATGGTAGAGGAGGCCCTTGCCCAGCAGAGGCACGTATATGGGCTGATGATGATGATGATGATACGGAAAACCCTCTTATAATGCTATATATCAGTTATTTTGTTGATAAGCATTCCCTTTGCCTTCGTTACGTATACTACTTCGTTATCACTGATATTACTAAAAGTTTTTTTTAACCAATGATTGCAAATAGAGTTTTGTTTACAATTCCTTATCTCTTCATATAACGTTTATTACCTCTTATCTAGTAGTAAATGCTTGTTATTAATAACTGTGACATGTATAATCACTTCATGGTGTATTAAGCCTGTGATAAACGCTAAATAGTTGTTATCTGTTTTATAACATTTGAATGCCCATGACGTCAGGGTTCAGTACAGATTTTTTTCTAATGTCTTAGAAGACAAAACTTTTTGGTAGAAAAGTCCTTTTTATGTACAGTATTGATAGCCCCGTGTCGTAGTTGGCTAGACACCAGCTTGCGAAACGAGAGGCCGTGGGTTCGATCTCCGTCTTGAGACAAATGTTTGTGTGAATGTTTATGAGAGAAAAAAGTCTCGTAGTTTCTGATACCCATGACACAAGACTCGTATCTCAGTGCGGGGTCAAAACTATGCATGTGACTGTTGGGTGTTTATATCTATTTAGACATTTAAATAGCCAATAATAGATACATTAAAAGACTATATTTTGACTAATTAAGGCCTTTTAAAAATGATATAGACTTGCGTTGCTTTGAGCCCAAAGAAACGACTTTTAAAGTTCTTAGAGTTTTTCTCAATTCTTCTAAATAATTTTACATCAAACGTCACAAATCGAAAAATCATGACAGTACAAATCAAAATTAGTATAGGTTACAAAACTACATGAATTATTATTGCTTCAACGAATAAATTCTATAAAAAAATAATTTAAAGGACAGTATTTTCTTTACATACATATTTAGCATCAGTTTGGTACACGTAAGTAATTTTTGACATGATTGTGTATCCTGTTGGTGTACGCGCGTGCGCAGGCCGCGTGCTGCAGCTGGGCGTGGCGGACGTGGGCGGCGGCTGCCTGCGGCGCCTGCACGCGTGGGCCCGCGAGCGCCCCGCCATCGCGCAGATCAGCCTCGCCGCCTGCTGCGTCGTGCCGCCCGCGCTGCACGCCTTCTGCCGCGACCACGACGTGCAGCTGCTCACGCACGCAGACCCGCCAGGTGACCACACCGCACCACACGGCACCACACTGCACCACACTATACTATACCGCAATACACTATAATACACTGCACTCTACTCAACTGCACTACACTGCAACCTACTATACTATACCGCAATACACTATTATACACTGCACTCTACTGTGCTACACTGCAACCTACTATATTATACCGCAATACACTATTACACTGCACTGTACTCAACTACACTCTACTGTGCTACACTGCAACCTACTATATTATACCGCAATACACTATTACACTGCACTGTACTCAACTACACTACACGATACCCTACAGTTTTTGTTCTGATAATATTCCCATTTTTTTAGAAATGCGAATGTTGCTATGGATGTGTGGTATAACACGGATTGACAGAGTGAGGAATGAATATATTAGAGGAAGTTTGAAAGTAGCTGCTGTGATAGATAAGCTGAACGGAAACCGTCTGTCGTGGTATAGGCATGTTATGGGAAGAGATGAATCGTTTGTAAGTAAAAAGGTGATAAATATGAAAGTTAAAGGATGGACAAGCAGATGAAGGCCAAAGAAAAGATGGATGGAGTGCGTGACCGAAGATATGAATGAAAAAGGGGTGAATGAAAACATGACGGCTGATAGGGATTTTTGGGTCCTGTGTAGTAAGACTATTTTTGTCCCGCATTTGCAAACATAATTTTCAGTTTCAAAAATTTTCTGACTGTCGATATTGCGATAAAAATAATAAATATCCACAGATGTATAATACAATATGATTTCCTTACAGATCTATTGTCTCAGGCCGCGGCGAAGACGTTGTCGGACGCCGGTGTGGGCTGCAACAACCTGGACTGGTGCGCACGGTACCAGGTTCACATCAAGTGTAGGGGCGTGCTCGCACTTAAAGGATACGTCTGTAAGGCCACGCTCGGGAAGCCAGGCAAAAGTGCTTAAAATTAATATTTTGTGTAGATTGTATTTATGTTTTTGTGAAAAAAAAAACATATGCCCCAGTGATATAGTTATTAGAGATGTAAAATATTATTTATCAATTAAAAATGTGTAAAGCAAGTTTAATAGCTGGCCGATTTAAGAGCTTAGAGTAGGCCGCCATAATCGTATCGACCAGTGACTCTATTCGAACTTCCCTGCACAAAACAACATCAAGATCAATTAAAATATTCAGTATTATTGGATAATTTCCAAACACTAGAAAATATTGAATATTTTTATTTAATCGTCTAGATCGTCAGTCAAAATGATTATATTATGCAAGTGTGCAACAAAATAAATACAATTTACACAACATCCTGACCCACACAGTGCATTTTACCAAATGTCGTGTTTACCATGTGATAATATAGTATATATTGGCGACCGTACTATGTGTACTTATGCGTTATAAATCTTATTTAATGTGATGAAGACGATTTTGTGATCACCGCCCAGTACTATATTTAGTTTGACAGCTGTCAAAACTGTCACTGACAATTCATTACAAAAATGCAGGGAATATTTTGCTGGTCAAAATAATATTAATTCTATTGACTCTAATATTAGAAGCAAAACATTCTTTGAGCATGTTAACTCGAAAAATTATCATCTGAAATTAATACAAGCCATGGTGTAGACAAAATTGATGATATTTAAGAATCATAAGGCTCAAAATAATTTTATCTACATATACATAAATCATGGTCCATTTTTTGTTTGATTTCTCTTAGTAACGGAATCAGAATTTTTAGAATCATTATTCAAAATATAAAAGGCATAGTTCTGAAGGCGTTTTTTATCAATTTTGACTATACAACATTACAAATAAATATCAAGAATTTATCTTGACGTTTTTTTAGGTTTGCAGTGGACAAATGTATTCGTAATACCCAAATGATTGATTTGGTTAAGTGCTATTAAAATATATCCATACTAATAGTATTAACCCTGTCTGTCTGTTGCCTTTGACGCCTAAACCGCTGAACCAATTAGAATAATTTTTGGTAAGAATATAGATAGGATAAAACTTAAAAGCTTTTACAAAATATATTTTTCCACATGGTCATAAAAGCGGTGATGAACCAATATGTCACATTGACATTGTTTTGACAGCTGTCAAAATATGCAACGTTACCTACTTTATTATTTTGATGCAATGCAAATTTGCGTTGCAAATTATGTGATAAGTGCTAATTGTACTGTAACTTGTTATCTTGTATTATTTTTATACATCTTTGCGAGTTGCGACATGTATGGGTGCATTTGTCATAGTACCGATTTATTTATTTCGCGTTTTAACACAAGAAAGCAAACTGTTATACTATTTCACATTAAAATGAAATTTTCATCATGTTTCTATGGTATATGTATGGATGTTAATTTAAACATTGACCATATTTTCATCCATAAAAGTCGTAGAATTTAATAAAGTTTGCTGATAGTAGGAAAATCTCTCTATCTGAATTTGATAAATGTTTGTCATAAAAATCAGTTATGCATGTCACAAAGATGGAAAAATGTTGAAACAATAAAATAACTTAAATGCATGTTATAAACTTAGTGGTTATATAGTTTGATGTGAAATGTTATGGACATGTAATCTCAATATAAAATTAACAATTTGTTGATAGGAATTGAACTTATATTGTATTAGGGAGATATAAGCAGACACAGCACAAGACCTTCAATATCAGTATCTACATCATATACAATGCCAGAAATATTTAGTCCATGGGTTGAAATACTAAAATGTCGCCTATTAAAATCTTCATTTAAACCAAATTGTAGTCAGATTAATTAAAAAAAAGTATCTTTTTAGTTGCCGATGAATTACAGTTAAACCTGTATGATGTGCTGCCATTGCTTTTCGTCTTAAAAAAGTATTTATAAATTATTGTAACATTCCTGTGTATTTCGTGAATAATTGACTTATTATACTGCGAACCAGTAAGAACTAATTTTTAGTTTTGTATCACATACAAATAAAAAATGTGGTTGTGCTCAAAACTTGGCACGAAAGCCTATTTTTTCATTGTCAAGAATTTAAATATTTGTAAGTTAGCAGTATTCAGAAATCCTATGAATTCTTAAACTATAGTTCAATATTGTTTTGTAAAATATTGTCGAATTTTGCTAACATTAAATGAAATGTACTTACATTTTCAAATAATTATGATAGATTTTTTTATGACAATTATTTTTGTATTGGTGTTTATTTTTTCTCTATTTTTTATCATAAATATTGAGTGTTCTTTAATCTGTACCAACCTGTCACCTACTTAAGTTGTGTACTTATTATTATTATTTTTCATATGCCACATGTAAAGGTGCCTTCTTAATAATAACCTATGTTTAAAAGTGTGACTGCAATGCAAAAATAAAACGCAAGCGCCTGCAATACATGTAAACATGTTATTATAATAAGAATCGAATTTTTATGAAATTAAAGTATTTATTGAATCCAAATTTTCTGTTTTATTTATTCCTCAACAAGAATTTGACTATGGCTTTCTCTGTATGTTAATCTATTTTTTACGTACTTATAATATGTTTTATACTGATTTTTTTCCAGATCAAACCAATAAGGAAATTAACACTAGAATAGCAAATGGTTGGAGAAGGTATTGGTCACTAAAAGAGATCATGAAATCGAGAGACTTAGGATTGGCTATAAAGAGAAAAGTTTTCAACATCTGCATACTACCATGTAGGTATAACATACGGATGCGAAACATGGGCACTGACAAAACAACATAGACATAAATTGCAATACTGTCAGAGAGCCATGGAACGGAGCATGACAAATATACGAAAAGCAGAGCGTGTAAGAAATGAAGAACTGAGAGCAAAAACTAAGATACCAGACATTTTGACCAGAATTGACCAACAAAGGGACAGTAAACGTAGTAAGGGGAAACAGACAAGAAGACGGGAAGATGAGCTCAAACTAACGGCGGGCCCCAATTGGAGGAGAGTGGCTCGTGACAGAAACCAATGGAAGGAGTTAGAGGAGGCCTTTGCCAAAAGGCACTCTGAATTGAAGGTATTTTGTAAAACTCTATTATAAAAACAAACAATTCAGAATAAAGGGCAATTATTATTATTATATTATTATTATACTGATTTTGAATTGAAAACGATTCGATTAAATATTAAGTAAATAATTCCATACATAATATCGGAGAATTTCAGAAATTTCACCCTTTTAAATAACATTTATGTATCAAACGAACGGATGTTGCGGTACAAAAATTGAATCCACTATTAGTATCACACTTTTACTTACTTTGCCTCGGATTCTGTCTATACAAAACACATTATTTGCTTTCCGACATACTAACTAGATGGCGTTAGCGTCAAAAAAGTTCGTGCCACGACTTTGTTACAATGTTAATAAATAAAGCTTTTTAATATGCCACGCTCAAATACTCGAAACCAGAAATATATTGGAAGGATATACCTACAGCATGCATTCAGTAACAGCACGGAGTCTGGAAATGTGCCCGAAAAACGGCAATAGGCTCGCCCTCTATTACGTGGGACTGATACATACTTGGCGAAATGAGGGTGCAAAAATGCACCTCTGCCTACCCCTTCGGGGAATACAGGCGTGAGTTTATGTATATATGTTATGTATGTACGATTGCAATATGTGGCTGCCTATGGGCTCAGGGATAAATGTATATTGGTACTTACTTGGTAAGTACGTACATATAACAATTAGAATGATGAAAAAAAATGATTCATTTCCCCCATGTGATGACGATCATAATAATACGCTGCTACGCTTACAGTCGCGCGTCACTATGTCGTGTTTGACTTAGCTTATACAGAACCAAATAAGGAAATGTTCCCGTCTGCCTGAAATGGCTTATTATTTTTCTATCTACAAATAGACGTACTTGGTTCATAATCAGCTCATATACCTACGTCCCACTGCTAGGCACGGGTCTCCTTTATAACTGAGAGGGTTTAGACCTTAGTCCACCAGGCTGGCCTAGTGCGAGTTGGCGGACTACACACCTAACAAATTCCTAAGCACTTTTAGGTGTGCAGGTTTCATCACGATGTTTTCCTTCACCGTTAAAGTATGTGATAATTCTTAGTGAATACACACATAGCTTCGAAAAGTCAGAGGTGTGTGCTTTGAATCCGCTACCATCGAGATTCTCGACCGCGTGCCTTAACCTCGAGACAGTGGCGGTACTTCCATAGAAGCCCAAAAGCCCAGCTTGCCTTACGTAATTCCGAATAAGAAACATAAACTAGATATTCCATAATTCAATACAAACAACAAAATATTTTATCCAAAAACAGAAATTTACGTATTTTTGCCGCGCCACCGTCCGCCAAATCCCTGCCCATATAATTTCAAAAAAACGAAACGCGGGCGCACGAACGTCAATAGTTTAGAGTAAACATCAATGTTGAACGTAATAATAATATCTAAGTATATCCCTCTATCTCGTGGGCTTTAAACCTGGCTTCACTTTACTAGTTCTATCTCTTTCACACTACGTCGCAATTCCCATTGGATTTTAAAACATAGATTATAACCAAAATACCGTTTATATAGCAATTAGTATGGACATAAGAATCTATAAGTAATTTACTGAAAAAGGGCAATATAAAGAGTCCTCGAAACCGACGAGCATGCATGAAGAGGATAATGTCAGTGGAGGAAGCGACAGAGGTGTGTTTGGACCGGGGCATTTGGCGCTCTATAGTCTCTGCCTACCCTAACGGGAGACAGGCGTGAGTTTATGTATGTATGTATGTATGTATAAGAATCCCGCTTTCGCTCTGAAGTGCGTGCAATCGGGAGTGCAGCAGGGTTGCCATTGACGTTGACACGGCAATTGCCGTGTTATAAGGTAATTGGGGTCAGTTGAAAAAAAAAACACGGTACACGGCAGAATTTCATTGCCGTGTCATAAAACACGGTAATTATATGATAAGAATTAAATGTAATTTGAAAAAAAATAAATGAAACACGGCAATTTTTCAATTTTTCTACAAAACACGGCAATTCGACATCCAAAACACGGCAATATATTTTTATTTAATGGCAACCCTGGAGTGCAGTGAACACTATGTCAAGGTCACACGTTGTTAATTGTTTACGTTTACTGAGTGAAAGAACCAATTTAAATTTAAATAGAATTTGTTGTGGTATTTAGAATATTACTACAGTGATTATAAAAAATGGGTGATGTTTATTGATAATCCTCGTGGCAACTTAAAGTGTGTGCATGTTTTGCTCTTCGAAGATAAGGTAAATTCATTAAATTATACTGTGAAAAAATGGCTCGTAACTCGTCCAATACATAATATGCCGGACTCGAGTACGTACCTATTTCTCTAATTGTTAAATATTATGAGGACGCTTAAAAGATCCGATTAGTAAGTACATAACTAATTGAATAGTTGAATGTTCCCATACGAAAAGGTTATATTATGTTTGTGTTGCATATTTTATATAATGTTTAAAATGTGTGGAATTCTTGTTGTAATGATTTGAATAATTTATCTGGTTCTTGTAGAATGCATTAAAATTTACAACACCACATACTTTGATTTATTTTTATAAATATTGTAAACAACGCATTGAAGTATTCATTTCTCGTTAATTTTGTCACGAAATTTCAAAACTCTCGCGTTGATCATCATCGTATTATTTCTAAGATTAATAGGTACATATTATTTATCATTTTGTTCAACAAAAAAACTTGCATTCAAGGTCACGACATGAAAATTAACTTACGAGTATAGGTAATTTTAGAATTTGACAGTTTACTTTTTAATTATGTGGTTTGAAACCAATTCGAGTCGAGTTTTTTGTATAATAATATTCAATATGATATATTCCGTGTCTATGTTATAACATCTCGCATTCAAATTTAGAGAGACACGACGTTTGTGCACAATTTGGACATATTATTGTTTTAATAATTTTCGCCGACATTTTATGGTTTTTGGTACTAACTATCACTAGCGACAAATAATTATTTCTTTGTTAGGCCAGTATTATAAAATACCGGGGCCGTCTCGCTGAATGCGCTGATGGTGGCCGTCGCTGGGTTTTTAGTCGGTATTACGGCGCAATGATTTTTGGTAGGGACCTGGCCCAGCGGCCGCCCGCCATATCCACGGGCGGTAACATCCATGCTGGGTCGGAAGGCGCCGGAGAGTCCGACACACCCTCGCCCCCCGGGGGCGGGATGGTCCGTAAATAGGATTTTCCCGCAGAAAAAAAGTACTATAATATACCTACATCAATATGTCAAAATCTTGAACGTAAATTATTTGCGGTAGGTATATTATTTATTAGTTCTCTGACTTTCTGGACCAAAAAAATACACTATAAAAACCGTAATAAAAATTTGGGCTTGCCTAGAGACCCTAGGCACGCCACTGCCTCGAGGCCATCACGACTTACTTAATAAGACGTATTTGGTTAGTTTTGAGTCGTGATGGTCTCGAGGTTTAGGCACTCGGTCGAGAATCTCGTCAGTCGCGCGTTTAAACCCCAGGCACACACCTCTAACTTTTCGAAGTTATGTGTTTATTCACAATAAATTATCACGTACTTTAACGGTGAAGAAAAACATCGTGATGAAACCTGCACATCTAAAAGTTCTTATGAATTTCTTAGATGTGTTTTACGCCAACCCTCACTAGGCCAGCGTGGTGGACTACGGCCCAAAACCCTTTAATTGTAAAGGAGGCTTGTGCCCTGTATTGGGACGTACATATATGCGCTAATGATGATATAGCGTAGTTAGATAGACTTGAGATAGCTGTTACACTATATAATTTTTCATAATTTAAATTATACAATTGCATTTCATGTCGTCTTTGTGATTTAGCTTTGCTAACTCAAGTCTCATCAATTTAACACACGATCTCGTAAATCTCCAAGTATCGCCGTCGGATTTCAAGTGGCCGAGTAAAAAACAGTCCGCCGGTAGTAGGGTCGGCGCGGAAGGCAATATCCGGTTTCCTGTAAAGCCCCCTTTTATTTTAAACCGTACAATTATAAAGTTATTCGCTTCATTTCGTCGGGCAGTTCGCGCGAGCCGTTGGAATATAAATCGACAGATAAATAGCAAGGGTTAGGGTGGTCTCACCAGAAAATGCCTTTTTTTACGATCGAATTTAATTGTCAAGGTGAACGTCCTCAGAGACTTACGGCTTCACTTATAAAGATTAGTTAATATTAGTATTTACTGCTTAAACATGCTTTGGTTTGTTTTACAAACTTACAGATTAATCAATAGAGAAAGCTAAATCGTGATTAAGGGGCCGTTCAAGTATTACGTAAGCACTTAAGGGGGTGGGGGGTATTTCATATGCTTATTTTTTATGACATCGGGGATGGGGGGGTCTGGATAGTGATTACGTAAGCAATATTTACCTATATTTATTTTTCGGATTTCCTACAAAATTTTGTTCCGATTTCTTGAATAAATAAAGTAACTAGAACAGATTAAAAAATATAATGCTTACGTAAGCATATGAGGGGGGAGTACAATGTTTGCTTACTTTTGCTGACATGGGGGGTGCGGGGGGGGGGGGGGGGTAATAATTGAAAAAGAAAAAACTAATGTTTATAAGTAATGCTGTTCGTTTCAAGTCTATTTAATGTCAGTATTATAATGTACATACATACTTACGCTATCAACGTTAGTAAAGATATACGAGGGCAGTCCGATAAGTACTTAGCCTCACCGCCCGATGGCACCACTATCGTAAGATAAATTTACCATCATGTAGCACATCTTCGTAGACGGCTATTGTCAAAATTTCAGCCGAATTGGATTTGTAGTTTTGTTTTGACCGCGTGTGTAAGCGGACGTGTCCGCGGATTTTCGAAAAATGGAAAAAGAGCAATATCGGCCGGTGATTTGATTCTTGTTTTTGGAAGGGAAATCGCGCAGCGATATCAAAAAGCGCTTGGATGCTGTTTACGGTGACTCTTCTCCTTCAATGGCGACCGTCAAAAATTGGTTTAACGAGTTTCAACGTGGTCGCACGTCAGTTTTTGATGAGCCACGCCCAGGTGCCCCAAAAACGGCTACCACGGAGGATAACGTGAGAAAAGTCCCGATCTTGTATTGGCAGACCGCCGATTGAAGGTGCGCGAGATAGCTGAGACAGTAGGCATCTTAAAAGACCGCGTGGGTCATATCCTGCATGAAATATTGGGCATGAGAAAGCTGTCGGCTCGATGGCTGCCGCGTTTGCTCACTTCGGACGACAAGCGCATCAGTGACACAACTTCAGAGCAGTGTTTGACACTGTTTAGGTGCAATCCGAAGGGGTTTCTGCGTCGTTTCGTGACCGTCGACGAAACATGGATTCACTGGTACACACCAGAGACCAATAAACAGTCGAAACAGTGGACTTTACCCGGCGAATGTGCTCCGAAGAAGGCGAACACTGTCCCATCGGCCGAAAAGGTGATGGCCACCGTTTTCTAGGTTTCACAAGGTGTGATTTACATCGACTACCTGGAGAAGGGCAAAACGGTCACAGGGCTCTACTATGCCGAACTATTGGGCCGATTCAACGCTGAATTGTAGAAAAAACGGCTCCATTTGGCGAAGAAAAAAGTGCTCTTCCACCATGACAACGCACCGGCTCACACCTCCGCCGTCGCAACGGCCAAATTGGTCACATTAGGCTACGAACAGCTGCTCCATCTACCGTATTCTCCAGATTAGGCCCCGTGTGACTTCTTTTTGTTTCCAAACTTGAAAAAGTCCGTCGCCGGACAGAAATTTGAGTCGAATGAGGAGGTTATCGCCGCCACGGAGGCCTACTTTGTAGACCTCCAGAAAACGTTCTTTTCAGACAGCTTAAAGAAGTTGGAGCATCGCTGGGTCAAGTGAATCGAGTTGAAAGAAGACTGTGATGAGAAATAAATCGCCACTTTTCCAAAATTTTCGTTTTTCTTTTGTAGGCTAAGTACTTATCGGACTGCCCTCGTAAATAGTTACTTATACTAGTATCCTGAAAAGGGAAAGCGACAATTTATTCTTTAGCGAGACATATGTAATAACACTTTATTATTGTTAGTTAAACACGGGTCTATGGAACGATAGGCCACAGGTTCAAATATCGGATGCGACGCAATCTGCTGTTTTTATTCATCATAGATAAACATTTTTCTCTCTCTGGATTATAAATATATGAGATGATTAAATCGTGATGGCCTCGAGGCTTAGGCACGCGGTCGAGAATCTTGACGGTCGTGGGTTCAAACCCCAGGCACATACCTCTGACTTTTCGAAGCTATGTATGTATTCACAATGAATTATCACATACTTTAACGTTTAACGGTCAAGGAAAACATCGCTAGGAAACCTGCACACCTAAAAGTTCTTAGGAATTTTTTAGGTGTGTAGTCCTGCACTAGGCCAGCGTGGTGGACTAAGGCCTAAACCCTGTCAGTTGTATAGGAGGCCCGTGCCCAGCAGTGGGAAGCATATGGGCTGATGATGACTGGATTATGATTCCAAGCCAACAAAATTTAGTAGTTCAGTAATAGAAAACGTTTGACACTCAATTGTTAATAATATTTCACGATAAGCTTGAAGTTGGATAATCAAATTACCGTCGCGCGGTTACGTAACACAGACAATATGGAAAGCGGCGGGAAATTGTGCGCAGACAATTTTGGCGAGATCTTCTTGAGCACGCGTCGAGTCTGATTGGTACTGAGTGAAAAAAAATATGGTTTTCATATTAAACTATTTAAAAAAATATATAAAAAAATGAAATTATTTTTAAAGGGTAGGTAAGTTGTAATTCTATACCAACATTTGATGCAGGTCGCCTCCTCTTCAACTGGCAGGGTTAAGGCCTTAGTCCACCACGCTGGCCTAGTGCGGGACTACACACCTAACAAATTCCTAAGAGATTTTAGGTGTGCAGGTTTCATCACGATGTTTTCCTTCCCCGTTAAAGTACGTGATAATTCTTTTCGAATACACACATAACTTCGAAAAGTCAGAGGTGTGTGCCTGGGGTTTGAACCGGCGGCGACCGTCGAGATTTTCGATCGCGTGCCTAAACCTCGAGGCCATCACGACTTGTATTTACGTCTACTAACACTCAACTGACCGCAATATAAAGAAAATTCAAGACCTCACTTTTTTCCTTGTCCGCTTGACGTGAAATACCCCATATATGTGTTAAGTAGAACGTAAGTGTATGCCGTGCGATTGAGAGGACCCGGTTTGATCCCCTGGTCGGACATAGCGTCTTGCAACTCGGTTTCTAAAAATGTGGCGATACATACGTGGCGTGGCGTGTACGATACATACGTGGCGAAATGTGGGTGCAGTAATGTACCTCTGCCTACCCCTTCGGGGAATACAGGCGTGAGTTTATGTATATATGTGTCTAATTAGACTGGAGTTCGCTGACGTATAATACACGTCAAACTTTCAATGGTATTGTTATATAATAACATATCGAGCCTGCTTCTCACAGTCTAAATAACAGGGTTCTATCTGAAAAAAGGGTTCTATCAACAAGAGTAAGATATTCTTTTGCCGACAGTACGTATGTTGCGCATCAAACGGCGAGTTCAGCGAGCGCGCGTGCGGCCCACAGCCGTGAAATTGTCACACTGTTACTTTCTCGATGCGGCCCGATACAGCCGTCCTTCCTTTCGCTTTAATTACGTCAAATCATCATTATTGTCCAGGGTGTATGAACTTTAAGCAGCATTGCTACGACTATTTTCTGACTGCTGGCCACGGGCTTCCTCTGCAACTAAGAATTTCTTAATTGTGCAGGTTCCTCACGCCTGTATTCCCCGAAGGGGTAGGCATGGGGTGCATTTCTGCACCCACATTTCGCCAGGTATGTATCAGTCCCACGTAATAGGGGGCGAGCCTATTGCCGTTTTTCGGGCACAATTCCAGACTCCGTGCTGCTACTGAGAATTTCCTAATGGAAAAACCCAATAACACTTTGCCCGACCCGGGAATCGAACCCAGGACCTCTAGATCGCTCGGCACATACTTGTACCGCGAGACCACGAGGCAGTCGAATCACCATGTAATAAATTAATAACTAGGTACTTGTTACTAAGTAGTGATGTCCTTGAGGTTTAGGCGCGCGGTCGAGAATCTCGGCGGTCAAAGTCAAAGTCAAAGTCAAAGTCAAATTATCTTTATTCAAATAGACTTTTACAAGTTCTTTTGAATCGTCCATTTTACACTTTTTTATATTTTTTAAACTATTGCCGCTTCGAAACGTGTTACAGCTGTGGATAAGAAACGGCAAGAAACTCCCTCAGCAACACGACATGTCATTTTTTTTAAATACCAATAAATGTCTTTTTTTAATTACATTATTTAAATTTTACATTGTAAATGTCATAATGATACAAACTATAGCAACAAAACTCCGATCAATTTACATTACTCCCAGGGCTTATTATCTTCAATAAAATCTGAAATTTTATAGTATGCTTTTTTGCAAAGCTTATCTTTAATTGATTTCTTAAACTGTGTCAAGGGAAGCTCCCTAATAGCCCTCGGAAGTTTGTTATAGAAGCGTATACATTGCCCCATAAAAGAGTTATTAACTTTCCGGAGACGAGTTACGTGTTGAACGAGATTACATTTGTTCCTAGTATTTTTATTGTGTACATTACAAATTTTATTACACATTTTATTGTACATTAAGTTCTCGTATATAAACTGACAAGTGACGGTAAGAATATTTATTTCTTTAAATTTTTCTCTAAGTGAAGCCCTGGGACCTAAATTATAAATAGCCCTTTAATTATAAATTATAAATGGCTCTTTTTTGCAAAACAAAAATAGTGTTAATATCCGCAGCAGCTCCCCACAAAAGAATACCATACGACATAAGGCTATGGAAATAGCTAAAATAAACCATTCTTGCCGCTTCCTCGTCAGTCAGACGTCTGATCTTTTTCACTGCATATGCCGCTGAACTTAATTTGCTTGCCAATTGTTGAATGTGCGGTCCCCATTGGAGTTTTGCGTCTACCGTAATGCCCAGAAATGTAGTAGACGCAACAGGATCCAGTTCTTCACCGTTAATTTGTACAGTGGTTTTTAATTGCTTAACATTGGGCATTGTGAATTTAACACATTTAGTTTTTTTTCGCATTTAAAAGTAAATTATTATTATCAAACCACTGAACAACTTTACGAAGTGCATTGTTTACTTCGTCAAAATTATCGAGACGTCTTTTTACGTTAAATATAAGAGATGTATCATCCGCAAACAGCACTATATCGTTTTTATCCCCTACGTAGTAAGGCAAGTCATTAATGTACACAAGAAACAAAAACGGCCCAAGAATTGAACCCTGTGGTACTCCCATGGTAACCGACGATCCTGGAGAAAGTTTTCCATTAACGTCAACCCTCTGAACTCTATTATTCAAATACGAAGTCAGAAGATTGAGAGCTCCGTTTCTAATGCCATAATGATGAAGTTTCCTGACAAGAATGTCATGTTTGACGCAGTCAAAGGCTTTGGACAAGTCGCAGAAAATGCCAATAGCATCCCGCGACTCTTCCCATGCCCTGAACACAGTTTTTAAAAGTTCAACTGCTGCATCGATAGTTGATCTACCCTTCCCATCCTCCCATCCTTTGGGAGTGCAATCTTTGGTCGGATGAGCGTAACATTATGCTCAATAGTATGCATGTAACTTCTGGTGTTGTTTATTATACAGACCTCGTTGAATCTAGGAAGAACTTCCGTGCTTTTCGGCGTTTTTGCCATGCCTATTATTGGAAGGGTACATAACAGCTCACACCTTAGGTCCAATTTACCCAATAAATCTGTAAGTAGTTATTTATCCGTGGTGCGTTAATTGCGTCTAATTTGACTAATTGTAATTGTCTTTCTTTTTTATGTGAGGGTGAAACCTCACAGCTCAATGTTTTTTGTCACCCGCTTTGCTGTGGAGGGAAGTGGACAACTCTTTGTTTTCCAACTCCTCCTTTATTTTGTCTTTCTGATTAACTTCGTTGCGGGATTATGACAAATTTAGGTCCCCTTAGATCCGCTGAGCTTCATTGCTCAGCGTCAATACTGTGCGTGCCGCTGTTGATCCTGGAGCACAGGAGTTACAGTGGCGGGTGTGTGGTGGGATAGGGCCCAAAAAAAAGTTGATCTACCCTTAGTAAATCCAAACTGTTTCCGATGAAGTAAGTTATTTTTATTAAAGAAGTTCAATAATTGATTAAGTATAATTTTTTCAAATAACTTACTAAGAGTTGGTAAAACAGAAACAGGTCGAAAATTTGAAGGGTCTGAGGTATCACCAGATTTAAAAAGTGGTATTACCTTACTAAGCTTCATCAGGTCAGGAAACACTCCAGATGCGACGCAACGATTAAACACAGCTGCCATGTGAGGTGCAATAATATCGATTATAGAGGATATAGTAACTACTGACATACCCCACAAATCTTTAGTCTTTTTTTTATTAATTTCTTTAAAAGCCTTAAGAATATCATAATGACTAATAGCAGAAAATTCAAACGATGCATCACATTGAGGAACATTATCTTCAAGAAGTAACACAGCAGACCTCGAAGACAACTGAAGATGTTGAGTAGTTACTATTGGAATATTTCCAAAAAATCTTTCAAATTCAGCGGCCACTTCAGTGTCTTTTGAAACAATTTTATTATTAACTTCTATACTAAATTCTTTGTGGTGTGCTATGTTCCTTCCCGATTCAGAATTGATAATGCTCCAAGTGGCTTGTATTACATTCGGAGCTGATTTTATTTTATTTTTAAGATGCATTGATTTGGCAGCAGAACAAACTTGTTTAAAAACCTTAGAATATAATTTTAAATATACCAGTAGTTGCCCACTCACTAAAGGTCAGACGGATCTTCAAAGTAATTGTTTTTGATTTAAAAACTTTATTGTGTTCCATGTTTATATGATTAAATAAGGAACCATAAATTTTGTTGGGATCTTTTTGAGAGGACAACTTAGGTAGATTTTGTTCCATATTTGTTTTAAAGTAATTTAAGGTCACTGGTTCAGACCCCAGACACACATTTGACCTTTCGAAGTTACGTGTATCATCATCAGCCCAAATACGTCCCACTGCTGGGCACGGGCCTCCTCTACAACTGAGAGGGTTTAGGCCTTAGTCCACCACGCTGGCCTAGTGCGGGTTGGCGGACATTCACAATGAATTATCACATACTTTAACCGCCAAGGAAAACATCATAAGGAAACTTGCACACCTAAAACTTCTTAGGAATTGTTTAGGAGTGTAGTCCGCCAACCCGCACTAGGCCAGTTACCTACTTGGTTGCCTGTAAGAGATCGCCTTTTGCGATAAGGCCGCCCATTGTACTTTTCTATATTGGGGTTTTCCATTAGGAAATTCTCGGCAACAGCACGGAGTCTGGAAATGTGCCCGAAAAACGGCAATAGGCTCGCCCCCTATTACGTGGGACTGATACATACCTGGCGAAATGAGGGTGCAGAAATGCACCTCTGCCTACCCCTTCGGGGAATACAGGCGTGAGTTTATGTATGTATGTACTTTTCTACTTTATTATACTCCTTAGATTTAGTATTGTGGGTACAATGAAGTTTTAAATAAATAAATAAATAGGCCAGTGTGGTAGACTAAGACCTAAACCCTCTCAGTTGTAGAGGAGGCCCGTGCCCAGCAGTGGGACGTATATGGTCTGATGATGATGATGAAATTAATAAGAGATAATTGAACTCTTTATCATTTATATCACAAAAGAACATCGTCCTGGCCAATTCGAGTTTGTACAAAGCAATTTACAAGTATATTATTATCGCCGTGTTATACATCCCCGTGGCGCAGTTGGCTAGACACCAGCTTGCGAAACGAGAGGCCGCGGGTTCGATCCCCACACCGAGACAAATGTTTGTGTGACCCACAAATATTTGTTTCGGGTCTGGGTGTATGTGAGACCGAAAAGTCTCTCGTAGTTTCTGATACCCACGACACAAGACTTGTATCTTAGTGTGGGATCAGAACTATGTATGTGACTGTTGGGTGTATTTATTATTAGGTATTTATTATATTATTTGTCTTTAAAAGCCAAGTGTTATCGGCTACAAAGTAAACGCTCGCATAAATTCTACCATGACGTTAAAATACGAAAATTGTACGTTTCCAAAGAATATTCTAGCTACGGGTACAGTTGCCTTCATACTCGCGTTCACTTGTAGGCATAACGTATAAATAAAGTTATGTTCGCGGCGGCACTCGGCGATTACAGTGATTTTCCACTTTCACGACGAGCCGAAACATGCGCGAGCATTTGTGCGTACTACACGCCGGGACGACAAGTTGGATGTAGACTAAAATGTCTACCGTAAAAAAACGGGTGGCACTCCGGTAGTGCCGGCAGAAGTGGCAACTTCAACATTCAAGTTGTGCATTTTTGAATATTTTGGAATAGTCAATCAATAATTTCGAACGAATTGCGTTATTTGTCAGGATAAAAGGACTATCATTTACGTGGTAAAATACAATATTTATTGCGCTATCGTACACAAACATGACAATTTATATTACATAATGCGTCTTACGCATTTTCGATCAGGGTCACGTGATCTGACGCGAGTTCAACATTTTTTACCCATCCCAAAAAAGTGCACAGCGCCGCTAAAGAAGTTTTCGCTTCAAAAAAATAAATAGAATGGCGATTTCATACACACATAGAGGTTTTAGTCGGCATACCGATATAGTTTTAACGGTCCCAGTGTACTTAGAATTCTCTTCTAGCCACTCCAGTATTATGAGTAGTAGTTGTGCTCCAGGATCAACAGCGGCACGCACAGTATCGACGCCGAGCAATGAAGCTGGTGGTAGGATATTCGTATCCGCCCGGATAGCGACCACCGTACACAGGGCGTAAAACCCGCCATAGTGGCACATGCAAGTGTGCCGCGTTCCGGGATCAGCCAGTGTATATCCGGTTTTCGGGGGGGCTTCAATCATGGTGAAAGGATGACCGTGCCGGCATTTTTTGGCCGGTTTCTCGCGGTCGGTCCTTTTTTCACCATGGTATTAGTCCCCCAAACTTCTTCACAAGATAGGTGAAGAGGTTTTCGGCCGGCATGATTGCGTCGACCAACGGGAGATCATCATCTCTCGCTGGTCGGTACTTTTTCTGGACTCTATTACACTTAACATCAGGTGTAATGGGGTCACTTTGCCGTGCCAGTATAAAAAATAAAAAAAAAAGCTCAGCGAATCTAAGGGGACCTAATTTGTCATAATCTGGCAACGAAGTTAATCAGAAAGAAAATATATAGGAGGAGTTGGAAACAAAGAGTTGTTAAGCGAAAGACTTGTTACGTCAGTCGAATATGTCGTGTCGGCGTGCCCAACGAGACGTCGTTGGCGACACAATCAAGATGCTATCTGGTGCGTGCACCCCGCGGAGATTTTCACACTCGTCGCCACTCACACGGACTGACGACTTTGTACTGCTGTTTCTAAGCTGAATCGATTTGATGTCATTTATTTATTTATTTAAGCTGTGATGGCCTCGAGGTTTAGGCGCGCGGTCGAGAATCTCGACGGTCGCATGTTCAAACCCCAGGCACTCACCTCTGACTTTTCGAAGTTATGTGTGTATTAACAATGAATTATCACTTGCTTTAATGGTGAAGGAAAACATCGTGGGGAAACCTGCACACCTAAAATTCTTAGGAATTTCTTAGGTGTGTAGTCCGCCAACCCGCACTAGGCCAGCGTGGTGGACTAAGGCCTAAATCCTCTCAAAGTTAGAGGAGGCCCGTGCTCAGCAGTGGGACGTACCTATATGGGCTGATGATGATGATTTATTTATTTAAAACATTTTTGTACACATAGCAATAAAAGTAAGAAATACATTAAACTGAATAAGTACAAAAGGTGGCCTTATCGCAACCAGGGATGGAGACGTAGGAACAGAAATAAAATGAAAATTTATTTATGAAATAATTCAGGTTAAAGTCATTTTTTACATCAATAAAATACATTCTGGTAATTTAGACACACCCCGTGGCGTAGTTGGCTAGACACCACCTTGCAACCAGACGAAACGAGAGGTAATGAATTCCATCCTTGTACCGAGACAAATGATTGTCTGATCCACAAATATTTGTTCCGGGTCTGGGTGTTTGTGAGACCGAAAAAGTCTCTCGTAGTTTCTGATAGCCACGACACAAGACTTGTTTCCTAGCTTGGGGTCATATTCCAAGTAACAAGTTTAAACATCTGATGGGTAAAATCAGTTCTCCTAACTGTACATTTTGTGGAGTGAAAGATGACTTGTACCATGTATTGATGGAGTGTGACCGAAATGCATGTGAGAGACAACAAGTATTGCGTGGGGGATTTGGACTTGGAATATGCAACAGTATCTTGGCCTCTCCCTTTTCCGGAGAGGCTAGGAGACTTTGCAAACTCTATTTTAAAAACATGGTAGATAAAGTATAAGTATAAGTTAAAAATATCTATCTATAGTTATATACAATTAAAAATTTTCCTTTATTATATGCATAAATAGTTAGAATTATTGATGTACTTATATATATTCCTAGTTTAATTAGTAAATATTAGGTAGTGGTTAATACATGTATTTGGTGTGTACGGGAGTGACATAATCATATTTTGGTTAAACTCCCAATAAAAACAATAAAGAGAAAAAAAAGACGACTGGTTAGTATCCATAGATTTTGGTTTCTTGCAGTTTATTTTTATATTTAACATACTTTATTAAACTACAAGAATAAATCATTATCATCAGCCCAAATACGTCCCACTGCTGGGCAGTCACGCTATAAGCAGGACTTACTATATGCAGGCTCCAAGGGGTGGCACCACTGTTTCATGAAGATACAGCTTCGGTGCTATATTTAAACCAACGCATAAAGTTGCCGAAATATGCTCTTTGGTATATCGTCCCTAATCATTGACCATATACCTACGTCCCACTGCTGGGCACGGGTCACCTTTACAACTGAGAGGGTTTAACTTAGTCCACCACGCTCGCCTGGTGCGGGTTCGCGGACTACAAACCAAAGAAAGTCCTAGGAACTTTTAGGTGTGCAGGTTTCCTCACGATGTTTTCTTTCACCGTTTAAGTAAATAAATACACCCAACTACGAGAAACTTTTCGCTCTCACAAACACTCAGACCCGAAACAAATATTTGTGGATCACACAACAATTGTCATTTGTCAAGTACCTACGTGATAATTCATTATGAATACCGCCATAACTTCGAAAAGTCAGAAGTGTGTGTCTGTGGATTGAATCCGCGTTGTCCCAGTTTCACGACCGCGAGCCACCACGTCTTTCGACTTTCCACTCCTACATATAAAAGTAATTACTGTTTTTCACACATTTTAAGTGGTTTGTAGAGCTACACGATTAGTTTTAGCCGCTTTGCGCTCATAGTTGTAATGTATAATCAGGTTGAATAAGACTAGAAAGGAAATGTCAGCATGCCGAGCGTGCCGAACCTACGATGAGACTATCATATGTTTGGCACGGCTGCTTCTTAGTAATTGCTTGTAATGTCAAGACTTTTATAAATGTGTGACAACTAATAGCATTCATTTTTGTTTGAAATTTTTGTCGTTGGTCGCGTGATCGTAGTAGAATAAGTGACAATCAAGCGGCGACACTCGTCCCCATACAAAATATTTCCCTTCTAATCTTATTCAGCTGTTTTGTGATTAGAATCATTATAATATATTGTATTTATTATCGACTTGGAAAATTGTAGGCCTATCCATTTAATTTTATTTTTCCTTGTTAAATTTTGTTGCAGTAGGTACTCATCATGGAACAGTTCTTGTCATTATATGAAAAAATATTCTCTTTAGCCATCCTTGTTCGTTTTATTAAAAAATCTCTCTTTTTCACATCGAAGTCGCAATGTCAATGTAATTTATAATGTGGTCTTGTATATAAAAAAAAAACGTATAATGTACTTGCATAACCCACAAACTCGATCGCATAAATTCCCTATAATGTATGCCACAATCTAAAAGCGAAAAGTAATTCATATAGCCATAAATAAACAGCTAATTACATTTAGATGAGTGTTCAAAGAGATAAATAAAAAACACCACTATGTAACACAATTTGCTACCTACCAAATGTACTATCGTTTGGGTAGAGCCCTCTAAAGCCCCGTCTATTCGGTCCAGAGATGCGAAGTGATGTTGTCTCTCTTCAACGCGGCTTAATCCCACGTGAGTGAGCGAGACAACGCGAGCGATACAGTACAGAGCTAATCAGACGTGTCCACTGTCCACTTGCGCCTGCGCATCTTAACGAAATTTATTTTATATATTTTTTCAACGACGGCTAACGTCACTCTTCATTTATATATAGCATATTATTTGTCATTTGTAATGTATTTAAATGCAAGAATTCGGCTCGCCAAATTTGCATACTTTAAATTGTCCGTTTACTTAAAAGTGTGAAATTGGAGATAAGTGCCTTCCTAAATGGACCATAATTTGATGGTAGAGGGTTTAATATCCTATGTACAGAAACAGTGATTTTAACGCTTTTCGTAAGTAAGAAGATTAATCAAGGTCTATGTAAGATGTCGAGATAAAATACTGTCATTCTACTCATACGCGTGTTGCAGGTACTAATGTGTAAAAGAGACAGCTAGTTTTTTCAACACCCAGTAAAGTTACTGTTTGCGACGCTGACTCAACAGGTTTTAATAGAAGTTATAAACATTTGGTCGTTTTTATTATGAAGAAAATATTAATTCTAAGTAATTTGAAAGGACAAAAGATCAACATAACATATTTTAAAAATAAAATAGATATGCTCATAGGATATTTTGAAATTCAGTATTATACTTAATTTTGTCCTCATTACTATATAGTCTTCAAAAATATCCTTAGAATTAAAAAGTGTATTTTTGAAACCAATAATTTCGTTGATATAAAATTGATTAGCATAATTTGATAATCATCACATTATTGATACATTTTGAGTTCGTTTTGTTACCAATTTATGAATTGCATATAATTTTTCAATTAGCATTACTGCATGTGAAGATCATGTTTTAAACCTTCAACATTAATCCAAATACTTCTATAGATAAAGCCTCAAAAATGTTTTCAACCCGGGCATTGATCGCGGCTCGTTCACAGGCTGCGCGTGCGCCGGCAGTCGTTCGTGCTCTCCCGACGGCGCGACACTGTTCGCGCTTCACCCGCACACATTACGAACTTGAAACGCTAGTGACAGTGAAGTAAACACGTGAATAATGTGATAAAAGTGACCAGTTAAAAGTTAAAACAGTGTTCTATACTCTATGGTGGATGTTTTTGAATTTATGAACGTTTATTCCATTTTTGAAAAAGGTGCGTATTCGCGTAGGTATTGGGACACTTGTCAAATTTATGTACGTTCCATTTTTAAATCGATTTTCGTTGAAAATTGTAAATCAAATGTCGTTACTCTTTTGTTAATAGAATAAGCGGCTAATTTAAGATATTTTCATATATTTCGAAACAATGCATCGTAATTCATACACGTTTATTAAAGTTAGTAGTAATTTTAAGTTCGTTCAAAGTCTACTTCGTATATATTTACTAAGAATATGTATTGCTAAGGCAAATTTTCCTTAATTTCCCTCTTCTTTCCAGTCGTGATAGGTGGCGAAGGTATCACTATGATATGCACGTATTGTCTCGCCTTATATGATAGTGTTTTATATCATTAAGTTTGTTTTACGAGCACATTGAAATGGATTCTGAGAATAAGTCTATTAGTAATGAAGAATACAGGTCTATGGATACGAAATATACCCCAGTATGAATTAAAAATTGAATTAAACTCTTCAATAATTTATAAAATAATAAGAAATAATTATTATCATTTGCAATTTCTCGTCTATTGGTACTTAGAGCTTATATTAAAATACGCATATAATTTAAAATCATAAATATTCAAGAATATACACTCAATGGGAACTTTAGTAAACTTAAACTTAATAATTGGATATTCGCTAATTCTTATTAGCATCCGATACAAAAACAAATTTATTTTTCAAATACCTACACAAATTAAAAAATATCAATGTATCTATTTTATCATGTTATCTTAATAATATTAAATGAATATACATAATAATCAGAATTGTTCTATTGTTAAGAAAACGAAACATGAACTATCGTTTTAATTACATTTTTAATTGAATATACAATATACATTTTTTCATTAAATGAATAATATTTTGCCTATTGTTACAAAAAAAGATTCAAAACTTTAAAGTTATTATTTATTCTTCCGATTAAAGGATCGCCGCGACAACTCGTGGTTGAAAGCACTTGCGAACTTCAAGTGTTGAGAAAAACCAACCGTCGGCTCGGCAACAAGATTTTCATCTCGAAATAATTAAATTAAATCTACGGCAGTAAATATAACACTAATTATATTTAATTACATATGGCTTACAAGCACATGCGGTTTAATTAAATTAAAATTATTTGGGTAGGTAATTTAAAACACAAAATCTCGGAGCAATTTTAAAATATTTTTTTCTGTATATACTTTAAATATCATTATGATTGTAATGTGATATTTGATTTTATATAAATAGCCTTTGGTATCTGAGCTTTTAAATACTTCATACAATTATGCTGAATCAATGAGTTTGATATATTACTCGTATATGGGACTAATAAGATGATGAATTTGT
The DNA here is from genome assembly GCA_907164795.1 of Hemaris fuciformis. Lineage (NCBI taxonomy): Eukaryota > Metazoa > Arthropoda > Insecta > Lepidoptera > Sphingidae > Hemaris > Hemaris fuciformis. The sequence goes on along the minus strand of OU015455.1, from coordinate 4,656,946 downwards.
GATATTACGTGCATATTTAGACAATGTTGTTTAAAACTCGTATTTTTAGGTTCCCTGTGTTTTTTAAATCAAAATAAAATTAAAAAATATGTTGAAATTATTATCTTTCCAAATAAACTATTGAAAATAAAGTGAAAATTAGCATAAACATGGAAATTTAAACTTTTCAATTCACTAATTGAAAACGATACACTTATCGTAAAGTCATAAATATCTGTATTTTATTATAAACTTAATATTCTTTATATTTTTGAAATCCGGCGTCAGTAACCGCGCGTTACTGGCAGCGGTTTTCACGAAATAAAAACAAGCACAGCTCTTGTATTTTTTACGAAACACGTAAAAGCATGTATTTTTGTTTCGTGGACGTCAGTCTAGGCAAGTGTAAGGGATTGGTAATGTATGCGACCCCAAGACCCCTATTTGAATAAGCATTAACATCGTTTCAATGTCGGTTGAATAAACTTAAAAGAAAACAAGTGAGAAAATTATTTGAATATTTCAAAAAAGTATTGTCACCGTGTTTTGTCAACCTATATGGTTAGGACTCTGATTGTGGCCCGTTGGTCGCATAGCGGGATCGGGAGGTGCTAGGTTCGATTCCCGGGCTGAGGAAATATTATATGTTTCGTTAGCCACAACATAGACACGTAGCACAAGATTTAAGATATATGTATGTAGGTACTTGTAATAGTTAATAACATGCATTTATTAGTATTTAAAATTGTATTCGGTTCGCGTAAAATTTAGGTATACATTTTCATGAAATTTATAATAGAAATTAATATCCATTAGCTTATGTAGATTGTTTTGTTAGTCTCGCGGCATATATTAACGCGTGTAATTCCAGAGGTCCCAATTTCGACTCCCGGGTCAGGCAAAGTTTAATGGGGTTTTTGGTTAAAGATTTCTGATTAACATGTAGTATTAAAATACGGCCTGTAAAAGTTAATTTTTTAAGTACGAGTGGTTTAAGCATAACTGTAGAAACCTAAGTCTAGAATTTCACATCTACAGTGACAGCCCGATGGCGCATTAATCTAGCCATCAGCTTGCGAAACGATAGGCCGCGGATTTGATCTCTGCACCGAGACAAATGTATGTGTGATCCACAAATATTTGTTTCGTTCCTAGTATTTTATCAGCATCATCATCAGCCCATATACCTACGTCCCGCAACTGGGCACAAACCTCCTTTACAAGTGAGAGGGTTTAGGCCTTAGTCCACCATGCGGAGCTAGGGTGAGTTGGCAAACTACACTCTTAAGAAATTCCCAAGGACTTCTAGGTGCAAAGGTTTTCTCAACAGACAGAACACTATTTAAATAGGCATTCATATAAAAATCTAAAACATACTATACGAGATATACTGTGAATGCTGTAATGCCGGGCTGTTAGCCTCAAAGAAGGCGTGGAATATACTCCCGTTTCCTTAAAATTAAGACTCTCCCATAAAAGCTAAATATTCTAGCCTTTTATTTTACCTGCGATATAAGTAGTCGCGGCCCGCAGGTTAAAAATATAGGTTTGAAATACGAATGCTCCTATTTGAGTGATCTAATTGCGATTGTAAGACTCTGGTACCTATTGCCTAGAGACTTTCTGCGTTTCACTCAGCTCAACTCTGTGCCATTTCTGTGATCCTGGTATACAGGTTTTGTACATACATACATACATACATAAACTCACGCCTGCATTCCCCGAAGGGGTAGGCAGAGGTGCATTACTGCACCCACATTTCGCCAGGTATGTATCAGTCCCACGTAACAGGGGGCGAGCCCATTGCCGTTTTTCGGGCACATTTCCAGACTCCGTGCTGTTACTGAGAATTTCCTAATGGAAAAACCCAATAACACTTTACCCGGGAATAGAACCCAGGACCTCTAGATCGCACGGCACATGTACCGCGAGACCACGAGGCAGTCAATCCTGGTATACAGGTATACAGGTTTTGTAATATGTCGTAACAATTCTTTTCCACGACCTACAATAAAATTTATAAACATATGCATATAAATAAATTGCTCTATCCAATTGTATCTATTATTGAGTGCCAAGATCTTGACTAAGCTCATTTGCTTGGACCTAATTTACCCAAATTCTCGAATATTCCGTCGGTTAAGAATGACTTAATAAGCTCTTTTTCGAAAAAGACTTTTTTGCGCTTTCCTGTCAAGCGCTCTTTAATGACACGGCACGGGCCTCCTCTACAACTAAGAGGGTTTAGGCCTTAGTCCCTCTATCGTACTCTAGTTAACCTTCTACCTTATTTAAAATAATTTTATATGAATAATATCTACGATTTACGCTATGAAATATCTATTTAAGTTTTCTTTATATTAACATTTCATGGTGTAAGGATCTGCTGACCACAGGATTATAAGCATGAGCTGAGGAGCAAATAGGTTTTGTACCGATACGTCGAATTGTATTGTAATGTGGGTTTTCTGTCTATTGTGTTAGGTTAACGGAAATGTTTTTCTCAAATTATAATACTTATTACAGAAAAAAATACATTAGTTGTCTTCCTTACGTATTCTCTGAAGGGTAGGCAGAAGTGTATTTCTTCACATATATTTCGTCAGGTATGTTTCAGTCTCAAGTAATAGCGGGCGAGCCTATTGTAGTTTTTCGGGCACATTTTCAGACTCCGTGCTGTGCAGTGCCGCGAGACCACAAGGCAGTGATCCTTATACTCGTACTGAAATTAAGTACGATCGAAAATTTTGTTAAGTTTATTGTAAATAAATGCATTGAGACCGCGTCATGTACTGTTCAAGGTGGATAAGTCAATAATGATACTAAACAAAATGGGCTAACCGTAGAATTAAAACACAATAATCAACAATTTTAATACTCTGTGCCAAGTAATTCAGATTCATTTTATTTTCAACCAAAGTATGACTTTTTCCAATAAGCTTAAAAAAAAAATAACATTCAGGTTGAACGCACGACCATATTATATCGACATGTCTTTGATTTTTTTGTCATTTCTTAAGTAAACTATTACTACTTATCGGAATAATTTTGTTTTGATCCATAAATATTTATTTCGAATCTGGGTGTTTGTGAGACCGAAAAGTCTTTTGTAGTTTCTGATACCCACGACACAGGACTTGTATCTTAGTGTGGGATCAGAACTATGTGTGTGACTGTTGGGTGTATTACTGTTTATTTGTATCAGATTTTCTACCCTTCTTGCTTTTTTAAATGTATTAAGCACATGACCTTTCTTTACGAATGTTACCAATTTATTACATACTTCATTTTCCTCTGGACCCGATAGTCCCAAGTTTAAAGTAGAAGCTAAATAAATAATTTAATTGGTAACACCGGTATACCGTGTCACTGATAGAAATCAGCTGTCTATGTGACGAGGAGATCATATCTACGAAGAGGTGATGAAAAATTAATGCGGCGCGCTCCGGTAAGCCCAGTCCAAATATTTGAGATTACTTTCGCTCGTGACTCTTGGCAAATTTCTATTATAAAAACTAGCTAGGGGATTGGTGACTTTGTCTGGTTAATGTTAAAGATTGGCTGGTAACGTGAGTTCAAATTAAAGAAATTTTGGGTGATCTAAGTACATAGTAGGTTTGTAATTATAAGTCTTAAGAAGTGCGTCAAAAAAAGAAGAAAAACAAAAAAGAACTTACACACTTAAAGTTCTTCAATTATTACTTTCAAAATATTACTTATTAATTACTTCTTAAGGTTTTTATGACTCAAACCATAGGAGAAGGGAGTTGAGAGAGTTTTCTTAGCAATTTATAATAAAATAAATAATTAAAAAACCGCCAACCCGCACTAGGCCAGCGTGGTGGACTAAAGCCTAAACCCTCTCAGCTATAGAGGAGGTCCGTGCCCAGCAGTGGGACGTATATGGGCTGATGATGATGATGATGATGAATTTAAAAAAACAAGGGTTAAAGTTTTCAAAATTAATATTTAATTAAATTTACTTGAAGAATTTTTAAATTAAATAAAAGCACCCAACAGTCACATACATAATTTAGTTCTGACCGCAGATTAAGATTTAAGGCCAACGGTATTAGAAAGTATAGAAGATTTAGTCCACAAACACCTAACCCGAAACAAATATTTGTAGATCGCACAAACATTTGTTCCGGTAGAGCGATCGAAACCCTCTTGTTTTACAAGCTAGTGTACGCAACTGCGACAACAAGATCATTTACCATAATCGCGATTGCAATTTATTAAGTAAGCTATTATGTGATATATACGTAAAAATATGAAGTACATGTTTAATTACTGCCTTATATGAAAAATAGAAGCATTTGTGCAGGCCGGCATGATTGTGTCGACCAGCGGGTGACCATATCGTTTCTCACTGGTCGGTATTTTTTGGACTCCACTGTGCTTACCGTCAGGTACAGTGGAGTCACTTTGCCACGGCACACTGGCACGCCAGTATAAAAAAAATAAAAAAATACAAGAAACAAGATACATGATAATTTCTACTTCAAAAGTATAATATATAAGTTATAAAAATATAAATAATGTTAAATAACGAAACATGTAAGACTTATTCGCATTTACTTTGAATGGTAGCAAATTATAACAATAAAATATCCTAATGATATTGTATATACCTTGACGCTTTGATTCTCAATGGGGAAGCAGAAGCTGTGTCCGAAAAACAATAATAAGTTAGCTTCCTCTTACGTTGGATTTAAAAAAAACAATTACCGAAAAGTCGGTGCAGAAATGCACCTCTGATAAATCCTTTCACAATAAATATTATTGATTTCGCGTAAATCGACTACTGAGACCTGATTTTTTATACCTACCCGCGTTTTTCAACCCATTAAACTAATCTTAATACTCTTTGTTATTAATTGTTTTAATAAGTCGTTGGTATTATTAAATCGATGAATAATACGAAATCATTCGTGATCGCCTTTGATGTTATAATTACTATGTAAATACTAAATTGAAGTTAACAAAACAATAGAAATATTAAAATTATAAATATTTAATATCAGTCAACTAGTGGGCGTGGGCCACAGGGCCAAGAGCTTAGACTTAGTCCACAATGGTTAGATGCAAATTTCGAATGATAATTTCCATACATACATAAACTCACGCCTGTATTCCCCGAAGGGGTAGGCAGAGGTGCATTTCTGCACCCACATTTCGCCAGTATGTATCAGTCCCACGTAATAGGGGGCGAGCCTATTGCCGCTTTCCGGGCACATTTCCAGACTCTGGGCTGTTACTGAGAATTTCCTAATGGAAAAACCTAATAACACTTTGCCCGACCCGGGAACCGAACCCGGGACCTCTAGATCGCACGGCACATGCTTGTGCCGCGAGACCACGAGGCAGTCATGATAATTTCCGTGTCAGTGATATGTCTACCTTAAAAGACGTAAAAACATTATTTTAGGCCTTTTGAATGGTGGGGAAAAAATGGTGATGCGGTTTTCGTTGAAAAATTTGTATTTAAGTACGATACTGTGAGTAATAGTGTTTTTTAACCTACAAGAGGATGGAAAAAATAATGCGGTAATTTTTACTTCATTTTATTTGCTATGCTTAGGTGAGTGAAACTCGTAACTTTTCTGAACAGGAGGAAAATAGTTTTAAATGTTGAACTTGGCTCTAGGAATATACTAACGATGCTATTAAACATCGTTGGTTAATTCTATGACGAAGTTTAAGTGATGAAAACTTAAGAAAAAAACTTACATTACCTTACTAATCAAGTTTTTATTATTAATAATTCAAAGCATATAATAATAAAATGCCGTCGTCATATACGTAACATATAATATAGTTTTGATGACATAACTGGGTATCAGAAACCCGCAAGTCTTTTTAGTCTGACAAATACCTATTCCTATGCAAATATTTATGGATCATTTTCTTTAGGCAGACATCGAACTAACAGTCCTTAGTTTTACAGATTAGACTAACCAACTGAATCGCGATGGCTGTTATTCATCGATATGTTCATAGGCATTCTAAATTGCTTCCTTTCGTTTCATTTAAAAAAAGAACACAAATTAACTATGTTCTTATTTCAAAAGTCGTTTAGTTTGGCTCGTAAAATTCAATATTTTTATGTATTACGATAGGTAATAGGTACATAAGGAACCACTCTGTACTGATTAACGCTTCTTGAGCGTAATTCTTTTGTTTATGACGTGTGCTCTAAACGGAGAGTTATTGTCAAATGTAATACGCTGATGATTAATTTGGCGGTTTTCCTTATTACATTTGAGGTTAGGTATCGAAGCTGAGGCTGTGACGTTTTTTATGTTGCTACGTAAAGGACAAAAATATATACGTACAGCCTAGGTTGCACCTATTTAAAAAAAACCTTCTGATTAATTTTATAACTTTTGGCAGAAGGTTTCTACTAGTTGGGATCTAGTCTCGTGACGTAAGTATGTGCCGTACGATCTAGAGGTTTTGGGTAACGATTCCGGGCAAAGAATTAATCAGGTTTTTACCATTAAGAAATTGTCTATAGCAGCATGTAGTCCTACAGTAATGTAACTCTGCCTAACCCTTCGAGGATTAAGGCATGGTGGATATGTATGCGTTTATGTTGTAATGTGAATGTTATAAAGAAACATAAAATGAATATTTTAGAAAGAAATAAAATGTAATTTATAATATGCACATATTTTTGATTCAAGATTAGTAGCTGTGCTAAAAATACAGCAGACAGCTTCAAACTTAATAAATATTTATATAATATTGCGATGAAAATTTTTGATCGCTTCGACAATTTGACCATTTCAACAACATGTCTTCGTAGTATGTGTAAAAGTATTAATCTAAAAATTATTTTATAACGACTTTACCGGGATTTGATAAAATGTTAAAGAATTATTTTATTTTTTGGATTTCATGATATTTTGATTCAGAATATAGGTACTTTTGATTTATCAACGCCTTTTATTATACAATTAATATAAAAACTACAAAAAATGTTAATACATAGTACGATGTTGTTTTTGAATATCACTAATTTTAACTAAAAGATTTTTAATGAACGTTTACGGAGTATTATTCCGTAATAAAGCAAAAGCAGCGATTTAAAAAAGAATAACCTTTACTTTTTAAATGGAATTAGAAGTGCGCGTTGGTAGCGTAGTGCGCAGGCGCGGCGACGCGTCGCGGTGCCGCCGACATTGACAGCTGTCAATCAGATTCAATATGGCGGCCCGGCCGGTTCCGCCGGTACAAACACGGGCTATCTCACAAATCTGATACAGGACAGGCCAGCGGCCGATGTGTTAAGATTAGAAATGTTTTTATTTTCGTATGAGTATCGTGTGTGTATACTTTGTAAATTCGATTACCGTATAATTCTTGGTTTGGTACATTTATTGGTTGTGTTTTTCAACTTATAGGAGAATAAAGCTTTTTTGACATACAAGATTAACTTTAACGCAAATTTTCTTTCCATTGTTGGGCTATTGCGCTTTAAGAACCTTTCTTAAGGAAATAGACACCGAATTTATTGGTATCATAGACGAAAAATGTGCATAGATCAAGAAATTAAAAGATTTTTTTAAGTATTTGAAGCTTAAGATAACTAATGTTAAAAAAGGTATTTTTTTTTTAGGAAAAATTGATTTTTGGGTATACACACAATAGAATTGAGCTTAAGTAGGTAACAAATAATACTAAATTTTATACTTTAGTTTTCCCATCAACTGAATTTAAATTTCATGGATGCACTTCAAACGGGTCCGAGGCGAGATTCCGCGCATTCCGAATAGCAACAAAATAGTGGGCGATTGCTCGTATAAAATAAACTGGACCGGGATGCCGAAGAAAAGGAAGTTTGTTTGTACTCAGAATTAAATATTGGTTTTTAATGACTTTAAATATAATGGCTTTTAAAAGTTTAAAAAAATAGTTTAATATTGATGATTCAAAAGAACTTTTAAAAGTCTATTTGAATAAAGAAGATTTTGACATTGACTGACTTGACTTTGAAAGTTTATAAAATCAAAACATTTCAACTTTAAAGTGTGAGAGAAAAAATGGCGAACAATTAGTTCTTCAACTTTGTCTGATAGTTTCTGATAGTAAATGACGACAGCAGTTAAATAACTCTAATGATATTATATCAATATTCATTTATACTCAAAATTTTCACTTAAACAAACTAAAAATTACTGTTACGTGGACTTCAAGAATTAGGTTTTTTTTTCGACGTAGGTTAATTAATAGGTTACAACTTGACAAGTGCATTACTTTTTTAAAATTATATTTCAACTCTGAATCCTTAGGAGCAGTGTGGTAAATTATTTTAACAAAACTTAGCTTACTATTGACAGCCCCGTTTGTTAGAAACCAGTTTGCGAAGTAAGATACCGCGGGTTTGATCCCTGCACCGAGACAAATGTTTGTGTGATCCACAAATATTTGTTTCGTGTCTAGATGTTTGTGAGACCGAAAAATCTCTCGTAGTTTCTGATACTCTCGGCACAAGACTCGTATCTCAGTGTGGGGTCAGAACTATGAATGTGACCGTTGGGTGTATTTATTTATTTAATGTCAATGAACTGTATCCATTTAGGGTATTGTCAAATTCGGAACAATCATTGCATTTTAAATGGTAATTTCATTAACATAAGTACTGAAACGCATTACACGTGGCGCCATATTAATTCTAATACTGTTTATTCATTAATTTCCGCTTTATTTATTAAACATTGCAGTCTTCCTTACTTATGAATACAAAGTCAAAACCACAAAGTATGACTTCTGGTTTTGAAGGAATTGATTAAACCCCAGGCACACACCTCTGACTTTTCGAAGTTACATATGTGTAAATTCACAAAGAATTACTTTAACGGTGACGGAAAAAGTCGTGAGGAAACCTGCACAGCTAAAAGTTCTTAGGAATTTCTTAGGTGTGTAGTCCGCCAACCCGCACTAGGCCAACGTGGTGGACTAAGGCCTAAACCATCTCAGTTGTAGAGGAGTCCCGTGCCCAGCAGTGGGCAGCAGTATATGGGCTGATGATGATGATGATGATGAAATTCTATTAACAGTACAGTTACAGTACTTACCATAAGGTGCGAAGTACACACTTTTGTCGTGCTAATAAATTCACTTTGTTTTGGTATGGGTATCGAACCCGCTTCTCGTAACCTAGTTGGCTTCTCTCCAACTGCGCTATAGCGGCTGTCTGTCTGCGATGTGTGTTGTATAGAAATTGATAATTTATTGCTTACATAAGTACAATGACGTCATTATGACTCTTTCTACGTATACCTTTCGCCAGTTGTAAGTCAACTGCAATCGCGAACGGCTAACATCATCAGCCCATATACGTCCCACTGCTGGGCACGGGCCTCCTCTACAACTGAGAGGGTTTCGGCCTTAGTCCACTACGCTGGCCTAGTGCGGGTTGGCGGACTACACACCTAAGAAATTCCTGAGAACTTTCAGGGGTGCAGGTTTCATTACTATTTTTTTTTCACCGTTTAAGTACGTTATAATTCATTGTGAATACACACGTAACTTCGAAAAGTCAGAGGTGTGTGCCTGGGGTTTGAACCCGCGACCGTTGAGATTCTCGACCGCGTGCCTAAACCTCGAGGCCATCACGACTTTTTAATTTAAATCAGTGCAATGACTTATAAGTCGCGGCATAAAAGGCTCAACTTATTATTCTTTATCAATAATATCACATTTAGCGGTGGCTGGAAACGTCGAGACAAAACTGCCTTCATAAGAAATTTTCTTAGGGATAATTTGCGTATATAAATTTGAAAAACAACACTAAGCTAACGTCGATTTGTCAAACACTGTAACAGCTACGGAAAACATCGTGAGGACGTCCACATTTAAGAGTAGGACAAGAAAAGTTTCAATAAAGAAATGTTTTCGGTGAAGGAAAACATCGTGATGAAACCTGCACATCTAAAAGTTTATAGGAATGTCTTAGGTGTGTAATATCCAACCCGAAATAGGCCAGCGTGGTGGACTAAGGCCTAAACCCTCTCATTTTTAGAGGAGGTCCGTGCCCAGCAGTTAGACGTATATAGGCTGATGATGGTGGTGATACTCTACTAACCCCCACCGGACCAGTGTGGTGGACTTAAACCTAACTTAATAGATCATTTGATACGTTAGAAACATTTTGTAGTTAACTTTTAAGGTTATGTCCCTATTCCCCCCATTTTAACATCATTTCTCCTTGCAGTAATGGCGTGTTGAGTTGACATGCGCCCGAGCTCACACCGCGCCCGCACCGCGTCTGACCCACGCCCCGAATGAACACACTCATGCTAACAGCAGGCGCGGTAGACGACCAGCCCTGCGTCGAATCCAACATGGCATTCTCCTCTTACAAGTAAGTTTTGTCTATCATCAGTCCATATGCGTTCTACTTAGTGGCAGTCAATCCAATCAAATCCAATCCATCAGCCAATGGAAGTCCACTGCTGGTCATAGGCCTCTCCCAATGACTTCCACAGGGACCTGTTGAAAGCTGCCTGCAACCAGCGACGTCCCGCGACCTTTACTAGTTCGTCCGACCATCTTGTCGGAGGACGTCCCACGCTGCGCTTTTCGCTTTGAGTGGCAGTACTTCGATGGAAGTCCAAAAGGTTATACCTTAATTGTGTAATCTCTAGTTTATAATTGCTTATTGTGGTGTCTTTATTTAACAAATTGCTTTTTTAAAATAAAGATTTAAAGCTTGATTATTATTTGGAATGTTGAAAGACAAACTGGGCATTTGGGATTCTATGGAAGTACCGCCACTGGTTCCACTGCTAGGCACGGGCCTCCTCTGCAACTGAGAGTGTTTAGGCCTTAGTCCATAAGTTTTTATCTACTCGTATACTAATTTCAAAGGATAGGCGCGCGAAATCAAAAATCTCGGCTGTCGGTTCAAACTTCAGGGACAACTCTGTCTTTTCGCTGTCATGTTGCTTTATTATTATCACGCGCTTCAACGGTGATGGAAAACATCGTGAGGTGGCATACCTAAGAATTCTAAGGAATTTCTTAGGTTTGTAGTCCGCTAACCCGGACTAGACCAGCGTGGTGGAATAAGGCTAACTCCTCTCGGTTGTAGAGGAGGCCCGTGGCCAGCAATAAGACGTATATGGGCTGTTACAAAACTGCTAAATGAATCGGAAAGGACCAGAGTAGAAGGGACGCATGTATCATAATATTTCTATCATAATATACCTACTATAATTTTGAGTAGTACCTTTTTCTTTTTTGCGGTTTATGATAGGTCTGGCTACACATACTATATGCTAAACTGTACAAAACTACAAATTTTCTGAAACCTATATTACACGGTTGGACTTTCCCCAACTTAGCGTTTTACTAACAATGTTTTTGGAGTTTACCGGCAACTTGTAAATATTTTTCTAACATATGGTATTTCTTCGTGCGTTATTACTCATTACGTATTCTCCACAAAATAAAGTATTTCCAATATATACTTTCATACTGTTTTCCTGATCAATTTTTTTTTATATTTTCCCTAAACATAGAGAAAGAGGCGCTAGTTTAATTACCTTATGACATTTAAAACGCAGGGACTTCTAAGTTACGCAAACTTTTAAATTGCCCTAGACAATTAACGTCATTTTAATCTGACGTCAGGCAAAGGACTTCGAACGAACACGAATCACATATTTTGATGTACGTACAGAATTATCAACCTGTCATCACCTCAATCAGACACGATAATGATATCACGGTACGCAAAAACTCGTCATAACCAAAAATCGCGGGTCCATGTCCCGTGGCGAAATGAAGCCATTTGCCCAAAAAGCGCACGAGGCTGCCTCCGTCCTCCGGTCGAATTCTTAAGATCATTTATACTTGGAAATGGTTTCAAGCGTCCATTGCATCATTAACAGCATTATAGGAATTAATTATGGTCTTTTTGTGTGACGCTTTGTTTATGGTGGATGCGCTAGCAGTGTTTGTGTGGTGCTAATTATTCTGCAATTTAATTTTCACGTTTGTTTTTCAAATTTCGAATAGAAGGTAATTCTATAAAATAGAACAACATTTCGAACATGTTCTATTTTCAAATTTGTGATTTAACCATTATTGGTAGATTTGCTTTGGTCACTCGTTTAAATTTCAAACATTTTTTGCAAACAGGCTCTGAATATTGATTCATATTTCGATCATGTATAATAATACTAACGTATAGCGCACACATTAGAAATTAAGATTCCGATGACGCGCGGGTTTCGTCGCCATGTTTTCCTTTGCTGCTGGGACGTCATACAACAAACAAATCAACGTTAGAGAAATCAGGAAACGAGCGAATTACTCACAAATAATACGTCATTACGAGTAGAGCCATCATATGTTATTATTATTTATAGTTACATGTTGAAATAAATGTATGGGAGTACAAAATTTACAACTTGGCTGATAAATGTCCTCCGACTAGAAGGTCGGACGACCTAGTAAAGGTCGCGGGACGTCGTTGGTTGCAGGCTGCTTCCAACAGGTCCCTGTGGAAGTCATTGGGAGAGGCTTATGTCCAGCAGTGGACTTCCATTGGCTGATGGATTGATATATAATTGTTTCGTAGGTAAAAAACAAGCAAATAATTTTTGATTGAAATTACATAGTATCATTACGACTTTGTTTTTTAAAATCCCAACTCAATGCTTAATTTATACTGTTTAGAAGAAAATTAGAATGTTTTAGGAAGAAAGAATTTATACTATTCGACTTAATGTGCTGACTACTTTGGCAATATTTCTACTTACATAGTAGAAACATATGTATGCGTTGGCAACATTCGATTTGTTGCTGCTAAGGTTTTCATCGTGTAAGATAAAATTTTATTTGCGGTTTGGCTGTAAATCGTTTATGGTCGACGGCTTGCTCGTGGTTATAGGGTCACAGACCATAACCTTGAGGGACGTTATTTAATGTGTTGTGACCTAATTTATAGAAATATTAGTCTGAATGACAGGATAATAATGTTGTGAGTATTTGAAAAAAATATATGTTTCAGGCAAACTTTATTTTCGTCATCTTGTAAATTTTCTATATCAAAGATTTTTAAATTGTTAGGGATAAAAATCAAAGATGTGAGTTTTTTTTATGAGATTGTAATCTTTGTTAAAAGAACCCACTGGAATCAAGTGAATATTTTCATAATCCACAATATGGTTGTAAATACAGTAATTACGGAATGCAAAAACCCGTTGGCCAATGAATTCGTCAGGCGGTTACAGTCCTCAATCGGGCACCTTTCATTTAAAAAAAGAGCCATACGCCATTTCATGTCAATTTTTGAATTATTCATCGTGCGAATGCGCGAGCGCATCGATTGATGCAAACAAAAAGCGCTCGCTCGCTAATCTTCGCCCTTTTTCGCGTCGCTTCGGGCTTCCTCGGGCCAGTGTTGCCAACCTACGCATATATTATTCAACTAGTTTTTTATAATCACGCCGAGCAAAGACACAACAGGGAATGCATTCATTTGATAAATGATATTTTTTGATACGAAACTCACGAAGATTCGAGATTTTTTTCATGTAATTTTTCGGTGTCCGATATTAGCCGCCTTTAATACGCTCCGTTGGAAAAGAAATAATGCTGTGTCATATAACCATGCTGTTCTCGCAACGTCGTTCTTGGAACCCGATCGGAGTATTAATTTTATACATCTCATATTGATTTGACAAGATTAACTACTGACTAGTTTTTTGTAACGCCCGTGTAACTAGTTGGTATAAAGAAAGAATACGATAACATCTCGCGCGCAGCTAATTCCCGGTGATTAATGGCCGGTGAAATCAATACCATCTATAGCGCTAATTTCTACTTGAAAACGTAATAAGTCATAATATATAATTGTGTTTCAAAATTCGTTACTATCGGTCGTCAAGCCAATTACAAGTAACATTGTCGTGGTTTGTGTGCAGAAAAAATATTCGAATTTCCGAGCGTTCATCCCCCGCTCCCGCACGTCCGCCGCGCCTCGACGCCGCGTCTCGACTGTACGTGATTGGTTTATTAATTAGGCGAATCATCATCGGGTTCCATTTTTAAAAATAGGCGGGATTCTTGCTGTGCGAGTTTTCTTTTTAATTTCGGCCGGCGTTGAACGCAATTAGAGTCGCCATAGTGACTTTTTGTCATAATCTGCGCGCGGCGACAAAAGTTCGTTTTCAAATCGCATAAGACGCTTAATTAATAAAACAACAGAGTCCGCGATATACGGCGGTTAATTAAAATTTTTATTGACGGCATTATGTTGTGTGCCTGATAAAATATCATAAATATGAATTATTTTGTAGATATGTGAGATAAAGTTTGTAATAGAATCCTTAAAGGGCGACGTTGCTTTTTATCCTGTGATAAATTCTTTGAATGACATATTAACATTCGTAGACAATAAAATTCAAGGTTGGTTGCAACCGCGATACCCACTACGATCCGCGCAAAATGCATTTTTGTGTTTTGAAATGTAATATGATCAAATTGAAAACAATTCAATACTTACCAATTTAAAATAAATTTTAGATAGGGCTTATACAAAGACGGGAAATAACCATTTCTATTTATTCAATGGCAAATATTTTTAATGAGAGCAAAAGAGACTTGTTAAAACCAGACATGTTTGATGTTTTCTTTTATCTCATACATCCTAAAACGTTTAGGACTTCGAAAATTAAATCTAAAATATTCAGTTAGTAGTCTTTGAAATCCGTCCGTCCTCTCTAGGCTGTACTAGTTGATTATCTTCGACACGTTTAAAAAATATAAAACGGTGGAATTAAAAAGATAGATTAAAAAATCGATCGCGACCGTCTGAGGTCAGCGGGAAAATAATATAAAAAAGTATGTTCGCGGTCCGTCCACAAGTTATGTCTCTCGGTGAATACCGTTAGGATGCCATCCGAACTCAAAACGAGATGAAAAAAACACCAAAACTATTCCAATTGCCAGCATAAGGAATCCGTTTTGTCTGGCGTTCAGTTTTGAGAGGATATTTTGCTTGACTAATGGCAACACTAAATTATTAAACGGCAATCAACGAGTTTTTACCCCGTTAAGTGTGGACGTGACGATTTTTTTTTAAATCAATGTGTTTATGGTTTTTATATCTATATGAATTGATGCCTGTAGTGCAACGGGTGTCGGTTTTAATAAATAATTGTATGTTATATGTAATATTGTAAGACTAAGGCCTCTAAGGTTTAAACCCTCTCAGTTGAAGAGGAGGCCCGTGCCCAGCAGTGGGACGGATATGGGCTGATGGTGATACTAGATTATGGTACATGGAAATAATAAGACAATTTAAAACGCAGAAGCCACACCGAAATGCTGTTTAGAAATAATTTTTACATTTTTTTATTTCAATCACACACAGATAAATCCTTTCTTAATGTATGCTAATAAAAATATACAATTTAACCTCTCTTTTTATCATCAGTCATGTGTCAGAAACCATACCTTTTACTTTTCAAAAACCCATAACGGCAAATCAACATTGAGTTTTAAACGCAGGCATCAAGTGTTCTCCTTGGTCATCGCCATAGACTATAAAGTTCACGTTGAAATTAAAAAGTGAAATGATATCACAGAAAGTCGGAGGCATTCTGTAGTCACCGTCTGCATCGCCAGCGCCGACAGGCCGGCTGACCGGCTACTAAGTAACAACGGAGACATAAATTCTTCAAAGGGTTAAAGAAAAATAAAAATATAACCCCTTTAAGAGAGCTACCGAACTATAATTTATGGGAGTGGCCGAGGAGACCGTCGGAAAGAGTAAAAAGAGTTGCGCCTTCGCAAAATGGTGAAATTGGAAATTTGCGATACCATCTCCCGACCGGGTACCTTTCAATTTTATACGTTTGCAAATTTGTTTGTTTTCCTTTTGTCGTGGAGTTATGGCTGTGCTTGCGAGCGACTTTATATTTTATCGTATTGCTCAACATTTCCACCATAATCAGCTATGTGTAGCTTCTTTTGGTGATCATTTATAGTCTATTTTGAATCGTAAATGAAAAAGTGCTATTTCTCTTAGGCCCCAAATATTGTCCCCAGTACGTACTAATGAACTTAAATAATAACTCTTTGGTATAAACAATAAGACACATTTAAAAAGTAGTTTACAGAAGCTACAAATCATTTCAATTGTGTTAAATATAGAAAATGAGGGACAAAATATAAAAAATATGCCGTGTTTATGAAACTACAGCATAGGTATACAGTTGCAGAGAAAAAAAACTTATTTATCGCATGAAGCCTGGCACATCTTTGCCAACTACAAAAAAGTACGAAATCTTTCCAAGAAATATCATCCCTGTAGGTACCTATATCAAAGTCCGATATAGTTTTGCCTAAACTTTATAAAAAGTACCAAATCTTTCTGCAGATATTAAGCCAGTATTTCAAAATGAACTTTCTCATGGTTTCGCGGCATAAGTAAGTGCCGTGCGATCTAGAGGTCCCGGGTTCGATTCCCGGATCGGGCAAAGTGTTATTGGGTTTTATATTATGGGCAATGGGCTCGCCCCCTATTAGGTGGGACTTAAACATATGTACCTGGCGAAATGTGGGTGCAGAAATGCATCAAAATTGTATGTAGGGTAGACCGGGGCGAATCGGATCAATTTTTTTTTGAGGATATGAAAAACATAGTTAAGTGTATTATAAGTGACTTTTATTGACGAATTGGCAATCAGTAACATTCTAGCTATGCAATAAACATTTAAAAACTTAAATTATTCAAAAATTCTACAAAATGTCATCCAAAAACTTGAAAGACAAAAATATCCGATTCGCCCCAAATTTCGGGGCGAATGGGATCATACATATTATATATGTAAATTAAAATTTTCTTAATACTATATGCTTTGGAATCATTAACAAAATTAAAATAATAAGAAATAGGATAGGGTATTAACTCTTAACACATAAATTACATATATTACGGCCTTATTTCCCTCCCATCCATCAACACATTTTCTGTGACACCATTCTTTGCATGCATCGAATCAAATCCTCTGATGGTGGATGAATGAATATTTCTGAGCAGTAAATGCAATGCTAATCTCTCTGTTTGGAACCCATGATTTTTATTCCAGGCGTTCTTTTATTCTTCTTAAAATTTTTGGGGTTCTACGAATTCATATGCATATTTGCGGTGCGCCTTGGGTGTAATTCCGAAGCCACGATTCGCTAAGTTCAGTAATCCGTAAATGCTAAAATCTTTCAGTATTCTCATCTAAGGCTGCCTGTCCACCACGTGTCTTGGTAGCACCTATGGAGAGCGTGACTCTTCTATATAAGCTTGTATAAATGGCAATTCATAAATCTCAGTAGCTCGGCGGAAAGCTAATTCTTTGGTCAGGACTTTATTTGCGACTTCTCTCATATTTTCTTGGGACCATTCTCCCTCATTTTTCTTTCTTTTGTACATGCGAACCATCTACAATGAAATAATAATGCAAAATTAACCTCAAATTTAAAATAAATCATTGTATAAAAGTGTTTTCATTCTCCCCAATGACGTGATCCGAATAGCCCCATATTAAACACTTATGAAATAAATATTTTACAAATTAACCTGTAATATTGTGCTTAAAAACTAAAATATTTTCTAAAAGATACACCTTTCTAATGAATGTAGGCCATCTAATTCAAAGTAGTAACCCAAAACTTTAGATTGACACAAATAAATGGTAAGTACGTACCTTAGATATCCGCCGAAATTGTAACGCGCACTAACACCTGACTCACTGGCGAGCAGCGCTGAGATCATTATACTAGTCGAAACCAAACACTGCCGATGGCTAAAGATGCGTGGGGGGAGGGTTTCATAAGACGCCAGTCATTTGTGTTCCTTGGTAACGCGTTATTGAAAATATTAACGGATTTCTAATTTTGATCCGATTCGCCCCTTGATCCGATTCGCCTCGGTCTACCCTATCAAAATTGTAAAAAAAATTAACATGCAAAGGCAGGTTAACTTCCCATTTATTATTTCACATAACTGAATTAACAATCAACGAGTATAAAATTAGTAGCCTACAATACGAACGGTAATATTGAATCAAGCGGAGTGTCATGCCGCGATGTATCAAATCATTTGTCGGTATGTCCAGCAGCTATTGTGCTATTGGAGATAGGCTGGCCTATTACAAGTCGTCAATGTACGATTGTACTAATCGTATTTAGTGCTAATTTATTTATTTATTTATTTGTACAGGTACGTATTTACATACTTATTAGGTTATCCTACGGTCTTTGCACTAAGCGTGGCTTGTATCGCAGAGACAGTAAAATAGTGCGGATACGTTACATACATTTCATTTCCGACCCAAAATCGCAAGCAGGTACAAATGAGAAACATAATATAGAACTATCTTAATAATACAACAATAAACTTGAGCAAAACAAAACAAAAAGATAAAAAATAAAAGGAACTAACATTATTTGAGATGAAGAGTGAATATAATATTTACAACAAAATGACTAATCTATGTTTAGTACGAGTGTGTGTGTGTGTGTGCTTGTGTTGTGTTACTCTCTTAATTTTAGAATTGAGCTATTTATGCAGATATAATGTAATTGGCCTCGCGGTTTAGGCGCGCGGTCGAGAATCTCGGCGGTTCAAACCCCAGGCACACACCTCTGACTTTTAGAAGTTATGTGTATTCACAAAGAATTATCACGTACTTTAACGGTGAAAGAAAACATCGTGGCTTAGTAGAATAGTTAAATTAACGGACGTTTATAAATAAGGCCCTACGTATGGAAATCATGGAAGTATTTATAATATTCTTATATGACAAATAAAAAAGCATTCTTCCGAGATCACATTTGATATCTAGCCTTATTCTTACTTTAGAGATTAAAAGTTACATCATTACTATCATCATCAGCCCATATACATATGTCCTACTGCTGGACACGGGCCTCCTCTACAACTGAGAGGGTTTAGGCCTTAGTCCACTACGCTTGCCTAGTTTTGGCGGAATTTCCTCAGAATTTCCTAAGAACTTTTAGGTGTGCAGGTTTCCTCATGATGTTTGCCTTCACCGTTAAAGTACGTGATAATTCATTGTAAACACACACAAACCTTCAAAAAATCTGAGGTGAGTGCCTGGGGCTTGATCTCATCATCATCATTAACATCAGACCATATACGTCCCACTGCTGGGTACAGGTCTCCTCTACATCTCAGAGGGCTTAGGCCTTAGTCCACCACGCTGGCCTGCTGCGGGTTGGCGGACTACACACCTAAGAATAACTACTTTACTTACTTTTATCTACGGAACCCCAAACACTGTCGTCCGAATTTCATTCACAACGTTAGAACCGGTGTGCTCGTAAGTGATTCGCTACCAACGTCACTGAAAGTTACTAATGTTATTTAGTTAAAAGTATTATGAATCACACAATGGGAGACCGGCCTACCGCATTCATTGTGTTGTTTTTAATGCGCCGTGTCAGTTGCTATTTGAAATTTCATATTTTATTAGCTACGATGAAAGATTAGCGTGTTTAGTAACTTTTGTCTGCTCATATACGTCTGCATGAGCACGAGTCTAATATACAAATAATTGAGGACTTAGTCCACCACGCTGGCCTAGTGCGGCTTAACGGACTACATTATCAGCCCAAATACTCGTACGTCCCACTGCTGGGCACGGGCCTCCTCACGATGTTTTCCTTCACCGTTAAAGTAATTCATTCATCATCAGCCCATATACGTCCCACTGCTGGGCACGGGCCTTCTTTACCATTGAGACGGTTTAGGCCTTTGTCCACCACGCTGACCTAGTGCAGGTTGGCGGACTACACACCTAAGAAATTCCTAAAAACTTTTAGGTATGCAGGTTACCTCACGATGTTTTCCTTCACCGTTAAATTAAGTGATAATTCATTATGAATAACTACCCATAACTTCGAAAAGTCAGAATTGTGTGCTTGGGGTTTGAACCCGCGACCGCCGAGATTCTCGACCACATGTTTAAACCTCGAAGCCATCACTACTTTGAATTTTTAATTTCCTCAGTTGTGTTTCTCGTGTCCTGTTTCCACAACTGCCCAACTATGTAGTGATGGTAATTGAGACTGAACCATTCACAGTCGTTCGTAGCCTTAGATTTTCCAATAGCTTGTCTATAAGTACAAAAGACATAGTGGAATTATCTAATTGCATTTGATATCACGGAGCGACACTCTTTGCACATTGATAATGCAAGTGACTGCAAGATAAGTACTGTCATATAACAAGCATCGCGCTGCAAGATTTAATTTATGAAGGGACATATTCCTGGAACAAAGAAGGTGTAATCTTGCCTTGAAACTAAAGTTCTATCGTAAATTGTGAATATTAATAATCTTTCTTATCATTAGGAAATTCTTAGTAACAGCCCGGAGTCTGGAATTGTGCCCAAAAAGTGGCAATAGTCCCCCATATTTCGTGGGGCTGATACATACTGGCGAAATGTATGTGCAGAAATGCATCTCTGCCTACCCCTTCGGGGAATACAGGCGTGAGTTTATGTATGTATGTATGTACTAGTTTTAAAAGCAGACAACGATTTAGCTCGTGGCTTGCTGGCCTTCATCGTCACCATATATATTTTTTTGGATCCCACAGACTTACTTGTTTTAGAATATTTGCATACCTTTCCCCTCAATAATTAAAAAATATATAACGCTAGTGACAATTCCGTCCTTACGCGTAATTCATTGTAAAACGTTCGTCAATAACTGATTACTGAAGAGTCTGTTTTTGAGGACCAAAAGCCTTTTGCCATTTCTAATACCCTGGTGGAAGAGGCATGTTCAAATTAATAAGTAATAATATTACTGTCATGACATTTATTATTAAATCATTTAATCGTTTGAGCAAAAGCCGTGTTTTGTTTTATACCGGCTTAGATAATGCTTTGGCATATTGATATCGTTATTACCAGACTTAGAAAGTTCAGGACCAGCCATGGCTATTGTCAGTGAATGTTTAGATAATGCAGGTAACTTAAAACAATTTGTATTTGGTTTTTGTTAAAATCTTAATTGATAAAGGATTATTTTGTTTCTATTTAGACATTTTAAGCTTTAAATAAAATTCAAGGTTACAGAATTGTTGACATTATTCCAGTGTAGATATAAATTACGTATTGAATAAATTTCTGCTAAGTAATTTCGTATGTACATAGATTTCCTTATTATGTATGTCCGTTCAATTGCTTGTCAATTATCTAGGTATACGAATTTTAGAAAGTCCAACCAGGGACTACCAGCATTTCTTGTGGCATTGCCGTTTGCATTGCCCTTACAAATACGAAACGAACTTTGCTAAACATGTAATAAATCGATTGTACACAGTCGTAATCTTTAAGCTATGTTAAAAAAAAAAAAAAAAAAATAATCGTCATGATCGATGTATTTGCGAAGTCCAATCGATACCCATACCGTACATAAATCGATACGACACGTCGATGTTTTATCCTACCCTGTCAAAATGACAAGAAAGATCGACTTAACATGGCCGAGTTGCGATGGTGATTTCCGAAGATAATCTCCAGTAGCTAGGTTTAATGTCACATCATTTTTTTGTCACGACATTATAGGCTTAAGCGTGAGTGTTGACCCAATTTTGAGTTCCGTGAGAATGTATTTAATTGTGCCTTTTGTTGGTTCATTTGCTTTATGCAATTGCGGCTTCTTGTTATTTTGGGTTTGTTTAAAAATGAATTACATAATATTTTGTCTTGCTTCAACGAATGACGTAGTAGAGGAGTGGAAGTGTGATATTTTTACGTAGATAACAATAATTATGATTAATCAACGTTAATAAAATACTTTTAGTTGCTATTTGTGGTTTATGAAATTGGTTAATTTTATTAGTAGTTTTTTTGTCAGTCTATATTCTGTTGTGGCAACATTGCATTAACTATCATTTTGCCTTGACAAAAAATGGTACAGTTTTGACTAATTTTGTACTGCAGTTTTACGAAAAAATGCTGTTCCAACACGCTGATATCCAGACATGACCCATTTGTGAGATAACATTACCTTACCAGTGGCGATACTTCCATAGAAGCCCAATAGCATTACACATTAGTTATGTATTGTTTAGTTTATAATTGTTTATTGTGAGGTCAGGATATTCTCGTTTATATGTCTAATTGCTTTTGTTGAATAAAGATCGGAAATTATTCGGAATTTTGGAAGGCAAACTGAGCTTCTATGGAAGTACCGCCACTGTGCCTTACGGATATGATCAGGTAGATATCTCCATTCTCTTCCCCTCCAAAAAATATCGAAGTACCAGCCCAAATACTGAATATCGGCGATCTCCAATCGCTCGAAGCGCACTTTCACATGCTATTTGGATATAGATTGGAGTTCGGATGGTATCGCTAAACATAGATTCCATGGTCGGTTCTGCGAAGCGGTTGTTGACGCCGCGGCTCCCAGTATCGCGCTGTTGACTTTAATGATGTATTGTCTCACTAACATTTGTTTAAGGCGCCGAATGTTCGTGGTTTGTACCGATAATAAGGGATTAAACTCTAGTAAATATAAAATTTAACAAATTTAAAGTGAGAAAGCGAAAAAAATGTCATAACGTAGGTACCTACTTTGTTTTCTATTATTAATGTGATTATGATTTTTTGTGTATGTTATGTCAATAAAACTTCATCATCATCAGCCCATACGTCCCACTGCTGGGCACGGGCCTCCTCTACAACTGAGAGGGTTTAGGCCTTAGTCCACCACGCTGGCCTAGTGCGGGTTGGCGGACTACACACCTAAGAAATTCCTAACAACTTTTAGGTGTGCAGGTTTTATCACGATGTTTTCCTTCACCGTTAAAGCAAGTGATAATTCATTGTGAATACACACATAACTTCGAAAAGTCAGACGTGTGTGCCTGGGGTTTGAACCTGCGACCGCCGAAATTCTCGACCGCGCGCCTAAACCTCGAGGCCATCACTGCTTATTAATAATAAAACTTATTTGTATACAAGTGATTACGACACGAATATTCTTTATTAAGGCCAGGGCTTAGTAAACTAAGTACGTTAGTTTAGTTCGAGTTTGAACTACCGAAAAAGTCTGCAGAGAGACTCGAGTTTAGGGTCAGTTTTTTTTTGTTAGATTACTCATAATAAATACTTGTGTGCCCTATTTTTGAACCTGTGATACTAGATGTTGCCTAATGTTTATTAGTAGACAAAACATTAAAAGAGCTAATACAAGAAAAAAGGGAATAGGCTTGCTCCCTATTACGTGGAACTGATACATACCTGGCGAAATGTAGGTGTAGAAATGCACCTTCGAAGAATAAAGTCAAAAGGAAAAGTAAAAATCACCTTTATTCAAATAGACTTTTACAAGTGCTTTTGAATCGTCACAATTATTTTTAACTATTGCCGCTTCGAAACGTGTTATCGCTGTAAAGAAGAAACGGCAAGAAACTCCCTCAACAACACGAAATGTCTTTATTTTTATATAAAAATTTAAATTATAATTAAATTTATTATGACATCATATGACATGTATGTATGCAATTAAATTGATCATGCTAAAAGTACTTATAAGTTTTTCCACAAGGTTTGCGTCGACAGCCTTCGCCTTAACCGTTGTGTAAAGTAGCGGATAGTAATCAATTTCATTTGACATTTTACAAGATGGCAACAATTTTCGGATCTCAACGGGGATTAGCAGTGCAAGCGGATTGCGTTCGCAGGTGGCTATTATGAATTGCAATGAAACAGGCTGTTTTGATTTCATACTTTATTAATTCAATAAAAAATATATTAAAAAATCACGATATTTTTTGTCTAAATAATTTTCTTCACGGCTTCGATTGCATTTCTAGGGTTTATGTATAATTTAAAGTAATAAACTAACCTCTCAAGGGTTTAAACGTTTACTAGTATAAATAAATAAATAATAAGATACAAGTCTTGTGTCGTGGGTATCAGAAACTACGAGAGACTTTTCGGTCTTACAAACACCCAGACCCGAAACAAATATTTACAGATCACACAAACATTTGTGTCGGTGCGGGGATCGAACCCGCGGCTCTCGATTCGCAAGCTGGTTTATCCAGTTACGCCATTACGGCATTATTCTGAAGACTGTTAGTATAAAAAAGATATTTTGTACTCCATACATTAAAAAATAACACAAATGGGTCATGAACGGCATTTCATAAATTTTTTTCTTAATCATGTTTTTGTTAATTTTTGTGATGTACATTAAAGTGCGATAAATAAATATTCTTAAGACTGTCTGTATAAAAAATATATTTTGTACTTCTAATAGTGTGACCACGTGGCAAACCCAAATGGTCATATCAATAAAGTGTGATAAATAAATATTCTTAAGACTGACTGTATAAAAAAACAAAAAGTACCTACTTCTAATAGTTGGTCCACGTGCCAAACCCAAATGGCCATACGTAGAAAACGGTCCTATTCACCCCGATATTTTGCGAGTGCACACAGTGCTCGGCTGACTGCCGTGGTCCGTTGCATCCGAGATAACAGATCGCTTATCTGATAACGTATCGCTGCACATTCGCCTGTTGATATTGCACCGCATGTATGCGACATCTCTACGTACTTTTTATATATAGGCAAAGGACTCTTATCAGTATATTCACTAGGTTTTTTTTTATATGGGACCTGTATGGGTCCATATTCCCACTGCAGCATGAAACTACTCTACAACTGAGAGGGGTAAGAGCTTACCCCACCAAGTTGGAATAGTGTGGGTTAGCGGACTACTCACCTAAGATAGACTGCCTCGTGGTCTCGCGGTACAAGTATGTGCCGTGCGATCTAGAGGTCCTGGGTTCGATTCCCCGGTCGGGCAAAGTGTTATTGGGTTTTTCCATTAGGAAATTCTCAGTAACAGCACGGAGTCTGGAAGTGCGCCCGAAAAGCGGCAATAGGCTCGCCCCATATTACGTGGCACTGATACATACCTGGCGAAATGTGGGTGCAGAAATGCACCTCTGCCTACCCGTTCGGGGAATACAGGCGTGAGTTTATGTATGTATGTATGTGTCACCTAAGATATTCGTAATAATATGTAGATGTGCAGGTGTTCTCAAGATAATTGTTAAAGTACGTGATAATTAATTGTGAATGCATACATAACTTCAAAAATCATAGAATTTTAAGCCTACAACAATCATATAGACTGACTCTTTTTCATCATCATCATTAGCAGCCCATTTACGTCCCACGGGTCTCCTCTACAACTGAGAGGGTTTAGGCTTTAGTCCACCACGCTGGCCTAGTGCGGGTTAGCACTTTTAGGTGTGCAGGTTTCATCACGATGTTTTCCTTCACTGTTAAAGTACGTGATAATTCTTTGTGAATACACACATATCTTCGAAAAGTCAGATATGTGTGTCTGGGGATTGAACCCGCGACCGTCGAGATTCTCGACCGTGTGCCTAAGCCTCGAGACCATCACGACTTTTTAGGGATATCAATTTGACAAGAAAAACCTAGCGACAAATGATGATAACGATCGATACGAACAATTTGACAATTTGTTCAGTACAATATTAGCTTCCTCAATAACACTTTTCCTTACTTGCATTCCTCGGCATCCTTAACATAATATTAAGGCGACACTGACGATGAATCACTGACACGTCGACAAATTTCACGAACAATACTTATGAGTCACGAAGTTCCTTATATCCAACAGAAATTAATGAGAACCATGCTTCCTTAGTGACGCCGTGTCGTACCATGAAGGGAACATTATTTAACTTAGCTTTAAACTACGCTATGCATTTCACAATGAATTATCACTTGCTTCAACGGTGAAGGAAAACATCGTGAGGAAACCTGCACACCTAAAAGTTATCGGGAATTTCTTAGGTATGTAGTCCGCCAACCCGCACTAGGCCAGCGTGGTGGACGAATGCCTAAACCCTCTCAGTTGTAGCCAACCCGCACTTGGTACTTTGTAGAGGAGGCCCGTGCCCAGCAGTGGGACTTATGTTGGCTGATGATGATGATTATAGGCAACTTTTTTGTCTAATGTTTATGTCAAGGGAATCGTGGAGCAAAGCTAAAAAGGTTTTTCCCTTTCAGTTATAGAGTAGGCTAGTGCCTAGTAGTGGGACGTACATGGACAGTTATTGTTAGTAATTCCTATTACCTGGCCTCCTGGCCAGTCTGTCACCATTTTTCTGATATTTTAGGACTCATTACTGCTACAAAAAATTTAATTGAAAAGCCCTATAAATGCATCTTCCACTGGGGAATCAAACCTGAGTAACTTGATCACACTCCTAACACAATATTTATGCTAAAGCTGTTGCTCTTTTTACTGTAAGCTCTAGACTTCGCTCCATTACATTCAGGAAATGTCTGTATTTGTACCGTACAAATATTAAATAAAATGACCTCATATTAAGATACAAGTCTTGTGTCATGGGTATCATAAACTACGAGAGACTTTTCGGTCTCACAAACACCCAGACCCGAAACAACTTGTACCTACTGTACTTGTCACACAAACATTTGTCTCGGTGCGAGGATTGAACCCACGGCCTCTCGTTTCGCAAGCCGGTATCTAGCCAACTGCGCCACGACGGTGTCAAAATCATATTAACATTAATCTTCTTGCCAAAGATAAATTAATTAAGCGGAACGTGGTGTGTGCCGACGCAGTTTTCACAGATATCCCTCTGAAAGCTGACGGCCAGTTGCAACAACAATGGCCATTGTGTTGGCTGTTTGAAAATACGCGCATCACCCCTCGCAGTTGAAATATTCGAGATGGTCACGTCCAATTGATTTCTTAATCGATTTTCATTATAATCACAATCAGCAGTTATGGGAGTATCATGTCTTGGTGGCTTTGTTGGCGAATTTGGTCAAATATGGTATACGCTTATGTGCACTTAAGACCCTCTTACAATTAGAGAAGAATCAGGCCTTTTAGTAGGACGTATGAAAAATCATAGAAATACAGCTGTTTTCCCGAATACAGAGGTAAGGTACACGTAATAGGAGCCTATTGACGTTATGACCATATATTAAATTTGTGTGCTGCTACGAATTTCTAATCGGAAAACTGAGTAATAAATTGCCCAACACGATAATTGAATCAGAGGCGTCTCGATCGCAAGTGCCAATGTATACTATTAAGGCAGTCGAGTATAAATTTATTTAAAAAACATACGAATATCTTTATATCTATATAGTTGTATCTGTGCCAAATACTACGGTTTAAATACAAGATACTTTCGTTGCTTTTAGTCGTCATTAATCTCTTAATAAGATATGTTCGATAAATAACTGTATGCCGATATAGCCTAAGTTACATTGTAACTAGAAAAAAACAGTCATTACCGACCGAGGTTTGCTATTTGTCATAATAACACATCTATAAGGACACACAAAATGGCGGGGCAATAATGACGTTCTATGATCGAAATTTAAAACGAATCATCTCGCCTACGAACGTATAAAAACTATAATATCCTAATCTATCAAATCACAACAAGTAGAACCTCCGAGATAAACGAGGCAACAGTCAACGATTCACATCAAGTGAAAACATTAAATATTATATCTCATTCTTCATTTTGTTTAGATCAAGCGGTATGCGAGATTTCTAATGGCGATACCAATATTTATGTTTACGTTATAAAACGTGGAAAAACAATGGATATGTGCCGCTTGTTTACGATTCAAAATGTGAAAATAATGTTGACGGAACGTGTTGTGCTAATGCTTGCTAATGTGATTCATGTAACGGAACGTAGCTTTTGATAGATTTGTTTCATTATTTTTTGGCGAAGGAAATTTCTAATCTGCCAAAGTTTTTGGTAAAATTGAAAAATTGTTGAGTTCCTAACAAGTGCGAAAAAGTTGTCTTTAAATTAATTCACAATATAATAAAGTTTATAAAGTAAGTCTAAATGGTATAATTGTCATTTTACCTAAGGAACGTTTTTCATATTACTTTAGTTTTATGGTTTGAGCTTTTTCTTTGTGTGTGATCAGACTTTTTCGTACCTAATAATTATTTTTATCACATTGGTATAATATGTAAGTCATTTCTATTGAGGCAATATACAATTAAACCCTAAGCAAGTCTTAGTAGCACAAACTAGAACCCATACACGACTCTTTCGCTTTTTTTTATTCATACATTTAAGGTTTGCTTACAATAATTTCCTTGAGTAAATCATTTGTTTCATTAAAATATATTCTTCGTAGTAAAAATAATATCCTCATATTAACTTAGCAGTAAAAACGGTTATGTCTATACCTTACACATATTATTTGAATGTCGGTAGCTAAAGAGTACTTGTAATAACAATTTATTACTATTACGCAAGTGAAGCGGTTAATATATATGTAATAAATAATACACGCAGAGTGAATACATAATGATTGATGTACTAACTGTGGAATGCAAATTATCATAATGAAAAATTTAATTTTATAATAGCTTAAGATGGTATGTGATACATCATAGTTGGTTTGCTGTTGAGTATTCGTATCCGACCGGATAGCAATCAGTATATATCATCATCAGCCCATATTCGTCCTACTACTGGGCACGGGCCTCCTCTACAATAATGTTGTATATAAAAATAATGTTGAGTATGTCGTTGGAGCAGACAAGTGTTGGAGTGGAGACCGCGCTTAGGTACACGAAGTGTAGGACGTCCTGCACGATGGTTCGACGACTTGAGAAAGGTAGCGGATGGTTAAGGGCTGCTCAAGACCGGGATGGTTGGCGCCTACTTGGGGAGGCCTTCGTTCAGCAGTGGACGGCGATAGGCTGAGAATAGAAAAAAATGTCTTGGTCGACTAATGTTTTGTTTTCCTCTAATTCTGCTTGGTTAATGTAGACTTAATCAACCTTATGTACCTTAGTAGCTACATGCAAGAATTTGTCTGCGAACATTTCACTGGGATGTATCATCGTAATGATACACCCACATTTCGCTAGGAGTGTATCAATCCCACGTAATAGGGGGCGAGCCTATTGCAGTTTCTCGGGCACATCTGCACACTCCGTTCTGCTACTGCTTCCTAATGGAAAACCGAATAACAATTTATTATTTAACCGTTATTTACCCGCCCCGAGATCGAAACCAAGACCTCTAGATCGCACGGCACACACTAGAGCCGTGAGACCACGAATTAATTTTAATTTGGTTTAATAGTTTTCAATTGTTTTATGAAAGGTATAACTCTTTTTTTATGTAGATAAATAATTTATTTGTCGGCTCAAGTCTGTTTCTATTCAGTTAAAACTTTTGTGTGTTTGTGAGACCGAAAAGTCTCGTAATTTCTGTTACCTACGACACAAGACTTGTTGTTGACACTAACATTAGTGTGGGATCAGAACTGGTGGTATTTATTTATTAATTTTTCGTCATTCAGCACTTTATTTCGTCCGTTTTTATTTTTGCCTTACTGCACTTACTATCATCATACCACGCACTACCTAGTTACAATATAAAAAGAATTGAACCTTATACTCCACAGTTCAAAAGCCATGTACTCCAATAACTAAAGCTAACGATGTGTAACCGTACAGTGGGTAGACAGAATGGGATCACAGTTGCAATCAAATCGAAAGCACCGCCTCGTATGAACGGTAGTAGACAATATCAAGAGATAGTTAATACCGAGTACCGCATTAACATAAGTGCGCGGGTAACGTGTCAACAGGGGACGGATTGAGGTGGGAGGTCATATATAGACTAGGGGTCCGTCTCGGGGTCATTCGGTCATAATCTATTTATATAAAAATGAATGTTTGTCTGTATGATCTTTAAAGAATCGTAAACTAAAGATTTGATCATGTGATGATCTTTAGCAAAGGTGTTGTGCATGAGCCAAAGGTTTCTGAGGTAGTACGACCAATTTACGGTAAATGGCGCCACTGTCATTCCAATGTAAATGAAGAAGGAGTGAATCTAGACACTGAGAGACAATAAAAAAATTAAAACGGTTGTGTGTGTTCGAGGGGATTTTCCGGACAGGACGACGTCTGCCGAGACCACTAGTATGCTTATAAATACCCAAAAACGTTACACGTTAATTGTGTAATGTCTAGTTTATAATTGTTTATTGTGTATCACAACATATTTCAGTCAACAGAACGGTCTGTGGAAATTGTGTACAGGTTCGAACCTAAAGCATACCTCTAAGCAGTATTCATAATAATCTATGCAACCTTATGACTTACCCAATTTACAAAGTCCAAGATATCAATTTAAAAAAGGGATTTTAATGAGCTTTGAAATTGTTTTATTTAGCTAGGTGGGAGGGGGGTCAGAGCTAAGTATTTGACAGTTGGGTGTATCTATTTAATTATATATTTATATCCAGTTAGCACGAGGCCAATGTAATAGTGAAGCCTTTGAAAATCGCCATCCAATACCTACTTTGTATTGTCAAATCGCTTTCAATAATTTTCTTCCGCTTTTGCATAGTAACGAACTTAGACCTTTCTCAAATCGATAGCATAACAACTGAATTACAACGAGCAAGTTAGCAGGGTCGTGCCCCTCAATACACTCCTAAAGCCGTGTCTGATATCAAAGATGAAAGAATCAAGTGAAATCGCAAGAACAATGCTGGCTGGTTCCCACACAGTGGCGCCTCTAGCGGTGTTCGAGGAAACAACCGGTGTCAAGTTGCTTTCCATTAAATTTGGAATTACTCATTAACCTGCTCGCATTTCTTTGGTCATTATTGAAAGGTAGTGTTCTGACGATTCAAATATTTATTGAATTGTGTGACTAATAATGAAATGGAATTAAGTTTGAGATCATTATATTGCTTTTCTGTTTCAAGCGTTGGTTTTTGGTGGCTAAAGTGAACTGCCTCGTTGGTCCAGCGATGTAAGTTTATCCTTAGCGTTAGATATGTCACGGGTACGATCCCCGAGTTGGGTAAAGTTTACCGAGTTTTTTTGCGTTAGAAAATTTTCAGTAGTAGAATGGAGTTGAGAATGTGCCTGAAATACAGCAAGGGTTGTCTCGTAGGATTAAAAAATAGCTGTGGAGTTGAGGGTGTAGGAATACCTCTGCCTATTATTTCGTGGATACAGCCGTGAATATATGTAGCTGAAAGTCACCCTGGTTATATCAATAATAATGCACTACCCAGTATTGTTACATAGATAAGAACTAGAGCTGTACCATAGACAACAACGAGCTAGACGAGGCGCGATAAAGTTCTTGTTACGGATCGATGGTGACGGCAATATGGCGGCTCGGTTTACGCGCTTCCCGCTACACGGGCTAACTAGAAACACTGATGTGTCAAACGATACTCGGGATTCCGAATTCCAATATGTCGACTGACGCCAGCTGACATTCGAAACTGATAAACATATGTATGGTAACTGTTTACAGTCCTTGGTTCAATACACTTATGGCCACATTTAAGATCTTTAAGATCTTTTTAAAAAAAAAGGCTTACGTTACTTCCAAAGGTCCTGTATATGTCAATACTAAAAACCATTCAAATTGGTTCAGAAGGTTTTTGCTTTATTCTATCATCATCATCAGCCCAAATACGTCCCACTGCTGAGCACGGGCCTCCTCTACAACTAAGAGGGTTTTAGGCCTTAGTCCACCACGCTGGCCTAGTGCGGGTTGGCAGACTACACACCTTAGAAATTCCTAAGAACTTTTTTAGGTGTGCAGGTTTCCCCACGATGTTTTCCTTCACCATTAAAGCACGTGATAATTCATTGCGAATACACACATAACTAAAAATTCAGTGGTAGTCCATAGGTTGTAACTCGCGACAGCCGAGATTCTGGACCGCGCGCCTAAGCTTCGAGGCCATCACGACTTTTTTATAATGATGTCAAAGACAAATATCTTTTTACATATTCTAAGATATTATGAATTCTTAGCACACGCTATTACTAGGTATATCGGAATGTGACATGATTGTGGAGAAGAATAGGCGCAAGAAATCCCTCAGCACTACATAATAACAATAAATATTTTTTTAAGGTCATAATATTAGTTTTTCATGTAATATTTTACAATGGAAATAATCATAATGGCATTATGTCAGGCCATTCTAAATATTAATTATTCTGCATAGGAATCTTGATGCTTTCTATATTCATTGGAATCTAAAATACTTTTATCTTTCCAGTATGATGGACTCAGGAGGAGCAGGCATCGCAGAATCACCGCCTACTTACCACCGCACATACGAACAATACGTCCAAGGCGCTGTGGAGAACAGCACGGACTCAGGCCAGGACCAGACCAGTCCCGAGCTGGTTGTTTGGTCCACCCTCCCGTACGGCATAGACTACAGAACCCAGTATGACTACAGAAGTCCATACGAGACTACGAGGGATTACTCCACGCAGCAGTACGCTAGAGCTGGTTTTACCACGAAAATGGGCCAGGCTAAGGCGCTGAAGGAGGCCAGGATACGAAGGCCTATGAACGCCTTCATGGTATGGGCGAAGGTGGAGCGCAAGAAACTGGCTGACGAGAACCCTGATCTTCATAATGCTGATCTGAGTAAAATGCTAGGTAAGTGCTAAGTTAAAGTTACAGATTTAAATGACTTATTAAATGTTTTTTAGGGAAGTGCTATTTTTTCAGCCAAATATTATTTATAGTTTGCTGTCTTCAATTTTTTGTCCCGCGGTCATACGAATAATAAGTTCACTTTATTTCGACTGGAAAAACAATCATTTTTAGTTCTTAAATTATTGCACAATAACACCTGATTGAAGTTTTCACGAAAATTCTAGAATTCTATCCTTTCAATACATGCAAGAACACTCTGCCCGAAAGAAGGTTTGGGAAATCAGCGTAAAAAGAAACAAAAATCAACAATAGGTACTTTATGAATTTTATTAATTTTTAATACCGGAACATCATGACTATAAATTTAGCTGTAGCTTAATGTAAATTGTTTTATCTATCGTACGAATTCATTTGAATATTATTTGCATAATATCGAAATAGTTTTGCACTTTGATACCATGGCCATAATTTATTTATAAACTTTTTGTATAAATCTTTCGTATATATCCCGGGTTGATTTAAAAATGTTTTTAGCATAAAAATACATGCTTTTACGCTTGTAGCTTCGATTAGGTTATCTACACCTACTTTTAAGAAGACGGCTTAAATTTCTAGCGTAATAGAAGTCGATCTTATAGTCGATTTTCGGACTCATTTCCAAACACCATACTAAAACTACCTACTATTTCCTTAATACTTTGCCCGACCCGGTAATCAAAACTAGGAGCTTAGGCAAATTAAGTATTTTCCTATATTGTTATGTCCTCACCTATTTTTCTTCATACATAAGGTCCAACCAGAGGCAATGATTGAAAGCGTCATTAGTCAAACTATAGTCTTTGGTAGGTCATCTATCAACCTAGTAGGTCTACTATAGTTTATTCCTCAATCCATTTAATCTCGTCTACAGGAAATAATATTTTCAATTTGAATAAGCGTAATCGTGGACGGAAACAAAACTAGTTTAAGAAGAGAAATTAAAACTGAGTGAGTCAGCATAAACTCCATCTCCACAACACCATTGAAATGCTAATGTCCACAACTCGGGCTTGTTATTTTTAAATTGTATTATTTTTTACACCATAGATAATGTAGAGTTTTACATAATCAAAGAGGTTTGGACGGAGGATAGGAAATGTATAAAAAATATTAGTCACCGTGTACATACATACATAGGAATTCAACAATACATAGGTTCTCTCTATGATGACTAAGTGACGTCATCCTGATAAGATTTTAAAGTTAAGAGTTTAATAAGAGTTCTCATAATTATGTTTTTATTTTAGATCTCAAAAATATAGGGGTTCTTTTTGATATTTTTGTCAAAATAATTGATACGAGTATATAATCATTAAATTAACTAAAAATTATTAAAATACTTTCATATAATCTCGCATACGGAAAGAGTGAGAAAGACAGAGCGATAATACGGACTATACTCGTCTCACTCTACGGCTGTCACTTAGAACACGAATAATCTAGAAGAAAAACATTGAGTTTGTCTTCAAAATAGACTAGACTGTTGATGCATTCTATATATCAATAAGAAATATTAAAAATGCTGTCCCCCAAAAAGGTCATATAAAAAAGTTTTTATTCTTTGCCATCCATCAATAAGCAGGTGTATTGGTATTATGACAAATACAAAACTAAAGGGTAATTGCTATAAATGGGTTTGAAGGAACGCGCGCTAATTAATGATAAACAAACGACGGTCGCTGTACATTACGTTTTACATATCATTATTTATTTAAAAGCTATAAATTAATAGGAATAAAGACAGACCATTTAACAAAAAACTTATAACAAGTCTTCATTTGTAGGTACAGAGTGAGAAGCAAAAAAGTGGGCAATAAGCAAAACGAAACATAAAACCAACACTAGAATTCAAAAACAGTTTGATCCCATTTTTTTTAAATCATCAATATGGTATATTGAATTTAAAGGCTGCCTTTCTCATTTAGTTTAATAAACCATATAGTTTAGTTTAAATTAGCTTAAAATTGACGATTCAAAAGAGCTTGTAAAAGTCTATTTGAATAAAGATAATTTGACTTTGATACTATGCCTAAATTTCTGATACAACCACAATCACATTATACAGGGTGTATTCAGACCGTAATCGGAAACTACGGCCGGTAATAGCACGTTATATCATATGAATATACACAATTGAGAGGTCTACAATAATAAATAAATAAAATACACCCAACAGTCACATACATAGTTCTGACCCCACACTAGTATACAAGTCCTGTGTCGTGGGTACCAGAAACTACGAAAGACTTTTCAGTCAGCCCCGAAAGAAATATTTGGAGATCACACAAACATGTCTCGGTGCGGGGATCGAACCCGCAGCCTCTGGTTTCACAAGCTGCACTGCACTAACAGGCACACAGGATATATCCAAATAACAGGACTCGACCGGTAACTAATCATGATACCTTAATTGAGTTGTTATTGCGTGTTACGCGACATAAAGGGAATTTTTCGCATTAATCTATACATTGTAATTGAATTGTTCGGTTTTCTTGTCCGTCTCTTGCATGACAGCTAATAAAAGCTGTCTGTATGTCCTGAGATGAATAATTATGTTTTTTTTTTTACGTTAGTACGGTGTCAAATAGAGTTTGAACTGCCGAGTAATTATCATTATTTTCAGTCGATACTGTAATGCCCGAACCAGGTTCGAAAATATTTGCGTCAATAGATTTTTTTTTTTACCTTGTGTGAGGTTTAA
This sequence comes from Hemaris fuciformis, assembly GCA_907164795.1. Taxonomy (NCBI): domain Eukaryota; kingdom Metazoa; phylum Arthropoda; class Insecta; order Lepidoptera; family Sphingidae; genus Hemaris; species Hemaris fuciformis. The sequence continues at coordinate 4,621,655 of OU015455.1, read as the reverse complement.
ATACGAATATCCTAACTCAAGCATGTTAAAGATAAAAACAACATTTAACTGAACCTACGACTAAAATAAATAAACCTAGCAATCTAACTCAAACTACATTACGAAACATGACACAAAATCAGAAACCCGTAGTTTCTAGTAGTTAGGCTTTTCGACTTCAGACACCGAGATTCAAAACAAATATTTGGCCATCACATGTATATTGTTTTTAGGAATTTCTTAGGTGTGTAGTCCGCCAACCCGCACTAGGCCAGCGTGGTGGACTAAGGCCTAAACCCTCTCAATGGTAGAGGAGGCCCGTGCCCAGCAGTGGGACGTATATGGGCTGATGATGATGATATATTTGTGCCTATCCAGGAGTTGTCCCGTACTTTTATATCTCAGGCTGTCTAGCCAATACGTTAAGCAGGATCTCATAAATATACAGGTAAAGTCACAGCAAGCAAGTTGTTGATACATCGTTCTGTATTTTTTCACATACAATTCTATTTATGTATATCCAGCAGTTTTTACCGCGTCCTTTAATTATACGAGGCGGTTAATTAATTTGTTGTAAGTAAGATGTCTCGATCAAGTTGCCTTTGACTTGTTTTTACGTTTCTTAGTTTACATTCAAACCGAATGGCATCGGATCTCGGCGGTAAAAAATAGTATGTGTACTCGCCTTTACATGCGCTGTTTTTGTACATCAGTCCCGTGATATACTTTCCAACTGATTTGATTATAAATATTCATTTAACTCGTTTGTGTTTATGATACGTGCTTACGCCAGTAGCGTGGCTTGAAGGATTTTGAACGAGAGCTTCGAGTTCGATTTTTGTGACAAAAGAAATTTCTTTTTCTTCTTGATTTTTTTTGTGTAATATGAGTGTGGTTATTGTCTGTCTTTTTAAAAATTTGAAATAAATAGGCATCAAAATCTAGCTAGGTATTATAGAAAAGGTACACACACTAATAAGGAATCTAGGTTTATAATCTACAAACTAGCCTTAAAAAATAGCCTTCAAATATAATACACATACATACATAAACTCACGCCTGTATTCCCCGAAGGGGTAGTCAGAGGTGCATTTCTGCACCCACATTTCGCCAAGTATGTATTAGTCCCACGTAATAGGGGGCGAACCTATTGCCGTTTTTCGGGCACATTTCAAGACTCCGTGCTGTTACTGAGAAATTTCTAATGGAAAAACACAATAACACTTTGCCCGACCCGGGAATCGAACCCAGGACCTCTAGATCGCACGGCACATACTTGTACCGCGAGACCACGAGGCAGTAAAATTAACGTTACAATGTCAATCTTAACATAGATACCTTGTTTTAGCATATGTGCGCAATCGCAGCATTAATTTCGCTTCGGCATGTTTCTGTGCCAAGTAATCCAAATCACTTCCTTCCAGGATAAAACGCACTGAGACAATGGCGCGAACGTTTTATAGGTCCAAACGACCAGTACCTCTTGAGCCGTAGATGTTGCGCAACTAAAATGTGATTTAGTCATTACAGTGCCACATTTGGTATCTTATAATTATAGCAGCATAAACTTTCTCTAGATAAAACACAGGAGTCGAGGACATGTACTCGCCGCCGAAACCACGACGGCATGGATCTAATGCAAGGACAGATGGATACAAAAGTTTTATTATATATACAATTTTATAATTACATACATACATAACATCACGCCTGTATCCCCGAAGGTGTAGGCAGAGGTGCATTTTTGCACCCACATTTCGCCAGGTATATATCAGTCCCACGTAATAGGGGGCGAGCCTATTGCCGTTTTTCGGGCACATTTCCAGACTCCGTGCTGTTACTGAGAATTTCCTAATGGAAAAACCCAATAACACTTTGCTCGACCCGGGAATCGAACCCAGGACCTCTAGATCGCACGGCACATATTTGTACTGCGAGACCACGAGGCAGTCAGTACAATTAATATTTTTTAAACCTTATTTATATTAAAAGGGTAACTAAACCTGATGTTGTTGACCAAGCACAACGGGTTAGATAAATAAATAAATACAACCAACAGTCACATACATAGTTCTGACCCCACACTAGGATACAAGTCTTGTGTCGTGGGTATCTGAACGAGATTTTTAGGTCTCACAAACATCCAGACCCGAAACAAATATTTTTGTATCACACAAACATTTTTCTCGGTGCGGGGATTGACCCGCGGCCTCTCGTTTCGCAAGCTGGTATCAATCAAACTGCGCGACGGGGCTGTTGAAATTAATATTGATGTCACATATGATGACAGAAATATCCGAGCTAGGCACCTGTTTAAAATTGTCGCTTTTTGTATAAAAATGATTATTATCTGATATACATCCTGATCCTGAGGCATAAGTGTGCAGCGTACGATCAAGAGGTCTTGTATTCGATTCTTGACGGGCTAAGTTTTATTGGGACTTTCTATTAAGAAATTGATTTTAGCAGAACTGTTTTCCCTAAAAGGAGCAAAATGCAGTTTCCCTAGTAGATGGGCGCTAAAATACAGCTGGTAAAACATAATTGTAGAAATAGACCTCTACTTGATCCTTCGAGAAATAACTAGCTTGATTAACTAGGATGACTTTGGTCTTATTTTTATAAAAAAAATATGGTTTTAAGTAGTTTCCCTATACTAGAGTTCTCAGATAACTTTAACTAAACTTTCCATTCATCTGCATGAATATTAATTAATTATTCAAGAGATTGCTGCCGTGCAATAAATATTTAAAATAAAATGCTAAATATTTATTACGACTCAGTAAATTGCCATTTAAGCGATCTAGAATGTATATTTTTAAATTAATTAGTCTAAGCATTAAATATTGGTAAACGTTGGAATATATTAATATTTTCCACAGTTTAACAAAATATTATACTGTTGTTTCATGCATTTTAATTGTGTTCTGGCTAACGTTTACACTAATAATTGTAGTCTAACTCTTATTTACTAATTATGTCAAGGCGCAAATAACAATATTTAATCAATATTCAGCTTTTAATAAACTTTTAGAAATTATAATCATGAATTGGTTAAATACCGATTAGATTATCGATTATCCGATATAGTTTGGAGGAAAAACCTTATTTTTATTCTTATTTTAATAAAGCGATGCTAACGTCAGTGTCCACTTAGGTGTATTAAAGTGAGTTTTACTGAAAACTTTCGCTTACTATTTACTATAAAACAATCATCAACATCATCAGTCCATATGCGTCCTACTGCTGGCACGGGCTTCCTCTACAACTGAGAGGGTTTAGGCCTTGGTTCACCACGCTAGACTAAGGTGGGTTGGCGGACTACTATATACTTTCAATGCCGTGCGATCTAGAGGTCCTGGGTTCGATTCCCGGGTCGGGCAAAGTGTTATTGGGTTTTTCCATTAGGAAATTCTTAGTAGCAGCCCGGAGTCTGGAAATGTGCCCGAGAAACGGCAATAGGCTCGCCCCCTATTACGTGGGACTGATACACACGTGGCGAAATGTGGGTGCAGTAATGCACTTCTGCCTACCCTTTCGGGGAATACAGGCGTGAGATTATGTATGTATGTATGTATATACTTTCAAATACCAGAAACCTTATATTACGCCAGCACAATTTCTGCCAACAATTATGAATGTCCAAGCTCAGTCATTTTCCTTTACTTAATTTACTTACCGCTTCGTTAATTTCGATAAACTAAGGACGTAACATCAATTTAAAGATTTGAAGGAATCAAGGTTTTAATTACTTATTTGTTTAAGAGCTATTATATCGTGATTCAGTTCAGAGATTCTTATACTAGCAGGATAATGTACTGCATTAACTAATCTGTAAGCTTAATGTCCATGTCATTTAATAACTGATGATTAAATTTTAACTTATTCGTCAATTGTCAGATACACAGCGGAGATCATACTATATTCAGTTCTTAAACAATTACCCCATGGTGCAGTTGTCTAGACACCAGCGTGCGAAACGAGAGGTCGCGGGTTCGACCCCCGCACCGAGACAAATGCTGCTGTGATCCACAAATATTTGTATCGAATCTGTGTGTTTGTGAGACCGAAAAGTCTCTCGTAGTTTGTGATACCCACGACACAAGCCTTGTATCTTAGTGTGGGGTCAGAAATATGTATGTGACTGTTGGGTATTCATTTATTTTATTTAATGAGCTCCGCATAAAAAAAATCTGACAACGAATATTGCAAAAGCTTATATTGCTTTGCTACTTGAGCATGTTACTGTGGGATGTGTAACTCATAGTACGCTTAAAATCCGATGAGTTAATGAAACAACATGATTCACATCTCAGATTAAGTTAGCTAAACATATGAAAATAGGTCATAACATAACGGTACAGCTTTTGTGCATAACAGTACCAAGCACGAAGGTTAAATACGGCAAGTCATTACGACTCGCCGGCGTGGGTGGCTAGATCCTATCGCGGTTAATGAAATAAAACTCGAATAATAAAAATAAACCGTACTCTTAAATAGTGAGCATGGGTGAAGTTGTGCTCGTAATGCTATTATCGCGTGTCAAAACTTGTGTTGAATTGCGGGGGTCAAGTTATGTCGTTGTGCTGCAAAATGAAGATGTGCCGTGTTTGCCCAATGTTTGCAGTGCGTGTTTGTCAAACTCGTACAAAGTATTTATGCTTTCTGAGCAAGCTCAAACATGTACCTGTATATTCTAAAAAATAATAAAGAATACTGAAAAATTACAAAAAAAATATATTATTAAGCTCAAAGAATTAACTACAGTATGCAAAAATAATTAATCAAATCCGACTGTTGGTGCTTGAGATCCTAACGTTCAGTGAAATTAATGGATTAAACTTGATGGGGTAACAAATACTTGCCCAAATATTTGAAATAAATAATTGCCAATTAAGTATACTAGGTATAATCAATTTACAACTAATTCTGTAATTATTGCCGCAAAATAAATAAACGTCTACAACTTCGAAATAAAATTGTGTGACTCAGCTCCTGTAAAATACTGGTTTCTAATATTAATTACCATAAAACCAACTGAATTTGTGGTTATAATAATAACACGATAAAAGTGTGTGGCGTGGATTCTAGTCATCTGTATTCAGTTAATTTAATTCATTTTAATTTTGTGTTTCTCTCATAACAGAGAAATACGTCCAATAGACGGCAATATGCTCAATATTTACATCTATACAAATAAATAAAATTGGAGTGTTTGTTTGTAATATTGAAATAACCGCTTTTTAATAAATGCATATGGATGTATACATGGTACATATACCAAAATAACGTTTTTTACAATTTTTGTCTGTCTCTCTGTTTGTTCCGGTTAATCTCTGAAACGGGTGGACCGATTTTAACGGGACTTTCACTGGCAGATAGATGATGTAATAAGGATTAACTTAGGCCAGAAAAAAAAATAGAATCGGCTGTTAGGCGGAACGAAGTTCGCCGGGTCCGCTATATAAAATAAGTATTAAAATAGATGTGTCCGCCAATCCGCACTAGGTCATCGTCGTAGATTGAGGCCTAAACCTTTTCAGTTGTAGAGGAGGCCCGTGCCCAGAAGTGGGACAATGGGCTGGTGATGATGATAAAAATGGATGTAGAAACATACTAACTACTCGTCCCTGAATACAGGTTCGATAGACCATGAATATATTTTATCGTCCAAATACGTCTATTTATTTTTAGACCGTTGCTTACTATTAGCGAATAGTCCATTATCGACGCCAAGTGTTTTTACCGCAAATCGGAATTCCCGTTGTTGTATTATTTTAAAGTTTTGTATACAATTCTAAATGAAGTATTTATGCGGATGTTTACTGAATAATGTGGTTTCATATCTGCGTTCGAAATCAGGCTAGCTTAAAATAGTTTTTTAAAATAATTTACCTACCTGTGCTTAAATTTTGCAGCTAAAATTCTTAATAGTTAGTGCTGTTATCTCAATTTGTTATTCATATTTATGTAGTTGTTCTTTACATGGCATGGGAATTTAAAATTATTTATGAATTAATTTATGAAAGCAATTCGACTTTAGTTTTACTCTCAAAAAACGGGAAATAAAGTTATTGATTGCAAATTTTCGATCACTATCAATTTTAATTTTAACATCTTAATATCCTTAAATTTTTCTTTTTATGTCGTACTAAATTTTATCTAATATTAAAAATGCGATAGTCAATAGGTATATTTGCTTTGATTTTTGACTATTAGGCTGATTGTGATGATTTTTGATAGACGCGGGTCTAAAATGGGTTATAAGCAACTTTTCATCCAGTAAAAAAGTTAGGTTCCTGAGGGGCTATCGAAAAACGGAAAGCTATGTCCTCGGTTTTCTTTTTACTCACAATAAATTGAATTCCTCTCGCAACCAATTCAGTCTACCTAGAAGCCACGACTAATATCTAGATTGATTCCAGCAACTAGACAAATGTTTTTTTGTCAAAAAAAAAACTAGACAAATGTTTGGATTATCAAAAATATTTTTACAGTTCTTGGTTTGAAATTGCAAAGGGTTTAATCACAACTATGTATTTTAGTGTGGGTCCAAAAATAGGTGTGCCCGTTATGTGTTGTTATGGTATAAGCACTATCCTGAAGATGACATACGTGGTTTGCGTCAATTATTTTTATCATCTTACGCCAATCCGGTGTAAAGTACTGTAAACAAAACATGGGTTTCCCAGGACATTATCAGTCCATTGCGTACATTACGAACAATTTTTACCTATTAGTTATTTATTTTAGTTTCATTAGAAACTCATGACATGGTATGCGATAAGGGTGCTGGACTTTTTTAGGTTAATTAATTTGTAACTTTTTGTGTATTAACAAAAATATTCTTGGTATACAATTTTCGTTTTAAGTATTTGTAAAATAAATTATATTTCGAGATATAAATAAGAGACGGTAGTCGAATCACTGGATATTGTTTGGACAATACCGTGCTAGCCGTCAAGCGTTGTTCATCATCACCTTGTGATCACTTTCTTGTTATTTATATCTTAAAAACTTATAATAGTTGCATTCAATAGTTGTGTTCTACGGCTGACTGCAAATAATGATTTAACGTAGCTAAGAAAAATTTAAAAATTAATTCCTATACCTACCTATTTATGCATCAACCATCATCATCAGCATTAGGCCAGCGTGGTGGACTAAGGCCTAACCCCTCTCAGTTGCAGATGAGGCCCGTGACCAACAGTGGGACGTATATTGGCTGATGATGAATGATGATGAATATTTATGCACCTATTTGTTTATCTCTGCATCACACTAAGGTTGACTTATAGATAATGCCTTAGGCATTAAGTTCGCCTTTATATTTTGTATATTAAAGCATAAATAAATACTTCTACGGTGTAATTAATGATGTATGTTTACATGTTGGCATTTTGAATGTGATTTGGGTACACTGATATACTGCATATACATATACACATATATAATATTTTCAGTTTGTTGAGTTGAGTTTTTTAAGTCGTGATGGCCTCGAGGTTTAGGGACGCGGTCAAGAATCTCGACGGTCGCGGGTTCAAACACCAGGCACACACCTCTGACTTTTCGAAGTTATGTGTGTATTCACAAACAGTTATCACGCACTTTAACGGTGAAGGAAAACATCGTGATGAAACCTGCACACCTAAAAGCTCTTAGGAATTTCTTAGTCCACCAACCCGCACTAGGCCAGCGTGGTGGACTAAGGCCTAAATCCTCTCAGTTGTAGAAGAGGCCAGTGCCCAGCAGTGGGACGTATATGGGCTGATGATGATGACAGTCTTAATCGAGTATGACAATTATCTACCTCCAGTTGACAAAATAATGACAGATCTTGGAGCGAGACATTTCTTCGTAGTTTGCTAAACTAAATTATAGTCATAATTCAGATGAATGAGTGACAATCACAGAAATAAAGTAATTATTAGCAGGGATTAAATCTAAGGCCGCGTTACACCACGTTGCCTCAATAACTGCGAGCGACCTTGGTCTATCCTTCTACCATTAATTGGCTAAATTGCACACCTTTTAAGGCGGAGCCATGCCGCGATAATGACATCCTTGTGCCTCTGTGCAACGGTTCACATACTGAGAGCTCTTAATTAAATGGTCCGCACCTTAAGTGGCGGTTTGACTCATCGGGAATAACTGCGCTGTTCGTGGATCGATTTGAATAATGTTATCGTGGCAAAACAGGAAGTTTTTTGCGCGGTTCAAGATTTAATGGTCGCTTTGTGTAAATTGATAAGAGCCGGTTTGATTTGATCCCCTCTTATCGAAAGTTCCTTTGGGCGTTTGAAGCATTTCGCTCTGAAATACGTAGTAGTTGGGAATTTGTTTTAAATAAATTTCACTTCAATTTTGAAGAATATTTAAAAATAGTAAGTAGTTCTTTATACATAGACATATATACATATATATAAATGCACTCATCTCTGTATTAACAAAGCTTTCGATAGCTGTGTTTTAAATCCAACGTAAAAATCCTTACCAAAAACATCGTGAGGAAACCTGCACACCTAAAGGTTCTTAGGAATTTCTTAGTTGTGTAGTCCGCCAACCCGCACTAGGCCAGCGCGGTGGACTAAGGCCTAAAACCCTCAGTTGTAGTGCCCGTGCCCAGCAGTGGGACGTATATCGCCTGATGATGAATCCTTACCAATGACACTTTGTCAAATAAAGTGTTACTTGAATTTTCCTTTCATAAATTCTAAGTGACCGAGTCTAGAAATGTGCCCTATAAATATCAATAGGCCTGCCCTATGTATGTAGAGTTACACCTCAGTATATACCGTATAGGTGTATGTACATGACGATTCGTCTCGTTTCGGGAATCGAACCTGTAGTTACTCACAAATACCGACGCTTAAAACTCATATCACCGAAGCTGACGTAAAAATGATTCTGTTTTAACATAGCACGTGTTAGATATGATGTACCTAATTTTAATGGATGTAATTTCCTTAACTCGAGAGAGTTTAAAATCATAATAAGGACAAAAGTTAAAAACATAATATAGAAATTGTATTTAGTTCACTATATATTTATTTTAATATCGGAAGTGCGAAGTTTGAAAGTAGAACGGCAAATTTTCCTAATTAATATTTATTCCAAAGTCGTGACGTAACAAACTAAAAATACTTGTCAGAATATTTAGAGGTTTAAAAAAGATAGATTTTGAAATACCCGCTATATCTTTGACAATCTTTATAAAAATGCGGGGAATGCTGTCATGATTAGGACCTTTTTAAACAACGAAATTTTTGTTTTACAAATAAAAATATATTTTAAGTAAATAAATAATTACACCCAACAGTCACATACATAGTTCTGACCCCACACTAGGATGCAAGTCCTGTGCCGTGGGTATCAGAGACTACGAGAGACTTTTTCGGTCTCACAAACACCCAGACCCGAAACAAATATTTGAGGATCACACAAACATTTGTCTCGGTGCGGGGATCGAACCCGCGGCCTCTCGTTTCGCAAGCTGGTGTCTAGCCAACTGCGCCACGGGGCTGTCGAAAATGGTCGAATGATATTACTGTTTACTTTTTTTGTAATTAACTAGAACTTGATTTACCTATTTTAAACTGCATTTAATAAGTTCATAAGGATTCATTCTAAAATATGGAGTGCTCTTTGACATTTAAACTTAATACATGTCATCAAAAAGCAGTGATGGCCTCGAGGTTTAAGCGCGCGGTCGAGAATCTCGGCGGTCGCAGGTTCAAACCCCAGGCACACACCTCTGACTTTTCGAAGTTATGTGTGTATTCACAATGAATTATCACTTGCTTTAACGGTGATGGAAAACATCGTGATAAAATCTGCACACCTAAAAGTTCTTAGGAATTTCTTAGGTGTGTAGTCCGCCAACCCGCACTAGGCCAGCGTGGTGGACTAAGGCCTAAACCCTCTCAGTTGTAGAGGAGGCCCGTGCCAAGCAGTGGGACGTATTTGGGCTGATGATGATGACATGTCATCTTTGGAATGTCAACAATTCATGACACATCCCTTAACACAAAGATTTCTCATACAGCCGGAGAAGATCTATATATTTATGCAATTCAACCTCCGTATCGAGTGGTTACTATGACGAAGTATTAACAGCATTTTATCATGTTTGCATTAAATTACGCGCCATTTCCTAGGCCGCGCGCATTCCTCATTTTGTAATTAGAAAAAAATGAATAATGTAAACTAATTTAATTGATCACGTTTTGAATAGTTATTTTTTATATTTAATTGGCTGTGTGTTTAGTTGCATAGCTGCTTTGAAACGGAATGTGTTCTGTTTTCAAAATTATGGTTCAGCAGTGTTGCCAACTTTTAGGAGAAAAAGAATAGTAATTTTGATATATTTTGAAAGAAGAAATAACTTTAAATATACAACTGCTTCAAGTATTCCTTTAATGTTAATAATATGTATATATTTAAAATATAAATAAATAAATAATATTTATGATATCAGTAAATTGTACCTAGTTGCCGTAGTTATCACCATAACACGAATAAAAATTAAAATAGGTCGGAATAATCTAAGCGCTGTATCTAAAAATAAATAGTAATCTAGCGAAATAAAATTGCGATCTTTTCCTCATAGTACAAAATGGCGGACAATTTTTTCTCCACGTTCTTTGATAATACAACCGCATTTGGTAGCAAAAGCATTAACCACACGAGATAATATTAAACACGCACTTTCTTGCTTTATTTGGTCTGTACACTGAGTTAAATAGTGGCTTAGCAATTAACTAAGTTTTTAAGTACATTTTTATCGAATTTTAATAATAGTTCATAAAGTTTTGTAAATAAATAATAAGATTGAAATCATATGAAAATAACTAAGCAGAGTCCTTATTAGGGATCCAAAAGGTAATAATTATTCTTTGAATGGGAAGGAAAACATCGTAAGGAATCCCGCAAAACTAAAAGTTCTCGAAACCACTTCATCGTTATCATCAGCCCATATAAGGCCTATTGCGGGGCATTGGCCTCTTCTACAACTGAGAGGATTAGGCCTTAGTCTACCACGCTGGCCCAGTGCGGGTTGGCGGACAGAACCGCATACATAAGTATATAAACTCTACTGACCCGCATTAGGCCAGCGTGGTGGACTACATCCTATTTGGATTCAAGATGAGCGTGACCAGCAGTAGGACAGATCTGGCATAGACTTTGGTCTATAGGTACTGTCCAAATTGAGCATCAAACGGCAAGAGACTCCATCTCAAGTTACTACGTAATTTCTATCAAGCGTTTCAAAATAGTTTTTGATACAATCTCAACTCCTTTCACTTAACAGTAGCTTATATACGTAATTAAAGTCCAGATTACACCCAAATAGCTTATCGTGCGTTTCCCACCAGAACACTAAATTTGGTATTAACTGGTAGCACAGACTCCGAGTAAGGCGACAGGCCAGTTTTTACCATTCTATATATGGCTATGTTCTTAATAATGGTAATATTAATCTTGATGTATGTGTAATGTAGTAGGAAAATTTATTACAGTCTTCAATTGTGACTTTTATACGTCTAAGTGTTGGTTTGGCAACGGGTTGGCGCCAGTTTTGTGTGGCTTGGGTAGGCCAAAATTGGAGCAGACAAGTGTTGGAGTAGATAACGCGCTTAGGTAGACGTAGTGTAGGACGTCCTGCAGCACGATGGTCCGACGACTTGAGAAAGGTAGCGGATGGTTAAGGGCTGCTCAAGACCGGGATGGTTGGCGCCTACTTGGGGAGGCATTCGTTCAGCAGTGGACGGCGATAGGCTGAAAAAAAAAGCAAAAGTGTTTACTACACATGTTTCGCTAAAAAGTGATACATAATAGGGGATGCTAGATTGTTCAAAAAACACATTTCCCAACTTGATATTGACAAATTTCTAATGGAAAAACGAACCCTTTTTTGCCCAACTAAGGAACCGATACAATAATTCTAATTCTATTAATCGTCTTTGGTGGAAGTTAATGTCCAGCAGTGGACGTCTTTCGACTGATGATGATGATGAATCATCGCACGTTGTGAAGAAATAAAAAGAACTATATTGTTTGTTTTAAATTTTGAATACCTAATTTACGAAGCTAAAAGTCTTAGCTCTAGTTTTAAATTTTCGTTTATTTCAAAGCTGTCTGTAATAAATAAATCAACGTAGACGAAGTCGCAGGCACCAGATAGTTAATAATAACTAATGATTTAATTAAGTAGACAGGTTAATCTAGAAATAATAACTCAAAGGCGTGCCTTTGGCACTCATAAATTCATAACAGATCAAATTGAAAACGGTCGATATTATTTATAGAGTTACACATAATTGAAGTGTAGCTTTGCTGTTTCGAAGTAAATGCCACATTTGTACGAATTTTGGGCGTAAAAAAAACTTGCAATGAATTTCCTATACTTAATGTTTTGATTTAATGATTACAAAATTTATTTTATCAAGGATTAAATAAATCTACGATTACCTCCTTAGTTGAGCTGCATGAATGAGTCTCGTGTGAAAATGGGTTCCGGGTTTGATTCTCCGGTTGTAAAAGTAATTTAGGAATATTACGATAAGTGATGACCTAGAGGCTTAGGCACGCGGTCGAGAATTTTGGCGGTCGCAGGTTCAAACCCCAGGCACACACCTCTGACTTTTCGAAGTTATGTGTGTATTCACAATGAATTATCACTTGCTTTAACGGTGAAGGAAAACATCCTGATAAAACCTGCACACCTAAAAGTTCTGAGGAATTTCTTAGGTGTGTAGTCCGCCAACCCGCATTAGGCCAGCGTGGTGGACTAAGGCCTAAACCCTCTCAGTTGTAGAGGCGGCCCGTGCCCAGCAGTGGGACGTATTTGGGCTAATGATGATGATTACGAAAGCCTTAAAAGCAGTACTAAGGCTAGAAATTATCTACTATGTTTATTTTAAGACGCAAATGAGTATGAGGTGTAATGATAAACATCGTGAGCAAACCTGCGCACCTAAATTTAAGGAATTTCTTCGTTGTGTAGTCCGCCAACCTGCACTAAGCCAGCGTGTTATACTAAGGCCTAAACCCTGTCAGTTGTAGAGGAGGTCCGTACCCAGCAGTGGGACGTACATAATATATATGGGCTGATGATGTGTGTAGAGATGTACCTCTGCGCACTCCTCAGAGAATTCCATCGTGAGTGCTTAAGTACAATAATGACATTAGATTATATATCCGAGTTTAATTTTCTGGATAGATGAAAATGATTAAAAATGAGCTGGATAATAAATAGTATTAATCTACACGAATTAAAATTCCAATGAAAGTAAAGGGTCAATATATACTGGACACTAATTTCAGTCTTCATCTTCATCCTCTTGCCCTGATCCCAATTCTATTTGGGGTCGGCGCAGTATGTTTCATCCTTACAAACATTCCTATCAGCGGGCTCACGAACTTCATCCATATCTTCTTTGGCTTTCCTCTGCTTCATCCTTCATCTTTAAACAACCCCATTCCTTAAACAAAAAAACTCCCAAGGAGATTTGGCGTAAGGTTGCCGCCCGTAAAACATTCATGCAGTATGGTCCAATTTCAGTTTAAAATCGAATTTAAAAAATCGACGTTAGGCAATAGCGGTTAACCTCGAATCTAGGCGATCGACGGAGAATCACGAACAGGCGAATTCTGCGAACGTCGGTACCTTGTACAGTACACAAAACTATTCCAGGAAACGCGAACAAAAAGCCGATCCGCCGTCGTCTATTACTATTCGTAACGCGTGCTCGGTAATAATACAATTAATTCACGATCTCACATGTGATAACGCATAGTTAGCGTGCTGCAGTGTATTCGAACGCTTTGTGCGGTGAAGAAAAACCTATTCCCTTTGGGAAATGTTACTGCGTGGTTTCCTACACAAGCGTATTGATAGTATATTATACCTAAGTGGCGGTACTTCCATAGAAGCCCAAAAGCCCAGCTTGCCTTACAAAATTCCGAATAATAATCTTTAAGTTTCAAATCTTTATTTAACAAAAGCAATTTGAAATATAAATGAGAATATCCTGACCCCACAATAAACAATTATAAACTAGACATTACACAATTAAAGCTTTTGGGATTCTATTGAAGTACAGCCACTGTTATAATGTAGCCGTTATACGTCCCACTGCTGGGCAAGGGCCTCCGCTACAACTGGATGGCTTAGGCCTTAGTCCAATAATAAGGTGAATAACTGTGGTGTCTAATAAGTAAAAAATATTACATAAATACACCAAACAGTCACATACATAGTTCTGACCCCACACTAAGACACAAGGCTTGTGTCATAGGTACATATAAGAATCTACGAGAGACTTTTCGCCCTCACAAACACCCAGAGCCGAAAAAATGGTCTCATTTCGCAAGCTGGTGTCTTGCCAATTGCGCCATGGGAGCGGTCTATTGCATCTGGTGACCCCACACTACAAGCCTTGTGTTGTTTTAAAAACCAAACGACGCTTTTTAATCTAATAGACATTTGTCTAAGAGCAGAGATCGAATGCCAACCTGCACTGGGCCAGCGTGGTGGACTAAGACCTAAACCCTCTAACATGTATGTAGGGGAGGCCCGTGCTCAGCAGTGGAACGTATATGGACTTATGATGATGAGAGATCGAATTCGAGGCCTCTCGTTGCACAAAATAGTATCTAAATACGTCACGAAAGCTGTCTATTACTTATGGCTTCACCGTTCGTATCGATCTTGAATCAGAGCGTGACACCTCATAATTAATTGAAGTGGACAACTATTTGTAAAAGTTTTTAAACTGACACGATAGAGTGACAACCGTAACTGAGAGCAAGCAAGTCGCCGTCTAAATAGACCATCAAGTGGCGAGACTCCCGTCTACTTCATCCTGGTCTGCTTCTTCATCATTTATTTATTTATTTTATTTATTTATTCCATTGTTGGGCATGGGCCTCTTGTTGGGACTTAGTCCACCACGATGGCCTAATAGGAGGAAACTTGTGGGCTGGTAAATTCCGCAACAGCTTCCAACTCCTCCCTTATATTTTGATAGTTTCGATTTGCGCTGTATATTTGTTTCGGGTCTGGGTGTTTGTGAGACCGAAAAGTCTCTCGTAGTTTCTGATATCTATGACACAAGACTCCTATATTAGTGTGCGGTAAAAACTGTGTATATATATGTGACTGTTTGGTGCATTTATGATAATTTGCGATGCATACTTGATTCATAAACAATAATTTCGTTTAAAAATAGTATTTTAACTCACATGATCTCTTCAACATCCATTAATTATATTAAGCATTAATATCTTCCGTTCAAAGCCATACGATTTAGAAACAGACATGACTAAACATCAGCGCCATAAACAAAACAATATGACAATTATAAGTTCAAGTTTTGAACCTACGACCCGCAATTAAAATATAAATGGTCTGTTTAAACATTCGCACATAACTAAAACCCGTTTAACAAGATCTCAATTAGGCCTCTGTAATTATTACGAACAACTGTAAGCCTACGCCAATATGAATATGTTAATCATTTTATACACTTTAATATTTCTTTACATTTTGATATATGATTACACTTAAATGCCTTGATGGCTAATGTTATATTTTGAATGGCCCCAGGTTCGATGAAAAAATACACAGAATTATAAGTATATAAGAGATTGCAGGGTTTTTTTAATGACACGTCAAAGGTACACCACACTATGTCTGTATTTTTTTAAAGTTAAACGTTTTTTTTACATATACTAAAAAGTATCAAAGCCATTAACCTCATACAAAACCAAAGCTTCAATTAAAATAGTTTATTGTTGCCAAGTGTCTAGCATGCTTTATCGTCGGGTCAAATGCAAATCGGTATTAAATTCGAAATTTAAAACCTTAGCCTGCGCACGCGCCGCATGACTCATGCGCAATAGGGTCACGGTACAGGCCTACCATACTTGTATTGTACCATATACTTACTACGAAACTATATGACGCTTACCAATTTTTGATTGCGTTTCGTTATGAACTGCGATTTAGTTTCTTGATCGTTGTTTTTTTTGTTCGTTGTTGAATTTTTTCAGACAGGAGTATATATACTATAGATATGTTGATGGTTGTTGATGAAGGACAAAGACTGGAGAGGAAAGAAAAAAGGATACATAAATATGTTAGAGGTATTTTTTTTAAATGAACATCGCTGTACGTTATAAATAATTCTATTTCAATGATACATTTTAATTGTATTTCTTTTACCTGCTGTTTGAAAAAAGGAATGAAAAAAGGTTGTATAACTAGATGTGTGTTTAAATTTTACGATGTACATAAAGATATTCATCTGTGACGTAAAATAAACTAGGCGTATCGCTGAAATGTCGTTTTTTTCCGCGAAAATTAATTGATGAATTAATAATAATGAACAAAATGTGAGAAACTCACCTAATTATAGCATTATTCATGGTCCGTGATCCTGAAATTAGTAATAATGAGAATAAAATAATCTTCACTTTTATAAACATATCCGTAAAGACATTATCAAAAAATATAGGCCATAAATTCAAAGTAAAACAATTATAAATCAATTAAAACAAAAAAGTAGTCTTTGTTTGTATCCTTTTTTAATAGCTTGTACCTTGCCGAAAGTGTTATACATTCAATATGGTTAACTTTAAGCATCTCGAAATCCAACGTGAATCCGGCGTAACAAAAAAAGTTTGTTAATTCCGTTTTTTAAATTTCTTTGAACAAAGTTTTAGTAAGGTCGATAATTGATACTGTCAATTACAGAACTGAAAAAAAAAAACAGTTCAAAAAGTATCAAGAATAATGGTGCGTCGTGCACGCGCCTACGCCGCGCCGCTACGTAGGTTCTCGAGACGAATACATTATTTCACTGTAAGTAGGCGAATACTCGATAGATATGAGTGCCGACGACAAATTGTTATTACGAATTAATCGATACTTCAACATCGATTGGTGCTATCTACTAGGCTATGAATTTTCGTTGACAGTGTTTATCAGTGCGAATGATTTACGTTGCCGGACCACCGGAGTGCTGTTTTGCAATCGTTTAAATACATAGTAGGTGTTACTAATGGTCTGTCACCAGGATAATTTATAACATCGATTGTAATCGATTGTATTTTGTATCGATAATGATAGGGATACGAGGAATAAAGATGTAATTATCTTCGAGTGCAATACTTTGGATTTTAATGCGTGAAATATTATTACTCACTCTACAGAGTTGAATAAATCTGCATGACATCGTCCCATTTCTGTATGGGGTTTGTGAAACAATTTTCTTGTGCTTTTAGTAACTTTTGGTTAATAACTTAATGCATACACCCACGCCTGTATTGTCCGAAGGAGTTGTTTAATCAATATTGAATGTGTAGCTTGTATCGATATAATAAAATCGATTAATGTATTGCGTATTGTATCTACAACTCTTTAGACTTAAAAAAAACTCAACTGACCACTTTGAACTGAGACACCCCGATTTTTTTAAATATGTAAGTACGTATATATTTTTCCATCAGTACTTATATGACAATTAATATTTAATTTATACACTATTACGTAGAGAATAGAATATAAAATATTTAACAACATACATATATTCATTTCAGTACCTAATTAATTTTAAACCTAAACCTTCATAACTTCCAACGTTCGTCTGTAAAATGGTAAACAAGGTTATTTTAACGCCGTTTATTTAATGTCAAAAGTACTTGCGCGTTAAAGTGTGATGTATTTCTAATGGTTATTTACTTATTGCAGTAAGTGTCTTGCCGAGCTATGTATAGAAAGGTCAATGACCTGATTTAACATTTTGTTTTTTTAAACCGTCGAGGCTACGTGACAAATCCGTGCACAAAAATGTTGTCTAAAAACACCAAGTGAGAAAAGGAACCCATCTCGACAGTGCAGCCCTGTAGCGCAGATGGCTAGACATCAGCTTGCCAAACGGCCGCGGGATCCATCCCCGCACCGAGACAAATGTTTGTGTGATCCACAAATATCTGTTTCGGGTCTGTTTTCGAGACCGAAAAGTCACTTTTAATTTCTGATACGACACAAGACTCGTGTCTTAATGTGGGGTCAGAAGTATGTAGTCTTGGATGTATTTATTTATCTCTCTACATTTCTTACAATCAAGTACCTACGTGGTGTTAGTTTTTAGTTAACTCTAGAGTTGCTTTTTTCAAACAAGAAATAGTTTACACCAATGATAAAAAGATTACAATTTCCGAATCAGCTCATATATTCTTTGCCTATTTAAAGGACTTTTTAATAAAAGAATATGATAGAATTTATCATATTCTTTTATTAAAAAGTCCTTTAGATAGACAAAGAAATTATCTAATTAGGTAGGAGCGATTATGTTTTATTTTCACTGAATCCTTTCTCGTAATATGTTGCAATTTACCCTCTTCCTGTAAAGTCATATTAATTTAGGCGCTTTCACGGGATGGTTCCTTTACTTCGCTTATCTAATCTAGATATTCTTAATGGCGCACATTAATATTATACCACGGGACAATATACACAAGTACGAACTCGGTATCTACACCTAAGAACGCCACATACGTCATCACCAACATTAGCGTCCTGAGGTAATGATCGCTGCAGAAGCTGCGAGTGGGTCACGACCGCGGCCGTGCGATGATTTATTATCCAATCGTTTAGCTAAGTTTTAAGAGCCTCGTTGGTAAGAGCCTCGTATCAAGCTGGAGGAGAAAGCCTGTCTATGTGTTTTAAGTACTATTTTATTACGTAATATCTTATAAGTGATTTATTTAAAAAGGGTAACATAAAAAGTCCTCGAAACCGACGTGCATGTATGAAGAGGATAATATCAGTTGAGGAAGCTAAAGAAGTGTGTCCAACCGTGGCATTTGGTGCTCTATAATCTCTGCCTATCCTAACGGGAGATAGGTCTGAGTTTATGTATGTATGTAGATAAGTAGGTTTTGCCCGCGGCTTCACTCGATTTCAATTTGGATAACTTGTTATTTTTCTCCATACAAGATAGTGGGCGAAAGGGGGTAGATAGTGGGCGAAATTCGGAAAATTCTCTCGCAGCGGATACCCTTGTCTGGGGTCAGGTGTTATTGGGTTTTTTCATTAGGAAATTCTCAGTGAACAATCGCTCTGGAAATGTTCCTGACAACCTAACGATGTAGGTCATAATAAAAATAAAAAAAAATTAAAATAATGTAGCATTTTAGAAGATTGTTTCCGAATAAGGATGCCACTCACATATTAACCTAATACTACCTTATATCGTATCACGCATTAAGGTCGTAGAAATAATTAATTTAAATTTTGCAATTTACGTAGGGATTTTTCCGATTAATTTTACTATTTTAGAAATTTCAAATAACTTGTAAGTTGAAATTTAAATACGTGTGTCATATGGTCGCTTTAAACAGTAACGAGTCATGTATTGAAGTGAATGTTTTAAATACATTTGAATAAAGTAACTAATATATGCGCCAAATCGGCTGGCAAAGACGCCGCGAACGCATGCGCACGCTACATATCTACTTTCGATGTTTGCTTACTTTGTTTACAATGAAAATTACATAGAAGTTAATGCCCTAGCTCACGTACGCAATACATGAGTCAATCGATATAAAATCAGCAATAACCAGACTGGCCATACAGTCACAATCGTCGACTTAACGATTCATCGATTGTCCTGCGTCGCGTGCCAAACTTGTGCTATTCGCGATGCCATACGATTAATTTATTTATTGAAATCAATACTAATATCTGCCAAGACAATGGCCCCAAATGAAAATGCGTACACGCTTATGGCATGTCGGAATGCTAAACGAAGCGGCGTCATTTATTCAATACGCCATTTTGCATTCGATTTTGAGGTTATTAGATGCAATCGGAATGCGTGCGGCCATGTTTGATTTGCTCGGCTTTATTCGGCTGTGTTCGGTCAACGTCGGCTGCTTATGGCGACATTTGACGTATGTAATGGTATTGTCATAGATTACTTGGAAGATAACGATAATCAAATTCATAGGGAAATTAGTATTAAAAAAGTGCCGATACGTTTGCCCATTTGCAGACTTGTTTTACGATTGTTTTATGACTTGCGGTGTCTTGCAAAGAACAGTGCGGGGTGTCGATTTTATAGGCCTTTGTGACCGATGGTCAAATATAGATTACAATTAAGTGTATTTGTCAAACAATGCGAGCAATAAACTATTAATGCAAGTACGAATGAGCTGAACAATAAATTTTTTCATCATTCGAAAATTTTCCAAACGGTAGCATTTCGTTCTGTCTCAAGCTGATGTCATTTTAAAACACAGACTATTTTAAAGTGTCAATTTATTAAAAGTCGGTTTAGTATTTGGCTATTTTGTATGGAGGGTAGAGGTATTTGGCATTCCAGTACAAAATAAAGATAATAGAAAATGTAAAAGAAAGATAACAAATCCGCAAGCCTCAATTTTTTTCTGTAACACCCAAAAATTACTTCTATAAAATGGAGGATATATTTATACATATGTACGATTATAATACGTAGTTACACAATATAGGTAATCATAATAATATCATAAATGTACTTTTGAAATCTTTGCCTTATAAATAACACACAGGAACAGGAGATACGGCTTTAAAAATCGTTTGCAGGGGCGGCAAATTCTATACACATACATACATACATAACCTCACACCTATAATCCCCGAAGGGGTAGGCAGAGGTGCATTTCTGCACCCACATTTCGCCAAGTATTTATCAGTCCCACGTAATAGGGGGCGAGCCTATTGCCGTTTTTCGGGCACATTTCCAGACTCCGTGCTGTTACCGAGAATTTCGTAATAGGAAAACCCAATAACACTCTGCCCGACCCGGGAATCGAACCCAGGACCTCTAGATCGCACGGCACATACTTGTACCGCGAGACCACGAGGCAGTCCAAAAATTCTATACATTTTTGACAATTGGGTGTTGGTAGTAATTCATGGACCAAATCAGCTTAAAGACCTGAGGCGTTATTAACATTGAAAACGGCAAATGTAAGCATTAGAAGGATAGTTGGTCAAAGAAAAGGCTATGTCCTACAGATTTTAAAAATTTTTCTTTTTTCTTTTTCTAAATTTCAAATCAATGATTAACCTTTTGAATCACATTAATTGACGTTATATTTATGTATCAGATACATTCAGGGCCAAATTCACGGCCGTTACTGCTTCCTATTCCCTTTTTGTAAAGTACATCCATTATCCTTGTATGAAGTACTTAGAGCTTGGGTGAGCATGTGGATTTTTCTCCTATAGTTTATGATTTTCAACCTTCTTAAAGGTAGTCTAAAAGAAATAGCTCTTATCGCTAGGATCGCCTATTGCAATTTAACTACTTTTATTATTGTGTTTTTTGGTTGTTTTTTGATGCGGCTATAATAAATAGTTATCTAATATCTTTTGCATAGTTGGTTAAATACAGAAAAGCGTGATTGAAGACATGGAAGGAGGCAAAATAACTGTTTTTAGACTCGTCCAACGTTTTCATCTGTATCTCTTAACGGAACCGCAATTTTAATTTATTTTGTAAAATTTATGTATGTATGCACTATACTTTTTTCTTTTAATTCTGTCACCCAAGCAGTTTTTAAAACACCAAGAATTTTTTCCATGACCCAACCATGCAACAAGTATTACAACTAATTAGATTCAGTATAGCTATGGTCATGCGCGGCTCAATTGACTCATTTCCCGTCGTACGTCAGTTGGCACTGGCTCCTGGAGGATTTTCCTTCTGCATTTTTATGGATTCCTGGTACTTTATTTTATTGACGTCATAGATTACGTCATGAGCCAACAATGGGGATCCAATGCTTTGCTAAATTATTCACGTGTGTTGTAGGAAGGTTTTCAGATCGTTTGAAATTATATTTGTATTCATATGTATTGTTGTCACTGTTTTACATTCTCATGCTTGTATGATTGTATGCGATGAGGTAAGTAGAGGCTTTTTCAACAGTAAAGTTTTGTGCAAAAAAGAGCGTATTGTCAAATACAATATTTGACTTCAAGCTCCTACGGATATTTTGATAATGAAAAACCTCTTAAACTCTGCTATAGCTGAGATTCAAACCGAATAAAGCAACGGTGTATTTCTTCAACTTAGCAAGCCGAGATTAGATCTTAGTAGACCGGGCTTTCTCCTCAGAGCCACACTTTTAACAATTTTCAAGCTACCTCTGCAACATCATCATCATCAGCTTATATACATCTCACTGTTAGGCACGGGCCTCCTCTACAACTGAGAGGGTTAGACCTGAGTCCACCACGATGGCCTAGTGCGGGTTGGCGGTCTACACACCTATGAAATTCCTAAGAGCTTTTAGGTCATATCATCAATAATTTTATGGGGAGAAAAAATCTGCAATGTTTTTTCCGGAAACTAATATTTACGGATTACGCCTTAGTTTACCACGCTGGCCTAGTGCGGGTTGGCGGTCTACACACCTAAGAAATTCCTAAGAGTTTTTAGATCTCCTAAACATCCTCACTATGTTTTTCTTACCGGTTAAAGTGCGGCAACAATTATAATTTTCAAGAGGCAAACTCATTTTCGTTTAATAAGCGTAATTTGCACCAGCTGTATGAAGTCCAAGCAGCTATTTATTGGTCAATATGTAATTAATTGTACGCAGATAATTATACCAACACAAGACTGCACTTAACTGCATCTCGTTTGCTTATCTCCGCTGATTACTTCCTACACTTTCTATTGCATTCATCTTTACTATCTTACCTTTATACTGTGGGGTTCAAAGTTTTTTTTTTTGTTAATTCGCATTGCTTGTCAATTTAGCCGATGTGAGAATTTACAAAAAAACAAAACATTGTCAGAACACATTGGACGTCTTTGGGGGAGGCCTATGTCAAGCTGTGGACGTCTTTAGGCTGATGATGAGAATTTAGGTCAGGTCTTTAACTAATTCGTACCGGTTGGAATTAAGATAATGATAAGAAATATTGTTTTGTTTGGTCGTGCAGCTGGCTGTAGATTTTCTAAGCATTCTTTAAAACTTACTCCATAGAAATTTAGGTAACGAAGCTAGAGTTAACTAGTAATTTTATTTAGTACACATACATACATAAGCACTCACTCCTATATTCCACGAAGTCACCCCTTTGTGACGTTTCGTCAGATGTGCATCACTACACCTTATTTTCATCAATTCGCTTTGGTCCAACGTAATAGGGAGCGAGCCTATTGCTGTTTTTCGGGCACGATTCCACACTCCGTACTGTTACTGAGAATTTCCTAAAGGAAAACCCAATAAAACTTTGCCCGTCCCGGAAATCGAGCCCAGGACCTCTGGTCAGTCTCGGGCAGACTAGATGTTATTTAGAGGAGTGCGTATTTTTGCTCTTTGTCTTATTTCAGTTTTGTAGCAGCTACTTATTGTAGATTATAGTCAATGTGTTTGAAAGGTCATGTCCTTTATTTGTACAAAATCAGTGTCAAATATTTACGATTTTTCGCCCTAGACCGCCATGGTAGAATGGTCTGTGCTCAGAGAAGAATGAGAGCTGATAATAATGATAATAAATTTAATTACGTTCAAATCTAATGCATTGTACCATGAAATATATATTTGCATTTACATATCTAGTCTGGGTTGAATTCATATAATTATAAAATACTATTTTTTGTTGGACATTACAACTCAGCTGATTTTATCTTCGTATTTACTTTTGTTTTTATGTTTAATTTTAGTGGAATGTTGTATAGATAAAAACATTAACTTTATCATGTATTTGTATAGTAATTTTAGTTGCGTTTAAATTAAGAATACCAGTTGGTTTTATGGCAAAGTGATTTTAAATACTTTGCCATAAAACTGCTAAATACTGCTAAAGTTGGCTATTGGCAAAACTATTTTCATTTACACTTACTGTCTGCCTAATAGTAAGTTATATTCTTGTTTTGTCAATTTGTTTAGTACCTACTTTAACATAACACTATGATTTCAAATGAATTATCAAGATGTTTTTGCTTTTATTTATATATTTTTTTAATTCGGCTAAGACAAATTTCACAAAATAAAAATACTGGCCACAAAAAAAAAACAATCTCATAAAGGAGTAATAAAAAATTGTGACGTCAACAACGTTACCTATTAATAATTCACACGTACATACATAGTGTAAATCACAAATTAATTCAAAGTAGCCAATGTCATAATCACAGAGAGAAACGGTCTGCGATTGGTCGACCGAACCGTATATCACGTTAATTACACCACATTCCACGCTATAACTGACCATATTTCACACAGTTGGCTATGAAACGCCTCCCGTAATGCTCACAGCTAAAAATCCGACCTCCTTTCTATGTAAATACATTGCCTTTTTAAATTCTATTGCGTTTAATTACTGCATTAAGTTGTGCTATAAAAATATTGTAAGTTGAAACGTTTTAATTAATACGATTGTAGGTACTTGGATATTTTTTTTTATCGAGATGCAGGAATGGAGTTAGATGGGTGCGTACATGAGGTAGTTGTAGGTTACTAAATTTTATTTATTAATATATAAAATAATTCGACATGAATTTAATTGACTACAAAGCTAAAATATGCCATCCTTAATTTAATATGGATGCAGTTGCCATGAAAACTATCCGATCCAGCAAAGGCACTTAATAGTACCTATCGTGCCAAAATTTATATCTTTCTGTAATGGTATAAGTTGTATACAAATTTGCAAAAATAAGTATTAAACATTTTATATATTTGATATTGCTTAGTTATAAATTTTGACAAATATCTGTTGAATGACTTCAAGTAATAATATTGAATAAATAGCGTTTTTTAAATTATGGGATTAGATAAGGATTTTTATAAATTGACTTTAGGTTCATTCATTTAAAGTTTTTGCATGTAAATTTTTAAAAGGGGACGTAAATATATTTTAAAATAGAACAAAAGAGCCATAACTTAAGTGTAGTACATTTTCATGTTTCGAATACTCATTCATAAATGGAATTGAATTTAAATTCCATTACAATTTAAAAATAGAAGACATGTTATACAAGACTATAAACAGATTTAGTATGTAAATAGAATTCTCAATGTGTATTTATATTTATAATAAATAGAATCGTCGAGAACATTAATAAAGATATAAAACATAACGCGATATGTCGTGTCTAAAGCAATAATTACCGCCAACAGCCGACCAATCGTTACATTTCACGCAGTGCGGTGCGTCGGCTGTTCTCTGTTCCATATTCATACTGACCATCGCAATACCGGACAGTGAAGTTGACAGCCACTGTACCGCCTCTCCCTTTGAGTACGGCTCCGTACCGCCGACCAATGGACGCGGGCCGAGGCGACCAATGGCCGGGCTGCGCGTGCGCAAGAATTGCGCCGTTTACCGGTAGGGTTGAGATGAGATGCTGCATGATATAAATGGGGATCTGAACGACCGTTACGGAAATATGTACTGGTTTGATGTGCTACAAGGCCTGTTGATGCGTTTTGTTTTTGCTATTGGTTATGTATTTGCGTTTTGTTCACAATTGCAATATTACATAGGAAAAATTGAAATTACTTTTTAATTGTTTTATTTTTTGCTTATTCATGGTATGCTAATAGGTTATGTATTAATTATTTTAATGTCAGATTAATGCGATATAAATTATTTAAATAACTTATAATAAATAATGTTGATGTCTGGATTTCTCGAAGTATAATCCAATGAAAATATGAATATTAAGGTATTTTTTGTATCACCTGATGATAAAATGATATAAACTTCTAAATTTAAAATTAACATTAAGCCTTGCATTTTATACATTTCATAATTTGATTAAAATTTTAATGCATTCATTAGCATATTTTTGACATGATAATTATAATATTTTCCCGCCGTTGCGTCAAGTCAAAAACAATAAAAAGTAAAAAGGTCAACGATACCAAAGAGTTTAAATATATCAATATAAAAAAGCAGTATAACCATTACACGAGAGGAACAATAAAAGCAACCCTACTGGATCTTCACGCGATAGCATCGCGTTTTGTCTTCAAATGTCGACATTATTTATCGATAACGGAGCGGTGCTTTGACTGTCCCGACACTAATTGTGTGTACTATCGATATGGACGGTAGTGCGGAGAAAAACTGCCACGTTGAATATGCAAATGCAGTTTATCTTGATACTTTGTTTGAAAATCTTGATGTTATGTGCTCTGCTTTCGTTCGATGTGTTCCCAAATAAATAGAGTATGAATAAACAAAAGGGAATTTCGCCATATTTAAATGTTGTACTCTATATTTATATCTTACATATGGTTGTGGTTTAAAAAACTATCATAATCGTTATTAATTGTTTTTGGAACCGCACACAAAAAGTATGGTAAAAAACTACATAAAAATTAAATAAATAAATACACCCAACAGTCACATACATAGTTCTGATCCCACACTAAGATACAAGTCTTGTGTCGTGGGTATCAGAAACTACGAGAGACTTTTCGGTCTCACATACACCCAGACCCGAAACAAATATTTGTGGATCACACAAACATTTGCCTCGGTGCGGGAATCGAACCCGCGGCCTCTCGTTTCGCAAGCTGGTGTCTAGCCAACTGCGCCACGGGGCTGTCATAATTGTAAATAATTACATACATATTTGCTTAAGATCGTATTGTTGCCAGCATTGATTCTAAGAATTTTTGAGAATTTTATGTCAAATCTTAGTGGTCGCCCGTTCGAATTTCAGACCTCTGACTTTTCGAAGTAATGTGTGTATTATGAATTATCACGTTAACACCGACGGAAACATCGTGAGAAAACCTGCACACCTGAAATTCTTCGGAATTTCTTAGATGAGTAGTCCTCCAACCCGCACTAGACCAGCGTGGTGGACTAAGGGGTTAGGCCCTTCTGATTAAAAAAATTGCTACAAATACAGCTTTATCGGCAACCTCTTTTTCGGTAGGTACACTTACAAAAGTACGTTTAACTAAATATTGACGCACTAAGATAAATATTTGTGAAGAGAAGCGTCAACACGAAACCACAAATTTGTCAAAAATACTATTTGAAAATATTTGTATTTTAAAATATTTAAAAAATAATTTCGAATTTCGAAAATAAGTATCCTTTTTTTAACCTAATAGGCGATAAAGTATCTAGTGCTGTTTAATCTCAACCACACAAACGCTTCTAATTTTAAATTGCTTTACATTGCCTGTTCATTAAATATTGCATTACTACAATTAGTAGGTACAAGAGCAATGCATGTTGTATTTTTGTTTTTATTAAATGCCAACATCATAGGGGAAAATATATACAAAAATATGTCATAGTAGTTTCTGTGAGCAAACAGTGTTATTCCAAAACAGCGGATAAGCGCAGTTATTTAAAAATAAATGCATATTATTAACTAATATTGTATTTTTTTTTAAGGATGAGCATTATAATCCGACTTCATATAAAACCCCAAAAATAAATACTATTTTTTTCTCATATTATTTTTTATTAATGTACTACGAACTTAATTTATACATTTCATTTAAAAAATTCAATGTTTTCGATGCTTGGGAAGTTATGGCTTAAGAAAATAAGAATCGGAATCTTCACGAAGTAAAAATTTACATGAAATTTTATTACTCGTCACTCATCGGTGTATAAATACCGACTATGGTAATTTTTATACACCGTCGTTGATTTTCTACTACGTCATTCCATATTTAAATTGCAAATGTGGCCAGATTTCAACATTTTTCGACCGCCTTTTGAGTGGGTGTTTCATAGTGTGAGTGTGGGTGTTTTTACTTTTTTTTACCCAAGGAGTTTTTATAAACAGCCAGTCCGTTTTGATATTTATTTTCATAATAAACGTATAATTTATAGGTATAATGTTATTTTCATGTTAATGTTATGAAGTTGCTGAAGGACGAGTTAAGTTAAACCTTGCTGTCTTAAAAATTACAGCATGAATTCATCACTTAGCATCAACATGTTTAAAACTGTATAAAACTGTTTTTAGAAGAAGAAATAGTGATTAAAGCCATGTATTTTTTTTGTCCCCATTATTAGTTTAGTAAATTAATTTTTGTTTGGTAAAATAATTTAAAGAACACGATTGAAGTTTTATGGTTTATTGCTTATCTTACTCCTGTGTCAAATTAACTGCAAAAGTAACTTAAAGTACTGCAGATCTTAAATCTGCTATTATATTTACGCGCCAATAAATCCATATTTTTCATATGGAATAAGCTATTAAAACCAACAAAATGGCGCCCTAGAGGTTGTTAACATCACATTTTAGGTACGAAAAGATTTATATTCTTTTTAAGTGTCAATATAGTTAATTTGGACAGCTATTCGACCATAGAATCAATCAATCAAGCCTTCTATAGGTTGATTTTTTTAGTTCCCTCCTTTAGGCGATGGCTGCTTGTTCATAATGCCAATGACTTCGCAGTTAAACCGGCCCATTGATGCTCACACATGACATGCTCGTGTTCAAAATTAAATGTAATTACGTAGGTGTCAATTTTAATACGATGAATATTATTTTATATTTATTTTTTGGTTGAACGAGATATTAACAATGAAATATAGGACACAGTAATAAGAAGGATTTTTCAATGATAACAGTACAATTATGTGTATGATGTAAAAATATTTAAAATTAAAACAGTACCTATTAAAAATGGTCTCTATGCTTCCGATCTCTCCACCATCCTACGGTTGCCTGGAAGAAATCGCCGATAGCGATAAGGCCGACATTTGTGACACTACCTTATTAAGTTTTACCAATACCTATGTTGTTTCTATTTATATGGTGTACAATAAAGCATAATAAAAAAGGCGTAGCTACAGCTACTTATCTAAGATTTAGGTATAATCATTATTATATGTAACACACAATAATATGACTACAATTTTAAAAATATGTACTACATACGCTGATCTGCAAAGGCATAAACAACATTACTACTCATAGAATTTGTTTACTTTATTTTTAAGTCCCACGTAAGAACGGGTCAAGCCTATCCGTTTCAATTAATAAAAAACAATATTTTATTCAAGATTCTTTGATATTTTTAATTGCCAGTGTTAATTAAATAGAAAGGCCTTGATGAACGGAGATAATGTTAGCATGTCGTATTATAGTGACATCATATTTCAACCTTATACGGTTAAGGAAAATGCAACAAAAAATACATCGACTTGTGTCACACGCGACGCTCATTTTTCACAGCATTGGGAATTGTAAAATCACTGTGGATCTGTTCAGTCTTTACCTATATGTTTGATTTTTTATTTGGTTTTTATTATATTTTTTCCTTTTTATCAGATGTAATTATTTAATTGGAAAAATGTGAAGATTTTTGAATCAGGAAGAAGGAAACGGGATATTTTAAATTTGTAATTTGTCTATGTTTGTTTTTGTACTGAGAACGTAACAAGGGGGTTGATGCAATATTTTCATTTTAAAAGCACCGATTTACTGCGATTCTGTATATTACTTTATTTGTTAACGTTATAATATTATATTCTATTGCAAATAGTACTGTAAAAATTTATTATATATTAAAATGTTGGGTGATTGCAGTACTTAAAAAATGCTGCTCATTTTACCACTATATAAATAATTATCATCTATTAACTATATTACGAAATCGAGGCTGTTAAGCTTTCAATTTGTACAGATTTTTATATATTTCAGTACACAGATAGAAAGGACCTTCGAGAAGGATATAGACTATTTTTATGTTAGAAAAAAAAAAAATACAACTATTGTTTTAACAACTGACACATTTTCCTTTTTACTTTGAACCTTGTTCTGAATTCTACGCAAAAAATATCTCATAAAAGTTACATCATAAGATTATATCCATGACAAAAATAGCCTGCTCATGACGTCATAAAGTCACGACATACCTTCAATAAAGCCGAAGTGCGATCTAATTTCTGCGTCAAAATGTCGCGGGTGAAAAAGTCGTCCCGTTACGTTCGCGAGTGGGCGGACGTTGAATGGAGCGCTTTAGATAAACCATTTCGAGTTCATGGAACCAGTTATGAACACCGCTAATTATATTTGAGGGTATGAATTTATGTATCATTTGCATATGTACATGAAAAAGTATATAACCTTTGTGGCGCCGAGAGGTCGTTGCTGATTAAATTATTTTAAGTGGGGATGGATGAAGGCGCTTACGAAGCATAAATTAATCTATACATACGATGTTTTTTTAACTTTTCATGCACTTAACAAAGAAGGTTTTAAGTGTTTACAGTAAATTAGCAAGATGTGACTTTATTAGTGTTGCGTGGCGGAACTTCCATAGATGCCCAAAATCATTACACGTTAATTGTGTAACGTTTAGTTTATAAAAATGTTTATTGTAGGGTCAGGATATTCCCATTTATGTCATTTTTATTTTATAAAGATTTAAAGCTTAAACATTATTCGGAATATTGTATTGCAAGCTGGGATTTTTGGCTTCTATGGAAGTACCGCCACTGGTTGCTTGGTACCACCTCTTCCTGTAGTATTTTTGCTCCAATATATCACTTATGGTGTCAAAATAACCTAGATAATGATTTAGCAGTGATGGCCTCGAGGTTTAGGCGCGCGGTCGAGAATTTCGGCGGTCGCAGGTTCAAACCCCAGGCACACACCTCTGACTTTTCGAAGTTATGTGTGTATTCACAATGAATTATCACTTGCTTTAACGGTGAAGGAAAACATCGTGATAAAACCTGCACACCTAAAAGTTCTTAGGAATTTCTTGGGTGTGTAGTCCGCCAACCCGCACTAGGCCAGCGTGGTGGACTAAGGCCTAAACCCTCTCAGTTGTAGAGGAGGCCCGTGCCCAGCAGTGGGACGTATTTGGGCTGATGATGATGATGAATGATTTAACAATTTACCCAAACGGACAAGCGGATCTAGATTACAGTAGAAGTTAAAAAACTATCGCGGGATGTTGTGTTACGAGTAAAATTAAAATGTGTTGGGTTAAATAATCTGACATTACGCGAATTGATGTGAGTGTGAGTTTTTTGGCAAATATATATATTTGACATTGTGATGAGTTTAAAAAATAGTACCTATTCAGATTGTAATTTTTTATTTTTTGTTTCAGGTAAGTTTACAAGCTGTTTTATTCAAACCGTATTTACGTGGTAAGTGATAAAATTAAGAGTGTAATTCAAATTTAAACTAAAAAACTAATAAGAATATTTTTTCGAGTTGAAAACGTTACTCGAAAGATGATAAGTTAAACACGTACAGAACCTAAAAGTATTATGATAACCGATATAAGAAAAGATCTCGAAATCATAAAAATTTAAAGAAGAAAATAAAAATAATTTGTCAACTAGCCAACAAAACGCGTCTATTCTTCCACTTTCAAAAACAACGGATTTGGAAAAAAAAACAGACAAATATTGCAAAACAAATGAGTTAAAAAAATTACTTGACGCTGTTAAACTTTTTTGGAATTTAAGTTTCTTTAAGACAATCATTTTCATATTCATATATCAACACATAACAGTTAATTGTTCTCATCAACTTGGCGTTTTGAGAAAACAAACAATTCTAACTGTATAGAAGATAAAATTTTGATGATTCACCCTGAAATAATATAAATATTTGTTTTTTCGTGACAAAACCAAAGACAAAAGAAAATGTTGACTTCTGAAGTCAATGAATCTTTGAAAGGTTGAATACACATTAGTTTGTCAACAACTGCGTTATACAGAAAAACTTTGTAAATCTAGCCTTACAGATTCTCCATTTATTTTTTACTTTCGGTGTACATTAACCTATATCTGTATTTAATTTATCCCAGAACCGAATTAAACGAAGAAAATTTCGTTTTCTCATTGGATTATTGAATTTGCGAAGTAAAAAAGTTTAAATTGTACATCTTTTTCATATTGTGAAATACGAAACTACCTTCCTGGGTACATTTATGTCGAAAAAAAACTCTCCATGACCTAATTTTTCAATTGCTTATGGCTAACATTCAGTCTTTTCATAATGAAATATAAACGTGTAAACTATTTATTAAATACAAATATTAAAAATCATCATACGACATCTCATCAACTTTGACACCCTTTAATGGCGTCAAACGTCAAAAATATTAAAACATCCATAGACAAAAGCTGTTGCTACAAAGGCGCGGCATTCACGACGCGACAGCGAGCGTGTCACGTGTCCGACTGGCGGCCAGTGTTAATGAATGGCGGGTAGACAATGGGTGTTCGAAATTTAAACAACTTTTTGTTCATAATTCTTTTTTAAATTTAAACGTCCACAAAGGTTCTTATAAACTTTTTAATTATTAGTGCAATTTTTGAAATGTGAATACAATTTCGCGGAGATCTGGTCAGGAGTATTAATGAGCTGTAATGGCGAGTTTCTTCTTCATTAAACGCGTAATTGTACAGAGCTGCGTGACTATAACAAGCTAGACGCTTCCACGTATTTTGCGCATATGCATCAATAGTAGGTACCCATTTTATTGCGATGCAAAATAATCTAGAAAACTGTTATTTATTTTTGCGGTAATTTCTGGCTACATATGTCCTAGTATTCATTGTTCGAGGAATTACTATAGGTACTTATGTTTTTAAAACCGAGTTTACAATATAAAATTGAATCACTTGAAGAATATCAATGTCGATTTAAACACCCAACAGAGGCGCTGGCCACCGGGTGACCTTCAATCATAACACAATAATCATATTTCAATGAACAGAGTGATATCAATATAATAGACCGTTGGAACATTTTAATGAGTTGGCCATCGTTGAGGGCATTCGGCCCGCCGCTGTACAAGGTGCGTCTGAATAATCGTATGCATTTGTATGCAGTCGCAGTAGGCCCGACCGCCCGCCGATACACGACAAAAGGACGTAAGTGATAAACCATTGTACAGCAATTAGCACTTAAATAGGCATGTTATTATTTTTAAATTTGCTACGTGCGCCGGCGGAATATAGAACGGTTTTGGTCGCGAAATGCGGTATTTTTTTGGTGCGCGACATAAGTTTCGTCGATTCTAATGAATGTGAATATGACAGGACATGTCGGTCGCATAGCGGCGTCTTTGAAACGGTCGCTTTTAGCAAGCCTTCGGTGTGCCTATTCTGTTGTAACGCCAAATGAATGTTAGATCTTGTTTTTTTACCACGTTACTGAGAAAAACGAAACGTGAGGACTTTTTGCTTTATTTCCATGTATCAATTGTAAATTTTGATGTAGAATCTTTAGTGATTATGTTATCCTTGTTCAAATTCCAATATAATGAGAGATATTAAAATCTCTGATATTGACAGTAAAATTATTAAATAATAAACCATTTTCAGCATAAAACAGAGAAAATCATAGTCCATCTACACAAATCCTTATTCAATCCCAAAATATACATAATCTAAGTCAACACGGAGTACTTCTGAAAAGGCTTGCTACAACCAAGTGCAGGAAGTTCAAATTAAATTCAATATAAAATATTATACTGCTTACTTCATATGATACCGTAAAATGTTTCGAATAATCCTCGCGATCGTCACAAACCCCGGAACACTCAGCAATCGGGAATCGAGTTGTGAAGCGAAGAATGACACCACAAACTGTTCGAAGTAATTCGCTGCATTAATAATAATACATACGAGTACATACATACATCCTTCCATCTATACATAAATACATAACCTTGTTGAAGGCGGTCAAATAAATTAATTTTAAGTGTTAAGGATAATAGTATAATCTTGCACCTCTGTGTCAAAATGGTGGTACACAAAATGTAAGAAATACGACTTAGTCCCGTAGTACGGCACGTGCGTCTCACCTACTGTTTTGGCTTAAAATGCACACTTATAGCGTAAATAAGCTACTTCGCCGGTCTATAGTATATACATACATAAACTCACGCCTGTTTTCCCCGAAGTAGCAGGCAGAGGTGCATTTCTGCACCCACATTTCACAAGTCCCACGTAATAGGGGGCGAGTCTATTGCCGTTACTATGTTATACTGTGAATTTCCCAATGGAAAAATCCAATGACACTACCCGTCCCGGGAATCCAACCCCGGGACCTCTAGATCACACGGTAGGTACATACAAATCATTATCATCAGCAGTCCATATACGTCCCACGCTTGGTATGAGCCTCCTCTACAACTGAGGTTTAGGCCTTAGTCCACCGCGCTGGCCTAGTGCCGGTTGGCGGGCAAAATAATCGTAAATACTCCCATTTTAAGAGCACAAACATACTTGAGCCGCGTGAGCTACGAGGCAGTCAATAACAGAACACGAGTAATAGCATAATGTAACCGTAATTTCTTCCAATAATTTATGACGTTGCAATCACAATTAGCGATTAGACCGAAGAAATCATTTAATCCTTGCGACTAATTTGGCGAGTCGTAAATATAACTGTAACAGCGTAGACGACTATTTTTCCTCGAGTTTTTATTTATAAAAAATATTATTTATTATGCCTCGACTGCCTCGTGGTCTCGCGGTACAAGTATGTGCCGTGCCATCTAGAGGTCCTGGGATCGATTCCCGGGTCGGGCAAAGTGTTATTGGGTTTTTCCATTAGGAAATTCTCAGTAACAGCCCGGAGTCTGGAAATGTGCCCAAAAAAAAACGGCAATAGGCTCGCCCCCTATTACGTGGGACTGATACATACCTGGCGAAATGTGGGTGCAGAAATGCACCTCTGCCTACCCCTTCGAGGAATACAGGCGTGAGTTTATGTATGTATGTATTTATTATGCATAAGATAATTTAATATTAGTTTCCGGAACAAACATCGCAGAATTTTTTTCTGTGCATATAAATGATTTGAAAGATTCACAGATGGCATTTCCTTACTCAATAATATTTTTTTGTAGTCCGTTTATAAGAAAATATATCTACTCCCATACCTTTACAGTAATGATGACATCATTTTAATAAATTGCAATATTAATTGCACAGTTTAAATACGTGTCTTAGGTTTTAGTAAGAAATGCTATTTTGACAGCCCCGTCGTGGCGCACTTGCACCACCTTGTGAAACGAGAGGCCGCGGGTTCAATTCCCGCATCGAGACAAATGTAGGTATGTGTGACCCACAAATATTTGTTTCGGGTCTGGGTGTTTGTGAGACCGAAAAGACTCATAGTTTCTGATACCCACGACACAAGACTCGTATCTTAATGTGGGGTCAGAACTATGTTCTTATGTGACTGTTGGGTGTATTTATTTATTATTATTTATTTACTGCTGGGCATAGGCCAAATGCTCACCACATGTCTCGGTCCAAAACTTTCCGTCTACATATATTGCACGATATATAAACTAAACTATAATATATCAGATAATAATCCAAATAATATCCAATTAATTGCGTTCGGCCGATTATAAACGCTACTTTATTGTCGATAAACATTACTTAAGACCTTGTGACATTTTGCACAGGCACAACCAATCGATTCCACAGACCTCATAATGCACGCGTTTATCTTAATATGGTGTATAATTAATGATATTTGTAAGAGAAA
Organism: Hemaris fuciformis; assembly: GCA_907164795.1. NCBI lineage: Eukaryota > Metazoa > Arthropoda > Insecta > Lepidoptera > Sphingidae > Hemaris > Hemaris fuciformis. Next base: position 4,586,133 of record OU015455.1, on the reverse strand, counting down.
TACATCGAACTTGTCTTATTATGCTGAAGCTAGTTTTTACTGTGTGAAAGGTTTAAGTATTTGAAAATCTTTGTGGCGCAGTGCAAGCAGGCAAGCTCGTTAAACGAGAGGGTTAGGACTCGATGCTTACATCGAGACAATATATTTGTGATCCAAAAGTTTTTGATTAGGGTCTGGGTGTTTGTGAGACCGAAAAGTTTGATTATTTTTGATACAGAAATAAAATATCATTTCCGCAACTTCATTGAATAAAACGCAAAATTATATTCATAAATATTAAAAACATAAAGAGATATAACCATAAATAAAACGCAAAAAGACGGCTAATCACCGCGTCAATGGCGCGCTTTATATTTTAATTACTAAATTGATCATTAATTTCCAGCTCTAATTATTGATGAAATTGGTTTAATTACATCTACTAGTAAAGTAAGTAATTAAATTGTACGTCGATTTACTTTGTATTATAATTTTTAAAGCTACTCCTTGAATTCAATGTTTCGGATATTTTACGATAAAAATATTCATAAAAATATCAAAAAATGACCGTTTTCCTTAAATTTTCATTGATGATATTTTAATTTAAATTCATGAAAATTATGTCTTTGAGATTGTAGAAATATAGTAGGTATTTCAAAATAGATTGGACATGAAAGAAGGATTGAGTGGAATTCAATTTCTAACTATAATATTGTTCTTTGAACATCAACAGTATTGCTATTAATAGTATTAATTTCCCTAGATTATCCTTGAGGTACATATACGGACTGATCCCGGCCCGCGACTTCCTAGGAATTCTTGGATGCATTACTCTAAAAATACTTTGGTCTTTCCAGACGAATATAAGGTACCTACGAAATAGTTTTCTCATCCTCACACCTTTAAGTTCCCCTACGCTAACAAACCAACATCTTATCAATCATTCATTCACCGATTCACAAATCGGAAATCAATCTGAAGTGAAAATATTACCGCATCGTGTTACACTCATTCATCGGATCAGTCTAAACACGGCTCGGGTGCCTGGCGATGTTATTAAATATCTTTGTATAAACATTCGCGGTTGATATTTAAATACTGCCGTGAGAAGTGGAAACTTATGATTGGCTGTTGTACTTTCGTGGCCCTCTGTTTTATAATGTCGCGGAAGTCGCTGTGAAAATTTATCGATTATATTTTAATTTAATAATGTCCGCCATAGGTGTAACCTCTTTGAATTTCGAACACATTCTGATTTCTTTTTAATCTATGGAATAAAATTTTAAAAAAGAACACGATTGATTTCAGTTCTAGCTGACGTCTATTCGTGGAGGTTGCACTATTTCGTGGATTATGCCAAAAATGTATTATGACAATAGACATACCTACTTGGCATGCAACTATCAAACAAAGAGAAAATAAAATATTCTCTACCTCATTATTTTTATTTCTTTATAAAGCAGCTACCATTCTTTCGTAACCCACTGTGTCATTCCGCCAATTTTTAGTAACGACTCATTAATAAGTGGCAGTGTCATGTTTTTGCTGAAAACACCGAAGGCGTGAATCCAATACGTTGTAAATAAATTAAAACACAATCATGACAAACATGTCGTGTAAAAATCGCATTCCGTTTCCATTAATCACAAAACAAAATTTCGCATTTAATTTTTACACCACAGTTCGGGCGAGCACACGTAACTCAAAAGAAAGAATTTTCATCGCCAAATCGAGACGAATCGGCACAAACGTGCCTCTCGGTAACCTAACAGGTAAAAAGAGGCCAAATGGAGTCCAGCCAGGTCTCGTATGCCACAAATGACCAGACCGCGTGTGTTAAATTAACGCGCAATATTTTGCTCAAAAACGGCGGCAAGCCTCATGTTTCACGCTGTTTATTATGGGTTTGTACGGGTCTGTGGGACGGACAACTTGTTGGCTAACGTGTTGGGCTTTGGAAAAGTAAGTCATAGTTGTAAAATAATACAATATTATATAAATATGTGTAACGGTTGTGTTTCAGAGTTTGTCATTTTACAATTTGTCGGATCCTTGATATATGTATCTATTTACATGATACATGATCTTGATATATTTATAAACAGAAATAAGATCGCTCAAAAACTTTACTTCATTTTTATTTATTTAATGTACGTCAAAACGATTCACTTACAATCAGATGCATGGAACCAGAAATTTTCATGTTTTACGGTACATATTTTTTTATATTCGACTTAATGAAAAACTTAAACTTTCAAGAATGTTGGCTCAATCTTTCGCTGAACTACTGATCTGTGTGTATGGAACAATACGGTGAATGCTCACCTTTCCTCGGAGCACAGATTAGGTACGGCCCCGGTGCTTTGGCGAAGAAATTACTCTGTACCGCGCAGGAACCTTTCTTATTGTGCATACGGAAATGTACGTATTGCGAACTGAGGTCATACCGTTGATGGTTTGCATATATTTCAGTATTTGTATATTTTTGTCGCAAATTTGTCTATATATCGTTATTATGTTAAGAGACTTGCAGTATTGTGAGTTGAACTTCTATGAGAAAATGATTAGAGACACCTTATGTGGAACCTACAATCGCTATATTGTAAAAAGAATTTACCATTTGCATAACATTAACATTTGGGGAGACCTGTGTTTAGCAGTAGACGCCTTTCGGCTGATGATGATGATGATCAGTCAGCGCAGACAACAAATCGTTTTAATAGCCATTATCACGCTCTATACGAGGCTAAATAAAAAAAATGTTTCAAGACAGTTTAGCTTTCTCAAGCTAATGCGGTTTTATAGACGTCACATGTACGATGTTTTTCTTCATTACTATATTTGGCTATATAAATATACCCATGTACCAATGGAACTCTTAATATTCGTCAAAGACCATTCAAAGCTCCACACTTTATTTTGTGACTCAGCATTCCGGAGTCGTATTTCGATAACACATACCTCTGATAAAGTAAGGTAAAATGAGAGGTGACGTGGAGCTAAACCTATACACTATATATTAGATTAAATTGATCCGAATTAATAAACTATGATTTTTAAACGGTGAAGGAAAACATCGTGATGTGCAGGTTGCACACCTAAAAGTTCTTAAGAATTTCTTAGGTGTGTAGTCCGCCAACTCGCACTAGGCCAGCGTGGTGTATTAAGGCCTTAAACCCTCTCTTGTAGAGGAGGCCCGTGCCCTGCAGTGGGACGTATATGGGCTGATGATGATGATGATGATATTAAACTATGCCCCTAAATAACCTTATGGGGAAATCTCTGGTAAGTATGTTTCAGTATTCACCTAAAACGTTTAATATTTCAAGGAATTGAGTATGAACCCACGATAGTTGCGATGCCATCTCAGCTGACAGATTTATTGATCTTGTGGCATAAGTATGCGACGTGAGATCAAGGATCAAGATCCCAAGTTCGATGCCGTAAGAACATTCTTAGTAGACCGAAACGTGAATATACCCCTGCCTGCCCCAGCGATACCATCATCATCAACAGCTTTTCTCACGTCTACTGCTGGACACAGGCCTCTCCTATGGTACGCCATTGGGCTTGATCTTCAGTCATCCTCATCCAACCGCTGCCAGAGGACGTCCTTCACTATTTTTGCCGAGCCGTGATCTCAACTGAAGAATACGTTTCGTTTTCCCAGAAATATGTATTCATTTACGACCTAGATTATTTACCGAGCTGCGGAAAACCTAGCCCAAAACCTAGGCACAACTCGAAGCGATTGGACACACACGAGCCAACAAAGTAATCCAGATCTTAAGATGTAAGCCTGTTGCGTCGGTGCGTTTACTATCGCCGTAAATCATGTTACATTGTAGCAATCGTAAAACACCGTGGAATTGTGGCAGATAATGCGATTGCTTCCTCGAAAGGGTTTTTCGGTGATTTAGATGGACCCGCAGTAGGAGTTATGCCGTTTCTCAATTTGCACGAATTCGTTTTCATTTGCGGTGCGTAATGTAAGTATTTGCGGCTATGTAGTGGGGTATATGTTAACGTTACAAAGAAAGCATTAATTTTTTTATATTGCCCAGTGTTTCTCTGACAAAATTCTTCAATATATAGAATAATGATTTAGTAATTTTGGGTGTGGAAATGCAAGTCTGCTTATTCAAACGGGGACACGGCCGTCCCACTGCTGGGCACGCGCCATCTCTACAACTAAGAGGGTACACTGACTTAATGCGAATTAAGAAATTCCTAAGGACTTTTAGATGTGCAGGTTCCCTCACAATGTTTTTCTTCAATGTTAAAGTACGTGATAATTCATTGTGAACGTAACGTCAAACTGTCAGAGGTTTGAACCCTGAGATTCTCCACCGCGCGCCTAAACTTTGAGGCCATAACTTACAGAAAGTTACAGCTTTGAGAATGAGATTAAGTGTGAGTAAAAGAATTAATAACTTACTAAAGTAACGCTTTAAATTTGACATCCTATGACTAACAAGACAGTCCATAAAAGTCTCAAAATTCAAAATCCGCCAAGAAATCTTGAAAAAGGGAATTTTGCTTCCAATACTTGAAGTACAATGAAACTTTTTAGTAATGTTTTCGGGTGGAGTAAGTTATGTCTGGCTCTTCGTCGTAAATTAAGAAAAGGATTACTTCTTACTGCAGATGTCGACGTTTCAGCTCGGGACGTGACGTCAGCAAACGGAAATAAGTTTGATATTTTATGATTATTAATATCGGGCTGTGTTATGCCTCGTGGTAGCCTGAACTTAATACCTTCAGGTTTAAAGTTCGTCAAAATGGGTGATTTGGTATTTTTAATATTTGTATTGAATAAATAATTATTAATGAATAAAAAGATACTTTACTTATCTATACTTGACAGCGCAGTTGGCTAGACACCAGTTTGCGAAACGAGAGGGTTCGATCCCCGCACCGTGACAAATGTTTGTGATCTACAAATATTTGTTTCGTGTCCAGGTGTTTGTGAGACCTAAAAGTCTCTTGTAGTTTCTGATAATCACGACACAAGACTTGTATCCTAGTGTGGGGTCAGAAATATGTATGTGACTGTTGGGTGTATTTATTTATTTATCTATCTTTTGAAGGTAGCGTGGTTGATAATAACAATGACATGTACGTTTTTTGTGATAAATACAAATCTTATTATTTAACTTATAAAGAGGTAGGTAGTTTGCGAGTTGTAGGGGGCTCGTAGTTTCTGATACCCATGACACAAGACTTGTATCCTAGTGTGGGGTCAGAACTATGTATGTGACTGTTGGGTGTTTTTATTTATTTATTTTATCCATGAAATAGTACCTACTGTATCTTCATATATGTTCACTATTGTTTGTACTTAATTATATTATATTTATCCCTATTTATCCCCTATTGATGTTGTTTTCATCTGTGTATTAAAATGAATTATTTAGTGAGTCTTGACGTCATTGGTAAAACCCAAAACGTTGATGAATGCATCTTACCGCACGAATTGTGACATCCACTTTTATATTAGGTAAATTCAGTCATTACTTGATAAAGTATTTTTAGCCTAATTAGCAAGTACATTTTAAAATGTAGCATCCTTGTATGAACTTGTCCATCCCACCACTTAGAACCTAAATAAATAATTTTTTGATTAAGAAAACTCACATTGAATTCTGATACCACAGGAACGTTCTTAGACACAATTAAGAGGACTTCTCTGACTCCCAGAAATCAGACTCGAAATTACTAGGTGCGCTAATAATTGTCTACTAATAGACTTATACTATACCAATAGACTAGCCTATATCATAAAAATTAGCGAAAGCGTTATGCAGAAATATAACTCAGTGTACCTTTTCGAGATACTGGCAGGAGAATTTGCTTATGGATATACTTATCTTCAAAAGGAAAAATGACTAGCTAGTTTTAATAGTACATAGGACGTAAAATATTCTTGAGCCTACTTATTCAGGATATTGGCATGAGAATTTATAAATTAATACACCCAACAGTCGCATACATAGTTCAGACCCCACACTAAGATACCCTATCTAGCTGCCCGGGGCGGAAATACGCCTGCGCGCGGCTTTTCTCCCGAAAAGGGCGGAAAATTGTATCAAATAGCGAGATACCGTCACTGCCCCCCCCCCCCTTCCCCCATTAAACCACACCACTCACCAGCAACACACGCCACACGCAGCGGTTAAATAATAATAAAAAATAGGATACAAGTCCTATGTCATGGGTATCAGAAATTACGAGAGACTTTTCGGTCTGACAAACACCCAGACCCGAAACAAATATTTGTGGATCACGCAAACATTTGTCTCGGTGCGGGGAGCCAACTGCGCCACGTGGCTTTCAATTTTAAGTATTCGTCGCTTCTAAAATATTGCTTTTTCATTTTATCTTCATTTCATTACGGGTTTCGCCTATCACATACCAGTCTTTATTACTAACTTCTATTTATTATAATGTTCTTTCCCAAGCTCCCATCTAAATCCATATCAAAAATCATCCAAATCGGTTCAGTAGTTTTTGAGTTTATACGTTACAAACATACAAATATTTCCTTATGTTATTAGCATAGTTAAATTATTAAGAGCTCAAAGCGTACTCGCAGGGACACAGTGCATTTCCTTGGACCCGTTCGCAGGGGCGACTGAGGTCAAGCGGCAATAGCTTTGCAATGGGAAAATGCCACATAAAAGCTCAGACATTTGATCCGCACGTTAAAGCTGCCGATGTATTTTAGTTTCTGTTATTTTGATAGAATTAATATTTCTAGATCGAGGAATTAACTTAGTTTGCGGAGTTTTAGAATCTTATTTAATATTCAGATGTAACGGTTTGTCAGCTACGCTTTAACGCCAAAATTATGTATTCATAATAAAAAATAGAATTAATACAAAATTAGACCAAGAGCTTACATTAAAAAATAACAGTCTGTACGTTGACTTCGCCTAAAACAATGATCATAAAATATCGAATGATAAAAAACCGAATCTAAGCTCTGAAATCTATGTAAATAGTGCTATTTATAAATTAAAAGACGTAATAATCGTTCATACAGTCTTAACCTCACATACAAATTCAAGTAAATTCATTTTTTTCAATTGAACGATTGAAAAATTGGAATCGAACCGAGAACTTGTGATTTAGAGGCTGGTCAAATAATATAATTTTAAGTTTTAAAGAAAATATTATTTTAAATCTCACAGCTCTGTGTCAAAATGGTAGTACACATAAAATGCAAGAAAAACGACTTAGTCCCGTAGTACGGCGCGTGCGGCTCACCTACTGTGCTCGGCTTAAGATGAACACTTATAGCGTAAATTATTCATCTGTATAGTTTGCAGTGATAAGTACGTGTATCCCATCCAACCCGCACTAGGCCAGCGTGGTGGACTAAGGCCTAAACCCTCGCAGTTGTAGAGGACGCAACGATCAGCAGAGATATATTTCTGCAGGTATGTTTTACCAGCTATGTTTTAGTTCCACGAGCCTATTGTCGTATTTTGAAAACATTGACGCCCATTGGCGTGCCATAGGAGAGGCCTATGTCCAGCAGTGGACGTGAGAAAGGCTGCTGATGATGATGATTTTGAAAATAACCGCCAGTTTCCGTATTGCTGAAAAAACAATGCACTACTCGGGAACAAACAATACCAACAATTATTATATATAGACTATACGTGTCCAATGATATTAATTATTGTACAAAAATATTTAAGCTACTTTACGACTACCTTTCATATTTTTTCCTAGATCTCTATCCTTGGTTGTCTGTAAAAGACCGTCATGCGCGATAAGACCGTCTTTTGTACAATTTAGTCTACTGTACTCAATAGTTTTTACCTTATGTATAAAATAAAGTTGTAAATATAACAATTAGTATAAGAAACCCTGTCATGAGTCAGTAACAATTGTGTGTTTTTAATCAAGAAAGCAGTACAAAAAATATGATATTCCACACATAGCCGAGATAATATTTCCAATTTCCACAATATTCTACAAGATTTCGCACATCATGTAAGAGACACTAACATAATGTTTTCAATGGGCGAAAATATTTTAGCTTTTACTCGCAGTCGCTTGCAACTGACACCGAGCTGAGTCTCAGGCCAGGCCATCAGTCATTCCCTCATTACCTATCAATCGTGTGCGCGTCAGGTCAACGCATCAACTTACCGCGTTGACGACTGCTCACTAACGGTGCTTTTAAATGTATTTAACCGAGACTTTAGGTTGAACTGCTTGAAAAATATATTTTATACTTGCAGTTGCAAAGGTCATAAGATGTTAACTTCGAAAAGTGTGTAATGGAAATACATTAATAAGATTTATGGTCGGTTTGGAAATTCTATGTCTGATGACAATGATGATGGTGAAAATATATTAAAAGTATTAAAAGAAAAGTATTGTTAGAAAAGTCGGGAGCAAAAATAACCCCTTCGCCTGCCCTTTGGGTACCATTATTTATTCAATATAAGTAACGTAGATTGGCGTACCTATAATTTATGAATATATCAACATATAATTTACAAAAATCACACTAAAAGCAAATCTCAGTGGCTGACATGGTCGTGTCATGTGACCTCAAATAGTCTTTCACCTATACATCACCTCTACAGCCACATCAAACCCAAAAAAATACTTGAGCATCAGACGTCATTCCCTATACACGTCATCACTAAACGTATACACAAGAACACGTACTCTTCAGCGCACGGCAATGTACTCTACACACCGTCTTTCTTCCAAAACGACAATTCCGCACAATGCTATTGTTCTTACCGAGTCTCGGTGCGGGAACAATTATCTCACCACGTGCTCCGAGCATTGTTTACCAATTGTTCTTATCTGCCATCTGAGTGGCGTCTAGGACCGTCCTTGAACGGTGGAGACAGTTTCCGAAATGATTGTTTGCGGTCCTTGAAAGACTGGCATTGTTGTGTCAACTGATTAGCAACATTTCAAGTCCTTTTCAATTTATTAGTAAATTTAAAAATAAAACAGAAGACTTTTGTACAAAAACAGATAGTTTTGTTTCAGAGGTAGTGTTGTTGCCTGAGAAATTATCTTTGTAACATTTACTAACGTAAACAAAGCTATGAAATTCTGTTATACAAATCGTCCAGACCCCCCCTAAGTTATAAGCCCTGGCAAATGTGGCTATATTGAAGAACAAAACTCTATGGATCTAATTGCGTAGTGACACTATCACACAGCAGATAACCACTTTACATGTAAGTGTCACAAGCGTTTTCCAACTACAACAAACACAGTCAAAATCACCACCGTGTCCTTAGGCACCGTGCTACACCGTGTCTATCGTGTAACAAAAAACTTGCAGGTCGGAAACGGCGGCACGGGAGGCGGCCATTCAAATCGCGGGTCCCACGATCAGCTGTGATCCACATTTGGACCACAACTGACCTATATTCCGGCCTATGACGTGGCCCGACAACAATAGGGCATTGTTCTTTATATTTGCACGAGCATCAGGAGTTCCTCAAGGCGGTTCATTCACATCTAGCGTCTTTCATTTAAATTAGGGTTGCCAGCTTTGGTTCCGCTACCATAGCGGGCGACGGAAAGTGAAAGTCGCGTGTAAACGTTTGTCTTGAATTTACAATTGTCTGGATGAGGCTTTGTGGGAGGCATCCTTTATATCGCAAATTTATCTGTAATTAAAAAGGGATATCGTTAAATCTTCTATGCTTCTATGTTTATGAAAGGTAATAAAAACATAAACAATATGTTTTTCTACGTATATATGTACTTGATCGTCTTAAGTAAAATTTTGATTAACACAACAAAAATTGACAAACAACAAGTAATCAACAAGCTGACAACCCTAATTTAAAATAGGTTTGTTTGTTTTCGTCATTGTTCAGATCAGCTGTTTCCACTAGATTCGTATCTCGCCATTGATCGGTGAAAGAAGGTGTAACAATGAACTTAATGCATTGTCTCGTTTTATTGTTGTTTGCCATAACGCGGCCAGTTTAAATTGTATTGTCTCTCGTTTGTAAACGTCGTAGCCGTAGTGCAACATAATTGTCTATTTAACCTTTTCAAATTTCGAACGCGACAAATTGTCGCGAGCTTGTCACTGCTAATTGTTGACAGTTAGCGATGTGTTGCCAATGTTCGATTAATTTACACGCTGAGACTGTCAAGTTTTTGCACGTTAATGTTTAAAAAACTGACTGAAAAATATTTCTTATTTACTCGATATTAATAAAAATACATTTGTTAGTATAGAAAATTTAAAATTAAAAACCGAACAAAGGTCATTCTTTTTTTAAACACCACTTAATATTAGTAGCAACAAGTAATAAGCCCTTCATTTTTTAATTCCATAAACCCGTCATGAAGCGACTCGCGATCCAAGGAGGTCGGGGCCCATCCATCCTACGGTGAACGGTAGTGAACAAAAAAATGGAGTAGATGATAAATAGTTGTAGTTAATCCGCTCTTATCGCCTCGTGGCCGCGTCCCGTGCGGTCCGAAAATGAGAGATGGACCCGTTGGAATAGATAACACTTCTTGGTAAATGGCTTTCTAATACGTAGAGACGACTGTGTGCTAAGCATTTTGAATCATACATAAATATTAACAATTGTAATATATAATATTCATTCAGACATTGATAAGAGTGAAGGAAAACGGGTATCACAATATAATTTTGTGAAAATATATTTGGTTATTTTATATTTATAATGATAAAATACAAAGTTATATTTTATATAATAATATTTTAATTACAACACAGAACTTAAAAAATGCTCGAATATACAATACCCAAGGTTTCAACATTATCTTAAACCGCGATTAATATATCTTACGAAACGCAGTAATCTTTAAACCGTTCCCTCACGGAAACAAACAGATAATTGTGTAAATACTAAGCAACTGGAAAGTTTATCATTAATCTACGGATTATTTGCTCGTGACTCATTAGCGTACTCTATGTAATTGGTATTTGGTTAAACTTGAATTGTAAACCCGACCTAAATATTTCATAGTGGATGAACAAGTTTTAGTCCTTTGTGATTATAATTCTGAATTTAATTAGTATATTTAAATTTAAAAACATTTTATTACGGTATCTAGTTTATGACTTGTCTCTGTACATGTCTTTTTTGCCTTTGTTTTTTTTTTGTTGTAATTTTTTGTATTTTTTTCGCAACGTTATCCTATACCCAGACCCGAAACAAATATTTGTGGATCACACACACATTTGTCTCGGTGCGGGGATCGAACCCGCGGCCTCTCATTTCGCAACCTGGTGTCCTGACAACTGCGCCACGGGGCTGTCTGAATATGATGATATATGATGAATATTATGAGATAAGTTGTGCAACAAAGTAATATCATACCTAGGTAAAGATTGATGGTAAAAAAAACGTAGGAGAAACAAAAACATATTATTTTTAATATGAAAATGTAAATAAAAATAACACATTATCTACAGGAAAGTGATTTATATATAGTCATCATGTATAGAGTGTAAAAAACAGTGGTCGTCAACCAAGGCAGGTAATAACTAACAAATGCATTGACGCTAAAAATACGAAAAAAATAAAAATTATTATTTTTCCCTAATCACCATAACTATTACTTGTACTAGTTTACGATAACGGTCTATTTACAGCCTGTATTTGTACACAATAAAAAATATTAACAACGAAAATGGAGTTTAATGCGCTAATAATATACCTACTTGTTGTTAGTAATCGGACATTACCAGCTGTAAATGTCGCGCAAAAGCCACCGCACCTAAAGGTTGCTAAAAATTCAACTGGCTGGTTATATATTTCTAATTATATTGGTTATAAGTCGTGATGGCCTCGAGGTTTGGGCACGCGGTCGAGAATCTCGACGGTCGCGGGTTCAAACCCCAGGCACACACCTCTGACTTTTCGAAGTTATGTGTGTATTCACAATGAATTATCACGTACTTTAACGGTGAAGGAAAACATCGTGATGAAACCTGCACACCTAAAAGTTCTTAGAAATTTATTAGGTGTGTAGTCTGCCAACCCGCACTAGGCCAGCGTGGTGGACTAAGGCCTAAAACCCTCTCAATGGTAGAGGAGGCCCGTGCCCAGCAGTGGGACGTATATGGGCTGATGATGATGATGATGATGAATTATATTGGTATTTTAAAAAGCGGTTACTTCTATATTACAATCAGGCACTCCCATTTTATTTATTTGTATAGATAAAATAGTAAATATTTTGAAAATGGAATCGCGGAATCGATACTTAAAAATCGACAATCGTTTTTTTTTATCTGTCAAATTGACAATCCGATATGTCAAAGTTTTCAAAATGGCAGCTGCAAAACGATTTTTAAACCTAAATGGGAGTAATATTAGCGTGTCTACTCCACAGAAGTCGTGCGGCCAGCTGCGTTGGCTATGACAAATGTTAGTAAATGTTGAGTTAACGCGACCGGCCCGCGCCGATGGCCCGATACCGCCTAATTGTGTCGGTATGTGTGTGCTTTCTCGCGTGTTAAGGATGCCTGGATCTGTCGATAATTTGCGGCCATATTTTACCCGGCTTGTGAATGAAGTTGAATAATAAATTACATCCGTCATATTAAATTACATCTGTAGTGGAAAATTACATATGTACATACATAAACTCACGCCTGTATTCCCCGTAGGGGTAGGCGGAGGTGCATTTCTGCACCCACATTTCGCCAAGTATGTATCAGTCCCACGTAATAGGGGGCGAGCCTATTGCCGGTTTTCGGGCACATTTCCAAACTCCGTGCTGTTACCGAGAATTTCCTAATGGAAAACACTTTGCCCGACCCGGGAATCGACCCCAGGACCTCTAGATCGCACGGCACATACTTGTACCGCGAGACCACGAGGCAGTGGAAAATTACTAGAATTTTAATACACAATTTTAATAATGATACAAAAATAGTATCGAAACAAGTTTCTGTTCTAAAACAGAATATATTAAAACCAATACAGTATTATATGTAATCTAAATATATTTTTATATCCAAAATTCATCATCGTCAGCCCATATACGTCCCACTGCTGGGCACGGGCCTCTTCTACAACTAAGAGGGTTTAGGTCTTAGTCCACCACGCTGGCCTAGTGCGGGTTGGCATATATCCAAAGTTATTTTTTATTATTAAATATCATGAAATGCAATCATCTAATCACTGTAACTTTACCAAACCATGCTCTTATCAACGTTTAATTCCAAAAAGCATTGCATAACTTACTCCACTCTCGAAGCTATCGATAATCGGCAATACAATCGATCGTCCATCACTGAGTATCGTTATTTGTCGACGGTATCGAGCCCTCCCGTGCACATATCCATCACTCGCTCGATACACCGCGCACCGGTGGACATTTAATAAGATAAACAGACTGACTTATTAACTATTTATAATACACAGATTTTCTTGTAATTTTTTCGATGCTCTAATTTTGATACTGCGAAATGTACACATTTATGTATCCAATTATATCAAATATAATTAGATTTGACATTAAACAGCCTGAAAATTAACTAACAAGAAAATGTGTGGCTAATGTTAGCTTCCAATCTGGGTTGTCGTAAATGAAAACCTCTCGTATTTTTTTATACACATGATTCTGTTGCATATGTAATTGCAACTCATAATTATTTCCCTCGTCATAGATGACCATTTCAAGTAACAACTAACGTAATAATATTAACTGGCGCTATTATTTAAAGAAAATTTGCGATCCTATTAATTTCGCGATGTGAATAGAAGGATAGAACTTATGGACCTTCGAACTATTCCACACTCACAGTCATAATATTAGCGCATTCCCATCCTACTCTTAGGCACGGGCCTCCTCTACTATAGAAAAACTTGTTCTTTACTACTATAATTATTGATAATATTAATAAATTGGAAATGTATATGCCATTCAAGAAATATTACCAACAAAGGAGTTTGTAAAGGACTATTTGAATAAAACATTGCCTTTTTCTACCAAACGCTCTCCTAGTGAGTAGACCTCACTATTACTCACTACCTTACGTAAGGTGGTAAGGAATGACGTCACACATGACGCAACACTCAGTTAATATAAAACGTCACTAACCGCATCAATGACGAAGCATCTGCATCACTTAAAGAAACCGCAACGATTGTAACTCATTGTGAATGCATATTGTAGGTAATTATTGTTTAAAGTCATTAGTTTTTTATACTTATATAAATAGGTCTTACATAAATACTTGTACTATAAAATGAAAAATATCAATAAAATTAAATAATTGCTGCGTTGGAATTTATAGTGTTGCCAGGTTTCATTCCTGAGCCAGGGAAAGTGATTGAGTTTTGCCTACCTCTTTAGAGGAGCAGGCGTAAGAAGGCATTTATTCTATCTGTTTATGCAGTTACTCACAAAACACTTCATCGTCCCAATATAAAATAATATAATTTATTAAATTAACCCCATTAAATATTTACCTTAACTTTCCACGCCATCTATCGTCTAAAAACAAAACCAGAAGGATCCGGCTTAGTACCAAGGCTCACCTGACGATGACTCTTCGTTTCTGCCGACCCCCTTGACGCGAGACCCATATTAATAACCGAAGATGATGACTGACGGTTTTACAGTATTAACGTTTTTGCTGTTCCCTTTTGTTATGATAATAATTGGTTGATGTTTTAACTGTAGATTAATGTGTTTTTTTAGTTGTGGGTAGTTTGACTTTTTTAATGTAGCTTGGACATTTTTTAAAGTGTTTCGTTCATAAAACATTTACAATGTTTGAGTTTTAATTTGATTTATTTGTATCCACAATAACGAAACAAATTCAAAATATAGGTATAAGTTAAAGTATTTCTTGTTATTTAGTGTAAGATGGCTGCTGACATATGTAGATTTAAAGCTTTTAATTAAAACGTCATCATCAGCCCACATACGTCCCACTGCTGGGCTCGGGCCTCTTCTACAACTGAGAGGGTTTAGGCCTTAGTCCACCACGCTGGCCTAGTGCGGGTTGGCGGACTACACACCTAAGAAATTCCTAAGAACTTTTAGGTGTGCAGGTTTTATCACGATGTTTTTCTTCAACGTTAAAGTACGTGATAATTCTTTGTGAATACTCACATAACTTCGAAAAGTCAGAGGTGTGTGCCTGGGGTTTGAACCCGCGACCGCCGAGTGTTTTGACCGCGTGCCCAAACCTCGAGGCCATCCTGACTTACGAATTGAAACGTACGAGGAAAATATAGCAGTAGATGTAATAATGGGCAAGGGGTAGAAGAGATATGTCATGATCGAGACTTATACATATCAATAGTGTCTGCCTATGCAGTGTTTAATATGCTTACAATGTTACTCAGTTATTGTCTCATTGCTACACCAAATACTCTGGGCTGGCATTCGTCCAATACTCATAGTGTTACTCGCAAAGTATCTGTATAAGATTTTTTACTTGACAAATTGACAATTATTCTTGTCAATTATGGATAAAAAATACTTGATTAAATCTTACTTCTAGATATGTTTTAAATACGATATCTTAATGATAAAGGTGCTCGGCAGTTTCTTTTTCTTTTTCATATAACAATATACACAACTCTTCGTTTTCAACTCCTCTTTTGTGTCTTTCTTCTCATTCATTTCATTGAGAGAATATTAAGTTCCTTTAGATTCTTTAAGCTTCAGTGCTCGGCGTCAATACTGTGCGTGCCGCTGTTGATCCTGGACCGCAGGAGTTACATTGGCAAGTGTGGTGGGGTAGGCCCAAAAAAAATTGTATTTATCAATAATTTCATCCGATGGAATGTAAAGATGTATTCTACTTTGTTGCCAGATAAATACTATTCATTCTAAACTTGACGAGCTCCAAATCATAATGCAATTAGAAACATCTAGAATGTAATCGAAGATTGTGTTATATTGAACGTATCTGTAGTGTAGTTCGGTTTGAGTTGGTATAATCCAATACGCGAACAAACGTGGCTTATGAGAGATTGCTCGGAGGCTATAGCGGCGGAAAAATCGTTAAGGCAAGAGCGTAACCGCAAACTCGACCCAGCGAGTACTGGTAGCAAAAAATGTATGAATTATAATTTTAAGTGTATTTGAATCAATTTTTTTCTTGACTGTTAAGTATTCTGAAAAAGTAACCGAAAAAAAGGCTGTTAATTCGCCGCATGTTACGTGTGACTCGTGTAAGTTACCTCAGCAAAATTTGAGCCTTTTGCCGATTTTCATGCACATTTCCAAACTATGTGTTACTATTAAGAACTTATAGGAAAATTAAATACCATTTCACCCGTCCAGGATTTAAACCCGTGACATTACGATAGCTTATGCACCAACCAGACCAACTATTCATATAATTTAATAAAATTTAATTTATGGTAAATGATTTTGCTGTCGCTACACGTGAGGCAATAAAGTCGAGTGGAGTCACATAAACTCTTTATGTGATTTACTATGTATTTTATATGAACGTATGTTTGTGCATTCGCATGCGCATTATATTTGAAGTAATACGATTGCACGTGCAACCCGCTGTAGCAGGTTTCACGAAACCAATATTTATTATGAGTGTTGTAATATTGTCATCAATTTGTCCGACTAGGGCCTTTAAATAATAAAATGTATATCTGCTTACATACCTACATACATAACCTCACGCCTGTATACCCCGAAGGGGTAGGCACAGGTGCATTCCTGCACCCACATTTTACCAGGTATGTATCATTCCCACGTAATAGGGGGCGAGCCTATTGCTGTTTTTCGCGCACATTTCCAGACTCCGTGCTGCTATTGAGAATTTCCTAATGGAAAAACCCAATAACACTTTGCCCGACCCGGGAATCGAACCCAGGACCTCTAGATCGCACGGCACATACATGTAGCGCGAGACCACGAGGCAGAGGCATGAGTTGATATAGATAGACTAATGTCAGTGGACAATATAGAGTTGTATATTATTAGGTACTTAATCCTCTTAAACTTTTTGTTACTACTCGATCTAGTGGCATTATACGCGGACTGGATTTGTTATGAATATATTTTTAACTTTATATTTATATCTCTCAGAGTAGAATAGTGATACAGTATTCCAAAATAACTCTGACCAGTAAGATGTAGTTTTACTATATTCAGACGCAACATAGAAATATCTTACAGTTTTTTCCTTTTTACGTACATTTTAAAAACTACCGCCTAGCAAAAGGGAATGATGTTTGAAACAAACAATGATGGGCCAATAGTAAATATTGAACTATTTATTAAAATTGCGTTTTATAAAAACACATACCTCGTATCATGGCTACTGAAAAGTGCAACTTTTAGATTACATAACCCCTTTAAAATATTTGGCAAAAATATTTTCACCAAAAATACTCAACATACTCATTTTACCGAGAAGATTAAAAACAAAATGTAACATATTTATATGTGTCTAATCGAACATTAAAGAAATAAATCATATTATAATTGATTGCGTACAAAAATATTATTATCTTACACATTGTAGCTATTTCCTGAGTGATTATAATAGTATTGGAGCTCGGAGTCGTGTTGCGTGGGTGGCTACATCTCGTGTGCCATACCAACGAGATGCGATGAACTTTCAACAAATTCCACGTCGTTTTATTATTTAATAAAAAAAATATACTTTAAGTAAATATTATATAATTTAATAAAACTTTTGTAAAAGAAAAGCAGACTACGACCTATATTATTGATGATTATTTTATTTTGAAATAAACAGTTAGCGAATACTTACTTGGTTTATTTCAATTCATGATTGGAACCACTGATCATCGGGTTGTAGTGTCATTTGTTTCCAATCAAGTAGTGGTACCAACTAGAAGGAATACTTCTAACAAATTCTTAATATATTACGTGTTTCTATCACTTACAAAAACCCTGTGTATGCCATTTTTTGAAAGTCGTTTAAAATACTTTTTAAAATATTTTCCGTACGCCATTTTTTAAACACGTTTACTAGGCATTTGTATGTGCAAGTCGCTTATTACCTTTCAAAAGTCCACACAATAAAAGAGAACATTCTCTTCGGCTGTCAATCCGCACCCAAAAACAACATACGGCCAACCATCTAATCAACGAAAACGTGGTGTCACTCTATAAATAATATTTACGATTCAGATCTATTAAATTAAACACATACGTGTTTTATAATACCCTGTGAATGAACGAAACTGGTTATTTGGGCAAATTTAAATTTGCCGCCACGAAACCGCCTTACAAAAGATTTCAACGCCGAATTTCGGCTCTACCGACCGCAAAGTAAGTTTGTGTTTATAATTGTGTGCTAGTCGATCACATATCGATACGCGGTGATAAATGGTGTACTGTCAGTGTGGAGTGGACGAGGCTACTTTTTAAAAGTCAAATAGTTCATTCACCATTTGAATGGCGTCGCGTGGAATTCGCGAGCGCCGTTTGTTGGCACGTGATCATTGTCATTTTTTTTAAACTGAATATTTATGCTGACACGGCGTGGTGATGATATTGCATCTGATAATAAGGGCAGTGCCTTCTAGATCGATTGATCAATGCCGACCGTTTATTGTCATTTTCTCAATTGCCATTACAGTTTTCTCAATTAGTTCTACATTTATGGTTCAAAAGAGGGCTATGTGAAGTAGAAAACACAACGCATGTAGATCTCGTGTCTAATAATGATGATTAAGTCTAAACTAGTAGCTTTTAGCATTAGCTTCTGTCGCTCAATAGCATAACTACGTTTTCTATGTTTTATAACTCTACAAATAGTTAGGGACAAAAATATTTTTTTGCTTGACTGACAAACATTTGTTTCATAATTCTTTGTTTTTTTTGTCATCAAGACTTGTTTCGTCTTAACTGTGAGTAAATATTTTATGTATATATTGTATAGCTTTCTCAATGTATATCACTAGAGGATCACAATTATCTAACTAAATGGATGAGGTAAATAACATATACACTCGATTATTCTATTTAAAAACGCTATTAGTCAGATGTCCTTAGTTTATGGTTCATTGCCTGTATTGTGTCGTCATTTACGGTTATACATGGTGATGTAAATTTTTTAAACCAAATTAATATTGATTAGACAGTTAACAAACTCTCTTTCTGGACATTCGCGACAAAAAAAGTTAATAATGTTAAATAGGCCTTTTTCCGAATAAATATAAAAATAAAATAATAAATACACCAACATTCATATACATAGTTCTGACCCCACACTAGGATACAAGTCCTGCGTCTTTTACTCTCCAATCAAGGCATAATTTTATATAGACATTATTCACGTTAATTGCAGCCCGTGACCCTAGTAATAATGAGTTTCTCCTAGACCAAAGCTAGACCGACTACAGGTGCTAATTACAATGCTAGACAGGTCGGAGTGGACCGACATGCATGGACGATAACTCTTTGACACTTCTGGGTAATTACTGCTGTGTTGTCAGAATTAATGCTTAACGTTATTAGTTTTGTGGCGCAGCTGGTTAGAAACTGTGGAAAGAGACTGCAGCTTAATGATATGCTTCGGCTTAGATTTTTGTAAGATTGAATGCACTGGATGCAGGTTGCAGGTCCCTGTGGAAGTCATTGAGAGAGGTCTTTGTTCAGCAGTGGACGTCTTTAGGCTGATGATGATGATGATGATTAATGCACTTCGAATAATCAAGTTTTATCGAAAAACCATAGTTTATTATTTTCCCCACCACTAAATGGGACGGTCAGTTGTTACTGTGATTAAATTTACTTAACAACTATACGGTTCTCTTTTCTTTAATGTTAGTTATGATAATAATAAGTTAATACAGTACACTCACACAGACTTTCAAGTATAAAAACGTCTTCCAATATCGGCTATTTTTTTTTATCCTACCAAATTTTAATAAAATTCATCAAATAACGATATGAAAACGGAGTAGCCTGTATAAAGTCGTCGGGGCGCGGCCGCGACCGGCCGTGTCGAACTCGTCCTTCCGCGCTCCTGCCGCGCAAACAACAACAAACTGCCACCGATTCATTCTAAGCTTGTGGATACACCTAACTCGGCTCGTACAGCATAATATGTTTGACCACAGAAATAAAGCAGCATGCTGATAACTAAGAGATGCCATCCCGACCTAACATTTATTATTGTATATTTACATCCAATTATTTCTCCTTTCAATTTACTAATTAAAACTATATTTTCGTTCTAATTCATGACGCAGATACAAATGTGTACAATCGACAAATGTAAACTAAATCGATCGACTTAAAAAATAATCGACACATTAAACTAAATATATCGATTATAACTTGGTGGTCAATGATTTACATATAATTGTGATGCAACAAAATAAACAAGCCAATATCGGTATCATTACGCTTATGAATGTTTAATGGGAGTAAACTTTTGTATTGCATTAAATGTGCATTAACAGGGCCGTGGTGCGTGACGTGTGCGTGGGCGCGTGATGCATCGCCGGGCTTCGAACCCTGTACTGTCGCATGCGGGATACTTCTCTGACTGTGATTTAAATAATTTGAGATTTACGAAAATACTATTTATTGAACGCCCATAAATAACAATTTCAGCAAGTTGTTTAAAAGTATAATAAATACGGTAATAATTTTCTCACGAAAACAACAAAAACAACTATGTTTAACACGTTAGCTGCGGCACCAATTTTTGCATACTTTCCGTTCCTGCGGCACGAGGTATAATCGGCCCGTACCGTGACCAGACGTTAGGGCGACACGCGGTCTATTAGACCCCACCTCCTTTTACAGACTAAAATCCATTTTCTGGCGCGAAATCAAAGATAAATGAGAATTTTGGTCCTTATTGATATAGACAGTGAATTGATGAACCCTAATCCACCGTCGCCCCGGGATCTGATGGCTAGTTTAGGAATTATTAGCAAAACAAAATATGGGATCTTATACACCTCGTAACGCACTGAAATAGGGCAAATTTTCGCTGCGATTAGTGATGGGAAAAATAATATCGACGTTTTTAAACTGTCTTAACTACGCAACGACTTGACCGATTTTGATCAATTATATCTCATTAGATCGTTTTAAGGGCAAAACCTGGCAAAACAACACAAAGCTATCAAAGGATACATTTTTTTTTAAATAATCTAAATTGTGCTTGAAGGCGCCATAAAGAAAAAAAAACCGGCCAAGTGCGAGTCGGACTCGCGCACGAAGCGTTCCATTCTATACCATTAAGAGGCACCTATTATAGACTTATTATTGGAAAATAATGGATTACGGTTTATGCATAAGGTTTATCTTTCTATTTGTATATGAAAATCTTAATGCGGTTCACAGAATAGAAAAAAAAGGCAACCAGAAGTAGAAAAGAAACTGTCCTATTTATTCTGCCTCGGGCTTTAAAAATACAATTATTAGAACTTGAATTAACATTAAAAAATCAGTATCAATATACTTTTTTTATAAAAATCTCAATATATATGTTGTACTTATTTATGAGTGTTTTTCATTGAAACAGGGTAGACAATAAGATTTTTTGCACTGAGTGCACTGAGTCAAAATCTTTTTGGATTTTTTATCAGCTTCACGAGATGGTAAAAATGTGCGTAATTTTTGGTAACAACCAACACATCTTCTCCTTTTTTCACCTTTTTCGAGGCAATGGCGTGCGCTTTCAGGTGCTGAAAAATAACAAAAATGTAAAGATAACGTAATAAAACTGACATTGTTACTTAGTTTAGATCGTAGATGAGAATAACAATGATAATGTAGGTATAACTGCATCAAATGAATGTGTTTGTTTTATACTTAAAATGTTGAAAGAGTAGGTAGGTATATCTTTAGGTATAATATACTTAAGTAATAATATCTTACACTTACTTTAGGTACATAGCTACCAAGATAAGAAAAAACTAGGTACTTACTGAAGATTTTTTCATTAAAAACTTACCTGTTTTGGCTCTGTTTCTGGGTTTTTTAAAATTAACTTCTTCCGACATCGTTTAGACATGTTCGGCGCTGTAAAAGGACGTGCTCTCCAATCGACGTGATGCACAACACTGGTCGCGGGAAGCTCGCGTTGAGTGCGGTACGAGGTCAGGGGGGATATGGGACGTTTTAGCCTCGTTCCGCACTGCATTAAAATTATATTAATTCAGTGCGGCACGAGGCCTAAGACATCCGGTACCAAGGTAGGTACACCACCGAGTCCGGAACCATTAGTGATCTCAAATATATATTTATCTCTTTCCTACACTGGACCAAACCAAAGCTATGCCATTCGCACGACAGAGAAATTCACTTTTTTGCTTGCCGCACCACAGGGAAGTTGCATCAGGGGTGATTTAGGCCTCGCTTCGCACTTAACGTGTTAATTTCCACATAATCTTGTTGGTAAATAATGTTATAATTATCTGAAAGAATACTATGTATATTTCTTTTGTAAATAATCATATGACTCCCTGTACCAAAATTAATACAGGTATCTCTGTAAAAAATGTGCGATCTGAATGTCCGGTGTATTTTTTGATACACGACAATTCGAAAATAGTTAATTCATTATCAATTACTTATAACTCAGAGCCTAAATCGCTAAAGCTTCATTCATTGTTATCACATTTTTTTATTTGTATATTTTTTATTGATGTGTATTAAATTAAAATACTCAAAAATATGATTTCTAACACAAAAATATACTTTAGATTTCTATTGACATCTCAATCCTTCGCATATCAAATTAAAATACACGTAAAGCTGGTTCGTATCACGCAACTTGCAGTCGCGAGTATGGTCTCTGGCGCGGCCGCTCCCGACTAACTGTCGGTCACGGGTCGCGGCGCGCCGGCACAATTATCGCGACCGTCCACCCGTGACCCGGCGCCCTCCGACCGGGCCCCGCTACGGATTTTTAAACTTCATCCGCGTTGTGTTCTAGCTTCTCGTTGCTTCACTAGGCTTACAAGCGTTGATTGAGTAGGTACAGTGGTGATACGTCCACAAAAGCCCAATAGAGTTACACGTTAATTGTGTAATGTATAGTTTGTAATTGTTTGTTGGCTCAGGATATTCTCATTTAAAATTTTATATATTATCATTTAAAAAAGGCATCCCCTACAACTGAGAAGGCTTGAACCCGCGACCGCTGAGAGTCTCGACCGCGCGCCTAAACCTCGAGGCCATCACTGCTTTTTGTCAAATTTTCAAATTGCTTAATTTGTTAAAAGATTATTATTCGGAATTTTGTAAGGCTTTTGGGCTTAAGGTTTGAACTCAGAACTGCTTGGTATGGTACAATTTAAATACAATAAATCGTAACGTTTATTTTACTGCTTCGTGGTCTCGCGGTACAAGTATGTGCCGTGCGATCTAGAGGCCCTGGGTTCGATTCCCGGGTCGGGCAGAGTGTTATTGGGTTTTTCTGTTAGGGAATTCTTGGTACCAGCACGGAGTCTGGAATTGTGCCCGAAAAACGGCAATAGGCTCGCCCCCTATTACGTGGGACTGATAAATACTTGGCGAAATGTGGGTGCAGAAATGCACCTCTGCCTACCCCTTCAGGGATTATAGGCGTGAGGTTATGTATGTATGTATGTGGTACAAGCATTGAGCCACTACAGGCCTTCATTACAACGCATGAACAGTCGAAGAACTTCTAAATGTATAAATAAAATACTAGTAGCTATATAAAATAGGTAGGTACAACAGCTAAGTTGCTCGCAACCACATTATGCGAAACATTACAACTATTTTTTTCCGTTTCTGCTACATTTTTTATTGCTACTCTGCTGCTATTGGTCGTAGCATTATAAAATACCCTTTTGTATTCCTGAATAAATGGACTATTATACAAAAATATTTTATCGAATCAGTAGTTCTTGAGTTAAGTGCTTTCGAGCAAACAAATAAATTCTTCAGCTTTATAATATTCATATAGATTGTAAAACCGTGCCCGAAAAACGGCAATAGGCTCGCCCCCTATTACATGGGACTGATACATACCTGGCGAAATGTGGGTGCAGAAATGCACCTCTGCCTACCCCTTCAGGGAATACAGGTATACAGTATTCCCCATACAGGCGTGAGTTTATGTATGTATGTATAGATTGTAAAACAGAATTGATGAAATTAACTAACAATTATAAAAGCATCAAATTAATTAACAAAAAGCGTTAAACACATAAAGCGGATGCATCGCTTTAATTAAGAAGTTCGGTTGAACGCAAGCGGTCCGACACCTCGATTGCCCAACACAGAACAAAGGTTCGCGAACGGATGGGCCCAGTAAACCGGCAAAATTCAAATTTCTATGAGAACAGTGAAACGAGCAATATCCGTTCCATTTTCGCAACACAGTCGGGACGTTACGGATTTAATTAGACACACGAATGCCATAGACACCGATGTCTTTTTTTAAATAGTGTAAAAGGCTAAGGAAGTTTTATCATACGGCTGTTACGACAATTTAATCATCTGATTATAGAACGCTCTAGAAGCCTTTTCCACATCGATGCAATAGACATTAACGTGTTTTTTAGACATACTATTAAAGGCTAAGGAAGTTGTATTATACGGTTGTTAAGACAATTATGTTACTTAAAGTTATAATTTATTTGAAGACCCGGTAAATGCCGCACATTTTATGCTTCGAAAGTCTTAAGCGTAGATATAGACTATCTAGACTTACTTACTGTTGGCTTTAATAACTTAAGGCCAAAAGTGTTTAACTAATTTTATATATGGAACAGCTACTTTTGGTTACGGAAGTACATATAAATCTTGAAGAAACCAACAAGCCTTTAGGTGTCTAAAAATCTAAAGATATTAAAAAATTTGTTTTTTTTTGGAAGCAGTATGGTGTCTGCATCATTATTTCTGGTGGGGTTAAATCAGGTATGCAGATAGAAAGAGAATGTATGAAACCATACTTGCATTACCTCTAGCATCATGATAAAACATCTACATATTTTCCAAAAGGGTTGATAACATAACAACCATTGTAAACTTTAAACCATATTTTTTTTAGTAGTATCAACCACAAGTGTACATAGTTATGAAATACCGTTAAACATTGGAATTCTTTTAATATCTGTATTATAGATTATAATTATGTACCTATCAGAAATCCTTGATTACAAGACCTCGTGTTTTCATGTATTTTTTTCTGTTTTGTTATCACATCTTCCACCTCGAGACATCTCAAGGCTGGTTGTTGCCCAAAGATTTTCTTGATTTATGTATGTTATTTTATTTATATATTATGTAAATGATTATTTTTTGCAATGATTAATGAATGCTTTATTTTTTCAGGTAAGTCAAATTAATTTCATAACTTGGTAAGTTTTTATTTATCTATGGATCTCTAACAACAACGAAAAATACGTAAATTAAAATCTTAAAATACATTTTTAGGGTACAATGTATTCTACATGAAATTACATCAATCGTGTTAATAATAAAACTGTAAAGCATGAAAACGACAAAAAATATATTAAAAGTAGGAACTTAAGTAAATTGAAGTAAAAATTTATAATGATACTTTAATAACGTGACCAAATATTCATCATAATCAGCCTCCTATCACGACTGATGTTGTGATAACGTAGCTGTATGAAAACATCGTATTTATAAAACAACACAAATAGAAACATGCGATTAGTCGCATTGGAAAAACTTTCTTAGCTATTGTTACTGCGTGGTCAGAGATTATGTGTGTATTATTCTTCATCAGCTCATATACGTCCCACTGCTGGGAACGGGTCTCATCTACCACTGAGAGAGTTTAGGTCTTAGTCCACCACGCCTAGTGCGAGTTGGCGGACTACACACCTAAGAAATTTCTAAGAACTTTTAGGTGTGCAGGTTTCGTCACGATGTTTTCCTTCACCTTTACCGTTAAATTACGATAATTCGTTATGAATAACTTGGAAAAGTCAGAGGTGTGTGCCTGGGGTTTGATCCCGCGACTGCCGTGATTATCGACCGCGCGCCTAAACCTCGAGGCCTTCACTACTAAAAGATACATATAATATTACATATGTTTAGAATATTAAACCTACAGACAATTAGGAAAACTGCTGTATGAGTAACCAAATATACCATCCAAATACGATTTTTACTGGCGAATTAACAGCGACCTCGGGCCGTCCAATAAAATAAAGCTGATTGTCGGCCACGAAAACCACAACAAAGCCGTTCACTGAGATGGCGAGATAGTTTCTCCAATGGCGAACACAATTAATACAATACTTATCTCGTCTAATTAACCATTGCAAAACGGCCTAGAATCTTTAATGAGGCTGTGGCAAGATCCGCTCCCCGCGACTACATCTCATTCATACGCTGTTTCATGACTTTAATACTTCGTTGGGCCAGTTGAGACGTACTATTTTACGTACAAGTAATTATATTTTGTTATTCGAATAATATTAAAGTTGGCTTGTAAGCCTTAAAAAGATTCGAAAAAACAGGTAAAAAATTCTTGTAATTGCATTTCGTTATGTATAAATAGAATAGATTTCAAGTGAAATAATATATTAATAATGTATGTTTATCGAATTTTGGAAGTAAAGGCGTCGATGGCCTTGAAAAGCCTAAGATAAATGGCAAAACAGAAAAATATTTTGAGAGCTCTAAAGCTAAGTGCGAGATTTTTTAAAGGTGTTAAAGAAAAACTATCCTATAACTTGCTGAAATTCACCGCTCGTATCAATTATGGGCGTGCCTCAATCGATCTTGGTGTACAATAAAATTAACACCAGAGTTGAACCCTTTTTGAACATTATAGGTGCAGGAAAGCATTTAGTTTACATTTACATGAAAAAACTAATTTGTTAAAATATGCGAGATGTGCCCTTTTCGAAATTGCATATTCAATTGTGTCCCTGTGTCGGGATATAGCGAATATCATAGTAACTTTTATAACTCAAACAAAAAGGTCGGAAAGCAAAGAATATACTACCATATACATGTGATCTAGCAGTTGATTCACATGTTTTTACTGCAAAAACCTTGTCACGAGAGACATTGCGTCACACTGAAGGGCAATCGCTAATACTTCAGCTACGCGCGTAGTTATTTTCCGTTTTTCTTCATAATGACCGTTCCGTCTTCTTGTTATGCTAATAAACGTCTAATTACTGTTTCTTACATGTTGATGTGTACGGTAGGCGCTCTTTGTTGTAAGTCTTTGGTGACAATTGCTAAAGATCTTTGGTAGCATATTTCGCTTTCCGACAGACCGCGGGTTCGATCCCCGCACCGAGACAAATGTTTTTGTGATCTACAAGTATTTGTTTCGGGTCTGGGTGTTCGTAAGAGCGAGAAGTCTCTCGTAGTTTCTGATACCCACCACACAAGACTTGTATCTTAATGTGGAGTCAGAACTATGTATGTGACTGTTGGATGTATTTATATAGAGTTGAGTAGCCATCAGATCGTTGCAGAGTAGTTTAGGCATCTAGGGTTATTCATAGTCTAGTTGAAATCATGCTGGACTGACAAGACGAATAAAATTCCTCTTATTTTCCTAAGATGGTCAAATTACAGCCCTAGCCAGTAAGTGCGATTGTAATAGAGTTGCTGTTAGCGCCCCACTTATTAACTTGTCAGCATTCTACCACTATAAACTTTTAAATAAATAAATACACCCAACAGTCACATATGTACATATGTAGTTCTGACCCCACATTCAGATACAGGCTTGTGTCGTGGGTATCAGAAACTACGACACCCAGACCCGAAACAATTTTTTGTGGATCACACAAACATTGCGGGGATCGAACCGCGGCCTCTTGTTT
This sequence comes from Hemaris fuciformis, assembly GCA_907164795.1. Lineage (NCBI taxonomy): Eukaryota > Metazoa > Arthropoda > Insecta > Lepidoptera > Sphingidae > Hemaris > Hemaris fuciformis. Next base: position 4,558,381 of record OU015455.1, on the reverse strand, counting down.
CGCAAGCTGGTTTCTTGCCAACTGCGCCACGGGGCTGTCAAATAAGGTCTTGAACTTTTGCTTACTACATAACAATTCCTAAAACACAATTCATTGTGACACGATTGTACTCAACACAAGTTATTGAGAAGTTCAAAGAGCGGAACCCCTAAAGAATTAAAACCGTAGCTAAAATGATTAATCGATCGACCAACAGACAGAGAGTTAAATAAGCGCCGCCCACGCCGACCACGCATAAGTAGTACTTAACTCGTTTTTATGCAATCTTACATTTGAAAATGTCATAGTGTACTTGAGTTAACATCCTATAGACAATAATTTTAAAGATAGAATTGAATAAAAATAATCAGAAAGACGTGTGAAAATAATACTAGGAGTTTGGGGCTACAAAGGAAAAATTACAATTACATTTTATTTTTTTAATCCATACATACTCACGCCAGTATTCCCCGAAAGAGTAGGCAGAGGTGCATTTTTACACAATTCGCCAATTGTGTTTTCGTCCCACGTAATAGGGAGCCTATTGGCGTTTTTCGGGCACGATTTCAGACTCCGTGTTGCTACTAAGAATTTCCTATAGTCAAAACGGTTTAATACCCACGACACAAGACTTGTACCTATCTTAGTTTATTATTAAAAAAACTGATTTACTCCTTAGTATGAAGCGGTTAGGTATAAATTAAGGACTACAATAGTGTGTTTTTATGTTAACCGAATGTCCTTCCAGTGTCAATGCACCGCCCCGGGTAGTTTCTGCTTCCATACAACACGCAATAATACACATGTCGCAACAAGTTTCGACATTCATGTACCGTTTTCCTTTTTTCGTGGGAAAAATCTGCGCGGTTTTCACTACGCCGTCACAATGAGCTTGGCTCTATATAGAAATCTGCCAATTTGCTTTTGCTGTTACGTTGTGCTCTATTCTTGAATATGTAAGGATGATGTTAGCTTGGCTACATCGAATTTTAACTTGTCAGATATTTATCATATACTTAACGGGGTTTCGAGTTGTTGCTTATTGCGATATAAATATAATTTGGAATTTTTTGAACTCGCTCGATTGAGCTATTTCTATATTTTAATCAAGGGTTTTGCAATTTTTACAATCTTAAAGTTCAAATTACCACGGCAAAGATACTACCTTACACCTGTTACTACAATGTACAATGAAATAGTATTAAGTAATAAGAGGCCATCTCTTGTTACTCGGACACGTCATACCAGCCCGCTGAAAACCTTTTTTTATGGCCCTATCCCACCACACACCCGCCCCTATACCTCCTGTGCTCCAGGATCAACAGCGGCACGCACAGTATCGACGCCGAGCAATGAAACTCAGCGAATCTAAGGGGACCTAATTGTCGTGATCCCGCAACGAAATTAATCAGAAAAAGATATAAAGGAATAGTTGGAAAGAAAGAGTTGTCCACACTTAATAACTTCAGTTCTTTTATACACAAAAGGCTCAATTCTGTGAAAGGTTATTTTCACAAAAACCGTTTATAATAATTTCTAAGACTTCATTATAGAGAAGCCGATACAAGAGACCTTCTTCGTATTTAAATACTTGTACATTAATAATATATACATATACAAATATATTGACTGCCTCGTGGTCTCGCGGTACAAGTATGTGCCGTGCGATCTAGAGGTCCTGGGTTCGATTTCCGGGTCGGGCAAAGTGTTATTGGGTGTTTCCATTAGGAAATTCTCAGTAACAGCACGGAGTCTGGAAATGTGCCCGAAAAACGGCAATAGGCTCGCCCCTTATTACGTGGGACTGATACATACCTGGCGAAATTTGGGTGCAGAAATGCACCTCTGCCTACCCCTTCGGGGAATACAGGCGTGAGTTTATGTATGTATGTGTACATATATATGTGTAGTCTGCCAACCCGCACTTGGCCAGCATGGTGGACTCTCAGTTGTAGTTGAGGCCCGTGCCCAGCAGTGGGACGTATATGGGCTGATGATGATGATATATATGGCACGTAAACTGATCTAAAATGTATATGTTTTGGCATGAAGTCATATAGGGCCTTGGAAAAAGACATAGGCTACTAATAAAATTGCGCTTGAGCAAAACAGGGTTCGCTACTAAGTGTTGAATGTGAGACATCAGCTGTTAGTGCGACGCCCTCGCCTCGGCCGGATATTACGTCACGTGTCACGCCTTATTACGTATGCTGCCCGCCTAGTCCCAGAGTCTTGCACACGCGTTAGATTTAATGGAATATACACCATAGAAGTCCAGGTGTGGTTTAAAGGTAGCGGAATCGGTAGCTGGCCGCCTAAAAAAACCTCTTTTGTCAAAAAAAAAAGACATAATTCCTTAATAATTTTTTTTATGTTTTCACTAATTCAAGGCAATTTACTAAAAAAATATATAGTAAAACAAAAAATATAACCTATGATTTAAACTTTAATTTTTTTTTCTAGACTACAGATGCTCAGTTTTTGTAATAAAAATAATTCATGCAGTGATTTTTAGCGTATATTTCTGTCTTCTCGGATAATAATAATAATAAAAATATTTTTAAACAAATAATAATAGGACATAGTATACATACCTATATATACTGAAACCGGCAATAATTAGTTCTTTTACTATGTTTTGGTCAAAAACAATCGATGGACTAAAATAAAAACATTAAGCTGTAATTCTCATTAAATAAATTAAATAGTGTAATGAAACCGTGCAACATTAGTATTTGGCCCAAGGCCACACATTTCGGGGAGCGTCGGGTCCGCCAGCCAAGGATGTCGGCGCTCGCGCAACTCGTGTGTCACAACCTTATTAATTGCTTCACTAGGTAAGTATGTACAGTGGGATCTTTTTAAGCTTAGTACGCATCAATAAACTGTGAATATAATATTTTAAATCATTGCTATCAAATTTTGTGAAAAAAAAATATATAAAAAAGAAGCAAGTAATTATGTGATCTGGAAGGTCATCGAAACTGCGACAATTCACTGCAAAAGTTCTTATTGATTTCTCTATTTTTATTACCTTACTTGCTTTAGCAAATCATTTTGTATTTTCTAGGCTTGCAAAAATTGCTTGATTGAAAATATGAAAGTGTAGCAGGAAATATACGCCTTTTACATTATTGAATATATCAATATTCTTTAAAAATATATTTTCCAATAAAAAATATATTTACGCAAATTTTTTCTTCAAAAAACCTGAAATTCCCTTTCGTCTTTAGATAACTGTACCCGCTACTACCCGCGCCTACCTAATCCACCGTAGTAACCACACACCCTGTACAACAACAGTTAGCTAACCGTGTGAAAATCTGATAAAAGTGTTTATGCACGTATAAAGTATATTTTTTCCAGAGACAATGGACGCCGGTGTCTGCGGCCATATGTACCGCGCGGTTTTTTTTCTTAATTATCCGCGCAATTTACCTTTCTAAAGTGGAGGTCGTTGATGTAATCCGATTAGCTTTAATGCGAATATGTTTGACGTCACGTCGATTCAACTTACGAAGTTGTAACTTGTTAAGCTGAATCAAAAAAGGATATTTTGGTTTTTAAACATTTATTTACTGATCTGTAGCACTGTATTTGATGTTTTAGATGTCTAGAAAATGTTAGATAAACTTTTAGCGTTATATATGGATGTCTATATGTGTCTTTGCGTACGCAAATGATGCTCAGAGGATGGGCCTGGGTTGCTACCGAAACATCAAATCAAATACAGGATTATGCAATTGCTTCGCGACGATATGACCTCTTTCTTCGTAGTAACCTCACTTTTTAGTTTGGCAGTCACGAGAGCGACGACTTCTGGATTCTATTTCCAAGAAGTGTTATTTTTATTTTGACATTTACCTTTTTCAACAAAAAGCTTAAAAGATTAGCACAAGATTGAAATAAGTAGTAGCTTAACTAACATGGAAGCCGGTACTAAATTATTTTGCATTTAATATTCATTGAGTCAATCATTTGTAGGGTTGTGAATGATTTTGCTTTTTAAATTACATTCGGTCAATCATTCACTAGGGTAGTCGATAAAATATAGCTAGAAATTAGTTTCATAGTCAGTTGTTTGCAAGCAATCAAAGTGTTCATTTGAAAATAAATAGATCTTACCCTTCATTACTATAGAAAGAAGAAAGAAAGAAAAAAAAAAGTTTATTTGTTAACAAACATACAAAAACAAAAAATTATATAAAATAGACATAAATCACTTAAAACTATGTTTGTAACAAAAAGGCACCAACTCAGCAAAATGCTGGCAATACAGCCAACGCTGGTCTTCCGTTGGGCCTTATCTATGGTTGGGCCGTTGTTTTGGAATAAAAAGGATGATGTCACGGAAGACAAAAAGAAACTACTTGTACAAATAAATAAAACAAAACAAAACATTCCATCCGATTAAAATTTACACAAAAATCACATATACACAGGCAAGGGCAGTTGCAGACATCTGTATCCACATTGTCCAGGGAGCATAAGTTGAGCGTAAGTAGGAGCAAGTGTGATAGTTAAATTATATAGTAATGTAATATATATAAAACAAACATTACTTCATATAGCACTAGTGTCATGCTTAAGAGGTCCCTGAGATATTTGATGGTTAATTATAAAGTCTATTTTTGTAAGTGGTAGAGCCACGCTTTTAATGAAAGCATGAATGGGCCGGCTCGTCCGGGGTGGTACCACTGTCTCACATAATATCAACGTAAAGTAACAGTTAACTGTTGCGTTTCGTTTGGTGTGTGAGATTGCCGGTGGCCCAACTCCCCCTCCCCTCCCTTAGTTATGGCTGCGGTATACAAGAGAAATCTACCCCAGGGGGGTACTGGCACTATATGTGCAGGAGAATCCCCCCCTGAGCACTCTCGCTCAGGCTGCCCTACGTATTCTGGGGAGGGCAATATCCCGCTCTATAACTTTTCTGCCAGAGGCTCAACTCGTAAGGCAACTGCTGCAACCCCTTTAATGCTCCGTATGGACTTCTGCAATATTAGGGGAATTCACTCCAACCTTGATGCCGTTCACTATCACCTGGAAACGAACAAGCCGGCCTTACTATTTCTAACGGAAACACAGATATCCTCACCTACAGACATCTCATACCTGCGCTACCCGGGATATAATATCGAACATACTTTCTTGTGTCGAGCCGGTGTATGTGCATATGTCAGAGAGGATTTGTGCTACCGTCGCCTCAGCAGTCTTGAAGGTAAGGACCTTTCCATCCTATGGCTGCGTATAGATTGCCATGACCATCCTCGCGTCTATGCGTGCCTCTATAGGTCCCATAGCGGTAACGCAGAAAGTGACCGACTCATTGAGAGCATTCAGATGGCTACTGATTCAGTACTTGAACAGATCCCTTCCGCTGAGATTATCATCCTCGGTGACTTCAACGCTCATCACGCCGAATGGCTAGGTTCACGTACGACTGACCACACTGGGAGATCTGTTCATGACTTTGCCTTAGCTTATGGTTTTACACAATTAGTTGCCTTGCCTACTAGGATTCCTGATGTGGAGAACCATATGCCTTCTTTATTAGACCTTCTGCTGACCACTCATCCCGATGGCTATCAGGTTACCATCGATGCACCTCTGGGGTCATCAGACCATTCACTTATTCAGAGTAAAGTGCCATACGAGCGTCCTGCAAGACCTCGTACTACCTGGCGTCGTGTTTGGCACTTTAGGTCAGCAGATTGGGACGCGATGCGTACATTTTTCGCTTCCTACCCCTGGGGGCAAGTTTGCTTCTCACTGGGCGATGTCGACACCATTGCCGACTCGGTTACCGATGTAGTACTTCAGGGTATGGAACTTTTCATCCCTAGCTCTATGGTGCCGGTCGGTGGTAAGTCTCAGCCTTGGTTTGGCCGTGCCTGTAGAATGGCATCACGCCTGAAGCAGGAACGTTACCAAGCTTGGGCTGATGCTATTTTGTCGCACGACGCGAAAGCCAGTGCCCTTAAAAAGGAGTATAACTTTGCCGCTAGGGGCTTCAAGAAAACGATCGCTAAGGCAAAGTCTACGTACATCGAGAGCATAGGCAAGAAGCTAGTTCGTCTTCCTTCAGGAACTCGTGCATATTGGTCTCTTGCCAAAGCTGTCCTCGGCAACTTTTGTAAGCCATCACTTCCTGCATTGCGTAGGGAGGATAACTCGCTCGCACACAGCGCAAAGGAGAAAGCAGATCTTTTGGGTGTTCTGTTCGCGTCTAATTCGACACTAGATGACAAGGGAAGACTACCACCTACGATTACTAATTGTGAAAGTTCTATGCCGGAGATCCGATTTCACCAAAGCTCCGTGCGTAAAGCACTACTCTCCTTGGATATCAACAAGTCGAGTGGGCCAGATGGAATACCCCCGATTGTGCTGAAGACTTGTGCTCCTGAGTTGGCACCAGTGCTCACGCGCCTTTTTCGGCATCTATATTCATCCGGAGTAGTTCCAAAATCTTGGAAGGTTGGTTTAGTGCACCCGATCCCAAAAAAGGGCGACCGATCTGATCCCTCCAACTATAGGCCTATTACCATCACCTCCTTGTTTTCTAAAATTATGGAATCGATAATTAACACCCAGCTTCTGCGATACTTAGAGACTCACCGGTTGATCAATGACCGTCAATACGGTTTTCGACGGGGGCGATCAGCTGGTGATCTTTTGGTGTATCTCACCCACAGGTGGGCAGAAGCAGTTGAAAGCAAGGGGGAGGCCTTGGCGGTAGGATTGGATATAGCGAAAGCTTTTGATCGGGTTTGGCATGGAGCTCTACTTTCCAAGCTCTCTTCCTTTGGACTTCCCGAGAGACTTTGCGACTGGGTCACTAGTTTTCTCACTGAGCGAACCATAAAAGTCGTAGTAGATGGTTCAAGCTCGGACTCTATGCCTGTGAATGCTGGTGTACCTCAAGGTTGTGTGCTATCCCCGACTCTGTTCCTTCTGCATATCAATGACCTGTTACTCAATAATAACATTCATTGTTATGCGGATGACAGTACCGGGGATGCCTTATATACTGGCCGCGCAAATTACTCTCGAGAACAAGTCGATGAGTGCCGGAAAAAGCTTGTTTCGGAGATCGACCGTTTGTTGGACCAAGCCGCAGACTGGGGCAGGCAGAATTTGGTCGAATTTAATCGGTCGAAGACTCAAGTTTGCGCATTTACCGCTAAAAAAACTCCCTTCTCTCTATCACCTCAATTCATTGGCACTCCCCTTGGTATCACGTCTAGTATTGGAATCCTTGGGGTCGATGTTTCGAGTACAGTCCAATTCTGCGGTCATCTGGGAGCTAAAGCTAAGCTGGCTTCGAAAAAGCTTGGTGTGCTCAGCAGAGCGAGGCAATATTTCGCGCCGGTTCAGCGCCTTCAACTGTATAAGGCACAGGTCCGGCCACATATGGAATATTGTTCTCATCTCTGGGCTGGAGCTCCTCAATACCAGCTTCTCCCATTTGACCGCATTCAACGACGTGCTGCTCGAATCATCGATAACCAGATCCTTTCGGACAAAATTGACCCCCTAGCATTGCGAAGAGATGTTGCGTCTCTATGTGTCCTTTATCGCATTTACCATGGGGAGTGCTCTGATGAACTTTTCGGATTAATACCTGCTGCTGAATTTCACTACCGCACCACACGCCAGAAATTGAAGTTCCATCCCTACCATCTGGATGAATGGCGTTCCTCAACAGTGCGGTTTAAACGGTGTTTCCTTCCTCGCACAACATCTTTGTGGAATCAGCTTCCCTCGGCGGTATTTCCGAATGGATATGACTTAGGGACCTTCAAGAGAAGAGCCTATATTTTCCTTAAAGGCCGGCAACGCACCGATGATTCCTCTGGGATTGTGGGTGTCCATGGGCGGTGTTGACCACTTAACATCAGGTGGCTCACTAGCTCGTTTGCCTCCTTTCCCATAAAAAAAAAAAAAAAAAAAAAAAAAAAACAACATTAAGCCCTTACATTATTATGGCCTAGCCGTCTGCCTACCCCTCTGTGCAACAAGCATAATAGTCACAAAGTTTCGCAACACATCCAATCTAAATTAAGGCCGGGCAAATAGCCATATGACAATGAAAACAGCGTAAATAAGAAATGTTCCCACACGATGTAGAAACCACGGTGGAACGTAAGGGTGGTATTGTTGTTTTGCACATTGTCGCCTGTCCTTTGTCCACGTTGTGTCTGTTATGGATTTCGAGTGTTTTTACTTTGACACAATTGTTTTGTGTGTTTTTGTGTTTGATTCGGTTTCGACATACTGTGTTATGTATGCACTGGTTATTTGGATTCGTTAAGTTATAGCTACGCATTGTACAAAGATATTTGCGAAGATAAAAAAATAAATTATTTTCAGTTGTTACAGAATAAAAATAATTTATGTAGGTTACCTCTTTAACTCAATTCCGTGTATGCAATAGTGTAGTACATGAAACTTAAGAAAAATAGGTATTATTGATCATCATCATCATCATCAGCCCATATACGTCCCACTGCTGAGAGGTTTAGGGCCTTAGTCCACCACGCTGGCCTAGTGCGAGTTGGCGGACTACACACCTATGTTTCTAGGAACTTTTAGGTGTGCAGTTTTAATCACGATGTTTTCCTTCACCGTTAAAGCAAGTGATAATTCATTGTGAACACACACATAACTTCGAAAAGGCAGAGGTGTGCGGCTGGGGCTTGCACCCACGACCGCCGAGATTCTCGACAGCGCGCCTATACCTCGAGGCCATCACAACAAACCCTACATGTACATCCCAAGGCACGTAAGACCTAGGCTTAGTCTATAACTAAGCTGGTCTATTGTAAGTTGGTGTACTTTACAAACTTGAAAAATTTCTTTGAATCTTTTTGAATAAAATCTTTAGATCTCTCAAGTTTCCTCACGATATTTCCCTTCATCGTTAAAATTAACGTAACAGAGGAGCCGAAGATTCGAACCTACGATTGCCTGTCCTTTCAACCTTCAACCTCGCACTCATTGACGACTCGATGTATTGGCCAAGCGATGTATATTTCGTATTATGCCTTGTTAATCATGTAACCAGGGCATTTCATTAAAGAACGGCGCATTGGGCAATGCGTTTGCATAGGCCACGACCCGGCCCAGCTTAACCAACTAAAAGATTCCATTGACGATTCTAATTTAAATTTACTGATTCACTTTCGATGTTGTCATGTGATGTATAAAATTACCGCCGTAACTATAAATAAATTAAACAGTTAAAAAAGTTAATATGATACAAGGGATTATACTTTACTGAGCCATACATACACATACATAACCTCACGCCTGTATTCCCTGAAGGGGTAGGCAGAGGTGCATTTCTGCACCCACATTTCGCCAGGTATGTATCAGTCACACGTAATAGGGGGCGAGTCTAGTGCCTTTTTTCAGGCACCTTTCCAGACTCCGTGCTGTTACTGAAAAAATTCAAATGAAAAACCCAAGAACGCTTAGCCCGACTCGGGCATCGAACCCAAGACCTATAAATCGCACAGGGTTCTTATTCCCGCATTGAGATAAATGTTTGTGTGATCCACAAATATTTGTTTCGGGACCGTGTGTTTGTAAGGCTGAAAATTCTCTCGTAGTCTCTGATACTCATGACACATGCATTCTTTGTTAAATTGGGAACAGAAATGATAAATCTTCCTATTTATGTAAATAAAATTACATGAGCAAAAATTTGTATTTATGTATAGAATAAATAGGAAGCAGTGATGGCCTCGAGGTTTAGGCGTGCGGTCGAGAATTTCGGCGGTCGCAGGTTCAAACCCCAGGCACACACCTCTGACTTTTCGAAGTTATGTGTGTATTCACAATGAATTATAATCACATGCTTTAACGGTGAAGGAAAACCTGCACACCTAAAAAGTTCTTAGGAATTTCTAAGGTGTGTAGTCTGCCAACCCGCACTAGGCCAGCGTGGTGGACTAAGGCCTCCTAATCGTCTCAGTTGTAGAGGAGGCCCGTGCTCAGCAGTGGGGCGTATTTGGGCTGATGATGATGATGATGATGATGATAGAATAAAGCAAAAACCTTCTGAACCAATTTGAATGGTTTTTAGTATTGACATATACAGGACCTTTGGAAGTAACGTAAGCCTTTTTTTATCCCAGAAAAGTGTACTGTACTCTTAGAATACGCAAGGAATTAAGATTAGATGGACGGAGTTATTACATATGAGCACAAGACACTATAAATAGTCCAAAACTCGCTGTAACGTAAAGATTTTAATTAAAATATAGCATCATTCACTCGAACCGTCGTACCATCAATCCAAAGCGATTCATCTAGCACCCCGCCCCGTACACCGCCCCACGCAAGTTTCACCTCAGTTGTTCTTTCACCTTTGCTCCACTTGCGTAGTCAGCCGACCGCGACTGTACGCGTCATCGCGCCCGGCCTTAGGGTAGCCGCCGCCAAATTGCCGAGATACGAGTACAGCTTCCTTTTTGAATTTTAATACCACTTCTCGAGCGGAAAGTTGGTATGAAGTTTTATTGCTTGAGTAACGGGTAGGCAACAATTTTTTTTATTTTTATTTATCACTAGTTTTGAAAAAAAATTTGCACATAATTGTATTTACGGTGTATGTAGGTGCGACAATGTGGGACAAATATGCCCTTTTATTTGTTTTTTTATTGATCGCCTAACAAGGGTCTTTAATTCTAAATTTTAAAATCATCTCCATATTCTCAAACGATAATTTTCTATTTACTTATGTGGCATACGATCTGGAGATACCGGATTTTTTCAGAAACGGAAAATGCATTATTGCTATTTAGTGTTACAAAACTCTCAGTTCCCGTAGATATGCATCTGTGAAGAGCTCTTCAAGTGTACTTTTAATTATTAACACTGGACGTATCGCTAATATTTTTAACCACACAATTCACCCTATAAGTTTATGAAACTACATTGCCAAACAAATCTGCCTGAAATAACCCTGGAGCTCTCTTGGTCGGTATTCCAATAGGAAAAGGTAAATTTGCCCAAGACCCTTATCTCTTACATCTGCGGATTCTCTTCTCTACCCCAGTGAAGGCGTAGTGTAAAGGCCATGATCCACATTGAAAAAGCGAGTTATGTAGGTGACACGGACTTGCCCGAAGCGTGGGACTCTCGCACTATTGTCTCCATGATAACTTTCACGAATATTTTAATTTTTGTATGTCGCCAACTTAATTCGTTTAATTGCATTACATGAACAGTTACTGCGATGTTTAGGAAATTTTTCATTCAAATCGTGAGAGAATTTTTGAAATGAGACACTTAGCGTGATTAATTGAGTTAGGTTTTAATGGTATAATTGTATTTATGTCTTGATGTTTCGAAACTTGTGAGTGGTAGAGCTGGCTGTAACGAGGCTACGGTACGAATGGGCTGGATCAACCGAGGTAATATCACAAAAAACAGAAGGTAAAATTACCTGGTACTAGAACTTTCGTAGCCATGCGCCAACATACACAGTGTAAATTGTACCTACCTAAGGCCTACTATTGTATTAACAATGAATTATGACTTTAACAGTAAAGAAAGAAATCGTAAGGAAACCTGCACATCTAAAAAATCTTAGTAATCTCCTGAGCGTGTAATGGCCTAACAGTGGGACGTATATAGGCTGAAGATAATGATGAAAGGTCTACGTGAATGTACGTTCCGGAATCATTCTATGTAAATCTTTTTTATTACACTTTATACACTGATTGCAAAGGTGGACTTAATGCCTAAGACATTCTCTGCCAGTCGATGCAAATAAAATAATTTATAAACACACAAATATACATACAAATATATGTATTTTTGGAAAAGAAGAGAAATAATGTATAAAATAAAACATCTATATTCCAATGGGTATTGCATTGACTGATGAGAGATGTATTTATTTTCGACATTTGATTCATTCAGAGTTTTCACTTGTATGGTCACTTTTAAGTATAAAAAGTCCAGAAGTTGGATAAGAAAATTCTAATAATATACACATGCAAGTAGTGACGGCCTCGAGGTTTAGACACGCGGTCGAAAATCTCGGCGGTTGCGGGTTCAAACCCCAGGCACACACTTCTGACTTTTCGAAGTTATGTGTGTATTCACAATGAATTATCACTTTATTTAACGGTGAAGGAAAACATCGTGAGGAAACCTGCACACCTAAAAGTTTTTAGGAATTACTTAGGCATGTAGTCCGCCAACCCGCACTAGGCCAGCGTGGTAGCCTAAGGCCTAAACCTTCTCAGTTGTAGAGGAGGCCCGTTCCCAGCAGTGGGACGTAGGTATATGAGCTGATGATGAATAATACACATATAATCTCTGACCACGCAGTAACAATAGCTAAGAAAGTTTTTCCAATGCGGCTAATCGCATGTTTCTATTTGTGTTGTTTTATAAATACGATGTTTTCATACAGCTACGTTATCACAACATCAGTCGTTGTAATGTAAACTTGTACACTAGGCGTGTGTTTGTCATTCATTATTTTTTCATTCAGGGGACATAAATTGTCTAATGGGCAGACATCTAAAAAGCGGTATAAAATAACCAAAACATTTTGAAAACCATATCGTTACCCACTTAATTTAATAGAATTCAAAAGTCACCCCCTATTACGTGGGACTGATACTGGCGTAATGTGGGTGCAGAAATGCACTTCTACCTATACCTTCGGTAAAAACAGGCCTGAAGTTATGTATCGTCATCGTCATCAGCCCAAATGCGTCCCACTGCTGGGCACGGGCCTCCTCTACAATTGAGAGGATTTAGGCCTTAATCCACCACGCTGGCCTAGTGCGGGTTGGCGGACTACACACTTAAGAAATTCCTAAGAACTTTTTAGGTGCGCAGGTTTTATCACGATGTTTTTCTTCACCGTTAAAGCATGTGATAATTCATTGTGAATACACACATAGCTCCGAAAAGTCAGAGGTGTGTGCCTGGGGTTTGAACCTGCGACCGCCGAAATTCTCGACCGCGCGCCTAAACCTCGAGGCCATCACTGCAGGTTATGTATGTATGGATATATTTAAAACTCTAATATTTATATGACAGCTTCTATTCCGTGAGCTTGATCGAAGTAGTTTAAGCTAAAATTTGCAGAATATTTCGGTAATTTTAAAAATTGTAAATGCCTATTTAATGAGTAATCTATGTAATTATATTTACGAAGCAGAAATGTTATATGACGATTTTCAATACTCCAGTCTGATTTTTGCTAAATGCAAGCTCTTTCCTACAAAACAACTGCAAATCTATGGGCTAGAATAAGCATAATAATAGTATGTTTTTTTATTAATGATTTTCTTGTGCATTTTTTTAACTGTAGGTGTAAAACATTACTAATCTACATAAATAATTATGCATGCTATCACTGCCTCTCTAATAGTCAATCGGTGCTGCATAAAGAACTGTAAACATTATGAAAAAGATAAAACAGCCATAGCGCTGTAAAACCGACTCCATGTCAACTGTTTTAAAGTTCATTTTCTAACGTATGTTGCATTATTAAAATATCCGTAATTGAAATTCATATAGCACACAGTATACAAACGAATTTGAATGTTATCTATAGTGTTTAAGAGTCATTTTAGCATAACATTTGGCGTGCTCAGAAGGCGATAGTTAATGAAATTAGTCGCCAGAAAATTGATAGCGTTAAACGCTTTGTAAACTCAGCACAATGTAGGTGTTAAATACATGTAAAGTATTATTTATGCGTGTTAGTTATTTTGTGTTTTTTACTTTTTTTTTAATTAGGCGTGGGAAGTTTCGTGCAGGGATGGGAAACGCGTTGAAATCTTTTTTATCCTAATCCTTTTATGCACATGTATTATTATTTTGGTAACTGGATACTTCTATTGAGCTTAACGGCTTCACTTCACAATTGTTTTTTAATAAACTTTGTAATTTCACTACGTAATAAAGCCGACAAGTATATTGAAAAAGCCCATATCAATGAAATTTATAAAATCCGCATTTAAATTAGTTTTATGGCGTATCTAGTAATCGTTGGTTGATTAAAAATGTAAAAGCAACGACAGTTGATTTCGTGGCTTAAATGGGCGTCGTGCGATCAAGAGTGTCACAGTCATTGCTTTTGCTGAAGTTAATTTTAAGTAACCGAATCCGAGTCGACAAACGTTCCTGAAAAACCTTAACATAATTACTTCGTGTTTATTGCGACATAAAACTGCTATCGAAAATTGGATAAAAATCTGAATATACACACATACTTTTCCAGAAAATCTGTCCCGCATTCACCTTTATCAGGCAGAAACTCATCTTCAGGTCGAGGTGCGCCGACCTTTAATTAACGCGAAAAAACTCAACTCAATCACGGAACTGTTATGTCCGCCGTCATGGGAAACCGCGCCTCATGCATATTGCACTAGTTAACTATAATGTTTGCTGTAATTGCCGCTGAGCTGAACTTGCGAAGCGGGAAATATCTCCGATGCTTTTTTGTTTGGTTACGTTCATCGATACTGGTGTTTTTCTTCATCGCAAGTTGAAGCGATTTATTGTGATTGGGGTGGAAAATTTATTTATTTACTCTAAATTACACACAAACACAAAATAGGCATCATCATTTCCTTTGCCCTCTTCCTAATTTAATTTGTGGTCGGCGCAGTATGATTTATCCTTCCAAACATCCCTATCAGCCGTCATGTCTTCATTCACCCATTTTTCTTTCATATCTTCACGCACTTCACGCAGTCACGCACTTCAGCCATCTTTTCTTTTTCCTTCCTCTGCTTGTCCATCCTTTCATACTCATCACCTTTTTACCTACATATGATTCATCCCTTGTCATAACATGCCCATACCACGACAGACGGTTTCCTTTCAGCTTATCTATCACAGCAGCTACACAGGCATAAATAATATTAAAGTTAGGTAGTGTCACAAATCGCGGCCTTATCACTATCGGCGATTTCTTCCAGGCAACCGTTAGATGGACTGGAGTGTAAAATATGATAATTGATCTTTTAAATGATGATTGGATGCAAGCAATTACCAATAGGCTTCATCTGGCTATTGATGATGATTAATGCAGTATTCATGCAGTATAATATTTTGTTTAAATGTTTATTGAATTTAATTACTTTAGGCTTTGTAAGCTCTGTTACATAATTGGCGTGAGTTCGGGTCGAATAAAAATGTTATTGGGTTTTTCTGTCACGAAATTTTCAGGAACAGTCCATAAGCAATTTATCTGACAATTAATCTCACCCATGTGGGAACATTAATATCGAAATACGACTATGCACAAAGGATGCTATTCATGTTTTAACGGAACGTGTTCGTAACGAGACCCAGAGACGCAAACTACTTCCTAACCTTAGAGATAATATCGGAGTATGTAATAGTATTCTTGCTCTTCCGGTATCAAAAGAAACAACAATGCTATATAAACTATATGAATATGTTTTTGTTTTTGTGATTATATAGGGTGACATAGTTATTTTCTTCCCAAACCCTTTTTAATAAAGATAAAAAAAATGCACAATTTTTCCGTATTTCCATTACTAAATAAAATTGATATAAATTCAATCTGCTTGAAAGAAATCCATCATAACATACCAATACGTGAACTTTAATTCACAAGTACTCTATATTATTAAAACCGTCGTATAGCATTAAGTTGTTGATACAATTACTTTCTTCCTGAAGGTTCTTTCATCAAGCAATTAGCTGGTCTTCGAACAATGAATGTCGCGTAAGCCCATTATGTGGGTGGCGCGTCTTATGACCCCGGCTGTCTTCCGTGTTCCCCGACCCTAACAGTTCTCGTGAGACATTCACAAGAATTTGCTTATGAAATTGTTTATAAAACCTAAAATATGTTTTACATTTTCATTAGATATAATGGTACTGTCGAAACCGGATATAACGACATTGAAGGGACCGTCGTTATGTCCGATAATTGTTATAAGCAATACACACAATGTAGTTCTTGGTTTAGATTCGGCCGGGAACTTGCCATTTGGTTGTTATAACCGATCTGTCGTTATAAACGATGTCGTTATAATCGGTTTTGACTGTATTAAGTGACAAGGGATGGGAGTCGCTCGCCAATTGATGGTCTATTTGGACAAAATTGCTTTTCATCAAACACGGTATTGTCATTTTGTCGTAACAGTATTAAAAAAATTAATAATATTAGAAACAATAGTTAAGACTTGTCTAAAAAGTTTACAAGAAATTTCATAGGTGAGTACTTTTTAAATACTTTTTGTTTTGGACGGTTGCAGGGTTCCTCATATCATACTATAGACATAAATCATAATTAACAGTATTATTATGAGGTTTTGTAACAAATATACAGTAAATAATGTAGACCAATAAATTATGCGAATAAATCAAAATTCCCGTAAAGAAATACTTAAGCCGAGGATTGAACTCTGCGCTTCACGGTTCACAGAATGTCTAACTTCCACTTCGCATCTAAAAATAATTACCTATATATGTAAAAAGTATTACTTATAATTCTCCGTTGTGAGAATAACTGTTTTAGAATACTTAATGAACAATTTCGAAAGTGTTTTAATTCTTAATTTTAAAATGTTTTAGAACATTAGATGTTGAATTTTTGAAGTGCTTTTAAAAGATTGATTAGTCAACTTCATCTCACGCTAAATTTGAAAATGTATCGATAAGAAGACATTCGCGATCATCTTTATACAATCACACAATATGATTTATGAAACTTATAGTTAGATGACTGATTGACAGCCCCGTGGCGCAGATGGCTAGACACCAGCTTGCGAAACGAGAGGCCGCGGGTTCGATCCCCGCACCGAGACAAATGTTTGTGTGATCCACAAATATTGGTTTCGGGTCTGGGTGTTTGTGAGACCGAAAAGTCTCTCGTAGTCTCTGATACCCACGACACAGGACTTGTATCCTAGTGTGGGGTCAGAACTATGTATGTGACTGTTGGGTGTATTTATTTATTAGATAATCTACATTGCCAATGAAATTTGTGTAATTTTACTTATCGGAGTTAACCCTGTAACTATCAAATACTACTTTCCTATAGTAATCGTAAAGTCACATGATGTTGATGGTTGATGCCATCATCGCGATAAAAGTTATTAGTTAGTTTATGGCGCTTTCCACCCCTAAACTTTAAAAGTATAAATAGTTTAAAATGATAATATCTATTATGAATTATGAAAACCTTATTTTTTATTACCAGTCAAACTATCGATCAAGTAATAGAAGCTTTGTCATATTTTGTAGTATAAGACGGAACGGTTGCCGAAAGTGTTCCGGACGGTGCGTCCATTTCGGCATTTGGC
Organism: Hemaris fuciformis; assembly: GCA_907164795.1. NCBI lineage: Eukaryota > Metazoa > Arthropoda > Insecta > Lepidoptera > Sphingidae > Hemaris > Hemaris fuciformis. The sequence goes on along the minus strand of OU015455.1, from coordinate 4,541,075 downwards.
CCTTGTAGTTCCCACGGTGGTCCATTAGTGAATGTCACTACACATTAAGTACCGCACGTGGTAGTCATACTATAGTCTTGACCAGTTGGTACTAAAGACCGCACTGGTCTTACTATACAGGCTGTATTCAGACCCTGATCGGAAACTAAGGCAGGTAATAGCGACGGTGATTACAAACCCATCGGCGTTAAAAAAAATCCCGACAAAAAATAAAAATTTTGACGTTTTCCTAACAATTTTAGATATTAAATGGATGTGATTGTAAGGAAAACGTATTTTATTTTTATTTTTTGCCGAGATTTTTTTTAATGTCACGGTGTTTGAATCACCGCAGCTATTATCTGCCTTAGTTTCCGATCACGGTCTGAATACACCCTGTATGACAATAACGTTTTCTTTCTTTCTCTTCTAATCTTTTAAAAAGGAGCATAATTGGCCATAACATCCAAAGCTGGTTCTGATTTAAGCTGTTTTAGATCTTTTCCAAGTAACATTCAAAAACAATGATCACGCACTTTTAACGGCTCTAATATCTGCATTTCATTTTCTCTAAGTATACTAAATTGCTAGCATCAGCCGTCAATTCAGTGTATGCTAAAAAACTTTAATAGACAAGATCTTAGGTATGTAGTCCGCCAACCTGCACTAGGCAAGCGTGGTGGACTAAGGCCTAAACCCTCTCAGGCTGATGATGATAATGATGAATAGACAAGACCCGTGCTCTGCAGAAGAAAACATAGAATGCTTAAAGAAATAAATAAAAAAATCACGTCTTAAAACATACGCCTTTTGAGTTTTGAATAAAATGGTATTCTGCTCAAGGGTTTAGCGTCAGGCGTCTCCGCAACAGATGAGCAGTAGGATTTCCGCTCGTCACAGCTCCGTAATAAATTAATATTAAAAACACAGCGGAATAAATGTTTATTATTCGAAGGCGAACATTTTCGCGAGCCCCACATCATATCACGTACTTACAATAAAACAGATCCGTCAGCGCATAAAAACTCCTTCGCCACACCAGCGTTTCATACGAAATTGTTTTATATGTTTAGAGTAAAAGTTGCAGTTTTGTTTGTCTGAGATTTATAAATATAATTATTATATTCTAAATTAAGCAAAGGACTATTTGAGGTCGAATTATAACGGACTCGTTTTTATAATACCAGTAGAAAAAAACAATTTAATCTTAGCTTAAGTTCACGAAAACTATTTTTATTATACACGTCAGTCTGTCCCAATATACAAAAATTATTTCTTAAGGTAAAACGAATTTTTGTTGTTAACTTCTCATTATGTTTCTATCGTGTTTTTAGTGAACTATATCTACTATGTTTCAAAAGTTTATATACTAAGGGGACACTGTCATCCATAGTCTGTTCAGTTTGAAGAAATGTCAATGCAAATATTATGCGACCAAAACAAAACCAGTTTGAACATTTATTTTTATTTGAACTAAAATTTAATGGGGTTATCTCATTTTCCGACATCAAAATAAACTGGCTTCAACGGGAAACCTTGCACAACAATAAAAAGCACAATAAAACGCAAGAAAACACGCGTGCGAACCCAATAAAAAGCGTATGAAAACGCACTCCAGTAACCGTACACTTATACGAATGACTGGCTATGTGTTATACCTAGAAAATGTTATTTTTCGTAAGAGGCGAGCGGCGCGCGGCGACCCGTGTCGACGCTTCCTGTCGGGTGCTATGACCCCGAAGAAATGCTCTGTAAGCGTACCACTTCGCCTTTTAAGCGAGTTTTTTTTTATTTTTTATTGTCGCCTTAGCAGGAAATTGACGTATTTTTACAATCGATCCATTTAACGGTGTGTGATTTTTGGGATTTTTTTGTTTTTTTTTCGGGTGTTTTTATTGAGCCATTAATTGATATTAATCTGATGGGTGTTGATGTTACTTGACGATTTTTTACATGAATATGTACGATGTCTGTTGCGAATGATTTGTTTAAAGATTTTGTTTCTAGTACTTAAAATGCGTAATAAAAGTTGCGTATTTTACTAGAGACCAAATTTTAAACATAATTTCGTGGGTTAATCTCTTCATCAACTGAAGACCAATAGTTTCTCGTAGTTTCTTATACCTTCATTACAAAACTTGTAAGTATGTTATTATCGGATCGAAACTGTATGCCAATGTAGGGAGAATTTTATACTTCACGCCGATTAAATTTGTTAAAAACATTATTTTAAACATTATTAGACAGCCCCGTGGCGCAGTTGGCTAGACACCAGCTTGCGAAATGAGAGGCCGTGGGTTCGATTCCCGCACCGAGACAAATGTTTGTGTGATCCACAAATATTTGTTTCGGGTCTGGGTGTATGTGAGACCGAAAAGTCTCTCGTAGTTTCTGATACCCACGACACAAGACTTGTATCTTAGTGTGGGATCAGAACTATGTATGTGACTATTGGGTGTATTTATTTATTTATTTATTTATTATGTTACTGTGACGCAAAAGAGTTATGTAAAATCCCGTAAAGTTGTGCTCGGGTTTCTTTCAAAATTCACCTTTGGTTGCCTTAGATTTTCCAGGAGTTGTGAGGTTTATGTTCGGTGACGGTCTTTAAGAATGCTTCACTTCCTAATATCTTTGTTATGAAAATACCTATCACAGTGGCGGTACATCCATAGAAGCCCAAAAGCTTTAGACGTTAATTGTGTAATGTTTAGTTTATAATTCTTTATTGTAGGGTCAAGATATTCTCATTTATATGTATGTCAAATTGTAATTGTTAAACAGATATTTAAAGATTAAAGATGATCATTCGGATTTTTTTAAAGCAAGCTGGGCTTTTGGGCTTCTATGGAAGTACTGCCACTGACCTAACATTCACAAGCATACATATTTTTATCAGCTCATTTCCCCAAAAACAATGCCCAACTGGAAAAAATCACTGACGTTTCTGATGTGGCATTAAAATATCCCACGTTATTCAAAGGCACTGTATACATGCATAATTTGAGAACAACTTCTAAATATGGTCCATGCGAGATCGCATGCTTTCCATGCGGCAAAAAGAAAGTACGCTAGTGCCGTTCCCATACCACTTCGAAAGCACGTTCGATCGATTAAACGATACGTCATAATCGACTTTTTGCAACGACAATTACTGAACCGGCTTCCGTGTGTTTTTTATATCGATTAATATGAAATAATTGTTTGCGGCGATGCTTCGCTGAATCGATTAGTGGCCGGGTTATTTAATAATGTTAATTGGGTTAGTGATGATTTAAATGTGTTTATTCTTATTTCTCTCGTCTCTAGGACTAAGGTAATTTAGAAAACCTAATGAGGTTGAAAATAATTGTTTGCTATCTAGAATTGAATATCTTAATAAACAGTTGGTTTAGATCATGACGTCAAAAAAACATAATAAATCAAACCATAGACCGCTAATGTGTAAAATTGATTCATTGCAAAGTAATTCCGTACCTATAAGATCCCCAAAGGTAATTTCTAAGCATACTCAAACCGCGAGTTGGAACCCAAGTTGGGATAGTGTAAATAAGATACATACATACATAAACTCACGCCTGTATTCCCCGAAGGGGTAGGCAGAGGTGCATTTCTGCACCCACATTTCACCAGGTATGTATCAGTCCCACGTAATAGGGGGCGAGCCTATTGCCGTTTTTCGGGTACATTTCCAGACTCCGTACTGTTACTGAGAATTTCCAAATGGAAAAACCCAATAACACTTTGCCCGACCCGGGAATCGAACCCAGGACCTCTAGATCGCACGGCCATACTTGTTCCGCGAGATCACGAGGCAATCTAAATGTAAATAAGATGTGGTCTAAATTATACTGCACTGCGACAACCATTTTTGTAACCTATATTGTGCATTTGTTTCGTGCCTAAGTTTTGATGAGATTAAAAAGTCTTTCTCAGTTTCCCATAACCATGTTATATTTCTTAATTGAAACCGTTTAACATTCGAGTTTCAATAGTAGAGCTTCAAGTTTTTTCTGTGCAGCAAAAAGGTCTCAAAAAAGTCGCAAAAAGCATCAACAGTACCGTATCGAAAGCGTTTTTATTCGAGAAACGTATGGCTCATCAAACAACATTTTTCACCTCCTTAGCGTATAAACATGCTCATTATAAAGTGATAAATAAAATTATGCCCTCTTCACATCGGCGTGAATGCGCGACACTTCGCTCGCCTTTATATTAATGCCGTAAATATTTTACCAAAGTGATATTTTTTGACAAAAATTTATGAATTGTGTGGCTGTTTGTTTTGTTGGGTGATGTTTTGTGAACGGAGGTTTGACGTTGGCAAAGAACTTATTTTATTTATCACACTTTATTATCACCACATTAAAAATAACGAAATATGATTTAAAAAAGCTAAATACAAAACAAAAAATACAGTGCCACAAATGTAATTTTTGGATAAAAATTTACTTTATTTATTAATATAGGTAGTGTTATTCCCTTTTTTGTAGAAATAACTTCTTCATTTATTCAACGTACTTAAATATCATCAAGCTTCGTATACATTTTAGCGTAAATAAAAAAAAATACAAATAAACACATTTTTAATAACTAATTTAAATAGCATCATCATCAGCCAAAAGACGTCCACTTTTGGGCATCGCCTGGCCCAAAAACACCTAGAGCGACCTGCTGGACGTAGTTTATCTAGCATTAATAATATTCGTAATTTAAATACAAATTGAATAAAACTGACATAAATTCATGAATGACATAAAAAAATACAGATTAAAAAATAAATATAACACATTAGGCATAATAACACGTTACGTTTGGCTCGATAAAAAAACAATTGTCGCACGTTTCACAAGTCGTAATTCCATACCGAACACCCACAACGTTCCGAAAGTCCCTGCCCTCTTCCCCATACATATAATTAGGAGAAATGATCATGGTCTTTATGCACGACAGGCGTCGAAAGGGCAGGACCGCGGTCCGCAAATATATGACCGATTTTTCATATATCGCGCTAATAAATGCGATCATAAAATTGCGGACCGTATATTTAATGTTAACATAATGGATATTATTGTGAATTATTGGTTTTAAAGGCGTTTTGGTGTGGGTATAGAGTTTCCTGGTTACAAAGTTTATAAAACGTTGAATGAAATGAAAAAAAAAATTGTTTACGGACATATTTTTGTTTTTTTAATTATAGTTTGTAATCGCTGCTTCATGGGTCTCGCGGTATAAGTACGCGTCGTGTGATTGGAAAGTCACGAGTTCGGTTCCTAGTTCGGGCATTGTTATTGGTTTTCTCCGTTAAAATAATGAAATGGCTGTCGGAGTACCAGTCCGCCGTAATTAGAAATTTATAATGGCAGCACGGACTGAACATGAAAGCATATTCAGTAAAAGATAGTTTTATCTGTTATTCTCTTCTGCCTACACTTGAGAATACTGTCGTCAATGGACGTCGTAAGTTATAAAATAAATAAACGTTGCTTACGTGAGAATAACTACAGACAAAAAAATGGTTGCTTAAAACATGACGTATTCACGAGAAATAATAAAGTTTTACTTGAAAACCGCGTCTATGAATCCATTCACAGGCGGGTGGTTTTCTACAAAATTCTGAAATATGCCCAGCACGTCCCGTCCATGTTAGTTTACGTATAATAATTGTGAATGCAGGCGTCAGGTGTTCCGCTGCGCTCGCTTCCACGTTCTAGCGCTGAATATTTTTGCAGTAATGAATGAGTAATTCGAATAATCAATTTAATACCATACATTAGCATCGATATTCAATTATTCTTAGAAAACATCGACCACACGCAATCGATTTGTACTCGATTTATCGATTTAAAATAAAACGTTACCAAATTTGAACGCGGCGCTCTGCTCTCTAATTCCGATTGCCCGCCTATAATTGACAGTGACGCGCCATTCGCTGTCTCTGTCTGGCGCAGGGGCGTGGCGTGTTGCCATCTCGCTCTCGGCGCGATGTCACGTGCGTTTGACAGCACGGTGACTATTTTGACAATTATGTCATTTGGTCGTCACGGGTGTGTCATTTTGGGCGAGCAACGATTGCGGCCCCATGTAATTTAGTATGGAATTGTAGAATGTTTACAGGGTCGTTGACATTTAAGATGTATGGGAACATCTGGGCTCTGAGAAATGATTTAAATGTATTCAGTTTATCTGAATGCGACCAAGATTTTTAAAACAAATTTAACGTAGCATCTGCTATGAAACTTTCTAGCGTATCTTATAAAATACTAATTTTGAACTGCGGCTTTGTTTTGGTTTTTATAGCTTTTTTGCAATCAAAATAGCCTACTAGATTTAATACTAAACTTAGGCGTGGAAGTGTAACAACCAACATTCATGTAATATATTATTCAAGATCCTATTTTTAAGAAAAGAACTTATAATTTACTTTATTACTTAAAAATTCTGCCGTGTCAGTATACATTATTCCTTAGCCAATATCGAGCAAAAAAAGTCTAGTACTTTATGAAAATTTATCATAATATCGAAATGGATCCTCGTGACTGCAAATTTCACGAGCCATTGGGCCCAGATGTAGGATTGAGAGCTCATACGCTCGCCGCATGAATTAAATATGAGCGTTGAACTCGCGCCCCGCGATATCCACCTTGCAAATATACGCGAAATTGGCTTTTGATTAGGCCGTAGTTGATAATAAATAAATACTCCAATCAGTCTTCTACACAGTTTAGATCCCATATAAAAAGTCTTGTATCATGAGTATATATAAGTCGTGATGGCCTCGAGGTTTAGGCGCGTGGTCGAGAATTTCGGCGGTCGCAGGTTCAAACCCCAGGCACACACCTCTGACTTTTCGAAGTTATGTGTGTATTCACAATGAATTATCACGTACTTTAACGGTGAAGGAAAACATCGTGATGAAACCTGCACACCTAAAAAAGTCTTAGGAATTTCTTAGGTGTGTAGTCCGCCAACCCGCACTAGGCCAGCGTGGTGGACTAAGGCCTAAAACCCTCTCAGTTATAGAGGAGGCCCGTGCCCAGCAGTGGGACGTATTTGGGCTGATGATGATGATAAAATATTAGTCTCGGTGCGAGAATAGAACCCGCGGGCTCTTGTTTCACAAACTAACACACTGTGTACACAGTCGATTTAATTGAGCAAGAGTTTTTCGCCTGCTATTTTAGGCTGATAAGTCAGGGTGACCGCACCTGTAATTGCAGTAGTGCCAAATGGTGTTGACTGGCGAGACAAGTTTGCGCCTATTTCTTTACCCATGTACAAAATGTTCTGTGACTGTACATGATCTTAGACACGGCTGATTTAAGAGTGCGATAGATTTGCGTTAGTTAGGATAGTAGGTTGGTTATTAAACATTTCCACACATTATCAATATTAGCACGGACTGTTTACAAATGTGCCCTGAAGACAGCACTAGGCACGCCAAACACAGGACTTAACATAGCTATAACATAACATATCAAAACTTAAATACTACGTATACTTCAGTGGCGGTCCTTCCATAGAAACCCAAAAGCCCAGTTTGGGTTTCAAAATTCCGAATAATAATTTTTAAGCTTTAAATCTTTATATAACAAAAGCAATTTGTTAAATACGAACCCCACAATGAACAAATATAAACTAGACATTACACAATTAACGTTTAACGCTTTTGGGCATCTATGGAAGTCCCGCCACTGGTATACTTAGGTATTTGACAGCCTCGTGGCGCAGTTGTTAACCAGCTTGCCAAACGAGAACCCGACGGTTCAATCTCGGCACCGAGACAAATATTTTTGTGATCCGTTAACATTTGTTTCGGGCCTGGGTGTTTAAGAGACCGAAAAGTGTATTTTTATTTCTGATACCCACGACACAAGAATTTTATCTTAGTGTGGGATCAGAAATATGCATTGTTGGGTGTATTTATTTATTTATATCCTACTTTTAATTCCGGTAAAAATCTAGAGTACCTCCGCGGAAAAACCTACTACACCGCACTTATGAATGAAGTGGTCTATGATGTGGTAAACACGATATTAAAGTCGACTACCGGCCGTTTGGGCTACCGTTACGGAGTCCGTGCGCAAAGTGAATACTAATGTGGTGCGTGCTGTCGCCTGTTGCCTGCTGTCTGTCGCCGTGTCGCCCGCGACAACACTGAAGTCGCCGCTGTGTCGATTGTGCCAAATGTTGGTTGATAATATGATTCATGTTGCCCAAATATTGTGGTCCAATGTTGGTCTTACTATGATATGATTTTCTTGTAGTCTGAAACTTGGAATTATAGATCAATAGGTTGTAGAAGTCGTGATGGCCTCGAGGTTTGGGCACGCGGTCGAGAATCTCGACGGTCGCGGGTTCAAACCACACACCTCTGACTTTTCGAAGTTATGTGTGTATTTACAATGAATTATCACGTACTTTAACGGTGAAGGAAAACATCGTGATGAAACCTGCACACCTAAAAGTTCTTAGAAATTTATTAGGTGTGTAGTCTGCCAACCCGCACTAGGCCAGCGTGGTGGACTAAGGCCTAAACCCTCTCAATAGTAGAGGAGGCCCGTGCCCAGCAGTGGGACGTATATGGGCTGATGATGATGATGATGATGAGGTTGTAGAATTAGACTTTAAATTGAAAATAGGAATAGCAGTTGCATACTCGTAGTTGAGTTACAGAACTTAAACTTGGAGTTGAAGATCAATAGGAATAGGTAGTGAAGTTGGTTTATAGAGCTAAAAGGTTTGATTGTGTTCGGATTAATATTTGTAAAAGAGACTGATTTTGGTCTCAATGTCTGTATTAATAACATTTGTGGTTATGGTAGAACACTTATGGATCAGTATACCTTGAAAATCATTTTATAAAAAGACGATTTATTAATAATAATAAAATAAAATAGCCGTATTATCTTTTTTGTATCGTGTATGCATTTACAGACATCGATATACGATGTTTAGAAACAATATTATTGTTTTAAGCACAGAAAAGTAATTTTATAAAGGCTATGTTAATTTGATAAAATAAGATGAAATCAAATTTCCGCTTACAAATGTAAAAAGGAAAAGCTAAGCACCAGGTACATAGAATAATGATTTAAAAAATAATAACAAGTTAAATTGAATAATAATTTAATTAATATCATATAACTATAAGTCTGGGAACTGGAACTCCAGAATTTAACCTCGTTGTCGACGAAAAGAGTAACTCTTACACGACGCATTACCAGCAAAAGTAATATTTTCATGTAAAAGACATCAACGCGTCACTTTTACCCAATAATGATTTTATTTTGTATAGAGATAAATTATACTATTTTAGCTTCATTTTCTCCTCACTATTAAAAAAATTATAATTAAATATATTTTATAACTACTTTTAACTATACAGATACAACAAAATGCATATCTTAGTTCAACCATATGAGTCTACAACAGCTTTCAAGTAATTGTCGACCACACAAATATTCGCCTTGACTAGCCAGTTGAATCTCCCGCTCATACTCTAATTATCTCCTTGCCGATCTCATTGACTAATCTCCATTAACAGAACCATATAAAGTCATTACTAGAAAGTACGTTAGGCGTTTCACGTGCATAAAGCACCCATGCCACGTCAGACGACATCCTGCCTGGTAAGGGGGGGTTGTGGGGTGAGGGAGGAGGGGGGGGGGGTCGCTTCGTTCGCTGAATTTCAACTGTAGTCCACACACGTAGCCGCGCCACGCCGCATATAATAACATAACGCGGTCTTAACGCAAACCGCTCGCTCGCCGTGCCGCAATCCCATTGCGCGTTTCCATTGTTGAACAGTTGTGAAACGGTTAAATTTATTAAGCTGTACTAGGCCACTGTGGTGGGATAACCTTACCCCTCTAAGCCTTTCAATTGTGACGGCTGTCTTCATTTTACTGTGGGACTTATATGACCTGCAGAACATAAAAATATTTTTTGTACCTATCATTACTACTTTTGTTAGTAAGTAAGTAAAACAAAAGTAAAAAGAAGGTACCTACGACATGAAAAGTAGTAATGACATGTGTAAAAATGTAAATACAGTGAAAGCGACACTTTAATGACAGTTACGTCACTGTGCATATTGTGCGTATGTAAGCTGAATTTATTACTCAATTAAGTCAATGCGGCTGAACAGATTTGGCTATTTTTTTTTACATAAATAGATTTGATTCTGATAAAATAAAAATGTCACTTTTTTTTCTACCTGTTTTCTACCATTGATAAGAATAATAAAGAATGAGTCAATTACAATATTTATTAATTACACTATTGGTGTATTTCCAAAATAATTATCGATAAAGTCCCGCTAGAACCGTATCGTGCCGCAAGCGACAATGCGCACGCGTCGCGACGGCGCGTCGGCGCGTGCGGGCGACGTGACCGGCCGCGTCACGCGTCGCGAATAAACGCGCTCCTAATGAGCACGTGTGCGTGTGGACGTACCCTTACTTAACCTTCAACACCGCCGGTGTACACCCGCCTAATGTACCTCGTACAAAGGACTTCACGCGCCTCCTGTGCTCACCAATATCGGAATGTAGGTAAAGTCAAAGTCAAAATAATCTTTATTCAATTAGACTATTACAAGTGCTATTGAATCGTCAGTTTTAAGCTATCACCGCTTCGTGTTATCGCTGTGGAGAAGAAATGTTAAGAAGGTCACTCATCAACGCGAAATGTCATTTTTTTTATCAAAATTCATTATGCCAATATTTGATGTTGTCTTTCAATATTCGAAAATCAAAACGCTCTGGGTGTGAAGTTAGTTTTTAAAGGGCGATAGATTCTAATTTCGATTCGGGATAAATATTTGCACCAATCCTAGATGTTCCCGATTCTAGATGTTTGTGTATGTAAAAGTAAAACTTAGTAGAATAAATGGAATCAACTCGGACTACATTGAATCGATGTGTGTATGTAAGTATGTTGGAATTTAATGTTGGTATTTAATGGCAACGATAAGATTAAGATGATATTCCATTCTTTCATTCTCCTACCCCGTCTCTATCAACTATGATATTCAAATCTATTCAATGACCAACTACATGCTACAAATACCTCGAGTATTACAAGCCAGCGGTGACCAGATGACTCGCTATTAGCTAGTACCCATATAGATATACATATGTATCAGTGGCGGTACTTCCATAAAAGTCCAAAAGCCCAGCTTGCCTTACAATATTCCGAATCATTCCGAATTCGAAAAATTTTCAACTTTAAATCTTTATTGCACAAAAGCAATTTGACAAATAAATGAGAATATTCTGTCCCCACTATAAACAATTATAAACTAGACATTATAAAATTAACGTGTAACGCTTGTGGGCTTCTATGGAAGTACCGCCACTGATATGTACATATGTACGCCTGCATCTCTCCCCAGCCATAATTAACAACAGAACATCCACGAACTTGTAATTGGTCTCATTCCGGTGTGATCTCAAGTTTCCGCCTTTTAAAGCACGTGCACGCTGTGGAATGAGCCCCTGCCTCAGTGTTCCATGAATGAACGGGCTGGCTTGATGACATTTTTGCGATATTTCACTCTGCTTATGTCATTGTAACTTGTGCAAACGTTTCAGATTAAACAATACAGCCCTCTGTCGCAGTTGGCTAGATACCAGCTTGCGAAACGAGAGGCCGCTTGTTCGATCCCCGCACCGAGACTAATGTTTGTGTGATCCACAAATATTTGTTTCGGGTCTGGGTGTTTGTGAGACCGTAAAGTCTCGCGTAGTTTCTGATACCCACGACACAAGACTCGTATCCTAATGTGGGGTCAGAACTATGTATGTGACTGTTGGGTGTATTTATTTTATAGCCCATATACGTCCCACTGGTGGGCACAGGCGTCCTCTACAAGTCAGATGATTTAGAGCTTGAGGGTGTATAAAAACGTGTTAATAAAAATAAAATTATGATAAATGAATGAATGAATGAACACCTGTTTCCCAGTGTTAGGTACCGTACAATGATCTCTACATGAGTGTATACGAATATCAGTCGACAAGATTGAACAATATGAGTGATCATTGAATTTACCATCACTGGATATCTTACATTACATATACATTTTTATCACCGATATCAATTTTTCAATCATTTTCTTTTGATCATTCAGACCTAAAGCAATTTTCGTATCATTTAAACATTCATGATTTGCGAAGACACAGCATGACAACAAATCTCCTCCTACAGGCACATACGCTCTTTTATAATTAACAAGTCATGTGTCACAGTATAAAGAAAACTGTAACAAAAATCGACAAATTCCATTGACCCTACTTCCACCAACAAACGGAAATCAATCCAATGCTGACGTACAAACACCAACATTTTTATAGTATTTCTTGTAATGGAAAAAAATGTGTACGGCACGCGCGGCATCGGCGGCCTCGGACGCGCCCGGCATCTTAACTCGACAAACAGGGACGGGGAGAGCCGGTCTGTGCAAGCTAGAAAGAGACAGGTATATGATTGATGATCGCCTCTACTAACAGAGAAATGTAGTCAAATTAGGAGAAGCATATATCATAGTAGTGATAGGGTACCAGTAATGCCCAGTGACATATTTCCACGTGATTATAAGACTGGGCGATTTCCTCCGTAAAATCTTGAAGAATCAACTGTACTTAGCAACACTGCGGTCGTGATCATTATTTATATTTTGCATTTGACAGCCCCGTGGCGCAGTTGGCTAGACACCAGCTTGCGAAGCGAAAGGCCGCGGGTTCGATCCCCGCACCGAGACAAATGTTTGTGTGATACACAAATACCTATATTTGTTTCGGGTCTGGGTGTTTGTGAGACCGAAAAGTCTCTCGTAGTTTCTGATACCCACGACACAATACTCGTATGTTAATGTGGGGTCAGAACTCTGTACGAAACGAGAGGCCGCGGGTTCGATCCCACTGCTGAACATGGGTTTCCTCTACGGTTGAGAGGGATTAAACCTTAGTCCACCATGCTAGTCTATTCCATTGTAATCAAGCTATTTGCATATCCGAAATGGCCCAGTAACATATACGTAATTTTACACTCGAATTTTGCAAATTTCTTTAAGTCACACTATGTTATATAGGAGGTGAACCTGTCGACCTTGTTTGGGCACATTTCCAAACTACGTTCTGTTATTGACAATCAGTGCCCAATAACATATCATCATCATCAGCCCAAATACGTCCCACTGCTGGGCACGGGCCTCCTCTACTACTGAGAGGGTAACATATCACATACACTTATTTGTGTTACTTTGTCCAGGCGTAATTTCAATATATATCTATGCCTACATTTGACCGTAATAAAAGAAAGATGGAAATAATACTCATAAAACTACTTACTAGTTTTTGACTGAAATAAACATGCCACCACAATAAATCCTTTCATAGTCTTTAGTTTTTTATATTCATAGGTGCATCAATCCTACCAACAAATTACAGGCACAGCTTCCGGGCTTACCTTTACGAGTCTGCGATCGTCACTTTGACATAAAGTAGATTATAAACCGAGGAGGCGTCGCCGCACTAGTCGCTCCTACTGACTTTACTGCACGCTGCTCAAATTTATTGCAGGCTTGGGTAGCGCGCGGTGCAGGGTATGCGCGAAGAGAGGTAGTGGAAAATTTTGAGTAGGGATACCTTTAAAGATGTGGGTTTATGTCAAAGTCAAAGTCGAAGTCAAAATCACCTTTATTCAAATAGACTTTTACAAGTGCTTTTGAATCGTCAAGTAAGTTTTTTTTTTTAAACTATTGCCGCTTCGAAACGTGTATGGTAAATTGTATTTGATTTTGCTAGAATCACATACATATTGGAGAGGTAAAGATGCCTTTAACTTGAACCTGCGAAACGATGTCTCGACTCAAATAAGAATTCGGTTACAAGCAGGTATGATTGTGCCGACAAAGCACTCTAATTCCTCTTCGCTAATACTTTCTTTGGACCGGCAATTAACGAAATCTTAGTGTGATGTACAACTATTTGTTCGGGTCTAAGGACTAAATTCGTGGTTTTCCGGTGTATTCCGATCATTGTTAGGCTTATTAGTTAAAAATGCCAGCCGTAACGATGATAGAAAATATCATAGAAATCAGCACCTCTACGCATCTTCGCAAGAATTTTTCGCATAGCTGAAAAGTCTTAAGGCGCTTTCCTATTTAAAAAATGGGTTAAGAAACCCTACGTTATTCCCATAAAACTGACTGTATCATACGCTAAATTAACCTAAACAAATCAGCCCAAATCCACGTAAATATTCGAAAAAGCCAGATAAACCCAGCACAAATCCCGTCAATTCGACCACACGTCAAAAGTATAAAATCTTGGTTTCCGCCAGCAGGCTGCGCGGGACTTAAGGCCGCTTTATGGATTTCGGCAGCTTTGCCGTTTTATTTCGCGGGACATTTCGGGGAAGCGAGCGGTGACCAAAAAACAATGGCTCGAGCGGAACGACCCGCCACCATTGAAATATTTGTACACCGGCTACTATTTTTACGAGCCGATGCAAATGTTTAACATGGACGTAAATGCTTCGGACGATCTCGCTTGAATGTATGACAAAAATTCTGTTAACACACGCATGTTTTAGAGTGTACGGGAATTGTTTGTTTCTATCAAAACTTATTATCTATATAAGGTTTGGTTTTCAAAAAATGTAAAAAAAATAACACTGTATTATCCCATAGTTTGGCGCAATACCTGACCACTATAGATCAGTGGCGGTACTTCCACAGAAGCCCAAAAGCGTTACACGTTAATTGTGTAATGTCTAGTTTATAATTTTTTATTGTGGGATCAGGTTATTCTTTTTTATATGTCAAATTGCTTTTGTTTAATAAAGATTTAAAGCTTAAAGATTTATTATTCGAAGTGTTTAAGGGCAAGCTGGGTTTTTAGGCTTCTATGGAAGTACCGCTACTGCTATAGACTATATATAGTAGAGAAACACGTTATTTTACAAGCATATTAAAATATGAATAAAAAACCTCTGTAATGAACTCAAACGTAAAATTCCGCCTGTTATTTTTTCATTTACCTGTAACCATTGTAAGCTTGTTAAGGGAATTTATACTTAGAACAATTATGGTTGTTTTCTTTGCTTTCGAAACTATTAACATTAATGTTAATACGTATAGCTAAATTTTATTATATATAAATGCAGTTTACTGTATAGATTTGTAAAACAAAGCCCATACAAGCTTTATCAAATAAAAGTATTACAATCACGTTTACAAGTGCATCTTACTTAAAACAGATAAAAAACTACGCAAATATAAACACGGTCTGCAATATTCAAGTTATTCGCTAGGCCGTGAAAGCCTACTTTCAACATTTTCAAAGGCAATAAAACAAAGAGCCCACCGCTATGAGACAGTCGAGGCTAAAAAAACGACAAAAATGACCACGCACTCGGAATCGAAATGCAAAAAAAAATATTTTACAAGACAGAGACGGAGGTATACGTAGCTACTCGGGAGGGAGCGGGAGGCAGTAAACAAATTTAGAATGCAACGCGTGCTGTCGACATCCGTCGGCGCAAAAAATCGAAGACTGCCATCTATCGGACCGCGGTGACACTTCGCGAGGATCAACTAGAATGGACATAATTTAATGACTGTTTAGGTGAAGTGCGAAAGGTCAGGAGCAGACAGCACGGCTATGACGGAAGTCGCGTGTTCAAATCCAGAGCACAGAACTCTTTCTTTTTCTAAGATATGTGTAGTTTAATGGTGGAAACATCGATAAAAACTGCATGCAAATTTATCTTTAAGATTTCCTAAAATTCAGGTTATGTTGGACCGAATATATACACAGATATTATATCCGAAACTATGTATACAGGACTTCTTGGTTGCAAGATATCTATTCAAATACAAGACAAAATGTGTTAATTCACGATTGTTAAGTGAATTAATTGCTTTAAGTGCAATGCAGGATTCGAACCCGCGACCGCTTGTTCCAGTCAGTTCGACCCACTTATGAAACGGAACACGGTGAATAGGTGATAGGGAATTTGTAATACATAGCATCCAAATATTTTATTTTATATACATACATATATTCATTCAGTGAAATATTTACAATAACTAAATTATTATAAAGCTACTACATATATGTGATCCACACAAATGACATGCGTTCGATATTAGTCATACCTGATAATAACACGGGTAGCGTAATAGTGTCTACTAATCAGACACCCGCAATTTTTCTCAAAATACACTATATTAAGGTTTTCTATAAGAAATTTCCTAGAGGAATAAAACCTCCACTTGAGCTTTATATAAAGTTCTCCATTTATTTAATTCTAGTTATTGTATTGTATAAGAAGGAGAAAATAAATTAATAAATACTTCACTTACCATCATCATCATCAGCCCATATACGTCCCACTGCTGGGCACGGGCCTCCTCTACCATTGAGAGGGTTTAGGCCTTAGTCCACCACGCTGGCCTAGTGCGGGTTGGCGGACTACACACCTAAGAAATTCCTAAGAACTTTTTAGGTGTGCAGGTTTCATCACGATGTTTTCCTTCACCGTGAAAGTACGTGATAATTCATTGTGAATACACACATAACTTCGAAAAGTCAGAGGTGTGCCTGGGATTTGAACCTGCGACCGTCGAGATTCTCGACGGCGTGCCTAAGCCTCGAGGCCATCACGACTTTTACTTACTCACTTACCATATCCTTTGCTAAATTAAAAAATAGCGCTATTTTAACATTTAAATTCTAATATTTATTATGAAGCAATCATACAATATAAGATTTAACGAGTGATCTAATTAATGATGGCGAGATGGTGGGCCGGACCACCGCGCCTCATTACACAGATGATTGATGGCAGTCATTATCGCTATCATTGTGTTTTGTTGTGATCGGAGACGGCTACTGGGCATTCCTATGGACAGCTGCGTTGGAGTTACTAGAATATTATAAGTTATTGAATCAAATAAGTTTAGGGCTCGAGGTTTAGGCACGCGGTCGAGAACCTCGGCGGTCATAGGCTCAAACACCAGGCACACACATCTGACTTTTCGGAGTGTGTGTTCTCAATGAATTATCACTTACTTTAATGGTGAAGGAAAACATCGCGAGGAAACCTACACACCAAAAAAATAGTTCTTAGGAATTTCTTAGGTGCGTAGTCCGATGTGCAGACATCACGGTGTTTTTCCATCACTGTTAAAGCAAGTGATAATTCATTGTGAATACACACATAACTTCAAAAAGTCAGAGGTGTGTGCCTGGGCTTTGAACCTGCGACCGTCTAGATTCTCGACCACGTGCCTAAACCTCGAGGCCATCACGACTTTTTTACTCACTTAGTAAGAGTTCCTAAATGTTAAAAATAATAATTAAACCGCACTAAGGCAAGGCTTATCAACATTTCGCTTGCCCCCGAACTTGCATAAAAAAATGACAAATGTCTCAATATTTTTCACCCAAGGATATCTCTATAAGCGATTTACCCGAGGCCACCAGCAGGTGTATCCCAAAACTGAAATTGATTGATTCGTGTCATTCACAATAATCACAAAGAGAACCCCACACCGATCTATCCCACTTAATGACTCGCCATTTGTTAGCCATACAAATTTAGGAAATTTGTAAAGAATTTCTGAGTTTCTGCTCGTAATCTGATTTACTATTTGACGGCGATAAATATTTTGTTTTTGGGTATAAGTTTTATTTACCTATGTAATGTAATTTATACAAATCAATAAAATTGGAGTGTCTGTTTGTAATATTGAAATAACCGCTTTTTTAATAAATGCATATGGATGTATACACGGTATATATACCAAAATAACGTCTTTTACAATTTTCGTCAGTCTGTTCCGGCTAATCTCTGAAACGGGTGGACCAATTTTAACGGGACTTTCACTGGCAGATAGCTGATGTAATAAGGAGTAACTCAGGCTACAAAACGACTGTTAGGCGGAACGGAGTTCGCCGGGTCAGCTAGTATATAGCTGAAGTGTTTGTTTGGTTAAGCGCGATAATCTTAAGAATTACTGGTCAGATTTGAAAAAAAAAAAATTGTGCAAAATAGTCCATTAATCGAGAAAGGCTATATAATCACGCTTTGACCATTAGGAGCGGAACAGAAGTGAAAATGTGGCAAATAAAAGCTTTGCATACGTAGTTGGTTATAGTTATTCACAATGAATTATCACTTACTTCAACGGGGAAGGAAAACATCGTGATGAAAATCCGCACACCTAAAAGTTCTTAGGAATTTCTTAGGTGTGTAGTCCACCAACCCGCACTAGGCCAGCGTGGTGGACTAAGGCCTAAACCCTCTCAATGGTAGAGGAGGACCGTGCCCGGCAGTGGGACGTATATGGGCTGATGAAGATGATGATAAGTAGTTGCGGACAACAGCCAGGGTAATGATATGTATATATTTTTTTAGGAAAAACCAAATCTGCGAGACATTCTCATTAGTTTCACCGCAGAAGCAATCTGGAGGATCAAGGTTCGATTTACGTATCTTGCAAAGTTATATTGGATTTTTCTGCATGAAGTCTAACTAAACTTGAAACCAGATGAAACGCGTTTGAAAGTAGCCTCTGCCTTTATTGATACAAGCGTAATTGTATATGTCTACCTTACTTATAATAGTCATTGCACTCTTACCTTCGGGAATAAAGACTGAAGTGTAATAAATACAACACCCAACGGTCATATACATAGTTCTGACCCCACATTAAGATACGAGTCTTGTGTCGTGGGTATCAGAAACTACGAGAAACTTTTCGATCTCACCAACACCCAGACCTGAAACAAATATTTGTGGATCACACAAACATTTGTCTCGGTGCGGGGATCGAACCCGCGGCCGCTCGTTTCGCATGCTCGGGTCTAGCCAACTGCGCTCCGAAGCTGTCACTGTGTGTACTATATACCATATTATTATTGCCAACTATTTAAACTAAAGAATATAATTGGCAACGCAACACCGCTCGTGCGATCATTCACCTGTGTCGTACCAACATTCCAGACTTCTCAACTAGCATCGTTAGGTTTATAGTGCTTCCGTTTCCCGTCCTAAGAGTCTTGTATCAGTGGCGGTAGTCCAGTTACCGTCGTGGTGGTCATTTGCAACTGAATACATTAATACTTTATGAAGTCTCCACTGCCCAATAACGCACAATTTTGTCGCATGGAGGAGTCAATTTTTATTTATTTATTTATTTACACTTTATACATTTTGTATAGGTGGACTTAATGCCTAAGGCATTCTCTTACAGTCAAACCTAGGGTGATGCAGAGATGAAATGAGGCAGGTGTGTAAATATAATTACAATGCTATGAACAAAATACACACATACACACAAAATTCATATAAACATAAATATATAACATATAACTTCCGTGCTTTTCGGCGTTTTTGCCATGCCTATTATTGGAAGTGTACATAACAGCTCACACCTTAGGTCCAATTTACCCAATAAATCTCATATATGTAAGTAGTTATTTATCCGTGGTGCGTTAATTGCGTCTAATTTGACTAAATGTAATTGTCTTTCTTTTTTTATGTGAGGGTGAAACCTCACAGCTCAATGTTTTTGTCACCCGCTTTGCTATGGAGAGAAGTGGACAACTCTTTGTTTTCCAACTCCTCCTTTATTTTGTCTTTCTGATTAACTTCGTTGCGGGATTATGACAAATTTAGGTCCCCTTAGATCCGCTAAGCTTCATTGCTCAGCGTCAATACTGTGCGTGCCGCTGTTGATCCTGGAGCATAGGAGTTACAGTGGCGGGTATGTGGTGGGATAGGGCCAAAAAAAAAACATAAATATATACAAAATACATAATAAAAAAAAAAAAAACAGAAATTTACTGTTATGAAGATTTTGCATTTTCACTAACTAGCAATGTTATCTTTCTTATACTATTTCGGAGAACGCTATGCACACCTTAACTGTCATGTATATCAAACATAGTACCTAAGCAAATATCACTAGGCTATAAATGTATAAATATATGTGATGTGGTTGTGCTAAATAGATAAATAAATGTGCCTTGCCTTTTCTATCCTTGCTAAACCTTAGACTTCAAAATTAGTATGATTTTTGCAACATTTTTAATTCCACTCCACTCCGATTAGTCATAGCGTCATGATATACAGAATGCAAACAGTCCATCATCGAAAACTAATACATTTATTACTATAAAAAACATTAACAGAAATGTATTCCTTAGGCTTTATAACTTTATAAAGAGAGTAAACAGATTGCGATATTTTGATCAGCTTTTGCCGATGTGCTTACCATCAGGTACAGTGGAGTCACTTTGCCGTGCCAGAATAAAAAAAAGAAGGTGGTAACTAGTTATGGTGGCTACACTTATAGGGGTTATGAATACGTCATATTTTTGTTTATAATCGGGATTTTTTTTAGCGTTAATGTGATTGTAAAAACCATAACTATTATCTGACATAGTCTTCGGTCAACGTCTGTTTACACTTTGTGAAGCCTTTCTCGTTAAATAGGCTGTTCAACATTTTTGTCCATGTCGAATCAGCAGTTCTTGTGATTAACGCATTGAAACAAACCCATCAGCTTTTTAATCATCATCATCATCATCAGCAGCAGCCTTTTTCACGTCCACTGTTGGACATAGGCCTCTCCTATGGCACGCCACTGGGCTCGATCTTCGGCTCTCCTCATCCAACCGCTGCCAGCCACCTTGCCGATATCGTCACCTTACCTAGCCAGAGGGCGTCCTACACTACGCTTGCTGAGCCGTGGTCTCCACTCCAGAACACAATTCCAGCTTTTTAATATGAGTAGATATTCAAGGAAATTATTATATACATTGAATACTATAACCCTTACTGGAACCTAGGATATACTGTCCCATTAAATTAACGAGCTATTTATAAACGATTAAGCGAAACCCACGGGGACGTGTGAAGTGTATTCTCGACGAAACGGAGGTCAGTAACCAGTAACAAAGTGTCCACTAAAAGCTTTATTAGATGCTGCTGCCCGGTAAAATATTTCTCCACAATTGCTAGGGATGAGGTGAAATTGGCGATTATCGATAACACTTTATAAATAATTCATAATTAAATACATGCAAGTTCAATAAGCTCAAAACTTGTGACGTGATATAGAGTATTATTTAAGCAAAATCTTTTTTTTTATAGTTTAAATAGAATAGGCGTTTGTCTTCCATCTCAACTGATAGAAAGTGTAGATGAAGACTAGGGTGGTACACGCCCATCCAAAAGAAACCTGTTCACTCTACTCTAATCATATCGAAGAATGTGATATTATCATCATCATCATCATCAGCCGAATACAGAGGATGTTACAAGGAGTTTAAATGTAATATGTTTTTAGAAATGTATATGTTGATGTGTAATTTACATAGTTTTGAGGTACCCCATTTATTTTTTAAACGTTAAAAGTCAAACCTGGATTTCGTCTTATAAAATGGATTCCAGTTTTTAAAACTTTTTATAATATTAATAACAATCACGAAGAATCAATCAAGTTTAACTCAACCGTGTTCACCTTTTTTCCAAAATATTCACAAATACCAAAAATGTATACAAAATATTCCATGGTCCTTAAAATTACCATATTATCTGCATATCAAATCACTTAAATAACATTTACATAGCACTAATAAACCCCAGATATGTTGTTACAACAACAGAGATTTATGAACGCACATAAATTAATAATCGTATTAACATTATCGAATTATTCAAAACATCTCATTAACTATTCAAATACAGACCGCCCGCGAAAGTAAAAACAAACCATTAAAAAACGTCATTTAATTGTTGATCATCGATCAATAATATAAATCCGTAATCGATGCATAAATTATCGATAGCGCGCATCACTAATGCACGGACGCAACGCTACAGGAAGCCACATCCCTAATTTGTCACAGTGACATTTGACATCACTCAAAAAGGTATATTGATAGCTGGGTGACAGCTCTTGTCTATTATCAGAATTTTTTACTTTTCACAGAAATAATTATTGAGGATGGAATGTGAAGGTAATTTGGTCACCAGGAGAATCGATGATGGAAAAATGATAAAAAGCTATAAGAATTTTAAATCTTAGACACTTTGCTATATATAAGATTGGTATCCACTTAAAAAGTATGGTTCTTACTAAAATTATATTATAAATACGTTTTTATTAAACTTCCACGCTTAAATTTCTGAACCGATTGAAATAAATTTTGTAACACATGTTTTGTTCCTATAATTAATACTTTTTACAACACCGGTTGACAAAATCTACATTTGACCGCAACCGCGTGTGTCATCACGTTTCTGAATCAATAAAATAAACGACGTACAAATATGATCCGAGAACAGATTGAGAGCCAAAAAAACCTAATGTCTAAGTTCTAATAATAATTATGTGATTTTATTTATTACTTAGAAAATCGAAATACAAGAATTTAAATGTCAGTTAAAACATTTTTTCATTTGAAACTAAACCTTGATTTACATCATCATAAAAATATGAATTCACAAGGAAAACAACTTACTGCAAACGAATTAGGCAATAAAGACCGTAATTTATTACAAAATGTACTATTAATATACAGATTTATGTATATTTGTACGCTTGTTATAACTAAAGTAGAAAAAATCTGAAATTATTTGTTCGTGTGTTGTATAATTTTATAACTTTATTATCTGTACATCCAACTGCTTTAAACAGAGTTCTTTATTATGAAGGGGGCAAGGACCTAACCCACAATTAGTAAATAACTCACAGGTGCAGAATTTTTCTTTTTTTTATACTGATGAGATTCGCCGAGACGATGTCAAAAGACCGCGCACCTAACTCCTTTTCGCCCTTACGCACATTTCATATTGATTTATATGATATTACATCGTATAATTATTTATTAATATTAAAAATGCAAAAGTAACTCTTTTCGTCTTTTAATACAATGCCTTTTCACTTAAACCAAAAGGCCAATTTAAATGACGTTTGTTCCGATTATAATTGAAGCCTTAAGCAAGGAGGAAGGCAACTTTTTGTAAAATTGTCAGTAATACTTATTAATATGTACTAAAATTTATATGATCGATATTATACACAGCACATCACTAACAGTGAAGTTGTTTGTTTTGCCGGTAGCAAGTAGTGTCGCATTGATAAATATCCTTAAAGATTGTTCAGTCCCCTCGATAATTTTCTCTCGGAACATCACACTTGACCGACCAATCGAATTTAAAACCAATCTACCCAATAACAAAGTCCAAAATCGCTCAAACCCACGCCAATATTATTTATGGACCTCTCATAGTACACGTTTTATAGTATTTGATAAAACACATCGTGATTATTTAGCTTGACTTTGTGACAGGCGTCCATTTTATTTCACATTCCGGTAATATTTTATTTTTAGTTCATAGCGCTCGTATTTATGAAGATGTATTAAATTTCTTGATTGGAATTTTGCTACTCGAATTTGTACTTTGAATATGTACTTTTATACACTGGCCAAGACATGATCTCTAGAAAAATAATAAGCTTCTGAAAACTACCTCATTACGGTGATAATTTGCGTAGTACATAACAATTTTTACGTGTCCGTTTTATTAATAACTACTTGGTTGTAAAACTTCCCAACGTATTCTTACGCCATTTCACTCATTTTAAGGGCCATATATACTTCTTGAGAAACATAACTAGGTGTGTTTATGTCCGCACATTAAGTAAGAACGGTATGCGCAATGACTACGTCATTCCACATGAAAGCGTGCACAGCCATCCATCCCACACCGTGGCGACCTACCACGGGCAGTAAAAAGTAGCGTAATATCTTTTAGCAGCGAATGGCACGTCAATTTCACCACATTTACGACTAAAAACGTGTAACAACATTGTAGAAGCTCAAACACAATCGGCTCATTTCGTTTTTTCTATGTTCCAGGTAAAAAATGGCGTTCGCTGACTCCGCAAGACCGGCGGCCGTTTGTCGAGGAGGCCGAGCGTCTGCGAGTCATTCACATGACGGAGCACCCCAACTATAAATACAGGCCGAGACGGAGGAAGCAGAATAAGGCGAGGCCCAACCAGCCGACCACGCCGGCAAGCGCACCGCCACCTGCATCAGCTGCCTTAGGCTCCCCATACGCCACTGGAACTGACTCCCCAGACGCTCGCTTCTCTCACAACCCTGGCGCTGGCTTTTCCCCGTACCGGACCTCGCCACTCGCCTCGGACTTTCAAACCAGCCAGCAGTTCAATGGCCATGTTCAGACGCCGGAATCCTCGCCCGCAAGATCTCCCGAGCCTCAAGGTAGAAGGAGTGCGCCAGCTGAAGCGCCTCTGCCAACGCCCGATGCGTCCCCCGTCGAAAATGAGAAGGAGAACTTCCAGTATGAGGAGAGGCGAAGAGCTATGAATGCTTCTTCCATGTCAGATTCGTACTCTCCGTACAAGACGTACAGGAACCCAGGATCTTTCTCGCCAGCTCCGGTAGCTGCTATGGGTATGGCAAATGGAATGTACGTTATGTGCACACAGAGGACTCTTACTGAACAACCACCTCTTGTGACCGGAACTTTCTTCCCTCCTGTTGCGACGTCACAGGACCAACAAGCGTTGGGTACTACAACCCCTCGCGTGTCATCAGCTCCCAGCGGCCCCCTCGCCTCAGAATATAGTATCCAGTACCATCCGTACGAACAATACGAGCAGATGTATAAGACGGAGGATCCCTATGTCCACTATCCCGAACAACCCAAAACTGAGTACGATACTGGTGGAACTTACTTCTCAGAAGAACCACCGGCGAACCAACAACAAGAAGCTGAGTTCATGAACCAGCGACCAGAGATAAGGACTGGGTCCCCTGAGTCGGATGTGGATGCCCGGGAGTTTGATAAGTACTTGGATTATGGCACTGAGGGCTCCATGGAGCAGCATCAGCAATACAGATACGAACAGCAAGGGTACCGGCCCCCCTATTGTCCGGAGCAGGCTCCAGGGCCAGAGTACTGTTCAGAGAGGATGTATCCCCCTTACGCATCAGTAATTTCTGGGACCCCTCCCGCGAACTACGCTCCTGCCACGCCTGGAAGTGACGTCAGGCCGGAAGACGAGTTCAGCGTAATACTGGCCGGTGTCAGGCAAACTTGTTACAGTAATTGACTATGATTTGACTGATATGGATAAGATTTTTGTGGACTACTAAAGCCCAAAGAATTGACATGATCTTCGATTATATATTAAACCATTGTTATTCTTTTGCGATTTGTGTAAATCTCGCAAGAATTTGACTTCGAATATTAGAACGGACAGTGTTGACATGGAAAACGGTTTCGAAATGACTTTTAGGACGATATTCCTAATGTCTATGGAATAAGCATACGGTTTGAACGAAAGACTCTTGCGATTGTAGTGTGATAATTATTAATATAACTCACTATAAAAATGTTTATGAGCAATATTAATTTATTGGTAAAAAAAATATATAAGTATATTCTTGTAGAATAGACACAAAATCCTATGACTCGAATTTGAAAATTTTTGAGTTACTATTGTTTAAGTTTTATCGTTATATTTGCCTTGATAAATGAAGTTCCAAAAAAAATTTAGGAAATTAGGTGCCTAGTTTTTTTAATAAGATGTTTATTTGGTACATTCCAAAAATATAATATGATTTACACCAAGTGAAATATAAAGGTTTTTTTTTTAATGTGACAAAACTAAAATTAAACTTTATGTTGACCTTTGCAAGATAAACTGATCGACTTTATTGACCCACTGGGATACAAAACAGGAGAATTGTGCCTTAAAATTAAATTATAATAAATTTATAAAAAAGTTTATTCAGAACAAAAAGAATTTGTGTAGATTATAAAATATTATTAATATTTTAAGAAACAAATGTATTTGACAGTTCTATTTTTAAATTAGTAATAATAGGGCTTTTATTATCTGTATTGGTGCTATGTGGGTGGTCATACTAAAAATATATTTTTGTAAAAAAGTTTTGTTACGTCCAAAAACCGTATACCATAGGGGTAGCGTCTACGATTCCTACTTGTAAAAGATTATTTATTTGTAACTATTCCTGTATATTTTAGATAAATAAAGTTACAAAGGATCGTCAGTTATAAACGTTCTTCCATAAGTCTGTAGATAATAATCTTAAGGCGTATAATTTTTAGATTTTTAATTTTTTTAAATATAAAATACCCATGTATTTGTATAAATTGTAAGAATTTTGAATAAAAAATATCTCATAGTTTATATTTTGTACTAAAATTATAGATAATGAATTTGTAGTTTATATACATAGATACATAGTAAAGACACTCGCACCGCGAAACTAAGTTCTTCCTAATTATAAGAAAATTTATAAGGAGCAATAAAATTATTATTATAATGTGCATTTTTTTATTTTCCCATTAATCAGCAAATTAAATATAATGTCACAAATTTTAAAACAAGACCAAATATAAAAGCAATACTATTCACATATTTGATTAATAAGTAATGAAAAAACTAAACATAAAACTCCACACTTCATTACGATATTTGTTTATTAATTATAATTTTAGTAATAAATACTGAACAACACTTTGTTTGTTCCGCTACAATAAAGAAGTGAAATAAAAAAAATACTATCTAAAAACGATAACAAGTTATCAACCAACAAGCACTCTTACATATAGATCGTCATCAGCCCAAATACGTCCAACTGCTGAGCACGGGCCTCCTCTACAACTGAGAGGGTTTAGGCCTTAGTCCACCACGCTGGCCTAGTGCGGGTTGGCGGACTACACACCCCAGAAATTCCCAAGAACTTTTAGGTGTGCAGGTTTTATAACGATGTTTTCCTTCACCGTTATAGATCGTGTTAGAATATTACTTGTAGGACAACAATTAACTACAGATATACATTGTGTACCTACATTTTACTACCTGTCCTTGTTAGTTTGGAATTGAAAAAAAAAATCGTAGCATTTGGAAATCGTTAGTGAATAAAATAAATAAGGACTGTTGTCGTTATAACTAGTTTATTCAAAATATAAAAATAAAACCGCAAGGTGGCTGGCTGCGGTTGGATGAGGAGGGCCGAAGATCAAGCCCAGTGGCGTGCCATAGGAAAAACGTATGTCCAGCAGTGGACGTGACAAACGATGATGATGATGATTAAAAAATTGGGTAGTTTAAGATTGTTATTGTCATAATAAGAATGTTATGGTGGTGCGTTCTCTGGCGAAAATCTTTACCCCTTCGAGGAACAAAATTGAAAATTATGTTTTGTTAATTAAAATCAACTGTAAAAACAGTACGTATTATTCTAAAAAAGCAGCAGCATTCAAATAAATATACTTGTTAAATTTTGTCATAATCCTTAAAAAAAAAATATCGAGCCGCGATTAACACGTTAGCTGCGGCACCAATTTTTGCATACTTTCCGTTCCTGCGGCACGAGGTATAATCGGCCCGTACCGTGACCAGACGTTAGGGCGACACGCGGTCTATTAGACCCCACCTCCTTTTACAGACTAAAATCCATTTTCTGGCGCGAAATCAAAGATAAATGAGAATTTTGGTCCTTATTGATATAGACAGTGAATTGATGAACCCTAATCCACCGTCGCCCCGGGATCTGATGGCTAGTTTAGGAATTATTAGCAAAACAAAATATGGGATCTTATACACCTCGTAACGCACTGAAATAGGGCAAATTTTCGCTGCGATTAGTGATGGGAAAAATAATATCGACGTTTTTAAACTGTCTTAACTACGCAACGACTTGACCGATTTTGATCAATTATATCTCATTAGATCGTTTTAAGGGCAAAACCTGGCAAAACAACACAAAGCTATCAAAGGATACATTTTTTTTTAAATAATCTAAATTGTGCTTGAAGGCGCCATAAAGAAAAAAAAAACCGGCCAAGTGCGAGTCGGACTCGCGCACGAAGCGTTCCATTCTATACCATTAAGAGGCACCTATTACAGACTTATTATTGGAAAATAATGGATTACGGTTTATGCATAAGGTTTATCTTTCTATTTGTATATGAAAATCTTAATGCGGTTCACAGAATAGAAAAAAAAGGCAACCAGAAGTAGAAAAGAAATTGTCCTATTTATTCTGCCTCGGGCTTTAAAAATACAATTATTAGAACTTGAATTAACATTAAAAAATCAGTATCAATATACTTTGTTTATAAAAATCTCAATATATATGTTGTACTTATTTATGAGTGTTTTTCATTGAAACAGGGTAGACAATAAGATTTTTTGCACTGAGTGCACTGAGTCAAAATCTTTTTGGATTTTTTATCAGCTTCACGAGATGGTAAAAATGTGCGTAGTTTTTGGTAACAACCAACACATCTTCTCCTTTTTTCACCTTTTTCGAGGCAATGGCGTGCGCTTTCAGGTGCTGAAAAATAACAAAAATGTAAAGATAACGTAATAAAACTGACATTGTTACTTAGGTTAGATCGTAGATGAGAATAACAATGATAATGTAGGTATAACTGCATCAAATGAATGTGTTTGTTTTATACTTAAAATGTTGAAAGAGTAGGTAGGTAAGGTAGCTTAAATTCAGAATAATTAAAAGGAAACTATATTACTTACCTGTTTTGTCAACGGCTGCTTTGCGTTTCTTGTGGAGTTTTTCACTACCTACAAAAATATCAATTAAGTGTTAAGTCCTAATAATAATAACATTATTATCACGATATAGAATAATAGGTAATTCTAGATATGTTGCAAAGTATTAGGTACGTCAATAATCGTTATTACCAATAATATCTTTAGGTATAATATACTTAAGTAATAATATCTTACACTTACTTTAGGTACATAGCTACCAAGATAAGAAAAAACTAGGTACTTACTGAAGATTTTTTCATTAAAAACTTACCTGTTTTGGCTCTGTTTCTGGGTTTTTTAAAATTAACTTCTTCCGACATCGTTTAGACATGTTCGGCGCTGTAAAAGGACGTGCTCTCCAATCGACGTGATGCACAACACTGGTCGCGGGAAGCTCGCGTTGAGTGCGGTACGAGGTCAGGGGGGATATGGGACGTTTTAGCCTCGTTCCGCACTGCATTAAAATTATATTAATTCAGTGCGGCACGAGGCCTAAGACATCCGGTACCAAGGTAGGTACACCACCGAGTCCGGAACCATTAGTGATCTCAAATATATATTTATCTCTTTCCTACACTGGACCAAACCAAAGCTATGCCATTCGCACGACAGAGAAATTCACTTTTTTGCTTGCCGCACCACAGGGAAGTTGCATCAGGGGTGATTTAGGCCTCGCTTCGCACTTAACGTGTTAAACAAAGAAATTTAACAAATATTTATCCGTAAGTCTATGTGACAGATAATAGGTACAACTATGTATCTTTAAAAACATTCCAAATATTAAGCATAATTTTTATTTCATCAAAAAATTATTTATATATATCGGCGCAACCACAAAAGATACGCATATGAATTGGACTCCACTAATTATGGGAACATAATTGATGGCAATTTTGAAAAAGGTTTGCTTAAACAAACATGCAAAACCATTGTTAATAAGCTTAGAAACGTTTTATTTCGAACCGGAACAACGGATGACGCATCCCCACTATGCCACCAACGGTGGGTATAAATACAACCGCCCGATCGAGAATGAGTCATTCTCGCTCGGAACGCCAGACCGAACGGATCTCCGTATCAAGCTGTGGCACACCGGGACATAGAGCGGTTGACTGCCGCAAACGACGCGACAATTCTTCCAGTCAAGGCCAGACGTCTAAGGAGTCTGACAAGGCTCGCATTACTTGCTACGTTTGCGGCTAGGCAGGACATCTTGCATCGACGTGTGCAGAACGCAAGGAAGATGGAGGTGCTTCAGCGGTGGTCAAAGAGGTTCACGTCTGCGAGCGCAAGGCTACGAGGGGCAACCTGACCACATCATCCGGTGAGCTCGTTTCTTTTCTATTTGACAATGGGTCTGCTTGCTCGCTAGTAACGAGTAGCTTCACCTATAAGTTTCTGAGTGCGTTGATCCAGGGGACTGGCTTATAAAGGCCCATGTTCCGATAGAAGACGTGAGTACTCGATCGAGAAACTGGCTTAAAATGGCCGACGTTTCAGATTGAAAAGTGCACACCGGGATTCATTTGTGTGACCTATGAGAGGTCGGTTGAGATGCGCTGTATGGTTGTCCGGTCCATGTCATCATAGGAGATGATGGCTGGTCGAAAGGACGCCTCACTGATCGGAGGGACGCTAAAGGGTTGCCCGGTCCATGACATCGCAGGTGGGGATGGCTGGTCGTGGCAACGCCTGTGTTAGTTGTCCGGGTCAGTTCGTGAATTTGAGAAACGAGCAGGAGTAGAGCACTAGGCTGCTAAGATGAAATACTATTTACGGAACACTAAAGCTATGTGTGCGTGTGTGTAGAAGAGAGTGTGTGTCAGTGATGGACGAGCGTCGATAAATTGTAATCTGCAAATAGTATGTCTTTGTCTTTACAGGTGGAACAACAGAGTAAAGTCTACGCACGAGGGCGTGCGATAGTCAGTCTGGCCGTGTCGACGCCTATTATATTTTTGTAGAGTGGCAACCCGGCTACATCCCTTCCACTCTGACGCAATACCGGATGCTGGTAGAGGAAATTGTCGGTCAACGGCGGCATTACGTTTGAATCCGTCGTGATCGAAGGACTGTGCTACTTGTTCGGTGGAGTGTCGTGCTCGTGTGATATTAAATAGCTAGATTATTACGGACTTACTAGTAATATTATCTCGATTCATTATAAGTTTTAAGATAAAGTTAAAAGTGCGTTTTATTCTCTTCGCCCGATTACTCACGCCTGCCGCTTGTTTTCCTTAATTCACGATGAAGCCTGCGCGTAATGATTCTGCAGTTCCTTCATCAGAAGCGGGATTCGAAGGGCCTCAACTCGAAGAGAATATTAACGAAAACCAGACAAGCGATTCGACACCGGCGCCGGTACCAGATTTACTGCGTAACATGGAAATGCAGTTATCGCGTTTATTGGGCGCGTCGCAACCACAACCAGCTATCATAACCGTGTCACCGAAGCAGTTTGTGCGCTTTCATCTTGGCGAAATTGTTGCAGACGTTGAAGGTTGGTGTAAAATTACGGATATTGTCATCAACAGGCGCAATATACAAGGCACGGAATTATTATTAGCGCTTACACATGCACTAAGAGGTCGCGCAGCTACCCGGCTTATTAGATTGTCCGATTCTCAGCTAACATGACCGCATATAAAAGAAATATTAATTGCTTAATTTGCTAAGCCCATGCTGCCACAAGATTATTTCGACGAAATAGAGAAAGATGCAGTTATACGAAGAGAGCTTCATTCCCACAACGTAGCGACAAAAGCCCAGCTACTCCGCATTCTCAGCGGAATTTCACTAAAACGAAGATATGACAACAGCGATGGCCATGATGCCGATAGCAAAAGGGCACGATATAGTGATACCCGCTTCACTGGGACATGCCATCGCTGTGGCACACCGGGACATAGAGCGGTTGACTGCCGCAAACGACGCGACAATTCTTCCAGTCAAGGCAATACATCAGGCCAGACGTCTAAGGGGTCTGACAAGACTCGCATTACTTGCTACGTTTGCGGCTAGGCAGGACATCTTGCATCGACGTGTGCAGAACGCAAGGAAGGTGGAGGTGCTCCAGCGGTGGTCAAAGAGGTTCACGTCTGCGAGCGCAAGCCTACGAGGGGCAACCTGACCACATCATCCGGTGAGCTCGTTTCTTTTCTATTTGACAGTGGGTCTGCTTGCTCGCTAGTAACGAGTAGCTTCACCTATAAGTTTCTGAGTGCGTTGATCCAGGGGACTGGCCTATAAAGGCCCATGTTCCGATAGAAGACGTGAGTACTCGATCGAGAAACTGGCTTAAAATGGCCGACGTTTCAGATTGAAAAGTGCACACCGGGATTCATTTGTGTGACCTATGAGAGGTCGGTTGAGATGCGCTGTATGGTTGTCCGGTCCATGTCATCATAGGAGATGATGGCTGGTCGAAAGGACGCCTCACTGATCGGAGGGACGCTAAAGGGTTGCCCGGTCCATGACATCGCAGGTGGGGATGGCTGGTCGTGGCAACGCCTGTGTTAGTTGTCCGGGTCAGTTCGTGAATTTGAGAAACGAGCAGGAGTAGAGCACTAGGCTGCTAAGATGAAATACTATTTACGGAACACTAAAGCTATGTGTGCGTGTGTGTAGAAGAGAGTGTGTGTCAGTGATGGACGAGCGTCGATAAATTGTAATCTGCAAATAGTATGTCTTTGTCTTAACAGGTGGAACAACAGAGTAAAGTCTACGCACGAGGGCGTGCGATAGTCAGTCTGGCCGTGTCGACGCCTATTATATTTTTGTAGAGTGGCAACCCGGCTACGTCCCTTCCACTCTGACGCAACACCGGATGCTGGTAGAGGAAATTGTCGGTCAACGGCGGCATTACGTTTGAATCCGTCGTGATCGAAGGACTGTGCCACGTGTTCGGTGGAGTGTCGTGCTCGTGTGATATTAAATAGCTAGATTATTACGGACTTACTAGTAATATTATCTCGATTCATTATAAGTTTTAAGTAGTGTGTAGTTTTAGTGCGTTTTATTCTCTTCGCCCGATTACTCACGCCTGCCGCTTGTTTTCCTTAATTCACGATGAAGCCTGCGCGTAATGATTCTGCAGTTTCTTCGAATTCCATAGTTTTACTGTCACTATGAACCAACAACCTTCGATGGAAAATAAACAAACAATTTCTAAAAACAATAACGCTCAAGAAAATTCGTCATCAGAAGTGAGATACGAGCAGATCACTGACGATTCTTCATCATCATCAACTACATCAAGGCCTCAACCTGCAATTCCAGTACAGCAGCTGCAACCTATGATGTTTTTTTTTTTTTTTTTATTCAAAAATCTAGTGCAGGCATTTGACCACGATCTCACCTGGTGTGAGCGACGATGCGGTCGACGATGTTGCATGCCTGTCTAGCAGCAGCCTATTCACGTTACATTTGAATATGTCCAGATTGTATTGTACGGGAAACACTTCAGTGGGCAGGGCGTTCCACTCCTTTGCAGTGCGCATTAAAAAAGTAGACCCAAATCGCCGTGTCTCTCGATAGCTTCACTCCATAAATGTGTGGCGTACACCAGAAGGTCCCCAGTCCAACGGCCTCGGCGGAATCCGTACTGACGATCACTGAGGAGAGCGGAAACGCTCACCGAGTATCTATCTGGATCTGTTGTCAGCAGAAGGTCTAAGCAATTGGCAGTGTGAGAGTCAGCATCGGGTACCCTCGTTGCACAGTTTACAAGCTGGGTGAGGTCTTGTGTTAGAGCAAGTTTGCGTGTCTCTCTCAGCATGATCGGTCAACTGGTATGGGAACAGCCACTCTCGATGGTGGGCATTGAAGTCCCCCAGGATAACTAACTGTGCCGAAGGATAACGACCCCGACCCTCATCCGCCCACTGACTAAGTTGGTCACACAGATGAGTTGTCTCCTGATCACCTTTGTGCAACCGGTAGACACAGGCATAGAGGATTTGCTCTTGGCCAGTGTCCACCAGGAGCCATAGTACGAAGTGACTGGACGACTCAAGGTTTTTGAGACGCCTGACACAGATTTCATCACGAGCGTACACACAGACTCCGGCACGAGGAAGGAACCTATGCTCCAGAGAATACCCAGGGTAGCTGAGGTACGCCGTGTCAGCAGGACATCTGATCTGCGTCTCGGTGAGGAACAGCAGCTGCGGTTTCTCAGTTTCAAGATGGTGGTGGACTGATTGGAGATTAGAGTGCAGACCTCGGATGTTGGAGAGGTGCACTTTGAGTGGGAGGAAGTGCAGCCGCTGTGAAATCTTTTTCCGTCTTGTTGTGTTTATCATTTATTTAAAAAAAAAATGTGAATAGGCGTAAAAAGGACGGCAGTTGGGCGAGGCGGAGCTCTGCCCACCACATGCCAAACTCAATACCGCTGCACGGATAGGAGCCTGACGCGGAGACCGCGGGGACGCCCGAACCCCCCCATCCGGTCCTGTACCTGGTCCTCCCATCCGGTCGCTAATCGGCAGGGTAGAGCATTCTGGGATTTTTCGTGAGGTGGCGGGGCAGCCTTTCACAGGTAGCTAGTCTGCTAATTGGGCCCCCATCATCCTACGGTCGGCCAGCGGTGGCACCGTGCTTCGGATCCCGCTGCCCTCCGAAGCCAGGCACCCGATGCAGCGCCATTCAGCAGTCACATTCGGTTACCCAGAACACCGCAACTACCCAGACCCATCCTTTAATATGGCTTCACCTGGCATCGCGCCGGAACACGGCCGCCGAAGTCATTTGGCGACGCGGCTTTGCCAAGTGGGTGGTGACCAGCCACGGCCGAAGCCTACCACCGGAGAGCTGCTGTCCATTTAGCACTACCCAGGGGTCACGTGTAGGGCTCTAGAGTCATGAACCCTTTAGAGAAAGGGTTCTCCTACGGACGCGAACAGCTTTAACCCCCCGAACTTACCTATACCCAACACATCCATGGGTGAGGTACCACCTGAATTCTTCATGACTATGATGCAAATGATGCAGCAAATGTCAGAACGCCTACGTAAACCCATTGAATCAAAAATGAAGATCAACGATATCTACCTACCATCATTTGATCCGGATATGAACGTCGGAATACGGGAATGGTGTCAACATATTACTAAAGCTATTGAAACCTATCACCTGAGTGATTTCGATATACGCATGAAAATTGGTGATCTTTTAAAAGGAAGAGCAAAGATGTGGGTAGACGATTGGATGATTAACGCAGCTTCATGGGATGAACTACGCAATAACCTCATTACTACCTTTGAACCTGAAAATAGATACTCTCGGGATATCACTCAGTTTAGAGAGCATGTTTACGACGCTTCAAAGGATATATCAGAATTTCTGTCACGAGCCTGGGTTTTGTGGAGAAGAATAACGAAGGATAAACTTGGAGATGACGACGCTGTAGAAGCTGTGATTGGGTGTATAAATTATGAACGTTTACGAATTGAACTCTTAAATGCAAAAGCCAAGACAGTTCCAGAACTTATATCTGTTGTTTCTTCAATACGAACAAAACGTGCACACCCAAGTACAAGTTTTGGAATACCAAACGATTAAAGTTGTCAGGGGCCAATCATTCGTCGTTATACTGCCATATATGTAAGCGAACCAATCACACCTCAAGAGGTTGTTATTTCAAACCACGAACTACAGAAACAAAGCCTGAAGAGCCAAGCAAGAATATAAAACAAGCCAGCATACCAGCCCGTACTTTCTGCAAGAAATTTGGACATACATATGACACTTGTTTTCGACGAGAGCGTACAATCACGTCAAATGTCAACAATATAGGAGGCCAAAAGCTTGCGCCGATATATATATTATGTTTTAACGACAAAAGATTCACTGCTGAATTATATTTACAAATTAACAATAGATACTCCTATTGAACGATTGCAACCAACTATGAACACCTAAGGATGTCTTAAGTGCGGAATTAGCCTAAGTCGATAGGAAAAGGGAGTAGAATGGAGGGGCGTTCCTCACAACGTACGTACTTATCGTAATAAATGCAATAAGGCTCGACCGAGATCTCGGTCTCGGTCTCGGTCTCGGCATTCTCGGCTACAAATCCAACCGAGAATTTTGTCTCGGTTCTCGGCTAATTACAGCCGAGATTCTCGGTCATGACCGAGAATGTAACTTTGTTCGGATCGGCATTCAAATTTTACCGCGCGTGGCCACGCGCCGCAGCGCGTAGTCGATCGGTGTAAGTGCGTGAGAGGCTGAATTGTGATTGGTTGAAGTCCCGTCTGGCGAACTGCGGCCGGCCGCCTTTGCCCCGTTCGAGTCTTTCGAAGTCCGAGTTCGAGTCTGCGCCGCCTACTAGCGTAGCAAGTGAACAACTCGACGGTCCCCAAGAACAAAATCTTATTTGCAAAATGCTCTACTGCAGTATAGAGTCTTTAAATTAAGTGAAAATATAAATTACTCACTCACATCAAAAATAATTTTTTTTTAAGAAATAATTTTCTTTTTCTCAAATATATATTTTTGAGGTGAGTGAGTAATTTATATTTATATTTTCACTTAATTTAAAACCTTTATACTGCAGTAGAGCATTTTGCAGATAAGATTTTGTTCTTGGGGACCGTCGAACTGTTTAGCAAAGCTGGACAATTGTATGACCAGAGGCGACACTCTTTGTAGGGCGAAAATGCCGAAAAATTGCTTTTTTTATGTTATAATATAATGTTATTTAACTTTGATTATTAAAACAGTTAATTTTGTTAAACAATTAGTAGTGTATTAAAAAGTTAACAGTATTACAAATCAAAAATTTCACGCTTTGTATATTCTCGGTCTCGGCTCTCGGTCTCGGCCGAGATATCATTTTATTCTCGGTCTCGGTCTCGGTCTCGGCCGAGAACGAAAAACCCATCTCGGTCGAGCCTTAAAATGCAATGCTATTACTTACGTAAACTAACGTATCTATGGTTGCTATGTAACGCTAGTTTTCCCATGAAATAGAAGAGTAACCAGGCATAGATCTAAGCCCCATTTTACTTATAATTTCCTTGTTCGTAAATTTTGTATCAATATTGTAAACAATTTCTTGCTTGGAAAAGAGTTTCTTGCCAGTTCTTCTATAGAGATGAGAGCTTCCGTACAGGACAGTCAACTAAATTCTGAAATGACTGATTCTTAGTTATTTATTTATTTATTTATTTATTCATTTATTAATGTAAGTTTACAGTCTTGACCAAAACACTTACATTGTAAAAACTAACACAAACTTACATTTATGTATTTGACATTTTATAGATTCAATAAATATTATTTTATTTCAAATAGAAAACTTCCCATATGTACCCAACCCATTTATCAAAACGATATTACTTGATCACAAACGCAAAATTAATTGAATATGAAGAATAAGCTAATGATACCTCCTAATGCAAGTACTTCCGACCTAATAATGAAAAAAACTGTTTTATAAGTAAATAAATAAATGCAACCAACAGTCACATGCATAGTTCTGACCCCACACTAGGATACAAGTCTTGTGTCGTGGGTATCAGAAACTACGAGACATTTTTCGGACTCACAAACATCTGTCTCGGTGCGGGGATCGAACCAGCGGTCTCTCGTTTCACAAGCTGTTGTCTAGCCAACTGCGCCAGAGGGCTGTCAATTTAATATTTATGTACCAGACAACACTAATAACACAAATATTTTTTCCACAATCAAAACACGATAAGGCAAACAAAAAAATAAAACCGCTGGCATTAAGCCTTAAAATGACAATTAATATAAAAGGCACCGCCTAAGCAACGCGATGTAAGTCCAAATAAAATTAAAATTACAAAATAATTTGCGCTACAGGCAGGCATATATCGGCCCGCGGGCGCCCTCGCCTGTAATTACGGCCTCCCCGCCCGAACACGCCTACGCACAAGTCTCGCGATGTTGATGTATTGCAATTTGGCGGAAAACTTTATATGTAATACTTGAATTCAATGGATGGACAGTATTTAAGTGATAACGTTTGACGATAATATCTGCTCGGGATATATTGGCGGAGTTGTTTTTTAAACAATTTTAATAATAATAAAAGTATACGAGCCTTTTTGCAGAGAGGTTTTGGTTATGGTAAATATAGAATTTAAATTCGTGATTAGATAATTTTAATTAATGAGGATAAATGTATGGGTTTTGCTGTAGATTTTAGTTTTTTGAGAAAAATTGGTGAAGGCCTCAAAATTCTAACCACATAACTTTACTCTTGTTTCGGTGGAGATTTAACCCCCATTGTTTTATAGACTTGTCTAACCAACTGCACCGCAAGGTCTGTCAAAACTACTACTACAGTCACTCACAACTGTTATTCAGGCGCTTACATATTTGCAGAACATACACATACAACTATTAAACTAAAATGTAGTAATAATAAAATAAAGACGAGAATAAAATAAAAGAACTATGTCAGAATCTGGGAGATAGGTATCAAAACCATTTTTAAAATATCTTGTTTGTTTACGCATATCTTTGAAATTACTGAATGGATTTTAAAGCCGCTTTTAAGAGTGATATAGCTCTAGCTGTAATAAGCTTTATTTTGTTAAAATCGAAATTGAATTGAAAAAGTTAAGTCTTGTTTTACGAAAAGATGCGAGCAACGGCAAGCCTTAAATAATTTCTAACTATCCGGTCTTTAAAACTATATTTGTATATACACACGCATAATATGCTTTCTGCGCCCACAATTCAACTTCAAATCAAATTTTTTAATGGCGAGCCTATTTTCCGGGTTCAATACTTTGAGCAACTGAGAACTTACTAAACGAAAAACCTAGTAACACTTTGCCTAACCCAGGGTTTCTCAAAGGTTCGACGGCAAGGATTTAGCGCCCAGTTTTGTCCAAAATGTTTCCTAAATTGACTCCATTTGCGACAAAAAACAAGCACACCCATCACATTAATATTAAAAAGATATTTGTTTTGGCACTTTGTGTTCTTTTATTGAAATTAAAACCTTATTTTCTTCAACAGACAATTTTATTATTTTCATCCGGGGGCGGTGGGAGGGGGTTTAATTAGTTACTTTAGGTATAAAGGGTTCGTGAAACCGAAAGTTTGAGAAATTCTAGCCTAACCCGAGAATCACACGCCCCATACTTGTGCCACGAGACCACGAAGTTAATAAATTTGCGAGTGAGCGCCCTCGTGTGGTCCGTATTGGCGCGATGCGGTTGTAACACATGATAATTAAGTTTTTTATTTCTGCCCCGCGTTAATATCCACGGAGACATCTCATGCCTCTCGATTGCCTTTGAGCTCTTATTTTGCCAATAATAAATCATTTGACAGCCATGTGGTACGGTGTGCTGGACAGAGGAGCTGTGGGTTCGAACCCCCGCACCGAGACATATGTTTGTGTGATCCACAAATATTTGTATTGCCTCTAGGTGTTTGTGAGACTAAAAAGTCTCTCGTAGTTTCCGATACCCACGACACAAGACTTGATTTAGTATGGGGTCAGAGCTGTATATGTGACTGTTGATAATTATAGGTTATTTTTATTTACTATCTAAAATAAACAATAATGACTAACTTCAGCGATCCATTTATATATGTGTTAAATTTCTCATATTTTTTTTACATAACATTGATAGATATTAACTTAAAGACAATTTAAGACTATTTAAGGTCTGAAAAATAACTTACTACCTTTTTTAGGAACACCCACGTTTCGTTATAGTTTTTAATTCATTAGTAATAGTATTGCTGAGTTTTAGCACATTTCTAGACTAGTGCTGTTACTAATAATTTCTTAATGGAAAATCCCAATAAAATTTTGCCCGACCTGGAAGTTCAGACCACGATCTCTAGATCGCATTACACATACATACTTGTGCTGCTAGACCACGAGGAAGTAACTATATAATATTGATATTATATTGGATTAAGGTCTAACCCCTCTCAGTTGTAGTGGAGGCCCGTGCCCAGCAGTGGGACAGATAAATAAATAATAATAAATACACCCAACAGTCACATACATAGTTCTGATCCCACACTAAGATACAAGTCTTGTGTCGTGGGTATCAGAAACTACGAGAGACTTTTCGGTCTCACATACACCCAGATCCGAAACAAATATTTGTGGATCACGCAAACATTTGTCTCGGTGCGGGGAACGAACCCGCAGCCTCTCGTTTCGCAAGCTGGTGTCTAGCCAACTGCGCCACGGTGCTGTCAAATGGGCTAATGATGATGATGAATCCTCCTTACTAACTTCCGCATCAACCAAGACATAATAATTTGAAACGACAAATAATACTATAAAATAAACTCGACGTGAGTGCTATAAATCTATTGGTAACGCAAAACCCCCCTGTCTCATTGTTCCGCACCCGCTATTCATACATCTATTACCTTCACGTGCTTTAATGTGATTTCAATACAATACATTCAAATAAAACTGCGATAACTAACGTTGGGTATGAACGGCCCTTTATGTCTGTATTTGCGGGTATACATCGTTATTCCACCTAAATTTCTGTTTGTATAATTTACACATATTTCTCTCATCTGTATATTTGCGCCAGTATGTCCAAGGAGATAGACAGAGGTAGCCAGCTTTGGGGGTTTCTTAGAGGCTCACCGTTTTGCCAGTTTTGACATATTTTTAGATTACGTATGTATGATATAATATATTTTATATGATAAATTATGTAAAGACGTTATAAGTAGATATTTGAAGTTTAATTTTTTTTTACGTTTTTCGTTTTAGCGCATCAAATAAAAGCTAGTTTTTAAAAAAAGGTTTTTACTTTTAATTTATTTTTGATTTTTTAGTTATTTTTCGAATTATTTTAGCAAGCCCAAAAGCAACAAAGTTAACCATGCATTGCCATCCAAACTGAACCTGTATACATAATTTCAGCTTAATCGGTTGAAGATATCTGCTTCAAAATCGAGTTGCAAGATTTCACCCGAACAAACATACATACATACATTGCAAATTAAATAAAAGCTTGTAAAATGGGCACGCTTTACTGTGTGTCATATTAAATCTTATGATATACCATAATGTCCCAAGGCGAAAAACGCCCTAACTTTTTTTTTTTTTTTTTCCTAGCCACCAGACCTACTATTCTAAGGACACTTTGCTATTTAGGCGGCCCGCCGATGCATCCTTATTACAATTAAGCAACATGGCGGGGTTCTTACTCACCTCATTTGATATGTTAGAGTTAGTCTATCTCTCACCAGTCAACAGTTATAACCTGGTAACTTATAGGCTGATA
Organism: Hemaris fuciformis; assembly: GCA_907164795.1. Classification (NCBI taxonomy): domain Eukaryota; kingdom Metazoa; phylum Arthropoda; class Insecta; order Lepidoptera; family Sphingidae; genus Hemaris; species Hemaris fuciformis. Next base: position 4,500,194 of record OU015455.1, on the reverse strand, counting down.
ATATAATGGAATTTTTAACCTAGAAGGAAATATAATACTAGAAACATGCACATTATGAGAAAACCTGAACGTTGTCTGCAGGAATGATCTTAGGTGTGTAATCCGCCAACCAGCACTAGGTTATGGCCTAAGTCCTAACCCCTCTCAATAATAGAGGAGATTTAATCACTATCTACTACTATCTACCCCAACTGCCTTGTCCTTGGGTATACAAGTAAGGGAAGTTATACATGTGTATCATCATCAGCTTCCTCTACCATTGATAGGGTTTAGGCCTTAGTCCACCGCGCTGGGCTAGTGCGGGTTGGCGGACAACACACCTAAGAAATTCCTAAGAACTTTGAAGTGTGCAGGTTTCCTCACGATTTTCCTTCACCGTTAAAGTAAATTATGATTCATTGTGAATACACACACAACTTCGAAAAGTCAGTGGTGCGTGCCTAAGGTTTGAACCTGCGACCGCCGAGATTCTCGACGGCGTGCCTAAACCTTGAGTCCATAACTACTTTATACATGTGTATGGACTTTTTTAATTTGTCTTATATACCAGTCATAAATAACCATCAAGTAGCATGTATTCAACGTATATTAAAGCAATTAATAAAGGTAGTGTAGTGCATAAAATGTTGTCAGTTGGAGTGACGCGTGCGGACGTTATTAGACGTTGGTTTATAGTCCTCTGAATGAACATAAAAATGGCGTCAGACTCGTAATGGCCACTAGTCCACTAGAGAACCGATAAATATATCCGCTGACCAAAGGATTACGGTTACACTCCTTAGATAGATGTGCTAACACAAGATACTTTCAAGCATAACATTGGAAGCTTTGTTCGTTTGTCTTGTGGGATAAGTGTTTGCCGCGCGATCCAGAGGTCAACATATTTTTGGCGGTTTCAATCAGGAAATTATAATCAGTAGGAGAATGTAGTCTGGAAATGAGCCTGAACTACGGCCATGGGCTCGTGACGAAACGTAGTTGTAAATATACATCTCTGCCCACCCCTTTGGAGGATACAGACGTGAATGTGTGTATGTAGGCTATGACTTTTAGTATTGTTAGCCTGACTATGTAATTCCAACTATTATAATTAATATATTTTATAATTATGAATTTATTTAAAAGTTTGTGTGTACAAACCTTTTATTGATAATTCCAATTATTATAAATGTATTTCATTATTTAATAATATATATTTAAACGCTTATGTTAAGTTAACCTTTTATTAATAATTATTGTAATAATAGTAAAGATTGTACAAATGTTTATTACCGCTATTGTAATTTCGATTTATAAATGTATATCGTTACTATTATTTAGAAAGCCAATGCGTACAAACCTACTATTGAGAAATAATATCATAATACTAAAATTGTATAATCATTATTGTATTATGTGTAAGTGTTTTGTAATTGTCAATAAATTTAATTATAATTCACTTTCCTAAGAACTTTTATCTGTGCAGGTTTCATCACGATGTTTTCCTTCACCGTTAAAGTACGTGATAATGCTTTGTGAATACCTACACACATAACTTGGAAAAGTCAGAGGTGTGTGCCTGGGGTTTGAACCAGCGACCGTCAAGATTCTCGACCGCATGCCTAAACCTCGAGGCCATCACGACTCTGAGTGCATATGTGTTTGCAATATATGTTACCAGTGGCCTGTAAAAGCTTATAGCATATCTTTCCCTGTAGTATAGGGCGACTTGGCATGTGCGCGCGTCGGCAGCGGCGCGGTGGCGGCAAAGAGGAGATGCGCCTTTGAAGATAGCGCCGATACATTTATTACCAGCCACAGTTTGCATACCGCGCGATTTCGGTCTATCGGCCCCCTACTCGGCCCTCCGAGCGAACGAGCGTCTGTAAATGTCGAAACGCAGGGTTAATTGTCTGGAATTTCACATGTCGAGTGTTAGAAAAGGTGCAAAGAGATAAAATTTGATTTTAATCATATAATAGTTTATAACGCTTTTTTAATATGAATGTCAATACATGCTCAATAAAACGGTTAAATATGAGTTGGTTGGGATTGTATTGGAATACTATAAAGAAATATTTATTTTGTACGTTTTGTACACCCAAAGTTTTATATTAAATCAAAAGATTTGACTGCGTAATTGGTCGTTGGCATAGGTGTGTGCCTAATTTAGATTCTTGGTTCGATATCGTTTCTATTCGGAAATCCACAGATAGACCAGAAGCGAAATGCCCGAAAAAAGGCGATCCGTTCGCCGTCGATACGTGGGACTTACAACGCTGACTAAACGTAAGTTTAGAAATATACCTCTACCAGCCCCTTCGGAGACACCGGCGTGAATATGTGACTTCAGGCAGTGGCGGTACTTCCATAGAAGCCCAAAAGCCAGTTTGCCTTTTAAAATTCCGAATATAATTTTTTTATGCTTAAAATATTTATGTAATAAAAGCAATTTGTTAAAATAAACACCCCATAATAAGCAAATAACTGATGGCCGATGGGGCCAAAAAGTTCTCGAGTGGAGGCCACGTACAGGAAAGCGCAGCGTGGGACGTCCTCTGACAAGATGGTCGGACGACCTGGTAAAGGTCGCGGGACGTCGCTGGATGCAGGCTGCTTCCAACAGGTCCCTGTGGAAGTCATTAGGAGAGGCCTATGTCCAGCAGTGGACCTCCATTGGCTGATGGATGATGATGAATAAGCAAATATAAACTAGACATTACATAAATAACGTTTGACGCTTTTGGGTTTCTATGGAAGTCCCGCCACCGACTTCAGGATAATCTCAAAAAAAAAAACTCAAGGCTTGTTTTTCCGGTTTAAAAATTGAAATATAGAAAGTACATACCATAGTTATCGGCATATCGGCAGATCTTTTATTTTTCGAGCAGTGTTTGGAAACAACGCGTGTTACGCCTCTAACAATGGATCGTTAAGAAAATGTTTTGGTTTTCACTGAAACTGGGTAAAAAGGGCATCTTCAGATAGCGCGCACGTGGTCAAACATTTGTGCTTGAGTTCTAATTACTCTCTCGTGTTTTAAATAGAGTTAGATGTATTTTTTATAATATTTATATTATGCTTGGGAAATTCGGTTTTCTACGTAAATGATGACGTCTAGAAATAATCCGCGCAAATTAATGCTGAGTTGTTGTTGCGATGTGGACGTACAATAATTACTTCTTCTGTTCCTCATTTTTTTAACCTCATTTGTACTTAATATTGTTTATAATTGCATGTACTAAATTGTGACAATGAACATCTTTTTCTTTCTTTTTTTATATGGCAATTAATTTTCTAAAAAATTAAGAAAAGTGACGACAAACAAAAAAATATATTAAATATAATAAATTTATCTTTCCCTCGCGTTTCTCCCATTATTCGAAAGAAGCGCGTGATTTTGAAAACACCAGGTTTAGCGTTTTGCCGAAATGGTGTCAAAGAGTGTCACACGTTTAAACACTAGTTAGGTATGCGGGTTCTCTGATGATATTTCCCTCATTGAAGTTAGAGCTGAAATTTTGAACCAACCACCTGCCTGATCCTCGGGATCGACCAGTTTTCATTTATGATATAATTCAAAATAATTACTACACTTTACGGCTTCGTGGTCTCTCGCAAGTCTGTGTCGTGCGATCTAGAGATCCCGGGTTCGACTCCCGGGTCGGCGAAAGTGTTATTGGGTTTTTCCATTAGGAAACTCCCAGTAGTAGCACGGAGTCTGGAAATGTGGTCGAAAAACGGCAATAGTCTCGCTTCCTATTACGTGAGACGAAAACACAATTGGCGAAATACGGGTGCAAAAATGCACCTCTACCTACCTCTTCGCAGAATACAGGCGTCAGATTATGTATGTATCAATGTAGGTATGTATATTTTATTGATGTAAAATTTAAATAACATAATAATCGGCAACTAAAGGAAACTTTTCAATTTTATCATAACATCGACTCTCCCCCTGTTACGGTAACATAGGCATGGGTGCAAAAATGCACCTCTGCCTACCCCTTCGAGAAATATAGGCGTGAAGTTATGTATAACTTCATGGCCCAATGTTCAATCCGACGAGTGTTGTCGGACAAAATACTTAATAATAAACACATTTCGCTGAGTCACAGCGCATCCTGTCCCGTCCGTCCGTCCGTCACTCACGCGGAGACATCCACTCATTTGCATACACTCGTTTGTCCTAGTATTTTTTATATCGCACGCAACCTCTCGTGGTTTCTTCTTTGTTGTTGTCATTGCTGTTTAGATTGATTTCCTAATGTTTCTTTTAATAACGCTAGGATACAATGCCGAATAATACCTAAATAATAAATAAATAAATACACCCAACAGTCACATACAATGTTCTGACCCCACACTAAGATACAAGTCTTGTGTCGTGGGTATCAGAAACTACGAGAGACTTTTCGGTCTCACAAACACCCAGACCCGAAACAAATACTTGTGAATCACACAAACATTTGTCTCGGTGCGGGGATCAAACCCGCGGTCTCTCGTTTCGCAAGCTGGTATCTAGCCAACTGCGCCACGGGGCTGTCAATTTATGATGAAAGTTCGGCAGCTGTTTTTAAAAGAAGTGAATTAAAAATACAGAGTGTAAGTCAGAGACATTGACGTTAATTAAAAAAATGCCGACAAAAAAATTATTACGTTTTCCTTTCACATACATTTAATACTTATAGTTGTTAGGAAAATGCCATTTTTTCCGGCATTTTTTGTGGGCCAATGTGTTTGTAAACACTGTAGTTATTGCCTACTTAGTTTCCGATCACGGTCTCTTTACAACCTGTATGAGTCGTATGTTTTTTTATGCATAAGTATATTTCTATTTATTTGTTTAAGAAAATAAGTTGATATATGTATATGTACATACATACATACATACATACATAAACTCACGCCTGTATTCCCCGAAGGGGTAGGCAGAGGTGCATTTCTGCACCCACATTTCGCCAGGTATGTATCAGTCCCACGTAATAGGGGGCGAGCCTATTGCCGTTTTTCGGGCACATTTCCAGACTCCGTGCTGTTACTGAGAATTTCCTAATGGAAAAACCCAATAACACTTTGCCCGACCCGGGAATCGAACCCAGGACCTCTAGATCCCACGGCACATACTTGTACCGCGAGACCACGAGGCAGTCAGTTTATTTGTCTAAGAAAATAAGTTGATATATGTATGTATATGTATTTTCTTAGTGGTCTATTTCATATAGTTTTCACCAAAACCTCTCTTATCTCTGCATGACCCGAAACGCCTAAGGCATTAAGCCCGCCTCTATAGAAATTGTTATATGTCGGAGCAGGAAAGGCTTGGAAGTGTCTTTAAGATGTGTGACGTCACGGTTTATGGTGATAACTCATACTTTGAGTTTTCTTTAGAAAACTTCACAATTACTGACGTGGCAGATAGCCCTGTATCGTTATGAACAGCAGTGACATCGTTATTACTGGAGGATCCATTTTGAGAAGTAAATTCAACAACCAACTTCAATCGAAGTTCCTTTTATTTCCCAATAAATCGAATGTTGCTGCTGGATAGTGGGGGCAATCGACACCGCAGAGGGGCGACCGCCCGAGTCATTCTTGTTTATGCAAGAGCGATGAAGTAGCTCTCAGTATATGGTTTTACGCCGTTATATATAAAGCATAATTAATAAATAAAATAAATATTGGAACGTAATTTACTTGGCTCATTAATGCATGTTTTACGCCTTCAATATAGACTATCTGAGCTGATTTGAATATCTCTCCATCAATATAGTTATCTCTGTTCTAAAAGGACGCAATCACTTAATATTTCCGTGAGCCATTGGCACCACCCCGTTCGGAAACAAATCACTATACCAATATTATTTCAGAATCAGTACTGTTTCTGTGAATTTCATACATACATAACCTCACGCCTATATTCCTCGAAGGGGTATGCAGAGGTGCAATTCTACACCACGTTCCGCCTATTCCACGTCATAGGGGGCGAGCTTATTTTCCTTTCTCGAGCACTTTTCCATTGTCAGTGCTGATACTAGGAATTTCCTCATGGAAAAATCGCAATGATAGTATCCCGTCTCTGGAATCGAATCCGAGACCTCTAAGTCGCATGGCAATGGGAAAAGCATGAGAAAAGATTAGCCGCACATCTAGATTACGGGTAACCCAGATTGGATTTTGTTTATTACTTGTGAATATATGTAATATGAGCAGACATCGGTTGCTAAAAAAAACAACATATCAAGAAAAAAATATCAACCGCCGTCACTCAAGAAAACACAGTTAATATTCAAAAATCGACATGTCGCGTCATACTCATAAATAAAATTAGAAATTCATGAAAAAAATCCTCTCGCCAGACCACCCCTAGCTGCACAAAGCGTATTCATATACTAATCACGAACTGAATTACCATATGTTGGCACCAAGTAAACCATAGACAAGCGTAAAATCACATTTAAAGTTTGACACCATAGAGTTCACATCACAATTTACGTACTCCTTGAATAACTTTGTCGATATAAACCTTTTTATATAAAATTTCTTTTTCTTTTTTATTTGTTCGGACACGTGCCGTGACATCGTAATTTTTGTGCCAGACACAATTTCCTATTGATTTGCATTGAGATAATATTCGGAAGTGACGAATGTGTGGAATTTATTTATTGTGCTCGTAAAAATATAATGTTATTGGCCATTGATGTTTTTATTTCAAATAGAGAATGCTGTTTACGATCAATAGACGAATAAAAACAATAACAAACTTTTTTAGTGTTCTTTTCGTCATGTTAAACAAGCTGAAAATTGTTTTTGGATGTGGACCGATTGTAATAGAAACAATCGTATAGGCTATAGGGTATATTCTCTGCATTCATTTATTCATTTACTTTGTAACGCTTAACTTTACTAATAAGCTAGGTTAAATCGTTTCATCATCATAAGCTTATACACGTACCATTGCTGACAGACCTTTGTAACTAAGAGGGGTTAGGCTTTAGTCCATTCCTCTGACCTAGTGCGGGTTGACGGACGTTAAAACTTTTAATATAACTTATTGTAAAACAACATTATCTTATTATTATGTTATAGTTATAAAAGTGACTATAAAAGATTAATGGCTGTGTAGAAAAGTGACTTGAAATAACAGTTTTAATTATGTGTGTGAACTGTATCTAATGCGTCATCTATTATACTATGATTGTTATATTTTTGAAATAAACTCTACCACTTGCCTTGTGCTTATTTCGCTTGAATTACCAAAATAGGCTCGCCCTCTATTACGTGGGACTGATACATACCTGGCGAAATGTGGGTGCAGAAATGCACCTCTGCCTACCCCTTCGGGGAATACAGGCGTGAGGTTATGTATGTATGTATGTGAATTACCAAAAAAATAGGCACACAGACGTGCCAATACAGTGTGTGTAGACAATGATTGAAAACCAAGACAGGTAATCATCGTCAGCCCATATACGTCCCACTGCTGGGCACGGGCCTCCTCTATAACTGAGAGGGTTTTGGTTATAGTCTACCACCCTGGCCTAGTGCGAGTTGGCGAACTACACACCTAAGAAATTACAAAGAACTTTTTTTATGATGTGCAGTTTCCTCACGATGTTTTCCATCACCATTAAAATATGTGATTATTTATTGTGAATACACACATAACTTCAAAAAGTCGAAGGTGTGTGCCTGGGGTTAGAACCCGCGACCGACGCGATTCTCGACTGCATGCCCAAACCTCGAGGCCATCACTACTGTGTGAGTGTTATATTTCTGTGTAATAACCCTACCACTTGCAGTGAGCTTATTGCGTTTGCATTACCAAACACCCGGGCACAAAGACGTTCCAATATACATTCCAATACAGGCTATAGTTACGATGATTATAAACACATTGACACAAAAATAGTTCCGTAAAAATTGCCGTTTCACTAACCACTGAAACTATAAGCTCTTATTTTCGATCATACTCTGTATTTAGATGACATGTTTCTAATAAAAAACAAAAGAATGTTACGTAAAATGAAAATAGCGGAATCAAAGTGTACGTTAATAACACGAATGTATCGGAGGCTGCGCAAGCGCATTCCAATTAAAACAAGGACTATCAATATCAGTCTAATTACTCGGCTATTCGACGGTCGCATAGCGTTCCCGCAGGCTTTTAGCTAAAAATGCCTAGTGAATCCACGGGGCATCCCTCTTATGTTAATGGTCACTTGCAGATTCCGGTGCGTACACCAAACGCTAATTTAAACTGGATGCTGTTGTGTACGACGAACGGGAAATCGGACCTGCTTATTTTCATTGTTTTAAAAAATAAGATTAATTTTTAAAGGCCCTTCAGAGCTTCGCCTGTTTGTGATATATATTTTTTCCCAAAAAAAAACGAACATCGTCACACTTCAACGAATTTACAGAACAGAAATCTCATCAGTTACTCTAATTACTCAAATACATACTATGTCTATTGAAAACTACATTGAATCTATTCAATACAGTTTGTAGAGAACAGTTTAATTTTGTTTATAACACCTACTTTATGCAATATAGTATTTTGAAGGTGAAACTTAGACAAAAATGTTTTATCATGCCACCCACATCGCATGTCATGCCAAAATCATACATCATAATGATTATATTTGTTAGATTGCTAAATTAATATGACATTTGAAAGGAAAACACGATCACAAAATAAATAGGGAGCGACTCGATTGCCGTTTTTCGGACTAATATCTAAATTTCGTGCTGCTACTGATAATTTAAATAGAAAAAAACTCAAAACATATTACAATTACTTTAAATTTAATTAAACTCAATTACTTATTTGTCTTATTTATTATTATATTTTACATGTTATCTACCCTCCCATCTACCACTTCTTTATATCCATCTTATGTTTGTCTCTAAAAGATCGCCTTGAGCGATGAGACCGCCAATTGTACTTCAGTACAATGTGTGTGTACAAGTGTCGACCAGGAATCGAATCTAGAGCCTTTATATCGCACATAAGTCGAGGAACAAATAAGGCTGTCGAGTTGAGAGACTAGAAACTACTTCTATAGACTGAAACACTAAGTAGCCTTCGTAAGAAAAGGCACGGCATATCCAAACGAATGTTTTTAGAAAATTGATGTACGAGGGAATCCAATCCCGCCTGTATGGGTGCACGTCAATATTTTATTTATCGCGGCTGTGTATCGCAGATATCTGGCGGGCGATAGCGTGGTGCCAGCGTGGCCAGGTAAATGAGGCCGGGGGACAGCGCGGCCACGCACCACGCCCGCCAAACCGCAACCACTGATTTATTGCGCGTACGCACTTATTTCCTTAGATTTTATATAAAAATGACAGTATCGCTGCGGCTATCGGAGGTTCAACGTTGCTTAGGGATTATATAATAACATAAGGCAAAGGAAACATGATTTTAAATTTTTACTAATATACTTTGAATTAGTCATACGTATAAGCCAAGGTCTTGCCTCCTCCTATCCTTACTTCAGCATCATCATCATCATCATCATCATCACCACCATCACCATCATCATCATCATCATCGTCATCAGCTCATATACGTCACCTTCTCTGCAACTGAGAGGGTTTAGGCCTAAGTCCACCACGCTGGCATAGTGCAGGTTTATGGACTACACATCTCAGAAATTCCTAAGAACTTATTTAAAATTAAATGCTGTTTTTAATTTATCATGCTACCTGGTAATAGGACAGCCCTATACACTCAAAATGTCCAAGGAATTATTAATGAAATGTCAAATTTACAATCTATGAATGAAAGAGGTTTTAACACATTCTAGTGTTGATGTTAGTACTTTAAGCCGGAATGAATAAATTTTGTTATGTTGGCAGCAATGTGAACGTATCAAATATCAAACCGATTGGAACAAATTTTATTGGCAATAAAAACAATTAAAGACTACCAACATGCACATACATTAAAACGTCGAGACCGCAGGTTGTATGTAAATACGGGATCTATGTTCCCGCGCCGCTCGCAGATTTATCTTGTAATTGACTTCCGGTGCGCGCGCCATCTTGACGACAAACTTATTGAAATACGTTGAACATCAATGTTTAGTTTGCATAAAACTGCACTTAGAGTTTAATGTTAGGAATCTTTATTTTGTGCGTCTACGATTTAAGTGTAAAGGATAAACATATCAACACTCGTCGACTGCCTCTCGGTCTGGCAGCATAAGTATGTTTCGTGCGATTTAGAGTTTCCGGGTCAGGCAGTGTTATTGAGTTTTTCCATTAGGAAATTCTCAGTAGCAGCACGGAGTCTAAAAATGTGCTCGAAGTCGTCGAGTCTAAAAACGGCAATAGGCCCGCCCCCTATTAGGGGGGACTGATATATATCTGGCGAAATGTGCGTGCAGAGGTGCACCTCCGCTTACCCCTTCGGGAACTACAGGCGTGAAGCTATGTTTGTATGTATGTCTTTAAAAGCTTTTATTTAATTATAATATTAGTTTAGACGTCAAATTCAGTTCTTAGATGTCTGATTTACAAATTTCAATGAAATTTATATTTGATAAATTTAATAATCGATTTGAAGCAAGTTTCATAGGAGATAGCATCTGTCCGCGGCCGGTATGCGGGATTTTATCTCGAGGTGCGTCCTAGCCGAGCGCGATTTTAATATGAACTTACTTTGCGTACAATTTTGTCGTATATAAACTTGTTGTTCTAGTTATCTATGAGGTTGTAAGAACGTCTGTTTATTTCTTGGTATAAATATTAAAAGAAACTTATAAAAATATTAAGAATCTTTCAGCCGTTTTCCATATCCTATATACGTGGTTGTCGTGTTCTTTATTTAAAAATGGTATCATAAATTTGTCATCAAGCATTAAAAATTCTATTTGTCTGTGTTATTTTCTTCATCTATACTGTCCATTAATATAATAAAGAGGAAAGGTTTGCATTTTCGTGTTTGTAACGGATAAATGCAGAAACTACTTAACAGATATGAATGTTTTTTGGTATGGATATAGATGGGAACTTCCGAAGTAACAGACATAACATAGCAACATATTTTTTCATAAAATTACGCGGGGCTCAAAATGATATAAAACAGATTTACAATACATATTGCTCAGAAAGTTATATCAGGCGTTGTGTATTAAGTGTTCCCGTTGGATGAGCACAGATTTTAAGATTGTACCCCGGTGGAAGTGGGCCCCACCGCTAATATTATGTTATATATTTATATAGAGTGTATTCAGACCATGATCGGAAACTAAGGCAGGTAATAATCGCTAAGGTGATTACAAACCCCCCTGGCGTTAAATAAAAACCCGACAAAAAAAAAAGAAGTTTTAATAACAACCATAGGTATAAAATGTATGTTTCCAATCACGGTCTGAATACACCCGTATCCCTTTACACCCGAGCTTAAACGATCGTGAGTTTAGACTTTGAAAAATTCTACACTGCACACGAAACAACTTTTGCGGACGCAACCGTCGTCGATCGATCGTGCGACTATCTGAGAACCCGCGAAAACACATTTTATTACTATAAGTACCGGTTGGACATTGTCAGTCGTCCGGAAGACACGAGAGAGATGGCTGCATTTTTTGACCACGCCGCTCGAACAAGTAAGTATTTGATATTTTCGTAATGCTAATGGTTTACTAACATTTTTTTATGTAAAATGCTACTTGATTAGTTGTTAAACAATACTACATATGTTTATTATACATAACTTTGTTTATCGGTTGATACTATTCCTCGAAATTTAAACTCGCACGATCGTGGTACCTCGGTTGTACTACGTAAACTTAATAACAAATGTTACTTTGTCTTTTACCTTTATTTATGTAATATAATGCCTTTAAATGTATGTTTTTTTTTACTTTTAGAGCGTTCACTCACGGAACAAACAATTTGTGACCTTTTGGCCAACGGCAATATCTCAGATTTTGAGGATTTGGACGAAGATGACACAGAATTCGATCCAGACGTCTTGTTCCGGCACACTGCAGACGATGTGTCAGAGGAAGAACAGGATGACGAAGAAATACCATCTTCCTCCATAGCAACAGTACCTACTACCAGCGTTACCACGATGTGAATTGCCAGTCCTGCCAAATTTAAAAACGACTATACGAGAATCGTGATCTACTGTGCGAGCGCCATCTACAAGTGACATATCGAGATCGCCAGTAGGTAGCCGTGGAAGAAGGCTTTCAAGTGGGCGAGGAGCAGCATCAGTACCTAGAGTTACAAGAAAGCGAATATGGAAGCAAACTGCTTTTACAGAAAAGGCACATAACTATTTTGCCTTACCAATAAACCCGGTAAGACGACTAGTTGAATATTTTCATGATTATTTCGATACACAGTTTTTAGAAAAGATCTCTCATTGTTCCAACTTGTATTACCTACGCACTACGGGACATGAACTGAAATCTTCAAGTGCTGAAATAGCTAAATTGTTTGCAATTCATCTTATTATGGGCTGTATTCCTTACCCTCGAGTACCAATGTATTGGAGAGTTGGTATGAAGTTAGGCTTGATCAGTGACCTAATGACAAGAGACAGGTTTCTTACTCTTCGTAATGCACTCCATGTTGTCGAGTCCGATTCACCAGCTCCAAACGAAGTGGATAACCCGCTATGGAAGGTACAACCCATGATTGACCAGGTAAAAGAAGCCTGTAACAAATTGGCAAGAGTTTCAAGATACTACTCGATTGACGAGCAGATGATCCCCTTCACAGGACGCTGTAAGCTACGGCAGGTCGTGAAAAATAAACCACGACCTGTAGGCCTGAAAAATTTTGTCCTTACCACAAGTGATGGATTGATGCTAGATTTCGAAATTTACAAAGGCGCTAAAAGCAGTTTCGGTGATACGAATCTCGGTCTCGGTCCCTCAGTAATTTTACATTTGATAAAAGGTGTCCCACGTGGTAGCTGTGTATATCATGACCGCTATTTTACTACGATTCCTTTAATTGAGGAAATGGAAAAGATGGGTTTGCATTCTACCGGAACCATCATGCAGAACCGGATTCCTGACCGAGCAACAATTAAATTTAAGAAAGATACAGAGATGCAACGAGGCGAGTCCCAGCAGTTTGTTTATAATTCTACTGCAATCGTGAAGTGGAAAGATAATAAATCCGTATTACTAGCATCGAACTGTACTGCTTCTGAAGAACAATCTGGAATAAAAAGGTGGGACAATAAACAAAAAGTGTACATCGACGTTACAGCCCTAAAAGTTGTGAAGAATTATAAGAAAGAGTTAAGTTAGTTAGTTAGTTAAGTTAGTAAATTATTAAAAGAGTTGATCTTATAATATTTTATTAAAATAAATATAATGTTTATAATTAATCAATCGTTATTTTATTATTTTCCTTGTTATATTGCCATATAATAACATAGACTCACGATCGTGCGACTTACAATTATTTCCTGAAACTCACGATCGTGAGGGTCTGATTGCTGCAAACCAGGTGCACCAGGATTTTTTTCAATATTTTTCTCATAATTTTTGGACACAATGGAAGTTACGGAATGACATTTAAATATGATATAGAAGATCTTCATCTCTCGGGTGTAAAGGGGTATAATACAACCATGTCTCTATTCCCGAAGGAATTAAAGAAATTAAGTGCGACACAATTGAGGGCAAATCTATTACCAATCTCAACACATCTCTTATTGAATAGAATCTAGAACTTACCGATCAGTTTCGCGAATTTATATGACCCACAAGTTTTCAAGTTACTTAAACTTTTTTAAGTAAGAAATAATTCTTAGTTAAAAAGGTCCTATTTAGAAGTCAGCTATGAGTATTTCCGACTTTATAATTGCGTAAAAGCGCATGCGCTGCAGAATTGTCGCCGCGGTTGCGCAGCGGGCGTCGCCTCACAAAGCGATGTCGCGGCGACATGCGACAGGCTACCGAGCCGCGCGCGTACCCACACACCGACATCTGCTTATATTAGATATTATATTTATAAAGACCCTAGGTTCTTTACGCTTTACCTGAGAAGACTTTAGTCTAGGTGAAATTATACAGGGTGTATTCAGACCGTGATCTGAAACTAAGACAGGTAATAGCGACGGTGATTACAAACACATTGACGTTAAAAAAATCCCGACAAAAAAAATATTGACATTTTCCTAACAATCATGGATATTAAATGAATGTGGTTGTGAGGAAAACGGTATTTTTTTTGTTTATTTTTTGCCGGATTTTTATTAATGTCATGATGTTTGTAATCACCGCAGCTATTATCTGCCTTAATTCCGCATCACTGAATACAACCTGTATATACGGATTTTGAACATTTAGTATAATAAACTGCCATTTCTATCCTTGCGACATTACGAGCGCTAGGAATAAAATTCATACATAGATACTTAACCTCACGCCTGTGTTCTTCGAAGGGGTCGGCAGAGGTGTATTTCTGCACCCACATTTCGCCAGGTATGTATCAGTCCCACGTAATAGGGGGCGAGCCTATTGCCGTTTTTCGGGTACATTTCCAGACTCCGTAGGTACTACTACTACTATTTCCTAATGGAAAAATCAAATAACACTACTTCTATTTCTACTTTTACTTCTATTATCTTGCTAGATTTTAAGCGGACTTCGCTATCCGTATTATGAATGATACAAACCATAACAGTTAAGTAATTTATTTACAATGAATTATCACGTACTTTAACGGTGAAGGAAAACATCGTGAGGAAACCTGCACACCTAAAAAGTTCTTAAGAATTTCATAGGTGTGTAGTCCGCCAACCCGCACTCGTTCAGTGTGGTGAACTAAGGTCTAAAACCTATAAGTTGTAGACCCGTGGAATGCGTAGAGGTCTGATAATAATGTTTACAGATGAGCAAATATTTTTCTTCGCTCAGCATGTTCTGCCGTCTGCATCATGCGAAATCATGCATTTTCATGACAGAATCATGCTAGCATGCGGGAGTTGAAGGGGTTAAAGTCGGCATCAAAAGTTTGACCAATCAATTTTGGACATAGTGGAAACTGCGGTGGACGCTCAGTATAATATCAGTATCATCTAAGCTAAGAGCCTACAAGAATCGATAAGACAATATCAACAACCGCTCCACCTAATGCGGATTTAAATTATCAATGTCGGTGGACAATAAGGCTGTGAAGGCAGGACCACACGCGCCCCCTATCGGCCCATCTGCTTCTTGATACCTCCTCAATCCCCCGTCAGGTTAATCTTTAGAGATTGACGCGCGCAATCAAAGCCCAATTAATTAGCCGCTCACAATGAGATGGCTGGGCCCGATTGCTCTGATTATAAGATTTTACGGTCGATTTGCCGCCAGTGGAAGTTAATGACCATTCTAATTTATCGATAGAATTATAGTATCGATTATAAAATTGTTTGTTTTTAAAATAATAAATTTAATAATAGGTTTGTCTTTAATAGGCCTGTAGGAAAAAAAATGCGATAGAAATCTAATTACTACATATAAACGATAGTTAAATTAACTACTGCTAAAGCAAGGTTTTCAAAGGAGGAGGGCCGAAGATCGAGCCCAGTGGCGTGCCATAGGAAAGGCCTATGTCCAGCAGTGGACGTAAGAAAGGCTGCTGATGATGATGATGATGATGAAAGCAAGGTTTGGCCTGCACTGTTGATAGACCTGTGACGTTAAAGGAAACGAGATAATGCATGTTTAAATAGTAGTAAAATTAACTAATGTTTAAAAGTAACGCCGATCATGACAAAGCCGCAGTCGATTGAAGCGAATTTTATCCCCACGCTAATGTTTACATAAAAAAATTGCCCATAAACTTCTAGAACAGTCTCTGTGAGGCCGAAACGTCTATCGTAATTTTTGACTCTCATAGCATGCGATTTTAATCTAAATGTGGAGTCTGGGCTATATCCGACTCACCCCGACATTACTAGGGGATAAAAACAGCAGGTACATGAATGTAAAAGTATACATCAACTTCTGAGCCTATTGCAGTTACCCAAGCATTTTTATACTCCACGAAAGAGCCCAACAAGCTCGAACCTGGAATCGAACCTAGGACGGGACATAATTGTATGTAAAATAAAAGTTGTAAATAATAAAAATGGCATAATGCACTAATACCTATCGGCTAATCAGCGAGCCTGGATATCTGGCGGGTATCGGGCGGCGCATAAAGATGCGTCCGATAGCCGTATCTCAGATAGTCAAGATAAATGGGCGCGCGCGCAGCCGAAATACGGGCAGCGCTGAGCAAAAAGGTGCGCGGGCGCATGATTGCGTTATGCCGTAAAGAGCAAGTTGATATGATAGCTATAAAACTTGAAGTCGTTGATAGGAAGGTTAGTTACTGTTTGGAATGCCGAGTTTAAGTTTTATTGTTATACATGAATGAATAAACAATGAGTTATTAGGGTAATTTTCAATAATTGCGTGCCAATTACACTATCACTATTAATATTATAGAATGACTAAAAGAGACATTATTTTTTTTTATCTTGTGGTGTTACAGAAGGAGCATCTTGAGACATTTTTTCACACGTTGTAATCGGAGTTGTATATTATGTACTATGTAAGTAGATTGCTTCATAGGGTACTGTGAAATGTCAACTAAAAATAAATATTTATGATTGATCGATTGCATGCAAACAGTATAATAAGCTCAAGGGTAATAACCGCAATTTAACATTTCTATTTTTAGTTCATTTAAAAAAATCTTAGATCGCCTCGTTTGTCCCTATGTATGGCGAGAGATTATGTATGTAATAAACGTTCAAAGCTTACAGATTCGGAATTTTTTAAGTAGCTGGACTTTTGGGCTTCTATGGAAGTACTGTAAGCACTGGTCATAAATTCGCAAAATTTCGCAAACTTCAATATATAAAGAATATATTGTGGTATTGCATAAAGCCGTCCGCGCGGCGTGTGCAAAGGCTCGCGCGACACTGTTATTTAGTATCGGCAGGCGGTAGCGATACGCCGCGTCACTCGCGCCGCCTGCGCTTTATACTTGCGCCTGCGCACCGATGACACAATAATACTTTATACTTCGTAAATTTCATTTAAAGTCAAATAGTTTAAGACTCCCTTGGTACAAGTATGTATGGTGCAAGGTCTTGAGTTGGACAAAGTGTTACTGTTTTTTTTTTTAGGAAATTGGCAGTAGAGCTCAGACTGCAAATGTGCCCGAAACACATAAACCTTGTGTCGTGGATATCAGAAACTGCTAGTATATTTCCGGTCTCACAAATATTCGGTCTGATTGAAATGCTTATATACATTGTATAATATCTTGTGTGGGATTTAAACCGCGGCCTAACTTTTCACACCCTGGTCTTTTACTAACTACGCCTCGATGGCTCTACATAAAATATTTTATGTACTAAAAGTGATTTGACTTAAAGACTGACATTTATTTATTTCTTACACATAAATATTTTTTTCATTGAGCCTGAGGTGTAGAGTTCTGGTTCGATTCCCGGGTTTGTTAAAGTATTATGTGTCTGTTTTAGGTAATAGGTAGTCAGTAAGGATTGCTAAGCTACACCTTTATTCGATATTCATATGGGCATATGCCCCTGCTTTTCTTGCTTTCTTCTGACAGAAGAAAAGCAATAGTTCACGCAGTACGTAATAATAAATAACCGTTACTTCAAAAAAACAGAGGTGTGTCGTTTAACTAATGTAGTCTGCAATCGAAAGTCGAAAACAGATAAAGTAATTAAAACCACGTAAATTGTTTTGACAGATTTACGTTATTAAACGTATTTTTTCTAAAAAATGCTTAAAAACTATCTTGAGCTTGGCTAAATGCGAAAAGATGTGCTACTCGCAAAGCCAAAAAGGCTTTTTTAAATTCACAAACAAAGCACATTCGCCATTTCGTGTTTGAAGCAGGACACCAACTAATGTAAATTTTTATTGCAACTTTTATTTCGCCACAAAGTCGGGTGCTTCGATTTTAATGTCCATTCTGTACTGGAAAATAAGGTAAACCGTTTTGCCAAATTTAACCTTATGACTATCATGTTAAAGTCAATTTTCGTTTTGTTACCGCTGAGATAAGCCGTTTCGCTCGTGAATTATTTAACAAATTAAGGACTCTAATGGGGTATTTAAAAATTGTTTAATTGTAGTACTAAAGATTTGTGTGGATATTATCTAACACTAGCTTATGCACAAGACTTTGTCCGTGTTGACTCCAAAATCTGGTTTAGAAGAAATGAAATAATGAAACAGAATGAGTAATTTTTTTTAAGAAATGGTACTAGTTCACAAGCCAAATATATTTTTTTTCGCTGTAAAACAAAAGGGAGTAATACTTTATGTATGTTAAACTTCATTGAAATCCATTCAATCTCTTTTCGTGATTGAGCAAAACGTTGATTTTGAGAACCGAACGAAATTCTTTTATAGTAAAAGATGGACAGATGACTACAATCATCATGGTACAACTGTAGAACATGTGGAGGAAATAAGTATTGCGACATAAAAGCAACAATTCCAAACATTATATATTTTTTTTTTTTTTTTTAATAAAAACTGCTTAGGTACTCCAATCCAATCCAATTCAATCCATCAGCCAATGGAAGTCCACTGCTGGACAAAGGCATCTCCCAATGACTTCCACAGGAACCTGTTGGAAGCAGCCTGCAACCAGAGACGTCCCGCGACCTTTACTAGGCCGTCTGACCACCTTGTCGGAGGACGTCTTAAGCTGCGCTTTCCGGTACGTGGCCTCCACTCTAGAACTTTTTGGCCCTATCGGCCAAAAAAAAACTACTTACTAAAATAATTAATATTACAATAGGCTATAATGGCATGTGGCTGTACCAAAATTTATTTATTTACCCGTGAATGCACAAAAAACGAACAAATTCTCTATTTCACGATTAATTATAATTAGGATGATACTCACATACATACATACATAAACTCACGCCTGTATTCCCCGAAGGGGTAGGCAGAGGTGCATTTCTGCACCCACATTTCGCCAAGTACCTATGTATCAGTCCCACGTAATAGGGGGCAAGCCTATTGTCGTTTCTCGGGCACATTTCCAGACTCCGTGCTGATACCGAGAAT
The DNA here is from genome assembly GCA_907164795.1 of Hemaris fuciformis. NCBI lineage: Eukaryota > Metazoa > Arthropoda > Insecta > Lepidoptera > Sphingidae > Hemaris > Hemaris fuciformis. Next base: position 4,481,130 of record OU015455.1, on the reverse strand, counting down.
TTCCTAATGGAAAAACCCAATAACACTTTGCCCGACCCGGGAATCGAACCCAGGACCTCTAGATCGCACGGCACATACTTGTACCGCGAGACCACGAGGCAGTCAATGATACTCATATAAGTAGTCCCAAATCGGGATGTACGTTAAAGGACTGCGTAAATATATGACTTCAGGGTCACGTTTAACGACCAGGTAATTCTGGTGTGATCTGGGTGTTTGTTGATTGTTTTTATTTTTATGGGAATGGAGGCAAACGAGCTAGTGAGCCACCTGATGTTAAGTGGTCAACACCGCCCATGGACACCCACAATACCAAAGGAGTCATCGGTGCGTGGCGGGCCTTTGAGAATTGAAATCATGTTTTAAACCTCGTCAATGAGACAATAGTAACTCTAGCGACGAGATGTGCTGTTTTGTCATCCCATAATAAGGGTGACTTATTTTCGTTTCGGGGAAATCAAACACCACTTCCTACAATTGAACTCAGCACCTCTAGATCGCACATCATTATCAGCCCATATACGTCCCACTGCTGGGCACAGGACTCCTCCACAATTGAGAGGGTTTAGGCCTTAATCCACCACGCTGGCCTAGTGCAGGTTGGCGGACTACACACTTAAGAATTTCCTAAGAACTTTTACTTTTAAACCTGCACAGGTTTCATGACGATGCTTTCCTTCACCGTTAAAGTAAGTGATAATTCATTGTGACTACACACGTAACTTGGTAAAGTCAGAGGTGTGTGCCTGGAGTTTGAACCCGCGACTGCCGAGATTCTCGACCGCGCGCCTAATCACAACTTATTACTTACGGCTAGAGATTGCAAACCGGGCCCGGCCGGGCCGGACCCGCCCGGGCCCGGTGCCCTTTTACGCACCCACCGGGCCCGGCCATTCTTACCGGGCCCGGTCAGCGGACCCGGTAAGTAAAATGAGGCGCGGGAGCGCCTACTCATACTAGTTACTGTTGTAAAATACTCGTATCGATTATTCTTTCAGACTGAAAAATAATTGTTTCCTTTTGTTTTGTTATATTATACTTATGAAGCCTACGTAACGTAACCAATTTGACGTTACATGTTAAGACTATACAAGTTTGGTTGTTTACAGTTACAGTACAGCCTAGCCAATAAGATTTCGCTATTTGCTCAATTAGTAAGAATAACACTCACTAGTCTTAATAGCCAAAGTTTAAGAAAAAAAATCTTTACTTTTAGCAAATAAGAATTTGTTTTGTTTATACCAAAGCTACCAAACTTTATTTATCTATCTAATAAATTGTTATGACACGTTTAGTACTTAAAGCTGCGTTATTAGTTTCTTATTATAATTATTATGAGAGAAAGACCTGCTTGTTTAAACTCAAAATGAATAATTACTAATACTAATGTTAGTTTTCCGTCCATAAGTCAAAGTAATCATTTTTTGAGACTTGAGTGAGACTGATTATTGTGATAATTGTTCATAAGCCGGTTTGAAATTAATATTAACCTTGAATCATAGTCTTTTTTCATTCATATATAGAAAATTTTCATAAAATACTTTAAAGATTTCATCGCTAACACAACCCGGCCGGGCCCGGCGGACCCGGCCGGGTTGGCGACAGATGCAACCGGGCCCGGCCGGGTTGGGAAACATACCGGGTTGCAATCTCTACTTACGGCATATAATTAAACCGCGACCGACTCAAGTGACTATCCATCGATTACGTTAGTTTTTAATAAATAACAAATTATATTCATTCTCAGCCTATCGCCGTCCACTGCTGAACGAAGGCCTCCCCAAGTAGGCGCCAACCATCCCGGTCTTGAGCAGCCCTTATCCATCCGCTACCCGCCACCTTTCTCAAGTCATCGGACCATCGTGCTTCAGGACGATCGAATTCAAAAAAAATAAATGAAAACCAATTATACTAAACAATTGACAGCCCCGTGGCGCAGTTGGCTAGACACCAGCTTGCGAAACGAGAGGCCGCGGGTTCGATCGCCGCACCGAGACAAATGTTTGTGTGATCCACTAATATTTGTTTCTGGTCTGGGTGTATATGAGACCGAAAAGTCTCTCGTAGTTTCTGATACCCACGACACAAGACTTGTATCTTAGTGTGGGATCAGAACTGTGTATGTGACTGTTGGGTGTATTTATTTATTATTTATTCATGGTCCACCCTATTCTTTAGCGACCCATACTGGTCCGTGATCGTAGATCGACGATGTCCAGGAAGGGACGCTAGCGACCGATGCGATCAACACTACTTATTTGTACTTAACTCGACAACACAAATCTACCTTATCTGCGCCAACTGGTTTAGTTTTGTCCGCTGTAAATGTTTTAAGCTAGAGGTTCAAATCCCAAATTGGTCCGCATTGGATAGTGTATATCGGCGCTTGCTGGTCGTTATCTGTATCGTCGGCAATAAAATTGATATTGTGCGTAGATTGATGTTTATTCAGTTGCGATTCACAATAGACTGATCTTTATTTACAAATACTGCGGTATTTATAATTTCACAGGAAGTAAACACTAGATTTAATTCTTAACTGATTTAAATTATAATGATAACACTGGTCAACAAAAAAATTAAAGTTGTTTGTTTCCTGTGATGTTTTTTTTGTTTCTATTTCTAATTGACGCGTATATTTCAAATATAGCAACAATTTTTCTATAACAGCTTTTGTTTTTGAGTTACAGCTAACTACCCTCATTTACTAGTTTTAATTAAATTTTCGTTTTTTTTTTATTGGACACTGAAATATATTTTGTTGTTGTTTTCTATATGGCTTCGTTAAGAAGATATTGTGTGCTTGACAGCCCCGTGGCGCAGATGGCTAGACACCAGCTTGCGAAACGAGAGGCCGCGGGTTCGATCCCCGCACCGAGACAAATGTTTGTGTGATCCACAAATATTTGTTTCGGGTCTGGGTGTTTGTGAGACCGAAAAGTCTCTCGTAGTCTCTGATACCCACGACACAGGATTTGCATCCTAGTGTGGGGTCAGAACTATGTATGTGACTGTTGGGTGTATTAATTTTAATTTTTTTCAATCCCGATTGTTTTTGCTATATTTGTGGTGAATATGTATTTGCAAAATATCGAAAACCTAAATCGGACTTTGTTAAAACTGCGTATCATCAATTCTTTAAAATAAAATTGTGTAATCAGAACAAGCCATGGGTTCCACCACTTCATGTTAAACTCGGCATAATGAAACAGTTTGTGAAGGCGCTTGACGAAAGTGGCCAATGTTTCAATTTTCTTTCTCGCAAGTTTCCAGGATAAAGTACAGAAAAATAAATGCTGATTTTTTCATGGGCTCCAGATTAGGCAACTCGTGAAAGATCTTAATTTTATCAAATCAATGACTGAAGTCGAATCAAAAGCTTGGAGTTCATTTGTTTTGATCATGAGTAATTTCTAATTAAAAACAAATCTGACGATTATGTCAAGCTTGTTGAGTCCATGCTATCGAACTCGCAAGAGCAAGGGTGCAACATGAGCATAAAAATCCACTTCCTGTACTCGCATTTATACCGATTTCCACAAAATCTGGGTGATTTTAGTGAGGAGCAGGGTAAAAGATTCTATCAGGATCTTTGGACAATGGCAGAACGGTATCAGAGGCGGTGGGATTCACATATGATGGCAGAATACTGCTGGAATTTGCAACGAGATCTACCTAAAGACGTTTGTTCAAGAAAATCTTATAAAAGATCATTTCATAGCGTGCAATAGAAATTTTGTGAACATAAAGTATTAATTTTCTGTATTTTTTTGTTAAAATAATAAAACTGTATAATTCAAAAAGTAAAGCTGTTAGCAATCTCCCAGTTTTTTCATAGTTAGGGCCATATAAATACACAATAACTGACAAATAAAATAAAGGAAACAAGACTTGTGTTGACCAGTGTAATTAAACAAAATATGTGCCCGAAAAACAGCAATAGATAAACCCCTATTATGTGGGACTGATACATACCTGGCGAAAGGTGGGTGCAGAATTGCACCTCTGCCTACCTCTTCGGGGAATATAGGCGTGAGGTTATGTATGTAATCAAAATATTAAATAAACAAAATAAAACGTAATAAATATGTATATATATCTGTACATTTATATATTATATATGTACAAGTATACTTTATTAGGAACTAGCATATACTCGTAAAACCGCTCAAGCCGCACAAAGCTAGCGTGGTGGGCTAAGGCCCCTCTATGCAGTAAAGGAGGCTTATGCCTACATCCCGTATATAAACACCGTCCTGCCTACAGTAAACTAGGCTTCTACCAAAATTACTCACTGAAAGTCAAGGTCAAACCTCATATTGGATTAAGTACTATGATGATGGAGTTTTTGTACTACAACCAAGATGCATACGTTATGTATGCTTCTCACTTACATCCCCGAAGCGGTAGGCAGGTATGCATTTCTGCACCAAAATTGTTTTTCGTCCCTCTTAATAGGGAGCGCGATTATTGACGTTTTTCGGGCATAATTCCAGACTCCATGCTGCTACTGAGAATTTCCCAGTTGGAAAACCCCATAACAGCTGGCCCTACTTAGGAATCGAACCCAAGACCTCTGGATCATACAGCACATATTTGTATCGCGAGACGAGGCAGTCGTTGGGGATATACATAGCTCAATGGTAGAGCAATCGACTGCACATTCAAAATGCATTTAAATACTTTAAAGAGCTTCTTTAAAAATTCAACAATTAATGCAGTTCTTCACAATACTCTTAAGACTAATTAGGCGCACAACTAGTAAAGCACAATGCTTATAAAATATTCTGGGTCAAAGCTTAACTCTCACAAGTTGCCTAATATGGCAATCATAGTTCAAAGGATTCACGAGTGAACAGGGGCGAATTAAGCCGAGTTATTGTGGGTACGCCCATTAAAATATTCTTGCATGTGGACATTGTCATGTCTTGATAAGACATGTGTAGTAAATAGTATTTAAATGCATTCATAGTTTCGTACCGCATTTGTGGGCAGACACTGGCCATAAATAGTCACTCTTTTCGAGTGTAAAAAATAACAAAGACCAAGTTTAAAGACCCTTTAAAGATTTTTTAAAGGAAAGTAGCAGCCAAAAGCAACCGTTAAGGCCACAATTATTCATCTATCATTATGGCTATACCAAGTTAGAAATGAGGGTAAGATGGATGTCGGATTCCAGATATTATTTCTAAGACCAAAACAATGTTTGGGTATTAAAACGCGCCCTTCCACACAAAGGAGGAACCGTGAAAGCGAAAATGGCACGCCCCGTGGCGCAGTTGGCTAGACACCAGCTTGCGAAAGGAGAGGCCGCGGGTTCGATCCCCGCGCAAAGACAAATGTTTGTGTGATCCACAAATATTGGATTAGGGTCTGGGTGTTTGTGGCAGCGAGAAGTCTCTCGTAGTTTCTGATACCCACGACACAAGACTCGTTTCTTAATGTGGGGTCAGAACTATGTATGTGAGTGTCGTATTTATTTATTTATTTAACGCCTGCCTCGTAGTCTCGCGGCTCAAGATCGATGAATTTATTTATTTATAAAAGTGACAGAAACATTAAAGGTGTGTGTTTGTTACATATCCTAGCTTGCCTTTAAATCAAAGCGTCTTTAAATAGCCTCCATAAATGTCCTAAATCCTGCTCTGTGGTATATATTTCTCGGAATAGTTAGAATAACCGCCGGCAAAGAGGTCGGCTCATGCCCGTCGAACCACCTAAGTAATTAGCGATATCACTAATTAAGCTTGGCTAGGTATGAGATCGGTGGGTACACACTTTATAGTTTAAACTTGAGACCGACACAGATTAACGGGTGCTTCAATAATAATAATAAATACAGTCACATACGACTCTTGTGTCGTGGATATCTGAAACTACGAGAGACTTTTCGGGCTGTCGAAATTATATATCTATGTTTTACTCAGCGGCGGTATTTCCATAGAAGCCCAAAAGCCCAGCTTGCCTTACAAAATTCCCAATAATAATAAATAATAAGCTTTAAATCTTTATATAACAAAAGCAATTTGATGTGTCAATCCTGTATCCTGAGCCCACAATAAACAGTTATAAACTAGACATTACACAATTAACGTTTAACACTTTTGGGCTTCTATGGAAGTACCGCCACTGGTCTCAGTGCTGTGCACGAGCCTCCTCTACAGCTGAGAGGGGTTGGGCCGTATTCTGCTATGCCTAAATGAAATTTCGTATCTTTTCCCTCGTACCTAACTCATAAATAAACCTAAGTTATGACTTATGGCAAAACATCGTGAGGAAACCTGTACACCTAAAAAAACAGGAATTTTTAGGTGTGTTGTCCGCCAACCCTCACTAGGCTAGCGTGGTGAACTAAGGCCCTTCGCATTCTATTCTCTTCTACCCTTCTTATCTGTAAATGGGCTGATGACGATGATAGTTATGGTAGACATAGCTAGATTATTTTAGTAAGGTTAACCGTTGGTTAGCGATACAGTTTACGCAGTCCTCGAACACAGCGGTATTGGTATGAAACAGCTAGCACGCGGCCGCTCCGTAGTTCCTTCAGACCATATGCAGATAACAACAAATGTCTTTCAAACTCACTTTGAAATTAAAACATACAAGATCGTATTCATCAATCAGGTAAGATTTACTGATGAATTGATTTTTATTTATGTACCGTGATGATCATCATCATAAACCAACACATGCCCCACTGCTGGGCACGAGCCTTTTCTACAGCTCCGAGGGGTTAGTTAGATACGTGATAAGAACTTTACCATCAATGTATTATAGACGCCAAACCATATCATATGTACTATACATATTGACATTTCGATACTCCATTTAAATAGCTCAATTTATATTGGTACAACAAAAAATCTATTTAAATAATCAAATGGTAGGCTGCAATGCCTCATTTATTTATCTTTAAAAGGATCAGCTAACTAGATACGTAAATTATGTTTTACGTATACGTCCCACTGCTGGGCACGGGCCTCCTCTACCATTGAGAGGGTTTAGGCCTTAGTCTACCACGCTGGGCTAGTGCGGGTTGGCGGACTACATCATCATCATCAGCAGCCTTTATTACGTCCACTGCTGGACGTAGGCCTCTCCTATGGCACGCCACTGGACTACACACCTAAGAAATTCCTAAGAACTTTTTGGTGTGCAGGTTTTATCACGATGTTTTCCTTCACCGTTAAAGTACGTGATAATTCATTGTAAATACACACATAACTTCGAAAAGTCAGAGGTGTGTGCATGGGGTTTGAACCCGCGACCGTCGAGATTCTCGACCGCGTGCCTAAACCTCGAGGCCATCACGACTTGATAAGTGTCTTGACTAGTGTTAAGGTATATATTAATCATAACTTTGACGGATTTCCAAATTACCAGGCCTGTATAAGAAGTGTATGAAGATATTAATATTTATAAAGATTTTTATTCTTAAAAAAACGCAGTCCAAAATTGATATATAGTTTAAGATATAGTATAAATAATCAAATTTAGTAAAGTTCTATTTAAGAATACACGCATAAATATATTATAGTAAGTAATAATATGTAGGTATCTAAAAAAAGGACCTAACGTAAAAATAAAAATAATAAATCAGGTTTTAATGAATGTATGTCTTGAACAAAACATATTTTAAATTGAATATACTTTACAAAAAATATTTTTATCACTTTTAATTTATCCCGCAGATGGACAATTAACTTCAATAACAATGAAAGCCCAAAAATATTGCCTAGTTCAATTATTTGGAGATCTCTATCTTTATGACTATTTATACATGAATAACCAAATGAAGTCATGTTACATACGACTAAAAATAAATTCAAAGATTAAAGAATATCTCAATGTTGCTTGGAGAATGTGATAAGGCCAATCTTGAACGTTAAGTTTCCAACTCTGACCTCTACTTGGAAGGAATCTCCTCCACCTGATAGATCTACCTTAGACGGCAAGGAACAAGTCAGCTGATATCGAGACAGTGACGTCACAATACATATTTTATCACCTACTCGCACTTCAATATCTTCTGACGACCATGCGCTATCTATGTTTTGGCCATTAATTACTAAATAATAACCATTGTAATGCTTAATTCCATCCTTGAATTTCTCATAAAAAGGATCTGGATATAAAAGAAATGCGCCAGTTTTTGCACTAAGGTCTTTCACGCTTTCAACATTATTCATATAAAAGCCGTATTGTAATTCCATAGGTGTATGTGCCTCTAGATCGAAGTGACCTTCGATAATAGGAGATTCACATATAAGTAGACTATTATCAACTTTGTGGCAGTAAGCGTCGAATGATCGGCCATTATATATAACATAAATACAGGGGAATTGTACTCACATGCCTTGTTCACATTGTCGCGGCGCTTACTTAAACAATCTCCAGTGTTTTCAATAACAAAATAAATTGGTACAGGTCCTGTGGATATGGTTTTGATAATACGTATCTAGGTTCTGGTGTCTATCACAAGATGATTCAAATTGTTGGAGAGAAAATCGTTGAAGTTTAAGATGACATCCGAGGCATAGGTAAAACCAACACTTAAGAATAAGAGGCGTAGAATATTCATCGATGTAATGAACGCCAAACCGTTAGTATGAGTCCTCATCTTCTTCTAAAACTATCTTCGATTTTCCATTGATCGCTGCGATTCTTGGCTTGAGAGAGTTCCTTGGTTTTTCTTCGTTATAAACAAAAATACTTTAAATATGTGTCAGATGGTTAATATAGTATGAAACGTATCCGCTAAGTGAGATTGAATGCGAATGAAAATTCGCGATTCAGATGCAGTGACTTATATTAGATAATATCGTTATCAATTTAATGCTAAAATTTGCACGCTGGATAACCTCTTCTCGGTTTAAGTAAACTAACTGATTAAATGCATGATGCACTCCACAAAAGTAATTAGATAACGCAGTGTCGTTGTACGAAACGATTAAAATATTGAATAAACTTGAAATAAGTAAGTCACCTGTTTGCTCTAATACTTTTTAATAATATTATTAAGTCTATTTCATATAATTCTGGGTCAATTAATTGAAATATCTTTTTATTAATATACAGGATACTGAAATTTACGAAGCTGCTACGGCAACATAAAGTACTTATCACGGTTTGCTAAAGTTTAACCATATTATGGTAAGAAATATCTTCATTAAACTTTAAACCCAGAAATATATTATTATAAATGGTAATCGCGAACTGACTATAGAGAAACTATGTAATACCATTGGATACATCTTAACTTGACATAGTAAACCTACATTGAACGTAATAATAAAGACGAAATAAATAAAAAAGTGCCACACTCATTTCCTGTCAACTTATCTGTCAACTGAACGCCAATGTATAAAAAATAAACAAAAAAAGCAATTTACGAATAAAGACTTAGATATTCAAATCACGACTCACTGCGATTAGCATCCAAGATGGCGTACCCGCCCGATTTTCGGCCAGTGATACAAAATTTCAATTTCCTGTATTCTTTATCGTAAGAAATGATCTAAGTTTGACAAATAAGTTCATTTTGACGACTCGTCCAGTGATGGAGAGGGCAATTTATCATTTTAAATGATCGTATCCAGTAGCTGCCATATTGGAAATCCGATAAAATTTAAGAGCTGCAGGCTGGAGAGTAAATGTGGTCTTTTTGCTTTGGATATAATAAAGAGAACTTTTGGAACATGTATTAAATTCACTTTAATGCATGCAATATAAAATTTCCTTGTATATGTATATTTTCCCTTATATTTAACAACTTAAAAAAATCTACGTGAAACTGCAACAAAAGAAGACTTCTAACCGTATACCGCCTTACCAAAAATAAGAAAATGCATCGGCCGAAGCGCGTCGAAAATAGTGAAATAATTGCGACGGTGGCTCTTAAATCGGAGCTCGTGTCATTTGTTTATTAAAGGCCCGCCGGCCGGCCTTTTAGCATAAATACGCTGTTTGTGGCAGCTCCCGGCAGCCGCTGCGGCCTGCCATAAAATGAACGTAGTCTAACCTAATATGAAAATACGATCTGTTTTTCTACGCGTGTGTACATAATGTAAAAAATACTGATAAATCATGTTTTGTTACAAATATTGGGTCTTTGCTCTTGAAATACTTGAGATATCATGATAATAATTTAATTGAAGAATGTTTATAAATAACTCATGTACACATACATATATCGTACATTTGTGTATGTATTATGTATGTATATTTGTGAATTTATATTTTTTCCCCCTTGATAATATAATTAGAAAATAACCTAAAATGGCATTTTAAAGATATTTCATAAAATGTCTTCCACAAAAATAAACATTGTCCGCGCAAATATTTCGAATTAAGAATGCGAACGCCGATATGTACCAGGCACACATAACGCGTAGAGAAGTGGCCGGGCCGCTGTCATCGCATAGCCGCGCGCACATAAATCCGACGACAGCATTCTTTGCGACCGCCGCCACCGCCGCTCTGCGCTCCTGATACAATGACGACAGAAGATCGCAATTGTTTCTCAGTTATTTCCATGATATAAGGATGTATTTTTCATGACACACGCTGACGTTTTTATATTTTCTAGGATGTTGGTTACCGGTTTGTTTTATCTGTGCATCCTATGGATATTATTTATTTTTGTTAATATTGTATTCTCAAATGCATATACTTATAGAAGTGATCGCTTGCACACCTCACATATGTACTTAAATAAATAAATACACCCACTTAATTTACCTGATGCTAGGTTGCCCAAGGACTCTTTGAATCCATGGTGGCAATGCCTTTCCAAATACATGAATAAAATGGAGAGAAAAGAGAGAATACAGAAAAATATTGCAGTATCCAGTCAAAATTAAACGATTGTCCGGCTTTTAATATTAAAATTATAACGGAATTGAGCTCTTACGGAAGTGATAGTTTAATGGCATAATATTATAAATTAGTTAGTTCGTGTGTCTATTTAATTTTATCCTAAAATGGCAATGCGAAACGGTGTTTTATTGTTCGTTGCCAGAATCCGTATTTCGTGTTTACTTACGATACGAGTAGGTATCTATATAATGTAAACTTTACTTTTCATGTTATGCAGAAAGGAGGTTCTTTTAGTTCTTAAAAAGTGAAATATATGTATATGGGTCGGCACGATAAGCGGTGTCTTGCTCAACATGTCAAACATGTCAAAGTACCCCTTCAGAACCGCATTCAACGGGACTGCGATGTGGCTCTACAGCAGTAGAGTTTGTACGTATACAAGCTGACTTCTATGAGTGACCAATTACGATCTAGAGGACCCGAACTCAATTTCCGGATCAGACACAGTATTATTACGTTTTCGTGCTCCAAAAGCAATAGAAAGGGAGTTCCGTGGGACTTGAAGTACATATGTCGAGTGTGTAAAAATACACTACTATCTACCCTCTGAAGATGCAGGCTTAAATGTATTATCAATAAACACCTACTTATTAATCAAAGGCAACCTTTCAGAGCAAAACGATAGTTGCGTTATAAAGTGAATCTGTTAAATACGTTCTATAGGAATAAATGTTTGGTGCGCAGGTTGTAGGAACAATCAAATTTAATGTGCATCACATAGAGATGCGCGCACCCACGCTTCGCCCACGGTGGGTACTGCGACCATAATACTAATTTTCAGGAGATATATATACTCAATTGTCGCGACTTCGTCCGCGTAGACTACAGGTTTGACCTACGTCATAGTAGCTTTATGCATGCAAAGTCTCAGCCTGATCGGTTTAAAATTGACAAAGTTTCATACAAACTTTCATCCCCTATTTTATCCCCTTGGGGTTAGAATTAATAAAAACCCTTTCTTAGCGGATGCCTACGTCATAACATCTACCTGCATGCCAAATTTCAGCCCGATCCGTCCAGTGGTTTGGGCTGTGCGTTGATAGATCACTATATCAGTCAGTCACCTTTGATACTAATACTATAATACTAATATTTATTAATAGTTCGCAACGATCAGGCGACACTGAAATACTAGTAATTAGGTACTGACTAATTTACCCATATCTCTGCCTTCAAATTAAACTGAAATGTTAATCAAGAGGCATACTGCTTAAGTTTCGATAGCTTTTAAAATAAGTAAACAATAGCCTAATATGCGTAATAGTACCTATACGCAAGTTGTTTGCTATGGTATTTTCGGTACATACAAATATACAAGAACATGTCAATAAAAGCGTTTGGGTTCAAAGTAACAAGGAAAAGCGACGGAGTCTAAAGTCTTGTGCTGTAGGCGTTCGCGCTTAATCGATTAATCGACATGAATTGACAGCTGTCAAAATAATGTATTACGTCGATTACTGAAACTTTACACTGATTTTTTTAGTCGATATAGTTTTTATATAATTAAATTTTATACTGATTTACAAATTGATGGTTTAAACAATCTTGTAAGACTTTTTAAATAGTAACTTATTTATTTCATTTTAGATACTCTCATGACCACACAATAGTCAAAAATATTAGTCCCTGTGATCTATATATGTATATGTACCTGTTATAAATGCCTACCCCTACGTGTCAAATGCAATTATAATTTCAAGCATTTAAATTTATATTGTCGTATAGAATTGTTTAATGGCGTCATCGCATCATGTCAAAACGCATAACGAAAAGAGGGGCGTTTTGCCACGAAAATTTCGTAGATCCTTCATGCCGACTGCGTTCGGATTAGAAAGAAATATCTGCAAAAAGTATCAAATAATTTGAATACGAGTGAAAACCAAGGAGATCTAAAAGAAAATTTGACAACGGTTTTCTAACTCAAAAAAAAAACATAGATAGCCTCGCAGGAATGACATGGTTCTCGAGGTGTACAAATAGGTACAGCATATGTATATTATATAACTTACTTTTTAATAAAATTTAAAATCAGCGAATCCCTTCTTACGTAGTAACCATATCCACCCTGCTATTATAAGCACGATTTTTCCAACCAATCAATAAAACGATCGGTCGGCGCAATGAAACAATAATAATGCATAAGCTATTTCGCAAACGGTAACCTTGATTCATCCGCAAATTGTTATTAGAAAACTTCATGATTCATTGGTCAATCAATCTTGCACTTACCTTTAGCATTACCAGGAAGGCATAAATAGATAGGTGTTAATGCTGAGTGAATTAAGTAGTAGCTTTGCCTCGAGCTTTACTCATACAAACCTTAAGCAATCCTTTAATAATCTTCTTCGCATCCCAGAATCCTTAACCGACGGAAATGTATAAGATGTATGAATGCGGACGAGGCAAGAGAGATATGACAGAATCGTAACTTGTGGCACTCAATATTTTCTGACTACCCTATGGGATAAAGACGTAAGTGCGTATATGTCTAAAGCATTAGTACATTTTCGAAAAAAGAAATCGGTGGTTGTTTTATGAGGCTAAAAGGCGTTTTTCAGGCGATTTTTTTTAACTTAGTGGACCATATCCTTTGCCAATATCCTGTCTATATTTGTAGAAAAAAAATATACCTATGATATATAAACATATGATAGATCTACTTTCGCATTTATAATATTGGTATAAATGTAAGCACTTAAAAATATACAATAAAAGAGTAAGTTAGGTGACAGAGTTACCAATTTATTGTCTCAATCGGAGTACTAAAAAAGAAACAATGGTTTTATAATTTAACAGCTAGGAAACTCGTCATAGGCACAATTTTCAATATACATTTTTATTCACCCGTGCACGTCACAATGACTCACTGATGAAGTCTAACGTGGGTGTAACTCTGCCTACACCTTCGAGGGTACAGGCTTGTGAATGTACTCGTATATTTATGGGTTGCCAGAATTCTATGTGGATAGCTTATCCTTAACATCTCATCTAGACTGCTAGGTACGGGCCTCCTTTACAAGTAAAAGCCTATCACTATTGTCATATAAGTCGTATAAAAAATATTTTATTTACTTACACTGCATTTCTGAAGTAAACAGTTCATCAACCCACAGCCCGCACACACGCCGTATCGTGAGTGTTGCTGTGCGATCGTTCAGCGCCATCTCTCGGCAGGCGGGGTGGCTCACGAGCGTGACGTCACCAGTGCCGCGGGCGCGCGCTGATTGAGCGATGAACTTTGAAGGCCCGTCGATCATTGCCGTATTATTATTACGGGCATAAGGATTATCCTTTCAGATATAGGATGCACAGGATGCCCTTTATTAAACCCATAATTAAAAAAACTGCTAAATTTTTGACAATGTATCCGACAATAATTAGTTTTCAGTTTCATGGCAAAACATCTAATATTATAACTCGTATAAGTCAAAAACAATAGTGACAAACACAGAAGTATCATCCTAAACTCGACGAATCTCATAAGTGCATAACTTTAGTCCGATAATGTGTGCGGAACTATTTTACTTAGGTAATTTCCAATATTTTTTATAAAACATGAATAGTAAAAAACATGAATAGTACGCCTAAAATCATATTAACATTTTCATTCTTGAAGAGGTCCGAAGACGTGTTTCATCAAGTCAAGTTTCGCTAGCTGGATTATAAGCCCCATATTATTTCATAAAAAAAACCCTAATACTAACTAGCCAGTGCAGTCCAATCAAATCTAAAAGACAATTATTATACAAGCATGTTTCTCAGGCCAAAAGTAAAAGATCACTAGCATTACGCGGAAACAACGACTTACAAATATAGTGTGGGCTGAGCGAGATAAGACCAAAATGAGGGTCAATAGCGCGCCTTCGGAAATATTATACAGTATTGGTTACAATTAAAACGGATTATTACATTGTATAATCAAATTTAAATACATACATACATAAACTCACGCCTGTATTCCCCGAAGGGGTAGGCAGAGGTGCATTTCTGCACCCACATTACGCCAGGTATGTATCAGTCCCACGTAATAGGGCGCGAGCCTATTGCCGTTTTTCGGGCACATTTCCAGACTCCGGGCTGCTACAGAGAATTTCCTAATGGAAAACCCAATAACACTTTGCCCGACCCGGGAATTGAACCCAGGACCTCTAGATCGCACGAAACATACTTGTACCGCAAGACCACGAGGCAGTCAATCAGTTAAATACTTTTTTTTATAACTAAGTAGTTGGGGCTTAAAATATTACGTACTTTATTGTATTAAATAGTTGATCAGTATAATTTAAGTTTAAGCTTCTTAAAATACATTTCATTACTTAAAATAAATAGAAACAAGTTAGAAGTGCAGAATTATATAAAACATTTAAAATCATTGAAGTCAAATCATTTTACTTGTATAAATATATCAATATCACATTATATCGAAAATAATACAATGTAATAGTTTAAATTTAAATAAACTTGATTTTATTATACTTATGATTTTTGTCAAATATCTAAATAGAAACACAAACATTGAATTATTATGTTTTAAAAAAACCGCACGCATGAATAAAAGTATAAGTAACTGAAAAAGGCGAATGTTTTTATAACCATTGCCTATTTATTCAGAACATAAAAAATTAAATTTAAATTTAGAAAGACATCAGCCTGTGCACGACACGGCCGTTACAGCATCGTTCGCAAGCACTTATTAATAACATGAAGAAAGCTGCACCGAATCTTTGATCGAAAACCAACAGTGGGTGTGTTTGTAACCTCGTGCGCTCAGGCTCTTCAAGTTTTTAGTTTATTTTGCATTTTATCCCATAAACGCGAACAGAACGAAGTCAATATCTTCAACAAATGTTTATATTCTAGTAATTGGTGTTTTTATTAATAAATTTCAACACATGATAATGATTATAGTAGTTTACAGAAAACTATATTCATGGTTACTAACAATCTATTTTAAAACTAATCTGGAAGATGTTAAGTAGTGAATATTTTGTAATTTTTGTCATGAAGGATTTCTATGTCTATTGTCACACAAGTAAGTAAGTAACTACTTCGCAACCCATAATCTAATTCATAAAATACTACAACATAACATAACTTTTGTATACGACTGTACGCAAAACAAATACAGACTATATCATAGCACAGACATCTCTGTTACTCGCACTAAGCGCTCGTATTTATTATAAAAATTACCTCAATGCCTTATTGAATAATCCGCGAAGCAAGATTCAATCGATACACGCTCACGGAGTACCGAATTAATATTTTGTGCGGCCAAATTAATATAATTAGTGAGCGATGTTAATTTTTTAATTTTTATTCTTGTTTAGGACCGTGAGAATATTTTCCTTCGCTTTAATGTCTTGCACACAAATTAAAAACATTCAATTTTTGAATAAAATGCATTTGCATAACGCATTTTTATTTTATATGTACGTGATAGTATTTTAATAAATATTGAGCATACTAAGATTAAGCTGCTTCCAACAGGTCCCTGTGGAAGTCATTAGGAGAGGCCTATGTCCAGCAGTGGACTTCCATTGGCTGATGGATGGATGGATGGATACTAAGATACTTTTTAAAAAGAATGAGTAATACAATAATAACGTCGTAGTCCACTACAAAGGCTTGACATAAGTCCGAAGTACCTATATATTATTTTCATTACAAACTCTCCACAAACCCTTTGATCAAAAACCTTAGCAAAAAATAAGTGAAAAAATAATAATTGAAATCTACATTTTAATACAACGATTCTAAAGCAGATTAGGTAAAAGTAACAAAAATATTAAAATACATTGTGTCCCACACGTCCTATTGCATGGCATGAAACTTGTGTTTTCAGCTTTATGTTTTATATCTTCCTTGTAACTTCAAAAAGTCAACAGTTTGTTTATACCGTCACTTCCAAAATGGTACTATCTTACAAATGCCATGCGCTAATTAACATTGCTAATTGCTATATTACTATATTAGCTACCACGCTCTTTTAAAAAAACGCATTATCATAAATGAAAGCTTTTCTAATAGCACTGCCTCGTGGTGTCGCCGGTCCACATAGGTATATTATTCAAGAAATTCTGAATAGCATCACGGAGTCTGAAAAAGTCCCCGGAAAAGAGCAACAGACTCGCCCCTATATTTGAACAAAAAAACTCATTTCCTTTGCGAAATGGGTGCAGAAATGCACCTCTGCCCACCACTTCGCAGATACTTCCTTAAGTCGTAACTGTAAAGATACTACGAGTATAATTAGCTTCTATTTAAGTGCTTTAATATGGATTACTATTAAACAGCATAATGAAATGATCACAAAAATAAAATAATTAACAAATCATTTTTGTATAACCACGGCAGATGAATTAAGGTGATATCTAATAAAAGTTATAATAATACATATCAGTAGAAGTTATACCTTTATAACACCCATTTTTAGTTTGTTATCAATATCATAAACTCATTCATAATATATTTATTTAAATACCGGTTCGATATTACCGCCATCTTGTTCAAAGAAACGGATACAGTAACTTTACGCTCCGTTACACACAAATAAAAGTTAAAACACTGTGAAAAAAGCACAGTTCTTGCATATAATAATTATAAGCAAAATTAATAGGTTGTCATTTATTTCAATGAATAGAAATAGTGTTTTCTTAATAGGAAAGTAACTGTACATAAAATTACATGTAGTAGCATAAAACGAAACGACAACCTTATGTCAACGCAAACAAAACTATGTCAAAATTTTATCTAAATTCAGTGTAAAAACAAAAACAATTTCACAATTACAATTTATGTGCAGTGATCCATGTGCTCAATTCATTAAATTCATTCAACAAACAACGCAATGGCGGAAAAGTAAGTGTTCAAAACTTGGCAAATTTATTGCCGTACCGCTTATCGAGATGTCTAGATTGCATAAAGAAATGTTGTTCCATGCTGATATTGTAAACAGTATTCTTTTTGTTTACATATTTAGGTAATTTTCTCGTTGTACTTCCAAAATAGTTTGAAAAAGTGATATAAGGTCATTAGAATTGAGATGTAGTTCTTTCCGCATTCTCGTAAGTACTCATGTAACTAGCAAATTAGTAACTGTACAATGTCACAGGTTTTAAACTCCAAAGTTCCAGACATATCTGGTCGTAATAATAACAACGAAACTGTCTTTGGTACCTTTATTATTTGACTAGTTGTAATGTCACTAGTTTTTTTCTTTTATTTCTATAAAATTCTTAGAATATATTGTGGATTAACTTGTGTCTTGGTGTCATCAATTAATATTGAAGTAAAAGCACATAGCAACAATTAAATAGGACAAGCTTTCAATTGTTTTGGTAAACTGTGTTCACATTACAAGAAGCATGAAGTACATTTTGAAGTTGATAAACTGGTTATTCTAATTATGTTATGGCCAAGTATTACATTTATTTTTGCCCTGGTTTCTTGTGCTGTGTAGTTTTATTATTATTAATACCTGTTTTAAATAAAAGCTTAAGATTAGTGTTGAAAAGTTTTTGAACCAGATTATCAATATTTATTCTGTTGCAATTTAGTAAAAACATTTTTACCTCAGTTTTTACATTAGGTGCACAATATTCTTAGATGATATTCAATAAATAAATTTACTTAATCATATTACCTTATATATCTTTTTTTTGTTACTAAAACACTGGGTTCAAGCAGTGATATGATTAAATTGATGATATAGACAAAAGAAAATAATTTTTATGATACACATTTTAACATAAAAAAAAACAATTGTTATTTATCTAACATGTTCACAATAAGACATCTTTGCTTGTTTAAGTGTAGCTTTAGTCGACAAAAAAACAATTTCAATTATTATTTGTTGATCTCACAAACATATCATGTCTAAGTGTGAATAGAAGGCCATGTCTCTTGTTTCACTAGTTGCCTTTCATATTTTACACAATATGGAACATCCATACAGTGTAAAGTCTTTATTTACTAGAGTAATTATGAAAAAAGGTGAAGCTTACATGCCCTTACATGGTCAATTGCCATTACATGTTCTAATGACCATGTTACATAAATTTACAGATAATAATAACAATATGTTTTTTAGATCTTCTGATTCAAGTCCCAGTGATGCTGCCAGTACTCCGCGCAGTGAAGACAGACAATCTGGCAATTGGTGGGACACATGGCTAACATCAGCAAAAAGCAAGGTAACAATATATATATATATATATATATATATATATATATATATTCTAGACCTAACAGTTATTGCCCTGTTAAAATTAGGCTTAGTAAGGTGAGAGCAATAGCTTATTTCACATACTTCTGTCAATTTAATATATGTGTATGAACATAATAATATTAATTATATATCTATATATGTATTGCTTATAACAACTATCAGATATAACATTGGAATAAATGGTCCCTTCAATGTTGTTATATCTGGTTTCAACTGTATATTGATAACTCTAAATGTATTTTTTTTTATGTATATATATTTATATAATGGTTGGTATTTATTATGTTTAGGCAAAACCCACTTTATACATAACAGTGTTATTTTAAAATATTGCATTTTTATTTATGTACTCATTAATGTTTATACACCTATTTGTTTATCTCTGCATCACTCTAAGGTTGACTGGAATGTCTCAGGTATTAAGTCTGTTTTTATACTTTTTTTAATAAAGCATAAATAAACAATGATAGGCTATGATAGTGCATACCTGGAGTCATTGTGTGACTCTTATTGTGCCTAACAACTGAATGGTAAAAGAATAAAAAGAAGTTGAAATGATATGCACATACATATTGTTGCAGCAAATAACACTACATGCATCAGTATGATTTGCATATTTGACTTGTAGTGTTGTTTGTTATGTCTGTTTATCTGAATATCATAAAACTTCTGAGGTGAATTTCTAAATGTTTAACTAGTTATTAAGTCCGATATAATAGGGGACAAGTGATGCATTTTAACTAGAAAGACATTATACCGATGTCACTCGTTTCATACAAACTTTGAGATGGATATATGTCAATTTAAATAAATAAATACATCCAACAATCCACACTAAGATGCAAGTTTGGTGTTATGGGCATCAGAAACTACGAGAGGCATTTTGATCTTACAAACCACTAACATCATCAT
The DNA here is from genome assembly GCA_907164795.1 of Hemaris fuciformis. NCBI lineage: Eukaryota > Metazoa > Arthropoda > Insecta > Lepidoptera > Sphingidae > Hemaris > Hemaris fuciformis. The sequence continues at coordinate 4,461,110 of OU015455.1, read as the reverse complement.
CAGCCCAAATACGTCCCACTGCTGGGCACGGGCCTCCTCTACAATTGAGAGAGTTTAGGCCTTAGTCCGCCACGCTGGCCTAGTGCGGGTTGGCGGACTACACACCTAAGAAATTCCTAAGAACTTTTAGGTGTGCAGGTTTTATCACGATGTTTTCCTTGACCGTTAAAGCAAGTGATAATTCATTGTGAATACACACATAACTTCGAAAAGTCAGAGGTGTGTGCCTGGGGTTTGAACCTGCGACTGCCGAAATTCTTGACTGCGCGCCTGAACCTCGAGGCCATCACACCCAGACCTAAAAGAAATATTTGTGAATCACACAAACATTTGTCTCGGTGTGGTTAACAAACCCATCCCTAATTTCACAAGCCGGTGTATAGCCAACTGCGCCAGGGGGGTGGTCAAAGTAATGATATTAACAGATTAATATTTTAGTTCAATTATAATTATTGGTTTCTTAAGACTAGTTAACACGATAGTCATAGCATCGACTGTATTCTAACCGCATATGTGTCGCAAGTGACCACAATATGTTGGCTGTAAATGGACAATAATATGATTAATAGATTTTATGACGCCTCGATATGTTCCATAACCGGATACCAATCAGTTAGTTCACTTACTGTTAGTTAACAATTGATACTTTAAACCCTCTCAGTTGTAAACGCTCGTGCCCAGCAGTGGGACTTATATGGGCTGATGATGATGATGATGACTTTAAATGAATAAAGTAGAGCCACGACATAGCCACCTTTGTTTCTCACATGAGACCAAGACAGGTAGTCATCATCATCAGCCCATATACGGCCCACTGCTGGGCACGGGCCACCTCTACAACTGAGAGGGTTTAGGCCTTAGTCAACCACGCTGGCCTAGTGCGGGATGACGAAAGAAAAAAGAAATTCCGAAGAACTTTTAGGTGTGCAGGTTTCATCAGGATGTTTTCCTTCATCGTTCAAGTACGTGATATTTTTTTATGAATACACACATAACTGGTAGTACCACTATCTAATAGAAAATTTCAAGTGAAATTATCTGGCGTTTTATACATTTTGTTATTACGGACGTCCAATATACCTACCAATCATAAATTGTGACCACCCACTCAATGCTTGATCAGTGCATCTAACGGTTGCCTGGAACAAATCGCCGATAGCGATAAGGCTGCCATTTGTGACGTAACCTTACTGTAAAGTTACCAATACTAATTTTGTTCTTTATTTTGTGTACAAATCGACTTGATACCGAGTCAGAATTAAGGTTAAAATTTTCCAAAATTGCTTTTTATTATTTTCATGAGGGTGGGGGGGGGGGGGGGTTAATTACTTACTTAAGACTTAAGGGATTCGCTGTCACCTGGAAACTTTAACATGGGTTTGTGAAACTAAAAGTTTGAGAAACCCTGCGATAAATTAATACAAATATTCTGTGCCAGTCGCAACAATTATGCCAGTGTACTCGTTCTGGATATATGTAGGTATAAAGCTTAATGTTAGGGATGACTTGTGATTCATCCCTCAGTATGGATCACACTAACAGTCAAAACAAATAATCGATCCTGATCCCTATCTACGGATAGATCGTAAGAATGGATAAAACGGGTGAAACTGATGAACTTGATCACAGATGACTCGCTATGATTTGTTTACTTTTGGATTGAAGGGTAGATATAGATAAGGACTGTTTATCGGTTTTGGCCTATAAAAGGAGGACTTGCAGTCATTACCTATCGTGTATGCATAGAAAGGCATAAATTTTCTCTACTCCGCCTTTCTTTATATTATATTTATTATTATTGGTAAGATATCATATTTCCCAACTACTTTGACAACAGCCAACGTTGTGGTTGTGTCTGTTACCATCAGGTGGTTTATTGCATTATCTTTTGCTATAAGTAATAAATAAAGCTAAATTATCTTTATATTTAAGGAGTCCTGATGGCCTCGAGGTTTAGGCACGCGGTCGAGAATCTCGACGGTCGCGGGTTCAGATCCCGGGCACACAGCTCTGATTTTTCGAAGTTATGTGTGTATTCACAAAAAAATATCACATACTTTAACGGTGAAGGAACACATCGTGATGAAACCTGCTCACCTAAAAGTTCTTCGGAATTTCTTAGTTGTGTAGTCCGCCAAACCGCATTAGGCCAGCGTGGTGGACTAAGGTCTAACCTCTCTTAGTTGTAGAGGAGGCCTGTGCCCAGCAGTAAGACGTATATGGGTTGATGACGATGACGATTCTAAATAAGATATTATACTTCCCCCATCCACAACGTTGTCATTTACTATCAGGCGATTCATTGCATTATCTTCTGCTATAAGTAAAAAATAAAGCTGAGTTATATCTATATTTTTGGTATACGTAGTTCAGCGTATTATCATATTAATCATATCTACCAGTAAGTGAAAATAAATGTTACCAATGTCCGCTATACAAAACTAATGCGTAAAACTATATTCGTCTAGATTATTCTTTGTTATGTTTTTTCATGTATATAATTTCTTAGGTGTGTAGTCTGCCAACGCGCACTAGGCCAGCGTGGTGGACTAAGGCCTAAACCCTCTCAGTTGTAGAGAAGGCCCGTGCCCAACAGAGGGACGTATATGGGCTGATGATGATGATTGAAATAGAGATATTGGTCTCTTCGTAACCGCAGATTCTGGAACACGTGCTCACAATACGTAGGTACGTAGGTTACTTTGTTACGTGGAACTAAATTTAGCTATTAAAGTGCCTCCCGTTCGGGGATTCAATCATGAGTATGTATTTTGTCTTTTACATACAGACGTCATAATCATGATAATATACAAGCCGGCGACGCAATGTCTCGACCTCTGATATTAGATTGCGCCATAATTTCCCAAATAATACTGTTGAACTCGTTTTAGTTTACGAAGGGCATCTATCTCGTATCGGTCGACATGAGACAGCTTTTATCATCTCCCAAATTTCAACTAGAATATATCGCCAAGGTTGCGGATAGTCTTTGCTGATGACGTCACTATTGTGGGAATCCTGTGGGAGATATACATATGTGACAATCCCACATTTCACATTGACATTCATTTCACACTATATGTGTCGTGATCAAATATTATTTAATAAAAGCTTTCTCTTAGGAGGGAAAAATGGTGTGGAAATAAGCCGACTTACATGTTCCATCCTCCTAGTACCCTGAATCCTTAATTTGAAGCGTGAAGGAAGACCTCAACTAGCCAGCTTAAGTATTTCGAATGACGAAACAAAAAATCTCTCAGTAATTTGTGCTCTATTTGTCCAGCACCGTACTTACCTTCAGATGCGATGTTAGTAATTTTATCGTGAATTTAAAAAATGAGGTCCAGAGTTAACTTACGAGAAATATCCAGCCAGCATGATATTTATTTCCTTAATACGTCTAGATTTAACGTGATGTCACACGGCGCCACCAAGCCCGACCTCCCCTGCGTTACAACGTCACGAGTAACATGACCGCGCATTAAAATCTAAAACTCTCGTGACCCGTCCTACTTTTCTGCATATTTGTTAGTTTACACGCCTATAATTGAGACATCAAAAGCAGTGATGGCCTCGAGGTTTAGGCGCGCGGTCGAGAATTTCGGCGGTCGCAAGTTCAAACCCCAGGCACACACCTCTGACTTTTCGAAGTTATGTGTGTATTCACAATGAATTATCACTTGCTTTAACGGTGAAGGAAAACATCGTGATGAAACCTGCACACCTAAAAGTTCTTAGGAATTTCTTAGGTGTGTAGTCCGCCAACCCGCACTAGGCCAGCGTGGTGGACTAAGGCCTAAACCCTCTCAGTTGTAGAGGAGGCCCGTGCCCAGCAGTAGGACTTATTTGAGTTGATGATGAATTGAGACATTACTAACACCAGAGAATGAAATCACGCTAATACGGTCGCGACCTTTACCAACGCGGGTTGTCGCTGGATGCAGGCTGCCTCCAACAGGTCACTATGGAAGTCATTTGGGGAGGCTATGTTCAGCAGTGGACTTCCTTAGGCCGATGGATTGATTGATTGATAATCCCTACTTATACATACGCACTCACGCCCATAATCCCCAAAGGGGTAAGCAAAGGCTCTACATCAATATTTCGCCAATTATTTTTGTACCACGTAATAGGGGGCCAGCCTATTGTTATTCGGGCATGTTTTCAAACTCCAAGCTGCTACTGAGATTTTACGAATGGAAAAATCAGTTCAATTTCAAATATCATGATGATAATGCGATTTTTCAAGTTACTGTCTCTGTGGACGCGTGCTCAAATATCAAACATATACCTTTGATTTTTAAACATATGCTTATATTCGTATCTGTGGCCATACTTCCATAGAAGCCCAAAACCCCAGCTTGCCTTACAAAATTCCAAATAATAATGTTTAGGCTTTAAATCTTTATTTAACAGAAGCAATTTGACATATATAAACATATAGACATCACACAATTAACGTGTGACGCTTTTGGGCTTCTTTTGAAGTACCGCCACTGATTCGTATCGAGCTAGAGACAGAAAATGACTAACTACTTGATGCTCTCTTTGAACACCACCTTCCCCACCTTCAGATGCAGTGTTGACAGCTTGCCACTATACAAAAAGTAAAAGCTTATGTACTTTTATCTGGGATTTTTTAATCTTTTACAGTCGATTTGCCATCAATAACTATTAAAGTAGGTGTCATGTCTCTTTTATAATACCTAAATATAAGGAGTGCCAATCCTATATAAATTCTTCGGTCTTTTGCGATGAAACGTATCGCTATAGTAGCAAAAGTAGTAGTAATTAACTTTAAGGTCAGTAGAAATTGCTGATCTCAATGCCGATGGACATTATCCGTCTCACATTAGCCAGGCGGACGCGATGAAGGACTCCAGCGGACTTTCTTTTGTGTATTAAAATGCTCAAATATTATAAATATGATCGTAACTAGACGACTCTTTGTTAATGGCACTTGATGGCAAGTTCAATCTCGTTTAATTAATGTGTGGAATGCCTACTGAAAATAATACATAGCTCTAGCCGTGGCTCGAGGTTTTACTCATATCAAATTTAGTTTTCTAGAATAATAAGTGTCCTATCTGCTTTTTCTTATTAATATCTATAAGTGACAAATATTATCTAGATTCTTTCAAGCGATCTGCCAAAATTTAGTAACACACAAGTTTGTTTCACCACAAAGAGCGGTGAGCCTTATCCCATCACCCGCAACTGTAAGTCCTGTGCTACAGGATCAACAGCGGCGCGCACAGTAGTGACGCCGAGCAATGAACCTAAGGGAACCTAATTTGTTATGACCCATAGCGAAGTTATTCAGAAAAAAATATATAGAGGGATGAGTTTGAAAAAGAGTTGTCCACTTCGCAACAACACAGCACTTCGTAAGCACATTATCATAAACTTTAGATTTTTCTTATTTTATAATATAAAAAAAGAAACTAAAGTAGGTATGTATATCTTTGCGTCCGACGACATGCCTTCACGTTAAATTTTCAATCAAGCGAAGCTAAAACAAATGAGCCTCGACATTTTGTCATTACGCCAAACCAACCGAACACATTGTACCGATTTAGTATTCAGGGTTATAGCATCATTATTATGTTAATTAGGCCGATGTTTGCAAATGAGACGGTTTTTAAAGTATTTTTCTTTTGAATCTGGAGCTGTGTATTCTAAAATCAACCTTGAATGTATGTCCTAAGGTCGAATTTGGATTGAAGGTGGACTGTACGAGCATGAGCATAATCAACAGTAGTGTGAATCATTTTCAGGTACAGTTTGTCGGAGCCACTGACCCGATGTATCTGGAGTGAGCCGAAAATCACCGTATTCGTGTCGCGAGTATTTTAATTTCGCTCTAGTTCTTCACACGTATTATTGACACATCCATTTTGTTAGGTTAACACACTCTAGTCTCCGCGATCCAGCCACTGCGTCCCTTCTTTTTCATCATCATCATCATCATCAGCCCATATACGTCCCACTGCTGGGCACGGGCCTCCTCTACAACTGAGAGAGTTTTAGGCCTTAGTCCACCACGCTGGTCTAGTGCGGGTTGGCGGACTACACACCTAAGAAAATCCTAAGAAATTTTAGGTGTGCAGGTTTTATCACGATGTTATCCTTCACCGTTAAAGCAAGTGATGATTAATTGTGAATACACACATAACTTCGAAAAGTCAGAGGTGTGTGCCAGGGGTTTGAACCTGCAACCGCCGAAATTCCCGACCGCGCGCCTAAACCTCGAGGCCATCACTGCACTTCTTTTTCATTCGAAGGCATTTAGATTATTCAGGTAATGCCTATGAGTAGTAGGCAACTCTTTCACATCAAGATTTTGAACTAGCAGGCACCAAGAGAGAGTATCTATGGAAAGCTATAAAAAATATTATAAACTTCCCTTCAAAGATAAGCGGGAGATAAAATATACGAAAAAAGTGTATCATGCTTTGATGCTGGACAACAACTAGAGAAACTAGAAACAATATGTGAATAGTATAATGTTGGGATATTGAAAAATCTAAAAAACTAGACTATAAACATATAAATAAAATCAGTAGTCACACACACAGCCATATATAGGTACAACTCTTGTTCGTGGATAATTACGAGAACACTTTCGATCTCATTCAGAACCGAGACAAATATTTGTCATAATCGCCAACAATTGTCCCAATCGTCAACAAATCTAACACTATACATAAGTAGGTATGTCTTCCTGCGATAAAAACAAAAAATATTTATCTGCAAAAATGAGCACAAGTGTTTGCCAAACCTTTTGGCACACGCCCAGGAAAGGTTATCCATGGCTAAGTGTCTGGATCATAATCCCCTGTCTCCCCCGCCCCATGGCTATCTCGAATTTAGTCGAGTGTCCTTCGTTAGCCAACGTAGCTGCCAGACTTGCGGTTTCATCGATTTACATGAGTCTATGTGTGAGTGAGTTTTCTATGCGTAAAATAGGGTAGTGGATAATTACGACAAAGAAGAGTAAATTTTAATTCTGTTGTTTATAAGTGAAGTTTGTGCCGTTATGAGGAAAAACATCGGAATGAAACATGTAAATATAATACATTTTATTTACAAATATGGTTAAAAATTAACGACCTAAAGCATCACAGACATAGACTCTGTCACAAAACTCTCTACATCTCGGTTTGACATTGCACTCTTTTAAACATAAATAGTATTGTGTACATATGGTTATTTACGTGTAAATTATTATATTCATATTTATTAATCTGTCTTTTATCTTTCTATTATTAATGTGTTTTTAATGCATCACCATTCATCATTCATTCACGAGGCATAGGCCTCCCCCAATGCTCGCCATTTTTCCCGGTCCAGGCCTAATCCATAGCATTCTAGCTACATGGGCTATGTCATTCGACCATCTCTAGCTGGTGGTCTGCCTCGTGTTCTCGCACCTTCGCATCTCAGCCCCAGCCCCGTGGCGCAGTTGGCTAGACACCAGCTTGCGAAACGAGAGGCCGCGGGTTCGATCCCCGCACCGAGACAAATGTTTGTGTGATCCACAAATATTTGTTTCGGGTCTGGGTGTTTGTGAGACCGAAAAGTCTCTCGTAGTTTCTGATACCCACGACACAAGACTTGTATCTTAGTGTGGGATCAGAACTATGTATGTGACTGTTGGGTGTATTTATTTATTTATCTTTTAATGCATAGTGAAGTTACATATGTATTTAATAAAAGGTACTAGCGTAATTTTAGTACATTCTTGTAGAGTCAGCTCACAATAATGTTAAAGTTTGTTAAACTAAGTAGACATTATCCGATGATGTAAAATTTTATTCCGTAATCGATTTTGTTTTCTCAAAACATCCGTTCTCGTCTTTTATCTGCAATGCGACAAATAATTACTGTATGAAAACGTTATATTGTCAAGCGTAAATTTTCTTTGTTATGAACTGAGCGCAGTAAATATGTTTTGGTACACACACCTAAAAGTTCTTAGGAATTTCTTAGATGTGTAGTCCGCAAACCCGCACTAGGCTAGCGTGGTGGACTAAGGCCAAAACTCTCAGATGTAGAGGAGGCCCGTGCCCAGCAAAGGGACGTATATGGGTTGATGATGATGATGATGATGACACACATAAATTGTGATGAGGTGATAGCTGACGCGAGCGGTTAAGAGGTGTTATACGTTTTTCCATTAGGGTAATTCTCATTAGTACGGAGTTGGAAATGTGCCTGATAAAATATAATAGACCACTATGGCGTGGGATTTACGAGCTAGACTTGGGGGTAAAATGCACCTCTTTATAAATATTCGAGGATACATGATTGAATATATTATATAAATATTATGAATTATATTCTGAGACTGTCACACTTTCGAAATCAGTATTCATAACTCCGTATGCGTAACGTTAGACTTCAGAAAATTCCTCAGTTTTAGACACATTTTTCGTTGCTGGTTTGCTCCTATTGGTGATTAAATATAGCCTAAAGCCTTTCTCGTTAAATATTTTTTATATAATATTGTCAGAAATAAGTTGGTGTGGGTGGCAACACTGCATTGGCGACTATAGAGCAAGCGCGGGAAAACGACATAGATCGTCTATTTTCTTGATCGGCCTGAAAGTTTTTACGCGAGTCTTATTATTTGGTTACTAAAGTTACGGCATCAGAACGAATAACAGTCATTTAAAAAGATTTGAATAATTCAGTTTTAGTTTCTAACAATATATTAATTTTATAATATATAATATACACACTAAATAATTTTGAAAAACGACCTCACAAACTGACGAACCTCTACAAAATATTATTATAGATTTTGAATAATATTTTTATCAACAGTCGGCAGAAGTGTACACTATGGTGAAGAAGGATCTGGATGAAATAGGAAGCGCTGTGAAGAGTGAAGCGAGTCACGTCTTCAGCACTACGTCTAATGTGATAGGCAAGACTTTTAAGGTGAGATATTGATTGCATTGTTTTTTTAAACGTAACATACATATTGTTTTAAATATATATTTTTAAATCTTTTCTCATCATAAGTCGAAACAAAGGACGATAATGATGCAACTGAATGCTAAACATTGTACAGTTGACATTAAAACTAAAAGAGATTTTACTGTTTATTTATATTATCATAGTCCTGACTATGGTATAATCAAAGTAATACCTGCTCTTCTAGATCCATTAATAAATCATGTTTATTGTTTCCAGTTGGATGTACCAGAGTCACCGGCGAATGTTGTAAAGAAGAGTCTTAGCACTTTTATTGGTAAGGGGATACATTTATTTGTCACCCATTCACCAATTTAAACTGTCAAGCCCAAAAATGTCTTCAAGTTAAATCATTTATTCAACGCACTGACATTTAGGTCACCGTCAGCTACAAAACGTATACAACTGGACATTGGATTCCCTAAGAATTTGTAATTCGTCGACCGTTTCTTTTGACATGTCATAGTTAATTTTAGTTACTGAACCTGAAATCAGGTCCGCTGAGTGAGACCCAAGTCTCTCAAGAGTAAGTGATGATGGCCTTGAGTCGAAATTCGCGGTGGCCGCGGGTCCAAGCCTCAGGCACTTACCTCTAACTTTTCGAAGTTATGTGTGTATTCACAATGAATTATCATGTACTTTAACGGGGAAGGAAAACATTCTGGGCTGATGATGAGTGAGACTTGCTGGATATCTTCAGGACGTGTCGCAACGTAGATTCCAGCGGTAAAAAAACCCGCTAAATTCGGCGGTAACTCTTAACAATGATGACGTTTCGAAAATTCCTATGGTCCCTTAATACCTCTTATAATGTAATGTTAAATAGGACTTTAAACAAAATTAAAATACATAGTTTTAATATAAAAAATAATAATAAAAAATAAAACACATGGACCAGTGTATTTTACGCCAGCTATATTTCGATTAATTGTATTTTATCTTTTTGTTATACATGTATTGACGTGTCATAAGGACTATATTATTTCATTTCACTTTCAAAGCTTTCTATGAATAGCTGCCTGCATCCAACACTTTTTCCCCGGTGTATGGTATCATCAGTTTAATTGAGGTGTGTAAATTCATTTTGCAGGTCAAGTGAGCACGGTGCTGAACCCTGAGCCTGATGACGAGGACGACACAGAAGTGATACTGTCTTCTGGAGACACCACAATGCTCTCCACATACAAAGTAAGTTCACATATTCTCTTCTTCTCCCTTTTCTCAATGACATTTTACCAAGTCTATGAAGAGAAAAGAAAAGACCGAAAATGGCCATATAAAACTTACCGTTCTTTCCCCCCCCCCCCCCCCCCCCCTCCAAATCAAAGTTCATTGAAGGACAAGATCTAAAGTATCTTCGATCTTCTAGTTTACACACGTTTGGACAACCTGTGACTTAGTTACATGCAGACTTACTACTACATACTAAAATTTGAGCGCCGGTACTTGATAAACCCGCACTAGGCCAGCGTGGTGGACTAAGGCCTAAACCCTCTGTTGTAGAGGAGGCCCGTGCCCAGCAGTGGGACGTATATGGGCTGATGATGATGACTTGATAAAGGTGACCCTGAACTTTAAACACCAGCAACCTCCCATTTGGGCAGGTTGTGTTTAGTTAAAAAACCTATAGAATAGTTATACTAAAACAAAATGTATTTAAATTACTCTTTTTCCGTTACAGAAAGAACTAGAAGCCCTCCAGCGCGTGGACGCGACGTTCATCGTGCCAGCGTACAGTCCGGAGTTCGAGGCGTGGTTGGCCAGCCTCGAGTCCACGGAAGGTGGTATACTGAGCCCCTCAGCGGCTGTGCGGAGACTGGAATCGAACCCCATACTCAAGACTCAATATGAAAAGCTTGTGCCAGACGCTGTATCGCATGAGGAGTTTTGGGAACGGTGAGCTTATAAATCTTTTTGTTTAACTGCTTCTTGGTCTTGCGGCACAAGTATGTGCCTTGCGATGTAAAGATTCTGGGTTTTGATTCCCAGGTTTTCCCATTAAGAAATTCTCAGTTGGCACGGGCCTGGAAATTTGCCCGTAAAACGGCAATAGACTCGCCCCCTATTACGTGGGACTGGTACATACCTGGCGAAATGTGGGTGCAGAAATGCACCTCTGCCAACACCTTAGAGGAATAAAAAAAAAACTTACCAAATAATAAATACACCCAACAGTCACATATGTACATAGTTCTGACCCCACATTAAGATACAAGTCTTGTGTCGTGGGTATCAAAAACTACGAGAGACGTTTCGGTCTCACAAACACCCAGACCCGAAATAAATACTTGTGGATCACAAAAATATTTGTCTCGGTGCGGGGATCGAACCCGCAGCCTCTCGTTTTGCCAGCTGGTATCTAGCCAAATGCGCCACGCGGCTGTCAAAATTAATTTAATTGTCAAAATTAATTAAAAGCAATACGACAAGCTAAGTGGCTTCCTACATTAAAAAAGGCTCATCAGACTATTTTATTCATAAAAATAAAATAATTAATCTTTATTTTACGTTAATACATTGTAATGTATCAAGTAAACAAAACAAAATATTTTCTTTACTTGATGTTTTTTTCTCTTTTTTTCCTTCGTATTGTATTTTAACTTTTTTTTTTGTTTTAATTCAGCATTGTTGTTTTTTGGTATTATAATTAATTATTCTATTTTATTTGATTACCCTATCTTCTTTTTAAATATTTCTTTTATAAAATAGGTTGTCTGGAAGAGATCGCAGTTAGTGATAAGACCTTTTCACTTAATAACTTTCACTTAATCTTATGCTTTTTTTTATGTATTTATGGTATACAATAAATTATATAAATAAATAAACAAATAAAAGTGTTTTCAAGCCAAATGTATGATACAATTGCAGGTACTTGTTCCGCGTGGCGCTGCTGCAGGACCGGCTGGCGGCCGCGAGCCGCAAGGTGCCCGCGGAGGAGCCTTCCACTGACCCCGTGCTCGCGCATCTGCCGCTACAGACCCCAGTGCAACAGTCAGTACATTGTTATCTATACATTTCTTAATGAAGCTTGTGACCCCAATGATTTGACCAAAATCCAATTGAAAAATGCGTCGCAGCTATGTGGCTATATATTTTATTATTTACCTATAAAACGGGGCGAATGAAAACAGGTATATGCAATTCTGGAAATCGCAAAACGCATTTTTTGTTAAAATTTTCTACATTCTATTATGCTGGTCCCTTAACACTATGCTTCCACATATAAGGAGAATGAAATATGGATTCACAAAAACAATTTTTTAGTTTTGTATGAGACATTGGCCCATTGTTACTGCTGCCTTACTTCATCATCAACCCATATATACCACTGCTAGTGAAGGGCCTCCTCTACAACTGATATGGTTCAAGCCTCAGTCCACCACGCTGGCCTAGTGCGGGTTGGCGGACTACACAGCTAAGAAATTCCTAAGAACTTTAAGGTGTGCAGAATATCTCACGATGTTTGCCTTCACCTTACTTAATATAGTGATTTTCGTCTTTACAGAAGTCCAAAGAAAACTTTGTCTGGTTTGGACGAGGAGAAACCGTACGACGGTTCTGATATAGACACAGCCGTCGCTTGGGAAGACGGTGAGTACAACAAAAAAGATTGATTGGCACATGTTGTATTCATACAGTCTCACCAACTGTTATAATATTACTTAACTGTCGGAAAAAAAAGTAAAAAAAAACAAAAAAGCATGAAAAATATAAAAAAAATGTATTTACTCACTAATTTCTCATCTTATTTTACTTTGTTAGTTAATTAAAATGAACCATATTAATTTTATGTTTCGTCTTATATTTCTGTTTGTATAAGATTAACCTTCGTTCTATGCAATAAAAGTATATCGTGAATGCTTGTTTATTTTATAATTTTGATCCTTATTATAGTTCAATTTAGATGTAACGGTACGTAAAAATAACACAACTTATTCCGTATAGAAGACTTCGCAAATGACGTTGAACTAACCGAGGAACAACAAACGCTCCTGCTGGAAGAATACGAGAGGGAAATCGCGTCCAAAAAACAATCCAAACAAATAACCTCCCGTGACGTCATCAACAACAATCCAGAAAAAATAATAGACAATAGCAAAACAACTGACAAGATGAACAACAAACTGGCCGTAGAAAAGAAAAACAAAAATGGCCACTCGCCAAAAAAGGCGGTAAAAACTGACGTATGTGGAAATAACCTAGTAGAAGATTATTTTGGAGATAAAGAAGTGAAAGACGATGCAAGTGCCAACTCAGACGAGAGTTGGGAAAAAGACTTCGAAGTGGATGATGTGGTGGAACAAAAAGCTTGAATCGATACCCCGGGCTAGTGATGTGACGTCCTCGACGGAACTATCGATACCCGTCACGTTAAACGCCCGTGGACTGCACCTTGGCCTTGTAAGTTGTCGATGACAGATCATCACTAATCCGGCCATAGATAAGTATTAAATTTTTAATGCATAAGCCGGACGCGCAAATTTTGAGCTTGATTGTGGAACACTCTGTATTATGAAACTATTTAGAAATTACCAATATTATCGACTTATTTCAGAACTTACGTCATCCTATAAAATATTGATTATTACTTCTGAATGAGCTATTATTGATTAAAAAAAACGTTTTTGTTTCTGTAATGACACAATAATAAATACATCATCTCAGTAGTAAAAATGTACTGCTCTGCTGAATTATTTGACCTTTACAAAAATCAACTTTATTTTCATTATACAGAGGGTTCAAAACAACGCTGCAATCAAAGTAAATCGTAAAATGAGCCATTTTATTCTCGTTACGGCGTCGGTGTTATAACGTCTCGCCGTATTAGCCTTACTTAGATGCCTTTAGTCCGATACGCGAAAATGTTACAAGTGTCGACTGAATGTATTGTAAATTAATTATATTTAAGAGCCATGCGGGGTGTAAATGATATATTGTATTGGAATTACTGCCCGAATTCTTCATATTTTTTCAATTCTTCATATGAATGGATCTCTTGTACTACTGCAAAAAAGTAATAAAAAATGCACTAGAAATATTATTTATGAAATTATAACATCATAAAATTAACAATATTGTAATGAGTATTGAAAAATAGTCAACGGACAATATTGTCCATTAAGAATGTAAAACATACGCTGTACTTATTTATGAAAAAAAATACTTAAGTGAAAGGAAGAATGAACAAAGTTCCAAGTTTAACAAAAAAATATTTATGAAATAGCCAAATCTACCAATATACGGCCAGAATATACTCTGGTAAAATAAATACCAGAATTTTAATTTCATACTAAGGTTTATCAAGCCCAGAATTTGATCATCGTAATCCATAATGTGATTGTTTGGCTTTAATATAATTTATAAAAATTTAAAAGATTTTTTTTATTCATAAAGTAATTAATAACTGACAGCCATCTATGAAGTTTTAAATTGAATTAAAAATATATATTTTCTCGTAATGCAATTACATTTACACCCTGTACAGTAAACATTAGGGTAAGTGCACATGTTTTTTTTAATAATTAACCTCTTTTTTACCCCCACCACTCCTCCTACATTTGTTGCATTTATAAAACACTATATTGCACATATATTGTAAGTTACTAATGGAATCATAGTTTATTAAATCTGTTATTTTGTTTTCTATATTTTTCTCCAACCATTCCATTGTGGAGCTCACCGTGGTTATTTTATAGTGGTACTTATGAAATGGGGTATTTTGTACCATTACTGTAACAGGAAAGGCAGAGGATTTCTATGGATATTTTAGAATGTCCCAAAATTAAAATAATGGCTTAAGCAAGTTACTGTTAAAACTCATGTAAAGCAGTTTAAATAAAAAAAAAAATTGTTTCTAGTTTAAAATTATATTTACATAATCTGGCTATAATTTTACCCCAATGCATCATGGGGTAAAATAAAATTTTAAGTAATATTATTTACAATGAGGATCTTAAAAATATATATATGGGTTAAACTGTCAACTTACATAAATAGATTTGAATTTGAACTGGAGTTCACAACCCATAACTTTCAGTTGAAATGCATTATATGCCATGAAATTAAGGAATATGAATGCAACAATGAACTGGTACTTAGCTGCAAAACGTGACACTGTTAAAAAAATATCAAATTTAATTATCAAATTAAAAATTTATCCATAACTCATAATATTAGACTGCAAAATTTGAATGTACTTTTAAAAACACTATAGAACCATGACATTTAAAAGAGTTAAATGATTTATCATTGTTTAACTATGCAAGTTAAAATTGTGACAAACAAAAAATGGAAAATGTTTTTTTTTAAAAAGCTACTTGTATACAATTACTTGAATTCACTTGATTCATACTTCAGTATTCACTGATTACAAACATAAGCTTGATGCAAATCATCAATCAAATTCATCCAGAATAATCAGAATTTTAAATGTATTGTGTGCTATATAATTCTAATATAACATTTTCCTGTTGTCAATTTTCAAAGATATTTTTTATTATTATTATTTTATGACTACATGCCATGCCATACGGTCAAAAATATTATCTATCTAGCTACATTGTGATTTTTAAAAATATATGACGCTATTCCACATGTAATCTTCCCCCTAAAATATATGGGAAATTGAGCTATGAAGCTAACAATTAAGATATTGGCAAGATTATTCAAAAATATGATCAATTTATTGTGATAATCTTCCAAGCCTTACTATATAAAGCAATACTTGGAAAAAAATGCCTTCTTTAAATAAGCTTGCTTTAATGCTGTCTAGTATGTCCTAGTCTTGTTAACTGTAATAGTTTCAATAAATAACCCTTAATAGTTTCAATTTTAAAGTTGTAAGCTGACTTGCTTCAATTTTTTTTTCTTTTTATGAGTCATTACATGGTGAGCACATGATCCTATTAACAATTTATTTGATACAAACATTTCTGTATGGTACAATAACGTGAAGTGTGATATCCACTTAAATTTAGGGCTTTTCGAAATAGTTGTAATTAGGTATGATTTATTGAACGAAATGTTTTATTCATGAGTCGCAACGTAACAACAAACATATTTGACAATACACAACTCCGTTCAAGCGGGATTGACAAGCCAGACTGATGACATTTGATCGCCCAAGTTTGGATTGAAATACCTACATAGAGAATTATGAAATGTTTAATATTGTAGTATTTATATAAAGATACAACGGCCAAACAACTTTAAACTTGAATTTGTCAATTTAAATGAGTGTTTTGTAGGTTGCTAGGTGTGTTACATGTTTTTTGTTTACATAAGTGTGGAGCTCAAACTGTCAAGCCTTATAACGTAATATTTTTGTTATCGTAATGCCCACTTGAACGGGTGCAGTCGCCCTAATATTAGTATAAAAATTGGATATGTAAAAATTGAATATAATTTTCGGCTATTGCGTATGTTAAGTGCAATAAAAAAAATTAAATTACATTTAGATTCTCGGCAATATATATTTTTAAACGTATTAGTATAATGAAATTGTATTGTGACATAAACTCGACCATTAATGAGTTGACATTAGGTATCGTTATGTTTGTGTAAATTATCATTATGAATAAAAGTTATTAAAAATTGTACCGTGTGATGTTTTATTATTAAGAACTTCGGCTCAGTACCTCAAGCTGATCGGGGTATTATGCCTTCAGTTGATATCCCACATGACCCATTCCATCAAATGACAGCTACTACCCTCAAAAAAAAAGATCTTCCGTTGACAGCGACTTGGTAGTATTATACAAATTCAAAGTTCGTAAGTAAGGGCTACGTACAGTGTTTAATACTTTAAAGCGTGATTAAGAAAGTTATTGACAATATATTTTCAAGAACATTGTATATCGAGGGCAAAAGTATACAGCATATCTCCTTTACAAAAGCAATAGACATTATAAAAAAAGACAAACAGTTATTCCATTTATTCAAGCATTAGGCATAGGTATCTTCATTGGCTTTGGGTCGAGAGATTGTTGGTGCGGGTAGTACGGCATTGGTGGTTGCAGAGGCATGTCGCCGGGCACGTCTGCGGACTGAGGGTACGGATGGTGGGGCGGAGCACCCATCCATTGCGGGTACCAGTACAGACCCTGGAATGACACAAAATTCCCAGTGAAACATCATACCAGACGCATATCATACCTTCCATAGCTAATTACGGCTATCGTCTTTTTGTTTTTCTATTTCAACTTTTCTACTGACATGCCTACTGGGCATATGTTGCTTAGTTTTACTTTCAATGGAAAGTTTACTGGCGTGATATATTGTCATTAGACAATTAAGCAGGCCTGCTGAGACTATTCTTTCATCATCATCAGCCCATATACGTCCCACTGCTGGGCACGGGCCTCCTCTACCGTTAAAAGGGTTTAGGCCTTAGTCCACCACGCTGGCCTAGTGGGACTATCTAATAAGAAAGAACTTATAGTCTGGTCTATACCAAAGATCGAGAGGAAGATGCTTAAGACGGTTGTAATGGTTCTTCTATATAGGAAAGAATAGGCTGAAAAAAAATTGTGGTTACCAACCTTATTGCCAGTACCCTGGCAGGTAAATCTGTACTCGTTGACACTCAGCGGATCCAAGTAGCTGATGCCTGCTATGGAGCCGTAGTTAGGAGGGAACATGAACCAACATCCATCCAATGAATCTATAGGAAAAATTACTTAAGTATAATCATGCTCGCATCTCTATAGAGATGTGAACACATGACCTTAAAATGATGTCATACGTAGATCATACAGAAATCATCAAATTTTATGACGTAGTGACGTAAACATGACGTATTGGTGACTTTATTTATGACCTCAATATGAAGTCATATTGGATTACATCATTATGACATGGTACTGACATTAAATTTGACTTTAATATGACGTCATCTTCATGAATCCAATGCTACGTACATGATACGTCATATACCGTCATTCGGGTGACGTCATGTCGAAGTCATGTTCTGACGTAAAAGTTACATAAGAATTTCATCATATTCTTACATAAAATATGAATCAATATTTTGATATAAAATTTACGTAAAAATTCCATCACATTCCCGACTAGAAAAAACATAAGGCGCAACCAGATCATGTATCTGGACCCGATCAGGATAGAATGAGGCATGCCAGATCCGGCAAGCCCTATCAGGACCAGATCTGGTCCAGATAAGGATAGCCTGATGTTAAATATAATCAAGTATGGTAAGGCATACTGGATCAGGACCAGGTCTGGTCCAGATAAGGATAGCCTGATGTTAAATGTAATCAAGTATGGTAAGGCATACTGGATCAGGGCCAGGTCTGGTCCAGAAATGTAATTTAATATACAAATGTAGGCTTATCAAAAAAAATAATAAACTAAAGAGTTATTAAAATATTTTGTGTAGGTATAATACCTATAACAAAAATATGTGTATCAAACATAAATAAATATCCTGATATCTAAGTGTGTTGTGCATTAAATATAAAATTACATTGAATTGTATTCAATAAATAAAAAAATACAAAAATATTAATATAAACACAACATTAGCAAACGCATGGGGTGTATAATATAAATTTAGTGATAGCGCGTGACGTCATGAAGCAACATGTCGGAACTTGTTCACAGTGTAGTTGAAGTGTTAAATCATTTAAAGACTTTTGTGTCATAAAAAAGCATTATTGAATGTATCACTAATTATACTTTTTATATTATTTAAAATTGTATATCGATTAGTATATTAATGTAAAATATAATGTAGGTGAAGATTAAATAAGTTCAATACAAAAACCTAATCACCTTAACAGTACCTACATAGTTAAAGAATAATTAATATATTGTATGTTTAACAAAAAAAAGTGTATCAAGTAGGTACTATAAACCTATATCTAGACATTTACTCAGTGTGTATGTGTAAAAAATACGAACTTGTGGACTAAACTAACTAAATACAAATTTATGTGTTGTGTGTAAAGCTTCGTTTTTAAGTTTAATTACGTAAAACATTCAAGGTTAGTAAAAAATCATTGAAAAAATACATTACAATTCTTTGCTATTTTTAAAATAATTTTATATTTCAATAATCCGTTTTTTTTTTTCAGATGACTTATACTTATGCATTAGTTTTATTTGTAAATGATTCATCCAATAAAGAAATTGATATACTACCAAGTTCTTGGTTAGATCATTACAAAGAATATGGTGGTGGTAAATATATGCCTGAATCATTGTTAAAAAGTTGTAAATTATTACAAACAATGGTGAAACATTGTGATGAGCCTGATCCGACATGGCCAACATTTCATGTTCAAATATGTGGCACAGCAGGTAATTTATTGTTATTTGAATTATAGATTTGTGAGAATTGATATCTTATTGTCAGAATAATAAGAAAGTAATGCATAATTACAATTAATGTTATCAGAAACAATGGAAGAGGCAGAGGAAAAAATAATAAGATTGGACAAAGAACCCTATGCTTTCTCTACTGATAATGAGCAGTCTAAAGCAAAAGCAGCTGCTGTTGAAAAAACTTCCAAATTAAAAGCATTATCAAAGGATTGATTAAAAATATATAATATATTTAGCCAAACAGCGGTAGAGTTGACTGACAAACCCGCTGAAATTGCAGGTAATATTTATTGTTTAAAATGTAAATATTGTTGAATAATTAATAATATTTTTTTTAGTAATAACTATAACTTAAAATAAAAATCAACTCAAATTTGAGGGACATAAATATGGGTATAGAAATAGCACATAAAGATGTACATTAACAACAATTATGAAGATATAAGATACATTAATTAAGATAATTAAAATACATTAATGCTATAAAGCAAGAAAGATAAAAAAAATAAAATTAAAATACATATATGAAAGATCTAATATAATATGTAGTTGCTCTATCTGACAATGTTGAAATTTATACTTTTCTCTTTATGGGAAAAATACTACATAATATGCAATGAAATAATATTTATTTAATCTATAAAATGTTAAATACATCACTTAGATTCAGTCATTTCAAAATTTTGTGTATCACCCTGTTCGGAAGGCAGTCATCACAAGAATAATTATAAAGAAGAAATATTGATACATATTAAAGACTGAATTTCTCAAATTAAAGCAGTTCATTAATACATACATACATACATAGCATACATGCATACATACATACATACATAACCTCACGCCTGTATTCCCGGAAGGGGTAGGCAGAGATGCATTTCTGCACCATTTTTTTTATTATTACTTATTTAATTAAATACATAATTAATTCAAATTTTGTATTTTAGATGCAAGAAGACATAAATACCAAAATAACCAAGAAATTATTGCAATAAATTGCATCAAGCATTGTCTTCAGTATTGAATAATGCTAAAGATTGGGATGGCTATGGGATGGGTAGCCAGGATCAAAAAACAACCATCTAATGAAGATAAATCACAAGCAAATAATAGCTTTTATTTTATTTACTTTAAAAAAAAATTACTGTGTAACCAAAACAAAATTAAAAATGATATTTAAATTAAAAATAAAAAAAATTGGAAAAATAAAATGTAAATAAATATAATAATATGTTAAGTAAAATATTTATAATATCAATTCATAAATAGCTTTTTTTTTATTAAACATATTTTTCAAGACTATACATTCATGTTTTTTTTAAAGGACCGGACCGGGCATACTCGATTTGGATCAGGCAAGGTTTTATAACGCAGATGATTGATTTGAATAATAAAAAAATGGAATACAACCCGACTAGAAATTTTTTCGTGTTCCTTAGAAGGACCGGACCGGACTGTAACGCAGAAGATTGGTCTGGACCCGATCACCACCACCACCACTAGGCCAGCGTGGTGGACTAAGGCCTAAACACCCTCAATTGTAGAGGAGGCCCGTGCCCAGCAGTGGGACGTATATGGGATGGGATCATACGTACGTCATGTTTATTACGTAAAAGTCTTACGTCAAGAAGTGTGAAATAATGATTCACAGATGACTCAAATCTGACCTATATCTTACGTAAATCCTGACATAGCGCAATATCATATTGACGTCACTTTGACGTAATCGTGTTTACTGAGATATATGACACCTCTATGACATCATTGTTATATCAGCTTAAGGTCAGTTAGGTAATAATGATGTCAACTGGACATCATACGTACGTCATGTTTATTACGTAAAAGTCTTACGTCAAGAAGTGTGAAATAATGATTCACAGGTGACTCAAATCTGACGTATATCTTACGTAAATCCTGACATAGCGCAATATCATATTGACGTCACTTTGACGTAATCGTGTTTACTGGGTAAAGACTAAGTAGGAAGGGGTGGAGTAAGTGTATTTTTTTGTTTTTATGTTTAAATAGCTATCATCATCAGTCCATACACGTCCCACTGCTGGACACGGGCCTCCTATACCTACAGCTGAGAGGGTTAACCAGCTATATTTAGGGCACATCATAAGAAATGAGCATATTTACATCTATTGGAAAGCAATTTCAAATTCCGTACTGAAAAATTTCGTACGACAAATTCCACTTTATTCCACACGGAAAACTCGCCTCGTTCCACACGATCACATGAGCTTAGATACTGTAGGACCAACAGAGCAGTACTACTTACAAGTGATGTTCGGGTTGAACTCGTTAATATTTGGGTCTGTGGAGACACGGAATGCTTCTGTAGTTTGTTCGATGAACGGAGGGATCGGTGATAGCCCCGTACCAGGGTCGCCAGGGATTATAAATGGACCTAAAACAATGAATGAACTTTTTATAATGGCGCGACAAAGTGACTGCGTACCTGATGGTAAACATGGTGCTGTTTAATTAGAGCATCTAGTGTCTCCAGATGTTTCTTCTCGGGATCATGAGTTATTTTTTCCATATTTTTAATATTTATTTGTAAATTTTAAGAAGTAGTGCTAAACTTTGGAATGCACCCTTATCACAAAAATTGGTTCATTTCTCACTAGATCAGGCTAAGCATACGTAGGTACTTTTGAATTTAGGTAATAAATCATAGATTTCTTTTGGTTGTATTATGTTTTAATCACTCGATTCATAAGATAATCTTGGAATAAACAAAATGGGAAACTTACGCCTGTACGAACATTACAGTAGCGAACAAGTGTGAATGAATATGAAAAAATGAATAGCCATACTAAAACCGTTATCACTCGAAGACTAATCGATGTTATCATACCTCCGTAAAAGTTGGTATTGTTCCACTCGCAGACGTGATGGTCGCAAACAAGGGGTGAATATGGTTCTTTGGTGTAATATGTGTGTCCGTTTGGCAATAACTGTAATATCAAATACATATTAGGCCACAATCCATTGTTTCCAAGGTTGAAAAAATACGTTCCTTAGGTGCTAAAATGGAAAATTTTGAGCGGCGCTTTAGCATCGTAGAGAGCAGAGGTGTGGTGTAAAAATCATATGTTCAAAGAAGATTTTAGGAGCTTTACTTTGCTTTGGGGTTAAGTATTTGGCGCTAAGCTCTTTTGAAGTGAATAATGCACAAATTTAGTTTGTAAATTTACAAGCAATAGTCCATTACAATAGTATTTTCTTTCAATTATTAAATTGAAAGAGGGGCCGTTCAAGTATTACGTAAGCACTATGTGGGGCGGGGGAGTCTTTGCTTTGCTTATTTTGGATGACATGGGGGGTAGGGGAGTCTAGATGATGATTACGTCATCAGTAGTTAAATCTGTTTTCTTATTTTTTAAATTATAATTATAATATTAAAAAAAACATACATTTATTGTTTTTTTTTTACGTAAGCATGGGAGGAGGGGGTAAGAGCTTTGCTTACTTTTGCTGACAAGGGGGACGGGGGGTAAATTATTGTAATAAATCTGCTTACGTAATACCTACTTGAACGGCCCGAGAGTATCGTTTCTTTTACAAAAAATAATAAACCATTGAACTTGGATGACAGGCTTACCAGTAGATAATCATAATGTCTAAATCTAATTCCCTGGATGTTGAAGTCAAGTATGAAGGATCCAGAGGTGATGATGCACGACGCGGCTGACAGGGGAGGCAGCTTGTACATCTCCGTGCCGCATTTGACGATTGCTTTAGGCAGAGTTGATACGTCGCGAATATGCTGCAAGTTTTTCTTGAATGGGAACCTGTGGAAAATTGTGAGTATTGCATAGTGCATTATCCGTATGAGTGTCCATATAGTAACTTAATTATTATTATTACTGTGTGTTTGTATGTAGACTTAATTAATTATGCCAGCGTACTAGACTATAGCTAAATTACTACCCACCTATTAGAGCTAATATTTAACCGATATTTGCTTTAATGATAATTGTCGTGGATCCAATTGCATACAACATTTATAAATATAATCAATCATATGGCACAAGAAATTAAAACATCCGCTGCGTATCGCCGACAATTATTCGTAAACAAGAAATTTGTTTGTTAGAAAATATTTACTGACCAATCAATTTAAGCGACAAGTAATTTCAAAAAGGTATTATACACAGAAGAACGTACATATACACAACAGAAGCAACTAAAATGTAAGATATTTTTTTTACTGTAATATACTTTCGTGTTTCCAAAATGGCATTGTATAACCGGGATATCTTCTATTCGAAAGCCCAATATTTGTTTCTTCTCTTATTTCTTCTAGTCTATTCCTTACCTAATCAATAAATCGTTGCTTCACTAACCAATCTGGGATGGATGACCGCGGTGCAGTAATAAAACATAGTAATTATTTTTAATGCTAGAATCTTTGGTAGACTAATCATACTAGTAATAGTCTCAATTACGAAATTATCACAATGACTAGCTGTTTTTATATTTAGTGTAAAGTAGTCAATCATAGACCAATCAGCTCTAATCCGCATCCATGTCACTTCAAAACAGTCTACTCTAAAATCTCATTTCAACGTTCTAAATTAATTATACATTTTAATTACAGGATACGCCGCATATTATTAGGAATTATTGTATGTATTCTTAATGTAAATGCTAAAAATACACCTAAAGAAATTACTTGGAAAGAAAATCCAATGCGTTGGGCAGACGACCCTCGCGACCATAATTTATTCTTCGACAGGGTTGTTAGTATCATTATGAATTTATCTAGCGAAGGCAAGGAGGAGCACAAAATCATAGCAACAGGAGTGATGATCTCTCAAAACCAGATCCTTTCGTCTTACAATCCATTCAGGGAACTCGTACGAAACAAATCGAAGAGACAAGCCATCGTCATCGGGGCAATAGAGAAGCGGTGGTATGTAGAAAAAGAAATGGAGTATAGTGTTAGTTACGGCCTTGTTGCTTGTGCAAGGCAGGTCATACCGATGCGAGATAGTGATATAACAAGCGATGACTGGCATGGAAACGATCACAAGCATAGCCCCGTGCACGATCTAATCGTTTTTCGTCTGGATCGGAATTTTACTTTGCAAAACAACAATTCTCAACTTGGTGCCGTACATACACAATACAGGCATAATCGGTATTGGCAATCGTCTTTAGCTGGTCCTCTCCTAACAAAAATGGCTGAACCAGATGAACCTATTGGAAGAAATATAACGATAGCATCAGTAGGACATATTGATGAGAAGCATATTAATGTAGATTATTATCTCACTACGTATGATTATATGGCAGAAGATAATGTTGAAGCAAATTGTGATGAATGGATACCAAGGCAATGGGGCCATTTTATATGCATACGAAATTTTAATGATTTCGCAGCTATTGCATCAGGTGGCGTGTTATTTGAAAATTCCAAGCTATTTGGTATTGGCAGCTTCGCGTTGACAAAAGGGAAGAAGTCCATTTTGGTGTTCACTGATGTGCGTCCGTATTATAATTTGTCAAAAAATACTTGTACAATTAAAGACCAGGTTTAAAGCATAAATATTCGTATGAAAAACTAAGGATAGCCTGTTGGGAGCGTACTGAGGTACACCAATTCGGTAATTTGTATGTAGTAGTATGTAGTAAAACATACTTATTTTTTAATAAAGGCCAAATTTAAAATTAAATGTGTATTTTTAGTCGCTATTTATAAAAACCAACAGCATAACCCAGAACAAAATACTTACCTAAAAATGCAGACACCTAAATGGCACTCCAAACCATGAATGTAGTTGTCCATCTGAAAGACGATGTTAGGGTCTTCTTCTAGGTAGTAATGGGTGTCGTCCATGAAATGAACGAAGCCTATGAAATGGAAAGCTCGCCCCTTGCAGTAGGGAGCGGGCCCGCGACCCATGTTGTAAATATCGCTGTACAACTCAGACAAGAAAATGTACACGTTCTTGCCGCAGTAGAATTCTGAAAGAAAACATTGGTAATACTTTATGTTCATTATTACAGCACTAATTAATAAAAACTTTATTTATCAAAAGCAGTTTGACATATAAATGAGAATACCCTGACCCCACAACTAGCGCAAGCTGTACTTCGGAGGTGTCTCTTCTATCCGCTTAAAATAATACAATAAAAAGACAAATAATAATAATAGTAAAATAAAATGTTAGTTATACAAGTATAAAGCAAAAGTAAGTACAAACTTAAAACTAATTAATGTAAATAAGCCATGTAGGTATGTGTTTGTGCATGCGCGCGCGCGCGTTTGTGTGTGTGTGTGTGTGTGTGTGTGCAATTATGCAGCTACTGGATTGATTATTATAATTCAATTATAGAAAGCTGAAGTAATTACGAAAAATCATGAGGTACATACACCTTTCAATCGCTGGCATGATGATCAAGGAGAAACTCTTATTCTAATTATTTAAAAAAGGCTATGAAGACAAGCATTTAATAAAGTATAAACTACTGTTAGAAATTAATTTGTGTCGCGGGTAGCATTCGTCGTCATCACGTCGGCTGCCGATATGCGTCACAGGCGCACTCGCTCATCGGCCGTTGTACGGTGCGGTAGCTCTGTCCGAACGTCTACGTGTGTGTTGTGTTTTCAATTTATCCTCCGTAATGATAATTATTTAGTAATTTCAAGTTGGTCTATGTTTGTAACGGCCCCTGGCCGAATAAATCGGTAAATTGATTTCTAAATCTATAATCACCTTGACTCATATAAAACTCAGAAGGCACCGCTCCACCTGCAGCAGAGTTGTACGTAGCCACTCTTTCAGTCTTTATAGCGTTGTGATTATCGTACATCGTCAGCATATTGTCGATAGTGTCGTCCAATGCTATAAGCAGCACCTTGAGCTCCTTGATGTGTAGATGTATGAATCTAGCCAAATGGTCCGTAGCAATATGCACGTGCTCATTTATTATGTACTGAAATAAATATTACAATAAAAATTGCAGAACCTTAACGTTCTTCGTGATTATTCTACCGGCTGTAAACAGACCCTGATCGAATATTCATCATCAGCCCATATACTTCCCACTGCTGGGCACGGGCCTCCTCTACAATGTGAGGGTTTAGGCCTTAGTCCACCACGCTGGCCTTGTGCGGGTTGGCGGACTACACACCTAAGAAATTCCTAAGAATTCACCGTTAAAGTACGTGATAATTCATTGTGAATACACACATTACTCCGAAAAGTCAGAGGTGTGTTCCTGGGGTTTGAATCCGCGACCGTCGAGATTCTCGACTGCGTGCCTAAACCTCGAGGCCATCACGACTTCATCGAAAATTAAGACGGGTTAAAACGCAACAAGACAGATTAAATTTTGAATTGCAAATTACAACAGGTTGTAAGCAGACAGTGATCTAGAACTAGTACAGGTAACAGTAGGTGATTAGGAAAATATCATAATTTCTTTTCGGGATATCTTTAGCGTTAATGTGTATGTTATCACCTAAACTATTACGTCATAATTTTCTATCACGGTCTGTTTAAATCCTGTATACCGAAAGAAGACATGAAAATATGTTTACGATAAGTAAGTCCTAGCCAGGTTTTATTAAAAGAACTACTACAATGTTGATGACATTTTTAATCTTTATCTAAATTTTGATATCATTCATATTGTGTTTACTTCCTTCCATAGAAGCCCAAAAGCCCAGCTTGCCTTACAAAATTTCGAATCTCCATTTAACAAAAGAAATTTGACATATAAATGAGAATATCATGACCCCACAACAAACAATTATAAATAATATAATGTCTAAATTACACAATTAACGTGTAACGCTTTTGGGCTTCTATAGAAGTACCGCCACTGGTCTTGTCGTGCCTACAAGTGGCGACCTCTGTTTATTTATCATATTACCTGGTCCGGAGCTCGTTTCACTTTCATCATCTCTATCTGGTAGTGAGCCAGATGGTCCAGCTTGTCCGTGGGATCATGTCCGTATATTTCGTACGCGTCTATTATCATCGCCAGGGTAAGATTCTCGCTTGGCTCTTGGCAACATGGATGGTTGCTTACTACATACGAATGCTGAAAATTCAGAAATTTGAAATAAAGAGAAGAAAGCCTTAGTTCTAAGCTAATGGTAGGACATGATTGGCTCGACTCGGGCTTGAAAAAATGGCAATTTCATAATGGTTCTCATATTGGATATCATCCACGTTATTTGCTTAGAAATCAACTATCAAACGAAATATCTTCATACTAATTTGTTTGTGGGGTGATAAAAGATTTTTCAAGCCAGTTTTCATTTTTATGGATCTGCACCAAGGAGTTCTAGACGAGGCAAATCCATAGTTATGATTAAGACAGCTTTTAAATATTGATTTACATAGAAAAAAACTTACTGCAAAAGTTATAAAACATATTCCAAAAAAAGTTTGTATAACAAATCTATATTGCCACGCCATAACAGCTGTTATGTTGTTCTACAAAATAGCTTTTTCTTTAACAAATCAATTAAATTTATCACCAATCAGCAACCAATTAAGACTTAGTTTTATGCCCAATAAATAAAAGGTAAAATGCTGTCAACACTAAACGTACAACCACGCGATATTCTTTAATGAGGTAGGTAGTATTCGTTCATTATTATATAGCAACGCTAACCAAATAAATATTTATTTTATTTATTTATATACACTTTATTGTACATTTATTTTGACTAACAACTTATTTAACCACACTGACACGTAGACTATAAATTATTATTAATGGATATCAATCCAGTGTTCAAATCTCGGTGCGAGAATCGCATCCTGGGTTTTTTGTTTGAGACTAGCGTTTATCCAACTATCCCAGAGTCTGACACATATTGACTATGCTCACCAATCGATTATAAAAAAGGATCTTATTAAATTCATTTTTTAAGTTATGGGCATTATAATTCTGTTTCCTAGTTGCATCTTGGGACGTATGCCACCTACGTACTAGATACTTATGAAAATGACTGGATTATACTTATTTCGGAGTCAACAAAGATTTATGAAAATAATGCGGAATTATTACAACTAAAATACAAAAAGCTATCATCAAAACATCTTTGGTTCAAAACAAAATATAAATTATATTTCCTATCAATGAGCAATATACAAATACTCAGAATACAGGCGTAGGTACATTGAAAACATTATTCTTGCAAAAAGTCTATATACCCTACGGAAAATAATCTCGAGAAATGACATAACAATTTCAATAACAAATAAAATTGGTACACCGCCGCAAGTTTACGACGTGAAATTGTCGTATCCTGCAAGATTTTACACCTTGTGTCGACTTATCGATCGTTTTCGTGCGCATCACATCCGCGCCGGGCATCATACAACCCCTACACGACGGGGTGCGTGCCAGCGGCCATTGCACAAAAGAAAACCCATTTAAAAATGTTCAAATACAACAAAAATCAACATCAGAACGTTTGAGAACTCCCACAGTGAAGAACAAAAGTGTTTCCAACAAAAATACAAGCGGAGTAATGGTAATTAATAATAAAGGAATGCTGGCCGCAAATAAAATCAATTCCTTTAATATGTAACATATTTAAATTAAAGTAAAGAAGTCTTCCAGATACGTGATAAATTTAGTGCTAGATTATTATAGTGTTACGAAAATCGATGTCTTCCTACCATTAAGTGATATACTAAGAATTATTAAATTATATATAAAATTCATAATTATTACGTAAGCCCAAGCCAAGAGGTCAAATTTATTGGCAAACAGCCAGAAGAGTGAGTAAAGATGATTAATTTAGGCCGGTTTAAGATTCCGCCATTGAAGAATGCCCTGGACGTGGCCCTGCAGACAGTCAGGCAACAGATGCCAGACAAACCAGGGCCGCCACCGCGTCCCCCACAAAACGTCAGATTCGCCAACATAGGTAAGTAAAACTTTTGTAAGGAAGTGTAAAAATCAATACTGGAACTGTGACCTATTACTTTCAGATTATAATTTGAAAGCTAATATCAGATTCCGAATATCTACATTCACTGTTCGTATCTGTCTGTTTCTTCAGTTAATGATTTACAATCACGAAATGAATTAGGATATATTTATAATATACAAATATTCATTCTTTTTTAGCTCAGGTGTAATGTTCAATTGGACTTATTCCATACCTTGGATTACTGGGAAATAGGATAACATTTTTATCAAATAAAATAACGCCTAGATTATAATTGTCAAATATATTATAACTTCGCCTATTCCATTGATTGTTCCATAAGTTACGTTACCGTACTAAATAAAATTACATACTAATTTTATCATTCAACTTAAACTTAAATTACTATAACTAATTAACAAAACTATTACAGACAACATGGGCGAGTCGTGCGAATTGTCGACGATGAACGAAACAACATCCCCGACGTACCAGTCGACAAATCCCAGAAACCCCTTCCTTAGTGGAGAGCTGCAGGCCGAAGACTCGTTCACCAGCTACCAAAACACCTACCCACAGCAAGATGGAGCACCCAGGTAATCTACCGGCGAATTAAAATTACTAAATTATTTTAAACCAGCAACTGGGCTAAGCTTCGCTCGTTTTTGTGACGAAAGTAGCCTGTGTGTTTTCCCAATGTTCCATTTCATCCCATACCATAAATCATTCTAATTGGTCCAATGGATTTGACGTGAATACGTAACAAACGGACAGAGTTGTTTTGGAATTTATATTTTTTGTAGAAATTACCATTACTCTGTTTTTTTAGAACACAAAGCATGCAAAGCGTAGATTTCTACGCTTCGTCCGAAGAAGGTGGCTTTGAGGAAGGTGGTGGTAAGTCTGGTGCCAAGATCAACGAGTTCCAAGCGGCTTGGAATGTCACCAATGCTATTCAGGTGAGGAAAGATCCAAACAAAGGGTAGATATATTTGCAAAAGACTTAAAGCACCAATTTTGTTTCAGGGTATGTTTGTGGTATCGCTTCCTTTCGCCGTCCTGCAAGGAGGCTATTGGGCCATTGCTGCAATGATTGGCATAGCCCACATCTGCTGCTATACCGGCAAGATACTCGTCGAATGCCTCTACGAAGATGATCCTGTCTCAGGTCAACGCGTCAGGGTTCGTGATTCATACGTCGGCATTGCTAAAGAGTGTTTTGGTAGGAAATACGGTGCCAGGATCGTAAATATGGCTCAGATTATTGAATTGTTAATGACGTGCATCCTTTATGTCGTTGTCTGCGGGGATCTCATGATTGGAACCTTCCCTGACGGTTCTATTGATACTAGGTCCTGGATGATGCTGACTGGCATTTTCCTTTTGCCTCTAGCGTTCTTAAAGTCTTTGAAAAGCGTCAGTATGTTGTCATTCTGGTGCACTATGAGTCACTTGATCATCAACGCTATCGTTTTAGGCTACTGTTTACTTTACATCGGTGATTGGGGTTGGTCCAAAGTGAAATGGAACTTGGACTTCGAGAATTTTCCAATCAGTCTCGGAGTGATTGTATTTTCCTATACTTCGCAAATCTTTCTACCAACGCTAGAAGGTAATATGGAGGATCGTTCTAAGTTTCAATGGATGTTAAAATGGTCGCATATAGCTGCAGCAGCATTTAAATCAATCTTCGGATATCTTTGCTTTTTAACATTCCAAAACGACACTCAGCAAGTTATTACCAACAATCTTCGTTCTGCTGGCTTCAAAGGCCTAGTTAACTTTTTCTTGGTTATCAAAGCTGTACTTAGCTATCCATTACCATACTATGCCGCTTGCGATTTACTCGAACGAGCCCTGTTCAGAGGGAAGCCGAAGACAATATTCCCAGTCATTTATGCCCTGGATGGGGAACTGAAGGTGTGGGGTCTGGCTTGGAGACTTGGAGTGATAATGTTCACAATTTTGATGGCAATTTTTATCCCACACTTTACAATCCTAATGGGATTCATAGGAAGCTTCACAGGCACCATGTTGAGCTTCATTTGGCCAGCTTATTTCCATCTTAAGCTCAAAGGCAATCAATTAGAAAGCACTACAATCGCCTACGACTATTTCATTATATGTCTTGGCGTGTTGTTTGGCGTTATCGGCATGTACGATGCAGGCTCTGCCCTCGTGAGGGCATTTAAGATCGGATTGCCTTTCTAATTCTCCCTAGACTTAGATCAATTGTTGAACTATTTTTAGATTTATGCATACTTCGTGAAATTGTGTTTTGTCGCAAATAATGCGGTTTGGAAGTCAAACGCACGTATTCTAGCTAGATGGCTGTTGTTTATACAATTTTATATGTTAGAATGATATAATGCGTACATTTTAATGCACTTCCATTCTCCTAGCATGTTTGTGTATATAGTGAGTATTGAATTTAGTCGTATTATAATCCAATGTCTTCCACACGAGATGTTATTTTGATGTTTATAACAACGAAGTCTTCCATTAAATATGACGGTTATGAACCTTGGTATTCTTGTATAAATGAACAATATTTATTTGAATATTAAACATGAATTACCATTAATATTATTATACCATTTATAGTAATCGTGTTAATTATAATTATTAATGTAACAGTTGATGTGAGAATTTAAATCAAATATTATTCCTTGAGACAATAACAAGTGTCAAATTATATTAAAAAAATTAAATTTCTAAGTTATGTCCATAATAAACAATAAAAATATGAGAATAATTATAAATTATTTTACAAAATATAATTTACATTTATAGTATGTTGTCAAAATGATTTATAGCATTTTAATTTGTTAAAGTTTATTATTTTAAGTGTTTATGAATCAATTATAGAGTTAAGTGTATGTTAAGATATATCCAAAGTCTTCCATTCCTAATTGAATTGTTGTTGATTATATTATAATGCTATATTATACAAATTAGTTAGAAGTTAGACAAGACATATTGAAGAAGGGTGTACGATTAATAATTTTTGATGTATTTTCGATTAGGTATACAGATTTTAAGCTTTATTAAGTTAGATCGATATCAGACATTTCAGATATTATTTGATGAATATTAATGCACTGTTTTTAATTATATTGATGATAATATAAATGACATGTTTTTTTTTTTGATAAGATATTTTTTTTTAAATTCAGCATTGTAAAATATTGTGACAATCCTATTAAAAAGCGTGGCAAGGGAAATAAAAAATAATCTATTATTCTTCTATGTTCTTCAGAAAGTAGTAAATAAAGACAGGAAACATTTATTTCAGGGACAATAAGTATTAAAAACAAAAAGACAAAATAATGTATAAGCTGAATAGTTATGACAAAAGGACGTTTTATAAAAAAAAAAACAATACAAAAAATAAATAATCTCGACAATAAATACAATATTGAGTAACCTGTCGAAAACCGCCAAATTTTTAATATATCCAAGGCAAAAGATAAACAGCCATAATATTATATATTATGTGACATTAGCAATATTAAGTATAAATAGAAATCTTTTATAAGTTTTATATCTTATATTTTATTATTAAATAATATTATTGTCTGTATACCTAATATAAAAATGGGCTTCCAAATGTTGATGGTTTATAAAATATACAAAAAAAACGCTTGTCAATACTAATCTTAATCGTTTAATTTTGTTCGATATCCATTGCTATTCTATATTATATTTAGAAATGTATCCAAGTGCAATAATGTTGTATAAATATTAGTTGATAAAACAATACGTGTATTGTGATGAAATGGATTCTAGGTGTGTATTTTAAAAATATAAAATGTTATTCGATTTACGTGTTTTATTTAAATATTTTTTATTATGCTATTGTTCTATAAAAATGTCGCATACGATTGTGTGGTCCTGATTTTTAATGTTAGGTTGAACAAAATTTCATTGGATTTTTTTCCCGCTACGAAATTTACAGTAGCAGTTCAATATTTAAAAACAGCCTGCAAAAATGCGTGTGAAAAGACGCAGTCACGCATTGTTTATCAAGCCAAGTAGATAATATAAGTTGAAGTTGTTAATTTGAGTATAATAGATAGTAAAAATAATAAAAATTGGATAAGAGGAGTTCAACGAGTTACAACGAACTATCAAAGAGAAGCAAAAAAAGAGGTAACGAAGAGGGTAGTTGTGTGGTATATGAAACTTTTCTAAAGATAACATAGTCTAGCAGTTTTGACCTTGCTATTGATTTATATTTTGTGCAAGAAACCTAGGTCGTAAACGCAAATTGGCAATTTTCCTAATTGTCCACGTGATCCGTGGCCATTTTATTTCAATGATCGCCATGTCGACAAAATGGACGCTCGCATTTGGGCATGCGTTTTGCTCTTTATACATCTTATATTATTGCAAATAACGGTAAGTTTTGTTATTTACTTTATAGGCAGTAATGCAGTGGGTGAATGTAATTAAAAATATATTTTTGACCACCTCCAAAAGCTGGTTTCTATTTCCGTTTGTCATAAGTTTATTCGTAGTTCTTTCATTTATTACTTAGATATATTATAATGAAAGCTATAGATAAAGACAGAAGATTTTTTTTATATATTGAATAAATACAAAATTAGTAATGGGATAACATAATCTTATATTTAACATCCAACTAAAAGTTTAGCTCAATTGAAACCAATTTCGACTATTATTTTGAACAGGGGCGTAGCTACTGCCGTATCTGCCGTATCTATGATACGGGGACCCAGGGCTACAGAGGCCTGTGTGTAATATTTATAATAAATAATTATTTATTTTAATTTAATGCAAGCATTTTTGTTTCTTTGGTGAGAAATCTTATCCTTATATTTGGACCCCAACTGATTTTGATACAGGGCCTCTCCTTTTGACTTTTCGGAGTTATGTGTATTCACAATGAATTATCACTTGCTTTAACGGTGAAGGAAAACCTGCACACCTAAAAAGTTCTTAGGCGTGTAGTCCGCCAACCCGCACTAGGCCAGCGTGGTGGACTAAGGCCTAAACCCTCTCAGTTGTAGAGGATGCCCGTGTCCAGCTTGGGCTGATTATGATGATGAAGTAATTTCATATATAAATAGAAATGTAATTACCAAAATTTACAGACTCCATACAGCATAAGGAATCATCCATGTTGTCAAGAGCCCAACGAGAATTTAACCCTGGCCATGATCATAGACGCGTTCGAAATATACGGCCACGACCCCACAGATAAACTGGACAATCTGTGGCTCTACCAGAACGAGATGATGCGGGTGAAGACTGCTGAAGATCAAGTAAGATAAAAAAATATAATTTTGATGAAATCTTATATGTATCATTCTATAATTCTACAAAAACATGTAACATACATACATAACTTCACGTCTATATTCCCCGAAGGGGTACACAGAGGTGCATTAGTGTACCCACATTGCGCCAAGTATGTATCAGTCCCACGTAATAGGGGGCGAGTCTATTGCCGTTTTTAGGGAACATTTCCAGACTCCGTGCTGCTATTTAAAATGTCCTAATGGAAAAACCCAATAACACTACGCCCGACACGGGAATCGAATCCGGCTCCTCTAGTTCGCACGGCACATACTTGCGCCGCGAGACCACGAGGCAGTAATTCTACAAATGAATAAGAAATTCTTATTCTTTAATGTAAGTGCATATCACGTGTTCTCAGAAGGGATACGCAGCTCTACTCTAGTACCTTTTCTCTACACACGTTCGCCAATTATGTTTTAAATCCTATACGCTACAAGAGCCTGCCTAGTGCCCTTTGTCGCGAAAATGAGTGATCCACTAAGAAAATACTTTTCCATTAGTAAGATCTCAGTAACAGCACTAAATCTGTAAACTTCCTTCAAGAACGGCAATAAGTTCATTACACAAAACTTAAAACAGCTCAACTAGCTGTGTGTGGATATACCCACCACTCTGCCTACTCATACTCTTACTGCCTCTTAACCTACAACGTTTTTTTCTAGTATCTGATCAACGAACGGGTGCATGTTGCTACAGATCACTTAGGAAGGTTTATTAAGCTACACATTCAAGAGTTGAAGGTAAGAATGGTCAGCAGCGGCCTTAGGGGGTGGCGAACGGGGCAATTGCCCGGGACCTCGCTCTTGCAAGGGTCTCGCGCAACCCAAGCAAATAAAATAAAAAGATATTAAAATATCTATTTATATATATAGTTTTAACTATATTTTTTATAAAATATAGTTAAAACTATATTTTTTATTATAACTGTTGATTTTGATCCTTTATAATTATTTATTAAGGTTATAACATAGCGGTAAATTAAAATAAAGTTAAACTAATTCGTTAGTGATACTTAGGTACTATCAAATCCGCTTATAGTCTAGCGACTGTCGCCGATGAAAATCACAAAAAAAAGAAGTTAACTAATTCATTAATTCAAAAAATTATTGAAAAATTCATTATGTAGTACATACTTTTTTTTTTTTTTTTTTTTTTTGTTCTCGAGGGGAAAGCTGTTTATGGCTCTACTTCCCGCGCCAACCCCGGGGGAGGGGGACGGGAAGCGTATGTCGGGGTCACCGGTCTTCCAGCCCGGCGCGCGGCGACGTCATGTCCGCGCAGGTGTTAGTGCCGGGCTGGGTCCCTAACAATATCCCTAAACCGGCATACCGACCAAAACCCCCCGGTGGCCATCTCCGCGCCGAGTGGGGCGACCACGGTACGTTAGCGAGAAGCGCCAACCGTAATGCCGCAGCCGCCCGGTGCGCCTCCGAGACGTATTTGTCTCGGCCGTCTCGGAGTGTGTAGGGGGCGCAGTTGCACCCCCACTAGCTTGGTTCGGGCGCCCCGGTTGTGGATGGGCGCCCGCGACGTACACAGGCCACAGTGCCGCCGCCCCTCTCGGGGTCACTTTCAGTGAGGACGCGCCGCCCCCGCAGCGCGCCCAGCGACCCCAAGGGCCCCTTTGAGTCGTCTTTTACGACAGGCAGGGGATACCGTGGTGGGATTCTAACGCCCCCTTGCCACAGGGCAGATGTAGTACATACTTGAATAACGCGCCTCGAATACTTTTCACAAAGGACAAAAGGCCTCGCCAAGACCTGCCCGGAGCCTCGCAATGGGTAAAGCCGCCTCTGAGAATGGTGTTTTATGAAAATGATTTTTGAACATTGTGCCACAGCTCCGTGATCAATTATTCCGATCCGAACCAAAGTTTCGTAATTTCGTAGCTTTGCCGTACCATTAAGTTGTGGTGTTCCACAACTAGCTAGTCCACACTTTCGTATCATCCTTGGTTCTTTAAGCATGGCGTGAAGATGCATCTCTGCAAGCCGACGTGGTTCTATCAAATGCCTAATCAGATCTCTATTTGGGCAGTACCGTCGCTTAAAGTATTTAAAATCCGTTAAAATGATTACCAGGTAATGCTTATAACCCTGGACGATGTCATAGACAATATGCTGACGATGTACGAGAACCATAACTCAATAGCAGCAGAAAGGAAAGCTACGTACACGGGCGGGCCAGTGCCGATGGAGTTTTATCTTAGTCAAGGTAAGAACTATAAAATAAATCTTTCAAAAAGTATACTTTAAAAATAAGTACACATACATACATAAACTCACGCCTGTATTGCCTTAAGGGGTAGGCAGAGGTGCATTTCTGCACCCACATTTCGCCAAGTATGTATCAGCCCCACGTAATAGGTGGCGAGCCTATTGTCGTTTTTCGGGCACATTTCCAGACTCCGTGCTGAATAGAATTTCCTAATGGAAAAACCCAATAACACTTTGCCCGACCCGGGAATCGAACCCAGGACCTCTAGATCGCTCGGCACATACTTGTACCGCGAGACCACGAGGCAGTAAGATAAGTAAATAATAATAAAACAGTTTTTGTAGTTTCGAAACGAGTGTGACGAGTACGTTCCCCTTAAAACGGCATTGGGTTGAGTGTTTTTTGGAAACCAGATGCCGATCTAGGTGTTAATTAAATCGAAGAAAAGTCTGTCATAGTTTTGATATTACGGCTTACATCTTCATTTTTAAGGGCTTGAATATGTGCATGTGTGTTGGGTGGACTTTAATTCTTATTTTAATTTGCAACACCTTTAAGAGTAGAGTGAAGAGGTTTCTTTTGGGTGGGCGTGTACCACCCTCGTCTTCATCTACACGTTCCATCAGGTGAGATGAAAGACAAACGCCTATTCCATTTCAATTTTTTTTTAAATACACCTATTACTGTTGGCCAATAGAGCAAAAGGTTCCCGAGAAGAGGCTGCTTACCAGCAAGCACAGCATTTAATTAAGTTAGCGTTAAACGTCTACCCATGAGGACGACAAGTGATCCATAAAGACCACTGGAGTCTGGAGAACGATGTGTACGTGCTGCTTGTAAAAAGATTCTGAGGAATTGGTCGTCTTCTGTCTGATGATGATGACGAAACGAGGCTAGTATAATTTTTGTCTTCAGAATTCTACTGCGGCAAGAACGTGTACATCTTCGTGTCAGAGCTGTACAGCGACATCTACAATATGGGCAAGGGTCCTGCGCCGTACTGCAAGGACAGATCGTTCATATTCCTCGGCTTCCTGCACTACCACGACGAGCACAAGTACTACCTGCTGGACGACCCCAGCATATCGTTCCCCACTGACAACTATATGCACGGACTTGAGTGTCATGTCGGCATTTGTATATTCAGGTAAGACATCAAGCGATGTTAAAATA
Source organism: Hemaris fuciformis (assembly GCA_907164795.1). NCBI lineage: Eukaryota > Metazoa > Arthropoda > Insecta > Lepidoptera > Sphingidae > Hemaris > Hemaris fuciformis. Next base: position 4,423,156 of record OU015455.1, on the reverse strand, counting down.
TGTTCAGTTACATCTATATAATTTTAAGGAGCGCGGTCGGTCGAGACGCCGCTTAGCCAGAACCGGATTAACCACGTAGTAAGAATATCAATCGCTCAATCTCATCTCTGTTTTATCTTTTGTACTTATCAGGGCTTGTACTATTCAACTGTACAATTAATAGCCCCCAAAACTGCAACTTGCAGAAAAAAATAAACGTATAGAAAAAAACTACGAGCTAGCTACGTGCCCCGCGCTTGTTTAATCGAACAGGTTACGAGTTCAAATCACAAATACAAATCTCGTCTTTACGAAGTTGTGGATGTCGAATAATAAGTTACTCTCAATTAATTACCACGAATTTTAGAATAATATGAATTCCTCAATTATGTGGAATCCACCTATCTGCACTAGGTCAACTTGGTGAAAGGCCTGAAGGTACTTTGCTTTTGGGTTTTTGTCGAGCCGTGCATATTTTGTGCGTATTTTTACTGGTGTTGATGACTTTTACACCTCCAATTTTATCAGTTACTTCTTATAAAGATTTTTTACAATAATTTACTTTTTAAGGGAAACTGTATTTTTGGTAAAACATTTTCAGTCGTCATATAAATTGACCACACGCCAATCAATTCAATCTAGGTTCCCGTTCAAGAAGCTGCTGCAGAGGGAGCGCGACGTCTCCGCGCTGCCCAAAGCGATCGTGAAGTGCGGGCTGGTGATGTACAAGCTGCCTCCGCTCACCGCCGCGTCCTGCATCATCACCTCCGGCTCCTTCATACTGGACTTCAACATCCAGGGCTTGCGGTATCGACACTACGATTACTTGCTGGTGAGTGAACATTACTTTATCATAATATAATAAATACACCCAACAGTCACATACATAGTTCTGACCCCACATTAGGATACGAGTCTTGTGTCGTGGGTAACAGAAACTGCGAGAAACATTTCTGTCGCACAAACACCCAGACCCGAAACAAATATTTGTGGATGACACAAACATTTTTCTCGGTGCGGGGATCGAACCCGCGGCCTCTCGTTTCTAGCCAGCGGCGCCCCGGGGCTGTCGAATGGATAATAAATAATGGATTAGCCCTGTCTTACGGACAAAATACTTTCTATCTGCGATTTAATGTGTTAGGACTTACATGAGCTCTCATGGCTTTCCCAGTTCTTTCTTTTTTACACATGACACGTAAAAAGTTTGCATTATTGGTCATGGTTTGAGCACAGATGGACATCCGCGCGCGCGGAAGTGGGGTCACTAACTCGGCTTTTACTAGACTAGCCTCCTAGTCGGTGCTTTAGAAAAATTAGGCAGAAGGCTATAAAACACTTCCGTCTTCCCCCTAACACTACAGTGAAACAGGTGTAAAAATATGTTGCTATATTATTTCAAAGTCCCTATATTACAGACGATACCAAACGGCAACACGTACTACACGAAAGAGCCGCAATCTCCATTGATTTGTGACCATCACGTCTGCGAGTGGAACTACACCAATCATTATGGAGGTAATGTTACTTCATATTTAAACCGAGAAGGACTTTTTCTTTAAATTTAAGAACACGGTCGAGAGTGCTCACTTGTGGAGAATTCAACTACCACCAATGGACACCACAGTCGTGATGGCCTCGAGGTTTAGGCACGCGGTCGAGAATCTCGACGGTCGTGGGTTCGAACCCCAGGCACACATCTCTAACTTTTCGAAGTTATGTATGTAACGGTGAAGGAAACATCGTGAGGAAACCTGCACACCTAAAAAGTTCTTAGGAATTTCATAGGTGTGTAGACCGCCACCCCGCACTAGGCCAGCGTGGTGGCCTAAGACCTAAACCCTCTCAGTTGTAGAGGGGGCCCGTGCCCAGCAGTGGGACGTATATGGGCTGATGATGAAATAAAAATTGGAATTTTATTTAAAATTTGCTGATTGTTTTAATAGTTTTATCATTATTTATTACGAAACTGCCCCATGTATTAAGTATGTAGGCAATAGACGAAATATAAAAAAATTGACATAAATAGATTCTAGTACTAATCTTTTTCTAGGTCCATTCCTAATCCCTGGCGACCCGGGCACTGGCATAGACCCGGTGCCGCCGTACATCGAACCCACACCCAAACCGGATGAGCCTGAAGAAGATGAAAACATCACTGTGCCTTGCAAGTATTTTAATATAGATACATATGTATATTCTTAAGAAGCATTATCTCATTGTGTTTTCATGCGATTGCCAAGTCTACTATTTTATTTGAAACATAACAGATTTTTTATATTGATATGGTCACTATAAGATGGTGTCTGGTAAGCTAAATGCATAATAACTTAAGACAGAAGGTCCCTTAAACGGGGACTGAATAAAATCATCGACTTGTCATCATATGGATCTCACAACTTTTTACGGTAGAAGAACTGAGTTGCGAGACTTGTTTTTTTTTACAAGTTTTGTTTTTTATGGGATATGTCTTACGGGTATCGCTCTATCAGCCGGAGAGTGGTCGTTCGCTCTGAAGACTCGAGTTCGATTCGCGATTCGGGCAGTTTTATTGTTTAAGTAATTCTATTAGGAAACTATGTAGCCGCACCGATCTTTATACCTTTTATACTATTAACTTATACCGCAATATAATTGACAGCCCCGTGGCGCAGTTGGCTAGACACCAGCTTGCGAAACGAGAGGCCGCGGGTTCGATCCCCGCACCGAGACAAATGTTTGTGTGATCCACAAATATTTGTTTCGGGTCTGGGTGTTTGTGAGACCGAAAAAGTCTCCCGTAGTTTCTGATACCCACGACACAGGACTTGTATCCTAGTGTGGGGTCAGAACTATGTATGTGACTGTTGGGTGTGTTTATTTATTTATTTAATACTTAATTTAATTGTAGTAACCTACCTACTTTTATTTTAATCGTATTGCCTTTAATTTCATATATTTCATATAATCATTTCATAATGGGATACCTATATTTTACTACTGCCTCGTGGTTTCGCGTCACAAGTAGGTATGTGCCATGCGATCTAGAGGTCCTGGGTTCGATTCCCTGGTCGGGCAGTGTTATTGGGTTTTCCATTAGGAAATTCTCAGTAGCAGCACGGAGTCTGGAAATATGCCCGAAAAACAGCAATAGGTTCGCCCCCTATTAGACGGGAACATACCTGGCGAAATGTGGGTGCAGAAATGCATCTCTGCCTACCCCTTCGGGGAAAACAGGCGTGAGGTTATGTAAGTATGTAGGTATATTTTTCTAATCTGGTTTGTGATAATTAACAAAAACTCAATAACTATTCTAAAAAAACATCTTATTTATAGATATACTAGACGGTTGCCTGTTCATGTACCCGCCGAACTACGGCTCCATAGCCGGCAAGAGCTACCTGGATACTGTAGACCTGCATGATGACAGATTCACTTGCAACGCTGCTGGAGGCAATAAGGTAACAATACTCATTACAACAACATACAACATTCATAAGAGTAGGTAGTGATGGCCTCGAGGTTTAGGAGCGCGGTCAAGAATCTTGGCGGTCGCAGGTTCAACCTCTGACGTTTCGATGTTGTGTTTATTCGCAATGAATTATCACTTTAACGGTGAAGGTAAACATCGTGAAGAAACCTGCACACCTAAAAAGTTCTTAGGAATTTCTTTTTTCTGTGTGCGCCAACCCGCACTAGGCCAGCGTGGTGTACTAAGGCCTAAACCCTCTCATTTGTAGAGGAGGCCCGTGCCCAGCAGCAGACGTATATGGGCTTAACTTAGCCTGCCAGCCTATCTATTCGGGTATATGTACTGTTTTGAGTGTAGAGGGGTAAGCAAGGACATATTTCTGTACCCTAGTTATATATTGGGACGAGTCTATTGCCGTTTTCAAACACATTTCCAGACTTTTTTTTAACCCTATCCCACCACACCCGCCACTGTAACTCCTGTGCTCCAGGATCAACAGCGGCACGCACAGTATCGACGCCGAGCAATGAACCTCAGCGAATCTAAGGGGACCTAATTTGTTATAATCCCGCAACGAAGTTAATCAGAAAGAAAATACAAAGGAGTTGGAACATTCAAGACTTGTTGCCTTCAGATTATATTCATTTTGTTATAAATCATTCTTTCAGGGTCTGTACTGGTATCCGCAGTGGATGGGGGCGATGCCCCACCATCCGTACCCTTCGTTATTGGACGACAAAGACGGGTACGAACCGCCTGGACCTTACTATCCTCAACAAAAAGGCTACGACATGGACGAACCAGACGATTAGATTGTTTAAATAAATAGTTATAAATAATCATGTCAACGTTCACTTTGGATTCATCCTTAGTTGTACAATATTTATAATATAACTTTGGTCTGATACGCTTTCATATAAAAACTTATTATGTTTTTTTAGAATAGAAATAAACTTGTACACACAAAACAAAAGAAAAATATATATACACAGTGGCGGATTTACCAGCAGGCTGAGTAGGCTGGAGCCTAGGGCGGCAGATTTTAGGGGGCGGCAAATTTGTCCCAATTTTTTCTTACAGGAATAAAACCCGCTTAAAAAAATATTCCAAAACAAATTAATATGCACTAAAAGGTAAAAAAATAATTGCGTATTCTTTAATAACTTAATAATCAACTTAATTTTTCTCTTCACCAATATGTAGTAACGATCTATGTACGATAAATAGGTACCTATCGACCAAAAATTTAACTCAACATATACCTATGAATAATAACCAAAACACATTGCCCTGGCCCTGCATAGAAGATTTTCGGTACCACGTGGTGCCGCCCTATCTCCGAAGCCTAGTGCACTCATAGGTACCTTTCCAGCTGGGATGTAGTGTATCCGGGCGCTGACGGGTGGCACTGGTAGAGAAATGTCGTGCGGTGTTCCACAGGGGTCGGTCCTAGGATCTCTTCTGTGGAACATCGGGTACGACTGGACCCAATCTCCGGGGCGTCGGCGTAGTTTGTTACGCTGACTTTGGTGACAGTGTGTGCCGGGAAATTTCCGAAGGACGTCAACCTCGCCGCGCCAGGCATAAGCCACCTGGTAAGGAAAATTTGGCGGCTGGGCCTCGCGGTGGCCCTTCAGGAATCCGACGCCATCTGCTTCAACGGGCCTCGGAACTAGCCTTATGCAGGGGCCTATCTGACGTTAGAGGGCGTAGATATCCACATCGGCTCCACGATGAAATATCTTTGCGTCGTGTTGGATAGCCGGTGGAATTTTTGCGCCCACTTCGGCAGATTAAAGCTGAAATTTATTAGGGCAGCGGGTACGTTATCTACTCTACATCCCAATGTCGAAGGTCCCTAAGTCCACCAAAGTCCGCCAAGTGACCAACGCAGCGGGTAGTTGCGCAGCGGATGATCAGGGGCTATCGCACGATTTCTCACGAGGCAACCTGCGTTTTGGCCGGTTTCTTTCCCTTTTTTTTCCGCGGGGAAAATCCATTTACGGACCATCCCACCCCCGTAGGGGCGAGGGTGTGTCGGACTCACCGGCGCCTTCCGACCCAGCATAGATGTTACCGCCCGTGTTTGCGGGCGGCCGCTGGGCCGGGTCCCTACCAAAATAATTGCGCCGTAATACCGACTAAAAACCCCGCGACGGCCACCATCGGAGCATTCAGCGAGACGGCCCCGGAATACCCTGAAGCCAGAGCTATGGATTGACCCGGGACCGCCTCTGCGCGGTGCCAAAAGGCACACCGACCTGACGCGTGTGGCGTCTTCATCTCGGGGGCCGCCAAGGTAGGGACGGCGGCCCCGTGTGGCCTCTGGGCGCCGGGCTACGTGTTGATCCGGCGCCTCCTACGTCGCCTGTTGCGACGAGCGGGATCGGTCTGCTCTCGATCCCGCTCCGCACTCTCCTTCTGCGAAATGACACGTTCGCAGAAGGAGAGCATAGCATTCCACGACCTCCGGCTGCCGACCATGGCGGCGACCACAGTCGGCAGCGAGAGGTCTCTCCCCACGACCGCTACGAGAGCGCTGCGCTCCTCGTCCCAGGCTGGGCACTCCTCAAGCGTGTGCTGGGCCGTGTCCTCACGGCAGTTGCCACAATGGTGGCACACGGCGGTCTCCTCCACTCCGACGATGCGACACAGGTACGCACCGAAGCTGCCGTGCCCGGTGAGCACCTGCGTCAGCCGGAAGGTCGGTTTCTTTCCCTGGGATCCTGACACCAGAGCCCTCTCGTCAGTCTACCACTGGCGAGAGGAGGCGTCTCGTTGAGGGGAACGACCGGCTCTAAGAGAGGTAGAGACCAAAAGGGCCTATGCAGCCATAGGCTGCCATGGAGGGGTGGCGTTCCAGGCTGGATAGTTCCAGAGCTGGCCCGTCGCAGCAGTGCGTCCTGTCCTTAGTCAGTGGTTCGATAGGCGCCACGGAGTGATGACGTTGCGTCTGTCACAGGTTCTGTCGGGACATGGTTGTTTCGGCTGGATCCTGAAGAAAAGAGTCCGCCGTGTGTCACCACTGTGACAACTGCCCTGAGGAAACAGCCCAGCACACTGTCGGATTGTCTGGTCTGAGATGAAGAGCGAAGCGCACTCCGCGCAGCCGTCGAAGCGGACCTCGCGCTCTCGGCCGTGATTCCTTCCATGGTCGAGAGTCGGAGGTCAATGTGGCAGGCGAAGCTCTCCTTCTACGAGATTATAATTTGACAGTATTTAGAGCGCTTCTCGCTCTGAGATGCCGTAAAACCGCCAGAAATGCGCGTGATGGTCACCGAGAGGTTTAAGACGGTGCTGTGCTGGCGCAGGATTTTGGTTAGGGACCCAACTCAGCTAAACGGACAAATGCTCCGCGCGCCGACTTGGAAGGCCAAAGACCCCGGCATACCCCTAACGGGCCTCCCCCGAGGTTCCGAAAGGGGAGCTTTCCTTTCATAAAAAAAAATATGGCAGAATTTAGTCCAATTTAATCGATCAAAGAAAGAAGTTTGCGCATTTACTGCTAAGAAAACTCCCTTTTCTTTATATTACCTCGGTTCATTTGGCGCTTCCCTTGGTTTCTCGATTAGTATTGGAATCCTTGGGGTCTATGTTTCGAGTACCGTCCAGTTCTGTGGTCATCTGGAAGCTAAAGCCTAGCTGGCTTCGAAAAAGCTTGGTGTGTTCAGCAGGGCGAGACATTATTTCACGCCGGCTCTGCTCCTTCAGCTGTATAAGGCGCTGGTTCGGCCTCATATGGAATATTGTTCTCATCTCTAGACTGGAGCCCCGCAGTACCAGCTTCTTCCATTTGACCGCATTCAACGACGTGCCGTTCGAATCATCGATAACCAGATTCTTTCTGACAAAATTGATTCCCCGGCGTTCCTCAACATTGCGGTTCAAACGGTGTTTCCTTCCTCACACAACATATTTGTGGAATCAGCTTTCCTCGACGGTATTTCGTAATGGATACGTCTGAGGGACCTTCAAGAAAAGAGCCTATATTTGCCTCAACACACCTATAATTCCTCTGGTATTATGGGTGTTCATGAGTGGACGGTGTTGACCACTTGACATCAGGTGGCGGCTCACTAGCACGTCTGCCTCATTTCTCATTAAAAAAAATTGTCTTTTAATTCTAAAATATACAAAAAAAGGTGAAAAAAAAATAGAATTAAAAGACTATCGAAAGAGATCGAAATGCAGAGGCCGGACGGGGCGGCAAAATTTGAATAGCCTACAGGCGGCAAATGTCTTAATCCGCCACTGTATATACATATACAAAAACAGAATACACGAACAAATGGCGGTCTAATCGCTTTAAGCGATCTCTTCCAGACAACCGAATGTTGTATGTTGTAATTTATATGGATTTAAATCTATATGGATTCCAAGTTCTGTGTAGCCAATTCTAAAATTTATTAACAAGAATATGCACAATTCCAAAGTAGTTTTATGACAACCTATTGATTCTTGGTACTGCCTACAATGATTGCCATGATTGGTATCTACTTAATAAGCATTTTTTTTTTTAACAAATTATTATTTACACATTAAATTTATTTCACTTTGGATGTAATTTAAGCTGAAGATTAGACATGGCTAGTTTTTACATGCAGGATAAAAATAGATGGAGTGTAGGAGAAAAACATATGTAGTGCCACTATATCCGCCCTAAATGTTAAAGGAAAACATCGTAAGAACTCTTGCGTAAAATAGATATTGAATACGTTCTTAGGTATATAAAGTCTATCAACCTACAGCCTCAGAATAAAACTGTACCTCTCTAAATATTAGGAGGGACCCATGCAAAGAACTAGGGTATATATGGTACATACATACATAAACTCACGCCTGTATTCTCTGATGGGTAGGCCGAGGTGCATTCCTGCACCCACATTTCGCCAGGTATGTATCAGTCCCATGTAATAGGGGGCGAGCCTATTGCCGTTTTTCGGGCACATTTCCAGACTCCGTGTTGCTACTGAGAATTTCCGTATGGAAAAACCCAATATCACCTTGCCCGACCGGGGAATCAAACCCGGGACCTCTAGATTACGCGGCACATACTTGTACCGCGAGACCACAAGGCAGTCATATATATGGTTTAATATAAAAATGCGATTTGTCAATAAAATAACAATAAAAATAAACTTTATTGATAAAACAATCAAATATAACTCTCCAAAAACCGTCGCTCGACTTTGCTTCCACGAGGCAACACGAAGAAAGCAGGCGTACCAGCTTTCAGTTCAAAATACTTCAGCACCAACAAATCGGCCAAATTCTTCGTTGAGTCCACTATATGGGGCATCTTATCTCGACCTTCATAATACACGTTGATCGTACTGCAACTGTACTTATTTTCCTCATCCCAGGGGGCAGGGAATAACTGTTCCAACTGATTTAACAAAGGCACATTCTCCGGACAAGCCCGGATGAAGTCTGTCATCTGATACTCTGGGTATAGGAGGAGTATTGGCCATTTTAGTATGCCATCTTCAATGTGGACGATAGCATCATGAGCCCCAGGTAAACTTGGCTCTAATTTTGATAGGTCTATATCATCCTCATCATCACAATTAGACAGTTTTATACCACGCTGTATAATCGCTTTGATTACTGTGTCTTTTTGTTCTTCTTTTTTAGCATTATTGCGTTCTTGTTTTCTTTGATCACGTTCCTGTAAAAAAAGGAGCCTTTATTGAATTTAAGTTGATGATAGGAGTCATTCAGTAAAAATATCGGACTAATAGCGGCGCTTAACGATGGCGTAGAGGGCATAATGATATAAGGCGTCAGGCTAATTTGCCGTCACGGCCTGGCATATCAATCAGACAAAAATATGTTAAATGTATATATGTATATACTCGCGGTACAAATAAGTGCCGTACAATCACGAGGTCCCGGGTTCGAATCCCGGTTCGGGCAAAGTGTTATTAGGTTTTTCCATTAGGGAGTTCTCGGTAACAGCACGGAGTCTGGAATTGTGCCCGATAAACGACAATAGGCTCGCCCCCTATAACGTGGGACTGATACATAACTGGCGAAATGTGGGTGCAGAAATGCACCTCTGCCTACCCCTTCGGGAAATACAGGCGTGAGGTTATGTATGTATGTCATTAGTGTAGTCTTTGATATTTGAACCAGCACAAAAATCTGTTTTAATAACATGAGCTGCTTTTAAAATCAGTGAACACCTATGGTATAGGCTTGCTATATGATTAATATATGTTAATATATGTTGCTTAGATCATTTTAAGCCTGCTAATGTAATATACATACATGATCTCACTTCAGAAACCATATGAAGAAATTATTAAAAGCATTTTTAAAAAAATGTAATGAATTAACCACATTAATGAAATTACAGACCATGAGCAATTTCTTCTTCTTTGCTGTATTAAGGAGTTCCGTAACCTCCTTATCACTGGATCCCTCCAACAACTTCTGACAGTGTTCTATACAAGTGTCATATTTCACCACCTCAAGAGCTGCCTTAGCTGCCCTTAATCTAGCTTTGCTGTGATCAGGGTTGAATGTGAGAGCTTTTTCACTATCATACAATGCAGATCTGTAATTCTTTAAGTGCCAGTGTGCAGCAGCCCTGTTGTTGTACAAGCTAGCATTCATTTCAACATTGTTACATTTTTGCTTAATGCCTTCTGTGTATCTGAAAGAGATATTTTTTATGAATATTTAAAAAGATGTTAGCCACAATGAACCATGCTGGCCTAATTTGTTTTATTTCACTTCACTTATTTAACTTATTTTTTGTCTTGTGTACCAAGAAATAAGTAAATGTTGGATATTTATTAACAGTTTTGATTGAAAGTATTCTCTTAGTCTTTCAATTTGAAAATCATTTAATTCACTCTGAGCTACGTTCTTAACCCACACAAAATTATTAATTTAGCGTAAGTACTATTTGATATTCTGCATATTTATTTATTTATAAAAGAAATTCAATATAAATGACAAAATCATATAAAATGATTACCCTAAAATAGCCAAACGGTAATTCTTATGCTTAAAATTAAAGTTTCCATCTTCCTTATAGTTACTTGCTAGTTCCAGTGGAGTATTTTCCTCTGGGTCATATTTAAGCTTCGCCAGACCTTCAGCCAAGGGAGACAGTTCCCCGTTATCTGGAGTTGTTTTCATGAAGAATGGATGTTTGTCCATTTCTTCCTAAAATGAAAACATACAGCATTACACGGTTGATACCAAGAACTGGTTGACAAAGGTTTTAAAGGATAGAAAAGTATGTGATAAAAATGAGAAGACAGATAAAATTATAAGCTTAATACTACTAGAAACATAATTCTTTGAAATTTATCGCACAAAATCAATACTTATACTTGATAAGTATATTATCAATATTTATTTTATTTATTTCTTATCACATACATACATAAACTCACGCCTGTATTCCCTGAAGGGGTAGGCAGGCTGTGGGTGCATTTCTGCACCCACATTTCCCCAAGTATGTATCAGTCCCACATAATAGGGGGCGAGCCTATTGCCGTTTTTCGGGCACATTTCCAGACTCTGTGCTGTTACCGAGAATTTCCTTGTAGAAAAACCCAATAACACTTTGCCCGACCCGGGAATCGAACCCAGGACCTCTAGATCGCACGGCACATACTTGTACCGCGAGACCAAGAGGCAGTCATTTCTTATCAATACAACTTTTACAAGATAATTATCCTAATACAGCAGTGTGACAATTTTTTATATATTTTTTCTATACTAATGTGACATACTTTTTAATACCCAGTTCACAGGCATAAATTCCATCATAATAAAAATATTATTGAGAAAAAGAAATTTCTAAATGATGTAGTTAATTATCCTAATTCTTAAAAAGTATTTTGTTTTGGGATATTACGCCAACAGTTGGTAAAAGAGTTATAGCTCATTGAATAAATAAATTATATTTAACTCTCTGTAACATATGCTTGACTGCCTAACCTAAATCATAGAGTAATAGAATAAATATTTATTAGGTACAAACAATCAAGTTCTTGTCATGTGTTACTATATCAGAGGAATTAATTAAAATGTCTACCTCCCACTTGTCTTCGGGCCATCCTTCGGTGTATCTCTTCCTTTCCAAGCTATTTATAAAGTCATCTAACTCTTTGTCCAACTTTTCACACAATGCTAGCCTTTCCTCATCAGTCATGGGTATTTTAGGTTCTTGTTGAGCTTCTTCTGCCATTTTTAATATTAACTATCGATTTTTTTATTGTACTAGAATTTCCTTCATTCAGAATTTAATAAAAGTATATATCTTTCGTTTTAGAATATTTTCACTATAAAAATAAAATCCAAATATAACCTATAAAAATGACATTTCTGTAAAAGTTCCATTTTTACGCTAAGAAATAAATAAACATACAGCCAAATCTAAAACTCTATATTAAATGTTTTCTTCAAGCAAGTACATTGCAAAATAATATTATTCTATATTAAAATTCTATTTTAACACAAAACATTATTATTGTAGTGACGAATATATTCGCATTTTCGACATTCACGTCTTCGGAAATATTCTGGATACTGCGCTTTTTCCAAGGGATGCCAGTAGTCAAGAACCCAATCTGGTATAACCGGCACACGTTCGAATGCTACGCCCCCCGCGATACCACAGGATCTTGCAACTAAAATTTAAAAAATATTAAATGCAACAAGAGCAGTGTACTTTTTGTAATGGAGCATATGAGCTACGAGAATGGATGAATCTTTAGTCATCTCGATTGCATGCGGACTACTCACTACTATAGGTACTGGTCCTATAGAAGTAAACATGTTGTCGTTGATCTCGGTGAAATAGACTAAAAATATAAAGTTACTGAAAGAGTGTTCATACATTTGGCCACTGGTATTGGGTGCTGCAATGTAAACAGCTCGTTTTCTCCTACCCACAGCAGACGACGTTGCTCCTTAGCGTCGCAGACACAACGATTTTTGTCGAACTCGGCGCGCAAAATGACTTGATGGTAGCGAACAACAAATCTGAAATCATAATAATAGCAAATAATATAAATTATCTCCCTCATATAAAAAAAAAACCTTTTAAAAACAGGAAAAGAACTAAATAATTATCTGAATCTATTAGTTATGGTGGCGATAAAAGAATACCTTGCAACATGATAAGCTTCGAGCGTTCTCATAGCTTTTTTGTAAAGCGTGCATACTTTTTGGGAATGTGATCTTAGTTCAGGAGCAAACAAAGTGCCTGTTAATAATTTATATGTAAGTCTCATTTTTACTCCAAATTCTATGTGTTAATGTCAATCAGTCAAACACATTAAAATATTTTTTTATAATGTCAAAATAAAAAATAACAATATGATTTTATATGACATTGTCGTAGCATTTTCTGGGTTATTAAATCATTTTATACATTTTAGTTTTGCTATTCGTCGTACATCAAAATTTAATATAACAATAAAATATTTTATTTTGCGTATTGTAAATAAATGGAAACTGATGGAATGTTTGAATATCGTCAAAAATTAAAATGGAACGTTATTGTCAATGTCAATTTGTCTTAGTTTGCTGCCAAAATATTACAGTGGCTTTTATTTTTTTGTACTTTTTCTTACAAGTAAACAGTTATAAACAGGAAATACTGCCTTTTAAGAATAAACATAGCCTATTATCTCTTTAAAACATATGTGTGAGGTGGAAACCAAGCTCTATATTCAACAAGAATCCATTTATAAAAAACCGTGGTTATATTTTTAAATGTGAATATAAAATACGATGTCTGACGCGTGGGAAGAAATTCAAGCGGTGAAAAGTAAGAGAAAAAGCTTCCGCGAGAAACTTGAGAAGCGAAAAAAGGAACGGCAGAATATTTTAAATGCGGGCCTTAGCAGCAGTGAAAAGTCCGAGGGATCGCCCGGCGGAGGAAAGGAACGCTCTGTAGGAAGCCCGGTCTCAGGCAAATATGACGGTAAATAATCTCAAATTCTTGTTACTAGTGCCACATCTGAGTTTTGTTTGTATTAAAATACAATCATTTATACTTTCAATAAAAAGTGTATCTTTATAGTCTTGTGAAGGAGAGTACAAATAAGAAAAATGTTAAATAAAATCCCTTGAATTTATCTAGTAAGTGATGAACAACTAAGCTAGACTCTGTAAAATAGTTCTCATACAAGAAAGGAAAAAACAACATTAATGTATGCAACTTCAATGTTTTTTTTTAATGCAGCTGCCAATTGTTAGTGTTATTTTCTACTATTTCTACTTACTCATTTAGACACAAATATGGTAATAAGTGGTCATTAACAATTATGCATGTAATTTTATTACCACCACAAATTCTTTCAATATATCCTTTAATTCCAAATATATAACCTATTTTCCAACCAAACTACTTGTTGCACACTTAGATATTATATTTCCAAACACTTTTTGACTTAATGTATAAAGATTTTTTTAACATTAAAAAATTAATAAAAATAAAAATAAATAAAATAAAAATAAAATGACGACCGATCGAGTAAATAATTCGAGCAAATAAATAATAAGAAGGCAATTTTTATTTGGCAGGTCATATAATATAATTATGTTATCCTTACTGGACCAAATACATGCCCACTGAGTTGGACTCGCTGGATCTACTCAGGTGTGGGTCGCGCCGCGTAAATTCCAGTAGTAAAGTGAGCCTGCTGAGTTTGTTTCGCCGGGTCTTCTCAGTCAGGGTCGCGTTTGGATCCGGTGGTACCATTAAAATAATACGTGACGTTTCGGAAATACACAAGGTCCATCTCGTTATTTACTTTAAAATAATAATAATAAGATATTATGTATTTCCTGATGAAAACTAAAAATAAATTATAAAAAAAAAAACCGTAAATATTTTTGTACAAATTATATAAAATGAACCATAGTTAAATTATAATGTAATAATAAAAGATTTTTCTTTTCTGTATTGACTTGTCATAAGTGCTATTTGATTGCCTACGTGACCAAATAAAGCAATTTCATTTCATTTAAAGCAATTTCATTTCATTTCATTTCATTTCAACAGCCCATATCACTGCTGGGCAAAGGCCTCCCTATTATTCTTCCACTCCTCTCTCTTGCCAAGTTATGCCACTCCTTAATTTTCCCTTTTATACTATTCTTCAGGTTCACCACAAGAGAAACCGAAGACCATAGTGCCACCTGCATCTCTCGAAGTTCGTCTCCTACAAGTGCTGTCTGATATGCAGCTTCAACTGCCAGCCACAGCCAGTGCCTTGCTCCCTGGACTTGGGGATGTGGATGCTGGCATTGTTGCTAATTTACTGCAGAAGTTTGCCACACAGAAGTTGATTGTGTAAGTCATTAATTAATCTACATAATGTTTATATTAGAATAAATAAATAAAATAAATAAATAAATACACCCAACAGTCACATACATAGTTATGAACCCACACTAGGATACAAGTCCTGTGTCGTGGATATCAGAAACTATGAGAGACTTTTTGGTCTCATAAACACCCAGAATGCTGTATTAATTCCATACTTTGTATAATAAGTCCCACTACTGGGCTTGTGGCTGTTATTTATTTATTTACACTTTCTTGTTGAAACAAAATTATATGAAATGAAAAAAAACAAGAGGCAGTCTTATCACTGTAAGCCATATCTTCCAGACAACCTTTGGATGGATAATTGAACAGGAAAAATAAAGAGGGTAGCATAAAGTAGTAGTAGGTAGCTTATTGAAAGGGTTTAGTCTATAATTTTCAAGTGCAACCTGTGCTAAGGTATGTTATATGCAGGGCCGTCTTAGACTATGCTGGGGCCCCTGGGCACAGAAGAATTTGGGGCCCTCCTGGAAAGTTAAGAAAGCGAATTATACAATCATTTTTCTAATAGGATAATTTATTATGGGTAATCAAATATATTATATAATATTTCATTAATGGTATTAGTATGCTGCTGGTTTTCTTGTTTAAAGTTACGATAATAGTTTCTTTCGGGATTTCTGTTGAGCAAAATCTTCTATTATATCCTCAAAGTCAATTTTTTGAAGGATTTCTATACACATAATTGACAAATTACTCAGTCGTTCTTGTAACATTGTTGTTCGCAATTTATTTTTTATACTCTTAAGGCGCGAAAATGACCGCTCTCCACTACAATTGGTAACCATTAGGCAAAGGAATATTCTTGTAGCAACTTCAATGTTTGGAAATGTTTCTTCTAATTTATCTGACTTTATTAGGTTATGTAACATTAAGATATTCAAATCGTCTGATTGCTTCGCAACGTTTTTTAAATATTGGCTTAAATGAGATGATTCTGATTTGAGCTCATATGCATTAATGTCTTCATGATAAAATTCTGCAAATTCTTTGCATTTTTTAGTCAACTCGTCAGATTCGATTGTTGTTAACTGACAAAGAAAACTAAATCGATTATCAATTTCTCGGTATGCTGTCGAACGTTTTTTTAAATGTGTAATTAATGTATCAATTATGGGAATGAAAGTATCTACACGAAACTTTTCCTTGCCTCTTAACTGTGCAGTCTCTGATGATCCTTCAAAAAAAGTGACGCGTGTGCTGCGAATTCTTTTTCTTTCAAATTTATATTTGTAGTCAGCGTCTGGATTTTTTTCTTTACCAGCCATTTCGTACTGATCAAAATTGTTTCGTGCGTTATTGATATAATTGATCACAGATTCGTAAAGTTTTGTAACAATATCCATGGTGATAGTGCTATTCTGCAAACTTAGACTTGTTTTATTCATAATTCCCAAAAGATCATTCCATATTTCCGTTAGAAGAGCAGTTTCTAATTTTTCCATTTTTTTTGCTAGGCTTTGGGCTTCATTTCTAGAGTTTCCTGGTTGATTGATGTCATTTGCGATTGAGGACAATGCTTCAAAAATATTTAAATAACCATTTTGCAAAGCATTAATAGCATCTGCACGTGCAGTCCATCTAGTATCTGAAATAGACTTCAGGACTCTATTTGCACCTAAATGCTCTATCAAAATTTTCCATCGTTTGGTCGAAGCTGAGAAAAAATTGAATAATTTTTGTACAAATTGAAAGAAGGCTACTGCTTCAGAAACACACTCAACAGCCTGAACACCCACTAAATTTAGCGAATGTGCCGCGCATGGGACGTAGATTGCAAATTCGCAAACCTCTTTTATTCTTGACTGAACACCAGAGTACTTTCCAGACATATTTGATGCATTGTCTTAGCTCTGTCCGCGACAATCTTTTATATCAATGTCAAGGCTTTCAAAAAAGTTTAAAATGGTATCTGCTATATATTGTGCATTATGTTCATCCATAGGCAAAAATTGCAAAAATCTCTCAATAGGCTGTCAACCTTTTACGTATCTAACGATGAAAGTAAGTTGGTCAACGTGAGACAGATCTGGAGTAGAATCTACGCTAATAGAGTAGTACTTTGCTGATTTAAGTTCTTTGACAATTGATTTTAAAACTTGCTGTCCCATTATATTAATAAATTCATTACAAATAATTGCAGATAAATACGATGTACTTCCTTTTCCACGATTTCCGCAGTTTTGTATGTGATCAGCAAGAAAAGGATCAAATTCACTAATCAGTTCTAAGCATCCCAAATAATTTCCATTATTTTGCGATCCCAATGTCTCATCATCACCACGAAAAGCAAGACCTCTTGAAGCTAAAAATTTCACTACTGCAACTATCCTCCTAAGCACATTCTTCCAATAGTTAATTTCTGTATTATATTGAGACAGCAACTCACTATCAATTCGTCCAGTAGTTTTTTTTCTTTCAACATAATTCATCATAAATTGCCTGTGCTGTGAGGTATTCTCATGCTCCTCCAATAAGTTACTTATATGTTTCCAATCTTTATATCCATTTGGAGAACTCAAATTATGTCCAGTACCAGAAGTGGTATTAAATAGGCGGCAGCAATAACAGTATACAGACTTCTTTACTGGTGAATATAGGAGCCATTTTCTTTCTAAACACTCACCATTCGTCAATTTACGAGTAAAAATATTTTTAGTCAAGTATCTAGTTTTAGTTTTACCACTTGAATCTGGAAAACTCGTAGAAGTTTCCGAGAAGTCACAATTTTTGTTTTGGAAAAACTCTGGCCCTTTTCGAATCCAAATATTACGGACTTCTTCTGTTAAAATATCGTCACAATAAGTACCAGGGTCAGGAGATAAAAATACATGATGCGAGCTCGCTGTTACTAACTCACAGCAGCTTGAAGTCGAAGGTCCCGCACCCGTTGTGTTTTTGTCACTCGTATCCTCTTTTTCCTGGTGATATTCAAAGGTATTTTTATCTTGAGGTGAATCCTCAAGTGATGAGAATGAAGAATCCCTCTGCTTATTTCTTTCTTCAACCGTACAAAACGAAGTAATCTTAGGAAGTTTCCCCGTTATTTCTTTTTGAGCCATAACTTTTTTTCTTTTTTGTGAACCACTTAAATATGTTCTTTTCGACATTATGAAATAATGTTAAATCGAACAAATCAAAACTTCTAGTAGTACTATTCTTGCTCAGTGACTCTGACAACTGTGTCGAGTCCCCTGAAATCTGTCTTAATATACCAACTTAACTTAAAGGATAAAACATAAATCAGTTACTAATTACCACACTTCTTTACAACAAAAGAAGTGGTGGTGACAAAAACAAAGGTAATTAATGTAAGTTAGTTTAGACGATAACACAATTTATGGGTAATACTTAGTTTAATCGACAACGACGTTTGTGGGAAACACTTGTATCTATAAGAATTTAACAAGAGTTTACAATATTAAGTGAAACATGATGAACATAAGTACCTTAGTTTTTAACTATAACATGATTCGAGGGACACACTTGTATCCATAAGGATCCCTGACTGATGAATGAAATATTGTGTAGGAAGTATAAGTACTAAAGTGGACTTGACATAAAAAGGACAAGATGTCCATTATGTTTGCTAAAAGGAATGTGTACCATTTTAACTAATCTCAATATTGAATATTTAATGACTTAAAGATATTTCCACTTCCACACCTCAACAAATCAAAATATAGCACTATAGATTTAACGATTATAAGGAAGGGGAAAGAGAAAGAATAGTTTACGCTATCAATCTTTTTTTTTTCAATAATGTTTTGAGAACGAATGTCAGAAAAAATGACGGTTCTTCGGGGCCCCCTTAGGATCGGGGGCCCTGGGCACGGGCCCCGTGTGCCCTTATGGCAAAGACGGTACTGGTTATATGAAGAACTTTTATGATAATTTCCTTCACTATTAGAGTGTGTCATAAGACTTTGACTTAAGTCTGTGATCACCAAGATGAGTCTGTGTTCTACGCGCCTATTACTCAATCCATAAGTTCCGTATGCCAAGTCCTTTGTGATAAGTAATGATTTGTGATAAGTCGTGATGGCCTTGAGGTTTAGGCATGCGGTCGAGAATTTCGACGGTCGCGGGTTCAAACCCCAGGCACACACCTCTGACTTTTCGAAGTTATGTGTGTATTCACAATTAATGATCACATACTTTAACGGTGAAGGAAAACATCGTGATGAAACCTGCACACCTAAATAGTTCTTAGGAATTTCTTAGGTGTGTAGTCCGCCAACCCACACTAGGCCAGCGTGGTGGACTAAGGCCTAAACCCTCTCAATGGTAGAGGAGGCCCGTGCCCAGCAGTGGGACGTATATGGGCTGATGATGATGAATGATTATGCTCAACTGTATTGTCAACCAGACATAAAGTTGAATCTGTCATCTTAATTAAGATTCAGTATATCGCCTATCTCGAAATAAAAATCATAACTTAAATTAAAAAAGTAGCGATGGTCGCGAGGTTTATACGCGCGGCCGCGCTTTCAAACCCCAAACACATATCGCAGACTTTTCGACGTTATGTGGGTATTCAAAATTAATTTTATCACATACTTTAACTGTGAAGGAAAATGTTGTGAGGAAACCAGTGCACCTAAAATTTCTTAGGTGTGTAGTCCGTCAACCCGGACTAGGGCAGCATCGTAAACTAAAGCCTAACTCCTCTCAGCTATAAAGATGGCCCATGCAGTGAGACATACCAGGGCTGATGATGATTACATAAATGTATTTATCAGGATACGTGAGCGTACAGAGAGTACGACGGATGCTAACGTTGAAGTAGTTAGTGCGGAATCGGTGAGACTCGGAGCAGTCCTTGCGGCGCTGATGGAAGAGCAGTCTTCCAACAACAACAACAAGAGAAAAGGTATGTGGCTGATATATCTCTTTTTTATGGGAAAGGAGGCAAACGAGCTAGTGAGCCACCTGATGTTAAGTGGTCAACACCGCCCATGAACACCCACAATACTAATTATCGGTGCGTTGCCAGCCTTTTAGGAAAATATAGGCTCTTTTCTTGAAGGTCTTTTATTTAAAAATATGACATGGCTGTCTTTTAGTACTCAGTTGGTTCTCTTATGTGTTAGTAATATTATATTCTGTTTGTTTTGCAGGTGAAACCCCAACAGAAGATACCACTAACACAAAAGTAGCGAAAGCTTCAACAGAAGAAAAGAAAACTGGTAAAAATGATACTGATATAATGGTGAGTATGGCATTTCCATTTTAAATAAATATACCAAATAGTCGCATACATAGCTCTGACCCCTTGTCTTGTGTCGTAGGTCTCAGAAACTATGGGAGACTTTTCGATCTCACAAAAACCCAGACCCGAAACAAATATTTATGGATCACACAAACATTTGTCTCGGTGCGGGGATCGAATCTGCCGCTTCTCGTTTAGCAAGCTGGTGTGTAGCTAACTGCGCCACGGGGCTGCCTATTATGTATTTAAAATTTACCTCACCAGAGTCTGCTAGCAATGCCGTCGAGTAGAGAGAAAGCGGTGAAAAGGGTTGGTGAAGAAATTATGGACCTTCTAAGCAAACCTACAGCGAAAGAGAAATCATTAGCTGACAAGTTCAAGAGTCAAGGAGGTGGGTTTAACATAATTACCTCCGTCGTCCAATCTATACATATGTATATCATACTAATATTATAAACGCGAAATTTTGTATGGATATTTTTGCTCTTTCACGCAAAAGCTGGTGCCCACAATTTCGCCTGCTCAGGATTTGTACTTTGAGCAGCATATTTCCTTCTTCAATATATATGTGGTATAGGAAAAAAAAGCCATTTAGAATTTGAGTTTCTTAATTCTGTAACTTAATTCATCAATATTGGCTCAGTGATTTAGGGATTTTTTCGATTTTCGGTATGATTGCTGTAATGGTCATGACGATAAAGTTGATAATGATGATGCTATTTCAGTTATAATGACAATAATAATGTTGATGACTATGATCATAATGCTAATGATGGCGATGTTAACATTGATAGCCATGATGTTAATGGTAATGATGATAATGACTATGATGATGATACCTGTTGTCATCAGGTGCGCAGGTGATGGAGTTCTGTCCGCACGGCACGCGGGCGGAGTGCGTGCGCGCGTACAAGACGCAAGAGGAGCCGCAACACGAAGACACGCAATCGTACTCGTGCAAGAAGCTGCACTTCAAGAAGATCATCCAGAGCCACACCGACGAGTCGCTCGGGG
The DNA here is from genome assembly GCA_907164795.1 of Hemaris fuciformis. NCBI lineage: Eukaryota > Metazoa > Arthropoda > Insecta > Lepidoptera > Sphingidae > Hemaris > Hemaris fuciformis. The sequence goes on along the minus strand of OU015455.1, from coordinate 4,402,138 downwards.
ATTGCTCATTCCTCAACACCTGCTTCCATATGGACAGCTGCAAGTGAGTATATCATCATCATCAGCCCATATACGTCCTACTGCTGGGCACGGGCCTCCTCTACAAGTGAGAGGGTTAAGGTCTTAGTCCAGATGATAATGTTAATGTCCAGATGATTTGAATATTTTCTTGACAGGTACGTTCATTACGAAGTGGACAACACAGATCCCAATGCAAGCGCCAACAAAGTTGTGGAACCATCGCCTAAGACGTCATTGCAGAACGGTAATATTGACATATACTTATTGTCTATAATATATGTACAAAATATACCCCAATATATACTCTTACTTAGTATTTTGTAGTTCTTGGTCTTACTTAATCCATGATCATTATTGTGTTTGATCAAAGGTCATTTTTATATCTGTGTTTAAGTGTAACTGTGAATAAGATTTGCACCAAGTGTGTCGTGCGTACGCGACGTGCTTATGAGTGTGCGTACGTGCGTGCGTCCTTGCATACGTACGTGCGTGCGTGCGTGCGTGCGTGCGTACGTGCGTGCGTGCAAGCGTGCGTGTGTGCGTGCGTGCAAGCGTGCGTGCGTACGTGCGTGCGTGCGTACTGCATGCGTGCGTGCGTACGTGCGTGCGTGCGTACTGCATGCGTGCGTACGTGCGTGCGTGCGTACTGCATGCGTGTCGTAATAATAATACTGCTTGTCTACAGGTGTTAGTACAGCCGTGACAAAACCCGACGGTGTACTGACGCTGACTCCTCCGCAGTGGATTCAATGCGACCTCAGATATTTGGATATGACGTTTTTGGGTAAGTTATCTCGTATAGCTCAAAGGTGATTTTTGATTTTACTGGCTAGTTAATTGGTAAGGGTCAATTTAAAAAGGCAACAATGAACCTATTACCATGTGTCATATAGTCGTAACTCTGTAGAAGTATAAAAATATGTGATATTGTCAATACCATTAAGTAAAAGTAAAAAACTTTTTCAATGTTTTTTAAGATTTTTGAAGTAACTTTGAATTCATGTATTAAAGAACTATGACAGTATTTTTCTTTTACTCTCTATTTACACGCAAATAGATGTAGACAACACTTCTGTCTGACTAGAATAAGTGAATATTTTTGTCACTAGATGGCGCTATTTTAAATTGTTATGTGTTGATTAGGCAAGTTCGCGGTGATAATGGCGGACCCGCCATGGGATATACACATGGAGCTTCCGTACGGCACGATGTCGGACGACGAGATGCGCTGCCTCGGCGTGCCACAGCTTCAGGACAGCGGCCTCATCTTCCTGTGGGTCACTGGCAGGTCAGCACCTACCCTCACTAGTCCACCAGTAGAGTTTGCAATTCCGCGTTCCCGCATTCCCGCATTTTTTTGACTCGGCAAGGTAATTCAGCTTTTACTGAAGGCCTATTAGCTCCATCACAACAGCGCGGGCGCGTCAGTCAGATCGATCAACTGATCGAGCGAAGTAAAGGATTAAAATTGGTTTATTTGTTTGTTTAGGTAAGATAAGTCCATATTAACACGCAGGAAACCCTATTGATTGCAAACCCCCTACCTAACCTCATAAAAACTATGAAAAAGTACTTTTTCTATTAGATATTGTATGAATGTTTCTATTATTATTATTTTCTAATATAGTGTAACTAAACTACAGGTAATAAAGCATTATTTTATGCATATTTCTGCATTTTTAAATTTTACTGCGGGATTGCAAAAGCCAGCCGTGTCCAGCCGACACGAGAGGCCCAGTGCCGATAATTCCATAGAAGCCCAATAGCGTTACACGTTAATTGTGTAATGTTTAATTTATATTATTGTTTATTGAGGGATAGGATATTCTCATTTATATGTCAAATTACTTTTGTGGAATAAAGATTTAAAGCTTCAAGATTATTATTCGGAATTTTGAAAGGCAAGGTGGACTTTTGGGCTTCTATGGAAGTACCGCCACTGCTCTGTTGGTCTACAGAAACTTTATATTATTTTTTTGCCTACTATTCGGTGAGGGAGACTATTGTAGAATCATATTTCTTGAGGTGGTATATTTGTATTTTCATATAAACCATCAGGTACCAGTGCGATTGAAATGTCCTAACAAAGACATACGTACATACATAACCTCACCCCTAAATTCCCCGAAGAGGTAGGCAGAGGTGCATTTCTGCACCCAAATTCCGTCAGGCTAGTCAGGCATGTATCAGTCCCACGTAATAGTTGGCGAGCTTACTGCTGTTTTTCAGGCACAATTCCAGACTCCGTGCTGCTATTCGGAATTTCTTAATGGAGAAATCCAATAACATTGTCCAACTAGGGAATCCCGACCGGGGACCACTAGATTGCGCAACTCATATTTGTACTGCGAGACTACAAATAAATAAATAAATATACCCAACAGTCACATACATAGTCCTGACCCCACACTAGGATACAAGTCCTGTGTCGTGGGTATCAGAAACTACGAGAGACTTTTCGGTCTCACAAACACACAGACCCGAAACAAATATTTGTGGATCACACAAACGTTTGTCTCGGCGCGGGGATCGAACCCGCGGCTTCTCATTTCGTAAGCTGGTGTCTAGCCGACTGCGCCACGGGGCTGTCAAAATGCCAACGAGGCAAAACAGATTCCATATAAAGAACCTGTTAATCCCCCAGGGCGATGGAGCTGGGCCGCGAGTGCCTGAAGCTGTGGGGGTACGAGCGCGTGGACGAGCTGATCTGGGTGAAGACCAACCAGCTGCAGCGCATCATCCGCACCGGCCGCACCGGACACTGGCTCAACCACGGCAAGGAGCACTGCCTCGTGAGTCTTTCGGACTACGCTGTTTTCTATCTACCCTCAAGTGGAGTGGTTATTTTCTGATTGATTTCGTTGTGAGGTAAAAAGTAGCTAGGTCAGGTCCAAGGTTTTCTCACAATGTTTTCTTTCAATTTACTATTTATACATCATCGTCATCATCAGCCCATAAACGTCTCACAGCTGGGCACGTGCCTCCTCTACAGCTAAGAGGGTTTAGGCCTTAGTCCACCACGCTGGCCTAATGCGGGTTGAAGGACTAGACACCTAAGAAATTCCGAAGAACTTTTATGTGTGCAGGGTTCATCACTATGTTTTTCTTCACCGTTAAAGCAAGTGATAATTCATTGTGAATACACATAACTTAATGTAATAAAAATGTATAATATTATGTACAGGTTGGTATGAAAGGCAATCCGGAGAATTTGAACCGTGGACTGGACTGTGACGTCATCGTGGCGGAAGTACGCGCCACCTCGCATAAACCCGACGAGATTTACGGCATTATTGGTAAGAAAATTTATTTATTTGGTCGATAATCGATTCTCAACTATCGATACATATGAATATTGACCAGAGATTTTTCTCTGCATCTTAAAAAAATTTAAAATTGATAATCATAGTAGAGAATTTAGTAGACAGTGTAGTTCTTTAGAGCAGTGGCGGTACTTCCATAGAAGTCCAGAAGCGTTACATGTTAATCGTGTAATGTCTAGTTTATAATAGTTTATTGTAGGGTCAGGATATTCTCATTTATTTGTTAAATTGCTTTTATTAAATAAAGATTTAAAGCTTAAAGATTATTATTCGGAATTTTGAAAGGGAAACTGAGCTTTTGGGCTTCTATGGAAGTACCGCCACTGATTTAGAGGTAAGCTTGTGTACAGACGGAGGTTCGATAACTGCACTGAGGATAATTTTTGTACGATCCTCGGAAATTGTTTTTAGGCCGAAAATTGTCTCATATTTTCCGAAACGCACAGCATGAGATGTATATCTTAATGGGGGATCAGTACTATTTAAGTGACTTTTGGTTTACATATTTATTTATACAGGGTGTATTCAGACCGTGATCGGAAACTAAGGTAGGTAATAGCTACGGTGTTTACAAACCCATTGACGTTAAAAATAATCCCGACAAAAAATAAAAAAATGACGTTTTTCTAACAATCATAGATATTAAATGGATGTGGTTGTAAGGAAAACGTATTTATTTTTATTTTTAGTTGTTTTTTTTTCTTTAATGTCACGGTGTTGTAATCACCGCAGCTATTATCTGCCTTAGTTTCCGATCACGGTCTGAATACACCCTATATACTAAAGTAGAAGTACTATGTAAGTGACTGTTATTTATTCACTTAAAATCACATTACAGAACGACTAAGCCCTGGAACGAGAAAAATCGAATTATTCGGTAGACCGCACAATGTACAACCGAATTGGTGAGTCATATTTAATTATTTTCTTAATACTTGATTCAGTTCACAACTAATCAAATTGTGTTCTTGATGGCCAAAAATAATCTATGAAGCCTTAAACTTATCCTCACTTATTGTCCCTTTTTTTTTTTTTTTGACTGCATCGCTACTCCCAAAACTTGCTATCGAAGTGTCCTGGATTTGAGCTCAAGGTTAAAAAAAACTTCAGTATGGTGTCAAAAATAATCCTGGAAAACTGCAACAGGCTCCACCCCTATTGAGCATTAATAGCGTTATGTAATTATAGACCCCTTTAAGAGTATAGGCCAGTGTTTGTAAAATAAATAATTTTTCCACCTAGGATTACTTTGGGTAACCAAGTGGACGGGGTTAAATTAGTTGACACCGACCTTATAGCGGCGTTCAAGAAACGGTACCCCGACGGCAACTGCATGGCGCCGCCCCCGCCAGACCCCGGCCTACCATAGACCCCGCCAAACTGACCCCATATACCCCCATGTCTAATAGCATAAGAGAAAACCTTAAGCCCAATAGCTTCGATAAAATATATACTGGAATATCTGTTCCCTGCGATTTCACCCACTTAAACTGACAGCCCCGTGGCGCAGTTGGCTAAACATCAGCTTGCGAAACAAGAGGCCGCGGGTTCGATCCCCGCACCGAGACAAAGGTTTGTGTGATCCACAAATATTTGTTTCGAGTCTGGGTGTTTGTGAGACCGAAAAGTCTCGTATTTTCTGATACCCACGACACAAGACTCGTATCTTAAAGGGGGGTCAGAACTATGTATGTGACTGTTGGGTGTATTTATTTATTTATTATTAAACTTTTTTTCTGGGATAGTAGGTACCTCCATACCAGATTTCATTGAAATGAGTCCAGCTTTTTGAGCGTAAAGAAGTAAGAAACGTACAAACACAATCAAGAACTTTTGGTTGTATATTATTGTCATACACAGGTCTAAAGTAAATGTCTATTAAATGTATTAAAAAATGATTTATGAATTACTAGCTTTTGCCCGCGACTCCGTCTGCGTAGACTTCAGGGTTGGGTGCAGAAACTAACTAAGTGAATCTATAAATCAAAAATTACGCTAATTGTTGCAGTAGTTCACCACCGGAGGTCATTTCTATTTTTGAGAATCGTCTCAAGTGACATTATGACATTTTTCATAACCTCAGATCGTCTCATAAATTTATCGCGAAAATGTTTCTAATGTCATCTAGGTGCGTATAATGGCACTTAACATCGCATAATGACACCGAGCCCCATAAAAATGCACATGATAACATTTTACTGTACCGGTACCAGTCACCACTACTCCACAGTGCTAAATGGCATTTAACGTGAATTCAAGTCATCCAGGATACTGACTTCAAATAATGGTGCCTTTCGCAATTTCAGTTCCAAAAATGGCACCTAAATTCATAAAACGGAAAAATAGCTCTTCTATTCCTTAAGTTCCACTAAAATTCTTCTAAATAAGTGCCAATTATGGCACCTGTCGTCGCGTGATTTCCAATAACGGCACTTGTAGCCTTATGGATTCGACTAATGGAATCTGATTCATCCGATAATGGCACCTGACGTCACTCACCATCCACTAATAGCACCTAACGTCACTTAACATACACCAATAAAACTTATCGTCACTTAATTGTACATAACCGCACATAATCTTTCTTAAAGTTACTTATAGGTAAACTCTTCAAAATCACATATTATCACATAAGAGAACTTAAAACCACCCAGTAGCAATACCAATCTAATAATGGCAAGTAAGTAACCTAAGTGCGTTTAACGTCACCTAAGTAAACTTAAGACCACCTTATGACACTTAACCGCACTTAACTATATTCAACGTAACTTAATGAATCCTTAGAATCTTAAATGGTCTAATGCCACCTATCGTCTTCTAAGTGCCCGAAATGGCACTTATTGAATTATTTAAAAAAATAGCCTATGTCCCTTAAAGGTCTCATTTATGTCCATACCAAAATTCATTCAAATCGGACAAATGGTTTAGGCGTGAAAGCATAACACAGGCAGTGTTACTTTCGCATTACAATATATGCTCATCCCACGGGAACCCTACATATTCCCGGGATAAAATGTAGCTTATGTTACTTCATAGTGTCCCATTTGTATTCAAACCAAAAATCATATAAATCGGGCGAATAGTATAGGCGTGATAGCCCATTCTCACGGGAATACTACATTTTCCGGGATAAATAATATTCTACGTTGCGTCGGTGGGTCCTATCTAGTCCCATACTAAAAATCATCTAAATCAGTCAAATGGTTTAGGCCAGAAAGTATAACACAGGCAGCGTTACATTCGCATTACAATATATGCTTATCCCACGGCAACCCTACATATTCCCGGGATAAAATGTAGCTTATGTTACTTTATAGTGTCCCATTTGTATTCAAACCAAAAATCATATAAATCGGGTGAATAGTATAGGCGTGAAAGCCCATTCCCACGGGAAAACTACATTTTCCGGGATAAAAAATATCCTATGTTGCGTCGGTGGGTCCTATCTAGCCCCATATTAAAAATCATCTAAATCAGTCCAATGGTTTAGGCCAGAAAGTATAACACAGGCAGCGTTACATTCGCATTACAATATATGCGCATCCCACGGGAACCCTACATACTCCCGGGATAAAATATAGTCTTAAGTCTATGTTACTTCATAGGGTTCCATTTATATCCATACCAAAATTCATTCATGTCGGTCAAACGGTTTAGGCGTAAAAGCAGAATATTGACAGAGCTACTTATATCCATTCCCACGGGAATACTACATTTTCCGGGATAAAAAGTATCCTATGTTGCTATGGTGAGTTCCATCTACTCCCATACTAAAAATCATCGAAATCGGTCAAATGATTTAGGCGAGAAAGCATAACACAGGCAGTTACTTTCGCATTACATTATATGCTCATCCCTCGGGAACCCTACATATTCCCGGGATAAAATGTATTTTATGTTACTTTATAGGATCACATTTATGTCTGTAAAAGAATTCATTCATATCGGTCAAATGGTTTAGGCGTAAAAGCAGAATATTGACAGAGCTACTTATATCCATTCCCACGGGAATACTACATTTTCCGGGATAAAAAGTATCCTATGTTGCTTTGGTGAGTTTCATCTACTCCCATACTAAAAATCATCGAAATCGGTCAAATGATTTAGGCGAGAAAGCATAACACAGGCAGTTACTTTCGCATTACATTATATGCTCATCCCTCGGGAACCCTACATATTCCCGGGATAAAATGTATTTTATGTTACTTTATAGGATCACATTTATGTCTGTAAAAGAATTCATTCATATCGGTCAAATGGTTTAGGCGTAAAAGCAGAATATTGTCAGAGCTACTTATTCCCATTCCCACGGGAATACTACATTTTCCGGGATAAAAAGTATCCTATGTTTTTTCCCAGGCTCCAACCTATCTGTGTACCAAATTTCATTTAAATCGGTTCAGTAGTTTTAGCAGGAAAGCGAGACAGACAGACAGACAGACAGACAGACAGACAGAGTTACAATCGCATTTATAATATTAGTAAGGATGAAACAATAAATACAAACTTTATGGACTGGTGAAAAGGTCGAATTTACCTTTACTGGGAGTCAAAATATGCTTACTCCATTTGTAAGTACTGTTTTGTTCGGTTGTTTTTCTAAGCGTGGACGCTGCATATAGTGTATATTTTATCGAAGGCTTATTGTTAAGTATTATTTTTATCATATAAACTGTATGAGTTGTTATTAACTTTAAGTTACATCTTAATTTGCTCACTTTAATGATGATGGAAAACATCATTTGTGACCTTAAGCTGATTGTGTATAATTTACTATCCTACATTGGGCCAGCTTGGTGGACTAAGGCCTAACTACTTTACACCTTTATAAAGCCTTGCCCAATAGTGGAATGAATCGCGGTAAGAATATTCATATAAAGAAAACAGCATATTTTTGTAATAATGCTTTAAAATCTGTATCAAATTGTGGCCCAAGAATAAGATATAATCTTTGGTATCGAATGAAGAAAGACGATTTTAACAATGAAAATCGATTTGTTTAGTCGATTATTCCTAATGTTACTATTGATGTGTTGCGAATTGTTGTGAATGCCTTGATCTTGTAAATATGTGATGTAAATAAAACATTTTATATCAAACAATACGCTTTATTTATCACCTCCACGCCATAACTATTCAAATTTATGAGTATAATGTCAATAAAAACTCGAGTTCTGCCCCATTCTCCTGCCCTTGGGTGACAAGGGGCGATTTGGATTATAAAATGTCTTCGGTATGGGCGTCGATTCGTCTCTCGTTGTGCTGTAAGAAAGTAGATCAATTAAACAATGACCATTTAGTATAAATTAATAATTAATAGCTAAGATTACAATATTCTTGTATTGACTAAGATACAGATGTGTCTCAAAAACGAACTGAAATGCATAAAATGCGACCAATGCTTTATGGGTCATTTCTGGATATTTTCAAACCAGCTGTTTCGCTTATAGATAGTTTCTTTAATTATTAGTTTAATGCAATTAACTCAGAACTGAGCCCTCGTAACATAAATTAGCGCTCCCAATAGTAAAGTAGGTTAGAACCCGAAAACAATTTTTTTAAGGGCTAATGTTATGTAATAGTCGAGAAACTATACCCCATTTTATCTTTACTGTAGCCGATAGTCTTGGTCGGCGGGTTGGCCTTCGAAGCCTTATTTCTTATGCTTGACTTCTCTGCTGTGCCACTGGATAAAATACAAATATAGATATCAAAATTAGGAGTATGCTGGATGAAATTAACCGACATAGCCCAGCGAATTAGCAAGTTGAAGAGGCAATGGGCCGGGCACATAGTGCGGAGAACTGATGGCCGATGGGGTCAAAAAGTTCTCGAATGGAGGCCACGTAGCGGGAAGCGCAGCGTAGGACGTTCACCATCAAGATGGTCCGATGACCTGGTAAAGGTCGTCGCTGGATGCTGGCTGCCTCCAACAGGCCACTGTGGAGATCATTGGGGGAGGCCTCATATTATCTATATGTATTAAATTATCATAAAAATATAAAGCCTTTAGTGTTTACCCAGTCTTATCTTGGAACAAGCTCGTTTTGTCAGGGTACAATGTATCTCGCAATCTCCTTTGAAACTGAAAAATAAAATAACATTTTTTCTTAAAAATAAATAAGCCCAGTAACTGGACTTAATTTGTTAATATATTGGCTTAATTTTTTCCTTCATTTTTTATGCGACATTACCTTATCATTGTATCGACGTAATAATTGAAAAATTACGCTTTCGCATTGAGTTTGCCAATTGATGATATTTGAACTCTATCGAACAGCAACTAACTAACTAATGCTGACAAAAACTGACATACTAGTGCTTAATCTATTATTTCCAGGTAAAAAATATATTTCAAGGACTACTATGAACTACATCACTATCACATCAAAACTAGTCACAGACCTTGATGCTGTTTAGCATGTCCCCTTGTGTAGCTAGTGGACGTTCATCTGATCTGACACTGGGCGCCCGTTTAGGCAGCGGCGCGTCACGCCGGGCGCCCAGAGACGCCGCACCCATAGAGGCGGCGCCTATGGACCCGTCACGAGGTGCTGCCACTGTCACATTCAATTTTGAGATTATTTTAATGGGTATTTTCATTAGGAAATTCTCAGTAGCAGCACGGAGTCTGGAAATGTGCCCAAAAAACGGCAATAGGCTCGCTCCCTATTACGTGGGGATGATGCATACCTGGCGAAATGTGGGTGCAGAAACGCTGAATGCACCTTTGCCTACCCCTTCGGGGAAAATAGGCGTGATGTTATGCATATTATAAATATCAAAAGACATTGTATTAAAACAAAACATTTTTATTTTGTCTACATCTAAATCACATTAGCTTCACATTATTGTGTATTTATGCCATCAGGAAGTGGCTGAAACATCTGAGGTCTATCATAAATAAATAAGAAACAAAAAATAAATTAACTTCATTCTTGTGTGGTAACATGAGTCAGCATAATATCATAGATTAAACCTCTTTTCAACAATATTTGTTTATAAAATAATGAATTAAATATTCATTATTGGCCTTTGAAGCAATCATTCTTAATTAAGAGACATTTGAGCAGCACTGCATTACAGACTGGATACAATTAAATATTTTAATGGGGAACTTATGACATCATAGATAGTTCTCTCTTATATACCCATCAATATAAAATGTGCAATTGCTGTTCAACAGTCATATATTTTTTTCCTTAATTAAGCTAGTAAAAAGTGAACTAACAAAGGCACAGAGATGAAATTTATAACATTTAAATAATCTTTAAGGGATAATATACATAAAATTGGTAGGAATGTGCTATTGCTAGCATAATATTAGGAGAAAAAATATGTAGCGAGTTGAGCTTCATATCAACTTATTTCCACTAAACAGAGTATTTGAAACACCTCATGAGAATAAACTATCAAGTCTTTATTATAACTTATTTGAACGACCAGTAATTGGATCAGTATTGGCTTCCAGTCTCTTGTGTTCTATTTGTTGCCGCTCTTGTTCTTCTAGCTGCTTTCTCATATTGGCCGGTCCAGCAAAAACTGCTGGTGTCGTCTTAGTTTTCGGTAGGTATATCTCATATGTTTTGAAATATTTCAATATGGTCTCTACGTCTTTCTCGTCTAACTTGTATTCAAGGGCTATTTTAGCTGCGGTCACTTCTTTTGGATTGGTTTGGTGAGCCGATATGAATTCCATCGCACTACGTAGTGTAGTTCTGCCGTATCGAATTTTCTCAGGTTCTTTTAAGCCGTACTCGAAGTCTTCGACCATGGCGCGGTCTTGAGGTAGAGGGCGCGTGCTGTCTTTCAGCGCGCGCTTTTCCCGCGTAATGTCATCTTCAGGTCGACCGTGCGATGTTACATAAACATCTTTCAGTCTCGCATCAAGTCCCGGGTCTTTTTTATCTAACTTATCTGATAAATTAGGGTCTAGTTCAAGAGTTCGTTTCAAGTCTTCAACATTATCGGGATACAGAGGCGCCGGCGACGGCTTTTCTTTAGAAATCACGCGATGCGCTCGATTTTCAACATTAAAGTTCCTGACAGGTCTCAGAGCTTTTGTCACTAAAGCACCCATCTTAGGTGGCGTTAGCACGGCACGTGTGAGTAAATTTTTTTATTTGCTATGTAAAAACATTGTTTTTAACAAGTTTTTGGAGTTGCATCACATTTTATCTCAGGTTATATTTGTGACAATTAAATTTGACAAGCGCATGTCAATGTCAAACGGTTCTGACAGTTCTTAATGTAAAAAAATGCCAGTATTCACGAGTACTCTATTATAATAATTATAGCAGGCTTATTAATAACATAATTATTTAAAATTTAAGAAGCAACAAACATTAAGAGTCACTAATTAATTATAACAAAGTATTATAAGTTATCAAATTAATAGTTTTTTTAAAATATGTTTTGTTAATTATGACAACTTTAATTATAGTAGGTATTATAATAGCTCAATAAACTTATACCTAGCTCAATAAAGATATTTTATAGGTAAGATATTCTTTGGAGGTCTTCTTTGCTCTAAGTTGTCAAGTGTCGTTTATTAAAATATCGTTAAACTTCAATAATACATCCATTGCCGCCCAGTGCGCTTATGAGACAAATTGTCGCGGTAATACTTACAAACATAAACACGGGTTACTCAATCGTTAGATTTGATGAATACTTTGCTGCTAAAATCATTAGTCTTACAATGGTAGATTATGAAATCATAATATAATTGACAAAATATTGAACAAAGTTTCATACATTTCAGCCTCGATAAAGCTTCCCTTATAGCAGATTTAGAAGCATTCCTAGCTAGGAATTTTTCAGAGGGGATTGGAGTGTTCGTGGCCCGCGTCTGTTCTAGCGATCCTCGAACTGGTGACGGACTGGGACTGCGACCCAAACGCCGCTTCTGTTGGTACAACTGACTTTTCTGAGCTGTAAAGAATTTAGGTTATATTATATATATATAAGCAGTGATGGCCTCGAGGTTTAGGCGCGCGGTCGAGAATTTCGGCGGTCGCAGGTTCAAACCCCAGGCACACACCTCTGACTTTTCGAAGTTATGTGTGTATTCACAATGAATCATCACTTGCTTTAACGGTGAAGGAAAACATCGTGATAAAACCTGCACACCTAAAATTTCATAGGTGTGTAGTCCGCCAACCCGCACTAGGCCAGCGTGGTGGACTAAGGCCTAAACCCTCTCAATTGTAGAGGAGGCCCGTGCCCAGCAGTGGGACGTACATATGGGCTGATGATGATGATATATATATAAGGTCATTAGGGTAGCCAGATTTAGATTTAAAATAAAGGCTGTTTCTTTTGCTAATTGATCTGTGTGTAAACAAATATCAATTTCAATTGACAACTTGTGTCTTACACATTGTTATTAAAAACTTTAAGATTGAAAGAATTAATCACCTAATCAAAAATATATATATATATTTTTTAATGCTTCTTCACGCTTCGCTTAAAGGATCCAGGATCATGGAAAAACGATAATATAAATGGTAAAAACGATAGTAAACTGAATTTACCGTTATTGAAAGTTGTAGGATTTATCCGTGACATATAAGGGGGAGGATTTGACAAGTTGTTCGCAATGTGGATTGTATGTTGAGGGACTACTCTTAGCGATGAGTTCAATTGCCTTTCTCGATCATTGCTGTATATACTGCTGCGCATTAAAAACTCCTGTAATAAATCAAAGAATGAGATGTGAGATTCTAAAGTGACCAAACACAGTTCTAACTGTTTGGTCACTTTTTAACTACATTTCAAAAGTTCTAGGAGCAATAGAATTGGTATAGGTGTATACTGTATTGTTTAAACCGTGTCACCTTCGCATCCTTTACATTCTTCATTATAGGAGGCTGACTGGTCCGAAACATCGCAGGGTGATACGGTCCATAATTGTTTGGATTAAGTTCCTGGTGAAAAGTAATATTAGAATAATCTAAAGTATAAACTGCTGCCTCGTGGTCTCGCGGCACAACTATGTGCCGTGCGATCTAGAGGTCCTGGGTTCGATTCCCGGGTCGGGCAGTGTTATTGGGTTTTGTCCATTAGGAAATTCTCAGTAGCAGCACGGAGTCTGGAAATGTGACCGAAAAACGGCAATAACCTCGCCCCCTATTACGTGGGACTAATTCATACCTGGCGAAATGTGAGTGCAGAAATGCACCTCTGCCTACCCCTCCGGGGAATACAGGCGTGAGGTTGTGTATGTATGTAAAGTATAAACGTATGATATATTCAGTAAATTACACACGATGTCATAGATCATTTATTTATCAACAGTTATTTAATTGCTTGGCAAAAAAAAAACAAATATTGAGAAAATTTCTATCGGTTATTACGTATAATTTATCTTACTAACTATGGGTATTTATCACATTGACTACATATTAATAAACAGTAAATTTGATAGGTATGAACTAACATTGGATTTTGAGGGACTTCTTGGTGGTTTTGACCGTGCGGTAGAACTTCGAGACTTAGGCCTGGAAATTCTTGGATCGCCTGCCGCACTGCTGCGCCGTGACAAATTATCGCTATTGTCATATTGGTCCCTATTAACGTAATTTCAAATCTGGTATTATTATATTATTCACTTTTAAAATAACTTTAAACAACCTCACCCAGTGTATTTTGAATTTGATCAAAATATGAGAAATCTTTAATCGGTTTCAAATGCACAACTAGGCAATGTTATTTTGAATTATTTTGGTTTTAGTGTCAGTAGGAATTTCGGGAATGGTATAAGGCTAGATATTTTTATGAATTAAGCCCGAGAGAAGCTATGTCTCACCGCTAGTAATAAAATAACAGTGATGAACTCTAGTGTGGCGTATGGTACTAACCCTTTATTTGTAATCTTGTGAGTGCTGTAAATCGTCGACTTCACGTGCCAGTCGCTGGGCACCTTGTTGGCCGCCTTATTAGGAGCTGCCTCAACATTAATTGGAATATCAAATATTGATGAAAAATACTTAAGCATATTATACATATTTAAAAACAGATCACTAGTCATTTAAAGAATGATTGCCGAAATAGTTGTAGTTGGAGGAGGCATTAATTTTAAAAACATGCAATGTGGATGATGCAATATGATCATGAGCATATGTATGTATGTATATTGTTTTTATTGCACAGGGGTAGAAACTTACTATTAAATGAGCTATCAAGGCGAAGTATTATTTTATATTTAATGAAAGATGTTACGTGACATTTACACAAATAATACTACAAACCATATCTAAGAAATTGCAAAGTCTACTGGCATTGCACATTCTGGGTGTAAGCTTTGCGCAACGCACTGCCAAGATCCAAAGAACATCGTTACAAGTCCCGATACATGGCTTGCAGCATAAATACTTTTTCCATTTGGACTCTTTTTTTGCGTTTGAGTAGTATTCGTTTATGTCATCTTCAAATATTGTATCACTTTTTATAATGCATCCTTTCATTTGGGTCAGTGGTGTCTCTGGTTTAACAGTCAAATCGCATGCAGCGAGAAATATTTCTTCATCTTCCATATCTGTATTAGTTCATAGCATGTGTCAATATTTTTAAAATAACGAATTTCTTCTTTGACTGTACAAAAAATAACACTGTTTATGGCCGATATAATACAAATCATTGAAAGTTTTCAGTGCGTTGCGCAATTTTCTGTAATAAAGACTAGCAAAAACAGTGCTATTTTAAGTACAGAAAAAATGTAACTAGACAACCACAGTCGAAACTCCAAAAAGGGAACATATATATATTTAATAATTAATATTGTTCAATTTTATGGGCAATTTAGAAATATAGTTTAGGGCAATTTAATAATTATAATACCAGCAAACTAAAAAAATACACAAAAAAATTAAAGTCTTTAGTGGTTTCGACTGCAGTTTAAAATTAATAACACTGTTTGAGTGATTAATATCTACTTCAACGGAGGATGAACAAGTGACACAATTTACTTTTAGTTCAAGATTACAGGAAGTCTCTTTGAGTCTTAGAATGTAACTAAAGACACCAATAAAAGTGCAGCTACAATTAAATTTACAAAATCCTCAATTACAATGTGATTGCATTCAAAAATCTACTGAGGATCAAATTATTAATAATCTCCTATTTATATGACTACCTTCTCTGATTTTAGAAGCTTGGGGTCTAACAGACGGCGTCATATCTGGCTTAGCTTTTCTTTGCATAGGTGGTGGTGGTGAAGGCGATTTCTGAAATACTCCAGGACGTTGTTTCAAAGTCTTCTCCGCAATAGAATAAACACCAAAATCGTGATGCGGCAATTTCTCCGTGTCTTGATACATTCTTTTCCTATTCAAAATGTTTTTAACAATATTTTATAAATGGCAACACTCTTGAAATAAGTTGTTATTAATAGATGACATTAGTTATTTTAGTACCTACAGGCATGTACTTGGAAAATATTAAAATGTTACTAGTATGAAAAAAAAATCTATTTCTATAAAATTATTACCGAAGTATATAAAACCGTTACATACTTTTCTAGGAAATAATAAAATCAGCACCTGTTTACCTATAAAGATTCCCCTGCTTCAGGAGCCATGGCTCCAACTGTTCCAACCAACCCTAGAATTAATATCTGAATTAAAGTATAATAAAAGGTTATTTGCAACTACACTGACATCATAATCTACAGCCCTTTAATCGTCATGAACAAAAAAAAATAATTAGGCCTGTTTCTAAAAAACGAATATTTACCTGTTGGTGTCCTATAACCGATCCAGGCCTGCATATTCTCATCCAGCCAATGGCCTCATGCGAAGTCATGCGGTAATGTTTCATCAAATAACAGCCGATTAGCGAACCAGTGCGACCTAAACCTGCCTGAACGAGAGAACGCGTCAATTTAAATTGGATGACAAATGCACAGCTAAAAATCTTCATGACATCCTTTTATAACTGCGCATATTAAACTGGATTTAAATAATTTACTCTTAAATAAATTCACAACCTTGCAATGGACAGCGATGGCACCATCGGAATCTTCACTGATTTGCAGAAATTTAAACAGAATATGTCGCGGGGGACAAGATCCGTCCGGAAAGAATAGATCGTAGTGGACTATTCCTACATTGCTGAAACTAAAGAAAAATTGATTGAACCTCAAATTAAATCACGCGTTTGTAAATGACGACAGTTTAAAAAAAAGTAGAAAGCATGTGAAAATTTAATAAAAACGTTAAAATATGCAATATACTTACACATTCCCATCATAAAGTCTTTTGTTTAGCCGTATAACAATTTTCACATTATTTTCTAGGAAATAGTCTATGTACATTTCTGGAGGATGGTACAAAGAAACGCTATAGTCCACGGGGCCTATGAATGCAAGGAACTTGCCTATAAATCAAAGTTTTATTAATTATTGTTACAGTGGTGAGACAATCGATGATGTACATCATTCTCTAAATTTTTAAACGTTATCTAAACTGTGCCTAGTTTAAACGAATAAAATTTGTCAACCTTAGTTGAAGAGAAAACAAAACTGGTGAAACTGAGGTAGAAATGCAGCTCTGACTATCCTTTCGTCTACAATGATCACCATCACATATAGAAAATCGACATAATATAAAATTTAGCGGATCCTTTAAGCGAAGCGTGAAGAAGCATTTGTGCAGGCCGGCATGATTGTGTCGACCAGCGGGTGACCATATCGTTTCTCGCTGGTCGGTATAAATTTTTTGGACTCCACTGTGGTTACCATCAGGTACAGTGGAGTCAATTTGCCGTGCCAGTTAAAAAAAAAAAAAAAAATACAGTCGTGTCGTTCGGGGTTGTTGGATGGTTGGTTGGATAGATAGTTGGAAGCCCAATAACTCACCTCATGACATTTGTTTCTCATTGCCGTTACTAATCCGCATTGACTACGATACAATCTTGCAAGTGCCTTGGACTATTGCTTAATTATTAAATATTTCACAATATTAGCAGAAGAAAATTAGTTGTTACCCGGCACAATCCAGTTTAAATCGCCACCCTGTATTTTATCTAGTCTATCATATTCTTCATAATTGAAATCTTGAAAGCTGAAGAAACCTAGATCATGTGCTTTCCTTATAGCTTGCAAACAATCCATGAGCGAGATCGTGTATGCAGAATCACCTTGCGTTGCATCTTGAAATTGTCTATGAAGAAATAAAAAATACCGCATTTTTGGATAAAAAGTAATTCAATAGCAGACTAATAATAATTATGGCCTATAAAAAAACTGATCAGATCATCCATATTATTATTTTTTATATTGTAAAGTAACGTAGAAAATAATTTCACGACTAAGATTTTTTGAAGTATTGAAGTGAATCTGGGGCTAATAATTAAAAAAAATATTGTTCTACAGCCTGATAATGACATATTAACCTTTGGTATGGACCTTCTATGGAGAGTAAAGGTAAGGAGTGTAATCTCCCATAGTAGAAAATCGAAAAAAGTGTCCAGCGGTCAGCGTAAATAACAGTTCAAAAACCTTCCAGAATGGCGCTGGTGTAGACAAAGGGAATGGTATGAAATTAATATTATTGTCGACTAAAGTAGTTACTTATTGAAAATGTCAACTACTTGCGTAGTACAAAATAATGTAGTAGGTAAATATAACCTTAGAGTTATTATGAAAAACGCGTGTAGCTAGAGTGGGTTTATATCCTGAACTGTGAATAGTACGTTTATTGATATCAGCTTCCTTTTAAATTTATGTTGCTGATGCTAATGTGGCGCCCCCAATTTAAGACATTTTGACGGACACTTTTGCATGTACTAGATTACACTCCTTACCTTTACTCTCCATAGGACCTTATTAAAAACTGAAAAGGGTGGTTCCTCAGTCCGTCAGGTAAGTCTTGTGCGTATTCGTAAACCAAACAAAGAACACCACACCCTTAATAATAATAAATATTCTCACCTGTAAGTTTGGCCATGGACTAATAGTGGCTTCAAAGCATCCTTTGGGCATAAACTCAAATATAACACTCCATAACATCCTAGAAGGTATGCTGAATTCGCTTTTTTCTTCGGATCAATTGATGTGTAATGAACAATCGTTTGTTTATTCAAATATAATTTTAATTTCTCGTTTAATAATTTACAATATTTATAAACACACCCCAAATTTAACGGCCCAAAATCTGAATAATAATTTTCGTAAACTAGCTCGTTGTCTATACAAAAATAATGTGTGTCAATGGTATCTTTAAGGACTTTCCCTTGTCTCACAGTAGCAAAATATAGAACATTCTTTATGTATTCGGTCGTAAATAATATATCAGGGCTTCGGGTCATAATTATAATAACAAAAAATAACATAATTTCCTATACATTTCCATTGCTTTATTTCTTTAAAGTTTAAAATAATAAAGTCAGGTAAATAATATCACTAAATCACTAATTTATCACAAGCATTATTATTTAGTAAAAATCCACAAAAATAAATTGTTATATGAAATGACGTTATAAGTCACTTGTTTTAAATTACCCGCCACATCTAAAATAAATTTACAAGTTGCTAGTATCACTATTTAATTGATTCATAAAAAATATCAATATACTTTATTAATAACAATTCAAAACACAATCATTTACATCTGAGTAAGTATTTATTAAATGGTTTTCTGAAAATGAATGCTATGATTATTGTAATTTTTTTGCGTTAATGTTGCCATAGTTTCTAAACTTGACAGCCCTAGTCTTTTTCCGGTACGCAAGGTAAACTGTCAATCGCTTTGTGGTGTATTCTGCTAAATCTTAAAATATTTCTGTGATCTTGCGCTTAAAAGTGTCCATAGTTTTTCTATAAAATGTGCCAAACGTATTTAATCAGTAATAAATCATATTTCAGGTCGTTATTTTGTCAGAAACCATGGCCGATGTTGAAGTGTAAGTAAAGTTGTTTTTATGCTATAGTAATCACTTCATTCCACTTTTCTATCATATTTTAGAAATAATAAAGCTTATTATTTAGTATTTTAATTATTTAAGGGTTTATTGAGACATTTAAATATCGTAAACATGTTGTCAACATAACCTATAAAATGATAGTGTCCCCTCGTAACTTTCAACATTTAAGCAATTTTTTTCATATCCATAATCTTATCTGAGATTATATTGCTTTTTTACACAATTTTTCAACAAAGAATTACCTTTAATGGCTATAAAATTAACTTCTAAAGATCTATCTTTGCAAAATGTAAACCACTCTTTTAAACCTTCAACCTCAAACGTATGAGAAGTATACGCCCCTTTAAAAAAATAAACCCGTAATTTAATACAAAAGTACAGTAAATAATAGGATTTAAGTAACATTATAATAAATTAGGCTGTTAATTCTAAATCATAACTAATTATGGATAACAAAATGCCCTGCCACTGCGTAACATAAGTAGAACTTGCTTATCTATTTGTCAATGCGTTCATTATATTGTTTATTGTATTATCATTCTCAAATTGTTCAATTCCCGTTAGGTCAATCCCCCTTTTCAAGTTTTTCAGATATTTTGCTCTTAGAAGTTGCTCTTCGTATAAACAATGTGTCATGTTGTTATAATATTTATTTCTTTATAGTGAGGTCCCCCCCAACCCCGTCCTGAGCGGCGGCGCCATGGATGTAAACACAGCTCTGCAGGAGGTCCTCAAAACCGCCCTCATCCACGGAGGTCTTGTACATGGTCTCCATGAGGCTGCCAAGGCTCTTGACAAGTAAGGAGTTTATTCATAATAAAAATCACCTTGCCTACCTTAAAACAACAGTACAGCAATGAGTAAAATATCCATTAGTGTTATTTGCATGTGGTGGATTTTTTGATTAATTGAGCAGTTAATGTATTAAACTTTAACAGATAGGTATTGCATGCTGTCGATATCATGATTAACAAAATATACTTTTTGTAAAAGCAATTATTAAAGTTGAACATAATTAATGAAAAATTTGGAATTTGCAGTCGCTTTGTAGTTATCTTTTTAAACCTAGTAAGAAGGGTTTCGTAAGTTTAACATGGGGATTTAATGTTAATTTTAGTAGGCCAGTTTTACAGAAGATATAATAATTATGGCAATGGAATTGACCAATATTCTCTCATTTTGTGGCTGTTTTAGTCACATTTTGTGAGGAAATATCTGTCATGAGGTGCCTAATGATGGATCTGCTCCATTGCCAATATAAATGCACACGCATAGTACCACATTACTTAGTAATCTAGACTGTGGCCTCCCATGTGTGCAACATTATTCTTAAGATATTTTTAATTTTATATTCATTTCATCATCAACCCATATATGCGCCACTGCTGGGCACGGCCTTTCTTTACAACTGAGAGGGTTTAGCCCTTAGTCCACCATGCTGGCCTAGTGCCGGATGGCGGACTACACACCTAAGAATTTCCCATGAACTTTTAGGTGTGCAGGTTTTATCACGATGTTTTTGTCCACCATTAAAGTACGTAAGAATTCTTTGTGAATACACACATAATTTCGAAAAGTCTAAGGTGTGTGCCTGGGGTTTGAACCTGCAACTTTCGAGATTCTCGACCACGTGCCTAAACCTCGAGGCCATCATGACTTGCAATATTATATTAGCATACAGGGAAGGATATTTATCTAGCTTCAAGATTTTTTGTATTGACCTGACTGTTTTTATTATGCAAAGTAAAGCATGCAACAGAAACTTGGAAAAAGATGCGGAATCAATCAATTGTTTGTTAGAGTCAAACATGTAGTCATAAACCCATTGTATAACATACATTTGTAATATGAGTTACTTTCTTTATTGACCTGACGTAAGCACTAATTTAAAAATTAGCAAGGAATTTTTGTATTTGTGCACATTTTGCAGTTCATGTGACATTCTTTCTTGGATTTACAGGAGGCAAGCTGTGCTCTGTGTGCTTGCCGAGAACTGTGATGAGGCAGCATACAAAAAGCTTGTGCAGGCTCTCTGCAATGAACATCAGATCCCACTTGTAAAGGTACAAAAAAAATGTTTATAACTTTATGGAATTACTTGACATTGGCTAAATGCACAAGAAGTGCGAAGGCATTATATAAATTTAAAAAAAAACTATGGAAACTCGAGAAATTTCTTTAGGCATTTGGTAATATTTTCGCTCTGCACGAGTCTTCCTGGTTACATATCAGTGATGATAAGTTGGAGCGAACATTAAAATGTGTGCCCCTATGGTGACTCTCATCATGCTGAGTCAACTTTCCTAGCATCCAAACATTTAATTATTGTTATTATATACGGGAAATAATCTTAATTGGTACGAAATTTAAGTAATTTCCATGTTTATTTCTATGTGACGTAAATAAAACGCATTTCCGTGTGAAATTTAAACTCTACTTCCAAAACGGTGTTGAGTGGTGTCTTAATAAATTTAAGTAATTTCCATATTTATTTCTATGTGACGTAAATAAAACGCATTTCCGTGTGAAATTTGGACTCTACTTCCAAAACGGTGTTGAGTGGTGTCTTAATAAAATATTTTGTGTCTTGCACATTATTTTGGAATAGGAGAAATTATTTTTCTTTAAACATGTTATTAACTTTTTGATGTGATCAGGTTGACAACAACAAGAAACTCGGCGAGTGGGCCGGTCTGTGCAAAATTGACAAAGACGGTAAAGCTAGGAAGATCGTTGGCTGCTCATGTGTGGTCATCAAAGTAAGTATTTGTCTAGTCTATAAAAAAATAGTCACTTAAGCTTATTCACATGTGTCTTCTGAAATAGACAAAAATAGAGTGTAAAGGCTTAAATATGATAAAGTCCAGATGTTATTTTAAGTTTTCTGGTGTAATAATATTAAAAATATAGAGTAAGATTGCCTGTTTGCGCTCAGCACGAACACTGAAGCTTTTACCGAGTTTCCGTGACGAAATTACGGCGCTAAATAGAATCGAGTGACCCTATGGTGCCGCGTACTATACGCAAGCAACTTTCCTATCACTCGTACAGGCATATATGAAACTTACTATTATTGCGAAATAAATACTCGCTCCTTCATAATACATATTTGTGATGTATAAAAAATTGTCAGCATTTACTAGGATTGGGTTTTATTGTAGGTAAACTAAATATAGAATTTGTGTTTAAGAGTAATGACTGTAGTTGTGATAGAATTCGATTCATTTTAATGTTTGTCTCTCCCACATTCTAATGGAAATGTTTTTTTACAGGATTTCGGTGAAGAGACGCCAGCGTTGGATGTGCTCAAAGACTACCTCAAGTCGTCGAGCTAATCCCTAGGTGTTATGGCATAAGTTAAATAAAAAACCAAAAAAATTGAAACATGTTTTATTGAATAAGTTAAACTCAATTACACTAAATGCAACACATTCTTCATTAAAATAAGAGGGACTACATAAACTAGTTAAAGTGTAAAATTATACACAGAACTTGGCATATTGATCACAGAAGTCCTTATGTTTGGGCCATTCCTGCACTTGACATTCTCTGTAATGAAAATCATACACTGACATAATTTACCGACTCACCCCAGTTTATACGAATAAAGTTACTGTGAAAAAGTTTTTTAACCTAATGTGAAAGTTACTATTTGATTGTTGTTTGGTCTTAACCATTGATATTGATTCAATACACTTACGTAACCCAGACAGCTAATTGGCACCCCTCATAAAATTGAGACATTTTAAATCTGTATTATTACCACAAACCTTACATACAATTGTATGTAAGTGACACTTAAGTGTCACTCCCATGGAATAAAAACCTTGTATATAAAATGCAGAATGTATTCCTAACAACCACATACATTTTATACCTATGGTTGTATGGAAGACGATCAATTTTTTTCTTTTTTGTCGTGATTTTCTTTAACGCCAAGGGGTTTGTAATCACCTTAGCCATTACCTGCCCTAATTTCCGATCACGGTCTGAATACACCCTGTATATTTTTAAGTGGCCTGCAATAAAGTTGTCTATGGTAGGCTACTCGTACTTACCGCCCACAATACCATTCAGTCTTGCACCTAGAACATTTCTTGGTGGCGTTTTCCCCACATTTAGCGCACTTGGCGCCTCCACTGTCGAGTGCGAGCGCCGCGTCACTCGTGTAAGATTCCAGAAGCTTCTTGGCCATTTCTCGAGACTCCTCCGACCCGTCCAAGTGGAAGTGCTTCAGTTGGGACTTCGCTAATGATTTTGTCTTTTTGTGCACTTGTTTCATGTACGATTCTTTGATCTATTAATGATAAATACACCCAATCGTAATTCGTAACACATATCTAATACTAAACTAAGATACAAGCTACGTATTGTGGCTATAGAAAACTACGAGAGACTATATAAACTCTTGTGATATTTCATATTTGTGCTTCACAGAAATATTTGCTTCGATGCGGGGATCGAAACCGCCATCTCTCTTCTTATTAATTGAAGGTTAACCGACTAGTTTTAAATCGTTGTTCTGTGATATATTTTTACCTTCTTGGTCTAACCTGGCAATTGGTATTTGGTACTACATTTCTACCTAATTTAGCTCTTTTTAAATGTATTAATAGTATAAAACCATACCATAATCTTATTGAAGGTAAATAAAACATTGAATAATGAGATGGTTTCTACCTCTTACTTCCCGTATCAACTGAATTAACTATGATTTGAAACATGCACAATTGATGATTAAACCCTAATAAAAAAATACCTGAGGGACAACTTCAATGAGGGTGCACCCAGGGTTCTTGACAGAGCAGCAGTTGGCGCGGTTGTGTAGACTGGAGTAGTCGCCGACCGACAGCCGGCATAAGAACATTTTCAGGTCGCCCAGCGGCGGGATTTGATCCAGCATCGTCTCCGTCATCTTGGCTTGGAGCTGATGGAATAGCAAAAAAAGCTAGATAACTTACAGAAAAATTTACATACAGTGTCACAGACTAACATATGTGAAAGCAATAAGTAGTATGATAGTACCGAACAAAGTGGAGAAAACTATATTTATTTTTCCAATTCTATTTTCTTTCTAAAGGTTGTCTATAAAAATTTGCCTAGAGCGGCAAATCCTCCACATGTAGGTACCTTTTATTTAGTTTGGTGTTTCTATTTATTATTTTCTACAAGAAAGAGTAAATAAATAAATAAAGTGGAGATTCGTGGTCTCCATGACTTATGAACAGATTTGAAGTTCCTTACCCTGCAGAACGTATTCCGTCGGCACTCATCTATTGTGTAGTGATGAACGAGTCGTGGTTCTAGCAGCAGTTGGCGCAGACACAGCCACAGCTGCGCTTCGCTGCGGTGCAGTTGCGTCATGTCTTCCTCCACTGGCTTGCACCAACGACCGACTGAAATATATAACGTGTACTCTCTTTACTCCTTCGGCATGTGATCGAGAGATCCTAGATCGGGCAGAATTATTGGGCTTTTCCATTTAAAAATCTTAGTAAAATTCAACATAAGGAGTAGATATAACAGAAGGCTTAAAATAAGCCCGGTAATAGAATAAGCCACAATAGACTAGTATTACACGAAATATAACATGAATGGTGTAAACTTTGTAGAAATACACCTCCGGAAATACATACGGTCTATGAGGACGCATATACCTACAGCATGTAAAAAATTAACAATACAGAATTAGGGATTTTCCTTTCCTAAAACAGTAATTAATGAATGAATGAACAGTAATATCCAATATGAATAATTAAACCATTAATAATATATAATATGACCATGACTTGCGTATTACGTGGGACTTGAGTATAGTAGTTAGTTGGTTTCACCTTTACTATAGGTACTCAGACAGACTGCAATTTACGTACCTACATTCCTATTTTCAGACAGCTACAAAGGCACAGTAACTAAGTACTACTATAAACTTACAATTGAATATCTGCAAGTCTCCATTGTCGTTTTTCTTCTTCCAAGGTTCGTGCATTATCAGATGACACAGGATCGAAGGTACATCCTGTACTTTATACAGATTAGTGGCGAGGGAAGCGCCGATCCCAGCCGCCTCCATATGCTCTGCTAAATAGCTATAAAACAAATACACCCGACGGTAACTTACACAGTTCTGACCCCACACAGAGACGATTTTTTTGTCGTGGGTATCAGAAACTGCGCCAAATGATTCAATCCCTTAAATACCTACTGATACTGGAAAAAAAATACCTATGGATCACACAAAATAGAATCCACGACCTCTTGTTTGAAAGCTGATGT
This sequence comes from Hemaris fuciformis, assembly GCA_907164795.1. Lineage (NCBI taxonomy): Eukaryota > Metazoa > Arthropoda > Insecta > Lepidoptera > Sphingidae > Hemaris > Hemaris fuciformis. The sequence continues at coordinate 4,376,594 of OU015455.1, read as the reverse complement.
CTAATATTGCAGCATTATGTAGAATGCATTGTATTGAATTGAGAAGTAGGTAAATCGTATTGAAAATTATAATTGCAGATCTATGTCCAAGAACACAGGAAGACAAAACATGGTAAAATTCTTCTAAAGCACTAAATGCCTACTAAAGCGCGAGACTGCAAGGTTGATCCCCACACCAAGGCAAAAATTGTTTCTGCTCTAGATATTTGTTAGAGCAAAAAGTTTCTCATGGCATCTGATCCTTATTAGAGCTTATTTCATTGTTCTCCATATTTATCTATGGAACTGTTGGATGTATTTGTTGCTTACCGCACTATGGAGATGCATCGCATGCTGATGTCGAACTGCAAGTCTCGCTTCTGCCGTTCTAGTTCCTCAATGGCGGTCTCGCATTCCATCTCCTTCGCTGTCACCGGCTTTAGGTAATCATTACTGTTGGGTTTGGAAAATGAGCAGTGGAAAAACTGTTTTTCTAATTTTATTACTCAATTTAAGACACAAGCTTGGAAATTTCTAGAGGTTTGGTCGAATTGACTTTTCGAAGCTGTGGGTGCATAACTTAACTGAGCTTTCAAGCTGGGCTAGGGGCATACATTCGTTAGTTGAGGGGATGTTCGATTCCAGGATCGGGAAAAATGTTGAAAAAATGTTGAAAATGTGCTGGTAAACAGCGACTATCTCAACCTTTATTACTTAAAACAACATAGGAGTAAGTACATTCATCAAATTCTGCCAACATTTTCAAGAATACAGGCGCGATGAGCCCTGTACTTACTTAATAAGCGCGACCAATGCGGTAAGCTGGTCTAAGGCATACTGCAACAAGTCGATGGCGACGTCACTGACGCAAGTGGCGCCATCTTCGTGAAACAGCACAGTTTCCAGTAGACCTACTGCTGCAGCTTCGTGGTACAACTGTGCAGAATTATTAAAATAATAGCCATGTTATTAGGTACCTATGCCCAGGGCTGGGCAAAATACATGCTTTGCTTTAATTGAAATACAAATTACAAAATACTGTATCGCAAGTAATTAAAATACAAAATACATTTAAGTAAGGTATTTGAAATACAAAATACAGTATTTTATCTATTTTTAATTGAAATACAAAATACAAAATAATGCATATTTATTTGTTTAATAGTTTTTTTTTGAAGGCGGTTTTTGTTTTGTTATTGCAGGTCCTGATGAGCACAAACTTAATACTAAATGAAGGCTAAATGTATTTTAATAAATGTATTTTGAAGCCTCGAGTATTTGAAATACTAATTACAAAATACTTCGGCTTCACGTATTTAAATACAAATTACATTTTAAGAAAGTAATTAAAATACAAATACAAAATACGTATTTGTATTTCAATTACGTATTTCAATTACAAGTAATTCAAATACTGCCCAACCCTGCCTATGCCTCAACTAAGTATATCCCATAATACCTTTAGAATATGTAATATAATAATAATAACACAGATTGTGGGAGGCCCAGGTCAAAATGCTTTTAGTCGCAATTTCTATATTTTCTCCCCCTTTACTATTTTCGAATCATTTTAAATATTGCTATGTCAAATTACAATAAAAGTACAATCTTAATACAACAAGTCTACTGATTTAGCCTAATTTACTCCCAAGGAATGATTAAGGCAAAAAGTTGTTAAAAATGCAAAGTTATATAAGTACTAAAAGTTGGTCTATGCAAATTACTGAATAAAATACTTGCAGTGTTATTGAGAACTTTTGTCAATCATTCTTTATCCCTGGCCATAGATGTCAAAGTCAAGTCGTGATGGCTCTAGGTTTAGGCACGCGGTCGAGAATCTTGACGGTCGCGGGTTCAAACCCCAGGCACACACCTCTGACTTTTCGAAGTTATGTGTGTATTTACAATGAATCATCACGTACTTTAACGGTGAAGGAAAACATCGTGATGAAACTTGCACAACTAAAAGTTCTTAGGAATTTCTTAGGTGTGTAGTCCGCCAACCCACACTAGGCCAGCGTGATGGACTAAGGCCTAAATCACCTAAGTTGTAGATGAGGCCCGTGCCCAGCAGTGGGACGTATATGGGCTGATGATGATGATAGTGATGGATGGCCTATATCAAAGATGAAAAAATATTTAAACACAATATGCATATGGCGCTCTACAGTCTCTGCCTACCCAAAAGGGAGACAGGCGTGAGTTTATGTATGTAGTAAAATATTTACAATAAAAATGTTAACTAATATTCTTACCACCATATAAACCCCGAAAGTGTTTTCCGGCGCTGGTTCAAGTTTTATTATTTGCGGAAATATTTTGGTGCGCCATACTTGTATACAGATCGCTTCGTATACAAGAACGGGTAACTGTAATTTAACATTTGTTTTTACTTGAAAATTTACTATAATAATTTTGAAAAAGATAGCAAACAATACCTTTCCACAGGAAATTAGTGTTTCTTTCGTAAATTCTTCTTGCAAAGACGACGCTTCCAAAACTGCTTGTTGGTTCAGTTTTTGCAGTCTTACATGCCAATCTACCCACCTTCATACAAAAATAATAATATAACAAGCGATAGAATAGTAGTCTGATAGCATTATATCGCATTTATACTTACGCCTTGTTACCAATGAGCTCCAAGCGGGAAGGTTCCATGCTTTCGACAAAGAAATCCAGTTCACCCGGCTGAAGGGCACTCAATTGAGGATCCTTTTCTACCATTTTAAAAATATTTATTTTATTGTAATTTGAAATTCTAACAAGCTTACCACTAGCGATCTAAAATAGCTACTTCGTAACTATGGAAACGTTTGGTCTATTACGATTTGAATATACCCGCGACAGGAAGTGAAATATTATGTCCACTGGAGAAAATATTTCACATTTTATTTTAATTTTTATTTAATTGTGCTTATTTATTAAATTTATGTACATACATTATTTAAAACAAAACAATGAAAAGAAAGTTGCAAAACCGCTTCAGTTCATTCACCATTATAGGTGTAAAAATAACAAAAAATAATACTTTTATTGCTTAAAAATTGTTTAATTAACAATTCTTGTTTTTGTTAAGTCAATGCTATTTATTGAAATAAAAATTAAACTTTTCGTTAATAATTCGTTTTATGTGTTGCCATATAGATAAATTACAAAAATGGCGACTGGCGGAAGTCTGTTTTCTCTGTCTTTCTTTTGATAACTTGACACACGTGCCGCGTGGAGTTTTGCCCCGCAGGTTAATAGAAATTTAATATTTTTGTACATAATTTGGTGCTATTAAGTTTAAATAGTTTCTAAGGATCCTAATTTAAGTGTTAGTATATAAATTTGTTGAGTGATAACGTGAAAAAGTGAAAAAAATCGATGGGTGTATGGGTGACATGCCGCCGAACATATCCATTATTGTTTTTTCTTCTCAAACTATCAATATTTATTTGCTGCAAACGTCCTTAATTCTCATTTAGTCTATAAAATATGATAATATGAGTGTTTTATTGCTATCTACATGGCTTAATTTTTTCGTTTGTGGTCATAACCTATACTGTATTTGGATGTAGCATGAAGCATTTCCGATTGGTAGCAACTTTATTTCTAAACATAAGATAATGCTGATATTAATTATATGAAAGTTTAATTTTAACACGGATTACATTAATAAATCAATTGTAGGTAGTATTATACTGAAAAGCTCATAAACAATAAGGTTATGTTGTGCCATGGCTCTAACACATTTTGTTATTTAGTAAAAAAAATAAACTTAATATTTTCTTATTAACGTATAGCTTTCGTTAAGATACTCGCTGACAAAGCTATCCAAATAATTCTTTGCCAGTATTTGAACCACTTTAGCTTTATTTTGCGTCAACATAAAACATGCAGTGCGCTCTTTCTACTCATAAAGTATTTACTATTTATCCCGTACTTTCTACCGCAATTTCGACAGCGTTAAATAAGATTTTCGGGCGTAATAATATCGTATGCTAATCTGAGCAAACCTGCTATGCATGCTAAGCCTGTTTATATTCCCAATTTCATCAAGATCTAGTCAGTAGTATCAGTGTGATTGTATAACTTTATAATAAAAAATAGAATACCATGTAGAAATATCTATATACCTTAATTTCATACTGAAATAATTAAATGTACACTATCTGTTAAGGATAACAATAAGTTATAATGAAATACTTATCTGTACAAATATATTTTCAGCACAATGGTTGCGACTACAGAAAAGAAGGCTCCGGCTGAGAAGAAGCCCGTGAAGGGTAAAGAGGACAGCAAGAAGCTGCCCGCTGTCCCTGAATCAGTCCTCAAGCACCGCAAGAGGAGGGAGGCACTCCGCGCTCGCCGTCTCCAGGTAAATATTATCTGAAGTCGGCCTAAGTTAACCTTGGGCTTGTAACTTCAGTTATATTGTGATATACCCACCAATTTCATTTATACATGAAAATCTTATCTTAAAGAAACTGTAGAAGAAAGTATGAAAAAGTGTTTTAAAATGGAGATATTAATGGAGTAAAAGTGGTGCCTGATTCTAATATATCAAATTTTCAGTGTAAAGAATAAAAACTATGGAATTGTATGGAGTATGTTCTATAATTTTTAGACCCTAACATTTTAACATTTTACATTAAAAAATGTAACAATGAAGGTATAGGTTGTTTAAATGATGATTCTTATTTTCAAGGCATAGTTCATCTGAATAAAGATGCTGTCAACTTATCACATCTGATTGTTAATATAATTTCTTAGTCTGTTTAGTATTTTTGGCAGATTCTACATATTTTGCTTGTCCACAGATCACACTTAAGAGGCGTACATCTGCCATCAAGAAGAAGAAGGAAATCTTCAAGAGGGCTGAACAGTATGTCAAGGAATACCGCATCAAGGAGCGCGATGAGATCAGGCTAGCCAGACAGGTAAAAAAACTTTTATTACAAAATATTTACTTGATTAATGCATTAGACTACATGCCAAATAATAATTCAACTAAGATAGAAACCAGCTGCATAACAATTGTATGGCTAAACATCAGATATGAATGAATTTTTTTCTAGTAACAATGCTTGTTGCTTGTTTTATGTGGTCTAAAAATATTAGCCCATTACAGTTTTTCCCTGATTAGAAGTCTTAACTGCCATATTGTTTTATTATACTGTGCCTATTACTTCCTATAATGCACTTTCTATTCAAATCTAAATATTTAGCAGTTCCTGTTGTTTTCCTGTATAGCATTATGCACTCATTGTTTAAATGAAACAGTTTTATCATTGTGTCTGCCAATAATTCTAGATTATATTTTATATCTGGACATACCAATTTCTAAAAAGTTGAAAGGTGTATAAACTGACCTAGCAACGCATGAATCCTAAAACTCAACACATTCCATGGTCATTATGTGTATGTCCTTGTATTAACTGCATTTATCATGAGGTGCCAATGTGCAACTCACTGATTACATTGAAAAAATAAGGTGTTTTTATTTTTGTACTATATTTTTTTTTCTTTACAGGCACGCAACCGTGGTAACTACTATGTTCCCGGTGAAGCTAAGCTCGCTTTCGTCATCCGTATCCGTGGTATCAACCAGGTTTCCCCCAAGGTAAGTTAATGACACTTTTTTTATAATAGAGCCTAAATGATATGATATATCATAGATACTGTAGGACGATCTAAAATTTTCTGTCATGGTCAAAACAACAAAAGTTATGTGTTACACCTTTCACTACCTTTGTTTAAATCGAAATATTGCATGCTATACAGATTTATCTCAATCTAAATTGATTATTCTTTATTTTTGTTCGTGGTCTTGTTTAGATTAAAGAGTAATAAAGCTATATTATTTCATTTTCTGTTCTATAGGTGCGTAAAGTCCTGCAACTGTTCAGATTGCGCCAGATCAACAACGGTGTATTCGTAAGGTTAAACAAGGCCACCGTCAACATGCTCCGTATTGCTGAGCCTTACATCGCGTGGGGATACCCCAACTTGAAGAGCGTGCGCGAGGTATGTATACTTACATGTTTTTGGTTTCAGATGATGTTTCAGTCCATATTTGCTCACAAACCCTCTGATGGGCCTCAAAACATAAATTAGTGTTACAAAAAAAATTCTTAAAATTATTTATATCAAATGCAATAATAACCTTATAATTTCAATAAAATAACTTGGTTTAGGAAAATAATTCATTCTTTAAAGTTATTCATCAATAAATTTAGTTCCTCATAATTATTTTTTGTGTTTAGTTGGTGTATAAACGTGGTTTCGCCAAGTTGCACGGCCAGCGCATTCCCATCACATCCAACTCTATTGTTGAGAAGAGGCTCGGCAAACACAACATCATCTGTATGGAAGACCTCATCCACGAGATCTTCACTGTTGGTGAGAAGTTCAAGGTGAGTTTAAACATGTTTAATACTAGCGGTGGGGCTCAGATCTGCCCGGGCGCAATTTGAATCCCATACTCATTCAACAGGAAACTACATTTTTTTCGGGTTCAGTAATTTTTGCGTTTATTTTATTTATTTATATTATTAGTATAAGTTTAAAATTAAATATTGCGAAAATTGTATTTTCTGTTACGTGTTTATAATTTTAAAGTTTTTTAAGAAATAGGATAGGGTAGATTGCCTGCTTGCGCTCAGCACGAACACTGAAGCTTGTTCCGAGTCTCAGTGACGAAATTACGGCGCTAAAGTGAATCGAGTGACCCTATGGTGCCGCGTACTGTACGCAAGCAACTTTCCTATCACTCGTACAGGCATATTATCAATAAATTGTTATATTATAAAAGCATTGGATATATGTACAATGTACATACAAAAATCATTTTTAGAGCAGATAGATTTTTTCAACTTTACCGTGAGGGTATTTAAAATTTTATTCATTAATATATTCATTGTTTTATGTAGTACGCGAGCAACTTCCTGTGGCCCTTCAAACTGAACAACCCCACCGGCGGCTGGCGCAAGAAGACCATCCATTATGTCGACGGAGGTGACTTCGGAAACCGTGAAGACAAGATCAACGAGCTCCTCAGGAGAATGGTCTAATTAATAAATAGATTATAATTTTACTCTTTGTTTTATTTACTACATATACATACTATATAAACTTATTTTTTTAACGTATTTGAATAGGTAAGTAATAAACAATTGTTTTAGCAGACTTGATTATTTTAATATGTTTAAGCATATCTGACTAGTAGTTATAATTATGTTCCTCTTTTCGATTCTATTAATATAATATTTTTAACATGAATTAATGCTGTAAAATATAGTCCTAATTCCGATATCGTATACAGGGTGTCCCAGCAGTCGACGATAACCCGGAAACGGGGAATAGCCCAAGTCGTAAGAGTTATCAGAAAAATATTAAAAAAAATATAAGTTATGTATTTAGAAAAATATAGGGATTTCAAAAAAATCTAGAAAATCTACACCCTGTGACGGTTTTTTCACTACTGTTGCTGCAAATCTCTACTTTTTTAAATTATTATTTTTGTTATGTAATCCTGAATAATGCCTCTGCAAACTGTTATCCAACATTTAGAGCCACCTTGCTATACTTCAACCACATATTTGGAGGACAGTCAGTTAAATTTGGGCGTATGATTAATTTTTAATATGCGGTTTGGTAAACAATGTCATTTTCTTCCGAAGTATAGCAAGGTGGCTCTAAATGTTGGATAACAGTTTGCAGAGGCATTATTCAGGATTACATAACAAAAATAATAATTTAAAAAAGTAGAGATTTGCAGCAACAGTAGTGAAAAAACCGTCACAGGGTGTAGATTTTCTAGATTTTTTTGAAATCCCAAAGTTTTCTAAATACATAACTTATATTTTTTTAAATATTTTTCTGATAACTTACGACTTGGGCTATTCCCCGTTTCCGGGTTATCGTCGACTGCTGGGACACCCTGTATAGAACTAGTAGTCTTTGCTTCTAACACAATCTTTATTCTATATAAAAGAAAAAATTTAAAAATCACTATTTCTATTAACCCTTACGAAACATTCACATTGGTAAAGCACCTATTATATTTCTCTCAAATCGTTCTGAGAGTGGGATAAATTCTTCTATTTCAGAGCCTTTCGTAATGCAAGTCCTTACTGCCTTTTGTATGTTCTGAAACAAAATAAAATGAATATTAGTCCTTATATTTGGGGTCAGAAATTCATGCAATAACACCCTGAAAAATCTTGCATGCCCAAGAGTTTACTATAAAGTTTTAAGGATTATCAGTTATCAAGTGTACAAACACTAGGCCAGTGTGTAATGGAGTAGGGCCTGTTGTAAAATCCTGTACCCAGCCATCATTGACTAGTTCTAAGCTTTCTACCACCCTGCCATACCATGTAATAAGCAATGCACTTTTAACCATCAAATATTTATTTCGCAAGATCATGCTTAACTTAAAGACTTACCTCAACAGTTGTATAAAATGTGTGACTGATAAATTCTTCTTTGGGTGTGTAACTACCCTCATTATAAATCAGTTCAGCAAAGAAATTTCTGATATCCAATGTGATTTTTAAATTTCCACTACTTATCCTCAGTACAGGGTTAGAGAATCCATCATTAACAACTTCTACTTTAACTTTCACATTATCTACTATGACAATAAAATTGTTTTTGGATTTAAGAAAGTCATCTGAAGTATATTGTTGAGATAAGACACTATATGTTTTGGAATTTAAATGCTGTTTGCAATAATTTGAGTTCTTTAATACTTCAGGGTAGTTTTTAGGTAGTTTAACATACATAGACCATTGATTCTCTTGGGTTGTAAGTTTTGATATATCTGTAAATTTGAACAGATCTTTGTACACATTTTGAGTAACTTGTAGTAATTCTTCTTTAGCTACCAGTGGATTTTTTAAGCATAATATTTTATCATTAACATTATTAGTCTTTATAAAATGTTGAGAATTTAATAAAACATGTTTTCTGTATAACACTGTCCAACTGATTTGTTTCTCATCATATGCTCCAGGAATATTTGTAACAAATGCTATATTGATATTAATTCTTGTTGATGCTGTTTTTAATGGTATTAAATAATTAACCATTTTTAATTGTTCCACCAACTTAATACTTGTAGTCTTAAGCAATTTATTTTCATCAGAAAATGAGATGTGTATTTTCATATCAGTAAATAAATTTGATAGTATATTGTTAAATATGCTGTGTACTGTATTAACAAGAATATTGATTAGGAAGAAACATGATTCTGGTTTAAAATATTCCTCAATTTCTTCAGTTAATGTTATAGGGGCATATTCCTTTATGGCATCTTCATAGCTTTCATGAACGATTACTTTAGTATGAATAACATCATTCATAATGTCTTGTCGGTTGGATAAAGACAGAGCAGTAATGTAGTTTTCCTCTTTGCTCAATTTTTTTACAAGTTCTTCATTTTTCTTAATTTGGCTCATAATTTCATTTAAGCATTCTGAGTTATTTATAAGTTTTTCTGCTGGTGAATAATCATTAGCATTCTGTAAATTTGCACATGCCTTTTCATCATTCCTGAATATGTAAATCAAATTTGTAAATGTGGTACAAATAATATTGTTGTTAATTTGAGTAAAATCCTTTACTTGTTTTACAAATAGTTTGTTGAAATTTATTTCTTTTGAATATATATTCTCCGTTTTCCACATGGTGGAACCATCTGTGTGGAGCATTGTGTTCTTGGAGACTAGAAATTTGTATATAGCTGTATTTAAATGAATAATTACTGGTTTTATTTTGGTATCATTGACAGAAATTACAATAACAGTTCCAACAGTGAGTCCTAAGACTATTTTTAAATCATCATCTTCAGTTATTTGAATGTCACATATTTCTGATGGACACAAATAGAGATTGACCAGCTGAATGTCATCTTGTGCCATTGTAGGATAAATAATGCAAGCATATATGCTCTGTCTATCGAGACTTAAGACAATCATGTTGCTTTGAGTAATTAAACCCTTTTCCACATTAAATAATTGCTTAATACTGTTATAATTACCCTCTGCAAGCGTGTGGCTTTTAAAAATGTATTTTTGTTCTTTCCTGATGCACACAGGCTGTTCTTTATCAAATAACAAGATATGCTTTTGATCTAGATGAAAATCTCTGTTAATTTGATGTAAATCCATGCATAAAATGTCGTTGGAACATTGTAAAGTTAATAAATAGTCAGTGTTATGCTTTGCAATCGCCAAAACATTCTGTTTTCGCGGTTGAAAACTGGTTTTGAGTCTTTTCTGTGTAGGGTTTTTAAATTTTAAGGAGATTATATGTATATTGCCACCACAGTCTAAACATACTATATGATTATTAAATAACAACAAATCTTGAATCTGAAACTCGGGTTCAATCGTTCTTGTTGTACTGTTGAATTTGAGTTCTTCGTAGATGAAAATTTGATACTTGTTCCATAGTATTGTCAAGGAGTTCGACGCATTGCCATCGATATTTAAACTGCCTATTACTTGTTTATCGCATTTGAAGCAACCTTTCTCTGATATATCCTCGTTTATGTCCATTTTATTCACTATTATTATGAACACAAGTATTACTTCAGTTTATTTTTGAATCCGCGCAAACTTTGGACATTTCGATTTTTTTCGTTCAGAAATAAAGAAAAATGACATGTAACAGTGACTTACCCTACGACGCCATCTCTCGTCGTAGATAAGAAGTAGCCGAGGACTAATTCACTACTAGTAGTCGATGCCAGAAACTCCGTATGGGAAACTTTAGACTTGGGTTTAAGGGGAAATCCTTATCCTTACTAATATTATAAATGCGAAAGTAACTGTGTCTGTCTGTCTCGCTTTCCTGCTAAAACTACAGAACCGATTTAAATGAAATTTGGTATACAGATAGTTTAACTTTAGAGCCTGAGAAAGGGCAGACACGTAAGCATATGTTTTTACAATAAATCTTTATTTAGCAAAACACTTAATCTCAATAACTAAATTATTATTTTTTTGCTTTAAATTTGTTTCCGCAAATACCAGCAAGGAAGTATTCTGAATGTTTTTTTTTGCCTTCCGTATTGGTCCTGCGGCATAAATTCAATTTGGGTTTAATTCTCGGGTCGGGCAAAATCTTGCTGGGATATTTCATTAGAAAATTTACAGCCGAAGCACGGACTTTGAAATTGCACATAAAAACTTATCGCTCGCCCCCTATTCGAGGAACACGGCTAGCGAAACGTGATTGTAGACAATTTATACGTCTTTTTACCCCTTATTATTTTTTCTTTCTCCTGCTCCCGCAGCATAAATGTGTGCGTCGGGTATAGTTGTGTTTAGTGTTGAGGTGGAGTGGCGTCGCGACGCCACAGCGTCGTAATGTAAGGCGTCGCGACGCGGATGCGTTGAGCATAGTTGTGTTTAATGTTGAGGTGAAGTAGCGTCGCGACACCGAGGTGCCGAGGCATAGTTGTGTATAATGTTGAAGTCAAGAGACCTCGTGACACCATAACGTCATAATGTAAAGTGCCTCAACAGAAATGCACCTCTGCCTGCTCATTTGAGGAATAAAGGAGTGAAGTAATGTATGTATATGTTGAATTAATGCTTAAACCAGTTTGTAGGATCTGACATAAATTAAATACAATTTCCAACATCATTCTTTACTTCACGAAACAAAATTAAAGTATACAATGGTAAGAAAAAAATGTTATTATTACAAAGTCCTCTTTATTGTGGCCGCATGGCTTACAAATTGTGGACAAAACTCACTTAAAATTAAATGCTTTTTGACATAAAAATAGTTCTTTATTTTTATGAGGTAAATACATCATGTACATTGATTTGATAGGCAAGAAAAAAATCTATAAATAAATATATACACAAACTTGATAAAATTTTATTTTGTATCTGATCATTAATTCGTTTTGTCACTTAATGTAGACCTGATTAAATTTTTAAAGATATTAGAGTAAATTTAAAGTACAAAACGTTTATCAAATACGTCTGAAGCATGAAGATGAAATTTATCGAATAGTGTCAATTCGTAAAGTTAGTTTCGTATGAACCATAGCAAAAACAATGACACGTCAAAATAGTTTATTTTTGATTTTGAACCAACTTTTCTAATTTTGAGATATTTTATTTGGTAAAGAATTGGAAAGAAAGTATTTCATATATAAAACAAATGGAAATATCTAGAAAAAAGGATGTAATGAATAACTGAATAATCAGACGCAGGTTACAAATGTTCACAAGTTATTTACAAGCCACAATAAATATTAAATACTTAAAACTGTTGGAAAGTACGTAAAATTCGTTTCCAACGTTACGAACTAATTGGCACACTTTCACATTGATTCACTAGCAAAACTATGTTCTAATTACAAACTAAAGAGGTTTCATGTTCTTTATAATCTAAATTCCTTGGACAATCCGAAGCATGGACAAGAAAAAAAAGTGCGTGTGTGTACTTATGTACACGCGTTAGAAGTTATACTTCATACATAAATATATATTTTCTTAAATAATATAATAATATATTATAAAATAATATTTTAATAACTTCATGGTGTCGGTTTTTCATGACAGATTGGGGGGTAAGAGGAGTTGCCAGAGGCAGGGGCGAGTTATATTACTAAAAACGATTTAAGCCTGACCATGCGTGACGTACATATCATATAAGTAATAAATTTAAATTAAGGAAATTAAAATTTTAAATTTAATAAAATCCCCTCTCAGTTGTAGGGGAGGCCCGTGCCCAGCAGTGGGACGTATATGGGCTGATGATGATGAAAATTATAATTAATTCTGACGTCACGACTCGGTCTTGACGGCACGTGACGTGAGCAGAATTTTAAAAGTAAAATCAGATTAAATTAAAATAAATAAAAACTTTTTCTGAATAACTTTTTGGTGTCGGTGTGCGCGCGCATCGTAAAAAATCACTCTCATCATTTTTCCCTAACGCGCCAAAAGAAGTATAACTTCAAAAATATTTGCGATAGCTATGTCAAAAACATTATTTACCTTTACTTATTCAAAAGAAAAAAAGTAATTTGATTACACTATTAGTATTTATTAGTGTAAAGGAATAATTAAAAACTCAACTATTTTTTAATACTGATTACGAATAGATATACACGGTCCAGCTACGGATTGTCTTTAATATCCGTTTAATGAAAAAATTGAAAACTACCATATTATTTACATTTATCTTACTGATATGTGTTCTTATTGCGGTGTATGTTGGTGTTTGTGAACTCACTATTTCGACACAATCTGTTTAAAATCATTGAGCAGTTACAACTATAAATGCTTAAATTAATACTATTCGTTATCTATAACTATATTTACATTTTCTCACAATCATGAGTATTATTATAATTGCACTTTATTTGAATGCGGATCGCCACGTACCAAATAAAAATATATACGCAATTTTTACATTTTCAGTAGGTACTTGACGAGAATGGCATTTTTATGGCTGTTTGGGTGACTCTTTCGCTTGTTAACTTTTTTTTCTAAGATCATCAACGATTTGAATTAACAATTTCGTCGAAAAACGATTTGGTGGGAAAAACTGTTCAAATGGGATTGTTTTTACACAAACAATATTGGGTCTCCTAATTTTTGGATTTGAGTCTCGATTACTGTGATGCTAGGCTATTTGCAAATAATAGGATATATTTTTAATGATTAAAATTGTATAGAAATTCCACACAATTAAAAAAATATATATGTTCACATTATTCTTCCTGTATTAGACATTGGCAGTACTGTTTAGAATAAACAAACAACAGTCTCACAGTTTCAATTTACAAATCGTTTTAAGACTTAACCGAATCCTTAACTAAAATAATATTTCAACTCAAGTCACTTCAAAGATAGGTTCCAGAAACAAAGGCCAAAAGACACTGTCCATGCGTAAAATGTCGAAAGTCACTGTCAATTGTAAAATAAAGTACGTTCTCGTTGCGCGGGTGCTGCGGTGTTCTGTGACACCGTCGTAACGCTATTGTTACTTTTTGATGTCGGGGTCCATTTTTGTTTTGTCCATCGATGACGACACCATGCCGCTTTGGGGGTACAACTTGTCTAAGTGTTTTAGTGACTCGTTCAGGAAGTTCTGAAATCATTCAATAATTTAATCATTAGTAAATTATATTACATACAATTATGTATGTTCAAGCGGTGACTAGTTTAAGAGTTTTGTCATGATATCCTCTGTCCGTTTTATGAGAAATCTTAAAATAATCATCATGTGATTTTGTTTTAGGAGGAACAAACTCTAAAATTAGAACATATTGAAACATTTACACTATAAAAATGTTTTGAGGCCATCAGAATTTGGAGAGATTTTTCGCATTCGTTGTCATCTGGAATCGGAACTGAATGTAAAAATGGAACAAGTCTCGTTTCAAAGTTCAAAAGCACTTTAGCATTAATAGATATTTAAGTTATATGCTATACATTTACCTGTATGGCAGTGAGTGCGGCGACGATGGCTGGGCCGCCAAACCCATGTGAAATGAGCGAAAAGTGCGTAAGGTGGCGCTGAATAGCCGGCTCTAGAAGATGCGGTGGCCGCGTATTACATAGTGGTGACCGGTCTTGATTCAGTAGATCCATCAGCTCCTTTGTCACCTGAAACGATGATAGTGATATCCGTAAGAACTGGCAAAACGGTGTTCATGTCATATTGCATTTAGTGATAAAATAATATCAAGAAACAATGAACAAAAGGAAAATCATAGTGCTTAACCGAATAGTCAGTAATATTTATTTTATGATTAAACATTTAAACATTATCATCATGGATGATTACATAAAAGTGCGGATTACAGAAATTGATAAAAGTCGATTCAACCTTAACAGACAAACATACAGCTTATGATGAAGTAACAATATATTAAATTTGAGTACGATGATAACTTTACCAAAGTCAATAATGAAAATATATGGAATATAAAAGGCCTATTTAATCGTTTCGTGATCGATGTAAAGCGTAGATGACTAAAGAAAAATTTGAGAAGTTTTAAGTATTTACCTGCTTAGTGGCTTGGAGGAGGTCCCGTCGGCGTCTCGCGTCATGCTCCGCGTACTGTCTCGCGAGGTACTCCGCCAGCGCCCGCGCTGGGAACTCGGTCTCACACACGTAGCCGAAGTCTCGAGCTAGGTGTACTGCCTCCGCTGTGAAAATATTCAATATTATAATCACTGCTCTAGTCTTGTTTGACGTAATAGTTTTTGAAAAATATTAAATGGTTATATATAAAAAAAAACTATAAATAGCAACAATAAAGAGCAACTATTTAACATATAAATACACCCAACAGTCACATACATAGTTCTGACACCACATTAGGATACAAGACCTGTGTCGTGGGTAGCAGAGACTACGAGAGACTTTTTATGTGTCACAAACACCAAGACCCGAACCAAATATTTGTGGATCACACAAACATTTGTTTCGGTGCGGGGATCGAACCCACGTCCTCTCGTTTCGCAAGATGGTGTCTAGCCAACTACGTCACGGGGCTGTCAAATTCCCAATTAAATCCACAACGACCATTGTACCATGTCCACTGAGCCTCTCTAAATTCGATGTTTTTAGATACTACAATGCACCAAGTAAAATTTTACAGTGAAGAAGGAATATTTCCTTCACTAGATCATATATTCTCTATATACAAAATATAGCTAAATTAATGTTATGAATGGGACAGTATTCCTTTTACCTTCTACTAATGAAGTGAGCAGTGTCACATTAGCGGCTTTTCTTCTCCCCGCTGGCAAATTAAGTCCTATCTTCTCCAGTTTTTCTCGAAGCAATCGACCACCATTTTTGCTTTTTGCTCTGTAACAAGACACATTAATGGATTAACCTTAGTTGTTTAAGTAGTTTAGTTTAATTCCTGGTGGATGGGATAGTCTGTCTTGTTAAATCAGGTTTATAAGTGTAAGGTCTTTCAAGTTATAATTGAGTTGGCTAGTCGGGCCTGAGCGTTTAATAGTCATCAAAATCCGATAGATCCACATATTACGATAGTATAAACGAGGTCAAAAGTACTTCAACATTGCTTTCCTTTATGACACTTAATAATTTTAAATCAAATTTACCGTTTTCTATACAAAGTTTTAAACCTGCCGTATGACAAAAAAGTTAGCCAATGACATTACACAAAACGGCCAATAAAATAAATAATATATTGAGCAATGAAAACAAACTCATTGACGCTATATTGAATTCTCATTCTGTATTGCTCAGTCAAACGGTTGATTAAATTAACGAAATGTTGTGACAATGGTAAGCGACGTGCTTAATTTGACTATTCATCGCCAGAATGGAAAATTAATTAATTAAAAGCCCATTGTTGCTTTTTATTATAAATACATGTGGTAAATGTTCGTATATTATTTTTTATTTTTATAATCCTTATTTATTTTGCAATACTTAATTATTATCCCAAAATCTGTTAAATAGTACAGGAAATAGGACGTTTGGGTCTCCTTTACTAGATAAAAGTGGGGCGGTAACTAAATTATTAAATCGGTGGAATAGTGCGCGCTGGGCCAACAAAACTTTCCGAGTTTGAATTTGGTTATTTTAATATATGTTTTTGGGGTTTTCTGCCCGGAAATTCTCAACAGTCAGTCGTACGTAATTCAAATAGGTATATTCTCTTTAACGGTAATATGCCCGCTCCCTATTTTATGGGACTAAATAATTGGCGACTAGTAGGAGGTATAAAGTTGCCTCCCCTTTCAAAAAGCAGGTATGGGAGCGTTTACATCTTTACGCAAAAAAGGTTTTAATTTTAATATTGTTAGTTATTTCAGTCATTATCATCAATTGTATTTGATAAAATACCATCATTCATCATCATTTCATTATCAGCCCATACACGTCCCATTGCTGGGCACGGGCCTCCTCTACAGCTGAGAGGGTTTAGGCCTTAGTCCACCACACTGGCCGAGTGCGGGTTGGCGGACTACACACCTAATAACTTTTAGGTGTGCAGGTTTCCTCACGATGTTTTCCTTCACCGTTAAAGTACGTGATAATATTATGTGAGTACACTCATAACTTTGAAAAGTTAGAGGTGTGTGCTTGGGGTTTGAACCCGTGACCGCCGAAATTCTCGACCGCGTGCCTAATCCTCGAAGCCATCACATAGTTTATATTATCGATTACAAATAAAATTCAAATCAGTACTTTCAAAGTTCATCGCTATTGCCCGCTAGATGGACACACTATAAATTGGTTCACTAATGGACCATTTGATTGACGTGACCCATAGAAAGTTGTTTGTTATGAAAATATATCATAGCAAACTACCTTATCTAAGCTTATAATTTATCTATAAAAAAGTATGTAGTTTAAAATCTAAAAACTATATTTTTCTACTTGCCATGCAATTATTTACTTTACTCTATTAAGTTAAAGTTGAAGATGTAGTAGCAATTTTTTCTGATGGCAAATTTAAGTTTGCCAGTATGTGTGTCGATTGTCGAATACCGGCCGACTACTAGTATTCGAAAAATAAATGCTCGTTAACGCTAAATTGTTTTCGATTCTTAACAGCCAGTTTAATAAAGTTGAATAGCGCTTAGTTAAGGATGAATAATCGATAAAAATCAAAGAATTGATTATGATTGAAAGATTTGTAAGTGTCAGTGAAGAGGTTGACAGGTCAACTAACACAATAAAAGTTCTTATAAGTTTATTTAAAAGTATGCAAATTTATGTGTATAAGTCAAGTTGTAATATGACTAATAATTCAATTCACCATTTTATTAATTAATTAACTAAGTAATAATCTTGAATGTATTATGTATTTTCGTTTCCTATTCATTATGAGCATTGAGCAAATAAAACTGTGTGTCGTTTGTTAAGAGCAACAGTTAAACGGTAAACGTAAAACTACTGGTTTTATCACCGACAAATATTTGTACAGTCCACCAATATTTCTACCTTTGATTTGTGTCTGGGTGTTTGCAGACTGTTATGTACTTCTAGATTTACGATAACTTTGTGGATATGTAAATTGAAATCTTTACTTCAAATGTATTTTATTATAATGTAAATAATGGACACGGTGTAAAAAGACAGTAATCGAAAACTTAAAGTTTTTTTTTTTTTTTTTCAAGAAAACAAATAGGTAGTAGTAGGTATACAGGTAATTTGAAAAAGCTTACTTAATATAAATTAGATATATAATACCCACTACGTTTACACGGATTTCATTAACACTAAACATACCATAGCGGGTCAAATGACCCATTTTGAACTTTGCATTGAAAATGCACGTATCATCTTATTGCTTTTGCACATTTGACTTCATGACTTTTTCTAACTAATTAAAATAAAGTTAAATTTAGTATTTTTTGATTTTTTTGTTTTGTTTATTTTGAGTAATACTTGTCGTATACTGTTATCTACCACAACGGGTCATTTGACCCAGAGAGCATTCTTTTGTTTTATAAGCTTATAGAGACATATTGCTTATCGTTTTAGTTGCACATTTCCGCAGGGAGTGTTGCGTAAAGTAGTTCAATCAAAATAGCTGAGAATAATTTCAAGAAAAAAATTCTAAATTTTGATTGGACGTAGCCTTTTAGTGTTTGAAAAGGTAGCAAAAAAGACAAATTCGTTATGGTATCTACGATTTGGAATATTTTTATTGAGAACAGCCAAAACTGTTACAAACCGGGTGGTAATATTACCACAGACGAACAGCTATTTCCGACTAAAGTAAGATGTAGATTTACGCAATACATGCCGAACAAGCTGGATAAATTTAGAAATAAATTTTGATTGGCATCGGACGTCGATAGCTAAGACCTCATAAATGCACTTCCATATCTAGGAAAAGATGAAATAGGCCCCCTTCTGTACAACTCTCTGAATATGTTGTACTCAAACTCATGGAGTCATTTACGAGTTGCGGAAGAACTGTGACCACAGACAACTTCTTCACCAACAATTTTTTTCAATATCTTTGATTTAGCTGGAATAAATGTCTAGATTTTGTACAAGCAAACGACAGTAGAAAATAGCTCGAGACAAGATTTTTTACTCAAGCTAGCAGTAGAACTTGGCGCCGATTTTCGAGAAGCCCGTGAACAAACAAAAGAAAGAATAAATACGAAAAAATCGTTGCCTAAGTCTCCTACAGATGCTTATCAACGTAAACGTGTCAAATAGAATTACTGTAAAGAAAATAAAACCAACAAAATTTTTCTAAATGTAAAAAATATGTTTGCGGAAAATGTACAATGGACACACTTATATGTAAAAAATGCGATGAGCAATAATTAAAATTTCTTATATTTACGTTTGTAATAGTTTTTACGAATATAATAAATTTTGTTTATTTCCTTCCTAACATCCATATTTCATACATTCAAGCAGGAAACGTGAGGTCGGGTCATTTGACCCGCTATGGTAGAAATAGGTATCTAAAAAGTGTTGGTATGATTAGTGTTAAATAAATTAACGCCATTGTAAGAGTACGTGCTATCTTATCAATATATAATCAATAAATATTAAGGTTAACATACATGAAAAAGAAAGAAAAAAAAAACAACAATGCTCAAGTTCTTTTAAAATTGTAGCCGCATCAATTTTAAATTTACTCCTGCTGACAAAGTTACGGTGGTTACAAAAACATTGACGCTAAAATAAATTCCGAAAGAAAATAAAAATTTTGATGTTTTCCTAATTTCCATAAGTAAATGTAGATTGCTATAAGGAAAACGTATTTTTTATTATTATTTTTACCGTCTCTGTGTTTGCAATCACCGTAACCATTAGGTAATGGTTAGATAGGTATCTAATTTTTCAATCACGGTTATTTTTACACCCGTATATGGTTATGATTATTATTATAAATAGTTTTCAAAATAAAGGTGATAAATATTCATAGAGAAGAAAATCTATTTTTTTATATAAATAACTATTCGGTAAGTACTTGTAGATCAGGAGGTATAAGTTATGCCAAACAATTTGATAGGCTGAGTTTACGAAATCTGTATCTTGCGCCCTTCCATTCCTTTCGGAGTTGGTATGCGAATGAAATTCCTTTAAACAAATTACACCGGATCTAATAATGGCGGGGTTGTTTATGGATGATATGTTTATAATTTGAATAATATAATTCGAAAAATAAGATAATTTAGCTGTTTTTATTGTTGACAGCTTTCGTTTGCAGCGGGTTTGAGCCCACATCAGATTTTTACCAGCACATTTTCTAGTGTTGTAACTGAAAATTTCCTAATGAAAAAACACAAACCCGACACCTCTAGATCACACGGCACACAATTGTACCACAGGACCAACTTGGTGATCCAAACTATAAAGTATAACATAAAAATTATAACGATATACTTAATTTCGATTTATAAAAACTATGTTAAGTCTAATGAGATAAAATGTCAAACACTTTTTTAAATTGATTTTATCGCTATTCAACCTGCATGGAGTCAAGTATTACCGCTATGAATAGAGACCAAGGAGTTTCTATATGCGTCTAATCTCCGGCGCCGTATGATATTCACATAAATCACTCGATAAGTAATCGATATAATATTGCTTGTTAGTTCCAATAGATGATTATTCTGTCCAATTAACGTTATGAATATTATTGCGCGGTCTCAATGGCCATTCCGTATTATATTCTATGGCCGAGTGGCTTCTAATGGATTAAATCCTCATATAATAGAAGTAAAGACATCAATAGATGACGCCAAGGCTTGTTAGGTATACCATAGATAAAATGCTGAGTGTAAAGCTTTGACAAAAGAGTTTCTATAACCGGAAAAATGTTAATGCCTTGTTAGCTTTAACAATGGCTTTGATAGGAATATATATTTTAAATATTTAATAATTATGAAAGTAACTGTATTATCGGTTATATTTTCACGCCAAACTGTGGAGTGATATATACTCGTAATTTTGGTACAGAAGATGGACATAGGCTACTTTTTGTAATATTGCGCTTGAGTAGTACGCGGCTGGGAACATAATAAGGTCATATACTTGGCTTAGCCGGAATCTGATTTAATATTTATAATTCTCTATTCGATTTTTAAATAAATTTAAATTCCAATCTGAGCACACAGTTTTTAAATATTAAAAAATAAAGTAAATACTGCATTAAGCCTTATCCAATTTTCTTGATTTTTAATACTGGCTAATATAATAAAAACTATGACGACAACAGTGAACAGGGTGGGAAATAGTAGAACTCTTTCTAGCCAGCCAGTTTTGAGCTACAATGACTGATCCACTAATGGAGTAAGCCTACTTTGCTTGCGACACAATGAGGTTCGTTGTCGCAACTTGCACCCGAACAACTTTATTGTTTTGACATGTGCTTTTGTCAATGATGTTTTAAATTTAGAACTTGATCCATTTTTTTAAATACTCATTTAAATTTGGAACAAAATTCTGCCATTGGATTGGTTTAAATTGAGTACTGGCTGACTAGAAATGAATACAATTATTATTCCGTAAAACTTTAGTGCCAATACTGTTATGCGGTCCTAGTGCAAGCTAGATGTACGCATGTTGGTCCTCGAAGACTACATTCCTTGCATTTGTCACAATGACTGGCATTACACAATATTTAGTAGCAGAATCATGAGCAAATGGACCCTTTAGTAATCTCATACTTTAAGCCACTGGTAGTCGATTTTCTGTGAGACCGGTATCATTACAGTCGAGCTGGCGCAGTTACACCATAACTCATGCATAAGCATAGCTTATAGGTACCTACTATTCTTGAATCTTGATGTATTATTTTTAAATGTGCCAGTACTTCAGGTAAGATTAAATGTTTCTTTTTCTTCTTTACCAAACGGATAAAACAAACCAACCGGAATCGAATAGTGAATTTTTCGTGTGAATGAATTATTATCGCTATAGATCAACTGTCCGTCATAAATTCAGATCTCAATCTTGACATAAGGCTGTATCGCTTTCTCTCGAGCGCTCAATGAAGCATTTAGTAAGCGTATTATTTGTTTAAAAAAACATATATACCTACATACACGCCTTAATTGCTAGGCCGAGATAAACACCCACATTACGTAATTTTTTTTAGTGTCACGTAATAGGTGGCAAGCCTACTGCCGCTTTTCGGGCACATTTTGGGATAATTTTTATTGGAAAGACCTGATAACCCGGGAACCGAACCTGGTTCCTCAAGAACGTACAGTAAATACTTGTACCCTGAGACCACTAGGCACTTGTTAACAAACTATAAGTTATTTCTATAAATAGCTCTATCCTTTCAAGCTACAATTTGAAAGCACGGAACATATATTAAACGACATTGCAACTTAACAATAGTTTTTTCAATGCATAAATTGAATGCATCTCGTAATTTCTGTTCCGCACGACTCACCTTTACTATCAATAGATTTAAAATGTATTCAATTTCCCCAACAATTACCGCGAAAATGTGAAATATTTGAATTTCCAAACAGCATGCCGGCAGCTGCCAGTCGGCCATTATCGTAACGGTGTTGCCAAGAAAAAAACTACATAAAATTAAATTGTAAATTGTCTCGTCTGTTTATGTTTTAGTGGGAGAATAATTACGGGTTGCGTTGTGAAACATGATTCTGTTATATTGTTTTATGGATTTTATAAATATTTTATGCTACTTTTTCTCGCGAATAAACTCTTTTAAGTTAATAAGTTGATTTTCAATAATATTATTCTTTTCTATGATCAGTTATTTACAGTTTGCCAACTGCTTAATTAATAATTGAGTATGTATAATTTTTTTTCAAATTTTTGATTTTGATAGAAATGCACACCTCAAACAAATATTTGGTTAGTACTAGTTTGTTTAGAAAATAATTTTAGTCTCTATAATTAGTACACTAGTTAGTTGGACTAAGGCCTAAACCCTCTCAGTTGTAGGGGAGGCCCGTGCCCAGCAGTGAGACGTATATGGGCCGATGATGGTGATACTTAGTACATGCGTAGGTTGCATAATTTTTTTCTATAGCATTAAAGTCATCTGACCAAAGCCACGAACATTTATTAGTCGACGCAGCCGCGATGCGCCTGACTCCCGAGTTGAAGTGGTAATGGCTGCAATTACACTGCCAGCATACACTCGATGATGCGCTATTTATCGCACACTAAATATTCGCACTAAATTCAATTTTAAAATACACTCGCCACTGTCGTACGCTGTTTATGAAGTTTTTTTTCTTCACTAAAGAGTTCATGTTAAAAGCTGTACGGGGTATGTTTCTTTGCTTGTTTTTTAATGCTCCTAATTTGTACTTTATTTTTAAATATTATATATGTTTAATTCGTAATTTATCCCCTGATATCTTTAAAAACTATATTGGCATAGACATTAAGGTAAATATAGATTTAATGAAAAAAAATATTGTACATAATTCACATTTAAATATTACAGACAGTGACGTAAGCCATTCACCACGTTCACAGACATAAAAAAACCTTATCGCGAAGCTATTTTGGTCTTCAATTCCTTTGTCATTTTAAAAAAGCGGTGACAGAACCATAACAACTTATGAACAACGAAATGCAATCTCAGAATATGAAAGTGCAATTTGTACATAAACTTTCCTGTATGTATCACTGGCATCACGTACCAACTAGGATGTGCCCAAATGACTTCACACGTCGCGCCGCCCGCCTCTCATTACTGGCTTGCTTTAGTCAAATAATTGGATTTTTTATACAAATCATGACCCGACAGATATTTTTTGCTGTACGCTTTCCGTGATGGTTACAAAGTGACCGCGTTGGCATACTGTCTAGTGACGTCATTTGTCTGTTCAGGATATTTTTAGCCTGTTCCGTTTCCTTTAAATTGAATTGGACATTGTGATGGTCAAGTCAATTAAATAACTTAGTTCCCTTTTCCTGCCTACCTTACTGAAAATTCAACTTTTAGGTTTCACATTATTTTAAAAGACATTTTGGTGCATAAGTTGGTATTATTGAGGACATTGACATATCCAAACCTACCAAGTAAACCCCTATAATTGTAGGTACAAATCTAAGGCACATATCTCTAAATGTTCGAAGTTAAATGTGCATTCATATTTAATTATTATCAATTTAATCAGTAAAGGAAAAAAATCGCGATAAATCTGTATAATTGAGAGTACCGCTTAAATAAGTCGAGTTTAGATCGAGTATATGAAGTTTTCCAAGCCACATAAAGTCTTTCAATATGAGAGATATGTTGTGCGAGGCACCAGGACGTACAAATAAAAATGATCCAGTAGCGCAAAAAAAAAAAAAAACTATCAATGCCTTTCTTAACAATATTACATTTTATATTCTCACTCGCTTCTTTCGTAGACTAGTTTTTCTATATGCGTGTTAATGCAGCGAAGATATTCATCCCATACGATAATTAAGAGTGATAGGTACCAGTGTAGCGTTTATGAGGCAAATTAAATGCAGTTCAGAACACCGCACAATAACCGCTAAAAAACGAACCATTGAATGTACAGGAACAGGTGGCAAAAACCTATCTAGGATCTAGATAAAAAGTCCAGATAGACCAGACTAGCCACAATGGTCTAGAATATCCGACAATTATATTAAATAAACATGACAAAGGAAACGCGGTATCGTAAAGAAAACCGCGACTAATTCCAACAAAAAAATTAACTCTTAACAATTACTAAAATGGAATAGTTTTTTACCCGTGTATAGACGTCTTTATTGATTGCAAATTGTGGTGTGGCCAGGGCAAAAAATTACGTGAAAAATGGTACGAAATTAAGTGAATTTGTAATGTATCGTGGGTAATTGTTTTTGTTAGTGGTTCCTTTAACATGAGAACCGTCTGGTTAAAACATAACTTTTTACTCGTAATCACCAATATTACTTAGTAATATACCTGAATAATAATAAAGGTCGTTCTTGTCGTTTTGTCCTACTACGGAATAAAAGGTGACTGAGAATGAGCGTCACTGTTATCTTACCAAAAATTAACAATGGTGTATCCCCGAAAATTGAATTCAAGACATTTCGATCAGGCGGTATTATTTAATAACGTCATTGTTATGCTCAGAGGTTTTTATTATAATTAACCACATGTAAGTTATATATCTTTCATAATTCGACATATATTATTCATGCAGCGCGCGCATCTTGATAGCTAATAGTGTTGTAAAATCGTTAATAACCGTACTAATGAGGGCATTATGTTAAATTATCATTAAAGTAAGCATATACTGGGATATGAGCTGCTAATAAACATCTACTAGGCCATGCTGACGGCTATATCTATATAAATAGATAACTTTATAATTATTTTAAACTCTAGCTTGTTTTTTATTATCTTTTAACCACATACTCTACACTGCTTTTATTTTTTAATATATATATTTTTAAACTAGCTTTTGCCCGCGACTCCGTCCGCGTAGACTACAGGGTTGGGTTTAGAAAGAAAATAAGTTGTAGTCTATTTTACTCCACAGAGTCCCATTTATGCCCATATCAAAAATCGGTTACATCGGTCAAATGATTTAGGCGTGAAAGCATAACAGATATATAGTTACATATACATAGTTACAGTCATCTAAACGTCGTTTCATCATTCTAGCTCCAAAAATGACGAATTTCCACACTAATTTCACCCCTATTTTTATTTTACCCCCTTAAAGGTACATTTTTTTACAAACTTTTAATGTCATATTTATTAATATCTAATCAACAGCCTAAAAAATAAACTTCAAGCTTCTAGCTTTCAAAATGACAATACTTCCATACAACCTTTCATCTCCCCTTTCAACCCCTTAATACCCCCTTTCCGGGATAAAACCTCCTTTCTCAGGGTCTAAACTATCTGTGTTCCAAATTTCATTTAAATCGGTTCAGTAGTTTTAGCAGGAAAGCGAGACAGACAGACAGACATACAGTTATAATATTAGTATGGATTAATCATTATGGTACAATAAGGTATTTTTTAAAAATAATAAGAATACCAATAAAGTTACACTTTATGAATTTAATGTATTAAGTTTCACGATAAGTTATTTATTTATTCACACTTGATACATGTATGATGTACATGTATAAAGTGGACTTGGACTTAATGCCTAAGGTATTCTCTTACAGTCGAACCTTGGGTGATCCAGAGATGAGATGTGGCAGCAATTCATTGAAATAAAGTGAAGTCTATGAAGAATTGGTGCCTGTTAAGTCTTGTTAGTCCTTTTTTAAGACGAAGTCTAGCGATCACTTATTTGTAAGCCGAAACATGTCCACTTAATTATACGAGTATTTCATATTTATTTGTTGAATTTACATCAACCTAAGTGACGCGTTGAAATTTGTAATCCGAAATAATCTAGTGTAATAGAATAAATATACGAAAATTTCAGTGGCGGTACTTCCATAGAAGCCCCAAAGCCCGGCTTGCCTTATAAAATTCCGAATAATCTTTCAATCTTTATTTAACAAAGCAATTTAACATATAAATGAGAATACCCTGACCCACAATAAACATTTATAAACTAGACATTACACAATTAACGTGCAACGCTTTTTAACTTCTATGGAAGTACAGTTTTTTTCCCAACAGTAACATACATAGTTCTGACCCCACATTAGGATACAATTCCTGTGTGGTGGGTATCAGAGACTACGAGAGACTTTTTCGGTCTCACAATCACAAACACCCAGACCCGAAACGAATATTTGTGGATCACACAAACATTTGTCTCGGTGCGGGGATCGAACCCGTGGCCACTCGTTTCGCCTCTCGTGTCTAGCCAACTGCGCCACGGGGCTGTCAAAACTGTTTACACATCATTCTTACCTCCTCAACACTCCTCCGAGTAGCGATGCGTTGAGGCACTCAGGAGGAGAAAGCCTCCGCTGCACCTCCGCGACGGTGACCTTGTACTTGCTGGTGGAGGAGAGCAGCGACAGCCGACCCGGCACGGAACAGAACACGTCGTTGGGCGCGCACGACCCCGCGCCGCCCAGGCCGTCGCGACCTTTCATTGCTGTAGTACGGAAAATAAGGGATACGTGACTTGGTATGTTCATACATACATACATAGATACATAACCTCACGCCTGTATTCCCCGAAGGGGTAGACAGTGGTGCATTTCTTGACTTGGATGTATGCATAATTTTCAGTGAAATCTTTGTTTCAAATGAATAATTAATCTTCAAGTAAAATATTTGCAATGACTTCACAATTTGCAGTGAAATCTTTAAATAAAAGAAACTATTTTTTCAAATAAAATATTTGGTTTTGTACTACTTTTATACCATACTAGTACAAAACATATGTTCTTAATCTGCATATTTTCAGTGTTTCGTAAACTAGACAGAGTCTGTCATCTTAGGAAACCATCTAACAATTGCAAATCATTAAAATAAAATAAATCGAGCGCAATGAATCTTAGCAAAGTGTGGCGTAGGGCTTAAACTTACCTTTTAATATCTGATAATCCGTAAAGTAATTTCTCTGCTTATCGTTTCGTCCTACCTAATATTAGGTACTAACATATTCTAAAGCCTGTGTCCCTAAAGTGGTAGTAAATAATATATTCAGAGTGTTTCTTCCTACTACGCTACTAATGAGAAATTCCTAACGAAAATACCTAATTACTCTTCGCCCGATTTGGGAATCATGAGTGAGACGTCTTGGTCAGATGTCATACACTTGTCATTTATTTGGCAAGAGCAACAAAAAAAATTATTCTCGTCAATAATATTCTCAACGATGCTCTGTTGTAGCGTTCTAAACCAGTTAACCCATCGTAGATCTATTATCAAGTAATCGCATTCAGTCCAATAGTTGTTAATAAACTAAGTGCGGAAGTCGAAAGTGAATTCCATAATGGATTACAGTGACGGCTGTCCGTTTAGTTTCTTGTGTATGAACAGGTTTTTGATCTTTGCTAAATGTTGGTTGATATTAAAAAAAAAAATACACTGAAATAAAATATTAAAAATGTAACGCGAGCTGGCTGGACGACTTGACAATAAAACGTCACAGTAGGCATAAACACAATACCATAGTCACGAATAAAAAAAGCGCGTGATTACAAAATTCCCGCCATCGTAAACTAACAATGGCGCACCTAACAATCAGAGGCACGCCCCAAACATGCCGCGCAGCATGATCACCATTCTCATTGTAATATTTCAATGTGCCAACCCTAATACAATAAACATTACTGTGTCATTAGTGTTGCACCGTACTGGCTATTTAACACCCTTGCAGAGTTTAAGAAAAAAATATATATTAGCCAATTGCATTATAAAAAATTGGATTGTTACTGGCTGATTATCATATGAAATGAGAAATACAAAAGTATATTCGAAATTCGTTTTGAATTCCTAAGATTTTTTTTTCTTTGTGGCAATTGTAGTATACTTTTGATAGTAGTAAGAAAAAAAAAAACAATTAGAAAGAGCATTTTTTACGTCGCACATCAATAATGCCTATTTTATTTCTTTCTGTCTAGTCCTAAACACTGGAATTGAGCAACTGTAAATATAAGTGTCTAAACAATGTGTTCTTCACTTTCATTTAATTATTGCAGACTAAGTTAAATAAACTATGTTTTTCCTAACACGTTGACACGATTTTCCCATTATAAAGCTGAAAGTAATGCAAAAGGATAGCATCAGCAACTATGGCATTATACTACTATAGGATAAGGCCTTTTTTAACATTCAACCTACCTGTCTTTTTGCCACAGACGTCATCAAAATATTTCCCAAATTAAAAATCGAACGGAACAAGCAGTCGCGTTCTCTATTCAAATATCGTTTGATTGATCGTTACTTTTATTTCTCTGATATTGATTCATTCGTCCGGCATACGGTGAGGTGTGTTTTTTTCCATCTACTTAGATAGATACATGCTTGATAAGTGGTGGGAGGCCTAATTACAGTTTTATCTGCGCGGGTCATCTGTGCCCAGCTAACAATAAAAATGTTTGATATGTTAATAATATGTAGTTATACTATCGGGTCGGATGTTCGTGCGATTTAAATTACATACGGGAGAGGTACCGTCAGACATGGAAGTTTATTTGTTACTGGCCATCAAATAATATAAGACAGGTTGGACAAGCTTTTTGGGGGAAATATTTGAATTTGGAATGGTACTTTTTTATTACTATAGTTTAAATAGAATTCCTTGTTGGTCAGTTTAATTTCCATATTTAAAAAAGATCAAATAACGTTTGTGTTTGTTTTTTATAAGTACTGAAGTTATGAAGCCATAAATTACTTTTAACTTTGAACTGTGTCCAAAGTGTTGGATTGCATTTACTAATAATATCCATTGATTTGTTACATGTCTTTGTACTCACGTCTGAAGTAGATAAACCCTCAAATAAAATTACAATTAATTAACAACCTGACCATACTCCGTTCCGCGACGCAATCGATGAGTCGGCAAAAAGTATCGCGTCGTTTAGCTTTCGTCCGACACCACTAATTTCTTCACTATTTTATTATTTATTTTGTATGGCTACGGATGTTTTAGTACTGTGTAATTATTACACCGCACAGATAATATTTGAGTCTCGTTTGCGTCATAGAAATGGTAAAAAATTGCGGAGTTAATTTTGATGTAGTTTCAACAGTAACTTAGTTATGAAATTGAATAATTGCTTATTGCCGATTTTATGGGTTATTGGTTGGTTATTATATAAATTGAGGAGGAAAAGGATTGATTTATTTCTATGTAGCCATTAAAAATCTTTCTATCCTTGGGAATCGTCCAAAACATAAAATATTCAACGAAATTCAACTGTTTATTTTTCGCAGATAAATCCGGAGGAAACCGGTACTATATTTAACAAAAAGTTACTTTAAGTATTTCCTACATATCTCTTAATAATTACTTTATGTTTCTAAGAAACATTTCTGTAGATATCTATTTTAATAAACAAATACATCGTATCATTAAATGTTAAAGAACTTAAATTATCTAACACAGGCCACTTATGACCCAAATTAAAAAAAACTAAAAAAAAAACTATGATACTCACTTTTTAATAAAGGGATGTCAGTCATGAAGCCAGTCGTGTCGTCCATCGTTGCATTCTAAAACAAAACAATTTTTATTGGGTACAGATATTTTCATATCAATCTGAATATTTCACAAAGAATTCTGTCGTATCGTCTCGCGTATTTTAATTTACTTCAGCTTATTAAATTCTGGACATCGCTGCTCATACTTTATCGATATTAGATATTGTGACAGAAAGTATTCTTCAATAACGGACAGTTACGAATAGTGTAGTAAGTACATTTATTAAACGAGTAAATAATGCAAGATTGTCAATAATTTTTTTAAGCAATACTGGCAGAAAAACGTTTTTTACGAAAATATATTTTAAAATGTTTGATCGATTCTAATTTCAAAATTCCATACAAGTTTTATTTAAAAATAATGAGTTTGTATACGTTTCGTGTTTTTATTTCAGTATGTACCTATTGTTAATATTAAAATTACATGATGATAGAATGAAGTCATGGATTGCTTGTAAAAGATTAAGGTTTAAAATTTAAATTTAACAAAGAATGAAAAAATATTTAAAAACAGAATTCACATACCTACAAATGGCGGTCTTATCGCTAGCGATCTCTTCAAGACAACGGGGAGGTGAACATAGGCGGATTATAATTTTTTGATAATATATAAAGAATAAAAAATTAAAACTTAATGATTGTTAAGTAAAGCTTTGTTATTTTTTTACTCACCGGCGTTTCTTCCGTGGAGTGTAGTGCGTGGTGCAACGCCAGTTCGTGTTGCTCCCGCGCGCCGTAGTCCGCCCGCCTGTCGCCGCCGCCATAACTGAATCCGCCGTGTGATAACTACCGACAAATTTTAATTCTTTAAATCTTGGTAAAGTGTTAATTATCCGCTTGTATTGTTCTGTGGAATTACCATGGAATTACGAGAATTTTAAGTTATAAGGATTATGGCTCATTGCCCTAATTTAAACTGTTATTAAAAATGTGTGAATATAAAAACTCAAAAATAAGTTTTATAACATCATCATCATCATCAGCCCATATGCGATTTAGGACTTAATCAACAACGCTGGCCTAGTGCGGGTTGGCGGACCACACAAGTTTGTTATACGTTTACATAAAATATAGCGTGTTATTTAAAAAGAACTATAAGACAAATGACTGCCTCGTGGTCTCGCGGTACAAGTAGGTGCCGTGCGATCTAGAGGTCCCGGGTTCGATTCCCGGGTCGGGCAAAGTGTTATTGGGTTTTTCCATTAGGAAATTCTCGGTAACAGCACGGAGTCTGGAAATGTGCCCGAAAAACGGCAATAGGCTCGCCACCTATTACGTGGGACTGATACATACTTGGCGAAATGTGGGTGCAGAAATGCACCTCTGCCTACCCCTTAAGGGAATACAGGCGTGAGTTTATGTATGTATGTATGTGTATAAGACAAATAATTGATATATTAATAAATCCTACAGCTGAATTTGTGACAATTCAATTTTCTATAAAGTTACGGCGAACTAAAACCTCCTTTTAATAAGAAAATAAAATACTATCAAAATATCATAAAGCCATGACGACAATGGGGTATGTTTCCGCGCTCGACCGGAACATTAGCGGGCTAATCTGCTAAAGTGGTCGCCTAACGTACCGACGCATTGTTGGAAATATGGGGCGGTCGTATTTTCAAAAATATCGGAACTTTTTGTTAGAAAATGTAGTATGTGATTTATTTTATTGAAACGGATTTGGTATTATGGTATAAATCCTTTTAAACCAGCAATAACTGTACTGTTTTGTCGGTTTTATTTATTTTTAAAGTGAATCTTTCATTTTTATTTAATATACTTTATAGTAAATACAACATAAATGGCATACAACATTGAGGGAAAATAAAAATACCTATAGCTACAACAGGCGGTCTTATTGCTAGCTGCGATTTCTTCCAGACAACCCACGGTACTGGAATGAAAAGTTGTAGTTTATGAAAAGTTTTATTTCGTTGCTTTGGCAATAAAATGTTTTTATAGACATTTTTGAGTCTGAAATTGAACCTTGGCCCTTAGAATCGCTTCGTGAGACTTGAACGCATCTTCATCAGCCAACAGAAGTCCACTGCTGAACAAAGGCCTCCCCCAATGATCTCTACAGTGACCTGTTGAAGGCAGCTTGCCTCCAGCGACGTCACGCGACCTTTACAAAGTCATCGGACCATCTTGTTGGTGGACGTCTTACGCTGCGCTTCTACTTGAATACAGCTGATGATGATCATCAGCCCATATACGTCCCATTGCTGGGCACGGGCCTCCTCTACCATTGAAAGGGGTTTAGGCCTTAATCCACCACACTGGCCTAGTGCGGGTTGGCGGACTACACACCTATGAAATTTTTAAGAACTTTTAGGTGTGCAGGTTTCAACACGATGTTTTCATTCACCGTTAAAGTACGTGATAATTCATTGTGAATACACATACAATTGCGGAAAGTCAGAGGTTTGCGCCTGGGCCTGGGGTTTGAACCCGCGACCGTTGAGATTCTCGACCGCGTGCCTAAACCTCGATGCCATCACGACTTGATGATGCTGAGTATGAATGCGGAGAAATAACAGTGCCTACCCGTTTGGGAATACTGACGTAATATCATACACATTTTAATATAATTATTTGGTTGGATGGTTGGCAACTATCTGCAGATTCTTTCGAGAGGGCTGCGGAGTTCCGCGCCCGTTCCACATTCCCCCTTAGTTATTGATCTAAGACGCTTCAAGTTTTGATGTTTTCAAACAACGGCGTGTTTTATGTAGTTCAGTAAGATTCGTAGGGATAATATTGTTAATAGTTTTATAGTAGCATAATATGATTAAACAGTGGTGTTTTAATTAAAATTTGATAATTAATTTAACTTATTCCTTAATTAATTTGTAGATATAATCCTTAATTTATAAACATACACACTGTATATCAGAAGAGATCAATTGTGTTAAGTTTTCACTGTCTTTTTTCTTGCACATAAACCAGACTTCGTGCAGCTAAATTTCCTAATAAAAAACCTAATAATACTTTGCACGACCCGGGAATCGAACTCGGGTCATCCAGATCGCATGGCACATGCCTGCACCGCTAGACCACGAGGCTGGCAGCACGGCCGTATTAAATCACAGCCAGGCGGATGTGTCGTGTGCGGTTGTCAGCGGAAGTGCGCGGTATTAGAAGATGGCACGTCTCCGCTGCCATGTGCTAATGACTTTGACATTGGAACGGTCCAATCGATTAATATGTCATGTGACGGAATTCTAATTGACATATTTATTTGTGTTTTTTTTTTATTTGTATTAAATTTCTATTATTTTTTGCATTAAGGATTAAAATTTGCATTCAAGCGTTTTGTTATCACTTGTCATATTGTCATTATTCATCAACTAGTCAAATAAAATCTGCTTCATCATCATCAGCCCATAAACGTCCCACTGCTGGGCACGGGCCTCCTCTACAACTGAGAGGGTTTAGGCCTTAGTCCACCACGCTGGCCTATTGCGGGTTACGGACTACACACTTAAGAATTCCTAAGAACTTTTAGGTGTGCAGGTTTCATCACGATGTTTTCCCTCACCGTTAAAGTACGTGATAATTCATTGAGAATACACACATAACTTCGAAAAGTTTTAGGTGTGTGCCTGGGGTTTGAACCCGCGACTGTCGAGATTCTCGACCGCGTGCCTAAACCTCGAGGCCATCACGACTTCTGCTTATTTAAGTTCAAATGTCTTCATTTTTTGAATATTGTATATAGTATGTTTGACAATTGCTGAAGTGGCAGCGGAAACCAATTCAGGGCGCTCATATGGCCGAATACTGAAACGCTACTTAATCTGAGGGCGACTTATATTTAAGTGGCTGTTATAATTTAAGCGGTATATACTTAAAAAATGTCATGTAAAATAACTTTTTGTGGTAATGTTACCATTTATGGAAATTTAAGTGGGCATTAGTTAATCACAGTCTTAAAACCGATAAATGATGTTTCAGTATACCGCTTAAATTATAACAGCCACTTAAATATAAGTCACCCTCAGATTAAGTAGCGTTTCAGTATTCGGCCAATAGTCCTGTAATATTTCTTACCGCACCAATTGTATGTTTTAGTTCGTACGCTTCATTCCAACTGATAGAGCTTCTAGTGGAAATAAGTAAGAAGTAGAGTGGTTTGAAGGTACTTACGTGGTGCGCGTGTATGGCCTCGTGGTGGTCGCGGTGGTGCCGCAGGTGCGCGTGGGGCTCGTGGTGCGGGTGGCGCGGCAGGAGCTGCTGCGGCGCGTAGTGCTGGGCGTACTCACCGCCGCCCCCGCCGCCTCCGTACTCCATGCCATGGCTCTGGTGGGACAATGGGTTCTTTAGTCCATGAGAAAGGAGGAGTCTAGACTGCCTCGTGGTCTCGCGGCACAAGTATGTGCCGTGCGATCTAGAGGTCTTGGGTTCGATTCCCGGGTCGGGCAAAACGTTATTAGGTTTTTCAGAAATGCGCCTCTGCCTACCCCTTCGGGGAATACAGGCGTGAGGTTATGTATGTATGTAGTCCATGAGGAAAACAAAGATATATTTGTCAATTGATTTGTCTAGCGGTGGCCGATTATGAGAAATACTAATGAAATCATTCGATTATGAGGATGTCTCGAGATATCTATAAGAACTAGTAATTACTAATTAGTAATTTAGTTAGAAGTCGCGTTCGCGAGTAACAGTAGGTTAATTCTAAAAAAAAAAACAAGAGCTACTGTCGAGTCTCGACTTTTTGACTTTTATACAACACGATTAGTAGTGCAAAATAGTAACGTCATTCGATTATGAATTAGTTACTAATTTCATAATCAATTATCAAGTATTAGTAGGTAATTCGATTATCAAATGCATTCATAATCATTCATACCGAAAAGTCGAACTAAACGGTTTGACAGATCGTTTTTGGTAAGAGTCGCCAAGATTTGGAACGTCCTGCCTGGGTCTATTTTTCCTGATAAGTTGAACTCTGGAGCCTTTAAGAGTAGAGTGAACAGGCTTCTTTTGGATGGGCGTGTACCACCCTAGTCTTCATCGACACTTTCCATCAGGTGAGATGGAAGACAAACGCCTATTCCATTTCAACTATAAAACAAAAAACTCCCACCACTAGATTTGGCATGTGAGCTTTAAAGAGTTAGGTGGAGAGTTTTTAGGTCCCTATGTGCTAAAAACAATAATTTTATACATACATATGTCTTTCAGTAATTTTTATGACACTGGAAAGGCAGCTTAAAAGTTTACTTCTCGTAAAATATATTTGAGGGAAACAATTTGATCAGATCACAGATGGGTAATACTCTAAATAATAAGTAGTAGGTAGGATTTGGGTGATTTGGGCTTAGAATTATGCTAATTTATAATGGAAATTGTTAAAATGAAATGGTAAATAACACAAAACTAAGCTTAAGTTACATAAAAAACTTGAACAACGGTGTACGGTGCTACATGCGTTTATTGTAAATAAATAAGTTTAGATACAACAAAAATATTAATAAAATATTTTTTATATCGATATATAAAGAAACCGTTCTAAAAAAATTAATATTGAGGCGCCTATTTTTAGATTTCGTGCTACCAAAGAGAGTTTTCCTATGGAAAATCCAATCACTTTGCTCGACTCAGGGGTTGAACGCTGGAACTCCCGATGACAGCCTTCACAATTAAACTACGCAGCCAACAGCGCAGTACTAGTAAACCAGAAGATTTAACAAGCCTAATATGACTAAGGATTTGAGTTTAGTTAAGGTTTTAAGATTGACAGCCCCGTGGCGCAGTTGGCTAGACACCAGCTTGCGAAACGAGAGGCCGCAGGTTCGATCCGGGTGTTTGTGAGACCGAAAAGTCTCTCGTAGTTTCTGATACCCTCGACACTCGTATCTTAATGTGGGGTTAGAACTATGTATGTGACTGCTGGGTGTATTTATTTATTTAGAAACTAGGCGTTAATTTGATAGACGTTGCAGTTAGTGTGTACCTGTTGCTGGTGGTGCGGGCTGGCGGGGTGTGGTGCGGGCGCGAAGGGCGGCGGGAAGTACGGAGGCTGGAAGTCGGCCAGGGAGGGTTGCGCGCCGCCGCGAAACCCACCGCCGCCGAGACCCAGCCCGCCGCTGCCCAGCCGCTCCTACAACAAACAATTGTCTTACAAGAAGAACCTTAGGTATTTACAAGCCATACCATGAGATATTGTGTAAGAAGAAGTAATATCTTTAGGGTAGTATTTACCAAGCAATAGTATGATTATGGAGATATTGAAATAGGTATAGATTGGTAGACGATATGGACATCATGGCTATGGTAATATTTCGCGCTGTATTCTTCAAGTAGTTCAAATACTTTGATGGGTTAGCCACATGATGATTGCTAGACGAATGTAGGGAAAATAGACGACGTGCCACTCACCCACCCAACTCCTGTAAATCAGGATCGGCAGCACTAACAATGACACCGATAGGTAGAGCTCAGTGAGCCTCTATGGGGACCTAGCTTTTATTTACGAACGAAATAAATATGGTGAATTAATTTTGGGAACAAAATAAATATGGAGAATTATGAATAAGATTTATTTTGCGAAAATAGACGTCATTCAATAATGTCTGAAAGGAATAGTAAATATATTATGAATGAGGTTAATAAGAGGTGTGATTATAGCACCAACACACATTAAATTGGGTGTTATAAAAGGACTTAAATATTTGAAACTGCGCGATAATTTTCCATGGCTTTTATAAACTAAAATGGATAGAGACTATACCACCACACACCCGCCACCACAACTCCAGTACAAAAGGATTGAGAGCACACACAGAAATGACAGCAGTGAAGCATGGAGTTTCTACTGGGACTTAGCTTTTCCTTGCCGAGAAACGAAATTAAACAGACGAAAACAAATAGGAGGAGTTAAAAACTTATTTGTCTAATGTAACACAAACAAAATTGACTCATTTTGAATATCTACCCTCAAAAAGTTATACAGTTACTAGGACATCATCTCTTGAAGCTATTAAGTCTGCTTTTGTGTACGTCATCGCCTCACTCGCATTTTTTGTGTATGTCGATCGATTAACGAAGGCAATTTCAATACCATTTCCAGATATAATTAGGAAGGCAATTATCGGCTCATGTCGAGTGTAATTCACACTGTGATGGAAGCTATTGTTTGTATATCATGTACAATGGGAGTTATT
This sequence comes from Hemaris fuciformis, assembly GCA_907164795.1. Taxonomy (NCBI): domain Eukaryota; kingdom Metazoa; phylum Arthropoda; class Insecta; order Lepidoptera; family Sphingidae; genus Hemaris; species Hemaris fuciformis. Next base: position 4,339,373 of record OU015455.1, on the reverse strand, counting down.
AAAGGTGATCGGGTTAATTGCGATAATGAACATTTGGAACAGTTCATTACGATGGTATATTAACGTCTTCTTGATTGTGATTTATGTTGCATATAAACTTTAGTTTTTTTTTTTATTTTATTCTGGCACGGCAAAGTGACTCCACTGTACCTGATGGTAAGCACAGTGTAGTCCAAACAAATAATACCGACCAGCGAGAAACGATATGGTCACCCGCTGGTCGACACAATCATGCCGGCCTGCACAAATGCTTCTTCACGCTTCGCTTAAAGGATCCAAGATCATAGGAAGGAGGGAACAGGTGAGCCGGCAAACCATTCCACAGCTTGATGGTGCGGCAAAAGTAAGAGTTGGCAAACTTTTTAGTTCGAGCCGCGGTTGTTGTGACCACAAAGCCGTGGATTCGCATGCCTGCACGCGTGGTTCTGGTGAGGAAAGGAGAGGATGGGACAATTTGATCTGGATGAAATTTGTATTTGTTAATGCATCCACGATACAAATTCAGTGTGTTAAAATACCATTTTTTTTTATTATTGCAGCCCATATTAGAGCTGTCATAATTATTTGAAATTCGTTACGTTTCCAACATTAGATTGATAAATGTAAGTTAATTTGTACTCTTGGATTCAAAACGAAGGCACCTGAGATATTTTCGTCAAACTCGTGCTGTGCGATAGTGGTACTTCCAGTCGAAATAACACATTTAGAAGAACCCTTCTACCTTCTATCCTTCGTACCTCAAAATGGCTGCAGTATAAATTGTTAGCTTATATAATACCAGTGGCGGTACTTCCATAGAAGCCCAAAAGCCCTTTTTTTTTTTTTTTTTTTGTTCTCGAGGGGAAAGCTGTTTATGGCTCTACTTCCCGCCAGCCCCGGGGGAGGGGGGGCGGGAAGCGTATGTCGGGGTCACCAGTCTTCCAGCCCGGCGCGCGGCGACGTCATGTCCGCGCAGGTGTTAGTGCCGGGCTGGGTCCCTAACAATATCCCTAAACCGGCATACCGACCAAAACCCCCCGGTGGCCATCTCCGCGCCAAATGGGACGACCACGGTACGTGGGCGAGAAGCGCCCACCGTAAATCCACAGCCGCCCGTTGCGCCTCCGAGACGCAGTTGTCTCGGCCGTCTCGGAGTTTTAGGGGGCGCAGTTGCACCCCCACTAGCTTGGTTCGGGCGCCCCAGTTATGGATAGGCGCCCGCGACGGACACAGGCCACAGTGCCGCCGCCCCTCTCGGGGTCACTTTCAGTGAGGACGCGCTGCCCCCGTAGCGCGTCCAGCGACCCCAAAGGCCCCTTTGAGTCGCCTTTTACGACAGGCAGGGGATACCGTGGTGAGATTCTAACGCCCCCTTGCCACAGGGCAGGGCGCCGGGTCTAATTGTCTCTGTTGACCCGGCGCCTCCTTCTTTGACGTCTTTGGCGGGCGGGATCAACTCTTTCGCGATCCCGCTCCGCGCTCTCCTTCTGCGACATGACGTACTCGCAGAAGGAGAGAAGCCCAAAAGCCCTGTTTGCCTTACAAAATTTCGAATAATAATTTTTAAGGTTTAAATAGTTATTTAATAAAAGCAATTTGACATATATATGAGAATATACTGACCCCATAATAAACAATTATAAACTAGACATTACAGAATTAAGGTGCCACGCTTTTGGGCTTCTATGGAAGTACCGCCACTGTATAATACCTATGTCAAATTTTAGCTTTAATATCGATGCCGGTAGTAAATGGTTTTGCATTTTAATATTCATTCAATCAATAATTCACATTCAGACCCGAAACAGATAATTGTGGATCACACAAACATTTATCTTTGTGGAACCATCCCGCGGCCTCTCGTTTCGCATGCTGGTGTCCAGCTAACTGCGCCACGGGGCTCTTTTTCATGGAAAAAGGAGGCAAACGGCTCTTTTCTTGAAGGTCCCTAAGTCGTATCTGTTTGGAAATTGAAAATACCGCCAAGGAAAGTTGATTCCACAAAAAAGTTGTGCGAGGAAGGAAACACCGTTTGAACCACACTGTTGAGGAACGCCATTCATCCAGATGGTAGGGATACATAAAACTCATGGTAAATACAAATACCTATTACTTCTAATTTAAATATTAAAATGTAATCACTGCTCCGTCTGAAGCACGTCATATAAATAATCATAAAACACTTGCAATGATTACGTGGGTCACGCGATCTCAAAATTACATGATATATTGCCCGCCTTGTGTTTTATACGCGTCAACTTTTTCATTAACATAATATATCAAAGAGTTCGCATTACCCGTTCAATCAAGTCGAAAATGTGAATTAATTTCGATAAAATTGACACAGTTGGCGGTGGCCGAATCCGTTTTACGATTACTCGTACGTTTACAACTTTCTAAATTGTTTTAGATGCTTCAGTTTAATGGATTTGGCAATTTATTGCATATTGTTTATTGTAGTGTATGTGATAATTTTTTTGTTTGAAAATGTAGTTATAAAAACTGTACTACTTTGTAGTAATGAAGTTAACGAAAACGTAATACAAATTTAGTTTGTGTTCAGAATAATTGAGGAATAGATACAGAAGGTGTAATAGCTGATTTTGCTTCATATTTACACAAAGAGTAGGTAACCTTCCTAATATGATTTAATTTTGATCAAAAATTTAATAAAAATATTGAATTCTTCATCCCATTAGAGACACGTAGAGACATGTCTAGCAATTTATTGCAAGAAATAATGACTTCTTATTTTATTGCTTCAACCGTTTGCGGAAAAATTCCAAAGTAATAGTGATGGAAATAATTATAATTAAACGTAACATAACAAAGAGATGTTAAAATTTTTAATATGTTGAAAATTTACAATTTCTAAATTCAACAAGCCGTGACAGTGTTGTCACGCTAGTTTCACAATTATTGCTCCAATAAGATTAATTATAATTAAATGGAGATCAATTACCAAACAAGCACACATCGGGTTACCGCACCGGCCGAATCGATTACTTTCGATCTAGTTTTGATTTTTTTTAATAATTTATGCGCCGCCGGATGTGGTGAAAACTTGTTCAGCTGATGACATACGCGTTGCCATAATCACTAATTGCTTTTAGTAATAGTTGATGACTTTAATTAGAATATTTCTAAAATAGGTAGATAAACATTGTAAGACAGCTGAGTTGTGAAAAATATTTCGAGCATTAAGTGATTAAATCTTTGTCTACGTTTTCCGAATGTTTACCAAGGTAATATAATAAGGTTTTATCTAAATATACTCTTTAAATTATTTATAAAAATAAACTGTTTAAATTTCTGATATTTCATTGATAGAAGAGTCAGTTTAGATGAAATGGTGTTGTAAAATACTGTCTATGTATCCATTTGACAGCCCCGTGGCGCAGTTGGCTAGACACCAGCTTGCGAAACGAGAGGCTGCGGGTTCGATCCCCGCACCGAGACAAATGTTTGTGTGATCCACAAATATTTGTTTCGGGTCTGGGTGTATGCGAGACCGAAAAGTCTCTCGTAGTTTCTGATACCCACGACACAAGACTTGTATCTTAGTGTGGGATCAGAACTATCTATGTGACTGTTGGGTGTATTTTTTTTTAATTTTTTTTTATAAATTACTCAACACTATGATTTATATGAATCGTCACTGCTTTCAAGCAACAAATACATCTAAATCAATGTTTGTGCGCGCGGCTCTTGAAATCCGCAGCGGCTTTATTCGTGCTGGCCGGCATAATTTTGGCGAATGATAAGACTGAGCTTATAAAATAAATTGCAGCGATCTCGATTGACCCCTTCTATGTTACACTCATAGAAGAAGCTCTAGACATATATTGGTTATCACTAATAGTATTAATTCTATATTTTAATCTCGATATAAAATCCTTTAACGACAGTGTGTTTGGGTGCGAGGTGAAAGCCGATGTATTGTTTGGCGAGGTCAGGTGAGGTCGACTGTCGCAATCGATGGCCACCACGATACCATGTAATGCCACCACAACGTGTGATAAAGTGATTAATGCCACTAACCGCTTTTTGTTTGCTGTTTTTAATATTTAATGTGGTACAAGAAATTCTCTGATGATTATTGATTTCTAAAATCGGAGCGAATTCTTGTTTTTTTACTGTAGTAATCGTTGAGAGGAATTGACAATTATAAAAATATTATGTCGTTCGCAAAAGGTGCATCATTGTCTCTAGAAAATAACCACCATCAAAATTATTGCAATTTAAATTTCGGGACAAAAACTAATTATTCAAATCGATATGCAGTCATTTCAAATCGATTTCGCAATACTGACCATAAAGTAATCGATATAATAAAAAAACATTCCATTTTCAAATTATACTATAGAATACAGTTAGCTCAGAAGTACAATGTGATCAATCAACACGGAATATGAAGAATTCGTATTAACCACACGCCGAGTACGTCTCTATCTCTTGCAACGAATGTTAATGATCGATACGGCGTCCCATTAGCGTGCGGTGTAACGTTTTGAAACATATTTGATATATTATTGTCAATTAATTTGTGTACAGATAATGTTAGAGGTGTGTGGATGGCAGACTGTTGACCGACATATTTTTAGTTGATCTTGTTTTCTTTATGTGTATACACATATGTTGGCGCCAAATGGAAGGCTAAGGCAAATAATACTTGAAGCCGAATCACAGATAATTGAAAATCGATTGACTCGATTTAACAATATATTATTTATAGACTTTTTAGGCTAAAAGATTTTAAGGATTTCATCTATAGAGATTCTTTTTAAATAAAAGTTGGTCGACAGTCCGCAGTTGGCTAGACACCAGCTTGCCAAACGAGAGGTAGTGGGTCCGATCCCTACACCAAGGAAAATATATGTTTGTGAGACCGAAAAATTTCTAGTAGTTTTTGATACCCACGACACAAGACTCGTATTTTAGTGTGAGGTCAGAACTATGTATGGGACTGTTGGGTGTATTTATTTATTATTTTAATCTTAATATTACAGTTATCTGCCAAAGAAATTGGCTTCAATATCAATGTGTATGTACCTATGTACCAAAATTCCTCTCTGCCTACCTGTTCGGAGATAGACGCGTGAGCGTGTTTGTACTATGTATGTAATAATTAGGCTAATAATATAGAAAGCTACATGAGGCTAAACAACATGTGATGAAATATTTGGTTTATTTATCTTTTATAGTCATAGTCTTTTATGGTCATTAATGTGTTTCATCGGCGTCGTTTGCTTGAGATTGATTGGTACTATTGCGAAAAAACTTGTTTATTTAATTAATTTACTTCATAAACTTTATCAGTGATCAGGTCGAAATATGCGTGAGAAATTTATTTTATTACTTCACTAATTACATGACACTAATGCTAAGAACAAGTTTGGGTTTAATAAATTATTGTAAAGTTGAATGTAGCTTTTATTTCATGGATTTAGGTCTGAGTGTTTGTGAGAGTGAAAAGTTTAATAGTTTTCGATAGCAAAAACACGAGATTTGTATCTTAGTAAGGGGTCAGAAGTACGTAGACCGTAGACGTAAGTATTTAGACCTGAAACAAGCATTTGTCGGTTACACATTAGTCTCGGGGCGGGCATCGAATCGGCCTGTTTTATAACAAAAAGATGCGCCTAATGGTGACTGTTAATATAAAACACATTTGAAAACAAATACTATTTCGATTCCCAAAAGTAGAAATAAAAAATTACAATATTTCAATAATTTCAATTTACATATCTTTTCTATTAATTATTATATTGTACACGTCCTCCCTTCTATCACTTGTTTATGTCGATCTTATGGTTGTATCTAAAAGATCACCTTGAGCGATAAGACCGCCAATTATACTTCATTCTATTTGTATATTGTTTTGTTCATTATTTCTTAGTGTACAATAAAGAGTTTATAAATAAATAAATAATTTATTTAATGTAATTTGCTAAATAACTTTTTCTTTTACCGACTATTTGCTATTACATTGAAATGTAACATTTATAATCTTTACCTACTTGCTAATTGGAATTCGTTCGAAAACCGACATTAATCGATAAAATTCTAATAAATTATTTTCAAACAATCTCTATTTGGCGTGTTTAGTATATATTTTTTGTGGCTGTAATAAAAATGATGTGACTTTCTCTTGTTACGTTTGTAATTAACTAGTGTCTGTTAAGAATGCGTTTCTAATGAGTTTTTTATACATTTGACATGCTATCTGATATGTGGCGCTGAGTAATTGCGTTTTTGAATGCCGGTTCGATGGATAGTGACACAATGGGACTCAGTTCATGGATTTCACGGCTAGATTGTACCATAGAAGGCATATATATTGACAGCCCCGTGGCGCATATGGCTAGATACTAGCTTGCGAAACGAGAGGCCGCAGCTTCGATCCCCGCACTAAAACAAATGTTTGTGTGATCCACAAATATTTGTTTTGGGTCTGCATGGTCTCTTGTAGTTTCTGATACCAACGACACAGGATTTGTCCGACTAATCGAATCCTAGTCGTCTAGATCGCACGGCACATACTTGTGCCGCGAGACCACGGGGCAGTCGAATTAAGACTTGATGCTGTAAAGTAATAAGGAAACCTTTTTTCCTCTTCAACCTTAAAAAAGTGTACAGTTGTACTGTACGACTGTACGACGTAATTTTAGCGAGGATCTAGCCCAGCTGTACAAATTACCAAAACATATGACATTAAATCATTAATTAATGCATTGTAAATGTTTTACTCTGTTTACCTCAACTCGCCAATAGATGGCAGTGATAGCTGTATATGGAGAAATAATAGTAAAATGATTAACAAGGGCGCGTGATGGAAAATATAAACAGACTTCGGGATTTAGATCATCCAATCCAATCTAATCCATCAGCCAATGGAAGTCCACTGCTGGACATAGGCCTCTCCCAATGACTTCCACAGGGACCTGTTGGAAGCAGCCTGCAACCAGCGACGTTCCGCGACCTTTATTAGGTCGTCTGACCACCTTGTCGGAGGACGTCCCACGCTGCGCTTCCCGGTACGTTTAGCGGATTAGCAAGTTGAAGTTGCAATGGGCCGGGCACATAGCGCGGAGAACTGATGGCCGATGGGGCCAAAAAGTTCTCGAGTGGATTTAGATAAAAGCCACATTAATGGTATATAAGTGATTTTTCTTAATTAATAACAAATCAGAGCCACTCATAGAGTTTTATCTCATGAATATCATATCTGTTTCACAGTATCGCTAGTATGCTATTTATAAAATGGTTTATCTTGAATCTATTATCATATTGAATAAGCGTGGTAAATAGCAATGTATAATTTCGACACTAACATACAAGTCTTCGGTAGTATAGTGGTCAGTATCCCCGCCTGTCACGCGGGAGACCGGGGTTCGATTCCCCGCCGGAGAGTACTTTTTGTATTTTTTTAATGTTTTTCTATCGTCTATTTTATAGTGATTCATGAAAATACTATTTTTAATTACCTGCACCTCGATCACACTGGATAAATCCACGTACGCCAGCGCCACGACTTTTGTTCACACTTCACAAAAACATTCACTTTTTAATTTATAAATACCACTTCATTTTATTCCTCTAACATAATTCACTAATTAAAAATTTATCTAGAAAAGCGTCGATTCAAATTTAGAACCATATTTACTAACTACCATAAACAAACTAGCTTATTAATTTTACAACGTAAAATCACAACGGCCAGTACCTAGTGAGGTGAAAGAGAAATTTCAAAAACCGATATGTAAATTCGAGCCGATGTATCGATAATTACCGGTCCCTTAAATGGCCGCCGATTGTGGCCACAATCGGTTAGTGATTGCTTTTTAAATTGCGTTGAGCCAGTGGCCAGACTACCGGAGTTTTTATTTATTACCCGAGTGTTGGACGCGTGTCGATGGCTCGCATGCCGCGGATATGTCCGTCTGTGATATTTTGATTGAGTTGATTTTAATATAGAAGTAGTTTAATTTACTGTTACGGTAACTCGGTTTGTTTTTTTTACTATTTCTGTGCTTACTGAGAAGAAATGTATGTTGCGGCTTAGCCTATGATATTGATAAAAACGTGCACAGTATGCGAATTGATAATCGAGTTTTCATGCTCAAACATTTAAATAGAGCTTTGAAATATGAAACATAATGAATGTATGCTATTATAAGAATTGTAGATAACAATCGCTTTTTTGTGTGGCTTTCAGATTTAGTAATGACATTGATAATATTTGTGTCCAAGATTGTTATTATAATACGTCCGTATGTACCCATTATTATAGGGTAAACAAAAGTATAAGCGTGAAATTTCGTACGAATTACATAAAATACGGGATACATTTGTATTTTTATTCCGTTTTTTGTTTTTGTTTATTTATTTATATACGGATACTTGTAATTAGAAAAATTTGTTCTCATTTCTTATTTAAATTATGTAGTATTTTAGTCTGCCTTTCTAAAACTAAATAAATGTTTGCTGAAAAACCTTGTTACATATCGAATATTAATACAATCCACATCCCTAACCGAACAAAATAGACACACCCAGCATTGAATCTCGATTTTATTCGCAAATAAAATCGATTAAATCAATTCACCGCGGTGAATCTAAATTGTTACTGTACATAAACGCCATTTCACTCCATATTGAATGGACGTTCGTTAACGGAACGTATAATATTTAGTGAGGTTGTTCTGTTTTACTATCGCTCTAATTAATTGTTGTTAATTTATTATACCTCGATTATACAGAGTAAAGCTATTCTAAAACACGTGCAGGAGTCAAAAATAATTAGAGTAAAAAGGAACGTATGATCTCGGGTTTTATTTACAGAAACAATGTTTTGAAAACATTTAACAATTCATAGACAATCTAGTAAAAGAAGCATATTTTTTTCTAAATTCAATTGCAATTAATCAATAAAATTGATGCTTTTGTGTTGTAAAAGACACAATAATTTGCGCAAGAAATAACCTACCAAGTATATTATTATGAAAATTAGATTCTTTATTGAATATAAATAATAGAATAAATGAATTGTTCAGAATAATTAGACTTAAATGTTAATAGATATGATTGGTAGTAGCATAACTAGTAATGCAACGAATGAAAGACTATACATCCAATTTTTTTTAAATTATTTACTACGCAAATCTAATATCAGTAAAAAACTATTTGACGAAGACCTTGCTTCGGTAAGTTTCTTTAATAAGCTATGTATAATACCGATACAACAGAGTATAGTAATATTATACAAGTGTTTCCCGAAACACCGTATGGGATACGTTAGACTTCAAAAGGAATATTTTTATTCCTGTTTTTGCCATTACTGCTCCGTGCCTATTGGCCGTAGCGTGATGATATATAGCCTACAGCCTTCCTCGATATATGAGCTGTGGAACACAGAAACAAGTTTTTAAAACAGATCAATAGTTTCCGAGATTAGCGCAACAAACAAATTCTTCAGCTTTATAATATTAGTATATTATGTGTATACATTATCTACATAGGTATATTGACTGACTAGACTTATAAATATTTTCTAAAATTATTTGACAAAATACACATTAACAGGAAGAAAGGGCGTTTTATCAAAGGACTTCAAAAAAAGTTATTTTAATTAATGTTAAATCCATAAAAATACCGGATGTTTTTTTAATTTGTGCAAAGTGCAAGTTCTGTAGATGGAGTTAAAGGAATAAGTTAATACGTATTTAAAAAGTGCCTTTTGATTTAACAGACTAAAGTTTCCAATTACAATAGAAATTATTACAAGCGTTTGCAGCAAATCAACGTATGAGTAATGTACATTTAGTAAAAACTATATATAAGTCCAAAAACTATAAGGAAAATGGTACAATATTTGCGAATCCGCATTACCCGATATTACCAAAGTATATTTAATAGCAATCACCACTACAATTAATAAGGAGTGCTATCTAAATCCCGTTACAACACGAAAACCATAAAACTTTTTCAAACTTCGAATATAAATCTTCAATATTCTATTTTTAAGCCCGATAGAGATGCGGAAAGCGCGCGAAAATATGAATAATGTGTACGATCAGGCCGGTCGCTCGCGGCTCACTGCCGGAGGGCGGGCGCGCCGCCCTGTGCCCCGGGAGCTAAGTCCACCTTAACACAGAAAGCGCGCCCTTTTTGCACACATACCGCTACTACGCGTTCTAATTTTGAATTGCTTGTTTTTTATTTTTAATACTATTAAAATTTTTGCGTTTGCGTTTTATAATTATTGTTAAATTATAAAAGACACGGTTGAATATGAAATAAAAAAGTTATTTCTTTCAATGTTTAAGAGAGCACCTATTTAATTATTTTTAAATAATTAAATTGTGCTGTATTAGATAGTTTTAATTAAAAACACCTTTACGTCACGTTGGATCCTGAACTATACTTTTGTTTTTTAATTTTGCGATTTTAATCACCCAAAGATTTGTAGCTTTCGCAAACGTAACTCTTTGTATTAAGATAGAATTGTCAATGTTGTAACGTGGAAATTTGTTTAGTGTTAAACGATTTAAAATAAAAAAATCACTGATACGGTAATTATCGAGAAGAACATCAATCGAGCATGCGCTACGTAGACCTCATTCGCGTAGGTGTCACTTAAAGTCAATTATTTATGTTTTGAGGCAGCCACAGGTCAAGATGTGGTTTGTATTTTCACTTCGCAGCCGTGGGAACACATTTTGATACAGATGTACTTGAGATGTGTCATTGAGATGTCTTTGATACGTGGGTGTTAAGTGACGTTTGTGTGTAGTACCTATAGCTTATTGTGGGTGGCGCAGACAACTTGAACTCAATATATTTGTAATGTAAGGTGATTTATAATGTTCCGCAGCGGAGTTTAAGTCACCTTTATAAGCAGAGGTGTTAGTCTACCACGCTTATCTGAAAGTGTTGGTTGTCCATGTACTATTTCTGAACTTTTTTTATTCCCGACGATAACGATATTTTTCAGTACCAAATGGTACGGAATAAGTACATAAGCGAGATGATTAATTATGTAAAAATAGAATAATCAGAGATGAGAGCTTGAAATTCTAAAACATGACTACATGGCGTTACGACTCGTCTCACGCCTACTCCTTTAAGCTACAAACATACTTTACAATTTAAATTACCGCAGCCCAAATTTTATGCCTACAAACGTTTTACATTGCTGGCTTAGTTCGGGGTATGACAGTTTTCAATCGAACATATACTTCAATGTATTCTCCAGTAAATTCGAATGTATTTCGGACTTCTCTTCGAGTTCTGATGGTAAAGTGTTGCCCCACCCTCGGGCGACGGTAATTAGTAGGTTGGCGAGACGATAGCGCGATTGGTGAGCGCCGTACTGTGTCGTCAGTATGTGCCGACACACTTCGCTACACATTCTACTATTAGAATTGTTTCTTGACTTTAAAAAGGTTGTATACGTCAAAACGCTGTTATTTATAAAGATTGTCGAAATTATATGTTATACGATCTCCTTGGTTTCGCTGGTCAAGTGTCAGTCGATTGATGTTGAGGTTTTAGGTTCCTCAGTCGAGAAATGGGTTAAGAAATTTTCAGTGGCAATACCGAGTCTAGAAATGTGCTTGAAAAACGGTTATGCTTCTTTATTACGGGGACCTTACATTTAATTGGCAAGAATAGTTGAAAACCATGAATATGCCACCATATTTCTGTAAATTTTCGATATGGTTATAAGAAAATTTTAACGATTTTTAGAGTGTTGTTAATTCATCAGATACAATTAACGATAAAGGAAAAAAGACATTGAAAATCCATTTGAAACTGTAGGTAATCAATTGCAAACATAACTTTGTTTAAGTTATGATGATCCTTATGTTAAAAAAAAAATTGTTGAAAAATCAAACCATGACATTTAGAAAGTAAAAATCTAACATTTCTATAATAAAAAGTCTAAGAACTACAAATCCCTTATACGAACCATTTCGAATTCGTTTTAAATCACCAATATCCGTTATTAAATAGCCTGTAGGGGTTTCTAAAACACCCTGAGGCTATATTCGCAATTGTGTACATATATGGCTAATATTACTTGAGTATAGGCATATTTGAATTACCCTTGTACTTAAATGTCTTTTAATTTTGGTCGTGTTATGGGGTTAGTAACCTTGATTTCATTAAAAGCAAATTGATATATTAAATAGGGTTAAAGACAAGATCAATTAGTTGATAAACAACAGAAAATAATTAAGATTCTATTAGATGGAACTTAATTTGATACACGCGAATTGGATTGGCTATAGCAACACTCACAATCAACATAATATACATACATATATACTTAAGTATGTTTTAACACTATAAAGGGCAGGCCTATTGCTGTTATTTGGTGACGTACGAAATTCCGTTCTAGTGCAGGTGAATTTTGATGGCCAAGCCGAAAAACATTATTTCCTATCTAGGAATTGTATTTGAGACATTCAAAAAGTACGCATTGATTTATTCTGCAGAGCACTAAAGGTCGTGATGAGACACTTCACAGTTAATAATTAATCAAAACAAATTTAACATGAGTAAAATCGCTGTCTGCTTCTAATTTAACCGTAAAATTATTTATTTATGTAAGAGAATCGAATAAAACCAAATAGAAAGAGAATTTCACATTAATTCTCCAACAATTAATTGATTCATGGACGTGTAATACTGTAAAATTAAATAGACGGTGTCATTCGAATTTAAGAAAAAAACTTTCCAAGTAGGTACTCTAAAAATACAAGCATTGTCCAATTACAGAAGAAATAAAACGGCTCGTACGATTAGAAAAAAAAATGCATTGTGTAAAAAGTTTTTTATGAATGCGAACGCGCCGATTGGCAGTATAGCCTCGGGCAAGATGGCGGGGTGCCGAGTGTTGCTAGCCTCTCGGCCGGAAATATGAATTCTATTCGGCTAATGACGTTCTTAATTCGAATCTGTTCATTCGATTTTCGAATGTGCTTTATAAAGTGGCATTGTGATTGAAAATATATAATTATAATGTTGTGAACTTGAATGTGCTATGGAATATGTGATTGCGTTACGTTTGTTAACGCTGAAAAGGTTTGACATAAATTGTTAATTGTTGTTTAACTGCCTCGTGGTCTCGCGGTACAAGTATGTGCCGTGCGATCTAGAGGTCCTGGGTTCGATTCCCGGGTCGGGCAAAGTGTTATTGGGTTTTTCCATTAGGAAATTCTCGGTAACAGCACGGAGTCTGGAAATGTGCCCGAAAAACGGCAATAGGCTCGCCCCCTATTACGTGGGACTGATACATACTTGGCGAAATGTGGGTGCAGAAATGCACCTCTGCCTACCCCTTCGGGGAATACAGGCGTGAGTTTATGTATGTATGTGTATGTATGTTGTTTAAAGTTAAAAGTAACAATAATTCCAAAGAATTTTATTTGTTTGCTCTTGTATGTAAGAGAGTTTTTAGAACATGAAAATTGATTCTGATTTGATTTTAATTAATTGAAATTGTTCTAAATAATGAAAGCACGAGAAAATACTGAAAATCGATTATTTCAAAGGAAAGGTGTATGTTTCCTCAACAAAATGTTAATAGAAGTCTTTCATAGAAACTAGCCTGTAGGGTTAATGTAATCTGGAGTCAGCCATACCAAAGGTTTTTCATTTATGAGATAATAACAAAAAGTATGGCCTCGAGGTTTATGCGCGTGGTCGAGAATCTCGGCGGTCGCGGGTTCAAACCCCAGGCACACACCTCTGACTTTTCGAAGTTATGTGTGTATTCTCAATGAATTATCACTTGCTTTAACGGTGAAGGAAAACATCATGAGGAAACCTGCCCTGCACATTTAAAAGTTCTTAGGAATTTTTTAGATATGTAGTCCACCAACACGCATCAGGCCAGCGTTGTGGATTAAGGCCTAAACTCTCTTAGTTGTAGAGGAGGACCGTGCCCAGCAGCGGGACGTATATGGGCTGATGATGATGAGATAATAACAATTATTACTAACATGCAAAATTAAAGTTTTCGAGAATCGTGCCCAAGATAGACCAAACAAAGAAATCTTTCTTCATTTTTACAGGAGCTGCAAAAAATAATCTGAATCACCTAAAGGAGCAAGTCGTTTCTTGAAGAATTTTAGAGTGGTGCTAAGAATGGCAGAGAAGAAGGAGAGAACACTGAGACAGTGACATCCAGAATGCTTAATAGCTCGTCAAGATAAAATTATGAATACGCCAAGCTAACCACAGCCAGAATACCAGACAAAACATTACTTCTATTAAACGATCTGAGCGGTACCCACTAAAATACACAGATGCTAATATAACGCAATTTATTTTATTTATGTATCGTTTGTAGTTGAAATTGATTTTCGGCTTCAAAGACCTAATATGTCTACATAATTCATGACAATTATCTGTTTTGTCATATATCCTATGTTATGTAGTTCGTTGTTTAAAAGCTTAATAACTCCAACAATATAGGCAAGTGAAACAATGTTAGACTCTGCAGTACTAAAACACTATTAAGACTTTTAAGCAACGGCTTAGTATAATCTATGTCCTTAGTATCAATATGAGCACGACAAGGAAACGCAGCAAAAATATTTTACCCGCCAAAAAACACGTTAATTACGAAAAATTTCGAAAAAGGAACGCAAGAAAGTAAAGGCGCGGCAGGGGACGCGAGGGGAGGCGGGGGCTGCGCCGTTATGTTCTCAGAAACGCGTGATTGATTCCGCGCTGCCGCCCATTGTGGTCAGCTGTTTGTACTGCTGATGGGCTCGCTCGCACGACTCAGACCTTTGTGTTCCAAGTTTGAAATCAAGTAGATTGTAACGGAAATTAATATGACATTAGGTTTGGAATGCTGTGAATGTGTGCGTTATATACGCTGTTTTTCTTTTATATACGTACACTAGGAATATACTCATATGCATATTAATTTACATTAAGTAAGTAGTGAAGGCCTCGAGGTTTGGCGGTCGCGAGTTCAAACTTTTCGAAGTTATGAGTTTATTTACAATGAAATATCACGTACTTTAACGGTGAAGGAAAACATCGTGGAGAAAACCGCATGCTTAAAAATCTTAGGATTTTCTTAGGTGTGTAGTCCGCCACCCCACACTATACCAGCCCATGCTTAGTAATGGGGCTATTTCTCTTAAATTGACAATTACAATAGATCACACAAAATGAAATTTAAATTGAATAATTAACCTAAATAAAACACTGCTAAAAAACACAATTTCGCCAAGTTTACATTACCGTTGGCTGTTTGGCTTTTTCACCTTTGCGCAGTGCGCAGTAAAAAAGTTAAATCATTGGGTCGGTAAACGCAAGATGTGTTGGGCAATGTTGACACGACGGTCGATCTGGGAGCAACTTTCTATACGTATAAACGAGAATAAGTTATGTATGTATGTATGTATGGCGTACGCGTAACGACACTGACGAAATTTGTATGTGAAGGACCATCATGTGTTTCGACTTGGGCAATTTTATTTCATAGAGAAACTGAATATTAAACCCGCATTTCTAGATATGTCTTAGTCGATGGTATAAAAGATTAGTATACTGAAAGTTCATTAGTATAATAGAAAGAAAATAAAGAAGTTGGCTATAAACCAGCTTGCGAAACGAGAGATCAAATGTTTGTGTGACGCACAAATATTTGTTTCGGTTCTGGGTGTTTGTGAGACCGAAAAGTCTCTCGTAGTCTCTGGTACCCACGACACAAGATTCGTATCTTATTGTGGGGTCAGAACTATGTATGTGACCGTTGGGTGTATTTATTAATTTATATCTGCAATAGTAGTAGTGATGGCCTCGAGGTTTAGGCGCTTGGTCGAGAATATCGGCGGTCGCGGGTTCACACCTCTAAATTTTCGAAGTTATTTGTGTATTCACAATGAATTATCACGTTCTTTGACGGTGAAGGAAAACAACGTGAGGAATCCTGCACACCTAAAAGTTCTTAGGATTTTCTTAGGCGTGTAGACCGCTAACCCTCACTAGGCCAGTGTGGTGGACTAAAGCCTAAACTCTCTCAGTTGTAGAGGAGGCCCGTGCCCAGCAGTGGGACGTATATGGGCTGATGATGATGATCTACGATTAAATTACTCAAATATCCAAGTTCGAAGTTTAAGCGTTGCATTCAATACAGATATTACGAAACGTTAATTCGGCGAGTTCCAATTAAAAGACAAACGTGCGCCGACCCGCGTGTTACACTGGACTCGAACCATAGACAACATGATATCCATGATGAAACATAAGCAAAACTTTTAAAATAATTTAATATGAGGAAAATCTGCCATGGGGTTTCCCGGCCGATTATGTGCTGTGCGATCTAGAGGTCCCGAGTTTTATCCCGGATCAGGGTTCTATTGGTTTATTCCATTAGGAAATACTCATTTGCCGCACGGAGTCTGGAAATGTGTCTGATAAGCGGCAATAGGTGTTTTTTTTTATTAAGTGCCACTTAAAAAACCTGACGAAAAGTGGGTGTAATAATGAGCAAATCCCTAAAGTTCATTTAGACAGTATATAATATCAAATTCGGACTAGGTTTGCGATGTGGACTAAGGCCTAGATACGGCCCGTACACCCAATGTAAACATCAAACAGCTATCAACCCACAGTCGTGTGGGATTTACTAAACTTCTTTGGTAAATACTTTATAGATAACTTAAAGTTCATTACATATTTATGACTATTTCGCAGATCTAAGAGTAGAATTTAGTTAACATACAAGTTGCTCTACATTTCTCCGAATGTGTAAGCAAACAGCTACAGTTAATATCTTATTTATTTGAATTATATACGACATATGTATATCACATAAATACACATACATACACAATCTCACGACTGTGTTCCTCGAAGTGGTAGGCATTTCTGCACCCACATTTCGTCAGTATGTATCAGACCCACGTAATGGGGGCCGAGCCTATTGGCCGTTTTTCGGGCACATTTCCAGACATCATGCTGCTACTGACAATTACATTATAGAAAAACCCAATAACACATTGACCGAGACGGGAATCGAACCCAGGTCACGACATACTTGTGCCGCGAGACCACGAAAATAATGATAAACATATTATATTTGCACCATTGTATTACATAAGGGTACGCAGGGATATTCATATACCGTCTCAGGCCAAATACTCGTATGTATGTTGTAATTTTTACGTTATATGGGGCGAGCCTTTTGCCTTTTTTCCATGTAAATTTTCAGACTCCGTGCTGGTACTGAGAATTTCCAAAGGGAAAATTTGTTAAGCCTTTAAAACTAATTGTATAAGAAGTATGCTGCATTTTTGATGAATTTAAAAATGTATCAAAATAGTGCCATAGGAAAGGCCTATGTCCAGCAGTGGACGTAAGAAAGGCTGCTGATGATGATGATGATGATATCAAAATGGACATAAAATACAACTGCTTTTAGTTTTCAAAAAATTTACATAAAAGTATTTTTTTTTGTAAGTATTTTTACAGAATCTCAACGACAATTTAAACTTCCGCTCAGCAAAGAGATGTCATGCTCCTACAATACCTCGTAGTTTATTTCTTACGGTTTAAATATTGACTAGATCGAATCTCCAGTGCCATCTTTCGTACATAAAAACTATACAATAGAAACGTATTTCGTATGAAATAGTCGTGTGTTATTGTTATATGAAGCTACTATGGATACTCGACCGTTACGGTTGTGCCAACCTTAGATAAAATAAATGAGACGCGTAGAATCTTTCATGTATTTTTTTCTTATTTTAAAAATGGAACTTTAGGTGCACACGATGTTTTCTTTCACCGTTAAACCAAGTGATAATTCATTGTGAATACACACATAACTTCGAAAAGTCAGAGGTGTGTGCCTGAGGTTAGAGCCTGCGACCGCCGAGATTCTCGACCGCGCGTCTATACCTATCACTGCTTATCCTACTCGAGACCATCGCTGCTTATATAATTTAGTTTTCAAAATAAATGATTTTTTTAATCATTAATTACGGTATTCAAATTTAAATAAAAAATATTGCTAGTAAATATTGACAAAATTTATTTACGCGAAATAAACTATTTAAATAAATCATACATACATACATAAACTCACGCCTGTATTCCCCAAAGAGGTAGGCAGAGGTGCATTTCTGCACCCACATTTCGCCAAGTATGTATCAGTCCCACGTAATAGGGGGCGAGCCTATTGCCGTTTTTCGGGCACATTTCCAGACTCCGTGCTGTTACCGAGAATTTCCTAATGGAAAAACCCAATAACACTTTGCCCGACCCGGGAATTGAACCCAGGACCTCTAGATCGCACGGCACATACTTGTACCGCGAGACCACGAAGCAGTTAAATAATCACAATGTAATATATATCTTGTCATATCTTTACATAGTTTAAAATTTGAAGGCGTAATTTAAGCGAATTAAAAAAAAGTCATTGTTTAATATTTATAAGACTTTGTATCATAAATAGTCGATTTAGCTGGCATGACATCTGCTAAAAGTATTGATAAAAACACGAAGAAAATTGTTACGTCATCTTAAAGTCAGTAAAGTTATTTTACCATCCCCTCAATATAAATCAGATTTGCACTCGTGAACATGAGGTAGCGACAATTATATTGCGAAACGCGCCCGAGTCGTGCATGCGTGGGCGACTACTGCCTACGAAGACTAGTTTACAATGACCTCTAATAGATAGAAGCTAAATTATAAAGTGCCGCATTTGCATATACTTTTAATTGCTTATGCTGTATTCCTAATTCAAACATATTATGTAAAAAAAAAAAACTCTAAAGAGGTTTGTGAAATGAGGCCGAATCATTATTATAAAATATTTTTAAATTTTATGAAAGGATATTATTGTCCTATTGTTTTGTTTGGAATCTAACTCTCTTAGGTGTTTTTAATTTCACGAAACAAAATAACATATATACTGTGGCTTTTCACATAAGTATTAACATATTTAAAAAAATGTTTTAATTACGTTCCAACCAACTATGGTATTATAAGTACCTATTGATTAAAATTTGTTAGAAAGGAGACATACTAATGATGTCGCACTCAATTTATTCTGTGAACACGAAACGTCTGATAATAAATTTAATATTTTTCAGATATCATTGTTCTATTGTTTGTAAAACATAATTTATCAAAGAATGTAGATAAATCATTGTTTTTGCGATAGTACGTCCGATGGTATTTTTTCAAGTCATTACTGTTACGAATAAAGCACTACAAATGTTTATTATTATTTCCTAAAATATATTTTTATATCTTTTACTTCGCCATATTTTTACGTTATTTAGACTTTCTTATCAAGCTAATGATTTATTAGCAGAATTTAAAGCGAGGGGTACCTATATATTTTAAAATAAAATTTGTCACGACATATTGACGGTCGCACATATGACGTGTTGATAATAAGGAAACTTTTTGCTTGATGTTGCCTTTGCCATAGGGCGAAGAAAGTTCGTCAAAACCATACTATATCTGAATAACTACAACAGACATTTTTAACGCACACAGCACCTATGTTAATTTGTAAAAAGCCGTCAGCCATAACCTATTTATATTATATCGTTATAAAATAAATACATAACCCCACGTCTGGGGTAGGCAGAGGTGGATCTCTGCACCCATATTTCGCCAGTTGTTTTTTCGTCCCACGTAATAGGGGGTGAGCCTATTGCCGTTCTTGGGGCACAATTCCAGACTCCGTGCTGCTACTGAGAACTTCCTAATGGAAGTACTTTGCCCGACCCAGGGATAGAACCCAGGACCTCTAGATCGTTCGCACATACTTTTACCGCGAGACCAGGAGTATGGATAAAATAAATATTGACTTTATATAATTTCAGACTAGGTATTATTTTTTGTCCAGCATTAAGCAAAACTACATTCCAATTTCCATTTATTGGTAAGTAACATTGTGTGAGTACATACAATCTTTCTGCAAAAGCATTACTCCATTTAAGTAATTTAGTTGGTCGTTTTAAGGACGCAAGGATATTAAGTATTATCTTTCAATCACATCAGTTCAATTGTATTATCATAGTCACGAACTATTAATTATTAGATAATACCAATCACAAATGACATCTGTCCAATCCAATATTATGACGCAACACTAATTATATTTCGTAGTCGCCGACGGATCAATGCAAACTGGTTGCGGGTTAAAACAAAAACTGTACCGTCAACCGAGCAGCTTGACACATTTACTCTTGGCTAAAGGTCGACAAACTCCCGCCAAAAGGTGCCATAAACAATATCATTTTATGCGGGAGAAGAATGGAGGTTATCTGAAAGTATGGCTTTGATTTTGAAGTGTCTATGTGTATTTAATATTTACGGTGATATTTTTTTTGTCATATAAAATCTACGAGATCCTTGAAGATATAATCAATGTTTTTTTTATATTTAGATTTGACTATCATATGTTTGACAGAGCCGCTTCTTAGTGATTCGTTGCGGGTAATATCAAGACTTTTATAAATACGAGACAACCCATAGCAGACCTAAATTTTTGTCTGAAATTTTTATCATCGGTCGTGTGATCGTAGAAGAATGAACAGGTGACAAACAAGCGGCGACACTCGTCCCTATACAAAATACTGGCTATTTCTCTTCTAATCGTATTCAGCTGTTCTGTGTAATTACCATACATTTCATCTATCTTTTTTCTTTTAACCTAACAGAAAACTTATCTTGGTCTAGGTTCTAGGTATAATCATAATAATAAATAAGTACACCCAACAGTCACATACATAGTTCTGACCCCACATTAAGATACAAGTCTTGTGTCGTGAGTATCAGAAACTACGAGAGACTTTTCGCTCTCACAAACACCTAGACCCGTAACAAATACTTGTGGATCACACAAACATTTGTCTCGGTGCGGGGATCGAACCCGCGGCCTCACGTTTCGCAAGCTGGTGTCTAGCCAACTGCGCCACGGGGCTGTCAAAGGTATCTACTACAACATCTAAAGTATATTTAGCTGAATAAGTCTAGAATCATTGACTCCCAAAGAAATTACGCTCATTCTTGATGAATTTCGTCATCATGGTAAGGTTTTTTTTATCTGTATTGTTAGTAACTCGATGGAGATACGAATGGACAAGTTTTATATATTATTTCTCAACAACGTGTTAATTTTAAACACCGTTTACTGCGAGGTGCTAAATAATTTTTTATTATGCGTCAATTTTATGGTTATCGTATTGAAGATTATTTGTTTCGACAGTCCTATTGGATTTAGAAATTTTCTTTTGATATTCTTCATGTTTGGTTTACTTTCTAGGAATACAAGAATTGAACAAAAGGAAAGATTTAAGTGAGAGGTTTGGGTATAATCTTATTGAAAGAAAATTTTGTACTTTGTAACATATGAAAAAAAAAATTGTTTTTAAAATAAGATACGCTATTTTAAAAAAAATATATTATTTATTTATTATTATTGAAGCAGTGATGGCCTCGAGGTTTAAGCGCGCGGTCGAGAATTTCGGCGGTCGCAGGTTCAAACCCTAGGCACACACCTCTGACTTTTCGAAGTTATGTGTGTATTCTCAATGAATTATCACTTGCTTTAACGGTGAAGGAAAACATCGTGATAAAACCTGCACACCTAAAAGTTCTTAGGAATTTCTTAGCCAGCGTGCCAGCGTGGTGGACTAAGGCCTAAACCCTCTCAGTTGTAGAGGAGGCCCGTGCTCAGCAGTGGGACGTATTTGGGATGATGACGATGATATTTAAAAAAATATATTATTTATTTATTGATACAGTAAGTAGCTACGATATTCTATTGATTAATGATAGATGGCCGTAAGTGGACAACGGACCGTAATATGGACATAATATTAAACCTCTGGGACGAAGGAGTAGCAAAACTAAAATCCAACTGAAGGGCTGGGGTTTGAACCCGCGACCGTCGAAATTCTAGATCGCGTGCGAAATTCTTGACCTCGAGGATGTAGATGGATGTAGGTTAATCATCCATAATAAAGTATAAGATGTCCAATATACAATATAGTGATGGCCTCGAGGTCAAGAATTTCGCACGCGATCTCGAATTTCGACGGTCGCGGGTTCAAACCCCAGGCACACGCCTCTGTCTTTTCCAAGTTATGTGTGTATTCACAATGAATTATCATGTACTTTAACGGTGAAGTAAAACATCGAGATAAAATCTGCACACCTAAAAGTTCTTAGGTATTTCTTAGGTGTGCAGTCTGCCAATCCGCACTCGGCCAGCGTGGTGGACTAAGGCCTAAACTCTCTCAATTGTAGAGGAGGCCAATGCCCAGCAGTGGGACGTATATGGGCTGATGATGATGATAAGATAAACCTACTCTTGGGTTCATTTTCAGACTCCCTGCTCGTAACTTAGAATCTCAATCATATTACTCGTGTTTGGAATCAAACCCTACATCTTAAGATCACACAATTTTACGTCAATTTATTCACGAAACGAACGAGGCCATTAAACCACGCAATGTCGGTAAAAAAGTATTTAGCAATTTAAGTATAAAGCGAGCCGCAATCTCACATCGAAATTATTAATTTTCCCGCAGAATGAGCCAGTAAAGGGTAACGGAAAGGGAAATCGCGACACAGGTGTGCGCAAATATTTGTGCCGTGCTTTTTTGTTTTGGGTGGTCGGGTTCCGTTATGTGATTATATTTGGGCAATTTGTAAGGTTTCGGCGGGTTTCGGGTAATTCTTTTTGATTAATAAAGCAATTAATTATTTAGCTATTATTTAAAATTGAGCAAAGTGTATGTAGAAAAGTGTGTTAGTTTTTTTTATGTCTTGGTAAAATAATTTATGTCTAGGCCAGCGTGGTGGACTAAGGCCTAAACCCTCTCAATGGTAAAGGAGGCCCGTGTCCAGCAGTGGGACGTATATGGGCTGATGATGATAAAATCGTTATAATGATAATATTATAATCATTGATGATGAAATCATTAATGACAATTATCAAGCTGTGTAAGCGCAAGTTGTAAACGTAGTACAATTCAGATAAATGTTGGGTAATTTTGAGAAAGAATAAATACCATAAAAAATACATGACTGAACGAAGCTTTTGGCAACAATAATTGAGAAACTCATTCAATAATCAAAGTTATTCAATATTGTCATACAGTTTTGTCGGTTAAGGATACCCCTGACATCCCTTTGAAGATGATTATTTGGGTAAGTAAATTCTTCTCACAAACATCTTAACGTGTCTTTTTACATCTCCTTCTTCTCCCAATAACCCGACTACTCATATATAGTTACTATGACAATCTCCCAAAAAGAGAAAAAAACATTAAGTTTAACCAAAACTGTACATTCACATCCGTGCATTTCCCTCCGTAACCCCAAAATTTTGACGTTCCTTCGCTTTCCAAATAGTCTCTTTGTACCGCCGCCGCCCGTCTTTAACCGCATCTCGTGTATTGTCTCAGCATACGCATTAATTTCAAGTAATTTGCCTGAATTGTGTGCCGAAGGAATTTGAAAGCTGATAAAATTGTTAAGTGATATTTTTTTTGACAGCCCCATGGCGCAGTTGGCTAGACACCAGCTTGCGAAACGAGAGGCTGCGGGCTGCGATCCCCGCACCGAGACAAATGTTTGTGTGATCCACAAATATTTGTTTCGGCTGTGGGTGTTTGTGAGACCGAAATGTCTCTCGTAGTTTCTGATACCCACGACATAGGACTTGTATCCTAGTGTGGGGTCAGAACTATGTATGTGACTGTTGGGTGTATTTATTTATTATTTATTTATTTTAATATAATGTCATTCATCATTCATTCATCATCAGCCCAAATACGTCCCACTGCTGAGCACGGGCCTCCTCTAAAACTGCGAGGGTTTAATATAATTTAATATAATGTTTTATTTAATATAATGTCGATTGATCCATATTTTTTTGTGCGTAATCGGAAAATTTTAAATGGCCTTTAATAGCCACTATTACTAGCAGAGTGAGAATGGCAGTGTTCCGGCTGTAACTCTAGCTTTATTAAATTTTCCAGTCCATCTAACGGTTTCCGGGAAGAAATCGCCGATAGCGATAAGGCCGCCATTTGTGACACAACCTTATTTTAATGTTATAAATACCCATTTTATTTTTTTATTTGGTACAATAGAGGGTAAATAAATAAATAATCGCACCATATTATAATGACAAAAACATTTAGAAATTAACAAAATATGACTTCGTGTTAAAGCTACAAAATTATACTAAATTCTTTTAAATAAGTGTGCGATCAAGACGTCCTGCGTTTGATTTCGCAAAAGTAGTATTGAAAGTAGTATTTTAGTTGTATTTACGATTAGGAAGTTGGCACTTGGCAGCAAAAAGTGCCCGAAAAATGGCAAAAGACTCGAGCCGTTTAGTGCAATTGGTGGGTGTTACAACTTTGTCAACCCCTTTAGGATTACAGGCGCGAATGTATGTAAATATGTTAGGTACACATTTTTCTTTTACTGATTTAAAATATTGCGTATTTGAAAGGGTTGTACACTGCGCATTTTTTAAAAGTTTATATAAATAATAATATGAAAATAAATTTATATGTGAATTTTAGGTTTTCAAGTAAGTTGCTGCATCAAAATTTGTATGTTATGTTTTGCCCATAGATAAAATTTTAGTGGACAGATTTTTTTAAACATAATATTAAATGTAATAAATTTCAATAGGAGATGTTTCACTTCATTCAAGTACATAATATGATAAAAAAGATTTGTCGTCGACAATTCTGCGGAAAAATATTACAAAATTTACTCACATTATTCTCCTGTTCTTCACTTCCATTCAAATGGAATTCATCTTCTTCATTTGCTTTCGGACCACTTGAATTCAAGTCAGCTTTCGCATATTCATTAGGGTCCATGTCATTAGTACCTACATCACTTATATCCGTGATATGTCCGTTAGTATCCGGATGTCGTAGCTCCAATCGTATACTTTTAGTCGATTTATCAATTATCATATTCGATTGCACTATCTTATCGATATCGTAGTCATCGAAACTTTTCGATTTTCGCTTAAAACTCTGCGGTGGGTCGACAGATTTTTCTAAATTATTATTATTGGTGAATTTTGTATCGATTTCTATCTCTTTGTCATCGTAATCGACGTGTGTTTTCTTTCTTTTGGTGTTAAAACTTTCGTTGAATATGTCCTCTACGGACAGGTTTTGTTCAGCTATGTCGGGCAGGTTGATTCCGTTCATTTTAGTCATACTGGCCCGAGTTTGTCGTATCTAATTGTTCACATTGTGCGCATCGGCTGGGGGTTATCTCGTGCCATTGTCGGTTTAACACGGCGTAAATCATCGACAGATCATTATCTATCGGCGAGATGACCGCTTTAACTGACCGATAATGTATGGACTCTAATTTGTTCGAAACTCGATTACAGAATCGATTTGTAGGGGGTCTACATACGCTGGCCAGTTTGTATTGTTGCCGCCGCACGTTGGGCAACTATCGTGAACTTTTACACGATTATTGTACCGCCATTACATTTCGTATGAGAATTCAATTTTCTTAGATCGATGATTTTCTCCCCTCTCACTCTGCAGCATGCGTCCGTCCCTTTTCAACATCAAATAATATTATTGTTTACTTGCCCCGTCATTACTGATGTTATAGGAAATTGGTACTCCTCACATTCGATACGTGATTATCTCTATTGGTATACTTGAGTGGAGTTGTAATAACTTAATTTTTTTTCGATTTACGTTTCGTTATTGCACTGTGAATTCGCACTGGCTGTAATTTGTTTTTTTTTTCGTTCCAAATTCGAAATCACGGCACAAACACAGTTCTGAATAGAAAATCACTGGCACGTAGAGTGGGAATTTTAAATTTGAAAATGGAATGATTAATTTGAGATGGTAGTTTTGGCGCGTGTCGGGCGGCGAGCGCGGGGAGCCACGTGAGCGGCGCGCGTCGCTCGCGGCTATCACATGGAGTGGTGCGAGCGCGCCGCACAGCCTCCAGACATGATAAAGACGGGGAGTGCGCAGTATATGCACAATTGTAAAAAGCTCGCATGCTACTTCGATGACCTTTTAAATTAAAACAATCGTGAAAAAATGTTTTAACGAAGTAGTAGATAGAATGATGTGATTTTTAATATTTCATATAGTGTATAAAGAAAAACACAGAATTTAAATGGAATTTAATTTTAAGTTTTCTAAAACTAGAAGTTGATGTTTCGTTTGTAAAAGCTTGCTTTATGTAATGTAGTTGAAATATGTAAAACATATTTAAAATAGGCTTTAACAAGGTTTAATAGCGCCTACATTCATCTTCGGACAAAATGGCTAATTTTGACGATTAAAGTTCAAATAAATTTAATCTTCAAATTTGGCATATACTGCGGTCGAAAGCTTCCAAACTTCCACCTCGCAGTGCCGCGAATCTATAACATTGTTCAACTAACATCAGGTTTGATTGTGAACCGCCTGTGTGTGTGCGTGTGTGCGTGCGTTGTGAAATCATTCCGTGTAGTTGATTTATCGGCCGCGCGCGGTGACGTCGTGTGCCGAATCGACTATGGAACTTTTTTAAACATTTTTAATCGAATCCAATTCGAAAAGTACGTTGATGACGTAAATGGAACGTCACATGTCAAGTTTGTAATTTGAATTCAGAATGTAATGATTTCATGGTACTTAGTGATGGGAATGGCGAATCATGGTGACCAATATCTATTACGCAGTAAGGGGTTAATTTAAATCGAATAATAGAATATGGACTGAACTGCGAAGTGTCAGGTTCAGTTAAAAAAATAGTAATAAAAATAAAACATGTCCGTAATATCCTGCTGGACACACGCATACTCTACAGATGAGAAGAGTTAGGCCTTCATCTATTTCACTGTTTTAGTAAATATTGATTAACTTCACATAACTAATAATCTTCTTATGAGGTTATATAAGTAGGTTGCATAATGATGATTTCTTTAATCAACGCACGGGTTAATTCATAAATTATACAAATATAAGTTTATGAAGATGAAGTGTGAACATTGGATTCGAACCCACGGCTGACGAGATGCCGTCTCGGCAGTCCGCACGCCTATGCATAGCATCACACACTTTATTTTTACACGAGTATCAAATCCTTAGATGTATGTCCTAAATCTGTAAATGGTGTAAAACTTAATCTGTTTGAAATAATACTTTATTTAAAGTATAATTACTAATATACTTGTAACTAGCACATTAGTAGCTTGAATCACACAATAAATAAAAAGGACTCGAATCAAAAATTACAAAAAAAAATCAACAAAACATCCAGACATGTTTTTTTTTTTTATAAAATAAATTCTGACCTCTAATTGTCTCGTAGAGGCGCGTTGTAAGTGTGCGGTATACGGCTTCGTGGTCTCGGGTTTGACCGGGTAGTGGTGTTAGGATTTAAAACGATAACAGAAACAAAAAGAAAGAGCCCGGTAAAGCTCTTAAAATGGGAATGACTCGTCGCCACATACGTAGGACTTAACTAGTATTTTTTACCGTATCCTGACAGCGACTCAGAACTATTACTTTTTTCTTCTCATATGAGCTCTTGAATGACTATCGAAGGCGAATTAAAACACAGGATTTTAAATACAGATGGCGAAACGTAGGTGTAAAATTTACACCATCTAGTTTTGAGGAAATAAATAAATACACCCCTAAGTCCCATACATAGTTCTGACCCGCCCATACTAAAATACAAGTCCTGTGTCGTGGGTATCGGAAACTATGTGAGACTTAGGTCTCACAAACACCCAGACCCGAAACAAATATTTGTGAATCACACAAAAATTTGTCTCGGTGCGGGCATCGAACTTGCCTCTTGTGTGCAAGCTGGTGTCGAGCCAACTGCGCCTCGGACGCTGTCATGCAGAGGAGTGTGTGAACTTTGTCCTGGTATGGAACTAATAGCCAATCATGTCACCACTGCCCTCTGACCAAATGCACAAGGAAAATACTTATCTACTAAAATATATAAATAACTGGTAATTTTCTTGGAACTAAAAACTGGTAGAAGATATTTAGTTTACCATGATTAATGCAGCCTAAGTGTTATTATTCATCTGTTAGGAAATTGTCAGTAGTAGCACGAAGTCTGAAAACGTATTTCTTTATTTGGGAAATATACAGAACAATTACAATTAAAAATATAAAGCAAAAATAAAGTACACAATCAAACACAGCTAATAGTTAAAACTTAAAATTGAAGTAGTGAACGATTAATCAGACAAGAAAGAGATGAATTAAATTATACAAAAAACAAAAAGCAAAATGTGCCCTAAAAACTACAATAAGCTCGACCTTAATAACGCGGCATGTAAATCACATTTAGCGAAATGTGGGTGCACTGTGCTTAGTCTTTCAAACATAAAAGGGGTGAATGCGTATGAGTGTCATTTAAAAATCATCCATAAGTTATATTTTAGTATTAAATAGCTAACTTCGAAAATTTAATTGAATTCAGCAGTGGGGCATATACGAGTACCTACACGAAAATAAATAAAAAAATGTAATTCAAGGAACGTGAAGCAAAAAATATCAGTGGGCAATAGTTGACCGCTCATGATGACAGGTCAACAAGTCTCCTGCCGTACAAGTACTCGCTTCACGTGTCAATGACTTGTGCAAACGTAACCAGCATTATTTGAACACAATACGGTGGTAATCACATGCACGTGGGATTTAAACAACTGTTTCATTGAAGTTATTGTTGTAAATGGAAAAACAAACTTTGTGTTGGACTTCTCTTTACCCGTTAATTTGCATTTATTTAAATATAATGAAGCTTTTACAAAACTATGTTTTTGACTTAAACACTTTTTATACAAAACGAATAACAATAAAATTTCTATCTTTTGAAAAAAATATGAATTGATGTAAGCAGTGCCATCTAGCGTCAAGTAGCGTATTGGAATGTTTAGAAATATGAAAGTTTTAAACTACTTTGGACAGATGGCAATAGCCAGGGCTGGGCAAAATACATGCTTTCCTTTAATTGAAATACAAATTACAAAATACTGTATCGCAAGTAATTAAAATACGAAATACAAAATACATTTAAGTAAGGTATTTGAAATACAAAATACAGTATTTTAGCTATTTGTAATTGAAATACAAAATACAAAATAATGCATATTTATTTGTTTTGGAATAGTTTTTTTTGAGGCGGTTTTTGTTTTGTTATTGCAGGTCCTGATGACCACAAATTTAATGTCCAATATTATAAAAGTCTGTAAATTTCGAGGCTTTTCCATCATTGCACTGTCGTCTCGCACTCACACTCATGATCGCTAAATGAAGGCTAAATGTATTTTAATAAATGTATTTTTAAGCCTCGAGTATTTGAAATACTAATTACAAAATACTTCGGCTACACGTATTTTAAATACAAATTACATTTTAAGAAAGTAATTAAAATACAAATACAAAATACGTATTTGTATTTCAATTACAAGTAATTCAAATACTGCCCAACCCTGGCAATAGCTGTCACTTTTGTTAATTTGTCAAATAAATAAATATCATGTAGGAAATGTTATTCTAATAAACAAAATTATAAGAAGCTAATGTCTGGTGTCGAACTACACGTATAATGTTTCAAAGTATAGGCGCCATCTAGGGTCGAGCAGTGAAACAATTTTAGTACAAATTTACTTACCCAGGTAGCGTTGCTATCGTTGGAGACAGCTTGGAAAGTAGGAACACATCGAAAAGTCATCTTTCTTTTGGTAAAAAACTAACGTTTTAAAAATATTTATTTGAAAACTTCTTGTCACAGCTTACCTAGAACAAAACAAAACACTTACTTAGTGATGCACGATTATAACCATAACGTTGTTTCTAAAAATATAAAATTATTGCAGGTAATATGGAGGTCCTGGGTTCGATTCTTGTGTTGATATTATTGCTGTGTTAACGTATGTAGAAATATATCTATGCATACCTCCTAAGGCATTCCGGTGTAATAATTTATAATTATTGTAAAAAGCGTAAGTAAATAAAAATATATATATATCTCGATGAGAAATTATTTTAAATACTCTGCCTCGTGTTTTCGCGGAACAAGTATGTGTCGTGGGATCTAGAGGTACCGATTCGATTACCAGGTCAGGAGAGGTTATATTTGAGTTTTTCCATTAGGGAATTCTGAAGCACGGAAACTGGAATTGTGACCGAAAAACGGTAATACGCGCCCTCTATGACGTGGGTCGAATCACAATGGGCGAAATGTGTGTAGAAGCCGTTCGGCGAATACAGGCCTGAGTGCGTTTGTATGTATAAACATTTTCTTATTATTAATATGCACTGATATTATTATTCCAACGGAAATCGGGTCTAAGGATATGAACGATGAATTTTAAATGTATGTTGAAATTTATAAGCCATTCATGAAAAACGTCTCATGTTCACAGTCAAACCTAATCTTGTAGGATCTGCATGGTTTTAGTCAGTATGCTGGCGTAGGATTTTGGTTAGGGTTTCAACTCAGCCAAGCGAACAATCTTTCTTTTTGGAAGGCCAGAGACCCCGACATACCTCTTTCGGCCTCTCACGAGGTACCGTACAGGCGCTTTCCTCTCGTAAAAAAAATATGATCTCCATTACCAAGAATTCTCAGTAAGAAAACTAAACTTAAACTATCATCATCATCATCAGCCCATATACGTCCCACTGCTGGGCACGGGCCTCCTCTACAACTGAGGGGGTTTAGGCCTTAGTCCACCAGCCTGGCCTAGTGCGGGTTGGCGGACTACACGACTAAGAAATTCTTAAGAACTTTTAGGTGTGCAGCTTTCATCACGATGTTTTCCTTCACCGTTAAAATACGTGATAATTCATTGTGAATACACACATAACTTTGAAAAAACAGCGGTGTGTGCCTGGGGTTTGAACACGCGACCGTCGATTCCCGACCGCGTGCCTAAAGCTCGAGGCCATCACTACTTACGAAGTTAAACTATATCTAACCTAAAAAGATAATTACAATGAAACATTTCATACATTCATATCCATCCACCCAGTAGGTACCTCCACGTCACAGATTTTTTACCTACAAACACCGCAAACATCTAATGTCCGCCCGAGAGAAATAATGATAGCGCGCGCAATGCGGCATAAAATTCTTCTCGGCCATTACCAAAAAACTTAAAAGAACAGCCGTAGTTTCGGCCGAAAGTGGTTTTTATGGCGGCTATATTAAGTTGAAAGTCTACATAAGTTTTTTACGAGTTGAAAAAAGATGTGGTCATGAGCGCAGCGCCTCGGGCGTGGCACGGGCCGCGATCTCGCCACAGCGCCGCGCGTACAGAGGGCAAACGGTTCGATATTAAATAGCGGGTAATGTTGTTTTAATACCGAGGTTTAATGTTAAGTATTTTATGCTGGTTGCACTTTTCGTACTTGCTGGTTGCTGGGCCGGCAGTTTTATATAAAAAAGTAGTCTGAGGTCTTTCCTAAGGTGGCATCTAGGTTCTTACTAAAATTTATCAAAACTCAGTCGTTTTTGAGTAAATTTATTATAAAGGTTTTTGAAGCGAAAGCTTCTTTAGCGGCGCTGTGCACTTTTTTTTGGGATGGATATAAAATGTGGAACTCCCGTTAGATCACGTGACCCTGATCAAAAATGCGTAAGACGCATTATGTAATGTAAATTGTCATTTTTGTGTACGAGTACAATAGCGCAATAAATAAATAAATACACCCAACAGTCACATACATAGTTCTGATCCCACACTAAGATACAAGTCTTGTGTCGTGGGTATCAGAAACTACGAGAGACTTTTCGGTCTCACATACACCCAGACCCGAAACAAATATTTGTGGATCACACAAACATTTGTCTCGGTGCGGGAATCGAACCCGCGGCCTCTCGTTTCGCAAGCTGGTGTCTAGCCAACTGCGCCACGGGGCTGTCAAATATTGTATTTTACCATGTAAATGATAGTACTTTTATAATGATAAATTAAGTAAAATGCGTGCGAAATTTTTCTAAAATATTATTCAAAAACTTCCGGAGTGCCACCCGTTTTTTTAATATAATAATGCTAGTAATCGTAACGCATAATGTAATTTTAATACCATTAAATTTTCAATGCGTGTTACATTTTACATCGCGAGTACCTTCATTATTATGATTGAAAATTTTGTTAATGGGTTAAACATTACTTTGATAATGCTTAGGGGGCTATTTGAGCAGCGCCGTTAAATATAAGAATTTTTATTTTATGTAATATGTGACTAATTTTAGTAATGAGAGGTTTGCTGATAATTATGGATCGGCTCTTTTTTCCATGTAGAGATTATGTTTAGCACTGTTGAATGACCTATAACGGAAAATTAAGGAAAAATAATGATGTAAAAGGTATTTGAATGCGATATAATTTTGATTATCTACAAATTTACAAATAAGTGAAAAATATTTTATTACACTCTGCCTCGTGGTCTCGCGGTACAAGTATGTGCCGTGCGATCTAGAGGTCCTGGGTTCGATTCCCGGGTCGGGCAAAGTGTTATTGAGTTTTTCCATTAGGACATTCTCAGTGGCAGCCCGGAGTCTGGAAATGTGCCCGAGAAACGGCAATAGGCTTGCCCCCTATTACGTGGGACTGATACATACTTGGCGAAATGTGGGTGCAGAAATGCACCTCTGCCTACCCCGTCCGGGAATACAGGCGTGAGTTTATGTATGTATGTATTTTATTACAATTTCGTAATATTAATATAACCCACTACAACCAATTCTACGGGATCAAAACACACAGTATCTAAATAAATGTCAGCCCGTAAAACAACATTTATGTCCAAAAAGATTGTAATATTTGACCTTCTCAGTGTTGTTGTTGTGGCAGACCTGCGCCTCGCGAGAGCGGCGGTCGCGAGGCGCGCGCGGCTCCTAATGACCGCGCGCTCGGATTGCCTGTCAATATTCCACATACACGCTTTATTATTTTTACACAGACAAATAGGCACGCGCCATTGTTTTCACCTAATAAATTCAAACAGTTCTTGTAGCGATTTGTTGCTTGATAAAGCTAAAATACGTTCAGCCGTAAGTAATCCGTACCTCCGTGGCGCAGTTGCTAAATACCAGGTTGTGAAACGAGAGGCCGCAGGTTCGATCCCCGCACCGAGACAAATGTTTGTGTGATCCACAAGTATTTGTTTCGGTCTGGGTGTTTGTGAGACCGAAAAGTCTCTCGTAGTTTCTGATACCCACGACACAAGACTAGTATCTTAGTGTGGGGTCAGAACTATGTATGTATGTTGGGTGTATTATTTATGTATTATTTATTTATTTATTTTTTGACTTGTAAATTTGTAGAAATTCAAAAATATATCGCATTCATATACCTTTTGCATCATTATTTTTTCTTAATTTTCCGTTATAGGTCATTCAATAGTGCTAAACATAGTATCTACATGGAAAAAGAGCCGATCAATAATATCAGCAATCCTCTCATTATTAAAATAATGAGAGGATTGCTGATATTATTGTTTGGGGTCAGAGCTACGTATATGGCTGTTGGGTGTATAAAAAAATGCTTCAGTAAATTCCTACAGATTAATTAGGGAAGTAATTGATAGCAAGATTTTATACTTGGCCCTAAACACAAAACGAGGCGATAATATTAATTAAATAATGGTGCCTATTCTACTAGTAAATCATGGTATTATGCATCACATTCCTTTGCCTTTCTCTGTAAAAAAAAACGAACTTTCCAAGGTTATGTGACCAACCGTGAGATTTTACATGGAATTTGAATGATAATCATAATAAACATATACTATAGCAGGATAACCAATCATTACCGAATTCTCTTGCGTGTAAACTCTGCGACAGAACCAGACAGTTTTTTGTTTTGTGTAATAAAGAGTTCACAGGAATAGAATTTAATATCGTCAAGCACGCGAAGATGAGTAATGACATCTGGTTTTACGGGAGTATGGAGGGTAGAGGTAAGGAGAATCATCTGTGTACATGCAAAAGTGACCGTCAAAATGTATTAAATTAGGGTGGAGCCACATTAGCATCAGGGTAAATTTTAAAGGAAGCGGAAATCAATAAACGTACTATTCACAGTTCAGGATATAAAATCACTCTAGCTACACGCGTTTTCTCATAATAACTCTTTAAAGTTATATTTACTATATTATTCTGTACTACGCAAGTAGTTGACATTTTCAATAAGAAACTACTTTAGTCGACAATAATATTAAATTCATACCATACCCTTTGTCTACACCAGCGCCATTCTGGAAGGATTTTGAACTGTTTTTTTTTACAGCTGGGCATTTTTTTCGCTTTCCTACAATATGAGATGACTCTCCTTACCTCTACCCTCCATATACGGGAGTAAAAGAAACTGTTGCTTGTATTGTCCTTAATTTAAGTAACAGAAAGAATTCACTGTATTAGTGTTTCTGGAATAATATGTCGCCTTCGGTGTAGATATCCTGAGTTCAATTCTCATGTAAGACAAATAATTATTTGGGTTTTCTGTTAGCAATTCTCAGTAGTGTCATGTCTGTGTATGCCTCTCCGGGTACTCTTTGTACAAGCTTAAAAAGATAAAAACTGGAAATTGAAATTGGAATCCGGGACTCTTAAAATGTTTGGATACAAAGGTATCGAGGTTCTATTGTATTGTTATTAATATTACATTAAAATATAAGATGGTTAGTATATTTAGATACGATTTTTTTTAAATTCCGGCTATCTTGTTTAAATAATGAATATACAGCGCCATCTGTTATCCAAAGACAAAAACAGAATTTCTAAATGTATAACTTAAATTGTGTGTGTAAATAGTAATAGTTTTCCATCAAGTCCGTTGCGTTATAAACGAGTGAGAAATTACTTAGCGATCAGCGCAGCGGGCCGACGTGTTGATGCGGCCGAGTTCACTGTAATTGGCGCCAATTAACTTGTCATAATCTCGACTATCTATCGATCTGTGAGCGTGAGCCGGAGATAAAATATTTTTTCTGTGGGCGGCGACGCAGCAGACGAGTTTATGTACCAGCTAACCAAAAGTTGTGTTGGGATTATCTGCTTGGATATATAAACTATGGATTTTAAGTCGTGATGGCCTCGAGGTTTAGGCGCGCGGTCGAGAATCTAGACGGTCGCGGGTTCAAACCCCAGGCACACACCTCTGACTTTTCGAAGTTATGTGTGTATTCACAAAGAATTATCACGTACTATAACGTTGAAGGAAAACATCGTGATGAACCCTGCACACCTAAAAGTTCTTAGAAATTTCTTAGGTGTGTAGTCCGCCAACCCGCACTAGGCCAGCGTGGTGGACTAAGGCCTAAACCCTCTCAGTTATAGAGGAGGCTCGTGCCCAGCAGTGGGACGTATTTGGGCTGATGATGATGGATTTTAAAATGTATTTAAATAAACGTAAATTTTAATAATGTATGAACTTTTCGTCAGTGATTTAAACGTTAATTGCATAAATTTTAAATATAGAAAGTTTTCAGAGTTTATTGTAACAATTAAAAAACCTCCTTAAAGTTGATACTCTTTAAAAAATACCTAAATCATAATTTCTATTTAAAAAAATTCAAATACGAGGGAAGTAGGCAGTAGCTCACGTACGTGTATTAAAAAGTGGTAGCCCAGTTCATTTCAACATTCCGATCCGTTGTGTTCTCATTTTAAATTCAGGTGGTTTTTAAATTGCCAACGATTTGTTTTATATTTTTTATTACGTGCCAGTAGTCTTTAGAAAAAGGAATGAGTTTGTATTATTTCTTGGAAATGATGTTGTAATGGCAATAAATCTCAACTATAGTAAGGGAATGTTGTAGTAAGGGTAAGTAAGGGTAGTAAGTTGTTGCCTTATTCATCTATCATAATATGTTAACACCTTCATTTATCATCATATTTTAGTGATTCTTTTGAAAAGTGTTCTATAATCGCCATTTCATTCTCAAAACAAATAAAGCTCTAATCGAAAAAAATTAATAGATAAATTTGTTATTGGAAGATTTTATTTTCATGATTATGAAATTATAAAATATAGGTATTGCCCGGTCAAATTTTGGTTATCATATTAAAAATCAAAACAATTAACCTGAGAGGCAGCAATATGTTTAACCACAAACCTTGCACCCCTGTACAACAAACGCTAAAGAAGTATTTATTACTTTCAAATTAAAACTGTGATTAAAGAATTCCAAACGTCGAAATTTTTTTTTAATCACTTTCAAAAATCATTGACCAGGGTTAAATATTCCGCTGTGGCCACACTGGCCAACGGGGCGGGGCTCAATGATGGATGTCGGCGCGCGCCTCGGATTAACTGTCGTACTACTTGCCTACCTATTAAAATTTTTACCATCCACGCGCACTTGGTACGACGGAATTTAAATCTTAAATGGTAGGAATAAGGATGGTAGAAATTGTATTTATATATTGGCAGCACCAAAGAAGTTTTGTCAAAAGATTGGTGTAAGGTTAAGTAAGGACAATTTAATGACGAGTGTAAATGGATTTTTGTTTGAATGACTGTTCGGTTATTCATTCAGTGTCTAGTGAGTGACGCTAAGCTTAGTTTTTTTATGACTCTAAAGCCATTGATAGATTTAACGATCGCCTAAGACCATGACGATTTTAAATATGCTTATTTAATCAAGTTAACAAATAAATTATACGATCCTGAAGAATATAAATTAATAGAATTTAAACAGTCACATACATAGTTCTGATCCCACACTAAGATCAAGTCTTGTGTCGTGGGTATCAGAAAGTACGATACATATTTCGGTCTCACATATCCAGGACCCGAAACAAATATTTGTGGATTACATTTATCAAAACATTTATACAAACATTTATCACGGTGCGGCAATCTAACTCGCAGCCTCTGGTTTCGCAAGCTGATGGTCAACCATTGCGTCACGGGGCTGTCAAATTAAACTTATTTATGAGTTTTTTTTTATTTACCAGCCCAGATACGTTAACCCTTCCCCGATGTTAAAGATTGAGAATTGAGAGGGTCTGAATATATTAGACTGATAGGTCATTTTTAACTAATAGGGTAGTTTATACTATAACTAGAATATTATACGAGAAGCTGAAAAAGGATAAAGCAAGTAGACGCGTCTATACGACATAATTGCTTTAGCAGGGCAATGAACGACATTCTCTTAGGCTCTTCTTTAAGACACGCTTTCGTATTGCTAAGGATAACGGTCTTGAGATATTAAAACATAATTATATTTAATGTATAAGTATGCTTTTTTCTTTTTCTGTCCGCCAACCCGCACTAGGCCAGCGTGGTGGACTGGGGCCTGAAACTTCTCAATTGTAGAGGAGGCCCGTACCCAATAGTGGGACGTATATGGGCTGATGATGATGGTTTTTCTATTTATATAAATTTTACATAGAATTACTTATAATCTTATCCTCTAAGTTCGAGGTCTGTTTTTACATCCTCGTTTCATCTGCTAGGTATGTTTTAAATTTCCTTGTAATAGTGGGCGAGTCTACGCGTATTACTTTTGACAGGTACATTTTCTAACTCTGTGTTGTGACTTGTGAGTAGTAAATTAATCCAACAACAATGTCCTACCACGGATCGAACCCAAGGCCACTCGATCGCATGGCTGAAACTAATGGCGTGGGTCAATGGAGTCATAAAAACAAATTTTAAATTGGTTGTAAAATTCAAAATACTTTTTGCATTAAATTTTCCTGTCTATTGACTTTGTTCCAGCATTTTGAACACGTTTCGTGCTTAAACCGAAAAGAGCTTTGTTTATCATAGCTTGGTTCCTTGTATAAAGATTTTTAATCATGTAACTCAAAGATATAGGGAGGTTAATAAAATTAATTACGATTATAACGATATGAAACAATAAGCTGTTGATACAATTGTTAAATTGATTAAAACAATTCTTATTAAAACGACATCAGGTTATTACTGTCTATTCTTTCTTTGGCCTGTAATATTATATGAAAAACAGTCTCAGTCGTGTTGAAATCAGTTTAGCAGTTTAAGATAGACAAAAACATGAAAAAAACGAATTCTGCCGAGAGCATTTATATTTTACTTATTTTATTTATTTACTGCCTCGTGGTCTCGCGGTACAAGTATGTGCCGTGCGATCTAGAGGTCCTGGGTTCGATTCCCGGGTCGGGAAAAGTGTTATTGGGTTTTTCCATTAGGAAATTCTCGGTAACAGCACGGAGTCTGGAAATGTGCCCGAAAAACGGCAATAGGCTCGCCCCCTATTACGTGGGACTGATACATACTTGGCGAAATGTGGGTGCAGAAATGCACCTCTGCCTACCCCTTCGGGGAATACAGGCGTGAGTTTATGTATGTATGTATGCATTTATATTTTTAAGGTAAACGTTTTTATTTAGGCAATATAAGAAGATTACAATTTAATTATCCTGTTATGCATTTTTTTTTGTTTAAAACCTTCATAATACTTTCATTATTGTGTATTAGTTTTTACACTTTTGACAAAGCCTAGTTAATGCACCTGTGTCTAAGATTTTAAATTATTATCAGTACACAACAATTTTGCAACAAGTAATTACCCGTCATCTTTTTTTTGAGGTTACATTTTTACAGCCAGGATATTAACTCTTTGATCCCCAACCTATTTTCCAATTACGTGTAACGGCATAATTCGGTTGTAAGGTAATAAAATTAAATTACTACGAGGTCGTGACCGGACGCACGAGCCAACAGCAGCCGCGAGTCTGCTGGGCCACCGTCTTCCGCGCCCGCCTCGCCGTAACACGGTAACGCTTATAGCTTTTTAATTTTATGGGCAAAGGCGTGTTTGGGTGGATTCCTAAAGTAATTTGGATACGATGAAAACGGGCGGTGCGTGGGTCTATCGGTCTTGAAATAATGCCCGGCTACCGATAGTTGATTTTGAAATTTTACTAATTAATGATTGTTAAGGGATTACTGAATTGGATTTAGTTTGGTAAAGAAGAATGGAAAATAAATAATATCAGTCATGTAATCATGACTAATTTAACATAATCCGTCAAATATACCTAACACTGCATATTTTACAAGTCGTATCTTTTCTTGACTGCCTCGTGGTCTCGCGGTACAAGTATGTGCCGTGCGATGTAGAGATCCTGGGTTCGATTCCCGGGTCAGGCAAAGTGTTATTGGGTTTTTCCATTAGGAAATTCTCAGTAACAGCACGGAGTCTGGATATGTGCCCGATAAACGGCAATAGGCTCGCCCTCTATTACGTGGGACTGAAAATGGCGAAATATGGGTGCAGAAATGCACCTCTGCCTACCCTTTGGGGAAATACAGGCGTGAATTTATTTATGTATGTATGTATTTTTTCTAAATATCTGATACACAGGTAATAAATAATAGGTATAAGCCCACTACTTAAAGGAAATGAATAATGCTTAATAAAAGAAAAAAGAAATAAACCCAATTAGGAGAGAAAACAAAAGAGGAAGAAGACCGACGTTAGAAGTTATACAGGGTGTATTCAGACCGTGATCGGAAACTAAGGCAGGTAATAGCTAAGGTGATTACAAACCCCCTGGTGTTAAAGAAAATTCTGACAAAAAATAAAAATTTTGACTTTTTCCATACAACCATCGGTATTAAATGTACGCGGTTTGTATGGAAAACGTCAATTTTTTTATTTTTTGTCAGAATTTTCTTTAACGCCAGGGGGTTTGTAATCACCTTAGCTATTACCTGCCTTAGTTTCCGATCACGGTCTGAATACACCCTGTAGACCAACGTTTCGCTGCAAATGGTTATGGTCACAGTTGTCACTTGTTTTCACACGGAATATTGGGCGTTGAATCATTACATGATCCGACTAGCCTCATGATGTACATTTTTGGACATAGGATTTCCCAAAAGTCTTTATTACGGCTTTGCCGAAGCGGCTTACGATTAGAAATAAATAGAAATCTTTACGTCTACACAACACTACTATAAAAAATGCGCGTATAAAATCTATTGGATGGTAGACCATAGAAAAACGACTGTGTTTCCTTAATTGGTAGTAAAGTAATTAACGTATATATTTATATTATCAGGATTTACTGCAATATAGTTGATATAAAATAAATAAAAAATACACCCAACAGGCACATTCATAGTTCTGACCCCACACTAGGATACAAGTCCTGTGTCGTGGGTATCAAGGACTTTTTTGGTCTCACAAACACCCAGACCCGAAACAAATATTTGAGGATCACACAAACATTTGTCTCGGTGCGGGGATCGAACCCGCGGCCTCTCGTTTCGCAAGCTGGTGTCTAGTCAACTGCGCCACGGGGCTGTCAATATATATAGTGAATATATGTGATCTATAAATCGTAATTAGATCTAGTTTATTATTAATCGTTAAGAAAGAGTTTAAAACATACATAACATAAACATAATCAGCCCATATACGTCCCACTGCTGGGCACGGGCCTCCTCTACAACTGAGAGGGTTTAGGCCTTAGTCCACCACGCTGGCCTAGTGCGGGTTGGCGGACTACACACCTAAGAAATTCCTAAGAACTTGTAGGTGTGCAGGTTTTATCACGTTGTTTCCTTCACCGTTAAAGCAAGTGATAATTCATTGTGATTTATTTACACACATAACTTTGAAAAGTCAGAGGTGTGTGCCTGGGTTTGAACCTGCGACCGTCGAAATTCTCGACCGCGCGCCTAAACCTCGAGGCCATCACTGCTATCAAGAAAGAGTTTATATGATGCTAATCTTATAAACATGAGTGTAAAGTAGGAAGTCCTTGATGACTTTTATTATCTACAACAAATTATGTATATTGGTACAACAGACATAAATATTACCTTCAATATTATCGTTTTGAAGTGAAAAAAGCATAGACAAAGTAAAATTGGTTCATGACCATCCAAAAAGGATTCAAGCAAAAAGTTAATTCTCCCATTGTCTCTAGTCATACATCAAATGTAGAGGTTAAGATTTTAATTTTTCCATCGGCACCGGAAGACATGACACCTATAGATTTACAACCATCTATTATGTTAATAGACATTGTTTGTCCCTCTCACTCATTTACTGTCTCTATCGTTTCATTTAGTTTGTTGATTGGGATAAATGGACGTGTCTTGCTTAGTTTTATCATTAATTTTTTACCATTTGTTTTATTTTGTATATTGTTTTGTTTTTAAAAAGCATTTAGTACCTTTGGTTATCCTGGCGCTTATGACTTTTAAGAATTCATTTTTGTCATGTATATATTTCGTTCAATTTTCGTTTCTAATTTCTATTAGTTTGTACAAACTATCTGTCTAACGCTTAGATTGTTTCTTTTACAATTTTGTTGTTAATTACAAAAATCTTTTATTACACCAGTTACCACAGGGATATGCACGGATATCCTCTACACCTGAGAGGGTTTATGCCTTAGTCCCCCACGCTGGCCTTATGTGGGTTGGCAAACGACACACCTAAGTACTTTTAGGTGTGCAGGTTTCCACACATAATCATCATCAGCCCATATACGTCCCACTGCTGGGCACAGGCCTCCTCTACAACTGAGACGGTTTAACCCTTAGTCCATCACGCTGACTTCGTTCGGATTGGCGGACTAAACATCTAAGAAATTCCTAAGAACTTTTAGGTGTGCAGGTTTTCTTTCTCACGATGTTTTCCTTAACCGTTAAAGTAAGTGATAATTCATTGTGAATACACATACATACATACATAAACTCACACCTGTATTCCCTGAAGGGGTAGGCAGAGGTGCATTTCTACACCCACATTTCGCCAGGTATGTATCAGTCCCACGTAATAGGGGGCGAGCCTATTGCCGTTTTTCGGGCACAATTCCAGACTCCGTGCTGCTATTGAGAATTTCCTAAAGGAATAACCCAATAACACTTTGCCCGACCCGGGAATCGAACCCAGGACCTCTAGATCGCACGGCACATACATGTACCGCAAGACCACGAGGCAGTCACACCTAACTTCGAAAAGGTATGTTCATATATTCATACTACCTATATTTTAGAAAGGTAGGCGTGGCTACACTCGTCGGTCAAATGCACAAGCCATAAGCTCGGAGTAATGAACGATGCTGGCCGGTGTTGATTCCGCGTTAATTAATTATTATTCGCCCGTGCGAATTTCAGCGTAGATTATTTCAGAATGCTTGCTTTTGTAATTGCTATTTTTTTATATGCTATGTCTGTAGATGTGTTTTCGTCTATGTCGCTGACTATTTTTGTCATTGTTTGTGTCCTGTGATTCGAAATCCCGGGTCGGGCAAGTCTGTCATTAGGTTATCTGTAAGTCAATACACAGGAGTTAGGAGTCTGGAGATGTGCCCGGGACATGTTAATGACACTCACCCACAATTATTTTTTGAAAGACAGATGTAAAGTGAGAATCGAAAAAAGAAAAGATGAGATCGCTAATAGTGATCAGACCGCTCTTTGTGGCACAATCCTTACTAATATTATATAAATGCGAAAGTAACTCTGTCTGTCTCGCTTTTCTGCAAAAACTACTGAACCGATTTAAATGAAATTTGGTACACAGATAGTTTAGACCCTGAGAAAGGACATAGGCTACTTTTTATCCCGGAAAAGGGGTTTTAAGGGATTGAAAGGGGGGATGAAAGGTTGTATGGAAGTATTGTCATTTTTAAAGCTAGAAGTTTGAAACTTATTTTTTAGGCTGTTGATTAGATATACATAAACATGACATTAAAAGTTTGTAAAAAAATATACCTTTAAGGGGGTAAAATAAAAATAGGGGTGAAAGTTTGTATGGAAATTCGTAATTTTTGAAGCTAGAATGATAAAACGACGTTTAGACGACTGTAACTATGAATATGTAACTATATGTCTGTTATGCTTTCACGCCTAAATCATTT
This sequence comes from Hemaris fuciformis, assembly GCA_907164795.1. Lineage (NCBI taxonomy): Eukaryota > Metazoa > Arthropoda > Insecta > Lepidoptera > Sphingidae > Hemaris > Hemaris fuciformis. The sequence goes on along the minus strand of OU015455.1, from coordinate 4,296,473 downwards.
GACCGATGTAAACTATTTTTGATATGGACATAAATGGGACTCTGGAGTAAAATAGACTACAACTTATTTTCTTTCTGAACCCAACCATGTAGTCTACGCGGACGGAGTCGCGAGCAAAAGCTAATAGTTTATAAGGTAGCTTTAATTTAATTTTTACTTATGTATGTGCATAATAAAGCATATGAAATAAAATAAATAAAGTGGGAACAATTATCTACTATACTCTTGTTACTCCGTCTACCCCTTTTCGGAAACAGTCTTGAATGTTTTTATGTCTTAACTGGTTATAAAATCATCATACCTATAAATCTATTGGCATTGCCACTTTTTATAATATTATGTCCTAACATACATACATGAAATTCAAAAGCTACAACATTTACAAAACGTAATACCAACACACGAGCACGCAATTCGCATCGCCAACACAGAAAGCCGAATCTTGTGTAATCCGAAACATTTAAATTGGCACGCTACCGTACGCCGAACGTACCACGCAGGTTGTAATCACGCTCCCGATTTGCCGAAATAATTCATCTCATTCTGGCTGGGAATCCGAATCGCCGTGAGAAAGTGGATTCCGGTGGCTGACGTCGTGCTTATCCTTGTGATTAGAACAATTATTTGCAACGGTTTGATTGCTGTGTTTCTGTGTGGTGATGTTGATTTACCTTTTTGAGGAGCAATGGAAGCTGAAGAAACATGTATTTTGGTCGTAATTTATAGTTTTATTACTAGTGTTTTGATACTTTGTTATTTTTTAAGACACAGTTTAAATAATAGTGATCCGTTTATGACATTATTTTACTTTTTTCAACGACTTTTTTTCTTGCAATAAAATAATTTATATGCATAGTTAAACCATACAACCAATATTAAAATATTCTTAAGTGCCTCAGAGGCTTATTTATCAGTTCCTACGGGTCTTAGTCATATGGATAGAGTGTATAACAGAAGGCATTAAAGAAAAAGGCCGAACGCCGAAATTCTCGACCGCGCGCCTAAACCTCGAGGCCATCACTGACCCCACACTAGGATACAAATCCTGTGTCGTGGATATCAGCAACTATGAGAGACTTTTCGGTCTCACAAACAGCCAGACCCGAAAAAAATACTATACTTGTGGATCACACAAATATTTGTCCCGGTGCGGGGATCGAACCCGCGGCCTCTCGTTTCGCGAGCTGGTATCTAGCCAACTGTGCCACGGGGCTGTCCGACAATAGAAGTCAGAACAAGCCAAATGAATGATAATGACGCACTTTTCAATCTGTTAATAGTTTGTTGTCACAGGTGGTTTCCTATTAAAAATCAAGGGAAGACAATATGAGAGACCAACTACAACATTATTATTTAAAAAGTAATATTATTTGACCGTATGCATTATTCAAATCGCATTTCATAAATAAGACTTCCGTACGTTCATTAATATGGAGCGGTTGTCGGTGATTACTAAATTAAAACGAGATGGTGGCGCGCGCTTAGCGCCCCGCTGAGAGGTCGCGCTAGGACGACCCGCTGACCGGACGTTGACGTGTAATGGCCTGTGTTGCCAGGGGAAAAACTATTCGCGAAATGGTAGAAAATGTATTACGACGTGCGTGCATGCGTGTAGCTTGGGAATTAAATCACAGGCACGCAAATCAGAATTTGAAGTAACTTAATTAAGTCCACAATAAATTATCGCAGACTTTTACGAGAAGGGTAGAGATCACACTAAGACGCATACACCTAAGCGTTCTATGACTAAAATTGATAAGTATGTGTAACCCGCCAATGCGTGCCATTATCATCAGCTCAAATACGTCCCACTGCTGGGCACGGGCCTCCTCTACCACTGAGAGGGTTTAGGCCTTAGTCCACCACGCTGGCCTAATGCGGGTTGGCGGACTACACACCTAAGAAATCCCTAAGAACTTTTTAGGTGTGCAGGTTTTATCACGATGTTTTCCTTCACCGTTAAAGCAAGTGATAATTCATTGTGAATACACACATAACTTCGAATAGTCAGAGGTGTGTGCCTGGGGTTTGAACCTGCGACCGTCGAAATTCTCGACCGCGCGCCTAAACCTCGAGGGCATCACTGCTTTTTTTAATAATGCGTGCCAACTAAGACTAAACCCTATTAATGCCTAACCTGGTCATAAATTCTTGAAATTGATTCAACTTTTAGTTCGTCAGAATTACAATTTTAGACACATCAGTGAGTTGGTCTCCTCTGTTACCTCTGTAACAAAACCTTCATGGATAGAATTAGATTATTTAAATTTGGTTAGTCTTCTAGCAAATACAACAGAGCAACGGAAAACCAGGTCCATAATTTCATAAACAAGATCAATAGAATGTTATCACTATTAGACAAATTTTAAATTGCTGTTTTCCATAATCAATGATTTGAGGGAACATATTGATACTGCATTTATCATTGACTAACGTGGTTCAACTATATATAAATAAATTTAAATCAGCCAATACTTTACTAGTTGTGCTTTTAAGTCTGAAGTAATAGAGAGCTTTATTCTACCACTGAATTTTTTTAATAGAAAATCCCAAAATATAATAATAACACCCAACAGTCACATACATAATTCTGACCACACATCAAGATACGAGTCTTGTGTCGTGGGTATCAGAAACTACGAGAGACTTTTCGGTCTCGCAAACACTGAAACAAATATTTATCTCACAATCATCACACAAACATTTATCTCGGTCTGGCCAACTGCGCAACGTGGTTGTTAATTAATAAAGATTAATAAATAAGGAAAAAATATATGTCTATAAATTATTATTATGTGCCTTTTTAAAACGTCGATCGCGAACATTGCGTCTTATAAAAGTACGCGACATACTAGGTAGTAGTGAAATAAAAAAGGTATTATTCACACAAAAAAAAGTGTCAGTGTTGCCAGAATAAAACAAGATGGCGGCAAGGCGGCAGTCAGAAATGAGTTTATTTTAATTACGAACAAGACGTATTGTATTAATTATTATCTCGGCGACTGGGCTCGGACAATATATTTTATTGTTTCCTTACGTTTGTGATTTATACATGTAGTTAGTAAGTTATTCGAATTTTAATTTAGACGCGGTTTAATGGGGCGCGTTTGAATGGTTTCTAATTAGTGGAAAACAAGCGGAGCGGCTATGAGTAATGTCGGATATAAATTCCTGTTATGGCTTAGAAAAGCTGGCGGTTGGACGGAACAAAGGGTTGAATGGTGGGTGAAAAAAGTTTGTTTGATTTAGTTTCAAATATGGTATTAATTGTAGCAAATTTTGAGATATTTTATGCATTTTCAAAAGTTTGTGAATAAAGCTTTGGTTATTATTTGCGATGATTAATATCAACCTTTTATTATACTTTTTGTCCCTATCCTGGACAAAAGACAATATCATATTTTTCCGCTTCCTTTTATCTGAAGCGCTCTCTTTTTTTCTAACCCGATTTTGAGTCCATGTACATGCAAAATAGCATAATTTTAAATAAATGAATGTCGATTTTTTACTTAAACAGTATTTTGCGGGAACGTTCCTACGAAGGCTTGCTTGGGGCCCTTGGGACACATAAATACTTGTAACTCCGGCCCTGTGCTTGACCTCTGCATCAATAGTACAATAGAAATATATTTGCCATAACAATACGTCGTTACACAAAAATGATGATGAAACATTACTAATCCCTTATGTGTGATTGTATTGACGGCTTATATAGATATATGTAATGACGATAATCTGTCATTTTGTATGTAAATGTAAATTGGTTGTATTGTGTATGATTTGTTTACTTTCTACTAGCTTTACATCCTGATTATGCTTAAAATCTCTTAATTTTAGCTTAAGTACAGTATATCATATTTTTACTAGCTAAATATATATATATATTTTGTATAAAAATATATATATTTTAAGTCCTAAAAAAGGGTTGATTCTACTGTCGTTTTGAAGCTCATTTGGTGTTATACAACAATGAATCCGTCTCAAATTATGCGAAACAATAAAATTTGCAAGCGCAACGGTCAAACTATAACTATTTTTGATTTATAACATAATCTTCTCAATAAAAAGGAGATAACAAAATTTCCCATCATATTAATGCCAACACTATAACATGCAAATCGTAAACACGAAAGTAATGAAAGAATTTTTACTGCCTCCAATTTAATATTATACACGGGGCCATTATAATAAACCGATTATATGTTTAATGAATCGTCCTTTGAATTATAAAGGAGCTCCAAACAAAAGACTTATGATTATTATTGGCAGTATAAAACAAGGAAAAAATATTAAAACAGTTTCCTTTGCCCATCGCATAAAAAAACAATACGGTTTCCTTTGCCCATTTGAAAAAAAAAACAAAATTGAATGAGCTGCGGTTATTGCGACATCGATACTTCATTAACCGATACACAATTCATTGCTTATAAATCAAAATTTGAAAAAAGAACGTTACGCTCGTTTGGACCCGTGCCGTACGCTATTAAAATAAATAAAAATATTACTGTTAGAGGATTATTACTCCTACCACTTGAAAACAAGGTCTATATTAAAACAACTCATGAATTTAATGAAGTGAAAAAATCAGATATAATTTTGTGAAGGTTTATTTCTTCTACTATATGCCTATAGTATTCCTGAATCATTGATACAAAAGGTTTCGTTTGAATAAAAAATGTTAGCAAACAAATATATCATATACCTACAAAGCAGCCCGAGTGTATATTCATTTGTTGATCAATGCATAAAAAAATTAAATTTCAAATTTAGAATCATCGACAAAAAATTGGATGACTTATTTTTTAATTTAACCACGTAGGTTACATTAATGTTACAATTTTTTTTAACCGGCCATTCACATGGTTTGTTACAGCCGATGCAGTCTTGTGGGCGTAACTTTTGTGACACGTCGTTAAACACTTTTTACAAAATCTATTACGTCGTGTAATTATGTGATCTGTTGTGCGACCGCTCCATTATTAATGTTCTTTAATTACACTACATTAGCTTTTTGTTATTGTTTTGTAAGAGCGCTGGTATCACCGTTACACAGTTTTTTTTACAAGTACGTTAAAAATTTGAATCACACCTTGATATGTAATTTATACTTAATTGAATGTTATAATTTAAGATAATGTCTGGTTTGACAGATTTCGTCATTGCGGATATAGAATGTTAAAAGTACTAAAATTAAATTATAATTGAAATAATTTGTACTCTTTGTGGCTTCTAACATAATAAAGACAGAATGTTATTAATTCACTAGATTATATTTTATAGAGCCACGCTCTAGTCAGTAAAGAGCATACTCGCATACTAGTCTTTAATAAAGGACTAAAAAGGATTGGCGTGAAGCAACAACTTTGCTCAATTTCCTATGCTTTTTAGAAACTTGCTACGTTTACTATAAGAGGTTAGGTATATGTGTTTACGTGCCCATATATTATGTATACTTTCGTTCAGGTGAGATTTTTATTCTTTGACTAATACTTACATAAAATATAAAATACAATAAATGCACACTAACAAAAACAGGAGATTGTTTATTTTCTACAAAATTCTTTGTACCTATGACGTCCGCTTAGTAGACGTGTTTGTTACTTCCCTTTGATGTCATTATAAACGGACTCCACTGTAGTTATTATTGTTACTCAAATTGTATTCATATAGGTACGTATTAATTTGTTTATGAATGAGTTATAAAATCAGTAGATAAAAGTTTTAAAATTAGTCATAATAGATTGTATGGGTGTTCCAAATTCAAAATAGTGCATATTACGCACGTTCTCTACACAAAGGTTTAGTCATAAACAAAATTGCAGATCATTTAGGAATTGCCAGAATTAATTAAAATTTTGCTCAAATTACTGGCACACAACAAAGGCACGCGTAACACCATTGAGTTGCGCGCTCCCGTTCCAAATTCAAAATTCGTTATTAATGGCGCATTTGACAGGAGCTTTATTGTGGCGGCTAATTTAAATCTTATCAACGCAGCGATGACAGCGCTTTAATGGGATCGCACCGGTTGTTTTTAAGAAAATAATTCCATCCGTTTCGTTTTGTGAGGGCTCGCCTTTTTGTTTTCTGTTTGCAATTTCCTTTTGTGTGGGACAATTAAATTAATTTTGTTATTAAAGATTGATTTAAGTCCAAAGATGTTTCATTTCATGCAGAATTTATGACTGGGTATATTATTCTTGTAATTAATATTAGGCTATATTCCGTTGATTAAAATATTTAAGCAACGATTTTTATTATTAAACAGTTTAATTGAAAACGCACAAATAATAAATCGTTCCTAAATGAATTCTGCCGTGCTCATTTTAGCCTAATTTATAATTAGGAAAGATCAAAGATGTTTTCTGCTTATGTAACATTGCAAAAAAATTAAAGTCTAAATATTAATGTAGTGTTTCATAAGATTTCATGAATAGTGCTATAACTATTGCTTCAAAATATGTGGAGCAGAACCGACGAAAGAAACAAATTCTGATGATTCATGATAGGTTCCCCGAAAAAAAATGAGTGTTGGCTCAGCAGTGTGCGACGGCTCACGACAGATTCACACGGTTGCAAATAGTGTTTGCCGTAGTTGTCGATAGATGGCGGTAGGCTACAGTCACCTTTTCGTCGAGGTTAATTCATCTATTCATGCATCGGTGTGTATTTTTTTTTTATTGCCTACACATTTAAAAAAAGTTTAAGGTGCTTCCATTACTCAAGGTATTTTAGCCTAAGATATGTATCTTGTATGTACCTATAGTGCAACTATGAAATTATTGGTCTCAACAAATGAATTAGACAGACATATGCATGTATATTATGGGATCGACATGGTCAAGATAAAAAAAACATATACATATGACAGCCCCGTGGCGCAGTTGGCTAGACACCAGCTTGCGAAACGAGAGGCTGCGGGTTCGATCCCCGCACCGAGACAAATGTTTGTATGATCCACAAATATTTGTTTCGGGTCTGGGTGTTTGGGAGACCGAAAAGTCTCTCGTAGTTTCTGATACCCACGACACAAGACTTGTATCGTAGTGTGGGGTCAGAACTATGTATGTGACTGTTGGGTGTATTTATTTATTTATTATTTATATATAATAGAGACCATGACGTTGTGAGCGTGTTTCTCTGTTTGTTCTTTACCACCAGCTGGATAAATTTTAATGAAATTTCGTATGGGAGTAACTGACTCTGGATTTTTTTAGGTTAGTCGAATATTAATCTAATAATATATTAACTTTTATTTATTTATTTAGCACTTACGAAATATATGTATAAATCTAAATGCAGTTTTTTTGTATATATTATCCAGATTTTTTCTCTTTCTTAATATTTTAACTGATCTAATGGTACCTACAAGCGTTTGCTTATAAGTGGTTGTTGCATAAAGTTCTTTTTCCAGCTCGTTTCGGGCTTATCCTTGGATTTCGTACAATAAAGTTTTAAACGGTGCATCAAGAAGCGGAAGACATCTCTCAAATATTTAAGATCTAGGCTTAATACAAAACATTTTATCCAAATTCAAATGTTGTAAAAAAAATATGTCACTGAGTTAATTTAAGTTAGTGTAAGTAAAAAGATGGAAACCCCGAAATAAATAAAGATAAAAAAAGACATCCCTCATCACTTGATACCCTCATCCCGGCCTGCAGAGTTTCTTCACGCTCCGCAGAAAAACCATACTACGATAAAACTTAAATTTGATCAGAGGATATAACAATAATGTATAATTTCGTAATTGTACTTTGTGTCTGTTAAATACTAGATCACCGGATTATATTTTACCATTCGTGATAATGTACATACATACATAAACTCACGCCTGTATTCCCCGAAGGGGTAGGCAGAGGTGCATTTCTGCACCCACATTTCGCCAGGTATGTATCAGTCCCACGTAATAGGGGGCGAGCCTATTGCCGTTTTTCGGGAACATTTCCAGACTCCGTGCTGTTACTGAGAATTTCCTAATGGAAAAACCCAATAACACTTTGCCCGACCCGGGAATCGAACCCAGGACCTCTAGATCCCACGGCACATACTTGTACCGCGAGACCACGAGGCAGTCGTGATATTGTGTGGTTCTGTAATTGTGGACTAGTGCTGACAACTACATATCCCAATGCTGGACTGGTCTAAGCTAGTCTAGGGTGAAGAGAGGTCTCAGTAAACCAATGGGAGAATTTCTATGTACATTTACCATGTTTCTTTACATCTTAAAATAATTTAGCAGTATTTATTTTTATAAAATCAATTAAAGAATAAATTTTATTTCGAAGCATTTACATTACTTAACTACTTATATAATTTGGCAGTCATTCTTTTGATAGTTTTTATTGAATCTTAAATTACGTACGTTTTAAATATTCGTTTCATTAAATTACTTGACAAATACCCATTAAGTAATTTACGCTTTAAACCAGATTTTCCGACTATCATCATAGACCTAATTCAAAAGTTAGAATAACTTTCGTTTATAAAATTAAATACCCTATGCCCTTTTTCAATGTTTTATCTACCCTCCGTCGCAAAAATCATTCAAACCCAGGTGTAAAATCGTGACTGACATACGGAGTTATATTGGCATTTATAATATTAGTATCATCATCAGCCCATATACGTTCCACTGCTGGGTACCGGCCTTCTCTACAGCTGAAACGTTTACACCTAAGTCCACCACGCTGGCCTAGTGCGGATTGGCGGACTACATACCTAAGAAATTCATAACAATTTTGAGGTGTGCAGGTTTCCTCACGATGTTTCCCTTCACCGTTAAAGAACGTGATAATTCATTGTGAATACACACATAACTTCGAAAAGTCAAAAGTGTGTGCCTGGAGTTTGAACCCGCGACCGTCGAGATTCCCGACCACGTGCCTAAATCTCGAGGAAACGACTACTTATTAATATTAGTATGGATATAGATGCTAGGATGGCAAAGCCAAATCTAAATACAAAATATAAAATATGTATTTCTCCGTTCCATTTTACTTGTGTTCTAATTTTATGATGGTTAAAAAGTGCCGTATAATTTTGTACGATTAGGGACCAGTAATAAGTGGTTTGCGTAGGTTAAACTCAGAGATATTAATTATTGGGTCCGTCGGAATGCACTGCTTCGAAGCCTCTACAATGTCTTACTGGCTTTGGAATTTACGTTCCATTTTAGGTAATCTTATTTTATCACGATACTTTGAATAACAATAGTATTCATAGAAAGAAATTGAGTGATTGGGTTTTTGATATTTTGCAGCAATATTTTATTAAGGTGAAGATTAAGGTGAATAGTTTCAACATTCGTGATTTATGTTCAAATATGCTTTAATTTTCTTTTTTATCAGTTTTTTTATTCATAGATAGGTACCAATATCAGTGTAACATATATGTGTAAATATTAGATACCGTTATAATTTGTCGTTTCAATTTTAAATTTCAAATACTTTAATATTAACTATTGTACTTCAACATAGTTTTAAAATTCTCAGGTTTATTAAAGCTTCGTAATATTTCTAATATTTCTGGAAAACAAACCTTAAATAATAGTTTTAAAAGAATATTATTTAAAAAGAATATCAACGGAAATATGACACGTAGATATACTAAAAGTAACATACATCACCATGCAAGCGTAATTTGTTATTTTTTTTACAGCACGATGGTCCGACGTCTTGAGAAAGGTGGCGGGTAGCGGATGGATGAGGGCTGCTCAAGACCGGGATGGATAGCGACTACTTGGGGAGGCATGTTTCCATTTAATATAAACCAGTAAAATGGTTTCACTGGTGTCAAATTTGATTGAACGTTTTCCCGAAAGAATAATAATGCTATGTGCTAATCTCGACTATAATCTGCCGTTCTTGCGTGATTGAATTGCAATTGCTCATACATCTATTGTAATAATCTCTCTCCTGTATGACACCATTTCCGACCCGGGAATCGATCCTAGAGCTCCTCGACCATATGCAGCACACTTATGTCACGTAACTAACTAGGAACATTATATTATTTACATTATTTCTCAATATTTCATTAGAAACAATAATTCGTCTTAACAAGTGTAAAATGAATAATTATTTGCACAGTGAATAAAAATGCTAAGCGGAGGAAAAAAAATGTTGAGCCATTTGTGGGACGCGGTGCACACCTGTTACCTGTTTATACATTAAACTATATGTATGTACTATGTACCTATATTATAAGTGGTATGATGATGATGTAACAACAAAACACAACACTAATCAATTCATTTACTCCCAGGGCTTATTCGTCATCAACCCAAATACGTCCCACTGCTGGGCACGGGCCTCCCCTACAACTGAGAGGGTTTAGGCCTTAGTCCACCACGCTGGCCTAGTGCGGGTTGGCGGACTACACACCTAAGAAATTCCTAAGAACTTTTAGGTGTGCAGGTTTCATCACGATGTTTTCCTTCACCGTTAACGTACGTGATAATTCATTGTGAATACACACATAACTTCGAAAAGTCAGAGGTGTGTGCCTGGGGTTTGAACCCGCGACCGTCGAGATTCTCGACCGCGCGCCTAAACCTCGCGCCCATCACGGCTTTTCTAGTACGAAAAGGTTTCACGAAACTATATGTACATATGTATATTATTATAAGTGGCAGAAGCACGCCATAGTCCCCTTGGACGGCGGTACGAATGAGCTCGACCGGGGTAGTTAAACAGTCTTAATTAACAGTCTTTTAATTACTGTTTTTTATTTTTATTTTTTGTTGTTTTGTATCATTAGTTTTTAAGTTTTACTGTTTCAATCATTGTTACTCCGACTAAGCGTCTGTACGTCGCTTGGGCCTTCCATCGAAAATCAGCGGTGCAGTATCGTCACGCGTTACTGCAGCACGTAGCTGAATGGGAGGCACCATTGCTGGTACAACAATTATTATTATTATTATTTTTCTTTGTTTTCTGTTTATTGTATATTACGTGTAAATACTTGTGCTAGCAATAAATTCTTTCTTTCTTTTCTTTCTTAGTGAAAACCGATGAAGCAAAAGTCATAGTGCAAACAATCTTTATACAAGTAGATTTTACAAGTACTTTATCGAAAGTTTAAATGAGCAACTGCCGCTGCGGAACTTGTTATCGTTAAAACTCAGGGACACGATTTTTTTTCTTTCTTTCTAACCTGTATTACGATAATATATCGACATAATTTTTAAATAGTATTAGCGTAGTGGGCTAAGGCCTGAACCCCCTCAGTTGTCAGAGGAGGCCTATGCCCAGCAGTGGGCTGATGATGATGATGATTTAACAACAAAACACAACACATATGTAGTATAATTTGCTTAGGCTCTACGTCTGATATACCTACATGACACTTAAGGTGTGCATAGCATTGTCAGAAATAATACAAGAAAGATAACTTAGTGAAGAGACAAACAATCAATAATACCTATACAATTTAACAATTAATGATAATTAATATACAATTTAATAACTAGTAAAGAGAAAAAAAAACAACACAATAAAAATATAAAATATTTAGTATGAAAAAATAAATAAAAATAAAATAGGCTTTCATGCCTAAACCGCTGGACCGATTTTTGGTATAGAGATAGACAAGACGTTGGGGAAGAACACAGGGTACTTTTTATCCCGGGAAAATCCAGTGTTTTACCGGGAATAAGCACGGAATTCGAGATTGCGCTCGGGCGAAGTAAGACCCTACAGCTTGTAAGGAATAGTGATACTCGCAACTTTCTTTATAACATACATCCATACATAACCTCACGCCTGTATTCCCCGAGGGGAGGCAAGCCTATTGCCGTTTTTCGGGCACATTTCGAGACTCCGTGTTGTCACTGAGAATTTCAAAATGGAAAAACGAAATAACACTTTGCCCCACCCGGGACCTCTAGATTGGCACAAACTCGTAGCGCGAGACCACGAGGCATTATAAATATCCGGTTATCAACAAGTTTAGTCCATTGGCCGCTTCTTGTCCGTTGACATTTATCTGAAACGCACTGCATTTAACAATGTAAAGTAAATTTGCATTTAATTATAAAACATTATAAAACAAAAAATATATATCTTAGCAAAAGACTTCTAAACTTCATTTTTTACGTCAGTATAATATGAACATACTTAAAAAGTTACCATCAAGTGTAGGTTCCTATCACTTTGCCGTGCCAGCTTATAAAACTTGCTTGACTTATTTTTCGTAATGTCAATACTCAATTCGTGTGTTAATGAGCTTGAAAATAACTAAGTTAGGTTAAAAATCTCTTTTTTAACACTACCTATATTTAATGAGATTATAAATAGGTACAAATAAGGTTAAGACAATCACTTCCAGGCTTGAAGAAATATCCTCAGGCCATACATTTGTATGGCAAACATTTGTGCAGACTATTTAGTCTGCACATCAAACTCGCACCATTTAGACCTCCTATCTAACACTTAATAAGATTCGTCAGTGATTCTTTAAAGCAATTTATTGTAATATTTATATTTCTTTCAGCAGTTTGTTGCTTATTAAAAAACGCAAAGAATTGTTTAGTTACTATTCAAATTGATCGCGATCTTTGTCAATTTAAGACAATTGAATAGTTTACCACAATAAAATGACTTAAATTTGAAAACACATAAAAGTTTCACTGCTGGACATGGGCCTCCTCTACTTCTAGTCAATTACACAGGCCTATACCGCGTCGGCGGATTTCACACACTGTCAATATATCCTATAACACATTCCAAGTTTCCTTACGATGTTTACCTTCACCAAGTATTAAGATATACCAGTTATACGAATTAGGTTCACTTATATTGCATTTTACGCATACGATACGTGTATACTACGGTCCACTCCACTGTAATCATATTAAACGACATTGCATACCTCACGATGGCACTGCATATACAGGTTCATACTGGTCACTAGTAACGTAAGGCAAGCATATCACAGCACGGTGTCATAGGGCGCACGCGTACATGACACAAGCGGCGCCCGGGGCGAAACCTATCTCACACAATCACACGTCCCGAAATATAATAATAATCGACCATCCCGCGGGCTTATCTGTAAACGACTGCAGGCGGAAAGCTTTTTGCTGGGGGCGAAAAGCGCGGAGTGGTTGGAAGCTCCGCCCCGGGCAGCGCTATTGGCCGAAAAGAGGTAGCTTCGCCCGCCGGCGCCTCCCCATTGGCCACCGGAGCCCCCGCGGAGGGGGACTGTCGCGCTGTCGGCATTTTTTTGGTGGCATTTGTATTAATTGTCGCGAGCTTTGCTGGCCGGTGTGCGTTTGATGGCCCGTGCTATACGGATTGCGCCCGCGCAATGCGATACCTTCTTCGATTTTGTTTAACTACGATGTTTCTGTTTTGCTATTGTTACGTTTGTAGAATTTTTAACGAGGTTTCCTATATTTGTTGTTGCTCGCGACTTTGTCTATGGAGTTTATTATTAGAGTGATTTTTGTTAAGCGAAATTATTCAATATAAGTAACGTGATTAGTCGTTTTTATACCATTCGTCTGTCAAAATGTAATTATTGTACCAAGCAGTGTGAATAGAACTTAAAACATTAGTACCTACTTTCTAACTAGGGACGTAATTTTGTTAATTGTTGATTGGATCTAGGAAGCATTTTTTATACTTTTGTTCGATTCTAAGGTTTTTGGAAAATACGGCTTTTGTATATTGACATATTTAATTCTATATTTCAAATGAGATAGTGCAGTGTCGGTACTTCCATAGAAGCCCAAAAGTGTTACACGTTAATTGTGTAATGTCTAGTTTATAATTGTTTATTGTGGGGTCAGGATATTCTCATTTATATGTCAAATTAGTTTTGTTAAATAACGATTTAGTGCTTAAAGATTATTATTGGATTTTTTAAAGACAACTTGGGCTTTTGGGCTTCTATGGAAGTACCGCCACTGAGATAGTGTGCCTTATCTTTAGGGGTAACGTGTGTTATGCTCTATTTGACATTAAGACTTGGCTTTAATCTAGCCATTTTTCAAGCCGTTTTCTAATTGGTATACATAATTATAACATTATAAAGCGTTGAACAGGAAGGAAAGTACTCTAGAAGAATTTCTAGGGTGTGTGTAGTCTACGAACTTGAAGTATAACAGGATAGAGGCCTAACTTAACAGTGGAAGAGGCCAGTGCCCAGTTGTGGGACGTACCTATATGGACTGAAATAGATTTAGTTTATTCTGTCTGTTAGGCCGTGAATCTTCTGTTACTTGTTAAATGTAATTCAATAATGTGCCCGAAAAACGGCAATAGGCTCGTCTCCTATTACGTGGGACTGATACATACCTGGCGAAATGTGGGTGCAGAAATGCGTCTGCCTAACCCTTCGGGGAATACTGGCGTGAGGTTATGTATGTATGTAATTCAATATTATTATACTAAATTTTGTCGTAGATACATTGTAAGCGATAGGTCGTAAATTGTAGGTCATTCTAGTGAATCAGCTGGGATTGTTTTACTAAAAATCTTAAACAATATAACACTTCAATCTATTCTTCAATGAATGGCCCACATAGACTGAAAGCATCCACTACACGTTGAATTAATGGTTGGCGAACTGATTCTCAAGGAAATAGCAGAGTTATCTTGCTGATTTTTATTTCTGTAAACCTATATGAATCATTGGCAGTACTTCCATAGACAACAATATTCACAATGAATTATTACTTGTTATAACGGTGAAGGAAAACATCGTGATAAAACCTGCACACCTAAAAGTTCTTATAAATTTCTAAGGTGTGTAGTCCGCCAACCCGCACTAGGCCAGCGTGGTGGACTAAGGCCTAAACCCTCTCAGTTGTAGAGGAGGCCCGTGCCCAGCAGTGGGAAGTATTTGGGCTGATGATGATGATAAAGTCAAAGTCAATGATGACTTCCATAGAAGTCCAAATGCGTTACACGTTAATTGTATAATGTCTGTTTATTGTGGGGTCAGGATATTCTCATTTTTATGTCAAATTGATTTGTTTAATAAAGATTTAAATCTTAAAGATTAGCCTAGATTTGTGAGGCAAGCTGGGCTTTTGGGCTTCTATGGAAGTACCGCAACTGATATGAATGTATGCATATGTATTTGCATGTACAGTAGAAGCTCTATTAGTCAAACATCAAGGGAGACGCCAAAAAAACGAGTAATAGTTTTCGACTTCAGTAGGATTTTGATTTAGGCGGTTTTTAATCAACATAAAGAAGTTGATTTTAATTCTTATACAATTTGAGTTAGATGTACCTACTGCTATGTTCGAGTCACAAGAGGTCTAGTTGAATTTTTCGAGTTACGGAGGGAAATATGTAATGGCTCGGAGGGACTCACTGACTCACACACTATTTCGACTAATAGAGGGTTGAAATTTCGAGTAATGGAGTGTTTGAAGGGAAGGGAACAAAACATTTTTTAAAGTTTGGAGGTACCTATTCGACTTATCGAGGGTCGACTTAACGAGGTTCTACTGTAGATATTAATATTATGTTTGTATGTGTATATTAACGAATGAAATATTACTATAGGGGGAAAAATAAAAAATCGGTCCCACGTAATAGGGGGCGAGCCTATTGCCGTATTTCGAGCACATTACGAGACTCCGTGCTGCTATTGAGAATTTCTATGTCATAGCCTTATTAAGTTAACATATAACTTACGTTATGACGTCAAGGAGGGGAGTAGTCTCCACTAAAAGGAGAAGAAAGTGAGAATTAATGATTTACAGGGCAAACTTTGGGACATTTTTTTTGGTCATGAATTCTGACATGATTTTGACAAATCCCTCCTCCTCTCAATTGTAGAGGAGGCCCGTGCCCAGCAGTGGGACGTATATGGGCTGATGATGATCATTGAAAAATATGTTCGTGAGGATTGATTGTGTGAGGTACGGATGTGGTAAGAATCTAGAAAGCAGGCAGGACGTAGGTTGGATAAATAAAGGATATTAGCAAGACATATTCTTGTATTCGAAGTTTAGGCACGCGGTCGAAAATCTCGACGGTCACGGGTTCAAACCCCATTCAAACACCTCTGACTTTTCGAAGTTATTTGTGTATTCACAATTAATTATCACGTACGTTAACGGTGAAGGAAAACATCGTGATGAAACCTGCACACCTAAAAGTTCTTAGGAATTTATTAAGTCTGTAGTCCGCCAACCCGCACTAGACCAGCGTGGTGGACTAAGGCCTAATCACTCTCAGTTGTAGGGGAGGCCCGTGCCCAGCAGTGGGACGTATATGGGCTGATAATGATTCTTGTTTAAAATCAATAACTTAACACGAATACCTTAATTTCTCTTTCTACATCTCCAAGGCCAGCGTGGTGGACTAAGGCCTAAACCCCCTCAGTTGTAGAGGAGGCCCGTAGGACGTATATGGGCTGATGATGATTATGAATTAAATCTATTGTATCTACTATAAATCTACATTAAATTAACCTGGAGGTTGTAAATTAAGACATATACGGATTGAAATAAAGTTCAAAACTGTGTGACTAGCCAACAATTTGACACCCCAAGATTTCAGGGGGTGAATAACCTGCGCACGTTTATGCGTTTCAATATGTGTTTGTGTTCGGGCTAAGATTTCAGAGGGATGAATATAGAGGGTGAGTTACAACTGATACATTTTCTCGTTCTTACGGAATTAGATACGTACATTGGATTTTGGAAGTAGTCAAATGATTTCCTGCATAAGAATTGTAGGACATTTTTCCACGCATAAATTGAACTGGCTACCTTTCTAACGCAATACATAAATTCTTGGGCTTTGAGGCTGGCCGTCATTATTTTGTTGATGACGATTTTGTTTAATATTCGATATTATATTTTTATAAAACTATAGATTTTCTCTAATACTCTATATTGTAATTAGAATATAGTTTGATTAAAATCGAGTAGGTACTTCCATAAAAGCCCAAAACCGTTACACGTTAATTGTGTAATTTCTAGTTTATAATTGTTTATTGTGGGGTCAAAGTATTCCCATTTATATTATGTTAAATTGCTTTTGTTAAATAAAGATTTAAAGCTTAGAGATTTATATTCAGAATTTTTAAAGGCAAACTGGGCTTTTGGGTTGCTACGGAAGTACCGCCACTGGTAAACAGAGGTAAATTTCTACATAATTTGCAAACTTTTCAAATAACAAAATATGGTTAAAAAAAATAACGGTTTTAGATCTTTATTTCTCAAAAAGAATTAAATAATATTATTTTACAGAGAATTTCATGATAGACAAATTCGGCACTTTGAACTATCTGGGAATCGAATGCGGGGCATCACGTCCGCACACGACTCTCTTATATCGGCGGCAAAGTGGTATGGGTTTTTTTTTATTAGGAAATTCTTTCTACCAGCACGGAGACTGGAAATGTGAAATGTGAAACTTATAAAAGAGCAACAGGCTCGTCCCCTATTACGTGGGACGAAAACACAATTGGTAAAATTGGGTGCAGAAGTGCACCTCTGCCTACATCTTAGATACAGGCGTAAGCGTATGCATGAATTCTGCACTTATGAACAGAATTCTGGGCGTATGTGCCTCTGTATCTTCACGCAATTCTTTTGACCAGAGACAACGCCCAATGACAGCTGTCATTGCATTGTGTGGTCTCCGAAAATTCAATGTTGCGGCGGCATGGATAATTTTCGGTACAAACATAATGGTTTGATAATTAATTTCTTGTGGAAACGGTGTGGCCATGTTTAAATACGGCCCGGGGTGGAAACATTTGGCGAGCGAGTGTGGTAGACTTTTTTGCGCTGGCAACCTTTTGTTGTTTTTAATTATTTGCCTTCCGCGTTAAGTTTGGCTCTAATTTGTTTGTGGTTCGGTTTCAAATGCGTAAATTTCTTAAATTTCGTATGGAGACAAAAGTTAGTCGTTCTTCACTTTAGATTTTCTATAGAAAAGTATTTGTATTGGGAAATTTTTTGGGTATACTTGGAATATTAGACTGCCTCGTGGTCTCGCGGTACAAGTATGTGCCGAGCGATCTAGAGGTCCTGGGTTCGATTCCCGGGTCGGGCAAAGTGTTATTGGATTTTTCCACTAGGAAACTCTCAGTACGAAGTCTGGAATTGTGCCCGAAAAACGGCAATAGGCTCGCCCCCTAATACGTGGGACTGATACATACCTGGCGAAATGTGGGTGCAGAAATGCACTTCTACCTACCCCTTCGGGGAATACTGGCGTGAGTTTATGTATGTATGTACTTGAAATATTATTATTAAATCTGACCTGGTCGGTATGAGCTATTTGTAAATAGAAAGGGCTGTAGAACCATCATGACAGATTTAAAACCTATAGGACACATGTTTATCATAACTCCATCTATATCGATCATTAGCCCTCATACACCCCACTGTTGGGCACGGGCCTCCTCTACAACTGAAAGGGTTAAGGTCTTAGTCCACCACGCTGGCCTAGGGCGGGTTAGCTTATCATTAAAAAGTCTACTTTGTAGCATTAAAATCAATATATACCCTCAAACATAAGAGTACGCTCACATTAAAACAACAATAAAAACCATTAACACTTCCCAAAATATCTCAAACCAAAAATAACTTCAATCGGAAATAAATTACAAAACATTGGAATACCGTTACAAATGTCTAATTCCTAATGTCCATAACTGGCACCATGACCAATTTCGCCGCCAAAAAACAATCGGCGCGAAGTCAAACGCGCGAATTAATCACGTTGACGTGTTAGTTTTTAATTAATGACACGCGTGAACCGGGGTGAATCGGAATCTGCTGATTGCGGCCATTTTGGGAATTGTCTATGATTTTTTGCCGTTAATGTTTTATTATCTGTAAAGTGTTTTGGTGCTGTCATTATAATAATTAATTATTTACATCGTTCTAGAAATAAATCTTTCATTTCGTTTAGGTTTATGAAAGCGGACTGATTTTAGATCCAATTTTTTTTTTAAATTTATTAAAGTTTATCATCATCATCATCATCATCAGCCCAAATACGTCCCACTGCTGGGCACGGGCCTCCTCTACAACTGAGAGAGTTTAGGCCTTAGTCCACCACGCTGGCCTAGTGCGGGTTGGCGGACTACACACCTAAGAAATTCCTAAGAACTTTTAGGTGTGCAGGTTTTATCACGATGTTTTTCTTCACCGTTAAAGCAAGTGATAATTCATTGTGAATACACACATAACTTCGAAAAGTCAGAGATGTGCCTGGGGTTTGAACCTGCGACCGCCGAAATTCTCGACCGCGCGCCTAAACCTCGAGGCCATCACTGCTTAAAAAATTATAAAAGTTTATACGCCCTACTAAAACCGGGTATTCTCCATAGTGATATTGATATTCTAGTCTATCAATTGGTCATTGAGTAGTAGCTCACAGAGTATGAGCTTTTTTCACTCTTAAAAAGAGCGACAATGCAAAACACGAAACAAACAAAAACTTGAAACAAGCAATTCGGAAATACAGCGCGCATTCCACTAAGTAAGCACTCTGCTCTTTATTTGTCTTATATATCTCCTCTATACCTTTACTAAAGTTCATCAAAACCGGTTCAACCGTTTTGTAATAAACGTGTAAACAAACTTACTTACTTAAACAAACTTACTTTCGTATTTGTAATGATTTGTGATGATGTGGTTAGTTATTCCCTCAGCGATGCTTCCTTTAATAATGTTTTGACTAAACGATTTATTTTCTGGAATGGCAATGCACCAAAAGCCATGAAAATAATTATAGTATCATAGAATTATCATTTTCGATATTATTACAGGAAAAATATTTTCTCAAATTCAATCACATAAAACCTCATAGCAACACAACCTCATTCGACTCTATGAAAAAAACAACAACTCTATGGTTAACAAGAAAAAGTGCAGTGCGCCGTGGACATGAATGTAAATTATCCGTATTTTTACTGTGAATGTATAATTTTAGAAGTATTCCAAGCATTTCACCCCGTTTTTATGTCCACCACTATTACTCCGGCATTTCAGTTGAGTCCATTTGGAGATTGTAAACGAGAACGGTATGACAATTTTGATATTTTTATTAGCGTAAGTAAGTCTATTCACAATAAATTTGTTTATATCATATCCTATAATATTCGCCAAACAATTTTGATTTATCTGCACTGTACTATCTGTAATCACTAATTTTAAGTTACTCCTGTAAAAAGCTCTCCACGACAGGCAGCGCCTAGTGTTTTCTGCTTATATTTTTCCAGGTTAATTAATTAATTTATTAATTCATGATCGCAATATTGTATGCCACGTAACCAATATATTCCTATTCTTTGATATCTTTCCCAAAAACAGGCAACAGTAGGTAATTGACCAAAGTTACCATACCGTTTCTCCCTATACTCCGTGCATATCGAAGTAACCTCGGCACGCGAGCTTATTACACTATTATGTATAACACTCCTAATTTTATCTATCATGACATGTTTTCATCTCTTCGGTATGCGGGTTCTATTCCCCGTTGGTACACATTTGGGCATCGATTATAGAACGTATTAAAGTTATTTTGATTGATTGATTTCGAGACTTGATCGGCATTTACTGTCTGAGTTTGGAAATTGTTAAAATTCTTATGTTATGACAAATTTTAATCTAACTTAATTTAACATAATAATATGCATAAGTGGTGTTTCCACACCCACGTAAAATTTTTTTTTGTTCTGTTTTTTTTACCAAGCACATTTCTAGACTTAGTACTGCCAAATAACAGTTATATTTGGTCTGTTCCGGATTCGAACCCAGGACCTCTCAATCAGCCAGACAATTCTATGGGATTAACAACAGAAATTTACCTTGCTTTTGTATCCACAAAGCAGAATATATTCTAAATGCGTATTTGAAAATGGAATCACAATAGATTCAAAAGATGCATATAGCACAGATCATCATTAAAAACAACGCACAGATCATCGAAAGGCAAAGGAATTCGTGTCGTAAGCCAACATAATCGTTCACGATTCCTTAAATCACAAAACGTTTTATAATTGCAAGTTTGTGGCCCAAAGTGGCAGTTATCCGTCCCCACCTATAATCCCGAGAGGAACATAGTCATTTGCCTTATTTTATCGTGCTTAAATATAAGTATTGTTGGAATATATTTTTGTGATCTGTGCTTTATGAACTTTAACATTTCTTTGTTTTATAGTTTGAAATATTGTTCTAAATTTGAAAGTGAGGTTGTTTGTTCACACTTTACCTTGCAGGCCAAATTGATTTTTTGTTTCTGTCAAAATACATACAGTCACGCCTGTATTCCGGGGTAGGCAGAGGTTCATTTCTGCAACCACATTTCGCAGAGTATATATAAATACCACGTTATGGAGGGCGAGCCAATTGTCGTTTATCGGGCACATTTCCAGACTAGAGCAGAGTGTTTCCTAATGGAAAAATACCAATAAGTTTTTGACTGATCCAAGAATCGCACCCGAGACCTATAAATCGCACGTGACTTATTTGTTCCATGAAACCATGTGACAGTTAGTTATATTGGTTTGTGTTTAAAACATGTAAGATTTAAAAACCTATTCAATTCGGATATTATAATTAATAAAAAATTTAAGTTGTCGCCAAATTAATTACAATCGAAACAATAGCAACGATATTTTTATCGTATCACTAACCAACAAGCTTTAAAATAATAAATATTTAACCAACACAAAAAAGCAACCTAAAAATGTCCTCCAAAATCAGTGGTTTTTATCGCACCAAAACACGTAACCCTTAGTTTTTACACGGAAAGATTAGCTCACCATAATTACATATTAAAGCTCATTATATATTCTATGCGTTAGATGATATCGCATTATGCAGATGGACGTGCGGAGGACATTATTAACCCACAACCTATGGTTAGGCGGGTCGCTAGATCATATCTATGGTTTACAAAATAATGCGCCAACGCATCCGATTGACCAGCGTACACGTACCGACCAACGCTGATTTTTAATATAATTCTTGTTCATATAATCTTCATCAGCCCAAATACGTCCCACTGCTGGGCACGGACCTCTTCTACAATTAAGAGGGTTTACGTCTTAGTCCACAACGCTAGCCTAGTGCGGTTTGGCGGACTACCTACGAAATTCCTAAGAACTTTTAGGTGTGCAGGTTTCCTTACGATGTTTCCCTTCACCGTTAAAGTAAGTGATAATTCATTATACACACATAACTTCTAAGAGTCAGAGGTGTGTGCCTGGGGTTTGAACCTACGACCGCCGAAATTCTCGACCGCGTGTCTTTAACCTTAAATAAATAGACGTTTGGTATTTAAACTGGTATTATATTTTGAGACATTGACTGATTTTGATCTGAAATAGAACATAGGATATTTTTTTATCTCAGAACATATCAGCGTTGATACGAATATGTCATTAGACGCAAAACAAAACGCAAAAAAAAATCTTCAAGTTGCTTTTCTTATCAGCTCCCAAGATGAGTTGACATATTTCGCAGCACCAACTAATAATGATATGACTTTTCTACTTCTACTCTACAATTAACAGTCTATTTCCAATCATTGCATAAAAATCTCCACATGCCTTTCCTACAAATAGCCGAGCTGCGATCTCCAAAACATTTTTGGAAAAAACAGTACCAAAAAACCGAAAATAATTTTCGAGAACAAAAGCAAAAAGTGCATCCATCATAAGCCGCGGTGGGCCCGATCTGGCCATTATCAGATTAGGGCGAGTTGTTGCGGGGCTAATCACAATGATCGCGGGTTGCACGTGTTGCTCGTTGTGTTCATATTGCCGTACAACCAGCAATTACAACCGTTTGTATTGTCATTAAATGTTTTATTGAACTATCGAATAAGATTGTAAGACTTTGTCTTTTGTTTATTTATGAATAAAAAGCTGTGTCCGCTATTAGACAGCCCCGTGGCGCAGTTGGCTAGACACCAGCTTGCGAAACGAGAGGCTGCGGGTTCGATCCCCGCACCGAAACAAATGTTTGTGTGTTCCACAATTATTTGTTTCGGGTCTGGGTGTTTGTGAGACCGAAAAGTCTCTCGTAGTTTCTGATACCCACGACACAGGACTTGTATCCTAGTGTGGGGTCAGAACTATGTATGTGACTGTTGGGTGTATTTATTTATTTATAATTTTGTTCGCACGGAATAGTTATTTTTATATAAAAAAAATCTAAAATAAAGTCTAAGTTACTCCTTATTATATGGCTATCTGCCAGTGAAAGTTTCTTCAAAATCGGTCCAACCGTTTCAGAGATCAGCCAGATCAGGCAATCAAAAATTGTAAAAAGTATTTTTTTGTATATGTACCGTGTATACATCCATATGCATTTAGCAAGAAGCGGTTAATTTAAACTATAAACAGACACTCTAATTTAATTTATTTGTATAGATATAAAATCGATGAATTGTAGTTAAATAGTTTTCGTGAAAAAATATATGCATTTATATCTACTGGAATACAAAAAAAATGCTTTTATTATTGTAATAATAATTATTACATCATCATCATCAGCCCATATACGTCCCACTGCTGGGCACGGGCCTCCTCTACCATTGAGAGGGTTTAGGCCTTAGTCCACCACGCTGGCCTAGTGCGGGTTGGCGGACTACACACCTAAGAAATTCCTAAGAACATTTTTTTAGGTGTGCAGGTTTTATCACGATGTTTTCCTTCACCGTTAAAGTACGTGATAATTCATTGTGAATACACACATAACTTCAAAGTCAGAGGTGTGTGCCTGGGGTTTGAACCCGCGACCGTCGACTTCGACTTCGATTATTACTACATCGTTCGAGTGAAATAAAACCCTCAGTTATAAACGTTGGTGAATTCAATTGCTAGTTAAACATATTTTCGTATTCTATAATTAGGGATTAATGTCACAGGTAAAACAATAAAGCAGAATAAAAATCATGTTTAAATAGTAATGAAATTTACTAACTATAACAAGGTCGTATGTTTAAAACTTTTTGGAAAAATATTTTTAATAAAAAAAATAGTTTGGGGACGGACGGGCAAGACGGAGAGGGCGGGTAAAATGAATAATCGTTTCAAATCGCTGGTCAGTCGGTAAAAATACTGTAGACTGCCATCTATCATTCCATTATATAACTACACGCACCGTTGTTGACAAAGCATCGGTCTCACATACTTGTGGCATTTGGTTTTTTATAAATATTGAAATTTAGGAAAAAAATTAAAAATTTTAACCGTAAGTATACAGAGATTATTTTAATGATGTTAAGGACGATGCAATTTTTTTTTAAAAGTGGAATATATAATTAATGAACATTAAATAATCAAGTTATTTGTTTTTTTTTATCGCTGTAGTTTGTGATAATTTAAGGTTATGTTATAAAACTACCAGACGGGCAAAACGGAACCGGGCAAAACGGATACTTTCTGTTTTTTAATTATATATATAATCACCACTCAAAAACAAAAAAAGATACTGCAGCTGCAAAAAGAAAAGCTCCAATCGATGCTCCAGGTCCGTCCGGTGTCAAAAGACGACGACAAACAAAAAGAGCCTTGGAAAAATCTATGACATCTTACCTGTGCACCGTATGCAAAGAAAAGTATGTTGATCCGCCGAAAGAAGATTGGATACAACGTGGGACCTGCCAAGAGTGGACACATGAAGCCTATTTTTCGTATTCGGGACGTGGTTCATATTTTTGCGACGATTGTTTTGATTAAAATGCGTTTTCTAATCAGTATTCATTTTGCCCGACCTGAGTATTCGTTTTGCCCGCCCTGGTAGGGCAAAACGGATAATGGTGACTTTGTTTTTTTTTTTTTCCAATTTTGGAAAAGAATTTCTTTATTTTTATTTCCATTTAACTTTAATTATAAACGTCAATTACCCAAAGAATTATTAGCCAAAACTAAGAATAAATATGATTATAATATAAATTTTTAATTATATGTTTAAATTAACATATCCTTTTTGCCCGTCCTTCCCCTTCCCTTAAGTTAATTGGACTAAGTTTTCATATTCCCGAATCGAATTTTTGTGTTTTGTTGTGCTTTCTATAAGTAGTGACACGAAGTTTCGAATAGTACCCGAAAAGTGACAATAAGCTCGCTGCCTGAATTACTTGGACACGAATTGCGTCACGTGGATATAAAAATCGCTGGGGTCCAAGATGTTGACCTTTTTAATGTGGTTGTCGTACGAATTATTGACTATTTCAAAATTTATTTTGGTAATGTTTATTTAGTGTATAAGTTGTGAATATAGTAGTGTTGTATTAAATACCGCAGCCATTACTAGGGGGGGGGGGGGGGGGGGGTTGGGCCACCGGCAATCTCATACACCAAACGAAACGCAACAGTTAACTGTTACTTTACGTTGATATTATGTGAGACAGTGGTACCACCCCGGACGAGCCGGCCCATTCATGCTTTCATTAAAAGCGTGGCTCTACCACTTTGAAGAAAATCTTCCCTCGGCGGTATTTCCGAATGGATATGACTTAGGGACCTTCAAGAAAAGAGCCTATATTTTCCTCAAAGGCCGGCAACGCACCGATGATTCCTCTGGTATTGTAGGTGTCCATGGGCGGTGTTGACCACTTAACATCAGGTGGCTCACCAGCTCGTTTGCCTCCTTTCCCATAAAAAAATAAATAAAAAATAAATAAATAAATAAGAAAAACACCTCTGACTTTCCAAAATACAATGCACGTTAAAACTTTTGAATTGAAAGTACCAGGCAAACATGACAGATGAAGAGGTTATTTTAAACTCCGAGCAAGCCACGTTCTTTCAATCAATTTAATCGGAGCGTTTAGAGCACAATCGGCGGTAAGTTTCGGGACTCGGGACAATTTGGAGCGATCTCTAAGACAATATAATTTGACTGATTGATTGGCCGCGGTACGGCGGGTTCACGCGAGACCACAATCACCTTTGGTATTCCGAGAGATGTTTAAACGCGCATTTTATAACAATTGGACTATTAGAACACAATTATATGAGACTGCCTCGTGGTCTCGTGGTACAAGTATGTGCCGTGCGATCTAGAGGTCTTGGGTTTCGTTTCCCGGGTCGGGTAGTGTTATTGGATTTTTCCATTAGGAAATTCTCAGTAACAGCACGGAGTCTGGAAATGTGCCCGAAAAACGGCAATAGGTTCGCCCCCTTTTACGT
Organism: Hemaris fuciformis; assembly: GCA_907164795.1. NCBI lineage: Eukaryota > Metazoa > Arthropoda > Insecta > Lepidoptera > Sphingidae > Hemaris > Hemaris fuciformis. Next base: position 4,270,337 of record OU015455.1, on the reverse strand, counting down.
GGGACTGATACATACTTGGTGAAATGTGGGTGCAGAAATGCACCTCTGCCTACCCCTTCGGGGAATACAGGCGTGAGGTTATGTATGTTATATGAGAATATCGGATAGGGTTATATTGTTTTTGATGCTTGAACTCGTAGAGATATACAGAGAATATAATAGTACAATTTTCTTTGGTAGCTTACGACTTTTGCTTCAATCTATTTAATTTCAATTACTTTGAATCTATGCCCGCTACTGAAAATATAAATAATGAACTATTAAAACTTAGCCATGAATCGGTTTGTATGTACGATCTCACGTTTGCTGTAGGAAAGCTTAAAGGAAGAGCATTAAGAATCACTTAGAAAATATTAACAAGAGCAACAACATTTTTAATCTACAGCGATTACAACTATTAATTATATTTTTAGACTTGATCTAAAATGCTATATATTTATACTTTATTTGACAGACCCATGGCGCAGTTGGCTAGATACCAGGTTGCGAAACGAGAGGTACCAATCGATCCACGCACCGAGACAAATGTTTTTGTGGCCCACAAATATTTTTCACAAATTTTGTTCCGAGTATATTTTGTAGCCACGACACAGGACTTGTGAGTGTAGGGTCAGAACTGTACCTATGGTGTATTTATTTATTTAATTTAAAAAAAATGGATATGCCGTCAAATATAATCACTTCGCAAGATTTAAAGCAACAAAAATTACTACATAAAATCGTTTAGCATGGCAGGTAAAGACAAAAAATATAATGAAATCGTTTGAGTTAAACACACGTTGGTCCCAATTACATTATAACAGTTATTACATATGTGTATTATAACAATTTGGAGTGGTGGATATGATTTATAGCACTCAGTCGGGACTCCTCAATCGGAGCATTACCATCATTCGCGCCGTGTAAATGAGTGATTTATTGGGGCCGAATTTGCGAAAGAATTTTGCCAATCTTGCATATAGCGAAGAGGTTTTACCTATATTATTCCACTTACAGCCCAAATTCGTTCGGAATTGTAAAAAATGCAAGTTATTTTTCTAGAGGAAAATTGAAAGTGGCTTGACTTCAGTCTTAAAAACGTAACAGATTTCCCAATTTAGGTTATTGCTTGATTGTATGTCATAGTCAAGCTAAGTGTTAGGACGAGTGTTAAATTGTCTTTTAACCCTAGATTACTAAACTTACCTACAAGTGACGTTATTACTAAACATTCGTAAAAAATACGACAGCAAAATAAAACAGAATAAAGTTATGAATCATAAATTTAAATTATTTTGGAAATTACAATTACTTATTATTTGGGTTTAAGAGATCATATAATAATAAAAATAGTTTTTTTTTTACTCTACACAGTTTTAACACATATTGATGTTGTGCGCCCTACATATGGCTCTTTTACATTTTATGCAAAAGTTGTCATTTTTCTAGCCTTAGACGGACGCAAGGCACATGTTTTTCTAGAATTTAATTCTTGCATAATTGCCGCTTTAGGAATAGCTTCAATACCTAAGATATCTTTTATGAGCTCTTTGATATCTCGCCGCAATGTTGGTTTATCTTTTAGGTGAAATTCCATAAGAGCATCAGCCATTTCGAAAATGTAGTCGCGCCTGGATTTACTTTTTTTGTTTGTTTTTGCAATTGATGCTAACATAAATGACGTATGAGTTTATAATTATAATATTAATCATGTTACCTATAAAACAAACAATGTCAGTCGTGGTCCATTTATGTCTATTTTTGCCTCGAATATTCTTATTGTGACAACCCTAGGATTATATAGCGTTTTGTTTTGATTACTTTGATCAGTTTTAATGTTCATAGAATCTTCAGAGTGTGAAGAATTAGATTCTATATGCCGGTATCGCTTTCGTAACTGAAAAATAGGAACATCAGAATCAGTGCTTTCCACGATATCCGACATAATTTTGTATTCTTCTTCATTATCACTATCGGTCAATTGATGCTATTCCACTTCTAAGTTTTCTTTTGACTCACTCAGTATCTCTTGATGCTGTGCGCTCTCATCGTCATCTTCAGCCACCTACATAACTGACAAATTTCATTATCTCCAAGAATTCGAGACATATAAAACAATATTTTATTGTATATATATAAATACAATATATACATTATATTATATATATTTACTATTATAAATAGTTAACATATAAACATATATATGTATATATACTTATACTATAATCAACACAAAATCTTTGTGAAAAGTGATAAAAATAAGTACACTTACCTTTCCTCAAAACTCGCGCAAACACTAAACATTCGTAAATTTTACGACACATTAGTTATAACTCAATATACAAATCACATCCGACCACAATGACAGCGCGTAGCAAACCCATAGACGCAATTAGGAAGGTACAGTGAAGCAGGGGACGCGGGAATGACGAGAACTTTGTTTTTTCCAGGAATCATGATTTTGTCGTCGTAAATTTTACGATAGTTTAGTAATCTAGGGTTAATAAATAATAATCTTATATATAAAAATGAATCGCAAAATGTGTTGGTAAGCGCATAACTCAACAACGCCTGGACCGATTTCGCTAATTCTTTTTTTGTTGTGTTTGCTATTGTTAGGAGAAGGTTCTTATGAAAGAAAAAGTTAAGAAAATTGCGAGGAATATGGTAAAAACAACAATTTAATTTTCTCATATAAACTGTTCTACCTAATATTCTGTCAAACATTTTATGGTTAATGGTCCCCTCAAATTAAAGAACGTATTTAAATAAAGGTTTTGAATCGACAACATATATCCAGAATATTCGAATAATTGCGTATTTTAGATTTTAAAAATGTAGAATAATGTCAGTAATAAAAAGGGATTGACATATTTATTGGTTGTCAAATATTTATGCGTGCGTTCAGAAATGTATTTTTAAACTCCTTGGTTGTACCTGATTTACAAACGAAGGCATGTTCGGTAGTCATCACGCTTTGAAATCTAAAACACCCACAACTATGCAATGGAATGCGCTTGGTGTTAAGAAAATTGTTGAGTAATGTTATTCACGTGACGATACTGAAAAGACAACTTAGAGATGAATTGGTGCTTGAGAATTCATCAATTAGATTGATCTAAGATTTCATTGATCCCAACGGGTATGACCATTGAGTTCAAACGAATTCAGTTCCCGATTCGTCATGCCTTCGCAATGACGATTAACAAAAGATGTTTGTGATCTTTAAGACAATTAAAAAAATATATTAAAAATGTATATCACAAGGTGCATCATCATCATCAGCCCATATATGTAGGTCCCACTGCTTGGCATAGGCCTTCTCAGCAACTGAGAGGGTTTAGGCTTCAGTCCACCACACTGATGCTTCAATGAAGAGAATTAAAACCGACTACATCCCATCCCATATGTACATGTTTAATTAAATCATGACTTGCGGAGACACAATTGATGCATTTAATTTTCGTACTCATTTATTTCTGTATTTTTATCTCAATAAAGTGCTGAACTTAATATTTATTTCCATACAATCAAAAATAAAATTCAGGTAATATGTAAATATGTAACATTAAATGACTGTTAGACAAAAACTGTCCACAAAATAAAATAAAAAAAACTTTTCGGGTTGGACCACTAGGGTGGGTATAAAAAATAGATAACCTATTCTCAGACTTACTGAATATACATATAAAATTTTATCAAAATCGGTCGAGCCGTTTCGGAGGCTGTTTCGAACTGTGACACAAGAATTTTATATGTATATAGATGTATATGTATATCTCACTCTATACAATTTTGACCATATTTTTTTGTTTAATTTGTATGTCGATCAACGCAATGACTGTTATACGTATTATTATAATAATTTTTTTCAGTGCTATTATCATTTATTTACATTTTAATAAAAAAAAATCAAATTAAAATGGTCAGTATAAGATAGAGGTTGATCGTAGAAGGGTGAAAATTTATGATTATAATAATTTATCAATGCTGAATCATAAAAAATAAAGAAAATAAAGTCAATAGAAAAAAAACATACCCCTAAATGTTAAACCCTTAAATGTTGACTGATTCTCAGACCTACCTACAATATACACACAATATTTCATAAAAATCAGTCGAGCCGTTTCGGAGGAGTTTGCCAAAAAACACCGCGACACGAGAATTTTATGTATATGGCAAAACAACGTTTGCCGGGTCAGCTAGTCATAAATAAATACACCCAACAGTCACATTATAGTTCTGACCCCACACTAAAATACAAGTCCTGTGTCGTGGGTATCAGAGAGACTTTTCGGTCTCACAAACACCTGGGTGTTCGGGTCTGGACCCGAAACAAATATTTGTGGATCACACAAACATTTGTTTCTGTACGGGGTCGAACCCGTAGCCTCTCGTTTCGCAAGTCGGTGTCTAATATGTTAGTATACAAATATTATTCTTTTTTATTGTTTTTACAGCCTCCTTAGTTAAACCTCACTTGTTTTTATGGAAAAGCTATAGCCAGGATAAAAAAATCTATGTCGCTAGAAACTTTGCTCAATAACTGAATTTATAATTTTACTACACATTGATGGAAACTTTTGTAATATTTGCAAAATAATTTGATCCGAATCAATCATTGTATGAATTATGTTTTTAATTTAATTAGTGCGGTTTACAATATTGGCTAATATTAAACGGTCGGACCTGTCGTAACATTCATCAAACCTATAGAGCAGATTTAATAAGTTTAAACTTTTTTATTGTTTGTGGGTTTGAGTTGAAGGGTACGTCAGTTTTTTTTAAAATTCAGGTCTAAGAAATTTATTTTTGTAAATTAATAATCACGGAATATTTAATTAAAAGTAATTTTTGACAAGTTTATTGGAAGGTTGGTAAGCCTTAAACGCTCTTCTTACGTATTCAAAGTTAGCAAATTGACCTTTTTCTATAATGGAGAAAGCAAACCTACACCTGTTTATAAAGATGTACCTATTTATGCAAAATATCGCCTTTGGACAAAATTCGACTACCCAGTCGTTTGGCGGTTTGAGTATGTGCCGTGCGATCTAGAGGTCCCGGGTTTGATACCCGTGTCAGACAAATATTTTTGGGTTTTATAGGAAATTCTCAGTAACAGCACGGAATCTGTAAATGTACCCGAAAAACGACACTAGTCCACGTAAACAAATGTATCTGGCGATGTTTTCATTTTATTTGACATGTCTAGTTGCATTTTAATCCACATGTTTACACTGCATGGAAACATCAAAGCGCTGGCAGAATTGTCACAAATTGAAAATCGAACGTGATTTCAAGGATCGGTTCCCTCCAATTCTCACCCTCAGATGCGATAGCGTTGCAACGATGCGAGGGTTGCCATGTTAAAAAATATAACAATCAGGGTTGTGGCTTAAAAATCATAGTGATTTGTTTTATTTTTACATTTTATTGCTTTTATGAACTGAATAGGTAGCCTCTGGCATAAGGTAAGTGGTAAGTGGGGCCAAAAAATTACTCGCGTACGTTTGCTATACCAATACAAAAGTTATGAGATTGATAAAAAATACTTTTTGTAGTTCCAAATATCTAATCTTTTTATATTTGCGAGCAACTTATAGATTCAGGAGAATTCCTTTGACTTATATTCAGTAGGACATGACATTGACTATTAGGTGAAAATTATTTATACAATAAATAAATATACTTTAAAGAAATAATTATGACTGTACGTTTAAGACATACAATCTTGTAAATGCGATCTTAAGCGTCAATCAAATGACGCGACGTTCGATCATCATCAACCGATAATAACTTACAGAGTGACCTTGACCTTTTTGTATATTTAATGCACAAATCACCTTTTATTATAACACCTTAACCTTTTGGGTAATACATACAAACTCATAAATCTGGCAATACCACACCGCGCTCACTCGCGTGCGCCAAATCCCATCACTCGGATAAGTTCCGTACGCATTCGAATTTCAAATTCAAATTGTGCCGGCAGGTGGCGCGTGCCGCGTGCATAATGGGCACATATCGAAAAGAGGTTTCCGGATTTGGTATGCAAACTTTTTGAACGTTCCAGAGTTTTGTTTTCTTTTGCGGACTGTATGTTTTATTGATCTTGCACATTTTACGTCTGCATTTTAAAGTTTTCGATGCGTGTTATAAAATTATACAGTATATTGTTATTCTACTTACAATTATGTTTCGAACATGTGGGATAGGCACAACATAAAACAATTTGTAGGACGGTCTGGTATAGGAAATTAAGACCGGGCCTGGTTTAGCGTCAGCCTTTGTTCCACCAACATAGCCTAATGCGATTTGGCAGCGGCTGTGACTTTCACGGATATTGTTTTTATGATAAAGGAGGCAAACTTATGCTGTTACTCGTCGCCCTTCAAATCTGGAAACCATAGTTGGTTTTGTTTTAAATAATTAACAAAGCAAAAGTTAACTATTAAAAATCAAATTAATTATGTAACCAATTGGTGGGAAATATTCAATGAAATATATTCTTGGGTTAGGTAAAAATAGTCATAATGAAGTTACAAGAGACGTCAACCGATCAAACGATGTTCGTTTGATACAATCATTCCAACTTGACTCAGGATTACAAGAATGAGAGAGTGCGTGCAGAAGCAGATACTCTAGCAAAAAAAAAAACACGTTGTAAAAACATACAGCCAGTAAAATAATAAAAAACAAAATATTTTTCTTCATAATAATTTTTTGCCTATCTATTTTTATTAATTAGATTACCGTATTTTCCAAAGGTACTCCATTACGTCACGTTTTAGGGCGCGTACAATAGCCTCTTTTGTGGGCACGCGGCGCCCATTAGGGGGTGGGTTGGGTAAAAAACTCGCCCACTGCCCGACACGCGTTGACACTTGATATCACTAGTTGATTATCATTGACGTACGTCAATGCGTCGGATAATTAGCAAATATAATATTTGTTGGGAGTTTTCTGTAAAAAAACTATTATAGTATCCGTTACGTTGGGGTCCTTTTGTGATGTTTTATGTGTTTTGATAGGTATGCCAATTATACACCGCGAACGAAACTTAACAAGCTAACTTCGAAGCGGTAATTTTTGTATTGTCAGAAAAAATCTAGGTAAGAGTTGATGTTATAAATTAAATAGGTACTTCTAAAGGCTTATTCAGAAATATTCTTACTAAAAGTAGGAGTCTCCATAATTTTAAGGAATTACATATTTATGCAAGTTAACTTGAAGGTACTTCATGGTAAAAAGTTCACTTAATTTAACTTGAGACTAATTTGCCCCTAAACTGTCACCCTAGATGGACGTGGACTTTTAAGGAACACGATTTCCTTACGATACATTGATTCGTCTTTAAAAGACATTGTGACAAATTACGCATAACCAAATAACTTTGAGTGAGATTTACTTTTCCCCCTCAAAACGTGATTATTTCTGCATATCGTCGCCGCATCGCTACACATTCGCCAGACTAAATAAAGAATGAAGTTGTTCATTAATGAGGACGTGAGTTGAGACAATGGCGGCGGTGTCGTGGGCCCCCGCTGCGCCATCGCTGCGTGCCCGCTGCGCATGCGCACCCGACAACACAGTGCAGCGGCGCTAATTGACTTGTTAATGTGATTGATCGCTGTTGACGTCATTGGTGGTTATACGGCTGAATTGAATTCGTGACGTCATAAAAGGATTTGCGGGACACTTCTTAAGAAAACTTACTATACTAAGACGCTGTACCTAGATGTGGTGTTAAAATGATTTTCTCTTTTCTTGAGTAGCATGATGAGTAGAGTTACGTCATAAGTGGAGCTTTTTTTTTGTTCTGAGGATTTTCTTAAGTGTGTAGTCCGCCAACCCGCACTAGACCAGCGTGGTGGACAAAGGCGTAAAGGCTCTTAATTGTAGAGCAGGCCCATGCCCAGCAGTGGGAGGTATATGGGATGATGATGATGGTAATGATAGAACTTTTTTTGATCTTTACGTGCAGGTTAGTAAAATAGAGGTGTAAATCAATATTAACAAATTCTCACTTATCAAAATGCATAGAGTAAATAACTTTCTATTGAATGTTAATTTTCGTCTGTATGTTATTCTAATAAATAAACTTGACCTACCACCATTTCGTTCTATTTTTATTCTGTTACGAAAGAACGGTGCTTACTATCACTCTGCTATGCCAGTGTCAAAAAGAATCTTGCCCATTCTTGTTGTTATTCGAGACGTAATGCCTAAGACTTCTATTTAAAAATAGATTAGAGCTATTGGACACTATTACTATTTTTGTGTGTTAAGGATAAAGGATGTGGGCAGATTTTTCTGGCAGCATATTTTAATTAGGCCCAACAACCCGCACTAGGCCAGCGTGGTAGACAAACGCCTAAACCCTCTCAGTTGTAGAGTGCGTGCTCAGCAGTGAGACGTGTATGGGCTGATCATGATATATTCAGAAGTTGCGGGTTCAACTTCGGGGATTTTTTTCATTTTCAAAATGCTTACGTTTTTATTCCTTGACATCTACATATCTCTGAATAAAACAAAGGCCAATCCGATCCAACCGTTCCATTCCAATCCACGCTATATCGCACCTCGAACTTTTTATAATAAAATAAATCAAAAATAATTTATCACCGCACAAAAAAGGTTATTATTTCTATAATATAAATCTCGCTATGACAAAAGGGATGCAGGCACAAACTATTAGCTTATAGTCATTAGTTTTAACATCTGATACGGCGGTAAAAAATCGGATGGTCGGTGATTGTGGGCCAATGCGCGTAATTTAGGGGTCCCCGGCCCTTCGTTTTTTGTAACAAGTATTTGAGGTTTTCTTTTTCTATCAACGTTGTTGCGTGATAGATGAGGAGATCTGAGATTCGACGGTCTAGAGTTCCAAAGGAAAACTCGGTGTTTGCGGGTTCGAATCTCTTGAGAAAAGCTATGTGTGTATTCTTAATTATCACGCACTTTAACGGTAAAAGAAAACATCGTGAAGAGACGCGCATACTTGCAAATCCATACATATACTTTTTTTAGGTACCTATATGAAATCTATTGCACTAAAATATCGTAATGGCTAAGGTCTAACCTACTTTACTACAAAAGATCCTGATTCTGACAGTAAGAAATATATTTATGGGCGCAATTATTATACGCAGTTCGATTTGGGGGTCCTCGGAATCAGGCAGCATTATCATGGTTTGCAAATAAAATTCTCCGTAGCAGCACGCAGTCTGGAAAAACGCTCAACAAACGGCTATACAAGTCGTGATGACCTCGATGTTTAGGCGCGCGGTCGAAAGTCTTGGCGATAGCGGGTTCAAACCCCAGGCAACCACCTCTGACATTTCCAAGTTATGTGTGTATTCGTAATGAGTTATCACGTACTTTAACGGTGAACGAAAACAGCGTGATGAAACCTGCGCACCTAAAAATCTTAGGAATTTCTTATCCGCCAACCCGCACTAGGCCAGCGTGGTGGACTAAGGCCTAAACCCTCTTAGTTGTAGAGGAGGTCTGCACCCAGCAGTGGGACGTATATATGCTGATGATAACAATGAAACTTTCATGCAAATATGCTTTTCTGCATAATTCTTCGAGGAAACAGTTTTTAAAAAGTTGTGGGGTATAAAATAGCTATTTTATCCACAGTCTACGCCTCGACCTCGATCTCAATTCGTGTTGATTGGAAGACGAGTAGTAAGATTTCTTAAGTCGGATATCTACGTGGGCACCGCTGGTATCGGATAGACGTACATCGGATATCTAGAGGGCCGGCCGCGGTCCACTGTAAAATTAGTGATGTGTGGCGAGGTTGAATGCGGATATATACATCCAGATTTTTTGAAAATAATTCCTTTAAATTATCGCTCAGTTAGTCCGTGTGTTGAACTTTGTGTTGCTGATTTTATTATTTTTACAATAAAACATAATTTGAATACGTAGCCAATTATACTAAAGATATAACCGTTGTCATGTTGGAGTGTATCACCGATCGGCAAAGCTGAGTGAATAAATACATCCAACAGTCACATACAAAGTTCTGACCCCACACTAAGATACTTGTGTTGAGGGTATCAGAAACTACATGAGACTTTTCTGTCTCACAAACACCCAGAACCGAAATATTACAAACTTTTGCCTCGGTGCGGGGATCTCTCGTTTCGCAAGTTGGTGTTTAACGACTACCTCCGAGGCGTAGTCAGTCAGTTTGTGACAAAGACCACAAAGACAAACCCCGACTTAAGATCTATACAAGGTGTATTCAGACCGTGATCGGAAACTAAGGGAGGTAATAGCTACGGTGATTACAAACCCATTGGCGTTAAAAAAAAACGTTTTCCTAACAATCATATTAAATGGATGTGGTTGTAAGGAAAACGTATTTTTTTATTTTTTGTCGGGATTTTTTTTAATGTCACGGTGTTTGTAATCATCGCAGCTATTACATGCCTTAGTTTCCGATCACGGTCTGAACACACCCTGTATATGACAGTTGTTCGGATATCCGATGGTAATATATCCGCGGTGTCCCCACGCTGGGCGGCAGTGTTCCGCCCGAGGCCGTCACGATGGCCGGCATCCCGCACGCCCATACACAATTTCACTGGACGGACTCGGCTCATGAAAACGCTACTTTTGCTCGCCTTTTTGTGATGCTATAAAAATATCCTGCATTGTTTTCAACGTACAGGTGCAATGCAAGCTTTTTTGGTCTCTGGAAGTTTTTGATAGAGCATATGTCGAGTAGTGAATAAGCAGCCATTCCACGATTATTTACCAGGTATTTTTCGACGTAAAATGTGCTGACGTGTTTGTAAAATCGTAAAAAAAATACAGATGGGACATTTTTTTTTATTTTTGAATAGTAAATACGTGAGATTTTACTTATAAAGAATGTGAAAGTTACGAGACACTTATAAAGTTTCAATATTTTAAAATAATTTTCAAGTATGGATTCAGACTGTAATATTTGCAAGAATATTTATTAAAGTAAATTTTAAACATTGCAATGTACCTAATGATTTTTACAACGACTATTAATTACTTGTGAAAGTAATTGTGTAATTATAACTATTTATTACTAAACTGGGTATGTACCAGCATAATCAATTAAATTGCTTCAGCCCTACATAAATTTTATTACTTTATCGTATTGATTTAAATAATTTCTAATAGATAGACTGCCTCGTGGTCTCGCGGTACAAGTATGTGCCGTGCGATCTAGAGGTCCTGGGTTCGATTCCCGGGTCGGGCAAAGTGTTATTGGGTTTTTCGATTAAGAAATTCTCAGTAACAGTACGGAGTCTGGAAATGTGCCCGAAAAACGGCAATAGGCTCGCCCCCTATTACGTGGGACTGATACATACCTGGCGAAATGTGGGTGCAGTAATGCACCTCTGCCTACCCCTTCGGGGAATACAGGCGTGAGTTTATGTATGTATGTATGTAATAGATTATACATAACCTCACCCCGAATACCCCGAAGAGGTAGGCAGAGGTGCATTTCTGCACCCACATTTCGCCAGGTATGTATGTATCAGTCCCACATACCTAATAGGGGGCGAGCCTATTGCCGTTTTTCGGGCACATTTCCAGACTCCGTGCTGCTACTAAGAATTTCCTAATGAAAAAACCCAATAACACCTTGCCCGATCCGGGAATCGAACTTAGAACCTCTAGATCGCACGGCACATACATGTGCCGCAAGACCACGAGGCAGTCGTAAGTCGTCAGTAATAGATTATACATGTCTCGATTTATAAATGAATCTAGATGTGTATATATACACTAACTGTGGATTAAACAATTATATATAATAATTACAATTTAGTTTTGTGCGACAGAGATAAGGCTTACTTATTAGGCTTTGTTTTCTAACCGGTACCTTAAATTAAACATACTGACAATAACCTCTCATTTGCTGACACAGGAATTGGTTTGTGAGTAGCTCCCGATATTAGGTAATAGCCACTGACGCTTGAATTTTGTCTCCTAAAGGTAAATAAATTATCTGGAAGTCTTAAAAATGTCAATAATTAGCTTAGAAGGACTTGAAATTGCTTGAAGAGCTTAACAGTAATAGAAGTCGAAATAGGTATATTTTGGGGCGTTGTGTGGCGCCACATAGTCTCTATTTACCCCCAAAGTGTTGCCGATGACGTGCCGATGCTAGACTATTAGTAATAATTTCAAAAAAAAATGCATTCATGAAGTTTCTTTATAAGGCCATCAAGATACCTATTTAAGTCTTTTTTCATAAAATAATCTTGTGTATCTCACTTCAACGTCGAACGTCGCTTCACAATTCTTAAGTAAAACCTTTTCGACCATTCCGAGACCGTCTGGCTGTTTATAAATTCCCTTTGCCTTTTAAACGTCACTCTCTTTAAGACGAAATACTGTACGTGACGTATACACGGTATAATGTAAAACAAAAGCGAGTGCGTAGAAAGGCGCTCGGGCTGCGAGGCGGTCGGAGGCGGTGCGAGGGAAGTGCGGGGGAGGTGCGGGCGGCCGGCGTGATAGCTGCGGGCGACGCGCGGCTTACGTTCAGCCCCTGCCACTTCGGTGAGCGCGGGACATGCACTAGACGCTAGCACGTGCAGAAAGGTAACTCAGGTCATTTCACACGAGTCTTTACCGTATGACAGAACATTTCCCGTCAAATAAATGTCAAAATTAAAGTGGCAATTGTTATTACTTCATTTCATTCCACCATCCCTTTTAAGTCTTGATGCAAAACCACTGTACCACATAATTATCCCACTTTCCGGAATCAGCCTGAAATTCAGTTAAGGAGTAGACCAAAATAGTTGATTGATAGAACAGTTGAATAACACTAGAAAGGAAATTTCAGCATGCCGAGCGTTCTTAGCAATTCGGGTTGTGTGTAATATCAATACTTTTGTGAATGTGTGACAACAAATAAAAGCCCTTCATTTTTGTTTTAAGTTTATTAATCATTGGACGTGTGATCGTAGTAGAATGAACAGGTGACAGACAAGCGGCAACACTCGTCCCCATACAAAATACTGTCTACTTCCCTTCTAATCTTATTCAGCTGTTCTATGTATTGATTCATGCCTTAGGTAAAGTATATGATCCAAATATAATCCCTTGACAATTTCAATTAATAGATAGGTACCTTTACTAATGATTCCGTGATCGTCGGTAACCAAATACTTAGGTATCTTTTCCTTGGATACAGTTTTCTTTGTCTCTTTTCAAATACCTAGACAATCTATATTATGTCCACAAAAAAAAATTTTGGACTATCTACAATCTTTTATTTTTTAGTCACAAAAGGCGCCAACTTTCATACACTTAGTACTTAAATAATTCCTTTGCTTAAGAAAAAAAAAATCTTAGTCTATGTCTTTGGTTCTACTTATAACTGCCGACTTTTCGCTCAACGACAATTGCAATATCGTTTCTACTCCATTGACATAAGGTTGAAAATCTCTCAACACTAATGAGAGAACCAAAGGCCTGTAAGTGGTGTAGGCGTGATTTGAATGGCAGGTGTATGGTGTCCGTTGTAAAACGTCTTTATGTACTACATGTACATAGCTGAGCACGCTCTATCCGCCGGAGCCTTCTTAACTACTCTTAAATTGCGATGAGGGAGTGGTGCGCCGATTATTTTAACAATTCACTGTATCAGAAAGGAAATATGCTTTATATGACCTTTTTTTACTTACATACCGACTCTTTTGTGCCATGACATAGGGCAAGTTTATGTCCGTTGTCTTGGTATACTTCAAGACTCTATGATGGTTCTGAGAGTTTCCTAAAGCAAAACGATAAAAAGACTTTGTCCCTTTCGGAATTTGAATCGAAAGTGAAATGGGTTATCTGACCTCATTTCACTTACAATCGATCATTTTGGAGTGTAAGAGAAAACCATTGTTAAATTAAATGCAAAATAGAGGCAACCTTGTCCATATAATATTGTTGTGTAGATTGTACAGACTACAAGATAGAAAACAATATAACTAAGACCTCTAAGCTTCAATAGACAATTACTGATAAGAGTAACACGAATGTTACCGATAAACGTAGCCATAGATCGTAGTGTATATTCCGTTGTTCTACATAATATGATTAGATTGAAAACTATTCGTAAATTATGAGATTTACTAAAAATCTCTAATTAAGTCCCCTTTAACAAAATATTCGACCTTTGTATTGTTTTTTAACAAAAGTTAAGAATATTCACGTTGCGCATTTATCATCATTATCGTCAACATCATCAAACCATATACGTCCCAATGCTGGGCACGGGCCTCCTCTTCATCTGAGGTTTAGGCCTTAGTCCATCACGCTGGCATAGTCATAGCTAACTTTTATTAGCAAGAATATATACAAAAAAAAACAACTAGGTATATATGAAAAACATTTCCTTATTATCTTAATAAAGAAGCGTTAGATCTTGATAATTTCAATAGAACTCTCAAGATGAATGAGATTTTGATGGATTAACTTTTAATCACGTCCGACATCTTAGGGGACATCGACGTAAAAACAATGGCGGATTAAAAAACATAAAAAACATTTTCATTCACAAAAACCAGTGAACTAAGTTGCCAGTTCGTTCTGACAAGTTGGCCGCATTATTTTAATTTATTCACCCTTCCGTGTCGCCCAAACTATATAAACAGAAACGTTTAAAACAAGCCACGATAAAGAACTCATTTATACGCCGAATTAACCGCGAAATGGAACGTAACGACCTCTTTTTGAGCAATGATCACAATTTGATGTCTGTTTTCGAAGTTTGAACCTTAATATAACAGTATAGAGTGTGGAATATGGATTTTTGTACGCAATAATAAGCTTGCATTAGTAAAAAACAAGCAATTTGAACAAATGTCACTATCCACGGCAAATGTAATTGAGCTGTCAGATTTGGAGGGAAACAACAGAATGTGGAATAAATTGTATTTGATATAGATTACACGCGGTGTGTTTCATTGAAATTGTTATTTGAATATGCATGTGCTTGACGTTTTTACTTTGGTTATATTGATATTAAAAGTCGTGATGGCCTCGAGGTTTAGGCACGCGGTCGAGAATCTCGATGGTCGCGGGTTCAAACCCCAGGCACACACCTCTGACTTTTCGAAGTTATGTGTGTATTCACAATGAATAATCACGTACTTTAACGGTAAAGGAAAACATCGTGATGAAACCTGCACACCTAAAAGTTCTTAGGAATTTCTTAGGTGTGTAGTCCGCCAACCCGCACTAGGCCAGCGTGGTGGACTAAGGCCTAAACCCTCTCAATGGTAGAGGAGGCCCGTGCCCAGCAGTGGGACGTACCTATATGGGCTGATGATGATGATGATGATGATGATATTAATTATATATAGAAATGATAATAAAATAACAATGCGTCTAATAATAAAGTAACCTAGGTTGTTGTTTTTAATCTGTGAATGAATAAAGCGATGGCAATGGAAACTTCATTCAGACATTCTGGTTTTTCTGTTTCAAATAATATTCAACTCATGAGCCACTGTCACGGCTATAAAATTTTTAATCACACGTTTTATTTATTACGGATGAGAGATGGTTGATTATTAATTTATTATTTAAATGAAGCTATCGTTGGGCAAATGAACGCACCCCTTCGAGGGTCCGAACTCCGAACTCATTTCGCGCCCAATTTGAGGTCGATTAAAAACAAATTTCTATCAGAATGCATTCGCTTTTTGAATAGTGCCGCGAGTGATAAATTCTCATCGACTTATTTGTGTATTGTTTATGATCCAATTACCGGATGTTCAAAAGTGAAACATTTCATTTGATTTATGTTCCATTTTATTCTTCTAAAATATGTACATATATGGCACAATTTATTTTTACTTACAGCTATTTATATTTCATAACCTAAATAAAACGTTTAAAAAATAAAACTAAATACCAACAAAAAAAAACAAAAATAACAAAAAACTTCAAAAAAAACATTCTTCATTCAAATATGTCGATGTCGCGATAAGTGTGACGTCACTACCGAGTACCGAGTGGTGTCGCGCGTCGCGTCACTGCACCGACATATTGGATGGCACCCCAGCAACGCTTTGAAGTCGGGCTGCTCATAAATGACACCCTTTGACATCGCGTTGATCGCATCTTGTGTGTTTAGTGCTGACCGCGATGTGTTATTTCACTGCTTCCCAGCTCGTTTTGAATTTTTCAATCTTAATATTATGAATGCGGAACGAAGCTTGTCTGTTACTCTTTGACCGCTGCACAAATTTTCATTAATTTTGTTATAAATATAGATAGTGTTCCGGAGATTGTGGGTTACTTTTTTATTACTTTAGACTACAAGAAAGAATGTATAAATTCACAATGAATTATCACTTACTTTGATGGGGGTTGGCGGACTACACACCTAAGAAATTCCTAAGAACTTTTAGGTGTGCAGGTTTCATCACGATGTTTTCCTTCACCGTTAAAGTACGTGATAATTCATTGTGAATACACACATAACATCGAAAAGTCAGAGGTGTGTGCCTGGAGTTTGAACTCGCGACCGTCGACGGCATGCTTAAACCTCGAAACCATCACTACTTCGAACATATTATTTTAAAAATACAACCGCAATATTAATTATATATTACAGTACATATGTATATTTACGAGTAAAAGCACCTAATCTAACTACACAATCAAAACGGCGGGAATGTCGTGTTCCAGAAACTTCGCTCTGAGTTAGACGCACTAGGTAGAGGCGTGTTCTAATCTGCCTGTTATTCCGCATTAACTGCGTCTGAAGCGAGCAGCTTGTAACAAGTACAGTTTCCCAGTTTAATGTACCTGATTTATATATAGTTGATATACTAACGATTGCACATAGCGGAGAACTGATGGTCGATGGGGCCAAAAAGTTCTCGAATGGAGGCCACGTAGCGGTTAGCGCAGCGTAGGACGTCCACCCATAAGATGGTCCGACGACCTGGTAAAGGTCGCGGGTCGTCGCTGGATACATGCTGCCTCACGTCACTATGGAACGCATTGGGGGAGGCCTATGTTCAGCAGTGGACTTCCTTAGGCTGATGGATTGGATTGGACTAACGATAGGCAATTTTATGAAACGAACGTAGCTAATGTTCTTATCTAAGGTTCTGTCTATTTTCATTCTAGAAGCCATCTAAATCAGTTAAATAGTTTTTGAGTTTATCTGTCATAAAAAAAAAAAAACAATCAAATGTCTTTATGACTATAAATTGTTATGGCTTACATACTCGTCTCTTTAGAATATCTTGTTTTAGTGTACCTACTGTTTTGTAACTGGTTATACTTTATTGAAAAATTGACATCTTTCAAGAGTTTGGGCGTCCGATTATGATACCTAAACGTGGCAAATGTTAGTGCGATCTACAACTTTTAGTTTCGGGTTTGGGACTTTCATCATCAGCCCAAACACGACCCACTGCTGGGCACGGGCCTCCTCTACAACTGAGAGGGTTTAGGCCTTAGTCCACCACGCTGGCCTAGTGCGGGTTGGCGGACTACACACCTAGGAAATTAAGAACTTTTTAAGAGTGCAGGAGTTTATCACGATGTTTTCCTTCACCGTTAAAGCAAGTGATAATTCATTGTGAATACACACATAGTTTCGAAAAGTCAGAGGTGTGTGCCTGGGGTTTGAACCTGCGACCGCCGAAATTCTCGACCGCGCGCCTAAACCTCGAGGCCATCACTGCTTCTTGGGACTTTGTTAGACCGAAAAGCCTCTCGTAGTTTCTGATACCCACGACACAAGGTACAAGTATCTTGTGAGGTAAGTTCTTATGTGACTGTTGGGCGTATTTATTTGAATTTTGTGAAAAATTTAGTTAATGTTATGGAAAACAATCGTCACTAACCATACAGTTTCTGTAATTAAAAATTTCTAATTTTTCATGTCCTAAATAATATGGCTACAGTCAACAGTGATATAAAATACTTTTCCGTTAATAAGATTGCTTAGTACCACAAGCAGTCCATCCCAACTTAACCGTAAAGACTCCAAAATGGCCTAATTTGAACCCGCTTTACATAATACCATTATAATTACCACGCTAATTCATACAAAACATTATATCTAATGTATGTTTGTTTACATCGTTCTAAATTACTAAGACAATTTCTTCCCTCCCATTACGATATAATACCCTCAAATGTGTACCAATTCAAAGTCCAAATGATGATGAGAAACATCGTCACGATATTTCGTGAACACATTTAATTTGACCAAGTTCACACGTCCATAACAATCTACGTCATAATATATCAACGATACAAACGGACAAACTTATTTTTGCGGCTAAGAAGAACCAAACTTCATATAAAGATTATACGTAGCCCTCAAATTGGACGGTAAAGCTAAGTTGGCGCACCAGCAGGATCTAATTACACTTCGCGATACCCCGGCCTAAGGCTAAAACGTCAAAAACTCACGAATTCGTCGAAAAATCACAAACGCACGCGGTCACGTTCGAAATTCGTGGCATTTCTCCGCCACGCATCAAATTAAACATCGACCTTTTAAATTAGCGTGGTTTCAGAACGCATCGTTTAAAGGAGCGAAGGAGCGAGCGTTCGGGGCCGCGGGCCGGTCGTGTGCGTTCTGAAGCTAGTCATGACCGCCCCGAGACAAAAGGGGAATAATGCTCAATTAGCGTAGGTTGCATTATGTTGGCAGCACCGCACACCGCACAATCATACCAACATTAATATACGAATGGTTAATTTTGTTGTAGGTCATTACGATAATTGTCGGAGTTCTTTCTTGTGGGAAAAGTTGTGAAATGGTTAGTGAGTAGCGCCGAGCGCGTGACTCTACCTGAAGGCATGTTAGGTGTAGACCGAAATGCTAGCTTTACTGCGGTAGCAAATGATGCATAATTATGTTAGTCCATATAAACGAAATGGATACGATTTAGGGATCTTCAAGAAAAGAGCCTATATTTTCCTTAGGTAAAGGCCGGCAACACACCGATGATTCCTCTGGTATTGTGGGTGTTCACGGGCGGTGACCACTTAACATCAGGTGGCTCACTTGCTCGTTTGCCTACTTTCCCATAAAAAAAAAAAAAAAAACAAACAAACAAACTGCGAAATTACTACAAGGCCAGTGGAAGTGTGAACATAAGAATATATGTATGTTCAGTTTTGACTTTAAAATCATACATACAAATTTGAATCCCGGAAGGTGCAAGCAGAGGTGTATTTTAAAACCCACATTTGCCCAGTTGTGAGTGAATTGCCGTTTTTGGAAAAGCCCAATAGCATTCATGATTCACGTAACTACGGAAAATCAAAAGTTTATTATTTGGACCCGCGTCTGACTCCTCGAGATCATCATCCACATCTGTATATAAAAACAGACACATACACACGTGTGTACACATACATTCATACGTAACCTCACGCCTTTACCCCTCAAAAGGATAGGAAAGAGGTGCATATCTGCACCCATGTGTCGCCAATGGTTTTCTCGTCCCACGCAATGAGGGGCGAGCCTATTGCCATTACTCGGGCAAATTTCCAGACCCCGTGCTGCCACTGAGAATTTCCTAATGGAAAAACCCAATATCACTACCCGACCCGGGAATCGAACCCAGGACCTCTAGCTCGTACGGCACATACTTGCAATAGATATGTCCTTTCAAAACGTATAAATAGCGCAGCAAAGACCGGCGCATGTCATCTGCAAATAATTGTTCATATTAAACAGCCCCGTGGCGCAGTTGGCTAGATACCAGCTTGCGAAACGAGAGGCCGCGGGTTCGATCCCCGCACCAAGACAAATGTTTGTGTGATCCACAAATATTTGTTTCGGGTCTGGGTGTATGTGAGACCGAAGTCTCTCGTAGTTTCTGATACCTACGACACAAGACTTGTATCTTAGTGTGGGATCAGAGCTATGTATGTGACTGTTGGGTGTATTTATTTATTATTTATTTATTTATTAAATACTACAGCCCCCGGCATATTCCGTGTCTCTTACATTTATTCACTATTAAAATATTGTTAGTATAATTTATTGTTATAATACCTAGCGTATCATAACTTTGTTAAACGGAATAACCCTATTGTTCGTATTAGTTCAAAAAACGACTTATAGGTAGAAAAAACAAAAGAGCATCATTCAAGTACCTACAGCTTATGTTAGAAAACTGTGGTTTAAGCGCCGCGCCGAGACAAATGTTTGTGTGATCCACAAATATTTGTTTCGGGTGGCTGTTTGTGAGACCGAAAAATCACTCGTAGTTCCTGATACCTGCGACACAAAACTTAATCTTAGTGTTGTTACAAAACTATATGACGTCACATGAACAGGGGCGTGTGAAAACAATTATGCAATACTTCTACCGTAGGATTAGAATGTTTTTAAATTATACTTGATTTCATGCAGGGCTTTATCTAATCTGGCATCTTCCGTAGAGACAGGAGATTTAATGAATATGTAGATACCGCTTAAATGATTCAAATACAATAATGAAAGTGAGCTGCCTAACCACATTTGTAATGAAAAATATTATACAGTTCTTTGAATCCGCCAACGCACAGCCAGCGTGATGGACTAAGGCCTAAGCTCTCTCAGTTGTGGAGGAAACCCGTGCCCAGCAGTGGGATGATGAGCAGATGATGATACTTATTGATGTGGAAACCGACCCAGATCGCATACCACATACTTTGCTCTAAGACAAACAATAACTAACCAAGTTATCCATTTAATATTTCTAAGTATCAAAGTTGAAGCAAGACTTGGCCAGTCAAAAATTAACTGTCATAAAATTACACCAATTGAATGCAATATTGCTAAGTTCTCTTTGATATTACACTGTCTTTATGTATGTTATTATGTTATTAGCTCGTAATATGTACAAAGTGTAGTAAATTCACGACCAGCAACTATTGTGATTGATTGAATATTACCTTGTAATCAAGTAATTACAGTAATTGTTATATGACGTCACTTTTCGACATTACTACTACTTGTTGTAGGGTTTCTAAGTTTTATAGGAGACAGAAAATCTATATGCGATTTTAAACCTGGTCGTCATCATTCTCTTGCCCTGTTCCCAATTTCATTTGGGGTCGGCGCAGTATGTTTTATCCTTCCACACATCCCTATCAGCCGTCACCGCTTTTTCTTTCATATCTTCTCTCACGCACTCCATCCATCCTTTCTTTGGCCTTCCTCTGTTTATCTATTCTTCGACTTTCATACTCATTACTTTTTTACCAACATAATATGTTCGACCATACGATTTTAAATCTGGTATGCCTATTCCAATAGGCAGAGATGAGTTCTTATCACAGAACAGCTGAATAAGATTAGAAGGGAAGTAGACAGTATTTTGTATGGGGACGAGTGTCGCCGCTAGTCTGTCACCTATTCATTTTACTACGATTACACGTCCAGTGATAAAAAATCAAACAAAAATAAAGCGTTGCTGTTGGTTGTCACTCATTTATAAATGTCTTAATATTACGCGCAACCCGAATTACTAAGAAGCGGCCGATGATAGTCTAGTCGTAGGTTGGGCACGCTCGGCATGCTGACATTCCCTTTCTAGTATTATTTAAATGTTTTGTGGTTCTTATAGTCGCGTTTCGCCAATCATTATGTCTTTATGAAACTTTTTAATGGTAAACCACAATACAACTTCGCCTTATTAGAAACCGAACCTATTTGAGATGATATAGAACATTTTAGTTAAAATAAGTGATAATTCATCGTTATTACACATATAACTTCGAAAAGTCAGAGGTGTGTACCTGGGGTTTGGACTCGCGACCTTCGAGATTCTCGACCGCGCGCCTAAACCTCTAGGGTATAACTACTTGTACCGAGTATGTAAGCCAAAACAGTTAATACTCATAAAAATATTAAGATTGTAGTTATTTACTTTTTTTTTTTTTGACTGCCTCGTGGTCTCGCGGTACAAGTATGTGCCGAGCGATCTAGGGGGTCCTGGGTTCGATTCCCGGGTCGGGCAAAGTGTTATTTGGTTTTTTCATTAGGAAATTCTCGGTAACAGCACGGAGTCTGGAAATGTGACCGAAAAACGGCAATAGGCTCGCCCCCTATTACGTGGGACTGATACATACCTGGCGAAATGTGGGTGCAGAAATGCGCCTCTGCCTACTCCTTCGGGGAATACAGGCGTGAGTTTATGTATGTATGTATGTGTAATTATTTATGACAGATAAACTCAAAAACTATTTAACCGATTTAGTTGGTTTCTAAAATGTAAATAGATAGAACCTTAGGTTAAAAGCCTATATAAAAACACAACAGGTTCGCAGCTGTATATACTAGGCAGGATGCATGTATTTACTTTGACCTCGGCATGTACAGGACGCGGCGGTAAGGCGCGGGGCGACGGTCGGCCACACCGGCCCGAGGCGCTGCGCCTGCGCAGCTGCCGCGCTCCAGTAATGGACGCACCCTGTGCACTGCTGACGTTAGGACGTGTGTGTACAGGGTGAGGTGTAGATCACATCTTATGCATATTTTATTTCAGTAAATAGTTTTATGAATGCTGAAATGATTTGCGTTGTTTGAAGTTGTGGATGAAAATACGTAGAAATATATAGAACGACTCTTATGATAATTAAGCCTTAGAGTAATTCAATGACTAAACGTTATTTAGAAACGGAGTTTTGTTTTCGTTTATTGTATTTTTAAAACTGATTTCAGTATGAGGTGTTTCGCATTTTATTAGGTACTATTTGTTGTAAAAACGACATATCTTGCGTCTTTGATAAAAGAGTATAGTTTTTTTTGTTTTCAACAAAATACCTTTAAATACTTAGCAACATAATTATTTAATACAATAAACAAAATTGAAAACCAACACCGCACATTGAAAGTCTATATTCAAAATTATCTAAAATCAAGATCGCCGTAATGCGAAACATCCTGTTTGAGGTTATCTGGCCGTATTACATATGCGCGCGGCATAATAAATGTATCCGCTTAATTATTATTTTGAAAATATCCCCGCCGCGGGCTGGCTGCCGCGCGATGTATGCGAACAAATAAAAGTAACGCACAAGCACTTGGCCCAATGTGGGACGGACTACATAATCACCTATTT
This sequence comes from Hemaris fuciformis, assembly GCA_907164795.1. NCBI lineage: Eukaryota > Metazoa > Arthropoda > Insecta > Lepidoptera > Sphingidae > Hemaris > Hemaris fuciformis. The sequence goes on along the minus strand of OU015455.1, from coordinate 4,247,256 downwards.
AAAAATAACTGAAAGTCGTTCCATAAGTTTAAATCTGAAAATCGACTTTGCACGGTGTTACTGGCCGTATTTCAAGTAGACGAAAAATACTATTTCATTTTAGTAGCCGTCATTTCAAATATTTATTATTTCTCTTCCCTATTTAATGTTTAAAAAAAGAAATCAAGAAGTCTTAAGATTGTAATTGGACGCTAGTGTAAATGTGCGTAACAATTTGAAAAATGTCATTCATCAAATTTAGTAAAATTAAATTTGTATTTTTGAATATATTTCAGGTCAATGGTATACATTCTTGGTGCTAGAAGCGAAGAAGAAAGACCAGAAAGGCCTTCATCAAAATGGATACATAGGAAGGAAAAGAGAAAGAAATTATTTATATTGATCTCATAATAAATTACTGATACTTAGCGATATCAGACATCATCATATTTTATACGCAACATCCTAACTATCCTTACTATTATAAAATAATCCTATCGGTAATACTAATAAAAGTGTATTTTGTTCAAAATCATTATATTTCATTCTCACATCATCATCATCATCAGCCCATTTATGTCCCACTGTTGGGCATGGGTGTCCCCTATAACTGAGGCCTGAGACCTCTAGGCCTTATTAATTAGGCCTTATTTCATTCTCACATCTTATTTAAAACATGGCTAGCGTAATTTACCTCTCCATTCGAGGATACAGGGTCTTAAATTTGACATTACTTTAGAAACAGAAAGATAGACTAACAACATTATCAACTACAGTTACAAATTGTACGTAAATCTATAATATTCTCGAATGATCCGCTGTTGCTATGTATATGTAGAGGCAGGCAGTGTCTGTGCGTTGCAGCCTCGCGCCGATACAATGGCCGACTGCGGCGAAAGGGAAAGGGGCTGTTTAACCCTTCATTGCCGACATAGAACTATGGCTTGTATAGAGATGACGGTATTACAAGGCAAATTTTAGAAATCGACTGTACTTAATGAATTTTATAATAATAAAACTAAGGCTCTGTTGTTATATGTCATGTCTGTATGAACTTAAACTCGTTTTCTTCATATGTTAAAGTACTGGATAAGCTATCAGAACAAAAAAATAGTACTAGCAAGCAAAGCAAAATAAAAATTAAATAGTAGCTATCAGAGCAAAATATAGTACTGGATAAAACAAAGTAATAAACTTTTCATGAATCTAAAACTTACATAAATAATTTATTTCTCAGAACCTTTTAATTTAATTTTAAGTTTCCTCTCTTTATATCAAAGCTGGTAGCAGGCAGGATATTCGTGACCACTTATAAAAAAGGTCCTAACGTTCCAGATTAATTGTATTGAATTATAAGACCTGGTTCTCATCGTTTCTCTTACGCTAATTGCAACCCACTGGCATTTCTTACTACTAAATCGTATCTTAAAATTGAAGGAAAGAATAAATAAAGACCTCGACTATTCTATCTGTTCATAACTGTATAGCTAGGTGTAGCAATACATCAGTAGGTAACCCTTCCGCGCAGCGAGCCCTTTGTTGCGGATCAATAGAGGCTGCGGCTTAAATAACCGTTCATTCACTCCCTCCCGGCCGCCGTCGTTCACTCACTCATTCAACTGAATGACGGATAATATCTTTGTTTATCTCAATCCCGGAGTTTATCCGCTGGGGAATATTATTGGATTAATTAGAACACTTATTTACTCGAATGATGCCGAGTCTTTGTCATTAGGAAATACGGTAAATATAAGGAATAGTGAAGTAAGAATAAGAGATTGTAATATATATTTTTCAGTACTATGCTGGGAACTTTTTTATTACAAAAAAACGAGCAAAGTTATAGACTTGAATGGCTGAATAGAAAGGTTTCTTTTGAAAATAAAAAATAAAGACACGAGAGCCTATAGATATTTACATTACATATAATTTAAACAAACTCTAAAACTGGAGTGTAAATCCAAAGATATTTATAATTTCGTTACGTAACGATGTGTCGGAAGAATCGTGTTGATCACTTGCATTGAAATCCGAATTATGATCAAAAAAACCTTTGATTTTAATTGCAGGCGTCCGTTTGAAAGTTTATCGAGTATTGTTTCTTTTTACAAAAAATCATGAACCCACATTAATATAGTACATAACCTCACGCTTGAATTCCCCGAAGAGTTAGGCAGAGATGCATTTCCACACCCACATTCCGCCTATAGTACCTATTGTCCCACGTAATAGGGGGCGAGCCTATTGCCGATTTTGGGCAAATTTCTAGACTCCAAGCTGCTACTGAGAATGAAAACAATGGAATCCAATTATACTTACACTCATAAAATAGCAATGATTCTAAGTTCCATTTCGTATTAGTTAAGGCGTAAGACGAAGTCGATGATATCGATCGCGGTTGCCATGGCGACGCGCGTGAAATGTCATTGCCTCGCCCATTAGCACACGAGTGTGTAGTCGAGGCGCCAGCCATGAGCGAACGTACTGTAGCGGCAGTCGACCGAACGACCAGTATAACTTGACCCTTGCTGTCTTGGAGCTTTTGCTCACTGTTGCGAAAGATTAGATTTTATTAAAAGCTTTAATAAGGATTTACTTGGTTGGTTGTATGTGCTATAAAGATTTTCTATGGTAAAACTATGGCGATATGGCAAATTTTTAGACTGATGCTAAGCGATGCCTGATGTTTATGAAATAAAATTTTTGAGAAGGAAATTATATTGGGGCTTTGAAAAAATGATGTGAGGTATGAAAATCCATACTAATATCATAAATACGAAAGTAAGTCTAATTGTTACGCTTTCACGGCTATACCGCTAGACCGATTTGAATGGTTTTTGGTATAGAGAGAGATAGGACCCTGGAAAAGGACACAGGGTACTTTATTTTATAGAATTAGTAAAAAATAAACATAATAGTTAGGATGAAATTGTCGCAGAATGAGATGTGAGAATAAGGTTATGACTCCTTATCATTTTAATCACAGTGAAGTGCTAAGCTGTATAAAATATTATTTAATAATGGGGAAATAGTCTCGATTACTAAATTAAATTTATGGTCCAATGAATCTTACATCCGACCATAAATTTTGCCAAGGTCCTTCGACTTATTTAACGGAGTAGGTACCTATATAATATTTATGTCTCTATTTTTATTACTTGTAACTACCTCTTTGATTAATATGCGTTATTATTAAATTTAACTCACGGAATAAAAAACAACATGGTTTAAAAAATAACATTATAGAAATCATAACAGATGGAATGAATTATCAAAATAACTTTAAATTATTCGAAATTAATTCTTTTTCTTTACTTTTCCTACATTCTATGCAAAACTACTAAAAATGCACCAAAGCCAAATAAAAAAATCTTATCATTATATCAGATCATTATTCCTTACAATACCAAAGCAACATAATGTTAAAGGCAATCTTGCAACTTAAACTCAAGCTCAAGTTACACTGGTCGTGAGCTAAGCAGATTTACCACGGCTGTTGGGCACAGAGATGAAAACCCTAAGGTAATGATGTTACACTAATTCTGTTACGGAGTCTTTGCAACTTATCAACTTTACAATCATGTTTAATGGAAACTTTAGTGTTTATGAAATTGCGTTCAGTTTACCGGTAGATAAAAAAATACGTGTTTATTTTTTATGTAGATTTAGGATTTAAATTTCTGATGTTATCATCATCGACAAGAAATCCAAATGCCAAATGACAGCCCCGTGGCGCAGTTGGCTAGATACCAGCTTTCGAAACGAGAGGCCGCGGGTTCGATCCCCGCACCGGGACAGATGTTTGTGTGATCTACAAATATTTGTTTCGGGTCTGAGCGTTTGTGAGACCGAAAAGCATCACGTAGTTTCTGATACCTACGACACAGGACTTTTTTTTTATTTTTTTATTGTACAATGGAAAACAAACAGTAGTATACAGATATTCGTATCCGCCCGGATGGCGACCACCGTACACAGGGCGTAAAACCCGCCATAGTGGCACATGCAAGTGTGCCGCGTTCCGGGATCAGCCAGTGTATATCCGGTTTTCGGGGGGGCTTCAATCATGGTGAAAGGATGACCGTGCCGGCATTTTTTGGCCGGTTTGTCGCGGTCGGTCCTTTGATCGCCATGATTACAATAAGGTGAAGAGGTATTCGGCCGGCATGATTGTGTCGACCAACGGGAGACCATCATCTCTCGCTGGTCGGCACTTTTTCTGGACTCCATTGCGCTTACCATCAGGTGCAATGGGGTCACTTTGCCGTGCCAGAATAAAAAAAAAATTGAACAAGAAGCGCACTAAGACTTTTATCCAAGTGTGGGGTCAGAACTATGTATGCAAAGTTTGTTGGGTGTATTTATTTATTTAATAAATATATATTACAAATGGTTTCTGTAAGAAAGTCCTAAAATACTTGGGTGAAGCATTTTTCAGCAATGTATTGCAATTTCTGTAAGGTCATTTGGTCAAGTTGATGAATACCCACTTCTTTTATTATTTTACTTGCATAAAATAATTGCTTTATCAGTTCCAGGATAGCAATGTATGCCGTACTTTCGAAAAGTTCCGGGTCCGAGTAATGTGATGCTTTTTTTTCTTTATTAGGAAATCCTTCATCGCAACATGAGGTCTGGAAATGTGCCCGAAAATCGGCAATAGGCTTGCTCCTCATAAAGTGAGGCTTAAAACACAACTTACGAAAATATAGAAATGTCATACATTACACAAAGGAACATACATAGTTGGACGTGTATTTACCTATCTCTAATTATTAGATTATTTTTTTTTTATAAACTCACGCCTGTATTCCCCGAAGGGGTAGGCAGAGGTGCATTTCTGCACCCACATTTCGCCAGGTATGTATCAGTCCCACGTAATAGGGGGCGAGCCTATTGCCGTTTTTCGGGCACATTTCCAGACTCCGTGCTGTTACTGAGGATTTCCTAATGGAAAAACCTAATAACACTTTGCCCGACCCGGGAATCGAACCCAGGACCTCTAGATCGCACGGCACATACTTTTACCGCGAGACCAGTTATTATACAAATTGCGTTAAAAACTGACCATCAGTTCACATCTCTGATATAGGACAGTACAAAACATAATACCAACATATTTTACACCATCAATAATTAAACATATCACTGTTACCCTAACTACTCATTGGTGATGGTAGATGGTCAGATAATGGTCGTTTAGTCACGCTCACTTGCCACAATTTGGGGGTCGATAACAATCTTTCAACACATTTGTATTAAAATAAAGTGTAAACTGACTTGTAACACGCCAATTGACGTGTAATTAGGAAGTTCTTATGATTTTGAAAGTTATATTGTTTATGGGGAAAAGGCAGGCACCCAACTGTCACATACATACATAGTTCTGACCAGTGGCGGTACTTCCATAGAAGCCCAAAAGCCCATCTTGTCTTTCAAAATTCCGAATAATATTATTTATTTATACTTTTTATACATTAAGTATAGAGAAAGTTATATCGTTTTTGGGGAAAAGGCAGGCAATAGTATGGGAGGATGAACAATAAAGGAATAAATACACCCAACTGTCACATACATACCTACATATGTAGTTCTGACCAGTGGCGGTACTTCCATAGAAGCCCCAAACCTTGTCTTTCAAAATTCCGAATAATAATATCTTTAAGCTTTAAATATTTATTTAGCAAAAGCAATTTCACATATAAATGAGAATATCTTCATCAGCCCATATACGTCCCGCTGCTGGGCACGGGCCTCCTCTACAACTGAGAGGATTTAAGCCTTAGTCCACCACGCTGGCCTAGTGCGGGTTGGCGGACTACACACCTAAGAAATTCCTAAGGAGTTTTAGGTGTGCAGGTTTCCTCGCGATGTTTTCCTTCACTGTTATATGATAATTCATTGTGAATACACACATAACTTCGAAAAGTCAGAGGTGTGTGTCTGGAGTTTGTACCGGCGACCGCCGAGATTCTCGACCACGTGCCTCAACCTCGAGACCATCACTACTACTATGCCTATACATTGTACAAAATGTAGATCATATAGATTAGGTATAGATCCATAAACATCTTTTTTTTTCAGTATATCAACCACGAGGAAGTTCATACGTCGACTCGAACTTTTTTTCAGTAAAATGTGACTGGCACCTTTTTTGAGAGCTGAATCCAAAGCCTGAAACGTTTTTATTATTCTAAATTCAAATCCATACCACTCTTAGGACCCGCTGAACTGGAAAAGGCGCTGAAATCCATATTGCGGAATAAGAGGCGTCACAAAGAGGTCTCAATTTAAAAAAACTAATGATTTTTATTTAATTAAATATGTTTTTGTGCGCAAAATAATTTGTTATAATCGTAAACTACGTGTTAAAAGCTATAAATCAACAATTTTATAAGCCAACAAACAAAACCATTGAACGGTTTGATCAAATAACGCAACGCGGCGCGGGGCGCTGTAAATTGGTATATCCGGTCGGTCGGTCCATTTCCGCCAATAAAGCCTACTTCCGGCCGGGCAGGTGGCGTCACTATTTAGTTTGCGCCTTCACTTCCGCCGGGGAAAATCCGCTTTTCCACTAAGCCGCGCTTGTTGTTGCCCTCGTTTGGGGGCTAAATAAATTTCGTCGCTTTTGTAAAATATATCCGGGTGGTTCTTTTACGTTCCTTTTTATCCAGCTTTGACAAAAATTCAACCCGGAGGGAAAAATCTATAGTCTATCGATGGTCTATGACAACAACACTCTTATAATAATATCAATTACCTACAGTGTAATCTGCGTCTAGTACATCATCATCATCATCATCAGCCCAAATACGTCCCACTGCTGGGCACGGGCCTCCTCTACAACTGAGAGGGTTTAGGCCTTAGTCCACCACGCTGGCCTAGTGCGGGTTGGCGGACTATACACCTAAGAAATTCCTAAGAACTTGTAGGTGTGCAGGTTTCATCACGATGTTTTTCTTCACCGTTAAAGCAAGACTGCCTCGTGGTCTCGCGGTACAACTATGTGCCGTGCGATCTAGAGGTCCTGGGTTCGATTCCCGGGTCGGGCAAAGTGTTATTGGGTTTTTCCATTAGGAAATTCTCGGTAACAGCACGGAGTCTGGAAATGTGCCCGAAAAACGGCAATAGGCTCGCCACCTATTACGTGGGACTGATACATACTTGGCGAAATGTGGGTGCAGAAATGCACCTCTGCCTACCCCTTAAGGGAATACAGGCGTGAGTTTATGTATGTATGTATGTATGTTAAAGCAAGTGATAATTCAATGTGAATACACACATAACTTCGAAAAGTCAGAGGTGTGTGCCTGGGGTTTGAACCTGCGACCGCCGAAATTCTATCTATTCTATTCGCGTCTAGTACAGGAAAAATATATAAGTTTCAACAACCACACGAGTCATCATAGTACTCATCAGTAACTCAAGTGGAGCATTGTGGGTATCAAAAACAATGGTGGTCTTGTCAATAACACAAACTGCGAGACCCGAAACAAACTTGGACCACACAAGCATAGATATAGGTTGGTACAGGATTCCTATAAACCTACACACCTAAATGTTATAAGGAATTTCGTAGGTGTGTAGTCCGCCAACCCGCTCTAGGCCAGCGTGGTGGACTAAGGCCTAAACGCTCTCAGTTGTAGAGGAGGCCCGTCCCCAGCAGTGGGACGTATTTGGGCTGATGATGAAATGAATGTCGTTTATTGATCAAATCTTCTTAGTTCTCAATTAATTTGATGTCAATGATTCCATTAAAGTTGAGTTTGCTTTAAAAGTTATTTAGGTAAACAAATAAATAGTCTAGCGGAGATGCCCAGCTAAATCCGGCTGAAATTTTGGATTCCACGCTCATTAGGTACATGGCTAATAAACAAAGCCGATTTCGACTAAACTTCATGTTAGTCTGGTGGGCTAAGGCCTAAACGCTCTCAGTTGTAGAAAAGGCCCGTGCTCAAGGAGCGTATATGAGCTGACGACGACGATGATTCCTTTTAAATTAAAAATTAACACTCACCTGCCATCCATTGGAGTCAAGCGCCAAATACGACATAACAGAGTATCCTCATCGAATCACTCACTTGCATTGGTCATTGTTCCACAACACTACAGAATCACTTGCAGTTCCACGCCACCTTGAAGCTGAGATGAGTACAGTTCGATGCCCGAGTCGGTACTTTTGGGTGCTTTTCGTCTTGATTCTGGAAAGGAAATTTCCTTTTTTGTAAGCAGTGTAAGACGCGCTATTAAAGAACAAATAATGATGAATTTTGGTGTGAAAGTAGCTGACATCCTAGGTTTGTCATATACGAGTTGGTATCATCATCAGCCCAAATACTTCCCACTGCTGGGCACGGGCCTCTACAACTGAGAGGGTGTAGGCCTCTCAGAGTTGGTATATTATCCTGGAAAAAGTAATTAAACGAGTGTAAAACCGCGGGGCAAAGTTAGTTCTAATAAATTAATCTATATGTGTTTGGACAGGTCCTGTTTTTTATTAATGGCGGTAGTTCATAAACCCCGCTCCATATACCTACATATAAAGCAGTGTCGGTACTTCCATAGAAGCCCAAAAGCGTTATACGTTAACTGTGTAATGTCTAGTTTATATTTGTTTATTATGGGGTCAGAATATTCTCATTTATATGTCAAAGCTTAAAGATTATAATTCGGAATTTTTAAAGGCAAACTTGACTTTTGGGCTTCTATGGAAGTACTGCCACTGATATAAAGTCAAAATTTCAGCAACAAGAGCATTTCTTGAACGCTCACCCTACATTCTATATTAAACAATTCCAGAGAAAATTATCATCACTTTCCCAACTCGCAGATTTGTATCCAAGAAAAAGTTTTGTATAAAAACCCCTATTCCATACAATAAATGTTGAAAATCCACATTATGGGGTGAGGGGGTAGGATGGCGCGGTCGGGGGAGGGGAATTTGTAAACCTCAGTATTATGGCAAAGAATTTGTTATACACCAACTTTGTAACAAGGGGACTTGTTAAAAAGACTAACGTGGATATGACGTTCTGTTATTCTTTTTGTTTTATTCTATGATTTTTGTCTGTGATGTTGCTTATTATAAGGATTTTGTCAACATTATAATAAATGGTCTGTACCCGTCCCAAGGAATCTATTTCAGTACCAAATATCTACATCGAATAATCGTCAATAGGTCTGGTGATTTAGGCGTAAAATCATTACGGACTAATTTATTTGCATATAAATAATAATAATAAAATAGTACACATTATTGACATAGCTATTCCAAACTCTAATAATATACAAAAAACAATAACCGAAAAAATCCATAAATACACAGAACTAAAATAAGAAATTATTAGAATATGGAAGATGAATAAAGTAGGTATATAATTGTGCCACTGGTAATATCCAGTACGGGTATAATACCAAAATACCTCCACCATAGTATCAGTCTGTTAGATTTACCCAAAAACACATTTATGACTATGCAAAAAGCTGCTATATTAAATACCTGCCGAATCGTGCGAAAGTTTTTGCAGGAAGAAACTAGAGAAATAAACACATAAAATGAAACCGACTTAGCTTCGGCCCGTCGTTTTCATTACTTGCCGAAATCATCCGTGATTACGTGAAAACAAATATAAGTATAATAATAATAACTCTTTATTTATTTCACACCACATGTACAGACTAAGCATATAAAACAAAGTATAATTGGTGACATAAACTGGCGGCCTTATCGCTTAAAGCGATCTCTACCAGGCAACCTTGCAGGGAGAGGAATAAGCAAACTAGTATGGACGGTGCTATAAATTTAAGATAGCTAGGAATAAGTCAGTACTGAAAATATATATACATTTAAGATAAAAAACAGACGGACACGTTTGCAAATTACTGAGGATTTAAGACAATTATTTAAAATAAAATATATATGATTTAGTGTATTTATATCCATAGCAATCATCCAAATTAATTCAGCAGTTTAGTCGTAAAAGCGTAACAGACTGACTGACAAAATTACTTTTTCCAGTGGCGGTACTTCCATAGAAGCCCAAACGCGTTACACGTTAATATGTAATGTCTAGTTTATAATTGTTTATTGTGAGGTCAGGATATTCTCATTTATATGTCAAATTTATTTTGTTTTATAAAGATTTAAAGCTTAAAGATTATTATTCGGAATTTTGTAAGGCAAGCTGGACTTTTGGGCTTCTATGGAAGTACCGCCACTGACTTTTTCATATATAATTTCATGTAACTTTCGTATGTACTTATTATATAAAATGATAAAATAAAAATGTTGTACCCGATGTATTAAAATTCTTATCCATACAAGGACAACGTAATTTCTTTCCCGACAAAGAAACAAATTCGTAACGGGAAAGTTTTCAAGAAAAATAATTACAATAGGGTAGACGCCCCCTCTTTCGGCACTCGCCCCCTCCACGGATGGGGGGCGTCGGAACTGTTCCCCTTTGTAACTCAACGTATTTCTTAAATAATTAAGCTTCTTTATTTTTTCGCAAACATTCCTTAACAAGATTATCCGCCATGATTACGTATTCTCTTGTTTTCTTATTAATTTAATTCTATTAGGATGTTATTTATTTTAACAGCAACGACAATTATATTTAAAGATATAATTAATAATAATAAATAAATACACCCAACAGTCACAGATCCCACACTAAGATACAAGTCTTGTGTCGTGGGTATCAGAAACTACGAGAGACTTTTCGGTACATACACCCAGACCCGAAACAAATATTTGTGGATCACACAAACATTTATCTCGGTGCCGGGGATCGAACCCGCGGCCTCTCGTTTCGCAAGTTGGTGTCTAGCCAACTGCGCCACGGGGCTGTCTATTATCTATGTCTATTATAACATAATTCACCGGTGATGAAAAACATCGCAAACCTGTATCCAACATTCCACCGCAAATAATTACTTAAATATGTAAAGTTCAAAGTACCAGGGTACCATATTGAACAAGAGTTTAACTCCCTTCGAAAGTAGAGGATTCCATACATAGTGGGTTGTATCTAGGCTGTTTTTTAATATAAAAAAAACATGTGTGCAACTCACACGTGGTAGAAGTGAAACCTTCAAAAATGTTGGCTTCAAGATAAAAATAAATTTCATGGCTAATAAAGAGCGCTTTTACAATATTATATACTGGCCAAGTATATTAACCGTAAAAGTTTTACTACGAGTAAAATGTGTCTATCCCTTTTTACTTTCCCTTTTTCGTTTCATCGGCTTTCAAATCACCACGATGCTAAAGAAGTTTTCACTTCAAAAACGTAATGTAAAGAGTCCTCGAAACCGACGTGCATGCATGAAGAGGATAATATCTCTTGAGGAAGCGAAAGAAGTGTCTTTGGCATTTGGCGTCTCTGCCTACCACAATGGGAGAAACGCATATATAGATATATATATGATGACTTTTTTCTATAGTAATTGTAGAAAGATATCTTTAAATTTTGAGACGTGTATTCGTTTCTCACCAGATGCTCTTTAGAATTGGTTATGGTGTGGAGGAATTTAAAAAAAACGCACCTGGGGTCAATCACCATCATAATCAGCCCATATACGTCCCACAGCTGGGCCTCCTCTACAACTGAGAGGGTTTAGGCCTTAGACCACCACGCTGGCCTAGTGCGGGTTGGCGGACTACACACCTAAGAAATTCCTAAGAACTTTTAGGTGGGCAGGTTTCATCACGATGTTTTCCTTCGCCGTTAAAGTACGTGATAATTCATTGTGAATACACACATAACTTGGAAAATTTAGAGGTGTGTGCCTGAAGTTTGAGCCCGCGACCGTCGAGATTCTCGACCGCGTGCCTAAACCTCGAAGCAATCATGACTGAGTTTATGGATGGAGATAATAAAAGACAAGCTGTCAATAACCTCGACTCTAAACACGAAGAATTGGGACAGACCAACTTCCAACGTTCTCGAATGGCAAAAGGCATATAAGTAACTTACTCTTATCATTCGTATTTGACAGCCCCGTGGCGCAGTTGGCTAGACACCAGCTTGCGAAACGAGAGGCCGCGGGTTCGATCCCCGCACCGAGACAAATGTTTGTGTGATCCACAAATATTTGTTTCGGGTCTGGGTGTATGTGAGACCGAAAAAGTCTCTCGTAGTTTCTGATACCCACGACACAGGACTTGTTTCTTAGTGTGGGATCAGAACTATGTATGTGACTGTTGGGTGTATTTATTTATTTATTTATTAATTCTGTTTTGATAGCCAATACATTACTAAGTAGGTACCTACTGCTGTAAAATTTCTCCGTGAATACAAAAATGGATGATATTATGTATATTAAATACTGGACTGGACTCGGACTGCCTCGTGGTCTCGCGGCACAAGTATGTGCCGTGCGATCTAGAGGTCCTGGGTTCGATTCCCGGGTCGGGCGAAGTGTTATTGGGTTTTTCCATTAGGAAATTCTCAGTAGCAGCACGGAGTCTGGAAATGTGCCCGAAAAACGGCAATAGGCTCGACCCCTATTTTTTTTTTTTTTTTTTTTAATGGAAAAAGGAGGCAAACGAGCAAGTGAGCCACCTGATGTTAAGTAGTATTACATGGGACTGATACATTGCTGGCGAAATGTGGGTGCAGAAATGACCTCTGCCTACCCCTTCGGTGAATACAGGCGTGAGGTTATGTATGTAAATACAAAGACAAAAAGTATTTGTGTTTTGATACTAAAGAGCTTATTTTAAATCCTCTTACTAACCGGCACTGAAACTGGCGACATTTCGGTGAATATTGTAAAATAAAAAAGAATCGATAAAGGCCGATGTTTTTAATTACACTTAATATCAGATATAACATGAGGTAAGGGTTGTAAGAATGATAAAAGGGTTGCATTATATCATTAATTATCAGGTTTAGGTACTTACAAATTGGTTTCACATCCCTTTATGGCCGCAACGCCGTCGGTAATTATAAACTAGTTTAGTATTTATGGCATTACTGGCGTAGAATTTAAAACACAACTTTAAAATCGGTTGAATTTACTCTTTAATTTACTTATGGAAATATTTAAGTACCCTACTTATCCATGAATAGTGTATTTTAATAAACACATACACTTTGTCGACAAATACGACAATTTAATTATAAATACAGACTTAATAAATACAAATAATTTAATCATTAAAACAAACAAAACCTTTTAAATTTCGAACACAGCTGATCACGGTCGAATTCATTTTTCAAATTTTCAATCATTCATCAATTCTACGAATGGAACACGAAATGAAACAATTAAATTAAATTAACGAATGAAATACGTGTGTTTTTTGTGTGTGTCAATGAAAGCCCGTGTTTCAGGGCGGCGCGGCTGAAACTAACGCAGCCGACGCGGCCCGCCTGAAATGTTGGCGCAATACAAATACACACAGACCGTCTTCCAAATGGGTTTGTTCTTTTGAGAATTGGCTGTGTTTTTATTTGTAAATATTTAATCTTTCAACCAAAGGATCAACACATTCATTCAGTATACAGTTCTAATGATTCGAATTTATATTCCGTCGTAGACAGCATTTTAAGTGCAGTAGACAGCTTAAATGCTTAACCATATAGAAACCAATAACACACCGAAACTAGAACACCGTTTCTACAACAGAATAGTCCAATAAATTACCTATATTTTTATTATTTCATCATCATCATCAGCCCATATACGTCCCACTGCTAGACACAGGGTCTCTTCTACAACTGAGAAGGCTTAGGCCTTTGTCCACCACACTGGCCTAGTGCGGGTTGACGGACTACACACCTAAGAAATTCCTAAGAACTTTTAGTTGTGTCCTCACGAGTCGCCTTTACCGTTAAATCTAAATCTCCTTTAAATTATAATCAAAGAACTTAACAATAATCTCGAGTACAAAGGTAGCGTTAGGTAGACATAGGTAGATATAGGTAGAGACACACAGAGTGAACAATCTGGCGTAGTGACAGGCCGGTTGAGGCTGTCACGCCGTTTGTGTTGGTGTAAGGGAGCGGGTGTGTGTCGCCACGCCCCGAGCGACGCCGGCGGGCAGACGCCGCATAGAGACGCAACTCTATCTTGGGAAATTTAGGATTTTGAAAGGTAGACACGGGTTGAGATGGCTGGAAATTTGTGTATGAATGTGTTGAGATGGTAGAGTTGTCGACCGAATAGCCGCAGCAACACCTTATGAAGATAACCCCTAATTAAATGAATTTTCTGCAGCACGATGGTCCGACGACTTGAGAAAGGTGGCGGGTAGCGGATGGATGAGGGCTGCTCAAGAATGGGATGGTTGGCGCCTACTTGGGGAGGCCTTCGTTCGGCAGTGGACGGCGATAGGCTGAGAATATATATAATAAATGAATTTTACGGTAGATAAGACGGGTCAAGGTGATCAGAAAACAAGGACTTTATGAAACAAAATTTTGATAACAAGATTACTTGCCTCTGCACGAAAATTAAAATGAACCATGAACCAACCTTTCTCAATCTTAATATTCCGTAATAATCTAAATTACGATATACATATGTATTATACAAATAATACGGCGCCGTCGCTATGCTTTTTAAATTACACAAAAACTCGTAAGACCTACCTTTTCTGTACTTAATAATAAAATAATGGAGTACTGGCCATATGTTTCAATATGACTTAATGCTGCAAATTGTTACAGAAAATTAAAAGCAGTACCATCTCCAGTTTAGTATTTTTTCTCAAACTGCGACGCTTACAGTAGACGAAGGGCGGGCTACTGTTCACTGCCTGCGGCCTTCCTGACCAATCACAGTGCTCCGAGCTATATTTCCCTCTCGCTCACACTCGCCTACAGCTTCATATCACCGTCCCATTCGCCTCCCCCGGCGAAAATCCTAGCAACGGAAACCGAATTAACAATTCTGCGTCTTCCATTTGATTCAATAAAGTCCAATTTCCGTTGCGCGCAGCCGCGTCGCTTGAGGCGTTTTACACTTGCGATAATGTTTATTTGATATCGAGCGTCAGGCAGGAGACGATTTTCAAGTTCAGATTTGCGTTACAAACTACTTTGGACCTTATTGTTTGCGTGTTAAAGTCCACACATATGAGAGAGTGTCTTGGAAATGTATTTACGCGTGCAGTGCTGGCATTTTCATTGTTACACCAGCCGTGGGGAAATTCCCGTGAGATGTTTAAGACTTTTAACCTTTGTGTTAAGGTTGAGTTTGGTTGTGAGATGTTTTGTGTGTTATGCCGTTTTGGGATTTGAGGATCGCATCGCCCAAGGCGAAAGCTATTTGCGATGACAATTTTGCGAATGTCGGCGAACGAAGTATGCCTTTTATTCGTACTAGAGTCGGGATTAAAGCTCTAAAACGGAATTGCTGTCAGGAGAGCGGGGCTTTGTTGGAATTTGCGAACTACACCTACCTATTTGCAGTTACCTCTGTGTTTGTGGTAGTTTTAAAATGTGCATTAAAACTCTTTGCTGTTTTTCACTATACACTCCATGTTCGAAATTTAAAAATAAATCGATTTGAATTTAGAGTTCCATTGAGACTATGAAATGGACAATATAGTTCCTTTTCCGTCCAACAATATTAATGTGGAATCCATTTTGCTTTCTTTGTTTAAAAAGATAACAATTTAGCAGGACAGCATAATTGTGTCGACTAACGAGAGATTGTCTTCTTTCTAATCTATGCAAAACAGAACTATAGATAGTTATAATGTAAGAAAACATTGAATAAATCTTGACTTCATACTGCCTCGTGGTCTCGCGGTACAAGTATGTGCCGTGCGATCTAGAGGTCCTGGGTTCGATTCCCGGGTCGGGCAGTGTTATTGGGTTTTTCCATTAGGGAATTCTCAGTAACAGCACGGAGTCTGGAAATGTGCCCGAAAAACGGCAATAGGCTCGCACCCTATTACGTGGGACTGATACATACCTGGCGAAATTTGGGTGTAGAAATGCACCTCTGTCTACCCATCAGGGAATACAGGCGTGATGTCATGTATGTATGTTTGACTTTATATTTAGTAAGTTGAAGAATCAGTCCTTTTTAAACTTGAACTATGGTACAAAATGTAACTTTCGGTGAGTGAGCCGGGGATTCGATTTCTTGGTAGGATTTTCATATCCGTCCCGAGAGCGTAAACAGTATAAAAGGGATAAAGCCCGCCTATAATGACTGTTCTTATTACTTGAGATCCTTTAAGTTTCTGATTCTCATGACGCAAGACTTAATATGGGGTCAGAGCTGTGTGCACAACTATTGGCTGATTTAAGATTAGAGGTCAGAATAACCTTATATTTAATACAGCTTTTGTTTTCAAGCCTTCATTCAAACAAAAATTGATACCTAGTATAAATTTTAATTACATACATAACCTCACGCCTGTGTTCCCCAAAGGGGAAGGCAGAGGTGCATTTCTGCACCCGCATTTCGCCAGATATGTATCAGTCCCACGTACCTAATAGGGGGCGAGCCTATTGCCGTTTTCCGGGCACATTTCCAGACTCCGTGCTGTTACTGAGAATTTCCTAATTGAAAAACCCAATAACACTTTGCCCGACCCGGGAATCGAACCCAGGACCTCTCGATCACACGGCACATACCTACTGATACCGCGAGATCACGAGGCAGTCAAATTTTAATTAATAGTAACAAGCTTATAGTAGTGATGGCCTCGACGTTTGAGCGCGCGGTCGAGAATCTCGGTGGTCGCGGGTTCAAACCCCAGGCACTGACTGTTCCAAGTTATGTATGTATTCACAATGAATTATCACTTACTTTAACGGCGAAGGAAAATATCGTGAGGAAACTTGCTCACCTAAAAGTTCTTAGGAATTTCTTAAGTGTCTAGTCCGCCAACTCGCACTGGCCCAGCGTGGTGGACTAAAGCCTAAACCCTCTCAGTAGTAAAGCAGGCCCATGCCCAGCAGTGGGACATATCATAATATCTTATTCCACTCCTAAATTTCAATCAAAACATACATACATTCCTTAAAATAATAAATAAATAGAAAAAAATCCTTGTATTTAACAAAACAGAGCATTCGCAGAAGCAAAATGTTTGGTTTCTATTACCGGTTCCCTGTCGAAAACACGAAAAACTCGGGGACGCATAATTTGTAATAACAAGTCGGGTTTGATTCCCTCTTGACGTCTTCCCCCTATTTTTAATCTGTGCTCAGTTGTCAGAATGTTTATGTAGATGTACATACAGGGTGTATTCAGACCGTGATCGGAAACGAAGGCAGGTAATAGCTAAGGTGATTACAAACCCCCTGGCGTTAAAGAAAATGCCAACAAAAAATAAAAAAATTGTCATTTTCCTAACTCCATACCTACATTTTATACACATACACATACATAAACTCACGCCTGTATTCCCCGAAGGGGTAGGCAGAGGTGCAATTCTGCACCCACATTTCGCCAAGTATGTATGTATCGGTCCCACGTAATAGGGGGCGAGCCTATTGCCGTTTTTCGGGCACATTTCCAGACTCTGTGCTGCTACCGAGAATTTCCTAATGGAAAAACCCAATAACACTTTGCCCGACCCGGGAATCGAACCCAGGACCTCTAGATCGCACGGCACATACCTATATGGTTATTAGAAAAACTTCAAAATGTTTATTTTTGTCGGGATTTTCTTTAACGGCAGGGGCTTTGTAATCACCTTAGATTTTACCTGCCTTAGTTTCCGATCACGGTCTGAATACATCCTGTATAGTAGGTTCTTGTCGCGGTTTCGTGCACCTTGACTATGTGATTGGGCTTGGTATCTATACAAATAAATACACTTGGAGTGTCTGTTTGTAATATTGAAATAACCGCTTTTTAATAAATGCATATGGATGTATACGTGTATACATATACCAAAATAACATTTTTTACGATTTATGTCTGTCTGTCTGTTTGTTCCGGCTAATCTCTGAAACGGGTGGACCAATTTTAACGGGACTTTCATTGGCAGATAGCTGATGTAATAAGGAGTAACCTAGGCTACTTTTAGTTTATAAATTTTCTTATTACAAATAATTAAAAATAAGTTTTCCGCGCGGACGAAGTCGCGGGCACAGCTAGTCTTAAATATACACAGCACAGGCTCTAATGTCCCCTTTTTGACGAAGGAAAACATCGGGAGGAAACCTGCCCACCTAAAATTCTTAGGGATTAGGTGTGTAGTCCGCCAACTCGCACTAGGCCAGCGTGGTGGACTAAGGCCTAAACCCTCTCAGTTGCAGAGGAGGCCCGTGCCTAGTGGGACCTATAAGGGCTGATTATGATGGTGATTGACTCCAGGTGCGTTTTTTTTAATTCCGCCAATACCCAATTCTAAAGAGCATCTGGTGAGAAACGAATACACGTCTTAAAATTTAAAGATATCTTTCTACAATTACTATAGAAAAAAGTATAAAAATGCACAATTTGTCACACTTGATGCGTGGGATCTCAGCATCAGGTTGTGGACAAAAACATATCCTTTTTACTTGCAACCTGCAACATGCGGAATGAATCCACGGGGATTTCAATTACACGGTAAGTATAACCATGCAAGGCTTTACAATACTCCTGTGCTGCGAAACTATACTCACGCCTGTATTCCCCGAAGGGGTAGGCAGAGGTGCATTTCTGCACCCACATTTCGCCACATATCAGTCCCACGTAATAGGGGCGAGCCTATTGCCGTTTTTGTGCTGCTACTGAGAATTTCCTAATGGAAAAACCCAATAACGCTTTGCCCGACCCGGGAATTGAACCCAGGACCTCTAGATCGCTCGGCACATACTTGTACCGCAAGACCACGAGACAGTAATTTTTTTTAGTTCTATGAAAGCAGTTTTAGTAATTTGTTTATTATTTGCGCGTTGTATTCAATTACTCTAACTGCATCGTGGTTTCGCGGCATAAGTATGTGCCGTGCGATCTGGAGGTCCCAGTTTCGATTCCCGGGCCGGACAAAGTGTTTTTTCATTTTTCAGTTTTTCTCAGTAGCAGCACGGAGTCTGGAAATATGCCCGAAATACGGCAACATGCTGGCCCCATATTACGTGGGACTGATACCTGTCGATATGTGGGTGTAGTGCTTATCAATGCATGCAGCTACATTCAATTAAAAGATTGCAGAAGCGGAATATTGAGTCGTGTTTTTAAATTATAAATGTATAATAATTATCGTCTAATTTAAAAGTAAAGGCAATGACATAGGTTATGTTTCTAATATTGTTTCACTAGCCCAGCATTCTGGAGTAAGTCCCTCAATAAGGCTCCTGACAATTGGCGTATGGGTTGTTTATTGATAAAAGAAAGAA
This sequence comes from Hemaris fuciformis, assembly GCA_907164795.1. Classification (NCBI taxonomy): domain Eukaryota; kingdom Metazoa; phylum Arthropoda; class Insecta; order Lepidoptera; family Sphingidae; genus Hemaris; species Hemaris fuciformis. The sequence goes on along the minus strand of OU015455.1, from coordinate 4,227,967 downwards.
AAGAATGTGAATGTGTAAAAAAAATAATTCAAATCGTCTTCGAATTGACTACCTTCACCTTTCAAATTAATTAAATGCTTCAACTTCTACAATCGTTTAGCCAATAATAAAAACCTGCTACATTTATTTTTTACGATGTCAGTCACGCTTTTCGACTTGAAACCTTTTCATGGCAAATTATTTTGACATTTGTGTTTCTTAACACTGATATTCCTTATCCTTCACAAAGGGATTTAAATAAAAAAACTATTCCAGTAAAAATCGCGATCCTTGACTAACATGGCAAATTTTTGCACAATCGATCGATTGTACGGCCGATTAAACGTTATTGATCGAAACTGGCTGTATAGATGCATCAACAATAGACTTATTTTTGAATTTAGAATGGCATAGGAGTGTTTTTCAAGGATGTTTACTTTATAAAAAAATATGTTTACTTTTTAATCCTTTTTCTTTTTTGACAAGACGTATTTTGCACAGCTATTATAAAACCTTTTTTTAACAAACGAAAGCAGCAAAGTAAACTCGTATTCCAAAGCGATGTGGCTCTTATATAAGAAAAGGAGTGTCGTTTTCCCGCGTAAAATATTCACCGGTCATTAGAGATCCTTTTCTAGTGTCTCATTGTTCTACGGAGCGAAGTAACAATTTACTAAAAAGGACTTTGTGTAGTCGCTTTATGTTTTTATCAGTCGTGCTATTTTGTAAAACAATAAATTAGGATGCTTGTTTAAAATCCAGTCATTTTAGCTATTAAGTCCCAATCTACGGAAAAAATGCTAGTGAGCTGAATTTTTGTATACGTTTATTAATATATTATTATTACGGTGTTTTAATGAAGATGTGAAAAATCGACATTGATATCGTGCCGGCTAAAAAAGTTATAAAGGTCTCGAAAATCAGTTTTTCGCAAATATCTCGCGACTATTGCTCGGAGGTCAAGGTAGAGTAAAAATTTTAAATCGTGAAATTATCTACAAAAAATGCCTTTTGCATTTTTCTGTAAAATTAACCGTTTTCAGAGAAAGCGACTAGAATGCCTTTACATACGGTATTGTATAACTATTTTTAAACTCTATTGCTTTGTATTTATGTTTATAAGTGTCTTAAAAACTTACTATATCTGATACTCTTGGGCATTTTGTGGAAAATATACTTATACTATAGATGTTTGGGAACTTAGTAAAATCTACCATCTCTATGTATTCTGCCGTTCAAAAAAGTTATACAGAGGGCAGCGCACGTGTTTCAGTGATTCGGTTGAAATATTCAGCAGTCATTAGCGCAGCTTTTGTGCCGTGTGTACCCTCGCGAGATAGGGCGTTCTATGCACAACTTTATGTAAAAACAGACTGTTTTTGCAACTATTTTTAGAAGTTACGCTTATGAGATAGGAGGCAACGCTACGTACTACCTTATTTAGACTCTATTTAATATGACCTCGATGGCGAGGGGGCGAGCAAGCAAGTCTTGGTTTCTGTTCCCGGGTCGGGCAAAATCCTAATGCTGTTGTATTGAGTCTAGCAATATAAAAACGGCAATGACTCGCTCCCGATTAGGTGGGACTTAAAACAAACACTTGTTATACTATTCGCTTTGGGCTTAGACGTTGACTCCAAATTATGCAAAATACATAATAAGTTTCCTTTCTATTTTTTTAATAGCCGATTATAGATCTCACTGATAGGCAAAGGTCTCCCTCTTCTTCCACTCCTCACTCACTTTTGCCAAGTTACGCCACTCCTTCTCGAAGACGGAACGCCAACGCCACTTCTTCTCTTTCTCACTTCTTCCACTTCCTACTCATTTCTTCTCTCCTTCCAATTCTTCCTTCTCACCAGCTCACTACTGGCGTTTTTTTTTTCAGTCTCCTGGCAGTTGAAATAAGTAAATCAATATACCTCGGTCTGCTTCACAGGTCATGGACAAATTAATGTACATTCTTCAAATTCTCCGTAATATAACCCTGTAGTGTTAAAAATAAGTAGGTGGGGGGGGGGGGGAGTATGCACGTGTTAACCGCACGTTAATACCAACCATAACGGCGGGAATTGATTTGTATTAACAACACTCATACAAACATCACAACATCCTTACAGAAGGTACACTATGTAATTACATACACATACATACATAAACTCACGCCTGTATTCCCCGAAGGGGTAGGCAGAGGCGCATTTTTGCACCCACATTTCGGCAGGTATGTATCAATCCCACGTAATAGGGGGCGAGCCTATTGCTGTTTTTCGGGCACATTTCCAGACTCCGTGCTGTTACTGAGAATTACCTAATGGAAAAACCCAATAGCACTTTGCCCGACCCGGGAATCGAACCCAGGACCTCTAGATCGCACAGCACATACTTGCACCGCGAGACCACGAGGCAGTCACTATGTAATTAAATTTAACAAAAAATAAATACGTGCAAAGTTCTCTCACTGCCTGTATCACGAAAACCGCAAACAGGACACTAATTTATATACCAACGTTTCGCCACTCCTATGAAATAGCCCCGTGGCGCCGTTGGCTAGATACCAGCTTGCGAAACTAGAGGCCGCGGGTTCGATCCTCGCACCTGTGTGACCCACAAATATTTGTTTCGGGTCTTGGTGTTTGTGAGACCGTAAAGTCTTTCGTAGTGTCTGATACCCACGACACAAGATTTGTATCTTAGTGTGGGGTCAGAACTGTGTATATGACTGTTGGGTGTATTTATTTAATATTATAAGACTAGATGTCAACATGCCGAGCGTGCCGAACCTACGATTAGACTATCATATGTTTGACACGGCCGATTCTTAGTAATTCGGGTTGCATGTTCAAGACTTTTATAAATGTGTGACAACCAATAGCAGCCCTTCATTTTTGTTTGAAAATTTTCTCTACGCGTTTTTGCCGCTCTGTACAACGACACCACGATAACACACTCTGCGCGCGACGTTGCCAAGTTTGTAAAATTATTTATTATAAAGGTGATTGCGTATTACTCTTATTTGTAAGCTATTTAGTTTGTTTGAAACAAAAAAAATATATTTTTGGTATTATTAATTTTTGTGCCGTGTCGAATTAATACTAAGGACGTATAGTATACGTAGTGTAATTTATTGCCCATCTGTCGTATCAACCCTGTATACGAGTAAAGTTTACACTGTATTTGTTCCAACCGAGGCTTCTCAGCCCAACTCGTTTTGTGTACTCATTGCAAAGTGGTTATAATTTTGGCGGCCCGCGGCGCGCGCCCGCTGAGTGCGTTATCGCGACGGCTTTATTGCGACTAGGTGTGCGAGCTTTACATTCATTATGCAACCGACAACTGGTTGCGAGTTGTTAATGTGTGTAGACATGAATTAAGTCTTGGCACATTGTTTTATTTTGATTTGAATGTAATGCTTCGTACATACATAGCCTCACATCTGTATTCCCCAAAGGGGTAGGCAGAGGTGCATTTCTGCACCCACATTTCGCCAAGTATGTATCAGTCCCACGTAATAGGGGGCGAGCCTATTGCCGTTTTTGGGCACATTTCCAGACTCCGTGCTGTTACCGAGAATTGCCTAACGGAAAAACCCAATAACATTTTGCTCGACCCGGGAATCGAACCCAGGACCTCTAGATCGCACGGCATATACTTGTACCGCGAGACCACGAGGCAGTCTTAAAATACATAACATATTAATTTAATTTAACAAAGCAATACGTGCCCAAAGATCCGTAGGACCCTCATTCCTCTTTGTGATCGCGACCGCTCAGAGTAGAGATCAAACGGAGGGAGTGCGCGTGACGTCACTTTGTACGGATTACCACGTCCCGGACAGAGTCCCGAAAATCCCGGATTAATTTGTTACTAGTCGCTGTGACCCACGAATTTATAGAGGTAGGGAAATGGGCAATACCTTTTTAAAAGAATTGATTTTTTGTTAGAAATAAAATAAATAAATACACCCAACTGTCATCATCATCGTCATCATCATCAGCCCAAATATGTCCCACTGCTGGGCACGGGCCTCTTCTACAACTGGGAGGGTTTAGGCCTTAGTCCACCACGCTGGCCTAGTGCGTGTTGGCGGACTACACACCTAAGAAATTCCTAAGAACTTTTAGGTGTGCAGGTTTTATCACGATGTTTTCCTTTACCGTTAAAGCAAGTGATAATTCATTATGAATACACACATAACTTCGAAAAGTCAGAGGTGTGTGCCTGGGGTTTGAACCTGCGACCGCCGAAATTCTCGACCGCACTCCTAAACCTCGAGGCCATCACTGCTTGTCACACAACCCAACAGTCACATACATAGTTCTGACCCCACACTAGGATACAAGTCCTGTGTCGTGGGTATCAGCAACTACGAGAGACTTTTCGGTCTCACAAACACCCAGACCCGAAACAAATATTTGTGGATCACACAAACATTTGTCTCGGTACGGGGATCAAACCCGCGGCCTTTCGTTTCGCAAGCTGGTATCTAGCCAACTGCGCCACGGGGCTGTCAAATAAGGTACAGAAAGACAAATATAATTATTACACAATAGACTAGAACTTTCTTAAACCCTGAACTTATGTGCCGGTACTTTAAAAAAATCTGAACATTAAGCACAAGCATCTTTTCATTTCGTAGTCGTGATGGCCTCGAGGTTTAGACACGCGGTCGAGAATCTCGACGGTCGCGGATTCAAACCCTAGGCACACACCTTTGACTTTTCCAAGTTATATTTGTATTCACAATGAATTATCACGTTCTTTAATGGTGAAGGAAAACATCGAGGAAACCTGCACACATAAAAGTTCTTAGGAATTTCTTAGGTGTGTCCGCCAACCCGCACTAGGCCAGCGTGATGGACTAAAGCCTAAACGCTCTCAGTTGCAGAGGAGGCCCGTGCCCAGCAGTGGGACGTATATGGGCTGATTATGATCTTTTCATTTATCAAAGTTTAGTTTAAATAAACACTTATATTATAGTTCTGACCACATACAAAGATGGGTCTAGTCAACAAGTCTTGTGTCGTTAGCATTACAAACTACGATCTACTTTTCTTACAAACACCAGTCCCGAAAAAAATATTTATGGATACCAATATCGAACCTCGGCCTCTCGTTTTAGAAGCTGATGTCTAACCATCTGTCCCTCAAAAGCTACTTACCGATCAGGAATCAAACCCGTATACAACCGTCCAACCAAAACATACATCGCGTTATCGCAGGCCATCAAACGATCGCGTTCCTTCTAGTTGTTTATCACGCGTACGACGCGCCGCTGAGTAATTGAATTACTGCGTCCGTCCGTCCGCAACACTTGTACGTGTCGTGGTCGTGTCGTGTCCGTGCCGTGTACGTCACGGCGGGGCGCAGCGTGTGGCGCGGACTTTTTGCTTTACCCGCGCAGTACTGTTTCACAACACACGGGATTGTGTGTCAATATTGTGTTATTGTGCGTGTGGACGAGTAGAAACGTTCTTGGTTGTTGGAATGTGGGTTTATAGTTCGATTCCTAGGTCGGGGGAATTTTGTGTAATGTACATACATAACCTCACGCCTGTATTCCCTGAAGGAGTTGGTAGAGCACCCACATTTCGCCAGGTATGTATCAGTCTTACGTTATAGGGGGCGAGCCTATTGCCGTTTTTTGGGTACAATTCCAGACTCCGTGCTACTACTGAAAATTTCCTAATGGAAAAAACAAATAACACTTTGCCCGACCGAAAATAGCTGACCCGGCGAACTTCGTTCCGCATTACCTACAGTCGATTCTTAATTTAAAAAAAAATTGTAGCCTAAGTTACTCCATATTACATCAGCTACCTGCCAATAAAAGTCCCGTCCAAATCGGTCCAGTCATTTCAGAGATTAGGTGGAACAAATAGACAGACAAACAGACTTAAATTGTAAAGAAAAAATATTTTGGTGTATGTACCGTATATATTGTACATAATAGGTACATTATACATCCACATGCATTTATGAACAAGCGGTTATTACAATATTACAAAGAGACACTCCAATTTTATTTATTTGTATATGTATAAATAAGAAGTGCATTACCTACATTTTTAATGTTTGTACAATATTAAAGTTGCAAATGATTGTCTGCTATACGTGCACGCTACCGCGGCGCGGCGCGGCGAGGCGCGGTGCGACTACGCACGCGCAATCAACTGTTTTAATTGAAATCTTTACATGCATGGCTTAATGTGCAGATACATCACGCCGATAACACGCATTACCCCGTGTAAGCTAATTAATAACTCATAAGTATTGCAAATGTGTAGCCTTGGTAAGTGTAAGGAATGCGATCGGATTATTGAAATTATCTGAAACAGCGCGGAGACTGGAAATACGTTTGCAAGAAGGCAATAAGCTCTCGCGATGCCTGTTAAGTAGGTCGTGAAAGATTGCTGCTTACCCCTTCGGAGAGACAGGTATGTGCACAAATGAGATAACCAAACTGAATAAATATACCGCCCGAAAAACGGCAATAGGCTCGCCCCCCATTACGTGGGACTGATACACCTGGCGAAATGTGGGTGCAGAAATGCACCTCTGCCTACCCCTTCGGGAATACAGGCGTGAGTTTATGTTTATGTAAATAAATATATACACCCAACAGTCACATACATATATCTGACCCACATTAAGATATAAGTCTTGTGTCGTGGGTGTCAGAAACTACGAGAGACTTTCGGTCTCACAAACACCCAGACCCGAAACAAATACTTGTGGATCACACAAACCGATCGAACCCGCGGCCTCTCGTTTCGCAAGCTGGTGTCTAGCCAACTGCGTCACGGGGCTGTCACGTGGTAACGGTCGGACCGGAGGAATCGTGTCAGCTGAGATACTTTTGCTGTTATTTCTTTCTAGAAGTCACTTTATGGAGACTACTGTACACTAAACAATCTTATTTAACATCATATGTATGACATGTAATTAATCTATTTTATTTAAAACATTTTTAATATTGATATGGTCACTATAGGATGTTGTTAGGTAAATAATTACGTAATAACTTAAGACAGAAGGTCCCTTAAGTAGGGACTGAATAAATTAACCGACTTGATATTACAAGGGTCTCACAACTTTTTACGGTAGAAGAAGTAAGCTGCCAGGCTTGTTTTTTTCTTACAAGTTTAGTTTTTGATGGTCGACGATTTCTTCCGGCAACCGTTACATTGACAGAAGTCATCAGAAGAAATAGTAGGTAATACTCAACAGTAGTAGTAATATTACGATTTCGACTCAAAAACTTAATTCCCAACTAATCTTTAAATGTTTATTTTGTTTATTTTTGTATCATATGTATCTTATCTATATTTGTATGTATTTTGTATATACGTATATGTATTTTTGTATATATGTATGTGTATTATATGTATGTTTTTTGTTCATAGGGTTGTGATAACATTTACACACATACACATCTCTGCATCACCCAAGGTTCGACTGTAAGAGAATGTACATCATACATGTATCAAGTGTAAAAAAATAAATAGTATATATAAAAAAGACTTCCAACATAGCTTTCTAACGATAACTATCCCAAGTCCCCCTAAATCGTATCAATACACCATCCGGAACCATTTCCATTATTCACAAACCCTCCCACGCGAACATTAAACGCGTCTTTTTAAGCATAAAACAAATCTGTGTCGCGTAATTGTCGCAGCGCTCGTTTGCGCACCATTTGACAGTTAATTCTCAGCAAACAACGCCATCTGTCGGCCGTGTAGTCAAGTGTTCGCGACTAAAAAACTACTGCATAAATTATAAGAGTAATAGGGCCGGTCGTGTATGGTGTCGGTAAATGATAAACGTTTTTAGTAGTAAGATATCATTCATGATTTTAACTGTGAAAATGGTCATCGTACATTCTGTACTATATCGATTCTAGCTCAGAGCTGCTTGCTACCTGCTTGCGTATCTTTACACTATATTGCTACTTACCTACGAGTAGTCCCATATCATATTATACAGTCACGTTTTTTTTTAATATTATTGTGCTGGCAATTATGCTTCATTCTTCCTTTCTTTCATATATGGACTATAATGATAGATTAATAATAATAGTTAATTTTATAGATCACAATCGGCTCGTTAAACCCGTAAACAAATATTTGTTTCAAAGTGTTTGTGATCGTATCGAAAAGTATCTCGTACTAACAAGGCGTTTCTCTTTTTTTTACACAGTCCCGAGAAAGTGACATAACCTGCCTGTATGCTCGGTGCTGTCCAAACAGAGCAACAAGAGGCGATAGATTCCCGTCACTCATCATTTAGTATGATTATCTTCTTGCCCAGTTCCCTATTCTATCTGGTTAAAGTAAGTGATAATTCATTGTGAATACACACATAACTTCGAAATCGATATCGATATTCAACGGTCCATCCCTAGGCTTCTAGTAGAGTTCTTGTAGCCGTGACAGATGCGTCGCCGGCGGCTCGGCAGCGCGACATACAAACCTCATACATAATAACACGATGCTATTGGACCATGCATAAATCATCGACAATTATGAAACTTCAGTTAAATTTGATTCCCATTTAGCATTGTGTTTTATTAAAGACATTGAAATATCAAAAAGATAAGGTAATTATCTCGTTTATAATATAGGCATTTTTGCCTCATAGTCTCGCGGCTCAAGAACGTGCCGTGCGATTTCGAGGTCCCGGGTTCGATTCCCGAGTCGCGTTAAGCGTAATTAGGTTATTCCATTAGGAGATTCTCAGTAGCAGCACGGAATCTGGAAATGTGCCTGAAAAACGGCAATAGGCTCGCCCTCTATTACGTGGGACTGGTGCATACCTGGCGAAATGTGGGTGCAGAAATGCACCTCTGCCTACCCTTTTGGGGAATACAGTCGTGAGGCTTTGTATTATGAATGTATGCACAGATGCTATAACTGTTTCTTTTCCGTACTGGTTATATGGGCTGATGATGATATAAAAAAAACTACATACACTCATACGGCGTTATCCTAAAAATGCTTCGTAGAAATGTTTCCTTCAGCAACTTCATAGTTAATGATTAAAATCCTAATCATTTTAATATCAAATATGTAAAAGTTTGTGTGCATGGATGTTCGTCTCATCATGCCAAAACGGCTAAACCGATGTGGGTATAATTGGTCACAAAGACAGATCACAGTCTAGTATAACGAATATAATCTTTAAAACGTCAACATTGTGTGTCTAAACTCAAAATTGGGGTGACGATATACGCAAGGTGGCTGGCAGAGGAGGAGGGCCGAAGATCGAGCCCAGTGGCGTGCCATAGGTGAGGCCTATGTTCAGCAGTGGACGTGACAAAGGCTGTTGATGATGATGATACATATTTTGTAGGTATATGTTGCTTATACCTATGTTGTTTTCTTATTATACAGGGTGTATTCAAACCGTGATCGGAAACTAAGGCAGGTAATAGCTAAGGTGATTACAAACCCCCTGGCGTTAAAGAAAATTCTGACAAAAAATAAAATTTTTGACATTTTCCATACAAACCGCGTACATTTAATACCGATGGTTGTATGGAAAAAGTCAAAATTTTTATTTTTTATATGTTGTACAATAAAGAATAAATAAATGACACGTAAATGATTTTGGTCATTACCGGAAAGTAACACCCAGGAAGCAATTTCGTTATTCAAATTCATCATCATCATTATCAGCCCATATACGTTCTACTGCTGGGCACGGGCCTCCTTTACAACTGAGATGGTTTAGGCCTTAGTCCACAACGCTGGCGTAGTGCGGGTTAGCGGACTACATACCTAAGAAATTCCTAAAAACTTTTTAGAGTGCAGCTTTCATCACAATTTTTTCCTTCACAGTTAAAGTAGATACGTGATGATTCTTTGTGAATATTAAATATTAAAATAAATAATCATGAATGAAATTGATAAATATGATTAGGAACGTGAATTTAGTACGCGTCGTATATATATATATATATATATATACATAGGGAATAGGGGATGAAAGATTGTTCGAAAATTTGTAAGGTTTGCGGCGCGGGGTGGGGAGTGTTCTTACCCGACCGGGCAGACACGTAAGGGCAGATGAGTGTGTCGCACGCATGTAAATATTGAATTTTTTACGCTTTGCTTTGATTACGTTCATTAATTAAATTAAGTATACGAGTAATATTGTATGTTATAAATGCAAAAATAATTATATGTCTGTTACGTTTTTACGCCTAAATCATTTTACTGATGTGAATGATTTTTATGTATGGACATAAATGGGACTCTGTAGAGTAAAATAGACTACAACTTATTTTCTTTCTGAACCCAACCATGTAGTCTACGCGGACGGAGTCACGGGCAAAAGCTAGTTTCATATAATTTCTATTACAATTTTAGCCGGTACTATTACACTCTGTCCAGCCCTAAGCTATCGCTGCTCACGAAAACCGCTAATTACAGTATTTTACTTTGGTTTAGAATTATTCCGCGCTTTGTATTTTAGGTTCATTGTGAGGGGCGAACCCTCTCAAGGGTTGATCGCAGTGATCACACACCCGAGCGCAGTGGACGGTTCATGCAACAAATCAGTTTTTAAAGTCAAAATAAATACAACTCAAGACTTGCATCTTAATGTAGGTTGAAAACTACATTTTTTTTACAGTAGAACTTTATAAATTAAGTTATTATTGATGGCATTATTACTTCCATAGAAGCCCAAAAGCCCAGCTTACTTAACAAAATTCCAAATAATAAAATCTTTCGAGTTTTAAATATTTATTTAACAAAAGTAATTTGACATATAAATGAGAATATCCTGACCCCACGATAAACAATTATAAGCTAGACATAGAAAAATAGCGTGAAACGTTTTTGGGCTTCTATGGAAGTACTGCCACTGCATATACAATAGTATACTTTAAAATAACCTTTGTAAGAGTAATAAAAACCTTTTTTTATTTACTTATCCATTTTAGAGCAATATTTTCTTAAACTGACACCGCAAAGTCTTACTTAGCAGACGCTAAGTAAGAGATATCGCCCTAAAGTATTACGTCATTCATGCCTGCTGTTTCAAAACTACCCTCTCTTTTCGCCATTAATTAATAAATTTTCGTTTTTCAGGCTTAGGAATTTAATAGAAAAATCTAAAGTGTTATTTCGCGAAAGGGAACTCGGGACCTCGCAATCTCACTCCGCGAGACCAACAAGGCAATAGAGTGATATTGGTTCCTGTATAACCCCGTCCTCCAATTACTTATTCAAGACGTGTGTAATTGATGATGGGGTGCGCGCGTCCAAACCTACCATTGTTTTCTACACCGACCATTTTCACCGCTTAATCAGTACGCCATTGAGCGTTGTGTCAAAGTTATTAAAACTTTTTGCTGCGACTGTCACTTGTCATGTTGCGGTGTATAACCTCTTTGGACTTTTTTGGCGTATTTTATGACTCATTAGTTACACTTATTAGGGACCAAGTAATGCTTTATTGATATCCTATTCCACCTATTAGTTATTCTTACTTGGTTAAAACTGCCTCCTGATCTTACAGCACAGATGTGTACCGTGCAATCAAGATGTCCCGGATCTGATTTCCGAGTCGGGAAATTTAGCAGAATTTGGAAATTTTCCTATTCTTGTAATTTTCAATTGCAGAAATGTGCTTCTGCCTATCCCCTTCGAGGATACAGGTATGTGTATTTGTATATTATTTACGTTAGTCCCTATACCTAAAATAAATTGGGTATATTGCTACGGCGCGACTGTATCATTTACACTATGAAGTATTTATCTATAATAAAAAAAAACATGAATAACATTAAAATATTATCACCGTTACCAACATTACAAATAAAAATTAAATAATAAAAAAAAAACAATATTCTTTTTTCAAATAACAGCATTGCGGTGTCGAGTGGTCGATACGTCAAATGGTTGAGACGAGCGCGCGGTAGCGTCGCGGCATGACGTCCGCGCCCCGCCGCGAGCCTCGTGTGCCGATGTAAACCGATGTGTTCGGGCTCCTGATTGTTTTTTACACGTCTTATATGGGTTAATTAATTGTATTTTTACGGTTTCTGTATACGTGTTAAATATTTTTGTACAAGTTATCGGCGGTTGTAAGCATTAAATCACGTTTTTGTTGAACTGTATTGGCTATGAAAGTTTGTTAAATATTACATTTTCTCCTTTGATAATCTCTGCTTATGTTGTAAAAGTAAACATGATTTTTATGTATTACAGTCTTGAGAATTTTGCTATCAGTCATCCGACGTCCATTTTCATAAATCATGAGGATAAAACTTTTAAATATTAATTAATAAAATGAAACAAAATCATTAATACAAAAATATTAAGATATAGACAACCTCTTTTTAGTGAGCAACATTTGTTCCCCAAAGAGCTTAAAGGCAATAACGCACTCTATTTTAATTCAGTATCTAAACAATATTATATTTGCATGTCAAACATAAATGTAAAACTAAGCGTTTTACCCCTCGCATTATGCCATTAGGTAATGAAAGATCGAAATAATCCTTCTTGATCCGTAGTTCCGAAAAATGCATAGTGCGTCAGGACGGGCAAACAGCCCCGGGCTAACTGAGCCGGATTCTGGCTCTATGCAATATGCAGGGGGAGTTCGAAATTTAAAATCTTTATTTTTTACTCTACAAAGATGTTGTTCCTTGTTTGTTTAATGACACTGGCTGAATAATAGCATGTATAGAAATCAAAAAGCATGTGCAAACCTTTTTTAAATTAAAAATACAATAGCTAAGTACTCTTGATTCTTTTTTTAAATACTTGACATTTCCATCGCAAGCTAAGATCTGCGTAGGCTACTAGTTTTATTGACATTTTTCTACTAATTACAAATATGACGCAAAACACTTCCATGTTGCTGTTTTAGTTCAACAACCATGAACAGAAATTTACAAACCTAACGCTACAAGTATGTTGGAACGCAAAATGGAAAATCGAACGTTCCATCAAAAAAATGCGCTAATCACCAACTCTTTTGTCTCTGGTGCGCCCCGCTGAATGTCATGTTTCCCGCCGAAACAAAGACCATAGAGAATATATTTTTAATTGGAACATATTCCCGATCAATCGTGCATTCAGCCAGCTTGTGGGTTTTTTATAGTGCAAACTCGGGGTGCTATGGCGGGGAGTGCGTCGCCTCAGGCTGTTTGCTTTCGAGTGTGCGCATATTGGTATAAGACAATCTGGCCCCCTATAATAACTTGGTAACAATGAGATCGATGCGAGTCAGTTGAGTTTTATGAACTCTCGGCGTGGTAAAAAATATTATTACAAAAATTGTCGCTGGTTTAGTTCGTACTTTAGGATACGACGGAGATATAAAGGATTTGGTGATTATCTGTGTGATTATTATAAAGAGATGAAGTACTACGAGTACTTAGTATAAAAATGTCATGCAAATGTGATGTAAATTAAAATACGCTTTATTTAATAATTCTGTGATCTTTGCGTAGATTGTCCGTTGATGGGCTAGACTCTAGAACGTTTTCTGCGATTAGGACAAAAATTGATTTAGTTCTCCAATTTATTCCTCTCGGAAGCGATGGTTCAAATCCCAAAAGTTGGTCAAAACGAGGATTGAAACCACAAAAATTACACTAATCCTCCACCCTTCTCTGTTCTCTGCAAGCCATCAAAAAGTATGTTGCCCAAAATTTAAATTTTACGTGCGCTATAACCTTGTAATTCCAAAAAAGTTTCGCTTCAACTGCCTAAAATTGTGTCTGGAACTAAGCGTTGTGGAACAACCGTAAACAATGGACCATAAGACCCATAGGGGCGATTACGTGCGCGAAATGCCTGAAATATCAGGCAGGGTTAAATTGCCCGGCCGTATGCATGGAATGCCTTTAAACAGCCGAGAAAAAATTTTAAAAAGTGTTTTGGAGCGAAAAAGTCGTGATAGTTGTTCAAAAAAGGAACGCTGGGCAATTACCGGCACGCGAGCGGGCAGTCGCGCGCCGACATCGGTCGCAGTCAGATTGGCAGTTGAGGGACTTGCGACTTTTTGGAAGATTTGACTGAAACCATATTTTACGTAACTCATTAAAATCAACAATACTCGTACATTACGAAAAATCATAACTTCGACTTTTATACCTCCCTGTAAATTTAAAGTTTCTATCACAACACTATTTAAGAATAGACGCTCATATCCATTTTACACTTCTATGTTTGATTTTTATCTACATAACATGTCATCCATATAAAGGTTTAAGGTTATATAGTTGTTCTAATGCGCCTTAAACGACTTTTTACGTCTCATCTTTTGTAAACGCGCGTGTTAAACCTCAATGTACACACAGGTCAATACAGTCGGTGGTCGTGACCGCCGCGAGCCGCTGACGAATGGTCCCCCACCACGCCCGCGCGTCCAGCCTCCTCGGATATCTGCCGCCCTGGTACCGTAAGCGTAGCTCCTAACAAAACTATAGTAGAACCTCTGTTCTATTCTGTTCTGTTTACATAAGTTCGATTCCCGTAATGTACGTTTCGATGTTATTTTTACATACATAGTTACATACATACACTCAAGCCTGTATCTCTCAAAGGGATGGCAGAATGCATTTCCAGTTTAGTTTTTTGTCCCACATACTAGAAAGCAAGAAGAAGAATTTTCTAATGAAAAATCCTCAATAACGCTTTTCTTGATGATTTAACCCAATTTGGATTATATTAGAAATTTCTTACATAGCAAATGTAGTTTTAGAAAAATAACCCGCTTCCCTTAAAGTTCCCTACAGAGAATTTTGTCCTCAATTCCACGAACTAGATCAATGTGGTTGACTAAAGCCTGATTCTCCTCAACCAAAGAAAAGAAAACAGACCGCAGTACGTTGTTAATATAAAGACAAAATTATCTAAAAACTTATTTAATACTCGTTTTACCATCAGATACAAAGCAATCACTATACAGTATCATTAAAAAGCATTCGTACAGTATATTAGAACATGACAAAGATAAAAAGCAATTCGATAATTCAGTTTAACCAAATGTGCCCTTTGAAGATCAAAGAACTTATTTAATAATGTCCTAATAATATTGCGTTGTAATACTTTGTGTAGTGATGTTCCGTTTTGACAATCGATGAAACAACTATTTTGCATAGCTTGTTATTTAAATACATCATCATCATCATCAGCCCATATACGTCCCACTGCTGGGCACGGGCGTCCTCTACAGCTGAGAGGGTTATTTAAATACACATATTATTAAATCTTTATGATGAAAACAATTATTATTATTAAATTAAAATAGTGATCAAATATATGTACCTACTAATTTAATTGGCTGATTTGAGTATTTTTTAAATAAATAAAAAATTGTATAAAATTGTACACACAATATCGTTTATTCCCAAAAATCTAGAAACACGTCGTCATTCAACAACAGACTAATAAAGGAAAGTATTCACTTCTAAACTTCTAATTGAAGAACTTCTAAATAATATTTTTTCTAAATCTGAGTTCTAAATCAATAAAGTTTCATAGAATGACCTAAAATATTATATATTTTTTTGTTATACTTCTTCATCACTTTTCCATCATAATATGGTTCTAAAGGACACAATATTTATAATATCGACAGCCACAACCATCGACAACACTCTACCCTATGAATCGAACAAAACAAATCCTTAGCGAGGGCGTCCGACCCTAGTAATCAAGTGGTTGTTAAGTAAAAGATATATTTGGTACATTTTAATGACGGCGGAACGCAATGACAAATTACCTTCCATGTTTTCTGTGACGAATGGCAGAAATGGATAAAAAGTTATTAAATTTTGTGATGAAATATACTTCGTTTGTAATAATTACTAATCTGCATACATAACCTCACGCCTGTATTCCCCGAAGAGGTAGGCAGAGGTGCATTTTTGCACCCACATTTCGCCAGGTATGTATCAGTCCCACGTAATAGGGGCGAGCCTATTGCCGTTTTCAGGCTCATTTCCAGACTCCGTGCTGCTACTGAGAATTTTCCAGAACCCAGGACCTCTAGATCGCACGACATACTTGTGTCGCAAGACCACGAGGCAGTCTACTAATCTGGTAATAGTTATTACGAGTACATCCTTGGAGGGGTGAACAGCAGTACCGCCATACTTCCATAGAAGCCTAAAAGCGTTAAACATTAATTGTGTAATGTCTAGTTCATAATTGTTTATTGTGGGATCATTTGGTCCCTATCCCACCACACACCCGCCACTGCAACTCCTGTGCTCCAGGATCAACAGCGGCACGCACAGTAATGACACCGAGCAATGAAGCTCAGCGGATCTAAGGGGACCTAAATTTGTCATAATCCCGCAACGAAGTTAATCAGAAAGACAATATAAGGAGGAGTTGAAAAACAAAGAGTTGTTCACTTCCCTCCACAGCAAAGCGGGTGACAAAACATTGAGCTATGAGGTTTTACCCTCACATAAAAAAGACAATTACATTTAGTGATATTAGACGCAAGTAACGCACCACGGGTAAAAACTGTATGAGTTTTATTGACTAAATTGGACCTAAAGTGCGAGCTGTTATGTAGACTTCCAATAATAGGCATGGCAAAAACGCTGGAAAGCACGGAAATTCTTCCTGGATTCAACAAGGTCTGTATAATAGACAACACCAGACGTTACATGCATACTATTGAGCATACAGTTACGCTCATCCGACCAAAGATTGCACTCCCAAAGGATATGATGCGCGGACTGTTCATATTCGCAATTATGTGTTGAGCATTGGCACATAGGAGAATCAACCAACTTAAATGAGAATAATTTGCTACGAAAATTACCGTGACCCGTCAGAAATTGCGACACGTAATGATCGATCTCAAGCCAAGTTTTTGCCAAACGATCGCTCACCGAAGGAAAATATTGATAAAGATGACGCCCCTTTATAGAGAGACTCCATCGATTTTGCCATTCTTCTATTAATTCCGAGTAAGTCTCGGGGTATGGTTTAAATAACCGACTAATTTTCAAAAGGTCGCGCGAGGAAAGAAAATCTTTATCAATATTTTGCTTGTTGGAAAAATATAACGCGGCGCGACGTTGCACTTCCAGGTCGACTGGAAGTACTCCCGCCAGAACAGGTAAAGCTTCAGTACTAACAGTTCTGTACGCCTTACACAAAAATATCAACGCCAAACGTTGACTCTGGAGCAATTTCCTTCTGACGGCACCGACAGTTGCCCTGTCGGCCCACACAGGGGAAGCGTAACAAATGCAACCCAAATATGTAGCTCCATAAATTACTTTTAAGGTGTTAAACGACAGGTGTTGTGGGATCAGGATATTCTCATTTATATGTCAAATTGCTTTTGTTATATAAAGATTTAAAGCTTAAAGATTATTTTACTGAATGTTGTAAGGCAAACCGGGCTTTTGGTCTTCTACGGAAGTACTGCCACTGGTAAATAAATAATAATAATAAATAAATGTGTGTATTCACAATGAATTATCACTTGCTTTAACGGTGAAGGAAAACATCGTGATAAAAGCTGCACATATAAAAGTTCTTAGGAATTTCTTAGGTGTGTAGTCCGCCAACCCGCACTAGGCCAGCGTGGTGGACTAAGGCCTAAACCCTCTCAGTTGTAGAGGAGGCCCGTGCCCAGCAGTGGGACGTATATGGGCTGATGATGATGATGAATAAATAAATACACTCAACAGTCACATACATAGTTCGGATCCCACACTAAGATACAAGTCTTGTGTCGTGGGTATCAGAAACTACGAGAGACTTTTCGGTCTCACATACACCCAGACCCGAAACAAATACTTGTAGATCACACAAACATTTGTCTCGGTGCGGGGATCGAACCCGCGGCCTCTCGTTTCGCAAGCTGGTGTCTAGCCAACTGCGCCACGGGGCTGTCAATAGATGTGTTTTACGCTTATAATTTGACAGTTATTTATACATAAGGACAGGAGGCAAGCTTATTGCCGCTGTTCTGTTACTGATGGCCGAATACTGAAACGCTACTTAATCTGAGGGCGACTTATATTTATGTGCCTGTTAAAATTTAAGCGGTATATACTTAAAAAATGTCATGTAAAAGAACTTTTTGTGGTAATGTTGCCATTTATGGAAATTTAAGTGGGCATTAGTTAATCACAGTCTTAAAACCGATAAATGATGTTTCAATATACCGCTTAAATTATAACAGCCACTTAAATATAAGTGACCCTCAGATTAAGTAGCGTTTCAGTATTCGGCCATGAGTGTTCCAAAACACTTTGCTCGCCTTTGAAATCGAATTGAAGACCTCAATTGCGGACTGCACGTGTGTTCCATACTACCAAATAACGAAATCGTGACTAATCGTCTAAACAATTTTACCCAATTTTTTATGAAGAATACGTAGTCAAATTAAAACCTGACCTCCCCACAGAGGGCGAAAACACTCTTAACTACTCTAATTCGGAGTGGGGTGACAAGGGACGCCGAGCGCTTGCAAATGTTAATTTAACTAATAGACTACCCGCAGCGCGGTGTAAGTACTCGACTAAATTTAAACTAAAAACTAAAATTAAAATTATAAAAAAGACTAGGATTTTCTCCAGTGGCGTAACTATACCATACCCGTGGCAAAATCCTTGGATGGGGCCCCTCCCAGTAAAAATCGTCACTTTGTAATTTAATTAAATTAATAAATTATAATTTTAAAGTACTTCGGTACAAAATTTTGGTAAATATGTTAGGTTATTTCTGAGCTTGTGGTCTCTTGGGTCGGGGGCCCCTCGGGTCGGGGGCCCGTGGCATTTTGCCAGCCCTGCCACCCTTACGCCACTGATTTTCTCATAGCTTCGCTCGGGTTAAAATGTGTTTCGTCAACTTATAAATTCTAAGTAAATCCCTTAGATCGTGATGACCGCAAGGTTTGGGCACGCGTTCGAGAATCTCGATGGTCGCGGATTCAAACCCCAAGCACACACCTCTGACTTTTCGAAGCTATACATGTCTACTCACAATGAATTATCACGTACTTTAACGGTGAAGGAAAACATCGTGATGAAACCTGCACACCTAAAAGTTCTTAGGAAATTAGGAATTTCTTGTTGGCGTGGTGGATTAAGGCCTAAACCCTCTCAGTTATAGAGGAGGACGTGCCCAGCAGTGGGATGTATATGGGCTGATGATGATGATGAAATCCCTTAGAAAGTGTCATGGGCTAAAATGTTATGTATCTACTCGTTGACTATTTTGAGCATAGATTTCGCTTTATTACTTTACATTTATACACATTCACGACTCTATCCATAAATGGGCAGATAGAAGTGCATTTCTGCACCCACATTACGCCAGCTATAGTCTAATATTTTTATTCCAATTTCCAAGTAATAGGTCTATTGCCGATTGTCGACATATTTTCAGACTTCAAGCTACTACAATCAATTTTATAATAGAATAATCTAATGACAATTTAATCGACTCGGGAAAACAGATGTCACTAAATCACGGTACACACTTGCGCGCATTCTTTAATTCTCATCATCATCATCAGCCCATATACGTCCCACTGCTGGGCACGGGCCTCCTCTACCATTGAGAGGGTTTAGGCCTTAGTCCACCACGCTGGCTTAGTGCGGGTTGGCGGACTACACACCTAAGAAATTCCTAAGACTTTTTTAGGTGTGCAGGTTTCATCACGATGTTTTCCTTCACCGTTAAAGTACGTGATAATTCATTGTGAATACACACATATCTTGGAAAAGTCAGAGGTGTGTGCCTGGGGTTTGAACCCGCGACCGTAGAGATTCTCGACCGCGTGCCCAAACCTCGAGGCCATCACGACTTATTTATTCTTTAATTCTACCTAACAGCATATAGTACTTACACTAAATTTCAAACCCCACACAATTACATAGCAAAGGAAATTGTCATGTAATTTGTGAGTTTGACCCGTCCGGTAATATTACCCGCAAGTAATTGCACTGATGGTCACAAATTAGCAGGTCAGCGCCGCCTGGCGGGCACGAGCGGAATTACCCATTAAACATTCAACGGGGTCATTTTAGAAATTCCGCATGATTACTAAATTAGTGGCGGGGTTATTGTTGCTTATGGGAGCTTCGCGCTCAGTATGGGGAAAAATAATTTTATGATCAATAAATGATTCTTGAGGTCGTCAGATAATTTAAAACTTAAAACGCCAACAATTTTTACGGACAGTTCCTTCACCGTCAAAGCTACTAGACTATGGAACTCACTTCCAGTGACAATAAGAAGAGCTAAGTCATTGTCATCTTTTAAAAAACTGCTTAAGTATTACAAGTACAGTAATAGTACTTGTCCTGCTAATTGAAGGCATGTCGGGTAAGTTAGTGTGTATGTATGTGAATATTTATTTAAATGTTTTACCATATTTATTTACCTATATGTTATACCAGTACAATTCGGCTACCTTTCATCTCACTTCCTGCAACTCCATCCCAGGTTGCCTGCAGATCGCCTTGTGCGATAAGGCCGCCCATTGTACTTTTCTAGTTCTCTGTACTCCTTAGTTTTAATGTTTTGTGTACAATAAAGTTTTAAATAAATAAATAATAAATAAATGTTTAAAGATTTCGAATTTAAAGTTTAAAGATAAAGTCGTGATGGCCTCGAGGTCTAGGCACGCGGTTGAGAATCTCGATGGTCGCGGGTTCAAACCCCGGGCACACACACACACACACCTCTGACTTTTC
Organism: Hemaris fuciformis; assembly: GCA_907164795.1. NCBI lineage: Eukaryota > Metazoa > Arthropoda > Insecta > Lepidoptera > Sphingidae > Hemaris > Hemaris fuciformis. The sequence goes on along the minus strand of OU015455.1, from coordinate 4,207,284 downwards.
CAAGTTATGTGTGTATTCACAAACAATTATCACGTACTTAAACGATGAAGGAAAACATCGTGATAGGTGGTCGGATCGGATCGATCTTAGGTGTGTAGTCCGCCAACCCGCACTAGGCAGCGTGGTGGACTAAGGCCTAAACCCTCTCAATTGTAGAGGAGGTCCGTGCCCACATGACATATGGGCTGATGACAGTGGCGGTACTTCCATAGAAACCCAAAAAGCGTTACAACTTAGTTATGTAATGTCTAGTTTATAATTGTTTATTGTGGGGTCAGGATAATCTCATTTATATGTCCAATTATATTTTATTATTAAATGTTCTCATAGCAAGTGCTCTCCAAAATTACATTAATTTTATTTTTATTTAGTATTTAGATTTAATTGTTTTTATTATGTTTTTTTATTTTTTATTATTTTTTTTGCTTTATTTTGTTTTGATTTTGTTTGCTTCTTTTAGTTTTCTCTAAGAATTGTTGTCACTCCACTAGGGCCAATATGATAATGGTGATAATTAAAGGGAAGACACTTGACTTCTGCAACACAGTTTATACTAGTGCAGAAGTCAGGGAATTCTTTTATACTTTATATTTTGTTTGTGACCAATAAAGAATTTATTATTATTAAATTGTTTTTTTTTTTAAATAAAAATATTAAGCTTGAAGATTATTAATCAGAATTTTGTAAGCCAAACTGGGCTTTTGGGCTTCTATGGAAGTACCGCCACTGGCTGATGATGAATAAAGAACCTTTAAACCTTATATTAAACGTGGCTCTCCATTCGCTATCCTAATACTATCAACAATTAAACAAGAATCAAGTTGTTCGCCCAAGAACCGGCGAATTAACTGCAGGAAACGTCTTCATAGGCGCTATAATTACATGACGTAAATAAAACGACAGCCGAAGCCATTGGCACGTAAATCATATATTTATCTAAACATTTATCAGTTGTAAAATATCCACTGAGCCATATCTCGATCGATGCTTTATTACTGTAATTAAATTGGTGAAAACTACGCAAAGGGTGGAAATAAATAAATAACATACATACATAACCTCACGCCTGTATTCCCCGAAGGGGTAGGCAGAGATGCATTTCTGCACCCACATTTCGCCAGCTATGTATCAGTCCCACGTAATAGGGGGCGAGCCTATTGCCGTTTTTCGGGCACATTTCCAGACTCTGTGCTGTTAATGAGAATTTCCTAATGGAAAAACCCAATAACACTTTGCCCGACCTGGGCATCGAACCCAGTACCTCTAGATCGCACGGCACATACTTGTACCGCGAGACCAAGAGGCAGTAAATAAGCGAAGCGCGAAGAAGCGTTTGTGCGGGCCGGCATAATTGTGTCGACCAGCGGGTGACCATATCGTTTCTCGCTGGTCGGTATTATTTTTTGGACTCCACTGTGCTTACCATCAGGTACAGTGGAGTCACTTTGCCGTGCCAGTATAAAAAAAATAAAAAAAAATAAAGATAGGTTGGTTTGGAGGGTGAATTTGTAATTTTTGCGGTATGATGTGGAGTTGGGTAGGGCTTTTAAAAACAGCGCGTTCAAATATTGTCATCTATAGATATTACTTTTAAATAAATAAAAAAATACACCCAACAGTCACATACATAGTTCTGACCCCACACTAGGATACAAGTCCTGTGTCGTGGGTATCAGAAACTACGAGAGACTTTTCGGTATCACAAATACCCAGACGCGAAACAAATACTTGTGGATCACATAAACATTTGTCTCGGTGCGGGGATCGAACCCGCGGCGGCCTCTCGTTTCGCAAGCTGGTATTTAGCCAACAGCGCCACAAATAATTACATACATATAATAATATACGCATACATATATACATATATAAACATAGAGAAAATACATACCTATATTACAAAAATAAACAGAAATAATGTTGTGAAGATTCTTCAATTTCACTAGCCAGCAGTTCACGGACCTTGTGCTTACCTTGTGCTTGCAATCTTGAGGTCGGGGTTTGATTTTGGGATCGGGCAAAGTGTTACTGGGTCTTTCTATTAGAATATTTTCGTTAGCAGCAATAGGCTCAATAGACTCGCCCACTATTACGTGGACCGAAAACATACGTATTTGGCGATGAATAGGCACACCTTTGCATACCCCTTGGACAAACACAGTGTATATATGTATGTAGGTATTTAGATTCAGTATTAATTAATATTTACCACCCGATCCCGAAAGCAGATTTGACTAGAAAAGAACGGTCAAGAAACTCTAGTGCTGCTCTTTTCGAAGCAGTTTATAAAATTTAAAAAAATATAATACTTTGTATTTTTATTTAGAGAAGCCCTAATACAAGTTTCTATCTACATCGGTAAGAAAATAAAAAATATCTAGGTAAAATTATTAAAGTATTTTCGATGTATCGAACTGTAATTAATATGTAGACAAATCCATTGTGATATCATCACCTACTCTTAGAATATAGCTCATTTTGTACATTTAGCTCGCCCACACAAGTCTTTCCGGAACTATAAAACTGAGACCGCGAGAACTACAGACCTGAACAGTAGATTTACTCGTTCCTACTGATAAAAAATCGATAGGCAATTTGTGTTCCTGTTATGGTTACTTGTTTATACCGCTGAACCAATTTAGATGTTTTTTTTACAGATTCAGACGGTCTGGAGTCTAAGAAAGTTACGGGTTACTTTATGTCTCTTACCAGTGGCGGTACTTACATAGAAGCCCAAAAGCCCATCTTTCCCTACAAAGCTTTAAAAATTTATTCAACAGAAGGAATTTGACATAAAAAATTATAATATCCAGACCCCACAATAAACAATTATAAACTAAGTATAACAAAATTAACGTGTAACGCTTTTAGGCTTCTATGGAAGTACCGCCACTGTCTCTTATATACTACTAACTGACAAAAATAATTAATGTTGACACCTGCGAAGGTACGGCTAATAAGTTAGTACTAATGACCGATTGCCTACATTTTTCAAAAGATATATGAGTTTTTTTATCAAAAATATAAATTTACGACATTATTGCCCCAAGTTCGCAAACACCGCAGTTATATCTGCGCACGCGCTCCTAAACGTACAGTTCAACTAATAACAAGTAAAGACCGGTTGGACCGACAATTATTCCCGCGATGTGAGACCGTTACCGAGACGTACTCATCGCGGTCTTGTGATTAACATAACATTCCTGCCGCTTCCTCCATCATTCAAGTTTCATAGTGTTTGTGTGTTAGAATTAAGGGCCTTATAGGGAGTGATGGACTAAGTGAGCGATTTCTTGAGAAATATTGGCAGTCGCGGGATTAAATACCAGGCACATACGACTTTTCGAAGTGATGTGTGGATTCTAAATGAATTATCACAACTATTTTCATTAGTCACTTGTGTTAAGTGTGTCAAATTTTGCTAGATATCAAAAATTATTTACACACACTCTTTTTTTTTCCGCCAACCCACACTAGACCAGCGAGGTGGACAAAGGCCTAAACCCTCTCAATTGTAGAGGAGGGCCATGCCCAGTAGTGGAACGTATATGGGCTGATGATGATGATGATAATAATCGAATCGAGCACATGTAAACTCTCCGTGTTGCCATTGAAAAATTCTAATAGAAAATCTTAATAACAGTTTGTTCGAACCGTAGGTACATCGAAACAAGGACCACTCGATATTTACCCACCAAAAAAACAAAAAAAACTTTTCAAATATTTCAAAAAGGCGTGAAATAACACGATATAAAGGTCCAGTTCCATTGTCGACGGGGTCGGTACAGCGGCCGGCGCGGCGCCCAACTTTTAATAATGGGGTAAAAATAACACCCGCAAATTAATACCCATCAATGTGGTTTATTAATATTTTTTAGTATTTAGTATAAAGTATAGAGCCCACACAATATTTTGATCCATAGAAGTTATGCCGCAATGTGAATTATATTTATAAACTAAATATATTAATTACATTTGTACATTTAAACCTGTAACCGTGAAGGTCCACCTCTATTTACGTAGAAGTATGTATTCATAATTAATTATCAAGTACTTTAACGGTGGAGGAAAACATCGTGCTAAAACCTGCACATCTAAAAGATCTTAGGAATTTCTTAGGTGTGTAGTCCGCCAACCCGCACAAGGCCAGCGTGGAGGACTAAAGTTTATACTCTCTCAGCTGTAGGGAAGGCCCGTGTTCAGCAGTGAGACGTCTATGGGCTGATGATGATGATTATAAAATATAATGCCAATAAAATATTATAGCGTAAAGAAATGGGTGTTTGTGAGACCGAAAAGTCTCTCGTAGTTTCTAATACCCACGACACAAGACTTATCTTAGTGTGGGGTCAAATCTACATATTATGACTGTTGGGTGTGGTTATGTATTTTGCTTATTTAGATAGAAATAGGCATTCTGAGATTGTTCGGACATGTGGAAAGGATACAAGAAAGGCCACACACAAAAGAGCGTCTAAAAATGTAAGCAAAACAAATGAATGATTTATCTTCGATATAAACATAGCATGTCTTTAGACAGTAATGAGTGAGATGTATCAATGTAGAAGAGACAAAAGGAGTTGATTGATATCGTACCGTGTGGCGGTCATTTTGTGCGTTATGTATGTATCACGCTCTTATTAATAACTCTTGTGAATTCCACATATTATATTTTACTTATACTAATAATATAACTACAACTGCATCTACGAAATAAATTGATGTTCTACTCGTCCCATAAAAGACAAAAAACTTAAACAAATTAGACATTAATTATGCAATAATGATTAAATCAAACAAGAACCGTTCCAAGAAGCATTCGCAAATCAACACCTGCAAATTAGAAAAAACAAAGTGCACTGGCGCCACGACACACAGCCAGCACAAAGCGCGCCGCGGTGCCACAACACAGTTTCAGAACGCACACAATAAATTACAACGCCTAATCACCCCTAATTGGGATGTGTCGTGACCCAACTTAACCTCGGGTCGCGTCCAAACAAGAACAAAATAATGCAAACATAATGATACGTGATGTTTTCGAACGCAACTCTTTTAATTTTCGAACGTTAAGGCCGACGTTCGTGCGCTATAATTATCGTCGCGTTTCCGAACTTAAGTATAAGGATAGAGATATTAATAGTGCATGTGTTTGCTTTTTTCTTGATTTATTTAGTTTTATAGATTCGGTGAAATTGTAGGTTGTAATCGTTTTTGTTCGGCGCTAATGGTTATAAATGTGTGTGACCGCAATAAAAAAATTTTTTCCTGGCATTTGTTGATGTGTGGTTTATTTTATTTTACGTCATGTGTGGCTGCTTAAAATGTTGCCAACACAAAATTATTTAGCTACAACTTTCACATGCAGTTCGATAACAAATAGCGCACACAAGTGGTAAGAATCATCCAATGTTTTTTGTTAAGACACTGGTTAAGCCACTTCATTAGTATTATAAATAAAACGAGGTTCTACCGCTTCAATTAAGTACCCATAAATTATTGAGCTCAGTCCTAAACCATAACTAATGTCCGAACGACAAAGAAGAGATAAACTAAAACCTCATCATATCCCCTTCATCTGCGTATAATCGCAATAAATCATTTAACATATTTTACACAAGTTTAGATAGGAGAACAATTTGCATCCCCTCGATTCTAACCTCAAAACGAACCGCACAGAACGCGCGCGTCGCTAATTGAGCTATTTCACAGATAAGTAGATAAAACACGGAATAGGGTGACCCTAAATTATGCGTATTATTTGCATATAATAACTGTGGGGTCGATGTATTCCACACACGCTGTAAAAAGGCTTATCTACCCATCTGATCCACATGATTATCACCCATATTAACAGCACCATAGAGGTAAAATTCCCTAAGGAATTAAGGATTTTATTACAGGGATGTTTAAGAAGATTGTTGGTAGTGAAATAGACATACCCCGGGAGAGTTGAAGCCGCGACACCGCACTCCAAATGCGGTTATGAATTTATGATTGTAAGGCGCGGGTGCGTTTTGATGGCGTGGCGTTTTTTATGCGTATGGACGTGAGACTTTATCGAGTTATATTCGAGATTAGATGGTATCGACAAAAGAGGATTATTAAAAAGGATGCATATGACAATATTTGCTACTCATAAATGACTGACTGAGCCTTATACATTGGCTAAGTCAGAGTTTTTAAAAGTTCTTAGGAATTACTTAGATGTGAAGTTCGCCAACCCGCTCTGGGCCAGCGTGGTGGACTAAACCTCTCAGTTGCAAAGGAGACCCGTGCCCCGCAGTGGGACGTATGTATAAGGGCTGATGATGATGTAACTGGATAAATTCTAAGAAATGTAATTAATGCGGAAAGATTGTTTTGTTTTTACCCGCATATAGCTGAACCTATTTCGATGAATTTTGATACAGTCGTAGAAAAACTACATAGTTTTTTTTTATCACAAGGTTACGCCATCCTAAGTCCTGCCGTTTCTTTACAGAATCATTCGTTCCCAATTCCCAAGTGAATTTGGGAATTCTGGTAAACCAGGCAGGGCAGTAACAGGCTTACTATTAGTGGAAATTTGTCCACGCACCTCCCCCGGGACGTGTGGGAAACCGTTCGGAATAATGCCGAGCCCTCGCTCTGAGAACTAAAATCAACACTTTCTTTCGAGTGGTGCTGTTGTTCATTTATTGGCTGTGTGTGTCTGTGGATGCGGCATTTTAAAATTATTATATTTTTGGTAAAATAATCAATATTCAGATTAAACACTTATTTAATATTCTAAACGGGGTAAGCAAAGCCTCATTTGTATGCTTTTTAATTCAGTTTCAGTTTTACCAACTGTGTTCAAAGAGCTTTTTACTTACTGCAGTTTTTGAGCACGTTTCCATACTTTAATGGAATAATCGAATAGCCCTTATCTGAACCGAAAATGGAACCCGGGCAAATAAATCAGTAATTTTATATTTTAACCACATTTATCGATAAATTCTATGATATAAGTACCTATATTATTCACAAAGACTCATCACTTACTTTAACGGTGAAGGAAAACATCGTGAGGAAACCCGCACACCTAAAAAAAAGTTCTTAGTTATTTCTTAGGTGTAGTCTGCCAACCCGCACTAGGCCAGCGTGGTGGACTAAGGCCTAAACTCTCTCAGTTGTAGAGGAAGCCCGTGCCCAGCAGTGGGACGTATAAGGGCTGATGAAGTATGTTATTTAAATATTAAGTTTAAAATAACGGTCGTTAACACAAACTGCACACAATAAAATTGCCGCGTCTACACTATCGTTGTTGTAGGAGCGCAGAGGATTATCAATGTCGCACGTCAAGTGTCACTCAGTGGTGTTGACGCAGCAGATTATTCGGCGTGCAGTGCAGTACTTTATTGGCCTGCGAATGCTGTTCATATTTCGGTCGTCTTGTATTAATTCTCACGGGAGTTGGATATTGATCAATATTCACATCCAATTCTTAAAAAAATAGTAACTAATAATTATATGGCATAATAATTTGGCCTTGGAATTTTTATTCGCGATTCGTAAATTTTTCGCTTGCTAATTCGTATCTTTGCCGTATGATGAAGTTTGGAGAATACTATATTAACCCTCGTTTTCATACATACATACATACATAAACTCACGCCTGTATACCCTGATGGGGTAGGCAGAGGTGCATTTCTACACCCACATTTCTTCAGGTATGTATAAGTCCCACGTAATAGGGGGCGAGCCTATTGCCGTTTTTCGGGCATATTTCCAGACTCCGTGCTGCTACGGAGAATTTCCTAATGGAAAACCCCAATAACACTTTTCCCGACCCGGGAATCGAACCCAGGACCTCTAGATCGCACAGCACATACTTGTACCACTCAGTTGACATTTAGTCGTGATTGGTCCATTTCTTTAATCGACAGTTACAGACAAATCTAAGTAATGGAGGAACATTTTTGTGTTTTATATTTTGATTCGATTATATTTTGATACGATTATTATCGATCCTTTAGGAATAATTAATACTTATTACATCCCAACTGACTCTACATATTCCTTCTCTACGTATTTGAAAGTTTATATGTGAAGAGCAAGCCAGTGTCAGAAAATCACTTAATATTCCCTCCACTTGACAGCAAAGAGGTTACAAGCAAAAGCTCCTACGGCTAATTCGTATATCGATTGACCAAACCCGCAAGTTAATAAAGGGCGCATCACAGTCCAAACAACGCCACGCGGCCGCCCGCCGGCGCACACGTGACCCCGCCGACGATACTGATCTTTGGCGCGCGAAATTGTCTACGGTCCACGCGTTTCGCGCGGTTCTGACGGCTGCATGCAGGTTTAATTTGTTTTGTCTCTGGTATGTCTTGTTTTGACGGATAGAATTAAAAATAAATGAATTCCTATGAGTTTTAAATTTGAATACATACATATGTCATAATGGAACAGGTTGTGCTGAAATTTGACATGACAGATAGTATATGGAGAAAGGTTTTTCAAAAAAATCACATCCTATGAGGATGAAATGGAGGTTCAAAGTTCATACAAAGACTGGTTAACAAAATCTATAAATCGATCGAAACTGTAAACAAATTCTTCATAAAACAATAGTATTGAAAAATAGACTAGGAACTCCAAGCTTAAAATTACGAAAAACTAAATAATTCACAGCGAATGACGACATGAAATTCGCCCAACGTTTTGAAACTAGAGTTCAAAGCATTGACTTTTAGCTGTGGGGTATTGTCAGGCCGACAATGGCTCGTAACAAGCTGTGATTAATCAGTTAATTATAGTTATTTTACTCGTTAATCACTCGGCTGATTGAGATTTCATCGCATCGGGGTCAATTGATTTGAAAGTCTGCGTCTATTTGTTTAGTTTGGTGCGTTTAGAAACTTTTGTTTGTATTTATGTGGTTATTATTTTGAATATAGGCACAGAAAAGTGACCGAATTGTCCTAAATTTGAGTAGTATGGTTTCAAATTAATATTAAAGAACTATTACTGTTTTTACCAATGACACATGGCGATTTTATCGTAACTGCAAATGTCGTAATTTTTTTTCCAAATATCGAAAAAATATATAAATAGAGATATGTTATGTACCTCTTGTGAATTAAACTATTTATTATATACAAAGATGTATGATAAGGTAAGTTTTCTTGGTGTTATTACTATGTCCCAAGTTAACTTTAATTTGTTTGATGAATTAGTCTTATGGATTCAAAATGATGAGGACATCACTAATATATAATTTGTCCCATTCAAAACACTAATGTTTTTTTAACGAAGCACCGAAATTGGAAATTAATATAGAGGACAGTTCTAGATCTAGCAGTCTTTATTATTTATTAATTCACACATTTTCCATATTTTTTTTCCTAAAGTAGGCTTATACCTTCCAATCGAACCTTAGGTGATGCAGATTTGAAATGAAGCGAAATCATTGGTAAAACGCAATTTAGACTTTTCTACCTCACAAATTTCGTTGTATATTTTAAATATAACTGTAATATAAAATGAAGAAGTCTCGGCGGCCATTTCCCGCCGTCGCGCCGCTGTCATCGGACGGACAATATGGCCGCGGCACCCGCCCGCCGCGGGCCTACAATTTGAATAATACCATTCGATTAACCATTACCCTCGCCGCGATTATGCGCGTATAATGCAACCGTCAATCCATAAATGTTGCATAAAAATTGTTTCGCTCGCGGCACACACCGCGGTACGTAGAACTTTGACACCTGTCAAAACACGCAATCAACCCGCTAGGAGAAAATTAAAAACGTATTTGAACGTAATTAAAATTGAACTAAAAGGAAATACTCAATTTCTAAAACGAATACATCGGAATTAACGTTGATATGTAATCGTAAATCCTGTTCACTGGTCATGCTTCATATCCAAATACAATGAAAAAAAAAGAATGATATGTGTATTGCAGGCTTAATACTAAATTTATTATTTATAATAATTTTATAAGAGTAAAAATCAAAATAACTAACGACTTTTTATATTATAGCCCTTTTATGTCTATAAGGTATTGCTCTTTTATATGTGGTACCCATGTATTTTTAACAAGTAAGGACACTATAAGGAAAACGGAACGTAAGTTACAGATTACATTCATTGCTGAATCATTTCCGGGGACGACCTGAAACCACTAAATCATCCGAACGCATCCTTACTTTTACGCAAAATATATTCTCAAGACAGTTATAATTTTGTCCAAAATAACTTCGACACAAACTGCAGAGCACAGTAATCAATATTCTTACTTTGTGATGAGTAGTATCACGTGCCTTGAGGCGACGATTTTCCGTTTAGGGTGTCCGCCGCGGTCCCTTAGCATTCGTAGGGACTCAAGTCCCTATTCAACAATCATATTTTATTAGAAGCTGGCCTAAGTAAGCCCTCTCAGTTGTAGAGGAGGCCCGTGCCCAGCAGTGGGACATATATGGACTGATGATGATGATTAGAAGCTGTACAATAGACAACTACTTCGGACCATGTTTCCAACTCCTTTATAAAATGACTAGTCGCCCGCAACTCCGTATGCAAAACATTAGACTTCAAAAGGAATTTTCTTTCCCCGTTTGCACATTTTTCATTGCTGCTCCACTTCTATTGATCGTAGCGTTATGATGTATAGTCTATAGGTTACCTTGATAAATGGGCTATCTAACACTGAAAGAATTTTTCAAATCGGACCAGTCCTTCCTGAGATTCAAGTAAACAAACTCTTCAGCTTTATAATATTTTATTAACCCTCTATCACTCATAAACTGGGATTCAGTTGATTTTTGGAATGGAAATAATAACAATAAAAATAAAGTACCCGTATTTCTGGATTTCATTTCTTTTTATTAAAAAATTCGGTCTCGGTAGGTCGGGATTTTAACCCGCGCCATTTATTTTCACTATTCCTATCATATTTCCGCTATATAGGCGTCATTGATCTAATATCTTCCGGATTAATTACGTAGTGGTTGAAGACAAGGTAGATCTCTTAGACTCAATAGGTCTCACCTCTCGGGATCTTTTCTCTATGTGCAAACAATCACTGGACAGGTTTAAATAAATAAATACACTCAACAGTCACATGCATAGTTCTGACCCACACTAAGATACGAGTCTTGTGTCGTGGGTATCAGAAACAACGAGAGACTTTTCGCTTTCACAAACACATTTTTTTGAGAATCAAACATTTGTCTCGGTACGGTGATCGATCCCGCGGCCTCTCGTTTCACAAGCTGGTGTCTAGACAACTGCACCACGGGGCTGTCAAAGTTGTAGTGGTAAGATAGTCATTATGATCCCGACGCAGAATTAATATGATTTATAAGCATTTCTTCCATGTGTGAATGTTGCCAGAATAGGGTTTCGTAGTTTCTAATACTTTCAGTGTTACGTTGGTTTTTTTTTCGTAAATTTCAAGGATAAGTGACTGGAATCCCACCTGGTAATAAGTGTAATATATCAATAGCGTGTTACCTCCTTATCACACAACAAAGAGGTGAATGCCTTGTCCACTAGTATAAATTTCCATAATTCTAAAAATGATTTCTACCCCTACGTAAATGTCTGCAAAATACCCTATTACATGTACATCCATACTATAAAAATACCCCATTCAAATTGCTTAAAATGCGCTAATCTTCGACAATAACCCCTCCGTAGGTACTTGATTATAGGACATATCTCAATTGGACAGTAATAACAAGATGCACGTCCGTCCCCGGCGTCGTCCTAAAGCATAATGCTCCGGTATTCTAAATTCAAAATGTAAGAAGTCGCTGTGATTGGTCGCGCACGGGCCCGTGTTGCCAGTTATATAATTAGAAAATGAAAGGGTGGCGCGCACGCAGCCTGCGGCACGGCCACTACTATCGCTCACCATCGAGACTCGAACGATTAGAGATGAGGAGTTAGTATCGATAACAATGTCACGTTATTGCTGTGGAAAATCAACGAATACACTCACCAATTTAAATATGATACAGGACTGAAAGTCATTGCTAAGCTGACATAAATTAAGTAAGAAACTACTTCCTCCTCCATTGACGAATCCGAAATTCGATTCCAAGATGGAAATTCTTTGCTTTCAAAAAAGCGTTTCCATAACACGTCATTATAAAAAAAATAACAGCGCAGCTCCACTTCCTAAAAAGTATCGATTTTTTAACACAATAAATTTTATCGATAATTTACCTTACCATCGATATAATCCATAGCCCACCATCGACAATACAACCTGCTCGTACCTATCATAAAAACACTCCCCACCCCCGAGGGCAAATGGCAACATTCTTTATTTTCGAATATTAATAAGGAGCGTGCAACACTACACCGTATTTCACATCGGCAACATCATCGTCTTCCGTCCCTGTCGCACGCGCACCTAAATTATATACCCGCACTCTTCTAATGTTCAAAATTGGTGTAATATATTCCGGGCCGAGATAGAAGTTTGAGATTTATCTATATGTGCGGCATCCGGTGAACAGCGATTGGGATCACCCAGTTTTTCGCCGTGAGCGTCTCGTATCTAGCTAATGTTATGTAACATAGTAGTTGCCCAGAACTTCGTAAACTTCAGATTTCAAAAAGAATATATTTTTTCCCTTTTTTGCCGCATTTTTAATTGCTGCTCAGCTCCTTTTGGTCATAGCGTGATGGTGTGTAACCTATAGCCTTCCTCGATATATGGGCTATCTAACAGTGAAATAATTTCTCAAATCGGACCAATAGTCCCTGAGATTAGCGCGATCAAGCAAACAAAGGCTTCAGCTTTATAATATTATAATAGATAATCCCACCGCGTAGGCTTACTCTGCAGCTCTGCAGTAGACGGTCCACAACATCCTTTGATTCTCCTCTGATTCCAGTAAACAATCCTTACATATCTGGATAAATTCCAAGAATCGCCCAAACCAGATGAAGTTTGAAAGTAACGCTCTTAAATAAATATGGTTTTAGATCAATGTATTTACAATGAATTATCACGTACATACTTTAACGGTGAAGGATAACATCGCGATGAAACCTGCACGCCTAAAATATCTTAGGTGTGTACTACGCTAACCCGCACTACGCCAGCGTAGTGGACTAAGGCCTAAACCCTGTCAGTTGTAGAGAAGGCCCGTGCCCAGCAGTGGGACTATATATGTATGGGCTGATGATGATGATGAATTTTTAGATCAATTCAGAAATCGAGATTAAGATTGTTTGTTGATATTGGTTGTATGTGATTGGTCCATAGTTATTAAGACATTTTGGCGTGAATGAGAAACGAACATATATACAAACTTTTGTATTTATAATATTTAGAATACCGTAACAAAAAAAAACCATCGGTTATTGGATACACAAATAGTCATAGCGGCGAAAAGTTAGTATCAATGCTTGACAAGCGTGTCACGAACTGAATTGTTTAAGATTTTTCACTTTTATTTTTCCCTTTTTATCTCTATTTTCCATGGACAATAGCAACTATTAACGTCACCTTTCATCTAAAAATATTCAACAGAGTTAAGTTATCTAAGTTATTGTTAGTAATGCTGTTGTATTTTTGTCAACAAATAACAACTTAGCAATATATTATATTTAATCAAATTTTCTCTCATTATAAACAAACACTTCCTTTACGAATGTAACCTCGAAAAAGTAGAACTATATATTTTTACACCTACATATTGCCTGCTTTGATTTAAATAACAAATAATAGTAATAATATAACAACCCTTTCAAAACAAAATTCCTTTAAAACAGTTGTGACCAAGAATTTTTCATTTTTAAATTTTAAAACACAAGCTTTTCGAAAAAAAAATAGTAACCCTTTTAGAATATAAAAACAGCCATTTTGTCCCTTAAACTACCAGGCAATCATAACACCAAAGGTCTAATTAAAACCAAACAAAAAACCTCCAGTAAAAGAATAAAAATTAAATATTTTAAAAGCCAGTTATCGTATTGAATATGAATGAAATAAAGTGATTATCAAGATCGCTAACGAACAAACTCAATTACTGAAACGCACCGTGTTTACTGCAGTTATTCGGCGCGTGAGCGGCACAGTAAAACTCATTTACACTGCCGGACAGTGGTTTCGTTCGAGTAATTGAACCTGGGATTTGTCGAACGCACGCACATTACGCTACAGGACCGAGGATTCAGATTTTCTTACCAAAGAAAATGTAGAAAGTATTGGTTATATGTATTTGACATACATACATACATAACCTCACGCCTGTATTCCCCGAAGGGGTAGGCAGAGGTGCATTTCTGCACCCACATTTCGCCAGGTATGTATGAGTCCCACGTAATAGGGGGCGAGCTTATTGCCGTTTATCGGGCACAATTCCAGATTCAGTGCTGCTACTGAGAATTTCCTAATGGAAACACCCAATAATACTTTGCCCGATCCGGGAATCGAACCCAGGACCACGCGAGACTACGGGGCAGTCTGTATTTGAATTAATTATAATTAAGTAGTGATGGCCTCGAGGTTTAGGCGCAAAACCTCAGGCACACAGCTTTTCGAAGTTTTGTGTGTATCCACAATTAATTATCACGTACTTTAACGGTGAAGGAAAACATCGTAATTAAACCTGCACACCTAAAAGCTCTTATAGTTTCTTAGATGTATGCCTTACCCCTCTCAGTTTTAGAGAAGACCTGTGCCCAGACGTGGAACGAATATGGGCTGATGATGATATCTATGTGTATTATTGTATGCTTGTAGGAATGAACTCAAAAACTACTAAACCAATTGGGATGATTTTTGGTATGAATATAGGTGGCACTTTGACAGCCCCGTGGCGCAGTTGGCTAGATACCAGCTTGCGAAACGAGAGGCCGCGGGTTCGATCCTCGCACCGAGACCAATGTTTGTGTGATCCACAAATATTTGTTTCGGGTCTGGGTGTATGTGAGACCGAAAAGTCTCTGGTAGTTTCTGATACCCACGACACAAGACTTGTATCTTAGTGTGGGATCAGAACTATGTATGTGACAGTTGGGTGTATTTATTATTATTTATTTACTTTGAAGAAGAACATAAGTCACTTTTGCATGCTCTCAGGCAAAGCCAGGCATAACCGCCAGTACTTTTATAAAGTTATTTTTATATTTAAGTACATAATCGTTAGTAGATTTTCTAACAGCAGTAATGTCCAACAAGAAAATAATACCAAAATTGAGTTTAATAACAATTTAATAATGTTGTGTGATTTATAGCAATTTGTAAACAATTTTATTGTCAAAATTTGTCCGCGCCGAGTGTGGAGTCATTATGAAATACCTACCACGTTATGTGACAGCCGCCGGCAAACCGAATAAGGCGTCCACACTGCCCACAAACACGGGACAATGTACTTACGAAAATTTAGTATAATACATGTAAACAAAAATAGGAAATCATTCAAATATGTTTTTAAATAAGTAATTAATACGACTACCAACCCTAGGCTAGCGTGGTGGGTAAGGCCTAAACCCTCTCAGTTGTAGAGGAGGCTCGTGCACAGCAGTGGGACGTTTATGGGCTGATGATGAAAATTACTGCCGTTTTCATCCTGTGTTATACGTGCTGTAAGAGATTTATTTATACAGCGCCGAACTTACCATTATTAATAATAAATAAATACACCTAATTTCTGACGCCACACTAAGATACAAGTCTTGTGTCGTGGGTATCAGAAACTACGAGCTAACTGCGGAGCTGTCAATAGACCTGTCACTTTGTCATAGCAAAATGTGGAATCACGAATTTAAAATTGTCTGAAGTCGAAAATATCACTATCAGATCTGACTCCTCTTAACACTCCACCAACCATAACGCAAACTTCCAAACGTACTAAAACACACTTAACTAACAAAATATCTCGATGTTTAGTAAACCATGGTTACAGCACGCGACTACCAGAAAAGCCCAGTATCGCGTGACAGGCTGGTCGCACTGGCCACTCTTTCCTATGGGAACCGGCGTCTAACGCACCACGCCGCCTAAACCCTTTCTGATAAATTGCAAGGATTTGACTCAGGTATGCACTAATCAGACCTGAAATGAACCGCCCGTCACACCGTAGTGTGCATTTTAACCTTTGTGAAGATTATATTTAATAGTTGCCAACACGATTGCGATAACACGATCCCAAGTGGAGGAAAAGTACTTGGAAAAGTCTACTTGAATAAATATTATTTTGAGTTTGAACATAAAAACTAAGTACGTACATCATCATCATTTCCTTGCCCTGTTCCCAATTTCATTTGGGGTCGGCGCAGTATGTTTTACTTCCAAACATCCCTATCAGCCGTCATGTCTTTATTCACTCCTTTTTCTTTTATATCTTCTGTCACATATTCATATAGTCACATATACTCGTAGTACCTACATATTGACACTAAAGGCTGTATTCTGTAAGGGGTAGCCAAATTGTATTTTAGGTTTTATGTAATATTTAACGTTTTACGGACACATTTCCAGTCTCCGTGATAATTGTATCGATCGCACAGCTTACATATAACTTTGGAGCGGGACCGCGAGGCAGCCAATAAAATTGCATTCATATTTACCATTACACGTATTTATTTAACAGATTTCGTGGTACATTTGGCTAAAAAGTTCCTGTGAAACGAGAAGCTGCGGGTTAAATTCTCGCACTGCGACAAATATTTGATCCACAAATATCTGTTTTCAGTCGACTTTTTTTTTTGAGACCAAAAAGTCTCTTGTTTCTGATACCAAACACACATAGGTATGTCAGATACAAACTCACGTAGGTACATCAGAACTATGGCACTATTGAGTATCTACATATATTTATTTATTTCATCATCATCATCATCATCCATCAGCCAATGGACGTCCACTGCTAGACATAGGCCTCTCCTAATGACTTCCACAGGGACCTGTTGGAAGCAGCTTGCATCCAGCGACGTCACGCGACCTTTACTAGGTCGTCCGACCATCTTGTTTTATTTATTTATGACACCTAAAACTGTGACATTATTCATACGCCTTCTACACATTTCACTCCATTGATTTTTTCTTCAGAAGACATAACAGTGTGACAGGCGGTCAGTATAAGTTGCAATTATGAGATTTCGGGCTCTATCATTTTCGTGGCGCTAGGTTAGCAGTCGTAATGTGCACCGTTCTGAGTCGTGACTCTCGTGAATTCGTGATTTTTAATCTGTCTGACGTGACCTAAACTTTGGATGCGAGACGGCTCAGTTTTAGAATTCATCGTGTTTAATTTTGAATGTTATGTTAATTTTTCCATAATAATGTGTAATAAACAGGATATGGGCTCAAATGAGAACCGCAGATGTCGACAAATTAAAATAGTTGTACAAATAAATAGAAGAGACAACAAGACGTACATGTTTTGTTAGCTTCAGAGTACAATTAGACTCCAAAAACGAGTGGATGCAAATTCGATCCGCACCGAGATATTTTTGTGTACAAATATTTGTTTCGAGATTGGGAGTGCGTGAGACTATAAAGTCTCTTTGCTTTTTCTGATAGCCCGCCTCAAGACGGTTTGATATTTTTATAAGAAAGTCGTATGTATACATTTAAATTTATATAATAAAAATAAATCCATCAGTGCGTCTGTCTTTTTGTTCATGAATACTCAAAAATACTGAACGAATTTGAATGCTGTTTCAATAAATAATAAATTTGTAATCCAAACCAAAGATAGCTTAAAAGGGCAATAGGCTCACCCCCTTTTATGTAAGACCTGGCGAACCGTGCCTACCCCTATAGCGATTCAGTTGTGAGCATGTGTTCAGTAAACATTGTTCAAAACATTTAAAAACACTTCTTATTAAAATTTTCATCAAGTAAACTGCTTGGTCATTTGCCGCTTATAATAAATATTAAAAAGCGTATGTTTATTTAGCTTGTTAGCACAAGCGTAATAACACGTAACAAGCCAAATAAAAATTCACTCCACATAAACGGACATGTCATAAGAATTGATAACATGAAATTAGCGATGGCCGCTGGCGACACATTTTAGTAACAACAAATGTCGTTGGCATCAAGATAAATACAGTTTTAAGTAACTAATCAATCATAACTTTCGAATAATCTGATCCAACAGTTCGGGTCGGATGATAAAAATATTAATTTATTGAAAATTGACAGTGTATTCGTCCAGATTATCATGAAACTTAGATAGGTCTGAAAAAACATAAAATGAAATAAAAGAGGAGGAATCTTAAGGCGATAAGGCCGCCATTTGTGACACTACCTTATTTAGAGTTACTTATACCTATGTCGTTTTCTTATTATATGGTGTACAATAAAGAATAAATAAATAAATAAATCTTAAATAATAACGCTCCTGTATCCTCGAAGGGGTAAGCAACGGTATATTTATACAAAATCAAGACCTTTTTTAAATTAATAAAAAAAAAACTCAATTAATCATTTAATTCGACAAATTTTACTGATTTTCAACAAACTTTTTAGGATATACTTACTTGCAATTTTCTTGCACAGACAAGTTTTTGAGCGATATTATATTTTATGTGAATCCAAGCAAAAACGTAGGCCTTCTTTCGGCTCCCTTGCCAGAAAATATTTATAATAGAAATATTAATATAAATTACAGAAAAAAGGCTAAAGACTCGTCTCCTTTTACGTAGGACCAAGCACAATTGGCGAAATGTAGGTTCAGTGATGCACCTCTGCCTACCCCTTCGGGGAATACAGGCGCGAATGCGTATGTATGTATGTACATATTACATATTGTATATGTCAAAACAGAATTCAGGGTAAAATAAGGAATATTTTAATAAATTGACAAGCCTACTTTTTATCGACATATCTAACAGGCACATAAAATACCTGCTTCAAAGACTATCAGCCCATTAACGTAATGACAGAGTCTAAGCGGATTCGTATATGGCCAGTTAGAGATCGTATCGGAACGTTCCCTGACTCATAGCGTAATCATAGGTTGCTAACAACTATTTATTGAACCCAATTCGCATTCGGTGAATTTTAAAATTCTGACCTATGGACGATCGGTTAAAAATTTATAACTGATAATTTCTAACTTCGTCTGTTTATTAGCGTCATTATATTTTTAAGCGTGTTTAAATGGTATTAAAAAGTTGTTTGCCGTAATTGCATCATTAAACATCGGTTTCCGCTTATAAATACCAATTACTAGATATGTAGAGTGCACGAGTCGTCAAATAAAATTTTATTATTGCAATTAAATAAAAAAACTTATTCATCGCTACTCAACAACAGATGGCATTATGAAACATATAATGTGACATAAAATTACACACTAGCGACATCTCTATATACAATTACAAATGAATGTAATTTGTTCCCTGAATACATCAATAGAGGGCATGTTAGACAACCACCTACAAATACCGACGTTGCTTTTTAAAAATACTATCAAATAATCAACACATAAATGTAAAAATATAAAACTGTTAAATTAAATATTAAAAATATATTTATTCTAATTTCATTATCGTAATAAAATACACGATGATAGATTTAACCGGTTTTTGGTGAATAGCAACATTTAACGCTGTTGTCAAAACAGATAAATCGGCATTTTCGATATTTTCGCTTGTCATCCGAATTAGTGTAAAGTTATTGAAAAGTATTTTGATTTTGAAATAAGTAATAATGGCTTTAGCAGATCTTTGCGGTTTAAACGAAAAAATTAATTTAAACCCTCACAAAAACTTAGTTTCTTTTCAAAATGATGTGATTGGTTACAGTCATAATTTCTCTAATAACGTTCAACTTGCTATGCCGCCGTTTGCTAACGTAAGTACAGGTTACAAATTACAATCAGTATTCTATCATGATATCTACTTTGAGCATATCAATGATATATTAAATTGTCTTTAATTAATATTTTAGCCAGCACAAACACTCGCACAGTTTAACTCTAAGGACGAGACTGGACGTGACATCAAAATTCAGTTCGATCATGGTACTACAACACTTGGATTCCGGTATCGTGTAAGTTTTATGTTTATTTTAATAAACAAATATAATGTTCCTGTAAGTAACAGTTTCATTGAAACTATTATTTAGTTATATGGCACAGTACTCATATAACAATATAAGGGACACAGTTCAATTAAATTGTACTATAGTGTAATCTATAATAGGTTTTCGCAGTATTTGATATAATCACGAGGTTAGGTGTTAGTCCAAAAAACACTGGCGCCATGTACATCTAAAATTCTTTGTTGTTAATTCTAAGATATTCTTTTCAATATGTAAGGCATAGTTTAGATTTTTTTTCCAAAATAAATTAATAAGGAGCATTGTTTATTTTTGTGTAGTTTTTTTATTTTTATGTATTGGCTGCCTTTTTTCAAAAATAAAAATAATTTCATTAGACTGCCAAAATGTAATTAATTGTAATGGACATTTTATATCTTTAGGGTGGAGTGCTGTTGGCCGTGGATTCCAGAGCTACAGGCGGCCAGTTCATTGGATCACAGACAATGAAGAAAATTGTCGAAATCAATGACTACTTACTCGGTATGTAATTCTTTTAACATTCGATTTTGTATGATGTATCATGGGTGCTACTTATTGCAATTTATTATTGTTATTTCTATTATAAATTAAATTTATTTTTATTAATTAAACTGTGTTGTAACAGTTTTCACCTATTTTAATGTTACACCATATATATCTCACTGCAAGGCAGGCTTTTTCTACAACTGAGAGGAATCAGGCCTTAGTCCATAAGGCTTAGATTTAGGCTTCAGATTTAAAGACTCATCATCATCATCATCATCATCAGCCCAAAGACGTCCACTGCTGAACATAGGCCTCCCCCAATGATCTCCACAGTGGCCTGTTGGAGGCAGCCTGCATCCAGCGACGACCCGCGACCTTTACCAGGTCATCGGACCATCTCGTTGGTGGACGTCCTACGCTGCGCTTCCCGCTACGTGGCCTCCATTCGAGAACTTTTTGACTCCATCGGCCATCAGTTCTCCGCACTATGTGCCCGGCCCATTGCCACTTCAACTTGCTAATTCGCTGGGCTATGTCGGTTACCTTAGTTCTCCTACGGATCTCCTCATTTTTGATTCGATCTCGTAGGGAAACCCCGAGCATAGCCCTCTCCATAGCTCGTTGAGTGACTTTGAGCCGCCTAATGAGGCCCATAGTGAGAGGCCACGTCTCGGTGCCGTATGTCATCACTGGTAACACACAACTATTGAAGACTTTCGTCTTCAGGCACTGAGGTGTATTGGACGAGAAGACGTCGCGTAGTTTCCCGAACGCTGCCCAACCGAGTTGGATTCGACGATTGACCTCTCTCTCGAAGTTGGACCTGCCTAACCGGACCACATGTCCTAAATAGACATATTCGTCTACAACTTCGAGAGTCGAGCCCCCAACTGCGATCGGGGTGGGCACAACATGGACATTCGACATGATCTTCGTCTTGTCCATGTTCATTTTAAGACCCACCTGTTGAGAGACTCGATTGAGGTCTTCGAGCATAGTGCTAAGGTCTTCCAGCGATTCTAAAGACTGCACCTATAAAATTCCACCTATGGTCATGGTTACCTTTGAAAAAAAATTTGTGCCATCTACAAATATTTTAATATTCTATTGCTGGATGTTTGCAAGACCAAAGAGCCTCTAGTAGTTTTCGATTTTATACATAAGTTAGGTGTTAGTTATCATGCTCATATATGTCCTACTGCTGGGCACAGGCCTCTTCTACAACTGAGAGGGTTTAGGCGTTAGTCTGCCATGCAACCTAATGCGGGATAGTAGATTACACATCTAAGAAACTCCTAAGAACTTATGTATGCAGGTACATGATAAATCATTGTGAATACACACAAAAGTCAGAGGTGTGTGCCTGGTGCTTGGACCCGCAATCGTCAAGATTCTCAACCTCACGCCTAAACCTCAATGCCATCACCATAGTTATGTTAAACTATAAATAAATCCAGAACAAATATTCACAAGCAATCCTATTGTGACTGTCAGGTACTCTGGCTGGTGGCGCAGCGGACTGTGTGTACTGGGACCGTGTGTTGGCCAAGCAGTGCCGGCTGTACGAGCTGCGCAACAGGGAGAGGATCTCCGTGGCCGCCGCCAGCAAGCTCATGGCCAACATGGTGTACAACTACAAAGGGATGGGGCTCAGCATGGGAATGATGCTTGCTGGTATTGACAAGAGAGTAAGTATTCTATTATGAATGTTAACATAATTAGGGCACATTTTAATCATTGAAATAAATAAATACTAAGATTACTATCCACCTCATAGTCATAGTGATAGTTTGTGTCACAAAAGTACAAATTAAAAACAAATCCTACCAACTTTCTTTTTGCAACAACCAAGGATATGTTATTGATCATGACTGTGCAATATGCGATCGAGAGTTTCTAGGTTACAGTTCCGATGGAGCAAAGTGTTTTTTTATCAAAAAAACAAACGCCTCGTCCTCTATTACTCAAGTCTTTACATTTACCGAAACTTGGGTTTCAAAAAGACACTGCGCCCTATTTCCGAGACGTATGAGTGTATGTGTATAATATGATTCCTTCTCCCCAGGGTGCACAGATGTACTACGTGGACAGTGAGGGCACGCGCACGCCGGGCAAGGTGTTCTCGGTGGGGTCGGGGTCGGTGTACGCGTACGGTGTGCTCGACTCACTCTACTCCTGGGACTTGGCCGATGAGGATGCTCAAGGTATGTCAATATTTTGTTTTTTAAAATACGTATACATACATGAAATTACGCCATCTCCCATTAAGGTAGGTCTACTATAGAGGGCCAAATGCAACAGTCCAAACACACTTCTATGAAATATGTATGTATTATAGGTTTAAAATATATTTTCACTATAACTCTATGGAATAATAAATAAATACACCCAACAGTCACATACATAGTTCTGACCCCACATTAAGATACGAGTCTTGTGTCGTGAGTATCAGAAACTACGAGAGACTTTTCTGTCTCACAAACACCCAGACCCGAAACAAATATTTGTGGATCACACAAACATTTGTCTCGGTGCGGGGATCAAACCCGCGGCCTCTCGTTTCGCAAGCTGGTATCTAGCCAACTGCGCCACGGGGCTGTCGAATGGTTGTGTATGTAGACTAATGCAAGATATCAAATATGTAGTTTGATTTCTTTTTCTATTAAAATTTTCTTTATCTTCCTACTTATTCTGCCCAGTTGGTATCGCTGTGATTGGTGCGTGCAAAGGAAAGGTCATAATATGTTCTACCCTTGGTTTCGGCAAACTGTTGTTAGGTTTTGAGTATAATCACTTGTAGATTTATAACTAGAGAACTAAATGCACGCCCGTGTCAAGTACTGACATTAATTGAGGTATTCATTTTAGACCTTAATACAAGCGACAGAAGATTCAGGACTCAGGCTAAATTCTTTATAAAGTACTATCGGCTTTTAGCAGCGTAATTTTTTTCTTATTGGGATCCAGGAGGATATGGCAGAAAAATTATTTAAATCTTTTTTCTGTTTCAGAGTTGGGTCGTCGCGCCATCTACCACGCGACGCACCGCGACGCGTACTCGGGCGGCATCATCCGCGTGTACCACATCAGCGACAAGGGCTGGGTCAACATCTCCAACGAAGACTGCTCCGAGCTGCACTACAAGTACCAGGCCAGCAAGGGGGAGCTACATGAATGATTTATACTTGTACCTACTCTTTATAAATAAACTTATTTCTTAATTGTATTATGTTTTTATCTCAATTGCGGCCAGTCCCAACTTCGAAGCGTTTATAACGCGTGAAAATATAAACTCAATTTGCAATTTACGATATCCTTACTAAT
This sequence comes from Hemaris fuciformis, assembly GCA_907164795.1. Lineage (NCBI taxonomy): Eukaryota > Metazoa > Arthropoda > Insecta > Lepidoptera > Sphingidae > Hemaris > Hemaris fuciformis. Next base: position 4,183,445 of record OU015455.1, on the reverse strand, counting down.
ATTATAAATGTCTATGTCTATAAATGTCTGTCTGTCTCGCTTTCCTGCTAAAACTACTGAACCGATTTAAATGAAATTTGGTACACAGATAGTTTGGAGCCTGAGAAAGAACATAGGCTACTTTTTATTGCGGAAAAGGGGTTGAAAGGTTGTATGGAAGTATTGTCATTTTTAAAGCTAGAAACTTGAAACTTATTTTTTAGGCTGTTGATTAGATATAAATAAATATGACATTCAAAGTATGTAAAAAAATACCTTTAAGGGAGTAAAATAAAAATAGGGGATGAAAGTTTGTATGGAAATTCGTCATTTTTGAAGCTAGAAAGATGAAACTTCTTTATATGGCTTTTATTACATCATTACATCATATATATGATATAATACACAATATAAGAATTATATTAGTTTTTTTTTAATCCCTTAATACCTATGTTATAAATGAGAAAATAACTATATGACTGTTACGCTTTCACGCCTTAATCATTTGACCGATGTGAACGATTTTTGGTATGGACATAAATGGGACTCTGTGGAATAAAACAGACTACAACTTATTTTCTTTCTGAACCCAACCCTATATTCTACGCGGACGGAGTCGCGGGCATAACCTAGTATAATTATAAAGTATTAATATCATGAGCATTCATGATGTTTAAGATCGATATGCATCCCATCCGCCTGACTTCTATGTTTTTTGTCTTCATTATATAATTCTTAAATTTCCATCTCTCTCCTTCTTAAATTCTAGCTCTTAACGCAACACATGTTATGAAATTTGTTATCCATGTTTTCAAAGCATTTATCTCCAAGCCGTATAAAAAAATAGCAACTTACCTGATCAGCTGTTATCCATGCATCGTCACGCCTCATACAATTCGGTATATTTTAACACAAAGTAAGTCCCACTACCGGATAAGACCGTAAACTACACTTGCATTAAAATAATAGCTTAAGTTATTCCTCAAAGAAAACACATATAGGTATATTCGGTTTTCCTTACGATTTTTCTTTCACAATCATTGAGTCATGATTTTATCCACATTAACCATTATAGTAAAATGTACTTTATTACGAATTTCAGAGTAATGTCCTTAAAAACATATCACGTACCGAGATTTACTTATTTTAACTAACCATAAGGATGGTTAGCGTCTGCGGTCAAAAATACAAGTGCAAAACTTGTGTCTACCCTCAAAAAATTAATACAAGATGCACGTAATAAATTGTTAATATCGGAAAATTTTCAAGAACTACTAAATATGTTTTAAGGGTTCTTACAGGACAATAACGTAAGACATTTTTTTCCTTAAGCGTCGTTTGAATCGAAATTCGGCCAAATACGAATAGTTATCCTTTCCTAAAAACTCCTGGAAGAGAAATTGCTTCATAATAAAAACTATTTAATATGTTTAACATGTTTATTGCAAGACAGATATTTTTGTTTCAATGTTGAGTTTTGAGACCAAATGATTATATGATATTTTACATTTTGCAACAAAGATAAATCAATTACAGACTTTTAATACAACTATTATACAATATTAAATGTTAGTTTAAAGATGGCAGAAGATTAGAAAATGCACTATAAAAACACAAAAACATAACTAAAGAGTATAAACTTAACTGTATCAACAACATATACACACTTAGGAACAAACAATACTGAAAACAGACAACCTTACAAAAACTCTTAATTACAACATTTATCTGAGAAGCATAAACGCACATAAAAAAATCTTAAAGAATAATATACAACACACACACATTCACGAATGTAGTGAAGTGAAGGTGTAGACTAAAATTTATTTTTTCACCCATATTTCACCAGCTGCCTTAGACCATTCTTCAGGCAGTTTTCTCAACTCCATCAAATCCAATACCACTGCCCGTCCCGAAAATCGACCTGGGACCTCGTAAACGAGTGCAATATAATTCAGACCCAAGACCAAGGAAGCAGCATGATATAAGAAGACCAAACACATAACACTATCATAAACAGATTTAGAAATAGTACAATACCCACCTAGGGAGAAAAGTAGGACATTGAATGTCCTAGGTTTTTGAGAGTAGGACATTGAATGTCCTGCTTTTCTCCCGTGGTGAGTATACGACTTTTTGCCTACCTTGATGAAAAACTCGCTTTTAGTCCCTGGTACAAGGGAGAGAATATATAGAATATATTTTTAGCCTCTCAGACACAGATTAAGTACCTATTGAAACTTGTGCTATTTCTATAAACTGATACATCTCAGCTTTTTATTATTTAACCTAATAATAAATTACAGCTGCCGACTAGATAATAGTATTTAGGCACTTATAATTGTTATATATGGTATTGTTTATGGTTTTCCGTCCTTCTTTTCTGGGTCCTCTTTGACTGTGATTTCTTCCACACTGTCTTCTAATTCCCAATCTTTGAGCGGCATCTCTGTTAATTTGTAGAATTTACCATGCTTGCCAATACCTGCAAGGAAATTATTTATTTATTTATGCTTTATTGTAGAACAATTAAAAGAAAAAAATGGTATAAATGGTACAAATATATAATATGGTACAAATAAGGTAGTGTCCCAAAGTGCGGCATTATCGCTATCGGCGATTTCTTCCAGGCAACCATTAGAGGGACTGGAGTGATCAGAAGCATAGAGTCAGTGGTCACAATTTATAAAAATATTGATTCTAGAATAAATGATGTATGTAAAAAAAAACAATATATGGAATGTCAACTGCTAAATTGTTATTGATCATGTTTCACAAATACACACAAATAATTTCTCAGTTACACCTTTTTACTTACTGCCTATAACTAAAAGTTACTGTTAATTTTTTGTAGTCTATTTGCTCTCATTAATCTGCAGAACATTACTAAACAGCAATATACTCTGCTTAGTATGTTTCTATTTTCTACACCCACAGAACAGAAGTTGAGTCAATGGCGCATCTACATTCTATCTACATTTCATAAATGCACCTTCATTTACTTTTTCAGGGAATATATATATATTAATGTTATATAGCAACATACCATCCTGGAACTTTTTGGCTCCCACTTTCAAGTCTTCAATAGCGTTTCCCAGGAGACTGTTCATGACTGCTTCATCCCGCATGCTCTCCTCACTGTTGGGGTTCAACTGTGAGTTCACTGCTGCCAACTTGTCCATTATCAGGGCGTTTTGTGGGAACTTCACTAGAGACTTTGCCAATTTTATTGACTCACCTAGGGCTGGAAAAAAGTATGTAATTTTATTGTTTTTTTCTTTTAATATCACTTTTAGTCATCCCAAAAATGCTAATAAAGTTCTATTTATTTATTATATAGATTCTACATTCCTCGGATGGGTCAGCAATAAAATTGATGATGGCATTTGATGCCTGTAGCCTATATAAATACTCGACTTGATTTCTTTAACAGAGATGATTCTATTGTACACAAAAAACCTATCCCATAAAAAACAAAACTTGTAAAAAACCCCAAGTCTCGCAACTCAGTTCTTTTGCCGTAAAAAGTTGTGAGATCTATATGATACCAAGTCGATGAATTTATTCAGTCCCCGTTTAAGGGAACTTCTGTCTTAAGTTATTATGCACTTAGCTTACCAGACACCATCTTATAGTGACCATATCAATGTTAAAATCTTTTATGTTTAAAATAAAATAGTTAGACTTGGCAATCGCATGAAAACACAATGTATCTCACTTTTAGTGCGATTGCCAAGTCAAAACTATTTTATTTAAAACATAAAAGATTTTTAACATTGATATGGTCACTATAAGATGGTGTCTGGTAAGCTAAGTGCATAATAACTTAAGACAGAAGTTCCCTTAAACGGGGACTGAATAAATTCATCGACTTGGTATCATATAGATCTCACAACTTTTTACGGCAAAAGAACTGAGTTGCGAGATTTGGGGTTTTTTACAAGTTTTGTTTTTTATGGGATCTCATTTCTTTTTGTAGATAGTCCTACTTTTTTCTTTTCGGTATCTTCTACTTCTTGAGTACTAACAACGGATTTTCTTAAAGCCCACTCTCTGCCTTATGAGCTTTGCTTACTTTTGTAGGTAGTCTTCCTCCTCTACATACGAGACGAGAGCGGCCGCGTCGTGATCTTTATTTTAAAATAATAATTATTTTTTGCGTTAGTTAGAAATATTTAGGGCCGCACGCGTCATATGTCAGTTGGAGTTAATCCTATTTTAAAGTTTTTATCTCTCTTTCACTATAAATTGGTACTGTCAATGTACCTAACAGAAATTTAAGCTTATTAGAGGTATAACTTGAACTAATTTACGGTATTAACTGCCGCACTCAGTTTTTTTGAAATGAATAAATTACTTGACCCTATTAATCAGATTTCCTCGCGATATTTTCCTTCCCCGTTAAAGTACGCGATAATTCATTGCTACATACATACATAAACTCACGCCTATATTCCCTGATGGGGTAGGCAGAGATACATTTTGCCAGGTATGTTGATACATACCTGTCAGTCCCACGTAATAGGGGGCGAGCCTATTGCCGTTTTTCGGGCACATTTCCAGACTCCCTGCTGCTATTGAGAATTTCCTAATGGAAAAACCCAATAACACGTTGCTCGACCCGGGAATCGAATCCAGGACCTCTAGATCGCAGGGCACATACATGTAACGCGAGACCACGAGACAGTCCTTAATTTAAAGACCTTACTTCATAAATGATAAATAAATAAATAAATACATCCAACAGTCACATACATAGTTCTGATCCCACACTAAGATACAAGTCTTGTGTCGTGGGTATCAGAAACTACGAGAGACTTTTCGGTCTCACATACACCCAGACCCGAAACAAATATTTGTGTATCACACAAACATTTGTCTCGGTGCGGGGATCGAACCCACGGCCTCTCGTTTTGCAAGCTGGTGTCTAGCCAACTGCGCCACGGGTCATTTCTATAGTAAGCTCTTCCCGAATACTAATTCATTGCTAATACACACATAACTTCGAAAAGTCAGATAAGTGTGCCTAGGGTGTGTACCCGCGACCGCCGGGATTCTCGACCTCACGCCTAAACCTCAATACCATCCCTACTTATCTAGCTACACCTATTATTCCATTATTTTATACTATACAGGAACACTAATTTATTTACTGCAAATGTATCTTTGTAATCGTATATATTTATATGGGATTACAAAGTTATTTATGCAGTTAGTGTATCTAGAAAACTAGACCGAAATTGCAAGATATTATAATTTTTCCTTAAGTTATACACTAAAACCTAATTGTGTTCCAAATTTGAAGCTTCTATGTCGGCTAGAAGTGCCTTAGAGTTTTGATGATCGGTCAGTGAGTGACCAAAACTGCGAAGTTTGACTAGTTATAATTCTTAAACTACTGGTTCAAATTGAATGAAATTTGAAATATACAGAGTTTATACCATTCTTGCTTGGTAACTAAAAATTCAGGTTTCTAGGTTTATCCACAACGAAGTTATAGGGTGTCGAAAATGGCCTGAGTTGCTTCGAGAAAAGTATAGTACGGCCGTGCCGCTTTTTCGCTCGACTTGGCGGGGGCACTGCCGTGCCCCCAGATAAAGAATGTTTTAACAACTTGATACAATATCATGTGACATTGGTAAACTTTACCATTACTGTTTAAAATTAAAACTTACCAGTTCCTGTAGAAGTAAGTTTGCATGCGAGGCCAAATTGATTGGCCTCAGTCCCGCTTATCAAACGGCCGGTCATGAGCAGGTCCAGAGCGCGGGACAGGCCTATTAATGACGTCAACCTCCGCGCGCCTATTATACTCTGTGGCACACCTGCAAAAGAATGCTTTACCGTTATTCATAATCCACTCACACTTTTATAACCGAGGGGAGGGGCTGAAAACACTTCCACTTATACGAAATGAGAGTCGGACAATTTAATTTAAACATTTACAAACTTTGTCTCATAATTTGAAATATCATGACATAAAAATTCAATAATGCTATGGTTGCTTAATTAAAACAAATAATCGAAAGTGGGAAATTAATATGGCACACGAATTTTGTTGTTTTATTTACACCTGAAGAATTTGCTTTTAAGTAAAAAGAACAGCACTATGTCTAAAAATGGTAGGTGTACTCACCAAATCTTCTTCCAAGACACCCAAGCACGGCTGTATCTTCAATAACTCGCAAGTCGCAAGCAAGAGCCAGTTCAAAGCCTTCTGCTACGGCATACCCTGTCACAGCCGCTATGGTTGGTTTATCGCACAATGGCCGTCGAAGGAGACGGGCCTAGGTAATAGAAAAAAAAATGTTTTGTTAACACCATCTTTGTTAAATTATTTGAATTTTTGAATGAAGGCAGTCAAAATGAATAATCTCAACAATAAAATAAAAATAGTTTTATCTGATAACTAAGGTATTCTGCAAGAGAATCCTGCTTGATCCCAGGGTAAACTACAAATTTCTGACTTACTTGTGTTGCAGTATGATAGAAATTAATTTCAAAGACAAATATTTGTTTCAGTTTTAATTAATTAGTCAAGTCAAAAATGACTGTTATTACCACCAAACAAGAATTTCACGATCATTGAATTATTTAAAATGCAGACATCAAGCCAAATTCACCACAGCAAAATTTTATTAAACAAAATATCCTATTGTCATGTTTATGAACATACAAAAAACATGTCCAGATGTATTCATTACATAATATGTTACAAATTACAAACCAAACACATACTTTGATATTCTAATATTAGTACAGATTATGTAACTTTCTACTTACTGCAGCATCTTTTAAAGGATAATACCCTTTCTCTGCTATATCATCCATATCAAACCCTGAGCAAAATGATCCACCTTCTCCATTTAACACAAGGACTTTGGCCTCCTCATCATTATCAAATGCATTTAAGGCAACTTCAATTTCTCGGAGCGTTGGTTCATCAAGACTGTTTCTTGTCGGTTGACGATCAATGTTGAGGATTGTTACTGCTTTAAATTTTTCTATCACTATATCTGTAAAATTAAAAATATAAATATTTTTGTAGTACTTATACAAAAATTTGTTAATTTAAAGGAATGAAAATAATATCTGGTGACACACATACAGGCCAAATTACCTTAATTACAGTTTTTTTTTGTTTTTCAATGAATGGGTAATACACAAGTGAAAATATTATATAGTTTTAGTGATGCTATTTAACCCAGAGTTAAAAATGTAGCACGTAAATACGTATTACTTCAATGCCTATTAGATTATGTTCCAATATAACGATTGATAATAATTTATCTAATAGAATATAATTATAAATCATCATAATCATCATCATCATCAGCCCATATACGTACTGCTGGGCACGGGCCTCCTTTACAACTGAGAGGGTTTATACAATTATAAATAACGAAATCAAATTAAACCATGTATGCTAATGTCCAAAAAAATCACGTAAATAATCGAAACTCGTAAAATCGGCAAATATTGTAATTATCTTAAATATTCATTTTTTATGATACTTTTTGTTGCTCACATTTATTTTTAACGTACTTAAAATATTATTAATTCAGTCTTTAAATAACCTTACTTTTTTTAATATCTTCTGCTTTTGCCGGCTCTTTTTCAGTATTGGTTTGAGGATCACTAGAAAGTAGACGAACATTATTTTGTCTCAAAGAATAAACATTGCGGATTGATAAAATTCTACGCAGTAATATCCTCATTTTCTTTTTATATTTAGTGATTCGTCCGATTTTTCAAAACAAGCAAATGGTTTGACAGTTAACAGTATAGGGACGTTCGGAAATAACTACACACGACACTTCTATGATTATATTACCTACTTAACGTCATTTCAAAAATTTACAATAATTGTACCTACAAACAAAAATAAAATATAGATAGATTTTTTATAAAGAATAATTCGATGGTAATTTAACAACACAAAAAAAAAACACCTTAAAGAATTCTATTAGGTACAAATGTGAAGTGTTGCACAAATAAAAAAAACCCAATTGTTGATCAATTTTACATAAATATTGCATACAGTAACACATATTATGAAATGTCAAATACAACAAAATCGCTCCCTCACTGAATTTTCTGGACAAATTCACTTCGTACACGTGTACTTACAATATTTTTATTTAATTTCATCATCTGAGTGATTTTTTTTTGTCAGTGAATCATTGATCATTCAGAAGAATCTCAACAATCGCTGTATTTACCAGAAATTAGTTGTCGTGATAGGTCATATATATCATATCAGCAGTGGTGTTTACGTTTTGAATATACAAAAATGTCGGAATTTCGGGACTGGTACAACAGTGTGCCGTTGTTTACACGGCACTGGTTGACTTACACTGTAGTCTTGAGCTTGCTAGCTAAGTTTGGATTGATTAACTATTATTATCTGGTTCTTAACTTCGACGCATTTTTATATCAATTCCAGGTATGTATTTGAACACCGTTAACACGGCAATATTTATATAATTACATATTCAGTAGTTCTATTAACTATCCTAATGGAACAAATCTGAAAGGATATTGTTTTTGTTGTATTCGTGAAGACTGACGAAGTAAATAAAATTCGACCTATTTACAACGATTTAAGATAAGCAATTCGATCATTGGAGTTCATAAGTTTTATTGCAGCATTGAATTTACTTCTTATGTTTATTAAATTTAAAATTGTATACATATTTATAGGGTATCTCGTAATATGAATTATACCTACATGAGCTCATCAGATTTTATTAAGGTCTGTTTACTCTGTCTGTTAACCATGGTATTTTTTGACAATGCAATGAAAAAATATATTGATTAGTTAAGAGAAGCATTACATGTATACCTAAATGAGTTTTATGTTTAAAAAGATGACATAAACTCTATAACCACATACTTATTCATTTTCAGATATGGAGACCATTGACCGCATTATTCTTTTATCCAATAACACCTTCCACTGGTTTACACTTCCTGATAAATTGCTATTTCTTGTACAATTATTCACAACGGCTTGAAACGAGTATATTTGCTGGGAAGCCAGCAGACTATTTCTATATGCTGTTCTTCAATTGGTTTTGCTGTGTTATAATTGGATTCATACTAGGATTGAGCGTAAGTAACAATATTTCTAATTTATCTCTATATTATTGGAAAAAATTTCAAGATTTCAAAAATTTCATCAAGATTGATAAAAAAATAGCCCCTGATTAAGAGGATAGGGTAGTCTGTTATCTCGTATGCCACATCTTAATGACAGTTATATCACAATGCAAGTGAGTCTTATGTTAGCTATTTATGATGTGTCCTGTTTTTTAAGAGAAGGAAACTCCCTTTTCCAGGCTTCTTGCATGAACAGAAGGACACCTAAGCCATTTCTAATATATACTTTAAGTATTATATGAATATATGGCTAAAATACACTCCATTGATAATGATTTAATTATATTTTGTTTAATCACACTGAATTTATTCACAATATGTTGATTTCAAGCATATGGAATCAGTCTTTTATTTGCAATGTTATTGTATGTGTACAACTGTTTAATGAGTTGTTCTGTTAACCTTTAAAAACAATTGATATGAATAATATTGACTAAGATATGTTTGAATCAAGATTTTATTGGAAATATTACGATGTTGTATTAAATGTTATTCCTTAAGAATCAAAACTATTTTGTACCCTAGTTCAGAGCATTCCGTCAATTATTATGTTTCTATAATTCATAATATTTATTCTAAATTATTTCTCATTTTAAAAAACCTGAGGGTTTGGTCAAATTATTAAATAACCTTTGTTTGTTTTTCAGTTTTTGATGGATGCAATGGTGTTGTCAGTGCTGTACATTTGGTGTCAACTTAACAAGGATGTGATTGTGTCGTTCTGGTTTGGAACAAGATTCAAGGCAATGTACCTGCCCTGGGTGTTGCTTGCATTCAACCTTATTATAAGTGGAAGGTGAGAAATATTAAAAATATGGTAATTTGTAACACTCATAAGTTGAGACGGATTAACCTTTTATCTACAGTCGGTTTAATGTGTTTGTAGACTGCATACTCAAGATGCTGAATTCCACAAAATGTATTCATTGTCAAAAATAAATGATATTTGACTGATTAATTGTCAGATTCAAACTTGATACCACCAATTCAACTACACAAACTCTTGTCTATATTCAACAGAGTTGTCACTTTCGTGTAACTTTTTCACTGACTTGGAAAAATGTAATCACCCTCAAATCTGGAGGGAATAATATACTATACTGTGTGTTGTGGTGAAGCCTCAGTCTACTCGACTGGCTTATTTCAGGCATTATGGGTTTGCTTTATTTTAATATTTTTTTAAATGTAATATTTCAGTGTAATTATGGAGATACTTGGCATTCTTATTGGCCATTTGTCATTCTTTCTGGTATTTAAATACCCACAAGAATTTGGAGGTCCTGAACTGCTCACTCCACCTCATTTCCTGTAAGTATATTGAGAACAAAACCATTGAATTGTGATTTATTAGTCAATTATAATTTATTTCATGCCTGTCTACATATTTAGACCATATTGCACATAGATACTATGATGGTAAGAATGGTCAAATTTCATTGAAAAAATTGAGATTTACTTTAAAAAGTGCCTGGTAAATGATGTATGAAAAAAATGTACCAATAAAAGATTAATTAAAAAATTATGTGATATGCCCAAGCCTTCAGCAACCAGTAAAACATGAAAAAGAGGACATCCTCGAATGAAATTGAACTCCACTTTTCCGCTGTGTTGTAAGTCCCAAGCAATATGAGATGGTTTTCCAGAATCCATGATTCGGCTGAGAATTTCTTATGTGAAAAGCCCTATAAAACTAATCTGAACTGGGACTTCCCAATAACTATTCAAAGTAATTTAATATGCACATTGTATGAAGTATATTTTCATCGCAGGAAGGCACTGTTTCCTGAAACGCGGTATATGGGTGGGTTTGGATCCGCGCCGGAATCTAGAGCGCCCACACGTCCAGCCGGCAACGCGTTCGGAGGTCACAACTGGGGACGTGGACAAACGCTCGGAGGGAACTGAACCTTATACCACAAACGAATAGGGACCTGTTTACATTGTACGGCAAATGGTTTTTATAATGAATTGCGTTTCACATCTTGCTACCTAACTTAATGTCCCGTTTAGACGTACATAGCAACTAACTATAATTAATTGACATCCTTATATTGTTAAAAAAAAATGCCATTTTACTAATATATCACTGTTCTAAAGGGACTAAAAAGTAAGCATAGCTGAATAATATTGTTGAAATGCGTAAAAAAGTTTATTAAATATTTTATTTACTTGAAATTAATTTTCGATCATTGTCAAAGATATTACTGCTGTACTAATGCTAAGAGTTTTCTCCAAATAGTTTGGTGACGTTTTGCGATTGAAAATATTATCGCAATTTTCTATTAAAAAGAAGGAAAATGTGAAAAAGTTGATATATTTTGTTTCATATTGTCTATATTTATTGACAATTATTATTCAAATATTAGTTATAGCCAGTCTTTGTAGGTATTCGGTGAAGTAAGCTTAGATATTTAAATATTTAGTAATTTGTAAATAGAGACGTAAAATATAGATTGAGCACGCCTTGCCAGGTATAAAATAAAAGTGGGCGCTAATGTGTGAAATTTTGCAGTCAGAAGATAAAGAATCAAAATGGCGGCCGATATAGTAAGATTTATGTATGAATGGGATTTTGATTGCCCTAAATTAAATCCTTGACAAGTTAATATTAATTTAATATATTTTGGCGGCACAATCGTTTTGTCTCTATCTAAAGTGGTAAATTGTGTGAGATATGCTCGGTCTGCGTAAATCTATTGTCGTAAACCGTTGACATATTATGTGATTTATTGAATTAAATGTCTGTCCGTTCGATTAATTCCGTAACGATCAAAAGGCTTTTGTAGAATTTAGAAAAATATTTGTCATAGATATATGCATAATATATTCTGTTAGATATAGGCATAGACAGACAGGCGCCAGATTTTTTGTACAAGACATGGAAAATTAAAAGAAAAAAAACATGATTATTTATAATTTTGGTGTTATCTGAAGATATATCCTGGATGCTCTACGGTTAATCAAATGGACCATAAGTGAAACCCCATAAGAATGTATTTTTATACGGACCTTCCTGATTGCATTTAAGTTATCAACCAACTTATCATTGAAACAAAATAAAATCTTTACTTTTCACTCTTTGTTTTATTTATTTTTTAAATTTAACTCCTATAAAACTTGATTGCTTGAATATGGGGTTGCCCTTAAAATAATATAATTTGGTAACAGTTTTTAGTCCTAATATCAAAGTAATATAACTGTTACGTTTTCGATTTCGTTGTTGGGTAGGCCGAGGCATATATCTACACCCACATTTCACCGGCTGTGTTTTTAAACCCCAAGTACCTACCTAGTAGGGAACGAGTCTACTGCCGTTTTATTGGCACATACATACATAAACTCACGCCTGTATTTCCCGAAGGGGTAGGCAGAGGTGCATTTTTGCACCCACATTTCGCCAAGTATGTATCAGTCCCACGTAATAGGGGGCGAGCCTATTGCCGTTTTTCGGGCACATTTCCAGACTCTGTGCTGTTACCGAGAATATCCTAATGGAAAAACCCAATAACACTTTGCCCGACCCGGGAATCGAACCTAGGACCTCTAGATCGCACGGCACATACTTGTACCGCGAGACCACGAGGCAGTAATTGGCACAATAAAAAAAAAAACGCGTAGATAGACCTAGATTAGATTACATTGTTATTATTTCCTTAATCGCTTTAAACTTACTTCCTAAAATGTAAAATAGTGGTTGTTAAATTAAACACCAATAAAAAGTAATTTTCTACAATTTCGCGCTCATTTATTGTCACTTAACAACTTACATCCTGTGCTATCGCCTTGACACAGCTGACAAACAAAACATGAAATTGTAGGCAGCGGATATACGGTAGGCAGCATTTAGGTATTCAGAGACGATTTGAAAAGTAGATACCTTTGGACATATGATGTCAGGCTGGACTACAGCTTATTTCCCGAATTTTTAAGATTAGGTATCTTTAAGGTTCTCGTCTCGTAATTGTTTTGTTAGATTTTATAGCTATGCGAAATTTATTAATCATGGAGGTAGAAAATAGAAATACGTGTATATTTTCCCTAATCCTTGGGGCATAAAGGCATGTTACAATATATTTAATGCAACCTAACAAGAAATTTTCCATAAGTCGATAGTTTAGCCTGCCGCATGGTCTCGCGGCACAAGTATGTGCCGTGTGCTCTAGAGGTCCTGGGTTCGAGTCCCGGGTCGGGCAGTATTATTAGGTTTTTCCATTAGGAAATTCTCAGTAGCAGCACAGAGTCTGGAATTGTGCCCAGAAAACGGCAATACAGACGTGAGGTTATGTATGAATGTATGTCCATAGTTTAGATTGAAGTAAAAATTGAGGTGCAAGAAATGCTTAAATCGTAATAGAGACATTTTGTGTGCTTGGATTGCAGCAGAGAACCTAAAAACATAAGATTTAAATAGCTATTTGGTGATGTTAGGTATCATCCATATATCTAAATTATTTATGTGCCTACTTTTTTTTTATAAGGTCAACTGTAAGAGAATGCCTAATTTATATTAACTGTATATAAAGCAACATCTAAACAGTAGTTATAAAATACGCCAGACATAGATTTTTACATTTAATTATATTTTATCTACTATCATCAATAACACAAACAAAATAACTTGAGCACTGTATTATACAACTATACAATTCAATCAGTGGTGTTTATCCTTGGGGTCTGGTTTGCCATACTCTTTCTCCCACATTGCAATGAACTCTTTCTTCCTCTCCTCTCGGCGTTTGAAGTACTCAGGGTACTGGGCTTTCTCCAAAGGATGCCAGTAGTCCAAGACCCAGTCAGGTGGAGTGACGACGCGCTCGTAAGCTACACCGCCAGGGCTGGTTGGGACTGGAAAAATAATCATATGTTAAGCACCATAGGAAATATTTTTAAATTTCTGTATTTGGCACATTACTCAAACATTTTATGATCAGCATGGGCTAGTTCTAGATGTTGAAATGTATCTGAAAATTATAAGGATTGCACTCTATTATGTGAAAAAAATATATATATAGCTTTATGTAATTGTAGAAATAAATATCATATACATATATATACAGTTTTATATGTATAATCATTTTATATTGACATTTCTTTACATATCACAAATTGCAAGATCTAAAATTTATAATAGAAAAGTTACCAATGTTCCCCCACATTTTAGCTAGCCATGCTGAGTTTACTGATCTTGGATGAGACATTTATGTACATATTATATAAAGAGATCTCATTCCATAGCTAAACAAATTATTTGATGACTTAACATAACTAACATATAAGATTCAATAATTGGTGGTCTGTTCCCAAATTGCATGTCTTTTATTACATTAAAATTATTTACACCTACACTTTTCATCTCTGCACCACCATCAAATAATTTATTTAGACAAAAACATGTGGTGTGCTTATTTTTTATGCAAGAAGTAAAAATAATTAAAAACAAAAAAAAAATACACTCAACATACAACCAAGTCACATACATAGTTCTAACCCCACACTAGGATACAAGTCCTGTGTCGTGGGTAACAGAAACTACAAGAGACTTTTCAGTCTCACAAACACTCAGACCCGAAACAAATATTTGTGGATCACACAAACATTTGTCTCGGTGCGGGGATCGAACCTGCGAACTCTCATTACGCAAGCTGGTGTCTAGCCAACTGCGCCACGGGGCTGTCGAAATCATTTAATTCAATTATGTTAATCATTTGCTGTTTTTACTTACAGTTTTATGGTCTTCAAATAGTAAATAGTTTGTAAAGATTAAATAACAAAAAGACAGCTACCCACCCCTCTTCCCACAGCTTTAATATAGTCTACTGAAGTCCAGTGATTTATGTTAGTTCTAAAAATGAAAATCAATCTGCACTTACAAGCTTTTGGAATGGGATGCTGGTTCAAGAAGAGCTCTTGTTCTCCCTCTTTCAGGAGCTCAATGGCTTTCCTCATGTCGGGTTCCTTGGCATGTTTGTCAAACCTCTCACGGAGAAGTACAGCCTGGTATCGGTAAACATGACTGAAAATGAATATAATAGTTGTATCACTTCATACTACGTTTAAACGATTTTTGTTACTTTTAAGAACCCAATACGACTAGTGTTGAAACTATTTTTGTGTGAAAACTATTTTTTTAAATCTTAATGTGGCTCTAGACCGGCTAAATAAGGAATAAATAAAATTCTCTGCTAAAACTAAAAATGTAAATAATGCAAAAAATATACTGCTGTGAATATAATATATTTGTGTATCTACAAATAATAAACAACAAAAAACCTTCTTCAGTGTAACTTTAATGACGACAATTAAAAGTTAATATTATGGGAGTAAACAGAAATATCTGGAAAACAAAAAAGTTGGTTATATTGGGAACAATTACGTAACTTAAATAAAGCTGAAAGAATAACGGAAAAAACAATATATTAAATGAAAGATACAAACCGTCTATCGTAGAACGCTTCTAAATTACGCAAAGCCCTTTTGTAAAGGCTGCAAACTTTCTGTGCATGGGTTTTTATGCCCAGAGGAAGGGTCGCCATCTTTGTTGTTGTCACGAATAACAAACGTCATTGTCAGAAATATGTTAACTCAAAGTATCTTTGTAAGCAAAGATAGCTGTTCCATACAACCTTATTAAATCTTACATGAATTTAAAAAAAAATGCATCATATCTAATAATCCATCTAAAAATTAATTAATGTTACCCATAGCATCAATTTTACCTTAAACGTCTGATCCTAATCACATTTCAGAAACTAATCATTTTTGCATACCAAATGTTTTCAATATCCAATAGGTATATCTAATACTGTACCTAATAATCAATACATTGACACTAACGCAATAATTGAAAACAAAAACATGGCGTAGACATTTTACTCCACATACATTTTAGGTATAGCCGGGCAACGACCCAAAGTGAATCCTGGCCTCCAACACCAAGACATTTTTCTGCAAGAATAATTTATTTATGTTGCTACCCAAGAGGCGAGGATAGCTTAGTTTACGGATATATGACAAATATTTTTTACACTAAATATTTAAGCGCAATTTATACTGATAATCTGTTGTGTAAAATCAGTTGAAAGAAATAAATATTTGTATCTTGAACTAAATATAGGATTTTTTTAAATATTACAATTATGAATTTGTAATCAACAAAATCACAATTTCATAAAATTTAGTTGTAAAGATGAATTCAGCCCACAGGCTACAGCGAACAACCTTCATCTACGATAGCGTCGAAGATTCGTTCACATCTGTTACAAGGCCTTCGGTGCATGCAACGCTCTATGCAATTTGGAAATCTACATATTCATTCATAAATTATGTTATATCACATTTGTATGTGTTTTTAATACATTTTCCATTAATGGACTATATAGCTATAAGCGACATATATTGTTGTTTAAGATACCTATTTACATCTTGTTATATTGTATTCACTTCATTTAAGGATGATGTCTGCCTCGTGATCTCACTGCACGAGTTTCTTGGTACAATTTCCGGATCGGGTGAAGATTTACTTATTGTTTTTTTTTAATTTCGAATTTTTCAGTAGGTAGTACTCGTAGTACGGAGTCTGGAATTATACACCAAAAAACGGCAATAAGATCGCCCTCTTTTATGTGAGACTTGAAACACAATTGACAAAACGTAGTTGTAGGTACAAATGCACCTCTTTTTTTGTTTTCGAGGGGAAAGGTAATTAGGTATGGCCCTACTTCCCGCCAGCCCTGGGGGAGGGGGGGCAGGAAGCGTATGTCGGGGTCACCGGCCTTCCAGCCCGGCGCGAAAATCCCTAACAAAATCCCTAAACCGGCATACCAACCATAACCCCCCGGTGGCCATCTTCGCGCTAAGTCGGACGACCACGGTACGTGGGCGAGAAGCGCCCACCGTAATTCCGCAGCCGCCCGGTGCGCCTCCGAGACGAAATCGTCTCGGCCGTCTCTGAGTTTTAGGGGGCGTAGTTGCACCCCCACTAGCTTGGTTCGGGCGCCCGGGTTGTGAGTGAGCGCCCGCGACGGACACAGGCCACAGTGCCGCCGCCCCTCTCGGGGTCACTTTCAGTGAGGACGCACTGCCCCCGCAGCTCGCCCAGCGACCCCAAAAGCCCCTTTCAGTCGCCTTCTATGACAGACAGGGGATACCGTGGTGGAATTCAAACACCCCCTTACCACAGGGCAGACAAATGCACCTCTGCCTAAACCTTGAATATTACTTTCATCCAAAATTCAGAGTTGTGCGTTTTGTTTTGAAGCGCCTTCCATCTCCATAGCTTCAATTAATCAACTAGTCTATCATATATTTTAAATCATATAGGCATTAATTATCTACCTATGTAGGTACCTATACCTATCGCGTTTTGCACCGCACATGTAAAGATTAACTTTAATTAGGCTTTACTTAATGGAGTAGAAATTCTTAAAACTAATTACGTGTTTATTAAAGTCATTACGGTTATAATTGTATTTTAATAAATAACATCTTGATTAAACTTTTAGAAACCCTAGTCGTCCTTGAAATCTTAATGAAATTTTGACACATTTAATTAAAGTAATAAAACTGTTAAATAATGTCATCTGGCTTCTACACAGAAAAAGCAGTTTGAAAAATATTCGTAACATCTTCATACATGGTGAGAGTAATATTCACAATTGTCTCGAGTTCCGAAATCTTTGTTTTACATGTCTGTCGCTCTTTTTCGATAAACCCAATCCATATCTACGAATTGACCTAGGCAGTGTAATTATGTTGATTGGTATAAACAACGTTGATCACATTGTTATAATTTTATCAATTCTCACCAAGCGATTTCACCTAGTTTGGAAAGCACTTCGTTTACCATCTGATGGCTGTTTTTTCTCTTTACGTAGGTACTGTACTTTTCTTTTGAAAACCGTGTTCGGTATGCCAAATACTTACTTCTAATTAGCACTTCCAATTTATAATTCAATTTAATCTAAGAAATCATTTGTTTTTTATAATTTCCATCTATGGAATAAATGGATCTATGAAATAGTCATATTATGACGATGAAAGCTTGTATGTAAAATGGTATGCCTATGTAATTGGTCCATAATGTACACAACTTTTTAATACGGATTAACAGTTGCGCGACTTAAATTCATTCAACCACATAGAGAAATGATACATTCCACCATCCATTATTAAATCTGAGCGGCATTAAAATGCAATCACAAAAATATGTACCACCGAACATAATCGGGGTCAAAGAAAGTTAGGGAAAACGACACGACGAGATGACCAATCAGCGGGAACCGGTTGTCCGCGAGTGTACGTACCGCGTCATTGCATTTTTGAAAATAGAACACCACTACATTGTTTTGTAAACTGAAAAATAAATTGTTTATGGTCCATAGATAATATTTTGTACTGTTTTGATAGAAAGTCGATGCACTTCAAGGTATTTCTTGTTTGAGCATTGCCTGCGTGGATTGGCCTAGGCTCAGTGTTGAGCCGACACTCGGCACGGTGGTACAGTTGCCATCGCTCTGCTTATTTCATTTCAGTGACTAGTGTTAAATATTTACAACAGTTGTGAAAATTATTCTTGATATAATTTATAATTGTTTTTGTTCCTGTTGGAATTTTCATCGGTTAATTTGGTAATATATTTTTTATTTTTATTTGTTTGGATTTATTAATTAAATTTAACGATTATTTATTTTGTATTTATTTGGTAATTAGATATAGATTTTAAATTACTCTGAAAAATCTTTGTAAAAAGCAATGTATGTCTATGTATGGTTTAAATAGAGCGGCCGCCTATAATAACAGTTCAGTCTTAGTTACGAACGATAATTATTTTGCAATTGCGTATAATATTGTACGCAAAAACAAAGTTATTTATGTTTCACTAACGATATATGTTTTTCTAAAAAATATCTAATATCATTCCTATTAGCAAAAGTGAAATTTTATAGATAACTTTTCTTAAGAATACATTAATTTATTTAATGACATGAATATTATATATAAATTAAAACTATCACTTAAATAATCTTGTAATTAATAAAATATGTCCGGTAAAAAACCTATCAAAAGTTTTCGAAGAATAGATGAGAAAGTCAGGGCCCCAAAGTTATATTAAGCGCGCAAAATTTTCGAAGTTACTTATCTCTAAATAACACTCTTTATTATAATATTGTATACTTACTCCTTCTTTTATTATAATATTGTAAATATTTTTTTGTACAGGCTTTGGTGCTAAACCAACGTATCATGACATAATAAGAGCAGAAAAAAAACTGAGATTTTAAATGTAGACATATTAATAATATTTTAATTAACATTTTAAATTCATCAGTTAATTTCAGCTTGTTGGTATTTTAAAAAAGAAAAATATTTTTATTATTAAATCGGTTTCTATTTATGCATTTTGAGCTACACAATAGCAAATAATGAAATACTGAATCGAGATCTAACTATATTATACTAGCTTTTACTCGCGACTTCGTCCGCGTAGACTACAGGAAAGAAAATAAGTTGTAGTCTATTTTACTCCACAGAGTCCCATTTATATCCATACCAAAAATTATTCAAATCGGTCAAACGGTTTAGGCGTGAAAGCCAAATACCCATTCCCACGGAAACACTTATCTTTTTCGGGATAAAAAGTATCCTATGTTACTTCGGTGGGTCTCACCCATCTCCATACCAAAAACCATTCAAATCTTTTTCCAATCTTTGTCCAATTTTTTTACCCTCGGTATTTTGTTTTTTATTAATAAAAAGTATCCTATGTTACTTCTCATACCTCCAAGAATATGTGTACAAAGTTTCATGACGATCGGTTGAGTAGTTTTTGCGTGAAAGCGTAACAAACATCCCTACATTCACATTTATAATATTAGTAAGCATTCTGTTCTACTACCTTCCCAGCGAGTGCCAGTATCCGTTTACTTGCACAACCTTCAATAAATTTGTATAAAATTGTCATGATGACATCTTCAACTTTTCACCGTGGCTTTGATATGATGAAACCAAGCTCGCAAGTTCTTGGCCTATATTAATGAATGTCATATTTGAGAAAACCTGAGATAGAAATATTTAAAAATATTTAATTTATTTACAGAAGCGTTAACATAAACAAAGGTAAACCATAAAGTTTCATTTTGTTAGCATAAAATCCAAGGAATAAGGTAATAATTTAGATCATTTATTCATAGAGATATGTACCTTAATCATAATTACTATGTAGATAGATTAATAGGAATAAAATATGAGCAAATCTCGCTTCCATTATTCAACTCAATGTTAGCAATATTACTTTTCTGCCAGACTAAATACACCGTAGCTCTACCTATCTCTGGAATCTTTATTTGGCGTATTATTTATTACCGGCCTTCTTAGATGCAGTAAACATTTTTCTCAGAGTTCTGTTCTAAGGAGTTTTCTATCGGCGCGTGTTTATATTGTCTATTGTCTGTTGAGGCATGCACTTATTTGTTAACTTGCGCACGTGTGGACGTGCGGGATATCGCATGACGTCATGTGCTATGCCATAGGCGACATTGACTAACATAATTTTTTTTTTCTCGGGTTTTTACGGTGAGCAGTTGGGCGTGTCCCATGTATTTTGTATTCAATGGCGGGTTAAGGAGGCAATAAAGCTTTAATATTTTTATGATTGTAAGTGTGAGAAATTTGGAGATGTGTATGTACAGTTAGGAATAGGCATAGTGGTTTCCACTGGGCATCTATCACACTTAGATCATCAAAATGTTCGTGACATAGTTAGGCAACAACTTGTAGGAAATGTGTGGTGGCAGGCTTGAAGTCCGCAATGACCAATGAGACCATTCGCACTCATGTCTGTATTCCCCGAAAGGATAGAAAGAGGTGCGTTACTGCACCCACTTTTCTCGGATTGTGTTTTTGTCCCACCCAATAAAGGGCGTGCCCGACCAGTAAATCGAACCCGGGACCTCTAGGTGCCTTTTTTTGGCCCTATCCCACCACACACCCGCCACTGTAACTCCTGTGCTCCAGGATCAATAGCGGCACGCACAGTATTGACGCTGAGCAATGAAGCTCAGCGGATCTAAGGGGACCTAAATTTGTCATTAGGCACCTCTAGGTGCCTGGCATACAATGGTGCCACGAGACCGAAATTCATTAGCATAGTCTCTAACGCAGTAAGCTTGAATGCTTTTATTAGATCGCGGGTTACCAAATGAGAAAATGATTGTGGGAGCGATATTTTTTAGGTTCCATTTTCGTGTAACTGAACAATAGTCAATAACTCCAGTTTTTTATACACAAGACATGTGAGTTCGTCAATGTTTAATGCACTCTGTTAAAATGGTTTCAGGCGAAAATACCGTTGGATTTGACCTTATGATAAAAATAAAAGTATTTTAATTAATTTTATCGTGGGAACGACCTCGGTCAAATTCGCCCAAACTAGTTAAAAAATACTTTTTGCGGTATGTCTCAGTGAAAGTATGTCTTTTAGTTACTTATTCTGATAATTATTTAATTACATTATTTATGCTTCATATACATAAAAGTATAAAGGCGGACTTAATGCCTAATGCATTATCTGCCAGTATTTTTTCTTAGTCTTCAAAGAAAAATTGTGTTTTAACATGTGTGCAAAGCGTATGAATAATTTATATTATGTTAATCAAAACAAATTCATTAAGCTGGTACAGAAATAATTCAAAGAGAACAAACCATAAAAACATCGTTATTACGACCGCCGTTGGAACTCCGCTCTAATTTCAATTGTTTTTATTACGAATTTAAATTTGGATATTTCATTGTATTATCTATCCATAGACATAAAATGAAAAATAACGACTTCAAGAAGGTTTTATTACTTTCTTCCGCTATAAAAAAACAGGTCCAAATGTCTTTATTGCCCATTGTGGAAAAAGTGAAAATAACTTTATCTTTCACTTTAATTGATTTAAAATTACATTTTTATAGCGGTTACCTTGCAAAAATTTATAATTATCAGACATTGTGATACTTATTGCAAGTAGTGATGGTCTCGAGGTTTAGGCTCGCGGTCGCGAATCTCGGCGGTCGCTGGTTTAAACCCCAGGCACACACCTCTGACTTTTCGAAGTTATGTGTGTATTCATAATGATTTATCACTAACTTTAACTGTGAAGGAAAACATCGTGATGAAACCTGCATACCTAAAAGTTCTTAGGAATTACATAGGTGAGTAGTCCACTAACCCGCATTAGGCCAACGTGTTGGCCTAACCCCTCTCAGTTGTAGAGGAGGCCCGGGCCCAGCAATGGGACGTATATGGGCTGATGATTTTGGAATTATTTCCAATCCTTATTTAAATAACTTTTATATGACTGACACTGAAAAATCAAATCTAAAGTGAACGCAACATTTACCAATACTCACCCAGTTATGGAATTGCCACTTACATTGACTTTTATAAAATCCAATCGCTTTAATGTACCACAATTGAACTTAAATTGAAGCAATTACATTATGAATTTAGTTTTTTTAAGATTCAGATTTAGATCAATAATAGAAAGAGCGGCTTTCGTAAAAAAAGAAATCATTCAAAATGTTGTAAATAATTTCGAAAATTGAATACATATGATTTATAAAACGCGGTATAGGCGCGCGGTCGAGAATCTCATGGCAGGTTCAAACCCCAGGCACACACCTCTGACTTTTCGAAGTTATGTGTGTATTTACAATGAATTACCACTTGCTAAAACGCCGAAAGAAAACATCGTAATAAAACCTGCACACCTAAAAAGTTCTTAGGAATTTCTTAGGTGTGTAGTCCGCGCACTAGGCCAGCGTGGTGGACTAAGGTCTAAACCCTCTAAGTTGTAGAGGAGGCCCGTGCCCAGCAGTGGGATGTATATGGGCTGATAATTTTGGAATTATTTCCAATCCCAATTTAAATAACTTTTATATGGCTGACACTTAAGAGTCAAATCTAAAGTGAACGCAACATTTACCAATACCCAGTTACGGAATTGCCACTTACATTGACTTTTATAAAGTACAATCGCTTTAATGTACCTAGTTTAAACTTTAATTGGAGCAATATTATGTATTTGGTCCTTTATGATTCAGATTTAGATCAACAATAGAAAAGAGCGGCTTAAAAAAGTTTGACTTAGAACTAAAAAACAAATACTACATAAATTTCATATTCTTTGTTCAAAATATTAACAATATCGAAAATCGAATACATATCTAATGATGTATAAAATTTAAGTAATCAAGGCAAAAACAGCGTGGGCCATAACTAGTTTTAAATCGTGATGACATTGTGCCGTGTTGACACAACTCATCAACACCATTATGTAAATGTTCATTGAGTAACTGAGCTTAGTCAGTTGCGAATACATTGACGGTTTGTCAGTGAATTAGGCAAGTGAGTCAATGTCACTCGCATGGATTTATGGTTACCTGGTATCTGATGACGGATTATGGTATGCTTAATTATTTGTTTTGTAATGGGATGAAGGACTTAATGGCTGATTAACTGAAGAAGTACATAAGTCTGTAGATTTAACATTAAATTTTATGTATTTTTTTTAAATTGTATTTTTTATTGGCTTTTGAAAATAAAAACCAAATATGATAAATTCTGCGATTGTCCTTTATACTTATGTGTAGAAATGAAAGTTAATATTGATTTGAGTAGACTATGTAGATACCGAGTCATAAATTATTATTTTTTTAATAATATACTTTCGAATTATTTTAGAAATAACTTGATTGTTAGGAATTATATTAATCAAAACTTGTTAAAAGCCCTAAAATCTTTTTATACACCATGCGTATTACTTGTTTAACTTAAATCTACTGAAATATATCGGGATTTTACAGAATTATTTAAATTAATTAAGTCAAAAACATAATGGACCATTCATTTTTATATCCTATAGGTCTCATAAAAAAGCTTCAAGTCTTTCATTAAAATGTACAAATTCAACTCTGTTTTACTATTATATCGGTTGAAGATTGAAGATATTATCCTGAAATGAACGTAAGCTGCTGAGATAGCCCAAGCGGCCTGCGTTAAACAAAATGCCATCTGCAATCGGTATATTTCAACACAATTTTTTGTCATTATTGTCTCGTGAATAGAGTGGTATTGACTCTCTTGTTGGTCATAAATTGAAGCGTGCGATAAAGTAGTTAGGGATACCACTGCTGGTTGGGCCTTTTTTTAAATGATATTTTCCGTAGAAGCACGTAGTCTGAAATCGTGTTGGGTTAGGTCAAATAGGTCTGCGTGATACACAAACTCTCATTTCTAGAAAGTTCTGCATACTGTGACGAGTTGCGGGAATACGATAAATTATGTCGGTTACTCGGCAAATTTTACTTATATAACACGCCGGTTCCGTATAATGGTTATTTCGCAAACGCCTCGTCTTGGGGTGTTATGGAGAAACATTTCACGCAATGTTATTGCGTGTATCAATGGAGGAATAGTTTTCCGTTACATAATTCCTTCTACCACAGGTTCTTGGGACATACCTCCGGTTTATTTTAATATATTTTCGTAATTAATAAAACTTTTATATTAAAAGTTCCACCATCTAGGAAAAAGCCCGCGAACTTTCATTTTGCAACTGTCGTTAAAAATATATTTGTATGGTATAAATAAAAGGGAATGAAGAAGCGAATGCTAATTTTGTAAAGTTCTGCAAAAACATATAAAGATTAAATCCAAATGAATAAAAAAAGAGAAAAATATCGTAAAATACATGATGATGCACATGAAATCATTAAAAAACATTTCCAACCAGTCATTTGATGCAAGACACAGCTTGCTTATTGAATTGTGATTACGACTTACGTAGCAATTAGTAATTGCGTTTGCATTTTGCATAAAATTGTTTGTAGTGAACCTTAGAAAGGCTAGCAAACAGGTCGGACAATAGAATAACATCAGTTATAATTCAGTATACTTTATAATTGTTTGGCTTCTAGTACCAATATTCACAGTGGTATTTTTACGGACTGTGATGATTTTTATTTGCAAATGTTGTTTTGTTCTATTTAAACAGCATTCATAAAATGTTTGCAAAAAATGCTTCAACATCATCATCATCAGCCATATACGTCTTACTGCATGGGCCTCCTCTACAACTGAGAGGGTTTAGGCCTTAGTCCACCACGCTGGCCTAGTGCGGGTTGGCGGACTACACACCTAAGAAATTCCTAAGAACTTTTAAGTGTGCAGGTTTCCTCACGATGTTTTCCTTCATAGTTAAAGTAGGTACGTGATAATTCTTTGTGAATACACACATAACGAAAATGCTTAATTAAAATAATAGATTTATTTGGTGGATAACCAAAGTTAAACTTTAATGACAACCTAAGAGTAGCAAAACCCGAGAAGCGATGCTCAGCGCTCGCCAGCCGTTTTTATTTCACAAACACCCACACTTGAAATGAAATGAAATGAAATGAAATTTATTTCATAAGACATATTACATTTTTGAGTATCGACAGGTCCCAATATAGGCAAGCCCGTGTCTTGGGTCCCTGTTTATTTACATTACCAAAATTACATAATACATTAGCTTATGACAAATCAATTAAAAGTGACACAGTTAAATCATCTTAAAAATATGTTAACAAAAAACATGAAATAGAATAATAAAATAAAATATAAAAAAAAAAAAAAACAACAAAACAAAACACAACAAACAGGTAATTTAAATATGTATCTATATTATATGTGTGTGTGTGTGTGTGTGTGTGTGTGTGTGTGCGTGTGTGTGTTTGTGTGTGTGCATGTGTGAGTGTGTGTTAATTTATTATATTCAATGAATAATTTTAAATATTGAAACCAATATTTGCTAATCACACAACAATTTGTCTCAATGCGGCGATAAATGACCTTATACCAACTGCGGCATGTCGGTTGACGAATTCATAGACCACAATTTACTATTAATAAAACTCTTGGAAACATCAGTACATATATTCACAATCACGCTGGTATTATATTCTATGAAATCCGGTTTTATTCTACCCTTTCCCGTAAATATTGTCAAATCTCTTTTGCCTCTATATCCATGCATCATCATTCATCACATAATAATTTAACTGGCAACATTTATCGAAAAAATTGTACATGGTATAGGTGAATAGAAATACATTTAGTTTGATAAATAGTGCTCAAGTGCACACAACCCCCACGAATCCGGAGCGCGTGCGCTACTCAGTTATTTACTGCTCTCTGCGTGTCCCGTTGCGGCAACAGTTAATGCTGACTCAGTCTGGCCCCATTATGCTCTGTTGACTGTAATGGTCAAACTTTCACTGCGCCCCGTTTGTCGTAGAGTTTTTATTTCGCGTTTTTATTACGAAGCTTGTGACTGGATCTGCAGAAAGGTTCAGGCGTGTTTGAAAGTCTAGCTGCCGATTTTTTTTTCTGATACAAGAAAGTGACTATATAGCACCCGGTGGAAAGTGCAAGTCATCATTAATACATCCAATAATCACTTACTACCATACAGTCAAACTGAGAATGATTTATTTTCAATACATAGAGTTATGTATGCTTGCCTCTGCCTTTTTTTTTACGAAGGAAAGCGCCTTAAGCTCCCCTGTTCGGTACCTCAAGAGGCCTCTGAGGCCGAAAGGGATATGTCGGGGTCTTGCCTCTGCCTTGCTGAGATTCATTCGTGCTAATCTCCGCTCCCCTTTTCTTCCTAATCTTTCTTCTTGTCCTGACCCTCTTTGCTATTATCTCGTGACCATCTATACAAATACCTAAAGACAACTGAGATATCATATTACGAATTGCCACTGGGAACTTACTGACGTAAAAACATTTTTCTCAACGCGGTAATTGAACCTGGCATGTCTCGATCGACGAATTAGTTGATACGATACCAAATAAGTAGTCATTAATTAGTTAACTAATAAATTAGCTCAATATAAATCACAGATTAGTTCGGATAAGCACCAGGAAATCATAAAGTTGCCATTTCAATAAACCTAAAGTTCCTGGTCCATCGCTAATACGCACATTGTCTATTGTAACCGTCTATAAATGGGTCGTTATGGGCATCATTGCTGATGATAGATGGACGTGAGTTAATATGTAGATCATGTAGTATGTTGTTATGTATACCTATTATCTTATGCTTCAATCCTATACTATTCTATTATAGAGCAGTGGCGCTACTTCCATAGAAGCCCAAAGGCGCCGTTCAAAAGCGCCGTTCGCTTTTCAAAATTCCGAATAATTAATCTTTAAGCTTTAAACGTTTATTAAAAAAAAGCAATTTGACATATAAATGAGAATATCCTGACCCGACAACAAACAATTAGGTATAAACTAAACATTACACAATTAACGTGTTACGTTCTTGGGCTTCTAAGGAAATACCGCCACAGCTGTAGTGTAGAGATACATATATGTATGCTTGAATTCACAAAGAAAAGAAAAGAAAACATCGTGATGAAACCTGCACACCTAAAAGTTCTTAGGAATTTCTTAGGTGTGTAGTCCGCCAACCCGCACTAGGCCAGCGTGGTGGTCTAAGGCCTAAACCCTCTCAATTGTAGAGGAGGCCCGTGCCCAGCTGTGGGACATATATGGGCTGATGATGATGATGATGCTTGAATAAAAGTACAAAGGCTTTAAAAACGAGCAAAACGAAACAGAAGTAACTCGGAAACGTTGCATTATTTATTCAGGAAAGCGACACACTTGCGTGACTCATAGTGAAGCGTTTTATCGGTATGTACAATGATCGGTACTCGGACAGTATTAGTTCACATAACATATTTTTATGTAAATAAATACAAGTTTATTTATTTGCATAAAATATATTATGTTTATTTTATTGTTATTAATGGATTTAGGTTAAATGAATATCTCGGGTGATCAAAATTTAGAATTTATTTTGAAAGTATTTCATACGTCTATTGTATTTGTATCGGAATAATTTCAGGATTCCCGTTTTTAACACTAATTTCGTTTATTGGCCAACTGCACTTAAATCCACTTTTCATCACGGTCTGTTTCCTTTTGTGAAAGATTAACAGACAGACTGATTTAGAAATCGCTTTGTTTTAAAACTAGATATTTCAAAACGCAGCGTAAAATCTATAGATCGTTAATTGGGGTCAATGTACCTATTACTGATAGTTTGGTTTGTAACAAATTTTCAAAAACAAATGATTTTGAAATTAGAATTCTTATATGCCAACACGGTTCTCGAAAGAGGTTCATACTTATAAAACATATTTAAAAAATGTAATATAGTGCAAATACATTTTCTCGTTTTAGTATCGTAAAAATTCTAAACATAACATCTTGTTCTAGCTTGTGTTTCAGTTCAATATTAAATAAAAGTTATGGGAGAAAGCCATCGACTCGAACAGAAATTCTAACCAAGATATTGTAGAGTAAAGTAATGGTATTGTTGTGAACTTGTACAGTCCGTTTCCTTTATCTATTTTACCGAGTGCGGTCAGTTTACACGACTTCCCTTGTAGGTCTGCGAAATACGATGTTAACATGGAGAATACAGTAGACAAAAAGTTTATCAACGAAGTCGTGCTGTTAATTTATTAACTTTGCCAGAGTTAAATAAGGAATTAAGCCTTAAAACTCCCGTTAGCTTACTGTTTTATAAGTATTTAGCTTTACATGTTAGGGTTTGTACGAAACTAGTTTTAATACCGAAGGTGTTTTCATTAGTCAAAATTAGGAAGTATAAGAATAGCATACATAATAATATGTTTCTTATCACAAACAAAAAGAATTGGAATACGATTTTTGGACACACAACATTTTTTTTATACTTCGAGTAAAACATACCATATATTATTTACATAGGTATTTATAGGTATTTACAGCCCCATTGACAGCATTGACAGCCCCGTGGCGCAGTTGGCTAGATACAAGCTTGCGAAACGAGAGGCCGCGGGTTCGATCCCCGCACCGAGACAAATGTTTGTGTGATCCACAAGTATTTGTTTCGGATCTGGGTGTTTGTGAGACCGAAAAGTCTCTCGTAGTTTCTGATATCCACGACACAAGAATTGTATCTTAATGTGGGGTCAGAACTATGTATGTGACTGTTGGGTGTATTTATTTATTTACATTTATCGTTGCTTTGTGTCTGATTTTATAGAGATCAGATAATATACATTCTTCATAGTTTTCAAAAGTGATATTTACCAACTGCCCTTTTGCTAAATTTAAGGTTTACCATTATAAAAATGTGATAGCTCTACCTGTAACTTTTTGATCTTCCAATGCGTGTTATCGAGTGAATAAATAGATCGATTTGCAATTGTATAAAAATAAATAGTCTATTATGCATATTACATGAAAGCAATGCTCCGTATTATATAATCTCTAGCCAGACAGTTGTGTAACGTTCAACAATATCATACAAAACATTATTTCAAAATGGTATTAACAGAGCTGTTTATTTTTATTTTCTTAAGTAACCTCGGTAGGCTACGATCACAAACCAATAAGGTCGTATTGGTCAACCGATGCCAATAAATTGGCAATGATTTTGTAACCCTGTGTTAAATGTGACATTTGACAGTTTAAGTTTTTTATCGTAAATATTTTTGAGGTATGGCCTATTTCTTATTTATTAATATCTATATGTATATCTGGCAATATACGTTCCACTGCTGGGCACGGGTCACTTATACAACTAAAGAGGTGTTGATGAAGAACAAAAAGTGTGTTGATGTAAATAATGATTTCATCATCAGCCCAAATACGTCCCACTGCTGGGCACGGGCCTCCTCTACAACTGAGAGGGTTTAGGCCTTAGTCCACCACGCTGGCCTAGTGCGAGTTGGCGGACTACACACCTAAGAAATTCCTAAGAACTTTTAGGTGTGCAGGTTTTATCACGATGTTTTCCTTCACCGTTAAATCACGTAATAATTCATTGTAATTGCAGACAAAATTACACAGTACTACAGAATTGTTTGTGTCACGAAATAAAATACCCGGGACAAGGATATTATCAAGAATTAATTAAAAAATAATAGTAATAACTAATAAGCTTCTGACCTTCTTAATCTAAAAATCTAAAATCTGCGATCAGGCATGCGGTTATATTTTTCATTATGTATTTTTAGGTCGGAAACAAATCTTCACCTCATAACAAGTCAATTACGTTACTTGCAATCGATATCGTTTACGTTTACATAAAACGATTGTTATCTACACGCATAACCAGTGTTCAATTATAAAACACGAACGAAATACTTATGTTTTTCTTAAAATTTCACCCGTAATACTATCGCTTTTGGAATAAGAGGGGTAATGGTTTCTTCGAATTTCTGCAGCCGTATTGAGATTATGTATTGAGATTAGATAGGGTCGCGTTTTACCCTTTGGGTACGGAACTCTAAAAATGGCAAAATATTCTCTATTCTTTCATTTTCATAATAAAACGGTCTAACTTTGTCAGTGGTATAGCAATAGTCTGATTCGACTGTGGTGCAAATACACCGCCTCGACCACGGTGATACTAACATTAGAAATCAATAGTAAGTGAATAATTCCATACTGAATAATAAAAATAAATCATTATTTATAAGCAGTGATGGCCTCGATGTTCAGACGCGCGGTCGAGAATTTCGGCGGTCGCAGGTTCAAACCCCAGGCACACACCTCTGACTTTTCGAAGTTATATTATTCACAATGAATTATCACATGCTTTAACGGTGAAGGAAAACATCGTGATAAAACCTGCACACCTAAAAGTTCTTAGGAATTTCTAAGGTGTGTAGTCTGCCAACCCGCACTAGGCCAGCGTGGTGGACTAAGGCCTAAACCCTCTCAGTTGTGGAGGTGGCCCGTGCCCAGCAGTGGGACGTATTTGGGCTGATGATGATGAAATAATTTGCTAAGCCCCGACTCGATATCTATCGATCGATCGATCACGGTCTTTTAACACCCTGTATACATACGTAGTATACATCAATTTAGTAATTGAGGTTCAATAAAGCATTACATGATGGAGTGGTTATGAACAGTCAATAAAAAACCTGGTATGTTAAATGTTTTAGCACTTCATTAGCTCGTTTAGCTCATACGTTATTAGTATGAATTATTGGCTTAATGTTTGCACATTTGTTCTAGGTGTGTTTCGTTGCTTAGTTGTAACTTGTAAGGTTACTTTAGAACATGACACATACATACATAAACTCACGCCTGTATTCCCCGAAGGGGTAGGCAGAGGTGCATTTCTGCACCCACATTTCGCCAAGTATGTATCAGTCCCACGTAATAGGGGGCGTGCCTATTGCCGTTTTTCGGGCACATTTCCAGACTCCGTGCTGTTACCGAGAAATTCCTAATGGAAAAACCCAATAACACTTTGCCCGACCCGGGAATCGAACCCAGGACCTCTAGATCGCACGGCACATACTTGTACCGCGAGACCACGAGGCAGTTTAGAACATGATGACAACCTTAAATTTTATTTATGGGGTAAACCCCTCAGACTATCTATGCAATAATCTATGGATTGTGTTTTGGCCGAAAACAAGTACAATTAATGGCTGCCTCGTGGTCTCGCGGCACAAGTATCTAGAAATTCCGGGTTCGATTCCCGGGTCGGGCAGTGTTATTGGGTTTTTCCATTAGGAAATACTCAATAGCAGCATGGAGTATGGAAATTGGAGTCTATTACGTGGGACTAATACATACTTGGCGAAATGTGGGTGCAGAAATGCACCTCTGCCTACGCCTTCGGGGAATACATGCGTGAGGTTATGTATGTATGTAAGTACGATAAAAATGGGTTCACGATCTTGACCGACTTTTATTTACGCTCCAAATTACGTTTACTACACTTAGAATAATACGTAAAAACAGGTACAGACCATTCCTCATCAACAAATTATACTCGCAAACCACGAAACATGGCTACGTTCCGCCTTTTGTTACCAACGCGTTCCTGTGTTTACTTAAGTATAAAAATACTATAAAAGTACTTACAATGTAACTGGAAGGGCTGTGTCGCAATATTTCGGGAGCTAACGGTGTGTATGGGAGCGTCGACCGGGCCAGTCGCGCCTTGAAGACGAATATTGTGTGACGCACTGACTGTCGAGATGTGATAGTGCTGATGAAAGGTGCGTTTACCTTACGGTATTATGTGTAGTGTTTTTAATGCCTGTATGTTTTTATGGTATTAAAAAAAACGGAGAAAGGTTGTATATGTCATGCGAAGTTAAATGTTTGTGTGTAAAGATTTTTAAAGGGTTAGCTCCTTGACCAATAGTTTAAAATAATTAGTTTACGTCTTGATCTTACGGTTAAGTAAATTTGATATCCATTTATCTAAAGAATGAAATTAGTGATAGAAATTTACAGATTCCAAAAAATACAAATGTTTATCCATTTTTTCTTATTTTTTTTTATATCAATGAATTAGATTTAAAAACGTTTGTTTTAATGTTAAAAGTGAACCTAGAAAAAATGGGCTAAGGATATATTACTTCGATGAACAGAAATGTAAACGTATCATTATGTCAATTTTTTAAACGTACCGTAAAGTAAAACTACTTATGTTTATTAGTAATGTCTTTGCCCGATGGAATATTTATCTCTTCTTAATTTAATAAGTTCAGAGGGTATAGCGAATTATTATTTTATTCTATTTTTTTATTTTATCATAATAACAAAGAATCTCTTTACATAATTCCACTGCTGAAAAGCGCCTGTTAAAAAAAACAGAGTATAATGTAGTTTGTCCTACCATAATGCGTTAATTCTACAAGTGACAAATAACTAATTATGTCATTAAATAGGGTTTTTACTATTATAAGTATTAACTAATTATATTATGAATACTCTTTTTACTACAACTCAAGTATTATAACTCTACGTCGCGCCGTGGCTTTTTATCTTATTAAAAAGCTTTCAATTAAAAACATAATTTGGTGTCATAAAATCAAGTAGCGTGGTTTATAAACCAATAATCAGGACTATTTCATTGCCTCATTAGTTTCCACTTTGGGAAAAGTATTTATTATTTTTTAACCGCCTGTAAAATATAATCCCAAGCTTACCATGCCCGTAAACGTACCGCTAATAAAATTCTACCCAGATGAAAGTAAACCGTATGCTTTTGTTGTTAAAGTTAAAAGTGAAATGAATTTTAGATTATGACGTTAAACTTCAGAAGGTATGGTAAGCGAGTACGTATGCGGACTAGGAATGGATTTATTGATAGCAACGTCGTAGATAGCGGTCAATAGAATATAAAACAGCTCTTTATAAACCGTATACGTATGTTTGATGGAGACATGAAAACGATCAAAATTATGTACGGCTATGGGGTCTTTTACCTCACTTTGTTTTATTGAACCCTATTGTCTTTTGTTCGTCAAATTCGGATCGCTTTTATTCATGTTCTTTTGTTACGATTTTGGTGTTGTTTGTCTTGGTTTATTTATTTTGTAATGACTTATAATTTATTGTCAATAGTTTTATTATTTATTATAAATTCAGCATAGTATTTTTAACCGGCGATGACGCATGAATCATTCTTTCCATTATAATCGGCAACTAACGTCTTTAATTCCGGGTCAATTTTTATTAAAAAAAAAAAAACACGGCAATTATGAGTTTTTAGTCCTCTACCATGGTTACGGAAGGTCTCCTTCATCTAATTTGAGCAATCCTTAATACATTTGTGGGTTTTATGCAGAAATACTTTGGAAGAAGTAAAAGTGTCCCCGGGCTTAGATAAGTTAAAAAATATATATTTCATAAATATGAAAAAATTTCATCATAATTTTCGTGTAAAAAATGGTACCTCCCTGATTCAGCTGCATATCTCCCGAAATGGAAAACACTGTTGTTGTTTTAAACTACCATTAATATTCTAACTGTTCAATAATATTTTTTAAACATAAACATATTTTTTATTATTGAATAATACAGCCACGTGGTGCGATAAACACCTAAAGGGGAAAGTGTGCCAGTGAAAGTTTGGCACTAGCCTGTTCGAAGGTCAGAGATGCCACGCTCGATCTGAATAGGTATTAGCATGATGTATACGTGCCACAAATTAGTTTTGGTGCTATTTTTGACGTTTAACTTTCGATTTTTTCAAAATCATATCAGGTTATGTTGTATTGGAGCGAGTTTTTTTTCTTTATTTAAAGAGCTTAATCTAGCTTAAGACTATGTCGTCTATACAACTTCAAACACACTAACTTCTAAGTCTTAATGCTACTTTAGCCAATTTAATAAGTATCTTAATTTCTTTGGATAAGGGGTATGCCAAGATGCTATTACATCCGCCAATACCTTCCAAAATTGAACGATGTTGAACTCGGTGATCTTCATTCCGAAAGCTTCCATTGAAATGTGGAAAACATCTTCTAATTTGTCACATGTGGAAATTAGAGGGAGTTTTATATGGAATGTTCAGTAGTTTGCACTTTAATACGATAATGCTGATCAAATCATAATTAAAAGAGTTATGTCAGAACTAATACTGTTAATGTTATGTTTAATGACCTTCTGAAGAAGAGACGAATTAGGAGTATCCTTAACGAACGTGAATGCATGAAGCAATTGATGAATGTAGATAAAACCAGTGTTGCGAAGTTGAGATGTAGGTACAGTCTACCTGTACACAGGTACGTACATATATAGCTAAATGTATACCTTGTCATCTAAGTAAATTCGTGTTAGGTACTTAATAGCTTTAATGATCTTTGGTAAATATTTAAAAATTACGTTCCAAACGAAACACGTCATGGCGAATTTAAAGTATGGATGTTATTTGCAAAACATTGTTTACCTTCCAAATGAGCTGTAGAACAGTTTAATAGATACGCTGAATTGAGCTCGTAAAGTATATTTACGGACGTTGAAATTGCAGATCTCACGTAAGAATAACAAAATCTATCGATATTTTAGACACAAACCACATACTTACTATGCATATTACTTTGGTATATAAAAGAACGGAAAGCAGTACATCCGAATAATAATAAAAAAAAAATGGGTGCGTTTACTTATGTACGCGCGTGAGAAGTTATACTTTTTTTCATCATTTCTTCATAACGCGCCTAAAGAAGTATAACTTCAAAAAAACACAAGGTTTAAAATAAGTTTTTTTTAGTAAACCTTCCATGAAAACACTTACAATTAATTATCTGCGACCTTATATGACTATTGTAAGGCTTTCTATAAAATATCAATAAATAAAGGCCGTGATTTGTGTACTTTAATATCGCAACAAGCCCGCCTGACGTTTTATACCGAGCGTACATTCTACCACAGAGTCGCCTTGACCCGTGAAAACATTTAAAAACCATTAAAGAAAGACCTCGACTTTTCTTTGTACAATTTCCTCATTCGTAATGCATTTTGACGCTTTGGTATTGGACGACCAACAGGAAATTATTACCAGAATGAGGAGAAATTTTAATATCAAGTTTTAAGGAAGTTATTAAGAAATATCGTATATATTTTAAATAAATTTCATATGATATGTACGTATCGTAAATTTCTTTGTTTATGGAATAACAGACCAAGAGACGATGGAAATGAAGCCAATGCAATAATATTGGGCATTTTAAGCTCGGTAATAGAGTGGATTATACCTAGTGTTATTTGATACGGGCCTGTTTGTAAAAGGCAAATGTTTTTGTGTAATATTCTGTACTAAAACTTCGAGCAGATCCATGTCCATACAAAAACTTATTAATATTTATCCGTGACCGCTTCGTAACCCCGCGGTACAAGTACCTATGTGCCGTGCGATCTAGAGGTTCCTGGTTGGATTCCCGGGTCGGGCAATGTTATTGGGTTCTTCCATGAGACAACTCTTAGTAGAAGCATGGAGTCCGGAAATGTGCACGAAATACTAAAATAGGCCACCTATTACGTGTGAAATGTGGGTGCAGAAATGCACCTCTGCCTACCAATTCGGGGAATATAAGCGTGAGGTTATGTATGCGTTTGTTTCAGATAGAAAATGGCAACCACCGTTCTCCAACCCGAAGAATGCCGCAGGGACCACGCGCCCAAACCCGACATCATCGACTCGCCTCGTCTGACTGACGATGAAAGGGTCCAGAAACTGGAAGCCAAGGAGCGGGAGACGGGAGAC
Organism: Hemaris fuciformis; assembly: GCA_907164795.1. Classification (NCBI taxonomy): domain Eukaryota; kingdom Metazoa; phylum Arthropoda; class Insecta; order Lepidoptera; family Sphingidae; genus Hemaris; species Hemaris fuciformis. The sequence continues at coordinate 4,147,188 of OU015455.1, read as the reverse complement.
CTGCCACCTGAGCTCAGGGAGAAAGCCAGAGTGGAGCTGAGAGAGGAGCCAGCGTTGAGGGAGCAAGCCTTGGCGCAAATGAGACACTTTATTGAAAAGCATCCCGCTATCAAGAAATGTAGAACTGGTGAGTTGAATGATTGATAGAATAAAAACTATTATTATCAGTCACAAGAGATCCATAGGTGGACAAAAAGACATGAAGAACGACCTTTTAGAAATTTTCTTGGCTATACAAAATAGTGAACTTTAAGCTAAGGCGGTGATTAAGGCTTTTATGTTAAAAGTGCGAAATATGATGACAAAATTCTGTCGGGCTAAATAGTTTTATACTTTATATGTTGTTAATTTCACAGTTTTTCGATCAGACTTAGCTAAATATAGACTGGCATAAATAAAAATTGTACAACAATATAAGTTTTGAAACAATGAAATACTTGCCCAAGAAAATTTATAACCAACGTCGCCCTTAACTCCGTGAGAATCTTGGCTTACGTATTCACATCACATTAAGTGATATGTAAATAGTCTATCCGTCCGTTCGTTCGTACATTTGTACGTGCCCCAGTATCACCTCTGTAGAATATTATGTGGGTAGTACGGACACGAAGCTAATTGTGATGCAAAGGGACAATGGAGGCATGAATTGTTTTTAAGATTACTTCGTCTTTAATATCTATGATATGTTTTGTGTTTATTCTGGAATGATAAGTAACTAGGTACATATTATTCTTATAGTAAGCCATTTTGTCCGTATTGATAGATCGTAATCCTAATACACTATTTGCTGGTCGTAAAAGGTTGCCACCCGGAAAACAAACACCATAAGTAAACTGTCAAACTCCCAACAATGACAAATATGCAAGAGTCAAGAGAGAGACAAATATTCAACATCATTTGTACCTGGTAATTGTAGTGTTGTGTCGAAAGATTGATTGTAATAGTTTCTCGTCAGTCGAAGCACTGCATTTATTATCATACCTTGGTAGGTCACTTGCTAATGTTCATTCGTAATTTTTTTATTCAATCGTAAGGCTGTGCAGTCTTTCGTTCATCCTAGTGAATAAAACATACTTAAACAGTACTATTTTTTTAAAATTATAATAAATTCCTAAATCTCCACGAAATTAAATACCCTGATATAATCTGCTTATTTTCAGACTCTCCATTCCTGCTGCGTTTCCTTCGAACCAAGAAGTATTCGATACCGCAAGCGTGCTCGATGTTGGAACGTTACTTGACCATCAGACAGCTCTACCCCCACTGGTTCCAGAAGCTCGACCCACTAGATCCTAAGATTGCGGCTGTTATCGATGCTGGGTATTTGGTACCCCTACCGAAAAGAGATGCTGAAGGACGAAGGGTTGTGCTATCCTGTATGGGTATGTAAAAGTTTCAGTAAACTTAAATGCTTTGCCATTTTGTTCAATCGTAGATTTAGAATTTAATGCATCGGTACTTAGGTATGTAGGTAATGCAAGAGTTATACCTAAATGAATACCCCCAACAATACATAGTTCTCACTCCACATTAAGATACGAGTCTTTTGTCGTGGATATCAGAAACTACGAGAGACTTTTCGGTCTCACAAACACCCAGACCCGAAACAAATATTTGTGGATCACACAAACACGCGACCTCTCGTTTCGCAAGCTGATGTCTAGGCAACTGTGCCACGGGGCTGTTAAACTGTATAAACTTGACGGTCTGAATTTAATTTTCTTTTTGAGTATCGCTGCTAGTGTTATATTAAGATTACTTTCTTTTATCCATGTTTGCCGTCAATCATGGGTGTGCAGAGCAAGTCCATGTTTAGCAGTTAGGTGCATATAGATAAAGGATCATCATCATTATCAGCCTATATCCGTCCTCTGCTGGGCACGGGCATCCTCTAACACTGTGAGGGTTAGATAAATGATATATAGATTAATTGTAAATATTGTAGGTCGCTTCGACCCTCACCTGTACGACAGCTGCGTGATGGCACGAGTCCACTCCATGATAGTGGAGCTGTTGTTGGACGAGCCACGCTCTCAACTCCTCGGATACACGCATGTCAATGACGAGGCTGGCATGCAGATGCCCCACGTCAGCCTGTGGTCTCTAACTGATGTCCGTCTAATGTTGCATTGTATACAGGTAAGAAGCATTTCGATACTATAAGTACCCATATATTCAGATACGCTCTTCGGTTTTATAGTCTAGTCAACAAGTTCAAAAACGTGTTAAATAGAAATAAAGCTCCTAAAAATATGTGCCATACCTCATTCGATTCGGAATGACGTCTAGAAAAATGTTTTTTAAGGGCATATTAGCACATAAAAAATTGCAATAGTTATTAACAAAATAAGAAAAAAAAAGAAGGTATTTAGTTTTTCATTAATAACTTTTAAAATAATGATATTTAAGGAATTATGAAAAAAGATCCTGAAAGAGGAGGAAATTTCCAATAAAAAAGTCCTTACTCCCGGAACTCTATCTATATTATTTATAATTTTTATTTAACGCTGGAAATACGGCTCCGCGAGGGCGTTACGGCATAGGTGCGGCGTCTAAAAAGCCGGTATATCACCTAAAATAATTTATTTCTAATATTAAATAACAATTTAAAAATTTTAATAAATTATGGTGTAATCTAGACACTTGAACGAAAATAACCACGGCGAAAAATATTTTTTTTTACAACTTTTCAAAAAGTTACACCATTGTTAATTAACTAATGTTTTTCCAATCTCTGTTTTTATAAATTAGGGCATAAAAGTTTCAAAAATTAGTCTAAAAATATTTCGCTTCGTGGAGCTCTTCTTACTTAGGTACGTAATAAAGTTATGCAAAATTTTTTTATTAAAGTTTATTATTTTGTTAATTATATTTTTTTTAAATAGATTAAAAATGAAATTTCTAAAAAATGTTATCAAAAAATTTTTTTTCAATGGAATAACAGTTTTTTTTTTATAAATAATTTAATTGTTTATTAACTTAACAATTTGTTAAGTTTTCGAAAAAAAATATAACGGTTAATATTATTTGTTTATAACAAATTGTTAAGTTAATAAACAATTAAATTATTTATAAAAAAAATATATTTCTCTGTTATTCCATTGAAAAGGGTCAATGATGATTATTAAGAATAAAATAATTTCTTAACTAATTATTTAAACAATTGAAATATAAAAAACACGATTATAAACAATAAAAAGAAATATGTAAGATTTTTTTTTCTTTTTTAAATCATCATTTTACCTTTGCAATAAGATAGTAAAAAAAAATTTTTTTTTAATCGCAAAATAGTCTATTTGTTTATAAACAATTTCTTAATAAATGACGTAACATTTTTTTTCCAATGTTAATTAATACCTATATTAGACGCAAAAACAGCAATAATAAGATATTACCAAAAAAAAAATGTTTTAATAACATTTTTTAGAAATTTCATTTTTAGTTAATTTAAAAAAATTATAATTAACAAAATAATAAACTTTAATATTTTTTTTCTGCATAACTTTATTAAGTATTAAGAAGAGCTCCACGAAGCGAAATATTTTTAGACTAATTTTTGAAACTTTTATGCTGTAATTTATAAAAACAGAGATTGGAAAAACATTAGTTAATTAACAATGGTGTAAGTTTTTGAAAAGTTGTCAAAAAAAATATTTTTCGCCGTGGTTATTTTCGTTCAAGTGTCTAGATTACACCATAATTTATTCAAATTTTTAAATTGTAATTTAATATTAGAAATAAATTATTTTAGGTGATATACCGGCTTTTTAGACGACGCGCCTATGCCGTAACGCCCTCGCGGAGCGCTATTTCCAGCGTTAAATAAAAATTATAAATAATATAGATAGAGTTCCGGGAGTAAGGACTTTTTTATTGGAAATTTCCTCCTCTTTCAGGATCATTTTTCATAATTCCTTAAATATCATTATTTTAAAAGTTATTAATGAAAAACTAAATACCTTCTTTTTTATTATTATTTTGTTAATAACTATTGCAATTTTTTATGTGCTAATATGCCCTTAAAAAACATTTTTCTAGACGTCATTCCGAATCGAATGAGGTATGGCACATATTTTTAGGAGCTTTATTTCTATTTAACACGTTTTTGAACTTGTTGACTAGACTATTACTTCGGTTTTTTAATATTGGTTTGGGGCGGTCGTCAAACTTACTTCAAAGCCTGGGATTAACAAAATGCGTGTAGAAAACTGCCAAACGCCATATTAAAATAGTTGTTGCAGAGCCACGCTATGGATAGATTCGATTACAGTACAAATGAGAATGGCTCATATGGTATGGTACCATTGTCTCAAAGAACGTTGATGGTGGCCAAGGTTAAAAACCATCACAGCGACCTAATCAAGTGTGTTGCTGGGCCTAGGGGATCAGCTCATGTAAATCTTCATCATCAGCCCATACACGTCCCACTGCTGGGCACGAGCCTTCGCTATAGCTGAGAAGGTTTAAGCCTTAGTCCACCACGCTGCACACGCGTGCGAGTTGGCACTGTATGTAAATCTTATATAACGTAAATTATTTCAACAAAAAGTCTATGTCATCATTAGCGGGGAGTTGAGGGATTTTTAGCGTTCGAATCAAAATTGGAAACGAAATGATATTAATGTCATTTTAATCCCAGTCAATAATTAACGTAAATTGTAAGTTAAACGACAAATAACATACGAAATAATATGCTAAACTATTTTTTTTCAGAACTCTACCCCAATGCGTCACAAATGCACCCACTTCGTGAATATACCCCAATATGGCGTCCGCTTCTTCGAATTCGCCGTGTCATTGCTTAGCGATAAATTAAAGGATCGTGTTATGGTAAGAAAAGGGAAAACCAATTTAAAGATTTTAATTTCAGAACTGATTAGCATAAGCATAAGAATTCTTAACCTGAGTTCTGACTCATGTAGATACAAACGCATATAATCTATTCTGAGTTAGGTATATTCCCATGTCCAACTTGTTTTCAGTTTCCATAGAGTCGCATGCATATTGGTCGGATGTCCAACAAATTCTTGTACAAGGCCATTCGATGTCAGACACCATGGAATATATAATTTTTTGGCTTTATTAAATATTTAACACCTAAAACAAAGATAATTTATATATTTATATTTATACTCGTCGTTTGCTCTATCTTTGCCAAGTTCCTTTTTACAGTAAGTACCTACACAAAATGAGTTGAATTAGACACTGAAGAAGCATAAAAAAGTATAGATCTAATATGCATGATGTATTCTGAATATTCATTTCTATCTTTACTTTGAATATGATATGTCATATTCAAAGTAAAGGTAGATAAAATACATATTTTAATATAAGAAAAGTTATTGAATCTCACATAGAAAATAATTAAAAGTAATTATTTTTTACAGGTCTTCTTTAGGTGTACTATATATATGTTCTAAAATTAAAACACATTCCTCTTTTACAGTTCCACCGCTCAAGTGATGACCTGACCAAGCATGTGGACCCTGCTATTCTACCCAAGGAATATGGAGGAACTGTTCCATTAAAAGACATGATAGAAGAACTCAAACGTAAACTTCTGAAGCAAAGAGATGAGCTTCTGGCCTTAGATGATTTAAGCATCGACCTCTACGCCCTAGAGAAGAATGATCTTACTCAAGACATACATTCGACTGCCGGATCCTTCAGAAAACTCGAATTAGATTAGTTTACTTAATTTAATGTGTATTATATTTACTGATAATTTAACGATTTTAGCTACAAAAAATCTATAAAATTTATAAATTCAAAGTTGGACTGTAGACAAAACGAAAACAATTACAAAAATGTAAGACGGGATGAAAAAAAATCATTAATTGATAAAAAAAAATACCTCTTTTAATTCCCGTAAATTATAATATAGCGGCATAAAAAATATTTATATTGAAATATCAGCGCCAATGGCACCGTATCAAGCCTGTAATATTTTTAATTATGGTGTTTCTACATAATCATTCAACATATCAATGATAAGTGTGAAGTTAGCCGAATACAGTTCTCCATGTGTGGACGCCAAATTCGAATTGATCGATTCCGTGTAGGTTACTTTTCAATTTCATATTGGATTGTCACAAAAATGAGGTGTATATGAATATTCAATGTATTTGGTATCTTATATTTTTAAATGGTAAGTTTGTTTGCAACTAATACGTAATGCCTCAAAAACATTATTGCTTTGCTCTGGTTTTATGTTGCTTTTAGCAAGGCAAACTGTTTTGTCGATCGTTTGTCTTATAAATAGACTATTATGTATTTTGTAACATAGATCTCATGGTGTATAAGCAAAATCAATTCATTAATAGGTTTAATGTTATTTATAGAATATGCTTATTTGTATGAAAAAAAAAGAAACTTTTGCAGAGTGTCACGTAAGTTCATTTCTATGGTAACACTGCTGCGAACGCCTTTACTATAATTATTTACTTTAGTAGCTAGAAATCTAGTGGCAGCCGTCGGTGGTGTCACGTTACCATTCTTGAACGAGAATGATTTCGTCCAACTGTTTTTTTTTCAAATATTGTTTGTCTAATGAAAAATAATTTATATAATGTTGCCAGCACAACTTATGTAAAAATGGTGTTGTGGATTTGTGAATAAAGTGATCAATATATTTTAATGAAAAATGCGTAATGCCAATAATTTTGTAACATTAATTTTAATCTACGTTATAAGATGGCTTTTGTATTCCTCTATTTTAATGAAATATTATAAACACGGTTAAATTAAAGGATAATAAATAAATCACTGGTGCCTTTTATTTAATACATTCCATAATAATATTTTATTACATATACCTACTAAGTATTTTCTAAATCTTAATATTGAGTTTTATTATAACAGTAAACGGAATACACGTCAAGGGTTAAATTAAATGACTATCAACATAGGCTTATACCTATAGTTAAATACATAATTCATTAAAGAAAATATTTTCTTCGTGAAATTACTTTTGAAACAAAAGTAATTTTAAAATTTCTCAATTAGTTTTTTAATTTATTATTTTGTGACATAAGCTGTAAATAAAAAGAGAATACCTGTTCATCATAAAATGTTCCAAGCTAAAAGAATAGACAACAGACAAGCATAGACACGTCCACATTCCATAGACTACAGAACGACCTTGAAACGCTGCGAAGTGTCGCTATCTTCTGTGTAGTTTTTCCCGCAGTTTGGCGTCCACATAGATTGATAAAAAATTGTATCAAGATATATTTTCTATGTATTTAGATCAATAGGACGTTTGTTTTACCTTATGTTTTGTATTCTAGTGACGTTTTAATGTTACGATTATGTTATTTTAGTGAACGATTCATATTTTTTTGTGATTTTGTGGTGTTGTAGTAAACACAGGGACGGGATCTCGGCCCCACGTCTATGACTTGTTGTAAGTATTTAGGCTATTATCGACAATATTACGTATTTTCCCAATACGAATGTACATAAATGTGGTTTATTTCGAACTTTTATCGGGATATAAACATACATTAACCTCATGAGTTTGGTTTTGTTTGCTTACAAATGTAAAAAATGTATCTGCCATAATTCATGCATAATCCTATTGTAAGTAAACCACGAGTGCGAGTATATCACATCAAGTGCCGCATTTATCTGTTTTTGAATTTTTTTGACTCGTCGGAAGGAATTATCGGGATACGCGAGTGAAATGTTTGAAATTGATTGTTTTCTAAAACACAGGCGTGTATATTTCACTTTGTTTTGGGTACACGTAGCGTACAATGTTTTTCGTGGTGGTAATCAATAAAGATTTGTTTGATAAACTTACTACTGGTCCAAGTGCATGTACATTGACGAATTGTGAATCTGCTAATTTTTTAAGGTGCTGTTCAATGTAATAATTCATTCGTTCAGTCTAACTCCAATCAGTTATTAGCAATAGACAAAAAATTTGAAATAAGAATATTCTTTTTTAATCAGTATTTTGAATATTTATTTAATAAAATCTCACAATAATCCAGGAAAGATGTAGCAGTAGATCTTTATTTAAATGTTTCATAGTTTCAAAGACTAAATTATTATATTTTAGTTTATTTTCAAGGCTTACACCATTCTGGCCACCTATGAATCAAGTGTAGTTTAGACTGCTTGTGAAAATACTAGTCATGGTATGAAAATCTGGATTGTGCATTTGCAAGTTATTAGCCCATGCAATATAAACTTTGAATTCATATTACTTACATACTGTCCAATGATACATCCCCAGATCAGATTTTAACAAGAATGTCTATAGAGGCATCATAATGAAATATTGGTTTACATAACATTTCTTAATTATCTAAGCCAATTCATACTTATTATTACCATTATTGCACATCTTGGGAAACCACTTGTAGCATCAACACATGCATGTTCGTAACCATTTTTCTTTTGAAAAAGCTGGAGAATAAACACTTACGATATAGTGAGTTATTGGCAGTGAGTTCTAATCGATTGCACACCTCAACATTCGAAAGTGATGTGTGTATTCATAATGGATATTAATTACATATTTTTACAGTGCCAACAAATATTTTTCGGCCGAATATGTGAATGTGTCTTTTATATGTATTTAATTTCATTTCATAATGATATTCCTGCCATAGAGTTCTGAAATATAAGACGTCTGATGAGTTGCACTCTGTGGGCTTAACTTTCAGTTGTAGAGAAAGCATAATATTATTACCTGCAGTTTAATGATACATATTAAAATCTATTTTAATTGTATGAAGTAACATCTGCTTGTTATAATAAACCATTTTTGAAGTATCATTAATATAAGATTAACTATAGCTTACTGTACTATATGTTTTTCTTGTATTTGTGTAATATTACACCAACCTGAAATAAGGCAGAATAGTGAGCCAAACCCAATCTCCCACTTAGAGAAGGCCCATGCCCAGCTGTGGGACAAATATGGACTGATTTACATATGTAGGTACATACATACATACATACATACATACACCACAAATATCCAGATGACATGTTATTATGCAAAGGACTACTGCACATTTAAAGACATAATTTTTAGGTGTCAATAATGCATTCATCATAAGTCAGAGTTAGTCGATTATCTATGAAAAATGCAATTTGCTCCTACCTCTTAGCGGGCTAGTATGTATTGATGGATGCAAGATCAGGGTATCTTGCCTTTGAAACTGTATGAATACCATTTGGCTATGGTTGTCATGTTGTGACAGCACAGAAAAAATGTGTATTAGCACTGTATATGCTCCACTGCTTAGTAAAGACCTTTTCCACAATTCCAATGAGTAAATGGTCTTTTCCTAAGAGGAATAAGACCATTTACTCATTTGGAGGCTGGTATGACTGTCATGACTGCTCAGCAGTTACCACAGTTGTTTCTTGGCAGTTAACATCCTATTTAAACTGCACTGTACTGCAAATACAGGTGCAGTGTAGTTATTTTTTGCCATTGATGTGAATTTATCTGTTCAACAATTTTTTATTAATTTAAGTAAGTATTGTTTAATTGGAAAAAGTTACTTATTCATAAAATCTAAGACTTATAGAGAATAATGTTTTGTGTTTATGTTTGTAGCATCAGAGCAAAAATGCTATTGCTACTTATTTTTAATTTTAAGATGGGCAGCTTAATGTGTTTATATTTCTATATTTTCTTTCTTTGTAATATTTTCAGTAAGTCTACAGTTATATGTATCCTTTTTTTTAACATGATATTAATTTTATTTCATATCACATGACATTATGTAGGTTTACTGTTCTGAGACGGAATGTAGGTTTTAGTCACAAATCACATAGTTTATTAACCAGTGGTGGTACTTCCATAGAAGCCCAAAAGTGTTAAACATTAATTGTGTAATGTCTAGTTTATATTTGCTTATTATGGGGTCTTTATTGAGCAAATTGCTTTAGCTAAATAAAGATTCAAGCCTAAAAATTATAATTTGGAATTTTATAAGGCAAACTGGGCTTTTGGGCTTCTATGGAAGTACTGCCACTGAGTTTAACATATATGTTAGGTTGTAATAATAGTTAGCTGTTTAAAATTAAATCACTTATACATATAATTATTCTTGTCTAAAATCATTTATGATAATAATACTAGCCCCATTGACACTAATGTTATTCAAGACTACTGCTGCAGGTTAATCAACTTTTCATACAACTAGATATTACATTTGTAAATTGGCCTACAATATCTTAATTTAACTTCACTATCATATACACACACACATTATACATTATGATAATTTCATATTTACATTATTTCCAAAATAACTGCATTCATTATATTACTTGATATTATGTATTTGTTAATGTGTTTAATATAAAAAACAGTTATAAAGTTTTTATTGTTAAAAAAAAATAGATCATTATAGAAAATTTTCAGGACTTTTTTTTGGGATGTAATTGTTTCCATGCTGTGACAATAAATAGTAATTTGTTTAATGATCAAATTCCATGCATCAGAAAATTATCAGCAGATTCCCTTGTGATATAGGAATATCACAAGCGGATGTTAATACCAGCAAAATTAACGCCTATTCATTTTTAATATTATATGTATATTTGGTCAATCAGAGATCTGAACTTGGGATTTTTTTTCAACTGAGAGAAGATGCCAAATCTTGACAAACCATTCATTTAATCCTCTCCACCAGTGGTTCACAAACTTTACTGATCTTCCACCTACCTAAGTAATAAAGCCTGCCAAATTTGGGACTAACCTCTTAGCTGTTAAGAGTGCATATGATATTTGCTTCTCAAGGATTACCTAATAGTGTTTTAATTGTTCATACTGTTTATTTATTTTGTTCACAGTCAAACATATTATTCTTTATCTAGCAAGTAGGTGCTATGAAATTTAGTCTCTAATATAATTATGTATGTAATTACATACTGTAATACCTACAAGAACTTAGAATTTTAAAGAGATGGGTGTGTTGCTTCTTTAACTCTGATGAGACAGTTGGTCGCGATCCATAGTTTGGGAAATTATAGTTTATACTTTATTTCTATGCAATTTGGAATGAACTGACCCGCCCGGGATTGTAATATTTTTCGGTAGTATTGACCTACACTGCCCTGCGGCAAGGGGGCGTTAGAATCCCACCACGGTATCCCCTGCCTGTCGTATAAGGCAACTCAAAGGGGCCCTTGGGGTCACTGGGCGCGCTGAAGGGGCAGCGCGTCCTCACTGAAAGTGACCCCGAGAGGCACGGTGGCCTGTGTACGTCGCAGGCACCATCCACAACCGGGACGCCCGAACCAAGCTAGTGGGGGTGCAACTGCGCCCCCTATAACTCCGAGACGGCCGAGACAGTTACGTCTCGGAAGCGCACCGGGCGTCTGTGGATAACGGTGGGCGTTTCTCGCTCACGTACCATGGTCGCTACTTGGCGTCGAGATGGCCTCCGAGGGGTTTTGGTCGGTATGCTGATATAGGTTAGGGATTGGTTAGGGACCCAGCCCGGCACTAACATCTGCGCGGACATGACGTCGCCGCGCGCCGGGCTGGAAAGCCGGCGACACCGACATATGCTTCCCGCCCCCTCCTCCACAGGGCTGGCGGAAAGTAGAGCCATAAGTTGACCTACACGTAAGTATGTCACGTTCCAGGAACATCAGACGTACAGCTTCCAACGAGCCAGTATACTTTTGTTAGCCTAGGATAGGTCATTATTTAAAGGCTGGCAACACTAAAGCTTTTTTGGTGATTATGAATTGCAGCTTCCACTTAACATAGGGTGGTCCACTTCCTCGCTTGCCTTCTATCCTTTAAAAAAATCTATTGACAGTTGGCTAGCGAAACGAGAGGCCGCGGGTTCGATCCCCGCACCGAAACAAATGTTTGTGTGATCCACAAATATTTGTTTCGGGTCTGGGTGTTTGTGAGACCGAAAAGTCTCTCGTAGTTTCAGATACTCAGTATCCTAGTGTGGGGTCAGAACTATGTATGTCACTGTTGGGTGTATTTATTTATTTATAACTTGCTTTTGCCCGCGACTCCGTCCGCGTAGACTACAGGGTTGGGTTCAGAAAGAAAATAAGTTGTAGTCTATTTTATTCCACAGAGTCCTATTTATGTCCATACCAAAAATCGTTCACATCGGTCAAATGATTAAGGCGTGAAAGCGTAACAGACATAGTTATTTTCTCATTTATAACATCTTAAGGGATTTTTTTTAACAAACTTTTAATACAACCTTTCATCCCTTTAATACCTCTTTTCCGCAATAAAAAGTAGCCTATGTTCTTTCTCAGGCTCCAAACTATCTGTGTACCAAATTTCATTTAAATCGGTTCAGTAGTTTTAGCAGCAAAGCGAGACAGACAGACAGACAGAGTTACTTTCGCATTTATAATATTAGTAAGGATATAAATAAATAGCATAGTTATAATTTTAATATTTAATGAAAAATAATCCGCCGTATCTAAAATTACTTTCTAGCACCCGTTCAACTTTTAATTAAAATTGCGCAAAGGTCATTCATTCGCTGCTTATGAGCAATTCCATTAAGCTTATAATGCTTCTAAAACATTTTCAAGCGACCAAGAGTATCGTGTAGCATTTTATTTTTCCTATATATTATTATGTCTTCCTAGTGTAGGAATAATGGTAATGTATTGTAATTTATTCTGAAATTGAACGTTCTTGTTCAGAATTCGCTAAGATATAGAAATAGTGATGTTGTCTGTATAAAAAATAAATTTGTATGTACTTACGTAAGTAATAAATCATCTTTTTGTTATAAATGAGCAATTCTTCTGGTGCGGGCTGTTTTTATAGAGGGTTTAAGCTCAATGCATGCACTTTGTAATTTACGAATTGGTGTTTCATGTTCATTATTATTAGCTATAGGCTAGGTCATCCGCTGCCGGACATGTTGCCTGCATGCAGTGTTTTTCTCCTACCTTTTAAGCACATCAGTTTTTCTTTTATGTCCTCTGAATCTTAATAAACAGTTTTTTAATTGTTTTATACCAGTATCATAATGACTTTATTGACAGCTGTATGCTAGTCAATTTAACTTAATAGTAAACGAAATTTCAAATCTACTAAGTCAGTTTATGTCAGGTATACTAAGAGGCGTACACGCATCTTGACTAAGAACTTCGAGGCGGTGCGCCCTTATTGTATGTGACCCCGAGAGGGGCGGCGGAACAGGTGGCATGTATCCCTTGCAAAGCACAAAACAAAAAAATGCCGGAACCAAGCCAGCAGGGGCTCCTCTATGGCTCAATTTTCGAGAAGGCCGAATCTGCGAAATTATTATAGATCTCGTATGTTTCGCCTGAGAGTTTAAGTATGGCGACGTAAGGATTTTTTAAGTCAGGGACTTGGCTCGCCATTATCACCTGCGCGGATGTGACGTCGCCGTGCGCCGGGCCGGTAGGCCAATAATTCCATCATGCCACACATTCAGCATTCCCACTTCGAGTGCTGTCAGCCAGAGAACTCTAATCTGCTCCCCCCCCACAAACCACGTCAGCCTATTGCGTAATAAACTCTTAGAGAAGGATTTTTCGCTATGGATGTTCGCATAATTGTTTTTTTTGTTAACTTACGAAAATTTTATACATTATTATAAATGTCTTTTGGTTTTCTAAAGATGTTTTATCAATCGTACTTTAATATACATTATAAAACTTGGAGGAATTAGAGATGTCCTCAGTCCTATTGGTTCGAACCAGGGAGGAAAATCAGTGAATAAATAACAATTTTTTTTTCAATAGATTCTATATGTTGTTTATTGTTATTAATAACATAAATTATAATATGGTAAATCGGGTATGTATTCACTGTGTAATTCTATATCCACGTTGCGCCATTTGCGTTTTTAATTCCCACGTAATTGGGGCGAGATTCCGTATTTCCGGACTCCTAACAGTTAATTTCATAATTACTTACGTATTGCCCGACTCGGTAATCGAACCCGTGATCTCTCAATTGTTCGCCGCGGGATCAGTGAGGCTGTCGAGGTATTTTATAAATAACATATTGCAACTACATGTCTGTGATGTCACTATGTGTTTTACGAGATAAAGTGGCAGGGGGTTATTCATATACCTAGGGAATATCGGATGACGACTATATAACTATTCACGAATAGTTACTTGAGAAACGACGAAATCAATTATTGAAATTAATTTTTTGCTAGAATGTTATATGCCTAGAATATTTCGATTGAAGTTAAATTTTTCTTGTAATTCTTATGAGTTTATGTTGATAAATATTTTTACCGATAGATATGATCACTAAGTAGATAACACATTCCGGTTTTGTTCTCTGCTTTGGCTAGTACTTACAAATATTATTTTTAACATCGCCTAGTAACTATGTTTACTTCCAGTTTCAATTTCGCAAAGCGATATATCTATAAATACAATTCTTTTTAGTCAACAGCCTGACCCAGAAAGACAACTTTTTTTTGGTCCCATTGGGTTCGATAATTGCTACTACCCGTATTACTTGCTTACTATAAATACCACGACAAAATATCATCTTTCATTTTCTCTCCTTGTGGTTTACAAAATTTTAATATGAACTATTAGTACGTGAAAGAGCAGGGATGTATTGAGTAGATTATCTGGTAGCTTTAGAAAACGTAACAGGATTATACTTAGAAATGAGGTTGGTGTAACGGTTTGGGCGTCGCGGGTTGAAATCTCGTGCCCATACGGGTGATATTTGTTTTAGAAAATATCCTTAAAAGTTAATACGCATTTCAATGGTGGAAGAAAATTTCACTTGGATTACTTTGTGGTGGACTAAGATCTGACCTAACCAACTGTAGCTGGAGCTCGTGCCCAGTGTTAGAACTTATATGTAGGTGCGGTTATGGATGGTAATGATATCATTGTTGTAAATATAATTTAGGGATTCACAACATCTTTTTTTATCGCAAAATGTTTATTTTAACCATAGAGAAAATGTCTGATAAATATTTTCTTTGTTGCAGATTGGCAGCATGGCGGAAATAGTGTACCCGCAAGGCTGCCGCCCAATCACCGATGACCTAGGGTCAGACGAGCTCGTTCGACGATTAAAGGTACGTTTTTAATATTATAGATTTTTTAAAAGTTATTTTTTAAAACTATACATGTATCGCGTACGTTCACATCATTCGATGAAATTTATATCGGACCCTTGGAATTAAATTATTTGGTGTTTTTCTTTCTAATTGTTGGGTGTATTTTTAATTACACAAAAGTTTTTTGTCAGTTAATTCTATTCGTTGTTTCGTAATAAGTTAGGTTAAAACTCTCGACAATACATAGAAAACTATTTCCGATTTATTCCGTAATATTTCATTTTTAAATCGATTTTTAAGTTACTTTTTATAAAGTTTAAATATACAAAATGTGCAAGAAGAATAATTACAAAAAACAAAACACACTTCGTTTTTTGTAGAGCATATTTTTTAATATCTTTAGAATATTTTAATAAGTTTATCACTATGGTGATTTCGGGCTTTAAAGCATGCTTGTGCAGGTTAATACCTACCTAAAGGGCTGACGATATCGGCGGTCGCCTAGGGCAACGGGGGGCTTGGGGGTGATGGATGAGCGGAGGGGGACTCGCTGGGAAATAGGGAGCGCCAAAATCAAATGAAAAGGACGTCGCGTCATTGCTATAAACATGAAAATTGTATAATGCGTAGTCTGAAGGACATCTGTTTTTACTCGTTTTCAGGACCACTGGTAGGATTTTGGGTATTTTATGTACACACTATCTGTTCATTTATGTTTTTTTTCATTAATAAATGTAATAATAGAAAAGGTCCTATATTTTCTTCAAAGGCCGGCAACACACCGATGATTCCTCTGGTATTATGGGTGTTCATGGGCGGTGTTGACCACTTAAAACCAGGTGGCTCGCTTGCTCGTTTGCCTCTTTTCCAATATTTACAAGGATTTCTAAGACAATATAAGTCCTAGATTTCAGCCTCACAGAACATAGTAACATAAAAAGTAAATATGCTTGCTTTAAATTTAGTAATGATAGGTGTAATCTAAGGTTTCAATCGCGTCATATTTGATTTTCCCGGAAAAAATATGCTTTGTGCTAATCTACTGTCTTTGTCAATTTTGTCCAAATCTGTTTAGTCGTGATCAACATACATCCATACATACATTCGTATTAATAATATTAGTAGGATTAGTCACTGAAAATTATAATTGATATTTTGATTGATTTCCTTCATCAGTCAAGGATTTTACAGATTAGACATTGTAATAGTAATCCTTAATCTTACATCTTGATAACGTTTTGCCAAACCCATTTTTAGGGTTCCGTACCCAAAGGGTAAAAAGGGACCCTATAACTAAGACTTCGCTGTCCGTCTGTCACCAGGCTGTCTCATGAACCGTGATGGTTAGACAAATTTGACAGGTGATGTATTTCTGTTGCCGCTATAATAACAAATACTAAAAAAACAGAATAAATAAATATTTAAGTGGGGCTCCCATACAACAGAGATGTTTTTTTGACCATTAAAATAATATTATACATAAATAGCGGTTGCCGGTTGGGTCCCTCTTTGTCTGGGCGCAATTTCATAAAACAGTAGCTTCTATTAATTTCTAAGGTTGAGTTCCCTTCTTCCTTGCTCAGCCCAAGGAAACACTAGATTTTTCGCGTAGCTTATACTTCTATCTAGGGTCTAGTTACCTTCATCCCAAATTTCATCAAGTTCAGTCCAGTCCAGCCCAGCCCACTGAGCGGAAGAAGTAATAATATAGAAATACACTCGCACACTTAAATATTTCGCCTTCATAATTTAAGCAGGATGTTTTTTTATAAAGTAAGATACTATTGATGTAAAGGCGCACAGATCTCCACAGGCCGAGGGGAGGCAAGGTGACTATAAATAAATAGAACGGAGCCAAGGATACAAAAAAAATTTGCTACACAAAAAAAGTTTACGTATCTAAATTATTCAAGACGTTTGAGTCAGTCTTTATATTAAGTTTTTTTTATTTAATAACGATATAATAAATATTTTTACTAAAGTTTTTTACTTTAATAAAGGTATAATAAATATAAAACACCTTTTCTTTATTGCATTAAGCACTATAAAACTTTATAGCAAGAAAGTATGATTATTCATACTATTATGAGTATTCATCATCAGCCAATATTATACGTCCCACTGCTGGGCACGGGCCTCCTCTACAACTGAGAGTATGATTACGTCGAATAAATTGGCTTGTAACTGGTTTGTTGATTTTCTTTGTAGTCTTTATCTATACTTTTCATCAAGTCTAAAAAATGTATTTAAATATTGATGATGAAAAAGTTACAGCACTGAAACTTAATATCAAATCTTAGATCAAACATTGTTAAACCTCGTTCGCAAAAGAGATAGGTAGTTAATATTGCATAAAAGTTCGCGATTAGGCGATCATTAGCAATCGCAGTTTGTGTCCCATAACTGGATATACATATGCATACGTACATGTTATTAGTTATTACATTACTTATTGTCCCGCTGTTTCACCCGTGTCTTTATACGCGAGATTATAATCGGTCATGTGCCAAATTTTATTCCATATCCGTACACCCGTCCTGGCTTAATTAAATAACAAAAATTCATGTGAACTTTCGTATCTTCTATACTTATTAGATACTTACTTACTTACTTATTATATAAAGGTGAAGTGTATGTTTGGTTGAACACGTTAATCTCAGAAACTTGGTTCGATTTCTTCTTGTGTTGAATAGTTCATTTATCGAGGAAGGCTTAAGCTAAATATTACCACTTTACGACCAATAGGAGCGGAGGAGCAATAAAAAATATCAAAAACGGAAAAAAACCCTTTTTGAAGTATTAACTTCCGCGTACCTAGTTGCGGGAAACATCTTGTTTATATTATAATATTATTACTAGCAGGGTCCTGTATCCATGCCTAAAATAATCCAAATCTTGTACTATACGAAGTGAAAAATACCTACAGTGCAACTGTCGCATCTGTTATATTAGGTACTATAGATTTAAGGCCTTATATAAGTGATAGCTAATTGAATTACTACTTTTTTTTCGTCTCGTTTCCTCCAGCGTAACAGGTCAATCAATAAAACAAGTCAAAGCATATTTAAAATTAACTAATGTTTACAAATAAGATCGGAGTTGCGAATGAAGTAAGATCTGACTTCATTATTCCACATGTTCGTAGAGTCGGCGCAACGCTGTATTGTGAATACTATACAAAGGATGTGGCGTATGAATTTATAGCCAACCAACTGAACTACCTAGTGTTTATCATTTGAGAGAATAATCCTGTCGCAGCATGGTTGTATCTGTATTGTATTGTGAACATCTAATGATCTAAGTATGCTTTGTTAGCCTACGTGGCATAGTTAGAGTTGGGTTTGATTCCGACACCGAAAATAAAATCTGGGTGTTTTTGAGATAGACTTTTTTTAGTTTCTTATAACCCTGAGACCGTTTTTACATTTTAAGTTAATGTTTGTACTATATTAACAACGGTTGTGTTTATAATTTAACTATGTTTATAAAACGGTAACTAGCAACGAAATATAATATTAATGGTACATCATTCCGTTTGTCTCTTACCTCTATACTAGTTTTGTTCATTGAATTTGGAACTTCCATTTCAGAATACAATTACGTCATTTCATTACAGTACCTTTAAAATTGCGTGTCGAATCCCGTTTGAAATTTGTTAAAAGTGGTGGAATTATTAATTATTGCACACCGGGGCAACTAACACCACAACACTAAAGTTTTAAACCTAAAGTTCACATAACACAATTTTTTTTTTGCCTCGTTGACACATTACCTACAACGGAACGTTATAATTATTTATGTGAATGTGCCAAAATAAACAAACGTCTATTTTTAAAACACTTTGCGAGAAAATAAAAGAACACGGCTTGCACGCACACATACACGCCACGCTCGGACGCACACACATACACACGTAACATCAAATGCAAACACATAAGTTGTGCTGACCCACTTAATCGCTTTATTGTTGTGTGTCATAATATTGTAACGTATAAATACTGAATGCAGTTGATAAAGATGAAATAACTTTTAAAATGTTGGTGACGTCATTCATTTGCCATTATTTCGTAAATCATTTTTGACCTAAGGCTACTCTATGACTGTTTCGTGGCCTCGCGGTAAAAGTATGTGCCGCGCGATCTACAGGTCCCGGGATCGATTCCCGGATTAACACGAGAATAAAAAGAATTAATTCAATTACAAAAATATAATTATAGAATTAGCCGTGTTTAAAAATCTCCTGGTATTAATAAGCAGGTCGATAAGCAACAAGCAGTGCTATTCACGGCGTTATTTGATAAGATAAGAAGTGAAGCATTCAGGAGTGTCGCCACTACAGCTTGAATCACATGCGGGACAGCTTCGTGTAGTCCACATATAGAAAGAAGGGCTTTTAAGGCAGATTGGGTAACACACAAATAGTATAAACTGTAAAAGTTTGTTAGTGTGTTTGTACCTACGTTTGTTCTTCACAGTCCAACTGCTGAATCAATTTGAGGAAATTTGCAATCGGGGTATCAGGCATCCTGGATTTAACATTGCTCTTTTTTTCCTAGATAATTCAATCTGACGCGTGTGAAACGGCCGGGCACAGATAATTTGGTACTGATGTCGTATTAATCAGCAATAAGACTAAATCAAAGAGTATAAACAGTCAGGATGGAACAACTATGCATTGCGTCATGTCGTCTGTATGACGAACATGTTTCATTTTTATTAATTTTTAAGTTTCACTTTGTGCACTTACTACTGACTACCTTTCATTTCTCTTCCTACATCTCCATCCTTGGTTTTCTGTAAGAGATCGCTTTGTGCCATAAAACCGCTAATTATAAATAACAAATATTAATTTGGTCTATTATATTCCATAGTTTTTATCTTATGTGTACATTAAAGTTTTAAACAAATAAATGAGTTCATGTTCTTGGTGTCGCAGAACCAAGCCAGCTCGCTTGTAGAACTTTGTGGCTACTGTTAATTCGGCTTGAACCAAGCAGTTCTTTTGTACTTATTTAGACTTTAGATACATTTAATCTTTCATATTTTAAGTGTGGGTCCTTCGAATGAACATTGAAGAAATATTTTCTTGAATCTATTCATCTCTGAGCATTCGATGTCATTGTACGACAATAGATTACCATCACCCTGCCGTGTCAATAAAGGAAGTAAAATAGATATGAAAACATTTGAAACTGGTCCGCAAAAGAAAGTCCGCAAAACATACATGTTATTATATTTATAGAAAGCATTTTCCATTTGGTGCAGATTCTTTGCACTGCAGTATAGTGACTGTGATTTATAACGACTGTGATTAAATAAATCTTGAATTTATAGATCAAGCATGAATTTATTATTTGTGTAAATTACATTAATAGGACAGTTTAAAAACATAATGGCTCTTAAATCTTTGGAAGTTTTCTGAACTTTTCTATATTGTAGTTTGATAGTCTTTATCACACAGTAGACGGTTTTCACGGTTAAAAAAAGAACATACATAACCTTACGCCTGTATTCCCCAAAGGGGTAGACAGAAGTTAATTTCTGCACCCACATTTAGCCAGGTATGTATGTATATCTGCCCTGTGGCAAGGGGGCGTTAGAATCCCACCACGGTATCGCCTGCCTGTCGTAAAAGGCGACTCATTGGGGCCCTTGCGGTCGCTGGACGCGCTGCGGGGGTAGTGCGTCCACACAGAATGTGACCCCGAGAAGGGCGGCGGCACGGTGGCGTGTGTCCTTCGCGGGCGCCCAAAATAGGGGCGCACGAATGAATATAGTGGGGGTGCAACTGCACCCCTTAAAAAACCGAGAGGGCCGAGACGCTCTCGTCTCGGAGGCGCATTGGGCGGCTGCTGAATCATTGTGGGCGCTTCTCGCCCACGCACCGTGGTCGCCCCACTCAGCGCGAAGATAAAAAAATGAGCCTAATTGCCGTTTTGCGGGCAAATTTCCAAACTCCGAGAATTTTTTAATGGAAAAACCAGTAACACTGCCTAACTCGGAAAACGAAACTACAATGTTGCAAGACCACGAGGCAGTTAAAAAATTACAAGAGATCAAAACCTGTATACCTAAGCGTTCTCAACGGGGTATTTTTAGCTACCAGGTGCACTAAGCTAGCCTGATAGACTTATACTAGTAATTAATTCACACTTTGTCTATTTCTCCGTTTACCACGTAGTGATTAATTTTCCTAAGACTTGGAGAAGTCTAGTATAAATAACTGCTCCCTGATAATATTATTTTAAATGCGAAAGTAAATTTAATCTTTTAGTGTTTAGTTATAATTTGCCCGAACTGTTAGATAAGTTGATATGATTATGATTTTTGTTATGATAATATATGTGAGTATTTATAATATAGGGCTGGGACGAACAGTATAATATTATTAACATTAAAAGCAATATTCATCATCATCATCATCATCATGTGAATGGACATATATGTGAGTATTTATAATATAGGGCTGGGACGAGCAGTATAATATTATTAACATTAAAAGCAATATTATTAATGAAATAAAATCGACACAACACAACAAAGAAAATAAATTAATTGTTGACGATAAAGAAATGTAAACTCGAAAGATGTTTTCACGGTACGCCGTGCTTGAAAATCGTTGACCTAAATTGCGAACAAACAAGCTGACTGGAGAGCTAAAAGTCTTCTATTATAAATAATAAATAAACAGAAGTGAAAGATTACGTATAACTATTCAGAGTATAAAATGTAATCAGTCTTCCGTGCTGATGGAAATGGAATAGGCTAATTAGAATTGATAGCCGTACGTGTAGGGGCGTAAATGATGGAAATCTATATCGTTACGGGAATATATCAATAGATAGCCTATTCGAGAGAATGTATACTATATAGATAACTATAACTGAAGCCTCGAGTTAGAAGCATTTTTTTGTCTTGGCACGGCATTGTAACATCGTACCTGATGGTAAACATGATGCTGTCCGAATTGAGTCTGTCATGCCGGTCTGTTACTAATTTATCACGCTATGCTTGAAAAGTCCAGGATATTAGTCACTAGTTTGCTTGTGGGCCAGCAAACTGTTCCGTAGCTAAAAATCAACAATGCATATTTGAATTTTGTAACGTATGTTTTGTTGCCATTGTTCGATTGAAGGAAAACATCACAAGTAAATATACACGAGAGGTTGCCCTAAATATTATAATGAGAAGTCATTCTGCACTAATTCAACATGAATAAAATCCTTTTTTAACGTATTGATCTCGAAGTTACTCTTAGCCATAAAGAAAGGCCATAAAGATTGTGAATTCGATTCCCAACTATTATACATAATATGTATGACTTACGATCGTGCTAAATCCCTAGTCTAATATCTTTAGCCGGCTCAGAAAAAAAAGGTGCGGGATAGAGAAGTAGTTTTCAGTGCGACTCTACTACAAATATGCAAAACATAAATAAATAATGATTTTCATAGCATGCTCATTTATTTTTAAACTAAATATTTTTTTACATTTCGTATAAGAAATACTGCCTGTATGGTTTTTATACAGTAAGCGCTTATTATTCGTATTCGTGGAAGCCAGGGGATTAAATAAGCGACGTGGGCGTTAAAGATGTTACAAGGAGTTCTTGGTACGGGATCGTTCTTTGAAGCAATCTGACGCTTCATCAAGTATTTCTCTTAAGTATTCATGGAAAGTATAATATCAACGCCTTGTAACATTCATGTTATAAAGGGCTGTTTATTTTTGGCTTGTTTATTTCCACAGGAAAAAAAGATACGCTATGCGGGCTTTTAAAGATATCGTGGGTCATAGTGTTTCTTATAGAAGTCGTTTAGCCGGCTAGGAAACGTGAGATTGCGACTTCGCTTCATGTAACGACCAGTGGCGGTACTTCCATAGAAGCCCAAAAGCGTTACACCTTAATCATGTAATGTCTAGTTTACAATTGATTATTGTGTCAGTATATTCTCATTTATACGTCAGATTGCTTTTGTTAAATAAACATTTAATGCTTGTTTATTTAAAGCATTTATTATTCAGAATTTTGTAAGGCAAGCTGGGCTTTAGGGCTTCTATGGAAGTACCGCCACTGGTAACGACATAATGTTAATTTCTGAAAAGTTAATATGTTTTAAGAAATCGCTTTTGTAGTCTATTAAAACAACAATACAAGATATCTTAGTGTGGGGTCATGATTATGTATAATGTGATGATTGCAAATGGGTTTACATTTTGCGTCTGCGATTTACCATTTCATCGGGCACATTTCTAGTGCCTGGGCTTTTGCTAATATATTTTTTACGGAAAATTACAGCCTTTTGATCGATTTCGTTTTCTAAATTTGTGACCTTTTAACAGCGCGTTTAAATTTATACCACGAGAACAACTTAATAGATGTTCATATCTTTAAATAAAAAAAAAAAACAATATGTCAATATGAAAACTTTTCATATACTCGTAACACATGTTATCACGTTTTAAGTGTGTCCTCCGAGGCGGAAAGTGTTTTATTCCCGTTTCATATTTATTACAGTGCGAGATTGAAGAGACTTGTATATTTTTTTGTATCGATTGTACGCGAACGTCTGTCTGTATAGGTGCGCCCCCACCCACTGCACCGGGTGTCTGTAGGCGTAACTCGTCGGGGACATTCCGTGTAATAGCTACGAAGTATAATTTTATTCTTTTTGTGCTACGTACGCCGTGCGAAAGTGCAGGTGCGACAAGACGGCAGTGGGTCGTGGTGGGTGTCTGCTAATTAAATTGTGACGATTCTTTGCGGTTTTTGATTTTATGATGATGTATACGTATTCTCATGACGCAGTCATTCGCCACATAATATTAAATATGCCGTTTTCGGGTACGTTTTAAATCTTAATGCTGTTATTGAGAATTTCCAATTGAATAAACCCAATTACACTATTCAGATGAGGGAATCAAATCCTAGATCTCTCGATAGCACGCCGCAAATTAATTTCAAGCAGTTCGAATGTGAATTGCGTTTTAGATACTGGACATATTAATTATAATACAATTGCCAGTCTAAAGTATGCTAAAATTTACGTAATAAAGTAAATTTCTCGCCGGTCGGTATTATTTTTTTGGACTCCACTGTGCTTACCATCAGGTACACTTTGCCGTGCCAGAACAAAAAGAAAAAAAAAGTATTGAATTTATTTAGTTAAAAGGCAAATAGGATAGCTCGAAGAAGGAGCTACTGCGTCACAAAATTATGCGAGGCACCAATTGTGTTGCCACTTGGCTTCCTGGCTAATAATACTAAAAACGTGGCTGTAAGACCAATATATAGTTTTGTGTGTTGTTTTGTCTAGAAATATATTTCTGAAAGAGGTCGTCCGAGTACGGGTATACAGGCCGGGAGCGTATAAACCTTATTAACAATAATTGCTTCATGTTAATTTGATATTTCAAATAAAACAATCTTGTTTTGGTCATGAATAATTAATTAATCCGGGCAAAAACAAAACAATCCTTTTCACAAATCACAACAACAACATTGGTGGTTTTCGTAAACGATGCCACGCAGTCGGTGCGTCTGTTTTGTATGCCCATTATCCGGAATCCGAGTAAATCAATATCCGCTGCATTCACGTGACGGGCTATGTACTTCGAACTCGTCGAAGTCTCGCTTAGCCACTTAATATCTGCCCAGCTGTACATTACTCACTTGTGTAAGTGGAGTTATCGAGCCTGTTATATATAGCGGGCAATGTATTTCAAAGTTAATGTATTAAGAAGCGTAAGTCATTAAAGTTGGCTAAGCACTTTTATGCTTCTTACTTTGACAGTTACTATTATAATAGGTTAGGAGGGAGAATACTACACAAAATATGGTTTGAATTTTGGCTCTTAGGGGCCGTTCAAGTATTACGTAAGCACTATGGGAAGGCGGGGGGGATCTTTGCTTTGTTTATTTTGGATGACATGGGGGGTAGGGGAGTCTAGATGATGATTACGTCATCAGAAGTTAAATCTATTTTCTTATTTTTAGAATTCTAATTATAACATAATTATAATATTAAAAAAAAACAATACATTAATTGAGAAATGTTTACGTAAGCATGGGGGGAGGGAGTAAGAGCTTTGCTTACTTTTACTGACAAGGGGGATGGGGGTAAATAATTGTAATAAATCTGCTTACGTAATACTTGAACGGCCCCTTAACCAAAAAGTATATTTTTTTTGCTTCACTTTAGTATTATTGATAGATAATGATGATGATTGTGATCGTGATCATTCTAGGAGCTTGTCAGCGTTGGTGAATGACGAAGTTATGTCACGCCGAAATATTACATCTCATGACGCGGTGCAGGAATGTATTGCGTTCACGCGCAGACTATTTTAAATGTACGATGTGTGACGTTGTTTCATTCACAATCGATGCGCACATGACGCTTATCGTATGTTTTTCGCACTCTTTTTTATTAACGAAAAAAGGGATACGTATCTTTTTTCAAGAGACGACGAAATCTATAAGTTCTAAGTATTATAATGTTTGCGTCACTAGATAAGCACGTTCCATTTGCTATTCACGAATTTCCTGTTTCATATATCAGTGTGTTTCCCCCTTTAATCAATTTGAATATTATTTTACAATGGAACAAACATTTTCCCATTGTTTCGTGCAAAATTTGATTATTATTCTTTACACGTAAGGTTCTTAATTTATTCTTACCTTCACTTAACTCCCTCCTTCTTTGTTAGTGATCAGTAATGTACCTATGATTTTCTAAGGGTTTAAGAGATACTCCCTTTCCATTAGATCAGTCACCTGTTCATTTGCAGATTGTTTTTTTTTTACTAGAATATTTCATGCCAGAGCTAAAAAAGCATTGACTATAATCAATGTTCCAAGGAATAAAGTTAATCAATGAGTGCTTTCATCTGTCTAATGGTTGGTTGTCCCCGAATTTAATACAAAAGTATTATTTTAAATTATTATTTTCAGCCTTTTTGTTGCTGCTGAAAATGAAATTTTTAATGGAAAACCCAGTGTGATTTTTAAGGTTAATCGAATTCGGGTCTAATTGCCTGTACTTCTAAACGGTCGAGGCGGTTATTGATTAAATAAAACAACTGCTATGCACATGCAATAGGTTTTTCTGCATGTAGCTATGAAAGCGTCTGTGAATGAAACAACTAAAACATTTCTTACGTTAGTTCAGTTTAACCCCAACATAAAGCCGCGCCAGCAGCAGATAGTATAACGCAAAATAACCCTTTTTACGTCAAAAAAATGTTTACAGATCTCCCCATGTCATGTCCAAGCTATTTTGAACTCACTGGTCCGAATTATTAGGTTCAGTTATGCAAAACACATCAAAATCCACCGTTGTCCCTCGGTCTTTTTGTTCCATTTGTTTGGGGTACGGGCATTCAACGTAGACGCAAAATAACCACCCTTCATGTGTATCTGTCTGTTTATTTTTTTAATTCAATGTCTTATTGTAATGGTTTCGCCAAAAAGCTTTGAAGTAACCCTGTCACAGTTGGGGAGTATTTAATGTTCCTTGATTCAGTACGAGTATAACAGTAGTCGTTGCTATGTCCAAGCGTTTTGCATTAAAACGGTTGAGGGAACGTTTGTACGAACTTATGAGGGCTTTGTGCAACCTACCTTGTTTCTACTGATGTTTCTTTGTTATACGCGTGTTTTTTTTTATCGTCCCTTACATTTGTAGGGGTTAGTTAAAATTACCTATTTATGAATTATGTTAAATATCTTGTTGGTTCCACGACACATTGTAACATATGTCGTGCGAACTATATGTTCAAGGTTCTTTAGTAATTAAAAAACAGCTGTGGAATCGTAGACGCAGAGATGCATATCTTTGATAATTCAGGCGGGCGCGTGTATGAATTATGTCTTTTTTACTGGATGCAATCTATCTAGCAATAGTCGTTCGTTGTTTGATAGTAGTAATGATAATTATTACTGGTTAAATTTTAAGTTTCACATAATGACGGAGACTAACCCGAACTGTTTGGTTGTTTAACACAATCAGGGTAACCTGTCTTATTTTATTGGGAACGGGTATCGAAATTTCTTTCATGTATCATAAATATCCTGATTGTTTATTATATGTAATGATAAAATAATGTTCTTTGTTTGACAGGTCCTAGCCCACACGCTCCAAGGTCTCGGGCAAGATGAGGGCATGTACCAGCAGTACATCCCGCTGGCGTTGCACTTGGCTGACGAGTTTTTTCTCACACACCCCTCCAGAGACGTGCAGCTGCTCATAGCATGCTGCATTGCTGATGTGCTTCGGGTCTACGCACCTGAAGCGCCTTACAAAGACCAGGAGCAGGTGAGTGAGGTTTTGAGTGATTTCTGTTTGCAGAGTTTTATAGAGGAATTGGCTTTTTGTTGATGATGACTAGGAGGAATGGTCAACATTCAACGGATAATGGGCAGATCAGTGTGTAGAATTGAAACATGGTGGAAATCTTTTTAAGCTACTCGTCGTTTTGCGATTTCCTGCCAACATTCATTGTAAAATAAGGTTATTTTGTCCTTTTCTAAGACCTCGAAGGAGGCCTTGAAACAGAGCTGTTTTCATCAATTACTCTATAGCATTTGTAAACTTTGTATCAAATAAAAATCCCATTTGGCTTCGGTACTTGAAATTTGTATTTGCATGTTGATGGAATTGTAAAATCGCTATTCAGGAGGCAATAACGCGTGTAACGTCATTATAACGCTGTTGATACGCCTTGATTTGGTTAGGGTGACGGTGGGACTCTAATCAAGATTTCGATTTCAAAAGACCCATTTCAGTGAACCCCTGTAGATTTAAGGTTTTATGTAAAATATTTAACATAATATTTTATTCATACCTTTTGGTCTCGCGCCACAAGCGGATGACTTGCAATCTAGATCTCGGGTCAGGAATTTATTTTTATGGATTTTACCCTTAGGAAATTCTCACTAACAACGAGTCTGGAAAACAATTGGCCAAATGTAGGTGCAGAAATGCACGTTTGCCTACCTCTGCGGAGATCGAACTTGATTTTGTATGTATGTATGTATGCATGCACATACGCGGGGAGTTTTTATCATACTATATTTTACCACCCGTGGACCGTAGCCTCTATATGGATTGCAAGCCTTACTTGAGGGGCTGCAAGTAAAAAAGCATAAGAAAATATTTTTTCTACGAACGATGTAATTGTTGAGAAAATGCGGTGCCTTCTGCCTCCCCTCCGCTGCTAAGTCACTCCGAGCTTTTGCGGTTTCCTTATTCATCATCATTATAACCCCATATACGTCCCACTGCTGTGCACAAGCCTCCACTACAACTGAGAGGATTTACGCCTTAGTCCACCACGCTGGCCTAGTGCGGGTTGGCCGACTATACACCTAAGAAATTCTTAAGTACTTTTAGGTGTGCAGGTTTCCTCACGAGGGTTTCCTTCACCTTTTAAGTACGTGATAATTCTTTGTGAATACTTTCCTTACTTATATTTTTAATAGAAATATCTCAACAAATATTATTATGGTCTTTAAATTGGCATTTATTAACGATGTATTACGATTTTTAGTCGCGGGTGTCACTACTCACTAGATATTTTTGAGTTTTTTAAGCGTGATCAGAAATGTAAAACTACTATGGACTTATGAGGACTAAAGAAACATAAAAGAGAATCATATAGACAGAATCATAAAAAAAACCTTTATACATTATTATTATTGTGAGAGTAACCACACAAGTACAAATTCTTCAGGACGGATATTATTTTTCAGTACGGTAAACTTTAAGAAAAGGGGTACTAGATTGCGGCAGTAAATATTTTGTCGAGAATGAAAAAATATGGCATAATAAAATACAAAAGGATTAAGGAAACAAGAGTAGCTATTGTAAACAAACCTCTTCTCTGTGTTTTTAATTTATTTCTATTATGTTTGGTGTCATTGGCCTCTGTAACATTAGAATTTTCTGGAAAGATGGAGTAGTGAGTTTATTTACATTAAGTATGTATGTAGAGTTTAGTTGTTTTTAAACTAATCCTTTACACTACATTGTTCTACGTACAAGTTGGCACGGTTAAGATTTCTTAGGTTTGCGGGTTGACTCATGATTTTATTCTTCTACTTTAATGTGTGTTTCTATTAATAAGCAATACACACGCAACTATGAAATTCATAGGTTATCCTGGAATTCTAATTCGGAATAGCCGATTAAGCGTCTCGCACGAAAACATTGAAAAGTGGTACAATTTAATCTACATTAACGCTCTTCAAACCGCAGCCGAAACCTAGTCATAGAGAAACTACTGCGGTTATCCATTTAACAAAGTCTGTTATATGTGGTCACAACGCACCAGGAGTCATTAAATATTTACAATCGTCAAGTACGGTACAAGAAGACCACGTGCAACACTAAAGACCGCAAGTGGCGTAACGCAGGTACGGTTCGTAACCTGTCCCCGCTTGGAACCCTATAATGGTCGTATGACCTTTTGTGAAATCATTTTAAATAGTTGTCGGAAGACGGTAGCCATGCGTGTACTGGTATTTTATTTATTATTATGAAATTAACAATGTGATATATCTATAATATGCCCCTGTGTAAACCTGGAGACCTTATTTTGCTACATTAACCAATGTCGTTTTTAAACGTAAACAATTTTATATGAAATCATTTAATACGATCTTGCAGAAGCATATTCATTTATTTGTCACCATAACCCTTTTCTATATACTAGGACCATGAAGTAAAATGTTGTAAAATCGTTTCAGCTCAGCTTTTGCTCAGCTTTCTGATGATTCATTTTTTTCAATACCAGATGGCTGGCTGGTGGTAGGATATTCGTATCCGCCCGGATAGCAACCACCGTACACATGGCGTAAAACCCGCCATAGTGGCACATGCAAGTGTGCCGCGTCCCAGGATCAGCCAGTGTATATCCGGTTTTCGGGGGGGCTTCAATCATAGTGAAAGTATGACCGTGCTGGCATTTTTCGGCCGGTTTGTCGCGGTCGGTCCTTGGTCACCATGGTATTAGTCCCCCAAACTTCTTCACAAAAAAGATGTCATTCAAATTGGATCCACGGTTTAGACACGAAAGCGTTTAATTCAATTCTAGATGTCATTCGAAACGGTTCCTACGATAAACCACACAGGCTGGGATTACTGTAGCATTTATATTATTATGGAATAATTTGGATTTAACATCAAGCACGTCAAAACAAAATCTTTTGTGTATTAGAAAAAATAATTCAAAGCGAAAATTTCTAATGCGATATACCTATCTATGTTTAATTAATTATTGTTTCTGTTTCTGATGAGACTACATTCTAATTATTCTCTTACAGCCATACTGTAGCCTAAATTGACGCGAAGGTTGCACTTTCTTATTGAAGTTGTACTTCTTCTGTATTGCTTTAACGACACAACAGCAGATGGCGTTGTTAAGTAACATTATTCATATTTCATCATTTTATTAGTCATTCGTACTTAAATATAATTTCCCTAAAAACACAATTTAAAAAAAAAACATTCCGGGCAAAGCTCGGTCATTCAGGTACTATATATTAATACGTAGAATAAGCAGAAAGATAAATTTTTTGAATAACTTCTAACGCGTGTACATAAGTACACACACACTTTTTTTTAGTACAAAGCATAATATTAGTACCACAGCTCCTATATTCTAACGTAACTGTAGGCATAAACCTTAATGTAGGACTTCAAAGTAAAAATAAACCTGTCAGCGTTGTTTTTATTGTACCGTATATCGAGCTCAAAGGCTCAAGGGAGTCCTGGGTTGGACAGTGTATTACTCGAGCATCGTGTTAATGGCTAAAAACAATGTCTTACCTGTTTACTAAGTTTATATGGGCCGCCACTTAGTCAAAACAAACGCATATATTATGCCTAACATAAATTTACAATTAAACCATGATGCTATACAATCTAGAGGTTTTGGTGCAGAGAGAGTTGTGTTTTTCCATAAGGAAAGATTCAGTAGCAGTTCTAGTTCTAGTCTAGTTCTCGGCTCGCCCCCTGCTTCGTTGGACGTAACACACAAAAGCGAAATGTAGGTGAAGAAATGTAAATTTTCCTACCCTTTCGGGGATACAGATGTGATTGTTTAAGTTGTAATTACAAAAGCTGATATTGAGGACACCTTTCTTCCATCGCTTTGTTGAAAATACACACAAATAAAACGATTTTTAACAGCTGATAATAATGCTGTTCGTAACTAGGATACTAAGGTATATATACTAAGGTATACATACTGAGGTAAGACCCTGAACGTGACTCATTCTTGCGGGTCAATCGTGACTGGTCGCTAACCA
The DNA here is from genome assembly GCA_907164795.1 of Hemaris fuciformis. Classification (NCBI taxonomy): domain Eukaryota; kingdom Metazoa; phylum Arthropoda; class Insecta; order Lepidoptera; family Sphingidae; genus Hemaris; species Hemaris fuciformis. The sequence goes on along the minus strand of OU015455.1, from coordinate 4,115,838 downwards.
AGAGGACACGATAATAGCTTTAGATAACAGTGATAACACACACGTAATTAACACCTAAGATAGTATTTTTTAACTGTTGGTAATTGGTTGACAATACTTAATTGGGTGTATATAGAATAGAAGCGGTTGGGCCCTAAAAATAAAAAATAAACTAGCCTCTGCCCTTTACCTAGGCCTCATCTACATTCTTACCAAAAAATATTCCGATTATCCAAAACAATATATATTTAAATGTACCCAGTAAAGAGCAATACTCTCTCGCTGTATTACAAAAGACAAACAGAAAGCGAAATATGGGCGTAGAATCGAACGTCACCACTACATACGAGCTAGAACGAGTATTTATTTATATTCGTAATATAAATAAAAGAATGTAACGTCATCATCCAGTTAAATTAACAACAAGAGAGTAATTTCGCAGACGAATTGAGCAAATAGAGCGCGAACGATGGAAATGAAATATACCAATGAATATAAATTCTCCGTAGAAAGTTGAGAATTGAAAAGCAAATTACACATTGGCATTGTGATTCAACTCTTCAAAGATCATGTACGAGATTCTTTTATAAACTGTGCATTGTGAAGATCTTTTGTGAGGACGTACGCCTTTGTCGTCTGTGATGGTTTCACTAATATGGTTAATCTATTCTGGATATTATGACTGTTTCATTTATCTATATAAGATTGTGTACGTTCCAATATTCTGTATCCTCCTGTATTATTGAGAGTTTGAGCAAGAGGATTAAGCGCAGACAGCTAGGAAACTAACTAAGCAGCTTTAGCGTCGATTCCTAGGCACATATCACACGGTTTCCTAAAAGTTATGTTATTACTAGTTGAGCCCCGCGGTTTCACTTACGTCAAATTTAATATTCCGAGATAAATATAACCACTTCATTAATACAAGGTGTCAGTTTTCTCCCTATAAAAATATCATTAAAATCAATTCAGTAGGTAGTTTCTGCCTGAGAGTAACAAACATACATAAATACGAACTTTCGCGTTTACTTTTATTAGCAAGAAATAAGATTTTGTATTGAATAATGTGTGCTTGAGACTCGATTATAACCACTGCTTTGACAGTATGGTTTACCATACATCAAACTGAGATATCGATGTATTGATTAATTACGCTGATAAAAAGTATGCAGGCATCCGCCTGTATATGGTAGACAAAGTTTTATTTTTGTACAAACATTTTGCTAGTTGTGTTTTAAGTGTCATGTAATAGAGGTTGAGCCTATTCTTGGTGTTCGGCCACATTTCCAGTGTAGTGTTGTTCCTGTGAATATTTCTAATGGGAAATGCCAAGAATTACTTAAGTTGACGCGGAATCTTGGGTACACACTGCGCACACTTGTGCCGAGTCATAAAATAATAAACAAAAAAGTCTGCGCCCAACAGTTTATTCGTATTTCCATTCGTTAGATGTACGAAGTTGATATAACGAAAATAAGTTCCACCGAACCACGAGCCCTTCGCCCTTTCGCCTTACAACAGTGTTAGAAACTGCTTTAATATTTTTAATGCAGTGGCGGTTCTTCCAATGAAGCCAAAAAGCCCAGTTTGCATTACAAAATTCCGAATATAAATAATCTTTACGCTTTAAATCTTTATTTAATAAAATAAATTTGACATATAAATGAGAATACCCTGACCCCACAATAAACAATTATAAACTAGACATTACACAATTAACGTGTAACGCTTTTGGGCTTCTATGGAAGTACCGCCACTGGTTTAATGTTGTCTGAAGTACGCGTTTCTCATTATGCAACAATGCGATCAAAACGTAGTTCAGTTGTTAAGCCAGTATAATTAATGCCACCGCGAGAATGTCATACAGCTACGTACAGTACTTTCAGCGTAATTAAGTAACTGACTACGATACAGAAATAAAATACAGCCCTCGTTACGTTATTAACAGAATGTTGAATGCTGTAAGTAATTAAGTAGGGCGCGTTCCGGGATCTGTCTGTATATCTGGTTAGCATAAGGCTGCAGATCAGCATGATTATGTAGACGCTCTATGTCAGGGTTTCTCAAAGTGAGGTTCGCCATTCGACGGCAGGGGGTTCGCGACAAGATTTACGTAATGGTGACTCGATGCCTAGCAGGCACGTGCGGCACACATAGTGGCTACAACATACTTATGTGAGAGTGGGTTTTCACACCTGGTCATGATAAAAAGTAAATACAGAAATCGACTTGATACCGAGTCAGAATTAAGGTTAAAATTTTTCAAAATTACTTTTAAAATTGACTCCATTTGCGACAAGAAACAAACTGACCCATGACATTAATATTAAAAAGAGATTTCTTTTCAAATAAAAATCTTATTTTCTTCAACAATTTTTTTATTTTGTCGGGACGGGGCCGGGGGGGGGGGTTAATTAGTTACTTAACACTTAAGGGGATCGCTGTCACCTGGAAACATTAACCGGGGTTCGTGAAACCAAAGTTTGAGAAACCCTGCTCTATTTGAACACCACACTTGCCATGAGGTGCGGTGTTGTTTTTGTTGACTTTGCCGTGTCGTAAATAATACAATTATGCGTGTTAAAGTTCTACATACGCAAAAATGCCTGAACAGGTTTGCATGAGCCTTGGCATGGAGGTATTATATGGACACAGGATTGGGCTCATAAGATCTTGAAGGCTTTTCGAAATGGTTACATAAAAGAATATGCAGAAGGAGGCTGTAGGCTTAACGCAAATTTATTCAACGAAGAAAATGTTATATTAAAACTGCAAAAATCACTTTTTACATTATATTAATAGTTTGTTTCTGAATGAAAACTATGTCGCCTCATTCTTTTACAAGTTAAGGTACCGGCGTACGTCTTAGAATTTATTGTTCATAAATTCTTTTGCACAGCTTAATCCTCCTCGTATAAGCTATTTTGTTCAAACTGAATAGAATCTGCCGACCAGACACAGATGTAGGTCGAAGCCAAGGAGACTAAGATCGTGACAAAGCAGTTTAGTAGGGCATGCGACTAATAAATATACGAGTACACTCCTGAAATGTAATATATTCCTTTTATACCATTATTATATTCACCCTAGCGGGGTCAATTTGTATGGCGTAATTTTTTTTTTTAATGAAATCAAATTTTGAGTAACCTTTTTAATCATACAGAGTCCGTAGTTTAATATTAGATTTAAAAAAATCCCAGTTAGATTGTGACATTTACAAAAATGTTATATGTACATACACATCACATTAATTATATTTACCGAAGCGGTAGGTTTTGCACCCACGTTTCGCCAACTATGTATCAGTCCCACGTAGTAGGGGAAGAGCCTAAAACGTTATGTGGTTACTTATGCCCATTGGTTTGGGTGTAATGAATGTTTTTTTAGGAATATTTGTGTCGACTGTCGTAGGATGATTGTAGTAATTTCTTGCCTTTCGACACCATTCGGATACACTTAACATCAGATGTATCAAAAATATTCTTAAAACTGTAATAGAGTCTGATACCATCTACAGTAGAATCGTATAATTGTGTGGAGTCATTTTTTTTATGTATTACCTATTGTCAACAGGTGAAGACAATATTCCTGTTCCTGATCAACCAGTTGCAGGGTCTGCGAGACCCGAAAGACCCCGCGTTCAAACGCTACTTCTACCTGCTAGAGAACTTGGCCTACGTGAAGTCATTCAACATGTGTTTCGAGTTGGAGGACTGCCAGGAGATATTCTGCGCTCTCTTCTCATTGATGTTCAAGATTGTCAAGTAAGTGCTTTAATTCCGCTTAATTATTAAGAAATTAATAGAGAAGGTTGCATAGAATTTCTTTTGGTTAATATGTTTCCAGTTGAACAATTGTCTCTTCAGAAAGGTAAATTATTGAAACCAAGAATTTTCAGTCTAGGTATATTAGATTCACTTGAAAGGAAACGCAAAATTCATTGTAGACACGACCCACTACGAATCTCGATGTCATTTTTATGCATGAAGTTGTTGATCATACAGTCATAGGAAGAACTGCATTGTTTCATAGATAGTAAGATATATTATTTACAAAGTGTAGGAATTGTTTATTAGGAGTTACTTTTTAAAATATAGGGATTCAGGAGGGATTACGTAGAGGATAATAAGTTTTGGTCTTAGGTAATCTTAATCACCGAATTGTTGTTTGATTGCTTGTCAAGTCAAAGTCGGAGCCTAAATTATTTCTATTCAAATAGAATTTTACAAGTACTTTTGTTATCTGTGCGGATAAGGAACGCGGGAAGAAACTCCTTTAGCAACACGAAATTTCATTTTTTAAGGAACTAATATTAAATTGATTTTTAATATGTAAATATACATAGTGTATACATGGTGTCGCAAAAGAAAGTTTATATTTATTTAGCTTATTGCGTGAAACGCAACGAATCTGAGGGGTTACGTCAATCGGTAGCCTGGCTTTGAGACACCTTGTATTATAATGTTGCCAAAAGCAGTTACAACGAATAGGTCCCTATTTCTTTGACTAGAAATAATTTGCCGCATTACTAATAATAATACTAATTAATTATTATTAATGCCAGTATTATTCAATTAATATCGATCTTCATAAACCGAAGCATTTAATATTGATGTAACATATAAAAGTTTATCGATGAAGTAACAAAAACGGTGAAGCTTTGTTTCGATAAATTTACATGCAAGAGTTTCTCGGAATATTTCGCATCTACCTATCATATTTCCATTAGCTGGCAAGCAGTTCTGAAATTTCGATTCCCAAATTCCCAACAGTGATTTCGTAGTATGCTGCGAATTGAGGACGAATCGATCGGCGTGTCATGTTTAAATTGTCAATTTCATACACACACCTACCGTCTGCCGTATCCCCGAAGGGATAAGAGTTGTATTACAATTATGTAATTTGTTATTGAAACGGAATCAAACCAGGACTTAGTCATAGAACATCCCAGTGTCTTTATCGCAGGAACTCCAAGCCAGTTAATTGCATACACTGCTTTGTGGTCATGCGGCAAAAATGTGTCCCGGGTTCGATTCCCGGGTCCGGCAAAGTGTTATTGGGTTTTTACATTACGAAATTCCCAAAAATGGCAATGGGCTTGCCCCCTATTACGTGGGAGATAATTATACCGTGTTTGTTTCATTGTTGATTAATGTCGATCCCAGTTGATGAAAAGCCTATTACGTCACTTTGATGCATGCCAGTGTTGTTCCTAGGGTAGTAGTGGCTGCGGTGCCAAGTCTTTCACGACTTGACCTCCGAGAAAATGTGCTATTACTTATAAATATTTAGACTTAAACAAAGGGTCTAGCCGGTTAAGCAAATGAAAACTGCACTCGCGTCTGATGAAGGATTCTTACTTTGTTTTTATTGCTTTTCATCTAAAATAGCCATACACTTAATCTCACACCCCTAACCCTTATAGTAAGGGAATAATGGGGGTGACAACCCTTAACGAAAATATTTTTTTTCTCGGTACCTATTCAAGATATCTTCATGAAATTTGAACCATACATGACTATCGATAAACTAATCATAATATATTTTTTTTATAATTTTTGCAGTATAAGAAACTGTAAAAAATGAGAAGTATATTTTTTGGGGGTGGTTTTTTTTACCAACCCCTGAAGTGACACCTAACAAAAAAAAATATCTCATTTGTTACTTAGTTAGCTATTACATGTCAAAATTACAAAAGGGTCGAATTGGTGGAACATAGTTTAAAAAAATAAAAATCTGTTACGGATACGTACATGCATATATATCATTTTTATTCCAAACTATATAAACACCTGGGTGCTTTATCTTTATATCTATCATCATGAATACGTTCTTATAACTTTTTAATGTCAACAAATATGTATCCTTACATATAAACTATGAACAATCAACGATAAATAATATTCGATTTGATGGCATTCGACTGCACGAATTTCGAACACTGTATTGTAGACTCGGTACAATGTTATCTTATATTGCGCAACAAAGAACATGTAGTGACCTGTTCATTTTAAGTTTTGTCAAGTTAAAAGAAGTTAACTAGCGAGTCAAAACATAATTAGCAGGTGACGTACCTATACTTTTGCGGGAGTTTCGAATATTATTTGTGTATCAAGTGCGGTTCAGTTTTTCATTGTAAGGCCGCGCGCACTTTGGACACGTTTTCGTACGAATTTTACTCGTGCGGACACGTACAAACACGTACGAACGATCCAGACATTCCTAGTACTATAGGAGCGCGCAGACTCGGTGCGAGTTAGTCGTATACGTATGTGGAGTTAAGACGTCCGAAAACAATCCAAACTGCTCACTTGACTAATAAAAACGTGTCCAAAGTGCGCGCGGCCTAACATTTGCGATCAGAAATAATGGAGAAAACAAGTGAACGTCATGAAGATGATAAATGTGTCAATTGTAAAATAAGTCTCAGAAAAACCAGTGGAAAGTTGAAACGTATCAATACAAATGAAGATTTAAATAAATATCAACCTTATTGTAGAAATACTGTACATATTGGATCCGTGTTTTGTCATAAATGTAGACTAATAGTATATAGAGTTGCGCAACCGACTACGTCTACTGGCTGTAGTAATAGTGTTGAAAATGACAGTTACGGCAGTGATTTGGATGATCCGGACTTTCAAGTGTTTTGTCGCAATAATTCACGTCTAGAAGAATATGTAGAGTTTCAAATCAAAAGAGTTAAAACAACACATATTTACTGTACTGTATGTGAATCTAAACAAAAACTTACTATTGTGCCTTTAGATGCTCGCCTTCAAGCGTTTATTAAACGAAGAATATTTATTCCAAAAGGAAACAGATGTTGCCCAAACCATTTGATAAAAAAACGATTCTTTGACGATGATCTACAGCTATTACGAGTTTATTCTAACTATAGTTTTTTAGAAAAAGACGAAGTCTTCCAGTTTTTAAATCTTTTGGCTGATAATGCTGGTCTAACACTACACAATAGAGTTGGCGGATTTTGTGTTTCTGAAGAAGAGATATTTACATACACAGGTCTTAAATGGCAAAATATTATTCAATTAGCGGGAATGCTTACTAGCATGAGAGATAGTGATGAACGGTCAGTAACACAAGCGTTGGTTGTGTTTTTAGTTAAATTCAGAACTGGTAATTCAAACGATATAATTCAGAAAATATTTGGATTGAAATATCCTCAACAAGTCTCAGATTATTTCCATCAGGTAATCGAAAGTTTCGAAAAAAATATTTTACCAGCTCATTTTGGAATAAATGCGAAAAGTAGACATGATCTTATTAATAATGAAACATCTTATCTCGCAAAACATCTACTCGAATTTGGAGAAACTTCTCTTGGTTTAATTTTTGATGGAACTTATATTAGGCACGAAAAAAGTAGAAACAATGTTTACCAAAGAAAATCCTACAGTGGACAGAAGAAAACACCACTCTGTAAGCCCTTTACCATTTGTACAACAAATGGCTATATAGTTGACATAGCAGGTCCCTACCATGGAACGATGAACGACGCATGTATAATGAAAAGTATATTAGAGGAACCTTATGGACTCAAAACGCTTCTACAACCAGGTGACATCTGCATTGTTGATCGCGGTTTCCGTGACGTGGTTGATTTTTTAAAAGACCAAGGTTGTCATGTACGGATGCCGGCTTTGAAGGGGAAAAGAGCACAATTAACAGTAGAAGAGGCAAATGCGTCACGATTTGTAACTAAGGTACGTTGGCCTGTTGAAGCTGTACATGGCGCTATTGGTAAAAAATACCATTTATTACATAATGTTCTGGACAACAAGCTTTTACCTGTGGCAAAATCATTGTGTAGAATAGCTGGCTTTTTAAATAACACTTTTGGTAAAAGATTAAACTCTGATACCGAACTTGCTGATACTATTATTGCTTTTATGAAGGAGCGTCAAAATCAACAGAATACAATGCAAGAATTGGTTAAAAATGAGAACTTGAATCGGCGTAGAAAACTTTTTACGAAATTATCTTCAACTAGTCTAATGGATTTTCCAGAACTGAGTGAAACTGATCTTAAAATATTATTCACTGGTACTTATCAATTATCACAAGCAGTATGTTATCTTGCTGAAATAATAACTGACAACGAATTAAACCTTGAATTTTTAGAAGATCGCCAAAATATTATAAAAGTAAGGGTACGATCAAGGCATATTAACAGCAAGACATATAATTGCTTTATCGAGTATGACCCAAATTCGAACACCTACAGAGGAATTCGAAGATATGTATGTGATTGTGCAAATGGAAACAGAACAGTGGGCTGTTGCGCTCATGTAGCCACTGTTATTTACTACTTAGCACATGCTCATTATATCAAAAATTACAAAACCAGCTGAAATATTGACCTCTATGTTTGATGCGACTGGTATAATGACTACTATTGAAGAAAACAGTGACGATGATTGAATGTTCGGTATAATTATGTTATCCGTAATTATGTTCATATTTTGTATGTTTGAATTAATTATAATACATTATTTCATATAACTACAAACTTTAATAGATTTTTATTTTCTTAAGCTATGTTCCACCAATTCGACCCTTTTGTAATTTTGACATGTAATAGCTAACTAAGTAACAAATGAGATATTTTTTTTTGTTAGGTGTCACTTCAGGGGTTGGTAAAAAAAACCACCCCCAAAAAATATACTTCTCGTTTTTTACAGTTTCTTATATTGCAAAAATTATAAAAAAAATATATTATGATTAGTTTATCGATAGTCATGTATGGTTCAAATTTCATGAAGATATCTTGAATAGGTACCGAGAAAAAATATATTTTCGTTAAGGGTTGTCACCCCCATTATTCCCTTACTATAAGGGTTAGGGGTGTGAGATTAAGTGTATGGCTATTTTAGATGAAAAGCAATAAAAACAAGGTAAGAATCCTTCATCAGACGCGAGTGCAGTTTTCATTTGCTTAACCGGCTAGACCCTTTATGGCCAGTTTACGCTTAAGGGAATCGATCGTACTTATTAAAAAATAAAGCTCTACCAAGTGAGTCGCTTAGTTTAAGCCCTTTCCACAGTAAAAATAGATGAAAATAATCTTTATTGGAAGTATAATCTTATTTTCATATTCCCATTTTTCCTTTTAAAATTCAAGCGAATTTAATTTAATTCCCTTTGCTTCGAGCGAAACCCAATCAGCTGCGGACTGAGCGGCTTAGATCTAAATATAAAAGTTGCCCGATAAAGGAGAGTTAATATTTAATATCAACGTAAAAGATGACGTCGGTTATTGGAACTGTTTTGATAAGCGATGGTAATATTATTTCAATGTTTTATTGACATTCAAGTGGGAAGAAGTGGGTACTATTATTCAGACGTTGTTTTATCGTACCTGCTTTGCATAGTGAACAAGTCACCATCACAGCTCACGCAGTTGAATCGACTTTAGGGATCAGAAAATCTACATTCAGTTCCGAGCAGTCATTAAGCAAGTTGACTAGAAATCCATACTGTGTTCAGACAGCATTGGAGCTACAATTCGGGTAGCCTTCATACTGGCACGTATCAGTAACCGCATTGGCATATGGTAAGTGCTGCCCTTTACACTTAAAATGTAGGTACGAATGGAGGTATTACCGGCAAGGACATTTTTTTGAGACAGTGAGAAATGTTGGTAAGTCAATTTTTACATGATAGAAAGTGTGAGTATATGGAGGGTGAATCATGAAATAAAAAACAACGTGTTTGTAACTGTATTACCTTAAAATGTACCAAACTTGAGAGAAAATGGCTTGGTAGTTTTGCCAAAAAATCGCGATTAAAGATCTTAAGGTTTTCTTTCTGAAATCCATTTCGTATGTAAATAATAAATTACATATGTGCATTATGCTTCGAAATATATTGGATACATGGCACGTTGATTCTTGTTCAATTGATTTAAATTTAGCTTGAATTTCTTTTACTTTTATAAAAAAGTATGTGCCAATTTTACCAATTGTGCCAGTTTAATGTAATGGCCTGATCTCGGGATCACCAGTAGGTAGCCATGATCTAAAACAAATAAAGACTGAATGACTTAGTTTTTTGGTTCCTAAATGTCTATCAAAAGCATGAAATTATTCAGGGTGTTGAATTAAAAAAATGATACTCGTGTCGACGCGAACCTGATTTTGCATAATTTGCGTTGACCCAATTCAGGATGTTGACACAGAGTGCCGTTAGTTTCCGTTTATCAATAGTTCCATTAAACATTCATATTGTGCCGCTTGTATGTGGAGAACAAACATGATTTATATCGGTTATCGTCAATTTTATTGCATCTCTATTTACTGAAACAATCAACAGACTGTGTGCTTACATAATATGTTTATACCGATGATATTAGAAATGCAAAGGTGTTGTTTAAAGAGGTATTATGTGGATTTTAAGTTACAAATAAACTAATATGTATTAATTACCTGCTGTCTCTCTCCGGTATAAATGTAGGCTTCATCATCAGCCCATACTGTACGTCTACGTCCCACTGCTAGGCACGGGCCTCCTCTACAACTGAGAGGGTTTAGGATATAATCAGGGTTGGTGGGCTACACACCTAAGAAATTTCTAAATACTTATAGGTGTGCAGATTTCTTCATGATGTTTTCCTTCACCGTTAAAGTAAGTGATAATTCATTGCAAATAAACACATAACTTAGAAAAGACAGAGGTTTTTGCCTAGGGTTTGACTCGACCGCGCGCCTAAACCTCGAGACCATCACGACAAATGTTAAATGAAACTTAATTTTGTTACTGTGTTGTAAATATATAAATTAAAAACGCGAAACGCATTTCAATTTGAAAAAATATTAGATTATTCAGTTATCATCTGTTTGGGATTTAAATGCAATAGTTTTTAAACTTTATTTTAAAACAAGAAATCTGTTCCAAAATTGGGTTCTTCCACAAAGTATTATACAAGTACTCAAAAGTCCTTTGGATATAGCTCTTCTCAATCACCTATTATTAGTAAAATTATAATTATATAATAACCTAATATTTTCTCTCAGTATCACAAAATATTTGTGTATCCACAACGAACGTGTGAATTCAATACATATTCATTACGTATGGTGCAACAGCCGAACTTTTGCAATTTATTCATTCTGAAAGCTTTTGTCACTAATTATAATTGTTCATAATTAATTGGCACTACACTTACCAACAGGTGCGTTGTGCGCTTCAGTATAAATACCCTTCTTTTAAGATAAACATGTGAGTAAGGTTTCAATATGGTATTTATAATCTATCTTTGAATTGCTAGTATATAAGTTTATTTAAAAAACGAATTATTTATTATTATTATTGACCTGAACACAAATAGTATGTAAATAGACAGTAATTATTACATTTTTAACTTGAATAGCAAGCACTAACTTGTACAACCTGTCTTTAATGATACAGGGCGTATTCGTATATCAAAACATCTGTCGTAAGTATTGTCGTTTTGTTTCGTTCATTCGTTTCGTCATCAGTAATGAAACAGCAAAACGAAAGACTCTATAGTGACGAAAGTCTTATAAAACGGTTGTAATGCAAACAACTTATAGTTTTTATGTATGTGGGGTTTAATCTGACTTTTATGCATTAACATCGAGAATGAAAAGAAGAATATCTACCTCGGTGGTTCTTTAAAGGACCAAAAAAATATTACTAGCTGTTACGTCACATGATACGTTTAGCAATGTAGTACTTAGACTGGCCAAATTTTAGATAATGGACGGACCGCGTAGACGCCAGTATCTTGATTACAACAGGGTGTATATTAATAGGTTTATAATTATGTTCTGAACAATTTTACCGACTTTCAGATTTTTGTGAATTTATGTACCTTCACTCTTATTTTAGGTGCTAAATTAACCGGACTATACGTTTATATTGAGTTTCAATACTTACGCACATTCCATGTGTAAATAATTTTTATGTGCATTATGTTTGAAGTAGTGAAGGAAAACATCGTGATAAAACCTGCACACCTAAAAAGTTCTTAGGAATTTCTTAGGTGTGTAGTCCGCCAACCCGCACTAGGCCAGCGTGGTGGACTATGGCCTAAACTCTCTCAGTTGTAAAGGAGGCCCGTGCCCAGCAGTGGGACGTATTTGGGCTGATGATGATGATGATGATATGGGCTGATAATGATGGTGTTTCGATCACGCCACTGACCCAACCAAGCAATCGGTACAATATATTAAAAATAAATGTACCAAATATTGGGAATATAATAATGATAGAACATTTTTTTAAATCGCAATTCTTTATAACATCGTGGTAATTTACTACACCTGAAACCTGATATACATAATATGACGATAGGTACGTTGCCATCAATCTGAGCTTGCGATACCTCAAAACCATTCTGTATACTTCAAGCCCGACGGAAGGGAGGGCGAATGGAGGGCGGCACAGAGGGAGGAGGAGGTTGAGTTTCGATTACAGCCGTAGCGAGAAGGGCAACAAACTCAGCCGGGTTGTGTTCAATTAAAACTTAGACTTTTCCGTTTGATATGCAACTTCAATTCCGTAATGGTTATTGAAACTGTTATGCCGCACCACTGCTCGGTCGCATTTAAAGTGCAATTATGATGAACATTTTTTAATTTCATTTTTTTAGGGAATTGCAAATAAAATCGTCAATAACCCAGTTTTTATGTTTGTCTTGAAATGATCGTCATGTGCGATAAGGCCGCCATTTATACCCTTCTCTATGTACTATAATTTTTATGATTTACAACTAAGTGTACAATAAAGTGTTAATTAAAATAAATAGTTGTAAGTGTTGTTTTACTTCATACATACAAGCTTACGACATATGAATTTCAAGACTCAAATCTAAAACAATTGCTTCGTTAATCGCTGCACTAAATATAAGCACTGCACTAAATAGACTATGTCGTGAAATTGAAAAATATTGATTTTATTCATGTGTAAAATTTTATTTTCTTTTGTCCAACAGCACAGAGCATTCGACAAAAGTGAAATCTTTCATGTTGGATGTCCTATGTCCGCTAATCACTGAGTCCGATGTTGTGTCTAATGAGCTCCTCAACGTGATCCTCATAAACTTGGTGGAGCCCAACAAGCGTGACCATAAACACGCGTACGCCCTGGCCAAAGAGCTAATAATCAAAACCAGCGAGACACTGGAACCTTATATACAAGCTGTAAGTACCTTGGTCTTATTGAATGAATAATTGTTTGTGTTAATGAGTGAATGAAATATAGTTTATAAATTGTAAATTATAACTAAACGCTTGCATTCACAGTTTTTTAATCACGTACTGATATTGGGAAAAGAAGAGAAAAGTCTGCTAATATTTTCAAAAGTATATGAGCTTATATATGAGCTGTATCAATGTTGTCCATCCGTGCTGTTATCAGTGCTGCCACAGCTCGAATGCAAACTCAAATCAGCTCAATTCCAAGAGCGGCTCAGCGGTGTTGCCCTACTGGCGCGAATGTTCTCAGAACCTGGCTCACAACTGGCCAAACAGTATCCTGCTTTGTGGAGAGCCTTCCTCGGTCGCTTCAACGATATATCCGTGCCAATTCGAATCAAATGCGTACAGTACTGCATGCACTTCCTAGTCCACCACCCAGACCTGAGGAAAGACATCACCGAGACATTGAAACTGCGTCAACACGACGCCCACGAACAAGTCAGATACGAAGTTGTCATGGCCATCATAGCCACAGCCCAAAGAGATTTCCAAGCAGTCGCCGAATCGGAAGACCTGCTCCATTTCGTTCGCGAAAGGACACTCGACAAGAAATTCAAAATAAGGAAAGAGGCCATGTCTGGTCTCGCTATGATTTACAAGAAGTTCCTCACAGAAGAGTCGGTTCCACCGGCGACAGAGAAAGCTGTACAATGGATTAAAGATAAAATCCTCCACGGGTACTACATGACGGCCTTAGAAGACCGTCTATTGGTGGAGAGGTTGTTGAACACATCGCTAGTGCCGTATACATTGCCTGCTCCAGTGCGGATGAAGAAATTATACTATCTAATGTCAAACGTCGATGACAACGCAACTAAAGCGTTCATAGAGCTACAGAAGCACCAGTTGGCTGTACGCCGGACTGTAGCCGAGTGGATAGAATTGCATAGGAAGCCAGCCACGCCTGCTGTTCAAAAGGAGGTGATTGCTAAGGTGCTGCATATTAGTACGAAGTTCCTCCCGGAGTCGGTGAAGGCACAAGAGTTTTTGAACAAATTCTCTCAACACATGAAGCAGGCGCCGGAGCTGCTGCAAGGAATGGAGACAATTCTGAATCCCAACGTGAGCTGCGAAGTTTGCGTTCGTACTACTGTGAGTTCTTCTTGTTTTTTTTTATTGTTTATGAATTCTATGAAGGCTTTCCCAAATTTTAATGTTGTGTAAGGTAATTTATTTCGGGAATAAACCAAACCGCTTTATACTACATGACAATTTGAGACAACATTTTGAGAAAAATAGTTATTCAACTAAAAATTGTTGCTTGCTGCTGCCATTTCGTATTTAAACGATATTTTATTAAGTTTTAATCATTTTCGCATCATTAAACATAATAATTAAAACCTTAGATTACCTACAACACTTTTTAAATATACTGCATGATCTGTACAATATTTAAATGTAGATGGAAAGTTTAAAAATAGTTCACTATAAACCTGAGTTTATTAAGATACTCTGTGGTGGCAAGTACACGTTTACAAAATATATTTTCTTTTCCATCCTGTCCTATAGTCTAGCGTACTGAAGAAGCTGGGCCAGCCGGTTATGACGAACCTGTACTACAACACAGTGAAGATGTTACTGGAGCGCGTGAGCTCGGTGATGATAGACCACGAGTCGCTGCTTATACTCGTGGGCTACGTGGAGGGCGCCGTCAAGGGCACAGACGCCAGCATAGCTGATGAATGTGGTGAGTGTACATATCGTATTGTATTTTACGGCAAAAGTATGTTCACCTAAGTTTTCTATGTCATTAGCTGTAAAACTTCATTCAAGACCAAGATGCAATCGGTTCTAACTTAGTATGTTTTTGCTATGCCATCAAGTTAGCGTTGTTGTTACTGCTATAATTTTGAATATATGACATTTCAAAATTTCGTGTTGCATAAGAAGAATTGTATAAGACTCCAATTTCTACTGTTTCTCGAATGTCCACATTGAACAAAAGACATGACAGACATCCCGTTTCCCCCCAGGCATCCCGCTGAAGCAAGCAGCGGAGCGCGGTCTGAAGCTGCTGGTGATGCTGTCGTTCGTGTTCCCCGCGCACTTCCTGCACGAGGACGTGCTCAACCGCCTCACGTCGCTGCTGGAGCTGGACGACGACACCGTCGCGCCGCACATACTCGCCGCACTCACTTTCCTCGGGAAATACAGGCCGCTCAGTGAGTATAGTACCATCATCATCTTTATCATTATCATCATCATCATCATCATCACCACCATCATCATCATCATCACCATCGGCCCATGTATGTCCTCCTCGGCCTCCTCTATAACTGAGGGGGTTTAGGCCTTAGTCGATCTCGCTAACCTAGTGCAGGTTGGCGGATTACACATCTAAGATATACCTAAGAACTTTTAGGTGTGCAGGTTTCCTCACGATGTTTTCTTCACCGTTAAAGTATGTCTACCAGCATTATATCAGCCAATATGTGAACCATACTCTCTGCACTTACCTTTTTCAAGAAGTAGAGGCCGCTCGTTGAGTACAACTTGCCACATATTTTCAGCTATATGTCAGTCCTAATAGATGGTCTAAATGGTCTTAAGGATACGAGCTTCCACTACTGAGATGGATTAGGCCTTTGTCTACCACGTTAGAAATGCATTGTAGAGAAATCGTAAGGAGTATAGGTTTCCTTCATCGATAATGTGGGTTCATTCATTCCAAATACTAAGGTATATGGCTGGAATTTGTTTACGAACTAG
This sequence comes from Hemaris fuciformis, assembly GCA_907164795.1. NCBI lineage: Eukaryota > Metazoa > Arthropoda > Insecta > Lepidoptera > Sphingidae > Hemaris > Hemaris fuciformis. The sequence goes on along the minus strand of OU015455.1, from coordinate 4,099,909 downwards.
GACGATAGTAACTTTAAATGATATTTCAAGGATGTGGAACATGTATATGATGAGTGATTTATTTCAGGCGAGGCGTGTCCAGCTCTATTCCCAAGATTGATCACCCTTTGCAAGGCGTATGCTGAAGTAGGAACGCCCAAACAGGCCAAGAATGCCGTCAGGTTAGTATCCTTTAATAAACTTATTTTGAAATTAATCTTTGTAACTTTCATCTTCTCACTAACCATGATAATGCGACCTGTTCCGCAGATGTCTGTACGTGAACGTGCCGGAGCAGCGCACGCAGATCTTCACGGAGATCCTGGACACGCTGAAGGCGACGCTGTCCCCGCACTCGGAGCACTACCGCACCGCCATCGTCACGCTCGGACACATCGCGCACAACCTGCCCGACAACTTCCCCGTGCACATCAAGAACATCGTCTCCAGAAAGGTACAGTGCATGTCTGTCTCTTTCTTTCTTCAGGTCGGCAGTATTGTGCGCGCTGATGAGAGAGCGGTTCATAGTATATACGACATTTGGTATTAGTTTTTTTCAGTGGCACAACAAAGTGGAAATACCGTATCCAATGGTAAGCACGATGCTGTCCAAATAGAGCATCACTGGCGAAAATATACCATCTCTCTTCATGTGATACCCTCACCCTGGCTTGTTTGTTGACATTTTAAACTTTTGAGGGTTTCGTACGTCCAAGTGAAAAAAACGGAACCCTTATATAACTCTTATATCTCCGAATCTACAAGACCGATTAAGTTGAAATTTTGGCACACATATCAATTTCTGTGACCCAAAAGTAGAGGTGTGACGTGAATAGATGAAATCTGTACATGGGAGGTCATTTTTAGGGGGAAGGTGGAAAAAAAAAAATTGAAAACGGCATCGTGTGACATAATATCAAATGGAAGGTGTTGTTGTGAAGATCTTAAATGTTTTTTTTTTTGGAATTTTGAAATAATAAGTTTCTAAGTTATTTTTATTAAATCTACCTAGATAGAAACTTTAAAGTTTAATATATATAGGTACGATAGTCGTATCCAAAATTTTTGTACCGTCCAGGAAGATGTTACTTCACGCCATACATATATAGCCCGTTGTAACAATCGACATCAGCTTAGTATGTCCTGTGCCGTAGATCGTGAAGGAGCTGCTAGTGCGCGAGGGGGGCGCGGGTGCGGGCGCGGGGGGCGGTGCGGGCGCGGGCAGCAGCGCCGCCTGGTGCGCCGAGGCGGAGCTGCCCGAGGAGACGCGCTGCAAGCTGGAGGGACTCAAGTGCATGGCGCGCTGGCTGCTCGGACTCAAGAAGGACGAGCTCTCAGCGCAGAAGACCTTCCGCATGCTCAACGCGTTCATCGTGCACAAGGGTGACTTGCTGCAGGTTGGTACCACTGGATATTTTTAGCATCAGCTATATGTTCACTGCTATATGCCTCCAAAAGCCAGTATCGAAATAAGTCAGCTTCTTTGGAGTTCCAAAGAGGTTGAGTTTAACCTATTTAAATCATTTCCCATTTTCAAGCTTAATTTTGGTAAAGTGATCTATAGTAAATAAAATACACTGAAGTAAAAGAGAATGAAAATGATTTTTTTTGTCTGAAACAGCAAAATCGCCTATCGAAAGCGGAAATGGCACATTTACGTCTGGCGGCGGGCGCGGCCATGCTCAAGATCTGCGAGCAGAAAGGCGTCGGCGACCAATTCACAGCAGAACAGTTCTACAACCTGTCACACCTCATGATCGTAAGTGTTACTTGTACTATATCTATCTCATAGTTGTATAGCTTATAATGTATAGGGTGGAATATAATGTATTAAAGTATTGATCCGAAGCTTAAGCTTTTTATTTCATGTCACTAATAAGATCTTGGTTGTAGTAGATAATTCAGTTATATTAACTGATTCTATTTGTTACAGGACGAAGTTCCGCAAGTGCGAGAAGCTTTCGCGGCCAAATTACACAAAGGACTATCAAAGGCAAGTTTGAAGTGATTGAAAAAAAAGTTGGATTTAACGTTCCTATTTGATGCGGAGGTGCAACTCTTAACTCCATCCATGTGTATCATATACACACCGATAATAACCTACGAAGAGACCTGCTTCGAGGTTTAAGCGCGTGGTTGAGTCAAAGTTCAGCGGTCTCGGGTTCAAAACTCAGCCTGACCCCTCTGACTTTTCGGAGCTATGTGTGTATTCGCAATTAATTATCACGTGCTTTAACGGTGAAGGAAGACATCGTAAGGAAACCTGCACAACTAAAAAAACTTAGGAATTTCTTAGGTGTGTAGTCTGCCAACCCGCCAGCTGGCGGATTGAATCTACTGGATTAAGGCCTAAACCCTCTCAGTTGTAGAGAAGGACCGTTTCCAGCAGTGGGACGTATGATGATTATGTTGAACCTACCAAAAAGTAACCCTTGAACTGATCGTTTAAATTCCGACAGGGCATCCCCAACAAATGCCTGCCCCTGGACTTCATGGGCATGTACGCGCTGGCGGGTCGCGAGCCCGACCGCCGCATCCGCGCGCTCGTGCGCCAGTACATGATGGCCGACGTCGTGCGTCGCCGGGAGTACGTGCGCAACATCACCGTCGGCACCAAAGGTACGCGCCAACATGCTCGCCAACACGCTCCACAACACGCTCCAAATCATGCTCACCAACTTCATAAGCATACTGTAGCACCCCAACACGCATACGCTTACGTTCACGAACATGATCGAACCACCACTTACACGCTTATGAAAAAGTTTACGTACACGTTCGCGAACAGGCTTACGAACATGCATGCCTAACAACCTCGCGCACTCGCTTATAAAAACTAACTTTTATTTATTAACTACTTAAATGTACACTAGGAGACAATAAATAAAACATAGGAAATTACGGTACAATAAGCGGTCTTATCGCTCAAAACGACCTTTTAGAGGCAATCATAGGATGGACGTAAAGAAGGGATAGATGAGACATTAGTCAATGTGTAAAATATTACAAAAAAAACATAAATACTTGTATAGATATTATATGTTATATAAAAAGTCAAGGCATATACGTAATACAATCTATATCAATTTAACGCTAAGGGACAAAACACGCACACGCACACGCAAACGGTATACGACCATGTAAACAACTTCGGTAACACAAATACGAACATGCTCGAATTTGAGCGCTTTCATATGTTTCTTACTTTTATTCAATCTTTTTAGATTTCCGTAGTTCACGTCTCGGAACTCATTATAGTTTAGTCACGTTCGTCCGTCCTCGGTTTGTCTTCCAAACGGTCAGTTATGGAAATATGTAGATTTTTTTTGGGTTCTTACCTACACGTAAATAGGGTTGACTTTTTTCACGTGTCTACCCCATAGTGTAGGGTATCACAAGATAGGTCTTTTAAAACATTGGGAGGTTAGTGAGATGATTTTTCCATTTAGGTATCCGTTTGCGAGATATTCAACATATAATGCGTATTTCTTTGTTAGTGACCCTTCCCCCAAGCTAATCGACTGGCTCCAAAAATCTGAAAAAAATGTCATGGTAGTCCATGTGATGAACTTGAAGGAAAACTATAACGGCTTAAATCACTTTGTTAGTTAAGGAGTTATTGGGGCCTAACTTGTAAAATGCGCTTACTGGCAAAACAATATTGGTGAAACCGTTTTATTTATTTAATTTATTCAAAGTAATAAATACCAGTCCCGGCTTCTAAATCCGTGCCATTATTGGTCATTACGAAACCCGGTTCTATGCGTGGCCTGATATGCAATATTTTTCATGGGGGCCACAAACATTTGTCAGTTAGGGTAAAATTGGTAAATTTAACGTAGCAAATTGGAAACTGTGACAACGGTTGCACCAACCACAAAAGTTGAGTGTAACTGCTCAAGCTTATACTTCACACACCGGCTGGTGTCAAATCAATTTTTCGTACAAAAGTCCATACTTACAAAACGTATGCTAACACATACTCATATACATCTTCATCATGACCATCATTTTCTCCATTCTATAGCTATATGAAAATTTCATCAAGTTACAATTCGTTGCTAAATGTTTTGACGAAACATCCCATGTGGTTATACAATTGTATTTTGGAATTGCGACACATCTTTGTTCTCGATGATTTTTGCTACTTCGTCGCAAATGGTTGCGTCGAGAGCCGATTACATTATGTCATTCATTGAATTTCAACATGTGTTGAAAGAAGCGTCGATTACATGTCAAAATATATTTTTTAAAGTAAAATGTACGTTAAAAAAATTAGGTTCATCATTTTCATAGCCTAGTTATTTATTTCATCCTTGTGTTTAACAGTACTTTTTGTAGTATCTTTTTTTGGTCAGGTCTGACACATAAACAAATATGTGAACAACAATGTAAGTCGTGCTATTTTTTACTTTTAGTCTTAATTAGAAAGATAAACCAAAATTGATAGTATTAAAATAATAAAAAGCAAGTCCCAAAGAAAATATGTTTCCTATTAGGAGTATTATAATGTTTATATGGTAAAGTAAGGTCGAGGTGTGCGTTTCCTGTCTCATGTTCCATATTATATTGTATCTTTAATATTATATACTTATGTCTGGTTAAATATGCCACTTAATTAGATCGTTTAGGCCATTCATTAAACCCCGGCACGCTGCATATCTAAAAGGTCTTAAGTCGAACTCACCATAGGGCGCGTACACATAGACCGTCCGTTTTACTGGTCCGTTTAAAAGGATATGTTATTAGCGTATGTAGTTGTATGAGCGAGTTCACGCAGAATACAGTATTGCGGATCCAGTAAAAATCCCACACACTACGGAAATACTTTATACGGAACATTCTTTCCCCGTTTTTGCCACATTTTACATTGCTGCTCCACTCCTATTGGTTGTAGCGTCATGATATATATCCTATGGACTTCCTCGGTAAATGCGCTATCTGACACTAAAATATTATTTAAAATGTGACCCTAGTTCCTGAGATCCGTGTGTTCAAGTAAACATATAAACACTTCAGCGTTATAATATTAGTATAGATATATTCAAATTATGTATATTGTTTATTGCGAAAACTCTTTAGTCTCCGCAGATATACGGTTCCATTCAATGTCGACAAAATTTCGACTGCACAAGCGTGCGAAGCTTAGAAATATAGTGACCTAATTCAAAATTATGTATTTGTTTAATGATTTTATTCACTTTTTTTATTAAGATGTATTGATCAAATAATTGAAATTTAATTATACATTACATTTAAATACACATTCTTTTAAACATAGCCGAATATTTTATATTTTCTACAAAATTAATGGTCCCAAGATTTTCGCCATTTATCTTAAATTAGTTTTTTTGAATTAAGTCACCACATTTGTAAGCGTGCGAAATAGAATAAGGAGATGCATCATCAGTTGTGTATAGTTAGTACGTATGGCTGTTTGTTGCAGTGGAGCGCGCGGTCTCGCAGCTGCCGCACATCCTGCCCGACTACATGCTGGTGTTCGCCGTGCCCATACTCACGCACGACCCCGCCTTCACGGCCTACGACAATGTCACGCAGCTCAGGGTAATGTCTAAATCCTAGGTCACCGGTTCTCAAATTGAAGGGTAACGCCCCCCAATTGCGAGTTGAAGGGTATCAGCCGGGGGGCAAAGGGGAGTTGAGGGGATTTTAAGAAAGGATTTCTGATATAATTTGGAGGTTAATTCTTGCGCAGCATTGTAGGGGGCCTCAGTGGAAATAAGTTTGAGAACCTGTGATCTTGTAATTAATTAATTGATGAAAATCTACGTAGTATTTAATTTTTTGTTTACGCTAAAATTTTAATGTCATTGTGTTTATTATTATAATTTTATTTTTATTTAATAACCTTACTTATTTTTCGAGAATGCTTTTTAATCGAACCCGAATTTTACCTTTTAAGTTTCTCTTATCCTTTTCCTATATCCGTTATTATAGCTTACATGAAAAAAAAAGGTAGCACTATGTTGCTTAGTATCCCATAAAAAAACAAAACTTATAAAAAAAAACAAGTCTCGCAACTGAGTTCTTCTACCGTAAAAAGTTGTGAGATCCATATGATACCAAGTCGATGAATTTAGTCAGTCCCCGTTTAAGAGAACTTCTGTCTTAAGTTATTATGAACTTACCTTACCAGACACCATCTTATAGTGACCATATCAATATTAAAAATCTTTTATGTTTCAAATAAAATAGACTTGGCAATCGCATGAAAACACAATGTACCTATCTCACTTTTAGTGTTTATCTCACTATTCAGGTTTCTAGGTTTATCCACAACGAAGTTATAGGGTGACGAAAATGGCCTGAGTTGCTTCGAGAAAAGTATAGTACGGCCGTGCCGCTTTTTCGCTCGACTTGGCGGGGGCACAACCGTGCCCCCAGATCAGAAATCATTTATTTGGTTTTGAACGTAGGTAAAATGTAAGGTGGTAGTCATTGTGTTTACGTGTTGTCAGGTGGTGAAGAACTGCCTGTGGTTCATCCTGGAGCCGCTGATCACGCGCAACGACTTCTACTGCTACGGCTTCTATAAAAGTCTGGTGGAGCACATGAAGCTGCATAAGGACGCTCTAAATGAGACAGATGACGCCGTTAACTATGTCAGTACACTTTTTTTTGTGAAATAATAATATAACAATAAATTAATACACCTAACAGTCACATACATAGTTCTGACCCCACATTAAGATACAAGTCTTGTGTTGTGGGTACCAAAGACTACGAGAGACTTTAAGGACTCACAGACACCCAGACCCGAAACAAATACTTGTTGATTGTTGAAATACACAGATCACAATTAAAAATGTAAAGTAAAATTATAGTACATAATTCAAAACAATTTCCATTAATAGTTAAAACATAAAATTGAAATAGTGAATGACTAATCAGAAAAGAAAGAGATAACATAAATTATACAAAAATAAAAAATAAAATAAACTAACACTTACACTAGAAAAAAGTATTTTTTAATAATTAATTAGTGACTCAAAAAATATGTCAATATCGGAGAAATGTATATATAATAATTTTAGTCAACCTGCGAACAAACATGTTAGATCCATAATTGGTTTGTGCTTATATTTATTCTATCGAGTTGGTTCAATTGAATGTGATTAAAATTATTTAGTTTTTTTTTAAACTGTATTTTTCATTGTCATGTATAAAGAAGATCGTACATTTCCGCTAAATTATCAAGTTGATTGACTGATAAGGTAGTGACTTATCGCTCTTATCACTGTATCGTTCTGAAATCGTCCCTACGTCAATATGGTCACTGATTAGATTAGTATTTGTTGTTATAAATACATCATTAGAAATACATCACCTGTCAAATTTTCAACTGTTTATCTATCACTGTTCATGAGATACAGCCTGGTGACAGACGGACGGACGGACAGACGGACGAACGGACAGACAGACAGATAGACGGACAAGTGAACGGACGGACAGATAGACAGACGGATGGACAGCGAAGTCTTAGTTTTTTTACGCTTTGTGTACGGAACCCTAAGAAGGAAACAAAATTAGTTTGAAGATGTAAAATGAGTATGTGCCTGTGTGCAGAAACTGTGGGCGGTGTGCGACCTGGCGATGTCGGTGATCTGGTCGCGCTCGGCCAGCTTCGAGCTGCGCGACTTCCCGTCCGACGCGCGCATCCCCACCATGTACTTCGCGCCGCAGCCGGACTACTTCGCCAACACGCGCGTCTTCCTGCCGCCGGAGCTGCAGGTACGCACGCATCATCATCACCGTCTTCATCGATATCGATCTCGCTAACATTGTTTTTAATTGTCATCATCATCATCATCATCAGCCCATATACGTCCCACTGCTGGGCACGGGCCTCCTCTACAACTGAGAGGGTTTAGGCCTTAGTCCACCACGCTGGCCTAGTGCGGGTTGGCGGACTACACACCTAAGAAATTCCTAAGAACTTTTAGGTGTGCAGGTTTTATCACGATGTTTTCCTTCACCGTTAAAGCAAGTGATAATTCATTGTGAATACGCACATAACTTCGAAAAGTCAGAGGTGTGTGCCTGGGGTTTGAACCTGCGACCGCCGAAATTCTCGACCGCGCACCTTAACCTCGAGGCCATCACTGCTTTTAATTGTAATGTATTAAAATGCTTTCGATCGCTTTTTCGTCACGTGTTAAAAAAAACAATAATTATTAAATTCTCTACCGAGAGAACTAGGCACAAAAGTATAAGACAATTGTGGCATTAAACGAAAAAAAATATATCAATCAGACAGTTTAATTATAATAAATCTTATTTAAGTAATTTAACCCTTAAAAAAACATTCAATTTTTTTTATTAAGACAATTGCCATGTTGACCTATCGCGAACTATATGAAGTAATACAGGCGTGAGTGTGTATGTATATCTGTATGTTGTATGTAGTTCCAGCCCAAGCGGCCGGCGACGACAGACGCGGCGGCGCGCGGGAAGAAGAGGCTGAGACCCGCGCCAGAGCGAGAGAACACCAACGATGTAGAGGTAATCACACGCACACACACACACAAACAAAGGCAGTCATTGCGACTTTTTGCTGCTCGCCTTACACATCGGGGTCGGAATAAATACACGACGAAGATACGCCATAAAAAAGTTTTTGGGGTAATTTTGATCTTTGTTATCGGTGGCGTACCAGTTGGCGTGGTAGATGGAATAAGTAAAAAATTTTTTGTTTATTTTTTCTTTTTTGCTTAAATAGAAAGCGGAAAGAGGCATCACATATAATGAAAAAATTGACAAATTGACGGAATTGAAAATGTACGCATAATGTAAACAGTGTCGGCACCGTCATCAAAGTAATGTATACAGTCAATGTATTCAGTTTTTCACGTACTAGTATTTTCGAAATAAATTTGGATACTTTCTTTATGTATTGTTTCAAATAATAAATATGCCATTTATTTTTATGCCTGAATTAAAAATAACATTATTCAATAATTTTGCTAGGTCCAAAATAACTTTAACAAAAGATAATATTCATGTTAAGAGCACTGTATAGTATATTGACATTTAGCCCTGCGCCGACGGTTCGTCACCCCCCGCCCATAAGTTTTACTCCGGCCCCGATAATGCTTACTGTTTAATGCTAATCTCCATACATAATGCTAAGTAATGGATTGCTGTGTGTGCTGTTTATTTTTATTACAGTGTCGCTGTAGTGATAACCCTATTCATATTTAATATACTAACTATAATAGGGTAGTTGACGTTACTTATATTCTTATTTTAAAAAAAGTCGTTCCATGAACTCTAAATATCGAAATATTTTTATGGATATCTACAAATCAAAAACTTACAAAAATTTCAAATTTGGAGGTAGGTTTAATGTTTTGGTGTCTAAAAAAGGACAGTATTCTATTGATTATTTTTTATTATTGACATTTGTATCATTGAATTTGATAACAAAATATATGTATATCACTAGGTACTACTAACTCTAAAATAGTGCAATTTCCGGGAGATCAATTACTTAACGTGAAAATTAATAAAAAAAAAACGATTGAGTTGCGGTCCAAATTTCTATATTACAATAGGAAAATATATCATACCCTGCATATACCTAAGGTTTCTTTAATTTCTTCCGTATGTGAAGCGAACTTTTTGTCTCTTTTATAAATATGGATGTAATTTTAACATTATTATTAAAAATATTATCGATATTCTTTTCATATTAAAGATATATCTTTAATTGATATTCAAAACCGATCATAGACAACTACCCTATTTAAATCACCGTTAGTAAAACGTTCAACGAACAAACATACCTTCGTATCGCACAATGAATCTTGTTGTATGCGCACGGTTGTCACAGTACCACGTAAATAGAAGCTATATGTGTAAAGTATGTTTGTGTGTGTTCCAAGCTTACCGTTGGACGTTCTGGAAGTATTGACGCTAAGGTAACATTGTAGAGTTTAATGCTAACGATATAGGGTCAATATCCCACATTATTGTATTCGCGTGGGATTCGTTGTCTTGTGGGATTCGTTGTTTCGTGGGATTCGTATTATTCGTGTCGAATCAAAAAAATATAATTGGAAAATTATTCAAATCATTAAAACAAGCTGAAAAGATTTAGGAATGAGTTTCTTAGTTTCCTTTCAGTGCGGTAGGCTTCTGAAAATGATTGCTAGATGCTTAATACAACTCGGAATAATAACAAAAATAAAACAATTATAAAATTATATTGTTATTATATTTATTGTTAAAAGGAATTGAGTATCGCGAATTGGGATAAGATAGGATTGTAATATATTACCGAGTACATATTTCGTATAATTCTAATCTCACACACACAGTTTTTGTAGGTTAGGGATAAGACAAAGCATTTAAAAATGTGGCTTTTATTATTTATCATTGTGTCCTTTCTTCTGCTGCTTCGTACAACCCTGGTCCAATGTATGTCATTTTCTATATTTAATTTCAATTTCAGACGCGATCACAATACAAAATGCGGTAGTATTAAATAATATTCCCCCTATTTATATTTATACGTATATTTAAAGCATATTAGAATGCACTCCTAAATGTGTTGTATGATTGTTTGCAATTGTTTAATGTTTGACTACATGCCAGACGTTGCTTATTTATATATTTAGTTTTTAATGTTTCGATACCAATGTGATTGTATAATGCGGGTGTTTTTTTGTCCTCACAGCCATCAGAGGCGTCGGATACACAGATTCAATTGCCGGGACTGGAGCAGCCGCCGGAGACAGAACTGGACGAGCCGCAGTCGAAGCGGGCGAGCGAATGAGCCGAGCTAATATGGCGAGCGCGGGCACGTGCGCGGGCGCCATGCAAAAACACTAAAACTACCACTAAGGCTCGCCGATAGATATAATGACAGATGTCAAGAATACCAACAACTTTTTTGAAAATGGAATAAGGCCCAACGGTCGAACCAATATACCCGTTAAAACGTCAGTGTATTGCTATTGGTCCTTTGAGCCGCATGAAAAAATTTCACCATACTCTCATTAATAAACATTGTGACATCAACACGTGCGCTACCCATTAAATTGTACTAAGTGAAGCATATAATGAGCTTTTAATTTGACTTAGTAAATGTAATATACGAAACTGATTTAAACTTGTGCGTTGAATGTTAGGTCATAAATGTCCTTTTCTTTAAGATAGTGACATAAATGTAAGGTGTAACACGTATAAGGATGTAAAAATAAATGTTTGTAGGTAGACCGTACTATATGTATAGCGTTTACCGTTATGTAGGTCGTATGAAATATATAATCTGTCATTACCGTCTATCGTTGAAGTCTACAGTAAATATATGATTTAAATTAAGTAATATCTCTAACATCTTGGATGAAACGCAAATGTTAGAACGGAAGGGGTGCGAAAGGTTTGCCCTAAACCCAGTCAGTTATTACGCTTAACATATGAAGACTGGCTATGTTATATGTCGACAAACATAATGGATAACATCATTAACCTAACATAATGTTACGTCAGTAACTGTACATATTTCCCTATGTTTGAGATTATCAAGAGCTTAATGTCTCTGAAAACAAACGAGGAATTAACTATTTGAATTATGTGCAATTATTTGCCGATATCGATATTTTCATGTCCTTGTAATATGCCGATATTCACTTCATTGAGTTGAATAGTAATCATATTGCATTAATTTTAAGAACAGGAAAACAATACTACGTTTATTTCAAATGTCCAATAGTTAATTTAATTTTGTAAGATAATTTATCTTTGATATATTAAATATAGTTCTCGTAGGTACATACACTTTAAATGGTTGATGATGTATTCTATTAACTATGAAGTTATGTACTACAGTAACAGTTAATAATTCTCGATATCGGTAAATAAAAATAATCGATCTTTCTGTGTTTTATCGATGGAAAGGCCATAATGACAATATATCAGAACCAATCTTTAAATCATGATTGTTTTGTCAACGCTTTTATGATCGATATTGATAATTTTATTTGGTTTGTTTCCGCAAAGGCAATACTTTAGGGATTTTTGACAACCAAATACGATTTTAGTTTCGATTATGTCTTATTCTCTATCGACTTATAATTATCGATAGAATCGCCTGTATCAAGGCGCCTTATTTAAATGATACATTGGTGACTGTTTTAAGTCGCGTTAAAAATGTGTAAAAAGGCTTTTTTACATTTCTAAATATAAGATGTATCGATGAAACAATTAAATGAATTGTGTCGTATCATTAATTGCAAAAGTATCTAGGTGTGATAACACTACAGCTATGTCGCTATAATTTATGCTTTGATCAGATTAACGAAACAAATTAGAGGTGGATAAGGGTCGTTAAAAATTATGAATTCTGTAATGAAAGCTGTTGGGGGACCCTCATACAATTACTAATGATTTTAAATAAGTATGCCATTTTATAAATATGATTACTTTTCTTTTAATTACTTAAGGCTTTTAAGTAAATCCTATTTAAAAATGACACCTCTGCCCCCGTGATTTTTATTTTAATCCTAGATAAGAAAATTTAAATCAGCGATTAGGAAAAACTTGCTCGATAATGAACTTTTAAATAATATTAAGGCTCTTTTGTGACTTTGTCCTTTCGTTTTGTGCCTGGATATTTTTGCAACTCGTGAAGATTTTTCGTTCAGTGGGATGTCTATATTTTGCGAGGCGAGGTGTGTCGCGGCGGAGCGTAAGGAGTATATTCGAGAAATGAGTCTGTATTATAGATTTTTGTAAACGTAAGTTTTTAATAACATAATGTTTGTTTGATCGTTGTTTTTAGTTGTAATTTAATTCATTTTCGGCTGGTCGATATTTTTTTTTCTATACATAATATTTTTATTTTACTACGTACCTATAGCTCAGAACACCATGACTGTATAGTGACCTATCACTTTATAATCTGTGCATTTCGAAAACTTTATTATCTGTGGTCATCGCAGCGGTTTATATTAGGGTAATTTGTGTGTGCGCGATGCAAGCATTCACATTAAAAGAAATAAATATCGATTATAATCGATTACAAGTGTTTGCTTGCGTCGCATTCTCTATTTCTGAAGAAGTTATGGGCGATTGTATCGTGACACCTGTGGCAAAACTTGGTATAATCTATCATATACAGGTTGTATTCAGACCGTGATCGGAAACTAAGGCAGGTAATAGCGACGGTGATTACAAACCCATTGGCGTTAAAAAAATCCCGACAAAAAATTGAAGTTTTCCTAACAATCATAGATATTAAATGGATGTGGTTGTAAGGAAAACGTGTTTTACTTTTATTTTTCGTCGGGATTTTTTTTAATGTTACGGTGTATGTAATCACCGCAGCTATTATCTGTCTTAGTTTCCGATCACGGTCTAAATACACCCTGTATATCTCGTACAGATAATAATAATATAAAATGAGAAAGCTGCCAAAACCATGCTTTAAGTTACGATTCACACACCTCAGAAATAGGTATAATATTTAAGTAATAATGGTGAAGTAATATAAATTTCGTGATATTAATATAAATATCAAATTGTAGTTTTCTTTTTGTCGGGGAACGAAGTCTGTAGTCTATATTCAAGGTCAACATTTCACTTACCAGTATGTAATTCTCACTGTCAAAGTCGATAAATAGAATGACGATTACTAGCTGTAATTTATATTCAATGCACTAGATTTATGAAATGTTGCAGACTATTCTTTGGCACCTAAACTAAATACAGAGAATGAATCTGCATAGTAGTGATTTCGTCGAGAGTAACAGTTTTAATTACATTACTAATCGATATAATTATGACGATATTTTTATTGTTTGATAAAGATTTATAAACACTGTTTTTAAAAAACAGTTATGATGAGAAATATAGTATATTGTTTTACCAATCTGACACACAACTTGTATGTTTGTCATTTAATTTATCGACTTTCCAATCACTAACATTTCACATGAAAACTATAATAATATATTTATTGTAATGATATAGTTTTTGTCCTCGTCCCCGCTCCGATGTCCAATTCGTTGTAAGCCGATAAGTTTCTGAACGATTTTTAAATATAACTTCTTTAATAAGAGTACCAAAAATTGATACGTGCAACTGCGTCCAACGGCACGCGGTCGCAGTGATGATTCTCTGTAGTTATGTATTAAAATAAATAATAAACAACATATTAGTTTTTTTAATTTTTATTGCCATTTTGCAGGTATCTTTGCTACCCATCAGTGCAGTATTACAATTGAAGAAACGAAACAGAGTTAAAATCATAATTTAATTTCTTTCACTGCATTTTAATTTAATAATGTGTTATGTATAAATCATTAAAAATTTGTGTCCATTAAAAGCCCGTTAGACCGAATCTTTAACCAATTTTTAGAAATTGAAAAAATTAACAGAAAATTATAAATGATATTCAAAGTATTTTGTAAATATTAGGATCTTTCAAAATTAACATTTAATACAGTTTCCTTAGAATATAAAATGCACTTTCAATGCAAATTGTTATTGGAGTATATATTTATTATTATGTGTTTAATATAATGAACACTCCAATATGTTTCATATCTGACATTACACAATAAATACAATTTTAACAATTACATAATCTCTATACTTGAGCACCATTCCACATATGTTGATGTGTATATACATTCAACTTTTTTAAGTCTTAAAAGATAAATAGATTACAAAACAGACCTCGAAGAAAAGAAAACATTAATGGTTTATATACATCTTATAGTCACATATATCTAACTTTTCCCATCAACAATACTCTTACAATTATGTTTTTAGAGCCTGTTTTATGCAAAATCCAAAAAAGGAGTTTCTTTAAATATTGGTGTAGTATTCAAAGGCAAAATGTATCAACACTCAAAGGAAAATGGTTTGATAGTACGCGATAGGTGTTTTTGTTTTTGATAGAATAATAGTTTTAATTTTAATGCTCCCCAGTTGACACCACCGGCGAGTGAGGTACGAATTTGGTCCGCATTATAATTGACAAATTTTGACATTAGGCGCGCAGAAACAAAATTTAATATGAAATGAAATTTCGAACACCTAACTCTACACCAACGTCTCTAGTGACAAATTTAAACGCGGTATCCCTCATTTAACAAGGTTTATTGTAACTAAAGAACTACAATAAGTGTCCATTATCAATTTTCGATGGATTTTCTTTCTTTCTTTCTTCTTTTTCTTTGAAAATATGTGTGATATAGAAACCAAAACAGGTTCTATATCAGAATCGTAGCTAACCAGCAGTTTCTGACTACCCTACTGATATACAAGCGTAAGTATGTATTGTAAATAAACTTGTCATAAATACTGCAATCTTGTCCTACAATCTTCGTGTGCAATCTTGTATTCACAAGATTGTGTTAATTAGGTTTTTGTTGCTATAAAATTGATTTGTAGCTTAAGAAAATATAAGCTTTGCGTAAACTACTTTGAACTATAAATCCGGTTTTGAGTAAAAACTATACAATGGGAATATTAATCATTTTTTATGTCTTATAAACCTTTTTGAACTGTAATGTATGTTAATTACTTGCTAAAGTTATACCATCCATTGTCTTCTACGCGTCACAAATTAAGTCCGACATGGTGATATTTCTCTTTTTATCTAAACATTATTCTATATTTGAATTTCAAAGCAATTTATTTAATTTATACTATCACAATTTGGTGTAATATTATTTTAGTTTTTATCCAGTTTTACAATTATTTTTCAACAAAAATATCGTTGCGTCATTTTTACTATCAAATAATAGTTACACAGTATGTATGTGCGTGTAAACTATAGTATAAAGAAAAAAAACTATTTTTCCTTAAATTTATGGCTTGTCATTGGCTAGATGCACAACAAGTGCGGAGCCATAAGAAAAAAAGTTATGGCTTAGCACTTGTATCTAGCTAGTAATTTGGCGCCAAATTTCAATACGTCATTAAAGTCATATCGCGTTAATATCAAGTGCAATATTTTTTAAATCAAAAGTATGTTAAGTTAAAAGTAAATACATATTTTTACAGCTAATAATACGGTATATTACTCCAAAACATGTGTGAATTAAGTAGGTACGTAAAAAAACAACCGCTTTCCACAAATATCTATCATTCGCAATAGTAAAATTAGGCTTTATTTATGGATATTTCTAGGATAGATTGCCTTGGGCACAAATTTACTAAATATTATCAAGTACTTATAACAAAAACGTCCATTAAAATGATGATATGCATATTTCTCAGTCTAAGGACAGATTATGAAATTGATGTTGAAACACAAGGTTATGAGTATGTTTTCTATTGGCAATGCCACGCGTTAAAATATTTTAGCGTTTGGTATACGAACATTGACGCATCACATGGGAACAAATTTTCCTGAGTTTAAAGTAGCTTAAGATAAATCGTAATCGACTTACAAACAAAACATCATATCTTTCCTCTTTTATAACATTAGTAACATAGTTAAGATATCGTAAATTAATGAAGACTTTTAAAACAGGAAGCAAATAAAATAAATAATACTGTTGTAGAACACTTTCAGCTCATCACGGAATCATATATAAAAATACTATCTAATTTTTTACTTGAGTGAAAACAAAAATGACCTACTTTTAGCAGGACTCACTAACATCAAAATGCCTTAACAAATACTCGACCAGAAAGTGCCACCATTCCCCCCAATAATATTATTTCATAAATATAATCGTAAAATCAACATCAAACAAAAACAGGCTCAGTCTTCGTCCAAAACTTTTGTATTTCCGCCAAAGTCTTTCCTTTAGTCTCTGGCACCCATAATATCGTGTAGACAACACCAAACAGTGTCACCGCTGCGAAACTATAAAAAACTACGTAAACTCCGAATGCGTTGGCGACTGGTGTGTAGAATAAAACGGTCATAGAACTGCAGAAGAATGAGAACGCCATAGACGCGCCCGCCATGCGTGCTCGAAGCTGCAAAAAAAAAAGTGCATGAAGGCTTAGTGTTAGTGAATCCGTCGAGACAATTTTGTCAGTCGGTCACATGAACATTTATATTTTAAATGGTTTAAAAATTATTATTATCTGTTAAAACTATAGATAAAACACTATTATACACCATTTAAACATAAAATAACTACAGAAAACAACTTATAGTGGACAAATTGGCGGTCTTATCGCTTAAAGCGATCTCTTCCAGACAACTCACTGAACTACAATAACAACTTTACTAATTTAGTATTAAATTTGTATCAAATTTTCAATTTCTTTCGGGACTCAACTTAGTCGCCCAGAATTAAACACAATCACGTACAAGCTAATTGATTCAATAATTTAAAAAAAATCATTAATTTAGAAATTGACGACTAATTGTGATAACAAATAGGTCTAAGTATTAAACTGAGCAAGATAATAAATAAATACACCCAACATTCACATATGTAGGTACATAGTTCTGACCCCACACTAAGATACGAGTCTTGTGTCGTGGGTATCAAAAATTACGAGAGACTTTTCGGTCTCACAAACACCCAGACCCGAAACAAATATTTGTGGATCACACAATTGTCTAGGTGCGAGGATCGAACCCGCGGCCTTTCGTTTCACAACTTGGTGTTTAGCTAACTAAGCCACAGGGGCTGTCGATATAACGTGGCCGTATTAAAACTAGTTGTCAATTCACATACCTGGAAAGTGAACACTTCAGCCATCACGACCATGGGGACGGGAGCCAAACCCGCACCGTAAGCCAGTATGCAGACGCACACTGCCACCACTGGGAGCCAGCCGACACCCTCACTGCCCACCAGGAAGCAAGTCGCGAGCGTGATCATACACAGAGACACGACCAGAGAGCTGCACGCTAAAGGAATCTGGAATAATGAAATTTTATATTGGGCGATGTAGTCGTGATGGCCTCGAGGTTTAGGCACGCGGTCGAGAATCTCGACGGTCGCGGGTCCAAACCCCAGGCACACACCTCTGACTTTTCGAAGTTATGTGTGTATTCACAATGAGTTATCACGTACTTTAACGGTGAAGGAAAACATCGTGATGAAACCTGCACACCTAAAAGTTCTTAGGAATTTCTTAGGTGTGTAGTCCGCCAACCCGCACTAGGCCAGCGTGCTGGACTAAGGCCTAAACCCTCTAAATTGTAGAGGAGGCTCGTGCCCAGCAGTGGGACGTATATGGGCTGATGATGATGATGATGAATTCTTCACTCAAGGATGCTAGTTTATCACAACGAATTAAAGAGATGAGTGAATAAATACACCCTACAGTCACATACATACATAGTCCTGACCCCACACTAAGATACGAGTCGTGTCGTTGGTATATTGGTCCTACGAGGGACTTTTCGGTCTCACTAACACCCAGACCCGAAACAAAAATTTGTGGATCACACAAACCACAGAACAGCTGAATAGGATTAGAAGGGACATCGACAGTATTTTGTATGGGGACGAGTATCGCCGCTTGTCTGTCATCTATTCATTATACTACGATAACACGACTAATGATAAAAATTTCAAACAAAAATGAAAGGCTGCTATTGTTTGTCACACATTTACAAAAGTCTTGATATTACACGCAACCCTAATTACTTAGAAGCGGCCGTGTCAAATGTATGATAGTCTAATCGTAGGTTCGGCACGCTCGGCATGCTGACATTTTCTTTCTATTCTTATTCAACTGTTCAGTGTGTCTAACCAACTGCGCCACGGGGCTGTCAATTAGAATCAGAATAATGCAAATCTTGACGGGAAATGGACTATAGGGCTATAGCCATTCCCAACAATGGTATTGGTATATACCTACATATGGGTCTATTTCAACAACCAACCTTCGCTACACAAAAGCTTAGAATTTGGTGGGGAAATAGGCGTCGCCCCTCACAAGTTCATATTTCAATTAAGTAATACGTAAGCAAATTTTTCATAATTATGAACCCCCCCGCCCCCCATGTCAGCAAAAATAAGCAAATATCGTACTCTCCCCTCTTATGCTTACGTAAACATTAGTATACATATATTTATATAGTATATATTTAATTTTTTATTCAAGAAATCAGGACAAAATTTCGTAGAAAATCCGAAAAAGATAAATATTGCTTACGTAATTACCATCCAGACCCCCCATTACCCGATGTCATCAAAAATAAGCTAAGAGAATACCCCCCCACCCCCTCTAGTGCTTACGTAATACTTGAATGGCCCCTGAGGCAAATATTTCGAACGCTACGTTGTTAAATCGACATGGCGCTTTTAGTAATGGTTTAGCTCATACAACTTATTTCTTTATATACATACCTTCCTCCCAAACTTTTCAATAGACATGGTAGTGAAGAACGAGCCAGCTAGTTGGAGCGACCCTACGAATAGAGCGAGCGTGTTGGGGCTCCACTCGGTGCCGGCCCGCTGGAACACGTCCGCCGCGTAGTTCATGAGGGCGAAGCACCCTGACAGCGTCTGCATCGCCATCAGCATTAGCGTCATACGCAAAGCCGAGAATGTCGGACGATCCCGCACTGTGAACAAGAGAAAAACATCAAAAATCTGTTATTATCCAAATCTCTTCATATTCTTCATATTCATATTCAATTCTTCTTCGTGAGTGTATAACTCAGGCTCGTATCCCCGAAGAGGTAAGGAGAGGTTCTTTCTTGCTCCGACGTTTCGCAAGGTATGTTACTATAACTGTTAGAATATTTATGGTAAACTTATGATTAGAATTATAGTTACAGGATCGATTAGGGGTTGGTTGCAGTGGCGGTACTTCCCTAGAAGCCCAAAAGCCCAGGTTATCTTACAAATTTTCGAATAATAATCTTAAATATTAAATATTTATTCAACAAATGTAATTCGACATATACCTAAATACGAATATCCTGACCCCACAATAAACAATTATAAACTAGACATTACAAATTAACATGTAACGCTTTTGGGCTTCTATGGAAGTACCGCCACTGGTTGGTTGCCCGACATTTTTGGTGCGTGGTTAATTTTAATTTGTCTCGTCAGTGTAGGCACATAGAAATCTTGCACCCAATTTAAAGATCTAAAAACTCTTTTTTCGAATCAGGATTGAAACCAAGATCTCTGGATTGCACGGCAACTTGTACCAGGAGGCTATCAAACATATAGGTGTATAAATTTCTAATATACCTCGAGGACTTTTATTAACTATAGTTATCGCTAATCGGCCAAAATCTTTAGACTATCAAAATACACGGCATTTCATTGTAACATATTTGCTCAACATGCTTTGCGCACTAGTTCGACGTACTGCAAACATTACAAGTCATTTAGCGAACTGCGAAACCCAACGGTTGTAATGAGCATACAGATTAACGTCACGTCGGTAAATATTAAATCATTCGTTTTATTACTACAGTACACACATGTTTTGCGGAATTATGTTGGTTTGCTTGTACAATGCATGAACTACAATAAAATGCGGCATTTAGCGTTTTAATGACAAGATATATTGTAGATTATTGTCTTCTTTGTTCGGGCTAATAACAAACCCAACAGTAACAAAGATAAAAAAATCGCAACCACTTTTTATATCGTGATATGATAGAGCTTATTGCCATTTTTGGACAGATATTCAGAGTCCGTGCTGTCACCGAGATATTCCTAAGGGGAAAACACTGCTCAACCCGGAATTGGAATCCAGTACCAATAAATAACACGGTACTCACTTTTACCACGCGTGACGCGACCGCGAGACAGATAAGATATCCAATATTTAAAGTATTTACCTACGGACTATTCTATATGTACAAAATAATAGATTTTTTGGCCCTATCCCACTACACACCCGCCACTGTAACTCCTGTGCTCCAGGATCAACAGCGGCACGCACAGTATTGACGCCGAGCACTGAAACTCAGCGAATCTAAAGGAACCTAATTTGTCATGATCCCAAAACGAATTTAATCAGAAAAAAGATATACCTAAAGAAGGAGTTGGAAACAAAGTCTAGTCCAATATTAAGTTAGGAAAAAAAGCCCTAACTTATCTTTTTATTTTTTCCCTTATAATTAATCCCTGTTTAAAACATTAAAATATAATATTACATTCAAAAGTTCTTAGGAATTTCTTAAGTATGTAGTCCGCCAACCCGCACTAGGCCAGCGTGGTGGACTATGTCCTAAACCCTCTCAGTTGTAGAGGAGGCCCGTGCCCAGCAGTGAGACGTATTTGGGCTGATGATGATGATGATTACATTCAACATATTTAAAACGAAAACACAAACAAGAATTACTGTTTATTATCCAATCTCTTTACTATCCGGAGATAACCTAAAACAACATTGTTAGAGACAGAACAAAAGAGATCGGTTATGTTTGAATACACAATATTTGTTCTACAATCTTGTTTTACCGCTTTATAAGTTCTTTAAAATATGTACGCGTACTTAGATATAATTTATCTGTTGGTATAATTTATATTTCCATTAAATTCTATGCTATTATATTTAAATCAGAAATGGGTTCCAAAAAATAAACAGCGCACGAATAATAGAATTAGGCTATTCTTGTAGTTTGTTTTATAAATCCACCTGAACAGTGATGACAATGCATGAGGCATAAGTTATATTCATCATCATTTTCATCATCAGCCCATATATATCCCACTGTTGGGGCCGGGTCTCCTCTACAACTGAGAGGGCTTAGTCCACCAGCACTTTTAGGTGTGCAGGTTTTCACGATGTTTTCCTTCACCGTTAAAGTACGTGATAATTCTTTGCCTGGGGTGTGAACCCGCGACCGTCGAGATTCTCGACCGCGTGCCTAAACCTCGAGGCCATCCCGACTTATAAAGCTATATTCGTTTGGATCTTATTAGAATGCGACGTTGGACGTAAACAAAAGTTTAATTACTCAACTGTCCGAATGTATGCTAATAAATTATTTGGGCTGATGATGATGACTTCTTATATTAAAGTGATTTGTTATTTACCCACACTAAGTAGTGTGACGTTTAGCATCGCGTCGAATCTCCTCTGCTCGTCCTTCAGCTTCATTATCTCGTCAGTCACTAGGCTGCTTTTGATGTTCAAGCTACGCAACCAAGATATCGTTTTGGCTGCTTTCTGAGAACAAAAGAGAGGTTTAAAAATGTAGAAAATGAAAGGAAACCAATCGGAGAACATACTGATTATCAACATCAGTGGCGGTACTTCCATAGAAGCCCAAAAGCGTTACACGTTAATTTTGTAATGTCTACATTGTAATTGTTTATTGTGGGGTCAGGATATTCTCTTTTATATGTCAAATTGCTTTTGTGAAATAAAATTTAAAGCGTAGATTATTATTCGGAATTTTGTAAGGCAAACTGGACTTTTGGGCTTCTATGGAAGTACCGCCACTGATCATCATCAGCCCACATACGACCCTTTACGTACTGGGCACGGGCCTTCTCTACAACTGAGGGGCAGTACATATTAATTTTATTTTATTTTTTTAGACACGCTAGGACTTTTCCGTAGCCTGCATTTGTTTACTAATAAAACAAAATAACCTCCTCAAAAAAACCCTCTCAATGGTAGAGGAGGCCCGTGCCCAGCAGTGGGACGTATATGGGCTGATGATGATGATGAAAACAAAATAATAAAATATATTCGTAGGCTTCTGGCTATACCAATATAGGATTGAGCCCTTAACATTTTTAAGAATGAAAGTTTATTTTATAGTCCCTGGAAACCACCAATTTGAAATCATCATCATCATCAGCCCATATACGTCCCACTGCTGGCCACGGGCCTCCTCTTAAACTGAGAGGGTTTAGACCTTAGTCCACCTCGCTGGCCTAGTGCGGGTTGGCGGACTACACACCTAAGAAATTCCTAAGAACTTTTAGGTGTGCAGGATATAAATTCTCATTCTTTATTTATTTATTTATGCTTTTTATACATTAAGTATAGAGGCGGACTTAATGCCAAAGGCATTCTCTAACAGTCAACCTCTGGGTGATGCAGAGATAAAAAAGGTAGCAGGTTCTTTAGCAGGTCTTATACATTAAAGTGCAATCTACATTCAAAAATTGTTTACAATCTAAATTGCTATTAATAATTTCCTCTAAAATTGATTTAGAACATATCAAAAGAAATATAAAAGTCAGTATAAATATACTTGCCTTCTCTTTCCCAATTTTCAATAAATAATTCGGTGACTCCGGCATGAAACAGAACAGCAGTGCGTGCGCCCCGGCAACGACCAGGTAAATAATCTGATTGATTTTGTATGAGCAGCACATGCCTATCGTATAGACGAAGATCACGCCTAACTTACAAACAGTCATAGTAAGGGAAGCCAGAGCACCTCTCCAACAATCCTAAAAACAAATGAATTACTAATATTACAGCTTCAGCTTGAAGTCAAAGGATTTGAATTTGACCAAACTTGATCTCTTACAATATTGGAACAAACATTTGCAATTGGAAAGCTTTCCTACAGAGGCGAGTCAGTAGTTCTAGAATTGAGCTTGAAGTTAAGGGATTCACATTTGACCAAACTTTGTCTCGTATAGAAATCGAACAAAAAATTGTGTATTGATCACATATTTTTAATTGGAAAGCATTATCCAACGGAATCTACTGAGATATTGTAATATCCAATGGTAGTATTTACGTATGCTTTCAACTTTATTTATTTATCCAACACAATTCCTAACTATGTAAATTGGTATACAAACAGTGATGATACTTCTATTTTAAGCTGTTCTTAAGCTGAATTTTACGCATTTTCTTGGTAATATGGTATTGTATTCACCTCAGAAATTTCTTTGACGTACACCGGGACAACCACAAAGCAGCCTCCCGCTGCCAACCCGGCAATAACCCTGGCGATTATTAATGACACTGGTGTAATCGACGTCAGCTTTATAATCCAAGAAATCTGAAATTATATTTTAATTAATAATGCTATATATAATTAGTGATGGCCTAGAGGTTTAGGCGCGCAGTCGAGAATTTCGGCGGTCGCAGGTTTAAACCCCAGGCACACACCTCTGACTTTTCGATGTTATGTCTGTATTCACAATGAATTATGACTTGCTTTAATGGTGAAGGAAAAAACATCGTGATAAAACCTGCACACCTAAAAGTTCTTAGGAATTTCTTAGGTGTGTAGTCCGCCAACCCGCACTAGGTCAGCGTGGTGGACAAAGGCCTAAACCCTCCCAAATGTAGAGGAGGCCCGTGCCCAGCAGTGGGACGTATATGGGTTGATGATGATGAATGCTATTTACTTCACATGATATAGACAAAAACATTGTAAGGATACTTGCACACCTAAGAGATTTAAACAAAGAATTTCTTAGAGTAATCCGCCAATCTGCACTAGGTTAGTGTGATGGACTAAGGCCTAACGCCTCTCAGCTGTAGAGGAAACTATTGCGTATTAGTGGGGCTTATGTCTGCTGATATAGATTGAATAGTCATCGGAGAGGGTTTAGGCCTTAGTCCACCACGCTGGCCTAGTGCGGGTCGGCGGTACACACAATGTGTGTGTAGTGCAGGTTTCATCACGATGTTTTCCTTCACCGTAAAAGTACGTGACAATTTATTGTGAATACACACATAACTTCGAAAGTCGGAGCTGTGTGCCTGGGGTTCGAACCCGCGACCGTCGAGATTCTCGACCGCGTGCCTAAGCCTCGATGCCGTCACGAGTTAGAATATTTACTTGAGGTATTTTTTGGCAATGAGTAACAAAAAATCTTATATCCAACTACCCTCATCTAATATCAGGTAACTTGTCAGTTGTCACTGACTGGAAAGTGCTGGTAACTCTTCTAATAAAAATAAATACTCACACAAGACAAAAATGATACTCCAATAACGCAAATCTTCCGTCCAAATCTATCTGATGCGTAACTGAAAAACGGTATTCCGCATATAGCCGCGAGTGGTAGTGCGGCGGCCATCCACGAGATGTCGCTGTCCTTAAGTGGCGCGTCCGCTGGTGTCTGTGGGGACATTAATAGCGGACCCATCGGCGACAACCATCCGATCTGAATGCCGTATGTGAAAGTTGGTATTGTTGCTGAAAAAAAAAACATGCTGCGATATACACAGCCATGCCTGTATCCCCGAAGAGGTAGGCAGAGGTGCATTTCTACACCCACTTTTCGACAAAATCAGCGGTTAGCGTAAATATAGCGGGATAGAATTGAACCCGCAGTCTGGAAGTTTGGAAATTTGGAAGCCTTTATTCTCATCATTTCAGTTTTCTTTGAATAAATGGCATAAAATCGTGTCGATTCGTTCAAACTGCGGACAAAATTGCGTCGTGACTATAACACTTAAATTTATTACATAAACACTTTATAACGATTTTTATTATTATTTAAACATATTGGTCTGGCTTCGTACATACATTTTTTTTAATACTACAACGGTAAAATGTCTGTAGAGAGCTTTTTAGAGTGCTATTCTTCGAAATGGAAAAGCGAAAACCTTAAAGTTTCACGAGAAGTCTGTACGACAACAGACATTGATAAATATCCAGAGAAGTTACATTGAGATCGCAACAAATATTGTACCATAACAAAATATCCAGACCAATTTTTTTATTATAAATTTTACAAATACGTATCAAAACACAGATTTTATTACTTGCGGTTAAATTAAATTTATTCATCTCTTATACAAAAACACATAAACTGCATCGTTTTGAAAGGCAGGAATTCAAGCTATATTACTCTGTGAAAATATGACCCTCCCCCAATCCTAAAAAGGATTTAATCAATAAAAGTGATGTCAAAAATTAATGCCCATTGCCGGTAAAGACAGTCATATACTCATTACTTCGTTAAAAAGGAAGGCAACGAATATTGAACATGAAAATCGTGTCAAAGTAGGCCAAGCGGTGCAATCTGAACTTACACTTTCACGAAAAGCAGTTTACGCGGGCATAACTGCAAATATAATTACAGATTGGTAATTGTAGTAATTTTGCGTTCCAAATTTATTCTTATTATTATACAAGTCTTGTGTTGTGGGTACAAATACGTGAATCATATTTTAGTTTGTAAGGGGTTCATATCTGTCTACAGTCTAACTGCATCACGAAAATTGTAATAACGTCGCTTAAAAATAGTCTTAAAATTCCTCCTAAGATTAACATATTGTAACTACACGTATTCATATTTTTAAAGATAGGTACCCTAATCGATTTTTAACTATTATTATTGGTTCTAACGATGCATTGGTTAAGATAAAAATCTGTGTTATGAAATAAAATATTTAATTTTGATGCAGTTATTTTATGTATTACCATACTTTAATTCAACTACATTTAATCATTATTAATTTCGCAGTTATTCCGTCAGTTTATAATTTTAGTTAAAACTGCAGTTTTTAACCAAATTCTTAGTTTCTCAAGAAGTTAGGCTCAAAATAAGTTTTATAGGTCCCTTCGTATATTCATTATGGTCGATAACATACTAAATGCATCTTATCCAAATGTAAAACTAACTATAAGCATTTAAATAACTTAATTATTTTTAATTAGTGGCTTTACGTAACACTTTTACACAGGTGAGCTATAATAAGCCATTATCAATTATTAACTAAATGCAGTTACCTTGCAATAATCTTGTATAGTTATATATGACTTAATCCATGAAATATGTTGTGCAAGCGCATTCTTAAATCATATAGCTAAGCATATTTTTTTGTAATACTTCTGTATCGAAAAACATATATTATTCAATACTGTTACTTAAATTAAATAATACTTACCAAAAAGAGCCGTTAAAATTTGTTTTCCTGGTTTACTTTCATTATGCCGCTTTCTATCCATGGCTGTATGTGCTCGCTTCCACAGTCTAAAAAAAACTTAGGTTGTTCCACTTTGCGTGATAGAAACTTTGTTTTTATTCACTTTTTCCAACTGAAAGGCGACTTTTTATTTGTTTTTATGTCATTGTTATTTCATTTGTTGTTTTATTGAAGGTCTTTGCCGTGCGAATCGTGCGCACGAGCGATTCTAATCGAGACGGACAACCGACTGAATCTGAATACATTATAACCTATACGCTGTCATGAATGAAACATGGTGCGGGCGGCAACATACTCTTTCGGCTTAATATTATAAATCAGCTATTTATAATACAACATTTTCCTCGTGTCATGAGAATAATATTATTTTAATATCGATGTTTTACAAATAGACACGATCATAATAATATCATGCCAGTTTCTGTTTCGTGGTTTTTGTAATCAAGTTAAGTAATAAACCGATTTAAGCATTATTTTAATTGTTGGTTCATGTGAAATATTTTGATACATACATTTACAAATAAAGACCAGGTTAAGATAAATAATTTATTAAATCTTCTGTTTAAATTCGCAATATTCTGTAATACCGAAAGCCGAATGTTGTAACGTCTCTACACCGCATGCAACTTCTTTCGACAAACTGTTACGTACATGACAAAATTAATAGAACGATAGTGTACGCACCGCATTACCGTATTGCTTACGTTATAGAGTTGGAAATACAATGCAACGTTTCGTTTTGTATGTCAACTATTTTGGCATAATCTCTGACCAAGGTCACCTTCCGTTTCACGTAAAATGTTAAAGGAAATCGGTCTTTATGTCTTCCATATTGATATAGGATGGCACGTCGAATGATAAGTTGATGATTCAGTACATTATGGAGTTCCCTTTTGATTTCGTAGAAAAATTAGCTCATGATGTATTATGGAGTTAAGTGCCAATTGCGCTAGTTATTCCGAATTATTCGTTTCTAAGAATGTTATTGAAAGTAAATTTTTGTTCTGATTTGTTTTGGTGACCTAGACAATCAGACGTACCCTCTTACGAAGTCTTAAATGTAAAGAAATATTGTCTCGATGGTCTCGGGGCATAAGTGTGAGGAAACTACCGAAAAGTCCTGGTTTCGATTCCCGGGTCGAAAAAAAAACATCTTTGGATATACGGGTAAAAGAGAATACTATCATGAGTCACATATTTTCTCTGACGTCGTCGTGAATATATTAATAACAAATACGTGTCCAAATGTGCCCGAAAAACGGCAATAGGCTCGCCCCCTATTACGTGGGACTGACACATACCTTGCGAAATGTGGGTGCAGAAATGCACCTCTGCCTACCCCTTCGGGGAATCCAGGCGTGAGTTTATGTACATATATAATACATACATATGTATGATATTGGTTGATTGATATCCAATCCAATCCATCAGCCAATGGAAGTCCACTGCTGGACATAGGCCTCTCCCAATGACTTCCACAGGGACCTGTTGGAAGCAGCCTGCATCCAGCGACGTCCCGCGACCTTCACCAGGTCGTCCGACCATCTTGTCGGAGGACGTCCCACGCTGTGCTTTTGAATGATATGATTGGATTAAAGCGGTGATGGCCTCGAGGAGCGGTGATGGCCTCGAGGTTTAGGGGCGCGGTCGAGAATTTCGGCGGTCGCAGGTTCAAACCCCAGGCACACACCTCTGACTTTTCGGAGTTATGTGTGTATTCACAATGAATTATCACTTACTTTAACGGCGAAGGAAAACATCGTGATAAAACCTGCACACCTAAAAAAAAGTTCTTAGGAATTTCTTAGGTGTGTAGTCCGCCAACCCGCACTAGGCCAGCGTGGTGGACTAAGGCCTAAACCCTCTCAGTTGTAGAGGAGGCCCGTGCCCAGCAGTGGGACGTATTTGGGCTGATGATGATGTGTGATGTGATTGGATTAAATTGGTGAGGGAATAAGAATAATCGTATTATATGTTTAATCTGTAAGTCTTTCAAGTATATCTTTAATGCTGGGTTCGTCGGTAGAAGGGTGTCCTTCCAGAGCGAGTTTTGCCACAGGATCAACGTCTTTCATCGCCTCTATCAGATCAGCTGTTGTTTTGTATGATGCGATTGTTGTTTTCACGAAGTCCCTGGAAAATACTCAAAATGAACTTTCAAAAATACATGACTTTCGTCTTATTTTGGTTGCTTTTTGAATTATATTAAACTATTTGGTGCCTCCAACTTCGTATACGAACCATTAAGACTTCAAAAAGGATAATTTTCCCATTTGTTAGGAATTAGTTGTTTTGGTATTGCCAGCTTAAAAACTAGGAACCAATTTTTTTCCATTACTTTACAGACAGATTATTTCATTAAAATAAATCAACACCTTAGAATACTCTAAAATAACAAAAGCTATTGTTTCGGCTTCCTTTTTTTTCATGGGAGCAATACATAACTAAACGTTTTATAGCTCATAATTTTTAAATGGAGAGTCATTCATTTTGCTTTCCTGGAGAAATGAGAGGTACCTACTACTACCAACTTATTACAGCCTAAGAATATTTTTCGTGTAGATGTCGCTTATTATTGTCGACTGCCTCGTGGTCTCGCGGTACAAGTATGTGCCGTGCGGTCTAGAGGTCCTGGGTTCGATTCCCGGGTCGGGCAAAGTGTTATTGGGTTTTTCCATTAGGAAATTCTCAGTAAAAGCACGGAGTCTGGAAATGTGCCCGAAAAACGGCAATAGGCTCGCCCCCTATTGCGTGGGACTGACACATACCTGGCGAAATGTGGGTGCAGAAATGCACCTCTGCCTACCCCTTCGGGGAATACAGGCGTGAGTTTATGTATGTATATATGTATGTCGCTTATTAATACAGTAAGCACTCCGCACAATTACAATTGTTTCAAAATGCAATTGTTAATATTACGAATGCTTGGCGGTAAATGACGCACTGGAACTTCATCTGTTTAAAATGCTTTGAGCGTCGACAAATGTTCTTTATACAAATTACATACATACATTAATATTTCAATACATTACATGAAACTTGATTGTCAATAAATAATCCAGGGTATATATTTCTTCTACATGATATTTTGAGATCGAAATGGCAAATTTTGAATATATTATAAGATGATTAATTAAGATGCACTAAAGTCATAAAGGTTAGTAGAGTTCGTTGCTTGTAGTCCCCTTCCAACAGGTCGCCCTTCATTATAAATCTATATATTTTCGTTAACCCATATACTTCCTGTACCTAAGCTTCATCTTCATTAGTCCATCACGCAGGTCTAGTAAGGGTAAGCGGACTATACACCTTTTTTTTTTTATTCTGGCACGGCAAAGTGACTCACTGTACCTGATGTTAAGCACAGTGGAGTCCAAAACAAAAATACCGACCAGCGAGAAACGATAAACGATGGTCGACACAATCATGCCGGCCCGCACAAATGCTTCTTCACGCTTCGCTTAAAGGATCCAGGATTATAGGAAGGAGGGAACACGTGAGCCGGAAAACTATTCCACAGCTTGATGGTGCGGCAAAAGTAAGAGTTAGCGAACTTTTTAGTTCGAGCCGCGGTTGTTGTGACCATAAATCTGTGGCTTTGCATGCCCGCACGCGTGGCCTAAGATATTTTTTGTGGACAACTCTAAGGTACATGCACTCCTTGTCAACATTTTTCTTCAACATTAAAATTATAGTTTAATGTAATTACACGCATAATTTGGAAAAGTCAGAGGCGTCCTTGAGATTTCAACACGCAGGAGTCGAAGTTTTGTCTCCTAATCCTCCTGGCCATCACGACTAATATACTATAATGAAAAATACCTGAAGTAAAATGCCTTGATGAAGACAGCTGGCTGGTACTCGTGTCCGCAGCGCTCGGGTCCGAAGCTCATGATGCCCATCAAGCGGTTCTGTTGCACGGCTGGCGCGCCTGCGTCGAACTGCACGTCATTTTGCCATGAGAATATGTACCTACCTTAGATTTAGTATACACCACGCTCACATATTGCCATTCGGACTCTGTTACAATAAATTATTTCTCGCGCTATGTATTGTAATAATTTTAACTGTGTGAAAATAATAAGAAAAGTGGTATCGAAATTGTTTTTTTTTTGTAAACAGTGTTTTTTTTAAAAGGTTTTTTCACCAATGAATACGTCATTCCCATGATTGCTTACAGTTGATACACCCATACAAAAAATAGTCTGCGACATGACCTGAATCGTGGCACAGCGCTGATATTCAGTGGCCACCAAGTCATCGTACGGACGCCAAAAACAGCCCTTCTACTATACATATACGAGTATATGGATAAAAATAACCGTTAAAGAAATTAGTAATAATAAGAACAAATAAAAAAGAAGCAGTGATGACCTCGAGGTTTAGGTGCGCGGTCGAGAATTTCGGCGGTCGCAGGTTCGAACCCCAGGCACACACCTATGACTTTTCGAAGTTATGTGTGTATTCACAATGAATTATCACTTGCTTTAACGGTGAAGGAAAACATCGTGATAAAAACCTGCACACCTAAAAGTTCTTAGGAATTTCTTAGGTGTGTAGTCCGCCAACCCGCACTAGGCCAGCGTGGTGGACTAAGGCCTAAACCCTCTCAGTTGTAGAGGAGGTCCGTGCCCAGCAGTGGGACGTATATGGGCTGATGATGATGATGATGAAAAAAGAAGCATTTATAACGTACAAATATTCAGAAAAACAACGAAGACATAAATGTAAGTTACCAAGCAAACGTCCCTAGTGCCGTTCCTGAGGGAGGCGCAGAAGAAGTCTTCCGTGAACTGGAAGCCGTTCACAAGTTGGTACGCGTCGATGCAGAAGTGTTGCGTTCGGACCTTCAGTCGAGCCGTCAGTAGATCTGACGTGTGGTCCCTGAACGCGGTGTCTGATCCCTGCACGTATAAATAAAATTACCCTTACGGGTAAGGAAATTGTGATATCTGAATGAAGTTCTGCACAATCTAATAGCAGTAGCATATCATTCGTAAATATATTTGAAAGCCTTGTGGCGCAGATGGCTATACACCAGCTTGCGAAAAGAGAAGTTGCTTGCGAAATTTTTTTGATGAGAAACTACCATCTACGTTATTAGTTAAGGAGCTCATATCAATAGTAGGTATTTATCTTCTGTAATAAGTGGCTGGATAACTTAAGAAATAAGTAAATTATATTTACCCGAGTAGCTCCCCATCCCGAGACAACAACAAAACTTTGTGCAAATGGCTCTTTTACTCCCTCATATATTTTTATTAGATTCACGTGTTTGGAAAATTCTGAAATAAATAAGTTGTATTATTAATTTAGCATGTTTGGTTTCGAAATACATACATACACAATCTCACGCCTGTATTCTCTGAAGGGGTAGGTAGAGGTGCATTTCTGCACCCACATTTCCACATTCGCCAGGTGTATCTGTCACTTTACATTTCCAGACTCCGTGCTACTACTGAGAATTTTTTAATGTTAATACCCAATAACACTTTGGTGCGACCTGGGAATCGTACCCGGGACCTCTAGGTCTACGAGACCACGGGGCAGTCAGTATTGCAAAATAATAAATGAAAATAGCAAATTTTCAAAGTAGTCTTTAGCTTGAAGGAGCTGGTAATAATTTAATTTGCAGAAATACACCCCAAGAATACATAACATAACAGTAATACTATAAGTCCAAGCAAGAAGAATATTAAAGTTAAGGAATACCGCGAGACTTTACCAAGATTCTCAGCTAGTTTCAGCAGCGCTACGTCAGCATGAGGCACCGGTTCTTCCTCAAACTTAGGATGTCTTACTGCTCCCACCACATCTACTAAAATGCCTCCCTCGTGGGGATGAGCGCTGCCCACTCGGATCTTCACGTATTTCCTCAGAGTTTTCATAGGAGATACTTGAAGTACGCTGTTCATTTTAAACTCTTTAGGAGCTTTGCCTATCATTTCATCTAGGTTAATTTTAGAGTTAGGTCGAAGAGAAAAGTTTGTCAGTAAGAATGGGGACTAAATTTTAGTCCGGAACCTTCTTTGAGATTTCAATTTATCAAAGTCATTCCGTATGAAAACTCACTATCTTTTTGTATAGGTACGTCTCTACATCATTTCTCTTAAATCTTACGGTAAATTGATTGTACTGGCTCAACATAAAACTGTGTATTTATCCATGTATATCCATACTCACCCTACTGCTAGGCACGGGCCTCCTCTTTAAGCGAGAAGAGATAGGCCTTAATCTATCACGCTTAACTTCAAAAAGTCGATGACGATTTAGTTTTGCCCGAGCACCTACCATAATTATTGAAGTCACTATAAATTCTTCTAACAGTATTATAAATGTTTTAACAAATACTCCTGTCTAAGTCATCACCTTATACACATTTAACTAGTCTTCCTGTACCACACTTACTAATTCAAACAATGGGCAGCAGTGACTACCCAGTTTACGTCCACGATAGCTCCGGCGCACCACAACCGCCCATTTATGATAATAGCTGCGGCGTACGGGAAGTTCTTGGTATCAGTGGCATTCCCGCCTCTGATCCTGAGGATCGGCTTCTCATGCTTGATGATGGTGGGGTACTCGTCTCGAACTCGCATTTGAGGCTCAAAGTTACGACGGCGGTAGTCGTAAGGCTCATTGTCCAAGTCGATGTTGAACTTAGCTGTTAATATAGTTGATATTTTTTGTATGTGATCATACTGCCTGGACCTCTCATTGAAACCAGCGTTGCAATGAGAGGATGTTGAATTAATGTTTTACTTAGCTGGTATTAAGTATTTTAGCTTTCTTTTATTCGATGCAGGGTCTGATTAACCACGTAGCGAGAGTAGCAATTACTACAGGCCTCGTACAAAAGGTTCCCCGCTTACTTAAGTTCGCTCAATCATACCTCTGCGTTTTGCACTCATCAGACTAAAAGGTTCTTTGTATATCATCATCATCATCATCAGCCCATATACGTCCCACTGCTGGGCACGGACCTCCTCTACCATTGAGAGGGTTTAGGCCTTAGTCCACCACGCTGGCCTAGTGCGGGTTGGCGGACTACACACCTAAGAAATTCCTAAGAACTTTTTAGGTGTGCAGGTTTCATCACGATGTTTTCCTTCACCGTTAAAGTACGTGATAATTCATTGTGAATACACACATAACTTCGAAAAGTCAGAGGTGTGAGCCTGGGGTTTGAACCCGCGACCGTCGAAATTCTCGACCGCGTGCCTAAACCTCAAGGCCATCACGACTTCATTTTGTATATCAACTGTATAATTAATCACCCACAAAAAAATAACTTATAGATGCCATAAAAACGTAATGGTGAATTGGGTATATACTTATTGGATTGCTATTATATCACATTACTAAAGAACCCATAACAGAACTAGTGCCCTTCGAGAAAAAATTGCTACGGGCCCCGCACTTGCTTAAACCAATCCCGATTGAACATACCAAATACATTTATAGTCATTTTTCAAATTAATTTAGTTTACTATTAAGTTCAAAGGGCAGTTTTCATTAAAGAAGAACGGGCTAAAAAGTCTAAACCTAGTTTACAATACGAGTCACTCAGCAAGGCCAAAATCACTTACCAACAGGTTCTTTCTTTTTAATGGTCTCCGCATAAACAAATTCAGAATAAAATATGAGCAATATTGTTACATTGAAAACGTGACTCCACATTGTGTTTATTGGTTATTTTATGGCGTTATAAAATGAAACATATAAATCATTAAATATATTTTGTTTATGTTGCAATTATTTCTGCCTAGTCGAAATAATTTATGTTAGTCGATATAAGACTGTACACTTGCACTCTGCGTAATGCATGCGTTATTTCCTAAAATGGGACTAAATGTGTTGTGTGTGATTGACGAAATCAACCAAATCTCAAAGATTTGTATATCTTTATGAAGCCAGAACAATACATATAAGCTGCTTGTCTACCACTTCATAATGAAAGAAATGCTATTTTCTTTCCAAACGCGGGAATCCATCCCGTTGTAATGATCCTAAACAGAAAAATTATGGCGTTGAACCAACTATAGTAGACTAAAATATTATTTTATTTAAAAATAGCGCCTGCTATAATACGAAGAGCAATATAACACACATATACAATAATGCTATTAGAATTAAAACAACATTTTATCGAAATTAATTTAATGTCGCATTGACGAAACTTAATTAATAATACTATAATAAAACATTAGCAATTCGTCATTAATATCACAATCGGTACAACGCATTCAACTGTAACCAATAAGTACATAATATCATTAATAAATAAAAGAAGATGCAAAAATTACTACTATAGTTAATTTTGTAAAGGCTTAAATAATATATTGATCTTCGTACCGCTCCACACAATTAAAGAAGGCAATTTCAAGTTCTATATCAAATATAGAAGTTGTTGTTTTAGCTGAAGACCCTGTAGTACCTAAAAAAATGTTATAAAAGAAAACATAAAATTCTCGCGCCTGTTAACTACGCTAAAAATGTGTTATGAAGTATTTGCATTGCGAAAAATTTACTGCGAAAATGAGCGCAGTGGCACATTATGGTAAAAGGAGTTTACTGGCAAAACAATGAGACTACCTATTTTATCGAGCAGTCGACATAAATAACTAAAAAAAATGTTAGAGGATACGTTGACTGATCCCATAAAGCGATACTCGATTGTAGGCATTAATGTGATAATTGTACCACCAGTAGAAAAAACAAAATTTATGTATTGTAGTCCATTCAAGTATTACGGAAGCAATAAAGGAGAATGGGGCTCTTTGCTTTGCTTTTTTGATGACATAGGGGAGGGGCAGGGAAGGCTTTAACGTAAGCAATTTTTTTGTTTCCTTTTCCGGATTTTTTACACAATTTAGTCCGGATTTATTGAATTAATAAAAAAAAACGCAAAAAAATATATGTACGAATGCTTAGGTAACCATTGGGGAGTAAGAGATTTGCTTACTTCTGCTGATAATTGCTTTTTTGATAATAATTGTATAAAAATTGCTTACATATTACTTGAACGGCCCTTGACATCTCTTCATCATCAGCTCGTATTCCTAGCTGCTGGACATGGGCCTCCATTACGATCGATATCGAGATGTATTATGCTTTTGGTTTTTTTTTGCACTTTCCGATGTTTCTATGATTTGATATGTTGCGAATACAAAAATATAATATTATACAGGGTGTATTCAGACCGTGATCGGAAACTAAGGCACGTAAAAGCTAAGGTGATTACAAACCCCCTGGCGTTAAAGAAAATTCTGACAAAAAATAAAAATTATGACGTTTTCCATACAACCATCGGTATTAAATGTACGCGGTTCGTATGGAAAACGTCAAAATTTTTATTTTTTGTCAGAATTTTCTTTAACGCCAGGGGGTTTGTAATCACCTTAGCTTTGACGTGCCTTAGTTTCCGATCACGGTCTGAATACACCCTGTATATGCATATCTACCTATAATGATTTTGTTATAAAAATAGTTATCATTGCACTAAATATTTCATGCCATAAAATTAAATTGTTAATTTTCACTTGAGTATTATTAAATAAATTTGAGATGAAAATCACAGACTAATAAAAAAATCCTATTTTGTATTTTTTTAATTTATTTATTTTAATTAGGTCATTTATATTATTTTAATAAATTAATTAAAAAAATACAAAATGTTTTCTCAATTCGGTTCTCAAGAGTGTGTTTTTTTAAGTTTCAAATCTTTAAAAATGGTACCAATTTAAATTGGAATTGTATTTGAATTGAATTGGACGCACACATAAAGCAAAAGAAACATAGAAGCGAAAACTTCGTTTGGGGAAGGTTCGATCACAAAAGAAAAAAAAACAACTTGATAAACTGTTATAATTTTGAAATTTTGAAGTTGGTCTAAATGTTTTCAATGTCTAAAACTGAACCGGTCGAAAGGATTGCCTCTTTACTTCGCGATTTTTGAGGCTTGGAAATATTTTTCATTCTATTTTCTCGAATTATGATCCGACGCATTCCGTACGCGGCAAGAACTGCTCACCCTCTTGAGTTCCACGGAGCTTAAATGATACAATTATGAGTCAGAAAGCACAACAACAAAATATAGTCGATTTAAAATCATGACCTCTGCAATAGGGTAGTTGTCTCGTTTTTGTACAATACATTAGAAAAGGACAGCTAGAAGTTCTCACAAACAAAGCGGAAATATTTTTAAAGTAATAATTAATATCACGAACAAAATATTAACATAACCAATATGGAAGCGTCTCGCTGTCTTTCTCTTACGCGTGTACTTTAATGCACGTGACGTCATAGTCTTTGTTGTGCATCCCTTTTTACTTAATTATATTGTTTTTTAGATAGATTTATAGCGATTTTGAAGTTTAGAATATAAATAATATAAATAAATGAGTCAACTATCCTATTCTTTCGGTATAAAAAAACATTGCCTTATAATTAAATATTATTAGAAATCTCAATTTATGTATTTATTAAATATAAGGTTTGTAAAAATAATAATAAGAAATAAATAAATAAATACATGGCTACAGCTGCGTATCGCGTTTTTAATTCCGAATTGGAATGTAAAATTTCATCTTTTAATTCTCGTACATTATACAAGAATTGTATTATTAAATTTCGGGACAATTTTCAATGAAAAAGTAATCTCAATTTTGGGGAAACTGGTTAAGATAAAATGGGCATGAAAATTTGGACATTTTGTAAGGAGTGGACGCTTAGTTTTTTAAATATTTCTTTTTATAATAAAGAAGGAAGATGAGTACGTACGTCATCTGACGTTTGAAATCCAACTACAAACAAGTATATTAAAAAAAATGTAAGAGAAGAGATATAAGGGATCAGGCGGAAAACGTTAAAACTAAAAGCTATCTTTCATCCCTTTCCTTACTTCTAATTTAATTTATAAGGGCAAGATCGAGTGGAGATTATTGTTATTCCATATATTTTTAATGGCGCGGCAGAGTGACCGCACATGGTAGTTGATTGCGGTCTACTTTGTGACGAAATTAGTTTGTTGCCAATCAACAAAAATACGCCGGCCGATTTCACATCTTTTGTCTATCAGATCTTCGCATTACAAAATTACAATCTACTAACTTCTTTCCCTGCTTCCAAGTCTTTCCTTTTCTCCTTCTGTCTCCCGTCCTTCAGAATCGCGTAAATCTCATCAACGCTTCTATCTTTCGTTTCCGGAACCCACATAACAGTATAAAACGTGCCGAAGAAGCAAACAGTTGAGAACATTATGAAAACCCAGTGGATCCCAAATAACTTTAACAGGGGATCGTAAGCTTTGGTTTGCAGGAAATCGCTGAGCGCGTCAACGCTACTGACGAATGACGTCACCATGCCTCGATGCTGGAAAAAGAGAGGAATAGTTAGTGAGATAGATATAGATGAGTATTTTTGTACATGCGAAGCGATCTTGATATCGTCCGCGGTAGCTTGTGTTTTGTCTTGCTCTAGTATACGATCCATCACGTGGGTAGAAACAAGACAAAATATAAAGGAAGTTGTGAGGGGCCCCGGTTAGTGTAGTGCGGTCTAAATACGGCATCGATTGGCGATTGAATAATAATAATTATTCGTATTATTCGTTCAATAGTATATACAATTAATCTAAAGTAGATCTATGAAGTTTAAGTTGCGTTTGAACTTCTAAATTGTTAACATGTATTATATGTTATGTTACTGTATCTTTACTTGTAATAAGTAGTATCAAACTGAAGATTTCGTATGTCTTAATTAAGGTAGGTATATGCTTCATAAAAAGACATAAGTCTTGAACTAAACACGTATGTACGTGTTAATCTACCCATTGACGTTAAAGAATTTTGCGTTTAACTTATGTAAGTTAAACGCAAAATTCTTTAACGTCAATGGGTAGATTCCAAAATAATATTTAAAGGATCATATTTCTTTAATTAAAAATTACGAGAAAAAATGAGTGATAAAAACTTAAATAAGACAGTAAGTATGAAATATATGTTTTACTTTTCAACGAACTAAATGTAGCCAAATTGGTGCCAATTGAGAAATAAAGATAAAAATACACATTATACTAGCCTTATAAACTTAAATTTAAATTTAAAATTGAATTCTCTTATACATGAAGGTGAATCTCTAATGAAATGTTAATTTAACATCACGTTATTACACGATCAAATGAAAGAGTACCCTTACGAGCCTTTTAATTCTAAAAATCAAACAATTTTAAGAACGGTTGTGTAATATTTACCAATGTGATAAAATAGACGTTAGATTTACATATCGATAGGGGTCAATAGATACCCGCGTTGAACTTAAATGAACTTGAACTTATGATAATATAGTCTAAGGTTTGATGTAGAAGGTCGGTAAGAACGCATGTTTCAATTAAACTTATCAATCGCCACAGGAACTTAGAATAGTTGAAAAAATGACAAACAAGACCTTATCGCATTGTTTGGTTATGATTATGTAAGTCGAGATGGTTCTAATCTATTTAAACGTTATTTTATGTATAATACGAAAATTTTTGGTGTTTTTTTTAATGATTATTTTTTGTCTTTGCTCTTAAATGAAAAATACATGTATTAAATAAATAACTAGTTTAACAATAATCATACAGACATTTTCACGTCAAAAACTTGTCACCTTGCAAAGACGATTTACGCACATATCATTCAAGTTTGATAAGCCAGATCATATCAAGATCTGTCCATCGCATGTTTTTTTAGTAAAACCTGGGAGCAACGGTTTAAGTACTGACAGTTTAGATATTTTAAGTCTCAATAAATAAAGGGCGAGCCTAATGTCGTTCTCGGACTCATTTCCATCGACACCGGGGAAAGGCAATGATGTTCTTCACTACCTAGATTGTGCCTACATATTTTTAACTCAAATGTAATAGAAACATGCCTATGTTCCTTTTCGTGCACATTTCCGTGTTGCTGTGAATTTCCTAATAGAAAACGGAAGACCAGTTTTTCCACCCTAATCCGAACCCCTTGATCTCACGCCGCACGTGAGCCAACCGAAGCAGTTCTCATATTAAATAAATCAATGTATACCTGAAATGAAAACAGCTCAGATGTGATGACGTATGGGACGGGCTGGTAGCCA
Organism: Hemaris fuciformis; assembly: GCA_907164795.1. Taxonomy (NCBI): domain Eukaryota; kingdom Metazoa; phylum Arthropoda; class Insecta; order Lepidoptera; family Sphingidae; genus Hemaris; species Hemaris fuciformis. The sequence goes on along the minus strand of OU015455.1, from coordinate 4,060,021 downwards.
GCGGCATCGGCGAAGATGCACAGACACATCGCCAGCACTGGCACCCAGCCCGGCAGCCAGATTGATAGTGACGTGATGTAGAACCACGCCCCCAGCGCCAGCATCGACAATCCAGTCGCAAAGGACGTGGAAGCTAGCAGCCACTGGAATAAGAGGGATAATTGATGAATATTTGAGGATGAATGATTGCAGAATTACGAAAGAGAATTACTGCGCAGAAATGAGTAGTGAAGTCGGTCGAGGACGTCCTAGGCGCACCTATAATCTAATAGGTGATTAATTTCAAAAGAGTAATATATAAGGTCCTCGAAACCGACGTGCATGTAAGAAGAGGATGATGCCAGTTGAGGAAGCGAAAGAAGGGTGTTTGGATCGAAGAATTTGGCGTTCTATAATATGTATGTATGTAGGTACATATGTTGAGTAACATGCAAGTAACTTTCTACATTAGCCCATATACGTCCTACTGTTGGGGAGGGGCCTCTCCTACAACTCTGAGGTTAAAAATTTAGTGCACTACACGGATTTAGTGCGGGTTGGCGGAGTATACATCATGATATTCATCATACATCGTCAGCCCAAATACGCCCCACTGCAGGGCACGGGCCTCCTCTACAACTGAGAGGGTTTAGGCCTTAGTCCACCACGCTGGCCTAGTGTGGGTTGGCGGACTACACACCTAAGAAATTCCTAAGAACTTTTAGGTGTGCAGGTTTTATCACGATGTTTTCCTTCACCGTTAAAGCAAGTGATAATTCATTGTGAATACACACATAACTTCGAAAAGTCAGAGGTGTGTGCCTGGGGTTGGAACCTGCGACCGCCGAAATTCTCGACCGCGCGCCTAAACCTCGAGGCCATCACTGCTTATCATCGGTTTAAAATTGACAAATTCATTATACAGAATGTTGATGTGTAAAGGTTTCCTCACGCTATAAAGTGTGTGACAATTGATAGTGAAGACATAAAAATATCTTCGAAAAGTTTAACTATCTGACTTAACAGTTGGCGAAGCGTGGATGCACTCTTTGTTATTGTTTTTTCGATCTTCAATTGTTATTAGAACTGAAAAGAAATTACCTTCCTCCCCGTCTTCTCGACGATGCAACTGGCCACTATAGACCCAAGCAGCTGAATAGCTCCAACTACAATGGTCTGTTTGTTGGGGCTCAGCTTCAAACTGATGGACTCAGACGCCTGCTCGAAGATGGAGCCAGCGTACATAAGCACTACGAGGTACCCGCACGTCTCTTGGGACAGCATCACGTTCACTGCTATCCGGAATGCTTTGAATGTGGTCTTATCTTGTACTGGAAAGGAGAAAAATATTTGTTTAATCTATCAAAAAAATATCAGTAGGCTCCGTGGCGTAAGGTATTGTTGATGATCTTTTCCGGACAAGATCTATACTTGACCTTAAATTTTACTTGATGGTACAGATCCTCTAATATCAATAGATAGAGCATATAGAAATGCATTGTCTCACACAACTATCTATGCCGTAATCAAATATATTATGATCACAGAACCTGATGTGAAGTTTATGCTAGCTAAATGGTCCCCTTTTCCATTACGGTACAACGATTAAAATTATATACCTATTTAATCAATCTATCGTAAAAATATACGCAACAGTCACGTACATTATTAAAGTAGAAATCTTGTATGGCATCAGATACTACAAGACTTTCTAGCCCCTTAATTCATGAGAACCCAGAACCAAAAGAAACATTTATGGGTCACGCATGCATTTCGATTACCGAATCGGACGCGGAAATATATCAAGCAGATACATTAATGGAACCAAGGCCGCAAGATAATGGCGATAATGTGGTCTAAATGTTTCATAAAACAGAGAGATTCACATTAATGAGCAATGCGTCACAGATGATTGACCTTTATTCTGGAAAATACGTGACTCACAATTCGCAGAATTGTAAACATGCACAAAATAAGCGGGGATAAACATTTCAGATAGCGAAATTCTGCGGAAATAGATTTAATGTACGTTTTTCTTATTATGGAACTGTAAACCAAGAACCTGTGTATTTATCTTTGATTAGGAAAGCAGAGTCATTGCACCTGATAGTAGCGGATGTTCAGACAGAATATCTACTGAAAGTCCCATAGGGTTTGTTATAAGATGATCTAGCTATCTACGTACCGTAAGCTGGCTGTTCATTCAAAGCAGGGACAGGTGGAGAGGGGCGATTCAACCCTTAGAGTAATACGAACCATACATAGTTGAACATTGAGAAAGGTGGAAGCAGAACGCAAGTTAGTGATATTTTGCACCGCCTCCTATCCGCGTGATGGCTACCGAAATTAATAATAAATAAATACACCCAACAGTCACATACATAGTTCTGATCCCACACTAAGATACAAGTCTTGTGTCGTGGGTATCAGAAACTACGAGAGACTTTTCGGTCCCAGACCCGAAACAAATATTTGTGGATCACACAAACATTTGTCTCGGTGCGGGGATCGAACCCGCGGCCTCTCGTTTTGCAAGCTGGTGTCAAGCCAACTGCGCCACGGGGCTGTCAAATTATTTATTAACTAGCTTTTGCTCGCGACTTTGTCCGCTTAGACTACAGGGTTGGGTACAGGGTTGGCCTACGTCATAGTAGCTGTATGCATGCGAAGTCTCAGCCCGATCGGTTTAAAATTGACAAAGTTCCATACAAACTTTCATCCCCTATTTTATACCCTTGGGGGTAGAATTAATCAAAATCCTTTCTTAGTCTACGTCATAACATCTACCTGTATGCCAAATTTCAGCCCGATCCGTCCAGTGGTTTGGGCTGTGCGTTGATAGATCACTAATCACTATGTCAGTCAGTCAGTCACCTTTGAGTTATTATGTATATTTAGATGATTTCGGTACAGATTTTAAGGTAAATGACTCAAATTTTACTTTCGACACATGCATAGGTATTAAATGTGTGGATAATAAACATGTAAGAAATAGATGACACAAACAAGACATTATTAATTTTCACAATCTCTACTCTATGCATGATACCTCCAAATTCCTTTTAAAATAGAGGAAACCTGTCTAGCAAAAATAAAGTTCTGCCGAAAGACTGGAGGGGATATGAAATCAGACAGTCAAAAAGTCACTTGAGGTTAATTTGGAAACTTCATAGGTATGTATTGGAGCAAAAGCCGAAATCACCGCGTCTTCAGTAATTTAATTTGTCGTAAACAAACATGATAATGTTCTGACATTATACTCTCGATATTTATTAAAACGCACGCTACAAAATGCCAGATGGGCAGTGGGAGCGTTTAATTAGCACAGCTGCGGAGTAATTCCCTATAATAGGCGTGTGGTCTGTGACGTCATATCATTTTTTTAAGGGCATGACAGTTGACAGGTAGTGTTGATGACAAAAATTCCCAATAGAATTTTTAGTGTTTTTTTTTATTAGAGAACGTTAGGGGAATAATAATTTGACAAATTTTTAATGGTTTTTCATTTTCAGATAATTTCTGGCCGAGTTAGAGTGAACACCGCAAATTGTTTTTTCCCAAGACGTTCTGGGGGAAGCTCTGTTACCGGCTTATGCTTCAATATTTCTGCATGATAAAATTACAGAACATTTTAAAAGTATGCTCAATAATGTACAAAAGTTCGACTAAAATTGCTCAATCCATACTTGAGAAAAAAAATCGCAAAAAAGTGTTTTTTTTTTACGCTGAAACCCTAACCCCTCCCTTAATTAACACAGCTGCGGACTAATTCCAATAATAGGCGTGTGTTCTGTGACGTCATATCATTTTTAAGGGCATGACAGTACTGGCTGTTGTTGATAAAAATTCCAAATGGAGTTTCGTCTGGCGAAAAACAATATTGTCGTTGGCCAGTGCCCAGTATCATAATACTGTTGCCATAGCAACAGATTTCCGTGGACGAAACATTACGAAATATTGTACTGTATACTTGGGGAGCAAAGAGTATAGTAATATAAGTAAGGGAGTCTCTATGCGGCTACTGTGAGGTTAAGTTTTTGATGTATTTCGTCATTAGACAATTGTTCAAGCCTGTGCTTATTTGTCCATATATTTTTTTCTTTATTAATTAAGAATTATACGGCAAATGCTCAATACATAAGGCTGGTACTGAGTCAAATCATATACTCGTTACTCGTATTTTGTGAATAATCCAAAAAAGTCATGTTTCCGCCCGGGATCGAACCGGGGGCCTTCTGCGTGTTAGGCAGATGTGATAACCGCTACACCACGGAAACCTTGTGAACAGATAGCCAAATTTCATACCACTAAAATGTATTTACATCCATAATCCATATTTTTATCTATCTAGAACATATGGGTCTCGTCATATCTTCAAACGTTTTCTAATGATAATGCTGTACTGTAAATAGACAGCGGGTTCGATACCTGAACTGGCACATATATTTGTATATTTCTTCGAAATAGCAATAATAGGCAATTAGCTGTGTCTTGTAGGGTTTAAAACCAAGATCGAAAAATCTGGGTGTAAAACACCTCTGACTAGCTCATCGGTGATATAGGCGTGAATGTACGAATGTATGTCACGTTGGTCACAGTTAAGAATATTTTTTGTTAATCATTCTTCTTTGTCGAATAGTAGTATGTTCAACTGCCTCGTGGTCTCGCGGTACAAGTATGTGCCGTGGGTTCAAGAGGTCCTGGGTTCGATTCCCGGGTCGGGCAAAGTGTTATTGGGTTTTTCCATTAGGAAATTCACAGTAACAGCACGGAGTCTGGAAATGTGCCCGAAAAACGGCAATAGGCTCTCGCCCCCTATTACGTGGGACTGATACATACTGGCGAAATGTGGGTGCAGAAATGCACCTCTGCCTACCCCTTCGGGGAATACAGGCGTGAGTTTATGTATGTATGTAGTATGTTCAACTAAGCTGCGTTAAGCATAATGAACTTTGACACAAACCTACTTTCGCACGTGAGTTTATGGACTGGCATTCCCGTTATAGGTGTCATCTGATGGTCTGTAACAGTACTTAGATAGAACTGAATGTTATTTTTTCATTTTCAAGATTTCATCTCAATATGCCCTAAACTCTTATTAGTTGTATTACGTGGGTTACAGGCACGAGTGTCCAAATCAAATATAAAAGTTAAAATTGTGTGGCTTGGGAAGCTGTATAACGCGAACTTACATATACATTTATTCATTATCAGCCCATATACGTCCCACTGCTGTGCACGGGCCTCCTCTACCATTGAGAGGGTTTAGGCCTTAGTCCACCACGCTGGCCTAGTGCGGGTTGGCGGACTACACACCTAAGAAATTCCTAAGAACTTTTAGGTGTGCAGGTTTCATCACGATGTTTTCCTTCACCGTTAAAGTACGTGATAATTCATTGTGAATACACAGATAACTTCGAAAAGTCAGAGGTGTGTGCCTGGGGTTTGAACCTGCGACCGCCGAAATTCTCAATCGCGCGCCTAAACCTCGAGGCCGTCACGACTTCATATACATTTATGCAAGATCCAATTCAACAGGCCAGTATATTGTCGCCTTTTGACAGATAAACTTAGGATATTGTGACCGATTTGACGATATATTAACTACACTACACTAACCATCATTACTGGTGTTGTCACATTGCCGTGCTCGCTCCATTAGTCAACCCCACCACTGCAACTGCTGTACACCAGGATAGGCAGCACGCACAGGAATGACACGGAGCAGTGAAACTCAGCGAGTCTCTATGGCAGACCTCACTCGTCATATTACCCCGCAACGAAATCAATCAGAAGAAAATAAACAGGAGGTGTTGGCAAGTCGTGATGGCCTTGAGGTTTAGGTACGCGGTCGAGAATTTCGACGGTCGCGGGTTCAAACCCCAGGCACACACCTCTGACTTTTCGAAGTTATGTGTGTATTCACAATTAATTATCACGTACTTTAACGGTGAAGGAAAACACCTGCACACCTAAAAAGTTCTTAGGAATTTCTTAGGTGTGCAGTCCGCCAACCCGCACTAGGCCAGCGTGGTGGACTAAGGCCTAAACCCTCTCAATGGTAGAGGAGGCCCGTGCCCAGCAGTGGGACGTATATGGGCTGATGATGATGATGATGTTGGCAACATAGACATCCCCGTGGCGCAGTTGGCTAGATACCTGCTTGCAAAAGGGAAGCTGCGGGTTCGATCCCGCACCGAGACAAAACATTTGTTGATCCACATGTATTTGTTTCGGGTCTGGGTGTTTGTGAGTCCGAAAAGTTTCTCGTAGTTTCTGATAACCACGACACACTTGTATCTCAGTGTGGGGTCAGAACTATGTATGTATGTGACTGTTGGGTGTATTTAAATATTATTTATTTATAGCTGTCCACAGTGCCGTGTCAGTCCAACAAAAGGTAAATTTCTTTAACTATGTTCAGAAAATAATCTTTTTATAGTATATATATGTAATTTCCAATACTAATATAAATAATTAATGTGTCTGAGCAATAATATCAAGAATGTTGTATTCACCTATAATGATGGTACGCAATGTCCAATGCTATTTATTCAATTGTATTTTAAAGTGTATGTGTAACTGTCGATGGTGTCTCTAAATAAAAAATTTTTTTATAATACTAGTAGAGATATATGCCATTGACATACACCTGGCCTTGAAATGTCAGTAAAGTTAATGCTAAGAGCGATGACGTATCTGGTTAATATTCAAGGCACACGCCTTTCTCTTTGAATACGCATACATAACTAGTCAGCTATCCTAGCCTCTCCGGGGTGCTGTTAACAATAAATAATACTTCCTTCTCATAAATAACGTTGTTCTGTCACGATATTTTGTAGAACTGTATTATAGAATGTTGGTAGAAATACACGACTATTTTATCATTATCATCATCTCTTCACGGACCTCTTCTGCAGCTGAGAGGGGTTAGGCTTTAGTCCACCACGCAGGCCTAGTGTGGGTTGGTGGATGTTTAGAAATTCCTAATAACTTTTTAACTGCGGGCCGGCATGATTGTGTCGACCAGCGGGTGACCATCGTTTCTCGCTGGTTGGTATTATTTTTCTGGACTCCACTGTGCTTACCATCAGGTACAGTGGAGTCACTTTGCCGTGCCAGAATAAAAAAAAAAATATGTGCAGGTTTCCTCACGGCTATACCAAACTGATAAATTAATGTGCTAAAATATGGTAAGTCCGCAAAGATAATATTATCCTTGGATGTTTTCTGTTTAAATTTCTGATGTGCAAGTTTCCTAATAACGTTTTCCTTCCTATAAATTTATTATTCAAATATTTTTGACAATTATTTGATGTGACTTAACCTTAGAAACGTTGATATTTATACAAAATATTGTAAAGAGGAAAAATTTAATACAAGACAATGAAGTAACATAGGCTACATTTTTATTCCGGAAAAATGTGTTCCCATGGGATAAGCACGGAATTCAAGGTCCTGCTAATGCCTAGCTGGACCTACCGCTAGTTATAAATATATAAACACGAAACCCACCACACATGAGTCTTGAAACCGTCGTTGCAAATGAAACAGGTCCAGATAAAAATAGTCTAGGGAAAATTATCACAAAAACTATACGAAAGTGGTTTTGCGAGTTTTTAAGAGTTTTGCAAACGGATGCGTAATGTACCTATCATTTTATACCACTTATAAATGTAATTTAATTGTGAGTGATGTTGCAAGTATCCTTCTTTCTGACAATCTGTTCTTTTCTACCGAAACCAAGGGAATTTCTGGAATCTCAGAAGAATTTCAGCCCAGTTTGCCTTACAAAATTCCGAATAATTATTATAATCTTTAAGCTTTAAATCTTTATTCAAGAAAATCAATAAATATAAATAAGAATATCCTGACCCCACAATAAACAATTATAAACTAGACAATACACAATTAACGTGTAACGCTTTTGGGCTTCTATGAAAGTACCGCCACTGGTTATTACTGGGTGATGTCTACATAAATGCGGTTTACTAGCCACATTTACAGACTAAGTGCTTCTACTAAGAATAAACCCAATAACACTATCCGTCCTAGTACAAAAGACAAAAGTTCCCAATCGCACGCGCCAATTTATGCTTCGAAACGAGACAGTCAAGTTTAAGCAATCCACTTTTAAATAATGCTTAAATATTGAATACAAACTGGTTTGTTTAAGCATCCTGTATGTGTATTTGTGCGTGCATTCATTACCCAGCGTGCCGCGAACCAGAATACTCGCGGAGAGAGGCTTCTCGGAATAAACCTAACTGTATGCGGGAGGCTGCGCACATACGGAATGTATGCAAAACTGAGAGGCTGCGAATACGCTGTACGTAAGCTTGTAAGTATAGAATACGAATTAAAATACATTTTTATACTGATATGACTGCCTCGTGGTCTCGCGGTACAAGTACCTATGTGCCGTGCGATCTAGAGGTCCTGGGTTCGATTCCGGGGTCGGGCAAAGTGTTATTGGGTTTTTCCATTAGGAAATTCTCGGTAACAGTGGAGTCGAACGGAGTCTGGAAATGTGCCCGAAAAACGGCAATAAGCTCGCCCCCTATTACGTGGGACTGATACATACTTGGCGAAATGTGGGTGCAGAAATGCACCTCTGCCTACCTCTTCGGGGAATATCGGCGTGAGTTTATGTATGTATATGATTCATATAATGACCGAAAGAGAATAAAATAGTAATGACTGAATATGCCGAAAGAAGTCGACACAATTTTTTTTTGGCCTGAGATTAGTCTGGGCGGAATGTTACAAACAGTATCCTATGTTCTTCTTGTCAGTATTAAATCTGTATAAAAAGTCATGAAATTTGGTTCAGCGACTTCGGATGCAAATTCACTTTCGCAAGTACATTGGTAAACGAGAAACCGCAGATTCAATTCGCGCTCGCTTTGGGTTGAGTGACTGTGACACGAAAAACTTCATAAGCTCTACTCTATTTAAGACTCGGAATTTGGATAATCATGCCTTAAATAAAAAAAAATATCAGCCAGTCAAAGCTTATTGAACGATTTTCCCGTTACGAAATTCTTGGTATCAACACGGAGTCTGCATATGTACGATGGAAACGGCAATAGACTCCTCCCCTATTAAGTATGATTAAAGACATCACTATAGAAATGCGAGCCTAAAAACTACCTTTAACTTATGCGACACGGGCATAGGCGTGATAATAATTTACTTAGTTACAGCGAAAAAAAAATATGTTAGAAAAATAGTGTAAAATTACGAATCACCCTGTTCGGAAGGCAGTCATCACTAGAGAAGAACGGGCAAGAATCTCTAGTGTTTCTCTTATAAAAATAATAATAATAAAAATAAGAGCCCGAACAACTAAAAAAAATGTTGAATATAGTGTACTATAAATAGGACAGTGCAGTGGGGAGGAATTGGTTAAGTGGTAAAAATAAGTTACTGAATACCTTACCTATACTCTTCCAAGTGGCTTTCTTCATAGACCTTGCGTATTCCTCCTCTTTCTCCATGATCTGTATCTCTTCCTCAAGGTTCTTGTCGTCGGTGCTGGTGTTCCGGAGCCAGGCGAGTGCGGAGCGCGCTTGCTGGTAACCACAATGAACCATTTCATAAATCCACCCTGGTTCCAATAACATCGATTAATTTACATTGTATTTGTAGTAAAAGTTTCATTCCAATTTTTTTATTTTTTTATTTAGGTGTAGCTATGAAGTATAAAATGAGTTACAAATTCAAGAAAATCTTATATAGTACAGAATTAAATTTGAACTCGATTTAAGATACACACTAAATTAATAAATAGAAAAAATATATTAAAAATAGAATTTTTCAATGCTATTTGGTGGGACGTGTGTATTATAAATAAATAATTTTCTGAAACAAATATTTGCAAAATAAGATTCATTACTGATTACCTGTCTCTTTTATTAGTATCCCCTGTAATCACTGCCGCAAATTTAAAATTTTCAGAGTCAATTATAATAAGTTATTAATATATGTATTACCTATGTACTAACTAATTGTGTATCATCATCATCTGATGATGACATGATGATCATTATGACATAATTGTGTATCTTGTGAAAACGTAGGTGACGTTTTCCATAAAATTCAAGATAAGTTGGATTCTTCAATTTTTCTAATTTTTATTGTACATGTTCAGATTTGCATTGTTAAATATCCCTGATTAATAAGATCTACTAGGACAGCATTGTGCTTGCCATTGATTTCATCTCTCTGTCTAGTACTTAAAAAAACTTTCATATAAAAGTTTCTTACTTGTATTTTCCCCTGCTTAACCAGGAATACAGGAGTCTCAGGCATGGCCAGGAAGGCGGCCAGGTGCAGAACTGGTACTGCGGTGCACATCCACATGACCGCGTCGAATGAGAGTAGGTCCCCTGCCACGTAAACTATCAGATAGCCCAGGTTCTGGGACAGGATGAACAGCGAGCCCAGGGCGCCGCGCACGTTGTCTGACGCTATCTGGGAATAGTCCAGAAAATGAAACCTTTTATTTATCACTCTGGAACTAATAGCGGTGTGGATGGGCAGCTTGATCCCTTTAAAATTAGACTTCTTTTTCTCTTAGATTACTGCATGATAAAACGGAGAACCCTGCTTTTGGATCATGGCTAAAACAAGAGTATATGGTAATTTTTGTATGGGATTGTTAATTTTGATCCTGATGGCGGTTTGGTAAGTGGGTGTTTTAATTACGAAACTAAAGAATTTAAGAGGTGATTTAAAATCACTCGGATTGATAAGATAGTAGGCAGGTTGGACTTCTTTATTTACACCTAATATACCTCCACAAATAATTTCTTAGGCATATGTAGACCGCCAATCCACACTTAGAATAGTGACATTAGGCTTGTTCCCTCTCAGTTATAAAGGAGGCCCGTGCCTAGCATTGCTACTTATTTGTGCTTTTGATGAAAAACAAAGAAATTAAGGAATAATAAATGCTGGCTGGATAAGTACTTACCTCTTTCAAGTAAAGCGGTGTGACAACATAGCAGCCAGCACAGGCCAAGCCAGCTACAGCACGCGAGGCGATGAGAGCCCACGGCCGTAGGGAGATCAGGGTTATGACCCAGCTGATCTGTAAAAATGGACAGTTTAGTTCTACATGTTGAGGGCCATCCATAAATTACGTCACAAGAAATTCATCATTTTTTTACCCCTCCCCGTCCTTGTCACAGCTGGTCACATTTGTAAAACTCCCCCCTCGGTGACGTCACATAGTTTAAAAGTCGAGACTCGGAGAGTAGCTCTCGTTTTTTTAGAACTTTAGTTACTCCAGCTAGATTTTTAGTGACGTCACGATATTTAGGTCCCCTCCCACCCCCTTGTTACACAATGTCAAAGTCCGTCGACCCCCTCCCTCCCCCTTAACGTGTGACGTAATTTATAGATGGCTATTGTGGCGAAATAAATATAATTGACGGAGAAATGTTTATAATAGATACATATTATGGTGTATTATCCTGGTTTCTGAGTAAAGGCCCATTTACACGATGCAAGTTTCTTGCCTGTTGCATACAATTAAATTGAAGCAATAAATGACTTGCATGGTCTAAACAACACGTAACATTCTTGATTTGTTATACAAGATTTGTTTCAAAACTTTTCTTGGTGTAAACAGCACATGCCATAATTTCTTAAGCAATTCTTGTATTCATCAAATTGTGTCCATTGATACTGCGTCCTTATTTTATTTGTTATGTTTTTAGGTCCAAAACCGTCAACTCCAAATTCCTGTGCAAATGCTGCTAGTGCAACGTTACGTGCATCACAATCCTTATTCACATTTTCAGTATCCCATAGACAAACATGATTGTAATAAATCTCAATGAACTTTATTAAATCAGTAGAACCGAATGTTAACACTTTTTGACTCATACTTTTTAATAAACACAGCTTCTAAAACGTTCAACACTTGAATGAAAAATTCGCCAGCGCAAATACGTGCAATACTTGAAGCAACCCGCTAATAAATGGTACACGCACATACAAGTCTGTGTTTAGACAAGTCAAAACTTGTAGGCAATAATCGCCTAAACATAATTGTATTGGTGTAAACAAAAGGCGTTTTCAATAATTTTTTGGCAAGACTTTCATACAATAATTGCATTCCATTTTTTTACTAATACCCGCGTGTAAACAGTTGCTCACAATTCTTGAAGAGCAATTATTGCGCGTAACGTATTGCATTCAATTATTGTCCTTGTATGTACAAAAAACTTGCATCGTGTAAATGGGCCTTTATTTCCTTCGTAATATCAAGGTTGAATTATTTTCTTATCTTTGTTCTGACGCATTCTAAGCTAGTGGTTATAGATTGTAGGATATTTAAGTTACTATTATTAAATCGTTTATTTTTATTTATTAGTATGTGTTTTACTTTCTTAACTGGATATTTAGTGTAGTAATTATATTTTTTACCAGCAGTTGGTCTCCGCTTCGCTTGAGGTTAATTATATAAAAAAAACAGTCTATATTGTTAACAAAATTCCCGTCTATTTGTTTGATGTATTTTTTTATGTTTTCCGTCAAAAATATACCTATTATGTTATTTTTTACATGTAATATTAGTATAGATTAGACCAAAATGATTGTAAATTGACAATGCTTAGTCCAAAAAAACTTACAACAAGCATCAAAGAAGTCAAAAGCGTGGTGTTCTTCCTGCCCCACCGATCGGCGAGGTCACCTACAAAGATCCCGCAGAATATCGGAGGGAAGAATGTGATGGACGCCATCCAGGATATGTGGTCGTCTGTGATGGTCTCCGGAGCTGGCCCGTTGGGGTCCTGCAGGATCGGCGTCATCGGAGACTGCCATCCCATCAGCATCCCGAAGTTCAGCACGGGGATGGTCACTGGAAGAAGAAATAGCTTGAATTTGGGTACCAGGAGAGCATAGAAAGCGAGAAGTCGTTATATAATAATATAGCTAGATTTATTAAATGGAAAAGTATCTGTTGGTAAGGATTGGATTAAATAAGATTTCCACAACTGTGCTATACAATCTAGAGTTCCCGGGTTCGATTCTCGGGTCAAGCAGTGTTGCTGGGTTTTTCCATTAGGAAATACTCAGCAGGGAGTTTGATACCTCGACCCACGACGTGTACTTTATTGTGGCGTCATAACTTTTATTATTTATTAATAGTTAATGGGTCACTACACTTCCGAGCACATAGCGAAAGGCTCACCTATTTTTTTTTTTTTTTTTTTATTCTGGCTCAGCAAAGTGACTCCACTGTACCTGGTGGTAAGCACAGTGGAGTACAAAAAAATAATACCGACCGGCGAGAAACGATATGGTCACCCGCCGGTCGATACAATCATGCCGGCCCGCACAAGATTTCACCTTTCACCTTCTATTACGTGGGATTGTAATACTGGCGTAACGTGGATGCAGAGATCCACCTCTGCCTACCCTTTCAGGGTAATAGGCGCGTGTGAGGTCTAAAAAAGATATTGAAAACCGATTCCGATTTTCTTTGACTAGTCGTCAGAATACAGTAGCTTAATCTACCAGGACTTTATATTTTAATTCACCTCATTACCGCAGCTTGATGATATCAAAATGGACATATCTTGACTGACAGCTTTATTATAGATGAATCATCTCGTAATTAGTTATTTGCAATTAAGTGTACAATAACGGGTTTCTTGTGGGAGGAATATAAATCAAGTACAATAAACGGCATTGTAAATGATTGTGGGTTTATTATTTATGTTATGATTCCGTATACCCATATGTTGTGCCAACCCGCACTAGGCCAGCGTGGTGGACTAAGGCCTAAACCCTCTCAGTTGTAGAGGAGGCCCGGGCCCAGCAGTGTGACGTATTTGGGCTGATGATGATACCTATATGTTATGGAGTTGCGTTTAGTTATGTCTCGTGTGCGATCTAGAGGCCTCGAGTTCATTTCCGATTCGAGCATAGTGTTGTTGGGATCATAAGGATATTCTTAATAGCAGCCTCTACCTGAAATGTGTCCGAAACTACGGCAATAAAATCGCGCCCTAATACTTTACAACTAAGAATTTGCGATGGAAAACCTCACTAGAACGAGTATTTCAATAAATAAATACACCCAACAGTCACATACATAGTTCTGAGCCCACACTAGGATACAGGTCCAGTGGCGGTACTTCCATAGAAGCCCAAAAGCCCAGTTTGCCTTTCAAAGTTCAAAATAAAAATCTTTAAACTTTAAATCTTTATATAACAAAAGAAATTTGATAAATAAAGACCTCACAATAACCAAATATAAACTAGTCATTACACAAATAACGTGTAACGCTTTTGGGCTTCTATGGAAGTACCGGCACTGTACAGGTCCTGTGTCGTGGGTATCAGAGACTACGAGAGACTTTTTCGGTCTCACAAACACCCAGACCCGAAACAAATATTTGTGGATCACACAAACATTTGTCTCGGTGCGGGGATCGAACCCGCGGCCTCTCTTTTCGTAAGCTGGTGTCTAGCCAACTGCACCACGGGGCCGGTAGATTCAATGGGCAGTTTCTTTTTCAAATTTAGTGTTGGTACCCATAATTTTCTAATAGAAAACTCCAATAACACAAACCGCGACCCGGGAAATGACCGCAGGAAATTTTAGTACGCACGTGAATATTTATGCCACGAGATCATAAAATCTAACATTAGACAGATTATTAACCGAAAGTTTTTTCTCATATATTTTTGGCAGACAGACAGACATGACGTCGCCGATAAAGTATGTCTCCTTTACGGCGATATCGCCATGGTAACGAGATACACGAACAAAAATACATACAACCGCTGCTATTAATAGTTCACTTCGTAGTATTCTACGTGAAAAAAATTACAAGTATGTTTGTTGGTCGGTCATGAAAGATTGCTTGAAGAGATTTTGGACTGAATGACATTTAGACAGCATCCGGGGCGGAGTTGGCTAGACACCAGCTTGTGAAACGAGGCAGGTCCGTTCGTGTGTGATCCACAAAAAATGTTCTCGTAGTTTCTGATACCCGCGACACAAGACTTGATCTTATTGTGGGGTCAAAACTTTGTATTTTGGGAGTATTATTGGTGAGACAAAAATCTATAGCTGAGCAACAATCCAATGTGTCTGGCTCCTACTGTAAATTGCCTGATGATTTAAAGTCGTGTCACAGAATTAATAGACTATCCTATTTACATAATTCCGTAATAAATGAGTCACAAATCCGTTTATTTATCACCATATTGAATTCTCATGAACGTGTATCCACGAGGATGTCATGTCATAGCTCATACTATATTCACCTCTTGGTTGTCTAGAAGAGATCGCTTTAATGATAAGACCGCCATTTGTACGTGCATTCTGGTTTTGTATATATTATTTTTCTTTTTTTTTCTTTCTATTGATTCGTCATTTGTGTGAAATAAAGTTTTTTTGTATTGTATTGTAGTCACGTTGCAAATGGCGTCAAATGATTGTGATTATGAAAATATGCTTATTGTCTTTTTGACGAAATAAGAGCTATTATACTTCCATTTTAGGATAATGGACTTCAAGGCTGACTTGACTTGACAGCCTGGTGGCACAAGTGTGTTGTGCGATCTAACGGCCCTAGATTTGATTCCCAGGTTGGGCAGTACTTCTGGTGAGTCCGGATGCGCCGTAAAACAGCAATAGGCTCGCACCCTATTACGTGGAACTAATCCATACCGGGCGAAATGTGAGTGCAGAAATGTGAATGAAGATTTTCAATAGGTCCATTCAAAGCGATGGTACAACTTCACTTCTTAAACAGATTTGTTGAAAAATTATTTTAAAAGTATTTTAATAAAGAATTGTCACAGTAATGTAATGGTTTGTGTAATTTAATCAGTAATTTCAGTTTATCGTCTCATAAAATTTCTACATTATTGTTTCAGCCATCTGCGTTCTGAATCCGACATAATAGGGAGGAAGCATAAAGCCATTTTCGAGTACATTTCTAGACTCCGTGCTGCTACTGAGAGTTTCATAATGGAATAACAGTTAATTCGTTCCGGACCATTCTATCACACACGACAAAGGATTATTATTATCATTCGTCATGTATTTTACTGTCATCATCATCAGCCCATATACGTCCCACTGCTGGACACGGGCCTCCTCTACAACTGAGAGGGTTTAGGCCTTAGTCCACCACGCTGGCCTAGTGCGGGTTGGCGGACTACGCACCTAAGAAATTCCTAAGAACTTTTAGGTGTGCAGGTTTTATCACGATGTTTTCCTTCACCGTTAAAGCAAGTGATAATTCATCGTGAATACACACATAACTTCGAAAAGTCAGAGGTGTGTGCCTGGGGTTTGAACCTGCGACCGCCGAAATTCTCGACCGCGCGCCTAAACCTCGAGGCCGTCACTGCTTCTGTATTGTTATTGTATATTTTACTGTAATACCTTGTATTTATTTATCTATGTAAAACAACTACATTATATGCTAATATATGTGTTATACAAAGCGCTTAATACAATTAGTATTGCATTAATTAACGCCATTATTATTAATAATGTATGGCATTCTGATGGAGAATTTGCGAGACAGTCTTTCACGGTTTGTGTAAGACATATACAAAGGCTTATATTACTTTGTTGTAAACAAAATAAATGAATACAATCAACAGTCACATATGTACATATTTGACAGCCCCGTGGCGCAGATGGTGTCTAGACACCAGCTTGCGAAACGAGAGGCCGCGGGTTCGATCCCCGCACCGAGACAAATGTTTGTGTGATACACAAATATTTGTTTCGGGTCTGGGTGTTTGTGAGACCGAAAAGTCTCTAGTAGTCTCTGATACCCACGACACAGGACTTGTATCCTAGTGTGGGGTCAGAACTATGTATGTGACTGTTGGGTGTAACAATAACATATGACCCCACACTAAGGTACAAGTCTCGTGTCGTGGGTGTCAGAAACTGCGAGAGACTTTTCGGTCTCACGAACCACTCACACTTGAATCATATATTCAAAATCAAATCAAATATTTGACGATCACACAAAGATAAATCTTAAGAGATAAATCTCGGTGCGCCACGGGGCCGTCAAATGAAATGAAATAAATAAATAAATAAAATAAATACACCCAACAGTCACATACATAGTTCTGATCCCACACTAAGATACAAGTCGTGGGTATCAGAAACTACGAGAGACTTTTCGGTCTCACATACACCCAGACCCGAAACAAATATTTGTGGATCACACAAACATTTGTCTCGGTGCGGGGATCGAACCCGCGGCTCGTTTCGCAAGCTGGTGTCTAGCCAACTGCGCCACGGGGCTAATAATGAAATGATTTTTTTTTAATCCATAAAATACTTCATTTAGATTCAGTCTTTCAAATTAAGTGTATCACCCTTTTCGGAAGGCAGTCATCACTAGAGAAGAACGGACAAAAAATAATTTAAATTAATATGAACTAACTGTAGACGGTTTTACCGGTATCAATTGCGATTTATCGGGACTAATATAAGTGATTATGAATAATATTTTAAAGAATGTTTAGAGTGTAGATCTTCATCATCCTTTGTGGTCTAGCTGGATGGAGAACAGCTTCAGTAACGAGGGGTTAGTCTCGGGGCACAATTTGCGCTCTACGACCTAGAGATCCCGGCTTCGATTTCTGTTTGGGGAAAAGAGTAATGGGAAATGATAATGGAACAACCCAACTCTAGGATCACTGATGCCAGATAAATCTGCTATCTGCCAGATAGATTCCGAATCATCATCATCAGCCCATATACGTCCCACTGCTGGGCACGGGCCTCCTCTACAATAAATACTAATATATAATATTATTTAAAAGCATTGATGGCCTCGAGGTTTAGGCGCGCGGTCGAGAATTTCGGCGGTCGCAGGTTCAAACCCCAGGCACACACCTCTGACTTTTCGCAGGTATGTGTGTATTCACAATGAATTATCACTTGCTTTAACGGTGAAGGAAAACATCGTGATAAAACCTGCACACCTAAAAAGTTCTTAGGAATTTCTTAGGTGTGTAGTCCGCCAACCCGCATTAGGCCAGCGTGGTGGACTATACCCTCTCAGTTGTAGAGAAGGCCCGTGCCCAGCCGTGGGACGTATTTGGGCTGATGATGATATAATATTATTTATTATAAGTTCAATAAACTCTACAAAGAGTAACGAGTGTATTCATTATTGCAATTTAAGTTGAAGTGGTAGGATATTCGTATCCGCCAGGATAGCGACCACCGTACACAGGGCGTAAAATCCGCCATAGTGGCACATGCAAGTGTGCCGCGTTCCGGGATCAGCCAGTGTATATCCGGTTTTCGGGGGGGCTTCAGTCATGGTGAAAGGATGACCGTGCCGGCATTTTTTGGCCGGTTTGTCGCGGTCGGTCCTTTGATCACCATGGCATTAGTCCCCCAAACTTCTTCACAAGGTGAAGAGGTATTCGGCCGGCATGATTGTGTCGACCAACGGGAGATCATCTCTCGCTGGTCGGCACTTTTTCTGGACCCCATTACGCTTACTATCAGGTGCAATGGGGTCACTTTGCCGTGCCAGTATAAAAAAAAAAAAGTTAAGATATGTATATGCCCGATAAAAGTCCGATATTGTCGCACCCTATAACATGCGGTTTTAAGCACACTTGACGATGTCCCTGTGATCGTTCAACCCTTTAGGGATCCAGGCGTGATGTGTAGCAAGTCAAAACAATGATCAGAATGACACAATAGTTGAAGCTCGGATCAAAACACGACCTTGTTATCGGCGACTGTAGCCAGCATATGCTGGTTCGCTGATTAGCTGGCTGATATTAATTAACTCCGGTTTAGACTTTGTCCAGGATTTTCCGGTCTTAATCGGTTTACGCAATATTTTCCACTGCTGGGCTCAGAGCTTTGTGTGATATGGATCACGTTTTAGTTCCCGATGTTATGCGCTTTGATCAATTGGATTTGATCATTTTTGTGTTAGATTATAATTAGAGGCGCAGGGTATAAAATGAATAAAGTACATAAAGAAATGTTTTTTGTGTTTTACGTCAGATTTGCTTAAAAAAAATATGTATGAATTGAATTTGTTTATAGCTAGGACACGGGGTAAAAGGCCTCATAGTGGCCCGTGCAAAGTAGCGTTTCGTAAACAGCCTTCAATAATATGAGTCTACCAGGAGCGCATACACGTATTGAAGTTAAATAGCTAACCATATTCACTTCTCGCTAGTCGATTATCAATTTGAAGCGATCTGTAATTCTTAACATATCAATAACTGAGTGGTATTGACACTAACTGACTTATTCATATATACCTCTACCCTACATACGTACGTACGTATATGTACATAACCTCACGCCTGTATTCCCTCTAGGGATAGGCAGAGGTGCATTTCTGCAGACACATTTCGCCAAATGTTTTTGTTCCACGTAACAGGGGGCGAGCCTATTGCCATTTTTCGGGCACATTTCCAAACTCCGTGCTGCTACTGAGAATTTCATAATAGAAGAACTCAATAACACTTTGCCCGACCCGGGAATCGAACCCAGTACCCCTAGATCGCACGGCACATACTTGTGCCGCGAGACCACGAGGCAGTCGTATCGAGTCGAGCACTAATATTTGTTGGTGAAATTATTAAAAATCTTATTCCAGATATCGAATCTTTAATCTAGGGTTTTGTAGACAAATTTAGTCTAACAGACTCTTTTAAAAGTAATACGAATCTTAATTTCGTAAACTTATTGTTGCTACTGAGAATTTCCTAATAGAAGAACCCAATAACAATTTGTCCGAGAATGGAACTCGAAAACTCTAGATCACACGGCACATACTTGTACCGCAAGACCACGGGGCAGTATAACATATTATTACACTACCGACAAAAAGTTTGGAAGCACCTATAATTTTTGTAAAAACTAATAGCAAATTGATAATAACAAATTTTATCGAAGTTGTAATAAAACATAATATTATTTTAGTAATAAGAATATGGTTTTGTTTCATAGTTTAATTGTTGTTTTAATTAAGTACCTAACCATTCTTAATTAAATAATACTATTATCTTATATTATTTCTAAAGTAATTGAGAGTATTAAAAGTGCTTCCAAACTTTTTGTCGGTAGTGTATATTAATTTTGACTTATTTTATTTTAAGACTCTTGTCACAATAGAAAATGAGACAAAATATAAAATAATTACAGATTTATGCAACGTTTCCAAAGGCCCTAAAGTGGATCCAATAATTGATTACCAGATTATACTTCCACGCATAACAATAGCGCGTGAACAATGACGTCACTCACGTAACTGTGTGTTTGGTAAACATCACATTTCTCGGCGAGCGATAAGAGCGGCCAAGTTCAAGCCATAACACATGCTGTTATGTCGGAAGTGTGATCCATTTGTTTAACATGCTTGTTATGTAATAGATGACGACTAATCTGCTATCTATACTAGAAACTTTAGAAGATTCGACAGCCCCGTGGCGTAGTTGGCTAAACTCTTGTGAGACGAAGGCCCGCGGGTTCTATACGTTCATTCAACATTCATCATCAGCCCATATACGCCCTACTGCTTGGCACGGGCCTCCTGTACAACTGAGAGGGTTAAGGCCTAAGTCCACCACGCTGGACTAGTGCGGGTTGGCGGACTACACACCTAAGAAATTCCTAAGAACTTTTTGGTGTGCAGGTTTCATCACGATGTTTTCCTTCACCGTTAAAGTACGTGATAATTCATTGTGAATACACACATAACTTCGAAAAGTCAGAGGTGTGAGCCTGGGGTTTGAACCCGCGACCGTCGAAATTCTCGACCGCGTGCCTAAACCTCAAGGCCATCACGACTTCATTTTGTAATAATTCGTTGTGAATACAGTTTCTTAATGGTTATCCACAATTCGGTACTCCATTTGCCCTTAAGTGTGCTGTTACTTACGATATATAGAAAACCTCTCAACGTAGCTTAATGTTCAAATAACACTAAATACTTGAATCTAGAAAAATGAAATTTGCAAACACGAAATTTTCGATACAAACACACTCATGTCTGCATCGGCGAAGAGACAAGCAACGCAAATTTCTGTATTTATAATTTTCGTCAATTAAATGTCAAAACAAAAAAATACAAAAACAATAATACGTACCCTTAACAAACATATATGCAAATATATGTAACAATGTTTTTAAAGACAAAATTTTCGCATGAAGCACGAAAGATTATCTCAGTTCTCTTACAAATTCCAGGCCATCAGCCAGTTAAAGGTTCTAAGCAGGATTTGCATACCACCACGCCTTTAAAGTACATCAGATACATATAATTGTATTCGAAGCACGTCGGAGGGACTGACGTAGCAACGAGAAATAAAATTAGCGCAGTCAGTAAGTTTCCTAATCGGGCGTGGAATATCATTTGTGTTTTTTTTTATCATTTCAGTGAACTAGCCTGTATTTTTTTTTCGAATTATCACTCATATCTCCATCAATTGTCACTTACATCAAGTAACTGCTTTGAGGATTTTGACGATGTTTTGCAAAACGTGTGTAAAATAAGTCCTATCTTTATGTGATGTCAGTTACCGAGACACATAAATTGTAATAAAATACATACATACATAAACTCACGCCTGTATTCCCCGAAGGGGTAGGCAGAGGTGCATTTCTGCACCCACATTTCGCCAGGTATGTATCAGTCCCACGTAATAGGGGGCGAGCCTATTGCCGTTTTTTCGGGCACAATTCCAGATTCCGTGCTGTTACTGAGAATTTCCTAATGGAAAAACCCAATAACACTTTCCCCGACCCGGGAATCGAATCCAGGACCTCTAGATCGCTCGGCACATACTTGTACCGCGAGACCACGAGGCAGTGTAATAAAATGATCGTTTATTTGATCATGTAGGAGTTTGCATAGCACTTATCACACAAATACCTGTCTGGTCAATAAAAGGTATATAGTTTATTTTAGTTTAAACTATCTATTTTATTTTTGTTTTGAAAAAGTAATTTTTAACATTATAAGATGTATGAGTGGACCATGGGAATTGCAAGGTGGTTTTTGAAAGTGACATATTGGTTGAATATTCTGCCAGTAGGATGGGCGTCTGGCAACACATTTCACCGAACGAAACACAACAATATTTTTTAACTTCGATTTTTGTGATCCAGTAGTACACACCTTGCCTAAACGTACCTAAGTACTATTTATATTATAGCGTGGTTCTACTTACAAAATGTGTGCCAAATACTTTGCCAATTCATTCAAGCATTTTTGTATGATTGTGTAATGAACGCTAACTTTCACCTTCGCAGTTGTAGTAAGTTTGACTTTTGTTTGTAAGTCATAACTTTGCATAGGAGATTCGATACAGGAATGAAAAACTGTAGTTGAATTTTTCCATTTAATTTTTTTTCCATTTGAAATTCTCCTTAGCAGCACGGAGACTCTAAATACTCCCGATATACGACAAAAAGTTTTCCTTAGTACGTGGGACATTCAAAACAGGCGACGATACAAGGGTGCAGAAATACTTCTACCAACCCTTTCAGAGATACAAGCGTAAATGTAAGTATATTTATTATGTTATAGAATTTTTATCTTAGGAACTATGCAGTTACGCCTTGCAAAATTATACCTATTACTCATCATCAGCCCATATACGTCCCACTGGTGGGCATGGGCCTCCCCTACAACTGAGAGGGTTTAGGCCTTAGTCCACCACGCTGGCCTAGTGCCGGTTGGTGGACTACACACCTAAGAAATCCCTAAGAACTTTTAGGTGTGCAGGTTTCATAACGATGTTTTCCTTCACCGTTAAAGCAACTGATAACTTATTGTGAATACACACATAACTTCGAAAAGTCAGAGGTGTGTGCCTAGGGTTTGAACTCGAGACTGCCAAGATTCTCGACCGCGCGCCTATACCTCGAGGCCACCACTGCCTTTACCTATTACTATAGTAATAAAATGTTACATACAAAATGTGTAGCGAAACGTAAGTATATAAATTCACCCCTTTAAGGATAAAGGCTTGAATATCTTTCACATTAAATGGAATTGAGGGAACGCCTACGTCGGGTAGTTTTTAATTCGAACGCTCCATGACTCAAAGACCCGTTCCTATTTCTCGTTTAAAGTAAATGGAGCCTATGTGTGTGCGTCAGGCGCCATTTTTTACTCTTTTAATGTCGTGGTATGGAGGATATTTACCGGTCGTGAATCATCATTAAAAAGTTTTAAAAAATTGAAGAAGTTTTCTGAGAAACTGCTAAAGGGTTTAACTTAAGTTTTTTATTAATATTTTTTGGTTCACCCACAGTCACAAATATACATAGATCTGAACCTAAATTTTGATATAGTTTTGTTTCGTGAATATCAGAATCTGCTAAGACTTTTCGGTCTCCAAAATCAGTCAGACCTGAGATAACTAATTATTAATCACACAAATTTGTTTCGGTGCGGGGATGGAAGCAGTTATCTCTTATTTTGCAATTTAGTGTTTAATGTCTAGACAACTGCGCCACTGAAGCTGTCTGACAAGTATTTTATATTTACTTCTTATTTATTTAAAACCCCCGTGGCGCAGTTGGCTAGACACCAGCTTGCGAAACGAGAGGCTGCGGGTTCGATCCCCGCACCGAGACAAATGTTTGTGTGATCCACAAATATTTGTTGCGGGTCTGGGTGTATGTGAGACCGAAAAGTCTCTCGTAGTTTCTGATACCCACGACACAAGACTCGTATCTTAGTGTGGGATCAGAATTATGTATGTGACTGTTGGGTGTATTTATTTATTTAATACGTGTAATACAGATCAAGAGTCATTAAGTCACAGAACAGCTAAATAAGACTAGATGGGAAATAGACAGTATTTTGTATGGGGACGAGTGTCGCCGCTTGTCTGTCACCTGTTCGTTCTGTCACGTCCAATGATAAAAAATTCAAACAAAAATGAAGGGCTGCTTCAGTTGTCACACATTTATAAAAGTCTTGATATTACTCGGCATGCTGACATTTCCTTTCTAGTGTTATTCAACTGTTCAGTGGATTAAGTCAAGAATTAATACAAGTATATTAATCATGTTATTATCTGTATTCGTATTTTTGCGTTACTGGTCTAGCGGCACAAGAGCGATCTAGAGGACCCGGGTTTGTTTACCGGGCCGGGTAAAGTTTTATTGGGTTTTTTCATTAGAAAATTGTCACCACAAATTATGGAAGTGTGCCCCAAAAACATCAAAAGCCTAGTCCGGTTAATTGAGCTTAAACACAACTGGTGAAACATACTTATTGTAATATACCTGTCTCACTCTTTGAGGACATCATCGTACTAAGTAGGTACATTTCAATAATGACAAGGTATTGGGATTTTGTATTGATGACGTCACTTAAACACAATGTGACTGGAAAGGATCAGGGCTGCCAAATAAAATAATTGGATGGTGTATTGTATCCATGACCATTTCGTATAATACGATACAAAAACATACGGAATGAAATCAAATTGTCTAAAAGCTAGGGTAACTAAAATAAAAAATAAAAACAAGAATCGAGATTCGAAAAGTCGAGACTTTTCGACCATTTATCTAACTAAAATTCTAAAAAAAACTAGAGCTAAATTACAGAATGGTTATGTATAATGCGATCAAATTTCGTATAATTGCAGATACTAAACCGTATAGCTGCGATTTATTTGCTGGCAGCCCTGGAAAGGATAGACAGGTAAATAACCTTTTTTGTACGTTTTATACAAGTCATTGTTTTGGTTTGACGTAGATATTGTTTTTTTGATGACAAATTAAAAATTATGGCTATTACTGTTTACGTCAGTGAAGTTTACCATTTAAGGCAATCGACGGTATTTTCTTTATTGTTACACCATTATAAAAAAGGCGTAACCTCTAACTTTTTGAAGTAATATTTGTATGCACATTGAATTATCCAGTACTTTAATGATGAAGGAAAAAAAATCGAGAGGAAACCCGCAAACCTAAATTTCTTAGGTGTGTAGTCCGCGAACCCGCACTAGGCCAGCGTGGTGGACCTAAACACTCTCAGCTGTACAGGAGGACCGTGGGACAGCAGTGGGACGTATAAGACGCTGGCGCTGCCAGAAATACTAAAATACTTTACTTCAATCGGTTTAATAACAGTTTAACATAGAGATTATTTCTAATAATACGTAAGCAACTGATATACTTCAGTATCGCATTCATCATCGGCCGCAATACTTGAGAATCACGCGCGTATCACTAAAGGTTTACCATTCAGCGGATTCTCAGTATCGATTACAGCAACATTCTATTTCTGGGTAATTTGCGGTTTATCACATGCAACTTCATATAAGTGTCGTATTTTAACTAAAGAAGAACTCAGATATGGATTTTTATTTATTATTTTATAATCCCCCTTTTTTTTCGAGGGGATAGCTATTTATGGCTCTACTTCCTGCTAACCCTGGGGGAGGGGAGGCAGGAAGCGTATGTCGGGGTCACCGGCCTTCCAGCCCGGCGCGCGGTGGCGTTATGTCCGCACAGATGTTAATAATCCCCTGCCCTAATAAACCACCGGGAGATTTTAATTGTAATCATCATAATTTTAAGCTCTTCTATATTCCTCTAAAGGCAGAGGTGCATTTCCGACCCTATATTTCGCCAAGTATGTATCAGTCCCGCGTGAAAAGGGGCGAGCGTGTTGCCGTTTTTTGGGTTCATTTCAGACCCCGTGCTGCTACTGACAATTTCCTAATGGAAAAATCCAATAACACTATGATAGTTCGCGGTTATACAATATTTTTTATCATAGACATAATTTTTCTGCAGTTTATTATTTTTATAACTTTTTCATTTGAAATTTGTATTTTCGATGCAATTAAGTTTTAAGAGAAGTATCATGACAATTCTAGTACAAAGATTTAATGTGCTCGTGTGTATAAAAAATATATATTCCCTGCTAGATTTTATTAGTCGCTAAAAGTTTAATAAAACCTACAACACAATAATTCTCGATTATTTAATTAAATGTATATTTAACCTTGTCTATGGAAAAAAAACAAACAACTATTTCTCACGTCTAATTACTCTTTGTTTTAAATCGTATATGTCTCTTTGTAATGCAATATATTCTGTAGTTATAGGTCACTTTGGTCGCCGTTTTAATTTCTGCTAACAGAGAAAAAGTATAAAAGTTTCTACTACAATTATATTATTACTTGCAGATAATTTATTTCATCTTTCGTATGTATGCGTGGTAGATTATGGCTTAAACCCTCTCAGTTGTGGAGGAGGCCCGTGCCCAGCAGTGGGACATAATATAAAGGATGTATAAACAGCCCTGATATCATCATCATTAGATGATGATTAATGCTTAATACTTTTACAATAAAATTTGTTAATAATAAACTTGATATTGGTATTATATTTCATTTAAATTAAAACTAAAAACTAGTTAGCTAATAGTGTTAGATGGCAAAAGATATTTAAATTTTTGGCGTAGCGCAGTTGGCTAGACACCAGTTTGCAAAACTTGGGTTTTTGTGAGACCGAAAAGTCTCTCATAGTTTCTGATACCCACGCCACAAGGCCTGTATCTTAGTGTGGGGTCAGAACTATGAATGACTGTTGGGTGTATTTATTACTATTATTATTCAGGAAAAGTAAATTTTTACTAGTTTTTACTAGTATTTTTATTAGTACAAAATCACTCCAAGTCATAATTTAATGCTTTGAAAATAAATAGGCATTTTTGAATGAGTATTTATATCGCGATATGGTCACTACATACATACATAAACTCACGCCTGTATTCCCCGAAGGGGTAGGCAGAGGTGCATTTCTGCACCCACATTTCGCCAAGTATGTATCAGTACCACGTAATAGGGGGCGAGTCTATTGCCGTTTTTCGGGCACATTTCCAGACTCCGTGCTGTTACCGAGAATTTCCCAATGGATAAACCCAATAACACTTTTCCCGACCCGGGAATCGAACCCAGGACCTCTAGATCGCACGGCACATACTTGTACCGCGAGACCACGAGGCAGTCATATGGTCACTACTCTTCATAATAATGCCAATTGAAAAGCATTTCGACTGTTTTAATGAGGCAAGTGGAAAATTATTTTTGCGTTCATAGAAAATTGTTATAAATATATCTAACGACCGTGAAATGAGCACAATAACAGTGTTATTAATATTTATTTTTTTATTGTGTACAACGTAATTGGATAGGCACGGGCGAAGGTTTAACGAAACATAAACAAGAATATTTTAATGTCGTTTTTGTGTTCACAACTAACATAATTTAAATTTTGACAGCCCCGTGGCGCAGTTGGCTAGACACCAGCTTGCGAAACGAGAGGCCGCGGGTTCGATCCCCCCACCGAGACAAATGTTTGTGTGATCCACAAATATTTGTTTCGGGTCTGGGTGTATGTGAGACCGAAAAGTCTCTCGTAGTTTCTGATACCCACGACACAAGATTTGTATCTTAGTGTGGGATCAGAACTATGTATGTGACTGTTGGGTGTATTTATTATTTATTAATATTTAACAATAATAGAATGAAGAAAAATACTTATAGGCGTATTAGGTCAGCTTGGTGTACTAAGAACGTACATGGGGCTAACGTGTAGATTATAAGAGTTTCTTTAGTAAAAATCAAATAACGTTATGCCAGAATCGAACTCGAATCCCTCAAAAGCTTAACAACGCAGGCTGGCAGTAGATATTACCAAAATTCGAAGGTAAGTCTTACCTTTACAATCTTAAAAATTAAACATAAGAATTATTATGTCATAACTTAATAGTATCTACGAGTAGTGTGGCGCATTTAGTTAACCACCAGCTAGCAAAATGAGAGGCCGCGGGTTCGATCCATCGATTGCAATATTTGTTTAAGTCGTGATGGCCTCGAGGGTTGGGCCCGCGGTCGAGAATCTCAACGGTCGCGGGTTCAAACCCCAGGCACACTCCTCTGAATTTTCGAAGTTATGTGTCTATTCACAAATGAATTATCACGTACTTTAACGGTGAAGGAAAACATCGTGATGAAACCTGCACAACTAAAAGTTCTAAGGAATTTCTTGGGTGTGTAGTCCGGCAATCCGCACTAGGCCAGCGTGGTGGACTAAGGCCTAAGCCCTCTCAGTTGTAGAGCAGGCCCGTGCCCAGCAGTGGGACGTATATGAGCTGATGATGATGAATATTTGTTTCAGGTCTTGGTGTTTGTAAGACCGAAAAGTCTCTCTTAGTTTCCGATACCCACGACACAGGACTTGATGATGACTATGTATGTGAGTGTTGGGATTGGGTGGGTGTATTTCAAAGTCAAAGTCAAAATATCTTTATTCAAATAGACTTTTACAAGTTCTTTTGAATCGTCAATTTTACACATCTTAATTTTTAAACTATTGCCGCTTCGAAACGTGTTATAGCTGTGGAGAAGAAACGGCAAGAAACTCCCTCAGCAACACGACATGTCATTTTTTCTTTAAAAAAACAGCAATATAATTATGTCTTTTTTTCATTAAAATTTTTATTATATAAAATTTAAATTGTAAACGATCGTCCTCACGAAAACCTATAACCCAACGACGCAGGAAATCAGTAGGCCATCTACGTATTACCAACACACGAAGGAAAATCTTACGTCTACGCTCGAAGAAAAAAAAGCAATTGTAATAAGAGTACTTACCCATAAGGGCCATGAGGAATTGATTGAAGATACCGCCATGTTTGATTCTTGCAAGCCATTGCGCCGGCAGCAGGTATATCATTCTGCGGATCTCGTGAGGTGGTGCCTCCGTAATGTCTCAGGCACGCATTTTCTGCTGCCTTCGCGACCTGAACAACAAAATTATATATTAATAAACGGGCTATAAACCCGCAATAGGCCGGCGTGGTGGACTAGTCCTTAACCCTTTCAGTGGTAGAGGGGCCCGTGCCCAAATCAGGCACATCTCTGGCTTTTAGATGTTATATATAAAAAAAAAAACGTTTTCCTTACAACCTCATTAATTTAATATCTATGATTGTTAGGAAAAAGTTTTATTTTTTTATTTTTGTCGGGATATTTTTAACGCTAAAGGGTTTGTAATCACCGTAGCTATTACCTGCCTTAGTTTCCGATCACGGTCTGAATACATCCTGTATATGGAGTACTTCCAGAAACCAGTTTATTACCAACTATAATTAATGATGTTAGATATAGGAAGCTATTAGCGAGAATTCTAGATTTCTCGTTTATTGCTAGCTCAATCAAGGCTGCACCATTCACAAGCTGACGCCATTGAAAATTATCTGAGCTGGGTCGATTATATCTTGTAATATATATAACTCAAAGGTGACTGACATAGTGATCTATCAACGCACAGCCCAAACCACTGGACAGATCGGGCTGAAATTTGGCATGCAGGTAGATGTTATGACGTATGCATCCGCTAAGAAAGGATTTTGATTAATTCTACCCACAAGGGGATAAAATAGGGGATGAAAGTTTGTATGAAACTTTAACAATTTTAAACCGATCGGGCTGAGACTTTGCATGCATAAAGCTACTATGACGTAGGCCAACCCTGTAACCAACTCTGTAGTCTACGCGGACGGAGTCGCGAGCAAAAGCTAGTTATTTATAATCGTAATTTAAAGACACATAAATCTTAAAGAACATTTTAAGTTTTCAACGCGTCTTATACCACATTAATATATCGGGACAGAATCGATATGATCGCGTTTTTTTTATTACATTATGTGGATGTTACTTTTTGCATGATAAAGATTTGAAAAGCCACATAACTTTATGTTTTTTTTTTATAGACGACGATATGACATACTATTACGGCGAAGGAAAACATCGTGATGCAACCTGCACATGTAAAAGTTCTTAGGAATTTATCAGGTGTGTAGTCCGCCAACCCGCACTAGGCCTGCGTGGTGGACTAAGGCCTAAACTTTCTCGGTTGTAGAGGACTCCCGTTCTCAACAGTATGATTAGTCAAAAATGAAAATTTCTCGCCCTGAAGGCTCTATGATACTAGCATATCTAACAAATGCATACAGAAATTAACAAAACTTTTTTTCTCATTGAAAAAGTGTAGCTGTTCAGAAAACCCAAATTTGACACAAATATCTGCCTCGTTACTTAGATACTGTCAACTAATCAAATTAGTAATTTAAATAGATATAGTTATTTACCCATGGTGCGTTACGTGAGGGTGAAACCTCATAGTTCAATTTTTTGTCTTTTTTTTGTTTAAAAATAGGAAATCCGTGTATAACGCATTAATTACACGGTTCTTGGAGAATTTTTTAAAATTTATTATGATCCCACAATAAAATAATAACTAGAGATGGGCCGAGTACTCGGTTTACACTCGGTACTCGGCGTACTCGGCGGGTTTTTTGATACTCGTACTCGTTCGAATAACTCGGTTTTAATGCCGAGTTTACTTTGTTTAAGAAAAGCAATATATTTAGGTAGTTATAATTAAAATAACAGTGTTAATCAAAAAGTATTTATTAGCAATTTAGGAAATCTTTGAAAATCTCAATTAATAAAATCAAAATTATGCTAATGAATGAGTAGTAATGAGACAAAATTACGAAAACAGTAATAAAAATAATTAATATTAAAAATTTAATAAAGGTAAGTTATGATGCAGGAACACAAGGCTCTCTGCACGTTCTAGTAACAGCCTATTCCTCTTTTCTTCGTAGACGTCACCGGCCTTCGAAAACAATCACTCGCTATACACGGTGCTTGCAGGTGCACATAGAAATACTCTTGCTAAACGTGTCAGCTCTGGATACCTTTTTTGGTGCCCTGTCCACCACTCGAAAGGACTCTTGTTTTAGTTACTCGGCCGAGTACTCGGTTGAAAAAAAATTGAGCCGAGTAAAACTCGGTACTCGTTACTCGGCAAAAGTGTTACTCGGCGCATCTCTAATAATAACAATAGGTATTGAATAAAATTACCGAGTTATTATTTATTTATTCCAATTAAATGTTGACTTCAAGAATTTTAATGGTCATTATTTTACAAACTGAGCATGAAGTAATTAATTATGTAACTAAATCCTGTTTCTTTGAAAAAAGATTTTTACTTTTTATGATTTGCTTTGTTTGACTGTCTAGTGGGTACTGCTGTATAAATTGCCGCGTACTATCGAGAGGTTCCGGGTTCGATTTCCGGTTCGGGCAAGGCTCGCTGCCATTTACATGGTATTTAATAGCAGGCGAAACATGGATGTAAAAATACATGTTTGCTAATCTCTTCGGGGATATAGGCGTGAGAATACAAGTTGTTTTATTCCATTGTCAGTTGTAATTAATTTGACATCCAAAGATCTGAAACTGACGTCATAAAGGCGTTTGTCGCGCAGTAAATACAAGTAATGAATCAAGGGGTCGCGGGTCAATCCTTGTAGTGGAACAATTAGTTCTGACACCACATTTTTCTAGGTTAAGACGGAATGTCATTCTGAATTCATAAAAATAATTACCGACGTAACGTTAGTTAACATGCTATTAAGGTTGTATCTAAAATACTTCAATGTCTCAAATTCGAAATACTAAACACCTAACTAACACTCGGTATGACATGCGAGTCCCGTGGCATAAGTGCCGTGCGATGTAAGACTTCTGAGTTCAATTCCCGGGACTGGCAAAGTGTTATGGAGTTTTTCCATTAGATATTGTTTTTGTAGTTGTATGAAATTTGGGTATGTGCCTGAAAAACGGCAAGTCTCATCCGCATATTAGAGGCCGCTCAAGTATTACGTCAGCAAATTTCTCATAATTATTACACTCCCCCTCCCCCCCAATCGCCCATGTCAGCAAGTAATCAAATATATCGTACTCCCCAATCATATGCTTACGTAAGCATTAGTATACACATTTTTAAATCTGTTCTAGTTTCTTTTTTTATTCAAGAGATCAGGACAAAATTTCGTAGAAAATCCGCAAATGAAAAATAAATATTACCTACGTAGGAAATCACCATCCAGACCCCCCATTCCGCGATATCAAAAATAAGAAAAGGGAATACCCCTACCCCTTTAGTGCTTACCTGCGTAATACTTGAAGGACCCGTGACCCGTACTTGTAGAAAGGTGGGTTAAAAATTGCACCTCTGCCTTCTCTAATGGATACAGGAGAGTTAGAACTTAGAATGTTTACGCTTAGTAACATAATGTGGGTGCTGATAGTCACGCGTTCTCTAACAAGACATTTATCGTCGGCGCATAGGAGTTACTGATAATAGAAATTGCATCGTTAAACTGCATATTATCAGAATAAACTGATTAATTAATTCAATGTTTGGTTTTTTGCCTCGTGGTCTCGCGGTACAAGTATGTGCCGTGCGATCTAGAGGTCCTGGGTTCGATTCCCGGGTCGGGCAAAGTGTTATTGGGTTTTTCCATTAGGAAATTCTCGGTATCAGCACGGAGTCTGGAAATGTGCCCGAAAAACGGCAATAGGCTCGCCCCCTATTACGTGGGACTGATACATACTTGGCGAAATGTGGGGGCAGAAATGCACCTCTGCCTACCCCTTCGGGGAATACCGGCGTGAGTTTATGTATGTATGTATGTGTTTGGTTTGCGAAGACATTATGGCGCCTTTCGAGGGTAGTATGAACTCAATCAAGGCCTCGAGGTTTAGGCGGTCGGTCGTGACATAAGCACACACCTCTTACTTGTCAAAGTTATGTGTTTATTCACAATGAATCATCATGTACTTTAACGGTGAAGAAAAACATCGTGAGGAAACCTGCACACCTAGAACCTATTGGGTTTTCTTAGATATGTAGTCTGTCAACCCACTCTAGACCAGCGCGGTGGCCTAAACCCTAGTTGTAGAGGAGGACCGTGCCCGGCAGTGGGATGGATATTGGCTGATGATGGCGATAATGCCTTTTACATACATACAAAACCGCACGCCTGTATTCCCCGAAGGGGTAGGCAGAAGTGCATTTATGCACCCACATTTCGCCAGGCATGTATGAATTTCCTAATGAAAAAACCGGGAATGGAATACAGGACCTCTAGATCGTACGGCACATACCTGTGCCGCGAGACCTCGAGGCAGTCTGTCACAATGTATTTTACCGACTCTAAAATTATAGTTCTTTTACTTGATTGTTAATGCAGTTTATAATTCTGACTGCTGAAAAATTGTCTTTTGCTATTTGAAATAATTAAGCCGCTAGTTTTAAGCTGTCTTCACGATCCGGAGCTCGATAGTACTTTAAGTACGGTAGGAACTTTTCGGAAGTATTTAAAATACAATTATCCTATCAGCAATTTAAAATATAAATTAACAAATCAAAGCCATTAAATCATTGCTGTGGAGTCTGACAAAATATTTTAATAATTTTAGAATATCATCTATGTACTTATGGGTGTCTTACTGCGAGTATGTCTTCGTTCTAATGATTCTGTATTAAGTAGGGTAGACTGACGGCCGAGAGATACCGCATTCGGTTCCCAAAACATTGCCTTTTGCCGATTCTGTCTTGGGTGAGATTTAATCGTTATTTGCTATTTCCATTAGGAAATTCTTAGTGAGTCTAGAAAGGTCAAAAAACGTCAATAGTCCCGTCCCTTATTTACGTGAAATTTAAATACAAAGTGAACAACTCTTTCCAACTTCTCTTTTATATCTATTTTCTGAATAACTTCGTTGCGGGATCATGACAAATTAGGTTCCCTCTGAGCTTCATTGCTCGGCGTCAATACTGTGCGTGCCGCTGTTGATCCTGGGGCACAGGAGTTACAGTGACATGTGTGTGGTAGGATAGGGCCAGAATTAAATACACCTGGTAAAGTGTGTCCTGGTAAAGTGAAGGTTGGAAGGCTGCCTCCAACAGGTCACTATGGAAGTCATTGGGGGAGGCCTATGTTCAGCAGTGGACTGATAATGATGATGATGAAAGTGTGTGTGATGGCGGGTGTGTGTGTTTGTGTGTGTGTGTGGTAGGTGTAGTAAAGAGCAACATCTTACGAGATTCAGTTCAATTCAATTCCAGTATTTTTTCGTTCCGACGATTGGCTCCCACTTAGTGCCATTATAACTGATATAGATTGATGCGCTTTATTCAAAAGGGTGATGAAATTTTTATATGGCCGCGCATTTCGTTTAACACGGTTAATACTTCAAACCTTTTGCTGTAGAGTGTGTTAAGTAAAATAGCTAGCTTATAAGTTATAGCCATCTTCATGGTTTTAATAGCAAAAGTAACAATCGAACTGGCTAATAGAGATGAAATGTATCAATCAATGTATAAGACATTTTCGTGATAATTTCGATTGCATATATTGTTAATCTTTTTATAAGCAATTTCCCTTATAGCATGTTTTTTTTTGTGTAGACTAGACTACCAAACTTCATCATTATCGGTTCGAAGGTTACATTTTGAGAGATTAATACAAATAGGTACATTTAGTCTCTTGGTTAATGAAAACACACACGATCTTCATATTTCCATTACACTAATGGCCGAATACTGAAACGCTACTTAATCTGAGGGCGACTTATATTTAAGTGGCTGTTATAATTTAAGCGGTATACTGAAACATCATTTATCGGTTTTAAGACTGTGATTAACTAATGCCCACTTAATTTTCCATAAATGGCAACATTACCACCAAAAGTTATTTTACATGACATTATATAAGTATATACAGCTTAAATTATAACAGCCACTTAAATATAAGTCGCCCTAAGAATAAGTGGCGTTTCAGTATTCGGCCATTAACTGTCTAAAGTTTTTATTAACGGATTAAAAACGTCGATGTGTTTAGATTTCGAAATGTTCTAAATATATTATAATTAATATTTATATAATTAATAATATACATATTATAATTAATATTTATATTTAATATGTATAAAACACCAACAGTCCAAGCCTTTCAATTCCACTCAGCACGTTCTTTGAATGTGTTCGACAAAAAACCGCAGTGGTTTTACAAACCGCAATTCGCAACACGACACACGAGTTTAAACTTTATGTCGAAGAGGTAAATATTATTATTATATGGCGGTGGTTTTAAATTGATTAAACTGTTAAAATATTTAAATTTCGTTAGTTGACCTCTAAGTACATTGGTAATAATAGTGAAGTATTTACTCAAAGATTTCATGTTACAGTATACAAAATCTAAGTAACTTAAATGCGAATGTTATTTTGTACTTTACGTTTAAATCACTGAACATATTTCGATGAGCTTTGGAACACAGATATACCTACAAAGGATTTTTTTTATCTCAGAAAAAATATTGAGAATGAAATAAGTATGTCCGTTGATTCTATTACAATCAAAACTTCAGTTTTCCTAAGAACTTAAATCAATTCAGACAGACAGACACGGTAAAATTAACGCCATCATAAATTATGAATTTAAATAAAGAACATTCGTTTCTTCATAACGGCTTCGAATTTTAAAATAGAATTAAAAAGTAAATTCGATTGACACCAAGAAGTTTGGTACTGCACAGTCTCATTGGAAACGTGTCCATTATTGGCATAATTATTGGATAAAGGGTTTATCACAATTCGCGATGTCGCCTGCATCAGTCAATCAACAATACTCTGATATATTCCAGTTCAATTCTTTGTGTCCAGAAATAACCGGTTCGATTCTGCTGCAACAGGAAATCAAATTGAAGACTCGTTACTTTAATATTTTTTTAAATATATGTGTAAATGTACATATTGAATGAAAAGAAAAAAACCTGAATGCAACAATAAAACAAAAAAACATTAAAATAACCTTAATTTAGTTTTTAGTATAGATAATACATATATTTAAATATTTATGACGTAAAGAATAAAAAAAAACGTATATACATATTTATAATCAGTGTTATTAAAAACGAATCTGGTTTCGTCCGATTCTTGTCAATGGTCCCGATTCTCTGTCGCTGTCTGTCGACATTGTCTTATTGGCTGCATTGTCCGCTTCAATACAATGTTGTTTGTGTGACCCACAAGTGCAATGTCGGAATTTAATCGATTTATGATCGATTCAGTTATCGTTCTGTTTCGATCGCGCTCTCGTGTTAAATAGCAATCTATAACATAATTGGCTTCAATCATGGTGAAAGGATAACCGTGCCGGCATTTTTTGGCCGGTTTCTCGCGGTCGGTCCTTTGTTCACCATGGTATTAGTCCCCCAAACTTCTTCACAAGATAGGTGAAGAGGTTTTCGGCCGGCATGATTGCGTCGACCAACGGGAGATCATCATCTCTCGCTGGTCGGCACTTTTTCTGGACTCCATTACACTTACCATCAGGTGCAATGGGGTCACTTTGCCGTGCCAGTAAAAAAAAACATTTAATGTAGACACAAAGCCTAGTTAGGTCTTTAATACCATTGCGCGTCTATCTATATATATTCAGCCTATCACCGTCGACTGCTGAACGTAGGCCTCCCCAAGTAGGCGCCAACCATCCCGGTCTTGAGCAGCCCTCATCCATCCGCTACCCGCAACCTTTCTCAAGTCGTCGGACCATCGTGCTGCAGGACACTACGTCTGCCTAAGCGCGGTCTCCACTCCAACACTTGTCTGCTCCACCGGCCGTCAGACCGTCGGTAGATATGGCCAGCCCACTTCCACTTTAGCGTGCTAATCTTGCGGGCAATGTCAATGGCTCCGTCTATCTAGATCCTATCTAAAATATAGATGGACCCAAAATACCAAGTATAGTTATTAGTAGAGTATTTATACAATAGTTGTGGCTTCGATGCCCGGAAGAATTTTTATTTGTAACCTGCTACGTATAGTGTTAATATTTATTTCTAGTGCCCATTGTAAGACCCTCCTATGTTGAGGCCCTGAGGGGTATTATTTTGCACGCCAACTCGGGTAGGTAGTGCGCAAAGGTGAATATGCTATTTACCCACATTTTTCACAAATATGAAATCTAATAAAAAATGAAATAGGGGACGAGGCTCTTGCTGTTTCCAAGACCATACTCAGAGCTACTATTGATCATTTCCTAATAGAAAATGACCAACCCGGAAATCGATCCCTGAACCTACATACATACATACATAAACTCACGCCTGTATTCCCCGAAGGGGTAGGCAGAGGTGCATTTCTGCACCCACATTTCGCCAGGTATGTATCAGTCCCACGTAATAGGGGGCGAGCCTATTGCCGTTTTTCGGGCACAATTCCAGACTCCGTGCTGCTACTGAGAATTTCCTAATGGAAAAACCCAATAACACTTTGCCCGACCCGGGAATCGAACCCAGGACCTCTAGATCGCTCGGCACATTCTTGTACCGCGAGACCACGAGGCAGTCCCTGAACCTCTCAATCGCATATCTTTATGCCACAACAACGAAAGTATTTGTACAAAAATCTAATTTTCTACAAAACCTTCCGTCTATTATCTGAATATCATAAATTATCTAATATATACACTCCTGGAGATTCCTTCCATTTCGTGATTAAAGTGGAGCAGAGAATCTCAATTTGATAAGATAAGAGCATAATCTTTTACATTTTGTATGGCGTATCGTAGACGCATGTTGTAGTTGAATTTTACAATACAAAGTTAGATGCGAAAAATAAACGTGATGAGACTAAGAGATTTTTTTTGCGTCGCTTCTTTTTAACTACTAGCCTTACTTATTCATCATTATTATTATCAGCCTATATACGTCCCGCTGCTGGGCACGGGCCTCCTCTGCAAAAGGGTTTAGGCCTTAGTCCACTACGCTGGCCTAGTACGGGTTGTCGGACTAAACATCTAAGAAATTCCTAATAAAAAAAAAAAAAACAACAATACCGTTGTGCATTTTTGAAGGTTTTGGAATGGTTAGGGAATAATTTCGCAAAAATTGCTTAATTTATCAGTATAAAAGTACTATAATTTACGTGGTAAAATACAATATTTATTGCGCTATCGTACACAAACATGACAACACGATAACAACGCATGACAATAAACGTCTTACGCATTTTAGATCAGGGTCACGTGGTCTGACGCGAGTTCAACATATTTTACCCATCCCAAAAAAGTGCACAGCATCGCTAAAGAAGTTTTCGCTCAAAAACATGGAAATTCAACTCTGCCTCCTCCTCTAAGGATACGGGCGTGATTGCATGCATGTAGTGTCGAACTCAGCTCTTAGTTACGCAACAATTCTTGATTGTCTACAAATCTATTTACATTTAAAATGAAACACAAATTAGACAATTTATCACCACGTCTTTGCATTATATGAACGTGTGAACACGCGCTCGTCATGCCGGCCTGTCAGTCCAGATTGCTGATTAATTTATCACTTCATTATCTTAGTACTAGGAGATCATAGCTATCTATATCTATATCAGTAGAACGATGTAGGAACGTAGGAAGAACGACGCAATAGGCACAATGCGGGACGAATGGGCCGGCATCAGCCCATATACGTCTCACTGTTGAGCATGGGCCTCTTCTACCACAAAGGGTTTAGGCTTTAGTCCACCACGCAGGCCTAGTGCGGGTTAGCGGACTATTCACCTAACAAATTCCTAAGAACTTTTAGGTATGCAGATTTCCTTTCCACGATGTTTTTTTCATAGTTAAAGTATGTGATAATTCATTATAATACACACATAGCTTGGAAAACTATGGGCATGGCCGACTTCGCGCCTAAACGTCGAGGCCACTGCTACTTACATATGGTGGGATACACCAGCCCAAACACTTCCCAATGCTGGGCTCGAGCCTCCTCTACAACTGAGGGGTGTAGGTCACCATAATAGTCTAGTACGGGTCGGCGGACTACACATAGGTACCTAAGAAACGCCTTCTAGAAAACTAGCTACTTTGCCAACTTACTTTCCAATCTAGAGATCATTAATCATCAGGGGGCCGAGACAAAGTACCACTTAGTAATCGAAATCGCTGATTTAACCAATATAATTGTGCAAAAATTGCAAAAATTATCCAATATTTTTCGATTTGATCCTTTTCTGTAACGATTGCGCCTCTCTTAATATAAGTATTATATATGAAATGACAAAGTGAGGATTATAGGGGCACTGGTAAACTTTTTAACCAAACTGACAAACTTTTTTTCCTTTGTGCTATTCCGGACTGTTCGTGTATCAAAATTTCTCCAGAATCGTTCAGCCTTTCTGGCGCGTTCAATATCCAATCCAATTGGTGTTCATACATCCAATTTTATGTGCATTTAAAAAACTTGTAATAGATATAAGTAGTTAAGTGATTTTGTTATTTATAGCATCGCAATGGTATACACTATAATTGATGTTACAAATTATTTAATCTTATATATAAAAATGAATCGCAAAATGTGTTGGTAAGCGCATAACTCAACTACGCCTGGACCGATTTCGCTAATTCTTTTTTTGTTGTGTTCGCTATCGTTAGGAGAAGGATCTTATGAAAGAAAAAGTTAAGAAAATTGCGAGGAATATGGTAAAAACAACAATTTAATTTTCTCATATAAACTGTTCTACCTAATATTCTGTCAAACATTTTATGTTTATCCCGTCAATATGGTTAAGGGTCCCCTCAAATTAAAGAACGTATTTAAATAAAGGTTTTGAATCGACAACATATATCCAGAATATTCGAATAATTGCGTATTTTAGATTTTAAAAATGTAGAATAATGTCAGTAATAAAAAGGGATTGACATATTTATTGGTTGTCAAATATTTATGCGTGCGTTCAGAAATGTATTTTTAAACTCCTTGGTTGTACCTGATTTACAAACGAAGGCAGGTTCGGTTTGAAATCTAAAACACCCACAACTATGCAATGGAATGCGCTTGGCGTTAAGAAAATTGTTGAGTAATGTTATTCACGTGACGATACTGAAAAGACAACTTAGAGATGAATTGGTGCTTGAGAATTCATCAATTAGATTGATCTAAGATTTCATTGATCCTAACGGGTATGACCATTGAGTTCAAACGAATTCAGTTCCCGATTCGTCATGCCTTCGCAATGACGATTAACAAAAGATGTTTGTGATTTTTTAGACAATTAAAAAATATATTAAAAATGTATATCACAAGGTGCATCATCATCATCATCAGCCCATATATGTACGACCCACTGCTTGGCATAGGCCTTCTCTGCAACTGAGAGGGTTTAGGCTTCAGTCCACCACACTGATGCTTCAATGAAGAGAATTAAAACCGACTAGGTACATCCCATCCCATATGTACATGTTTAATTAAATCATGACTTGCGGAGACACGATTGATGCATTTAATTTTCGGACTTATTTATTTCTGTATTTTTATCTCAATAAAGTGCTGAACTTAATATTTATTTACATACAATCAAAAATAAAATTCAGGTAATATGTAAATATGTTACATTCAATTACTGTTAGGGGATACGAAGTTTTCCGGGTCAGCTATTATAAATTTTAATGTTTTGTTTGTTACGCTTTCACGCCAAAACTACTTAACCGATTATCATGAAAATTTGTACACATAGTCTTCGAGATATAAAAAAGGACATAGGATTCTTCTTATTAAAAAAAAATACGGAGGATAAAAGAATTGAAAAATGATTGAAAAAAGATTTGAATGACTTTTGGTATGCAGATAGGTGGGACCCACCGAAGTAACATAGGTGGGAATGGTTATCCTTACTATTTATATAAATGTGAATGTAGGGATGTTTGTTACGCTTTCACGCAAAAACAAAAATTTTGGTATGACCATAAATGAGACCCTGTGAAGTAACATAGGCTATCTATGTTTTATCCCAGGAAAATGTAATGTTCCCATTGGGATAAACATATTATAAAAAATACGAAAATAACTGTCAGAGTTTTACTTTTACGCCTCAACTATTTGAATTGATTTGACTTTTTTTTAAATTCAGTAAGTGCCATTTTGGGCACTTGAGGAACGATTTATAGATTCACTTATTATCTTTCTGCGCCCAACCCTGAAGTCTACGCGGACGGGGTCGCGGGCAAAAGCTATAAAAATATAAAAATTGCGATTACAAAACAGGTGTTGTTCGTAGATGGGTGTGTTTCGAACTGTGACACAAGAATTTTATATATATACATATATGTAGATGTATATGTATATCTCACTCTATACAATTTTGACCATATTTTTTTGTTTAATTTGTATATCGATCAAAGCAATGACTGTTATACGTATCATTATAATTTTTCAGTGCTGTTATCATTTATTTACATTTTAATAAAAAAAAATCAAATTAAAATGGTCAGTATAAGATAGAGGTTGAATGTAGAAGGATGAAAATTTATGATTATAATAATTTATCAATGCTGAATCATAAAAAATAAAGAAAATAAAGTCAATTGAAAAAAAACCATACCCCTAAATGTTAAACCCTTAAATGTTGACCGATTCTCAGACCTACCTACAATATACACACAATATTTCATAAAAATCAGTCGAGCCGTTTCGGAGGAGTTTGCCAAAAAACACCACGACACGAGAATTTTATATATATGGCAAAACAACGTTTGCCGGGTCAGCTAGTAAATAAATAAAATAAATTTTTTTTGCATTAATAAAAGTAAGAGATATATCTAACGGCTTGTCTTATTTCAATACAAACTTAAGATAAAAATATATAAATGTATAATCTAGTTGCTACGCAAAAACCAACTGATCTCACATCAGATCTTGTCAAGTTACATTACAAGCTTCAAGTGTAGCGGAACGTTAAAACCGTATTCGACGTATCTATGATTTTGACAGCTTATAGCGGTCTTAGATGATTGATGATTTAACATCAGACACAATCATTCAAAAAGCATTAAGTCCATCTTAAAACATCTCTTATATCTATAAAAAACTCATTAAAATTAGTTCAGCAGTTTTCAATCATGGTCAATCATCCAGAAAGTGTTAAATCCGTCTTCAATCAATCTTACAAGCCTTTACAAAACTCATCAATGTTGACTCAGCAGTTTAGCACAGCTTATGTAAAAAAAAATAGAATTTTGAAGATTTGAAATATTGGCGAAATATATTTTGTAGTATACGAAATGAAAACTACTAAAACTGAACTCTAAACTATAAAAACCCATCATATTTCTATTAAGCAATTGATTTTTTATTGCATAAATTTCTTTTACCAGTCTTTATATGTAATCGATGTTACAATGGCACAAAAATTTACCTAATTTATAAAAAAAATTTTTTTGCATATTTTAATTTATATCCTACTATCTTTTGTATTTCAGGTAAAAACTATTTTTTCATCGCGAAACATATTCTCGGTACATTTCTTCCTATTTTTATTTATTTTCGTGGCACCATCGGCATGGAGCCAACTGTGAAAACATCGTATAGCCGCGGACGTTTAACTGGAGGTAAATGAGTGTTTATCTATATAATAATGTGTTGGTCAATAACCCGCATTAGGCCAGCGTGGTGGATTAAGGCCTAAACCCTCTGAGTTGTAGAGGAGGCCCGTGCCCAGCAGTGGGACGTATATGGGCTGACGATGAATGTGTTACTTGAACGGTAAATAATTTGCGTTCAAAGACTTTATTTAAGGATATTTAGGATACAATGAGTCTCCCGTGAGCAAACACTGATCTTTTTCTTAAAGCATGACGTCAGGTTTGTGACGTCATCGAGCGAAATCATTCGACTACATTGGCAACACGGTACGCCAAACACGCGCAAGGTTAGCCGCAAGACAATGATATTATGTAAACATTCGCTTAAAGAGAAGTGATTTTGTTTCGTTTTAAAAAGATACTAAGTGTTTTCGCGAGATTTCTCATACGATTAGCTATAGTAATTTCACATATAGGATATATAGTATAAGAGAAAATGCATTTTTACGGCGTTTATTTTATGTCATGCTTATTCAGTAACACCCAACCGATCACTGCCATACATTAGTGTGGGTACAACAACATAATTCTGAACATTCGTGCCTTCTATGACATTGCTTGGTTAGTTACTAAGGCAAGGCACCATTCACTTTGTTTCCTATACCGCATAACATTCGCAAAAACTGGCTCAAAGCAGAATAAAAAAAATATCCATGCGTTAAACCATCGTACTATTTGATTTGTTCAAGTCAAAAAAAAAAAACTCGTAAAAAATTATCGTGGCATCGACAGATGTCGCCGTGACGTCACCGAGACCTCCCAACACTGTAGACATTCCATAGACATTTTTTTTTGAATTATTTCAAACAGCTTTATGGTTTTACGTTCAATTTTTTTTGAGATTTTATTAGTCATAGATTCCGTGCAGGCTAGTTTCAATGACTGGGTGTAGCTTAGTCGCCAGTGTCTTAAAAAAAAACTATTTTTATTGCTCAAAGCATACGCACGTTTACATTATTTCTAGTCCAGGTCTATGGATCTATATACTTCGCTCGGTTCTGGCGTACTACTTTCATTAATCTTCTCAAATATTCACGTTTGTTACAGGGTTCATAACCCTTGTTTAGAACGTCACCAATCAGGGTGTAAGAGGTTTTATGTACATACCTACTCTTGCACCACGTGCATCTTTGTTAATCTACTGTTCTTCATTAATTCTATCAGTCCAAATAAAATAGTAACTCTTCAATGTTTTCGTCACTACATTCACTTTTACTCCATATATTTCCAAAAAAATATTATTACATTGTTGCGCAAGTCATGTCACATTTTAAATTTATAATAATATTTTTCTGTGTTTATGCTATTCATCGTTATCAATTCCAGAAACTTCTCTTAAATATCAATCGTAAGATATGGCGAATAAATCCGGTGCCAATATTTCATAACATTTAGATAAAATGTGACCTATGTTAGATTTAAATTTAGAAAAAAAACGCCGAAGTCCATAGCTGCGATAGAATTGAGATATTTTTTAATTGTTCTTTATCGAAACAAACGAGGCAATTTGCGGCCCAGCCGAGGTCGTGGAGCGATGAACTATAACAGTCGTATGTGTGCGATGGGGAACGCACTTACGCTAAGCTAGTGCATGAGGCATAATAATAGTTTGTGTTGGAATTCGTAGTAGTTCAGACACGTGCTGCTAGATGTCGCCGTATCATAAAAATAGTCTTTGTATTAATATCTATTATGCTACTTGGTTACTTGTTAACACGATTCCCGGCTTTGAAATTATCTGCGTTAGGATTTGCATAATAATTGTAATTTTGTTAGACTAAGAAAATTATAACAGATTAGACTTAGTCTATACAAAAATATTTTGGTCAAACTAATAACTTTGGTTCGATCGTAATTTCATTATTATTTCATAGTTGTAAAAAATATATTGTTAAAGATTGCGATTACAACGTATAATTACATTTGGCTCTTCAGTTAAAGTCAATCTCAAACAACAATTAATATCTATCTCCTCATCATGAGTATTTTTTGATATGTCAACTGTAATTATCATTATCATAATCTTCAAAATTCTACCATGACAATATTCTGTATAACATAATACATTTTAATAAATATCATTAATATTTTCTACGCATTTCTAAACCATTCGGAGCACTACACCCAACTTAAATGATAATAAAAATAGAAAGAAAAAATGCTCGGGCGTAAGGAATGTAGAA
Organism: Hemaris fuciformis; assembly: GCA_907164795.1. Classification (NCBI taxonomy): domain Eukaryota; kingdom Metazoa; phylum Arthropoda; class Insecta; order Lepidoptera; family Sphingidae; genus Hemaris; species Hemaris fuciformis. Next base: position 4,015,488 of record OU015455.1, on the reverse strand, counting down.
AAAAACGAATAGGTTGGAAGCAGGTGCAAAATACATGAAGAAACGATACCAAGTCAAGATAACGTACTCACAAATTTATCGAATACTATAATATTAACAGGAAAATACTAATGCCATTAAAATTGATGTTTGTAGAAAGAACATTGTATCATTGTTTTTGAAATTACGTAATACTCTTTTGTTCCAGTCTTGTTACGCTTGGTTAGAAAAATTGTTTATGGATTTTAAAAAAATCAAGGGTTATTGATCTTAAGCATTACATATCTGGAATAACCGGAATATTGCCTTCTTCCATTTTATTTAGAAAATGTCGGACATGGGTTCAATTAAAGTGACTCCATTGATAAGCGCAGTGCTTTCTATATAAATTAGTATCAAGCATTTACATGGTATTCCACACAATAACGCGGGCCTAATAATTCTTTACACCTCACTTTGACAGCCCCGTGGCGCAATGTCTAACCTTACGAAACGAGAGGCCGCGGGTTCGATCCCCGCACCGAGACAAATGTTTGTATGATCCACAAGTATTTGTTTCGGGTCTGGGTGTTTGTGAGACCGAAGTCTCTCGTAGTTTCTTATACCCACGACACAAGACTCATATCTTAATGAGGGGTCAGAACTATCTATTTGACTGTAGGGTGTATTTATGTATTATTTATTTATGTATTACTTACTTTTAAAGGATCAAGGGTACAAGTATGTTGTCCATATGTTTACTTGTGTTATTAGCTTTATATTTCACTGCTGGGTTAAGTTCTTGTCCACCATTGACGCTACCACTTAGGTATTTGCCATTGTTTTTAATATATTCCATTTTATAATTGTTTTAAATATTTTTTTATTAAAATGGTTATATATTAATAATAATGTGTCTCATGCATTTTATGGAATTAAAAAAAGTATTTTACTTGAAAAAGTTTACTGGTAATGGAGAAAATTGTAAGTGCTCTAGATTAGCAGAAGACATTTTTCTTTTAATTGCTTCAATAGAATGTTTTAATAGTGCATGGAAAATCACCTTGCATTTTATGGAAGATTTTAAAGACAATAAAACGTTATTGAACAATTATTATGTGCAAACTAAAGTACTTTGACTTTTTTTAATACAACAAATGCAAAATCCCCAATTTGTATTTATTCACGCTTTGATGTTAGTCAAGGCTACAAGTCAAGGTAGTTGCAAACTAGTTCCAAATTCAAATTATGTTGTCTTTGGTTTTTAAAAATTAATGCCAATCATAAGACGCATAGGGCGTATTGAAAATTGAAAATTATCGCTATTGATAACTTGACTGATGATGAAATTATTGAGTCTGTGCTTCAAACACAAGAAAATGAGGATAAAGAAGAGGAAGATTGCAATCTAAATGAGATTCAAATAACTAGAGATGCCTTATGTGCTATAACAACGCTCAAAAAGTACTGTTTATTTGGTGAAAGCAAAAATAATTTAAATGTAGAAAGAATAATGAAAATGTAATATATTCCATTCAAGTTAAGGTATATCTTACAGCGTGCATATAACACTAAATTTAAACAGTGCATTATAACACATTTCTTTCAATGATACCAGTGTTTAACATAATTAAATAAATGATAAGAAAATGTAAAAGACATTTTATTTTGGATATAGCGACCTTTGGATATAGCGACGACATTAATGTGGTTCCTTAGCTGTCGTTATAACCGAAATCCACTGTATTATTAAAATTATCATAACACAATTAAAAGAGCATAGAGCATATTTTACAAACATTAAATCTTTTTCCTTAAGATGTGGTTAATTAAATATGACATCAATTATATTATTTATTCCTAACAGAATATAAATTTTGTACGGAAAAAGTAACAGATTTAAAAAAAGAATTATTTGCCGCGGATATTTTTTTTTAATTTATGGCCAGTAAAACAAACTTAAAACGTTCCATTCATTGCCATGCTTATAAAATGTACCGTAGTAAGCATCGATTAAAATTCTAAACATCCGTATCGATTCGCGAGTCGCGAACAATACATTTTTTTGCGGTGTCAATTAAGTTTCCTTTGCCTTGTTGTATTCTTATAACCTTCAAATGGCTCTCATGGCATTATTATGAACTGTATTTAAAATACATGGGGTTATGTGGATTACTACAATTTCCATACGGCGTGGGTAGTTTCCAATTATTTTAATTATTGTTAATATAATTAATGACGAATGTTATTTAAACTGAAATAAATGAGGACAATTGTACGCAAGAAAAGTATAAATTACATGGTACGATAATTATGGCGTTAATGTATGTCGACGTAATACGCAATTAAAACAATATTTTGAAATTATACATAAATTATTACTATTAAAATTGTAATGTAATGAATTCCCGAAATTCATAAATAAATAATTTTTGTTATTTGTTAACATGTTAATCTTAAAGTGAACTTTTTTTATTTTGTTATAATAATGAAACACATATAACTTACTTTAACTTCTTCCACTTTCCACAAAATTCTTGAATATTTTCGCAAACACCTTTTTCACAATATAAAACACAAACTTTCACTGAACTCTTTAACGTACACTGGCACAAACAAGGAGGAAAAAAGATTAAAAGTTAAAAATGGAATAATAAAAATATTCAAATTTAGAATCTTGAAATGAATTTAAAATAATCGAAATAAATATCGAAAAATAAAATGCAGACGGAGGTAGCGTACGCTCGCTTGCAGCAACGTCCGCTCACTGACCGAAGCTGTTGAACGGCACGGCACGCTTTTAACCGGGGCCATGATTAATATCATGACGGGAACTTTGTTTTTTTTTTTTGTATTATGTTTTTTGTGCATGTCAATGGAAGTAAAACTTTTTGGTCAGTTCTGATAATTTAATTAATTTAAAAAAGTTATTTATTTGAAGGAATATTTTATGTGGCTTTCCCTTTGCACACGTCTTTCTCTCGTCGACTGGGTAGATTACGTTGTTACAAGTAATGAATATAAATTACATTTTAAATGATCATTTTCTATTGTTTGTATTTATTATTTCTTGTGTCATTGATTGCCTCGTGATCTCGCGGTACGAGTGTGTGTAGAATATGATCGAGAAGACCCGGGTTCGACTCCCGGGTCGCGCAATGATATTGCGGTATTCCTTTAGATTTTTCTTAACAGCTGCATGGAGTCTATAAATGTTACTTTATCATGTAAGGCATATATAAATTCTATAATTTAATAATGTTTTTATTTTTTTGTTTTTCCACATACTATATACAACTGTATAATAGTAATACATTTACATATGAACGAGTAGATAGTACGTATTGTTAATTTTTAGTACAAAAATGATAATATTTGTAAATATTAGGGACAGGACAAAAATAACATTTTCTAGGGAAATCATATTTGAATCCATTCCATCCATTTTGACAGCCCCGTGGCGCAGTTGGCTAGACACCAGCTTGCGAAACGAGAGGCCGCGGGTTCGATTCCCGCACCGAGACAAATGTTTGTGTGATCCACAAATATTTGTTTCGGGTCTGGGTGTATGTGAGACCGAAAAGTCTCTCGTAGTTTCAGATACCCACGACACAAGATTTGTATCTTAGTGTGGGATCAGAACTATGTATGTGACTGTTGGGTGTATTTATTTATTTATTAAAAAATTGGAGAATTCATGTTTATTACATGAATCGGCATAAGCAGTGATGGCCTCGAGGTTTAGGCGCGAGGTCGAGAATTTCGGCGGTCGCAGGTTCAAACCCCAGGCACACATCTCTGACTTTTCGAAGTTATTTGTGTATTCACAATGAATTATCACTTGCTTTAACGGTGAAGGAAAACATTGTGATAAAACCTGCACACCTAAAAAGGTTCTTAGGAATTTCTTAGGTGTGTAGTCCGCCAATCCGCACTAGGCCAGCGTGGTGGACTAAGGCCTAAACACTTTCAGTTGTATACCCCGTGCCCAACAGTGGGACGTATTTGGGCTGATGATGATGATGATGATGATGAATAATATAAATGTGAATGTAGGGATGTTTGTTACGCTTTCACGCAAAAACTACTCAACCGATAGTCATGAAACTTTGTACACATGTTCTTGGAGGTATTAGAACTAACATAGGATACTGTTTATGATTTACTGTTTAATGAGATCCTATTAATTACTTTTGGTCATTTTATAGCAGACTTAACGAGTTTCTCATCATGTAAAAGTACTATATTAACCAGCCTTTTTCATATTTATATCATATCATCATCATCATCATCAGCCCATAAACGTCCCACTGCTGGGCACGGGCCTCCTCTACAACTGAGAGGGTTTAGGCCTTAGTCCACCACGCTGGCCTAGTGCGGGTTGGCGGACTACACACCTAAGAAATTCCTAAGAACTTTTAGGTGTGCAGGTTTCATCACGATGTTTTCCTTCACCGTTAAAGTACGTGATAATTCATTGTGAATACACACATAACTTCGAAAAGTTAGAGGTGTGTGCCTAGGGTTTGAACCCGCGACCGTCGAGATTCTCGACCGCGTGCCTAAACCTCGAGGCCATCACGACTTGTGAAAGTATTCATATTTATAAGTCGGATTTTAATTTAATATATAAGATTAATTCCTTAAATTTCGACTGCCTCGTGGTCTCGCGATACAAGTATGTGCCGTGCGATCTAGAGGTCCTGGGTCCGATTCCCGGGTCGGGTAAAGTGTTATTGGGTTGTTCCATTGGGAAATTCTCAGTAAAAGCAACGAGTCTGGAAATGTGCCCTAAAACGGCAATATGCTCGCCCCCTATTACGTGAGACTGATACATACCTGGCAAAATGTGGGTGCAAATGCATCACTGCCTACCCCTTCGGGGAATACAGGCGTGAGTTTTTGCATGTATGTGTGTATGTAATTCCTTAAAATACTGGGTGTATGAGACAATAAGTCATAAATAGCAGTATTTTTGCAATAGTGACAGACTAAAATTGTATTTTATCGATTCGAATTTCCTCCTATGCAACCTAAAACAATCAGTGCCTTTGACATCATCTACAATTTTCCCCGTGCTGCACGTGAATGTTGGGGCTTAGGAAAATACGGAGAAGGTATTGTCTATACGTATTTTAGTAGTGGACATCACAAGCATATTAATGGTAACCTACTGAGGCTTACAAAGTTACAACGTAAGAATATATTGCCATATATAAATGTAGGTATATTTTTGCAAGGTGTAGATCAGAGGTTCCCAAGATCTTTTGTTTCATAGACCACGTTCAAAATTTTGATGGATTCAGTGGACCCCCTGCAGCTACATAACTACCAATTTCCAAATATCCCAAAAAAAAAACGCGTTGTGCTGATTATTGAATATGCAAGTTTTTACAAGTAGCAGTCGCTGAGCTTCTTAAAATATTCTTAATAGGAGAAGTCAAGCCAATATTTTAGTTCGAAACCAAATTGATTTTCATGGACCCCCGCTTACGATTGTGGACCCCCATTTCTTGTCACGCCCATCGTAGACCCCCGTCGAGCCTCCCATGGACCCCTGGGGTGGACCACTTTGGGAATTACTGGTGTAGATCCATGGCTCTTTAACTGCAGGGAAAAACCATTAACACATACGAGTAAATAATAAATTTTAGAAAACATAAGGAGACTTGCGCACCCAAAGATCTTGAGAATTCCTTAGGTGTGTACAACAGTTGAATAATACGTGTAGTCCGCCAATCCGCACTAAGCCAGCGTGGTGGACTAGGACCTAAACCCACTCGGTTGTAAAGAAGGCCCGTGCCCAGCAGCGGGACGTATATGGGTCAATGATAGGATGATAGGAATAATGATGATGATGAAAAGAGATACACTTCTTATTTAGGAATCTTTCTAAATACATGAAAAAGACGAAATATTACACATGAAATACAGGTTTTACAAGTAGGCAGAGCTCAGCATTAAATAGAATATGGGCTTAAATTCTTTAGTATAAAAACTCAAGGTTTTTCATTAAAATTCAAAGCGAATGAAATCGGTATCTAATGCTAGCATACAAATATAGCTGGCGTTGTCAATACAAGTACAATTATCTATAATTACACTGTCAGTTGTAATTACACCTTTATTTGAACTGGAACTAGTACTACATAATAACTCGATTTTATATTGTTATGATTGTGTGTCTCGAATGCCAAACTTAAAACAAATACCGCCCACGGTTTCCTAAAAACATGGGTTTATTTAAAAGCAATAAAAATAAGTTTGGAACTGGAACTAGGGTTGTCAAATCTATTCAATTCTGATCAAGGAGTCTTTCATCACTACATGTTTTTTAGACGGATAGTCATCATTTAGTTTCTTTATTTTGACTGCCTCGTGGTCTCGCGGCACAGGTATGTGCTGTGCGATCTAGAGGTCCTGGGTTCGATTCCGGGTCGGGCAAAGTGTTATTGGGTTTTTCCATTAGGAAATTCTCAGTAGCAGCACGGAGTCTGGAAATGTGCCCGAAAAACGGCAATAGGCTCGCCCCCTATTACGTGGGACTGATACATACTTGGCGAAATGTGGGTGCAGAAATGCATCACTGCCTACCCCTTCGGGGAATATAGGCGTGAGGTTATGTATGTATGTAGTTTCTTTACTTTGTCAGTATGAAAACGAAAAAAAGAACAAGAAAGATATCCCACAATCTATCATACTTGTGATCGTTTTAGGAACATCCAAACCCGAATACTTGTTGGTATGTATGTAGAAATGTCCACGAAAAGGCAGATAAAGTTATGAGATAAGCTAAACCTTTCCAGTCTTCTGAACAGCCAGAGTTCGACAGTCTACTGTTGGATCTTAACCCTCATATTCAATACAACAGACTGCGATTGTATTAATGAGCTGCTCTAATTCGGGAAATTTAGTCTTTGTATCAATATTGTAAACTATCTCTTGATTGGAAAAGAGCAACACTAGAGTTTCTTGCCCGTTCTTCTCTAGGGATGACTGCCTTCCAAACAGGGTGGTAAATTTTGAAATGACTGAATCTAAATGATGTATTTGACGTTTTATAGATTCAATAAATAGTATTTCATTTCATTTCATAAAACGAAATAAATCTTAGATCGCTTTCAATAGCTATTACGTATTAGAGAGGGGCGATACATTCTTAGACGAGAAGCATCTCACCAACCACTAGAAAGAGCATCCCGTGATCATCTAGCAAAGAACAGGCTGGCATGGTTGAATTAAATAGTGACACAGCCATTGACTGTTTTGTAGTCTCGCGGCACAAGTATGCGCCATTTGATCTTCAGTACCCTGGTTCGATTCTCGGGTGGGGCAGTGTTATTGGATTTGTCCATTAGGAATTTTGCAATAAGGCGTAGAAATATGCCCGAGAACGGCAATAGACTCGTCCCCTTTTACCTGGGGCTGATACATAACTGGCGTTATTCAGGTGCAAATATGCACCCATGCCTACCTCTTCGGGGAATACAGGCGTATGGTTATATATGTATAGCCACAATGTTGGCTCACCAGTCGACCCTACGTACAGCACTTGCCATACATACTTTATGGTCAAATTATCGCGTCAGTGTCAAACACGTAGATATCCTTTTTTCTCGAAAATATTTGGCCATTTATTACACCATATAGGTTTTACGTTTACAAACACATAAAAATTATACTACGAATACTTTTACAGTATTGGCAGTAAAGTATAGGTTGATACAGTGGATCAGGTACAGTGGAGTCACTTTGCCGTGCCAGAATATAAAAAAAAATATTGCCAGACGTAATTCAAGTTAGTACTTGCTCTCTCCGCTTCGCCTGATGATAGAATCACCTACAATAGGTAAGTACCAAAAGCTTTTTTTTTTAGTTTTGTAGTTTGAATACCCACGACACAAGTAGGTATATTAGTATGCAATTAGATGTATGGATGTGAATGTTTACAGGTTGTATTCAGACCGTGATTGGAAACTAAGGCAGATAATAGCCTAAGCCATTACAAACCCCTTGGCGTTAATAATAATACGTTTTCCTAACTACCATCGGTATAAAATGTATGTGGTTTGTAATAACCGCAGCTATTATCTGCCTAAGTTTCCGATCACGGTCTGAATTTATTAATTGATTCTATATGAAATATTAATATCTAAAATTACCACACTAGAATATTATTGTATGTGTATTAGAGCCGATTGATGCAAAATATAATATTCTCTTTAGCCGGATATTATTGATTTATCTGTTTATTTAGTTGTTCTATTCATTATTATTTTTGTAAACTGTTTCAACCTTTTCGCTGTTTATGCACCTACCTTTTATCTCTGCATCACCCAAAGGGACTGTTAGGGAATGCCTTAGGCATTAAGTCGGCCTCTATTTATCTATATTTATCTATATTAAAAAATTCAAATGTATAAGAAGCATAAATATATAAATAATAATAATAAAGAGCAGTAAATGATATTTTTATAGTCTTTGACAATTAGAGACAACTCTTTCGGAAGGTATAAGTTGTATATTTGTGGCTTATACTGTGGTATTGTGAATACTTTACCTTTTAATACATACATACGCACTAACTCCTGTACTTTCCGAAGAGGTTGGCTGAAGTGAATAAATACACCCACTTTGGGGCTCACTATTGCCGTTTCCCTGGCACATTTTATAACTCCGAGCTGATATGAAAATTTTCCGAGCTGATATGAAACCCCAGTAAAACTTTACCCGAACCAGTACTTGAGGATATAGGACCTAGGATCTCTAAATCGCACGGCACATACTTGTGCCCCGAGACCGACAGGCAGTATTTATTAGTGCCTGTAGTCAATGAAATAGCAAAATGTCATGGTGGGTAAATTTTTCTTGCTATGACAAATTTAGTAGGCGCCATTATCATTGAAATGGTCACCTAACTGTTTATAATACTCCGCCTCAGGATTATTTAATTCCCTGGAATATAAAAAGAGAAATAATTAGCGAACTCCAAGTCTTTAATAAAATTATGTAAATCTGTCTGTATTCTTTCTGTACTAACAAAAATAAAAAAAATAAAATAATATTGAGAAGTTTTACTACATAACTCATTTCAGGTCTATTTTGCAGCCTTTGTGTGTGTAATAAAACCAATATAGCAATAATGCAGAAGTTGGTAATTTTATGAACAAAACAAATCACTCAATTGAAATAACTTTATATTTTGCATAACAAATTATTTAACAATTAACATTGCATTAAACATACCTAATAATGTTTAGGTATTATCACATATTTACAATATTATAATAAATATTATTTTCGTATTTACTTTTATAATATATAATTCTTTATCCCGACGTTTTATCCGTCGTCTGAGTTTTCACATCTTAGTTAGATTCCGTTCTTTAAATAAGATACGAAAATAATAATTAATAAAAATAATAATTAATTTAATTTGCGTATTTGATTATAATATCACGCCAATAGTCCCGATATTGGGTCGGTCAGTAATAATAAAATTTCCACACGTATTCAGAAACACTGCGAACGAGGCGACTTAAACACCCACTTTGCTGTTCGGAGGTATAAATAAAATTGTATTAATATTTTTTCATTTAAGTACCGCAGTTATATTGAATATTCCAAGCTTTTTATCGTATAGGTATAGTTCTAGAATGACATTAATTTTATATAATCATTATTCTTGCATATTAATTAAGTTGTTTCTTACAAACCCTTGAATTAACCTTTCTTATCATTAAATTTCTAAAAAAACACCATTAGAACTGACTATGTGTACAAAGTAACTGCGATAATGAAAAAATATAATAAAAAACTAAGTACGATTCATACATTACGATTACGATACATTAATAAATTTGTTCATTACACAATGGAATAACACACGTAATCATTAGTATGGATATTCCATAAACTTCACACTTGACAAATGCATACTTCATATAATTTGACACATCAGGCTATAGACAATTTTTGTTTTTCTAATTGAGCCATTACATCACTCGATATACTTCTGTATTTAATTTTAATTCGGATATTGTAACAAAAATACCATAAATAAGAAATATCACTAAAAAAACGGACCATAGACAAACAGTTCGATCTAAGACAATATTAAGATAATAATGACTATTATTAATAATATTTACAGAATAATCATAATAATAAAATTTACAATAACTCCTAAATTAAAGTAAGGCCACCTGTATTTTACAGAAGAATTAATTTCTTCCTTATTGCATTACATTTGGTTAAAAAACTTTATTTACATGGACATTGCTAGTAATAGCAACAATGGCGGACAACAAAAGACCAAAAGACCAAGTCTTAAGGCACAGCTTCTGTTTTATTCTCATTCCTCTGTTCTTTCCCTTCGAGTTTAGCGTAGATTTCAGCGACGGTCTTCTGTCTGGTCTCTGGGAAGTAGATGACTGTGTAGACGCAGGCTATGAAGCAGACCACAGCGAAGAACAGGAAGGTCCAATGGATTCCGATCAGGTCGCACAGGTTGGTGAACCATTTCATCTGGACGAAGTTGCTAAGCTTGGCGCATATGTTAGCGAATGACGATACTGTACCGCGGAGCTGGAAGGAATTGACTTCATTAACTTCTTTCTTACCTTATTTAAATCCTTTATTCTCCATGATCGATTGATACATTTTACGAATTCACCACACTTTGCTCCATCAGGTCATCTAGCCTGGGACGCGTCGATTGGACGCCGCAGATTAATCCCGCTGGACTAACAAGGCATTCTAAAATGTGGACTACTATATGTTTTTCTAAATTTCATTTGGAGGGCTTCGATTGTATCTAATACCTAGTATAGCAGTTTTAGCTGTTCAGATTTCTACGAGATTTGGTTCGCTCATGGCATTTTCAAGATGTTAAATAACCCAAAAAGATGTAACTGACTTTTTACACCGATACTTCTAATAAATTCTACAGTCATCTCTATTCTGCAACTATATCTAAGTACACAGTGTACTCAGTGGCGGTACTTCCATAGAAGACCAAAAGCGTTACACGTTAATTAGTAATGTCTAGTTTATAATTGTTTATTGTGGGGTCAGGATATTCTCATTTATATGTCAAATTGCTTTTGTTAAATGAAGATTTAAAGCTTAAAGATCAATTTTATAAGGCAAACTGGGCTTTTGGGCTTCTATGGAAGTACCGCCACTGAGTGTACTAACTATATTCAAGTAATCACATACTGTAAAAGGAACTTACCTGGAAGGTAAAGAGATCAGTGATGATGATGTAGGATATTGGCTGGAAGCCGGCGGCATCTGCGAAGATGCACACGCACATGGCCAGCACGGGCACCCAGCCCGGCAACCACGCGCCTGATGACGTCAGGTAGAACCAACCCGACAGTACCAGCATGCCCACACCAACCGCGAATGATGTGGTTACCAGCAGTAACTGTAAGTATAAATAAATAATTAAATCAATACACCCAACAGTCACATACATTTTTCTGACCCCAAACTAAGATACGAGTATAGTGTCGTCGGCATCAGAAACTACAAGAGACTTTACGGTCTCACAAACACCCAGACCCTAAAAAAAATATTGTGGATCACACAAAAATTTTACTCGGTGCGGGAATCAAACCCGCGGCCACTCTGTTCACAAGCTGATGGTTATCCAATGGCGTCACGGGGCTGTCATATGATCGCATGCTTATTTATGTTAAGTTTTAAGTACTAATAGGAGCGAACGTGGGAGCTGGCAATCTATTTGACATCCTTATGGTATAGCAGAAGAAAATGTGTATGGTTAAGTTCAATTCGGAGTGGTAGTCACCACGAAATTATAACGTCGTTAGGCAGCAATGGTTCTGCTATGAAACAGAGAAGGTGACTTGAAAATTTCTTCTAAACATTCAGCATACTTATACTCTTACAACGATTAAGATATCAATACAAAGCTCAAACTACTGAGTACTACTAGCACAAAGGGGTACAAACGGGGGCACAAAAGTATAGAAATGATAAGATGCGGTCAAAAAACTGTAGCAAATAAATCAACAACGACTTCAAACTGACCTTCCTTCCAGTCTTTTCAACGATGCAAGTGGCGATGGTGGATCCAAGGAGTTGCACCAGCCCAATCATCATGACCTGCTTGTTCGGACTCAGTTTCAGCGAGATGGACTCCGAGGCCTTCTCGAACACGATCCCGGCGTAGATGAGCACTATCAGGTACCCGTCAAATTGCTGCGTGATCTTTATCACCAGCGTGATGATGAAAGCTTTGAACGTCGGCTTGTCGTGTACTGGAGACAATTAAAAAATATATTAGAGGTTCCTTGCTTAAAGTTTAAGACCATTTGACTGCCTCGTGGTTTCGCGGCTCAAGTATGTGCCGTACGATCTTGAGTTCCGGGTTCGATTCCCGGGTGGGGTAAAGTGTTATTGGGTTTTCCCATCAGGAAATTATCAGTAGCAGTCTAGAAATGTGCCTGAAACACGGCAATAGGGTCGCCCCTATTACGTGGGACAGTTAAATACCTGTTGAAATGTGGGTGCAGAAATGCACCTCTGCCTACCCCTTCGCGGAATACAGGCGTGAGGTAAAATATGGTTTGAGGTTTTAATATTTTAGGATTCAAGGTTATGGCATAGATTGAAAGTTTTGAATGATGACGTTGTTCAATATTATGAATTATAAGATTTTAATGTATTGTGATGGCCTTGAGGTTTAAGCGCGGTCGAGAATTTCGGCGGTCGCAGGTTCAAACCCCAGGCACACACCTCTGACTTTTCAAAGTTATGTGTGTATTCATAATGAATTATCACTTGCTTAAACGGTGAAGGAAAACATCGTGATAAAACCTGCACACCTGAAAGTTCTTAGGAATTTCTTAGGTGTGTAGTCCGCCAACCCGCACTAGGCCAGCGTGGTGGACTAGGGCCTGAGCCCTCTCAGTTGTAGAGGAGGCCCGTGCCCAGCAGTGGGACGTATTTGGGCTGATGATGATGATGATGAATGTATTTATGAAGAAATGTTGGAATTTTTGATTTAATTATTTTATAATTGACCCAATTATAACTATCATATATTTGAAACTATGGATCTCAATATTCACAACGTTAAACCTAACGTCAAACCAATTCAGAAAACTGAAAATTATATCAAAATAGTACTCACATATAATTCCCCAGACGGACTTTGAATCCACTTTGGTTTGTTTCTCAGTCCTCACGAGGCTGTCGATTTCCAACTCAATGGCTCGTTCTGCTGGGGACACGCCTCGAAGCCAGGCCAGCACTGCTTTAGCTTCCTGTGAAAAAAATAATAGTTCAACAATAAATACACCCAACAGTCACATACATAGTTCTGACTCCACATTAACATACGAGTCTTGTGTCGTGGGTATCAGAAACTACGAGACTTTTCGGTCTCACAAACACCCAGACCCGAAATAAATATTTGCGGATCACACAAACATTTGTCTCGGTGCGGGGATCGAACACGCGGCCTCTCGTCTCACAAGCTGGAGTCTAGGCAATTGCGCCACGGGGCTGTCAGAACCTAGGACCTATAGATCGCACACCACTCATCCATCCATCCATCGTGACCAAATTGCAAACAAAAAATGTGTAATATAGATAGGTAATAATACTAAAGATAACATTATGACTACCTCATGGTCTCGCGGTACAAGTATGTGCCGTGTAATCGTGAGGTCCCGAGTTTGATTCCCGGGTCGTGTAAAGTGTTGTTGGATTTTTCCATTCATTCATGGGGCAAATAGCAAGGGGTTCAAAATTGTGCCCGTAAAACTGCAACAGACTCACTCCTGCTACGTGGGACGAAAACACAATTGAAGAAAATGTGGGTGCGGAAATGCACCTCTGCCTGAGTACCTATATGTAACAGTATGTCTTGTCATTGGATTGGATTTATGTATAATACACTATGAGAAACAAACAAACAACCTTCAAAATTGTATTGTACCTTCCTGGAAGTTGATTTACATTAGAAAACAATGAATGGACAAGGAACTTCAACATTATGTCGATATATTGATTATTCTTACATATATGTTCTAACGTAGCACATATACATTATAATAAGCTGAGAATCCTTGCAATGTGTCACTGTTTCCAAGAATACTAATGATTTCTGTTCGGAAAATGTAATTATTATATAACCAAAGTAGATATAAAAAACTCTTGCTCAAAAATTCAGGCGTTATGGAGGAATAGGCGCGCAATCTGACGAGGCAATCATGGCGGTCGTGGGTTCAGATCCCAAGCAAAAAACTGTTATATTTCATAGTTACGTATTCGCAATAATTGACTGGCTCGTGGTCTCGCGGTACAAGTATGTGCCGTGCGATCCTAGAGGTGCTGGGTTCGATTCCCGGGTCGGGCAAAGTGTTATTGGATTTTTCAATTAAGAAATTCTCAGTAACAGCACGGAGTCTGGAATTGTGCCCGAAAAACGGCAATAGGCTCGCCCTCTATTACGTGGGACTGATACATAGCTGGCGAAATGTGGTTGCAATGCACCTCTGCCTACCCCTTCGGGGAATATGTATCATTATCATCAGCTCATTTACGTCCCATTGCTGGGCCTCTTCTACAACTGAGAGGGTGAACGCCTTAGTCCACCACGCTGGCTTAGTACGGGTTGGCGGACTACACACCCAAAAAAAATCTATAAGGTATAGGTGTGCAGGTTTCCTCACGATGTTTTCCTTCATAATTAAAGTACGTGAAAACAGATACTACTTACAGATCAATAAAAATAATACGCCTCTGGCAATCCGTTTGTGGATACTTTGTGGATATTTTATTCCGGCTCATATGTCAAATTTTAGCATCTAATGCAGCCACATTACAGAAACCGATATAAAAAATAAAAAAATGTAAACACTCACATCAACTTTGCCCTGCTTGACCAAGAACTCCGGCGTCTCGGGCATGACTAGGAAGAAGAAGAAGACGATGGTGGGCACGAGCAGGCCGAGCCACAGCATCGTCGAGATGTCCAACAAGTCTGCACCGACGTAGCTCGCCAAGTAGCCGATGTTCCTGTAAATATAAATAAATAAATAAATACACCCAATAGTCACATACATAGTTCTGACCCCACACTAAGATACAAGTCTTGTGTCGTGGGTATCAGAAACTACGAGAGACTTTTCGGTCTCACAAACACCCAGACCCGAAACAAATACTTGTGGATCACACAAACATTTGTCTCGGTGCGGGGATCGAACCCGCGGCCTCTCGTTTCGCAAGCTGGTATCTAGCCAACTGCGCCACGGGGCTGTCAAAATCAGAGTGATTTCTAAAGAATGTATTACTTGTAGAGGTCAAAGTTCAGCAATGGACGATGATTGTACGAGTATGATAGTAATATTCGAGATATGGTATTACTTGGACAGACCTATGGGCAGCAGTGGATGGTGAGAGGCTGAGTATGACAGTAATAAAAAGAAACTATGATTAAATTGAGGCAATAATAAATGTCAATACTAATAATTGAAGCTGAAGAATTTGTTTGGTTGGTTGAACGCGCTAATTTAGGAACTACTGGTTCGAATTAAAACATATATTAAGTGTTGAATAGCCTTTTTATCAAGGGAGACTATCCTTACTAATCCTTACTATATATTACTATAATATTATAAATGCGAAAGTAACTCTGTCTGTCTGTCGGTCTCGCTTTCCTGCTAAAACTACTGAACCGATTTAAATGAAATTTGGTACACAGATAGTTTAGACCCTGAGAAAGGACACAGGCTACTTTTTATTCCGGAAAAGGGGTTTAAAGGGGTTGAAAGGGGGTATGAAAGGTTGTATGGAAGTATTGTCATTTTTAAAGCTAGAAGCCTGAAACTTATTTTTTAGGCTGTTGATTAGATATAAATAAATATGACATTAAAAGTTTGTAAAAAAATGTACCTTTAAGGGAGTAAAATAAAAATAGAGGGTGAAAGTTTGTGTGGAAATTCGTGATTTTTGAAGCTAGAATGATGAAACGAGCGACGTGTAGACGACTGTAACTATGTATATGTAACTATATGTCTGTTATGCTTTCACGCCTAAATCATTTGACCGATGTAAACGATTTTTGATATGGACATTAATGGGACTCTGTGGAGTAAAATAGACTACAATTTATTTTCATTCTGAACCCAACTCTGTAGTCTACGCGGACGGAGTCGTGGGCAAAAGCTAGTAGGCTATATATCATCATGCTACGATAGGAGCGGTAATAAAAAAAATGTTGCAAAAACGGAAAAAACCTATTACATTTCTAAAGATTCGCAGGCAAGAGCTGCTTTATGTATTTGGGATTCAGAAAATACTTTTATTAATATCATATTTATTTTATGACAGTTTTAAACCGATCGGGCTGAGACTTTGCATGGATATATTAGCATAAACTTAAAACGCCTGCCATAAATTCCTAGGCAATGTTTCATGAATGCATTTATGGTTGTATGTGAGCTGATGATAAAATGAGAAATAAAAGCCTTGGACTTGAATCTCTAAAGCTTATTAAATACCGGATGCAGATAATAAGGATATTGTCAGCAATATTGGATTTATGCAAGTGACACGTCGTGCCAATGAGTGTATATTTAGCTAGAAATTATTCATCGTACCTTATAATGCAGTATTGAATGCAACATAATATATAATAGGATGCAAATAACATGATACAATACATACAATATGAAAGTAGAATACAGGTTTATACTGGCTTTCATAACGCATTTTACATCTGGAGGAAAGCTATACCTCATCCTTAATCTTACTTAGTCAATAAGAGCATGTTAGAAGCACCAACATGAACAATCCAAAATAGATTGATTTTGCCTTTCAAATTTGTTACGTTACATTCTCAATCACCCGCTTTTGATCTTCGCATTGAGCGTCATTATGTTAAAAAAATTACCCACATCCTTTCCCAAAATCATTCAAATCTAGTGCTTTTCATCTAGAAGGGTTTAAACCAGTGGCGGTACTTCAATAGAAGCCCAAAAGCCCAGCTTGCCTTACAAATTTCCGAATAAAAAAAAGCTTTAAATCTTTATTTAACAAAAACAATTTGACATATAAATTAGAATATACGGACCCCACTGTACACAATTATAAACTAGACATTACACAATTGACGTGTAACGCTTTTGAGCTTCTATGGAAATACCGCCACTGGTTTAAACGGGAGTCCAAAGTTTGTGTAGCTAAACTCCGAACACTGGCGAGCCAAAAATATGACATTTCATGTTTCTGAGGGAGTTTCTTGTTGTTTCTTCTCCACAAGCACGTTTTGAAGCGGTAATAGCTTAAAATTTACGATTCAAAAGCACTTTTAAAAGTTTATTTGAATAAAGATAACTTTGAGTTTGACTTTGACTTTACTTTATTAAACGTACCTGTTTAGAATAAGTAAAGATCCCAAAGCGCCCCGGAGGTCGATGTCGCTGATCTCCTTGAGGTAGATGGGCAGGACAATGTAGCAAGCTGAGCAGGGAATGCCGGCGATCGCACGCGCCAGAATCATCGCCCACGGATCCAAGCACAGCAGCTTGATCTGCCAATAAGCCTGGAAAGAAAGGAATGATGTCATGATATATTGATAATGGTAGTAAGTAATGACGGCTTCGAGGTTTAGCCACGCGGTCGAAAACCTCGGCGGTCGCAGTTGGAAACTCCAGGCCCACACCTGTGACTTTTCGAGGTTATGTGTGTATTCACAATGAATTATCATGTACTTTAACGGTGAAGGAAAACATCGTGAGGAAACCTGCACACAGGAATTTTTTATGTGTGTAGTCCGCCAACCCGCATTTTAAGCCATTTGTAGCCTTATGCTCAGCATTGGGACGTATATAGTTGATGATGATGATTGATAATGATAGTCTTTTTGATGCAACAAAAATTGGCCTGAGATTGGTGCACCTTCACTGATACGTATATTTAGATATTGCAAGACGCATGGACTTGTGACACTCCATCTCTATGAACGTCCAAAGCAGGATTCGAGTGGATAAGGCGTTGGGTGGCGATGACGCGATTTTAGCTCTGACTTATCGCCTACATGTTATAGCTATCGAAAGGTTTTAATCGAAATGCTGGCGTTAAAATGTTGTTAGGGAAAACAGGACCTTTGATAGCCCTTTTCAACCTCCAAGGTACCAAAACAGAGCTTAAGAATTTCGTCTCTATAATTAAGAAAGGGTCAGCTAGTATTCCTGATAAATTATAGCAATAAATGCAAATCTCAATATTTTTAGCTTTATAAAAGTATACATATACCAAAGGGGTAGGTAGATAAAAGGGCACTTGCATCGTCGAAGCATTGCCTGTGTGTATTTCTCGACGATTTCCAAGATCCCTTCCGATAGAAATACGCAAATCTCTTTAGAAATTCTCGGGCACAGCGGATTCCACGAGCGACGATTCCGGATCGACAATCGACATATCCAGTTATTGTAAACTGGAATTGTGACAGCATACGATAAAGTTGCGGTTTGTATGCCTTTTTTGAATTTTAATTAATGAAAGTATTACGTTTCAACGTTATTCTTGTGGTGTAAAACTGTACAAGAAACGGGCCTGTCCAATAAAACATATTACGCTACGCAGGTATACCCAATGGAGAAAAGAGAGGTGTATTTTGAGACTATATTTCAACGGGTATTTTGTCCCACGTAAGGTGCTGAGCATACGTTAACGCCTTTATTTCCAAATGGATAGACTGCCTCGTGATAAAAGTATGTGCCGTGCGATCTAGAGGTCCTGGGTTCGATTCCCAGGTCGGGCAAAGTGTTATTGGTTTTTCCATTAGGAAATTCTCAGTAGCAGCCCGGAGTCTGGAAATGTGCCCGAGAAACTGCAATAGGCGCGCCCCTTATTACGCGTGACTGATACATACGTGCCGAAATATGGGTGCAGTAATGCACCTCTGCCTAACCTTTCAGGGATTACAGGCGTGAGATTATGTATGTATGTATGTATGATTGACAGAGGTGCATTTTTAAACCCTCATAGAGAGCGAGCCTATCAGCGCTTTTAAGGTACATTTCCAGACTCCGTGTTGCCACTGAGAATTTCCAAATTCGAAAACCCAAACACACTTTGCCCGACCCAGAACCCAACTCGGGACCTCCATATCACACGGCACATAGAGACTCAAAACCACGAGACAATCTAAAGCGCATTGTTTTATGAACTAAAGAGTATATAGGATATCCGCGTCAGAAATTATTTCAGCGTAGCCTTAAAAAGTGATCGGAGTAAAGGGTCAGTAAAGATTTCCGCAATTTAAATACATATTTTACTGCCACAATTTGGTACAATTTTGGAGTTTTATTTGAATAACTTTTATTGGTTTGTGAAGTGTAAACAGGATATTTTTGGATCGGTCTTGTCTACGTTCAGCATATAAAGGGCTGTAACTTGACAAATGTGTACATCTACATCTTTGGTATCAGCTTTCATCGGCGGTATTTTCAAAAAGAGCCTATATTTTACAAAGGCTGGCATCACACCAATGATTCTTCTGGTATTGTGGGTGTTCATGGGCGGTGTTGACCACTTAACATCAGGTGGCTCACTTGCTCGTTTACCTCATAATCCATAAAAAAAACTGTTTTGCCAGATGTTTAATACTAGCTGTTGGTTGCAGCTCCGCTTCAGCGCAATTTTGAATTCCGTGGTAATTTCACCAAAACATTTGAAACACTAATGCAAACCTTTCCACTTTATAATATTAGTAAAAATTTAAACGCCTGTCATAACATTCTGAGCAAGATGTTTCGTAAATGTGCTTAATATTGTTATTGCTTCCCATCCGCCCGGACGTAATTTTATAAAACAAAGTAGTTTATGTTACTTCGGATGTTCCCGTCTATATGTCACCGTAAAATTGTAAACACCGTTAGATTATAAATATTATAATCTATCTATCGAGATTGTAAACTGTCGAAAGATTGTAAGCTGCTAACGTATTATTATTCGAAGGCTGTCCCTGATTGGTCGCCCTTAAAGTGGATCATTCTATATCCATAGAGTAAGGTTACGTTAGGTTAGTATTCAACCAATCAGCGCGCGAGGTGCGTTTATATCCATTATGGTTCACAATGTTTCGATAGTTTACAATCTCGCTAGATAGATTATAATCTAACGGTGTTTACAATTTTACGGTGACATATAAACACCAAAAAGCATTCAAATCGGTTCAGCAGTTTAGGCATGAAGGCGTAACATATGTAGGTAGGTACATACATATCGAGATATACATAGAGATAAAGTTACACTCTCATTTATAATTAATATGAATAACATGGATTATAGATAACTCATTCTATATTTTTAATTTTTATAGATTATGCATTGAGTTCAATGACATGTCGCTTGTGATATGCAGTATTTTAAGAAATAATTTTCCATACATCCTTCCACGATGTGTCTCAAGTGGAAATATTATGGTGATATTTCCAAAATGTAGGCTTATATTTGCAAAATATCTATAATATATGTATGGTAATGCCTACTTAACAAAGTGCGAACTTATTATCGTTTATCCGGACTTCGGGCTGCTTCTACATACATACATAAACTCACGCCTGTATTCCCCGAGGGATAGGCAGAGGTGCATTTCTGCACCCACATTTCGCCAGGTATGTATCAGTCCCACGTAATAGGAGGCGAGCCTATTGCCGTTTTTCGGGCACATTTCCAGACTCCGTGCTGTTACTGAGAATTTCCTAATGGAAAAACCCAATAACACTTTGCCCGACCCGGGAATCGACGACGGCACATACTTGTACCATGAGACCACGAGGCAGTCATTCTAAGAATCGCCTAAAAATATCCCAATAGCACCCAGAAATTTCGATCGCACGAGGCAACTGCTCATATAACCGGGAACCAACAACCAACTAAGCATTCAGTCCCTTTAAAAATACATACAAAACCTCACGCCTGTATTCCCGAAGGGGAAGGCAGAGGTGCATTTCTGCACACACAATCAAATGCTCGCAATCGACAAAAAAGTCTTTAAATCATTATGAAATAATTGCATTAGAAACAAAAATAAATAAAAACCATTACGCCTGCAAAAGCATGAATTTGTCCTGGATAAATAAGGATAAATTTATCAGATTATGTCATAGCAGGTGCAAAATTACATAGGGAAAATACAAAATTTTTGCAGATTTGTGTTTTAACATAAATAAGCTATAAGCAAGCAATTTAGTAGTTAGTAAGTCGTGGTGGCCTCAACTTTTCCAAGTTATGTGTGTATTCACAATGAATTATAACGAATTTTAACGGCGAAGGAAAACATCGTGATGAAACCTGCACACCTAAAAGTTCTTGGGAATTTCTTAGGTGTGTTGTCTGCCAACCAACCCGCACTAGGCCAGGGTGGTGAAATAAGGCCTAAACCCTCGCAGTTGTAGAGGAGGCCCGTGCCCAGAAGTGATAATACAGGCTTTCGAGAGTTGTAATAAATTTTAATAACTTTAATACGGTATTGGCGATCTCGAACTGGATTAAAAAGTATTACAACAACATTTTTACGGCTTTTGGAACCTTTCTCCGTTTTGGAATGTCCTTTACTGGTTTATTAACTTTAATATTGACCACCCTTTGGCGCAGTTGGTTAGCCACCAGCTTACGAAACGAGAGGCCGCGGGTTCGATCCCTGCACCGAGACAAATGTTTGTGTGATGCGCAAATATTGAGTGAACGAAAAGTCATTTGTTCTGATACCCACGGTACAAGACTTGTATTTTAGTGTGGGGCCAGAACTATGTATTGGGTGTATTTATTATTTCTGCCCTGTGGCAAGGGGGCGTTAAAATTCCACCACGGTATCTCCTGGCTGTCGTAAAAGGCGACTCAAAGGGGCCCTTGGGGTCGCTGAGCGCGCTGCGGGGGCGGCGTGCCCTCACTGAAAGTGACCCCGAGAGGGGCGACAGCCATCCACAACCGGGGCGCCCGAACCAAGCTAGTGGGGGTGCACCTGCGCCCCCTACAACTCCGAGACGGCCGAGACAAATACGTCTCGGAGGCGCACGGGGCGGCTGCGGCATTACGGTGGGCGTTTCTCGCCCACGTACCGTGGTCGCCCCACTCGGCGCGGAGATTGCCACCGGGGGGTTTTGGTCGGTATGCCGGTTTAGGGATTATTGTTAGGGACCCAGCCCGGCACTAACATCTGCGCGGACATGACGTCGCCGCGCGCCGGGCTGGAAGACCGGTGACCCCGACATACGCTTCCCACCCCCCCTTCCCCCGGGGCTGGTGGGAAGTAGAGCCATAAACAGCTTTCCCCTCGAGAACAAAAAAAAAATTTAAAAAAAGGGTGTATTTATTATTTATACTATTGTTTAAAAGTAAAGTACTGTATGTAAAATGAGAAACCCGTCATAGTGATTCTTGCAAACTCCAGTTCCAGGATCTGCCTACGTATATCAGGTAACAACGTAGTGAGAACTTCGAGGTTTAGGAGTGCGGTCGAGAATCTCGGCGCGAGGGTTCAAACTCCAGACACACACCACTGATTTTTCTAAGTTATATGTGTATTCTTAATGAATTATCACTTACTTTAACGGTGAAGGAAAACATCGTGATGAAACCTGCACACCTAAAAGTTCTTAGGAATTTCTTAGGTGTGTAGTCCGCCAACCCGCACTAGGCCAGCGTGGCTGATTAAAACCTAAACCCTCTCAATGGCAGAGTAGGCCCGTACCCAGCAGTGGGACGTTTATGGGCTGATGATGATCTTTTTATTACATTTTGTTTTCATACGATGACTTTACAAACCGCTTACTTCCATGATAGGTACCTTAGCGCAGTTTTTCTTACGTATTATAAATAATTGTCCTACGACTTGGCCACATAACAATTATTATTAATGTTCATTTGAGTGACGTCGCCAGTGAGGGAAGAACGCAAGTCTTAAGGTCTTTTGGTTCGTATAATATTGTGCACAGAATTTGTTCCAAATATAAAATATAGCTTTTGCCCGCGACTCCGTCCGCGTAGACTACAGGGTTGGGTTCAGAAAGAAAATAAGTTGTAGTGTATTTTATTCCACAGAGTCCCATTTATGTCCATACCAAAAATCGTTCACATCGGTCAAATGATCAAGGCGTGAAAGCGTAACAGTCATATAGTTATTTTCTCATTTATAACATATTTCTTTCGCATTTATAATATTAGTAAGGATTAAGGGAAATTTATTAACAAACTTTCATCCCCTATTTTTATTTTACTCCCTTAAAGGTATTTATATTAATTATATTAAAAGTTGTTTTTTTAATTCCCTTACTTAATATGTTATAAATGAGAAAATTACTATATGACTGTTACGCTTTCACGCCTTGATCATTTGACCGATGTGAACGATTTTTGACAACATATATATGATGTAATGATGTAATAAAAGCCATATAAAAAAGTGTCATCATTCTAGCTTCAAAAATGACGAATTTCCATACAAACTTTCATCCCCTATTTTTATTTTACTCCCTTAAAGGTAATTTTTTGACATACTTTGAATGTCATATTTATTTATATCTAATCGACAGCCTAAAAAATAAGTTTCAAGTTTCTAGCTTTAAAAATGACAATACTTCCATACAACCTTTCATCCCCTCTTTCAACCCCTAAGACCCCTTTACCGCAATAAAAGGTAGCCTATGTTCTTTCTCAGGCTCCAAACTATCTGTGTAACAAATTTCATTTAAATCGGTTCAGTAGTTTTAGCAGGAAAGCGAGACAGACAGACAGAGTTACAATCGCATTTATAATATTTGTAAGGATTTATTTATTTACACTTTATACAGTGATTGTAAAGGACTTACTGGCTTAGGCATTCTCTGCCAGTCGAAACTTGGGTGATGCAGAGTTGTGAACAGCAGGTTTGCAAATTAAATAATTTATAAAACAAACACAAACCTATTATATTTTGGAATAGAATATTCTCGACCGCGTGCCTAAGCCTCGTGGCCCTCACTACTTTGGCGAATATAAAAATATAGTGCGAAAACTACGTCACATATCTTATATAATTGACAATAAAACCTAAAATAAACTGCCTCGTCGTCTCGCGGCACAAGTAGGTATGCGTCTCTATCTAGAGGTCCTGGGTTCGATACCCGGGTCGGGCAGTGTTATTGGGTTTTTCCATTAGGAAATACTATACTTATTACTACTTTAGAAATATCGCGAGAAAGCATATTTTTCGGGAAAATCTTTTTGAGGTATGTAAAATTTATTAAGCCATTAATATGACATATGAAAATATTACAGCCTCCGTAGTGTAGTGGACTGGTTTTGATCTTTGCTCAATATAAGATCTAAGTGATTTTATTATCAATTGAATTTTGGGTGAGAAATCGTGCTTTTTTTTATACTGGCACGGCAAAGTGACCCCATTGCACCTGATGGTAAGTCAAAGTCAAA
This sequence comes from Hemaris fuciformis, assembly GCA_907164795.1. Taxonomy (NCBI): domain Eukaryota; kingdom Metazoa; phylum Arthropoda; class Insecta; order Lepidoptera; family Sphingidae; genus Hemaris; species Hemaris fuciformis. Next base: position 3,991,074 of record OU015455.1, on the reverse strand, counting down.
AGTCAAAGTCAAAGTCAAATTATCTTTATTCAAATAGACTTTTACAAGTTCTTTTGAATCGTCAATTTTACACATCTTAATTTTTTTAAACTATTGCCGCTTCGAAACGTGTTATAGCTGTGGAGAAGAAACGGCAAGAAACTCCCTCAGCAACACGACATGTCATTTTTTTCTTTAAAAAACAGCAATATATGTCTTTTTTTCATTACATTATTTAAATTTTACATTATAAATGTCATAAAGATACAAACTGTAGCAACAAAACAAAACTCCGATCAATTTACTTACTCCCAGGGCTTATTATCTTCAATAAAATCTGAAACTTTATAGTATGCTTTTTTGTAAAGCTTATCTTTAATTGATTTCTTAAACCTTGTCAAGGGAAGCTCTCTAATAGCCTTCGGAAGTTTGTTATAGAAGCGTATACATTGCCCCATAAAAGAGTTATTAACTTTCCGGAGACGAGTTGAACGAGATTACATTTGTTCCTAGTATTTTTATTGTGTACATTACAAATTTTATTAAATTTATCAAGATTCTTTTGGACGTACATTAAGTTTTCGTATATAAACTGACAAGTGACGGTAAGAATATTTATTTCCTTAAATTTTTCGCTAAGTGAAGCCCTGGGACCTAAATTATAAATAGCCCTAATGGCTCTTTTTTGCAAAACAAAAATAGTGTTAATATCCGCAGCGGCTCCCCACAAAAGAATACCATACGACATAAGGCTATGGAAATAGCTGAAATAAACCATTCTTGCCGCTTCCTCGTCAGTCAGACGTCTGATCTTTTTCACTGCATATGCCGCTGAACTTAATTAAGTGTAATGGAGTCCAGAAAAAGTGCCGACCAGCGAGACATGATGATCTCCCGTTGGTCGACGCAATCATGCCGGCCGAAAACTTCTTCACCTATCTTGTAAAGAAGTTTGGGGGACTAATACCATGGTGAACAAAGGACCGACCGCGAGAAACCGGCCAAAAAATGCCGGCACGGTCATCCTTTCACCATGATTGAAGCCCCCCCGAAAACCGGATATACACTGGCTGATCCCGGAACGCAGCACACTTGCATGTGCCGCTATGGCGGGTTTTACGCCCTGTGTACGGTGGTCGCTATCCGGGCGGATACGAATATCCTACCACCAGCACAGATCTCACTTTCATGACATTTACTAATATTAATATGCATTATGCATCGCTGGAATTTCCGCCAAATTCCTTTGACAACTTTTAGTCATCAGTAAAAACAGAGTACCAAAGGAAATAAAGCTATACAGCCAAACAATAACTTTAAATGAAAAAAGACACATTTTGTTAATCAATTAATGCGGAACAAATGTCTCAATTGCACCTATTGTAAGCAATTCTGGCGTGAAAACCGCAAAAACACAGAGTAATGAACTTAGGCACAATGGTTTATTTCCTTCGCTTATTTCCTTTTGTTTGTGAAAAGTATTTGTAAAAGCGTCCTCATTGTGACCGTCACGGTGGTATTTAATTGGCGTTTGCTTTTTTGAAGTATTTTTGCATTACCGGTAATCGGAAGGAAGACTTACTTGTAGAATGGCAAGTGCCGTGGATTAAAGACGGCGAGAATCTGAATATCCGAATAATTTTAAGTTTTCAGTGTATAAGCAGTTACTGGAATGTTAATTTTAATGAATTATGTCGTTCGTAGCGATGTATCGTATCGCATTTTTCTGCGACACCAAAATATATTTAAATTTAAAAAGGTTCAAAAGTACCTACTTAAATTAATCACAAACCATGTTATGGATGACATGTAATAGGTATGTATGAAAAGTTAATATGTACATAAGAGAAGTTTAGTCTTGCATTCGCACTCATGATTTGCAAAAAAATCTTCTTATAAGCAGTATTGACAAGAAAAAAAAAATTATAAAAGACAGCAAGTTATATGGGCCAAAGTAATTATATCGTTTCTGTTAAAGAAACGCTAATTTTAGGGTAATTGGAATAACTAAAACTAAAATACCTGTATAGCATGTTCTCAAAAGTATCATAAAAACTACCGTTATTAATGTAACCTCATTAATTTTATATTAATAATAAGAAATTTAAAGAATTAAATTCCACTTGTTACGGCGTTGAAAACAATGAGCGAAATATTTCTCACGCTAAAAATACATATTATGGACATAACTTATGTTTAATACGCTAGATGGAGTCTATTAGGTTATGGCTCTCACATAAAAAGAAGTTTTGGCGGGAATGTTAATGATTCAGACTTCGGTCGGCCATTTTTAAATTCATTTAGATTATGGTTTTCTATATTTAAATTTAATTTGAAATTGCGAATGCATTTGCATGCTATATTGGTCAAGCTCGTTTGTAGCGTATGATTAAGTTCCCGGGTTCAATTTCATAGATGGGCCAAAATATTATTGGATTTTTCCACTAATTTCTCAGTAGCAACAATAAATATAAGTATTCGCCTACTATTGGGATGTCGTCCATTTTATTTACGTGTGAATTTAAATGAAATCTAAGGAAAATGTGAGCATCAATATTTTAGTAGTAAAGTCGTGATGGGCTCGAGGGTTATGCGCGCGATCGAGACAAAGTCTAAACGGTCGCGATTTCAATTCCCAGGGACACTTTTGACTTTACCAACCTGCACTAGGGTGGTGGACAAAAGCGTAAACCCTATTTGTTGTAAAGGAGTGAGGCCTCGAGGTTTAAGCGCGCGGTCGAGAATCTCGACGGTCGCGGGTTCAAACCCCAGGCACACACCTCTGACTTTTCGAAGTTATGTGTGTATTCATAACGAATTATCACGTACTTTAACGGTGAAGGAAAACATCGTGATGATACCTGCACACCTGAGTTCTTAGAAATTTCTTAAGTGTGTAGTCCGCCAACCCGCACTAGGCCAGCGTGGTGGACTAAGGCCTAAACCCTCTCAGTTGTAGAGGAGGCCCGTGCACAGCAGTGGGACGTATATGGGCTGATGATGATGATGATGATGTAAAGGAGTCGCATGACTGGCAGTGGGACATATTGGTATGGACATATATATTTAAGTGCAGACTATTAAGAATTAATTATGTACAGCCATAACACTTCTACTAGTAGAATTAGGGAAGGATAAAGAGTACTACAGCGATCCCAAATTGCGAACAGGGCAAGAGGATGATGATTTTTAATGAACCCTTTGCATTTGCCATTAATTCTACACACTATAAGCCCCCTATAATTTCATCATCGTCGTCAGCTCAAATATGAAGCATATTTTTATGATTAAAAACAGGTTTTAACAAACAAATATATGGATTTTCGTCATATATTTACATATGCTTGACTTATTCAGATCATATATATATGATGCATTTAAATACATTTCCTGGACTTAATTGTTGACCACGGTCGAATATTTTAAATAATCTGAATCTAAAGTGTATGTTACAATGTTATTTTGAAACAATGTCATATGAAATTATATTAAATTGTAAATAAAATCATCAGCCCATATACATACGTGCCACCGCTTGGCATGGCATTTTCTATAACGTGAGACTCGTTAGGCCTTAGTCCGCCACGCTGGCTAGAGCGAAACGGACGATCCTCCTACGAAATTTTACTTTACTACGTCATATTCTTATTATACATCATATACATCATCATCAGCATGGGCTGTATGAACGTCCCACTGGTGGGCACGGGCCTCCTCAACAACTGAGAGGGTTTAGGTCTTAGTTCACTAAGATGGTTTAATGCGGTTTAGCGGACTACATACCTATGAAATTCCTAAGAACTTTTTTTAGGTGTGCAGGACTCCTCACGATTGTTTCCTTCGCCGTTAAAGTACGTGATAGTTCATTGCGAATACACACTTAAATTCGAAGAGTCAGATTCATCACTACTATATTACGTCCAAGACACTGCTAAAGATAACAAAATTACAAGTCTAAAATTCGTCTCAGATACATTTCATTGTTTCTCAGTACATGTACAAATTAGCTTGCTGGATATAGATTGTTAGTAGAAATTGTCTAATGCAGTCTTGAAGAATTTTTAAATAGAGTCTTATTAAGTATTATATGACTACCAGTAGCGGTACTTCCATAGAAGCCCAAAAGCGTTACACGTTAATTGTGTAATGTCTAGTTTATAATTGTCTATTGTGGGGTCAGGATATATGTCAAATAGCTTTTTTTAAACTTAGATTGAAAGCTTAAAGATTATTATTCGGAATTTTGAAAGGCAAACTGGCCTTTTGGGCATCTATGGAAGTACCGCCACTGATGACTACGTAAGTATGACTTAAATTTTATACACCTACTCCTATTTATGTCGCATAGTAAAAAGCCAGATTAAAATAAAATTTTCACCCAACAGTCGCATACATAGTTCGGACCCCACACTAAGATACGAGTTTTGTGTTGTGGGTATCGGAAACTACGAGACACTTTTCGGTCTTACAAACACCCACCCGAAACGAATTTTAGTGAATCACACAAACATTTGTCTCGGTGTGGGGATCGAAACCGCGGACTCTCGTTTAGCAAGCTGGTGTCTATAAAATATATTATTAATTATAGCCAACTGCGCCACGGGGCTCTCATAAAAACACTTATTTAATATTCTATACTTATAGGGTGACCTGATGGATGGTTTGGTAAATGGCCGAAGAGTAGGGTGGATTGTAAACAAAACATTTTGACTCGTTATTAATTTTAAAAGTGTGTAAGCCATCTCAAGATGTTGAGTAAGATTTTTTAAGTTTTGTTTTTTATACACTTAAAAAACACGCCACTCTACCGAGGAGGTCGTACAAATTATCAAATAAATCCATCCGAAATTATCATCCCCAAAAAACCGAGGTTGACAAGTTGTATGAATGTAGAAGAGGCATTGAAGAATCGAAGAGTGTGGTACTCCATATTCTGCCTACCTCATTGTGATAAAGGCGTACTTAATTGTATAAATGTATATGTAAGAAAATTCAATATACATACTTATTATAAAATAAGTACGATAGACTTAGCAAGTTTTCTTACAGCGAATTTAACATACTTTATGTAATCCGTTGAAAAAGTACTGAATGAAACTTTTAATCCATACTAATATTATAAATGCGCAAGTAACTCTGTTTGTCTGTCTGTCTCGCTTTCCTGCTAAAACTACTGAACCGATTTAAATGAAATTTGGTACACAGATAGTTTAGAGTCTGAGAAAGGACATAGGCTACTTTTTATCGCGGAAAAGGGGTTTTAAGGGGTTGAAAGGGGGCATGTAAGGTTGTATAAAAGTATTGTCATTTTTAAAGCTAGAAGCTTGAAACTTATTTTTTAGGCTGTTGATTATTGTTAATAAATATGACATTCAAAAAAAATAAAAATGAGTAAAATAGTAATATAATAGTAAACCCTGTAGTCTACACGGACGGAGTCGCAGGCAAAAGCTAGTTCTATAGAAACTACTGTTTGTTTTCCCCTGTATTATAAGAAAATACTTACAATAAGCGACAGTGTAGTGACCAAAGTCATGACCTTCCTCCCGTATCGGTCGGTGAGATGTCCCATCGGAGCTCCGAAGATGATCGCCGTGATGTAAGTGACCGAAGTCATCCATGAAATGTCGCTGCTCGTATAGGGCTCCGGCGACGGGCCCTCGTTGGACCGCAGCACCGATATCATTGGAGACAGCCAGCCCTGCACCATCCCGAAGCTTAGCAACGGGATGGTTACTGCGAAAAAAATAGACAATTTTTAGGGTCGCAAGTTCGAGTCTGAGACATTACAAAAGTAGTACCATATATACTTATGTTTTTATCTAACAAAGGGTTGGGAAAGATGATTTTCTGCAAGCACATTGCGACAATTGGGTAGTCTTAAGTAATAGGGAGCGAGCATTTTGCCGTTTCTCGGGAATATTTCCAGACTCCGTGCTGACTGAGAATTTCCTAATAGCACTTTGCCCGCCCCGGGAATTGATCCCAGGAATTCTATATGGCGCGGCACACCCTTTTACTGCGAGACCACGAGATATAAGGTACTTGAAATATATTGAAATATTCATTACAATGATGACGACTGGAATCAAGTGGCACCGGGTTCGCTAACCGAGTTTGAGGAAATTTTATTCGGTAGGTAATACTTACCGTTTATAAATTGGAACTTAAAAACAGCTGAGGAAAAAAGATTTAGAAATAAATATCTACCTAATCATTAAAGGTTATGGTGTATCTATGAATTTATGAATAAAGATTTGCTGCAATTGACGTAAGGAATAAAATGTAATAAATGCGATTAAAAACCTTATGATCGTAAATACGTAGTGTAGTGTATTTTATTCGACTTTCAGAGCTTATTCTAGTTGGCGGGTATTTACCGATGACGCATTGAAAACTTGTTTCAATACGTTTTAAGAACACCCAACAGTCACATATAGGTATAGTTCCGACCCCGCACTCAGATACCTACAAGTCTTGTGTCGTGGGTATCAGAAACTACGAGAGACTTTGCGGTCTCACAAACACCCAAACGCGAAACAAATATTTGTGGATCACACAAACATTTGTCTCCGAGCAGGGATCGTACCACCGGCCCCTTAATTAACGACCTAATGACTATCCAACATTCCACGGAACCAATCAATTCTACAGTCAATCATACTTCCTAATGGAAAAGTGCTTTGTACTTTGCTCGTTCAGAATCGAACCCAGGACCTCTTGATTTCGCAGAACCGACTAAATATATTCATGTGATTAATCCTCGATAAGTACTGTTCCGTGCGCAGTACTGATTTGCGACTAATGTAATCAATTTTAATAAGCGAATTACTGAAATGGTGGTTACATTACGCTCTATGTATTTATGGAGTAATGATCAATAATTGGCTGGAGGTAGTTTGCGCGGAACACGAGATTATTGTCCCCTTAATTGTAGGAAATAGGACGGTTTTTTAATTATCTAAACTGCAAACACATTTGCCATATATGTACATCAGTGGCGGGACTTCCATAGAAGCCCAAAAGCGTTAAACGTTAATTGTGTAATCTCTAGATTATATTTGCTTATTACGGGGTCTTTATTTAATAAATTGCTTTAGTTAAATAAAGATTTCAAATCTAAAAATTATTATTTGGAATTTTAAAAGGCAAACTGGTTTTTTGGGCTTCTATGGAAGTACCGCCACTGATGTACATGTATAATGGATGTGATCTATTGAGAATAGTATAAAAATGCATATGTGTACCAAATTGCAGTAGTGATGAGGTTTATGCGAGCGGTCGAGAATCTCGGCGACCGCGGATTTGAACCCCAGGCACACACCTCTGACTTTTCGAAGTTATGTGTGTATTCACAATGAATTATCAGGTACTTTAACGGTGAAGGAAAATATCCTGAGGAAACCTGCACACCTAAAAATTCTTAGGAATTTCTTAGGTGTGTAGTCCACCAACCCTCATTAGGCCAGCGTGGTGGAGTAAGGCCTAACTCCTCTCAGCTGTAGAGGAGGCCCATGTCCAGCAGTGGAACGTATATGAGCTGATGATGATTATACGAGTAAGTTCTACAAAATGGAGGGCACGCCTATTGCTGTATTTCGGGCATTATAACTAATAGAATATAGATTCTATTATTACTTTCTAGTGTAAGTAAATGTTAGTTTAGTGTAGGTAATATCGTATATATGCTTTTTTTCTTGTTTTTGTATACCTAATCCAATATATATTTTTTTTAGTTGTTCAGTTCTTCAATTTATGTTTTAACTATTAAATAAATAAATAAATACACCCAACAGTCACATACATAGTTCTGATCCCACACTAAGATACAAGTCTTGTGTCGTGGGTATCAGAAACTACGAGAGACTTTTCGGTCTCACAAACACCCAGACCCGAAACAAATATTTGTGGATCACACAAACATTTGTCTCGGTGCGGGGATCGAACCCGCGGCCTCTCGTTTCGCAAGCTGGTGTCTAGCCAACTGCGCCACGGGGCTGTCAATTATTATTATATTTTTGTTTTTCTAAACAGAAATCTCAGAAATTCTGGTAGATATCGTGAGTCTTACGGGTCGAGACCAAGTAAGAGCCACTGTTTTAAAATTTCTTTATTCAGAAGTTATAACTAATGTGGGATCTACATATGGGAGGGTAATTTCGTCGATTTGCATAAACTTTCTTACTATTCTGCAAGTGTTGAGGATAGCTGCTTTTTGCAGTTGTATGTATACATTCGGACTAAGGTCTAACAATTTTAGGCTGTGGTGGAGGTGTTTCGGGATTATACCCGTGGTTGATAATACCACGGGCACAATGTAAACTTTATTTTGTTTCCATGTTCTAGTTATTTCATCCTTGAGGTCAGTATATTTATGTATTTTTTCTGCTATGGTCTTTAAAATGTTATGGGTGTTAGGAACGGCTATGTCTATAAGGTATGTTGTTTTTGTTATCTTGTCAGTTAAAGTTATGTCAGGTCGGTTATAATGTACTGTTTTATCTGTTAGTATAGTGCGATCGTAGTATATTCTGTAATTAGTGTTTTCTAGAATAGGCAAAGGTTTGTATTGGTAATACGGTACTAAGTACCGCTATTATTATTAGTTATTACTACGGTATTATTATTAGTGGAAACTGTTTTGGATTGTGTACGATAGTTTTACTTAATATTTTTGACTGTAATTGTTCTGTATGTTCCATAAAGAAATAAAATAAATAAATAAAAAACACTCGAATCGACCGGGAATCAAACTCGAGGCCTAATATCGCTGTCACACTTGTTCTGCAAAACAAATCACAGCATACGACCGACTTACAATGTTTATGAATGAGGCGGTAAGACCATACTAACCAATCGATATTTTTTCTACCTATGGAACATCCTTAAAACGAATTCAAATATGTCATTTAAATTTATACATCTGTTATACAGTAATAAACGATCAAGTTTATTATTATATAGTATAAATTTATTATTAAAAACAGGTTTGAATATAATATTATAATAAGTATATGCATTTTCGTCATATATTTACATACAGCATGCCTGACTTATTCAGATCAAACACATGATGCTTTTAAATACATTTCCTAGACTTAATTGCTGACCGTGGCCAAATCTTACTAATATTATAAACGCGAAAGTTTGTAATAATGTATGGATGTATGGATGTATGGATGTCTGGATGTCTGGATATTTGTTGCTCTTTCACGCAAAAACTACCGAATGGATTGTAATGAAAGTTTACAATAATATAGCTTATACATCAGAATAACACATAGGCTATACTTTTTAAAGATAGTGTGTGAATTGTCCAAAATATAACGATAATTGTCAAGTAAGTCGGGAAAAATCTGCTATCTGCGGGCTATTTTGGCGTACGCGTCACGTACGTCAAACATTTTATGTGTATCCCGCCAATACGGTTAATGGTCCCCTCATATTAATGAACGTATTTAAATAAAGGTTTTGAATCGACAACATATATCCACAATATTCGAACAATTGTGCATTTTACATTTTAAAATGTAGAATAATCAGTAATGAAAAGGGAGTGACATATTTGTTAGTTGTCAAATATTTATGCGTGCGTTCAGAAATTTATTTTTAAACTCCTTGGTTTTATATGATATATATATATACACAATATATGAATTATATTAAAAGTTTTTTTTTTTAAATCCCTTAATATGTTATAAATGAGAAAATAACTATATGACTGTTACGCTTTCACGCCTTAATCATTTGACCGATGTGAACGATTTTTGGTATGGACATAAATGGGACTCTGTGGAATAAAATAGACTACAACTTATTTTCTTTCTGAACCCAACCCTGTAGTCTACGCGGACGGAGTCGCGGGCAAAAGCTAGTGATTGAATAATTTGAAAATAAAGTGCATGTTGCAATGTCAATATGACTTCAAATCAAATGTAGATATTAAAGGAGTACTTACAAATTTTATATTAGTGTCTATATCATCATCAGCCCATATAGTACGTCCCAGGGCTGGAGCTGAGAGGGGTAAGGCCTTAGTCCAACACGCTGACCTAGTGCGGGTTGGCGGACTACACACCAAGAAATTCCTAAGAATTTTTTAGGTGTGCAAGTTTCCTCACGATGTTTTCCGTCGCCGTTAAAGTGAGTGATAATTCATTGAGAATACATACATAACACCAAAAAGTTTGAACCCGCGCTCGCCGAGGTTCTCGACCGCGCTTAAACCTCGAGGCCATCACTACGTCATAAGTGTCTATATAAAATCGAGAAACTGACGCACCTAAAAGTTCATCACATGAAAATTCTAGGTGTGTAGTTTGTCAACCCGCACTAGGTCAGTTTAGTGGACTAAGGCCTAACCCTTTACAATTGTAGGAGATGAATACAATTATAGAATTTAAGAATATATGAAGTGCCTCGTGGTCTCACAGTACATGCATCGCGCGATCTAAAGGTCCTGTGTTCGATTCCCGGGTCGGGCAGTGTTATTGGGTTTTTTCATTAGAAAATTTTCAATAGCAGCTCGGAGTCTCTAAATGTGCTGAAAACGGCAATAAGCTCGCCCCCTGATTCGTGGGACATAATTGGCAAAATACGGGTGCAGAAAGTGCACCTCTGCCTACCCCTTCGGGGAATATAGACGTGAGATTATGTATGTCTTTAATTCATGGCAGAATTTAAAGACAGAAAATTGCAATCTTTCTCTTTAAGAACCGTGAAGATACTTCTTATGGAAACTTCTTAAGAATGCGGGTTTATTTACGATGATTTTCATTCTCCGCAGTGTGGTACTACTGTAGTATCTACGTACTGTTTTCATTATATATACTACGTATTCGTGGGCCTGCGATTGTCAAGGTTACGGGGTACCGTGCGCTTGGCCGAGGTCCCAACGTACACAAACAAAATAAAGAATTTTCCTAAAGAAAACTGCCCGACTCGAATCGAAGGACCAACCGGACACAATAGAAATAAGCCCGAAACGACAAAACACTCGACCTATTACGTTGGACTAAAAATACAATATTCATTCATTCAATGTATTCATAATGAAATAATTATTGATACCCTCGAGCCTCGAGGTATAGGCACGCGGTCGAGAATCTCGGCAATCGCGGATTCAAACCCCAGGAACACACCTCTGACTTTTCGAAGTTATGTGTGTATTCACAATGAATTATCACGTACTTTAACTATAAAGGAAAACATCGTGAGGAAACCTGCACATCTAAATTCTTATGAATTTCTTAAATGTGTAGTCCGCCAACCCGCACTAGGCCAGCGTGGTGGGCTAAGGCCTAAACCCTCTCAGTTGTAGATGAGGCCCGTGCCTGACCGTGGGACTGATGATGAAAAAACAAACAATTGACGAAACAAGGAGAAAATTTACCTCTGCCTACCCGTTTGAGGACAAACTGCGTGACTAAGGCACCCTGCATGTAGAATTGTTGTTTGTAGAGTTGTTTTAATGATGATATGAAATCACGTTTCCATTAGCTTACTGTAATTAGAAGTTCATTACGAATTAATTGAAAAAGGGTTTATTAACGTAATTCTACTTGTCAATTGTGCACGTATTAATCTCTAATCTTGTTGTGTTGGCAACACGCACCAGACTACCACAACTATAAAATTTATAAACTTCGATTAAACTATTAATTAATAATTTTAATAGCCGCGACGGGGTTTTTCTGCTTTTAGAGGGTTTAGGCCTTAGTCCACTAGTCTTTATTCGCCTTAGTCTGGAAATATGCTAGAAAATATGTATAATTTAATTTATATTGGGTTTTTCCATTAGGAAATTCTCAGTAGCAGCACGGAGTCTGGAAATGTGCCCGAAAAACGGCAATAGGCTCGCCCCCTATTACGTGGGACTGATACATACCTGTCAAAATGTGGGTGCAGAAATGCACCTCTGCCTACCCCTTCGGGGAATACAGGCGTGAGTTTATGTATGTATGTATATGTACAATTTATAGGCAATAGACTTGCTCTCTATTACGAGGAACAAAACGCAACTGGCTAAATGTAAATAAATAAATACACCCAACAGTCACATTTGTACATAGTTCAGACCCCACAGTAATAATCACTAGTGTCGTGGGTATCAGAAACTACGAGAGACTTTTCGGTCTCACATACACCCAGACCCGAAACAAATATTTGTGGATCACACAAACATTTGTCTCGGTGCGGGGATCGAACCCGCGGCCTCTCGTTTCATCTATCTAGCCAACTGCGCCACGGGCTGTCATACAGCTATAATGTGGGAGATGTTATGCACCTTATAGGCGTGATGGTATGTATAATAAGTTTTGAACTGTATCGCTTCTTCGATATTCGTAAAAGTTCCAGAATAATACGGAGGACACATCTACCTGCTAGTACTCCTATGAGTCAGTGACACGACATTTAATACGTCAGTCGTAAACAGTCAACACCTAGCTTCAACCACAAAGTGAATCATTACTATAAGCCGTTTTAATTTTTTAAATAGCTATTGTAGGATTCCTTATGAGAAACTTTCGACTACAAAGGGTGTATTTACATACATACATAAACTCACGCCTGTATTCCCCGAAGGGTTAGGCACAGGTGCATTTCTGCACCCACATTTCGCCAGGCATGTATCAGTCCCACGTAATAGGGGGCGAGTCTATTGCCGTTTTTCGGGCACATTTCCAGACTCCGTGCTGTTACTGAGAATTTCCTAATGGAAAAACCCAATAACACTTTGCCCGACCCGGGAATCGAACCCAGGACCTCTACATCGCACGGCCCATACTTGTGCTGGTGAAATATATGTACTTGTGCCGCGAGACCACGAGGCAGTATTTTTCCTCCATTTTGCAACTTTTTTTGATTTGCTCCGCTTCTATTGATCGCTTCGTTCATTTGTGCATTTTTTGGGTTTTTTTTTTATTATCAATGTGTTCATCATCAGCATTAACTATTACCTGCCGTCGTTTTTTTACGTATTATTTTTAGTTTACGTGGGACCAAAAAAATTGTTACAGAATGCTTTATCACGTACTTTAAAGATGTAGGAAAATATCGTGAGGAAACCTGCACACTTAAAAAAGTTTTATGAATTTCTTAGGTGTTTAGGCCACCAACCCGCACTAGGCCAGCGTGGTGGACTAACGCCTAAACTCTCTTAGTTGTAGAGGAGGCCCGTGCCCAGCAGTGGGACGTATATGGGCTGATGATGATTGTGCTAACTTATAAACAGTCTTATTTTTATTTCACATTATTTATATGTATATTAGATGAATGTTTAACCATATAAACAAACATACGGTGACGCATCGAGCAGTAAACTACTCATATGCGTAATTATTTAAAAATTTAAAAATATATTATTATAATAAAATATAAAAATAATATTATAAAGGTCATTCTAAGCTACGATTATGAATTGCAAAAATTATCATAAATCTAACATATTGCAATACTGGTTAATTTGGATGCAGAAAAATACCGACCAGGAAATATACTTAAATGGCGCAGTAAACCAATTTATATCTTGTTTAAACAAGACAAGTGAAATTAGGCTTTACGTTCGAGAGGTACTTTAACGGTGAAGGAAACCATCGTGAGGAAACCTGCACACCTAAAAGTTCTTAGGAAGAAGTGATGGCCTCGAGTTCTCTCATCTCGGCGGTCGCGGGTTCAAACCTCAGGCACACACCTCTGACTTTTCGAAGCTATGTGTGTATGAATTATCACTTACTTTAACGGTGAAGGAAAACATCGTGTTGAAACCTGCACACCTGAAAGTTCTAAGGAATTTCTTAGGTGTGTAGTCCGCCAACCCGCAGTAGGCCAGCGTGGCCTAAACCCTCTCAATGGTAGAGGAGACCCGTGCCCAGCAGTGAGACGTATATGGGCTGATAATGACGAGGTCCGCCAACCCGCACTAGGCCAGCGTGGTGGACTATGCCCTCCGGAGGCCGGTGCCCAGCAGTGAGACTATATGGGCTGATGATGATAAAAGGGGGCAAGCCTATTGGCGTTTTTTGGGTATGTTTTCAGACTCCGTGCTGAGATTCTCATGGAAAAATCAATAGCACTTTTTTCGCCTGGGAATCGAAGTCAAGACCTACATATCGCATACATAATACATATGTACATATGTCGAAAAATTATGATGCATAAAAATGTAGTACAAGATAAAGCGAAGAAAGCGCTGTTAAATCGTAAATCATCGTGCGTCGGGTAGCTATGCGGGGAATTCGAAAAACTAGTTTTAATCCTAATACACACACTTTCTCTAACTGAGAAATTTTCAATACATTATTTTTGAACAGAAAGTGTATTTTATAAGCGGGATGGCGATAGGAGATTCGTGGAGTCTGCCGAAATACCAAGAAGTTGCGGGTTCGAATCTCAGTCGAATATGATTTTTTGAAATCACTAGTGTATATAATGAATTTATTTGTTTCGGGTCTGGGTGTTTATGAGACCGAAAAGTCTCTCGTAGTTTCCGAAACCCATGACCCAGAACTTGTATCTTAGTGTCGGGTCAGAACTATGTATGTGACTGTTGGGTGTATTTATTTATAAAAAATATATATACAGAAAATATTGAAGAAAATTTATCGTGAGAAAATCTGCATGATCGACAAACCATGAATTAAAAATAGAATACAAAATGGATTCCGCATTTAGCAATTTATCTTAGGACAAGATGATGTCATAACGCTGGTAGAACCTATTTGATCCCATTAATATCGGTAAATATTCTATTGCTTTACCTTTAAAAAAAAACATATCTTGACCCCACCAGAGAGAAAGAGATGCAAATCCCAATCTGTTTTATACTAACAATGTCCGAATCAAATATTAATAGACCACACATTTGTAATAAATCTGGTATATTGAAATGATTTATTGTAGTATTTTGTATTAATATTTGTAAAATATAAAAATATAAAGGAAGAGCATTGAATTGTATAATAACGGTTTATTCAGAAAGTCTATTGACTTAATATATTTTTATTACTATAGAATACATACATACATACATAAACTCACGCCTGTATTCCCCGAAGGGTAGGCAGAGGCGCATTTCTGCACCCACATTTCGCCAAGTATGTATCAGTCCCACGTAATAGGGGGTGAGCCTATTGCCGTTTTTCGGGCACATTTCCAGACTCCGTGCTGTTACCGAGAATTTCCTAATGGAAAAACCCAATAACACTTTGCCCGACCCGGGAATCGAACCCAGGACCTCTAGATCGCTCGGCACATACTTGTACCGCGAGACCACGAGGCAGTCACTACTATACTATACTATAGAATATAAAGAAAGTGTATTGATCGAATGTCACTTAAACGACATTTTGTTCGTGTGAATTATATTGAATAGAAATTGGAGCGAGTGCAAGTAAATTGTTGTAACTGAAGACTGGGAGTATTCTTTAAAAAAGCAAGCGACATCTACATACCTACTTCTGTTATACATTCATGACCTCAAATAATCCCCAGTAAAATATACACAAAAAAGACAAAAAAATCCAATAACTCGAAATGTTATAAACAAAAAAAATACACATTAAAACACATAAAACGCTTAATTTTACGAGATCGTGACGTGAAAATTAAATAAGCCTTTTTGTTGATTTCAAAATGGCCGGTAAACATAATACAATGTAGTTATCAAAGGAGGACACGGACCAAGACAAATACACGATGAATATGAATACACCAAACAGTCACAAACATAGTTCTGATCCCACACCAAGAGTCTTTGATTTGTCTCGTCTCGTGGGTATCAGAAACTACGAGAGACTTTTCGCTCTCACAAACATTTGGACCCGAAACGAATATTTTTGGATCACACAAACATTTTACTTGGCGCGGGGATCGAACCCGCGGCCTCTAATATCGCGACTGTCGCGATGTAGTAATCTTTAAAATCTTATATTCACCTCCTTCTCTCAAATCTTTTATCCTATAGCCTTGAAGGGATCAGTAGAGATTTATTTAAGTGCATTTCGCCAAAATACCAAATTATTTCTAGACAATAGTGCTCGTTACTGAGAATTTTCTAATGGAAAACTCCAATAGCAATGATTGACCCAGGAATCGGAATTGGAATCTCTCGGTCGAATTTATTTTCATATGTCGCAAATCATACTACGGATATAGGCTTTACATCTCGTTAATTTGTTATAACTTATAATCAATTAATGAACAGACAAGTTTGCTGTTTTTATAACGTCTGTCTACACCTTTTAAATTATTTTATGCGTGATTGTAAGTAAGTACTTAATTAATTGACACAAAAAGAAATGCGAAATATCCAACCACATTTTCCTTGTATCATCCAGAAATTTATTTATTTATTTACACTTTATACATACATGATGTCTAGACTGCCTCGTGGTCTCGCGGTACAAGTATGTGCCGTGCGATCTAGAGGTCCTGGGTTCGATTCCCGGGTCGGGCAAAGTGTTATTGGGTTTTTCCATTAGGAAATTCCCAATAGCAGCACGGAGTCTGGAAATATGCCCGAAAAACGGCAATAGGTTCGCCCTCTATTACGTGGGACTGATACATACCTGGCGAAATGTGGGTGTAGAAATGCACCTCTGCCTACCCCATCAGGGAATACAGGCGTGAGTTTATGTATGTGCATGTATGTACATACATGATGTAAAGGTGGACTTAATGCCTGAGACATTCTCTTCCAGTCGAACCTTAGATGGTGCAGAGATGAAAAGCGTAGGTGTAAATTAAATTATGATATACTAGAAATTACTGTTATCTAGACTGGAATCATCATTATAATAAGCTCAGGTACATCCTACGACTGATAGGTTTTAGGCCTTAGTCTACCACGCTGGACTACACACCTAAGAAATTCCTAAGAACTTTTAGGTGTGCAGGCCTCCTCACGATGTTTTCCTAGACCAGAATAATATTTTCAAAACACTGTGTTCATTTAAAAGACAAAGACAAATTTAAAAGACAAGTAAAGTACCACTACCCTTCTCTCTAATCTATCTTTTCTCCTTTTGTCTCACTGTTTATATATTACTGTATTATACACATGTACACATATACAGATATTATATGTATATAAATGTGATTTCATTAATGTGTACCTAAATAATATTATAATATGTTTACAAAATTAATTTTTCTTTATTATACACTTTATGATACTTTCTTTGTTTTTCTCTTCTATTATCGATCCGAAGGTTGTCTGTAAGCGATAAGACCGCCACTTGTACTTTATACATATTTAGTTTAGATTCTCTATTTATTTATTTTGTACTAGAAAGTGTAAATTAAGCAAATAAAAGATGAATCTTAAGATTATAATATCTATCTGAGCCACGTGATCGTCACTGACCCGCTAATCACTATGCGTCGAGAATTCCCATGTTATATCATTATTCATGTCGCGCAAAACGAATTTATGTCAGTACGGTGCGCGCGCGCATTAATTATATGCTACTGCATACGCCCATCGAACGATCTAGAAGAAATTTTTGAAATAAATTATAAATTGCCTTATTGACTGCCTCGTGTTCTCGGCGCACAAGTATGTGCCGTGCGATCTAGAGGTCCTGGGTTCGATTTCTCAGTAGCAGCACGAAGTCTGGAATTTGCCCGAAAAACGGCAATAGGCTCGCCCCCTATTACGTGGGACTGATACATACCTGGCGAAATGCGGGTGCAGAAATGCACCTCTGCCAACCGCTTCGGGGAATACAGGTGTGAGGTTATGTATGTATGCATATAATACATAAATTCACCCGACAGTCACATACATAGTTCTGACCCCACACTAAGATGCCTTGTGTTGTGGGTATCACAAACTACCTGAGACTTTTCGGTGTCACAAACACCCAGACCCGAAACAAATATTTGTGGATCACACAAAAATTTGTCCCATGCGTCAAACTCGCGACCTCTCGTTTCGCAAGCTGGTGTCTAGCCAACTGCGCCATGTAGTCAATAATATCGAGTGGTGAAGGAAGATAGATAGCATCAGCACTATAAATAGTAAAGCGAATACGGAATTGTTATACCAGGCAAACCAAATGAATGATTGGCGGTCTTACAATGATCGCTGTCTTTTCATTACAAATGGAAGTATTTGGACCGCACTGTGCTTACTGTGTGGTTTTGTCACTTTGCTGTTAATCCCCAAAGGAGTTGGTATATATGCATTTATGCACCAACATTTCTGCATCTACATTGGTGTTCTCGACACAAATAATAGTAGGCGAGCCTATCGCGGTTTTCGGGCATAATTCCAGACCTCGTGCTGCTGTTGAGTATTTTCTAATGGAAAAACTCAATAGCAATTTGCCCGACCCAGAAATCGAACTGGGAACCAGACCATCAGTAAAAAAATAAATCTAAAAAAATATTAACTTAAATTTAATTTAACGCACTTTAACGGTGAAGGAAAACATCGTGATGAAACCTGCACACCTAAAAGTTCTTAGGAATTTCTTAGGTGTGTAGTCCACCAACCCGCACTAGGCCAGCGTGGTGAACTAAGGCCTAAACCCTCTCAGTTGTAGAGGAGGCCCGTGCCCAGCAGTGGGACGTATGTATATGGGTTAATGATGATGATGATGATGAAAAAAATATTGTGACAACTCTAAAGCATTTACGTTTCCCCACGATGATTTCCTTCACCGTTTATTTGCGTAGTACGTGGAATTTAGGGATTTTAAATCGCAATGCTTTTAATAAAAAATATTAAGGAAAATTATGTCTTTTATATACGAGTATGCCGTCATTAGTCGTTGAATTATTAAAGAAAAATCGCAAGTAACATCTTGCCCATGATAACATAATTGCATCTATTTGATAATCTCAAGGAGGTTTAGTTTTAGAATTAATATGCCATAACATACATACATAAATTGCTTATCTTATATACATAATATACTGCCTCGTGGTCTCGCGGTACAAGTATGTGCCGTGGGATCTAGAGGTCCTGGGTTCGATTCCCGGGTCGGGCAAAGTGTTATTGGGTTTTTCCATTAGGAAATTCTCAGTAACAGCACGGAGTCTGGAAATGTGCCCAAAAAACGGCAATAGGCTCGCCCCCTATTACGTGGGACTGATACATACCTGGCGAAATGTGGGTGCAGAAATGCACCTCTGCCCACCCCTTCGGGGAATACAGGCGTGAGTTTATGTATGTATGTATGTACATAATATAATATTGTTATATAATACATATTATTGTTGATCCTAAATATGGGCGCCCTTAAAAATTAAAAACATATAATCGCTCGGAACACTTTTGTGCTATGAAACCACGAAGTCGGTACTCTTAGTATGCAGTTTGGACTACTTTTTTCACCTCCTGCCGAGAGCGGAAGGTCGATGATAAGATAGAAACAAATGTTTTTTGACTTTTTTACACGTATTTTAAGACATCATCATCATTGGCCCATATACGTCCCACTAGGTAAGGACCTCCTCTATAAGTAAGAGGGTTGAGGCCTTTGTCCACCACGCTGGACAAATGCGGGTGGGCGGACGACACACCTAAGAAATTTCTAATTACTTTAAAGTATGCAGGCTTCATCACGATGTTATCCTTCACCGTTAAAGTAGGTGATAATTCACTGTAAAATACGCACATAACTTCGAAAAGTCAGAGGTTTAAACCTGCAACCGCTAAGATTCTCGACGGCATGCGTAAACCTTCAGGCTATCTACAATTTTAAGTCATAAATCATGATAATACAAACAGCATACTAACATGAAGTTTAGTCGAAAACGGCTTTGTTTATTAGCCATGTACCTAATGAGCGTGGAATCAAAAAATTCAGCCGGATTTAGCTGGGCATCTCCGCTAAACTATGTATTTGTTTACCTTAATAACTTTTAAAGCAAAGTAAGCATTTGAAGCAAACTCAACTTTAATGGAATCATTGACATCAAGTTAATTGAGAACAAAGAAGATTTGATCAATAAACGACATTAATTTCATCATCAGCCCAAATACGTCCCACTGCTAGGTACGGGCCTCCTCTACAACTGAGAGGGTTTTAGGCCTTAGTCCACCACGCTGGCCTAGTGCGGGGTGGCGGAATACACACCTAAGAAATTCCTAAGAACTTTTTAGGTGTGCAGGTTTTATAACGATGTTTTCCTTCACCGTTAAAGCAAGTGGTAATTCATTGTGAATACACACATAACTCCGAAAAGTCAGAGGTGTGTGCCTGGGTTTGAACCTGCGACCGCCGAAATTCTCGACCGCGCGCCTATGCCTCGAGGTCATCACTACTTTAATGGAATCATTGACATCAAATTAATTGAGAACAAAGAAGATTTGATCAATAAACGACATTGCATGATCATTATAATGACAGTTGGAGATGCAAAAGAGACGATCGTGGCAACCACTTATTACTCGTAGTCTGGTAATACTCGTACTGAACAAATTACGTTCCCCGTGAATGAAGGATTAGGTGCGCGATCAAGAGGTTTCGGATTTGTTATTTTTGTTTTTTTATTTTTGAGTTTTTCTTTAGGCAATTTCCAAGCGGTACGAAGTCTATAAATGTGCCCGAAAAACGGCGAAATGGTCCTAGCAGGTTGTTGTTGTTGTTGGGAAATGTACATGGATGTGGTTATACTGCCTCGTGGCCTCGCGGTACAAGTATGTGCCGTGCGATCTAGAGGTCCTGGTTTCAATTCCCGGGTCGGGCAACGGGTTATTGTGTTTTTCTATTAGGAAATTCTCAATAGCAGCACGGGGTCTAGAAATGTGCCCGAAAAACGGCAATAGGCTCGCCCCCTATTACGTGGGACTGATACATACCTGGCGAAATGTGGGTTTAGAAATGCATCTCTGCCTACCTCTTCGGGGAATACAGGCGTGTGGTTATGTATGTATGTGGTTATACACTTCTGCTTACCCTTTTAGGACTTATGTATGAGTGTATGTTATCATAATTAATAGATTTATTATAGATATTTCCGTCCCATTGACACAGTTAATTATATGTTATACGAAAGGAAGGACAAAGTCACAAGTTTATTAAACAAGTATGAGTTTTAAGACAGTCTGTATACATGGCTCGTTGGTCTAGGGGTATGATTTTCGCTTAGGGTGCGAGAGGTCCCGGGTTCAAATCCCGGACGAGCCCAATTTTTTTTCATATTTAACACCGAAAAGTCTTTCATAGTTTCTGATACAGACATAACACTCGTAACTTAAGTTCGGTCAGGTTATTTTTATTTTGTGTAGGATATATTTTTCATTATGTTATTATAACTATTATGATACAACTTCTGACTTTTCCAAGTTATGTTGTAGGTACCTATCAATCATCACAGGCTTTCTCATATTCCCGAGGTATCTCAAATCAATCCCGCTTTAGGCCAGGGTTGCATAGACATAATGACAAAGGTCTCCATCGACCGCAGAGAAATCGCCTTTTCAGCAATCATCTATATTATCATCAGCCCATATACGTCCCACTGCTGGGCAAGGGCCACCTCTACAACTAAGAAGGTTTAGGCCTTAGTCCACCACGCTGGCCTAGTGCGGTTTAGACTACACGCCTAAGAAATTCCTAAGAACTTTTAGGTGTGCAGGTTTCATCACGATGTTTTCCTTCACCAGTAAAGTATGTGATAATTCTTTGTGAATACACACATTATTTAATTTTAAATATTATGATAAACTTACTTTACGAAGTTATGTACTACCTATGAATTATCACAAGTTTTCTCTTATTCCCGAGGTAACTCAAATCAAACCCGCTTCAAAGCAGTTACTAAGGCTTGATGACAAAGGTCTCATCAACCATAGACAAATCACTTTCACAGCAATGAGTTATAAAATAAATAAAAAATCGAACTACTTTTGCAAACGGTACTCATTGTCTGTCCGTTTGACATTCTATCGAAACTATAGGTATCTAACACTTGAGACCTTGACAGCATCCTTTGATGTGCTTGTATGTATTTGGATGCATTAGAGATGTATGTAAATATATTGTTTTGCAGTGGCACCTTGTGTTCAATGTAGATACGGTCCGAATTGATATTCGTAGGGCTGTCTCTTCTGTACCTATTAACCTCAAAGGCGTTAATATTATGTTTGTTTTTTATCCCCCATTTTGACCTATTTGGACACTCAGCCGGATTGAGCATCCACGACTGTTACTAGGCTACGTATTAGCCGTCCATCACAGGCGATAGCCGTAGAATAGGTCTATCCTATGTACGAAATAATAGATATTATTTCAATGAGATCTCACGATGTCTTCGTTGATCTCTTAAAAACAATTATGCACTTTGTTCAACATAAAATAGTTTTGCGGTCTGTAATTGTCTTCTAAGACTCGCGAATTTAAATTGCAAAGGTGTAACTAATTTTTTTAAAACAGTTAAACTGTCGAGGTCCCCGACACGGAAACTGATGACATCATCATCATCATCAGCCCATATACGTCCCACTGCGGGGCAGGGCCCCCCTCTACAACTGAGAGGGTTTAGGCCTTAATCCACCACGCTGGCCTAGTGCGGGTTGGCGGACTACACACCTAAGAAATTCCTAAGAACTTTTAGATGTGCAGGTTTCCTCATGTTCACGATCATCACGATGTTTTCCTTCACCGTTAAAGTACGTGATAATTCTTTGTAATTACACACATAACGTGGAAAAGTCAGAGGTATGTGCCTGGGGTTTGAACCCGCGACCGTCAAGATTCTCGACCGCGCACCTAAACCTCGAGGCCAAAGTGATGACAAATAAGTCATAATCTAGAGATGTCCATTTCTCGTCACTTGGCACGTTCATGACGGCCTGGTGATATGTTTAATGGAGTAACCAAGAATTGTAGGTAGGAGAAAATATAACGACTGTCTTGTTGTTCTCGCGGCAAACGTATGCGCCGCGCCAACTGGAAGTTCGCAGTTCGATCCTCGGTTCGGTCAAAGTTCTATAAAAAAATTCTTTAAGGAAATTCTCAGTAGCGTCAATGAGTCTGGAAATGCGACCAAAAGACGGAAATAGTCTCGCCCCCAATAGGGTAATAACGTGGGAATCTAAAACAGCTGGCGAAATGTAGGTGCAGAAATATCTGCTGACTCCTTCTGGGATACGAGCTTGAATGTGTTTGTAATTGGGCTGGCATAATACGTCTAGTTCCTTCAAGAAATATTTATTCTGTAATTATATTTTTTGAGAAATCTCAACTGCCTCGTGGTCTTGCGGTACAAGTATGTGCCGTGTGATCTAGAGGTCCCGGATTCGATGCCCATGTCGGGCGAAGTATTATTAAGTTTTTCCATTAGGAAATTCTCAGTTACAGACCGAAGTCTTGAAATGTGCCCCCTATTACGTGGAACTGATACATACTGGCGAAATGTGTGTGCAGAAATGCACCTTTGCCTACCCCTTCGGGGAATACAGGCGTGAGGTTATGAATGTATGTATGTAATGTAGAAATCTTAATACCAAAAATATTTTCTTATGAGAGTGTCCAATAAATTGTTTTAGTATACGAAGCCAGTATGTGCACTGGTATGACCGGTTTCCGTTGTTTTGTAAACAATAACATTATGTTTATAATTAAAACAAATAACGCGACTTACTATTTAACAATATTGACTAATTTATCGGACAATGACTTCCAATCCAATCCAATCCATCAGCCAATCGAAGTCCACTGCTGGACATAGGCCTCTCCCAATGACTTCCACAGGGACCTGTTGGAAGCAGCCTGCATCCAGCGACGTCCCGCGACCTTCACCAGGTCGTCCGACCATCTTGTCGGAGGACGTCCCACGCTGCGTTTTGCGGTACGTGGCCTCCACTCGAGAACTTTTTGGCCCCATCGGCCAAATGATTTCATTGGGAGCAATATTTCTAAACCGACTATTGCAGTATTATTGCCAATATTTAAAAAGACTTTTTTTTTGGGCCCTATCCCACCACACACCCGCCACTGTAACTCCTGTGCTCCAGGATCAACAGCGGCACGCACAGTATTGACGCTGAGCAATGAAGCTCAGCGGATCTAAGGGGACCTAAATTTGTCATAATCCCGCAACGAAGTTAATCAGAAAGACAAAATAAAGGAGTAGTTGGAAAACAAAGAGTTGTCCACTTCCCTCCATAGCAAAGCGGGTGACAAAAAACATTGAGCTGTGAGGTTTCACCCTCACATAAAAAAGAAAGACAATTACAATTAGTCAAATTAGACGCAATTTACGCACCACGGATAAATAACTATTACATATATGAGATTTATTGGGTAAATTGGACCTAAGGTGTGAGCTGTTATGTACACTTCCAATAATAGGCATGGCAAAAACGCCGAAAAGCACGGAAGTTCTTCCTAGATTCAACGAGGTCTGTATAATAAACAACACCAGAAAAAAAGACTATTGGACCTATCCGACAACACACCCGCGACTGTAACTCCTGTGGTCCAGGATCAATAGCACGCACAGTATTGACGCCGAGCACTGAAGCTCAGCGAATCTAAGGGAAACTAATTTGTCATTCCGTAACGAAGTTAATCAGAAAAGAAGATATAAAGAAAGAGTTGTCCACTTCCCTCAACAGCAAAGCCGGAGACAAAATTTTGATATATGAGGTTTCACTCTCACATATAAAGCTCCTAGCTTCAGACTATTTCATACCGCATATACCACGCCATAAATCTCCGTTTTAAGCACCACCTAATATTATTTTGTGTGCCGTATATTATGAAGCATATACGTGATGGCCTCGACGTTTAGGCGCGCGGTCGAGAATTTCGGCGGTCGCAGGTTCAAACCCCAGGCACACACCTCTGACTTTTCGAAGTTATGTGTGTATTCACAATGAATTATCACTTTCTTTAACGGTGAAGGAAAACATCGTGATAAAACCTGCACACCTAAAAAAAGTTCTTAGGAATTTCTTAGGTATGTAGTCCACCAACCTGCACTAGGCCAGCGTGGTGAACTAAGGATTAAACCCTCTCAGTTGTAGAGGAGGCCCGTGCCCAGCAGTGGGACGTATTTGGGCTGATGATGATGATGATGATATTATGATTAATTCTTGTAAAGCAATCCCGCTTACAGGGATCGATATGCTTGCCAGTAAAATATTATGAGAATTTGCAGTCCCACAACACCTCATCACGAAACAAAAAAAAAACACACATTTATCTCAGTAATGGATTTGAACCTACTGTCTCTCGTTTCTCAATCAGGCTATACAAAAATATCGGTTACCTATATGAACCGACAATCTCAAGATAAATTAACCTTTGGCGACAGACCAAAGAGGTATTATTCAAAGCCATGTTGTCTATGGCTTATTTAAATAGTAGAATATAAACATGACCCGGTTAACTCTGTATAATTTTTTAAAGGCGTCCTTGACAAACTCGTATAACTTGCATCTTCTCTGACCGAGTATCATGTTTACAATACATTTTTATTAAGTTGCACAGTTTAATATAAATACCTACATAACTTCTCGCCTGTATTCTCCGAAGTTGTAGGCAGAGGTGCATTTCTGCACCCACATTTCACCAGTTATGTATCAATCCCACGTAACAGGAGGCGAGCCTATTCCAGTTTTTTGGGCACATTTCCAGACTCAGTGCTGCTACTGAAGATTTCGTAGTGGAAAAACATCATTAACACTTTGCCCGACCCGGGAATCGAACCCAGGCCACCTAGATCGCCAGGCACATTTTGGTACTGCGAGACCACGAGGCAGTCGTATTTTTATTGAATATAACAAACATAAAAAAATACAGTCGAATTGAGAACCTCTTTCTTTTTTAAGTCGGTTAAAATAGTGACATAATCAATAATCATGCTTGTACTCGTACGTAAGGCAAAATGCGGGTAGTAACTTAAAATATCCGAGGTTACTTAATTTACATCAATAGATAACGCTTCTTTAATGATAATGGCAAGCAAGAAAACGTTTGTTGTATGATAGACTACAAAAAAGTTTTTAATAGGCTGCGATAGGAAAGAGGAAATAATTCGTACGTTTTGTCTATGGATTTATACAAAAAGTAGCGGATATTAAAGTTGTTATAAAAAGGATTTGAATTTATGTTGATTTTTTTATCAGCTGTCATTGGTATAAGGACACTATGTGAGAAGTAATATGATAATATAAAGTTCATTCGCATTTAAAAAGACGAACAAAAAAAATATGACTGCGCAGTACACGTAAACACTGCATGTTAATTAATCAAAAATAATACAAATTGTAGTAAACTACATAAAAAACCTATTAATTTATAACCAAGGATTAGTTGTGCCAATATTGGTTCTTAATTTTTGCCGTAAACACTGTAGTAATAAAATTTTAATATTATCGATTAAATGTTTATCAATTCAGGAATATCGCGTTTACTTCATTATGCGCACGTAAGATGTTTTAGATTGTCGCATACTTTTGTATTTCCGCAAAAAAATGTATTTACCGGTTTAAATAAACTCGATTTTAATTCAAGCTTAAGAATTTTATGACCCGAGTCAATTACGAGATGAGTCTGGTTGTAATGAGGTTTCAATTATGAAATTATAAAAAATAAATATTTTTAGGTCTAAGGATTAAAATTAAATTACATCAATTTGAGAAGAACTAGAATAAAAAAGTTTGCATCATTTTGTCTTACCTGCAATTGAAAAAAAATAAACACAAAAAATATTATTAATCGTATTTAAAAAACAACTTACTTAGAACAGCAAATAAATATTGGTTAATTCGCGTTCCATTTTTGAACATAAACTTCGTGATTACGATATTCATTTTTTAAAAACACTGCGTAACGACACGATCAGCATTCAGCCGGACACGCGGGTGTCTTCGATCGAACTGAGCGATCTTTGCAGTTTACATCGACAAACGATACACGCTTGATTGTGGTGCGTACTATATGGCTAAATTAAATGTACTGTATATTTTTGTTCTTTTTATAGTCGTTGAATTTAATTTTATCGCTTATAATTACCTTAAATTTAATTTTATCTCTGTTGTAACTGCAGCAGACGGGGTGTTTTCAAAAATGTGTTAGTGGATTTATTCTTTAATTGAATTACTTTTGGGCTGTTATTATCGAAGATTTAATTGACAGATATCGTAGCGCACCTCAATTGCTTAGAAGTAATCAGATGTAAGAGGCTCAATTCACAAGAGAATTATTGATTTAATTTAGAAGAAAAGAAGTACAAAGGTCACAAAAAATTACTAACTTGACGGTTTAAAGTGTGCACCACACAAGGCGTTATATTCTCTGTCATTAATTTCAAGATCTTTAATAGAAATGATTACTTTTACTTCACCTCATCTAACGTAATAGGGTTACCACGACAGAATTCTTACCTCTTTAAGCCTGAAATGTCTTTTTTTAAACTTGAGCATTGTTTTTAATATATTTTTTATAAGCAACATAATTAGGTATACTTCTCTAATTATATTATTTTGATTCATCCTTCACTTACTTATTATATAATAAATACGAAAGACATAAGTAGCAGGTTGTCTTACACATTTATAACAGTAAATGTGATTCATGGAAAATGTTGCGGGTAGTATATATGTATCTAATGTATTTTAACTAAGCTACTTATAATTCTATGTATAGGTACTACTGTTTGTTTTCCTTTGTGTGATCATCATCATCATCCCATACCTATACGTCCCATGCTACGCACAGTCCTCCTCTCCAGCTGAGAGCGTTTAGGCCTTAGTCCACCACGCTGGCCTCGTGAGGGTTGGCGATTTGTTTAATTAAAAAATGTCCTTGACCAAAAAAGACTACCACAACAGTACATAAGTCTTAACATACGATACGTCAGTGAACTGGTTCTATTTACAAGCATTTTTAATTAGCTTAGTTATGAAACGCTTCGTGGGAATTAATATTTGCATATGAACAGCTGACGCGATCGTCATAACGTACTGAAATTAAATCATTGTGGTCGATTTATCAATCCTGTGTATTTATTTATTTAACACTTTATGCCTGTGTATTCGTGTGCGCTCCTTAAATGACCCGAAATTGTGGTACGTGTGACACATCCAGGCTACAAGTTACTGGATTAGATCAAATAAGAGATTATTTTATTTTATTTACATAAAAAACTAATAATAATATAATATTTACATAAACTCACGCCTGTTTCCGTTTATGCGGAGACTATAGAGCGTCAAATGCGACGGTCCAAACACACTTCTTTCGCTTCCTCAACTGACATTATCCTCTTCAAGCATGCACGTCGGTTTCGAGGGCTCTTTCTTCTTAATGCATGCATGTTTGTTTCGGGGACTCTTTGTTACCCTTTTTAAATAAATAACCTATGAGATGTTTATTGGTGCGCCTAGGATGTCCTCCATTGGCTTCACCACTCACTTCTGCAAGTAAATGTCTTTCGTTATTTATTATATTTTATTATCACACCAACAAAATAATTACATGCGGGAAAAGGTTATAACGTATTCTTAAAAAAAATCATAACATAATTATAGGAGTATAGGCATGCATTAAGTCTAGCTATTAAGTCCCGTGTAATAGGGGGTAGAGACTACCCTACCACATACTCACCACTGCAGCTCCTGTACACCAGGATCGATATTGGCACACACAGAAATGTATGAATCAGTCGCGCGTAATAGGGAGCGAGCCTAATGCGGTTTTTTGTCACATTTTCAGACTCCGTGCTACAAGTTGCAACTGAGAATTTGTTGGAAAAACCCAATAATACTTTATTTTACCCGAATCGATTGCTGGTGGTAGGATATTCGTATCCGCCCAGATAGCGACCACCGTACACAGGGCGTAAAACCCGCCATAGTGGCACATGCAAGTGTGCCGCGTTCCGGGATCAGCCAGTGTATATCCGGTTTTCGGGGGGGCTTCAATCATGGTGAAAGGATGACCGTGCCGGCATTTTTTGGCCGGTTTGTCGCGGTCGGTCCTTTGTTCACCATTGCATTAGTCCCCCAAACTTCTTCACAAAAAAGGTGAAGAGGTATTCGGCCGGCATGATTGTGTCGACCAACGGGAGATCATCATCTCTCGTTAGTCGGCACTTTTTCTGAACTCCATTACGCTTACCATCAGGTGCAATGGGGTCACTTTGCCGTGCCAGTATAAAAAAAATCGAGTCAAGGTGTTTTGCAATTAAGCTTAAATCAAAATGACATCAAATAAATTAAAAGTATTTTTCAAAAGTAATGAGACGTTTATAATTGAAAAGAAAAGATGCAACGCATTTTGTCGCACGCGTCATATTGCATTAGTTTCGGCCGGTCGAATATGTAGGTATTTCCTTACAAACATGTTGTTATTCATGTTTTTAAACTTGTTTTGAATAAACCTCATGTTTTTTTAAACGAAGATTCGAAGATTTATTTTTGATAAATGAGCTTTAAATTATAGGCATACGTTCTATTTCCGTCTGTCAAGGCACAAGAGACTGCTGTATTGTTTTACGAGATAATATTACTGCCTTCCGAACAGGGTGGTGAATTTTGAAATGACTGAATCTAAGTGATGTATTTGACATTTTATAGATTCAATAAATATTATTTCATTTCATGTCGTGTGTATACGAGAGGTCCTGAGTCCGAATGTTCGTAAATGTTATTAAGTTTACACGCGTGTAAATTCGTGGAAATACAACGAGTCCTCGAGGTTTAAGCACGCGGTCGAGAATCTCGACGGTCGCGGGTTCAAACCCCAGGCACACACTTCTGACTTTTCGAAGTTATGTGTGTATTCACAATGAACTATCACGTACTTTAACGGTGAAGGAAAACATCGTGATGAAACCTGCACACCTAAAAGTTCTTAGGAATTTCTTAGGTGTGTAGTCCGCCAACCCGCACTATGCCAGCGTGGTGGACTAAGGCCTAAACCCTCTGTAGAGAAGGCCCGTACAAAAGTGGGGCCTTTTATGGGCTAATTTAATTAATTAATATGACGAATAAAATACTTAAATGTGCTTCGATAATTTATTTCAAGCACCATCATTCACAGACTTAATGCTATATATTTGTATAAACTTAAAAATCATATACACAGTAACTGGTTTGTTGCAGCTTACTCAACAAAAAATAATATAAAATGTATTAAAAATGGCAACACATAATTTGACAGTGAGATTTTTCTTATAATTATCAAAAGTAAATAACAAACATATATATCAGCGTGGAACGACCCCGACAAGATGGTCAGACGACCTAGTAAAGGTCGCGGGACGTCGCTGGATGCAGGCTGCTTCCAACAGGTCCCTGTGGAAGTCATTGGGAGAGGCCTATGTCCAACAGTGGACCTCTTGCGGCAGATGGATTGGAAATAAGAAACAGCACATATTGGACACGCATATTTCTATTTATTTTATTTACCCGCGGCTAACTTCACGTCAGTAGAGAAATCTTCAATCAATGTTTAAAGAAACAAATTCGTTTTAAAATCTTTTTCCCTTTTATTTTAATGTTATAGTCTTATAATCTAAAGCCTAAGGACAGAAGCCTTGTTTTGAGGAACGAAAAATGTATATTTACTATGCATAGATTTATGACTTACAAACTCATCTTAAATAATATTTGGAATAAAAACTTACACCCTGCAGTCTCTTTTTATTATTGCTCAAACCAACTTTAGAAGAATATTTTGCTTTCCATAGTCTTAGCTCCTTTAAGAGTAGCTAGAAGAATTTTTCCAGCCATTACTGGGGTCATAACTGGGGACTTAAAAATTCAGATGTTAGAGACCCCGAAATACCAAACAAAGGAGTTTAGCAAACTTTCGTCATTATAAAAAATCCGTAATAATCATATTGCAATATTTAACCCCAGTCAATTTCATTTTACAAATTAAAATAAAAAAAATGTCCACAAATTTTTCGTTGCCAGCTCTCGGTCCTTTCGCCACTTCAACTCTTCACACATTTTGTTACACCCTGTACGACATATGTATAAGTCTGTAAACACGATGTACTATAAAATGATTTCGTGTTTGAAGCTCCTTGACAAATGTTTGTGCGGTAGTACTATAGAGTTGAGTAGGATTGTCTCTGCCGGTACCACGACCCCCGCACCTGTTGAGAAAAAATATTTTATTAGAACATACATACATAAACTCACGCCTATATTCCCCGAAGGGGTAGGCAGAGGTGCATTTCTGCACCCAAATTTCGCCAGGTATGTATCAGTCCCACGTAATAAGGGGCGAGCCTATTGCCGTTTTTCGGGCACAATTCCAGACTCCGCGCTGTTACTGAGAAATTCCCTAATGGAAAAACCCAATAACACTTTGCCCAACCCGGGAATCGGACCCAGGACCTTAAGATCGCACGGCACATACTTGTACCGCGAGACCACGAGGCAGTCTATTAGAAATATCACCTAATAAGGGGCGGAGCCTAGCGTGACGTCACGATGACGTGTATGGCGCGATCATTTAGTGGGGGTAACAATAGTGGGAAAGTTCGGAATTCTTGGCGTGGCTTCCGGCTAGGTTGGACGTGGTAAACACTGTTCTCGATAATTTAATAATTTTGTGAGGGTGAAACGTCATAGTTCAATATTTTGTCTCCCGATTAGTGGGGATCCTTTAGATCTTTTTTTGATTAAGTTCGTCGCAAGGTCATGACAAATTAGGCTCCCTTAGATTCGCTGAGCGTCAGTGCTCAGCGCCAATACTGTGCGTGCCGCTGTTGATCCTGGAGCACAAGAGTTGCAGTGGCGGGTGTGTGGTGGGATAGGGACAAAATAATATAATGTTTCCATTAGATTTATATTATATGAATAATTTGATAATTAAACAGGAATTTAGGTGTGTAAAATTTATAATGTCTACAAAAATATTAAATCTACTCTTCGTTCCTAAGAATATATTTTCTTTTTATAAACCGTAACGTTTGTTTAATTGTTAGAACGCTAGGATCTCAGAAACGATACGTTATAAACATTCTATCTATCTACGTTTTACATTATCTGATATGTGCATGGGCATGTATGATTGGTCTTAGGCCATAAAGTCGTTTATAACTGCCTGGTCTAGTTAGAGTTAGTGGCACCTAAAAAAATCCTTGTGTTAACTTTCTATTTATGCATGTTTCTTAACAATATTTTCCATCGCCGTTACAACATTTACAGTTCATTAAAAGAACATATGCAGCTCCAAAAAGTAACTAAAACACTATCTTACCAAGTATAGTTATGGAGGGATTGAGTCTGCCATCTGTATTGAATAATGGCGTGTTGTCCATCTTGGCGAACGGTTTGTTGGGGTCGGGGTCTGACGGGGTCCCTTCCACTCGCGACCACTCACCCACAGACGCTTCTTGACCCACTGAAACAAATATACATATTTTGTCACCCGCTTTGCTATGGAGGGAAGTGGACAACTCTTTGTTTTCCAACTCCTCCTTTATTTTGTCTTTCTGATTAACTTCGTTGCGGGATTATGACAAATTTAGGTCCCCTTAGATCCGCTGAGCTTCATTGCTCAGCGTCAATACTGTGCGTGCCGCTGTTGATCCTGGAGCACAGGAGTTGCAGTGGCGGGTGTGTGGTGGGATAGGGCCCATAAATATACATATTCATCATCAGCCCATATACGTCGAGCCTCTTCTATAACTGGTTTAGGCCTTAGTCCACCACGCTGGCCTAGACTTGGCAGACTACACACCTAAGAAATCCCTAACAACTTAGATGACAGTTTCCTCACGAGGTTTTCCTTTACCGTTAAAGTAAGTGATAATTCATTCAATACACACAATAAACATATTATACAACTAAATTCCCACACTAAAATTTAACACAGCCTGGCTGGAAGGTTTATCCAAAACTGTGTTTTATACCGACATTCACCTTCTATTTAGGTCCAATAAAAAGGGCGTCTATTTATTTATTTTCTTCTTCAGATTTTTATGACTGAAATACCTCCTTTTCCTTTTCTTCCTCGCACAACATCTTTGTGGAATCAGCTTTCTTCGGCGGTATTTCCAAATGGATACGGCTTAGCGACCTTCAAGAAAAGAGCCTATATTGCCTACAAAGGCCTATATTTTCTTCTTTTAATCGATCTTTCTTTCAATAATTCCTGTGGTATTGTTGCTCACTAGCTCGTTTGCCTCTTATCCCATAACAAAGAAAAAAAGAACCCTAATAAAACCATTCCCGACCCGGACATCGAAGGCAACAACTCCCGAATCGAACAGTAGAGTAAATATACTCACCAACTGAGTGCATGACAAGCGCGTGGTCGTGTATGGTGGCGTTGTTGAGGACTATCGACTCTTTTATCCTGACTCCAGCTTTCACCGTCACTCCAGCTCCTATGGACACGTTGGGACCGATCTGAAAGTGGTAATATTGTGGATAAAATACATAACCTCACGACTGTATTTCCCAAGGAGCATTTATGCACCAAAATTACATACATACATACATAACCTCACGCCTGTATTCCCCGAAGGGTTAGGCAGAGGTGCATTTCTGCACCCACATTTCGCCAGGTATGTATGAGTCCCACGTAATAGGGGGCGAGACTATTGCCGTTTTTCGTGCACATTTCCAGACTCCGTGCTGCTACTGAGAGTTTCCTAATGGAAAAATCCAATAACACTGCCCGACCTGGGAATCGAATCCAGGGCCTCTAGATAGCACAGCACATATTTGTACCGCGAGACCACGAAGCATTCAAACGGGCCTCCTCTACCATTGAGAGGGTTTTAGGCCTTAGTCCACCACGCTGATCTAGTGAGGGTTGGCGGACTAAACACCTTAGAAATTCTTTAGGACATTTAGGCGTGCAGGTTTCATCACGATATTTTTCTTCACCGTTACAGTAAGCGATAATTCATTATGAATACACACAAAACTTGGAAAAGTCAGAGGTGTGTGCCTGGGGTTTGAGCCCGCCACCGTAGATTCTCTACCGCGAGCCTAAACCTCGAGGCCATCGCTACTTCCAATCCATCAGCCTAAGGAAGTCCACTGCTGAACATACGCCTCCCCCAATGACTTCCATGGCGACCTGTTGGAGGCAGCATCCATCCATCACTACTTCTCGGACCCCTAAATTCAGATATTTTATATTCTTCCTTCACTTTTCAATCCATTCTTCTATGGAATGGAGTCCTACTCAAAATAAGGTCGGCCACTGCATGTGAAGCGTTTAAAACGAGGGTTCGAGAACTGTTTCTCAGAGAGTTAGCAGAGTCATCTAATTGATATTTATTTATATACAGGGTTGATACGACCGAAGGGCATTTTTTTAAACTGCATATACTGGGTACCATTTTCAAGCTCTGTACTAAAAATCAATTAAATAGGAGCAGTAGTTTAGTCATAAATCATATTTTAAGTTTTCGCTCCATTTGAACACGATGTCATTTTTCTAACAGCTGATTACGTCTAACGGTAAATCCTACTCAAATCTACGCGTTGTTGCCGCTCTGTACAACGACACCGCGATAACACACGCCGCGCGCGACGTTGCCAATTTGTACAGGTTTGTGAAATTATTTATTATAAAGGGTGTTTGCGTATAACCCTTATTTGTAAGCTATCTAGTTTGTTTGAAACAAAAAAAAAATAACATTTTTGGTATAATTAATTTATAGTATACGTAGTGTAATTTATCGCCCTTCTGTCGTATTAACCCTGTATATTTTTATATGTATATATTTATGTCTATGTATTTATTTAAGTACGAGTATTTATATTTATAAATATTATGTATGTTATATATAATATGTACGTATGTTTAAGAACCACCATCACACTACACCTACCAAGGTTCATCTCTGCGCTCCCCTAAGGTAGACTGTCAGAGAATGCCTATGGCATTTAGTCCGCCTTTATACTGTCAAGTATATAAAGATATAAATAAATAAATAAATTGGCCTTACCACAGCAGTGGGGTGGACAACAGCGGTGGGGTGCAGGAACACGTCGGGGAAGATCTGGCACGCGGCCGTGCGCGGGAGCCGCGCGCCGTGCAGCTGCAGGTAGTGTCGGTTCGCGTATATCGCCGAGCCCGCCGTCTTCACCTGCGACCACCAGCTCACCACCTGCGCCATCATCATCATATTTAAATGCTGCTAGAGTAACTATAGGTCTTCGATCGAGTTCTGTTGATTTCATCGAGGAAGGCCAAAGAAAAGATGGATGGAATCAGTGGCGGTACTTCCATAGAAGCCCAAAAGCCCAGTTTGCCTTGCAAAATTCCGAATAATGAATTTTAAGCTTTAAATCTTTATTTAACTAAAGCAATTCGACACATAAATGAGAATATCCTGACCCCACATTAACAATTATAAACTAGACATTACACAATTAACGTGCAACGCTTTTGAACTTCTATAAGAGCACCACCACTGGATGGACTGCGTGACTTAAGATATGAAAGACTGAAAGGGGTGAATGAAGACATGACAGCTGATAGGGATGTTTGGAAGGTTAAAACATACTGCGCCGACCCCAAATGAAATTGGGAACGGAGCAAGGAAATGATGATGATCGAGTTCTGTTGATTTGGTAGATGTTTTTTA
This sequence comes from Hemaris fuciformis, assembly GCA_907164795.1. Taxonomy (NCBI): domain Eukaryota; kingdom Metazoa; phylum Arthropoda; class Insecta; order Lepidoptera; family Sphingidae; genus Hemaris; species Hemaris fuciformis. The sequence continues at coordinate 3,955,560 of OU015455.1, read as the reverse complement.
AACACCATGTAAGTCGTGATAGCGTCGAGATTAAGACGCGCAGTCGAGAATCTCAACTGTTTAAAACCAGTGGCGGTACTTCCATAGAAGCCCAAAAGCCTTTCCAAACTCTGAATAATCATTTTTAAGCTTTAAATCTTTATTTAACAAAAGCAATTTGTTAAATAAACACCCCACAATAAGCAAATATAAACTAGATATTACACAATTAACGTTTAACGCTTTTGGGCTTCTATGGAAGTCCCGCCTCTGTTTAAAGCCTAGACACACACCTCTGACTTTTCCAAGTTATGTGTGTATTCAGGAAAACATGGTGAGGAAACCGGTAATCCGCGAACCCGCATTAGGCCAGCGTGGCAGACTAAAGCCTAAACCCTAGCATTGGGACATGGGCTGGTGATGATGATGAAGTGCATCATTTGATTATTCTGTCAGTTCTGATAGCAAAATTCACTCAAGTCTAAGATGCAGGCATGAGTCTGTATTTTAATCATAATATGATATTATGATGATGACATCAGCTATTGAACGTCCATTGATTGAGAAAATGCCCAAACAAACTTCCGAACAATCACTCCTAAGATCTTTCTCAATTAAGGAATGTTTAATCTTGCTCCGTTGAGTCACTAATAATGGTAGAGGAAACGTGGTAAAGCATGTTTTATCTGAGACATACTTTAGCAGCGTTTGAATAAATAAAGACACAACAACCCATGATTCTGACCCCACATTAAAATACAAGTTTTGTGTCGTGGGTATCAGAAACTACGAGAGACTTTTCGCTCTCACAAACACCCAGACCAGAAACAAATATTTGTGAATCACAGTCACACAAACATTTGTCTCGGTGCGGGGATCGAACCCGCGGCCTCTCGTTTCGCAAGCTAGTGGCTAATCAACTACTCCAAAGGGTTGTCAATATTAAAGTAAATAAACCAGTAAAGGACATTCCAAAACGGAGAAAGGTTCCAAAAGCCGAAAAATGTTGTTGTAACACTTTTTAATCCAGTTCGAGATCGGCAATACCGTATTAAAGTTATTAAAATTTATTACATACTCTCCAAGTGGAATCAAGGGATTCATTGACATGAAAGGTATAGTGATATGTTGAACAGTGTTACCTGCATAGCGTAGAGTTTGTTGGTCCCTGCCAATGGCGCCAGTACGTCCTGTTCCCACGACATGTGGCCCGGGTTGCCTTGACCGTTACCACTGGGAATGTAGCACAAAATCAATATCCCATAAAAAACAAAACTTGTAAAAAAAAACAAGTCTCGCAAATCAGTTCTTCTACCGTAAAAAGTTGTGAGATCCATATTATGATACCAAGTCGATGAATTTATTCAGTCCCCGTTTAAGGGAACTTCTGTCTTGAGTTATTATGCACTTAGCTTACCAGACACCATCTTATAGTTGACCATATCAATATTAAAAATCTTTTATGTTTCAAATAAAATAGTTAGACTTGGCAATCGCATAAAAACATAGAAGATATTTGTTGTTACAATGCAGTAAATGCAATTACAAACAATACAAACAAATTTTATTTTAGTGCCTTAAAGAAGAATGTTACTTTTTGGGACTTTTTTAAAAACTAAAACAATAGTTCGCGTTCTTGTTCAAGTTCGCGTTCTTGTTCGAGTTCAAGTTCGCACGTGTGTTCAATACATACTTGTAGTATCCGTCCTGTTTCTTCTGGAACGCGTCCGCCATGGTGTGGAATACGTTGGGCGAGCACACGTACACGCCGCAGTTGATGAGTGTGGACACGTAGGAGTTGGGTTTCTCTACGTAGTGCGTGACTGCCTTACTGGCAGCCTCGCGAACCATGCACCCGTAGTAAACGGACTGCTGGCGAGTGGCCTCCGTCGCCATTATTGTCACCTGCGGGATGAAGGGGTAAAGAAAATTAAATTAACTGCCTCGTGGTCTCGCGGCACAAGCATGTGCCGTGCGATCTAGAGGTCCTGGGTTCGATTCCCGGGTCGGTCAAAGTGTTATTGGGTTTATTATTTATTATTACCTGGCGAAATGTGGGTGCAGAAATGCACCTCCGCCTACCCCTTCGGGGAATACAGGCGTGAGGTTATGTATGTATGTATGTATGTAAAATTTATTTTTAGTATCAATATTATTACAGACAAAACAATAAACAAACAAAAGTCCCTAACCCTCTCAATGGTAGAGGAGGCCCGTGCCCAGCAGTGGGACGTATATGGGCTGATGATGATTATCAATATTGTTAACTTCTTGCCCGTTCTTCTCTAGTCTTTAGCCTTCCGAACAGGGAGGTAAACTAAATTTCGAAATGACCGAATCTAAATGATGTATTTGACATTATAAAGATTCAATAAATTAATATTATTTCATTTCAGTTCAAAGCCACGCCGTAGTCAGCTTAGAATCAGCTCGACCGGGAGACAGACCAAAAATCTAGAACTAAATAGTACCACTGTTTAAAAGAAAATCCATGTACAACAATATTGAAACCTATCTTTTGATATGTAAAATTATATCTTATACCAACTGTTTTGGGTTCCGCGAAAGAAGGTTTAAGCTAATAGTCGTTTATCGGGCGCGTTACCATACTCAACTACCATTGAGGATATTTCTTTCTACCAGCCCCATATTGCTATCAGTGGCGGTACTTCCATAGAAGCCCAAAAGCGTTATACGTTAATTGTGTAATGTATAGTTTATATTCGTATATTCTGGGGTCAATTTATTCTCATTTAGATGTCAAATTGCTTTTGGTAAATAAAAAATTTAAGCTTAAAGATTATTATTTGGTAATTTGTAAGGCAAGCTGGGCTTTTGGGTTTCTATGGAAGTACCGCCACTGATTCCTATATGACATCTCTGTATTATTCTCTTGTCGTTGGTTCTGCAGTAAAAGCGTATACTTTGCGATCTAGAATCTTGCTTTCGAATTTCGGGTGGAGTATTTTTTAAATCTCTATTCCTTTATTCTGTGGTAGCGTGAGGTCGGAAAATGAGCCCAATAAACACTTTTTAAAGCAATAACTTACCAAGGCATTCGGCTTCTCTTCATGGAAATTCCACAACTCTTTAAGTGGGAAGTCTGCACACACATCTCCATTGAGCAGGAAGAAAGCGCTGGGGTTACCGGCACGCACCTGATCTCTGAAGTGGTACAAGCCGCCCCCAGTTCCTAGGGGCGTGAACTCTTGCAAATATCTGGAAATGAGAGGGTTTAGGCCTTAGTCCACCACCGCGCTGGTCTAGTGCGGGTTCGATCCCCGCACGGTAACTAATATTTGTGTAATTTACAAATATTTGTTTCAGATCTAGGCATATGTGAGATCAAATATATCTTTGTATGAGGCCAGAACTATATATGTGGCTGTTGGGTGTATTTATTTATTTATTACTTAGGCATAATATCCTTGGACATGATTTATTCACTTTCCAAGGCATGAATGAAACTGTGAGGTGTCTATCAACATGGCAACAGAAATATATCTTCACCTAAGCTATTTCCTTAAATAATATAATAACCCAAGTTAACATAACATTCTGAATCAAAAGACACTTGCACAAACAAAATATATTCACATTTTTATAACATTGTAAGATACACATGTCTTTGCAAGTAATTAAATAGATTGATATTTGTATAAACTTTTAGTATACTGTTGTGTATTTAATAATTATATTATTAATTGTACTATTTTCCTAGTTACCTAAAAAATTAAATGTAAAAGTAATTATCTGATATACTTCCATCCCATACTGTCACCTTTTTTAAACCCAGGAATGGGTGCACCCACACGTATATAGGACCTTATACACAGAACATATGAATGAAGTAATTGATTCTGTGAAATCTCATATGTTATAGAAACTAATGGGTTTTGTTATAAACTTCCCTTCAGCAAGTGAAAACATTTAGAAACATAAATATGTGACATTTTTATCTGTCTAATGTTAATAAAGTTTTGTTTCTATAGTATTTAAATAGCTATATTTTGAAGTAAAACTGAATAACCCCAAAAAGTTGTCATCATATTTATTATCTCCATCATCATCATCATTAGCTCAAAAACATCCACTGCTGGACATAGGCGTCCCTCAATGTGTTCTGTCAGAATTGGCCTGCATCCAGCAGCTTCCTGCGATTTTCACCAACCTTGTAGGTGGACGTCCAACGCTGCTCTTAATAGTACATGGCCTCTACTTGAGAACCTTTCTGCCTTCATACCTTTCTTATTTATTATCTCCACATACCTGATAATAACATGGTGTTCCTTCTGCATGTCACTGACAAATTGGGCCATAGTTGTTGTCGGATATGCTCCAATGATTAGAATCTCTTTGCATTCTGGAAGCTTCACACATGCTTCTATATGGTGCTGTATTAGAGGTAGGCCAGCTATGGGGAACAGTGGTTTAGGTGTGTCCAGTGATAGAGGACGGAAGCGGGTGCCTGAAAATAGATCCACATTATTTTTTTCTAAAATGTATATCAAGCAGTAAAGATATAACTGAACTTTGTTATTTATTTGGTGATTAATGTCCCTGCAGATATTTGCTGGGTGTACATACTAATTCCTGTATATGTGGATGGACAATTGTGTGTACTGACATGTCTCCGAGCATTGTGACTTATTGAATCTCGATGTCATTAAAATATCCATTAATGAAATTCAGAAAACAATATATAGGAGTCTCACATAGTTTTAGGTATGTGCATAAAGCTATAAAAATATAATTTATTAATAGAGGTACTAAAAAAAGCTTGAAAACACAAAAAGACCCCCATGATTCAAAGCATATGGAAGTAATATAATAAGTGGAGTCACTTTGCCGTGCCAGAAAAAAAAATATATATATATAATAGATCAAAGATGCGATAAACGTAGCTCGGCATGATTATTGAGTAAAATAGTTAGTAGTTAACACAGTTTTATCTACTTTTATCATACTTTACGATGTTATCAAGGGAAACATGTTATGTGGCGTTTAGAAAACAGTACATCTAGTCTAAAACTTTAATCAATTAACAAATTTGTACGACATATTAGATTTTTTCATATAGCTATATAATTTCCTGGCTCTATTATGTTTATATATTTACTTTTGAAATTATGAGAATTATTTTATTCAACGCCTTATCATAGCCGGTGACGTGACCAAGGTAATAATCTAACTGAACAATACCTTTTTGTGGTCCTCCAATAAGTATCACGGCCTTCAACATTTTGTTAACACTTGTTTTAAGATTTTTTGAGAGTATTTAATTCTAGATATTACGTAGTTTAATATTTATTTTATTTTATTCACAACACAACAATCTGAGTACCTACGAATTGTTACACGTCAATGTCAATTGTCAACAATACTATTGTACTACAGCATTCAATTCAGCTATTGGTCAAAATACTAAGCAATCACTAGCGCCATCTGTGTTTCGTTCTTTATTGGTAGTTATAAGTTTTATCTCACCTTAAAACATTTATAGTAAGAAAATAAATTTAAATTAAACATAATTTAAAGAAAATTTAATTTTAACAAAAACCAGTAATGATGGTAGCATAATTAGTATTATTTAATAACCGCTGGGAATAATATCTCTACTGTGCTATCATCTAGTGTTAAAAGGAAGTACTCAGAGGCAAGTTTGTCTTTTATGATTATAATATAATAGATGGCGTTAAACTACTTATATTTTTTCAAAATGTGCAAATTTTATATTAACCTATTATGTACACCACGCCTGTACTTATTCCCCGAAGAAGTAGGCAGTTGCATTTTTGCACCCACATTTTGCCAATTGTTTTTTTTTCTCCCACGTAATTGGGGCGAACCTCTCGCCGTTTTCCGAGCACAATTCCAGACTCCGTGATGCGTTTCGAAATGGAAAACACTAATAACACTTTGCCCGACCTTGGAATCGAACCTGTCCCATACTAGATCGCATGGCACATATTTATGCCGCGAAACCAGGAGGCAGTCTCATTGAAAATAATTGATATAATAATCAGTGGAATTGTGTATCATGTATGTCGCGGGAATCAGTTATTTTATAGTTATATAGGTAAATTGTAATGACACTGTCATGTCTAGTTGCGGCCTCTACATTTGAATAGATAAATTAATTGAATTGGCTATGTGCGTGGTAACTTAGTTGGCATGTCCATATTATACCAGTAACATTTGTAATAGTAATAGGTACCTAATTTTTCAAGTACCTCGTTGGCTTTAAGTATACAGTTTGCAATGGTGAGGTCCCAAGTTCGATTTGTATTTTGCTTGTTCTTTAGAAAATACTAGAAATACATGAAAATCTCGTAAAACGAGTGTATAGAAAGGCACTTTTGCCTACCTGTTATGTCCCGATGTTTCAGGTTTGGTTTGTATAAATAAAACTACTAAAGCCTAGTTTCAATAGCGTCTGGCACGTCCACTCGGTCCGATATCAGAGGTAGTAGTGAACCGGTTTGAGTGGGGAGCAGCGCTTGTATTATAATTTATTTTCACGTTTACCTTACAATTTATTATTAATATTACATGTACACTACACTACCCCTAAGGAAAATCTTTGAAAAAGTAAACAACATTTCAAACGCACCTAAAGCCTCTATAGTCTTCAATCCTTTTGTATTGGATCGGTAAACGAATAATCTTACCTGATAATAAGTTATCCACGCCCACGCACGCCCACAACACTGATCTTTCGTGGGCGCGTTACCAGGCTTGTAGAATGGACGGGTGGAGGAGTAAAGATCACTGTCTTCGATAATCTTAGTAGCTGATTATTTACGTCAATTAATCAATCCATTTACTGTAAAAGTAACGTAATTGGGACGTGGTTCTTGAATAACTCTTAAAATTTAATGTTATATAGGACTTTTTCCTAACAAAAAATAAAATTAAAACACCTAGATTTAATGAAAATAAAACGTATTGACCAGTGTTAATAAGTATTTTACGTCAGTTATATTTTAATTAACTTTGTTTTTTCTTATAAACATATTATATTGCCATGTTATAAGTGCTATAATAATATGGGCAATAGGACATGATAAATAACTAATAAGCGATAATTTCATTTCAATGTAAGCCTATTGTGTGAAGTTGAGTAATATACGGCTAAGAAATTCTTCGTGGAAATTACTAAGTATTTTTTTACCTTCATACTAAAACTAGTGTTGGGAGAAACGCAGACATGCGCAGCGCCTAGAATAATACAATAGCAATGTACATGTACGCATAATTGCGCGTCAACTAATATAGGCTCTTGTTTCTTACGGTCGATAATGTCATAGTGCTCTGTCTTTGTAAATTCAGTTTAAAATAAATAGTTCTTTACAGTTTAGAGTCTTGATCTTTTATTATTTCATCAACTAGTCTATTATAATATAAAAGCGTTAGTCTTTGTTATTTTCTCCGTTCACTTCTAAACCGTTGGACCGATTTGGAAGATTTTCGATATATCTAATTCTATCAAATATAGATATTGCTTCAAGGTAAATCTCAGTAGCAGTACGGATTCTGGGAGCATGCCCATAAAACACTTATTGCTCATGCTATAGGTATTACATGGGACTTAGAAACACAGCTTGCAAACTTTGGTATAGAAATAAATAACTGCCTGTACCTTCCAAGGATAGAGCTATTTATATCCTGATATATATTTCTCTATTTTATTTTTGATATTACAATCTATAAGAGGCAAGAATTCTAGAGAAAATCAATAGAGTTAATCCCAAGGAAATATATATAATTTTACGTAACCGATCCACGATGCCTATCCCAAATCCCAATGGCAAAGGACAAAAGATTATTTATTGTACGTAGAACGTGTAGCGACTAACAATATGTAAAACAAGGCTTAGTAAATTGCAAATCATACTCATATTTGGTCGTGTTTTGTTTTAGAATGTCGACGTCTGTAGTATTTTAACGGCGAAGGAAAACGTCGTGAGAAAACCATACCTGGTACAAAGGAGTTTGCCAGGAATGTGAAATCCACTAATCACATCAGTGGTCATCATTAGCACATATGCGTCCTACTGCTGGGCACGGGCCTCCTCTAAAACTCAGATTTAGGCCTTAGTCCACCACGCTGGCCTAGTGCGGGTTGGCGGACTACACAACTAAGGAATTCCTAAGAACATTTAGGTGAGCAGGTTTTCATAACGATGTTTTCTTTCACCGTTAACTTTCACATCAGTGGTGTTTTATGATTAAGCCCCTGTCATTTGCAGAGGCGGCCCAAGCCTAGCAGTGGTACGCATATTAGGTCTTACTGTCAAATACAAATTAACTATTCCTTTATAACTATGCCTATTGGCTATTTAGATTGGGGACTTATGAGTTTCGCCACAACATTCTCTGTCCGTCTTTAGATGTGACCAGCTTGGGTTATAGGGGTCGCCGGGGTGGTTGTGGGGACGTTACGCCCGCACTTTAGATACGAAGAAAAGCGTGTGATCTATAGTGGACGTTCATCTAGACTGAGTTGAGTTGAAAGGCCGAAGACTCATACTCCTTCAGCTTCCCCCGAGGTGCCAAACGGGGACTTAAAGGAGCTGTACGGCAGCCCAATTTTAAAACACAGTAAAAAAAAGGATTTTTTTAGCATTTTTCGTAATACTCTAGTAGTAAATCCCCTTTGAAAAATTTGTCCCCTACTGTGTTTTAAATTGGGCAGCCGTGTACTTTCTTTATAAAAGTTCTTTAAGGCCGAGACAATCATATACTCGACCCTAAGCGTATAAATTTAACGAAATCAAAATAAAAGAATTTACATAACAACGTGAAAAGTATAAGCGAATGTTTCTCTCGCGGATCTTTTTAAAACTTGCGAGGTACAAGGGTTACTCCGACGTCTTCGAGCGCTCTTCATAATTCTCAAGAGTTTTTCATGGATATTAAAATTATTACTTCGCTGGGGAATTTTTATTTGTAATTCTGTAAATCATGTAATTATGTCGGAATTTTATCTCAGTGCTTTTTTAAATAAACACGTATATTTAAGTAAGAATATGAAGAATAGGTCCCTATAACATCTATGATTAGTATTTTTTTTCAATTTACATTATTATTTAAATATAATACCGCTTCGTGGACTAGCGGCATTGGGTTCGATTCCCGGGTCGGCCAAAGTGATATAGGGTTTTTCCATTGGGAAATTCTCAGTAGCAGCATGGAGTCTGGAATTGTGCCCAAAAACCGCAATAGGCTCGCCCCCTATTTCGTGGGACTGATACATACCTGGCAAAATGTGGGTGTAGAAATGCACCTCTGCCTACCCCTTCGGGGAATACAGGAGTGAGGTTATGTATGTATGTATGTTAAATATCACATCAACTTAAGTCATTCTTATTGTAACACGCAAGGACTGAATTCAATAATTTACCATACTATAATTTTAACTACCTACTATATAAATGTCTGATTCTCAGGTTAGGCAAAGTGTTATTGGGGTTTTCTATTAAGAAATTCTCAATAAACAATTTAGGCTACATTTTAATACATGCGGTCGGGTCAAGCTTAGTTTTAGCGCGATTTAATAGCAATAAACCTGTATACTTCCCCAAGTATCTATCTATCTCCAAATCAAATTACATCTAAATCGGTCAAGCAGTTGCGGCGTGAAAGCGTAACAGAGTTACCTCTGCATTTATTTTATAGATTAGCTGTGCTGTGTTTGTCTCCCCGAGATAATTTTTATAAAATAGAGTACCCTGTTTCTTTTCCTAAGGTTTTATCTATCTGCATATCAAAACTCATTAAAATTGGTCTAGCGGTTTAGGTGTCAATGCGGAAAGGATTGACAGAGGTCCTTTTGCATTTATATTAGAATGAATTTTCGCTAGATAAATCAAAACCACTTTGCTAGTATTTTTTTATAAATGTAAGTGTTGAAAATTGTGGGAATTCAGAGAAGCAGAGGTCACAGATATTGATTTTATGTTGACACAAATGTTAAGTAAATAAAAATATGATGTCATTTTGTTTTTCTACTTCCCTCGTCTCGACGATGCTTTAAAAATTTATTCGCTCAATTCTCCGTATTTAGTATAAATATATAGGTCGATTGGAAAGTAAATGGAATGAAATTACATTATATATTATTTAAAAAAAAGTTCTTCATAACTGTTTCGATTGTTGAGGGATTATAATGATGAAAAAGCCTCGAGTTAAGTTTTAGCAGTCGTGGGTTCAAACACACCTTTAACTTTTTCATGTTATATTTATAATGAATTATCATCATTTTGATGGCGAAGGAAAACATCGTGAGGAAACCTGCAGGAAATTCTAAGGAAAGTCTGTCAACCCTCAATAGGCCAGAGAGGTGGACTAGCTGACTCTCAGTTGTAGAGGAGGCCCGTGCCCAGCAGTGGGACGTAGGTATATGGGCTGATGATGATGACTGTAATAATGATGAAATGGGGCTATTGTGACGTAGATAAGTTTACAGAGGTCGGCAAAATTGTTTCTATTTTGAGGTGTGCAGATTTCCTCACGATATTTTCCTTCACCGTTAAAGTACGTGATAATTCATTGGACATACAAACACAACTTCGGAAAGTCGGAAAAAATACATTTCGTGTTGCTGAGGGAGTTTCTTGCCGTTTCTTCTCCACAGCGATAACACGTTTCGAAGCGGTAATAGCTCAAAATTGACGATTCAAAATCACTTTTAAAAGTTTATTTGAATAAAGGTTATATTGACTTTTGACTTTGACTTTGTGTGTTTGGAGTTTGAGCCCGCGACTGCCGAGCTTCGAGGCCATCACGACTTAAATAAAAAATAAATAATTAAAAAAGATGCAAATAAACATGACGGTTTAATCAGCGCATGTTATCTTTCGCTTGTGTACACAGTATTCAGTATACATCCCTTTGAGAAAATATTTTGCAAGTCTCTTAATCCTGCGGTCGGGCGTGGAGCGTGGCGATAGGATTTTAAAGCTTACAAACCGTTGCTGCGGTTTTGCTTGAGTTTTAGAAATATTTGTATTTACTTTGAGCCATTTGAGGCAAGTTCATTGGTCTGTAAAGTTCATGTTTCTTGGGTTAGGAAAAGTGTTAATTGTTTTTTGCTTAAAGCAATTCTCAGTTGCAACACTAAACCGTAAAGTAAGCTAAGGTCACCCACAAAGGTATATTACGCTTTTTTTTGTTTTCGAGGGGAAAGCTGATTATGGCTCTACTACCGGCCAGCCTTGGGGGAGAGGGGCAGGAAGCGTATATCGGGGTCATTTTCAGTGAGGACGCGCTGCGCTTGAGGTCGCCTTCTACGACAGGGAGAGGATACCTTGGTGGGATTCTAACGCCCTCTTGCCACAGGGCAGAAGTACAATCACGCCTGAATCCCTGAAGGAGTAGGTAGTAGTGTAATGCTGCACCCAACTTTATGAGTTTTACATACACCTAATAAAGCTAGAAGCAGGGCTGCCAGCAAATAAATCGCAGCTATACGATTTAGTATCTGCAATTATACGAAATTTGATCGCATTATACATAACCATTCTGTAATTTAGCTCTTGTTTTTTTTAGAATTTTAGTTACCTACATAAATGGTCGAAAAGTCGAGACTGGACAGTAGCTCTTGTTTTTATTTTTTATTTTAGTTACCCTAGCTTTTAGACAGTTTGATTTCATCCCGTATGTTTTTGTATCGTATTATACGAAATGGTCATGGATACAATACACCACCCGATTATACATATTTTGTATTCAATTATACAATCTGGCAGACCTGGCTAGAAGACCTAAAATAAAGCTGTCGATACGTGCCTACAAACACAATTCTGCCTAAAATTTAGAGGATGTCCGGGTGAAGGTATTTAAAAAAATACGTTTTAGAACGATTTAGTGCAACCCGGATAGCATGCAAATGGATATTTGCATTCTTCGCTTTTTCGCAAACAAAATTTGTTATTCCATATTTTAACACATTTTATTGATTTGAACAATTGAAATTCACGAGGCCACGTAATCGGAACTAGAATGAATTTAAATGGATCTGCTTTTGAATACATTAAAATATTATTCTCAGAGATGTTGATGTAAGTTTATCAATTTTAGTCACAGCTTAAGTAACCTCTTTTTTGCGAGAGCTTCCTTTTTGGTACTAAAGGCTGAAAGGGGTACGTCGGGGTCTCTGGCTTTCTAAGTTGGCGTGTGGATTAGTTGTCCGATGAGTTAGGTCTAGATACAGCCTAAGTAACCTGACCTAGATAACTTAGGTATAATCACAAATTTAAATCAGACATGCTTCTGATTTTACAGTATTTAAAGTTTTAAACTGCCTCGTGGTCTGTGTGCACAAGTATGTGCCGTGCGATCTAGAGGTCCTGGGTTCGATTCCCGGGTCGGGCAAAGTGTTATTGGGTTTTTCCATTAGGAAATTCTCAGTAGCAGCACGGAGTCTGGAGCTGTGCCTGAAAAACGGCAATAGGCTCGCCCCCTATTACATGGGACTGATACATACCTGGCGAAATGTGGGTGCAGAAATGCCTCTGCCTACCCCTACGGGGAATATAGGCGTGAGTTTATGTATGTATGTAAAGTTTTATAAAAAAAATGATCCGTTTCGCTGTCTCATGAATTATGTTAAACTGTAGTAGGATTAAGAACAAGTAAGCGTGTGAAGTGAGTTAACAAGTACTTCCCGGTGCTACTAAGAATTTTCTAATGGAAACCCACAGTAGCACTTTGGCCGACTCGGGAATCAAACCCGGGACCACTGCATCGCACGGCCGTACTTGTGCTGTGCGTCTATCAAGCCATCCAGCCATAAATAAACAATAATTTCATTTAATTGTATAGTTCAAATATTGGACGTGTGAAAATGACAGATGATATATTTTTTTTTATTCTTTTTGTTTTCTATTGCAATTTCTAAATGTCAACAAGGTTGATTTGACATCTTCAGTGTCAGACAGGTCGCTCTTAATTCAGATAGGTCATAAGTGGAGAACTAATTACGTTGTCATGGCAACGCACAAAGATTCCAATTTAAGTTTAATCAAAGCAAATTCGTCTGAATCTTTGATGAACTTTTCACAATAATAGTTTGAATAGAGATGCTGGGACCGAATCAGTGAAATAATTTTGATACTTTGAATTCGTAGGTATAGTATTGAGATATACATTGAATATAGAAATTTTTGTACTAAGTAATACCTTCGTAATTTTATGAATGGCTTATAACTATGGTTCGCAATTTTATGAATGGCTTATAATAACTACCTATGGTAGCGTTGAATTCAGATAATTTTTCGCTTTTCTGAAACCTAAATATATTTTTTTAATTATATTATTCAATATTGTTCAATAAGCAATAAGCTTACCAACTATAAATTATAAGTACTCGGTATATTAACGTGTCACTTGCATTGACTAGCGAAACATTGGCGTGGAAAAATCTCTGTCTTCCTCTTCTTGTATACAGACTTGAGTATATATGGATACACAACTTGAATAATGTACATACATACATACATACGTATACATAATCTCACGCCTGCATTCCCCGAAAGGGTAGGCAGAGGCGCATTACTGCCACCACATTTCGCCACGTATGTATTAGTCCCACGTAATAGGGGGCGAGCCTATTGCCGTTTCTCGGGCACATTTCCAGACTCCGGGCTACTGAGAATTTAATAATATTAATACCCAATAACACTTTGCCCGACCCGGGAATCGAACCCAAGACCTCTAGATCGCACGGCACATACTTGTGTAGACTGTAGACCACTTGCCGGGTAACTTGAATAATGTCCTTTGACAATATAGAGTTTCCGGAGTACACAATTACATCAGAAGACTATGTAAAGTCAAACTGTACACACGCCACGTTACCGCATTAATACAAGTTAGTATTTTATAAAATTAATTATTAATCATCATCATCATCAGCCCATATACGTTCCACTGCTGGGCACGGGCCTCCTTTAGAATTGAGAGGGTTTCGGTCAAAATTATTAACATTTAAAATTAATAAATTTTACCAATTTATAAGAAGCGATAGGTATGTCCAAATACCTACTGTCATAAAACTTGCATCTATACATACACACTTATTCCCGATGTTGTTTGTGTGCATTTATACACCTTTATTTCTCATACACTAGGTGGCGAGACTATTGCTGTATATAAGCATATTCCCAAACTCCCGAAACAGCCCGAACCAGAATTCGAAAACACAATCTCGATTGCACGCTGCACAATTATTATTTTAGTAGATATACACACACATACATAACCTCGCGGCTCTGTTTCCAAAAGGGCATTTCGCCAATTGTTATAGCAGATATGTATATTCTACGTTTTAGAATTAAAGCTGAATTCTCGTGTTGCCGTCATCGATCGTCTCCCACTTCCCGGACTGTTTCTGTTCGACTTGCATTCGCTTCGTTGATGCGAACTCCTGGATTCAGTTACAATATCTTCAGTCAATATTCAATCTTGTCAAGGCATTTACACTTTCGGTTGACTCCTTCCATGCACATCTCTGATTTTCGAAGTTATGTGCGTATTTACAATGAATTATCACGTAATTTAACCATGAAGGAAAACATGATGAGGTACTTGCACATCTAAAAGTTCTTAGGAATTTCTTAGGTGTTCTTACCTGTATTAGTCTAGCGTTGTGGACTAAGGCCTAATCCCTCTTAGTTGTAGTGGAAACCCGTACCAAGCAGTAGATGAGATGGCATTGATATACATAAATATTATAGATAAAACTCGCCACGATGACGAGATCAGCCAGATAATTGAATTATCTGTAAAATTTATTATTGATTTTTTTGTATGGAGATAGTTAGGACCTTAGGAACATAGGCTATTTTTTTTATATAATTGCGCCTGAGCGAAACGAAGCCCAACCGCTAGTTAAAAATATATTGATGAATAAATTATTACTTGCTATTGCAATCTTTGTCGTTGTATTATAGAACTATCATAGAAAATCACTTTCATTTAGCAATGCATTATATCGCCGCCACATGGATTTTATGTTATAATTAATGAATTTGTAAGAAGACTACGCTTAAAGAATATATTTGTAACAAGGACAACATGAAACACTAACATACTTAATACTGAGTAATATACTTCTTCAAATATCTATTGATGAAATTATTCAGACTCAAGTACCAGGATAGCATAAAACACAAAGAGTTCCTCGCGAGTGATTTACCGACGTGCACCCAGTGTGTTTCGGTCCTGCAGCGGCGAAAGGTCAAGTAAGAGTGGTCGTGAGTGCTTACCGATTGGTAATTTGATTGTGTTCGCCGCCCAGACCACTCATGCTCCATATAACAGAATATTGCAACTTGACGTCTTAAGGGTGGGCTGTTTATTTATTTATTTTAATACAAGAAGAATAGCAGTTGCGGTACTTCCATAGAAGCCCAAAAGCCTTACACGTTAATTGTAAGTCTTGTTTATATTTTTTTATTGTGGGGTCAGAATATTCTTATTTATATGTCAAATTGCTTTTGTTAAATAAACATTTAAAGCTTAAAGTATAATAATTGAAATTTTGAAAAGCAAACTGGGGTTTTGGGCTTCTATGGAAGTACCGCCACTGACCAATAGCAGAAATAATAGTGGATTTTGTATACAAACTATAATTTGAGTTAATCTATGTATAAGTTTTTTTTTTTGATTTTATTAAAATCTACGTAACTACTGTTGCATAGACACCAGCAAGCGAAACGAGAGGCCGCGGTTCGATCACCCAGATTGCGTCAATTCGACGATAAATCGCCGATAGGCACCAATTGCTGACGTCCCTGAAGTTAGCTAAAGAACCAATCCTCAGACGAAATCATAAGGTAGGAAAGGGTAGCTAATAGGCAGTCGTGACCGACGGTATTAAAGGTATTGGAAAAATTAATCAGAGCTAAAACAGTGACTTCCGTTTTCTCCATACCAGCCCTATTATCACCAGTCACTTTGAGGAGCGCGGTCACAGTGCTATGCCCAGGCCTGAATCTATGCACTATGTACAAGCGTGCTATGTACAAGCAGGATATGTGCAAACTTCGACAGTTGTTTGTGCACACAGGCCTCAAGCACCTTGGAAAGGAAGGGAATTATGGATTTAGGACGGAATTGGTTCGGAGTTGAGGGGTTTGGGACTTTGGGGAGGGGGACAACATAAGCTTTCCTCCATAGTGAAGGAATGCCAGATTCAAGGGAAGTATTGATTATATGGAATATAACTGGGAGAAGAAGGTCAAGTAAAGGAATTATCATGCGGTGACTGATTTTATCACAGCCCGTCGCATTGGACTTGATGGCTAGGATTAACCTTTTTATCTCACCTAAAGCAAAAATCGCTATTAAAGTTCTTAAAGTTTTCAATCTGATATCCATATCGCGAGACGCTTCGCCTCGCTTTGTAGGTAAATATAATAATAAACTATGTGTACTGTACCGTAGTGTAAATAATAGGATTTTCTGATCCCCCGTTGTAAATCCTAGATCCATTGAAGGTCTTGAAAATATTTTCTATTCAATTTTATGGTTTTGCCGAGAGCTTTTTGTGATTCCCGTATTATTTATTGTTACTAGCGAGATAGCGTCATAAATTCTTGCGCATTTCAATCTCGAAGGATATATATCTTGTTTTATATGTTTGGAATGAATTCAAACATGATTAACTCACGCCTGTGTCCCTGTACAGGTAAGCAGAGGTGCCTTTCTGAACTCACATTTTTCTAATTGTGTTCAGTCTCATAGGAGGGCGAGCTCAATCCCATTTTTGGAGTACATTTCCAAACCGTGTTATACTCCTAAGAACTTGTAAACCGAAAAAATCAAAAACACTTTAGCCTTCTCGAGACCTCTAAGTCGCACGGTACTCCTGGGACGGGCAGAATTAAATGTTTTTTTTTTGCTAAAATCACAGTAGCACCAACTAGTCGTAATAAGTCCACTTTATAACGGCTTCAAGCTTACTACTTATTCCAAACATAGCATGTGGAATGAAGAACTGAAAATAACCTTCTTCTACCCTTCGAGTACAGATATACATATGTAGATAGATAAATACACCCAACAGTCACATACATAGTTCTGATCCCACACTAAGATACAAGTCTTGTGTCGTGGGTATCAGAAACTACGAGAGACTTTTCGGTCTCACATACACCCAGACCCGAAACGAATATTTGTGGGTCACACAAACAATTTGTCTCGGTGCGGGGATCGAACCCGCAGCCTCTCGTTTCGCAAGCTGGTGTCTAGTGAACTGCGCCACGGGGCTGTCATATGTAGATAGATAGATATGTAGATGTATAATCTACGCCAGGGGTTCTCAACCTTTCGGTTTCACGAACCCCTGTGAAAGTTTCCAGGCGACAGCGATCCCCAAGCCTTAAGTAACTAATTAAATCTCAGGAGTCAATTTTAGGAGTAATTTTGGACAAATATTAACCTTAATTCTGACTGTGACGATTTTGTCGCGCGCATCTATATGTGTGCCGCACGAGCCTGCTAGGTATCAAGTCACCATTACGTAAATCTTGTCGCGAACCCCCTGCCGTCGAATGGCGAACCCCTAGTGTTCGCGACCCCACTTTGAGAAACCCTGATCTGCGCTATGTACCAAAGACAAGGTTAAGGCATAGCAACGAAAAGTAAATGCGTGTGTGTTAAATGGAACTTTTGTGTTTCTTTAATGCGAGACTAGTGTTCTACGATGTTGTTAATAAGGCTTGTCTGTTATGCAGTGTTAATAATAATGATATTAATTTATAATTGTGTTTAATTGTTATGTTTATTTATTTTAGTATTCAAAAGTGACAGCCCCGTGGCGCAGTTGACTAGATACCAGCTTGCGATAGGAAAGGGTGCGGGTTTAATCCTCGAAACGAGACAATATTTTTTTTATACACAATTATTTTTTTCGCGTCTGGGTGATTGTGAGACCGAAAATCGATCCGACCGACCGATCATAGTGGCTGATACCCACAACACAAGACTTGTATATTAGTGTGGCGGCAGAAATATGTATGCGACTGTTGGGTGAATTTATTATTTAAAAAAGTTATTCTGTTTATTATCACTTTTACGTTTCAAGAAGAAGTATTTGGTTGGAAGGTAGGCTAGACCTTGGGAAAGAAAAAAGGTTAAAAATTCTTAAAAAATTGAGTCCGGACCTAGCTGAAGCTCGCAAGTACAGCATACTTTAATGGTTTTATCTTCAAATTATACAATATATTTTAATATGTCATTTTTAACATTGTCACCTCATGCCATGGGACCAAACAGTCTAAAAAATCAATACATGACTAAAATATATCTTAGGTCTCCTATTCCGGGCGAGACTTTAGTTATTGGTATTAGGCTAGGCTGTGCCCCGAGGCACAAACCAAGTCTTACATCGTTGTTAGGTAGCAGTCATACTACGATTTCAGACTTATACTGAATAATCCTATTTACAATCTTGTATTCAGAACTATGTACTATGTATGTGACTGTTGGGATTATTTATTTATTTATCTAAGACACAGTGCAGGCCTTTTGTCTGTATCGCATTGTAGAAGCATGAGAGAGCAGTGCGCATATTTTGTTTCTCTCTTCCTCTCAAAGCCAGTAGATGACACATACATACATACATACATAACCTCACGCCTGTATTCCCCGACGGGGTAGGCAGAGATGCATTTCAGCACCCACATTTCGCCAGGTATGTATCAGTCCCACGTAATAGGGGGCGAGCGAGCCTATTGCCGTTCTTCGGGCACATCTCCAGACTCCGTGCTGTTACTGAGAATTTCCTAATGGAAAAACCCAATAACACTTTGCCCGACCCGGGAATCGAACCCAGGACCTCTAGATCGCACGGCACATACTTGTACCGCGAGACCACGAGGCAGTCACCAGTAGATGACACGTAATATAAATAAGTTTTACTTCAGTCGTATACCTAAAGCACACTCGTTTTTTTGTTAACTTGTGCAGCTCTCGCGAAGGTTTCAAATAACATTTCAAGTCGCATCGCAAACAAATCGATTTGTCTGCGTAACCGCGACGTGCCGTAAATACTGTTATGCGACGGCACATGTAATTGAATTCATCTCCACGGATCTCGTACAGTCGATACCATCGGTTTATTTATTTGGATAAATAAATAATAAATAAATACACCCAAGCAAGCCAAGCAGTGATGGCCTCGAGGTTTAGGCGCGTGGTCGAGAATTTCGGCGGTTGCAGGTTCAAACCCCAGGCACACACCTTGTATGTATTCACAATGAATTATCACTTGCTTTAACGGTGAAAGAAAACATCGTGATAAAACCTGCACACCTAAAAAGTTTTTAGGAATTTCTTAGGTGTGTAGTCCGCCAACCCGCACTAGGCCAGCGTGGTGGACTAAGGCCTAAACCCTCTCAGTTGTAGAGGACGCCCGTGCCCAGCAGTGGGACGTATTTGGGCTGATGATGATGAAATACACCCCATACATACATATTTCATTCAAAGATGCGAATCATGGGTCATAGATATCAGAAACGAAAAGACGAGAGAATTTTTAGTCTTACAAACACCCAGACGCGAAACAAATAATTGTAGGTTGAACAAACTTTGTCTCGGTGCAGGGATCAAAACCGCGGTCTCTCGTTTGACAATCTGGTGTCCAGCCAACTGCGTCACGGTGCTGTCAATTTATTTATATACTTTAAATTATCATAGAGAATTGTAGTTAAGTTGTGAGCAGAGGGTTGCTAATTGTAAGGTCTCTCAACAACATCATCATCATCAACCCATATGTGTCCCACTGCTGGGCACGGCGTTACTGCTAATATAAAAATTTGTTAGTTAAGCTGTTTGTCAAAGACATTAATTAATGTTAATATTTTAAGGTTTTATATGAATGAAAAATACTAAAGACGTCCCACTGCACGACAGCCCCGTGGCGCACTTGGCTAGATACCAGCTTGCGAAACGAGAGGTTGCGGGTTCGATCCCCCCGCACCGAGACAAATGTTGTGTGATCCACAATTATTTGTTTCAGGTCTGGGTGTTTGTGAGACCGAAAAGTGTCACGTAGTTTCTGATACCCACGACACAAGACTTGTATCTTAATGTGGGGTCAGAACTACGTATGTGACTGTTGGGTGTATTTATTATTATTATCTACTTTTGGACACGGGCCTCTTCTACAACTGAGAGCTTGGGCCTTTAGGGACGGGCACTAGTTTCAAATGATCATTGATTGTAGAACTTCAGTGTCGCCGAGTGTACTCTCGCTGTTTTGCATTTTGATCAAGCGTACTCTGTCAACCTGTCTAAGTTTTCGATCACGATCTTTTTACAACCTGTATAATAAGTTTTTCTAAAAAATAATAATATTAGTATTATATTACATAATACTCTCGCCTGTATATTTGTATAGATATATTATTCACCGGTTAAGTATTACACGTTTTAGTGTACCTGTTAAACCGTAAAATCTATGTGTCAATCCAGGGTGTTAGCTTCTTGCATACTAAATTTTATCAAAATTAGTCCAGCCGTTTAAGCGTAACACACTCACACACTTTTGCCTTTATAATATTAGTGTAGTAGATGGATGTATTTCCGTCAATCATAGTTTGAATACAAAACAATTTCCTCAATAAGATCCGAATAAATCTCATCACACATGGCATTTTCTACCCTTCCTTGGATTGATATTGACATATAAATCCTGGATACATAACGTAGTGTCTATTTTCATATTCGGAGAATTTATTGGTTTGTTGTCATGTCAAAAAAAGACATTTCGTGTTGCTGAGGGAGTTTCTTGCCGTTTCTCCTCCACAGCGATAACACGTTTCGAAGCGGCAATAGTTTAGTTTAAAATACCTTAAAATTGACGATTCAAAAGAACTTGTAAAAGTCTATTTGAATAAAGATAATTTGATTTTGACTCAAGCTACCTTTATCAGGTCGTCTGATCACCTTCAGCTGGACTATTCAACATAAAGAGATTTTTAAATTCGCTTTAGTAATTCCGGAGATAAGCGCGTTCTATTAAACAAACAAACTTCAGCTTTATAATATTTACTTTAGATTCTCGCCATAATAAAGTCATAAAGCAGGTGTGCGATTTTCTTTTAGAAAATTTACCCAATTTATTAATAAATGTAATATAATATGAAATAATGAAAGAATATTAACAAATATTGACGCAGACCGAAGCCAAATAACACCGCATTCAATCGAGGCATAGATGAAAATATATTACTGGGCTTACAAGAATGTTACGGGTGAAATTATTTTTGTAAATACAATTCCATTTTCTCTTTTATAAGTCATCATCATCATAGTCGTAATAGCCTCAATTTTCAGGTACGCAGTCAAGAGATTCGACGGTCGCGGATTCAAACTCCAGGCACACACCTTTGAGTTTTCGAAGCTATGTGTGTATTCAAAATGAATTATCACGTACTTTAACGGTGAAGGAAAACATCGTGATCGTGCAGGTTTACTGCACACCTAAAAGGTCTTAGAAATTTCCTAGGCGTGTAGTCCGCCAACCCGCACTAAGCCAGCGTTTTGGACTAAGGCCTAAAACCTCTCAGTTGTAAAGGTGGCTCGTGCCCAGCAGTGGGACGTATATGGGCTGATGATGATTATGCTATAAGGCTTGGGTTTGCCGCCTGAATCGGGAAAGACTTAATAGAGGTTTTCCACAAGGAACTTTTAAAAGATAAACAAATAAAGATACCCAAACGTCACATGCATAGATCTGACCCCCACTATGATACAAGTCTAGTGTCGTGGGTATCTAAAACTATAGAGATTTTTGGTTTCACGAACACCCAGGCCCGAAACAAATATTTGTGGATCACACAAACATTTGTGTCGGCACGGGAATTGATCCCGCGAACTCTCGTTTCAACTCAACAACAACTCAACCTGGAGACTACCCAACTGCGCCTCGGGGCTGTGCGAAAATGCGCCTTACAAAATAACGTCACTCCTTTTACATGAGATTTTAAACTTAACGAGTGGAATGTGGTTGCAGAAATTGCCTGTCCTTCACATGTATAAACGTAGACATACGTTAAAAATCTCAAGGAAATAGTCCATCCATCAGCCAATGATCTCCACAGTGACCTGTTGGAGGCAGCCTGCATCCAGCGACGTCCCGCGACCTTTACCAGGTCATCGGACCATCTTGTTGGTGGACGTCCTACGCTACGCTTCCCGCTACGTGGCCACCATTCCAGAACTATTTGGCTCAAGGAAATAGTGCTCCTTATTAAAAACCCTGCACGTGGAACTTTCTTGTTTACTTAAGCCTTAACTTCAAATGGATCGAAAAAGCTTTGAAAGCTCGCGTGGGTCAAGTTACGCTGGTGTTTAAACAGCGTGTAAAACCGCCATTCAAGTTGGACCTCTGGGTCTTTCATATATTCAAAAGCAGGCGGTAAGCCAGTTCAATATATTTTCCCCCGGGTGGCCGAGGCCCATTCATTCCTCTTATCTGCAGCGGCTGTAACATTGAACGAGATGAAATATACCTATTTTATGGAAAAAATACCCCGAAGGGGTAGGCAGAGATGCATTTCTGCACCCACATTTCGCCAGGTATGTATCAGTCCCACGTAATAGGGGGCGAGCCCATTGCCGTTTTTCGGGCACATTTCCAAACTCCGTGCTGTTACTGAGAATTTACTAATGGAAAAACCCAATAACACTTTGCCCGACCCGGGAATCGAACCCAGGACCTCTACATCGCACGGCACATACGTGTACCGCGAGACCACGAGGCAGTAAAACTTATAAATACGCCCAACAGTCACATAGTTCTTAGTTTACGCAACATGTTACATTTCTGAACGCACACATAAATATTTGACAACTAATAAATATGTCAATCCCTTTTTATTAACGTGCCTAAAGAAGTATACCTAACATGAAAAATATACCTATATATAAAATATTTTTTTAAAAGGTACACGTAATAAATTACTATTTTTTTTATTGCAGTGGCAAAGGAAGACAATGATACAATAGATAAAATACAATCCATTATTAAAATTAATATAGTTCTATAAGTCTAGAATGTGTTTTATAACTGCTAAACGGAATTAAAAAAAAAACAACTCAACTCACCTAAAAGTCCAACCTTAAGTCTTCCAGACCACAGCTGTTATTAAATACATCTACGTCATAGTGAGGGAAAGTTGACCTCTAGCAAAAACCCCAAGCCCTTAGAGAGAACATTAGACACTCGGCCGCTTTTTGTTAGACACTAATCCATTTCACAAACTGAATTCTGCCATTTTGCTATTCATTTGTTTGTAGAGTGCGCTACGCTTTTGTGTTGCCAAGTGAATTGTTTTATGATATTTTAAAGAGCGAAGAGTAGATTTTTTAAAAGACAATAAATATTACACTCACAAATTCCTATTTGATGCTGATCAAATTATTTATAACTCCAATCGAAATATTAAATTAGCTGACACAACTTTTAGCACGTCCAACCGAGCCGAAAGACGCGCCAAGAGTGACCGCGGGCACCTCCACCACTTCCGAGCATCCCCACCATCGTTACCCCCACCAAATGACTGCGCCATATCCCGTCATGGTGAGGTCACACTAGGCTCCGCCCCTTGATTAGGTAATATTTCTAATAATATATTTATGTTTGAAGTCCTTGTTTGAATGCATCTCAAGGCAATGTATGGGTACCGGGTTGATTAAAGTGTTTTTATTTTTTTGGATTAAGAAATTCTCAGCAGCCGCACGGAGTCTAGAAATTTTCCCGAAAACCGGCAATAGTCACGCATTTTTTCACGACTCGAACAAAATATTGCAATTGCAAGAACTCAGCCGGAAATTGTTCGCTGCTGCGAGGTCCTTAAGAAGGCTGCGGAATTTTCTGCCGATTCCAACGAAGATTGCCCTTGTTCAGACCCTTCTATTCCCTCTCCTTGATTATGGTGACGCTAGCTATCTCGATCTCACCGAAGCCCAGTTTGATAAACTTGAGAGACTTCAGAATTTCTGCATAAGGTTTATATTTGGCCTTCGCAAATATGACCATGTTTCCGAATTTCGAACTAAGCTCAAGTGGCTCTCTGTCCGCCATCGCCGGAATACTCGTATTCTTTCTCTCCTCTATTCTATCCTTTTTGTTCCTACTACTCCCCGTTATCTCAAGGCACGTTTTAACTTCCTAAGCGACACGCATTCAAGACCTTTGAGATCGCTGGAGAATTTGACGTTAAAAATTCCCAAGCATAGCACGTCATTCCTCAATAATTCTTTCACTGTTCATGCAGCTCGCTTGTGGAATGAACTGCCGTTATCAATAAGACAAGCTAAGTCACTACCTATTTTTAAAAGACTCATCAGAGTATTTTATTCACAAAAACAATCGTAGCTTTATTTTTTGTTTATATATTATAATGTAAACTGTGTTATGATTTTATTTACTTTGTTTTTTTTATCTGTTTTTCTCCGTTGATGAATTTTCCTTTTTTTTATTTCTTTTTTTGTAGTTAATGTACATCATTGTAGTTGTTTTTTTCGTTATAAGTGTCTTTGGATTACCCTTATCTTTTTACATGTCCTTTTTGCAAATTAGGTTGTCTGGAAGAAATCACAGTCAGTGATAAGACCGCCTATTGTCACTTAGTCCTAAGTATTCCTTTTTTTAATTTTGTTTTGTGTAATGTCCATGGTGTACAATAAAGTGTTTATAAATAAATAAATAAATAAAAATAACTAGTGAAGTGTGGGTACAGAAAAGCATGTCTGTTTAAACTTTCTAATAAAGTAAATAATGATAATTAGCACATAACATAAATTATTCCAATTTTTTTATTTTTATATTTATAATTGTTTTTCTTTGATTATTTTTTCACATAATGCAGTTATTATAACGCATTCATTCAACTGTCCACAGTGTGTCTTTTCATCAAAAGCAGTTCTCGTTAAGCCGAGTCAGAAATCTTGACGCTGAGACCATTCTGGCGTGAGGCCAAGCGTGGAAATCTATTGTCTTTTAATAGGTTTTTATGGAATAAAAACCAGTAGTGTAGAATTTCAATGTTGAATATAAAATGGATTCGACAAACGTTTTAGCTGATGGTACCTTATGACAGTGCGGTTGATGTAGTTTTGCCAGAACATTTGAGACTGAAACCCGAATGCACATCTAAAGGTTCTTGTGAATGTTTATTTATATTAATACACACAACAAAAATAGTTAAAGTTCGTCATCAGCCCATATACGTCTTACTGTTGGGCACGAGCCTCCTCTACAACTGAGAGGGTTTTGGCCTTAGTCCACCACGCTGGCCTATTACGGGTTGGCGGACTACACACCTAAGAAATTGCTAAGAACTTAGGTATGCAGGTTTCAACACGATGTTTTCCTTCACCGTTAAAGTGATAATTCATTGTGAATACACACATAACTTCGAAAAGTCAGAGGTGTGTGCCTAGGGTTTGAATCAGCTATCGTCGAGATTCTCGACCGCGTGTCTAAGCCTCGAGGCCATCACGACTTAAGACATGTCCGTAGCTAAGACTACGACAGGACCTCAGCAGAAAACTAAACAATTAGTGCGCCGTCGCTGTGAATATGTTTAATTAAGACAGTTTGTATAATAAAAGCTCTTTTCTTAGCTTTACACACGCAGAGCTTTGAGGACCCGTGGGCGGACCTTTCCTTTTCACTTTTATTTAGTTAAGGCTAGGGCTGGCGAGTTGCGGTTATTTAATAGACTTAATGGACGTTCTAGTGTTGGCAAACTTTGCTTTTATTTCTATTTTCTTAAAAGATAAATAGGTACCAGTGGAGGTACTTCCATAGAAGCCCAAAAGCTCAGTTTGCCTTTCGAAATTCCGAATAGTAATCTATAAGCCTTAAATATTAATTTAACAAAAGCAATTTGTCATGTAAATGAAAATATCTTGACCTCACAATAAACAATTATAAACTAGACATTACACCATTATCATGTAACGCTTTTAGGTTCCTATAAAAGTACCGCCACTGATAAATACACCTAATAGTCACATAGGTCATTCTTACTCCACACTAAGGTGCTAAGTCTTGTGTAGTGTGTATCTATAAGAGATTTTTTAGTCTCATTAACCCCCAAACCTGAAACAAATATTTGTGGATCACATAAACTTTTCTTTCTCAGCGGCTCCTCGTTTCACAAGATGGTGTTTAGCTACGCCACGGAGACAGTTTGATAACTGATAACTTTATACAAACATTTCCTCTTTTATAATATCTTTAGTACCTATATAGGTAAAAGATTCATGCAGTCGTGATGGCCTCGAGGTTATCGACGAATTTTCATCAGCCCATATACGTCCCACTGCTGGGCACGGGCCTCCTCTACAACTGAGAGGGTTTTAGGCCTTAGTCCACCACGCTGGCCTAGTACGGGTTGGCGGACTACACACCTAAGAAATTCCTGAGAACTTTTAGGTGTGCAGGTTTTATCACGATGTTTTCCTTCACCGTTAAAGTACGTGATAATTCTTTGCGAATACACACATAACTTCGAAAAGTCAGAGGTGTGTGCCTGGGATTTGAACCCGCGACCGTCGAGATTCTCGACCACGCGCCTAAACCTCGAGGCCATCACTGCTTGGCTTGCTTGGGTGTATTTATTTATTATTTATTTATCCAAATAAATAAACCGACGAATATCGAGGAATATCGACGGTCGCGGGTTCAAACCCCAGGCACACACCCCTGACTTTTCGAAGTTATGTGTGTATTCACAATGAATTATCACGTAGTTTAACGGTGAAGGAAAACATCGTGATAAAACCTGCACACCTAAAAGTTCTTTGGAATTTCTTATGTGTGTAGTCCGCCAAGCCGCACTAGGCCAGCGTGGTGGACTTAGGCCTAAACCCTCTCAGTTGTAGAGGAGGCCCGTGCCCAGCAGTGGGACGTATATGGGCTAATGATGAATGATGATGATGAAAAGATTCATTGATAGCTGATTCAGATCGATTCTTTGGGATAAAATGTAGCCTATGTCTTAATCCAGGACACCAGCTACCACTATATCAAACTTCATTAAAATCACCCCAGCTATTTGAGCGTGAAGAAGTGATAAACACACTTACAAATTTTCGTCTTTACATCAGTGTTATGGATTCAAACTGTTCAAATATAAGTGAGCAAGGTCACCGACCTTATGTTGTCTTAACGCCACATAATTCCTTAACAATGTCCCTAATGCATTGTTAGTGTGGAATTAACTTGAGGTCCCCGTCCGCCTCCGTCCTGCCGTTTGTTCTATCTTTGTACTTTATCTTAATACGTTTCAGATATTGGACTTAAATTGTGATTAATGCTGATTTATCTTTCATTTCCGTTCTCTTGATACACTAGCTTTACTTAATTTAGGAGGCACACTTTAAGAACCTTTTTTACCTAGTTTTTTTTATCATCATCATGAGCCCATTTACGTCCCACTGCTGGGCAGGGGCCTCTTCTACAACTGAGGGGGTTTAGGCCTTAGCGACGCTGGACTAGTGTGGGTTGGCGGACTACACATCTAAGAAATTCCCTAGAACTTTCAGGTGGTTTCCTGTCTGTTCGTCACAAACTCAAAAACTACTTAACCGATTCGACTAACTTTCGGTATGGAGATAAACAAGACCTATGTCTAATCCTTCGGGGAATATAGTTTATTTTCGTATGAAAATAAGACCTTGTGACCTTGCGCTCGAGCGGAGCGGGGTAAAAAGATAGTATCTACTTTAAACACCACAAATTGTTTAAGCTGATATACCTAAACGAGAAAAAATATATATCTTGTAAATAAAAAGCTGTGCAATAACTGAGTCACGACCGTGAAGTTTCCACGAAACACTCCGAGATGGTCTTTATCGGACTTATCGATCGTTTTTCTTATGAAATTACCTTTTAACAGCAAATAAACAATCCTCTTCTATTTGCTTTGATATTTCTTATGGAAAAAATATTTTCTTTTTACTTCATAAGTCGGAAAGTAAATTTATTAAGTGTGCTGCGCTTTTAAGGTATTTTTATACAAGAAAATACCGGCCGTTACTATGGTTGCGAGGGGTATTGGAGCAAGAGCCCGCGACGGCCAGACCTTCCTTATTTTATAAAAGCTGAAAGTTTGTCTGGTAGGGGGTAGGAACCGTCAAAAGTGTCCGGCAATGGAAAACGTGATTTGTAATGTTGTTCTGAAGAAAATATATAAAAAAATGAGCGTTAAGGAAAGCGTATAGGGTCCTATTTTATACACCTTTATTTCCTGTTAGCTGCCCAAGTAACCGCAACCCAAATTTGATACTCGCTGGGCGTAGTTACCTGTGTTGGAGACATACACAGACAAACTTTCAGCTTTTATAAAATAAGGAAGGTCTGGCCGTCGCGGGCTCTTGGGCTATATGGTTGAGAGATGGCTGACACATGCGTCATACTCGTTAACGGGTGCTGTTTGTGTAGACTGGTCTGCCTGATTTGCTTATTTGCATTTATAAACTTTTAACCTGGTTAAATGTCAGTTTCTCTATTTAAGATGACTATGTTATTCACATATTTAATACAACATTCTGTGATTGTATTAAGGCAGTGATGGCCTCGAGGTTTAGGCGCGCGGTCGAGAATTTCGGCGGT
This sequence comes from Hemaris fuciformis, assembly GCA_907164795.1. NCBI lineage: Eukaryota > Metazoa > Arthropoda > Insecta > Lepidoptera > Sphingidae > Hemaris > Hemaris fuciformis. The sequence goes on along the minus strand of OU015455.1, from coordinate 3,926,939 downwards.
CGCAGGTTCAAACCCCAGGCACACACCTCTGACTTTTCGAAGTTATGTGTGTATTCACAATGAATTATCACTTGCTTTAACGGTGAAGGAAAACATCGTGATAAAACCTGCACACCTAAAAGTTCTTAGGAATTTCTTAGGTGTGTAGTCCGCCAACCCGCACTAGGCCAGCGTGGTGGACTAAGGCCTAAACCCTCTCAGTTGTAGAGGAGGCCCGTGCCCAGCAGTGGGACGTATTTGGGCTGATGATGATGATGATGATTAATGAGCTGCTCTAATTCGGGAAATTTAGTCTTTGTATCAATATTGTAAACTATCTCTTGATTGGAAAAGCGCAACACTAGAGTTTCTTGCCCGTTATTCTCTAGTGATGACTGCCTTCCGAACAGGGTGGTAAATTTTGAAATGACTGAATCTAAGTGATGTATTTGACATTTTATAGTTTCAATAAATATTATTTCATTTCATTATTATCAAGTAAATTCAGCAAAACATTCGTATGATTACGGCTGTATCGCTTAATGGGTAAATTGAGATGTATTTCTAAATTGATATTGCACTAGATGTATTTTAGGTCCCGCGTGGTCGGATTATAATTACATAATGGGCAAATTAATTAAGTGGAAGTGGGCCGGCCATGGCTGCCGATGGACAGACAGCCGGTGGAGCAGTCAAGTGTTGGTGTGGAGACCACGCTTAGGCAGACGTATTAAGGGACGTCCTGCAGCACGATGGTCCGACGACTTGAGAAAGGTGACGGGAAGCTGATGGTAAGCGCTTACTTGGGGAGGCCTACGTTCAGCAGTGGACGATAGGCTGAGTAATATAATAAATAAAAACGACTTATAAAGCTAGTCGGGAAACGAACCCAGGGCCTAGTGATTGCATGTCACAAACTTATTGATTACAAGGAAGATAAAATAAGTTTAATACAAACATTGTTAATAACTATTATTGTATCAACCCGCATTACGAGTATATTAGTCTCATTGATAGGATCTGGGCTTCTGTGCGATTTTTGTGGTCTTAGTCAACAATGTGGACTAATGCAATTCATTCATTCATCATCAGCCCATATACGTCCCACTGCTGGGCACGGGCCTCCTCTACCATTGAGAGGGTGTAGGCCTTAGTCCACCACGCTGGCCTAGTGCGGGTTGGCGGACTATACACCTAAGAAATTCCTAAGAAGTTTTAGGTGTGCAGGTTTCATCACGATGTTTTCCTTCACCGTTATTACTACACAGACTAATGCAATAGTAGGCAATTAATTATATCTTGAATAAATAATTATATCTCACTTATAAATTTTCTAGGTAAATATTTATTTGGAATTAAATCAGCTATCTGCCAGTGAAAGTCCCGCAAAAATTGGTCTACCCGTTTCAGAGATTAGCCGGAACAAACAGGCAGACAGTCAAAAATTGTAAAAAACGTTATTTTGGTATATGTACCGTGTATACATCCATATGCATTTATTAAAAAGCGTTTATTTCAATATCACAAACAGACACTCCAATTTTATTTATTTGTATAGATAAAACAATTATTCCATAATCCTCTTCAACTTAAGACATTTAATTCCGTCGGTGTTTATCTTCAAAACAACTGACACTCAAAGATATCCCTAAACTTGGCAGAAACTTTTTGTTTTAAAAGCATTCAATGTAAAATTGTTTATTCAGTTCAATTTATATAGGAATATACATATTTTTTGTATAGGAGGCCCGTGCCCAGCAGTGGGCGTATGTATGTATGTATATGGGCCGATGATGAAGACTATGATGATGAGTTCAATTTAAGAACTCTTCAGATAGAGTTTTTCAACCTGATCCCTAATTTATAATAATAGTACATAGATTAATATATGGGTAATGCAACAGCCCGAACAGACTTATTTGGACGAAAGGCCAATTTTTAAACACTTTTTAACACTATCTGCGATTGTATCAAAATATAAACAAAACACATCGAGTCTGTCAACGAGCCTATCAAAGTTTCACCTGATTGGTACACTATTGCCATCTGTTTATAGTACTGATGGCGATGGTGAAGGAAAACATCGTGAGGAAACCTGCACGCCTAAAATAAGGAAATTCTTAGGTGTGTAGTCCACCGCACTAGACCAACGTGGTTGACTAAGGATTAAACCCTCTCAGTTGTAGACGAAGCCCGAGACCTAATAAATAGTATTTTTCATTATTATACCCTCTGATACTGTCGAAAGTCACCGCGTTCGATTCCCAGGTCGGAAAAAATTTTATTGTTTTTATTATTTTTATTACTGTAGCAGTGCGGCGTCTAAATACGTGCCCGAAAAATAGACCCCTATTTCTTAAAATTTTTGATAGTTGTGTTACTCAAAACACAACTATCTTAAAGTCAAAGTCAAAGTCAAATTATCTTTATTCAAATAGACTTCTACAAGTTCTTTTGAATCGTCAATTTTACACTTTTTAATATTTTTTAACTAACTTACTACTGTCTACTACTACTAACTACTAACTTAATGTATATATATATGTCTTATTATTTACCTATCAAAATATATTTCCCTGAGTAATACATCAAGAACTGCTTTCAGTCAGCCAGTGAAGCGGAAAGTCATGATTATCGATGTGGCAAGCTATCAATCGTCGTAAACCGTTGCCATATTTTGATGGATTAATGCCAGAACATTCGAGAACGCCTTGTATGTAGAACACAAGCTTTGGCTTTAAACTCCTATATAACGTATAGCCAAGTGGCATTTAATAGTTTTTTTTTAATCTTTATTTATTTAGGGGTTTTTATCCAACAAGGATATGTCAACCCCATCATACCTTGTACCTTATTCTACTAAATTAACTATTATAAATACTTAAACTATCTTAAATTAACTAAGTGACAAATTTTCTTTGATAAATTTGAACTAGGATTACATAAAATAAACCTACATCTAAAATATTAATACTAAATTCAGCAAACAATGATTCACGTTCTTTTTTATTTATTTTACATTCTAATAGTATAATTATGTTGGATATCTTCTATTTTATTACACGTTAAGCAGATTGGAGAGTTTTCCTTTTTAATCATGTGGGCATAATTTGCTGTTGGAAAATGCCCAGAACGGAGTCTGAACGCTAACTTTACATAGTTTCTGTTAAGGTTACTGTCAAACCATGTTTTTTTGGGGGGGCATTGTGAATAGCTCTGTACCAAACGCCTATAGTTGTAGATATTTCTAAATATAAAATGTTGTTTCCATTTTTCATAGCACATCAATTTAAATTTTGGTAAAATTTCATAATAGTCCGGTAAATAATTTATTGATGTGCCATTTAAAGCCGCATTTAGTTATAGGACAGATACAGACAGTTTATAAAAGATTTGTTGCAAAATTGAAGTAGTCTGGAGAAATGTTATTAGTTCGAATTGTGATGTTTCTTCAGCCAATATTGTTTTTTTTTGGGGGGGGGGGGGATTACGAGACTATTGTGTAGTACTTTGACAGCCCCGTAGCGCAGTTGGCTAGAAACCAGCTTGCGAAACGAGAGACCGCGGGTTCGATCGCCGCACCGAGACAAACGTTTGTGTGATCCACAAATATTCGTTTCAGGTCTGGGTGTTTGTGAGACCGAAAAGTCTTGTAGTTTCTGATATCCACGATACAGGACTTTTATCCTAGTGTAGGGTCAGAAGTATCTATGTGACTGTTGGGTGTATTTGTTTTTAATTTTTATTTTACTAAATACGGGTTTTCTCTTTAGTTAAGAGGGGTAAAACCTAAGTAGACACGCACTAGGGATTTAGTTATTCATTTTATAGTATCTGGCTTTGATGACGGTGACCTCTCGTTGGCTGCCATGCGGTTTGACAGTAAATAAACACAAATGTACTTATAAATGAATAGGAAGGCCAAATAGGCGTGTACGCCTTGCCAAAACTATGCCCTATATTCTATACTTTTATAAGCATATTTATTACAAGAGACTCGTTCGGATATATAATAATAATATGCTTTATTGTGCGGTTCATAATCAGCCCATATATGTCCCACAGCTGGGCACGGGCCTCCTTACCAACTCAGAGGGTTTAGGGTTGGCGGACATATTGTGCGGTTAAAGTGTAATAAATAAACATACGCAAATAAATATACATAACATGCAGTGATGGCCTCGAGCTTTAGGCACGCGGTTGAGAATCTCGACGGTCGCGGGTCAAACCCCAGGCACACACCTTTGACTTTTCGGAGTTATGTGTGTATTCATAATGAATTATCACGTACTTTAACGGTGAAGAAAACATCCTGCACACCTAAAAAGTTCTCAGGAATTTCTTAGGTGTGTAGTCCGCCAACCCGTACTAGGCCAGCGTGGTGGACTAAGGCCTAAACCCTCTTAGATGCAGAGGAGGCCCGTGCCCAGCAGTGGGACGTATATGGGCTGATGATGCATCACATACATACATACATAAACTCACGCCTGTATTCCCCGAAGGGGTAGGCAGAGGTGCATTTCTGCACCCACATTTCGCCAAGTATGTATCAGTCCCACGTAATTGGGGGCGAGCCTATTGCCGTTTTTCGGGCACATTTCCAGACTCCGTGCTGTTACGGAAATTTTCCTTATGGAAAAAACCCAATAACACTTTGCCCGACCCAGGAATCGAACCCAGGACCTCTAGATCGCACGGCATATACTTGTACCGCGAGACCACGAGGCAGTCAATGGGCTGATGATGATGATGATGAAATAAACATAAAGTAGTGTGGCTTTTTAATAACTGACAATGACATTATCCACGGGTAAACTTACCCGTGGAGCGTTAATTGCGTTTTGTTTCGCCACTTGTATTTTTTGTGTGAGGGTGAAACATCATAGTTCAATATTTTGTCCCTCGTTTTGTTGTGGAGGGAAGTCGATAACTCCTTGTTTCCAACTCTCCCTTTATATCTGTTTTCTGATTAATTTCGTTGCGGGATCACGACAAATTAGGTTCCCTTAGATTCGCTGAGCTTCAGTGCTCGGTGTCATTACTGTGCGTGCCGCTGTTGATCCTGTAGGGTTCCAGTGGCGGGTGTGTGGTGGGATAGGGCTTCACTTCAATTCTTTTTTGATGATAAATGACAATATAAAAGCTAAAATGGGATATTATATTGTAAGAAACACCATCCAGAAATGATAACGCAATCTTGTAACTACTTACTTTATTTTTGATACATAATCAGTGGCCTCGAGGTTTAGGTGCGCGGTCGAGAATTTCGGCGGTCGCAGGTTCAAACCCCAGGCACACACCTCTGACTTTTCGAAGTTATGTGTGTATTCACAATGAATTATCACTTGCTTTAACGGTGAAGGAAAACATCGTGATAAAACCTGCACACCTAAAAAGTTCTTAGGAATTTCTTAGGTGTGTAGTCCGCCAACCCGCACTAGGCCAGCGTGGTGGACTAAGGCCTAAACCCTCTCAGTTGTAGAGGAGGCCCGTGCCCAGCAGTTGGACGTATTTGGGCTGATGATGATGATGATGATGACATAATCAGTCGATTATTATACTGTCTGCCCCGTGGTCTCGCGGCACAAGTATGTGCCGTGCGATCTAGGGGTCCTGGGTTCGATTCCCGGGTCGGGCAAAGTGTTATTGGGTTTTTTCATTAGGAAATTCTCAGTAGCAGCACGGAGTCTGGAATTGTGCCCGAAAACCGGCAATAGGCTCGCCCCCTATTACGTGGGACTTATAAATACCCGGCGAAATGTGGATGCAAAAATGCACCTCTGCCTACTCCTTCGGGGAATACAGGCGTGAGGTTGTGTATTTATGTATTATACTGTGTAAACGTCGTAAACTTTTCCACACAATTTTCAGTTCGGAATTTAACAAACGTCCGGTACCGAATGATCCAATCTGTCAGTGTTGCCAATATTAATCGCCTCCTTCCACCAACCCCCACTTTAAAATCCATAGCAACATTTTTATTATTATTGTCAAATTATGATTTACCCACATTTTATTAATATTTACACAAAATAATAATATTACAAATGAAACCTTACAATATTCTATCCCGAAATTTATTTGTGGCAAGACGTTTGTATAGAAATCCAATATAATAATAATAATATAATAAATACACCCAACAGTCACACACATAGTTCTGACCCCACATTAGGATACAAGTCCTGTGTCGTGAGTATCAGAAACTATGAGAGACTTTTCGGTCTCACAAACACCCAGACCCGAAACAAATATTTGTGGATCACACAAACATTTGTCTCGGTGCGGGGATCGAACCCGCGGCCTCTCGTTTCGCGAGCTGGTGTCTAGCCAACTGCGCCACGGGGCTGTCATATCTTCAACAGTCTGCATTAGTGATTAATTATTCATTGTTTAAAGTAAAATTAATGGCACACACTATTCAAAGGATCCGCTAAAAGAGTAGGTCGCGACTCATTATGGCACAATGGCGGGGTTGAAATTAATTTCACTTTAATCTAACAAAAGATACGCTGTCTCATGTGCGAGCTTTCAGCTGGGGAAATTCTTCGTACGTGTGCTGTGACGATGCATATCTATGGATTTTATATACAGGTTGTTTTCAGACTGTGATCGGAAACTAAGGCAGGTAATAGCCACGGTGATTACAACCACATTGCACAGTGAACCGCCTAGAACAAGCTAGCTGGACAAAACTCACTTTCAAAATTCTTAGAAATGACATTAATTAGTGGTAAACAACCCCTTATAGGGTTCAATTCCAGGAAATGTTTATGTCACACATTCCAAATCGATGAGTCATTGGACGTTAAATGTAAGGGTTAATTTATTTTCATTTGAAGTGCTTCATCAGTTGCATTTTTGCTGCACTTTTGAAAACATCTCCTGAAGTTAAAAGTGGCTATAGTAACATTTTTTGTGATGGATATTTCTCTTGAAGGTGTGTATTTTGATATTATTAATTATTACAACCAAATATTTATCTCAGATTTTAGAAATTTGTTTTCGAATAATATGTAAAATTTAAGTAAAATTTTAGATTTTCTTTTCTATTTCAAAGAGTGTAACTTTTTGTACCCACGTGTACCCGCTCTGATTTTTTTTCTATATTATAGCTCAATTATGTAGCTATACATTAATGCCTAATTTAAATCCCGAAACAATATGCAACAGTTTTTTTTTTCTTTATTTCAGAACTTATCGTTTCTATGCCCAAAATTGAATTATTTGAAGAATGGCTCAAATACGGCAAAAATGAGAGAAATTCACGTCTGTTTGATTTTATTTTGATGAAATTTAGTTTAACGGATATACCTGAAGAGTCATTGAGGGACCTCCGTATGCAGATAGCGAGAATTTCCTCAAAGTTTGCGGAAAAATGGGTGTCCACAAAGATGACGAAGGAACGGTTTTTAATGAAACAGGAGAGTTGGTTGGCTTCAGAAGTCAAATTTATATTGAACGTAGAATGCTCGAGAGCTTCCACTTCAAGTGATGTGCGGCAAGCAGGCGGTCGACCAAAGAAGCAATTCGATGAGTCATCGTATAAGACAAAAAAACGTTACGTAGCTGACCTTGTGCAATCACGAAGTGCCAGCGAATTAACAACAGCTGCGGAAGTAGCCATTCGTTTATCTGGTAAGCGGAAAATTGCCAAAACTTTGAGGGAAATAAGTGAAAGTCCCGACCGCAGCATTAGTGCGTTTAAAAGTAACGTGTGTGCTGACGGTGCCAGGCAGTTAACGAGTGACGGAGCTTTAGCTTATTATATAGATTACCTGTAAAAAAAAACAGATAAATTGCCATCCGAAGTTTTAAAATTAATAGTTCCGCCTGCAGTGACCCCTTCACGCGTATCAAGTAATTTACATCGCAATGCGGAAGATTACTTGATTAACGATTCTTCTTCCAGTGAATCGTCAGATGAGGACTATTTTTTTTTACTATAAGTATAGTAAATGTAAATGGCCTATGTCCAGCAGTGGACTGCGATAAGCTGATTGATTGATAGGAAATGTTAAACATTTTTTTTTGTTTGTAAATTTTACGTTTATTGTGTTTAGTTATATAACATTTAATATAAATAGTTTGTATATAGTAAGATACCTAGATAGTTTTTAAGATTTAAAAAAAAAAAAAAATTTCATTATTGGAAATATACTTTGCTTAGTACATACAAACACAGTTTTTTTATTTCTTCCAAGTATTTTAAGCACTGATTGACTTATAAAATATCATAATCTTGTATGATACGCCAGTAGAAAGCCCTAAATTATAATAAATAGTTTTGTCCAGCTAGCTTGTTCTAGGCGGTTCACTGTGCATTGGCGTGAAATCCGACAAAAATCAATATGTTGACGTTTTCCTGTGATTGTTAGGATTTTCAACTCCGTTAACCCATTTAATATCTTACAATTAAATGGATGTGGTTGTAGGAAAAACGTATTTTTTTTATTTTTTTGTCGGTTTTTTTTTAACGTCAGGTAATAATCGTGTGTGTAATCACCGCAGCTATTATCTGCCTTAATTTCCGATCACGGTCTGAATACATCCTGTATCCCGCACCGAGACAAATGTGTATTCCATGAATATTTGTTTCGGGTCTGGGTGTTTGTGAGACCGAAAAGTCTCTCGTAGTCTCTGATACCCACGACACAGGACTTGTATCCTAGTGTGGGGTCAGAACTATGTGTGTGACTGTTGGGCGTATTTATTTAGAAACACTAACGTCTATAAAGACAATAGTAGTCTACAATATTTTCACAAGTTATACATTTAAGACTAGTCCACTCAATAAAGATTTCACCTTACTACCGCAAACACCTCGACTTTCCTAGTTATTCCATATCAGAAAATACATACACACTACGAGCCCTTACCGCCGTTTTAGCGTAACCGACAAAAACCAAATTTTACAGGAGAAGGTTTTTTTTAAATATTTTTAAACAGAAATGTGCCAGTAAATTAAAATTTTACATACATGAATAATTTTTAGATATTTACATATATAAATGAAAAATAAACAAAAATAATTAATATTTAAGCTATTTATGGCGCTTACATTATTTTTGCTGTCATAAACCAAGGTTATTTTGGCGTTTACGATAACAATATCTGTTAACATTACTATGTTTAAGAAACTCTATTTGATAAATAAATATACATTTTAAATAGGTTTTAAATGAAATAATATATAATAACGATTTACAGCCTTAACGAAACTTTTTACTGAGAATAAATTAGGGGCCATTCAAGTATTACGTAAGCCCTAGGGGGGGGGGGGGGGGGGGGTTATTCCATTTGCTTATTTCTTTTTCGGACTTTTTTCTGCCTCGTGGTCTCGCGGTACAAGTATGTGCCGAGCGATCTAGAGGTCCTGGGTTTGATTCCCGGGTCGGGCAAAGTGTTATTGGGTTTTTCCATTAGGAAATTCTCAGTAGCAGCACGGAGTCTGGAATTGTGCCCGAAAAATGGCAATAGGCTCGCCCCCTATTACGTGGGACTGATACATACCTGGCGAAATGTGGGTACAGAACTGCCTACCCCTTCGTGGAATACAGGCGTGAGTTTATGTATGTATGTATGTATGTACTTTCTACAAAATTTATTTCCGATTTCTTGAATAAAAAAAAGAAACTAGAACAGATGAAAAAATATGTATACTAATGCTTGCGTCAGTGATGGCCTCGAGGTTTAGGCACGCGGTCGAGAATTTTGGCGGTCGCAGGTTCAAACCCCAGGCACACACCTCTGACTTTTCAAAGTTATGTGTGTATTCACAATGAATTATCACTTGCTTTAACGGTGAAGGAAAACATCGTGATAAAACCTGCACACCTAAAAGTTCTTAGGAATTTCTTAGGTGTGTAGTCCGCCAACCCGCACTAGGCCAGCGTGGTGGACTAAGGCCTAAACCCTCTCAGTTGTAGAGGAGGCCCGAGCCCAGCAGTGGGACGTAATTGGACTGATGATGATGATGATGATGATGCTTACGTAGGCATATGAGGTAGGCGTTTGCTGACTTGGGGGACGGGGGGGTTAATAATTGTGAGAAATTTGCTTACGTAATACTTGAACTTCCTCTAAAGGATTAAATTGTCACAAAATAGTACTCGTGTCGAACAAGCAACACTGCGAAGTCTTCATAAAATAGCAATTTGTACTCCTTCATATTTCTATTCATAAAAGTCTTGTCATGATTCATTTATCGTAGCGCATATCATATGAATTCGGACATAGATATAGAGTAGGTTACATATCGTATAAAGTTGGTTGTTAACTACGATTTGCCTCTTGGTCTTGGCATAAGTATGTGCCGTGCGATCTAGCGGTTCCAGATTCGATTCCAGTCGGGCAAAGTGTTATTTGGGTTTTTCCATTTGAAAATTCTTAGTTGCAGAGCGGAGTCTGGATATGTGGGCGAAAAACGGCAATAGACTCGTACCCTATTACATGGGACTGATACATACTTAATGAAAACTGAAATTAGGGAAAGCCTCGAGATTTAGGCGCGCGATCAAGAATCTCGGCGGTCACTGATTCAAACCCCAAGCACACACCTCTGACTTTTCGAAGTTATGTCTGTTTTCGCAATAAATTATCAAGTACTTTGATTGTGAAGGAAAACATCGTGAAGAAACCTGCGCACCTAAAAGTTCTTAAGAATTTCTTAGGTGTGTAGTCCACCAACTCGCATTAGGCCAGCGTGGTGGACTAAGACCTAACCCCTCTCAGTTGTAGAGTAGGCCCGGGCCCAGCAGCGGGACGTATATGGTCTGATGATGATACATACTTGGCGAAATGTGGGCGAAGAAATACACCTGTGCCTTTTAGCCCTTTACTTACACCCCAACGAAAGACAAGATACGGCCACGACCTACATACTTGCGGTGTTGCTATAGCTTCTACACCGTATATATCGTGGTTTCTATCTGGGCGGATTCAAGCCAGTACTTCGATAGAAACCCAAAAGCCCAGCTAGCCTTTCAAAATCCCAAATAATAATTTTTAAGCTTTAAATATTTATTTTAAAAAAGCAAATTGGCATATAAATGAGAATATCCTGACTCCACAATAAACAATTATAAACAAGACATTAACCAATAACTTTTGGACTTCTATGGAAGTACCGCCACTGATTCAAGCATTCTGTTATAAACGGCTCCACTTCTAGCGGTATCTAACTTCATATATCTGTGAAAGCGACCCACGCCGTGTCTATTTTGTGCCACAGAATGGAAGCTACGGCCGCTCCGCAAATTCTATTGTTACCTCCATTCATATGATTTACTTATAGTACGTATACATTGAAAAGGTCGAGTTCTGTTTAAGATTGCAGTGTTTTCGTCCGCCTCATTTAGTATTATAGTGTTGAGTGAAATGGACGTCGCTTGCTACTTTATGCTCTCTTTGGACAATCAATTGTGGCCTCGAAATTTAGGCGCACAGTCGATTTGAAAAATCCAAAATTATGTGTGTATTTACAATGAATTATCACGTATTTTAACGGTGAAGGAAAACATCGTAAAGAAAGCTGTACATCTATTTTTTAAAGAATTTCTTAGGTGTGTATTCCATATCCACACAAGGCCAGTATGGTGGACTAAGACCTGACCCCCCTCTCATTTGTATAGGAGGACCGCGCCCAGCATTGGGACGAATATGGACTGAGCTTTATTTATTGAAGGAAACTTTATGTCCGCAAAAATAACTACTACCTTATAACTAGCCATAGTAACCCATGGAAATATACCATGGATAAAGCTTAGTCCATCCGACGACAGGCCAGCAAAATTGTGTCAACTGATGAGAGGTAATCGTTATTGTTTCTGACCAGACGACGGTCTATACTCTAAGTGGACCGCACTGTTCTCACATTTGGTCACTTTGCAGTGCCAGTATCAAGCTCATGCAGACATCTTCAAAACTGGATATCCACAGCCCGATTCTGGTAATTCTTAGACATTCCAGGCCTTATCATAATGGACAATTGTCTCGTATTCTTGTCTCTGTGACAAATAAATAGCTTCTAAATTAATTTCTTCCTTTCTATAGTATTAATATTTGTACCTAATAGAGGACAAACAAAAAGCCTACTGACTTTTTAAAAGAAGCTGATATTTTAACGCGAGGATTTTCGATTGAAAATTAGGGTGGTTTTTGAGATATTAAATCTAAATAAGGTGAAAAAATAAATATTTCTGGTCTATAACACCAGCTAAATCCGATGAAATTTTGAAATTTAATTACAAATTCAATATCAAAATAACACAAAATGAAATATTAGGAATGACAGAATCAAATATTCATTTTCACTGAAAGGCCAATTGGATATAATTTATTCAAGCTCTTAAACCTTCACTGTGTAATGGATGGCAATTAAATTACAAGAGAAATCATATTTCTCTTGGCCTTCGTCAATTTGTGACGAACGGTGAATAATCTTATACAATTATTTGAAGTAGATGACGGCTACATTATTTCGAAATGTGGTTTACAGAGATTTAGCTTAAAGTTCATAATACATTTTTTATCAACTGAATTTTAAGTAGTGAAGGCTACCTCCGATTTCTTATACAAATTTTAAAATTCGTATTTTAAATATTTTAATATTATTAACTTTTATTATTGTTTAAAATCAGTACGCCTACCTAGCGTCCGTTTTGTCACTTGGTCCCTTTATTGAAAACCAGCGCTGCAATACCGTGTAAGCGGAATTGCAGCACACAACTGAATGAAGGGATCATTGTTGGCTATGTAAATTGTATTTACTAATTGTTTGGTTGTTTGTTCTTTGTATCTGTTTTTCCTATAGCCAACAATAAAACTTTTTTTCTTTCTTTCTTTCTTTCTTTCTCAATCGCAAAGAAACAAATAAATGCAATTTCAATTAAAAAAGCACGAAAAATCATATAAAAACTTACATATTAAGTATTTGAATTGAAACATAACTATACAAGTCGATATGCACGTATTCATTAGTCAAATAGTGCTTTATCCTGCTCTAACAAAAGACTACTCTGTCTATAAGAAGAGAGACAGAACATTCAGTTCAAAAAAACCTCATAACAGCATCTAAATGCAATGACATACGCAATAAAATCAGAGCTAAGCGCCCTTAAAGTATGGCAGACGGCCAAATTGGCAACACGATGCTTGACTCCAAAAGCAATAGCCAACGTTGGAGCCAACCACCAAACAGTTATACTTGGATCGCTGCCACTACTATGCCCATTTACTAAGACTTTGATGTATAGGTCTTTTATGGAGTGTACTTACACGCAACTTACGCATTTTAGCGTAACACATGAAAAGTTATAGGGAATTCGTAAATTGTCAAAGCTTTTTATAGACGAAAGGAATAGAAATATGGGGTTTTATTAATCATATGTTTTGGTCTACTTAGTTACGTAGATAACTTCAATTACTCTAGAAAAGGTGGAAGTTTAAGATCGTTATAAAATTATAATTTCATATATTACTTTTGATTAATTCTTTCATTGACATTAAATCATCATACATAAAAGTAGTGATGGCTTCGAGGTGTAGGCGCGCGGTCGAGAATCTCGGCGGTCGCTGGTTTAAACTCCAAGCTCACACCTTTTACTTTTCGAAGTTACGAATATTCACAATGAATTATTACTTACTTTAACGGCGCAGGAGAACATCGTGAGAAAGGTTTTCTCACCGAAAAGTTCTTAGGAATTTCTTAGGTGTGTAGTCCGCCAAACCGCACTAAACCAGCGCGGTGGATCAAGCCTTAAAGCCCCCTCGGTTATAGAGGAGGCCCGTGCCCAGCAATGGGACGTATATGGACTGATTATGATGATGATTGAATCGGGTAATAATCTCTATTAATACTCTTTAGGTGTATTAATATCAACATAAATGTGTCCTAACAAGCATGAAATTTATTCAATAAAATAAGTATAAGAGTTTTGTCAACCACGTTGATCTGGTGTGAGTTGGTCTACTGACCAGATATAAAAAAATCTTTGGAACAATTACTAAAGTTTAAGAATAACTCATTCCTTGGTCCTTTAAATGAGCAATAAAACTTGGAATATAAAGAAAAATATCAGGTTGCGAATAATATTTTGACTACACATGAACCACCTACGATACTATTTTCACAGAAAATATTGACGTTATACTGTTTGATGTTGACAAAAATCATGTACAAGAGAAGCGGTCGCATCTTATACACATCCAAACACTCACACAAAGGGTAGTCAGAAGTTTTTTTATGCCCCCATGTTTCTCCAACTGTGTTAATTCGTTTTTTGTGTTGGTGTGCTGTTGAGAATTTTCTGCTTTTTTTTGGATAAATTGAAAATAATAATAAATACACTCAACAGTCATAGTTCTGACCCCACATTAAGATACAAGTCTTGTGTCGTGGGTATCAGAAACTACGAGAGACTTTTCGGTCTCACACACACCCAGACCGGAAACAAATATTTGTGGATCACACAAAAATTTGTCTCGGTGCGTTGATCGAACCCGCGGCCTCTCGTTTCGCAAGTTGGTATAGCCAACTACGCCACGGGGCTGTCATATGTGTTTAAGTTTTGTTATTCATAAATATTGTATTTCCTATATATTTCGAGAATGACTCTTGTAGTTTCTGATACCCAAGACAGAAAAGATTTGTACCATAAGATTGGAACTATCTACGAGTGGCTTTTGAATTAAATTGTTCCAACCTTAGCTTATGAAATAGGGTTACGGCGGCCGCAGTTTCGTTACGTATAAATGTAGCCAACTCTCGGCCTTCCCTGTATAATGAGGCACGTCATAGTGGTGACGTCATTCGACATCGCTCAGAAATTGCTCTCGCATTTCATAATATATTTCTAAGCAAGATATTAGTTGTTTAGAAATCTATACTCTATACTAATAAATAAAGCTGAAGAGTTTGTTTGTTTGTTTGTTTGTTTGGTTGAACGCGCTAATCTCCGGAACTACTGGTCCGATTTGAAAAATTCTTTCAGCGTTAGAAAGCCCATTTATCGAGGAAGGCTATAGGCTATATAACATCACGCTACGACCAATAGGAGCGGAGCAGCAATAAATAATGTTTCAAAATCGGGAGTATTTTTTCCCTTTTGAGAACTTCCGCTGCGTGCGCTGCGGAAACGGTTAAAGTTTCGCTAAAATAATGTATGACAGAATTATTCCCCTTTAAAAGTTCTAAAAAAAAATCCGCGACAGCATAAGTCTATCTTTTAAGATTGGCTCACTATAACCTTTTTTATGCTTACCAAATTTGTTCTAAAATAAAGCATTATTAGTGAATGTGTTTTTATAAAGATGATATTAATCCTTATCCAAATAAATACGTTATTCATCACAAGTATTTAATTTAAAAGAAATTTGCCCTTTACATCATTTGATTTCAATGAGTATCTTAGAAGATATCGCAGTTTTAAAATAACACCGCAGCGAAAAAATTATCAAGCGCGCAATTATGATGTACGAGTACAAGGCGCCGGCCGGCCGGTGCGCGGCGGCACACGTTTCACGTCTATTTGACCGATTTGAATGATTTTTTGGTATGGACATAAATGGGACTCTGTGGAGTAATATAGACTACTATTTTCTTTCTGAACCAAACCCTGTAGTCTACGCGGACGGAGTCGCGAGCAAAAGCTAGTTGTATCATATTTTTCTTCGTTTATTATCACTGTTCAAGTAAACAAGACAAAATAACAACCAACCGTTTTAAATCGAAAAAATGGTTTATTTCTAGACTGCCTCGTGGTCTCGCGGCACAAATATGTGCCGTGCGATCTAGAGGTCCTGGGTTCGATTCCCGGGTCGGGCAAAGTGTTATTGGGTTTTTCCTTTAGGAAATTCTCAATAGCAGCACGGAGTCTGGAATTGTACCCGAAAAACGGCAATAGGCTCGCCCCCTATTACGTGGGACTGATACATATCTGGCGAAATGTGGGTGTAGAAATGCACCTCTGCCTACCCTATAAGGGAATACAGGCGTGAGTTTATGTATGTATGTATGTATGGTTTATTTCGGTTTTAAACGATTTTTCACGGTTCGAAAGCCCATGGTGCAGTTGGCTAGATACCAGCTTGCGAAACGAGGGGCCGCGGGTTCGATCCCGCACCGAGACAAATGTTTATGTGATCCACAAATATTTGTTTCGGGTCTGGGTGTTTGTGAGACAGAAAAAGTCCCTTGAAGTTTCTGATGCCCACGACACAGAATTATACTAATGTGGGGTCAGAACTATGTACTCGACTGTTGGGTGTATTTATTTGTTTTGTATTTCGTCTTAACCGGATTGGTTTAATTGGTTTTAAGCCGACCTTACATCTCTGCTTTAGAACCTGCAACCTATTGAAAATGCCATAATGGACCCTCGGTGCCAAGTTCCAAAGATAAAACTTGAAAAGGAGCCCCCTCAATAACCAAGTTGGAATAATGAAATGATATGAAAAACTCTTTGTCCTTTCGCTGCGACTCCAGACTGCTTTTGTTGGTGGAAGAAGATGTTAGCGTCACTAGATATGGCTATGTACAAACTACGCTCATTCTTTCTTAATTTCATCATCACCACCAACCCATATACATATGTCCCACTGCTGGACCCGGGCCTCATCGACGACTTAGAGGCTTGTGGTGCACAGATCATTTCCGAATGGATATGACTTAGGGACCTTCAAGAAAAGAGCCTATATTTTCCTCAAAGGCCGGCAACGCACCGATGATTCCTCTGGTATTGTGGGTTTCCATTGGCGGTGTTGACTTAACATCAGGTGGCTCACCAGCTCGTTTGCCTCCTTTCCCATAAAAAAAAAACCATATGTCGGTCATATCAAATACACTTACTAAATAAAGTATCAAATGATGCACACTACCGACTCCACGGTAAATACGACACAAGCCACGCACACACACTTACCAACATCTGTATATAAATTGATTATTCCTGCAATAAAACAGTCAGTCAGTTATCCATTCAGTCGGCATCTTGCCACCTTTATCTGAAGTAAGAAGTAAGTGTTTTATTTAAACCAATCCTCAAGCATACTTACATTGGTAACCCGACGTGATACTGAAAACTTACAGGGCTAAGTCCACCACGCTGGCCTAGTGCAGGTTGGCGAAGTTTTAGGTGTGCAGGTTTCCTAACAATGTTTTCGTTCATCGTTATAGTAAGTGACAATTCATTATGAATACATACAGACCTTCAAAAAGTCAGAGATGTGTGCCTGGGGCTTTAACCCTCGACCGCCAAGATCTTGATCGTGCGCCTAAACCTCGAGGCCATCACTAGGTAATTATACAGGTCCAATCCTAGTTTAAGAGTCAGAGTTAAGTTTGTAACAGATGTAGATTAGATACTCAATCCGTCAGTTTGCTATGTATTATTAATTATTAGTTATAAGATAAGTGTTTTAAAAATTCTTTGTAAACGTTTTCATCTGTATTTTTATCTCAACAAAAAAAAAATTATTTTATTATAATTTACCTCATGACACGACTCAATCCACTTCCAGGACATCTACATCGGTGGCTTAAGGATTTCGTTTTCACATTGTGTTGTGAAAATTTAATTATCACTCTTTCCAAAGGTCTCGCGTCTGACTCCGTTATTGGAGCACACTTTAATCTCTTACGCGCGTGTGTTGTACATTAAATTTTGTATTTTATACATGGAACTGCGTCAAGGGGATTAACGTACCTTTTAAAGTTCAACATAAAAGGGACCCAAGCATTTCTGTGTGACGAAAAGGTATGTGCGAGTAAAATTAGTTAGTACATTAAATTAAACTATACTTGTTAAATCTTGGTCTAGATTACACTGCATTGTAATAAAAAAAAAGGGTGGCACTCCGGGAGTGTCGGCAGAAGTGAAGACTTCAACATTAACGTTGTGCATTTTTGTATATTTTGGAATGGTTAGGGAATAATTTCGCACGAATTGCTTCATTTATCAGTATAAAAATACTATCATTTACGTGGTAAACTATAATATTTTTGCGCTATCGTACACAAACATGACAATTTATACGTCTTACGCATTTTCGATCAGAGTCACGTGATAGCTCAATATTTTTTACCCATCCTAAAAAAGTGCACAGCGCCGCTAAAGAAGTTTTCACATAAAAAATATTTTATTGGTCGATGTTAAAAGTTACATATAAAACTAATTTTTTAATGATTCGGAATAAAATATAAAATATTAGCTTTCCATTATCATATCACTAACTTATGCTTTATTAACTAATCATTTTATTCTATATCAATTGAAATATGAAGAATAGTCTTATGTACATGACTAATTTGACACGAAAACCGTCTTAAGCGAATAATCCGCGTTTGAAGGGGCTCTCAAATTAATATTAACCTCGATCCCCTCACTCAATTACGTTCGTACATGGTGATTCAACGCGTCAAAATAACTTGATAACATTATCTATGCATACATATGCATGAGTTCGTGTACTATTTAATGTCTGGATGGAAGTCGTGATGGCCTCGAGGCTTAGGCACGCCCGCTGTCTCGAAGCTATTGTTCAGGGTTCGATTCCCGGGTCGGGCAAAGTGTTATTGGGTTTTTCCATTAGGAAATTCTCAGTAGCAGCACGGAGTCTGGAATTATGCCCGAAAAACGGCAACAGGCTCGCCCCCTATTACGTGGGCCTGAGGTTATATAATATGTGTATGTAGTATAAATGTAACTTATTTCTATACAAAACTGCGACCAAGTGCTACATTTTATACTAATTTCACCAACCTGTACCACATGAACTAACTATGTAAATTCCCTAGTAATATTATTTAATCCCCCGGCTTATAAAGCTTTATTGATTTAAGTTGTTCTCGTCTGAGATTAATGCTAGCTCAATGAATATGCATGAGACTTCGGCGCACATCGTACTTTCGTGTACATAATCTTCGGCTTAAAACACCCGTTGACATAATGTAACACAAATGACAAGTATACGGACTCGTATTTTAAACATTTAATGTTTTAAATATGGAGAGTAAAGGTAGTGTAATCTAGTACATGCAAAAGTGTCCGTCAAAATGTCTTAAATTGGGGGCGCCACATTAGCATCAGACCCATAAATTTAAAAGGAAGCGGAAATCAATAAACGTACTATTCACAGTTCAGGATATAAACTCACTCTAGCTACACGCGTTTTCTCATAATAACTCTTTAAGGTTATATTTACTACATTATTTTGTACTACGCAAGTAGTACATTTTCAATAAATAACTACTTTAGTCGACAATAATATTAAATTCATACCATTTCCTTTGTCTACACCAGCGCCATTCTGGAAGGTTTTTGAACTGTTATTTACGCTGACCGGTGGACACTTTTTTCGATTTTATACTATGGGAGATTACACTCCTTACCTTTACTCTCCATGGTTTTAAATTTAATAAAAACACTAAGCCTTATTTTATTTGAAATATTTATCTTGCCACTCTACTTCACTCCGCTCGACTTACCTCCACGTTACTCTCTTGAATCCAATTTAAGCCGTTCAATTTAATTCAGTTCTTAATAGTAAGAAGAAAATATGAAAAGCAGATATTTATTTTAAGGTGCATGATAATTAATAAAGATTGAATCGGGAGCTTTTAGCATGGTTAACATATTAAAGGGCAACACTCGTTGAGAAACAAGTACGTCTTCAACTTTTATATTTTTAACAACTTTTATATTTTAAAATATTAATCCGTCTTGCAACTGACAATTCCAACGACTGAGCTCGAACTGCTCAGCGACACCATTTTTATACACATCAATTGACGGTCTTTTTTAAAATATTTTTATAAAGTCCAATAATTAATTTATATTAATCAAGATTATATTCTCATTAAAGTTATTGACAATTTTAATTATACTTATAAGTAATAAAATCATCATTATGCAATTTTACTATTACTACAATAATTAAGTAAAAGGTCTGTACGCATAAGCTTTTAATAATTTAAAAATATAATATTGTAAGGTATTATAATGAAATACATTTATAATTACTAAATATTACTATTTAGGCTAACAATATAATAAGCTATTCTTTGAATACCTGTGTCATAGGAAAAATTATATGTTCACGTAATAGAGCTCGCCTCTTATTGCCATCATCATCATCATCATCATCATCAGCCCATATACGTCCCACTGCTGGGCACGGGCCTCCCCTACAACTGAGAGGGTTTAGGCTTTAGGCCTTAGTCCACCACGATGGCCTAGTGCGGGTTGGCGGACTACACACCTAAGATATTTCTAAGGACTTTTTTTAGGTGTGCAGGTTTCATCACGATGTTTTCCTTCACCGTTAAAGCAAGTGATAATTCATTGTGAATACACACATAACTCCGAAAAGTCAGAGGTGTGTGCCTGGGGTTTGAACCCGCGACCGCCGAGATTCTCGACTGCGCGCCTAAATCACTGCTTTTTATCTTATTGCCGTTTGGGCACAATTCCAGACTCCGTGCTGCTACTCAGAATTACCTAATGAAAAATCCGAATAACACTTTGTCCGACCCGGGAATTGAATCCGGGGTATAGATCGAACGGCATACACTTTTACCTCGAAACCACAAAGCAGTTGAAGGAGTTCAAAACCCCATATTTTTTCGCTATACAACTAAAGAAATGTCCCAATTTTGCCATAACGTATGTTGAACTTATTTCCCTCACTTTCATGTCCACACTAATCAACAGACATCGTAAACCACAATAAAAGGAATAAAATAATATTCCCCGCGTTAAATAAGAACTTTACGAGATCTGCCCGGGACGCCATCATGAGTTTATAACGAAGCTAAATTGCTGGAATTTCTCCATTTGCACGATTAAGTTTCCGTTTTTTTTGTGTTAGTGGGAAGTTGGTTATGCGCTCTGTTCACTTCTTATTTACAGGGCAAGGAAAAAAATTATGAAAAAAGTGGACTATGCTTCCAAGGATGTTATTTTTATTAGACAATATTTCTAGGTCAGTGAAGAAGTAAGCAGTGATGGCCTCGAGGTTCAGGCGCGCGGTCGAGAATTTCGGCGGTCGCAGGTTCAAACCCCAGGCACACACCTCTGACTTTTCGAAGTTACGTGTGTATTCACAATGAATTATCACTTGCTTTAACGGTGAAGGAAAACATCGTGATGAAACCTGCACACCTAAAAGTTCTTAGGAATTTCTTAGGTGTGTAGTCCGCCAACCCGCACTAGGCCAGCTTGGTGGACTAAGGCCTAAACCCTCTCAGTTGTAGAGGAGGCCCGTGCCCAGCAGTGGGACGTATTTGGGCTGATGATGATTTCTAGGTCATTGCAGTTGTTTTTGGAAAAAAAAAAACATTTAACAAAATTTTAAGTATATGTAAGCGTGGCGCATTTGGGTAGACGCTGGCTTGTTAGCAAATGTCTACAGGTTCGTTCCTCGAACCAAGATTTGTGTGATTTAAAAATATTTGTTTCGAATTTTTTATTATCAAAAAGTCTCCCTAAATTTCTGACACTCCAACACTAAAATATTAAAATCATGTCAGAAAAGATCTATCTCTTAGTCGAGTTTTTCACCAAACTGAATCGACATACAATAGACATACTACATACTATATGCAACCACACTCACGTTTATATTCCCCAAAGAATAATACACAAAACAGTCACACCAACAAAACCAGTCTGGAGTCGCAGCGAAAAAACAAAGAGTTATTAATATAATTTCATTACTCCATCTTGGTTATTGAGGAGGCTCCTTTTCAAGTTTTATCTTTGGAACTTAGCACCGAGGGTCCATTATGGCATTTTCAATAAGTTGCAGGTTATAAAGATAGGATATAAAGAATAGACCAATTCCGTTTGAAACGAAATAATAAATAACTAAATACACCCAACAGTCACATACGTAGTTCTGACCCCACACTAGGATACAAGTCCTGTGTCGTGGATATCAGAGACTACGAGAGACTTTTCGGTCCCACACACACCCAGATACGAAACACAAACAAACATTTGTCCCGGTGCGGGTCTCGTTTCGCAAGCTGGTATGTAGCCAACTGCACCACGGGGCTGTCAAAGGAAGTTAAAGATGAAGATAAAGATGCATTTCTGCACCCTCATTTCGCCAATTGTGTTTCATGTCCCAAGTATTTACTTGGATTTCCAAAGTCCCAATTAATAACATCAAATAATTTGTTGTTTGTGTGATCCACAAATATTTGTTTCGGGTCTGGGTGTTCATGAGACCGAAAAGTCTCTCGTAGTCTCTGATTCCCACGACACAGGACTTGTATCCTAGTGTGGGGTCAGAACTATGTATGTGACTGTTGGGTGTATTTATTTATTTTTATTTAATTCTAGACCATGTCCCCCGGGTTAAATATTATAAGCGTGAAAAGGGTCATTACGACCGCGGTGTTTAAAAAACAATTAGTGTTACGCGACACGACCACAGAGTGCTAAAGCTATTTTTTGCGTGTCCCCTTTAAATTTCACGCAGTTTGGTTTATTTTTACATGTAATTTTGTTTCCGAGGCTTTTGAATAGATTTTCAAGTCTTGGGTCTCACATTCTCACCAAAACTGTCACACCTGAATTTCTACACTTTTTTTTTACGAGAGGAAAGCGTTTTAAGCTCCCCTGTTCGGTACCTCGGGGGAGGCCGAATTTCTACACTTACAATTTGGCAAGAAAGCAGTGATGGCCTCGAGGTTTAGGCGTGCGGTCGGGAATCTCGACGGTCGCAGGTTCAAACCCCAGGCACACACCTCTGACTTTTCGAAGTTATGTGTGTATTCACAATGAATTTTCACTTGCTTTAACGGTGAAGGAAAACATCGTGATAAAACCTGCACACCTAAAAGTTCTTAGGAATTTCTTAGGTATGTAGTCCGCTAACCCGCACTAGGCCAGCGTGGTGGACTAAGGCCTAAATCCTCTCAAAGTTAGAGGAGGCCCGTGCTCAGCAGTGGGACGTATATGGGCTGATGATGATGATGATGATGATGAATTTGCCAAGTGTGGTTTTGTTCTAAGAATAATAGGGAGCGAGCCAATGTCGTTTTTAGACACATATCCAGACTCCATGCGGTTCGGAGAATTTCCTAATGGAAAAGCTCAGGGACACTTAGACCCTCGATACGAATTTGGACCTTTACATGCATGGCACACCCTTGTGCGGTAAGATCATGAGGCACTCACATTCACAACCACACAAAAATACGTTATATTTTTTTTTTTTGTTCACACCCAGTTCGCTGTCCGATATATTAATTTTCTTTGACACTTTTTAGTGTTAATTTATTTATATCATTTGCAATCAAGTCTTATGAGTGTCACAAACACCATATATAATATGTAGGAAGGTATCTAATACGCGTTTTATGATAAGTAAATTATAAATACATACATCCAACAGTCACATACATAGTTCTGACCCCAAACTAAAATACAAGTCTTGTGTCGTGGGTATCTGAAACAAGGAGAGACTTTTCGGTCTCACAAACACCCAGACCTGACACAAACATTTGTCTCGGTGCGGGGATCTAGCTAACTGCGCCACGGGGCTGTCAATTTTTAATTTCGCAGAAGGACTCAAAATATAGTCGGACTTAATTATAAAAAAACTACCGCGAGAGACTGTTCTACCATGTATATCGTCCCATATAGGTCCTAATGCTGGGCATAATACTACTACGACTAAAAATACTTACCAAACTTGTAAAGAAATCTCAAGTATCAAGATTTCATTGCGATACTTTAGTACGATAGTTAGTACTTACAGACCAGGTGTCACGAACAGCTAACTGTATTCTATTATCGCATACAGTTTAAATTGAAAAAGAATAGCCGCTCGTAACACATTTAGCATTTACAATGTTTAATGGACGCTTTAGTGGTTTCGGGGCAATTATGGCGGCCAGGTTAGTAATTAGGCGGCGTGTTGTGGTCTAAATTAATGTAGTTAAACTGATATATTATATATGACACGTTTCGTCGTTATTCGGGGTATTTTTTTATAGGGTAATGTAAAAGTTACCGCAGTGGTGCCTTATTGAAAAGTAAGTCTTAACTTCCTTAATGTCTTCCTGCAACTTTTTGATCAGTAAATAACATTTCGTCATACAGCCAACAGTGAAGCACATAGTCCAGTCTTCGTCTTAAGTTAGAGTTGTATGTAGAAAACAAATATACTCAAAACAAAAAACAATCGGCAGTGGAATAGAACCAGAATTTTGTTTCTCAAGCGGATTAAGCCCGCAGCTACGAAAGTTTTTCAATAACCCATTTTTATTACCACAAAACGTAATGTTATTGAGAGACTAACTTTCACACCCGCTTAACTTATTACCCGCAACCCCCCACTAAAGCTCCTGAGTCCATCCACTTAGCAGGCGTTTTATTCATTTTGTTCACCCGCCTGGGGCACTTAAATACGTTATAAAAGTGCCATAATAAATAATTTGTGCCCGTATCCCCGTTGTGGGTAGATATGTATTATTTTTATTAGATTTTATCACGTTGTGATAAAACACTTGTGCATTAATGTCGTGTTTCGTCTTGGCAATAAATATTTAAGGGACGTGTATCAAATTTTTATGCGACGGAACGAATTATAGGTGAAATTGGTGTTTTTCATTGCGCATGTGTCCTCAATATGTGAATTTTATACGTTGGTTTTGTAATTAAAACTTATTTATATAATAAATAAGCCCACACATACCCACTGCTTGGCACGGTTCTTAAAGAATTTTAACATTTAATTCCGAGTTCTTATAATAATAAGACAAATGATAGTTGATTTAACTCTAAATGTACTTTTTTCTTCAGTCTATCCGTCTTTGCAATACAGACACCTGTTTTTACGTAACAAAACAAAAGATAAACACTAAATAACCCTCGCTAACTACATCGAACAAAAAACCTTTACACAAACTCGATACAATTTCTCAACTCGCTTGAATGTTGTGGCCTGTGAAACTTCAGCACAAGTTCGGAACAGAAACGCTCTCTGGAGACTCTTGTAATTGTTATTTAATTACGGGCCCCGTGGGTCCCAGAGCGAAGACGTAATTACGCCCCTGTGCGATCGTATTAGAATGAAATATTACTGTTGGTGTAATTTATAATTTATTTTCTTTTGCGGCCTCTGTGTTTGTAATTTAATCGAGACTCAGGTGGCCGTGGGAGTAAGGATTCGCGTTTATTTGGATGAATTTAGTCTGGACATTTTTTCCTTATACATATATTTGTTTTCTAAGTAGTTCGAGGCTTAGGCGCGCGGCCGAGAATCTCGGCGGTCGCGGGTTCAAATCCCAGACACACCTCTGACTTTTCCAAGTTATATGTGTATTCACAATGAATCATCACTTACTTTAACGGTGAAGGAAAACATCGTGAGGAAACCTGCACACCTAAAAGTTCTTAGTATTTTCTTAGGTGTAGTCGGCCAACCCACTCTAGGCCAGCGTGGTGGACTAACGCATAAAACCCTCTCAGTTGTAGAGGAGGCCCATGCCCTATAGGACGTACATATAAGGGCTGATGATGATATATTTTTTCTACCTTAAATTAGTATGTTACTTGGTAATTTATGTATAAGTTTTGTAACTCTATAATCCTTCCTTGAAATAGTACATATATTTATATGTCAGTGATCTTTTATTTTAATAAAATTCAATGATCTAACTACCGTCATTTAATTAATAAAATGGACTAACTTGTCAAATAATGAGTTGCTCATTTGACTATTTTTAATGAAAACAATATTGCTATTGACAAGGAATCTTGTAGAGTGATTATTTAAGAGGGGATACGAAAAGTACTATATAAGTGCAGACACAGATCACATCACAGATCATGAAGTGTATCGGACACTTCAGTTTTGCAAGTCGAAGGCAGTTTGAAAATGTAATGCTTAATATTAATGCCATATTGTCTCCTGTAGGTACCTCTCGCTATCAGCTAAAGGCCTCTTTTATTTTATATTTAGGTAGATCTATGTATATCATCAGCCTATATACGTCACACTGCTAGGCACGGGCCTCCTCTACCATTAAGAGGGTTTTACTACCACATTAGTAATAAATATGGATCGAATGTAGGTAAGTCTTCTATGGAGGTAAGTATCCCTAGGAGAAGCGAGCTTGTTTGCCTGTCATACTGACTTCACGTGACTCCTAAATATATATGTTTGACAAATATATATGAAGCCTCTTTGATCACATTCGACTCTTGCGACTGGAAGGGCCAGGTTTATTGCTCAAATCTGATATAATTATATATTAGATTTTCACGGTTACAAAGGGAAATAATTTATATGCTGATCGTGAGTATAGAAATACAATTATATCTAACCATATGTATCCAGGAAAAGTCGGGGTATAGTAGCGTATTACATAATACTGAAGAATCTGGTCGTGTCTTGAATTTTCCGAGCATTTTCCTCTAAGAATAAAACTCCCCGAGGACATACTCGATCGCTCACTTATTTGCAGCATTTCAGATATAATACAAACTGATTATTTATTCTCTTGAAGACAAATATATTTTTGTTATTGTTTCGATTAACTTTATTTGTGAGACGTGAGAAAATTGAGAAAGAATTCAAGGCCTAAATATGTTATTATTGTCTAGCTCTTTAGTAAGTTTTTCAAGTCGAAAACCTTTCATTCGAAAAGTGGTGGTGACATACATACATAACCTCACGCCTGTTTTCCCCTAAGGGGTAGGCAGAAGTGTGCTGCACCCACATTTAGAATATATTTTCTTTTGCGGCCTCTGTGTTTGTAATTTAATCGAGACTCAGGTAGGAGTCCTTACTCCTCAGGTAGGCGCGTTTATTTGGATGAATTTAGTCTGTCTGGACATTTTTTCCCCTATACATATATTTGTTTTCTAAGTAGTTCGAGGTATAGGCGCGCGGTCGAGAATCTCGGCGGTCACGGGTACAAATCCCAGGCACACACCTCTGACTTTTCGAAGTTATGTGAGTATTCATAATGAATTATCACTTCCTTTAACGGTGAAGGAAAACATCTTGATGAAACGTGCACATCTAAAAGTTCTTAGGATTTTTTTAGGTGTGTAGTCCGCCAACCCGCATTAGGCCAACGTGGTGGACTTACTTGGCTTACTCTCAGTTGCAGAGGAGGCGAGGCCCGTACCTAGCAGTGGGACGTATATGGGCCGATGATGATGATGAATTGTTTCAGATCAGGGTATTTCTAAGTCAGAAGTCTCTGTAGTTTCAGATACTCATCACAAAAAACTTCCATAGATGTGTCAAGATTATTTTTATTTGTTACCTAAAAGTATTTTTTTAGGGATGATAATTTTTAGTATGTATTATTAAAAGTATAAAAGTTTATTAGAAAAGACTACTTCTTGGATCACTACAACTTTGGTTCTACTAAAATTTTATCCTTATTTTCCGAAAAATTACTAGAAATCTAAACACTGACAATAAACTTATAAGTCGAAAGTTCTATTAAAACTTCCTAAGCCTCTTGTCCCGTCAGCGCTCATTAATAATCACCCACGTCGCAAGCCTGTTACGTATAATCTCATTAAAAAATTCAAGGAAAAAGAAAAGCGTATCAAAATGTTTAATGAAGGAAAATGTTTATTATAATAAAAGATTATTCAGAATAAAATACTATAATATATTTAAAAATCCAAAAATAAATAAATATACGAGGGCAGTCCGATAAGTACTTAGCCTACAAAAGAAAAACGAAAATTTTGGAAAAGTGGCGATTTATTTCTCATCACAGTCTTCTTTCAACTCGATTCACTTGACCCAGCGATGCTCCAACTTCTTTAAGCTGTCTGAAAAGAACGTTTTCTGGAGGTCTACAAAGTAGGCCTCCGTGGCGGCGATAACCTCCTCATTCGACTCAAATTTCTGTCCGGCGACGGACTTTTTCAAGTTTGGAAACAAAAAGAAGTCACACGGGGCCTAATCTGGAGAATACGGTAGATGGAGCAGCTGTTCGTAGCCTAATGTGACCAATTTGGCCGTTGCGACGGCGGAGGTGTGAGCCGGTGCGTTGTCATGGTGGAAGAGCACTTTTTTCTTCGCCAAATGGAGCCGTTTTTTCTACAATTCAGCGTTGAATCGGCCCAATAGTTCGGCATAGTAGAGCCCTGTGACCGTTTTGCCCTTCTCCAGGTAGTCGATGTAAATCACACCTTGTGAAACCTAGAAAACGGTGGCCATCACCTTTTCGGCCGATGGGACAGTGTTCGCCTTCTTCGGAGCACATTCGCCGGGTAAAGTCCACTGTTTCGACTGTTTATTGGTCTCTGGTGTGTACCAGTGAATCCATGTTTCGTCGACGGTCACGAAACGACGCAGAAACCCCTTCGGATTGCACCTAAACAGTGTCAAACACTGCTCTGAAGTTGTGTCACTGATGCGCTTGTCGTCCGAAGTGAGCAAACGCGGCAGCCATCGAGCCGACAGCTTTCTCATGCCCAATATTTCATGCAGGATATGACCCACGCGGTCTTTTAAGATGCCTACTGTCTCAGCTATCTCGCGCACCTTCAATCGGCGGTCTGCCAATACAAGATCGGGACTTTTCTCACGTTATCCTCCGTGGTAGCCGTTTTTGGGGCACCTGGGCGTGGCTCATCAAAAACTGACGTGCGACCACGTTGAAACTCGTTAAACCAATTTTTGACGGTCGCCATTGAAGGAGAAGAGTCACCGTAAACAGCATCCAAGCGCTTTTTGATATCGCTGCGCGATTTCCCTTCCAAAAACAAGAATCAAATCACCGGCCGATATTGCTCTTTTTCCATTTTTCGAAAATCCGCGGACACGTCCGCTTACACACGCGGTCAAAACAAAACTACAAATCCAATTCGGCTGAAATTTTGACAATAGCCGTCTACGAAGATGTGCTACATGATGGTAAATTTATCTTACGATAGTGGTGCCATCGGGCGGTGAGGCTAAGTACTTATCGGACTGCCCTCGTACATAGCTCTGTTTCCACATTAAGATACGAGTCTTGTGTGGAGGGTTTCAGAAACTACGAGAGACTTTTCGGTCGCACAAACACCCAAACCCGAAACAAATATTTGAGGGTCGCACAAACATTTGTCCCGGTGCGGGGATCGAACCCGCGTTCTCTCGTTTCGCAAGCTGGTGTCCAGTCAACTGCGCCACAGGGCTCTCAAAAAAGTGTATTATGCTTTATGAACGGTACCGCCCTCGGGTTTGAAAAGTGGACTGTATTTAAGAAAGCTATTGCTATTCGCACCGATAGCGTGCGTACGTGGCTCAAGAGCCCCCGGGGCGGTGTGTTCCTCGAGAAGTGCCGGACTGCGAGTGACAGAAATGCAATACACAGGTACCAGTGAGTAGGCGGTTTATTAGTACAAAAAGTGAAGAGTCTTAAAAACTATAGAAAACAACAAGAAGAAACAAATATTAAAATCTATACAAATCTGTAAAACACGAATTCACAAAAGACAGTTTAAAGATAAATGACAATATACAATAAAGGGGCAATTTCACAAAGTTATCACAATTACACAAATCAATTAAGTAACACAAAGGCAAAACTAAAAGCGTTCCAAATAACTATACTAATATGTGAAAACGATATACGCTGGTGGTCCCGGTGCGTGGCTCAGCAATCGGGTCCGGTGTCCGATGGCACAGACGCGTCGAGGTGGCGATGTGCGGCGCTGGATGCGGCGGAGCGTAGCACGAGGCGTAGCGTGGAGCGCGGCGTCACCTCCTCGATGCTGGCGATGCGTGGTCAGCGCGTCGGCGGCGCGCTGAGGTAGCGGGGGGGTGCCCGCCTCGACAGGCGGCGCAGGCGGCGAGAGGCGTGTGCTGCGGCAGGCGCCGTGGACGCCGACGTGTACCGGAGGGAGCCGGCACAGGCGGCGGCTTGGCCACGGCAGGGGGGGGCGCTGCGAGCGGCGGCCGGGGAAGCCGCAGGCTACGATGTATGTAGCGACGTGCCGCAGGTGCAGCACGCAGCGAATGGCTCGCAGGCCTACAGTCCACACGGTGCCCCTGTAGGGATTTCTTCCTTAATCCCTGCAGAGGTTCTTCTCTCTTGATGGAGCCTTCCTTTTCTTGAGGTTTCCTTTTCTTGAGGCTTCTTTCTTGTTCGAAGGGCTCCCGACGACTGGATGAAATCCCTCGAAATTGTACGCCTTATATACAATTCCGAGGGTGAAACAGGGGAATTCCCCAATGTCGGTTCGTTTCATGTAGCCGACCGCGTGATTGTGAAACAGGGGAATTCCCCCAATGTCGGTTCGATTTGTGAAACAGGGGAATTCCCTTAATGTCGGTTCTTTTCATGTAGCCGACCGCGTGATTGTGGAACAGGGGAATCCCCTTAACGTAGGTTCGATTTGTGAAACAGGGGAATTCCCTTAATGTCGGTTCGTTTCATGTAGCCGACCGCGTGATTGTGAAACAGGGGAATTCCCTTATTGTCGGCTCGTTTGATGTAACCGACCGCGTGATTTAACAGCTATCTCTGTCTATCATGTCACAGAGTACTATTATACTATAAATTATATATTAATGTTAATTATTTTAATTCTCTTTGTCCTATATTTACGCACTTTCTTAGTCCCGTACACTGTTTATTAACTATCACTATTTACAGATTCTCTTCGTCCTGCACATCCTCCCGCCGTGCATCACCCAAGTCCTACGTTTGGTGATGCATAATCTGTGGTGCAGGCGGAGTGACCACCTTCTGTGGTCAAACGAATCACACTATCTATTTGGAGTCTTCGGCGGCGCAGACCACAACTAGTTTCTTCACTGGCCTGCGCAGTATTCCACCCTTAGTGTCTACATCGACGGTCCTGGTGATTCCGTCGGGTCCCGGGTATGTGGCGCGGACCCTACCCTGGATCCATACATTTCGGGGTAGTGTTCCGTCTACTATGCGCACGACGTCTCCTATTCGGACCTCCGGGCCCTTGTTGTGCGGCTCCCGCCGGTTGCGGAGCTCGGGGAGGTATTCCCGGAGCCAGCGCGTCCAGAAGGCGTCCGCAAGACGCTGGGCGGCCCGAAGGTTGGCGTGCGGTCCATGTGTCGGTTCTGACGGGTAGTGTGGCGCGTCGAATGGTCCTTGGTTTCCCAGCAGGAAGTGGTTCGGCGTGAGGGCCTCCGGGTCCTCGGGGCTCACGGATACGTGTGTCAACGGGCGGCTATTCAAGGTGTATTCTATTTCGGCGAGTAGCGTCTGAAGCGTCTCTTCACTCGGGCTCCTCTCGTTGAGCACGGTGGTGAGTGCGACCTTTACCGACCGCACCAGACGTTCCCATGCACCTCCCATGAATGGTGCGCCAGGTGGTATGAAGCGCCAACGAATCATCCTGCGCGACGCCTCTTGTTCGGCGCCCGCGAGGAAGGCGCGTCCCAGTTCCTTAGCCGCTCCGTGGAAGTTAGTCCCGTTGTCTGACCATATTTCTGCTGGCGGTCCCCGACGTGCGATCATGCGCCTGAGGGCCATTATGGCGGACTCAGCGCTCAGACTAGGCACCACTTCTAGGTGCACTGCCCTCACTGTGAGGCACGTAAATAGCGCTACATATCTCTTCTGCTTTGATCGTCCGATTGTGACGGTCAACGGTCCGAAATAATCGAGACCTGTGTAAGTAAAAGGCCTCCGGTGATGTGCTAGGCGACAGGGCGGCAGGTCTCCTGTTGCTGGCTGCGGCGGGTTTACTCTTCTTAAACGACATTCCCGACATGCCCGCAAAACCTTCTTCACCGTTGGACGTATTTTTAATACCCATCGTTGTTGGCGACACTCGTTGACTATTGCCTCCACGCCTGAGTGGTGGAGTCTCCTATGTTTGTGGGCAATCCACAGTTGCGTTGCCCAATGATCGCCGTCTATAATGGGCGGACTCTTGAAGTCCTCGCCCACGTCCGTGATCATCCCTATGCGGCTCTTCAGCCGGATTATCCCGTCCTGCAGCCCGATGCTGAGTAGATAGAGCCTGCTGCTCTTATCGACGGGTTGCCCTGACGCCAATGCTTCTATTTCCTTGTTGAAGGATTCTTGTTGAGAGGACCGGATGATTAGTTCCTCTGCACGCTTCTGGATCTCGGCGGGGAGTGGAATGAATTCGTCCTTCACTATCGTGGGTCGTCCAGGTCGTTCGGCCGGCTTCTTGCTTGGTCGCTTCGTGCGACTCCAGTCCGGGTCTTGTTGTGTCTGTGCTTTGGTGCGTTTGTAGTTCACCTTGTGCGCTATTTTTCCACGGAATATCTCGACGGCTTGTAGGACTCTCGCCGTAGCTCGCAGGTACCGGATCCACGATGAGAACCTCCGACAGTCTGGTACTATTTCTTTTGGATTTTCTCTATGGAGGGCGACGTGGAACACGCGGATACGTTCCTCTCCCGTGTCTTCTATTCGATGTTCTTCATCCCGTGGCCAGGTTGTCGGGTCGTTCCAAAGGAACTCTGGACCCCGGAACCACCGATGGTGTGGCCCGAAGTCCTCTGGGACATCTCTTGTGGCGTCGTCGGCGACGTTCATCTTCGTGGGCACCCACCTCCATTCGTTCGCCGTGCTGTGTTCCTGTATGGCCGCTATTCTATGCGCGACGAATGGTTTGAATGTACGTGCTCCGGCACGTATCCATGCTAGTGCTGTCCGACTATCGGTCCAAAAAGTGGTGTTATCTGGCTTGCGTGGGTGCTCCTCCTTTATGGCGGCTGCCATCCTTGTCCCTAGCACGGCCGCCTGCAGCTCCAGTCTGGGAATGGACGTCAACTTCAGCGGAGCCACCTTGGCCTTTGCCGCTATTAGTGTCACCGAGACCGTTCCATCTTCCTCGGTGGCTCGCCAGAACAGTGCTGTCGCGTAGGCTGTCTCGCTGGCGTCGACGAACACGTGGAGGTCCAATTTTGCGGCGTTGCTGTACCCTGGATAGCACCTCGGCACCGCCACATCTCCAACGCTTCTCAAGTGGGTGAGCCACTTCACCCAGCTCGCCGCTATTTCCTCGTCCAGACGATTGTCCCAGGCTGTTCCGCGTCTCCAAACTTCCTGGAGGAGTTGCTTCGCCCTTATGGTGAGAGGTGAGATTAGCCCTAAGGGGTCGAAGACCGACATAACAATCCTCAACGCTTGCCGTTTCGTGGGTGCTTCGTTGTTCAATATGGCCGGTGGGATGCGAGCAAGATTCAGGTCGAACGTCAATACGTCCGGCTGTGGCTTCCATATCAGGCCGAGCACTCTTTCGGTTTTGTCCTCCAGTGAGACCGAAGCGCTTCCTGATGTTTCCCCTAAGGCGGTCAACAATTCCGGTGAATTGGAGGACCATTTCCTCAACTCGAAGTGTGCACTGCTATGAATGTGGCGTACCTCGTTGGTGATTCGCACGGCTTCTTCGAGATTCTTGAAGCTGTCTAGGTAATCATCCATGTAATGTTTTTTGAAGACTGCGGCCACTGCGTCCGGGAATCTATCTTCAAATTCTTCGGCATTCTTGTTCATAGTGAAGATTGCCGCTGCGGGTGAGCATGATGCTCCGAATATCAGCACCCTCATCCTATACTCTTCCGGCGGAGCGTTGTCCCTGCGGTTCCCCCGCCAAAGGTACCGCAGGGCATCTCGGTCTTCTTCACGCAGCTCCACCTGCATGAACATTTCTTGAATGTCCGCCGTCACCGCCACCGGGTGTTCCCTGAAACGCATCAGTACTCCAGGTAGAGGCTGGAGTAGGTCTGGCCCCGACAATAATTCGTCGTTCAGTGAGATGCCCGATGTCTTGGCAGCTGCGTCGTGCACAACTCGCAGCTTGTCCGGCTTGAGTGGGTTTACAACCCCAAAGTGCGGGAGGTACCATTTCTTAGGACTTGAAGTTGGGGGTGCCGGTTCCGCGTACCCCTTCCTGACGAGGGCCTCCATTTGCTCTTCATACTTGAGCTTCATGCCTGGATCCTTGTCCAGTCTCCTTTCAATGCCATGCAGCCTGTTCAATGTGCTTCTATAGTTATCTGGCATCACTATGTTGTCCCTCTTCCATAGCAGGGCAGTCTGATATCTGCCCTCCGAAGTCCGCTTCGTGTGGGTTCGAAGTATGCCGAGCGCCTGCTCCGTTGGGTCGCTCGTTGGTCGCCTTGGGTTGATGTATGTGTCGTCTTCAGCTATGTACTTCCGCACAATTCGATCAGTTTCTTCCTCGAGACTCGTCTGGCCCACGAAGTTGATGACATGTCCCAGGATCCGGGTTCGACTCCCGTGGATGACCCATCCCAGTGGGGTTAGTGAAGCGACTGGCTGGTGCTTTTTCCCGGTCTTCGTTGTCCTGGAAATCAGGAGATGCCAGTTGTCCTGGCCTATTAATAGTTGTGGCCTCACTTCTCGTGTATCTATTTTATTTGCGATCCCTCGCAGGTGGTGGCAGTCCTTAATTGCCTCTTCGGGGATCCTTTGTGCCGTCAACCGAAGATTGTTGACGGTGCGCGCCTCTATTTTCCTTACTTTGGGCCCATCTCCACGTAGATGGACCGTCACCCTCTTTGATGACGTGTCGGTCCTGGTCTCCCCGTTGTAAGTACTGATGTGGAGAGATTCCTTGGGTCCCTTGGCGCCTATCCTATTCGCCAATCCTTCATCGATTAGCGTGGTGGTGCTGCCGTCATCCAGTAGCGCATGGGTGTCTACTATTCCCACCGGGCCCTTCACCCGGACTGCTATTACCTTGAGGAAGGCCAGTCGTGAAGTCCAGGCGGAGTTGACTTGCTCATCCTGATGTCTCTCGGGTTCTTCTCTGGGGACCGCTTCAGGTTCCTTGCGCGTCGCGTGCAGTTTTCTATGATGGTATCGCTGGCAGCCATCTATCTCGCAGTACTGGGGCTTGCATCTATGTTCCTTGCCCTTAAATTTGAGGCACCGGAAGCAAAGACGGTACTTCTTTGCTGCCTCCCAACGTGCCTCTACAGTGCCTGCCTTAAACCTTGGGCAGTCGGCGATCACGTGTCCCCCTTTGGTGCACATGTCGCACCTCACTATCTTTCCTTCTATCGTTGTATGCACTCGTTGTGTCCTGCGTGGTGCATCGGGGACAGTCCTCCGCGGTGGTGTGTGGTCCGTAACTATTTCCGCGGGAGCAAAGGGACTGCATAATTCCGCCTCCCGGGAGATGAATCTGCTGAATTTCCATAAGTCGGGTTCCTCCCTGGGACGCGTGGCGGCGAACTCATACCACGACCTCTTCGTGGTCGGCGTCAGCTTCTCTATAAGCCCCTTGGTGACTTCCGGATTGTACAAATACATGGTGCAGTTAAGCGCCTGCAGAGTGGCCACGGCGTTCTCTATGTGCGTGGCAAATGTGCACAATTCACGCGGTGAATCAGTGAGACGCGGCAATGTCCTCAGCTTTTCTATTTCGGTGGACGCGATGGCGTCCGGTCGCCCGAATCGCGTCTCCAGTGTCCGCATGACGTTGTTGGGGTCCGCGTTGGTGATTAGCAGGCCTTGCACGGCCTCCTTTGCCGTGCGTCGAAGGCTCCTCCTAAGCCGGGCCAGGTTCTCCAGGGGCGAGAAGCGGTGTGCCGTCTCTATATAGGCGGCGCGGAATGTTAACCACTCTTGTACCATTCCACTAAAGTTGGGTAGTTCCGCGAATCTATTATGTGCCTGTGCGGATTGTACAGCTGTGGTGATCGCTGAGGCCAGGTTATCTATGTCTGACCTACTCCTCAGCATCGTGGTACCTCCCGGGTCTCGAACGTCGGGCGGTTGTGGCGGCGGTGAGGCGGTGCGATCCTGTCCCCAGGGCTGGGCGTTGATTCCTGGAGGGGGTTGCTTTGTTGCCTCTTCTTGCCTCCGGTGCCATGCTGCGACGACCGGGGGCGGCTGCACTCTATCTGTGTTCGGCTGCCAGGACGCGGCGTTGGTCTCTGGCAAGTGTTGTGCAGCTTCTTCCTGTTGCCGGTGCCAGACGGCGGCAACCGGCGGTGGCAGCATACTACGTGGGTCTGGTCGCCAGGACGCGGCGTTGGTCTCTGGCGGGGCGGGTCCGACCTCCTGTGTCGGAGCCGTGTCTATGCAGCGGGGTGGCGGGGGTGCGGCAGTGACTCCCGCCGGTACAGACGCCGGCGCGTCCCGGGCCGCGGGCGCGGCTTCCAGCGGGGCGGGCTCGGCCTGCTGCTGCGTGTGGTGACCCTCTATCGTGAGCACCCTGCTATGCCTAAGCCAGGTGTGCACACGTTCCTCTTGTTCGACGTCGGATGCCTCAGTGTCGACGTCGTCCTCTGATCCGTTGTCGTTCTCTATCATATCTATTTTAGCCTGCGCCAGCTCTGCCCTGGCCTGTGCCAACCGGAACGCCCTTGAAGTCTTCTTGCTCCTTCTTGTTGACGGGGGGCGACTCTTCCTTGGTGTGTCCTGCCGAGGGTCCATCGTTGTGGCGGCAAGCTGCTCCTCCACGGTGGCGACGGATGGCACGTTGGATTCCTCCGTTGTCCCGGCTACCGTTGTGCCCGTCTCCGTCGTGACCATTGATGTCCCTGGTGTGGTAGACACCACCCGCCTCCCCACTGACCGTGTTACTGGCATTTTCGTCGATCGCTAAATCCGGCTCGAAGGACCAGAATGAACGGTACCGCCCTCGGGTTTGAAAAGTGGACTGTATTTTAAGAGACTATTGCTATTCGCACCGATAGCGTGCGTACGTGGCTCAAGAGCCCCCGGGGCGGTGTGTTCCTCGAGAAGTGCCGGACTGCGAGTGACAGAAATGCAATACACAGGTACCAGTGAGTAGGCGGTTTATTAGTACAAAAAGTGAAGAGTCTTAAAAACTATAGAAAACAACAAGAAGAAACAAATATTAAAATCTATACAAATCTGTAAAACACGAATTCACAAAAGACAGTTTAAAGATAAATGACAATATACAATAAAGGGGCAATTTCACAAAGTTATCACAATTACACAAATCAATTAAGTAACACAAAGGCAAAACTAAAAGCGTTCCAAATAACTATACTAATATGTGAAAACGATATACGCTGGTGGTCCCGGTGCGTGGCTCAGCAATCGGGTCCGGTGTCCGATGGCACAGACGCGTCGAGGTGGCGATGTGCGGCGCTGGATACGGCGGAGCGTAGCACGAGGCGTAGCGTGGAGCGCGGCGTCACCTCCTCGATGCTGGCGATGCGTGGTCAGCGCGTCGGCGGCGCGCTGAGGTAGCGGGGGGGTGCCCGCCTCGACAGGCGGCGCAGGCGGCGAGAGGCGTGTGCTGCGGCAGGCGCCGTGGACGCCGACGTGTACCGGAGGGAGCCGGCACAGGCGGCGGCTTGGCCACGGCAGGGGGGGGCGCTGCGAGCGGCGGCCGGGGAAGCCGCAGGCTACGATGTATGTAGCGACGTGCCGCAGGTGCAGCACGCAGCGAATGGCTCGCAGGCCTACAGTCCACACGGTGCCCCTGTAGGGATTTCTTCCTTAATCCCTGCAGAGGTTCTTCTCTCTTGATGGAGCCTTCCTTTTCTTGAGGTTTCCTTTTCTTGAGGCTTCTTTCTTGTTCGAAGGGCTCCCGACGACTGGATGAAATCCCTCGAAATTGTACGCCTTATATACAATTCCGAGGGTGAAACAGGGGAATTCCCCAATGTCGGTTCGTTTCATGTAGCCGACCGCGTGATTGTGAAACAGGGGAATTCCCCCAATGTCGGTTCGATTTGTGAAACAGGGGAATTCCCTTAATGTCGGTTCTTTTCATGTAGCCGACCGCGTGATTGTGGAACAGGGGAATCCCCTTAACGTAGGTTCGATTTGTGAAACAGGGGAATTCCCTTAATGTCGGTTCGTTTCATGTAGCCGACCGCGTGATTGTGAAACAGGGGAATTCCCTTATTGTCGGCTCGTTTGATGTAACCGACCGCGTGATTTAACAGCTATCTCTGTCTAT
Organism: Hemaris fuciformis; assembly: GCA_907164795.1. Taxonomy (NCBI): domain Eukaryota; kingdom Metazoa; phylum Arthropoda; class Insecta; order Lepidoptera; family Sphingidae; genus Hemaris; species Hemaris fuciformis. The sequence goes on along the minus strand of OU015455.1, from coordinate 3,889,050 downwards.
CATGTCACAGAGTACTATTATACTATAAATTATATATTAATGTTAATTATTTTAATTCTCTTTGTCCTATATTTACGCACTTTCTTAGTCCCGTACACTGTTTATTAACTATCACTATTTACAGATTCTCTTCGTCCTGCACACTTTATATTGATCTTTTGAGCTTCATATATTTGTTTTCTTTGTGATTCTGTCTTGTGTGTGTCTATAAAATATCTTTAAAGTTTAAACAATAATTTTAGAATGCACAGATAAATAACCTTTTATATTTCATGTATGTGCTCAGCCTATTGCCGTTCACTGCTGAACGTAAGCTTTCTCAAGTAAAAATAATTACACAACAATAAAGAAATTAGAATGATTACAGAAAATACCTATTGAGTTTGTAATTTTTAGCGTTACTTGAAGATTTACATTAAATTTTTATTTTAATCTTTAAAACTTTAGATTAGAAAAGACTTAAATTTTGAGCAACAGAACAACGCAACATTTTGACCCACAAACGGGAGTCTCGGTCACTTTTTTACCGCGAAGCCAGCATCGGAATTCAAAGTATAACTTAATCAACATGAAAGCAAGCTAATCCCACAGTGGGATCAAATCCCAACAAAGCATATGTAACATTCCCATCCCACGTCATTTGGCTAATTGGCTCCCGAGCGCACGATATTGATTCGCAAATTCCCCCGCCGAACGGAATCCGACACACGCTAGTCGCTAATTGTAATTGCTGGTGCAGTATTCATGCTTTTGGATTAAATATTAAGGTCAAGGTCGAATGATCAAGGTTAAATTGTCTAATAGGTTGAGGTCAAATTGTTCAAGGTTAAATTGTCTTTAAGATCAAGGTGAGGATTAATTTAATTTTCATCGTTATCTTAATCTTAATTAATATAAATCATAGAGTAAATTCTCGTAGGCAGATACGATCTGAAGATGGTCTATTGCTTGCAAATTAATTTTTAATTTGTTATCTTACCCGTCTACCTAGTAATTGGTCCAGGAGCATAAATGATTCCGTTTTCAAATCTGGAGTCATTTAAGTGTTAATCTCAATAGTAGCAAGGAGTCTGGAAATGTGCCCTAAAACTTCTATAGACTTCTGGGCTTAGTGATATAGGTACATCTGTCCATCTCTCCTAGTATATAGGCGTATTTTCTCGGACTTAAAAACTTACGAAATTCCGAATAATTAATTAAAATATTTATGCTTTAAATATTTATTTAACAAAAGAAATTTGACATATACGTAAATGATAATTTCCTGACATCACAATAAACAATAATAAACTAGACATAACACTATTATCGCGTAACACTTTTGGGCTTCTATGGAGGTACCGCCATTGGTAAAGCCGCGAGCAAAAATCAGTTTTAACAAAAAAAAATACACAAATTCTTTAATTTTTCTTCAAAGAATATATTCCATTATGTAATTGTATTCAAAAACCGTGACGTACTAAATCAGACGAGAACAACACAACAATAGCAGCAATTTATTATTTAGCACATTATTTTTCTTACGCTCTGAACGTCCTTCGTGTAAGTCCTTGGCCCATTCAGAGGAAATTAAGGACGACTACACACGCCGGTGAAGATATTCTAGGTTCTTTAAATGTAAGTAGAGCATACACTTACGCTTGCTGCGAAATGGTAGGCAGAAACGCCTTTCGTACTAAGGTTTCCACAATTTTTATTTTTTAAGTCCTTTTTTTTTGTTCTCAAAGGGTAAGCTGTTTATGGCTCTACTTCCCGCCAGTCCTGGGGGAGGGGGCGGATTTTAAGTCCTACGTAGCAAAGAGCAAGCCTATAAGATGTTTTTTTTTTGTTTCGGGTCTGGGTGTTTGTGACTGTTGCGTGTATTTATTTATGTTTTAAGACCGACAGTCATCAACGTGACTTGCGAGACCACGAGATGGTCTACATAAAGAACTACAAAACTATGTATTAAATGAGTAATTGTCAGAGTTTTTGCAGCCGTTAGTCATTAATAAACCCCAGCGGAGTCGTGCTTGAAACTGGACGCACCAATTCTCTAATTACAAGTTACAACAAAGGAATTCCGCCCCCGTTCATATTGCGCGCTACTATGCGGCTCGAGTTGATTATTTACTTCATTACAACTTTACCCTTTGCTTATGGCTGTGGGACATAGTTCAAGCATGTGCCGATAGATGTCATTATCATCAGCCCTTATACATACGCCCCACTACGCACGGGCCTCCTCTACAACTGAGACTTTAGGCTTTACCACCACGCTGGCATATTACTCAGGAAATACCTAAGAAACTCCTAAGATTTTTTAGGTGTGTAGGTTCCCTCACGTTGTATTCCCTTACAATTAAAGTATGTGATGATTAGAGACCGGATTATATGCAACATAAAATGGTTAAATATGCATGCAAATATGCTTTTTAAATGCGTAGTCCGCCAATCCGCACTAGGCTAGCGTGGTGAATTAACACCTTAAGCCTCTCCGTTGTAAAGGAGGCCTGTGCTCAGCAGTGGGACGTATATGGGCTGATGATGTTGAAATATGACACAAAAACTTAATAGCTTTCCTAATTATCATCATTTTTTTGCCCTGTTCCCAATTTCGTTTGGGGTCGGCGCAGTATGTTTAATCCTTCCACACATCCCTATCAGCCGTCATGTCTTCATCCACCTCTTTTTCTTTTATATCTTCAGTCACGCACTACAATTAATAGCTTTCGTAAGTAAATTGGAGCAGAAAATACTTATTAGCCGTGATGACAATAACTATCGACTTCATCGCTTGTTTCATTCATTTAAGCAGGCCTTTATAATTTTAACGGCTTTCCAGACATTTTTCTTAACAACTGCATTGTCTAATTGATCTGCAATATAGTTACAAATACTTGAAGCGTTATGACTGTGCCGGGGCAGTTTTTAATAAATAATGAAACAGTTTATCATCAAAGAACATTAATTAAACCGTTTAACTTCTGCTAACAGAAGGCTGAATCGTTTAAAACTTGTAATGAAACATAACATAATAAATAGCGGTGGAAAGCTTGCTCCCACCGCCCCATTTTGTACGTAAAGAGAAAAATTAAAGTTTGAATTAAAATGTCGCTGTAACGCCTCCAGTCGGTAAAATAACACAATTAAATCGTAAAAATATAAAATAGTCGTGATGGCCTCGAGGTTTAGGTATGCGGGCGAGAATCTCGAGGGTCGCGGGTTCTAATCACAAGCACACAGCTCTAACTTTTCGATGTTATGTGTGTATTCACAAAGAATTATCACTTACATCGTGATGAATCCTGCATACCTAAAAGTTCTTAAGAATTTCTTAGATGTGTAGTCCGCCAACCCGCACTAGGCCTGCGTGATGGACTAAGGCCTAAACACTCTCAGTTGTAGAGGAGGCCTGGGGTTTGAACCCGTGATCTTTAAAATTCTCGACCGCATAAACCTCAAGGACATCGCTACTTATACATCATATAAGATCTATAACAGCGAAATCATACCTGATATATTTCATCGTGAATATTCAAATCAAGTTGAATTATTAGAGTCGTAGTTTTTATTTCCCTCGACGCTATTATAACTCTTTAGCCGCTCCCGAAGGACTTCAACAGTTTACAAGTTTTTGTTTGATAGATACGCTTAGATTTATGGATAACGTCCCTTGAGTTCTGGGAAATTTATATCACAATTTTTATATATATTTATAGTTTTGTTCGGCTTTTGAAAAGAAGCTTCGGGTTTGATCCTCGCGCCGTGGCTTCGATAAACATTGGAAGAAACAAAGACACCCCTTTTTTCGTGTGATCCGCCATATGTTTCGGATCTGGATGTTTCCAAGACCTAATGGTATAGATTCTGATACATGAATGATATGGATTGTATGTGTGGATTTAGAATTATGATTGTGTCAAAATGATCACACTCACGTACCATCAGGAGGCACAAAATACTCATTGCGAGGGACATTACAAATTTTTCATTTCTATTTGCCATTGTACATAGAATTACATACCGATTCAGAATTTTTTTAATGCTAAAAAAAATCACGTGATTAATGGACGGCCCCTTACACTAAACTCTGCCTATTAATCTAACTTGCGACCTCTCGATCGCACTCTAAACCACGACATCAACGACACAATGTATTATATAAATATAATTAATGTAGTGTATTATAGCAACCTCGGCTTCCGAACCGTGTATAATTTTGATGGAGGTATTGACATGTCGGAAACTAGTGACTCACTGCAGAAATGGCTCGTCATCTGACAAATGTGTTTGCCAAGAATAGCGAATGATTAATTGTATAACCCGAGTTGTTTGTGAATGACGATTTCAGTATAAAGTTACCCCTCTCGACTTAATATGCGTAAACTAGAGATTGCAAACTGGGCCCGGCCGGGCCAAGTCCGTCCGGGCCCGGTTTTGTTATAGTTATTATACTTATGAAGCCTACGTATCGTAACCAATTTTACGTTACATTTTGTTAGTGAAGACTAAACAAGTTTGGTTGTTTGTAGTTACAGTACAGCTTAGCCAATAAGATTTCACTATTTGCTCAATAGTAATAATAATAACATTAATAGCCAAAGTTTAAGAAAAAACATAATACATACTTTACTTTTAGCAAATAAGAATTTGTTTTGTTTATACCATGCTTTATTTATCTATCTAATTTAAGTTGTTATGACACGTTTAGTACTTTAAGCTGCGTTATTAGTTTCTTATTATAATACTTTGTTTTCAAATAGACACGATAAGGAGTAAAGAGAAATACCTGCTTGTTTAAACTTATAAAAATGAATAATTACTAATACTAATGTTACTTTTCCGTCCACAAGTCAAAGTAATCATTTTTTTTGAGACTAGTTAAATTCTTAACCAGTAATGCCATTTGGTCACTTGACTATGTAGTTAGAAATCTCGTTTACAAACTTAGCAATATCACTTGCAGTTCCGAGATAAAACTGTTTTTAATATTTTCCTCAACGTCACAGTGTTCACGGCAATAACGATAAATGTCTAGCGCGGGCGCCTCGCACTGACCGCCATTTTGCTATCAAATCAGCGGTGACAAAATTATACCACCTTTACAATGTTACACTACATTGCTGCAATCGCTTACAATCTGTCACATTTATATTCCCTATAAGAGGGCACTCTTACATGTAACATGCCCTACTTAAATCAAAAGGCTAGGATTGAAATTCCTGAAGAATGGGCTGAACATGTGCGTGGAGCTCGACAGAGACCGAAACCGAATGCTCACAAGATGCATTCAAGGGCTGGACTGCATTTCTGAAACCGTTTTATAAAAAACTTGTCCTTTTCCCATAAAACCTGTGCGTGAATTTAGTCCAGAAAGAACACCCACGGCTCATGTTTTACAGAAATTTTAATAATACTCCATGGGAATCAAGTGCAGTCAACACACCAGTTTCTTTTTGGTCTAAGAAGACAGATAATGAGGGCGAATTTAAATTACCTGGTTTGGCTTATAAAGAGAAGCTGCCTATATCAACAGCAAAATATAACGACCTGCAGTTCGTGAAAAAGTTCTGTAGGCCTGAAACGAGACGTTATTACGATGAACTTCCTCATGCTGCAAATATAAAAAAATCTGAAGTAAATTAAAACAGTCTTTAGGACACGTATCATTAATGACTGTGTCAATGCAGTGTGGACAGTAATCATTATAGTCCTGATTTTAAAGACTTACTTAAGATTAGATTATTTTTTGTTAGTTTATAATACCCTAAGTGTGATTATTTTCCAAAGAAATAATATATGATACATATACTTTAACTTTAATAAAAAAAACATTTTATTATCTTCAATTCTGAGTGTTTTTACACCGTTTATAAATTTAAAACCCAATTATCTCAAAACAAAAGATAAAGAACATTCATCATTATTGCAGTGGACCCTTCAAATTTAATTACTGCACGTGTAGCCTGCTGGAAAAATTTCAGCCGCGTAGGAAGCGCCTTTAAAATAACACCTGAAAATATTGGTAAATTTCCCGAGCGAGAGAAATGGCATAATATGTAGGCTGACAGCTATGTACTATACATACATACATAATCTCACGTCTGTATTCCCTGATGGGGTAGGCAGTGGTGCATTTCTGCACCCACATTTCGCCAGGTATGTATCAGTCCCACGTAATAGGGGGCGAGCCTATTGACGTTTTTCGGGTACATTTCCATACTCCGGGCTGCTACGGAGAATTTCTTATGAAAAAAAACAATAATACTTTGCCCGACCCGGGAATCGAACCCAGGACCTCTAGATCGCACGGTACATACTCGTACCTGTGCCGCGAGACCAATTCTTATTTGTAAAGAAGATAGATGATATAATTTAAAAATTATTTACATGATTAGTATGTAGCGATCAATCTGCAATTGGACTTATTAAATGTATGTTCATTTGACATTAGACACATTAGACAGCCCCGTGGCGCAGTTGGCTAGATACCAGCTTGCGAAACGAGAGGCCGCGGGTTCGATCCCTGCACCGAGACAAATGTTTGTGTGATCCACAAGTACATACTTATTTGTTTCGGGTCTGGGTGTTTGTGAGACCGAAAAGTCTCTCGTAGTTTCTGATACCCACGACACAAGACTTGTATCTTAGTGTGGGGTCAGAACTATGTATGTGACTGTTGGGTGTATTTATTTATATTTATAATTTCTTACATTCATTTTTAAAAATCGATTCGCGTTTAAAAATTAAAATTATAATTTCGACCGTAACCGCACTACGCCTCATATTCCGGTGTTGGTTATGACGTTAAAAAAACAACACATACATTTTATAATAATTTATTTCCAACTATAATTTCAAATCACATAAATACATTTTGAACAGTGAAAACATCGAATAAAATGTAACATAAAACTACGCAAGGGGTAAACACAGTTTTAATCTACAAGTAAGAAAAGCGTTGTCGGAGCTTAGCACAAGTTGCACTTCAAAAGACGATAACAGTGGCTTTAGAACGTGCGGTAAATGAGAAGTGTTAAATAGAATTGCTGTGAAATAAGAAAATAGACATGTTATACAGGGTTTATACGACAGATGGGCATAAAATTACACTACGTATACGACGTATTCGACACGGCACAAAAATTAATAATACCAAAAATGGGATTTTTTTGTTTGAAACAAACTAAATAGCTTACAAATAAGTGTAATACGCAAATAATATAATAAATAATTTCACAAACCTGTACAAATTGGCAACGTCGCGCGCGGCATGTATTGTCGCGGTGTCGTTGTACAGAGCGGCAACAACGCGTAGATTTGAGTAGGATTTACCCTTAGACGTAATCAGCTGTTAGAAAAATTACATCGTGTTCAAATGGAGCGAAAACTTAAAATAACATTTATGACTAAACTACTGCTCCTATTTAATTGATTTTTAGTATAGAGCTTGAAAATGGTACCCAGTATATGCAGTTTAAAAAAAAAACCTTCGGTCGTATCAACCCTGTATACGTAAACATAAATAGACCGTGGTTGAAAACTAAGACAAGTACATATACTTGTTACATGTACATGTAATAGTTATGGTTGTTAGGATGACGTCATTTTTTTCGGGATTTTTTTATCGTCAACGTGTTTGTAATCACCGAATCTATTACCTGTCTTAGTTTTCGATTATGGTCTTTTTTATCATCATCATCATCAGCCCATATACGTCCCACTGTTGGCACGGGCTTTCTCTACTATTGAGAGGGAGGCCTTAGTCCATCACGCTGGCCTAGTGCTGGTTGGCGGACTACACACCTAAGAAATTTAGGTGTGCAGGTTCCATCACGAATTTTTCCCTAACCGTTAAAGTAAATAATAATTCATTGGGAATAGACAGATAACTTGGAAAAGTCAGAGGTGTGTGCCTGGGGTTTGGGCCCGCGAACGCCTAAATTCTCATCCGCGCGCCTAATCCTCGAGACCATCACTACTACTTGGTCTTTTTGCACCCTTTATATTTTCTCAAAAAGGTAGGTAAAGGTACAACTTTGCACCCAGTATTACGCCAAATATGTTAAACTTCTTCACAAGATAGGTGAAGAGGTTTTCGGCCGGCATGATTGCGTCGACCAACGGGAGATCATCATCTCTCGCTGGTCGGCACTTTTTCTGGACTCCATTACACTTACCATCAGGTGCTATGGGGTTACTTTGCCGTGCCAGGATAAAAAAAAAAAAGTAATAAGTAGATGTGCGGTGTAGCTGCGATTTTTAAAGAATATTGAAAGACTCATAAGTGCTATTGAGAATTTCCATACGAAAAAACCTAAAGACACTGCCTAGACCGATCTATTAGACTTTTTCAGGTGTAACAGTTCAATCCGATTACAACATACTTCTACAAATATTTTATTCGGTGAAATGTGGAAAAAATGTGAATGTATTAAAAAATGTAATAAATTGAGCTTAAGAAAACAAACTAAAGTAAATGGAATGGAAGTGAAATAATGATTGACACTGTGTTAATAGCATTAATTTCCCCTTGTTTGCTCAATTAGCGATATTGTAAAAGCTAATATTCAGAATTGCTTTCATGACGGAGCGGTCAGAGTAATAAGAAAAAATGCGAAAGAAAATTGGATTCAGTTTGTATTGGTTACGGAATTTCTTTAAATTTTCTGTACATTCCAAATCTTTCTAGATCATTCTCCCTGTCATCCAATCAATGCCCTGTATACGAGTATATAGAAATATGAGAGAAAATCACAAGGATATCTCAATCCACAACAGAGCAAAGTGTATTGGGCTTCGACGTAATCACTTAAAATGATTCCCCTAGTGCATAAAAATAAACCCAGAAATATCTTACCGAAAATTCCCCAATATTTATATTAAACAAATTTAATTACTGCACGTGTAGCCCGCTGGGAAAATTTCAGCCGCGTAGGAAGCGCCTTTAAAATAACACCTGAAAATATCGGTAAATTTGTCGAGCGAGAGGAATGGCATATGTGGGCTGGAAGCTATGTGTTTTGTACTATCATATATACAAGTTAATAAGTCGTTCGCGGGTTCAAACCTCAGACACACACCTCTGTCTTTTTGAAGTTATGTGTGTATTTACAAAGAATTATCACGTACTTCTCACTGCCCTATCACGAAAACCACAAACTGGAGAGTAATTTCTCTACTAACATTTCGCCACTCCTATGAAATAGAGTATTATCATTTTATACATTTCCATCTTTCCTAATGAATTGAATAGGTATTGGATCATGCTATTAAAAGTATGTGTCGTATGAGAGATACTATCGTGGTGGACTAAGGCTCAATCCTTCTCAATAGACATCATCATCATCATAATCTCCTTGCCCTGGTCCCAATTTCATTTGTGGTCGGCGCAGTATGTACCTTTCAAACATCCCAATCAGCCGTCATGTCTTCATTCACCCCTTTTTCTTTCATATCTTCAGTCACGCACTCCATCCATCTTTTCTTTGGCCTTCCTCTGCTTGTCCACTTTCATATTCATCACCTTTTTAATCATCAGCCCATATACGTCCCACTGCTGGGCACGGGCTTCCTCTACCATTGAGTTTGGTTTAGGCCTTAGTCCACGCTGGCCTAATGCGGGTTAGCGGACTACACACCCAAGATATTCCTAAGAACTTTTAGGTGTGCAGGTTTCATCACAGTGTTTTCCTTCACCGTTAATGTAAGTGATAATTTATTGTGAATACACACATAACTTCGAAAAATCATAGGTGTGTGCCTGGCTTTGAACCTGCGACCGCCGAGATTCTCGACGGCGCGCCTAAACCTCGAGGCCGTCACTACTTGTTATACCAAATGCATCTTCTCAAAGAGTTATTTTGTGTTTCAATGTTTCAAAGTGTAAAATGGAATTGCGATCTCGTCCGATAACCTGTTACATTTCGAACCGCTGAATGCGATTGCATAGAAATGAACCGGGTATTCGACAGATTTTGCGGGTATTTAATACCCGGATAGTGTTCGCTGAATTCTATCGGACCTGTTTGGATGCCAGTGTAAATTCTGTGTACTGGGAATTCAATGGGTAACACCGAAACTCGTTATTGAAATGAGGTTGTTTTGCGCAGTAATCTAAATCAACGGGACTGGGGAATGAAAGTACGTACTATTTGAATTGAGGTTTAGGCGAGCGGTCGAGAATCTCGGCGATCGGGGGTTCAAGCCCCAGGCAAACACCTCTGACTTTAAGATAGTTATGCGTGTATTCATAATGAATTACCACTTACTTTAACGGTGAAGAAAAAAATCGTGATGAGACCTGCACACCGAGAAATTCTTAGGAATTACTTGGGTGTGTAGTCCACCAACCCGCATTGGGCCAGTGTGGTGGACTAAGGCCTAACCCCTCTGTTGTAGAGGACGCCCGTGCCCAGCAGTGGGACGTACCTATATGGCATGATGATGATGACTATTTGAATCTTCCTATTTATTTCTCCTATTGACAAAGCTGTCAATCGCTAATATGATTTATTATGAAGTTTATACATGCAATCACGCCTGTATCCTCAAAATAACTAGCAGAGAAGTATTTCTCAACCCACATTTCAGCTGATGTTTTTATAATGTTAATGTTTTTAAGGTTTTTTTTTTGTATGTGCCATTACTAAATATTTCCTATTGGAAAAATCCAATAACACTTAACAAAATCTAGGAATGGAAACCAAATTCCCTCGAAATCAGTCGCCATTTTTTGTCATGACATTGATAAGTTCGGATTTGATAGGTAAATATTTTTTAGAAAGAGAATCTTAAATCTATATTGATCTTGCAAACTGGAATTTACTCGATTTGAGATCGGAATTATAAAACAAATTTAGTAAAGAACAATTTCGTTTAGTTTTTTACTTTAATCAATTCAAGTACTTTTTATTCCAGAACCAATCGTCAGTGGAGAAATTTTAATAAGAAAACTGTTAAAGGAGCTCGCACTAATTTAACGTTTTATTTTTCAACACAAACTTTAAAACGCTTATTCTGAAACAAAACTAGTAAAACTGTAAGAAGGAATGCTCTAGAATCAAAACTAGTTGCCTCTTAAATCAGCCACAAGCATATTTAACAGGCAATCTGATAAGAATACGGAGCCACTGGCCGGCGACTAAATAAAGTAACCTTTCATAAAATAATTAAGGTAGACATTATATTTTTAATTTGAGCTACAGAATTCGAAAAAAAGCAAGCGCAGCGGTGGACGCAAGGTGGACTGACGATCTATAGAAAATTGAGGAAAGCCGCTGGATGCTTCCGACAGAGCGCTTTAGAAGTCTTTGGGGTAGGCCTATGTCCAGCAGTGGACGTCTTTCGGATGATGATGATGAAACCGAAAAACGAGACAGAAAAGAAAAATATCAGAAACAACTCGAAAGATTTCAAACGCATTATATTACTAGGCTTTCAATAAGAGCAATATTTTCATATCAAGTTAAACAATTTACGTTACAGCTCGCTCGAGCAGGCGCGTAAAGTCGGACTATATCGTTGGAAAGACCTTTCTCCAGATAATCTGAATTTATAGCCAGGAGGTAATGGCGGAGGAAATTGATTCTGCCAAGATCCTTACGCAATGCATATATTCTATTATGTTGGCAGTATATTTTACTATACGTAAATTATATGAATGGCAAAGACTTTTCTTCTGTTTTTTTTATTATCGGAACAATAACAAAAATGCACGTTACGGTTCTAACTTCTTTAAGTATTGTTGTTGATATCGTTTTAAACTACCATCTCTTTCTCACGACAAATTATTCTGGTCGAGAGAAATGATTTTTCATTACACGCTTTTAAAGATTAAATAGCAATATGAGAGGTACATAATTTAATTTTCGCATTAAGTTAAACTATTCGATAGCGCATTGTTAGTGTCTACAAAAAATGTTTACAATTACAAAATGAACCTAATTCAATTTTACGCAAATGTTTGTAAATAAAATAAAAATGTTTACCATTTTGATATAGAAAAATTTCAACGATTTATATTGGTTATCTGTGTCCATTTAAAATGTTGGTATTTGTATTGACAGACAAATGATTGTTTTTTTTTAAATTTCCATTAACCACTTTTATAAATCAAATCAAATTCATTTTATTTTACAAACGAGAAAAGTTTACTTTATATATATTCACATTTATACTTGTACAAGCTCCGCCACGCACTTACCTAAAGCCTTAGAAAAGTCTCTCTCGATAGATCGCAGCGTTGGAAATCGTCCATAACACATGAACGGGAAGATAGAAACAATATAAGTACATTACAACACTCTTAACGTACGTACAAAGAACTCAGTCGAAAAAGACACTTCAATTTTATTTATGCCAACGATAGAACAAAAAAATATGAAATATTTAACAAAAGAGCATTTAATATTCAATAATTTTTAATCGAAGAATGAACGCTTTATTTTCAGCGCTAGCATTATCATTGACGTAAACAAATCCCAACAACTCTATAAAAAAGTGTAGTAGAAAGTTTTCATTATAGAAAAATATAGCTAGTTATACTAATAGTAACACGTATTACATCTATACATTTCAATAGTTTTTACAACAAGCGTATAACTTTTGTATGTTTTAAACTTAACCTAACGTATTTACATGTGAAGTAAAGAACAAGATGGTGACGAAACAACAAGATGGCGGCGAAACGACAAGATGGCGGCGTTCGAAATGTCAAGTAAGAAGTGCAAATATTATACCTACTGAAACTAAAATAAAACAAATTTTAAACACTATTTTAGAAATTTAAAAACTCGTGTTATTGTTTTATATATTTAGCTATTTATTAAAATTAATCAACACTAAAAGCAAATGCTACACTACAATGATATAGAATAGTACAGATACATTTGATGGATTGAAAACTTTGCATTGCGTAAATAGTAGAGATTTTGTATAGCGCAATTTCATTAATTGCTCTCGTCATGAAAGTATTAAACATTTACCAGAGATATAAAACGAGAATCAAAGGTAGATAATAAATTAGAATAGGATTTAGGAATTAATACTAGAGTAATAAACAGACACTCATGTTTGTATCTTCGAAGGGGTGGGCAAAGGTGCATTTCTGCACCCCCGTTTCGACAATTGAAGTTTTAAGTTCCACGTACTAGCGGACTATTGCTGTTTTTTGGGCACACTTCTGCGCTCTATTAAGAATATCCTTGGGTAAAAAAGTCCTGTCAATCGAACCTAAAACCTCTAGATCGCAAATCTCATACTTGTGTCACGAGATACGCTCACTTAGCAGTGCCTTTTTGAGTCATTACTGAAACGGTAACTCTTAAATATTTGAGTACGTGAAAAGGGCGTTGCGTCAACATAAGTGAAAACGTATTTCGCCTGTCTCCATCCATAATTCATCTCATACCGTACATTCATGACAGCAATAAGTGTTCTTGAAAACTCGAACGTGGCTGACAAGTTGCGTAAGTTTTTTTAAGACCAAGTTACAGTTTACGTCTGCAGAAAAGTTTACAGTTGCCAAGTGTTTCGCTTCAATTTTTTATCGCGTCATCTTTGGATAGGTTTCTAAGTATCGCACTAATGTTTATAATGTGAGCTTGTTGGTTCGTTAGTCTTTTGACGTAAGTATGCATGGGATCGAAAGGTCTCGGATTTGATTCCGGATCAGGCAGAGTTATTTAGCTTTAGTGGCGAAATTATGTGTAGCTGCATGGGGTCGGGAAGTGTGCCCAATCAACTGAAATTGGCTCTCCCCATATTAAATGGAATTATATGAATGGAACACTGACAATAATTGAATGAAATTTACGAACAGTGATTAAATTACAACAAAACGGAGGCCCATAACCGAATGTTCAATGTTGAATCTTGATTTAACAATATTAAGATTCAAGAAAAAAAAATGTATACTTCAAAAATGAGATCATTGAATAATTGATCAATGGATGAATGTAAAATATCAAAATAAATTACATAATTGTAGAAAGCTTTTAGATAAAAAAAATTACCTTCACATGTGAATACGCTACTTCTAATACTGACAGTGACTATTCTAAAGAATAACCATGGACTTATAATTTATTGGGCATAGTATTTTATGTGATATTCCAAATGAAGTTAAGACCCAACTTAAAATCCATACATTAATTCATAACTATAAACAAATAAATAGAATAGTAATGTCAGCTCATTCCAGAACATATTGAAAATCACTTAAAACACTGATTGCCCGATTTAAACACGATATTATTCTAATGGAAAATTCTTAAGTACTGATAACATTTGAATATATTTAAAAACTAAATTTAACTAAAATCATAATGAAATCATTTAAAACTATTAATTAAAATATGGCTCAAAAATCACAAATCCAGAGCCGTTAAATAAAATCAATTAAAAAGTTGAATCGTCTTGTATAGTTAAATATTAAAGACAGTTCGTCAGAGAAAGATTTCCTTTATAACACAATAATATAGTACATTTTACGTTTAGCTAATAGATTAATAACCTTTGAATATTCGTAACGACATTTTGCTTCATAAGAAGAATTCTATAAGCAAATGTATAATCTTTTGTATCATAAAGGTTTCAGAGAAGAATGTACTCATTTTAATATATTGTAACGAAATTAGCAATTACAAATTAAAACCTTTTTGAAGCAAACTTGTCTATGGCCAAAATAAAACTAAATGTCATTGCAAACGACAAAAAAGGTTCTACTCAAATGGATATTCATTTACAAAGGAAGATATACCACAACCAGAAATAAAAGGATTTTTTTCCATATAAAAATCTTACGAGCTAACAAATAAGATTGAAAATGTATCGGGTTGTGAAATAATGACGCAATCCTGTTATTGGAATGAATGACTGACCATAAATCTGTAAGGACAGACCCTTTAGGGGAAAAAATGATATTCAATTTACTTGTATTGATAAATTCGACTACACGATTTTAATGAAACGAGGCATATGATTGTGGTTATAGTTGGTTTCACTGATTAAGTGAAATAATTATGAAATCAAATAAAATGAAAGGAAATTAAAGAGTCATTTAAAAACTAAATGATTTTTTGCATCAAAAGACTTGTATAGATCAAAAATATACGCCAGTGAAATTATTTCCGTAAAACGGAAATGAAAAAAAAAAGGAAAACCCGCGATAGATTTTATCTTTTAAAGGCCACACATTCATCTACAAATTCGTTATGAATATAAAAATTTTGACAAGACATTTTGTAATACTTTAAAAATAATGAGTGTGGGTGAACCGCCCACAGAAAAGTTGGCGTATTTTTCTCAACAACTACGTAAAGAAATCAAAATTCCATCATAAATAGATTGTAGAGCCAGCTATAAACCAAACTTTCTGTACATTTTATTAAGAAAGAACTGAATATCAGGAAAATATAATATGATAATTATTACGAAAGAATACTTATTATAAAAAATTAAGTAACATTAAAAGCTTTATAAACTCTTTATTAAATTTATATATGGAATCAATCACTATTATTATTGGTATAAAAACCCAATAACACTTTGTCCGACTCTGTCTCTGTTACTGCGAAACGAGTCAGATAGAGTCTCGAATAACAACAGCAATCCAGCCAGTTCATTTTTTATTTTTATTTTTTAAATATAAACAAGGAAGAAGAAAAGAGCTCTAAATCCCTATTAAAATTTGAGCAACTAATATTTATAATAATATGTTGTAAAATAGCTGACTCTACAATCTGAATAGATACAGGTAACGTTGATTAACGAACCATAGATTTACAAGACGTGTAGATTCTCGCAGGACTTCGACTTTGATATGTCGTTGATGCAGATCTTCTGCAGCAGCTCGCGAGCAATGCTGAGGGAGATGTGCGTCCTCGAGCTGGCCAATTTAGCAGGCTTCGATTCCTGCTACAAAAAAATATTGACAAAATATAATAAAGTATAACAATTAAATAAATAAATACACCCAACAGCCACATACATAGTTCTGATCCCACACTAGATACCAGTCCTATGTCGAGGGTATCAGAAACTACGAGAGACTTTTCGATCTCATCTCTTGTGAATCACACAAATATTTGTCTCGGTGCGGGGTTCGAACCCTCGACCACTCGTTTCGCAAGCTGATATCTAGCCAACTGCCCCACGGTGCATAATAACTTATAAAATAGTAATATTATAAGTTAAATAAAACTAAGCTCCACTCTGGAAGCTACGGAACGACCATGAAGAGATGATCGCCCATGACTGGAAACCACGTGAGGATACTTTGCCGCTAAAGTTTGAATCGCTCTTTTTCTCGTCTATTGCAAAGCGCGGTCGACCATTTTATCAAGCAGTGCGCCCATCCATTCAGACGACTTCTTAAATATTATAAAATAAAACTAAACGCCATTCTCCTAGATTTTCTGATGTAGCAACATTTTTGTCAAGGTCTTTGAATAGATCAAAGTTGATAAATTCATAGTACATGTGAAATCGATTTTCTTATTAGCCGTAAACATTTTTAAATGAAAGCGAACACGAGGCAAAGGCACACATGATCATACAGCCACAAATAGTACTCCAATGCTTATATTTGTTATACGATTGTAAATAAAATATAAACTATCCTTCGCTTCAAAAAGACAGATTTTTTCCTCAAATTCCACTGTAAATTTATAAATTAATACTCTTCAGGCTTAACACGAGTCGATATTAGAAAAAATAAACAAACAACCTCTAATTAGAAAAGTTTTGAAGAAAAAATTACTTTGAAATTTTGAATGGCAGTTATCCTATAAACAGGATTAGTCATGGGACAAATGATGTCAACTCGGTATTGTTGTTTATTTTATTAACAAAGGTTTTTTTCGGAGTTCCGTCCGTTCGGGAACCTAAAAAAACTTTATAAAAAAGATTGGAAATTATTGTGACCTTAATATTGTTCATAAAAACGGATTATTATAAATAAATAAATACACCCAACAGTCACATACATAGTTCTGACCCCACACTAGGATACAAGTCCTGTGTCGTGGGTATCAGAAACTACGAGAGACTTTTTGGTCTCACAAACACCCAGACCCGAAACAAATATTTGTGGATCACACAAACATTTGTCTCGGTGCGGGGATCGAACCCGCAGCCTCTCGTTTCGCAAGCTGGTGACTAGCCAACTGCGCCACGGGGCTGTCAATTTATATTACAAATTATACAAAATTATACATATCTTATATATAAAAATGAATCGCAAAATGTGTTGGTAAGCGCATAACTCAACAACGCCTGGACCGATTTCGCTAATTCTTTTTTTGTTGTGTTCGCTATCGTTAGGAGAAGGATCTTATGAAAGAAAAAGTTAAGAAAATTGCGAGGAATATGGTAAAAACAACAATTTAATTTTCTCATATAAACTGTTCTACCTAATATTCTGTCAAACATTTTATGTTTATCCCGTCAATATGGTTAAGGGTCCCCTCAAATTAAAGAACGTATTTAAATAAAGGTTTTGAATCGACAACATATATCCAGAATATTCGAATAATTGCGTATTTTAGATTTTAAAAATGTAGAATAATGTCAGTAATAAAAAGGGATTGACATATTTATTGGTTGTCAAATATTTATGCGTGCGTTCAGAAATGTATTTTTAAACTCCTTGGTTGTACCTGATTTACAAACGAAGGCAGGTTCGGTTTGAAATCTAAAACACCCACAACTATGCAATGGAATGCGCTTGGCGTTAAGAAAATTGTTGAGTAATGTTATTCACGTGACGATACTGAAAAGACAACTTAGAGATGAATTGGTGCTTGAGAATTCATCAATTAGATTGATCTAAGATTTCATTGATCCTAACGGGTATGACCATTGAGTTCAAACGAATTCAGTTCCCGATTCGTCATGCCTTCGCAATGACGATTAACAAAAGATGTTTGTGATTTTTTAGACAATTAAAAAATATATTAAAAATGTATATCACAAGGTGCATCATCATCATCATCAGCCCATATATGTACGACCCACTGCTTGGCATAGGCCTTCTCTGCAACTGAGAGGGTTTAGGCTTCAGTCCACCACACTGATGCTTCAATGAAGAGAATTAAAACCGACTAGGTACATCCCATCCCATATGTACATGTTTAATTAAATCATGACTTGCGGAGACACGATTGATGCATTTAATTTTCGGACTTATTTATTTCTGTATTTTTATCTCAATAAAGTGCTGAACTTAATATTTATTTACATACAATCAAAAATAAAATTCAGGTAATATGTAAATATGTTACATTCAATTACTGTTAGAGGATACGAAGTTTTCCGGGTCAGCTATTATAAATTTTAATGTTTTGTTTGTTACGCTTTCACGCCAAAACTACTTAACCGATTATCATGAAAATTTGTACACATAGTCTTCGAGATATAAAAAAGGACATAGGATTCTTCTTATTAAAAAAAAATACGGAGGATAAAAGAATTGAAAAATGATTGAAAAAAGATTTGAATGACTTTTGGTATGCAGATAGGTGGGACCCACCGAAGTAACATAGGTGGGAATGGTTATCCTTACTATTTATATAAATGTGAATGTAGGGATGTTTGTTACGCTTTCACACAAAAACAAAAATTTTGGTATGACCATAAATGAGACCCTGTGAAGTAACATAGGCTATCTATGTTTTATCCCAGGAAAATGTAATGTTCCCATTGGGATAAACATATTATAAAAAATACGAAAATAACTGTCAGAGTTTTACTTTTACGCCTCAACTATTTGAATTGATTTGACTTTTTTTTAAATTCAGTAAGTGCCATTTTGGGCACTTGAGGAACGATTTATAGATTCACTTATTATCTTTCTGCGCCCAACCCTGAAGTCTACGCGGACGGGGTCGCGGGCAAAAGCTATAAAAATATAAAAATTGCGATTACAAAACAGGTGTTGTTCGTAGAAGGGTGTGTTTCGAACTGTGACACAAGAATTTTATATATATACATATATGTAGATGTATATGTATATCTCACTCTATACAATTTTGACCATATTTTTTTGTTTAATTTGTATATCGATCAAAGCAATGACTGTTATACGTATCATTATAATTTTTCAGTGCTATTATCATTTATTTACATTTTAATAAAAAAAAATCAAATTAAAATGGTCAGTATAAGATAGAGGTTGAATGTAGAAGGATGAAAATTTATGATTAGAATAATTTATCAATGCTGAATCATAAAAAATAAAGAAAATAAAGTCAATTGAAAAAAAACCATACCCCTAAATGTTAAACCCTTAAATGTTGACCGATTCTCAGACCTACCTACAATATACACACAATATTTCATAAAAATCAGTCTAGCCTAGCCGTTTCGGAGGAGTTTGCCAAAAAACACCACGACACGAGAATTTTATATATATGGCAAAACAACGTTTGCCGGGTCAGCTAGTTGTTTATAAAAAACTACAGATTAGTACATTTTTTTATTAATCGCATACTAAACTTTACTTATTTTGTTTCATTCCATGTTTGATTTAATATAATAGTCTACGTAAACTCCTGTGAGGCTAATTAAAAATATTATAAATAACTTTATAACATAAATTCCCAAGTCAAAAATAAAAACAAAAGAATTTATCCCTCATTGTTTTGTGCCAGTAATTATACAAAAAAATGAAAGAAAGTTAAAAAAGAAAAAAGCCTCAACAATATGGCTGGTGGAGCGCGCTTCCGAGAACTTCAAAAGACGGGCTTCTTACAAATTAGCTCAGCTTAGTGAACTCGAAGTCAGCTTTCGGTATTTTTAGCATTTCTTACGTGGCTTCCATTAGGAAATTCTCGGTAACAGCACGGAGTCTGGAAATGTGCCCGAAAAACGGCAATAGGCTCGCCCCCTATTACGTGGGACTGATACATACTTGGCGAAATGTGGGTGCAGAAATGCACCTCTGCCTACCTCTTCGGGGAATACAGGCGTGAGTTTATGTATGTGTTTTACGTGGCTACCAGTTGTGCCATTATCTGGCAATCAAGTAACCTAGCACCGGGACTCATTGCAGTACGTGTTAAAGTCTATTTACGAGTGTATATTCGTATGTATATTCAGTATGTATATCCAATGCTAAGAGTGGAATTTTTTAGGGATTGTAATTTGTTTTTATTATTCTTGAAATATGGGTATAATCTACTTGACTACAACCTATAATATAAAGAGAAAATATTTTCATACATTAAAAATCATATTTATTTTCATGACCAACTTTGACAAAATTAAAAAGCTAACGCAAAGAAAGTTCCTATACAGCCTTCACGAATCATTTGTTACAAATACAGTGAACACAGATAATAGACAATCCCGGACAATTATTAACAAGTAAAAGATCGAGCGAAATAAAAGTTCGTTCACTCGGGCAGGCGGGTTTCACGTAGCGTTTCTCGCTGTTGCCCCGAAAGTATTTCTCATTGAACAGTAAGACGCTTTGATACTGTAAAGGCTACATATTTTTCTCCGATGTCCCGATTAGAAAGAGGTGTCGGTGAATCTTACGTAAGATAATACAGGTATGTTTTTTTTGTTATGGCTCTGCGACTGCCAAAGACAATTTAATTTTACTCATGTCTATGCCTTCATTCAAACTTAGCGTATTCGACGTAATGAAGCGGAAAGTGTTTGCATAATTTTTCAGACAACAAGACAAATACAATTAGTTTCATTGAATTAATTATGGTAAATAAATAGTCCAACGAGGCCACGGAAAAATAATTACATTTACAATTTATTTATTTTATTTATTTATTTAAATGCTTTATTGAACACCACATGAACAGAAACAAAATATAAAATAATGCTAAGCTATAAACTATTGTGCTACAAAGGGCGGTCTTATCGCTAATAGCGATCTCTTCCAGACAACCCAGAAAAAAAGTGAATAAATAAAATAAAAAAAGGTGGTCTCCGTGGTTACATAAATAAGAAAAAAAAATTTGAATACAAACAGCAATATTAAAAACAAAACAAAAATTAAGTAAAACGGTGAATAAGCCAAATACACAAATATATTTTGAAGGCAGATAACGATTTTGCTCGCCTTATGGACAAAGGGAGTTCGTTCCACAAGCGAGCAGCATGGACTGACAACGAATTACCAAGGAAAGAGGAACTTTGCTTTACTATCTATTAAACAGATAAATTCACGTAATGGGTTTTTATTCTCACCATTTGCCGGCACCAGCGAGTGAGGTGTGCATTCGGTCCACATTAAAGCCGTCAAAATTTGACATTAGGGGCGCGGAAACAAATTTTAATAAGACATGGCTGCCTTGTGGCCTCGCGGCACAAGTACATATGTGCCGTGCGATCTAGAAGTCCTGGTTTCGATTCCCGGGTCGGGCGAAGTGTTATCGAGTTTTTCCATTAGGAAATTCACAGTAGCAACATGAGTTTAGAAATGTGCCCGAAAAACGGCAACAGGCTCGTCCCCTCGACTGGAAATGTGGGTGCAGAAATGCACCTCTACATATCCTTTCGAGGAATACAGGCGTGAGGCTATGTATGTAGGTATGTATGAAATGACATTTCAAAAAGCGGACTACACCATCGCCTTAAGTAGCACATTTAAACGCGGAAGCCTCCCATGTCCGCGTAATTTGGCTTGTTTAAGTGTGTGACAACTATCAGATGAAGTTTGGAAAGAACAGATTTCTTCAAAACTTTTAATTAGGAGTTGCTTGTAATATCTCATCATCATCAGCCCATATACGTCCCACTGCTGGGCACGGGCCTCCTCTACCATTGAGAGGGTTTTAGGCCTTAGTCCACCACGCTGGCCTAGTGCGGGTTGGCGGACTACACTCCTAAGAAATTCTACTAAAAAAACTTTTTAGGTGTGCAGGTTTCATCACGATGTTTTCCTTCACCGTTAAAGTACGTGATAATTCATTGTGAACACATATAACTTCGAAAAGTCAGAGGTGTGTGCCTGAGGTTTGAACCCGCGACCGTCGAAATTCTCGACCGCGTACCTAAACCTCAAGGCCATCACGTCTTACATATCTGACCACGGTGTATCTACAAGTCCACTATATTAAATGAAAAGTGCATGGAGTATACATATATGAGGGACTTTGTGGTATTACTGCACCTAGAACTTTTTTAATCAGCAGTCTTCCATCAGTGAATCGAGTGAAGAAAGTTGAACACTTGGTTTACAGAATAAAAAAAGGTTGTGCGTACTTACATATGTACACGCGTTAGAAGTTATACCACACGACTGAAGTAAAACTTATAAATAAGCCCAACAGTCACATACATAGTTCTTAGTTTACACAACATATTACATTTCTCAACGCACTCGTAAATAATTGATAAGTAATAAATATGTCAATCCCTTTTTATTACTGTCATTCTACATTTTTAAAATCTAAAACATTTTTTTTTTAAATATTCGATCCGAAACATATTAAAACCTTTCTGATCCATTTGACACTTACATTTAACATAGGCAGCTTCAATCTGTCAATTATATTGGAGCACATAGGCAGCTTCGACGTCATACTTTTGTGTTACAGTGATGCGCGCGCACCTTAAAATTTCACTCTCAAAATTTTTTCATAACGCGCCTAAAGAAGTATAACTTCAAAAATACATTTTGTACCGTAGTTCCAACTAATAACGAAAGATAGCAATGTGACATAGGGTATGAGCTCACCTGTTTGCCTTGTTTCTTGGCCTGCTTCTTGTCTCTGGTCTCCTTCAGGCGTATCTGCTTGAGTATGCCCACAAGCAGTTCATCAACGTTGTGCTGGATTCCAGACGATGTTTCTATGAACTTGCAGTCTCGGGTTGTAGCCAACGCCTTGCCCTCTGTTTAACAAAAATATGAAAGACTTTCATTTAAATATTGAAGCTAATGTAAATTTAAAAAGAAATTATATAAATCAGCAGTGATGGCCTCGAGGTTTAGGCGCGCGGTCGAGAATTTCGGCGGTCGCGGGTTTAAACTCCAGGATCACACCTCTGACTTTTCGAAGTTATGAATATACTCACAATTAATAATTATCACTTGCTTTAACGGTGAAGGAAAACAGTTCTTAGGAATTTCTTAGGTATGTAGTCCGCCAACCCGCACTAGGCCAGCGTGGTGGACTAAGGCCTAAACCCTCTCAGTTGTAGGAGAGACCGGTGCCCAGCAGTGGGACGTATATAGGCTGATGATGATGATGAATAATATAAATGCGTAAGTAATTTTAAATTATCTATACTATATATATTTTTTTTTTGGACTTGTATTGGCTGATGGATGATGATGATGATGATGATGATATATTAAGTTGAAGAGTTCCTTTAAAAGCGCTAATCTTAGGAACTGGTTCGAATTTTAAAATTATTTTTGTGTTCATTTGTCTACTTATCGAGGACGGCTATAGGCTTCTACATCATCAGTCTAAGTTTTTTCTCATATAATTTTTTACGTAAACTCACGCCTGTATTCCCCGAACGGGTAGGCAGAGGTGCATTTCTGCACCCACATTTCGCCAGGTATGTATCAGTCCCACGTAATAGGGGGCGAGCCTATTGCCGTTTTTCGGGCACATTTCCAGACTCCGTGCTGTTACTGATAATTTCCTAATGGAAAAACCCAATAACACTTTGCCCGACCCGGGAATCGAACCCAGGACCTCTAGATCCCACGGCACATACTTGTACCGCGAGACCACGAGGCAGTCATAATTTTTTCTTAATGTAATTAGATCTTAATTTATACATTTCATCAAAAATGCCAATGTTTTGGATGCTTGCGAAGTAATGGGTTAAGGCTTTGGTAAAGGACATAGCCCGGAATTTTACCACGCAAATAGAACTTCAAGATAAAAACATTTTTTTTTTAATAATTTCCTTTGAATAAAAATTAGTCACATCTCAAAGACATGACGATGAATGTAACGTTTTGATTCAAATAAAGTTTTTAAGAATCCCCTTCAACGAAACTTACCGGGGACGTCTGTACTCAAAATAATATCACAGCGTAAAGAACTTAGTAAACTGTACACAATTCCCCAACAAAGAAACTTAAATTTCTCACTCCTTTCGTTCACAGTGCGCATTCTTTGAGTATTGTTTGCAAAGGAAATAGCTTCGTTTTCATATCAGATTTAATTCAAAGAGCTGGCGCGTTGAAAGAAGTCCGTTTGAAGCAAAACGTTGGAATTAAGAAAATGCTACCCGTAAAAAAGTTACAACATAAAGGCAGGTTTTCCTCAATTTAAAACATCTGGCGTCGAGTTGAGTTACGCAAACCTTAACGTTACGAATTTATGCCCGAGAGTGATATGAAAGGGTGGGTATAAAAATTCAGCGTGTATTTTAAAAGGCCAGCGGAAATAGGCACGGCGAGTGTGACACGTGCCGGGATTTTGTGAAGTACCAGTTGCAATTTAAATTCAAGCATCTTCTAAATTTAAAATTTAGTTTTAGTTACTTTGACAATCCCGTGATGCAGTGAGCTAGACACCAGCTTGCGAATTGAGAGGCCGTGGGTTCGATCCCCGCATCGAGAGAAATGTTTATGTTATTTACAAATATTTGTTTCGGGTCTGGGTGTTTGTGCGACCGAAAAGTCTCTCGTAGTTTCTGATACCCGCAACACAATACTCGTATCTTAATGCCATAAAAGCATGACATTAAGATACGAGTCGTACCTAAGGGGGTACATAAAAATTTATTACTACGACAATGTTTCGTCAGCTTTTTATTCCCACTTAATACTTAGTCCTACCTAATAACGACCATAAATCCAAATTACGATTGCCCCAGTCCGTAATAAGCTCAATACCCTAATAACCCGTCTATTTCTATCACACGACCAAGTCATTGAAAACCATCAATACCTACCATTAGTGGAGACTTGTCTTGCCCGCGCCAAGTCAGCTTTGTTCCCAACTAGAACCACGGTGCGCTCCACCGTGAACTGCTCCCTGGCCAAGTAAGACAGAAGTTCAGCAGCCCTGAGGAACGAACTCTTCGCCACAACGGAGTAGACCACCACGCACGCGTGTGGCTCGTAGGTGGACAGGCAGTTCTCGATCTGTTGGAGAAATGAAAATAAATTTATTAATAATAATAAATAGTCACATACATAGTTCTAACCCCACACTAGGATACAAGTCCTGTGTCGTGGGTATCAGAGACTACGAGAGACTTTTCGGTCTCACAAACACATATTTGTGGATCACACAAACATTTGTCTCGGTGGGGGGATCGAACCCGCGGCCTCTCGTTTCGCAAGCTGGTATCTAGCCAACTTCGCCACGGAGCTGTCAAATTAAAGGATGTCATGATTCTTTGTCTTGACGGGTTCGTCATAATTGAGAAGCCAAAACAGACTATAGAAATAAAATCCCTTTATTACTTCTAAACTGTTTTTCGAGAATTTTGTGCAAAAATAGATAACACTCTTTACGGTTTTGTATAACTATGTCCTAATAAAATCATTCAGTAAACAAACGAATAAACTCATTTTTGTTATTATTGTATTAAATAAATAAAAAGATATAATAGTTATCAAGATAAGAAATTACAATCAATTTTAACATATTCGTTATCAAACGTTTTAATCATAAAATTCCAATTTAATAAAATAAAAAAAAATTGGCTGTATAATATTTTAAAATTAATAACCTTTACGGGCTGAATAAAATATTTCCTTAGCTCGGTCGGAATACTTAAGAAGTGCTTATCTGAAGGTCGAAGGTCAAACCACTCTGATCTCGCATTGGTTCCGATTGCTTTTATATTGACTCATGACTAAATTATTCAACACAGAACCACCGACACAAACCTCTAAGCGATTTTGGTATCTACCGTCTTATTACGTACCTATTTGTATTTCGATTTGTCCATTCGTACATTCACGCCTGTATTTCAGATGAGGTAGTCAGAGATTGCCCGCGTAAAAGGGGGGTCGATCTCAATACTATATTTTGACATATTTCCGGACTGAATTTGACCCAAGAATTTCTAATGAAAAAGCTGATATAGTCTGCCGGACCCAGGAATTGAACCAAGGTCCTCTTTAACGCATACGGCACACTTAGCCGCGGGGCCGACGCAGTAGTCTTTCAAGAAATAAATAATTATAATTTATAGTGGTCTGAGCTTAATGTGTTTAATTTTTTATCGCATTTGAAGTCAAGCTGTAGTTTGAAGTAGGAGAGCTAAGCATACTAACTCTCATCAAATTACCCTTGAAGTACATCCTTTCCAAAAAAAAAGAGTCGTCAAAATCGGTTGGCGTGACATTGAGTTATTCGTCCATTTTTCACGCACTATTGATGCAAATTTAAGATTTATATGATTTTCTCATGGAAGCCTTTATTGGACCACACTGGAGGCATCAGCTTCCAAATAAAAAAAGAACCATCAAAATCGGTCCACCCAGTCGAAAGTTCTGAGGTAACAAACATAATAATAAAAATACAGACGAATTGATAACCTCCTCCTTTTTTGAAGTCGGTTAAAAACAGGATTGACATTGATTGTAATGATTATGTACATCATCAGCCCAAATACGTCCCAGTGCTGGGCACGGGCCTCCTCCACGACTGAGAGGGTTTAGGCCTTAGTCCACCACGCTGGCCTAGTGCGGGTTGGCGGACTACACACCTAAGAAATTCCTAACAACTTTTTAGGTGTGCAGATTTTATCACGATGTTTTCCTTCACCGTTAAAGCAACTGATAATTCATTGTGAATGTGTATTCACAAACATCATTTATTCATCATCAGACTTTTCGAAGTTATGTGTGTACATAACATCGAAAAGTCAGAGGTGTGCGCCTGGGGTTTGAACCCGCGACCGTCGAAATTCTCGACCGCGTACCTAAACCTCAAGGCCATCACGTCTTACATATCTGACCACGGTGTATCTACAAGTCCACTATATTAAATGAAAAATGCATAGAGTATACATATATGAGGGACTTTGTGGTATTTTTAGGTGTGCAGGTATCATAACCACGTTGTCCTTCGCTGTTAAAGTATATGATAATTCTTTGTGAATACACACATAACTTTGAAAAGTCAGTGTTTGCCTGGGGTTGAACCCGCGACCGTCGAGGTTCTCGACCGCGTGCCTAAACCTCGAGGCCATTACGACTTACTAGTACTAGAATACTATACATACATACATGATACATACATAAACTTACGCCTGTATTCCCCGAAGGGGTAGGCAGAGGTGCATTTCTGCACCCACATTTCGCCAAGTAGAATACTATAGTTGTATGGAATTCGTAGTCAGATAGAAGACTTTTCTTTAATGTACCTTTCGACCAATGTAGAGGCGTAAACCTCAGCTCTCAACTACAAGGCTAGTTTGAGTATCCACAGCAGAGGTTATATTGTTCCGAACACGTGTAATTTGCATCTCCGGATGGCACTAATTAAAGGCTTTGTTAGCTTGGTACATTGTTGAGACAAGATAGCCAGCGGGCGAGATGAGATGCAGGGAAGCGAGAAAAACTAGGGAAAATATAAATATCTATAACGAGTAAATATATGTACCAATTTATATTTATATTTGCAACAAATATAGAAAAATAATCATTTCAATATATCTATGTACAGTGATGGCCTCGAGGTTTAGGCGCGCGGTCGAGAATTTCGACGGTCGCAGGTTCAAACCCCAGGCGCACACCTCTGACTTTTCGATGTTATGTACACACATAACTTCGAAAAGTCTGATGATGAATAAATGATGTTTGTGAATACACATTCACAATGAATTATCAGTTGCTTTAACGGTGAAGGAAAACATCGTGATAAAATCTGCACACCTAAAAAGTTGTTAGGAATTTCTTAGGTGTGTAGTCCGCCAACCCGCACTAGGCCAGCGTGGTGGACTAAGGCCTAAACCCTCTCAGTCGTGGAGGAGGCCCGTGCCCAGCACTGGGACGTATTTGGGCTGATGATGTACATAATCATTACAATCAATGTCAATCCTGTTTTTAACCGACTTCAAAAAAGGAGGAGGTTATCAATTCGTCTGTATTTTTATTATTATGTTTGTTACACCTCTGACTTTTCGAAGTTATGTGTGTATTCACAATGAGTTATCACGTACTTTAACGGTGAAGGAAAACATCGTGATGAAACCTGCACACCTAAAAAGTTGTTAGGAATTTCTTAGGTGTGTAGTCCGCCAACCCGCACTAGGCCAGCGTGGTGTAGTAAGGCCTAAAGCCTCTCAGTTAAAGTGCCCAACAGCGGGGCGTTTATGGGCTGATGATGAATAGTATTCTTAAGAAACATAATCAAGCCTGTACCATCGAAGGGGTAGGTATAGATGTATTTGCTACTTAAAATGTAAAAGTATATAGGGCTATAGAATCATAATATGGGGTGTACTTCCGAAAAGCGCATACCACCGATCGATCTGAAATTTGGTAAATTTGAAATCTGGTGGTGAATTCATCGTGATTAGAAGGTCAAAATACGTTATTATACCAAATTTCAGATTCATTGGCGGTATGCGCTTTTCGGAAGTTTATCCATAATACGTGATGCATACTTACAGACATCTCAGTGCTGGGATGGTCGATGAATATGAGTTCTGACTCCTCTCCATCCAGCAGGACGGACACTGACTTCTCCCCAAACTCATCGTCTGGAACAATCCGCAATGTTAGCAAAATCTCGAGAGAAACGACGCGTGAACTAATGGGGTGTGACGTGCAGTAACTTTTATATGGCTATGTTTAATGGATTAACAATTGTTGAAATCAACGTGTGAATAGTCCACTATGTAATGGAGTTTGCGATTAAGAAGTCTCGGTTTTTCATTCCCGGGAAAATATATGTATAGTTGAGAGATTTTGTTAGCTCTCTCGGTTGGACGTCGGAGTTTGGAATTGTACCAGATAAATGTTCTAAGTGGATGCATTCTAATGCACACGCATATACCGTGCCCCCTGAATAAAGAAGCAGGAGGAATATCACGGGGTTTTAGTCTGTAGGACGTCCCAGTATTTGACAATTAGCAAAATGTAATATTCAAATATAAAATAATATAAAAAAGCAGTGATGGCCTCGAGGTTTAGGCGCGCGGTCGAAAATTTCGGTGGTCGCAGGTTCAAACCCCAGGCACACACCTCTGACTTTTCGAAGTTATGTGTGTATTCACAATGAATTATCACTTGCTTTAACGGTGAAGGAAAACATCGTGATAAAACCTGCACACCTAAAAGTTCTTAGGCATTTCTTAGGTGTGTAGTCCGCCAACCCGCACTAGGCCAGCGTGGTGGACTAAGGCCTAAACCTTCTCAGTTGTAGAGAAGGCCCGTGCCCAGCAGTGGGACGTATTTGGGCTGATGATGATGAATATTCAAATACTGGAACGGTGAGTCAGACATACCACCGAGAGTCATGCTCGGGGACGATCCGCAAAGGGATTTCCTCGTGTAACAAAAAAAAAGGTTTGTGACTATAGGTTGCTTCTATGATGCAAAACATAGTGAAACGTCGGTGTACGAGAATATTGTAAATGGGCCTGTGTGATATTGCGTATCACAAGCCGATCGAAATGCAATATTGTAGGTCCCTTAGACTTGGTTATCTGCGAAATAGTGATACTACCGTCGTCCAGGCAAAAACTACGAGAAAAATTATAATTTAACAATGGGACTCTTACAATTGAAATATAGGTATGTACCTATGTAATATAAACATGTCTTGTTGACATAATGACAGTAATTTCTCAATATTTCGAATGCGTTAGATTTTTTATTACTTGAATAGGTGATCTAAATCCTAAAATTTTTGTCACTAACTATTTTCTTGAGGCTATTTGCAATTTAAGAGGAATTTTATTTTGATTTAAAATGATATAAATTAACCCGAATTTTGAGTCTCGAAAATGACTCTAAAATTGAATTTATGAAAACATTCGTATAGTTATGTAATCAATCTTAAAATGTTCTTCACTAACTATTTATATAACAATATTTCCTAAAATAATTGGCAATTAAAATACTTGAATAGGGGTTCGAAATTAACTGTATTTGCTCAAATTACGCTAAAACCGCGTAAACGTTCTTAAAGGGTATCGGTTGTAGGAATAAGTCCCCTATATCAAATAATTAATATAAAATGAATATGCCTAATTAATTTATATTAGTTTTTGCTCCTTCAGAATCAGAGCTCTGGACCACTCCATGTATTCTCTGTTTAGAATATTTAAAAATAATGGTCAAAATTAATTATAATCAATCGTAATCCCTATCTACGCATAGATCATATTAATAGAATAATAAGATGAAACTTGGGCTCACTCAAATATGAATCTTATATTATTTTTGGCCATTAATAATAAATAATAGCAGATACATTGTTAGCTTCTTGATAATGTGGACTATATTATATACATTGTTAGCTTCTTGATAAGATGGACTATACCCAAAAAAAAAATTCAAACTGACAATGTCATTTCATAAAAATTTGCTCTAGTCTAGAGCCTACTTTGACCATAAAAAACCACCACTAGTCTTCAGAAAGCTAAAGACAGTTTTTGTGAGACCGTAGTGCCACACTGTCGAGCCTTTCAACTCCAGTCTAAACAGGCTTCGGCGAGACTGCGTTATAAATATAGTGGTAAGTACCCACGAGGCATATATACTGAACAGGGAACATATATTCTCTGACATGTTTAACTGTGTTGTTTGAATAAAGCGAATGCCCATTTTATTGAGATGTTAGTAGGTATTAGTTAGGATGGTAGGCCTACTAGAACTTATTTTATAAGTCAAAGTTTTGTAATATTTATTTTATCCGTCACAAAAAGAAGACCATGACGCGTGACGACTGGTGGAGCCACAGAACAGTTGAATAAGACTAGAAAGAAATGTCAGTATGCCGAGCGTGCCGAACCTACGATTACACTATCATATGTTTGACACGGCCGCTTCTTAGTAATTCGGGTAGCGTGTAATATCAAGACTTTTGTAAATGTGTGACAACCAATAGCTCTTTATTTTTGTTTGAAATTTTTATCGTTGTTTGTGATCGTAGCAGAATGAACAACTGACAGGCAAGTGGCGTCCCCATACAAAATACTGTCTATTTCCCTTCTAATCTTATTCAGCTGTTCTGTGGGTGAAGCGATACAAATAATCGTCGCTGTGTCTAACGTATTTATTTTTACGATAGGAAACTTTTTAAACCGGGAGCCTGTTTGATGCTAACTAAAACCTTCATATCAGAATCAAATCAGATACGACTTAGGGCCCTTCAAGAAAAGAGCCTATATTTTCCTCAAATAACCGGCAACACACCGATGATTCCTCTGGTATTATGGGTGTTCATGACCACTGAACATCAGGTGGCTCACATGCTCGTTTGCCTCCGTTTTCCATAAAAAACAAAAAAAAAACAGTATAAAAATTGACTGATCAGGGTGCAATAGACGCGTATCTTTACACCGCATTCGTTATGTAAGGCTTCTTCAAGAGATTACGTACATCAACATACCAGCAGATTACTGTGGAAGGGAAATCTTATTCCGCAGTCTGTTTGCGTACCTACATACCGAGGTTTTATTCCCGCGGATTTTTCTTGTGAATGAACATTTTGCGTTGCAAGGCTTTTAACACGACTTTATTGTTCATAAGTACATTTGTGGATTTCATGTATAATAAAAATATAGACAAAAAAATGCGTACACGCTCAAATCTGTATCTCTTAAATAAATCTCCGACAACAGTATTTAAGTCCTATTTAAAAGAGGCCAAGGTGATGCCAGTTTCCGGGCATATTGCAAGAGTTCGTGCTACTATTGAGAATAACTTTTCTATCCACAACCACCTAGACAAAACAAGATCATAGTATCAAACTTGCAGCATTTTGTTACTAGGCCTGGATTCTAATCAATAGCATATAAAACCATAGAGTTTAGGGATTAACTTTTGTAAATTATTTCTCACCATTCCGTGGTTTATTTAAACCGTACTAAGCTTACTATACTCGTAAAGTGTTAGTTAGATCACATTTACCTACATATTATTAAAGTAGCTCATTTAATATGTATAAAAATTAAATAAGTTTGATTCTGTGTTACTTTCTAGTATCGAAATAGTGCAGTTAAGTTCGGCCATATTGAATTTTACACGACACCGTTTCATAATTGGACACCAATTATTATTTAACGTTTCATTAAAGAAATCTCGTAGATAGTCATAGCTTCATTAGCGAACAAATAATTGTTGAATAAGGCGTAATTAATTAATGAAATGGTAAAATAATTGTAACTTAAAACCTCTTTTAATTCGCGAGTATTGGATGTATCGCTTCTTCAATAAGTATTGAAACTTCTTCAGTGAGTATTGAATAATCTCAGCTGGCATGAGGGTTCGACGAGTGATGAGAGTCTCTTCCCATTGATGCTCTGTTTGGACAGCGCCTTGCTTACCATCAGGTGCTGTATAACGTATTATATTCCAGTGTTTATAAAAAAACCTCCGAGTCTCTATTCACCCCAATTATCTTCGTCATGTAATTAATTTTTACTCATTAACAAAAGTAACACTTTAACAAAAGTAATCAGTTGTGAATGGATGTATTTTAACGTTATAAAATTAACTTTATTTTTTATTTTCATTAATACTTTTTATATTATTTAAGCCAATTGCTCCCAACATATTGATTTGATATGTTCAGAAATATCCATTTTTTTTATGACAGATCGTTCACTAAAATTATACCGGCTTTTCACATTCTCATATATTTAACACATTTTTAAATTTCGAATTAACGACGCGTGTAATGTTGCTAGTATTAATAAAATGTAATTAGCATAAAACCTCATTTGTACTGAAATTATCAAGACACAAGGGTGTATGGTAAATATCTTGTATGAGCGGACAATTAACTCCATTAAACATAGACCATATGCTTGTTACTTTCAAGATGTGTGTATTGTTGTGACGTGGAAGAACTTAGTTTTGGTAATGTGGCTAATGGGATGTGGAATATATTGCACAAAGGGGTCATTTTGTCTATTAATACTTACCATAGCTGTAGTATTTTTCAGTTATTTATTTATATTCTAGTTGCTTTTAAAGTAATCATGTAGCTTACCTATCATTTTACCTGCTGATTTCTATTTTTTAATCTTTATTCTAATTTTAAATATAAGCTTGAATGAGAAAAGGCTTGTTCTCATTTTAAAAACATTCCTTTTTAACTGACAATTGTAAATTATAACAATATTTTTACATGCATTAGTTATATAACATCATTTAATTTTTACACTAATTGTTTAGCAGATAACATAATGGATCTATAAAATTTATATGATGAAATAGAACATAATCACACTCGAGATAACTTGTACCAAATGTCATATTATTACTAAGTGTCCCTTAGGTAGTTAATAAAAAAATTGGTAAAGTGGAAACTAGAATACATGTAACGGTATTATGTATTTAGGTAACCAAAGTGTATGTTAAGTGTATTGGGGACAATGTGTGACAAGATTTTGAAAGTTTGAATGCATATATTATTAAATATTGTACTTACCCATCCTCGCATACATTTAACTAACTTTCTACTATTGTGCAAGAATTTTATTTAACGATAGTCAATTGAAACAAGAGCTTCAATTTATTTACGTGTTAAAATGCATTATAATTAACTAAACATCAATGCAAAGCTTACCGCCTCACCAGTATTTAAATTCAAAAAAAAATTTCGCTTCTAAAAATAAATACAACGAACTTATTTATAAAAAGACATCATATAACCTATAAGCCAATTTTAAAAATAATTTCTTTATTTAAAAAAAAGGTGTCTATTACCGAAGCAGGCTTTTCGCGAAGCAATCATTGTGTTCGACTTACCACGTTTGGCTTCGCCAAGTGAGCAAGCAAAAAGAAGTTGTGTGTTTATTACAGAAGAGATAGCCTCAGCCACAATCAATAAGGTTGCGCTCACATTGACGGGCGGGGCGGATTTATAAAGCGGTGATAAGGCAGGTAATTCATAAAATATAAAAAAGATGTTATAAGGAGATAGTAAAAGTTTTGAGGTTTTTATTTTATTTTATCGCATCAAATAAAAGCTTATATTTTTAAAAAGAATTTTACTTTTTATTTACTTTTAATTTATTTTTGACTTTTTAGTTAATTTTCGAGATATTCTTAGCAAACCCTTTCATTTGATACCCATATTGTAGAATTGCACTAAAAATAAATAGTCCGGCATCATGGATATGCCACCATGTTGGATTAAGAATGACGTCACAAAGTTAACCATGCATTATCATCCAAACTGAACCAGTATACAAAATTTCAGCTTAATCGGGTGAATGACTGTTTCAAAATTGAGTTGCAAGATTTCACCCGAACAAACATACATACATATATACATATTACATATGTAGATACATTGCAAGTTAATTAAAAGCTTTAAAAAAAATCTAAGCGAATAAGAATTAATTAATGCAGTTGTTAAACATTTTTCATATTTTAAAAATAAACAGTAGTTACCAAAACATGCATTCATAAATTTTTAAACAATTTTTCTCATGTTTTTATTGTGTATTGAATTATTATCAATTTAGTCTATTTGCTAGAAATTTATATTTAATTCACTCACGTGGTTGATAGTTCAATACAATTTTTTTATTAATTGACACAGTCCTTTAATACCTCTATAATAGCCATAAATCGTATTAACAAATATTTTTAACTAAATTTCCCTGGCAGATACATGCAATAAAAATACTAAAACTAATGTTTGAATTTATAATGGATAAAATTAAAAACCTATAAAGGAATATGGAGCAAAATTAAATTGGTCAAATAAACGACTATAGGGGAGAGGCAATATGGCACCATATAAGCTTAACCCCATTGGGATTGACGGAGTGTGTAGATTTAATTTAAAACACGCCTAAAAATAACATAAAATATTTCACTTCAACATAAACCTCAGTATATTTTATGGTGCAAAAAAGAAACGTAAATTATTAAATAGAAAATGCTTATGAATCCGCTCCGCCCGCTCTCACCACTATAACCAAAGCTTAATACCAGCCTTTCTACGTCATTATAATTATTTTTCTATTACCTTTTATATGTAGAAGTCAATTTCCTCAAATTGCATTAACATCGGACAAGAGCCATTGTTATCCCATTGTATGTAGTATATAATATATTTTGACAGCCCCGTGGCGCAGATGGCTAGACACCAGCTTGCGAAACGAGAGGCCGCGGGTTCGATCCCCGCACCGAGACAAATGTTTGTGTGATCCACAAATATTTGTTTCGGGTCTGGGTGTTTGTGAGACCGAAAAGTCTCTCGTAGTCTCTGATACCCACGACACAGGACTTGTATCCTAGTGTGGGGTCAGAACTATGTATGTGACTGTTGGGTGTATTTATTTATTTTATTTATTTATAATACCTTATTTTATTTGATCTGTCTTTTGTCCTTCACTTATATGATTAGCTCAGGCATAATTTTGAGGAAATTTACCGCTTTCTTATTACAATATGTTTTTATATTTATATTTTATATTAAGGTTATTATTTTATTTCTTATTTTTAAATCTAAAGGCGGGTAGTTAAGTTTTTATAAAACTTATTATTTTTAAAAAAAATATGCGATATGCGGCATATCATTACATAATATGGTCTCACTAGGTCATAGTGAGACCCCCCCCCCCCTCCTCCCTCTCAGTTGTAGTGGAGGCACGTGCCCGGCAGTGGGGCGTAAATGGGCAGATGATGAGGTCATAGTAACTAGATATTATTTTTGTGTATATTACCTATGCTACAGCTCTCTTTACTCTTTCATATATGGCACTTTAACTGTTTTAATTATTTTATCCTTGACACAGTCCCCTGAATAATTAATATTAAATTTCTTTCATTTCCATATTATTTTTTTAATTGACCTTAACTTCTAAATTTGAAAAGAGACAAAACGTTATAGCCGTCTCGTTCCATTATCATATCAATTCTATCGTATCTATCCAACTGCGACAGTATTCAAAATGTCAAGTACCGACCTATTGAGCACGCGGGCCATGACCTAAAGATAATTCGCAAATATTAAGCATGCGAATCGGGTCACGCCGACACTTCCGCCTCATTAATCATCAATTAAAACTTAACTACCCGCCAGGTCGTTTACATTTTGTTAATTTTAATACCCATGCACAAAGGTGTAACCGGAGAGCTGTTTCTAGTATAAAAGACTTAATAAAAAAATATGCAATATTATAACTCTTTTATCTCTCCCTCACTACGTATATAAACATGCATAAAGTAATTAGTACTATGTAAATAACTTTTATTTTAATTTAAAACAAATCTGGTAGAAAGGGATGCACTACATAAATATTGACGTCACTGATATTAAAGTTCGAACGTGCGACAAGGATAACAAGATTCTCTCATTACCATCCGCTCCTATCTCTAAAACATTGTTTTTTTCATTAACTCTAATAATGCTTTTACAGTATATATTATTTTTTAGTATTATGTTGCATAAAATCGCCATACTGCGGCCTTAAAGAGTTGCATTTTAATAACTTCTACTATTCTACTAAGGAATATCATATACATGTATTCAGACCGTGATCGGAAACTAAGGCAGGTAGTAACGATCACGGTCCGAATACAGCCTGTATACACAGGTGATCATATCTACGGCTAATTTAAAACTAGTCAAATATTAAGGAGACAATGGGTAAATTCTAATAATGCTATAACGAATAATCTATTGGCGACAGGGTAACTTCTAAGCTAGTTTAGGGTTCACACATGCTAAAAACAATTTTCAGGCAAACATTATGAATTTATTTAAACTGAAACTTATATTTTGGTGGTAATTAGTGTAATCTAAGACTAAAACTAGACTAACATTTATGTTGATTCAACTTTTGTTTAGAATGCATTACAGATTAACATGCATTACAGAAAATAATGTTAATATAGACCTAAGCTAGAATTTCATTTGTAACCGTAATTACAAGAAGCTTTCTTATGCAATTAGAGAGGCCGCGGGTTCGCTGCACCGAGACAAATGTTTGTGTGATCCACAAATACTTGTTTCTAGTCTGGGTGTTTGTGCGACCGAAAAGTCTTGCGTAGTTTCTGATACCCACGGCACAAGACTCGTATCTTAATGAAATGAAATGAAATTAAATGAAATTATATTTATTGAATCCATAAAATGTCAAATACATCACTTAGATTCAGGCTTTCAAAATTTGGTGTACCACCCTGTTCGGAAGGCAGTCATCACTAGAGAAGAACGGGCAAGAAACTCTAGTGTTGCTCTTCTAATGTGAGGTTAGAACTATGTATGTGTTTTTGGGTGTATTGTTTTATAAATAAAAAAATCCCACCCCAAAGTTAGAACCAAGTCTAGTATTAGCAACGCTCGTAGTTGGGGTTTTATATGTTTTTTTTATTATGTTTTAGTACTGGCGGTTTTTCATGTTTACGTTTATAGTTTTTAACTCTGCCATTTTTTGTTTTTCTCTCAAATATATAAGATGTAAATGTAATATCTTTTTAACCAACACCGGCTTTTGTACGAGCTGCGACGAATATTTACGGATCACACTAACATTTGCACGGGAATTGAACTGGCTGTTCTGTAACCTGCTATCTTAAAGGTAGTAAAAACCATGATTTTTATAAATCCGTCCATGTATAGTAGGGTGGAGTTTTTTTTTTTAACCTGGGGGTCGAATTTGTAGCGTATAAAACAATACTTTTTGACAAAATAAAACAAACTTACTCAACATCTTGAGGCGGCCCATTCAATTTTAAAATTAATTAAGAGCAAAATGTTTGGTTGCAAAAAAAATTAAAGGCGTTCTAGAAACTTCAGAGTATCCTCTTTTATGCCAATTAAAAATTGCTAATTCTTAGATGTATTAAAAGAATACAAGGAAAAAAATCTTTGCAACCAAACCTTTTGATTCGTAATTAATTTTAGAAGTGAGTGGGCCACCTCAAGATGTTGAGTAAGATTTTTTGTCAAAAAGTTTTATTTTTTATACAAACAAATTCGAAATACAAATTCAGGCTAAGGAAAAAACACTTTTTTGACTCCACCCTAATGAACAGGTTATAAAACACGATGTTTCAAACACAAGTTACTCTGTAAGTTCTTGCAACATGACACCTATTACGGGCTTCGGATAATTGTCAATTTCTTGCTAAGTACGCCGATAATGGCACTTCGCAACTAGACTTAATAGTACGCCTCTGTTGAAACGTTTATGTCTCTAAAAGGCTTGTTCAAATCTGTTAAAAGCTTTTTATAAAGAAATATTACTTTCTAATTTTATTTCAATTGGAGTTGTGATGGTTTCGAGGTTTAGGCGGTTGAGAATCTCGATGGTCGCGGGTTCAAACTGCAGGCACACACCTCTGACTTTTAGACGTTATGTGTGTATTCACAATGAATTATCACGTACTTTAACGGTGAAGAAAACGTCGTGAGGAAACCTTACACACGTAAAAAAATCTCAAGAATTTCTAAGATGTGTAGTCCGCCAACCCGGTGACCATGGTCACATATTAACTACAACGTTCCAAAATCTCATTGTCAACTGCTCAACGTATATCTGAATTTTCCGTGAAACCCTAAACCAAATCTAGACATCCTAGGGCTGATTATGACGACTTTTATTATAATTTTATTGACTGCCCCGATAGTCCAAATTAAGATTTTTAATTCTCCTTTGAAAAATAGTAGCAGTACAGAGATTGTGAATATGTCCAGTAAGCGGCAACAGGTTTAATCCGTATGAATCGTTTGAGCTAAAATAAATAAATACACCCAATAGTAACATACATGGTTCTGACCCCACAGCAAGATACTACTTGTGTCGTGAGTATCAGAAACTACGAGAAACTTTCGGTCTCACAAAAATCCCAGACCCAAAACAAATATTTGTGGATCACACAAATATGCTGCGCCACGGCGCTATCATGACTGTAGAACCTATGGTGAAGAAAATCCTTTTGTACCACAGATGCAAAATATGTAACTACGAACAAACTACTCACATAATTAAACTCGACAAATAGCCCAATAATTTCACATGTCAGTTTTGATTATTACAACGTGGATGTAGTGGATGTGACGTCACGCAATGCACGTGCCAGCAAAGCGACGAACGTGTTATTGACCAGTCCGCGATGACAATATGGCAATAGAAACACCATGTTTAACGTGCTATTAAAGAATTTAC
This sequence comes from Hemaris fuciformis, assembly GCA_907164795.1. Lineage (NCBI taxonomy): Eukaryota > Metazoa > Arthropoda > Insecta > Lepidoptera > Sphingidae > Hemaris > Hemaris fuciformis. The sequence continues at coordinate 3,849,807 of OU015455.1, read as the reverse complement.
TTACTAAATTCGATAATCTTTAAAAATAGCTGTCAGTATTTAAAATGGGCAAGCCTAATGTCATTGGTGCATATTTCCAGACTTCATGGAGTCACTGAGAAAACCCCAAAAATAGTTAACCGACCCGGTGATAGAACCTGGGACCTCTACTGCCGTCATAACTTAAAAGGGCACAACTAACATTTTGCAAATCAGGAGAAAATCGAGTTTGAAATATTTCTTTGTAATTGGCGGAAAAAAGATACAGTATTTTAGGTATCGAAAATGTATGAATGGAAATAGTAGCGTCTACGTGAATTCTATAAGATGATTTACTTATTTTATTTTATTTTAACTGCATTTATTAAATAATCTAGATTTTCCATTTCAACGTAACTTAAAAAAAAATGTAAAAACATTAATATTACGTATAAAAGGCATAATGTGACTTACCATTCTAACATTTTGTGAATAAAGTTAAATATTACAATGAAAAGGCACATTTATGCAATTGTGCCTTTTCATTCTAGCTTGAATAAGATTTTTTTTTTTAAATCATCATTCATCATTATCATTATCAGCCCAAAGAAGTCCACTGCTGAACATAGGCCTCCCCCAATGACTTCCATAGTGACCTGTTGGAGGCAGCCTGCATCCAGCGACGACCCGCGACCTTCACCAGGTCGTCGGACCATCTTGTGGGTGGACGTCCTACGCTGCGCTTTCCGGTACGCGGCCTCCACTCGAGAACCTTTTGGCCCCATCGGCCATCGGTTCTCCGCGCTATGTGCCCGGCCCATTGCCACTTCAACTTGCTAATCCGCTGGGCTATGTCGGTTACTTTAGTTCTCCTACGGATCTCCTCATTTCTGATTCGATCACGTAGGGAAACCCCGAGCATAGCCCTCTCCATAGCTCGTTGAGTGACTCTGAGCCGTCTAATGAGGCCCATAGTGAGAGGCCACGTCTCAGTGCCGTATGTCATCACTGGTAACACACAACTATCGAAGACTTTTGTCTTCAGGCACTGAGGTATTTTGGACGAGAAGACGTCGCGTAGTTTCCCGAACGCTGCCCAACCGAGTTGGATTCGCCGATTGACCTCTCTCTCGAAGTTGGACCTGCCTAACCGGACCACTTGTCCTAAATAGACGTATTCGTCTACAAATTCGAGAGTCGAGCCCCCAACTGCGATCGGGGTGGGCACAACATGGACATTCGACATGATTTTCGTCTTGTCCATGTTCATTTTAAGACCCACCTGTTGAGAGACTCGATTGAGGTCTTCGAGCATAGTGCTAAGGTCTTCCAGCGATTCTGCCAAGACTACAATATCGTCGGCAAACCGAAGGTGTGTGATATACTCGCCGTTGATATTGATGCCGAATCCTTTCCACTGCAAGAGCTTGAAGGCATTTTCCAGCGCGGCAGTGAACAGTTTCGGAGATATAACATCTCCCTGTCTCACGCCTCTCCGTAGTGGAATAGCCTTCGTGCTCTGAACTTGTACTCGGACCGACATGGTGGCGTTTCTGTATATGCTTTCCAACACCTCGATGTACCGATAGTCAATGTGGCACCGCTGGAGACACTCTAGCACAGCCCAGGTCTCGATCGAATCAAAGGCTTTCTCATAGTCCACAAACGCTAAACAAAGCGGCAAGTTATATTCCTCGGTTTTTTGTATAACTTGCCGAAGCGTATGGATGTGGTCTATGGTGCTAAAGCCTTTTCGGAAACCGGCTTGTTCGGGAGGCTGGAAGTCATCAAACCTGCGTTCGAGACGATTTGTGATGACCCTCGAAAACAACTTATAGACATGGCTTAGGAGCGAGATGGGCCTGTAATTCTTCAGCAAAGTGTTGTCACCTTTTTTGAAGAACAGTACCACCACGCTCCTGCTCCATGCCTCTGGCGATGAGCCCTCGAGGAGAACGGAATTGAAGAGCTTCTGAAGGACTTTAAGTATCGGCGTTCCGCCCGCTTTCAGAAGCTCTGAAGTGATTCCGTCCTCACCCGGCGCCTTGTTGTTCTTACGTTGCTTCAGGGCCATCTCAATCTCACACAGGCTGATGTCCGGGATGTCATCGCTAAAGTGTCGGATCAACTCGGCTCTCGGGTCTTCGGCCGAGCTAACAGTAGGTTCGGCAACCGAGGTGTAAAGCTGTCCGTAGAACCTCTCGATCTCCCTTAATACCTCTGCCCTCGTCGACACTACGCAGCCACCTTCCGTCTTCAGCCTAGACAACTGTCTTTGCCCAATAGACAAGTCTCTTGCAAACACTTTGGAGCCTCCGTTCCGCTCGATTGTCTCCTTGATGCTCACAGTATTGTGAGCACGGACATCGTGTCGCAAGGACTTCCAGATCCGTCTATTGAGCTGACGATATGCTTCGGCGTCATCGGAAGACTGCAGCGCCATAGATCGACGTTCGGCCATGAGGTCAAGAGTGTGGATCGAGAGTTTTTGTGGTCTATCTCTACGGCGAGGTCTAAAATGCTTAGATCCCACCGTATGGACAGCTTCTACCAAACCACTGTTTAGCTCGTCCACGGCAAGGTTTTCATCTAAACAATCAAAGCGATTTGACAGCTCGAGTTGAAAGGTCTCGGGGTTTCGGATATGAGCGCGAGTAGGTCGGAGCGTAGACTTCATCAAGCGACGCCTTTCTAACTGGTTATCAGCATCTTCTTCATACTTTTTGCGAGCTAAAATATACGTTTCATGATGTTCATCGTAATTTTTACATTCTATGCAACTTCTGTGTCTAATTTCTTGGTTAGGGTTGTGAATGATAAATTTTTCACAAAGCTCACACTCTTCATGGCCTAACTTTGTAAATGAGATATTAAGTTCCTTTACAGCTTTTCTGTAATAACCATACGATACAGGTACTTCAGGATTAGATTCATAATAATGGTCATACATAATACGAATACTGAGATCAGAAGGCAAATACTTTTTGTTAGGTGCGTGTTCACGTCTGTAATGGGACACAGCAGGACGAAATGACATTATATGTTTCTTGATTTTAGTATCATCGAATTTTCTTGGATTAGGGTTACGACCTCGATTGTCTATGAGAGATTGTGGATATAATGTAGAATCATAGTCTATGTCAAGAATATTTCTTACAGCCTTACAGTTATTTCGGTTGTAGCCTAGGGTAGTCAGGAAAAAGGTTTTACAAACTGGAATTGTATCACCATTTTCATCTGTCAAAAAGTATGATATAGTTTTAGTTCGCACGTAATGTTTACCTTCATTATCATGATATCATCATTTTCCCGGTTCTTAGGTCTTTAAAATGTTTGATAGTAAAGGCACATCTGACAGTTGTGCCGTTTCTTTTAAATTAAATGTTTGGTGAACTGCCGGTAAAATTTTAAATGAAAGGCCACATTTGCCACATATGCCTTTACTATTTGAAGTAAATCAATTATGCCTTTCCATTTTAAAAAAATAATATTTTACGATAAAATAAAAATCCACATCTATTCACTTGTGACCTTTTCACGTAATTTAAACTAGACATGCCCTTTTTACGTACTATCACAAAAAAAATTAGCTCAGTTGTGCCCTTTCAGGTTATGGTACTTTTGTTTATCGTGTTCATAAAATTATACAAAAAATATTAGGAGATAGGCCTTATTCTCCTGATTCCAAATATGTATATAACTCAATTTCGTAAAAAATGTTAGTTGTGCCCTTTTTTGTTATGACGGCAGTCTAGATCGTAAGCACAAACTATATTATTCCGTGGGACCAACGAAGCAACCTTATTTGAACTATGAAGGGTTATCATATTTTAGTTACATATATGGATGAGTAATCAGACCTTAGTCTACCACCTTGTTTTAACGCAGCTAATGTGCTAATAGACTTAATATCAGTACTATTCAAAAATCTCGATGTCCGATCTAAAGGTCCTGCTTTTGATTCGCGAGTCGAGCAAAGTGTTATTGGGATTTTTCATTAGAAAATTCTCAGGCAGCTCCTAGTCTGGAAATGTGCCCGAAAAACGGCAATAGGCTCGCCCCCTATTACGTGGGAGCGATACCTGGCTAAATGTGGATGTAGGAATGCATCTCTGCCTACTCCTTAAGAAATAGAGGTGTGAGGAAGCCTTATAAACCTCGGCTAAACCAGTAAATATTTATTTTATTTATAAAGCATCATATACAAAAATGTATATAGGCAGACTTAATACCTGCGGCATTCTCGAGCAGTCTACCTTGGTTTGGTGGAGAGATGTAGCATGGTTGGTGTGATAAGAACTAAAATATTCACAATAAAATATCCACATAGCGCTGATTATAATATCCGAGATAAAACCGCTTTGTGGCCACAGCACACATCGCTTGGACGAGGCAATTTCCACTGGCATTGTACTGTCGACGCTTACCTACATAATGAACAGTTTACCCCAGCAGAACACTAAAGGCACTATTAACATATTTAAAGGCACATTAACGGCAACAATGGTCCCGAAATTTAGTTTTTGACGGCCTACGTAGGATAGTCAGAGCCTGTTGGAACAGAGGCACAGACAAATGTTTGTGTCAAATATTTGTTAGTGAGAAAGACAGTAGACTTGGCACACACAAATGTTGGTGTCAAACATTTGTTTCGAATCTGGGGAGAAAGATTTTGGCACACAATCGAGTCTGGGTGTTTGTGAGACCTAAAAATTCTGTCATGATTATGACGAAAATTTATTTACTTGGTGAATGAATGAATTTTAGAAAGATTAAATCTGAAATATCGAAAAATTTGTAGGTTTAATACACTACGCTAAAATGCATATTTTTTACAATATTCAATAAACTTTACCTCGATAAAATGGGAAGAGAGCGTTCATTTTCAGTTTGTATCGTATAACTTCAGTTCATAATTGAGGAAACGTAAGATATTTCGTAATTAATTTTGTTCAACATTATTGGAAACGTTTTATGAGTAATTAAATGAAGGCGATGCCGTAAATTCTATCTTATGATGCTTCTCATCTTGTTTTTAAATTGAATATTTGTTTATATATTGCATGTATACGATTTATTTTTGAAAAAGAAAACCTAATACGAGGTTTGCAACACAAGCAAATCAAGTCAAAGCAAATCAAATATTTCGATCCATAGATATCAATATAAGGTATATATACTCGTATATGTACATACATAACCTCACGGCTGTATTCCATAAAAGGGTTGGCAGAGGTGTATTTCTGTACCTACCCACATATCGCCAGGTATAGCAGTCCCATGTAAAAGGGGGCGAGGGTATTGTTTTCTATATGGATTTCGTGCTGCTACTCAGAATGCTTCTCATGGAATAACCCAATAATACTACCCGACCCGGGAATCAAACCCGGAACGTATTGCTTTTTTTTATTATTAAAATTATAATGTTATAATTATAAATTTAAGAATAAGAAAATAGATTTAACTACCGATGACGTAATCATCATCTAGACTCCCCTACCCCCCATGTCATCCAAAATAAGCAAAGCAAAGATCCCCCCGCCTTCCCATAGTGCTTACGTAATACTTGAACGGCCCCTTGACAGGACACGACGCCGATCATCCCTTCACAGACATAATTATTTTGCTAACTGATATACACAAGCAAATCCCGGAATGCATTTTCATGAGAGGGATGTCACTACCTGATACTCTTTGGATATTAAAAAAGGGCCTTCCGAGACATGACAAGTATATTAGATGTCACATACTTAAAGTCCATGTGCTGATTAGATCACATGTTTACGCGTTTACACTTTTACAACTTTGACCATACCCAGCGACCCCCCGACCTAGTTTCATACTTCTACGGAATTGTTAAGTTTTATTGATAGTACAACTTCAGTATAGGAAGCATAAGGGCTTGTTATTTGTGTGTGCTTTGAAGCCGAAGGTGTAAATGCCTCATTCAATTAAGGTTAAATTAGTCAAAGTGTTGATTAATTATATTTCATCTAAAACGTTTTTCATCAGAAAGCTTCTTATAATTACGATGTACCGCGATAACAGTATAATTAATATTAGTGTCAATAAAAAAACAAATAATAACATACCTACATATATTAAGACAGTTTAAAGTATTAAATCCGATACTTAATTTTAAATTCTCTATTATTATTATTTTTAAAACTTACACGAAAAGAAAAAAAATATCATTCTTAAATTATTTACAAGGAAAATAGGATCCAAACTTAGCGTACATCATGCCGAAGGTATACACTATTTACATTCTCAACAAAAAAATACGCATTCCATTCCACGCTACATACATGACATTAACCACTATTACTAACATAACCAGTAATGTATATTGAATTTGACAAAATGTTTCAAAAATCATAAAGACTTACCCAAACTAGCGTCGTATGTGTTCATGTACTCTGACGTCATGAATTGGGAGACCAAGGCGGTCTTTCCAACCCCAGCGTCTCCGAGAAGAACCACCCTATATTTCGGAATCTGCAAAAAAATAAATATAATCTAAATACTATATCACACAATTTTTTACCAAATTTCCACCTTTATTTTTCCAAACTACGTCAGTGTTTTATAAATATTCCACGTTTTTCGTACACTTCCAAACTCCGCACTAATACTTAGAATTTCGTAGTAGTTAAACCTAATGGGACATCTCAAATCAAACTAAGACTTCTTTGTGGCACGCGTTAATTACGCAGAGGCAGTCAACTAACATAGATAGATAGACAGATTGTTAATTCTTTATTGATACCCACATTTAAACAGTAATTGACATAGAACTTATAAAAAAAAGAGGAGCAATAGGCGATCTTGACGCTGAGAGCGATCTCTTCCAGACAACCTTTGGATAACATTACGTATAATTTTAAATACCTTATGGTATAAATGAATATTATTAGATCTAGGAGAGCTTCACTGATCTCGAATATAAGTGAGTGTCGTACGATTGAGATGTGGAAGGTTCAGTACCCGGGGTACGGCAAATTATTATTATTTTTTCCATTAGGAAATTCCTACTTGTAGCTCAGAATTAGGAAATAACCTGTAAACGCGCCATTAGGCTCACCTCTACAACTCGGGTCTCAAAAAAGAGAAAGAGAAAAAACTCATATTCGCATTTCTATTATTAGATTTGAGCATATGACAAAGCTTATCTGTATGGAACATTAACAGAGTCTATACAATAAAGCTCCATTTACACACTAAAATGCAATTTCAAATACACCGTCGAAGTCCGTATTATTGGCGAAGAGTAGGGGTGTGCGATACGTCGCGATTCTTATCGATATTGACATCGATATTTTTATAAGATAACATTGTAATATATTAACATCTTAGAGTAGATAAAGTATAAATATTGTCTGTATTTATTATATTATAATTACCCAACAATTTATAAGCATCATCAACCTAATATTCGGTATAAAATGTATACTTCTTTTAAATAAGAAAAACAAAAATTTTCTCACCAAAGGACACAAGAAAACAAAAATATTTCGTTTGTAAAGTAAAGAAAAAATTAAAATTAATATAATTTTTAATATGTGGCGTCGTCGGAAGCTAAATTTTCAATAAAGGACTCTTCGATGCTTTAGATTCAACGGATTAAATTATGATTCTATTAAGACTTCTAAATCCAGACTTAACGTATAAATAAATACGACAAATAAACGACATATTGACACATTGAAAGCCCCGTGGCACAGTTGGCTATCACCAAGCAAACGAGGGTCGCGGGTTTGATCTAGGCTCCGAGACAAATTTTTGTGTGATCCACCAATATCTTTCGGGTCTGGGTGTTTGTGAGATATAGTTTCTGATACCCACAACAAGACTTGATTCATGGTCTGAGAGCTATGTATGTATGTGACTGTTGGGTGTATTTATTTATTTATTAGTATATCGCGCAAAAAGGTTATTTCATAAAAAAAAATGATATTTCGACTTTCCCAGCCCTACTAATGCGATAAAGTTACCATCCGGGTATCCATTTCGCCCGGTTCCACTGTATGTACCCTGCAGATAAGCCGCGCAAAGCCGGCTGCCGGTCGCTGCCACTGGCTTGTGACGTTGCACTCTCAGAACAGGCCTGTTAGTAGTCTACTAACCCTTTTTATGGACTTTGCTCGTAGATTTCATAGATATTAGCAATGTTATGGAAGCTTAGATGAATAGGACATTATTGAGAAGATTGTGTCTTTAAAACCGTTTTCATCTATTACCTTCGGCAAAAAAATTGTATCTGGACGATTAAATGTGTGTAGCTTTGTTAGTTTAGATGTAGTCGGCTTAATTTAAATTCAACACACACTGAATTAATGATATAAAGTGATCTGTTATTGGTTTATTTTCGGAAAATAATTCAAAAGATTTTTGCATTGCGTTATTCTAGTCGCTTTTTTTTCAATTACTATTCGGAATAATATGTTTTTGTTTATTTTTCTGCTGTCGGATTTTTCCGAATAATATCTGTCCAACTACAATAGTATAAATAAAAACCTTAAAAGCAATTTAATAACTCAAGTGTCATTTAAAACTGAGCTCTTATCATTATAAATAATAAAAAAATATTGTACTTTACTATCCAAGGCAAAATAACACATTACCGGCTGATATTGGATCGAAAGAAGAAAAAACAAAATAAATTTAAATAAGGAAACAATTACCGGATCGAGTTCGTCTTCGTCGGGGGTGGTGAGGCTGGCGGAGTCGACCGGTCGATATCCCGAGCAGCATGAGCCGTCGAACGGAGATCTGTCTGAGGCCCTGCACAACAAAAAACAACAAGTCTTCTTATTTTGGTTATTATGTGATTGATTTTTGTAAAAACTACACTAAATACACCCACCAGTCACACACATAGTTCTGACACCACAATAGGATACAAGTCCTGTGTCGTGGGTATCAAAGACTACTAGAGAATTTTTCTGTCTCACAAACACCCAGACCCGATACAAATATTTGAGGATCACACAAACATTTGCCTCGGTGCGGGGGTCGAACCCGCGGCCTCTCGTTTCGCAAGCTGGTGTATAGCCAACTGCGCCACGGAGCTGTCATCTGCCTTATGATATCAATAAGCGAAACATGACGAATGGTTTTTTTATTGTGCTATCTACTTTGTGTACTTGAACTCGTGGAAGTCGCGATGGCCTCGAGGTTTCGGCGCGCGGACGAGAGTTCTCGGTGATCGGTTCAAACCCCAGGCACACACCTTGGACTTTTCGAAATGATGACTTGACGTGTATGGACTGGCGATGAAGACTCATACTCATGAGTAGACACTCATACTTATTTGAACAGTAGAATCTCAGGAACTACCAATTCGATTATGTAATTAATTTTTCTCGTAAGTCAATTTGTTAACTTAAGTCGTGGAGTACCTAAAATCTCGGTATGACCCTATCAAAGGAAGCAACCCTAAGTTATTGAATTATTGATGAAAAATTATGTATTTTTGTTTCATGAATAAAGGGAACGTAAACAATTATCGCAGTTTAGTAACAACACAATAAAGTAGAATATGGTTTTCAGTTGTGTTATCCTTGTTCTCCGTTGTATTTTTTTTATACCAAATCAATGTACACGCGATGTTTCACTATGAACTTCTACTACTAACTATGATGCAATACTTTTTGCATTATATTCTGTTAAAGTCGTTTAAGATTATTATGTTAGTGGTTGAGTACGAGTATTCGCATTCATACTATAGTATCATCATCAGCCCATACACGTCCCACTGCTGGGCACGGGCCTCCTCTACAACTGAGAGGGTTTAGGCCTTAGCCCACCACGCTGGCCTAGTGCGGGTTGCTATAGTATATTCTACAGTATTATAAGGTAGAAAATCCTCTGTGATAACCCACGCAAGAGTCTGGCGTTCAGAGATCACCTTACGTATATTCGGTTACAAATAGATCGGTAATTACGAAAACCATTATCTTGTCCCGTTCATACTAGAAATCTAGGGGGTATATATATTCTGTCCTAGCTCTACCTGGGTGCTATTGTATTTTCTATCTATTCCTTTACAAAATATTTATATCTCATTCCATACATACATAAACTCACGCCTGTATTCCCCGAAGGGGTAGGCTGATTTGCATTTCTACACCCACATTTCGCCAGGTATGTATCAGTCCCACGTAACAGGGTGCGAGCCTATTGCCGTTTTTCACACAATTCCAGACTTCGTGCTGCTACTGAGAATTTTCTAATGGAAAAACCCAATAACACTTTGCCCGACCCGGGAATCGAACCCAGGACCCCTAGATCGCACGGCATATATTTACGACGCGAGACTACGAGACAGTCTATAGTAACATTCTAATAATTAATTCGAACCAGGGACCTCGCAATCGCTCCTTTCAAGCAACGTAACCAGTGAACCTTTCAGCGAGTTGCAAACTTCAAAAAATGATTTATAGCTGAATTAAAACGGCAGTAGTGCAATTCTGTGTAAGAGTATTATTGTTTTAGTGTTCCGCCAGTATGATGGATTGTTTAAAAGCTAGTTTCAATAGGCGTCATACGTCACGGCATAAAAACACGGATTTCAAATATTTTTGACGTTTCACAAATGGAAAACATATTGTGTCGCTACTGTTTGTAAATATACTAACAAAAACTATATAGGACGAAACTACAATGGATATACCTATGTCAATATTTTAATGTATTGTTGAAAAAAATCGACCAAGTACGAGTCTGACTTGTGACTATGAAAGGTAAACATTATTCGTCATCAGCCCAAATACGTCCCACTGCTGGGCACGGGCCTCCTCTACAACTGAGAGGGTTTAGGCCTTAGTCCACCACGCTGGCCTAGTGCGGGTTGGCGGACAAATAAACATTATACACAAAAACAATGTCAATTAATAATTGTACTGTTGTTAATAATTTAATCAAATTTTCTTATAATTTTGAACTGTTTCACGCAGAGCAGAACCGGGTGGTAAATAATAAAAATAACTGATACAAAATTGTACATAAAATACTACAAACTTAATATATTATTGGGCACGCGCCCCCTCTACAACTCTACTCTCTCTCACGTCTAGTAGTTGGACGTATATTAGCTGATGATGATGATGAATATATTAGTTTCATGCATAACAATAGTTTGCCCAATTGCTAGACAGATGTAGTACTATCGCATCGATGTAAAAAATACCTATTAAAATAACTATATTTTTTATAAAATAACTATAAACAATATTGCTAATATAGATTGGTCAATTAAAAAGGAGTCTATAAGCGTTTCCGAGGGCAGAGCTATACACACATACGTCCCATTGTTGGCACAGGTCTACTCTACAGCTGAGAACGTTTAGGCCTTAGCCCACACTGGCCTAGTGCGACTTGGCAGACTACACACCTAAGAAACTGTAAAGAAATCACAGTAAGAATTTCAAATAAACAAACTCAGATTGGTTTCGTAACATTACGGTATTACGCTACGCCCGTAGCGTCGTAGCCAAATCACGTAGCTAGTAGCTAGGATCTACGAGAATTATAAATAAATTGATGTTTAGATTATTTTATATTTATACACTAATTCACATATTCTTTCTTATGATTCAGAAGTTTTGCACATGAATAAATGGCTGCGATCTCAAAGCGATACGGAGAGGTATATTTCTACACCCAAGGGAATAGGTAAAGGTTACTGTAAGACGGCATAACTTTGCTAATGTATTATTCTCGATCAATTGATGGAACAAATAGTATCGACTTAGTAGACTTATTGTCGCCCCAATAACTTTAAGATGGCCGCCTATTGCGTGAGCTAGTACAGTAAAGCGAAAGTCCAACACTCTCACTCACAAAGTACATTTGTTACAAGTTGTTTATCGTAAAATGCTAATGGGGCAGGGTAATAGATCGACCTGCTTCTAAAAAGGGTCGTCGAACCGAGATTTTGTGTAATAACTTTAGAGATTGCGCACACTGACAACTTTACTTCTCATTAATTTCTTTTTGCTGCAGGCTGGAGGGCCTGGAGGATTAGGCGCGTGGTGGAAATCAAATTTTGGCGGTCGCGGGCAAATCAAATCAACAAAGACATAAAGACTATCACGCATTTAAACGATGAAGGAAAACATCGTGAGGAATCATGCACACCTATAAATTCACAAGAAATTTCTTAGGAGTATATCCTGGCATAGTCTTCTCCCATGGCACGCCACTGGGCTCGATCTTCGGCTCTCCTCATCCAACCGCTGCCATAGGAGAATCCTATGTCCAACAGTAGCTGTGAAAAAGGCTGTTGATGATGCTGATTATGATATTCTGGCAACCCAAACTACAACAATGGAAAGTTTATCAGTTGATATAGATAGATCTGGAAACTAAATTATATTATAACATCATCTTCATTATCAGCCCATATATGTACGTCCCACTGCTGAGCACGGGGCTCCTCTGCCTTTGAGAGGGTTTAGGCCTTAGTCCACCACGCTAGCCTAGTGCGGGTTGCCGGACAATTATAATATATTTTAATTGTAATATATATTTCGGCCTTTTCCTTGCCGAGTCGTTTAGTTTACATAAGTTAGCATAAACTTAGTTTTCAATCCATTTCCATGCGTAATTTAAATAAAAACACCTTCAAAAATACCTATTCCACTATCTTATTGCAAAATATACCGGTAATTTTTAGTAGCCGAATAAACAAGACCCTTGAGATTATATTGATTGGGCGCGGACTGCTCGCGCTACACGAGGTCCTAAATTAATTTTGAACTCAAGGCCATGATAATAAACCTTAATCTTTTGTAATGAGTTATTCTATAGCTAATAATTAGGTGCGAGCTGTGACAGAGAGTGTTATTAAAATGTTTTATTACGGTATTTTAGACTTGAATTTCTTGCTACATTTGTAGCGCTTTACGCAAATATTTCAGCCCGGGTAATTTTGAAGTCTTTGATGTCCCGACAGCCCCGTGGCGCAGTTGGCTAGATACCAGCTTGCGAAACGAGAAGCCGCGGGTTCGAACCTCACACCGAGACAAACGTTTGTGTGATCCACAAATATTTGATTCGAGTCTGGGTGTTTGTGAGACCGAAAAGTCTCTCGTAGTTTCTGATGCCCACGACACAAGACTTGTATCCTAGTTTGTCAGAACTATGTATGTACATATGTGACTGTTGGTTGTATTTATTTTTTATTAGCTTAGACATATAGGTAATATTAATAAAGCTAAATTAGTGTTATACATACAGACACGATGACCCTTGTATACCCGAAGTGGTAGGTAGAGGTCAATTTCTGCGACATTGTTTTGCATAATTCAAATGTGGATATTCGAAGTAAATCAGGTTATTTCTACATATTATAACTTATTAACGACAATGAACTAATAAATCACATCATCATCATTAGCACATATACGTCCCACCACTGGGCACGGGCCTACTCTACAACTGAGAGGGTTTAGGCCTTAGTCCACCACGCTGGCCTAGTGCGAGTTGGCGGACTACACACCTTAGATATTCCTAAGAACTTTTAGGTGTACAGGTTTCATCACGATGTTTGCCTTCACCGTTAAAGTACGTGATAATTCTTTGTGAATACACACAGAACATCGCAAAGTCAGAGGTGTGTGCCTGGGGTTTGAACCTGCAACCGTCGAGATTCTCGACCGCGTGCCTAAACCTTGAGGCTATCACGACTATTATCATTCATAATAAATCACAATAAAATCTAAATATAAAGTCTAATTATTAATACATAATAATACATCCTTTAAGAATTATTTAAAAGTGTAACGACAAAATGATTAAGAACTACATATTTTGTTTAGAACGTAGGTAACGTTATAAGAATAAATATTAAAAAATTCAAGTGCCATTTCATAGAATGTGTCACGTATCACAATAAACCCGACAAAACAATCAACCGACTGAAAATCCTAAGCGTGCGTACTTTGGGCCTTATAGTGAACATAATAGAAGGCTAGGTAAGGCTAATGTATTAAGAAAACAGCCGGCGCTTTACGCAAATATTTCAGCTCGGGTAGTTCGGAAGTCTTTGATGTAGTGGGTCGCGCGTATAAATTATTAAATGGACGCGTTTAGTGACGTCATACTCTCGAGGGGCGCGCGAATTATTGCGTAAGGGTTTAGTTGAATTTTGAGATGTTTAGTTAACACTGCCGTTTTTATATGAGAGAAATGTTGAGAAATGTATATTTTTTTTTAAGTGAAACCGTCTTTAGCGGCGCTGTGCATTTTTTTGGGATGGGTAAAAAATGTTGAACTCGCGTCAGATCACGTGACCCTGATCGAAAATGCGTAAGAAGCTTTATGTAATATAAATTGTCATGTTTGTGTACGATAGCGCAATAAATATTGTATTTTACTATTGTATTGTATGGTACTTTTATACTGATAAAAAAAAATCGTGCGAAATTATTCCCTAACCTTCAAAAATATTCAAAATGCACAAAGCACTGAAGGCGCGATAATCCCCTTTGAAAGTTGTAGAAAATTTTCGCACGCAAATTTTCCTTAGATATTTCCATTTTTACAACCGACTTGTCACCTTTGAATAGACGATACAATAAAACTGTTCGACCAATCTGAAAACATTCTTTTGTTTTCGAATTCTAAATTCAAAAAGATGAAAATGGCATATGTTTTTTTTTTTAACTTATACTTCTTTAGGCACGTAATGAAAAAAATATGAGAGTGAAATTTTAAGATACGCGCGCATCACTGTAACACAAAATTAAAGGTTGAAGCTGCCTATGTGCTCCAATATAATTGAGGTTTACTATCTGTATGTATTATAATTTATTGATATGATTCATCATTCATCATCAGCCCATATACGTCCCACTACTGGGCACGGGCCTCCTCTACAACTGAGAGGGTTTAGGCCTTAGTCCACCACGCTGGCCTAGTGCGGGTTGGCGGACTACACGACTAAGAAATTCAAATAAATTCATATAAATTAAAATATTATTATTTAATATAATTAAAATATTAATTTTTAATATTTAATGTTGCCAAAAAAGTATAACTTCGCACGCGCGTACATAAATACACGCACACATTTTTTTAAATAATCGCGGCACTTTTGCAAACGACACAATGTAAAAGGCAGCTCTCGTAGAAAGATAAAAATGAATTGAATTGCTTAAAAAAGCGTCAGACCAGGCCGACGTGATTAAGTCGACTGACAAGTTGTTGGTTACAAAGATATATTTGATTTTTGGTTAGTGTAACTAGCTAAACAATACCTGTTTGCGTTAAAGGACAAAATTAATAGTACACAAGTCATTCTACAATGAAAATTTATATAACTAAAGTTTGGACTTGTTTGTTTACAGTACTGGGAGTGCGATATCTTTAATTAATATTTTTCTATAGAATGTCAAAGTTGAACATTGACGTCACAAAGTAGGGAGTATTTCAATTTCCTCTCCGTGGTGTGACTGACGTCTCTATAGAATTTTTGATCTCAAATCTCTGACGGTGACCCTGAAGGTTAAATTGTACTGAAGTCTGGCTGCGAGCGCTGTACTGCGCCTTGCGCGGGACGAAAAGCTGCATCATATTTAATAGAAATTGTGTAGGATCTTGGACGAATTGATAAAAAAAAATTGTTTATCTCATTTTTAAAAACAGAAATAGGCTCGCCCCCTATTACGTGGGACTATAACACAATTCGCAAAATGTGGGTGCAGAAATGCTCCTCTGCCTATCCCTTAGGGGAATACGGGCGTGACGTTATGTATATGTAGATTACGTTACCTTAATCTGATCTCCACTTTTAAAGGCATTCATGACCCAAGAATATCAATTTCGCAAACAGTCATATGAAATACGAAGTTTGCAACTCAGATCGAACCCTTTTATCGCGAAGGGTCGTGCCCTACGGTTGCCATATGGGCCAAGGTCATATGAATAATGAGATGTGGAACCCCACGTGATGTTATTGAAGGGAGTTTTACGATGCTTTCTGTACTGCTACTTTTTGAAAGTAGGGCTGTAAGCGATTTTACTTTCAAGATATTATTTTATTTATACATACATACATACATAAACTCACGCCTGTATTCCCTGATGGGGTAGGCAGAGGTGCATTTCTACACCCACATTTCACCAGGTATGTATCAGTCCCACGTAATAGAGGGCCTAGCCTATTGCCGTTTCTCGGGCACATTTCCAGACTCCGTGCTGCTACTGAGGATTTCCTAATGGAAAAACCCAATAACACTTTGCCCGACCCGGGAATCGAACCCAGGACCTCTAGATCGCACGGCACATACATGTACCGCGAGACCACGAGGCAGTCATTATTTTATTTATCGTCAAGAATAATGTGTTTCCAAACATTTCTTTGTTGAGAAAAAAGGTTTGAAAAGCCAAAGATCTTTTTCTTCTAATTGGAGAGAAGTTTTTTCCAATAAAAGGCGCACCGGAGTTTTATATATGCACTCACTGTATCTTTGAAAACGGTAGGCAGAGGCTTTTAAGCTCCATATATAAGACGGTGGGCATTTTTTTTTCAGAAATAATTGTGAAACAGAGTATTCCCTTTTATTTATTTTAGATATATAGAAATATGGATGGATAAGGGCTGCTCAAAACCAGGATGGTTGGCGCCTACTTGAGGAGGCCTTCGTTCAGCAGTGGACGGCGATATGCTGAGAATAATATAGAAATAGACCAAAACCCCACTTTCTTGAGAAATACTACAAATATATAGATCCTTTTTGAAATAACTCAAACAACTCATTCTGGAAATTTCTCAACACCACGCGAAATTGGCAAATTCAATTTGGAACTTCGGTGAACAAGCAATCTCATTATTGGCGCATTTATTGCCACTAAGAGTAAGTATTCAACCGACGGCCCGATGGCTTGATTGACTTATCCGCTAACCGGACGTTTCGGTTGCGACGGTACCACCGGATTTGCCGGTTTTCATCGGTTTCGCCGGAGTTAGATTGAGTGAATAATGGAACGACGCGCAACCTAACAAGTTAATTACGAACCACTATTGTGTGTCCTTTTGACATGCGGGGACTGATTGGGATTTGGGGCAAGGCTATTTGTAGGATTGTGGGATCTAAGAGAATATTTATCCTGTATTGGCTTTATCCTTACTATATATACTATGTACATAAATGTATGTGTAAATGCCAAAGCAACGTTGGCTGTAGACGCTTTCATATGTAAATCACAGAATTCATTTTGATGTATTTTTTACGGATTGATAAATATGATGCGGACAGGCAAATTAGAAGGAGTTTTATATAAAGATTTTGCTGGCTACTTAAGTCGTGTAGACATTTGAAATGGAAAAATGTTTTTAGAAAATCCCTTAGAAACTTTTCAGGGTAAAAAACTACTTATAACCCTGCTACTACTACTCATCATCATCATCAGCCCATATAAGTCCCACTACTGGGCACGGGCTCTATAACTAATAAATAAATAAATAATAAATACACCCAACAGTCACATACATAGTTCTGACCCCACACTAGGATACAAGTCCTGTGTCGTGGGTATCAGAAACTACGAGAGACTTTTCGGTCTCACAAACACCCAGACCCGAAATAAATATTTGTGGATCACACAAACATTTGTCCCGGTGCGGGGATCGAACCCGCGGCCTCTCGTTTCGCAAGCTGGTATCTAGCCAACTGCGCCACGGGGCTGTCAACTGAGAGGGTTTAGGCCTTATTCTATGGCCTAGTGCAAGTTAGCGGACGACACGTCTAAGAAGTTCCTAAGAATTTTTAGGTGTGCAGGTTTCATCACCATGTTTTAATATTTCTCTATACAAATACAATTTAAAATTAATTTAGCGAATTTGTGAAAGCAAAACAAACATACATTTTTGTAAACAATTTGCCGCAACTTTGCAAAAAATATTCACTGCTTCATAAATTCGATTATTGAGCAAAATCATATTGGGATTTTCATTCAGGTTATCTCCAACGATGACTCAGGAAATGTCCCCGTAAATTGAGGTAGAATCTATCTGTCGAAAAAGCGTATCTAAAAATATCCTCTCTATACTCAGAACTGTCACTCAGTCACGGTTTTCCGTAGCTTAAACAAGCCCAAAAAGGTTTTCTCGTAAAAGTCGAAATGTATCGGTAAACCCGTTTAAAAATTAACTCTGTTTCAATTCCCCAAACTACACCTACGTTGAATATTCGATCTTTCCAGAGAGTACCCGAAATGTCTCATTAATTATATCGAATACCTTTTAGCGAGTTCGCCCCGGGATTTTACAGTTCGTTGTTTATTTAACCGCTAGCTTTTGCGCGTGAATTTGCCTACGGGGGTTTTAAAGTTAGTGCTAGCTTTAAAACTGCTACAATATGTAAGCAAAAGTGGTTGACACATTAGACTATAGTTTTTCTGGTTTTGGTTCCATCCAGCTACCAATTACTTTATTTTTACTATTAATTAGTTACCAATAGTCCAGGAAAGTTGTTTCGACTTGTTAGCGACAGGGGTTTTCAATACTTGACAAGCTTCTCGGACCTATTGTGCCAACGAAACCATTTTCACAAACGATTAAACAAAAAAAAACGAAAGTTAACATTCATTTGGATGCTTACAATCTGAATGGTAGTTGTACTCGTACTAATATACCCCATCCAACATATTATCATCTTCCTACCATGGTATACATGTACATATGTATCTATTTATACATACATATCTATATTTATTTATTTATAGAAGTAGTAATGGCGTCGTGGTTTAGGCGCACCTGCACACCTAAAAGTTCTTAGGAATTTCTTAGGTATGTAGTCCACAAACCCACAACAGGTCAGCGTGGTGGACTAAGGCCCTCTCAGTTGTAGAGAAGGCCTATCCCCAGCAGTGAGACGTATATGGGCTGATGATGATGATGAAACAAAATCGCCATATCATCCAGAAAAACCACGCGGCTTATGAACTCCAAAGGCTTTTTATTTAGACGACGACAACAATGAAACATGCACACGTCCTTTGAATACGCGGTATAATGACAATTCCGCCTCACAACAGGACCAAGGCCATCTCAACTGGAGCACAGATGACCCACTTTCAAGTTTGATTATCCTCGAGTTTTTATTCGAAAAAGTTACAGTTATAAGTAACAACACGAAAACGCGATTCAATAACTTCACTCTCCTGCTTCTAACTGGCGCAGTTGTCTTGTCACAAGCTTGTCAAACGAGATGCCTCGGATTCGATGTCCGAACCAGAACAAACAAATTTGGGTGATATACAAATATTTTCTTTCGATTCTGGGTGTTTGTGTGATCAAAACTCTCTCATAGATTCCGATTCACATCACTTAACTTAGTGTAAGTATGTGACTGTTGGGTGTATGTATTCACTTTATTGTCGTGATGGCCTCGAGATTTAGGCGAGCGGTCGAGAATCTCGACGGTCGCGGGTTCAAACCCCAGGCACACACCTCTGACTTTTCGAAGTTATGTGTGTATTCACAAAGAACTATCACGTACTTTAACGGTGAAGGACAACATCGTGATGAAACCTGCACACCTAAAAGTTCTTAGGAATTTCTTAGGTGTGTAGTCCGCCAACCCGCATTAGGCCAGCGTGGTGGACTTAGGCCTAAACCCTCTCAGTTGTAGAGGAGGCTCGTGCCCAGCAGTGCGACGTGTATGGGATAATGATGATGATTCAATTTATTTCTTCTTCCGCGACATACTCATATAAGGACAATTTTTTTCAGATGCTTCTGCAGGCTACTCTTAAAGAACCCAGAATAATAGGAAGGACGAAATAAGCATCCTTAATTATAAGTTATTCATATTATGTATGTAGATAGAAAAGTTTGTATTTTTGTAATGAATAAACTCAAAAACTACTGAACTGTTTTAATGATTTTCGGCCAGGACATAGATGGGACTTTGGGAAGTAACATAGTCTTGTTTATCCCGGAAAAATGTAGAGTTCCCGTGGGATGAGTTAAAAATCGCAAGACCTTTAAATCTATGTAAGCGTTCCGATTTAAGTACGCTGTTGAACTTAACTGAACTCTTCCATCTAACTCAGGCAAACTTACTCACATATCGGGAACCAACTCCTTCCAACTTCAGATGCGTTAGTGTTTGACTTTGTATCGCAAATTAGTTTACAGCTTATTGAGAGGAAATCTTGATATACTTTGATATCAGCATTATTGAGAGTTCATCTTATACTTTTCGCAACAGATTTTTCATGCATTATATTTACAAACTGTGCCCGCGGTTTCACCCGTGTTTATGGTTTTTCTAAGTCGTAGCGGGATGTTATATCTGTAGCCTCTTCCTTGATAAATCGACTATTCTACAGAGAAATAATTTTTCATTTCGACAATGCGATGAGCGCATTCAACCAAACAAACAAACTCTTTAGCTTTATAATTTTAATTCATCATGATATATTATCATGATGTCTGCCAACTAGAGTTTGCAATTCCGCGTTCCCGCATTCCCGCATTTTTTTGACTCGGGCAAGGTAATTCAGCTTTTACTGAAGGCCTATTAGCTCCATCACAACAGCGCGGGCGCCTCAGTCAGATCGATCAACCGATCGAGCGAAGTAAAGGATTAAAATTGGTTTATTTGTTTGTTTAGGTAAGATAAGTCCATATTAACACGCAGGAGACCCTATTGATTGCAAACCCCCTACCTAACCTCATAAGAACTATGAAAAAGTACTTTTTCTATTAGATATTGTATGAATGTTTCTATTATTATTATTTTTTAATATAGTGTAACTAAACTACAGGTAATAAAGCATTATTATATGCATATTTTTGCATTTTTAATTTTACTGCGGGGAAAAAATACTGCGGGATTGCAAACCCTACTGCCAACCCGCACTAGACCAGCGTGGTCGACTAAGGCCTAAACCCTCTCAGTTGTACAGGGGGCCCGTGTCCAGCAGTGGAACGTACATGTATATCAGTGGCGGTACTACCATAGAAGCCCAAAAGCGTTAAACGTTAATTGTGTAATGTCTAGTTTCTAATTGTTTATTGTGGGTTTAGGATATTCTCATTTATATGTCAAATTGCTTTGTTTAAACAAAGATTTAAGGCTTAAAGATTATTATTCGAAATTTTGTAAGGCACGGTGGGCTTTTGGGCTTCTATGGAAGTACCGCCACTGATGTATATGGGGTGATACTGTCTCGATGGTATGTAAGTATGGGACGTGCTACCGAGAAGTCCCAATTCAGTTTCCCTTAGCATGGACAACAGAGTAAAAATCAAATTATTGAAAAAACTATAAAACTGCCATGCAAACCCTATATCCGACAACCAAATCGGCCAATTTACACAGCGGAACGAAACAGTTAATTTTCGTTCAACAAACGTTCATAATAAACACGATGCAAAGCTCTTTGTTCGACGTAACATTAATCGGCTTACATATTGTCGGGAATGCGCTGAAAGCTGTTTCAATTCGAGTAATCTGAATAATGAAGTGCATGCAGCGCTGAAAGTTCTACGTACTTGAAGTTTTATCCTCTTTTGTTTATTTGTTTGTGTCGCTACTTATCTACCCCCCTTTTAACCTTCGCTCCAGTGACCCCACACTTTCCTACTTTATGATTCCCGAGTTGTCATTACCTCTCAAGTACACACTATAATTTAATTTATATTCCTGTGTGTAATCTAATTTATGCCAGCTCTATATAAATACCGAAATTTCATATTCAAGGAGAAAAACGAAGATAGATTATTGAATCTATCTAGAATATCAAATACCCAAAGATAGGAAGGCACTTTTCGTTGAAAAAATACGGACAAAACTCTAGTGTTATTTAAAACTAGGTTACAAAACAGGGATATAGACATTTCAGTTTTATCTAAATAAGAGCAGTTCATTCAGACAAGTTAAAGCTTATATGACATACATATAATTGTTATAAGTGAAGTTTTCCGTACTGTAAATATCAAAATACAAAGTCAAAAAAGTACATTAATGGCCATCAACAAAAGGGGCAGACGAGTCTCCATAAACAAAACCAGTTCACGAGTATGACGCATGGCTCATGAAGCAGCCATCTCTCTTTTCAACTATGGAGTATGGTTTCGGCATTTGAACTTTAAGCCGATATATTTTCCTGACACGACGATAGAATTGCAGTCGCTTTTTTCACGCCCAATTAACTTGCAAACCCTGTTAACTGCTAAGTCTAGTGAATAACCTATTAAGATCGTACTCCGAACCTGTGGGGATCATATTGTCAGTAAAATTATTATAATAAGCCACTCCAATCACAGAGCGCATATCTACATAGACATAATTATCGTAATTAAAAGCCCATTATGCACTAACATTATAGATTATAGGTATTAAGCTACAATTTGTTAAATTTAAACTTGGAAGCAATTCTCATGTCAAAGGCATTGGATATTTCAATTTAATTTACGCGCTCACAAACATCTAACTAAAAAACAAATATAATAACGAAATGTTGTTTCTGTGATCCACAAATATTTGTTTCAGATCTGAGTGTTTGTGAGACCGAAAAGTCTCTCGTAGTTTCTGATACCCACGACACAGGACTTGTATCCTAGTGTGGGGTCAGAACTATGTATGTATGTGACTGTTGGGTGTATTTATGTATATGTTTTTAATGTAAGCGTGTAATGTTTTAGACACAATATCTAAAGTTAGAAGACGTCCGTAACTGGTGCAGTCATATCATGTACCTTCAACCATTTACACTATCTTCATTTCCAAAATCGATATACATTTAGCAAAAAAGCCTTCGGCATCACAAGTAAAGAGTTTAATAGAAACCGCCATCTTCCTACTCATTTGTCTTAATTACCAGCGGTCAGGGACCCCACGTCGGCCATTCTCGTGTCTGTCCACCCATTATCAGAACAGCGAAAGTCCATCTTTCAGCACTATTAATCAACACGGGGTATGTAGGTCAGCATCGGTCACGCAAGCTTGTAATCACAGAAATCTTTGGTAATCTTGGTCAAGGGGTGTTTTCCTCAATGGTAGTGCGTAAGGGTTTACTGCTGTGGATTTGGGCATTCAATTGGGGCAGTACAGATTGAGGGTTGATTAGTAAAAAGATACACGAGTTGAATTTTGTGATATTTGTGTAAACCCATCAGTTCTCAATTAGGTATACCTAGTTGAAACTAACAAAGACTCGTGGTTGACCTTTTTTTGTTTGGTGTTTTTTTGAAGTGATAACTTCTTTAGCGGCGCTGTGTACTTTTTTTGGGATGTGTAAAAAATGTTGAACTCGCGTCAGATCACGTCCCCTGATCGAAAATGCGCAAGACGCATTATGTAATATAAATTGTCATGTTTGTGTACGACAGCGTAATAAATATTGTAGTTTACCATGTAAATGATAGTACTTTTATACTGAAAAATAAAGCGATTCGTGCGAAATTGTTCTCTAAGCATTCCAAAATATTCAAAAATGCACAACGTTATGTTGAAGTTTTCACTTCTGCCGAAACTCCCGGAGTGCCACCTGTTGTTTTTTTATCTATGCGTGACATATGACGTAAAATCAGTCCGGTACTAAAGTCCATTAATTCCCTGACCTGCTATTAGTAGAGTTGACCGAGGTGTTAGACCGGCTGCGGCGGTTGCAAATGGAGTCGCCGCAGTTCACCACGCCGCCCTTGGTGGTGATGCTGAAGGTCCGCAGGCGATACAGGTCGTCCGACGCGCGGGGATTGTACGGCTTCTCCGGCAGAGAGCACACGCGGGGCCGGGAATGTTCCACCACTGCAAACAAATTTATATTAAAATAGCTGACCCGACGAACTTCGTTCCGCCTAACAGTCGTTTCTTTAAAAATTTTAGCCTTAGTTACTTCTTATTACCTTAGCAATCTGCAAGTGAAAGTCCCGTTAAAATTGGTCCACCCATCTCAGAGATTATCCGGAACAAACAGACAGACAGACTAAAATTGTAAAAAACGTTATTTTGGTATATGTACCGTGTATATATACATTCATTATGCATTTATTAAAAAGCGGTTATTTCAATATTTCAAACAGACACTTCAATTTTATTTATTTGTATGTATATGTATAGATATGTAAGGAAACTCTATTCGTCCCTTACGTTTTCCGTCAGTACGATAATTAATAAAAGGTTAAAATCATATACTAAATTCCATGCTTCATCTCTCCATCACCGTAAAGTAGAGTGTTAGAAAATGCTTAGACATTAAATCCGCCTATCTAACAATTTGTGTCATCATCTTCACCAGCCCATGTACGTCCCACTGCTGGGCACTCCTCTACAACTGAGAGGGTTTAGACCTTAGTCCACCACGCTGGCCTAGTGCGGTAAAGCGGTAGTGCGGTAATGCGATCTAGAGTTCTTGGGATCAATTGAGATCGAGCAAAGTGTTATAGGGTTTTTACATTAAGAAATTCTCAGTAGCAGCACCGAGTTTGGTAATGTGGCCGAAAAACGGTAATAAGGACGCCCTCTATTTCGTGGGACTGATACATGCTTGGCGAAATGTGGACGCAGAAATGCATTTCTGCCTACCCCATCGGGGAATACAGGTGTAAGGTTATGAATGTGTGTATGCATGATAGCCCCGTGTCGCGGTTGGTTAGCAAACAGCTTATGAAACGGGAGGCCGCGGGTTTGTGTGATCCACAAAAAAATATTTCGGGTCTGAGTGTCTGTGAGACCGAAAAGTCTCTCATTGTTTCTGATACCCACGACACAACACTTGATCTTAGTGTGGGGTCAGAACTATGTATGTGACTGTTATAGGTGTATTCATTTATAATTATTTATTATGTATGTATATTTTCATTTTCAACATCCACTGTTACTCTTCAATATACGGAACTGGGCTCGTAGTAATACTAAGAACTCTCTAGAGGAGGCTTGGTATCCATGGCAACGAACATAACAAATACAGTCGTATTTCTTCACGGCACTTGGCTCAACCAATTTAGTTGTACTTAAGGAAGAACTGCGCAGTGGGCGGCTAACTGAACGAGATCTGGTGTAGGCTAGGAGCCCGAGATACTGGCGAATCGGTTATAATAAGACTGGTAATTGTTTTGTGGGATTAAGTATTAATTTTTATTAATAAGTTACCAGAAGACGTCACTGAATTACCATTTCATAAATATAAGCAACATATTAAACCTTGCCTTCTGAGTAAGTGTAACTATAAAATTGAAGATTATCTAAACGACAATAATCTATAATTGTCTGCTGTTAAAATGTATTTTCCTTGTTCAATTGTATTTGATTACTTTCTTTATTTTTTGACATTAAGGATTCAAAAATTATTTGGCAATTAATAAGAGTAACTATCAATTTTCTTGCCGGTTCTTCTCGATAGAAACTACCTTCCAAGTCCGGCGGTAGACTCATTTTTAAATTGTATTTTTTAACGATTCACAAGTGCTTTTTGTAAAGCCTATATGAATAAAGACATTTTTCATTTGCAATAATATATAGTTTATACTGTCTCGTTTGTGCCGTGGTATAATTGTGTGCATTACGATCTAGAGGTATCGGTATAGGAATCGTGGTATTAAAACCTATTAACGCTTTTCGGACACAATTCCAGACTCCGTGTTGCTGCTGAGAATTTTCTTATAGAAGGTCCCATCGACACTGCCCGACCAGGGAATCGAACCTGGGACCTCTAGATCGCACGGCATATACTTATACCTTAAGACTACGAGGCAGTCGTAACTACAGATTAGTCCAAATAGATTGTCTACTGCCAGGAAACGACTGTAACTATCATATTGAACATTATTATTTTTTATGTTAAAAAATAACGCGTGTATCTATTAAACCACGTCATCATTTCATAGATTAATGAAACGTTAAAAAACTTATTTAACAGATTTCTCCCAAAAACTAAGTAGTAAAACATTATTCAAGACCCACGCAAAGTAATAACTTAACTTCTAATATTAAGGTAAATAATAAATCTTAAGCCAAAATGAACATCAAATATCAACTTCGCAATGGTTGAATTATGAGTAAAGTTTGTCAAAGTGTATTGAAACTTATTGGCTAGCCGCACGAAATGAATGACCGATCTTAGTTAGAAGAAACTGAAACGAAGGTCGCAGGTTTGAACTCAGGGCATTTAGGTACTAGGATTTGACGTAAATGTCATCAGTAGCACATATACGACTCACTGCTGGATACAGGCTGCCTTTACAACTGCGAGGATTAAGGCCTTAGTCCACCACACGGCCTAATGCCGGTTGGCAGACTACACACCTAAGAAATTACTAAGAAATTTTAGCTGTGTTTTCCTTCACCGTTAAAGTACGTGATAATTCTTCAAAAAGTCAGAGGTTTAGGCACGCGGTCGAGAATCTCGACGATCGCGAATTCAAACTCCAGGCACACCTCTGACTTTTCTGATTTATGTGTGTATTCACAAAAAATTATCACGTACTTTAACGGTGAAGGAAAACATTGTGATGAATCCAGCGCACCTAAAAGTTCTTAGGTATGTAGTCCGTCAACCCGCACTAGGCCAGCGTGGTGGACTAAGGCCTAAACCTTCTCAGTTGTAGAGGAGGCCTGTGTCCAGTAGTGGGACGTATATGGGCTGATGATGATGATGATAAATCTCACATAGTCAGTGAGTGTAACCGTCGGACTTAGAAAATAATAGGCCCTACGATCAATACTTCAAACATTTTGTAGCAGGAAAAATAAGATGGCTGTCATACGGATTCAGTATCGACAGTCAAATTCAAAAAGAATTCCCTATTTAAATCTAAAATTTTCGGAGATATAAAGACTTTATATGTTTGAAAGCAATCGGATTATTTAAAAATTACTTAAAGCGGTCTAAAGCCATCGCCGTGTCTAGCTCTTGGTCTGTGGCGCGTAATTTCGTTGGTGAGACCGCAACAAATATTTATCACAACTACTTAGTATCCATCAAGTTTAATAAACATTTCGAAATAAATAACTGCTGGCAACTACGTATTTTAGTTTACCACCAACTCGACATTTTCTTGGCTTTGCTTGTGGTAAAACCTTGATGAAGTATGGACATTGAGCTTGTAACAATGTGTCAACTCTTTATTGAAATTAAAACTGATACGGTAGAGTGGTCGGTGAGATACGATTTCTGATAAAAATATATTTTATTATTTTGTTTTCATTGTTTTTGTTTTAGTTTGTTATTTTGTTTTTTCTATAGTTTTTTGTACACATTCAAAGGCAACACGGGCAATGCCTCATTGAGATTCCCTGGTGCCCAATACACAAGTTAAATCTTTATATGGGCACCAGAATTCTCTAAAACACTTAAGATTCGGTTCAATAAATAATATAACATTTTTAAGTTCTGTATTCTAACTTTAAGTGTTTTGTGTGACATTGTTTAATTTTCAATAAACTATTTATTATTTATTTATTTATTTTCTCTTATTAGTCGACACATTAACACCAGCCTGTGCGTAATCAGACTTATACAAAAAAATTCTCTTGTGTTTGATTTATGTTTAGAGCCCGCAGCGCCTTGCTTCAGTTTGTAGCAAGAGACAAAAATCAGTATAGGTATATGTTCCTACATTTTTCACCCAAAGTCGTCTGAACTTTATAAAATTCCTATTTTTAATAATTCTTATGTGCTGTTAACTGGACTTTCTAAATTTGTGAATTATCCTATCTCATCTATATTATTAAGATCAATACAAAAGTACCTATATATGAACCAATTTAAATTATGTTTTATAAATGGAAATTTATGACATTCGAAGGCATGGTCTTTGTTAGTTAAATCTGAAGAAATGAGTTTTCGTTGGTTGATGTTCCGAAAAGTCTACGTATCTTTACTATTTCTTAATACGCACAGATTTTTAAAATTATTTACGGAGAAATCAAGTCGCGGATAAAAGGTACCTAATTAAAAATAAATTTATATTTATCTAACTGGTAATTTCAAAGAAATAATTAAACACCCAAACGGTTTATGGAAAAAATGAGTGATCAAAGCGATTCAGTATTTATTTTGCAAGTCAATTTTACAAATAACAAGTTTGTTTAATAATTGATTACTCTCTGCGTTCCTACTCACATTTAAGCTTATATTTTTGCCAATAGATTGACTAGAATATTTGTCTGTTTTACCCACCAATTTCTAAATAACTGACAAAATAAAATATACAAATTGCTTTAAAAATAAAGATCAATAACAGATTTAACCTGACAAACTGTGAATAACTAAATGTAATCCATATTTTATTTGGTTTCTAAATCATAATTAGATTGAAAACCAATTATATTAGTTAAAAAATAATAATAAGTAATGTAATGTAATCTCTTTTACATACATACATACATAAACTCACGCCTGTATTCCCTGATGAGGTAGGCAGAGGTGCATTTCTACATGCACATTTCGCCAGGTATGTATCAGTCCCGCGTGGTAGGTGGCGAGCCTATTGCTGTTTTTGAGGCACATTTCCAGACTCCGTGCTGCTACTGAGAATTTCCTATTGGAAAAACCCAATAACACTTTGTCCGACCCGGGAATCGAACCCAGGACCTCTAGATCGCACGCAGGCAGTCTCTCTTTTCTATTATGATAATTTAATATTCTTTTTCGTCCTGACAATAATTTTATAACTGTAAAAATTAAATCTAAGAAGCAAAGGCCATCGAATAAATAAGACGTAACATTAAGCAACGATGAGCAAGAACATTAAGCAAGAAAATTCAAGTGAAAAGGAATATTTGAGAACAAACGATTATTTCATCGAATAAAAAAGTTCTTATCTGGGATTATACTCCATTAAAATCCACATTTAAGTAGATAATGAGTACAATTTTCATATTTCACATAATATAGAACCCTCTTACAGATGAGCATGAATAATTAATCTGACACAACCCACATCAATTTAAACATGACGTCAAACCTGGCTCGATACATCAAAACTTCACATTTAGAAACTTACCTGGCAATTCCAGAAAATTCGACGTCCTACGCTGCCTTCCACGCATCGTGTTCTGGAAGTTCAACGGACCGATGTCTTCCACAGAATCGCAGTTGGAGACAGTAGACTCTCGCGACCCTCGTCTGCTGGCTAGGTAAGCCAAACCACCTTTCATTGACCCTCGTCTCATCGGAGAACATGGTCTACTGACGCTTGTAGAACGAGTCTGTGGTGTCTCATCCGTCATGTCAGTCAAATCTGAAGTAGACTTCCTGCAGATCCTGGATGATATTGTTGTTGCCTCATCGTCAGCGTCCATGACGATCGCGGATGGCGTACCAGGCATCGCGTCAGTCGAATCATCAGTATGGCTTGACACAATGCTGGGTGACGTCACAAGGCGCGGAGAGCTCACTGTGGAAGTAGAGCCATATAGCTTCCTAGTTCTGTTTGGAGACACATAGCCAGGGTTGGTGTGGATGTGCACTGGAGGCGGTTTGGGCGATCGGGACTTCTCCCTGCGGTGATGTTTCAACGAAGTTGTGTAGTGCAGGCCGTGCGCTCGATCAAAGTTGCAAGGGCTTGATCTCCCAGACGGCGATTTTTGGGGGAAATTGAAGTGTCTTGGGCTTATTGGACTTCTGTGTCCATGCGCGAGGGGGGATTTGGGGGGAGGGGCGTGTTTGTCATAGCTGCAGCCGGACTGAGGTGTGTAGTATCCAGAGGATGAAGTGCTGGAGGTGATAGAAGGACTCTTCTGCGGGAAGATGAAGTGGCGAGGACTCTTGGGAGTGTGGGGTTTAGGAGACACGGGAGGATATCCACCAGGGCTGTTGACCGCCATTTTCACTGCTGGACACTCATTTCACGTGTACCTGGAATGAAGAGAATAGCGTTTAGAATACACAAAACCGCGTCTTCTTATATGGGATACGGCAAGGCGGCTATCATCTATCACAAGTCGAAACGATTATGATTTGATATGTACATCTCAAACCAGACTGAACAGTTCATACATACATATATAACCTCACGCCTGTATTCCCCGAAGGGGTAGGCAGAGGTGCATTTCTGCACCCACGTTTCGCCAGGTGTGTATCAGTCTCACGTAACCTACATAAGCCGCTAATGTTGCAATTTGTATATAATCGTATTGTATTCAACTACAAGGTATTTTTATTACTTTTTAATTATTTTTAATTTATACTTTACAATTTTTCTATCTAAATTCAAGGAGGACAAGTTATTAAATTTATGTTCTTATATAAAAATCCTAATTTCATTGTCTTCAGTGTACAAAAATAGACCAACTTGCCGAAATGTTTCAAAAGGTCTACGTCAAATGCGTCCCACACGAAAAACCTTTCTATTTTAAGCAGAATTTCAATTAACTACAACGTAAATACACATTTCAATTTTCTCAGACATTATCTTCGTATACTTGGAAAGTCCAAAAATATGCCACTGGGCTCAAGCCCCTTATTTCTTAGCTGTGATCTTTCTTGCAATCATAATAATAAAACTATATTTTTTTATATATATGTATATTTTATTTGTTTGAAGGCTAAGTATATTTATTTATTTGTTTACACAGTTATACATTTACATCTTAGATTATCCTACGGACTCTGCACTTATTTTCCTCAAAGGCCGGCAACACACCGATGATTCCTCTGGTATCATGTGTGTTCATGGGCGGTGCTGACCACTTAACATCAGGTGGCTCACTTGCTCGTTTGCCTCCTTTTTCAATAAAGAAAAAAAATATCTAGCCATGCTGTATAGCAGAGACAGTAAAATAGAGCAGATACATTACATACAGTTTCATTTCCGACACTAAATCGCAAGCAGGTACATATTATGAGTATCACAAATAAAACTACTCTTAATCTTAATAATACAACAATACAAAATAAAGTATCAGGTATTGTTGGATATGAAAATTTCGTGTTGCATATTTTTATTTTTATTTCTGTTGACATTTTTTATGATTTATATACATTGTTAAGATCTTTTCCCATCTATGAATTTCTTGCCTTGAAATGGCTTGTGACGTAGGAGTAAGCGAGACAAAACATACTTCGTTAAGATCTTAGAAACGTAGTCTCTATTGTTTTAAAAATGGAACTTTATTTCCATTCTTATTTCTTTTGTGCATATCTTTTATACCAGTGCGCGCGTATCAAAGTCAATGTCACGAAATGCCTTTAGTATGCATTCATTCCCTTTCACACAAAAGAACTGAGAAATGGGCACTCGTATTATACTGCGCGGCCATTTTCAAACTGCCTCTTATTGTGCATTATACACATAGATGGCAAAATATAGACTTTAAAACTAGAACTATTGGGTGCAGAAATGCACCTCTGCCTACCCCTTCAGGGAATACAGGCGTGAGGTTATGTATGTATGTATGTAAAACTAGCTTCAATACTGCTTTGAAAGGAGCAACACTAGAGTTTCTTGCTCGTTCTTCTCTAGTGATGTATACTTTTCTAACCGGGTAAAAAATAAAAAATTGAATCTAATTTTATTAATGATAACATTTCACCGATTAATTTAATTCATTATATTAAGTGTTATTATAAAGATTACTATCCGTCTACAAAGTCACAATTATCTATGTATGATTTTCATCATCATCATCATCAGCCCATATACGTCCCACTGCTGGGCACGGGCGTCCTCTACAACTGAGAGGGTTAAGGCCTTAGTCCACCACGCTGGCCTAGTGCGGGTTGGCGGACTACACACCTAAGAAATTCCTAAGAACTTTTAGGTGTAAAGGTTTTATCACGATGTTTTCCTTCACCGTTAAAGCAAGTGATAATTCATTGTGAATACACACATAACTTCGAAAAGTCAGAGGTGTGTGTCTGGGGTTTGAACCTGCGACCTCCTTATCGGCTTACAGTAATCTGTGGCAGAATTTCTAAATGACTGTAATCAATTTCATTTAAGCGGCGGTGTCGAATATGAGCAGCACGTTTACTATGTCTACCCATATTCAGAAAAATTAGTTAGTGTACTTTAAACACACTGAAAAAAAATACATACATAAACTCACGCCTGTATTCCCCGAAGGGGTAGGCAGAGGTGCATTTCTACACCCACATTTCGCCAGGTATGTATCAGTCCCACGTAATAGGGGGCGAGCCTATTGCCGTTTTTCGGGCACATTTCCGTGCTGTTACTGAGAGTTTCCTAATGGAAAAACCTAATAACACTTTGCCCGACCCGCGAATCGAACCCAGGACCTCTAGATTGCACGGCACATACTTGTAACGCGAGACCACGAGGCAGTCGAGAAAAAAAAAAAAAAAAAACCCCTTAAAAAAATAATATTCCAAAACAAATTAATTCGCACTGAAAAGTAAAAAAATAATTGCGTATTCTTCTATAACTTAATAATCAACTTACTTTTTCTACTCATCAATATGTAGGTACGATCTATTTATTAACCAGGCAAGAAGGTAAGTCCCTACCCACTTCAAATCTAACTCAACACAATATATCTATGAATAATAACAATGATCAAAATATTTTTTAGAGTTCTCCTAAGTAAAATGAAATGAAAAATATTAGATTACTTAAAAGTCAATCAAATTATCACGATAATATAATTTAGTTACAATTATTGCTATTTTTTGAGTCGGTCTTCTCATATTCAAGGCCACTCAACTATAGACTTAAAAATAGAATAAATAAACATTCACGACATATTATATGTTCGTCACATCGTGATTAGAATGCGTGAATTTGCGACGATCAAAGTAATCCGCGCCTATTCATCGGCCCAGTCGCAAGCGCGTTTCTACGTCAACGCCAAATCGGACGGAACGCGATTTTTGTCCAACCTTTGTGCTGGGTAAATCAATCGACAATGACTTTTTACATTAAGGCGACAAGGATTGTGTTCTTTTGACTGTATCGTTACTCCCGAGATTGTGTGTTCTCTGTGATCTATGAAATGAAATGATCGTTTATTGACAGCCCCGTGGCGCAGTTGGCTAGACACCAGCTTGCGAAACGAGAGGCCGCGGTTTCGATCCCCGCACCAAGACAAATGTTTGTGTGATCCACAAATATTTGTTTCTGGTCTGGGTGTATGTGAGACCGAAAAGTCTGTCGTAGTTTCTGATACCCACGACACAAGACTTGTATCTTAGTGTGGGATCAGAACTATGTATGTGACTGTTGGGTGTATTTATTTATTATTTATAATTTAGACAATAATATAGCACTTTTGACTCGTCAATAATGGCTTATAATAAAAGAAAATAAATTTAAATACAACTGGCGTAAAATAAACTAGTTAATATACATATTATTTTTATTATTAAAACTGTGTATTTTAATGTAGGTATTTTTATCTAGAAGTTCCGAGTCAGGTCAAAAAAGTACTAATATTTTTTTCGGTTAGAAAATCCTCAGTATCTGCAAAAGTTTAAAAATGTCATCATCATCATCAGCACATCTACGCTTCACTGCTGAGCACGGGCCTCCTCTACAATTGAGAGGGTTTAGGCCTTAGTCCACCATGCTGGCCTAGTATTATACACCTAAAAAAATCCTAAGAACTTAAGGAGTGCAGTTTTCATCACGATGTTTTCCTTCACCGTTAAAATGCGTGATAATTCTTTGTGAATACACACATGACTTCAAAAAGTCAGAGGTGTGTGCCTGGGGTTTGAACCCGCGACCGAAGAGATTCTCGACCGCATGCCTAAACCTCGAGGCCATTACGACTTCTTTATTAACTCCATGACAAGCATTTATTTTCCTTTCAAAGTTCCTTTTAATTCATTAAGTAACATCTGTTCTTCAATATAGAAAGAGCGTGCTTCACGGTTCATTTCATTCTCTTGATTGAGTTATATTAAGACGTCGCGTCTATTCTTTGTGTCTCTCAAACAATCATCTGTAAGTGAATCGCGGAATAAAATACAAATTTTCTTATTGAATTTAGCTCATAATTACGTCTTACTGCTGAACATATTCTGTACATCTATGTGCCCTGCGATCTAGAGGTCCTGGGTTCGATTCCCGGGTCGGGCAAAGCGTTATTTGATTTTTCCATTAGGAAATTCTCATTAGCACGGAGTCTGGAAATGTGCCCGAAATACGGCAATAGCCTCGCCCCCTATTACGTGGGACTGATACATACCTGGCGAAATGTGGGTGCAGAAATGCACCACTGCCTACCTCTTCGGGGAATACAAGCGTGAGGTTATGTATGTATGTATATTCTTTACATGTGGTATAAGACAGGAAATATATTTACCACACATACATAGATACATAACCTCACGCCTGTATTCCCCGAAGGGGTAGGCAGAGGTGCATTTCTGCACCCACATTTCGCCAGGTATGTATCAGTCCCACGTAATAGGGGGCGAGGCTATTGCCGTATTTCGGGCACATTTCCAGACTCCGTGCTGTTATTGAGAATTTCCTAGTGGAAAAACCGAATAATACATTGCTCAGCATATATTTGTGCCGCGAGACCACGAGGCAGTTAATTATATAATATCTTGTAGAAAAAAAAACACTCCATTCAAATACTTGTATTTACTTATTTGCTTTTTATACACAAAAACTTATAAAGGCGAACTTAATGCCTAATTATCTACCAGTCGACGTTAGTAGCGGATGGATGAGGGCTGCTCAAGACCGGGATAATTGGCTTCTACTTGGGGAGGCCTTCGTTCAGCAGTGGACGGCGATAGGCTGAGAATAAATAAATAAATATCCTCAGTAACGATAACGTAACCTCAACGTATTTATATGGTTTATTACCCATAGACTCTTACATAAGTCCCACTGCAAGAAGCGAATTTCGTCTTTAGTTAAGAAAGCTTTGGTATCAGTGCAATACCTTAAAAATACGTAAAAGGTTTCCTCGCAAAATTTGTCCTCATTTTAAAACTCAAATAATTAACTGCATACTAACATTTAACTTCGAAGTTATAGTTTTTACTCTCGACTTAAGCCCACGACGGCATCAGCAGCCTAATCAACTGCTTATCTCACTATTCAAGGCGAACACCAAAGGCCTCATCAAGGCAACATCAACACTAACAACGTTCGAAACAAGGCCGAATTAGCTCAAGTACAATAACCGAAACGCTCAGGACCGTGCATAGACTTGAATTCAAGGTTGGGTATCTGTTACAAGGGCATTAGTAAAAAAGATGTTTGCGGGATCATGACAAAAAGGTTCCCTTAGATTCGCCGAGCTTCAGTGCTCGGTGTCAATACTGTGCGTGCCGCTGTTGATCCTGGAGCACAGGAGTTAAAAAAGTTTTTTTTTTTGTCAACTGATTTTTTCCTGCCTTCTGCTGCTCGTTAACGTCAAAAGTAATTTTTAAGGAATCCATTGGTATTTTAAGTGAGGCCATTGCACCTCGATGCCCCCCTCTGGCTACGGCCCTGGTTTAATGCTCGAACTAAACATAATGTTTGCTCATGTATCCAATATGGAACGAACAAACACATCTTATAACATAACACTGTACATTACAGTACATTTACTCTGCACTCGAGGTTAGAGTCGAGGTTTGTCCTTGGGCAATGCTGCCAACGTAACGACCTAAAACTGTTTTCTTCAGTTGGTACCTATTTAGAAATTTTAAAGAGTTGAAGTTCAAAAAGTATTCTGCGAATAGATTGCGCTGTTCAAGTACTGTTTATCGCAATTGGAATATATTTTATAATTTTATAAGTATGTAATTCACTTATATGAAATAGATATTTATACATGATGTATTCAGACCGTGATCGGAAACTAAGACAGTAGTAGCTAAGGTACCTCGCTACGTTTTAAACTCATTTGCGCGGATGATACATGTACATTCCGCTTGACTCTAAATAAGTAACATTTTCAAGAAAATTCTGTTTATCTAGATAATGCTCTTAGTGTGAGTAATTTCTTGATATAAATCTCTAGTAGTCACTGTTGTATGCGAATTGTTTTTCGTAGAAATCTTTTCATCGTTGCGTTGGGTCAAAGACTTTTTTATACAGATGTATTCAGACCGTGATCGGAAACTAAGGCAGGTAATAGCTACGGTGATTACAAACCCCCTGGCGTTAAAAAAAAGTCCGAGAAGAAATAAAAATTCCGACGTTTTCCTAAAAACCATATACATTTTATACCTATGGTTGTTAGGAAAACTTAATTTATTTATTTTTGTCGGAATTTTCGGTATAGATTTTTAACCAACAAAATCAATCAGTCTAATCTAACCTTCAGAATTAACGCTTTTCCTGCGATATTGTATATAGGGGCCTGGTCGGCACTGGTACCCCATCTATTACTGGATCAAAAGTCATAAAATCGATTAATCGGATAAAGCTTATCAACCGTACCAAAAACTCACATTTCCATTAACAATATTAATAAGAATAAAAGTCATTATCGAAATAACACAATTATGGTGTTCTATGCCTAATATTGGATACAGTTAGTATGTCTTAGTCCGGTATATATCAGTTTAATGATTATAATGAACAACATAACGAGTAATTGTTAGATTTGTTTAAGTTGATTTATAAAATAAATACACCCAACATTCACATACATAGTTCTGACCCCACACTAGGATACAAGTCCTGTGTCGTGGGTATCAGAGACTACGAGAGACTTTTCGCTCTCACAAACACCCAGACCAGAAACAAATATTTGTGGATCACACAAACATTTGTACAACAATTTATGATTAGAACAAGTAATACACTTTTAAAAAGGCTGCTAGGAACCAATGACACAACACGCCTTGTTGTATGTATTATTGTGTAGCGAGACCGATATAGTCAGGAGATTTTTCCAAAATTAACCTAAAGTTGCCCCAGATCCCTAGACAACATTCAAATCCAAGACCTTCCCTTACCAAAACTCGAAGCAGCGAATAAAACAAAACCATCGATTTATAATAAATAGCAATCTGGGGAGTGATGATCGATGGGCAACATACATATCACGGCTTTATCTAAAACCGCAGGCTATTTGCGTATCACACGCATTACTGCGAAACAAGTTATTATACACCTAATGTTATGGTAATTAAGTTCAAATTCAAATGAACGCAGCGGAACGACCTTAATAGACGTCTAATATAGATTTCAGGTACATGAAAAAAATGTTATTAGATATATTGGTGGCTATAAACCTGTACTGGTGGTGTAAGGCGAATATTAAATGGTAATGGCTATTGGGCAGGTTAAGTATTGTTTTACGGCAAGCTAAGTCTTCCAAAACTAATATAATTTTAGGAGGAATACTAGTAAAACAAAAATTTGTAGAGTATCTATCTATATATACGTCCCATTGCTGGGCACGAACCATCTCTACAACTCGTATGGGTTAACGGACATCATTCATCATCAGCCCAAATACGCCCCACTGCTGGGCACGGGCCTCCTCTACAACTGAGAGGGTTTAGGCCTTAGTCCACCACGCTGACCTAGTGCGGGTTGGCGGACTACACACCTAAGAAATTCCTAAGAACTTTTAGGTGTACAGGTTTTATCACGATGTTTTCCTTCACCGTTAAAGCAAGTGATAATTCAATGTGAATACACACATAACTTCGAAAAGTCAGAGGTGTGTGCCTGGGGTTTGAACCTGCGACCCCCGAAATTCTCGACCGCGCGCCTAAACCTCGAGGCCATCACTGCTGTTAACGAACAACATACACCTAAAAAAAATCTTTTAGATCGAGTTTGAACCCACGATTTTCTAGATTTGTCTCCACCTCTACCTTATCCTAGACCAAGCTATAAGACCTTACCTGCTTTCTTTATTAGATCGTGTAGCAAATATAATGTGAAGAACAAATGGGCGGAAAGCGCCAAGACAAGGGAGTAGAGTGCAATGGAGTGCAGTGGAGTGGAGTGATATTAAGTGAAATGGAAAGGAGTATAACAAAACAAAAACCGCCTTCAAAAAAACCTATTCCAAAACAAATTAAAATGCACTAAAAAGTAAAAAAATAATTGCGTATCTTCTATTACTTAATTATAATCAACTTACTATTTCTCTACATCAATATATAGGTACGATCTATGTGTTTACGACGCAAGAAGCTAGGTAGGTTCTTCTATATCTATCCACTTCAAATCTAACTCAACACATACCTATGAATAACAAACAATGATTAAAATATTTTTTAATGTTCTCCTATGTAAAATTAAATGAAAAATATTAGACTACTTAAAAGTCAATCAAATTATTACGATAATATAATGTAGTTTTAATTATTGTTATTCTTGGAGGCGGTGTCAGCCAAGGTAGGATTCTCGTATTATTATTCATCATCATCAGCCCATATACGTCCCACTGCTGAGCACGGGCCTCCACTACAACTGTGATGCTAGGTATGCACATTGTAGTATTTCCTTGGCTGACACCGCCTCCAAAAATAACAATAATTAAAACTACATTATATTATCGTAATAATTTGATTGACTTTTAAGTAGTCTAATATTTTTCATTTAATTTTACATAGGAGAACATTAAAAAATATTTTAATCATTGTTTGTTATTCATAGGTATGTGTTGAGTTAGATTTGAAGTGGATAGATATAGAAGAACCTACCTAGCTTCTTGCGTCGTAAACACATAGATCGTACCTATATATTGATGTAGAGAAATAGTAAGTTGATTATAATTAAGTAATAGAAGATACGCAATTATTTTTTACTTTTTAGTGCATTTTAATTTGTTTTGGAATAGGTTTTTTTGAAGGCGGTTTTTGTTTTGTTAAAATTTTTGTTTATTTTTTAATTTTTAGTGAAGCCACACCCGGGATCGAACCTGCAACATCATGCGTTGCAAATCGGTTACTTTGCCACTCCGCTACCACCAGTCTATTATATGGTTATAAAACTCATCAACAATACGCAAATGTTTCTACCACACACTCGGCTACCACCGCTTCACACATTTAATACACCTTAAGTAATGCAATTAGATCGTTTGCTTCATGTTGCAATGCAGCAACAAACGTAAGCGCATTACAATTTGATTCAAGACAGTTAGAAATTCGGCCACAAATCGCATCCATACTGTACGCCGTTAACGAGTTCCATTGACATTATATTATATTTGACTAGGACAATTACTTGACCATAAAGAGGTTCCGGTAGGTGACTCAAATATCCGGATAGCCTATAAAGATTCGGCCGAGTATCGTTAGTTTTCTGCTAAGAATTGAAGAGTTCCGTTACTTTGTCATGGATCCCATAATTAGAACTTAACCAAACTCTCATGCAATTACCCTAGAAGTACATCCTAACCAATAATAAAAAGGATTCATCAAAATCGGTTGGCACGATATTAAGTTATTCGTCGATTTGTCACGCACATTGGTGAAAATTTAAGATTTTTGTGGTTTTCTAATGGAAGCTATTGTCACAACTAGATCAAATTCAAATGGGACCAAACTGGAAGCACCAGCTTTCACTTAAAAAAAGAATCATCAAAATCGGTTGGCATGATATTGAGTTATTCGTCGATTTGTCACGCACATTGGTGAAAATTTAAGATTTTTGTGGTTTTCTAATGGAAGCTGTTATCACAACTGGACCAAATTTAAATGGGACCAATCTGGAAGCATCAGCTTTCAATTAAAAAAAGAATCATCAAAATCGGTCCACACAGTCAAAAGTTCTGAGGTAACAAACATGAAAAAAAAAAAAAAAAAAAAAAAAATATATATACAGACGAATTGATAACCTCCTCCTTTTTTTGAAGTCGGTTAATAAAATAGTGATAGTATAACTTTGATTTATTTTATATTATTAAACATCTAACGCCACTTTTTCCTATGAACGCAGTCCCAACAAAGACAACATTTCATTGAAACCGTATCTAAAGTAATAAAACCCGTACATTCCACTATAAAATCATGTCCAATTGAATTTCGTGCAAAGCGTGGAGTGCTGCAAAGTAATTAACGTGTTTGGAGTTTTCATTCAGTGCTTCCAATATACTGGCGTTCAATACATCTCGTTTTATACTGCGATATGAAAGTAATTGGCGATGAAAAGTCTCTTTGGAGTATTCACTCGATATTTATTATATGGGCAAAATAAATATGTAGTTTTACGCTTGTATATATGAAGGCGTAGGTAGAGAAGTATTTCTGTGCACGCATTTCGAGTGTTTTTAAGTTTTCCGGCCAATTTTCTAAACACCGTGGTACTACTAAGAATTTACAAATGGAAAACATC
Organism: Hemaris fuciformis; assembly: GCA_907164795.1. Taxonomy (NCBI): domain Eukaryota; kingdom Metazoa; phylum Arthropoda; class Insecta; order Lepidoptera; family Sphingidae; genus Hemaris; species Hemaris fuciformis. The sequence goes on along the minus strand of OU015455.1, from coordinate 3,809,669 downwards.
AAACCAAAATTCCACCCAGGTTTGAACTCAGGACCTCACGATAGCATGCATCACATTTATACTGCAGATACAAGCGTAAATGTATTTGTAAAAAGTCCAAGTAACTTAATCTTTTTAACAGATAAAAAAAAATGATGTCATAATCTGCCTCAATGACCAGGATTTCATGATGATAATGAATAAATTCCTTGATGTAACAACAGCTCACATATGAACGTTAGCCGTCTCACTTCTAATATAATTGTAACAATTTTGGAAAGCCCTTTTGTCAGAGGCTAATTGAAGGTAAGGGTAACATTAATATTTCCCTACCCTCCGTATGAGGGAATGTTTGGAAACCCTTAGCAGTTTGACGCAACCCTTGACCCACTGAAACCGTTTGCAAACGATTAAACTTCGTAGAGCTTGTTTTAATTGTGTTATTCTTTTGGGGGATCAATGACGTCATCATCTGCCAATGTTGGAAGTATTCCTTTCAATGTCATTTATATTTGTAGCGTTTTTTCTATTATTATGGGAGGTTCAGAAGCCTGTCTTGTGGTCTCGTGGTCGGCACAAGTATATGTCATGCGATCCAGAGGTCCTGGGAAATTCTCGGAGTCTGGAATCGTACACGAAAAACGGCAATAGGTTTGCTTACGTAGGACCAAAAATACAATTGATTAATCGTGGATGCAGAAATTAACCTCTACCCCTTTGGGAAATAAAGGCGAACCCGATCCGGGAATCGAACCAAGGACCTCTAGATTTTACGGCACATATTTATACCGCGTGACCACAAGGCACTTTATATACGATACGTAACTAATTCATATTTAGTCTTACCAGTATTACTAAAGAGAAAGGCGGACGTACTTTCCTGCGATTTATACGAAGGAGTAGTCTTACACACCTTAATCAATATGGCACTAGGCCAGCGTGGTGGACTAAGGCCTAAACCCTCTCAGTTGTTGAGGAGGCCCGTGCCCAGCAGTGGAACGTATATGGGCTGATGATGATGAACATTGGAACAGATGTAGATAGATAAATAAAAAAAATTGTTTGTTTGTTTTTAAGAAGCGATAATAGGTATAATCATATCGACGCAAGCAAATTTACGGATATAAGTATCATCATCATCATCATCAGCCCATATACGTCCCACTGCTGAGCACGGGCCTCCTCTACAACTGAGAGGGTTTAGGCCTTAGTCCACCACGCTGGCCTAGTGCGGGTTGGCGGACTACACACCTATAAAATTCCTAAGAACTCTTAGGTGTGCAGGTTTCATCACGATGTTTTCCTTCACCGTTAAAGTACGTGATAATTCTTTGTGAATACACACATAACTTCGAAAAGTCAGAGATGTGTGCCTGGGGTTTGAACCCGCGACCGTCGAGAATGCGATCGAGAATCTATACCTCAAGGCCATCACGACTTTTTTATAAGTAATCCCATATAAATAGGATTAAGCCCCGACGTGCATGGACCGAAGATACACACAAAAGCTCTCGAAGCAACAAGTAAAGTCACCTGCCGAGAGTAAAATCAATAATGCATTAAGACGAATGAAACCTGTTCATTGTACTGGGATTTGAAGACGAGACTTTTAATAAGATTACTCCCGCTGGCTTTTGTTGGCAATTTCTTTTCTATTCGAGTTTATTACGAAAGCCTGTCGAAAGTCGTGACGGCCTCAAGGTTTAGGCACGCGGTCGAAAATCTCGACGATCGCGGGTTTAAACCTCAGGCACACTGACTTTTCAAAGTTATGTGTGTATTCACAAAGAATTATCACGTACTTTAACGGTGAAGGAAAACATCGTGATTAAACCTGCACACCTAAAAGTTCTTAAGAATTTCTTAGGTGTTTAGTCCGCCAATTCGCACTAGGCCAGCGTGGTGGACTAAGGCATAAACCCTGTCAGTTGTAGAGGAGGCCCGTGCCCAGCTGTGGGACGTATATTGGCTGATGATGATGATGACGAAAGCCTGTCATGGTATATTTATTATCCCCATTGTTCCAGACAACTCCTTAATCCCTAGGTAGCTTTAATCTCTTCTAATATACATATGTATATTCACACCACTTTCCATAAAGAGATACACAAAAATATATATTTACACCCACGATTCGATTTCTTCACCACCATCTTTTACATGCATCCATAAAAAAACACAACTTATCAAAATTCCTTTACATATTACCTTTCCACGCCATCTAGTGGTGAACTAAAGTAAAGCAACTAAAAACATATAGGTACGTGCTGCTTTTTAATGTTATCGGCAGTGTTAAAGCTGAATGATTTTTTACAGCTTTATATAAACAAAAAATAAAATACAAGATGATGACACACCCAATCGCAAAAACTACGAAGACTACACTGTAGCATTAAAGTGCTACGATGCTCCGTAGCAAATGTATAGTTACTATAACTGTTGCGTAGTAAAGGATTATATTTCCGCGTAGCCAAACGCTGTTACATTTCCCCGGTATACTACGACGTAGTACTTCAATGTTAAATGAATTAGAATGGGAAAACGATCCTGTATCGTGATGAAATACTAAACATTTTTAAAATAGGAAGTACATACATACCTACATAAACTCACGCCTGCATTCCCCGAAGGGGTAGGCAGAGGTGCATTTCTGCACCCACATTTCGCCAAGTATGTATCAGTCCCACGTAATAGGTGGCGAGCCTATTGCCGTTTTTCGGGCACATTTCCAGACTCCGTGCTGTTACCGAGAATTTCCTAATGGAAAAATCCAATAACACTTTGCTCGACCCGGGAATCGAACTCAGGACCGCTAGATCTCACGGCACATACTTGTACCGCGAGACCACGAGGCAGTCTAAAACTAAAATAGGAAGTGTAATAAGTATTATTCTTACTAAATGCAAACGTATAGAATAATTATAATGCATGTGACTGTTATGTATATTTATTTAATTAACCAAAATCAAAAACAATATATTGATAAACATGCCACAGCAGAAGAGCGTTCCAAAAGCCTATTTATTCAATCCACTGAACTCAATTTTGACGGAATGAAAAATGGATAATTTTCCCCTCAAAGGGTCTTATTTACATGAAATGAAACGTTGACAAGTTGTGTTTTGTCGGCGACGCTCGGCACACAGAAATTCCAATTTCGGCCAGGCTCAAAGGTTTTGACGCTCTGTCACAACGCCGGACGGAGTATTGCGAGTAAAAAGTGTGCTCTGACAGGCCTTTTATGAACAGGTGTAACAGGGAAGGTTAAGCTGCGATTAAAATTGGTAAGTGGAATTATTTTAATAAATTGGTGAATTCGTGCAGGTACTTGAATTAACTCCAAGGGCTCATTAATCCCATGGTGCAAATATGTGTACCGTATAATCATGGTATGAGAGGTCATAAGTTCTATTTTCGGATAGAGCAATGTATTGGGTCCTTCATCAGGAATTTTTAGTAGAAGCACGAAGTTACGATAAGTTAGTTTCGTTGGATTCAAAAAAAGCATGTTGCGAAAAATTAATTATTATCATCAGCCCATATATGTCCCACTGCTGGGCACGGGCCTCCTCTACAACTGAGAGAAAAATTAATACGAGTATTTAATTGGAGTTTTGAAAACATCTGACATAATACTATATATTTTGTCTCATTTTCTCGCGTCAGAAGTCTTAAATTAAAAAAGGACAAACACAGATTTCACAGCTACTACTTACTACATTAATTTTCCCCATCAGGGAATAAAAACCAGTGCCATTAGATCACGCAGTACAAAATCATTTCAAGAAGAAGGCAGTTTACAAAACAGCAAAACTGTACGCAACTTTTTATACACAGAACAGTTGAATAAGACTAGAAAGGAAATGTCAGCATGCCGAGCGTGCCGAACCTACGATTAGGCTATCATATGTATGACACGGCCGCTTCTTAGTAATTCGTGTAGCGTGGAATATCAAGACTTTTATAAATGTGTGACAACCAATAGCAGCCCTTCATTTTTGTTTGAAATATTTATCATTGGTCGTGTGATCGTAATAGAATGAACAGATGACAGACGAGCGGCGACACTCGCCCCATACAAAATACTGTCTATTCCCCTTCTTATCTTATTCAGCTGTTCTGTGGTTTTATTAAACAGCTTTTACAAATCAATATAGATTGCTGTCAGTAAAATTTCTGATTAGAAAATTATACACGGCCCAATGAATATTCAAGTTCCGGATCGTCGCCTCGGCAATTAACTTTCGGATTCGTTCTGTCGTCGAAATATTCTCAATTGATCGCGAAACAGCTCCGCAGATTGGTTTTCAATCGAGTTGGCAGACGCAATATAGGGGGACACGACCGACTTTAATATAAATAACTTCTCTTACATGGTTTGATTAGTTTGTTATTCGAAGAAACATAAAAAATACGTGAGAATTTCTAAGATGTGTAGGCCTCTAAATCGCACTGGGTGGTGAATACACATGGGGATTTAAGGCCTTATCCCTCTAAAATTGTAAATATATTTGGGCTAATGACGATATGAAGTGGCCCACTGCCCACTGCCCAGCAGCGGGACGTATATGGGCTGAATATGATGCCGATATGAAACAATCAATGTGGCGGAGTATATGTTTTAAATGAATAATAAATTAAGTTTACATAAACTCACGCCTTTATTACTTGATGGGTTAGGTAGAGGTGAATTTTTTCACCCACATTTCCGTTATTCGGGCACATTTCCTGATTCCGTGCTGCTACTGAGAGTTGCCTAATGGAAAATCCCAATAACAATTTGCCCGACCCGGGAATCTAACCCAGGACCTCTAGATCGCTCAACACATACCTGTACCGCGAGACCACGAGGCAGTTAAGTTTAAGTTTGTACATTTATAATAATCAATTACAATGCAATTTAATGCGAAAGAAAACATTGTGAGGACAATTCATATCTTATATCAAGAATACCCTACAGCCAGCAAAGAACGGCAGTAAAAAAATATTATAAGATATATAAACAAGCACAGGTTCGATCCTGTATGGAGTACTGTTGCCACCTTTGGGATGGTTCAGCCAAATACCATCTAGCAACTTTGGACTCGACTCGACCCCACGCTGGTAGACGCTAAGCTGCAGTCTCTTGATCATCGGCGTAGGGTAGCTCGTCTGTTGGTCTTCTATAGGATATATTTCGGGGAGTGTGCGAAGGAACTGCACGAACTAGTTCCGCCGAGCACTTTCCGCCATCGGGAAACAAGAAGCGGGCGGTCGTGCCATTCCTTTGTTGTTAATATGCCATCTTGCCGCACACACCGATTTGGGTCTACTTTTTTAATGCGCACTGCAAAGGAGTGGAACGCCCTGCCCGCTGAAGTGTTTCCCGTACAATACAATCTGGACAAATTCAAATCAAACGTGAATAGGCTGCTACTAGACAGGCATGCTCCATCGTCGACCGCATCGTCGCTTAACACCAGGTGAGATCGTGGTCAAATGCCTGCACTAGTTTTTTAAATAAAAAAAATATATATAGTGTATATACATATCACTATCCTTGAAGGGGTATTCAGGGGGGCGTTTCCGTACCAATGTACCGCGAGCTATATTTAAAATCCCACGCTAATATACCTACATCGCATTGCACTTAGGTGTATCGCGTTACCAACGTGGAGAAAAAAGATCCGTTTCATTGACAGCCCCGTGGCGCAGTTGGCTAGACACAAGCTTGCGAAACGAGAGGCCGCGGGTTCGATCCCCGCACCGAGACAAATTGTTTGTGTGACCCACAAATATTTGTTTCGGTTCTGGGTGTATGTGAGACCGAAAAGTCTCTCGTAGTTTCTGATACCCACGACACTAGACTTGTATCTTAGTGTGGGATCAGAACTATGTATGTGACTGTTGGGTGTATTTATTTATTTATTATTAATTTTTTCCAATGTTCAATCTAATCAAGATCCTTCTACCGACAAATTTATTAATTTGTGTAACTATTTACTCACAAATTATCACTAACTTTAACTGTGAAGGAAAATATCGTGATGAAACCTGCACACCTATAACTTCTTAGGAATTTCTTAGGTATGTAGTCCGCCAACCCGCACTAGGCCAGCGCGGTGGACTAAGGTCTAAACCCTCTCAATGGTAGAGGATGCCCGTGCCCAGCAGTGGGACGTATATGAGCTGACGATGATGATGACAAATTTATATAGCTGTTAGTCAATAAAAATCATCATAATCTAATAACCATTAACAAAGTAACGTAAAACTATGTTTCCAGCCGATTAATCCATCGATTAGGAACTGTGCTGACGTTGAAATTTAATTAATTTAATCGATTAAGCAAGCATGTTTATTAATGATCAGATGTATCAGCGTTTGTCATGGGTCAAGTATATTTATTAGTTACTAGCTTTTGCACGCGGCTCGCAACACTATCGGCAGTTCCTAGCACAAATCAAAACTATCTCAGACTTTTTAAATTTGTACTGTATATTATTATAAAGTAGGAATAATAAAGGAGTGAAGGAAAACGTCGTGAAATCGGTGTAACTAATAGTTTTTTACAAGAAATTCTAATTTTGTAAAGTCTAACAACACACATTAGGCCTGCATAGTGGACTAAAATGTATTGAATGTATGTATTGAAAATGTTTGTAAATGGCCCAAATGTTTTCATCGCACAAAAATACAGTAACTTATATAACATATTATGTAAAATATATAAATTTTAACGTTCTCTGTTATATACTATATAACTATATAATAATTTTGTACACTTATAACTACTTCTCATTTCTGTTCCTACATCTCCATCCCAGGTTGTCTGTAGGAAATCGCCTTGTGCGATAAGGCCGCCTTTTGTACCTTACTAATTTTACTTTATTTCTCATTTTTATTGCTATGTGTACAAAAAAGTTTTTAATAAATAAATATGTACAGTCGTGATGGCCTCGAGGCTTAGGCACACGGTCGAGAATCTCGACGGTCGCGGGTTCAAACCCCAGCCACACACCTCTGACTTTTCCAAGTTATATGCGTATTCACAATGAATTATCACGTACTTTAACGGTGAAGGAAAACATCGTGATGAAACCTGCACACCTAAAACTTCTTCTTCTTAGGAATTTCTTAGGTGTGTAGTCCGCCAACCCGCACTAGGCCAGCGTGGTGGACTAAGGCCTAAACCCTCTCAATGGTAGAGGAGGCCCGTGCCCAGCAGTGGGACGTATATGGGTTGATGATGAAATATGTACATGTTTGTAAATAGAGCGTTGAATACAGAGTTCATTAGGGGCAACAAAGTTAATACATTCTACACAGCGTGGCTAGGTAAATTAATGGCGATTTACTTTGTAAAACTTATTACTCATACACAATATGCGTTCAAAGGGAGATACGTTGTTATCGACTCGATAAAGTTATCGATTAAACGGCGTCATGTGGAAATTTACTACTTTTTAGGTCGCGTTTGCTATTATTACATGCCTTACTATCCTATATTAGTGCTTAAGACTAGTTAATAAGTAAAGAGAGAAAAATATTACTGGCCTTAAAAAATAACACATTATATACAGCGGCGGTACTTCCATAGAAGCCCAAAAGCGTTACACGTTAATTGTGTAATGTCTAGTTTATAATTGCTGATTATGGGATCAGTATATTCTTCTGTTTAATAATGACTTGAAGGTTAAAGATTATTATTCGGAATTTTGAAAAGCAAACTGAGCTTTTGGGCTTCTATGGAAGTACCGCCACTGATTATATGAAAACTAATAATCACAAAATATTGAGCCAGCAATAGTACCTCCCGCCTTAACCAATTTTGTTATTATACTGTCCACTCTACTCCTTTCAATTACCAGGACAAAAGCGAAGTATCTGTGGTGTAATTTAAGAGGAACTGAACCAAGAGTATATAGGTCCATTTCGTACACAAAAACAAGTGCTAGCCTGTTTCCTAAATATTTGTGGTGTTGAAAAGTGTCTTGTGTTTTCCATATCCTGAAATGAAATGAAATAATATTTATTGAATCCATAAAATGTCAAATACATCATTTGGATTCAGTCATTTCAAAATTACCACCTTGTTCGGAATGCAGTCAACACTAGAAAAGAACGGGTAAGAAACTTTAGTGTTGCTCTTTTCCAATCAAGAGATAGTTTACAATATTGATACAAAGACTAAATTTCCCGAATTAGAGCAATTCATTAATACAATCTCAGAATATTATATTGAATATGAGGATAACATAGTCATCTTAAATGGAGAATCCTAATAATACTGGTATATGTATGGTATGTATATTTTAATACCGTCCGCCTACACCACATACATAAACTCACGCCTGTATTCCCCGAAGGGGTAGGCAGAGGTGCATTTCTGCACCCACATTTCGCCAGGTATGTATCAGTCCCACGTAATAGGGGGCGAGCCTATTGCCGTTTTTCGGGCACAATTCCAGACTCCGTGCTGCTATTGAGAATTTCCTAATGGAAAAACCCAATAACACTTCGCCCGACCCGGGAATCGAACCCAGGACTTCTAGATCGCTCGGCACATACATGTACCGCGAGACCACGAGGCAGTCCGCCTCTGAGTATATATATTGCGCTCGATCGACGCGGGTTTCAACCGCTAATGCACATTAACCCAAAAGACACATATGACTATGCACACCAGATTATTCACTTTATAAACGTCCTTCTATCCTCGTAGATTAAATCAATCACATACACCAACAAACGACGAACAAATGGAATCCAAGATAGAAATTATCTTGCTAATGGCGCGATTTTCTCGCACACTACATTCGGTTCAATGCACTCCACTGGCTCAGAAATGTGGAATTATTAATGTGTCTGAGTGGTATCGATCGTAATGGCAGTAAGTAGATTCTCTTACTTTGGTTCCCGAATACATCAATGACTATATTGGTACACAAATAAGTGCATATTTGAGAACAGCACGAACGGGACACGCTGACAAGAAATGTATTGATTGACGAAATGATGACGAGTATTCGGAATAAACTTATTTACATACATACATAAACTCACGCCTGTATTCCCCAAAGGGGTAGGCAGAGGTGCATTTCTGCACCCACATTTCGCCAAGTATGTATCAGTCCCACGTAATAGGGGGCGAGCCTATTGCCGTTTTTCGGGCACATTTCCAGACTCCGTGCTGTTACCGAGAATTTCCTAATGGAAAAAACCCAATAACACTTTGCCCGACCCGGGAATCGAACCCAGGACCTCTAGATCGCACGGCACATACTTGTACCGCGAGACCACGAAGCACTTATTTACTGCCACTATAAATTATTCTTGACGTAATATAATTATTAATAAAAATAAATCAAGTGTTGAAAACTGCTTCAAAATGGGCTACACAGTTCAACCCCAGTTCTTGTCTAGTGAAATTTACCCATGTTCCGAACCAAAGAAAATCACTGAATCAAAATGATGCATAAATATCATTTCATTGATTCATAATATGATTTTAATTTGATTCATGAAATTAATTTATAAATAAATACACCCAACAGTCACATACATAGTTCTAACCCCACATAAGGATACGAGTCTTGTGTCGTGGGCATCAGAAACTACGAGAGACTTTTCGGTCTCACAAACACCCAGACCCGAAACAAATATTTGTGGATCACACAAACATTTATCTCGGTGCGGGGATCGAACACGCGGCCTCTCGTTTCGCAAGCCTTCTTATTAAAAAAGATATACCTTATACTTACATATTAAAAAATATATAAAGCAGTGATGGCCTCGAGGTTTAGGTGCACGGTCGAGAATTTCGGCGGTCGCAGGTTCAAACCCCAGGCACACACCTCTGACTTTTCGAAGTTATGTGTGTATTCACAATGAATTATCACTTGCTTTAACGGTGAAGGAAAACATCATGATAAAACCTGCACACCTAAAAAGTTCTTAGGAATTTCTTAGGTGTGTAGTCCGCCAACCCACACTAGGCCAGCGTGGTGGACTAAGGCCTAAACCCTCTCAGTTGTAGAGGAGGCCCGTGCCCAGCAGTGGGACGTATTTGGGCTGATGATGATGATGACTTACATATTACGAGATTCGTATAATTTTGAAAATACATAGTAAGATCAATTAAATTAATTTTCTCTTAGACTGCTCGTGTGACCCTGTAACTAACCAAGGGCGCCTCTACCTCTCAAATGAATAGACAACTTCGAACAAATTGTGCGTCATTTAATTAGCAAAAAAACAAGATATTACTCTTCCAAAGTTGGCCTACAAATAATTATGTGTTGGTATTTACACTGATTATGATATTATGATTATATGACTGACTGCCTCGTGGTCTCGCGGCACAAGTATGTGCTGTGCGATCTAGAGGTCCCGGTTTCGATTCCCGGATCGAGCAAAGTGTTATTAGGTTTTTATTAGTGTTATTAGGCCCGTGCCCAGCAGTGGGACGTATATGGGCTGATGATGATGATTATAGATTCCTTACGCAGAAGAAACCTCAGCTAGTCTCGCAAAAAAAATGTATTGGCCATATCTTTGCCAACTAGACTTCAATCTTCCCGCATTGGCTCAGTTGAGCTCCGTATCGCCCCGGCTCCATATGGAACAATTTCCAACTAATTAACATCCGTGTAGACGCGCCAAGTTAACAAATTGAATTAACTTCGCCTATTCCTGAAGCATGAACCGCTGGCTCTGCCATATTAGTAGTTTGTGAAACTTATTTACCTTTGTTGGTACAAAGTTTAAGTACAGGATACATGATATTAACGTTTGTTTGAATTTGAATGAGATTTACGGAGATAATATTTTGTCTTCTCAAATTTTTTTGGGCGAAAAGCGCCACGGACTATTGAGTCCTCGTGCTTTGCCGCTTTCTTCAAAATTCAAGGTGACCAATTTAACATTAGGCTATTTACAAAGACTCCACTAAAAAAGCGATCTTGAACGGTGCTCACATCTAGCAACATATATCATCATCATCAGCCCAAATACGTCCCACTGCTGGGCACGGGCCTCCTCTACAACTGAGAGGGTCTAGGCCTTAGTCCACCACGCTGGCCTAGTGCGGGTTGGTGGACTACACACCTAAGAAATTCCTAAAACTTTTTAGGTGTGCAGGTTTTATCACGATGTTTTCCTTCGCCGTTAAAGCAAGTGATAATTCATTGTGAATACACACTTAACTTTGAAAAGTCAGAGGTGTGTGCCTGGGGTTTGAACCTGCGACCGCCGAAATTCTCGACCGCGCGCCTAAACCTCGAGGCCATCACTACTAATCTATATAAGGTAATATGTATTCTATGTTTAAAGAATATGGCCTCCACTTGAGAACATATTTCGTTTAAGTCATTATCTACGCCTTGTCCCATTATTTAGTGTTGGTATACAAAATCTTTCTTAAATTTTTCATTCCTAGTTCGATTAAATAATAATAAGAAATAATTCAAGGATCTAGGTCAATCTAAGTAAAACACAAGTCAATTTGAGTAAAATTGAAATTACCCTTCGTCGGAACAGCCGCCTCAGGACGAAGCTCCATCGTATAATTTAATTACTATTAAATCTACCGCTTTAAGGGTCATCAAACCGATGTAAACAAATGAACATCATGACCTTAATTAAAATGTATTGCAGGATAGAGGTTGTATCTGAAAAGTTTCTGATATTGAACATTAGTAACTATGATGGAACATCCACTGTGCGGATTGACAACGCTAAGGTCGTGATGAATTCCATAAAGATTCCTATGCTATCTTTACCAAACCTTACTTAGCCAGCAATGTACATAAAAACCTACATTCTTCCCAAACCATAACAAATCGAAGTGACGGTCACCGAAAAATAAAAAATAAACGTCATTTACACATCAAACAGAAAGGCTAATTACCGTTAACCTACCAAAATCAAAAGCGCAGTATAAATAAATGGGCGGCAAAAACCCACGTACAAACATGCACGAGCCGCAAAGAACTATGTCATGCTGGTGGAACGTCGACTGTGGGGATTTACGTGTTTAACAACGCAGCCTTTGCCTTTGAACTATGAGTGAATTTATAATTGGCTGGTATTTAGGTGAAAAAAAGTGTATAAAGGGTGAAACATGGTAGGTGGGGTGTGTTGAAAAATATGTGAACACAATGATGTGTTGCTTTGCTTCATAGTGTTTATTATTGTTGAAACTATAAAATGCATGTGGTCAGGAAGTTCTGGGTTCTTTACACTTCAAGTTATAGAGTTATATATAATATATGTATATACAATATATTTTTGTTGCGATTTCTCTAGCAACGTTTGGATCTTGGTGAAAGCGGATTAAAATTATAAATAAAAAATCCCCCTCATTTTAATATACATACGCAATTTTTTCATTAATGTATGAACCCAATTTTGAAGACCAAACAACCGACATCACGGAGTACAGCTACTACGCACAAAAATACAGAAAAACCCGCCAAGAAACACTCGAGAAAACAACAATTCCTATTAAATTGGCACCCAGCATGATACCAATAAACTATAACGACTACATAAAATCAATAGGGGCTCGATAACATAGATAAAGTTATGACGTCGTGTGTCATGGAATTATCACGTACTTTAACGGTGAAGGAAAACATCGTGATGAATCCTGCATGCCTAAATTTTAGAAATTTCTTCGGGGTGTAGTCCGCCAACCCACACTAGGCCAGCGTGGTGGACTAAAGCCTAAACCCTCTCAGTTGTAGAGGAAGCCCGTGCCCAGCAGTAGGACGTAAATGGGCTGATGATGTGTCATGGAGAGGGGCCTTCTTTCGACGTTTGACTCATTACATTCCGGGTAATTATGGGGGTGTATGGCCAAACACATTATCTCTATTGTCATTCTGAGAAGCGGTAGGCATTGTGATGAATAAATTAGAAATGAAATGTTACATAGGTTAGTCGTGATGGCCTCGAGGTTTAGCCACGCGGTCGGAGAATCTCGACGGTCGGGTTCAAACCCCAGGCACACACCTCTGACTTTTTGGAATTATGTGTGCATTCACAAAGAATTATCACGTACTATAACGGTGAAGGAAATCATCGTGATGAATCCTGCATGCCTAAATTTTAGAAATTTCCTCGGGGTGTAGTCCGCCAACCCGCACTAGGTCAGCGTGGTGGATTAAAACCTAAACCCTCTCAGTTGTAGAGGAGGCCCGTGCCCAACAGTGGGACGTATATGGGCTGATGATGATTGACATACGTGCTTAGAAACCGCAATCGCCAAAATTTTGCCTCGATGGCGCGCTTATCTCTCGACATCACGGCTTTTCCGCGTCAAAAAAACTACAGTTGAATAAACAGCAAAACAACCCAGACACGTTGGAGGATAATGAAAAACTATAGAACGGGCATACAAAATGTATTTTTCCTTACTACTCAACTTTGAACAGAGAATTTAATTTGAAATTGTTATTTAATAATACCCCGAGGCGCACAGAATTTTATACCTTACTTTACGTTGCGCGTGTGCTTTACTTTCATAGAAAAGTTTCATAAATTGCGGTTATTGCGGTTTAAGTTTCTTGAATAATTTCTGAGCTGAGGAAACAATGAGAACACTAGCTTTAACATTAGACACTCTAAGGAACACTAGAATATAGAGAGCTTCGTAAAAATATTAGTTTTGCGTCTAAATAATGTAACCTTACGTTTGTGGTCCCTGAAGGGATAGGTAGGCGTGCAATCCTCTGCCCTGTGGCAAAAGGGCGTTAGAATCCCACCACGGTATCCCCTGCCCGTCGTAATAGGCGACTCAAAGGCGCTGCGGGGGCGGCGCATCCTCACTGTAAATGACTCCAAAAGGAGCGGCGGCACTGTGACCTGTGTACGTCGCGGGCGCCCTTCTACAACCGGGGCGCCCGAACTAAGCTAGTGGGGGTGCAACTGCGCCCCCTACAAATCCGAGACGGCCGGGACTTTTACGTCTCGAAGGCGCACCGGGTGGCTGCTGCATTACGGTGGGCGCTTCTGGCTCTACTTTCCGCCCCCCTCCCCCAGGGCTGGCGGGAAGTAGAGTCATAAACAGCTTTCCTCTCGAGAAAAAAAAAACAGTTCCGCACGTCGAATTGGAAGGCCAGTGACCCCGATATACCCCTTTCGGCCTCCCCCGAGGTACCAAAAGGGGAGCTTACGTCGCTTTCCTCTCGTAAAAAAAAGCGATACAGCAAATCATGGAGTTGATAAAAATACCCAAAAGTACTAAAACAATAGAGCTAAATCTTACTTCACAATGAAACGGCTACTTATCTTCGTCACATTAGTTCCGAAGCCAATACAACGCTTTCCAGAGACATCCCATCAACTATTTCCAAGCCCTCAGACGTGTACAATTTTACTGAAACTTGCTAAGTTCGTCGAACCTTTCCTTTACATTTTGCATAGTCTGTGAAAACATTCCTACATTTTTTTTACTGACATTATGGTCTCGCAACACATCCATCAATTAGATACGAGTAGATACAATTCTTAGGTCTGTCAATACGTCATTTGGTATTTCTGTTATGAAATTCTTAGTAGCAGAGATTCTGGCAGTTCAAAACACGACAATAATTTCACTGTGGAAGTACCGCTAATAGCGAAATTTAGATGTAGTAAGATGCCTCTAGCATTTGAGGATACAGTCGAGTCATACCTAAGAAAAAAAAATTGAAATCTGTGACTGAAATTTGAACCCACACCCCGACCACGTCCATATTATATAAAATCACATTCAACGTCAGTAATTGACACGAGCGACTCAAAGCCTAAAGCCGAGGAAAACAAGTAGAAAAATCTTCAAAGCCAAAGCCCTCTTGAGGTACTCCGGTATTGCAACTGAGGCACGAACGGCGACGCCCTTTCACCCCGAGAGGTTATTAACGAGCAGCCGGAGGGCCCTCGACCCAAAGGGACAGTCTAAGACCTCTGGCGGAGACAAATGTATTGGGTGAAGTGGTAGTTATGGCTATGCTGAGGAAATTTCTGATGGGTTCTTAGGAAAGTGATAAGGTGCTGCTAGTGGTCAAAGCCGTAGTAGCTCGGTAGTAAAAAAGAAATACTATACTGTCCCGTTGTATCTAAAGGTCCCAGGTTCGATTGGGTCGGGAAAGGATTATTGGTTTTTTTCATTAGGAAACTCTCAGTAGCAGCACGGAGTCTGGAAATGCGCAAAAACGGCAATATGCTCGCCCCCTATATGCTCGTTTTTTCGTCAGCAGTCACTTTTAAGGGCATTGGTACTTTAGAGTAGGGCATTGGTCCTCAATGTCCCCTCTTCTCCCTCTACGGCCCTGCCAGTGAAAGAAGAGTCGCCTGGGGAACTGATGAGGCGTACACTCAGTGCTTGGCTCGTGGTAGGCAGACCTATCAAAACATAATCTCGGCGATAATTGAAATGCCATGCAAACATTTCCAAAGTTTTATGCACTGTAACAGTAAAAACGTGAACAAATCTTAACTCTTAAAAGTTATTGATTACTTCTTAGGTGTGTAGTCCGACAAGTAACATACGATTTAAGTGTCCTCGGCTAAGCTCACGCAAACAAGTCCTTTTTAATGTACCTACTTGTAAGTCTAAATATTGCAGCAACACATTTTTGAATCGAGTATGTCGTAAATACAACGAGAGTTTTCAGGATATAGATATTTTTAATGAAAAATATAATACTTACAGAAAGATACCTAGGAACTCATTATAAACGTAGTAATTGTATTATTTATTTATTATTATTTGCTTCCAAAACAAACATTAGTAATATTAAAAAAATTGGAAATTAATCTTCCTTTAAATTATACGTAAATGTATAATTATAGTTGCTTTTAGTGTTGCCGTTGCATGTAAGTTCTATTTTATAAGTGGAAACTGATTTGATATATGTATTTATTTTAAAATTTAGTCTTTTAAGAGAAATTGTATTGTATGTTTCCCAAAGATAATAAAATAAATAAAAATAAGCTACACTGTCAGCCTCGTGGACTTGGGCCTTACACCGCTTACTTGCAGAGGAGACCCGTGCCCAGTAGTGGGACGAAGATGGGCTGATATTCATTATGCAGTTAGATGGTGATGTAAATTCTATTGCTTATTATGCTTCTATTGTTAATTGGTGACAAGCTTTGTCGTTGTCTATTGAGGTTTACGGTACTAATTTCTAAGTATCCATCCTTTGACTAAGATTTTCATAATAATATATAAACCCTAATAAAATTTTACCAGATCCGAGAATTGATTATTTCAATCCCTTCTCGCTACATTGGCACCGTAATAAGACGTCAGAATGCAAATAAAGTTTAAATTTAGCGTTTCTTAATATCGGTTTATTAATACGATTACGTACGTAGTTAATCACGAAACAATGTAACGCGTTCGGATGTTTGCTATTGAAGCGCTTTACGACTTAAAAGCAGGGCGCTGTGGTTCTCAAAATGTAATGAAACACCCTTAGGAACACTTTCTTCTCTTGTTCTTTAAAAAAGAATTAAAAATGACTGCCCCAGTGCGCAATTGATTAGTGACTAGCTTGCAAAACGAGAGGCCGCGGGTTTGATCCCCACACTGAGACAAATGTTTGTGTGATCCACAAATATTTGTTTCAAATCTGGGTGTTTGTGAGACCGAAAACTTTCTCGTAATTTGATACCCACGAAACAACATTTGTATCTAAGTATGGGGTCATAACTATGTATGTGACTTTTGGATATGTATTTATTTATATATTAAAATGTAGTTTTCAAGCAAACTCTGCACATTGATCAGGAGAAGTTACCTATAATCTCATTATTAGGCATTCATCATCATCATCTTTTCTTACGTCTACGGCTGGACATAGACCTCTCCTATGGCACAGCACTGGGCTCAGTCCTCGGCCCTCCTCATATGCTCAGCTGGCAGCGGTTGCCAACCACCTTGCGTATATCGTCGCCCCACCTAATTTCTTTTTCGATGGGAAAGCTGGTTATGGGTCTACTTCCCACCAACCCTGGGGGAGGGGGGCGAGAAGCCTATGTCGGGGTCACTGGCCTTCTAGCCCGGCGCGCGGTGACGTCACGTCCGCGCAGATGTTAATTCCTGGCTAGGTCCCTAACAAAATCCCTATGCTGGCCCTACTCAGTGAGGACGCACTGCCCCCAGCAGCGCGTCCAGTGACCCCAAGTGCCCCTTTGAGTCGCCTTTTACGACTGACAGGGGATACGATGGTGGGATTCTAATGCCCCCTTGCCACAGGGCAGATCGTCCCCCACCTAGCCAGAGGGCATCCTACACTACGTTTGCCGAGCCGTGATTGGGCATTATTGGAGACATTAAGGAGATTAATATGCTACTTATGATCGATATTGAGCTTGCTTTACGACACCTTTTGTAATCATAGCCTTATGACCCTCCATATAAAGCAGCGCTGGTTGCCTTTGTATTTATGTTATATAACTGTATTATAGGTAAGTAATGACTGAATTCAAATTGACCCTACCACCAAAATATACACTTGAATGCTTTTTATTACTGAATGGATTTTGTGCCCTATCCGACCACGCACCCGCCGCTGTAACTCCTGTGCTCCAGGATCAACAGCACGCACAGTATTGACGCCGCTCACTAAAGCTCAGCGAAACTAAGGGAATCTAATTTGTCATTATCCCGCAACTAAGTTAATCAGACAAAAGGTATAAAGGAGGAGTTGGTAAGAAAGAGTTGTCCACTTACAAATGCCTGTAATTCAGCCATACAGGCTGATCTCGAACGCACATTTGCATATATAACATAAAATACAGTTGCTAAATGAACTAATCGAAACGAAGTAAGAGCTAGGTGTTTCATTTCCCGTGAAACTTAAAAGGGAACATAATAGACTTCATTTAAAGCCAAGTATTTACTTTGTAAGTAAAAGTTAGTTACTTTATTTCGACTTTTGACTTTATATTGTAGCCATCAGTCCTTTATTTAGTCCCCTTCCCGCTATTAAATGTTCTCGAACATTCGGATCATGTTACAGCAGTACTCAAATGTCAAAGCGATATTAAATTGTGGATGGCAAAACTGTTTGAATTAATCGAAAATTGCTTCCGCAGGTATCCGAAATCCGTAGGGTGGTCCGAACGGATATAAATCCCACTACTGGCCTACAATAACGTTGAATGAAATTATGCATTAGTCTGCTATCCTGGTCTAGTGCAATTTCGCGGTCTATACACATCAGAAATTCCTTAAAACTTTGAGGTGCGCGGGTTTCCTCAAGAAGTTTTCCTTGTTGGTTAAAGTCCATTAAAATCTGGGAATTGAACCTCTAAAATCACATGGTGCTTGCGCTTGTCGCGAGACCAACGAGAAATCCATCGAATCGATAATGATAATCGTAATTAATATGTGAAGTAATTTATCGAATGTTGAACTACTTTATCGATTAACAGTTGATTATGAATATTTGTCATAGGATCTATGTTTTAGTCAGATAGTTAAGCCTCCTAGTCTTTTCTCTTTCCTTCTCTCAATAGCTATTAGCTCTTTTTGAGAAGTCTCTTAGTTTCGGGTCATATTGAGTATCCGAAACTAAGTATCTGACTACTTTACTTTACTTTTAGTATTCAGTTAGAAATGTGATTTTTCATTTAAAAAAATATATATCCAGCATAAATATCATATAAATCATTTAAAAATCCAATATTCTATACGTAATTTATTTCTCCGTAAAAAGAGAACCAATATTCATTGCCGCGACCATTCATCAAAGGCAATCTCATAAATACACGAATATAAGTGAAAAGCTAATAATAAAACTCAAATCCCCTTTGAAAAGCCATCGATGTCGATATATCAAACGTAAAAACGTCGCACAGTACAGAGGGATGTAATATCCGCATAATTTACTCTCATCCGATCGTATTCAAAACGAAAAATGACAAGTTGTGTGATATTCTCATCGACAATGTAAACACGCTCCGTCGGATACGATATGTGGAGCGTGATAATGGACAACTTATAAAAAACATCAAAAAGATATTTATATGGTTCGGTAACAAAAATAAATAAATAAAAATTACACAAAAAATAAAAATAAAAAAATAATAATAATCTGTGGCTATTTAAGAAATAAATTTAAAAATACAAAAAAATAACTTAATACAGATTATACATTAAATATTAATAGATTAATAAAGTGTTCTTTTTCCAAAAATACATTACGGCTTGCTTAGAGGAGTATTTTAAATTTAAAAGTAAATTATAAATCAATTTAAGACTCCGAAGCACTCGCCGTAAAAGAAATAAACAATATTTATGGAGTCAATGTACTTATTTAATGATTAACGATTACTAATTTTATTTTAATAAATAACGTTATCAGCTATAACATAATTTTACCTTACTAATAACATGTCGTTTACATTACCACACAGCCAATTTAGCTTAAATCTGTTTAGTATCAACCGAAATATAAATTCGTGCAACAGGTTCACAGAATATTACACGATAAAAAAACACGTAAAATGATAACAATTAGACTTACCGTGACCAAAATCCGTAACCAAAGGTTGAAAACACAACAAATCACTAATGTTTCTCACAAAATTACTCTATTTTGTTACACTATTTTGTGTCGGAACGCGGGAAACAGCCTGACGTCCGCTCGGTGCGAATGCGTGGCGGCGACTGGGGGGTAAATATAATATGTTGGCGAAATACGTACAAGACGGGAAAGCGAATCCTTTTCAGGTAGTTGCGGTATTTGTAATGGCGTTTTGTAATCGCCGACGCGCTGAGGGACCGTAAAATAGTTTTTGGACTCCAGAGGGCTATATTTTCTTGCGTTTGAACCTACATTATTCATAGCCTGTGGTCGTGGGGATTTCGACAATAAATTTTATCGAACCGCGGTTATTAGTAATAATGGGCTTAAATTTATAATGGTTATGAGAGATTGGGTTTTCTGGCACTAGTATCGAAATACTTAAAAGAAGTAGTAATAATTTTTGAAAAAAAATAATCTTGGTAATGAATCCATCCATCAGCCAACAGAAGTCCACTGCTGAATACAGGCCTCTCCCAATGATCTCCACAGTGACCTGTTGGAGGCAGCCTGCATCCAGCAACGTCCCGCGACGGTATGGGAATGAATAAATATTTATTATTTTTTATATGCTTAAAAATGGCATTTGGTACCGATTTATTCATTTAAAAAAATATATTATTATTTTAACACTAACTTTGGCTTCTTTTATGGAGAATTAATCTAGCATTTTAACAAGGCTTATACCATCCTACATAATTGAGGGTGTCTGGACTTCCAGTCTGCCCTGCACTTTAACAACAGCCAGGGTCTTCAGGCGAACATTGAACGTATTAAGAAATGTGAGACCTGACATTTTTAAGGGAAAGCTCTTTATTATTCTCATTTTCATAAATAACAATAGCTGAGAGACTGCTACTGAGATAGGTTAGGCCTTAGTCCACCTCGTTCGACTAGTGCGGGTTGGCGGTTTTTCATTTCCGCCTTCAGTTAAATAGAACTAAGGACATAAAAAATGGAAGCGTAAACGCACTAACCGGGCTTATGAGAATTTTCGAAAAGAAGATCCCAGTTATAAAGGTCGATGGGTATCAAATCCCAGACCTTTCGATCGCACGCGTTGAATAAAGACACTAACGAGGCAGCCTTGTTATAATATTGGTGATACAGTACGTACCTAAGTATAGGAGTGTGTGGTGGGATAGTTATCCTTTATATATTTTAATTATTTTTATGTGGCATATTCAAGATAACATTCCTTTTTTTATCTTTCGGTCCTGGGTTCGATTCTCGGGTCGGGCAAATTGTTATTGGGCTTTTCCATTAGGAAATTCTCAGTAGCAGCACGGAGGCTGGAAATGTGGGTGAGAACATGCACCTCTGCCTACCCCTTCGGGGAATACAGCGTGAGGTTGTGTATGTATGCAAAAAATATACCATCTTGTATTTCATCCTGCACTTCCGTTTTTTATCTTTTGTTAGACTAAAGATAGCGATCGGATCCAACTTTATCCTAGAATAAGGTTACAGAACTATATTCCAAAATTACTATTCCAAAATAAATTAATATTCAGTAAAAAGTAAAAAAATATTACGTATTCTTTTTCTATTTTATTCTATAACTTTTTCTCTTAATCAATTGGTATTTGTTGGAGCAAGCCGCAGACTGGGGCGGGCAGAATTTAGTCCAGGACTTTGGATCGTGATCTTTGGGGGCGCCCCCTTCTCACGCAAAGTCTCCGACCGGAGCTCCTGAGTGAAGTCGTTGTTGCTCTCTTTCCGGCCACCCCAGATTTCACTCCTCCACCGATGCCACCACGTCTGTGGTCGGTGAGCGGCGGATCTTTGGTGGGATCATTTACGTGTTCGGCAGTGGAGACCTTGGAGGTTCCACTATTCTACTGCTGGCCAGCAGTGGACTTCGGTTGGCTGATTGATGGATGGGGTTGATACCAGTGACTGGCAGGAGTTGGCAACTGTGACTGGCAGTCTGCTGCTTGTGAACCCGGGCCTAAAGTATCGTTTAGGATTTAATCAGGGGAACGCAGAGGTATTTTGCCCCCCCTCCCCCCCCCCCCCCCCAAGACCGTGGGCCCAGGGCGGACCGCCCCTTCCGCCCCCCTGTTAGTCCGCCTGTAATGGATAAGGCTTGTTCATCACTTAACGTTGAACCGCCAGAGTGCTTCTTTAGTTCTCTAGCGTGCCTTCAGCCTTATATAACCTAAAAAATTAACATAGGTATACTTACTCCCTTTGGACAGTATACTTTGTCAGTATAGTAACCGCATATTTTATGTATATGTAAGTATGTATGTAAATTTATATTATTGTTGCATACGTAAATTACTTCGTGGGAAACTGTCCCTGTATATCCCTACACAAATATTTTATTGATACTAAAAACAAACAAGTGAGTTCGTCATTGCCCCAAAGATCAAGTTCAGGATTGGACACAAAAGCATCTCGATCGTGCGTTTGAATTTCAACTTCATCGTACATGATACACAGCTAGATAGATGAAGCGTGAAGAAGCATTTGTGCGGGCCGGCATGATTGTGTCGACCAGCGGGTGACCATATCGTTTCTCGCTGGTCGGTATTATTTTTTGGACTTCACTGTGCTTACCATCAGGTACAGTGGTGTCACTTTGCCGTGCCAGAATAAAAAATAATAAAAAAAAGCTACCTATACAAAGAGGGATAATTAAACAATATAAAGTACCTACAAATGTTGGACTTATTGCTTTAGGCAATGTCTTACAATCAACCAAGAGAGGGAAATGATGGTTAAGAAGGTAGTACCTAGTAGTGAATTTAGCAAAGTAAGTACTTAATATGTTGTCCTTAAAAACTAAAAACACATGGCATAAATTAGGATCGATTCCGGGACTAATAGATCGCGGATTCCTCATTTGTGCCGCACGATCTAAGAAACAGGAACTCTCGTATTTTATGCTATTTATTTACTTAATCATGAATACTGTTACTGGTGAATGAAAATGTCGTAAGAAAACCGGCTTACCGGCACTTCAAAGGCACGTGAATTCCGACAATTTCATAGGTTATAATTCATAGGTATATATTCAGTTTTCACATGGTTACAAGAAGTAGCAACAAGAAGCAGTGATGGCCTCGAGATTTAGGCGCGCGGTCGAGAATTTCGGCGGTCGCAGGTTCAAACCCCAGGCACACACCTCCGACTTTTCGAAGTTATGTGTGTATTCACAATGAATTATCACTTGCTTTAACGGTGAAGGAAAACATCGTGATAAAACCTGCACACCTAAAAGTTCTTAGGAATTTCTTAGGTGTGTAGTCCGCCAACCCGCACTAGGCCAGCGTGGTGGACTAAGGCCTAAACCCTCTTAGTTGTAGAGGAGGCCCGTGCCCAGCAGTGGGACGTATTTGGGCTGTTGATGATGGTTACAAGAACATTGGGTAGAAAATATAGGTATCTTAAATACTAGAACCAGATTAAGGCCTAAACTTAGTCAATAAAGTGTGACCGCAACCAGCAGAGGGACAAAGGTATGTGGCACGATAGAGATTAGAGATACCTATGTGAAAAAGAGTAGGTACCCTATCGGTAGTATGGTCATAGATAATGTTATCGTAAAAATTCTACCGCAACATATATTTGTACCCTGTCAATCCTTTACCATATCGAAAATTAATTAACATAAAACAAAGGAAAAATTCAAAGATTAATTTTACGGTACTTCTAACCTATAACACTGATTAAAGTCAGGGTCAAAGTTAATGGATTTTTAATTATCTTTTAATACATTTTATCTTATTATTGCGAACGCAGGTCAAGTTTAAAAGTGAGGATATAATATAAACAATTTAAACTATATTATCATATCTATGTGTGGGTTAAAACAAAGCACATTTTTGGAGCAGGTAACCCAGAACTTTTGGTCTCCCGCTTTGCAGTTGACAGTTATATATGAGACACCTTATTTATATTCAAGATTTTTTTCAAATTATTTTAATTAACCGCCCATTTAGCGAAGCAGTTCCCACTAGAGAAGAATGAACAAGGAACTCTAGTGTAGCACTTTCCTAAACAAGTTTACAACACAAGAAAACATAACAACTTTTATCTAAATAAGAACACCTTATTTATTTACTCGAAAACTAAATTCACCAAGTCTCCAACCCCTATTTTTCTTTATGGTAACTTTCAGATTAAAGTAGTGGTGGGCGATTATGAATGAATTTGATAATCGAATTACCCACTAATACTAATATTGATAATCGATTATGAAATAAGTAACTAATGTATTTTCATAATCGAATGACGTTACGATTTTTAGTTACCCTAGCTAGATAAATGGTCGAAAACTCGAGAGTCGAGAGTAGCTCGTTTTTTTTTGTTTTTTTTTAGTATTTTACTTAGTTGCGCCCCCCACATAATCTACTAACTAAATTACTAATTAGCAGTAGACATCTTTATAATTGAACGATTTCATTAGTATATCTCATAATCGCCCACCACTAGATTAAAGTCAAGCAATTCTCGTGAAAACTCATTGAATTTTGGTTCAAGGTATCATATTTGTGCATGCCTCTTTCGATCGTGATGCGCAGGAGTTGCAGTGGTGGGTGTACGGTGGGATAGTCCAAAAATGTTTTCCATAGAATTTTTGCTGACTCTCGTGGTCTCGTGGCAGACGTTTTTGATGAGCGATCTAGAAGCCGCGGGTCAGATTTCCGAGTCAGGCAAAGTAGTCTAGCGAAACTATGGTGAAGAAACACACCACTGCCTTCCTCTTCAGGGTTACAGGCGTGACTGGGTTTGTGTTTAAGAATCGAACCTAGTTTAGTTAAAATAATAAAACTACCAACTCATAGTATT
Organism: Hemaris fuciformis; assembly: GCA_907164795.1. Lineage (NCBI taxonomy): Eukaryota > Metazoa > Arthropoda > Insecta > Lepidoptera > Sphingidae > Hemaris > Hemaris fuciformis. Next base: position 3,785,325 of record OU015455.1, on the reverse strand, counting down.
TATAGGTTTATTTCTCAGTGATATAACAAAAATCATAACTTACTACACAATAGTGTGTATATAAACAGTGACCGTAAAAATCGCCACAAAGTTCGCATCATATAGAGAAATTGCTTTTAAACCGACAGTAACTGGACACAGAAAAGCCAGTCTTATTTTAATATTATCAAGGTTCTCCGACGCCATACACATTCAACAATTAGACAAATTATATGATTCTTTTTATAAAATTTTAATGCGACAATAACTAAGCAAGCACAAGTCGTGATGGCCTCGAGATTTAGGCACGCGGTCGACGATCGCGGGTTCGAACCCCAGACACGCACCCCCTGATTCTTCGAAATTATGTGCATTCACAATGAATTATCACGTACTTTAACGGTGAAGGAAAACATCGTAATGAAACCTGCACACGTAAAAGTTCTTAGGAATTTCTTTGGTGTGTAGCCCGCCAACCCGCACTAGGCCAATGTGGTGACACTAAGGCCTAAACCCTCACAGTTGTAGGGGAGGCCCGTGCCCAGCAGTGGGACGTATATGGGCTGATGATGAATAACTACGCTTAGTTTCAGTAAATTACAAACATATTTTGTCCAAATATAAACAGGTATGGTGGCTTGTTATCATCGTGGCAGAAAAGTGTGACGATCGAATATCGAACCCGCAGCCTCTCGTTTCGCAAGCCGGTGTCTAGCCAAGTGCGCCACAGGGCTGTCCAACAGGTGGTTAACAATTACGATCTAGTAAATTTATGGTATGTGTATCAGCCAAATACTATTGGACATTCAGTAGCACAGTGCGGTAAGGTCAAAATGTGACATTTCAAAGTACAACACTCCGCAATTTTGATCCTCGCACTGATACAAACTTTCGGACCAAAAATATTATGCTTCTGAGTGTTGTTGGAGCGTTAAGTGACTCCTATATGATACAATAATTTCAACCATTTTCTTATACTCGTAAGAAGTTTAGAACTGTGTGTTTATCATAAACCATCCACAAATCGATGACCTTTATGATATACTTGTATGTAGTCTTCTTTAAATATTTTTAGTCCATTAAACCAGTGTCGATCTAAAAACACCTCCCAATTTATGTATAAAATTTACTAACAATATATTTGACACAAGAAGATGTGACAATACTTTGGCTTTACGGTACAAGGTTTTATGAGCCAAGTGCAATTAACCTACACCGTTACTAATCTTGGCATTATGTGTCCTAATGCCTAATACAAATAATATTCATTAGTGAGTCAAAAGTGTAAGCTTGTTGTCATGTGATAAAATCATTGGCATCCATAATTTTATTTTTTAATAATTTTCTCCTTATAGAGAGGCAAAGGAATCTAGCCCACTGCCAACCATACACACAAACAATAGTAAAATGCCAAGAGACTTGCATCCGTCGTTACACAATATGATTATGCCGGCCTGCTTAGATAAATTACTTCTAGAACATTAGATTTTAAAAACACAATTCAATTGGGCATTTCTTAGCTACAGTATTAAAACATTCATTCTAAGTACATTGAGTATGATGAAATTAATCATTATAGTCAATCTTCACACCTTCTTGTATTTGAGATTTAAAATTTGCAATTACTTTGCACACATTAAAAACAACATTGCTCTATCTAGATTAGTCTAGGGTTTTGTATAAAACGTAAGTACTATATGTACTATGTCTGTGCAAAAGGGACAATTATTTACTTATTTAATTTCATACATGTAGACTCACAACAATGGTATTATATATATATTGGTTTATAAATTTAGCAAATTATATTTAATTTTGTGAATACTATAGTTTATGTATTGTGCGTGGAGAAAAGGATCTGTACATTAAAATGCCTTCTTCTTACATGCACCTGTTGAGGAACAACAAAAAAATCCTTGACAACAGTGATCAATTTTAAAAAATCTTATTGTAAAAATGATTTCACTGCTAAATCTTTTACCTTATGTATTTTCCTCATCTTTGACTATCACATGCTGCTGCAATAATGATTCACTTAAATTGTAGATTTAAAACAGCATTACTAGAATTCTATAGTAAAAAATAGGTAAATTATTAATTTAACCCATACAATCAACCAAAATTAACCATACCATCGGACCTAAGTTTAAATAGCTGTTAAAATTTAGTCTCCATTCACTTATTATAACACTATTGTCCACGAACTCTGTTCACACAATCACCGGCAGTCAATCACTACACTTAGAACAATCACTTTATTTTCATACGCCCGGTATGAGGGCTGGTTTTCTTCCCGGCCACGCTTCCTTGGCGTACTTCTTCTTCCTAGGCTCGTTAGATGACCCGGCTTCTTCTGGGGCTGTAATGAAAAAAAAATGGCGTTCATAACTACATCCAGCACTAGTGATGGACACTTAAGATGTGTAAATAAATCTAATGTTTCAAGAAAAGATAATTCTAAATCGAACATGAAATTTATATAAAGAACAACATTCATAGTTAAAATTAAATATTAAGGCAAATGAAAATATTAATTGATATAAATGTTAACAATCACAAAAAGGAAAAAATTGTTTGTATTTTGAAACATAATTGAAAAGTTTCTTGCACAGGACACATAAACACATATTTAATGGCTGAATAGAGGACATATTCTATCTTTTAAAAATAAAGTAACATTATCAAGGTATTTGATATCACCATTCATATCGTATATCCCTTTCTCACACACAACTTAAAGATAAGAAAGTTATGTTAATACATCAATTTATAAAATTCATATTAATAAATAAATACACCCAACAGTCACATACATAGTTCTGACCCCACACTAGGATACAAGTCCTGTGTCGTGGATATCAGAAACTACGAGAGACTTTTCGGTCTCACAAACACCCAGACCCGAAACAAATATTTGTGGTTCACACAAATATTTGTCTCGGTGCGAGGATCGAACCCGCGGCCTCTCGTTTCGCAAGCTGGTGTCTAGCCATCTACGCCACGGGGCTGTCAATCAATTAATAAATCTATTGTTAACTTAGGAAACGAGCAAAAAAATAATATGATAGAAATAATAAGGAATTCATCAACTAACTAATTTCTCTAATCATGCAACACATTTAGGGATTTTTTCAAAATAAAATTTGTTTTAATATAAACAATTGGAGTATTATAACCAACTTACAGCTTCCACTAAGCCGTTTTACAGTCAGACCTATTAAAAATACATTGTAAAAAACATGCCTCATAGATTAATACCTATAAAAGACCTTATATAAAAATATACCACATACTTCTTTGTCTCACATACTTGATATTTTTTTGGGGTACCTCAATCGTCTTTTAAAGTTTCTTTAAAGAATTTATAGAATAATTTAACCCTTAAATGCATGATTTTTTTTTTATTAACAAAAATATATTATAGGTAGTATAAGTATAATACAGGCGTGAGGTTATGTATGTATGTATGTTTGTAGTATAAGTAGTAAATATACCGAAAAGGTTATAAAATAAAATAAAATGTATATTATGGATTGTAGACATTTGGCAACAATATGCATTTAAGGGTTAAATTATAATTATATAAAATACAAATTTTACCTGAATTTGGCAACGGAGGATGTATGTTGTGATGTGGCTCAGGGCCTTCAAGCTCCACATCTGGTGCAGGATTTGGTAATAACAAGCCAAGTCTGTGAAAAATAAAATACATATTTACTTTTATTTTCTGGGTTGTCTGGAAGAGATCGCTAATAGCGATAAGACCGCCCATTGTGGCACAAGAATTTATAAGGTTAATTAAATAAGCTTTAATTTAATTTTAACTTCTGTATGTATTGCACAATAAAGCATATTAAATAAAATAAATAAATACATATTGATATTTTACATCATTTGTTTTTAGACCAGTAAGTATAAGAAGTTTTTTTTTATATATTTAATACTACAATCTGTCTCCTTACTGGGACAACAAATAGTAAGTTAGGGTTATATTTTACGGGCATGCTCGGTATGCGACCATTGTCGCATCCTACTTTACTTCAGGATGATAAAGATATATTCTTGCGGCATTTTCCGTTTAAGTCTGCGATTTGTTTGGTTCTTCTCCATTAAGTGTCTTGCCAAAGTTTAAGAAGTGAGCTTTTAATTGTTTTTCGAACACATTTTGAGACCCCGTGCTGCTAATGATAAAATCTTAATGCAAAGATGCTTGTCGACTCTAGATCGCTCGCTGCATACTTATACCGCGAGACGATGAATAATCAATTGTGGTTTGAATTAAAAAAATGAGGTATTAATAATAATAATAAATACACCCAACAGTCACATACATAATTCTGACCCCACACTAAGATACAAGTCTTACGTCGTGGGTATCAGAAACAGAGACTTTTTGGTCCCATAAACACCCAGACCCAAAACAAAAATTTGTGGATCACACAAACATTTGTCTCGGTACGTCGTTTCATAAGCTGGGGTCTAGACAACCGCGCCACAGGGCTGTCAAAGTATAAGAGGTCCATCGCCAGTATTGGAAGGTTTATGGACCGATATAGAAGTGAATAGTAACATACCTTGCACCAATTAAGCTGAGGTGTGAACTGGGCGCCGGCAAATCTGAGTACAAATTGCTCCCCCTTGATATCTCTTGAAGCCGTAGCGAATGGTGGTGTGGATCTGAATCAATACACAAAATTTATAATAGCTAAGTCACTATAGAAATATTATTTTAATTTTAACTACTACTAATATTATAAATGCAAAAGTAACGGTTGTAACGCACCAAGTCTAAACCTTTGAATTAATTTAGATGAGTTTTGATATTCTGATAGATGTCGCATCTATATTTGGAGGACATGGGCCATTTTTATTACACCTAGGGTACTCTATGCCAAGTGGCTCATACTCCAACTCACGCATAACAATTATCGTCATATTATAACAACATTACACTTAAATTTATAAATCACTCTGTCTATTGTGTAAGAACCGCATAGAAATTTGTTCAGCAGTTTTTGAGTTTGCAAATAGATTAACAGACATGGCGGGGTATTTTATTAATGTAATGGAGAGGTGGGGTCCAACATCTGGTGCAATTTTGAATTGGACACTACATTTCTCCGGAATAAAAAGTAATCTATGTCCATAAAAATCATAGGAATAGGTTAAGTAGTACATATTCCACGAAAGGGAAGGCAGAGGTTTATTCTGCACCCACATTTCGCCAGGTGTGGATGATGGTGATTACGTGGGACTACCCACGTAATAGGGGGCGAGCCTGGTGCCATTTTGGGACATTTATTGACTCCGTGCTGCTACTGAGAATTTCGTATTGGAAAAACTCAGTTACTTTGCCCGACCCGGGAATCAAAACTAGTTTCTTACCCGTTCTTCTCTAGTGATGACTGCCTTCCGAACAGGGTGGTAATTTTGAAATGACTGAATCTAAGTGATGTATTTAACATTTTATAGATTCAATAAATATTATTTCATTTCATTTAATCGAACCCGAGACTTCAAGATCAGCACAAACTGGTGCCGCGAGACCACGAGGCAGGCGGGTTAAGTAGTTTTCTATTTTATTTAGATGTAAAGATTGAGAAGAAATTGAATTGAAGAAATGAAGCTTAAGTTGGTAAAAAAGTAAAAAGTATGAAATTTGAAGGAAGAAGACAAGCAGAAGACGGCCAAAGAAGAGGTGGATTAAAAGGGGTGAATGAAGACATGACGGCTGATAGGGACGTTTGGAAGGAAAAACATACTGCGCCGACCCGAAATACTCGTAGAATTAGGAACAGGACAAGACGATGATGATGATTTAGATGTAAAGATTGATTTTTTTATCATGCTAAATGTTTTATATTATTGTTATTTGTTACTTTTTTTTTAATTACTATTTTTTTATTAGTTATAGTTTGTAAATTATTTAGTTAATTGTTAAATTGTTTATTATTATAATTGTATATTATTGATTGTTTGTCTCTTCACTTAGCTATCTTTCTTATACTATTTCGGAGAATGCTATGCACACCTTAAGTGTCATGTATATCAGACGTAGTACCTAAGCAAATATCACTAAGCTATAAATGTATTAATATATGTGATGTGGTTGTGCTAAATAAATAAATAAATAAAGATTGTACTCACTGTCATCAGCGCTCTGCAGTTTGAGCTTCCTCGGCACGGAGTTGGGGTTGGGCACGATTGTGGACTTGACGAGGTTCCTGAACCGCCCGATGGTGGGGTCGATGTCCTCCGGGTTGATGATGTCCACTTCTTCGTTGAAGGAGACGTTGCGCTTCTGCTTCTTGGGGATGCCACCAGGCATCGCCGCTGAACGCTTCGTGCCTGTAGGCGGCTGCAATCAAACAAAAATATTTATCAAACATTATTGATTTAGCTCCAAAATAGATTTGAGGTTTACGCGCGCGGTCGTGAATCTCTGGTATAGCGGTTTCAAACGCCAGACACACCTCTGACTTTTTGAAGTTATGCGTGTATTCACAATGAATTATCACGTACTTTAGCGGTGAAGGAAAACAACGTGAGGAAACCGGCACACCCAAAAAAAAAGTTCTATGGTGTCTAAGGCCTAATCCCTCACAGTTGTAGAGGAGGCCCGTGCCCAGCAGTGGGACGTATATGGGCTTGTTAGACATGAGCTTTTGATAAAATAGGTTGAGGATTAGATCACCACATACAGCTTTATGTTTCGCCATAAAATATATGATTCTGGTTTTGGTGGTAGTGAAACGGAAAAGTCTGGAGTTTCTGATATTCACAACTTATATTTTTTTATTTTTTTTATTTTTTTTTATTCTGGCACGGCAAAGTGACTCCACTGCGCGTTGGCGGACTATGCTGCTAGGAAATTCTGACTACTGATTGCTATTAACAAATTTTGTAATAAACATACCTTCATGACATCGCTCCCATCGTCTGTCGATATTCCCAACATGGAAATCCTCCTGTTATGTGCCGTATTGAATTCTGTTAAATTCTGAAAAAGGCGAAAATAATATCTATACTAAAACGGGTTAGGTAAAGTGTCATTGTTTTTCTGGCAGTAGATATAAATTCTAAGTAGAAAAATGGCACCTATTACATGCACAAATGCACTTATACTTATGTACTTTACTTATATACTTCCGAGACACAGCCGTGAGTGTTTAAGACAAGCTGAATATGGAGTACAATTTATTTTTTAATATCAAAGAATATTTTTCAAATTATTTAATGTTCGTTACTTTTTTTGCCCTATCCCACCACACACCCGCCACTGTAACTCCTGTGTTCCAGGATCAACAGCACGCACAGTATCGACGCCGAGCAATGAAGCTCAGCGAATCTAAGGGAACTTAATTTGTCATGATCCCGCAACGAAGTTAATCAGAAAGACAATATAAAAGAGGAGTTGGAAAACAAATGTTCATTACTATGGATGATCTAGGTATGTGTGTAACTTTAAGTGTATATTTATATTTATTTATTTATATACACTTTATAGAATTGCAATTGACTTAATGCCTAAAGTATTCTGTCACAGTCAGACCTAAGGTGATGCAGACATGGGATGAGGATGAAGTGTAAATGTTTTCACAATACTTATAATTATACATACGTATATACATAATCTCACGCCTGTATTCCCCGAAGGGGTAGGCAGATGTGCATTTTTGCACCTACATTTCGCCAGGTATGTATCTGTCCCACGAATTAGGGGGCGAGTCTATTGCCGTTTTTCAGGCACATTTCCAGACTTCGTTAACCGTTAACACTTTGGCCGACCTGGGAATCGAACCCGGGATCTCTAGATCGCACAGCACATACTTGTGACCACGAGGCAGTAAGTTATAATAAAGTATATTGATGCTATCTTGATCTCACCGAAGCCCAATTTGAAAACCTTGAGCGACTCCAAAACTTTTGCATCCGGTTCATATTTGGTCTTCGCAAATATGACCATGTCTCCGAATTTCGTATTAGACTCAAGTGGGTATCTATGCGCCTTCGCCGAAATACTCGTATACTCTTGCTCCTTTATCAAATCTTATTTAATCCTACAACTCCGCGCTATGTAAAAGAAAGGTTCCGTTTTCTTAGCGCAACACATGCACGACCCCTTAGATCTTCAGAAATTCTCACACTTGAAATACCTAAACATAGCACCAAATACCTCAGCAATTCCTTTACAGTCCATGCTGCACGCTTGTGGAACGAATTGCCATTAACAATACGAAAAGCTAAATCGCTTTCCACTTACAAAAGGCTTCTCAGAGCTCACTTCTCTCCAATTTAATTTTTACAATTTATGAAAATAATTATGTATGTAGGTACTTCTCGGTAATTATCTCTTCTATTAAATGTACACTGTTTATATATGCATATGTTTATATTTATGTATGTATGTATTTATTTATATATGAATGTGTATGTATGTATGTGTGTATTTATGCGTGTATATATATATGTATATTATTTATATGTATTTCTGAAGACAGCTGCCACAACTACAACTTTTCATTCCAGTGGGTTGTCTGGAAGAAATCGCAGATAGCGATAAGACCGCCTGTTGTAACTATATATCTTTTAAGTTGTATGTCATTTATGTTATTTTTCCTTGTATAGTGTACAAAAAAGTATATTAAATAAAAATAAATAAATAAAATTAAATAAATTATAATATATATTATTGTATACTTCTTTTTTACAATGTTGGCTACACTACATACTTACATCTAGTTCAGTCTGAGTCTCCGGGAGGCCGAGCAGCGCACCCTCTGTCTCCGTGTTGGGGAGTTCCTCCATGATGCCGCGCGCGTTACCCGTTGGCCTCTCTCTGAACGACAAATATTACCTTTCACAACGCAATGTAAAATTCACCATCATCATCAGCTCGTAAACAACCTACTGCTGGGCATGTGCCTCTTCTACAACTGAAAGGGTTTAGGCCTTAGTCCACCACGCTGGCCTAGTGCAAGTTGGCGGACTACACACCTAAGAAATACCTAAGAACTCTTGAGGAGAATAAGCAGACCAAAAACACTGCCTTGTTCCTACGGCGAAAGTTGGCGTGCGGCCAGGTTTATATAGTGTGGTCAAGTTTTCTAATATGAAATTAACAGCACCGCTGAATAACACAGCGGGCGAAAGGTGGGTTAAGTGAATAAAATAAACACTTAACTCTCCAAGATACAGGAGTATACATGCATGATCATTTCATTAACTTGGCACTTCACAACCAGACTTAGCCATTAATCTTCTATGCTGGAAAAAAATAATATTTAAAAAACATTATTTTAATTCAACTTACCTTATAATATAATTTCTTGTGGAAGCACCGAAATGGAAGGAAGAATCTATGGGCAACTGCGTCGGCTTATGAGCCTCCAAACGCATCTTCCCTATAAATGTGCCGTGAGCTGAAAATGCAATGAGATACAAATCATTTTATAGCAATACAAAAAAACTTCAATTTGCACTTGTTAGAGACTAGACTAGTAAAGCTCAAAGTGGTCCAGGTGAACCCCCATGGGCGCACGGGAGACTCGACGTTGGGAGTGACAAGAAAATGGGGGTCCACAATCGTAAGTCCATGACAACTCGTCGACACTTGCCGTTGCCGCGCCAGCTGCCGTTCCGTCCATAACGCTTGTTCAGATGTGCAAATTAATACGACTTATGGTACATGCGCTTACATGAAACTGTTTGCTTCTTCACCAATATAAGTAGATATGAATGTCAAGTATAAATATTACATGTTGGCCAGTGACTTTTTTTTTGAGATTTGGAATTGGTAGTAATGTAGCTGCAGGGGTTGTCCGGATCCAGCAAATTTTTTAAAGTGGTCTATGAAACAAAAGACTTTGGGAACCTCTGAACTAGACTATGAAGTAACAATGTTGTGGTTTCAATTCCCACATTGATACAAATGTCTGTGCTAATTAATATTTAAAGGAGTTCTGAGTATTGGTGAGGCCAAACACACTTCATACTTTTTATATCCAAGACACATCTTAGATATAAAACATTTTTCATTTCATTATTGGTAATGCTAAAATGTGTTAGTTAAACTGTTTATTGTTAATGCTATTATAATCATTAAGCACAGCACTCAAATACAAGGCACAGATATTTTTTCCCTTAAAGTTGTAGCTAGGTTCCTAACAAACACTGACTTCATGCTAACAGTGGATCCTTTACATCAGTCCAATAAATATTTTAGAAAATTGAAAGGAACTACCTTGTGATATAGGGAAATGAAAGTTTGATTCCTGCACTGACATACATACTAGAATGACCAAGAAGTCTTGTGGTTTCTAATACCAATAATCTTATATCACTGTTTGAACTATGCATGTGACTATGTAATGTATTTATTATATACTAATACTTACTACTTCCCAAGTCAACTAAAAATGCCCGATTCAAGTGTTTGTGGTAAACAAAAGCTGCATGAACTCTTGAACAGCTCGCATGATCTATACAGAAGTCATTCATTTGTGGATTGCGTCCAAACAAGTAGCATTTCTTCTCATCTATCATTAGTTTCTGAATAAGTTTGTCTCCTTTTAAAACATCCAAGTGAAGTCCAGTTGGTGGCTTGCCTGCCCTAAAATAATAAAAATATTTACATAAATCATACAACAATCCATAGGTGACCAGACAGAATTAAGCTTAGTTTAATACTAGAAGTAGGCGCTAGCCTTCTGCATGATTATTCTTAAGAAATTATAATTATAAACTATTACATATATGATAAGTAATGATGGCTGTGAGGTTTAGGCATGCGATAGAAAATTTCAGAGGTCATGGGTCCAAACCCTAGTAACAGCTGACTTTTCTGAAGTTATGTTTGTATTCACAATGAATTATAACATACTTTAACAGCAAAGAAAAACATTGTGAGGAAGTTTGCACATCTAAAATTTCTTGGGTGTCAACCAACCCGCACTATGCAAGAATGGATGACTAAGGCCTGAACCATCTCAGTTGTATAAAAGGCCCATGCCCAGCAGTGGGACATATCTGGGGTGATGATGATGAGTCCATCTCATTGATTAGATTTGAAATTCCATAATGGAATGTAACAATTGGCATCCATTGACTTGCTGAGATTGTCATGAGGTTGTTCCACCATCTTGTGTTTGAAAAAAATATCATCATATAAGAAGTAATAAGCTACACTTTATTAATCTGTGTATGCTTAAGGTTATGTATGATAGTATAAAATACCAACAGAAAACACAAGCAGTAATAAATATGTTAAATTGATTTATAACACTTTCACATATATTTTGCTTGTAATGCAAACAGAGGCAAATGAGCAAGTGAGAGAGCAAAATATATTCATTATTTTTAAAATATCAGAAGAGACCATGGACTCTTTTGGGTCCCTATCTTTAATTAATATCTTTCAATGGGCCTATATTGAAATAAACAAAAGGTACATCCAGTATTTTTGTTTCTTAGACATTTAAAAATTCTAACGTATATGCAATCAATGTCATGAGCAAATATTACATTTTTAAAATTAGATTTACAGATAAAAGAACAATAATGTAATCAGATTTATACATGATATATTTTCGAGGCTATCTCTCTTGCAATATGTGGCTATTTAATTACTTTTGGTGGTTTAATAAAAAGATAGGATTCTACTAATATTTTAATGACGTTAAGAGGACTACAAGATGGTCGGACCAACTAGTAAAGGTCGCGGGACGTCGCTGGATGCAAGCTGCTTCCAACAGGTCCCTGTGGAAGTCATTAGGAGAGGCCTATGTCCAGCAGTGGACTGCCATTGGCTGATGGATGATGATGATGAAGGATGAAGAGGACTACAGTAGGCAAACTACAATAGGTATAATGTAAACAAATACACTAAATTGAATAAAATAATTGTTTTGCAAAAATGTTTTTAAATCGCCATTCAACATATATTAGACGAAATATGTTATCAATAAAGCTTTTTTTAAATGAAATCAATGAAAAAAGTCTTGTGTTGGAAATGTTAGACGAACGCCGGTACAATTTCAAAGGTAGGGTTATACGAATTAAAATTAATTAATACCAATTGGGCACTTCGTAATGATTCGCCATGGTTGCATACACAGAAATATTAAACTTAATTACAAATAAGATGAACAAACATCATAACAAGCGCTAATTTAAAACAAAAATTGATTTGCAAAACACCAGTTTCACATTTGACAATTGATAACTGAGTGAATGGTTTAGAGTTGGACCGAATTTAAGTTTGAGTTGAGTAAAGGTCCGACTCCGATGCTACATACACGTGACAACTGACATTGCTACATTCTAATAAGACGAAGTTAAAACTTAATATAAATTGCAAAGTCTGACAAAAAGTAGGTCTTCAAGCTATTAATTATTCCGATTAAAGTCTAATATTTTTTTTATAATCAACCACTCTAATAGGATCAGGATCATTCATCACAGTGAATGAATATTTATCCTAACTGTTAGAGAAAAAATCTCATCAATTATAATTCTTTATCTGTATAGTGTATTTGCATACATGACATTTGCACAAAATAAATAAAAATAATACAGAAAATTATTTAAAGAAATAATCAGAATTCGACAATTTTCTCATATTTCACTATAAAAATGGTGTCAAGCGAGGAAGAAACAGAGGTGAAACCAAATGAAGCAGTGCAGTGGGACGTCGATATGGAAATACAATTATTTTACGCCATGGCGAACCACAAACCGGTCGGAATCAACAAACATTTTAATATGGCCTGTATATGCGAAAAATTGTCTAATTCCATAACGAAAGAGGTTTCTACACGGGACATATGGAAGCATCTGGAAACTTTGTACGATGTATCGATGCTGGATGACACGGAACCGATACCTTTTCCTAATCACGAAACTCCGTTCAGTTTGCCTGAAAGCGAGTTTGGGGCATTGATGAAACAGAAATGTAAGGAAGTGATACTGGCTGATGACATGGAAGGTATTTAGGTTTTCCTAAATCGTCATCAGCCTATTAGAATTTGTTAGTTGCATTAAATCTCACTATTTATAATTCATGCTGCACTGCTCAGATATTTTTTTAAAAACATATGAATACCTCATTTATTCTGTATATTTTCGGATGCCTCTTGGTTTCGCGGCAAAAGTATGTGCCGTGCGATCTAGAGGTCCTGGGTTCGATTCCCGGGTTGGACAAAGTGTTATTGGGTTTTTCCATTAGGAAATTCTCAGTAGCAGCACGGAGTCTGGAATTGTGCCCGAAAAACGGCAATAGGCTCGCCCCTTATTAACATAGTCATACTGATACAAACCTGGTGGATTATGGGTACAGAAATGCACATCTGCCTACCCCTTTGGGGAATACAGGCATGAGGTAATGTATGTATGTCTCAGTGGCGGTACTTCCATAGAAGCCCAAAAGACCAATTTACCTTACAAAATTCCAAATAAGCTTTAAATCTTTATTTAACCAAAGCAATTTGACATATAAATAAAATATTCTGACCCCACAATAAACAATTATAAACTAGATATTACACAATTACCATGTAACGCTTTTGGGCTTCTATGGAAGTACTGCCACTGGTATGTCTCTATATTTTGCCTGTGACTTATGCTGGTATAGTAAGAATTTTTTTTTCAATGATGTAAATACTACTAAAAGTCTATTGAAAGAATAGTTTAATAGTTTATTTGATTGATTTACAAAAACAAATGATAAAATAATCATTTACATCTGCAAAAGTATTTTAACTGTGTCAGAGAACCATCCAGGTTCTGTGTTCCAAAATAAAAGTTACCTTGGCAACTTAAACATGTAGGCATACTATAAAGTCACATTATCATTCCTAATATGAGTTAGAAATCATTTATTATTCCTCTTATTAAACATGTGTGAGTTGTGACACAGAAACTAAACAATTTTTCCTATTCAGTATTGTTATAATATTTTAGACAAAAATATACCCAAGTGCATTTTTTCTAGTAATTCTAGCTAATTAATGTTTATTTAGCAGGTAGCCGAAAAGATACAATCAGTGCTCTGGCCACTAAGTCAAGAAAAGAAAGTGGGAGCTCTCACGCATCTACGGATACACCAAGCATAAAGTCTGAGAAAGATTATGGTAAGTGAATAAAATTTAACCCTCTTATAAAAGTACTCCAAAAAGGATTATGGATGTAGAAAATGTAATGATAATTTTATAAATGTGGAATTGTAGGGTATATTAATATTATAAAGAAAAAAGGTTTATAAATAATCTCAGAACGACAGGATTGGTGTTAAAAAAAATCACTTCTTAAAGTCTATATAAATGCTAAAGATCCTACCTAAACAGATGATTTTTACTTGGCTATCAATGTTTTTTATCATTATTTTTTTATTTTTCAGATCAAATCTTTTCTCAGTCTTTGTTAATTATGGTAAACAATAATTCAGTATCATGATTAATTAATGAATTGTATATATAAATGTATATGTATAAATCTATATACTTTAATTACACTTCACTTTGACTTCATAACATAAAATATTATCTTCTAATTCTGTTATTTATTTACTTTTTCTAATAATGAATGTGGTGTTTGCTTGTAAATAATTGTTACATTTACCCGAATACCTCCAGCAAGTATGTAATATACAAAATTGTTGGCAATCCAAATTAATAAAATAATAAAAGTGTATTCAAGTGCTATAAAGCTGATTGTTGTCTTATGTGTTGTTTTACAGATAGAAGAAGGGATTCGCGCGATTCCAACGCGTCGGGCCCGAGAGAAGGATCGTCCAGTAGGAAGTCAACATCCCAAAGAGATAAATCACATAAGAATAAAGTTAGCTCTGTTGCAGGTGAGAGTATATGTTGTTCATTGGTTTTATGAAAATAAATGATAACTAAGTCGTGATGGCCTCGAGGTTTGGGCACGCGGTCGTGAATCACAACGGTCGCGGGTTCAAGCCCCAGGCACACACCTCTGACTTTTCCAAGTTATTTGTGTATTCACAAAGAATTATCACACACATAGTGTGAAAACATAGTGATGAAACCTGCGCACCTAAAAGTTCTTAGGAATTTCTTAGGTGTGTAGTCTGCCAACCTGCATTAGGCCAGCGTGTTGGACTAAGGCCTCAACTCTGTCAGTAGTAGAGGAGGCCTGTGCCCAGCAGTGGGACATATATGGTCTGATGATGATGAAATGATAACTATCATTATATTAAATATATATTAAATGACCACATATTATTTCTACATTAAGGCTACCAATTGTATTCAGTTTTCCAGCGTAAGTTATAACATTACTTATAGGCCTACTGTGGACCGTTTATATAATTCTTTCTTTGTTGATATCTGCATCTTCTAAATTAAATAGTAACAGGTGCTCTTGCAAAACGGTGGCATGGTACATTAAGCATAAAGCAAAATTACCTTTTCCAACAGCATGGGAGTCACCACTAGTAGATGAAGAAAGCGGCTCCCGACGGGGTCGCAGGCGGACAAACACTTCGACTCCCCCTGCCACGACCCCAGCGAAGCGCCGTCGCACCTGACACACGTACACTTATTCCTACCACCATTTCTTCTGACGCTCGCCATTGTGCCAGTGGTGACCTTTCAGAACACAGCCATCGAAGATTTATGCTGTTAGTGTGTTCTTTTTTTAGTGGTTTAAAACTATTAGTGCGCTTAATTATTAGTGTATGTGAAGAATTTGTATGTGTTGTATATTTACTGGACTGGAAGCCGGAAAATGTATCCCTTAATATGTAAGATTTTTGTAATAAAAGTGTAATGAAATAATGTGTAATTTTTATTACAGCTACTTTTCCTAAAATTCATAGAAATAATACTATCTTATGCCTAAAGGCTAGGCTGAAGTGTAATCAAGCTCCACATCGTCATGTCCAAGCTTTAAGTATGCGCCTATGTATGTAACTAATAACTATGTATACTATGGACATTTCCAGATTCCGTTCTTGTGAGAACATGCTAAAAACCAATGAAATTTTGATTGACGTGGGAATCAAACTTGATACTTTTCGGGAGCACACCATACACTAATGCCGTATGATAACCGAGATAGGACCAATTAAATGGAAGTTGGAACTGCGTCGAATGGCGATTGTTGTAGGAAAATATAATGAAGAGAATTTAGTGAAACAAAATGTGTCGAATGGAATGGAACTTCTTTGTATTCTGTGACCATATGACGATATTTGACGTATACATAAACGTTCCACGCTCGCTGCGATTTGTATAATTAAAGTTTAGCATGACAAATTTCTTTCGTCCTGTTTTATTGTTCATAACTCAAATATAGCTATTTCATCCTACAAATATAAATAACAGTTGTCGTCTATTTTACTGGAATGAAAGGCGATGATAAGAAAAACAACAAAATGATAAGATACAAGGAAGTCTTTGGACAATTCTCGGTAAAATATTTACTGAATGATATAATTTAAGTGACAATGGCTTTACCACTCGCACAACCCGCTGAAGTACTCCGTGCGTGGCAGAAAGACGATCAATACGAAAAGGAACTCGCAGAAAAGTTCTCCAAACTTTTACCATCACGTCATGCATCTAAGGCAATACCCGTCTCATCAATACTTTATAAATTCTTTACAACATTAAAAGACTTACAAACACTGGGGGAAGAATATTCTGGCATCGTTCAAGTGGATGAAAGTTACCATCGTCTACCCACCTACTATACTCGACTTGCCAGTATTTTATTATCAGCTTTTGGTGAGGCAATAACTCGTAGACTACTTCGAAAACTCGAGAAACAGATCGAGCAAAACGGAACCTTAACACCTGAAGCACAGAATTTATTTTTAATCAGTGTAAAAACTTTAAACAACATTGTACCACAAATCGAGAGTATTCATAGAGCACTGTCATATATCAGAGGAGGTCCGTTGCAAATAGGTAAAACTGTTTCTGGCATCGATTATGTCCATGTAAGACCAGCTGCAGCTGCTTACTATGCCCATTTGAGGTTGTTAGGTTTTGTGACATTACTCCACGCCTTTATATCATGCGGACAGAATCTTTATATGGCAAAAAAGCATATAGAACAAATGAGAGAGTTCCCTTCTGAAGTAGATAATGGAAAGGCGTGTGTAGCATGTTTAGAGGAAATGATACAGCCTTGTGTTCTGCATTGTGGTCATATATTCTGTATGCAGTGTTGCTATGGTGCATTAGAAAGTTGTGCACTTTGTCGAACACCTTTTACAAAGAATACTGTTGTCCCTTTAATGAACTATTATCCTGGAGACTGACAATACTACTCCAACTTATGTAAAAAAAATGATACTTAGGGAATTGAATTAATAAAGCTTTAAATTAATATTTATGTTAAGGTGATGGTTGTTGAATAAAAACTATTTAAATAAAAACAGTTTATTAAACACATTTATTCCATACCATGTTAACTAGTTAGCAAAACAAATAAATTCTAGGCTAGTACAATTTCAAACATAAATAGCTTTTAATGCAATAAGGAACTATGAGTTAATAATATTAGGTATTCATCCTTATCAAAGAGTTTTAGAAATTTCTCCTTAAGACATCTTGAAGGTAAGCTTTTTGTAAAAATTCATGATAATTTATTTGCATATTGTAACAAAGTATCATTAAATTGCTGTTTTTTTTTGGTTTGATGATAAATAAATTATGACAAAGAAAATAATTAAATATATATAACATCAGATAACCTTTTAAACATAAATATGTAAAATATTTAGAAGAAATATTTTTTATGGTTAGATATTACATTTCCATATTGTAAGGATTTCAATATAAATAAAATTAAATCTTATGATATACATATAAAAAATATTATCATAATTTTGAGTATTATATGTTACATACATATATTCTCTACACATAAATAAACATACACAACATACACTTAAATACATGTTTGTAAATCTCAAACCAGAATACTGTATTAACTAAAATTAGAGAGTATTTAATAAAAGAAAAAAACTGTACCATTAAATTATAGAGCAAAATAGAAAGATGACATAATTACAATATTTTTTTTGTAAATTGAGGCCATTGTGCTATAACAGTAGTATTAAATGTATGTTCAATTACTTTAACAAGTCAACAATTAGATGTAAACAAGTATCATGTATGTAATTATTTATTTTAAAATTAATTTAACTTTAATAAAACTTTTAGTTCAGTTTATGGGACTATCCACATTTTAAATGTAAGATAATAATTATGCTCCTGCAGACAAGTGATTACTACAACAAAAAAATATAACATTGTAAATATTAGCTTTAGTAAGCACTGGGCCTTTATGACGGATTGCAGCCAAAGCATATATTGCATTTGACATTAAGTTTTTTACCATAAGTATAGAGTCTATATTTTTTTTAAACAAGCTGTGAAAGTTTAGCAAACATAAAGTCATGATAATGTAATTTAAAAAATCACAACTCTTTTGGCTAAATGCAGTAATAAAATTTATGAGGCACATATCAGACCATTCAATTTGATCAATTTTCAAATCAAGCTGCCCCCAAAACAAGGCCTAATAAAAGTAAATTTGTAAGTTTTTGTTACATCCATGAACCCAAGCCCTATTCTTTTCCCTTACCATATCTCAAGTTAACAAGTACATAAAAGTTATTCTACACGCAATAATTCAACATCAAATATTAAGGTAGCATTGGGTGGAATCACTCCTGGGTGACCTCTGGAACCATAAGCAAAGTCCGGAGAACAAGTAAGCTTAGCCCTCTCACCTACAGACATCTGAAACAAAAGTATAATGAGTTAAAATCATATTAATTACCACAAATATACATGCTTAAAGGTATGTTATATACAAATTAAATACGGTAAGGAATAAATTTTTACCTTTGCCAAGCCTTGGTCCCATCCCTTTATTACATCGCCTTTGCCTAATGTAAATTTAAAAGGTTGGCCCCTATCTCGCGATGAATCAAATTTTTTGCCGTTTTGTAGTATTCCAGTGTAGTGGACGACGACAGTTTGTCCTGGCTTCGGATATGTAGAACCTAATCAAAATAAATTTTGAAAATGATAATAGAAATAGGTAAGTAAATAGAAGTAGAAGACTCTAGGATAAATACAAACCATTGCCAGGGGAAATTGTTTCTACATCTACGCCCATTATAATTAATAGATTGAATCGCCGTAGAAAAGGTTTCTGTATGTAATATCAATGCAAATTGATTGCCGCAAATTCCGGAATCCCGGATTCCAATGCTGTTGACAATTATATTATTGACAGATACGATCGCAAATTCAAACCAAAGACAATAAAACATTACTTTTTAAACTACGCTTTTGAAATCTGTTTTTTTTTTATATACCAAAAAATGTGAAACATACTTTTATTCGTTATCTGAGTTTATTACGTATTCTTTATTAATAACAAAACTAAAAATAAAAATATTGGATATTACTTAACGTTAAGATTATAATCTGTTGTGTGTAACACGAAAATGAAAACTATTAAGTTGTCTCTGAATTGAAATCGACCAATTACAAACGCGTAATATATAAACATTCAAGATGGCGACTACTCTATAGTGTGCCATAGAAAACAGTTGAAATTGAATTTGTGCGGTACAATATATGGTTTATATTATTTTATTTCTGTAATTATTTGGAAATATTGGCTTGTTTACGTTTACTTCATTAATGTCAAACCTTTCTTTAGTTCTGTTTCATACTTTAGTTATATAAAAATCGCAAATTCCTGTGTATTTATTATGATGGAAGTGGACGGGGTAGAAAGTTGGAATAATAGTTCTGATGGTGGAAAATTTGGAAATTTAAAAGCCTTCGTGAATGCTGCGCGGGAATTCGAAGCTTCACACAGCGAAACAGCTGTTAATTTGATGACTCGTTACTTAGGAGTAAGTTTTAATTTACATTATGAACACGTTACGTTTAATCGTAAGTTATCAGTTTTGTCTCTTGTTGCTTATTAAATCACAAAGTTAACTTAACTATACCATACCTATTACCTAGTCTCAATTTAAAACAATGAATTACTACAAAAGTTTTATTAATTCTATTATTAATATCAATTTTTAATGGAACAAATATCAATTAAGTACGTTTGATAATTTTTATTTTCTGTACATGGTCTATTGTTAGTATTATAGTAAAAAGAATAACTTTTATTCCAGCTGATAGCTTCATCGTGCGATCTGTCTATATTCTGTCCTGGTCGTTCAGAAGTGTGTGCATTCTTCAGTTCATTATGGAGGGTGATGTGCGATCGGCGTGGACCACACTGGGCTGGCGTGGCTGTGCTGGCACGGGCCTCAATAGAGCCCAATGCTAGACATGCTCTCACCCACACATATAGGTATTTTAATTTTATCCCAGTTGTAAAAGAGAGCAATATCAACAAATACTTTTCTAAATAATAATTTTCTTATAAAAATAATTTTTGATTTATACCTTAATGTTAAAATGTAAAACTAAATTATCACTATTTTATATCTAATGATTATCATTAAATATCACTGAATTAATATTTATTAAATTTTCCATTCTTCTGTTCTTTAAAATAGTTTCTTATACATTTTTCGTTTTTATTTCTTTTCCAGATTTATGCCAATACTAGCCAGGCTACTATCAGACTCTGTGTCAAATGACAAGAAAATTAAAGTTCTATCTGTTATGCAGGTAATTTTAGTGTTAAAATACATCTTTATTATAAACATTGAAATTTATGAGGAATCTTTTAAATATAAAGCCAGCTGTAAGTGCTGCGCCATGAGAGAAAATATCCTAAAAGGTCTCACAAATGCCACTTCGTTTTTTCATCTTAATAACATGTAAATAACTTAGGCAAACAATGGAACCCATATTACATTATCCTTTCTGATAATTTTCTTTCCAGGACATATCATATGGCATAAAGATAAGTTGGCAGGAATCCTACTTGTCTGGACTCATGAAACAGCTGACTGATTGGATATTGCAACCGATGACAGAGGTACAACACCGGACAATCGGTCACAAATCTCTGACGGTTTTAGTCAATGTGTGCTATGGGAACTTACCAGCTATATATGCACTCATGAGGACTGTTGACACTAAGGACTTTGTTGTACATCTAATTAGTTTAAAGGTGAGTTTATATGCCTTTCATTGATGTTTAGCTTGTTTTTTTAAAGATCTATAGTAATGAATATGAAATATATCTTTGTAACACTAGCTAGTGTACAGTGCAATCCAGTGACTTGGTTTTTTGAATATAAAGTTATACAAATGTCCAAGAATGGATAAAATATTTTTTTATTAGTCATGTTTTGTTTGTTGCCTTGTTGGTCTCATAGTACAATTGTGTGTATTTTTCAAGAGCTCCCTGTTTTAATCCTGGGTTAGGTTAAGTATCAATATTCTGAGTAGACTGCTGCAATGCAAATGGAAATATTCATTAATAACTTTTGTCAGAATAAAATTTCGAAAAATGTTTGCATAGAATTAATGATATAGACTTATGTGTCTGTATGTCGATATATGACGCGGTCGAGAATCTCGACGGTCGCGGGTTCAAACCCTAGGCACACCTCTGACTTTACGAAGTAATGTGTGTATTCACATACTTTAACGGTGAAGGAAAACATCATGATAAAACCTGCACACCTAAAAGTTGTTAGTAATTTCTTAGGTGTGTAGTCCGCCAACCCGCACTAGGTCAGTGTGGTGGACTCAGGCCTAAACCCTCTCAGTTGTAGAGGAGGCCCGTGCGTGTATATGGGCGGATGATGATGGGTGAGTGTTGATGTTGCCGGCGCAGGACGGCGGGTACGGCGGCGTGGAGGTGTGTCGGCTGCTGCTGTGCCTGTCGGGCGCGACGCGCGGCGCGGCGGCGCGGCAGCCGGACGCGCACAGCTATCTGTGCTGCACCATGCGCACATTCAACAAGGCCATCCTGTAACTACCCTCTTTACTAAAAGTTTTTTTTTTAAGATAGTCACAAGTCTGTGCCGTGCGATCTAGAGGTCCTGAGTTCGATACCCGGGTTATTGGGTTTTTCCATTTGGAAATTCTCAGTAGCAGCACGGAGCCTGGAATTGTGCCCGAAAAATGGCAATAGGCTCGCCACCTATTACGTGTGACTGATACATACCTGGCGAAATGTGGGTGTAAAAATGCACCTCTGACTGCCTTTGATACAACAAGCGTCGATTAAGAATAGAAAAAAAAAATATGATGAAAAAGCCTCACTGACTATAAATAAAAACACTGTCTATATTAATGAACTTAAGTATTTCTTACTGGTATACGTTCATAAAACGACTACCCTATACAAGGTGTAAAATCCGGCATTGTGAACTAATATGTGACGTCACGTCCATCGAAATATCTGTTAGGTACATTATTTGATTTATTTTTCAGTGAACGAGACGCAACGCAGCTCCTACACGCTTACACATTTATCAACGACCTGTGCACGGATACGAACCTTCGCAACTTCGTTCTAACGTATCCACATTTTAGTACACCACTTCAAGACGCTATCAAAGTAAGTTGAGCTCCGAAAAATTCTGTAATACAAGAAACTATCATAAGGGAACCTACCAAAGAATACTTCATATACAATTTTACAAGTAAACTAGTGGACTCGGCAGACGTTGTCCTGTACACAATTTTAAATTCAAAAATTCCATTTTATTGTCCCCACCTGAAGATACACAGAAAATTTTATTAAATTCGGTTCAGCCATTTAGGAGGAGTTCGGGAACAAACACACGCACAGGAGAAATATACAGGGTGTATTCAGACCGTGATCGGAAACTAAGGCAGGTAATAGCTAAGGTGATTACAACCATCGGTATTAAATGTACGCGGTTTGTATGGAAAACGTCAAAATTTTTATTTTTTGTCAGAATTTTCTTTAACGCCAGGGGGTTTGTAATCACCTTAGCTTACCTGCCTTAGTTTCCTATCACATATAAAGTATATATAAAGTGTATATATAAAGAAGATGTAAAGTGCATTAACCTGTACTAGGCTATCATAATGAACTAAGAGACAAAAAAATAAACTCACTAATAAATATGAAGTTGACCTTGTATGGGGTAATAAATGATATGAAATACTATTTAGGTTTAATTTGCAGGATGTGGATGGTCTGTGTGTCGCGTGCCAAGATGATGCAGGTGAGCCGGAAAATGCAACCAACTGTCTGCGGAACGTACTCAAATTCCTCAACGTTTTGGTTAATCTGGGTGAGTTATGATCAATGTGGAGTGTTTTAATAGCAATTCTGATGGTCAATCTAGAAATGTAAAGAGACTTAAGTGTACATACATACATACATACATACATAAACTCACGCCTGTATTCCCCGAAGGGGTAGGCAGAGGTGCATTTCTGCACCCACATTTCGCCAGGTATGTATCAGTCCCACGTAATAGGGGGCGAGCCTATTGCCGTTTTTCGGGCACAATTCCAGACTCCGTGCTGCTACTGAGAATTTCCTAATGGAAAAACCCAATAACAGACTTAAGTGTCTCCAAAATAAATTATAATTTTATTTATGGAGATTACTTATCGTTTCACAATTTGGTATTTTATTAATTGCGCGGTATGAGGTTGTCATAATTGTAACTTTCCTTTATTTATATCAATGTATATATAGGCTGCGTTAACGGACAATTAAAATTTAGTGATGGCACCTAGGTTTAGGCGTGCGGTCGAGAATCTCGGCGGTCTCAGGTTCAAACCCCAGACACACTTCAGATTTTTCAAAGTTATGTGTGGATTAAAAATAATTGTCACTTACCTTACGGTGAAGGAAAATATCGTGAGGAAACCTGCACACTTAAAAGTTCTTAAGAATTTCTTAGGTGTGTAGTCCGCCAACTCGCACTAGCCCAGCGTGGTGGACTAAGGCCTAAACCCTCTCAGTTGTAGAGCGTATATGGGCTGATGATCAGGGCTGGGCAAAATACATGCTTTGCTTTAATTGAAATACAAATTACAAAATACTGTATCGCAAGTAATTAAAATACGAAATACAAAATACATTTAGGTAAGGTATTTGAAATACAAAATACAGTATTTTAGCTATTTTTAATTGAAATACAAAATACAAAATATTGCATATTTATTTGTTTTGGAACAGTTTTTTTTTAAGGCGGTTTTTGTTTTGTTATTGCAGGTCCTGATGAGCACAAACTTAATACTAAATGAAGGCTAAATGTATTTTAATAAATGTATTTTGAAGCCTCGAGTATTTGAAATACTAATTACAAAATACTTCGGCTTCACGTATTTGAAATACAAATTACATTTTAAGAAAGTATTTAAAATACAAATACAAAATATGTATTTGTATTTCAATTACGTATTTCAATTACAAGTAATTCAAATACTGCCCAACCCTGCTGATGATGATGTAGAAAAAATGAAATGGATCTAGTAGTGTTTATCCTTTTTAATTTCTATGATGGCTAGTATCAGTGTCTCTTGTCATTTCTTTGTTATTAATATAAATGTGTTGTGTTCCAGACCTGTACTCGCTGCGTTGTCACCACGCTCCGTTGGTGTGTCTGTGTGTGAAGGCAAGTCGCTGCTGCTTGCCAGAGGCTCTGCAACTCTTCGCTGCCATAGTCTCCCAGTATAGAGGTACCCACCAGCCATATGTATAGATAAGGAGAAATAGGCAAGCGGATTTGGTGGACTAAAAATCATATTCATTTTGGCGTCGTGTTTTATTTAATTATTAATTCAAGGATGTACATATGTAGTTGAATGTGCATTATATTGTTTTAACCTAAAATTGGTGTAAACTTAAAACCCACTGTATAGTTACTTTGAGAAGAAGAGTTGGTATAGCATCCCTTGATGAAAGGCAGCTTAAAAGCGCTTTCCTCTCTTTAAAAACCGATGTGAAACTAGAAACACGCAACTCCGCCGTATTTCGGATCAACCAGTATGATATACATATGCAAGTTATAAACTCAACACTATTTGGAATTCATTCACCAACAACTTTATATTCTGATGTAAATGTAAAAATAAATCTTTAATGTTTTCAGACGAGGGTCGACTTCCGCAA
The DNA here is from genome assembly GCA_907164795.1 of Hemaris fuciformis. NCBI lineage: Eukaryota > Metazoa > Arthropoda > Insecta > Lepidoptera > Sphingidae > Hemaris > Hemaris fuciformis. Next base: position 3,760,263 of record OU015455.1, on the reverse strand, counting down.
GAGTTGATCTCTGTGATAAACGAAGGTCTTCCTGGTCTACTAGTTCCACCGGCGCTGGAGCCTGGGAAATCTGGATTACAATGGGTATTTTTATATTTTTAATATTGAATAAAACTCATAGTGTAGGATAAATGGACGTATAACTTCATTCGATTCCGGGTTCAATTATAAACTAGTTTAGTGGACTCGCAGCACCAGTGTGTGCCGTGCGAACTAGAGGCGAGTGCGAATTTGATTTTTGCATTAGGCAATTCCCAAAGCAGCATTATGGAAACATGCCCTATAAAAAGGTAATACACTCATTTCATGCTACATGGAATTCAAAACAGCTGAGAAAAAGTGGAGGTAGAAATACTCCCCTTTGAGAATACATGCGTGAATTTTACTAAACACATCATGACAGTAACTGGCTATTTAATCAATAACAACATTGTTATAAATGTTTTTTTTTCATTTATAATATGAATTAAGGATTTTTATTGGTCCAATATTGAATAATAAAAATTAAAAACCTTATTTACTAGTATGTATAATTTATTTATAAACAAATATATTATTATTATCATGTTTTTTCATATTTTGATGTGTATTCCTATATTTTTACTTTGCCTTCTTACATTCCATTCAACGGTTGTATCTAACTATATGTATGTGACTGTTGGGTGTATTTATTTATTTTTAAAATTCATAATTTCATTAATGTATTCTTGTATGCGGGTAGCAATAAAGAGTTTTCTATTTAGCTATCTATGTTGTTGTACATTTCAGTTGCAAGTGGTGAGTGCATTGTGCGAGTCGAGTGAGACACAGGAGCGAGTGCTGCAACAAGTCACGCCGGACAACTTCGAAGATACACTGTACAGCGTGTTACAATACACGTCACAGGTAATGTTCTATATATGATCAACATATTTATATAGATGTGAATGATTATGTAAAAGCCAAATTAAAACTTAAGATCAGAAGTTTTGGAACCTATAGTGGTAATATTAACCCAAAGATAAAACTAATGCATAAAATTAGATCTTATAAAGATCATGATTTCTATATTATATGCATACATAAAAAATACACTCAACAGTCACATATATATGTAGTTCAGACCCCACATTAAGATACTTTTGTGTCATGATTATTAGAAGCTACAAGAGACTTTTTGGTCTCACAAACACTCAGACCCGAAACAAATATTTGTGGATCACACAAACATTTGTCTCGGTGCTCATGTAGAAAATGTATATGTATATGAAGAAAATGTTATTGTTGTAGAACGGTCCAGTGGGTGCGGAGGCGTCGCAGCAGGCGGTGGTGGTGGGGTGCCGCACGGCGCTGTGCCTGGCGCCGCTCGCACGCGACTGGGAGGCCGCGCTCAACAGAATGCTGGCTCACCATCAGGTTTGCTGTACATTTTTAGGGTTCCGTACGTCCGAATAAAAAAACGGAACCCTTATAGGATCACTTGTGTGTCTGTCTCACAGTCAATTATCTCCGAATCTACGAGACCGATGAAGTTGAAATTTGGTACACATATCAATTTCTGTGACCAAACGCAGAGGTGTGACGTGAATAGATGAAATCTGTATATGGGAGGTCATTTTTCGGGGGAACGTGGAAAATTTAAAATATTTTTTTGAAAATTGTATCGTGTAACATATCAAATGGAAGGTCTTGTTGTGAAGATCTAATTTTTTTTGTTATTTTAAAATAAAAAGCTTCCAAGTTATTTGATAAAAAAAATATTTAAGGATCTCTCCTGTGTTCTGCATCTCTTTCATCCAGCTCATGTGTGTCACTTGTATGGGCACAGGCCTTTTATAATTGAGAATTTAAGCTTTAATTCCACTTTTTAGTCTAGGGGGGTTTAATTTATTTTGTTTTATTTTTATTTCATTCTCTTTAGGAACTACAATATCATTTTTCTTATATTATAATTTTTTTAAATAATATAGAAAATTCTTTAAAAATTCTCGGTAGCAACACAGAATATGGAAATGCTTCTTATAAACTGAAGCAGGCTTGGTAGTGGTGTTTGAAATTTACCTACTGAAGCATGGGTGTAGAAATACATAAAGTGTAGACATGTACAGCCGTCACTGTATGTATGGTTATTATTTTTCATAGGTTAGGAAGATGCTATGCGCCGGTATAACGAGCAGCAACGGCGTCAGACGGCGGCAGGTGCTTCAACTAGTCAAACATCATTACTTCCCGTCCGATCAGATGAATCAGGTAAATACACACAACATTCAAATCGCTTCACTAACTAGAAGTAAATATGAGAGTCTTTAAGTAAATGTTTTTTGTTGTTGGCAAATAAAAGTATTGAAAAATAACTTTTTTAGAACAACATTTTACATACCGAAAATTATTCATATTGGTCTAGTTGTACATACTTAAGTTTATTATATCTAAACATTTTTTCCCCCATTAGATTATCACAGATTGATTTTAAGTTTTGAGTCAGTATTTAGTTTTTAAAATCTCACTGATGTCTTTAAATAAAAAATATTCCAGGTGTTTGGTGAAGGCGTCCATGGCATATCTGACTTAAGTGGTGACTCAATGGCCAACCTGAGTGACGGCAGCGGAGGGGCGACGCGCGGGACCTGGGGAGGAACTAAGGGGGATGTGGGGGGTCGCGGGGAGACGTGGGGGGTCACCGGGGTGGAGGGGACTGGTGGAGGGGCGGGGATGGAGGGAGTATCACCTGCTAGAGAAAGAGCCATCGACCAGCTAGTCCACGCGTTAGCCAATGCACTCGCTGATGGAAAGGTAAGGGGTCTTTTGTACGTAAACACATGTCTGCTGTATAGAAACAAAGCAGGAACTCTCAGTTTTGGTTTTGGACCTCTAGAAGTTCATATGCATATATCATAAAACAATATCGATCTTACTATCGCAAAATACATAGCTACTTCAGAACAGCTTCCTAGGGTGAAAGAGCTTGCTCTATTTGTAAAAATTAAAGGGAAAGTAATCTTGATTTGAATACTATTACCAAGTGCTTTTCAATCGTCAATTTTAAACTATTACCGTTTCAGAACGTGTTATCATTGTAGAGAAGAAACGGCAAAAAATTCCCTCAGTAACACGAAATGTCATTTTTTTATTAAGAAAATATTAATATATTTACATTTTTCTTAAATCGTTCTTAAATTTTACATCATAAATGTCATAACGATACAAACTGTAGCAAAAAAGAAAAATCTGCTCAATTTGCTTACTCCCAGGGCTTATTATGTTCAAAACATCATCATCATCATCAGCCCAAATACGTCCCCCTGCTGGGCACGGGCCTCCTCTACAACTGAGAGGGTTTTGGCCTTAGTCCACCACGCTGGCCTAGTGCAGGTTGGCGGACTACAATACATACAGCTAATTAATCTTAAGTCTTGTTTTTTCTAGCTCCTTCTCACCATCTTAGTATTTCAACAGAATACAAACGACAGTAACAGAGAACTGTAAATAAGATCTCTCACATTTCCCTAATTTAATACTATTGCATTTATTTTCAGATATCAGACATTGCAACGTCAAGTGTAATGGAGTTGTACGGGTACAAAATGACTTGTCTGGAACAACGGTTGCATTCTCACACGGTAGCACTTCAGGTATGTTCACAATCCTGGACATAGGTTGTTTTATAAAAGTCAAAGTTATAATAATCTTTATTCAATTAAACATTTAACTTTGAATCATCAGCTTTAAGCTATCGCCACTTCGGAACTTGTTATCGTTGTGGAGAACAAACGTAATGAAACTCCCTCAGAAACACAAATGTAATTTTTTTTCTTTGAAATATAATAATTAATATTTTTTTTTTTCAATTAAGTCAATTTTACATTATAAATGTCATGACAATGCAAACTGTAGAAAATAAAATAAAACACTGATCAATTTACTTACTCCAAGGGCTTATTATCTTCAATATTAACTGCAGTTTTGTAGTATGCTTTTTTTATAGTTTGTCTTAAATTGATTCCTTAAGTGTCTTTGTCTAAGTTTTCAATCAAAATTTTTTTTCAAGTAAAATCGCTCATTTGAGTGAACTGTTTCCAAGATCAGTCCATACTACTAGTCATGACATACGGAGCCGAGACGTGGACACTAACGATGCGATTAGTCTACCAATTTAAGGTCGCTCAGCGAACTATGCAGAGGGCTATGTTAGGAGTTTCTCTGAAGCATAGGATCAGAATGACTCAATTCGACAGAGAACCAAAGTTATCGACAGGATTAGCGAGCTGAAGTGGCAGTGGGCAGGTCACATCTGTCGCAGAACTGATGACCGTTGGGGGAAAGGTGTTCTGGAGTGGAGATCACGGCTCGGCAAACGTAGTGTATGACGCCCTCTGACTAGGTGGGGTGACGATATCCGCAAGGTGGCTGGCAGCGGTTGGATGAGCAAGGTCGAAGATCGAGCCCAGTGGCGTGCCATAGGAGAGGCCTATGTCCAGCTGTGGACGAGAGGCTGGTGATGATGATGATGATGTGCATACTATAGCCGTGGTGGGTTGCAGGGCGCGAGCGAGCACATGGCGTCGCTGCAGCACGCGCTGGCGCTGCTGCAGGCCACCAACTCCGCGCAGCAAGATGTACTCTACTCCACGCAGATGCAGAGCGAGAGGTCAGCCCCACCAATTAATAATACTGTACTTATATAAGGGAGGTCGGTTATAATAAAATTAAAAGAAAATCATTTATGTCAATACTGACAGATGAATCTATCAACATACAGAACGGATATTGCAGCAATTTGACATGAAAATAGATATATCTCACCTCATCCGCTGTGATTTGTCTCTTAATTTTCAATGAAAAATATTCCAATATGTAAATAATAAAAACAAATATTTTTCTCTATTATCAATGTCCATTTGCTGGAAACAGACCTCCTCTACAAGTGAGATATCGTCTCTACGATGTAATGTTTTCCTTCACACTTAAGCTTTTGATAATTCATTGTGATTACACATAACCTCGAAAAGTCAAAGGTGTGTGTCATGTATGCCTTCTTCCTCTCATAAAATTGAAATATTATTAGACCCCAATATGATCTTAATATACTTAATGCAACAAACATTGAGTATATGAATGTGTATAGAAGTGCAGTCTAATAAATAAAACAATACCATGTCAGAATATATAGCGCATTTAAAACTAAAGATAAAAAGAATGTGATGTTTGAAGTGTTGGGTAAACGCGCGTAATTATGTGTCGTTATGAAGTCACAATTACTTCAGCAATATTGTGTGTAAAAATAGCATTTTTAGTCTAAATTCGTCATTACATATAGAAGCATCGGTGGTTCAGTGGTAGAATGCTCGCCTGCCACGCGGGCGGCCCGGGTTCGATTCCCGGCCGATGCAATGTACCTTTTGTTTTTTTCTTTTCTTATTTATTATTATTAAATATTTGGATAAGTAATGGTTAAAAAAAATAATACTTAATTGTAAACTCAAAATTAAAATTTTACACAAAAAAATTTTTTTTTGCAAAAAAATGTAAAACATTTGCATGCTTTTTTCTTTTTAGCTACAACAATAACTTTTATCACTTGCGCCTATTTCCAATGAACCATCCTTGTATGTTGACGCTCTGAAACGGATATTTAAAGATTTTACATTAATTCGGAGATAAGGGGCCATTCAAGTATTACGTAAGCACTGAAGGGGGGATCTTCGCTATGCTTATTTTTATGACATGGGGAATGGGGGGAGGGTCTGGATAGTAATTACGTAGGCAATATTTTCTTTTCTTCTCCAGATTTTCTCCAAATTTTCTCCCAAATATCTAAAAAAAGAAACCACAGCAGATTAAAAAATGTATGTACTAATGTTTACGTAAGCATAGGAGGCGGAGTACAATATTTGCTTACTTTTGCTGACATGGGGGACGGGGGTTAATAACTGTGAAAAATTTCCTTACGTAATACTTGAACGGCCCCTAAGAATCACGATTGTTAAATGATAAACCCTGCTATTGATTGTTACAGACATAAAAAGACCATTGAGGAGTTACACAAACAGTTGGAAGATGCGGAGACCACGCTGCGAGGGTTTCGCGCCAAACTCGCCGCAGAGAGACTCGACAAGGAGAACCAGAAGGAGAACTTGCAAAAGGAATTTAGGGCGCAGCTTACTGTAAGTACTTAGTTGTATGGCTTTATCTTTAAGATATATACACTTTTGGGCATCCAAAGTCCTAAAAAGGGACCTTAAGGCAAGAAGACAAGTGTATGAAATTGATAGTAAACTAGGGTTATGAATTATTTATCCACTGTAATTGTTTGATTCCAGAGTAAATAAACCAAACATCTTGAGGCGGACCACTCATTTAAAAAACAAAAACTTTTTGGGACTTTTTTAAAAACTAAAACAATAGTCACAATATTTTTTTTAACTTATGATTTTTATTGGCATAAGAGAGGATAGTCTAAGTTGGTAGAACGCCTTTTTTTTTTCAAACAAACATTTTAACTCTTAATTAAATTTAAAAATTAATGGCCTGCTCCAAATTGTTGAGTAAGGCTTTTTTCAAAAATGTTTTGTTTTTTTATAAGCTACAAATTTGAACCCCAGGCTAAGCAAAACAAATATATATTTTCACTCCACCCTAGTACCTACCAGGAGCGGTACTTCCATAGCCCAAAAGCGTTACACGTTAATTATGTAATGTCTAGTATATAATTGTTTATTGTGGAGTCAGGATATTCTCATTTATGTGTCAAATTGCTTTTGATAAATAAAGATTTAAAGCTTAAAGATATTATTGGGATTTTTGCATGGCTTGCTGAAGTGCCGCCTGTGCCTAGTACATACATGTTAGATCAAAATGGCAGTGGATTGCTGCTTGTGAATCAAAAGACTGATTTCGATTCCCGTATCGAGACGAATGTTTATTTAATTCCAGTTGTTAAACCATAGAGAATACCTTTCAGTGTAGTACAATATTGCTGCTGTTTCATTTTGCAAAAAAAAAATTTCTAATTAATTGTTTTTTTTTTTAGAATATTGAGAATGAAATGAAGGCGCGTGAACGGGAGGCGGAAGAAAGATTAAGAGTCGCGGAGGCTGAAAACAAATCGCTACAAAAGAAATTGGAACAGCAGGTATGTCGTGTCGACTGTTAGTTAATATTATTTGTTCAACCCTCTCAATTATAGAGGATAGGGCCCAGTCCCCAGACAGTGGGACGTATATCGGGTGATGATGATGATCATGGTGATTTATTCATTAGTTTATGTGTTAAAACATAAAATGACTAGCGTTTTTATAATATTAATACTATTTTTACGACTGCCTCATGGTCTCGCGGTACAAGTATGTGCCGTACGATCTAGAGGTCCTGGGTTCGATTCCCGGGTCGGGCAAAGTATTATTGGGGTTTTTCCATCGGGAAATTCTCAGTAGCAGCACAGAGTCTGGGAATGTGCCCGAAAAACGGCAATAGGCTCGCCTCCTATTACGTGGGACTGATACATGGCGAAATGTGGGTGTAGAAATGCACCTCTGCCTACCCCATCAGGGAATACAGGCGTGAGTTTATGTATGTATAACTATTTTTCTGATTTTTTCCAGGCTAGTAAAAACAGCGAGCTGGCCGGCGTGCTGATAAAGTTCGAGGAGCGAGTGAAGCAGCGCGACAAGAAACTCGAGGACGCCGCCCACAACGACGCCGCGCTGCGCAGGGACATCGACCACAGGGACTTGGTAACTACTCACCCAACGTGCTAGCTACTAGTTACCACTTTCATCTGAGCATTGCCACGTTACATTCTAACCCAAGTAAGTAAGCAGTGATGGCCTCGAGGTTTAGGCGCGCGGTCGAGAATTTCGGCGGTCGCAGGTTCAAACCCCAGGCACACACCTCTGACTTTTCGAAGTTATGTGTGTATTCACAATGAATTATCACTTGCTTCAACGGTGAAGGAAAACTTCGTGATAAAACCTGCACACCTAAAAAGTTCTTAGGAATTTCTTAGGTGGGTAGTCCGCCAACCCGCACTAGGCCAGCGTGGTGGACTAAGGCCTAAACCCTCTCAGTTGTAGAGGAGGCCCGTGCCCAGCAGTGGGACGTATTTGGGCTGTTAATGATTCTAATCCGCTCTATTTTCTGATACATTCCAGTCCACCCTACGGTTGTCTGGAAGAAATCGCATTCAGCGATAAGACCGCCATTTGTTGCACTCTATTTTTAATTTTATTATTTTTAATCATGTTTTGTAAATTTTTGTGGTGTAAAATGAAATGTTAGGAATGAAAATAAATAACTCGCTGACCCCTTAACTTCACTGTACGGTTTGCATTAACTCTGCTAGTTCCTGCATAAATTCTTCTCTACATTTCATCCTGCCTCTTGTTCATACTCTTTTCCAATCTTTTTTAAATACTTTAATACACTCAACAGTTACGTACATACATAGTTGTGTCCCCACACTAGGAAACAAGTCCTGTGTCGTGAGTATCTGAAACTACGAGAGACTTTTTCGGTCTTACAAAAACTGAGAAATGAAATAAATATTTGTAGATCACACATACATTTGTCTCAGTGCGGGGATCGAACTCGCGGCCTCTCGTTTCACAGGCTGATGTTTAGCTTACTGCGCCATGGGGCTGTAAATCTATGCAATGCCTGACTGCTCTCTACATCCAAAACAATTCCAGTCAATGTTTTCTCCTCAAACATACAGAATTCATTAAACTTAAGATAATCAACATTACCAAAATAGGAGCATAAAAATTCTCCAACAAAGTTCTACTTACCCGGAAGTATAAACTTTTCCATCCACTTCAAACAATAACTAAATCTGCATCAATTAGAAGTACAACTTACAAACCATATTACACGATGTTTTTTCTCATCCCCAGACGATAAAACAACTGGAGAAGACAGTCCTGGAGCGTGAGAACCGTCTGTACCAAGTGACGACGCAGCTGGAGGAGATGAAGCGCGTGCAGGAGATGGTCGCCAAGCTCATGAGCAAGAGCACTTCCAACGCTAACGCCAGCTAACCACTGCTTCAGGGTAAGTGAAATTCTATCATAATCTATCAGGTCTAGATGCAGATGCTTATTAAACAATAGGACAGGAATTTGAGGCCATATTTATTTATTTATTATACAAAGCAGGTCACATCAACAGTTTTATTACAGTAATTTAAATAAAACTACAGTGCAATACATACTTTTCATTAAGCATACATTAAAAAGAAAAAAAAAACGAGTTACTTTCATACTAGTTACCACCTTTACATCCCTCTCCGTTTTTATAAGATAAAGAATTAAAAAATATTTATTATATTAATTATTAACCTTGTGTTCAAATATTTGCTTTAAGCCCACTACCATACAGAAAATTTATTAGTTACATATAGACATAATTGTGTAAAATAATATATACCTACTTGTTTTATTAAATTCCAGGTTCTACTACAAAGAAGACTGGAGCTCCACACCTGTCCAATGAGATTTAAAACCAGACATTATACATGGCAAATTATGTGAAAATGGATTATTTTTATATTATTTTCATATTGTTTATATGAATTCAATTATAATATGTGATGTATTGACTGATGACCGCTGTAGAGTATTTGTATAGAATATTTTGAGACAAATAAATTTAATAATTATGGTGTTTTGGGTATTATTTTTCCTTTTTTTTCTAGAAAGAAGAAAGTTATACCTGCTACCTGCCTCGTGGTCTCGCGGTACAAGTATGTGCCGTGAGATCAAGAGGTCCTGGGTTCGATTCCCGGGTCGGGCAAAGTGTTATTGGGTTTTCCCATTAGGAAATTCTCAGTAACAGCACGGAGTCTGGAAATGTGCCGAAAAACGGCAATAGGCTCGCCCACTATTACGTGGGACTGATACATACCTGGCGAAATGTGGGTGCAGTAATGCACCTCTGCCTACCCCTTCGGAGAATACAGGCGTGAGTTTATGCATGCATGCAAGAAAGTTATACGCTTTTAATTAGTTATACGCTTCACATGGGTGTGTTTTGTTAGTTATCTCAAGCCCACGTAATATATTGTAGCCTAAAGTCTTACTTGAATTATCACTTGCTTTAACGGTGAAGGAAAACATCGTGATGAAACCTGCACATCTAAAAGTTCTTCGGATTTTTTTATGTGTGTAGTCCGCCAACCCGCACTAGGCCAGCGTGGTGGACTAAGGCCCAGCAGTGGGACGTATATCGAACATAATAATTCGTATATATATGAGAACTAGCCAAGTCAGACCTAAGGCTACAATATAGGCCCCTTCCCCCGGGACCTCTGAGGTGTTCAGGCGTGTATTAGGCACACTCCGTATTAAAATATTTTTTACTTAAAAATAAAAATGAAGAAATTATAATTCATAAATTCATTCAAAGTACTAGGATCGCATAACATGTGAACAACTTACCGAGTGCACGTGAACTCCATCGAGCGAGCAAGGTAAACAATAAAAAATTAGAAAGAGAAAGAGACAATAATTAAGGTGCATAAATCTATGTGACGATAAGCCGCTTTTACCTTAAAGAAAGAGACAATCATATGTCGCACAATCACACGATGAGACAACTGCCGCTAAACAATACAGGGCTCAAGTTACGCTGGCGATAGTGAAAGTTGTACCGTTTCATCGATCGGCGTCCAGCGAGTTGAACCCTGCCGCAGCGACGATTAATAGCAATTGTGTTTTACATACATCCATTGTTCTTCTGGTCGCCTAGTACCTTAGTATAGCTAAAATTATAAAATGCGTCGACGAATTGCTGGCGAATTTTTCCCAATTTGCTTAAAAGAGCGCTGATCCATCCAATATATAAGTCTGGCAACAAATCAAATACTAACTATAGACCTATTTCAGTTTTACCAACTTTATCTAAAATTCTCGAAAAAATAATGAATTCACGGCTTAAGAAATATCTTGAAACATATAATCTTTTATCCGATAGACAATACGGCTTCCGTAATAGTGGATCGACTGATGACGCGGTTCACGACCTTGTTAATAATATTGTAAGGGGATTGGACAATCAAGAGAAATGTGTAGCTGTATTTCTTGATTTGACTAAAGCTTTTGACACTGTCTCCGTGCCCCGCCTATGTAATAAACTCGAGAATCTTGGAGTAAGAGGGACACCATTAAAACTCTTTCATAGTTATTTATCTAACCGTACCCAACGTGTAAAAATCGGACAATATACCAGCGAAGAACTAGCCGTTGAGTATGGTGTGCCCCAAGGCAGCATTTTAGGTCCTACCCTGTTCTTGGTGTATATCAATGATTTACATACATACATAAACTCACGCCTGTATTTCCCCAAAGGGGTAGGCAGAGGTGCATTTCTGCACCCACATTTCGCCAGGTACTTATGTATCAGTCCCACGTAATAGGGGGCGAGCCTATTGCCGTTTTTCGGGCACAATTCCATACTCCGTGCTGCTACTGAGAATTTCCTAATGGAAAAACCCAGTAACACTTTGCCCGACCCGGGAATCGAACCCAGGACCTCTAGATCCCTCGGCACATACTTGTACCGCGAGACCACGAGGCAGTCAGTGATTTATGCAACATAAATTTACGTAATGGTAAGATTATAGCTTTTGCGGAAGATACAGCGCTTGTTTTTATTGCTTCCACGTGGACTCAAGCATTTCAGTATCTAGTTGGCTCTCAAACAATTTGCTATAAGAAAGTACAAGTTTTTCTATAAGAAATCACAACGAATCGACGTAAGTAATAATATGACAGTTTATTAATTTTTATTAGAAACTTGTTGTATGGCTCCGCTCGGGCGGAATTTCGATCATTGCCTGTATACACTCCGTGAAAAGCCTAAGAAATAAATTAATGTTGATATTTGTTTATATTATACAGGTGTAAGCAAACCATGATGGAAAAATAATGTAGGTAATATTTATGGCGTTTATAAAAACGTTTTTTTTTATTCATGGGTTTTTTTTAGTACCAATGTCATCATCAGCCCATATACCTTTCCTCTACAACTGAGAGGGTTTAGGCCTTAGTTCACACACTGGCCTAGTGCGGGTTGGCGGACTACACACCTAAGAAATTTCTAAGAACTTTTAGATGTGCAGGTTTCATCACGATGTTTTCCTTCACCGTTAAAGTAAATGAAAATTCATTATTACACATAACTTTGAAAAGTCAGAGGTGTGTGCCTGGGGTTTGAACCCGCGACCGCCGAGATTCTCGACTGCGCGCCTAAACCTCGAGGCCATCACTGCTTAAAGAATAGCCTTCTTAAAATATGTCGTGGAAAATGAGTGTTGCCTCATTATGTCACGTGTTTACGTGTTTCAACATTTTTCTAAATCACGCCATATTCACCACGAAACTACAATTATCGTAATTTACTTGATATTGATCGAGGTTTGATACAAATATTTTGGTATAAAAATATTTTTTTAATTAAACATTAAAAAGTGATGCAGTGATGGCCTCGAGGTTTAGGCGCACGGTCGAGAATTTCGCCGGTCGCAGGTTCAAACCCCAGGCACACACCTCTGACTTTTCGAAGTTATGTGCGTATTCACAATAAATTATCACTTGCTTAACGGTGAAGGAAAACATCGTGATAAAACCTGCACACCTTAAAGTTTTTAGGAATTTCTTAGGTGTGTAGTCCGCCAACCCGCACTAGGCCAGCGTGGTGGACTAAGGCCTAAACCCTCTCAGTTGTAGAGGAGGCCCGTGCCCAGCAGTGGGACGTATTTGGGCTGATGATGATAAATTAAACACGCGATTAGGTTGGACGGAAGGCGTAGGTCGTTGCGTAGGTCGGTTCTCTCTTTTGATTGGTTGCATCGTGACAATACAAGTGCAGAACTAGTTGGAATCATTAATTCCAATGAAGTTACTGTTTGAGATCTTATGGATATAACGGTATACTCGTTAAATAGGTAAAAAATATTAGGAGTTTATGTTTATACCAGGGAATGTTTTTATGGAACAGGACAGAGAATAAAGTATCTTACAAGGGATATACCAATTTAAGAATGGCGTGGGTCATATCATAATGGTTAACTTGTCAGGAGTTCACTTTGTATTTCTAAAAGGCAGAGTATTGTTTGTTACTTTTTCACGCAAAAACTACTGAATGGATTTTGATTAAACTTTGCAATAATATAGCTTAGTTCATCAGAATAATAGTCTATTTATGAAAATATGTCTGAATTGTCTAAAAATATATAGATAAGTGTCAATTAAGTAGGAAAAGTCTATTTCGTGTACGGAGTTGCGGATAACAGCTAAATATGTCTTTTTTTTATACTGGCACGGCAAAGTGACCCCATTGCACCTGATGGTAAGTGTAATGGAGTCCAGAAAAAGTGCCGACCAGCGAGAGATGATGATCTCCCGTTGGTCGACGCAATCATGCCGGCCGAAAACCTCTTCACCTATCTTGTGAAGAAGTTTGGGGGACTAATACCATGGTGAACAAAGGACCGACCGCGAGAAACCGGCCAAAAAATGCCGGCACGGTCATCCTTTCACCATGATTGAAGCCCCCCCGAAAACCGGATATACACTGGCTGATCCCGGAACGCGGCACACTTGCATGTGCCACTATGGCGGGTTTTACGCCCTGTGTACGGTGGTCGCTATCCGGGCGGATACGAATATCCTACCACCAGCGTGTAGAGAATAACAGTTGTGTGTTTGTGTGTTTATGTGTTGGTACTGCCTCGGCTTATTGGCGTTCTTCTTAAGTAATAGTTCTTAGTGATAGGAAATTAAAAAACAAAACACCATATTTATAATATCTATTTATTGATTTCATTAATACAATAAGTCTCGATGAAGTGAGTGAAAATTCGTAATTTAATAACAGTAGGTAAATAAAATTTATAGCGTTAACATCTTACTTATAAGTAGAGAAACTGTGCTTAATGCTTGTCTACGATTCATTTAGTACTATTAAAAACAAAAGCACAGGCGGCATTCGTTTTTTTTTAAAGTACCATATTATTTGTGCTCATAGTATTTTATTCATATAAAATATCGTTTTAGTCATATTCTATTCAGGTACTTAAACTGCTCGTAGTAATATTTGACAGAGTTGCTTTAAACTGCTTAAATCATATATTTGCCATTAGATTAATAATAATTGAGTAATAATAAGATATTCATTATAATAGGGAATTTTATTGGCAATTTCATGAAACTAAACAAAGTCGAATAAATATTTTACTGAGGATCTTCTTTCTTTTCGTCTATATTATAGATATTCGAAATTCAATGTAAATAATATTTTTATTTAAATTCTTGCACATCTTCAATTGAATAGAGCCTGGATATCGAATAATTTAAAGTAACTAAAAGCGCATTAGTAGTTTATTTTTGTGTTACGTACTAAATAGAACAAATTGAAAAATACCTTTGATTACCTAGGCAACCTTTAGGACCCCTAAAACTAAGCGCTTAAATATTTAGTTGTCTGTTTTCATTGAGAGCAAAGGCAATGTAATTGTAAAGCCTTAAAGAAACCCTTGGAATATTCCTTTCTTTGTAATAAACGTTTTTGTTTAAAACGAAATTTGTATCATTCAATTAGGAATTGTATGCTTAAGAATACTCTACCTTAATTAAATAAGTAAAACTATTATTACCCACATTTTTAAATACATTTACCAAGTCATCTATTTTGTACCCCAACGGTGGCCATCTTCGCGCCAAGCGGGGCGACCACGTTGTGTGGTCGAGAAGTGCCCACTATTATTCCGCAGCCGCCCGGTGCGCGTCCGAGACGAAAATGTCTCGGCTGTCTTTGAGTTGAAGGGGGCGCAGTTGCACTCCCCACTAGCTTGGTTCGGGGGCCCCGGTTGTGAGTGGGTGCCCGCGACGGACACAGGCTCACTTTCAGCGAGGACGCGTTATCCTCGCAGCGCGCCCAGCGACCCCAAGGGCCACTTTGAGTCGCCTCTTACTACGAGCAGGGGATACCTTAAAATTTGTATACCCAGGGGTTTCCGAAGTTACTATCAGGCTTGTAAGGCATACATACACAACCTCACGCCTGTATTTCTCAAAGGGGTAGGGCAGGGGTGCATTTCTGCAGCTACATTTCGCCAGGTATAAGTCCCATGTAAAAGGCGGCCTTCGTAAGGGAGAGAAATGGAACTATGAATCCAATATTTTGTGGATATATGTACATACATTGATTGTAAAAACTTTGAAAGGTATTTTGATTTTAATAAAGCGAAATATTATTGTCATATTTCATGCGATCCGTCTCCACCAAACTTTGACCTCCAAAATAGGAATTGTATGGTTCAGATAAAAGCCTTTACATAATGTCATAAGCAACACTGTATTATTATTATTATTTTTTTAACTGGCACGGCAAATTGACTCCACTGTACCTGATGGTAAGCACATTAACATAATAAGTCAGGGTATATTAATATTTGTTTAGTTAGTCCATAGCGTTTTTCTTATTTGGTTGGTGGCCTTTTCAGTTTCTTTGGATTTCCAATCCAAAGATATCCTTAATCAAAAAAATATATGAAATTAACAGTAGACGCCCACAATTTTCGTAGGCAAGCATTAAGCACAGATTATAATTTTTAATAATAGCTAATAATATTTTGATTGAACAACAATAGATTTTTAATACGTTAAATAATACTGCTAAGTTTCAACAACTAAATTTAGACATTACTTTAGAAGAAAGCTAGAATCAGCAAAATAACGTAGGAATATTATTTAAGGCGAATATTTTTGTTAAAAACGTTTGTGCTATTCTAATGTCTATTTATTAATTTTATATTATTAAAGGCATTTTGAAAAGAATTATTATTGCGTATTCCCCGCAATATTTTTAAGTCTATGTCAAAATAATTAAAAAATATTTAAATGTATTCACTGGTATAAATGTTATCTATGCTTCCAAAATATAATGCACCTTATGCAAAAAGTTCACTTTTACAACAAATTGTAAAAATATGCACAAAGATTTATAAGTAATTTATACGTTAACAAAAAAAGGTTAAGTATTCATAAGCTTTTTACTTAAAATATTAGCAATGCGATGTTTTATAAACGCGCAATGTAAACCTTACAAAATTATAGCAACGATCGGGTCATTGATCTTTAGCGTCAGCTGTTTCGTTTTGATTAAGTTATTTACACAAGACGCTTAATGATAGTTTTAATATTTATAATTAGCAGCATTTTTTTATTTATGCTTTTATATTTGTAAAGCTTTGTTAGTGGCTAGTTTCATAATGTTTGTTATCGTTTTCGGAAGCAGTCCTAATACGTCTTAGATTCCACGGGGAAGATTTTAAATACTTTAAAGTAGCATTTTATGTTCATTAAATCATATTTGTGACAGTTACTCGTATATCATTTGGAGGACCGTAAAATCCATGTGTATAATTTAGAAAATGGAAGATACTGACAACCTCTCAGTAATCCCCGTATGGAAAGCAAAAGTCGATCACATGAAAGTCTATTTTCCAATATTTTTGTACGATACTATATTATATTCATATCTAACTATTTAGATCGAGATATGAACAATAATACACTGTTTTATTATTTATATTTTGGTGAAAAACTGAAATCTTTGAAGTTCTTCGTTGGTTTTTTCAATTATTTTGACATAGCTTTTAATTATTAGTTTCAGTGAAGGATAGTGTTAAATTGTATATTTTATTGAGATCGACTTATAGAAGACTTATCGGCTTTATGATTCCTCTATACGCATACGCATCAAGGTCCAAATGCGTGAATTACCTCCAAAATTGGATCCAAACATCTTAGTCGATACACTGGCGGTCCTTCCATAGAAGCCCAAAACCCCAGTGTGCCTAACAAAATTCCAAATAATAATCTTTAATCTATAAATCTTTATTTAACAAAAGCAATTTGACATATCAATGAGAATATCCTGACCCCACAATAAACATTTATAAACAAGACATTACACAATATTAACGTAAGAAGTAGGTACATAACTTCTTTTGGGCTTCTATGGAAGTACCACCACTTATAAGTATATTAAATAATTTATGCATTTATGCATTAATGCAATACTCTGAAGCACATGATCAAGTATGGGATAGTGCGAAAATACCTATGATTTTGATAAATTTAATTGACATGCGACCGAAGTTATACGCTTCATGGCTGAGTTAGCAGGTGTTCATAAAAGTAAAATGTCTTACCTCCTTACAATGATATAGGCGACGCCATAATATTTCAAACATACTCGATATCAGGCTGTGAAACGAGTCGCCGCGGATTCGATCCCCGCACCGAGACAAAGGATTGTGTGATTCAACAAATATTTGTTTCGGGTCTGGGTGTTTGCAATACTAAAATCGCAATAAAAGAAATATATTATTTTAAAACTTATAGTACGAGATTGCCCGCTCTTTTGCGTTATATACGTATTTAGATCTCAATAAAATATACGGTATATAGAATTCTTAAGCAACTACATACTAACATTTCGAACATATATTTTGGCAAATAAACAGACATTCATATTTACAAATAAGACGAAGGCAATAAACTGCTCGCATTTTGTTACATTAAGTTACGACAATGCACCTTTTGAATTATTCGTTTTCATGTATTGCTGTATTTTATGTTCAGAATAAATTGCCTTTTAAAATATATTGTTCAAAGCGATGACAACGATCTTTTCTTTTTATATTCTTGCTTTTCTGTATGAGCAACTCGGAGTCGTTTAAATAAAAAAAGAAGTTTGAAATGATATCGATAAAAGCATTTAACGTAATAAATCGTAAAATACAGCAATCCATGATTAAATGTCACAACACTAACAGAATTTACACCAAGAACATCGATAAGGCAAAAAATCACATACTGTGCGTTTTATTTTAACATGTATCATCACGAGTATTTTCGATATTAATCGATTAAAATAATTATAACACTTTGAACATTTTACCGATTAATCGATAACTTTTGTAAATATCGATTAATGATACCGCCAAAAGCTAGCGTTTTATCTGCATGACAAGGTAAAGATAATAAATACTGGTTATTAACAATAAATATAATCAATTTATGACAAGTCCAGTATTGTTTTTGGCACTTAGATCTACATTTTAGATGTTTCTCGCATCGATTCTTTCAGTTCTCTTTTAAGAAGAATTATAAGAAATATTTAACAAAAAATAGTAAGAACATGCCAGTGCCGTATTGGAAGAGTGCTTATTCATTATTCACTATAATTTATTGCTAAGTTTTTAAACCATTTTTTGTTTTTTTTTTGTTTCTATACCAAAAAACTTTACTAAGTTAACTAACGCACTATATCTTACTAATATCGAAAATCTTTTTTTCTAATCGATTTAATTTTTTCATTATATATTTATTAAAATATTTTAACATGCTAGGTTGGTCATTAATATTTTTTTTTAATTCACTAATCAATGTGTAATGGAGTGATCTGAAACATGCAAAATTTTAATATGTGAATGAGCAAGTTTTACTTAAGTTTTAAATACTGATTATTTAAATACAAATAACAGTGAATGACAAAATATGGCCTTACACCACTCCAAGAAAAACGTTAAATTTAAATAAGGTTTAATCACGAAAAAGAATGAATTACAGAAACCATAATTTCCAAGTTAATAAGGATCAAATATTTTGGTCGATAGAATTGTAGCATGTCAAACTAGTCAGGTTTTTGAAATAGACTTTGAGGGAAGCATTTGCTAAGAAAAACCGGGTGTTTACACGACAGTGACCAAACTTGATCTTGTATCATCCCTTCACTACAAGCTGCATACAATCAGTAACGTTAAAAAAAAATACCACCATTATATTTGTCAGACCAATCTCATCAAACGAAGGTTTTGGCGCTTCGAATCATTCAGGCCACCATATTTTGTCATTCACTCACAAAAGCATTAAAACTATATAATCTATGGAAAACATTTTTACACTCTGTACAATTATTTGTCATTTAGAAATTACACTTTACCATTCGTATGCCATTACATTAACGCTTCTCTAGACATCACAAAAGTCGCATTAAGGTTTGTTTTAAATTAAGGCGTTTTCGTCAGAATGAAGTTAAGGTACCTAGTTTACTACTAAGATCACATAAATTGACTAAAGAACTATATCAATTCCTTTTTTGTCACTATATAAAAGCCTCAAGGAGTTCCATATGTTTGCAGCGTAAAATGGAACATTAATTTTTAGTGACATCTTAAAAGCAAAGGCATTTTATTAATAACTCTCGCTATAAAACTTTTCATCATGAAAAAGTAAGAGTGAAAAAATTATAATTTAATTAATTATATTCTTAAAATCACTAAATAGAAATACATCTCATCTTGCACTGAGCTTTTTGCAACTGGCTGTAAATAATTTAATTACAATTATAATCTAACAATAAGATAAACTTTACAACAAAAACAGATATCGATTAAAAGACATAGTTAACAAAAATAAATATTACTTTATAAGATGACTAGATTAATATTAATAAAAATATACTCGATAACAGAGGTGAAATATAAGATTGGTGTCTCTTTTATTATACCTATGTAAATATTTTAGTAGACATTTTAAAATTCCGCACGGCGCAATACCGCGTAAATAATGTCAATATTATGGAAAATATTGTATAAAAAAGGTTTTAATAATGCATACATTTTGTAAACCTTTTTTAAAATAACTATAGAACTATATTTAAGTTAAAAATAAAAGTAAAATTACTTTAAGTATCTTTAAAAGCAAATAGCAAATCTTATATTACTTACAAAGATTAATTTTCACAGAGAAATGTGCAACGCTGTGGTTGGTTTGGAATAATGTAGCGTTGACGTAATAGAGTAAGTTTGTTATTAATTTTCTTGTCCCAATATTACGAGGTACACGATGATTGACATTTATTATTGTCATGAGTAATGTGTGAACCGCTATTTACTTGAAAAGATAATCGCTCAAAAGTTGATGTATGCAATTTATACATACTACAACTTGTAAGCGAAAGTTCCTTGCTTCGACTTTCAATATAAAATGTAAGAATTCGTATGTGTCGAAGCGTCGACGCATCCCCACTGTGCGTCCAAGGTAGGGTAAAAATACAGCCGCCCGATCGAGAATATTCATTCTCGGAACACCGGACCGAACGGAGCTCTGTACTAAGTTTTTGAAATTACCTCCAGAAGTTTTACTGTCACTATTAAAAAAAAAACAATAACTCACAAGACCCTCCGACATATTATGATATACTTCTGGCTTTCAGCGTTACAACCAATTAATGAATAAGTTTGCAATCCGACGCAAGCCTAGCTTACGCTCATACAAGTATCTACATTAAGCAATGTTTATCCCAATATCAATATCGTTATTTAAAATATTGATTTGTTCAACCACATCCCTCTTTCAAAACAAGACTGCCTGGTTATTATCACCTCGAAATTAACCAAAGGTCATAAATTCATTTCCTAAGGGCCACCACGATTTGCGTTTAAAAAAATAAGTTTTTGGTGTGTTATCTATGTAATATGGACATTAGATACGCGATATTGCAATGCCTTATATGTGCGTAAATATGGTTCATTTAATATTATTTAGCGCTGATAACGCCTCATAGTGGAAGTTCGAAAGGTTTGTAAACATATTCAGTTTAATATCCATCACACTCATGCACCCCTGGTACATAAGGTAAATATTTAAATCAATTACAAGCAAATGAATTGCTAAAAACTTTCTTTAAAGTAATAAACTTGGGAATTTTTTAGGAATCCATTTGCCTCTGTTACTGGTATACATATATACATAGATGGGTTCCATCAGAAAATTATTTTACCTTATCACACTTCTATTACAGATTGCTAATCCCCTTGTCTATCATAGTTGCATTTGTTCCGATTCTACATACATACATACATAAACTCACGCCTGTATTCCCCGAAGGGGTAGGCAGAGGTGCATTTCTGCACCCACATTTCGCCAGGTATGTATCAGTCCCACGTAATAGGGGGCGAGCCTATTGCCGTTTTTCGGGCCCAATTCCAGACTCCGTGCTGCTACTGAGAATTTCCTAATGGAAAAACCCAATAACACTTTGCCCGACCCGGGAATCGAACCCAGGACCTCTAGATCGCTCGGCACATACTTGTACCGCGAGACCACGAGGCAGGCAGGAGTTCCGATTCTTTCAATACCAATAATGTGTTTATTATAATTAACAACTTGCCACTTTTATTCTGTAGTCATGACCGTCATCTGATATAATTACCCTTACTGAAGCACTTATAAGATCTGGTGTTTACAAACCTTCCAAACAATGTGCATGGCAGTTTATGTCATGATTGGGATATGGAACAAATTGTACTACATGTATTGTATTTTATGCTACAACTCTCTCTTCGTTTGTCGACGATCTCGTGCTACCTGCAACAGTAGTATGTGTTAAATGTGGATCAACTTTGGATTTCATATTTGCTATGATTAATGAACAGCAGTGATGGCCTCGAGGTTTAGGCGCGTGGTCGAGAATTTCAGCGGTCGCAGGTTCAAACCCCAGGCACACACCTCTGAGTTTTCGAAGTTATGTGTGTATTCACAATTAATTATCACTTGCTGTAACGGTGAAGGAAAACATCGGGATAAAACCTGCACACCTAAAAAGTTCTTAGGAATTTCTTAGGTGTGTAGTCCGCCAACCCGCACTAGGCCAGCGTGGTGGACTAATTCCTAAACCTTTTCGGTTGTAGAGGAGGTCCGAGCCCAGCAGTGGGACGTATTTGGGCTGATGATGATGAATGATGATGATTAATATGGTCTATAGTAAAACTGTCGATAGTTTGCTTCAATGAAGAGGTAGCTATAAGAGCCTTGTCTTTTTTTCATTAATGTGAGGATTTTTTTCATTCATTCTTTCTCAAATAAAACTTGGCTTGATAGTATCAGTACTTTGTTGGTCCATTGAGAGGTTTTATTCTTTACTCCTTCTAAATTACCTTGTTTTATCGTAACCATACCAATTAGAATTGATATATCTAGATATATCAATTAATGAGATCCTAGGATCTTCATCAGTTGAAGGTCTCGTTACTAAACTTCTAATAAATATGAATCTTTCTCACCAAGAGCACAACTCCTCGTCCCTCCACGTGTCTCAGTCGAGGTTCCCGCCGTTCCGTAGTCCCGCCTTGGTCTCAGGAGGTACCTGCTTCCTGAAGCAGTCGTCCAAGAAGGAAGACATAGTCCTGTAGAGATGTCGCCTCACGCCCTCCAGGCTGTGGCCTTCGTCTGGATAGATCTAGACCAAGAATATTGAGTTAGTTTATATAAAATGATGTTTTGGATTGTTTTGAAACCTCTAGAAAAAAATATGTGTTGATTGTATTTTGTTTTCCTCACGCAATATTTTGTGTTGGTGGGATCAAAAAGTCTCTTGTACTTTCACCATAATATTTCACTACATACCTTCGATTTAGAGACTATGTATATGGCCATTGGAGTGTCTTATTTCATCCTTACTAATATTATAAATGCGAAAGTAACTCTGTCTGTCTGTCTCGCTTTCCTGCTAAAACTACAGAACCGATTTAAATGAAATTTGGTACACAGATAGTTTAGACCCTGAAAAAGGACATAGGCTACTTTATATCCCGGAAAATGGGTTTATAGGGGTTGAAAGGGGGGATGAAAGGTTGTATGGAAGTATTGTCATTTTGAAAGCCAGAAGCTTGAAACTTATTTTTTAGGCTGTTGATTAGATATAAATAAATATGACATTAAAAGTTTATAAAGAAAATTACCTTTAAGGGGTTTTTTTTTTTTTTTTTTATTGCCTCAGTAGGCAGACGAGCAAGCGGCCCGCCTGATGGTAAGCGGTTACCGCCGCCCATGGACTAAAGTAATGCCAGGGGCACAACCCAGCCGCTGCCTACCGTGTGGTGAACACTCTTTTTAAGCCTCGTTTAAAGAAGGACAAGTCATAGCGCTCGGGGAACACCGAAGCAGGGAGTTCATTCCAGAGCTTGCACGTGCGTGGTAGAAAGGAACGCTGGAAACGCACCGTACTACTACGGATTGTCTCCAGGTAGTATGGATGAACTCCACTGCGATGTCTGGTAGTGCGATGGTAAAAAGGTGACGACGGTACCATGCTGAACAGTTCCTCAGAACACTCCCCATGGAAGAGTCGATAGAACACACAGAGAGACCCGAAGTCTCTCCGCAGTCCTAACGACTCCACTTTGTCCGTGAGATTGGGATCATCGACGATTCGAAATGCACGCCTCTGCAAGGAGTCAAGTGGGTCGAGCAAGTATTTGGGGGCCCCTGCCCAGAGATGAGAGCAGTACTCCATGTGAGGCCGGACTTGCGCTTTATAAAGCGTCAATCTATGGTCCGGCGTGAAGTACCGCTTGGCTCTGTTCAGGATGCCCAACTTTTTGCTGGCCAACTTGGCTTTGTCCTCCAAATGACTCCTAAACTGCACTTTGCTCGAAATTTCGACGCCGAGTATCCCAATACTCTCGGAAACATGGAGAGTGACTCCTTGGAACTGTGGCGCCATGACAAAAGGGTCCTTCTTAGCAGTGAACGCGCAAACTTGTGTCTTCAATGGGTTGAATTGAACCAAGTTCTTTTCTCCCCATTCAAAAGCCCGCCCCAGAGAGCTTTCGACTTCAGACACAAGTTTATACCGACTTTCCTCTATTGAATTCCGAGAGGCGTTCCGTTGGCCGATGTATCGCGCATGACACGTGCTATCATCCGCATAGCAATGCATGCTGTCAATAGACAACATGTCATTGATGTGCAGGATGAAGAGCGTCGGCGACAACACCGAGCCCTGTGGAACACCAGCATTGACGGTCTTGGTCTCGGAGCTACAACCGTCGATGACGACTTTTATGCTCCGGCCATCCAGGAAGTTGGCGATCCACTTGCAGAGCCCCTCGGGGATTCCGTAGGATGGTAGCTTCGACAGAAGGGCTCGATGCCATACCCGGTCAAACGCCTTTGCAATATCCAGGCCGACGGCAATAGCCTCGCCCTTGCCCTCCACAGCCTCCGCCCAATGGTGCGTAAGGTACACAAGAAGATCGCCAGCTGAACGACCGTTACGGAAACCGTATTGACGATCGCTAATCAACTGGCAATCCTCAAGGTACCTCAGGAGCTGAGTATTAATTACCCGCTCCAAGACTTTGGAGAGCAAGGACGTGACTGCTATCGGCCTGTAATTGGAGGGGTCCGACCGGTCTCCCTTTTTGGGAATAGGATGGACATGAGCCACCTTCCACGAAGACGGAACCCGGTTAGTCTTATAAGAAAGTCGATAGAGACGCGTGAGGACAGGGGTCAACTCGGGGGCGCACGTCTTAAGAACCACCGCGGGGCTGACTGTATAGTCAGGCCCGCTCGACTTATGGATGTTGAGGAGCCGGAGTTCCCGCCTGACCGCACGCTGAGTGATGCGGATTTCAGGCAGGGAGCACTCACACCGGGGTATTATCGGTGGAGAAGCTCCCCCATCATCCAAAGTCGAGTTTGAGGCAAAGGATTCAGCCAAGAGATCGGCCTTCTCCTTTGCACTATGGGCCAGACTGTTATCAGTCTTACGCAGTGGCGGGAGACTGGACTGGCAGAAATTGCCTTGCACCGCTTTGGCAAGCGACCAAAAGACCCGGCTACCAGAGGGATAGCTCTTTAGCCGCTCGCCAATCCTGGCAATATGCTCTGCCTTGGCCTTGGCAATAGCCCTTTTACTAGTAAAAGGTCTAGACCTAGAAGCGGCATTAAACTTCCGCTTCTCCTCCGTGGCAATAGGATCCCGACACCTACTGGCAACGTGCCACGCCAAGTATGCGGACTGTTTGAGGCGCGCAGCGTCGGCACAGGCACTGTTGTACCAAGGCCGGCTACGGCGCCCCACCGGTATTGTAGTGTTGGGGATGAACAACTCCATCCCCAAAAGAACTACATCCCTGACGCAGTCCGCACAGGTGTCAGGATCATCGGAGAAGAAGCAAAACCGCTTCCATGGGAAGGACGCATAAAACTCGCGAAGTCCATCCCAATCTGCCGAGCCATACCGCCAGACCCTGCGAGACCCAGTCGCTGAAGGCTGACTGAGGTTCACCACAGGAACTGACGCGCGGATTAGGCAATGGTCAGATGACCCCAGAGGAGCATCGACCACCACCGTCCATCCATCCGGGTGTGTGGTCAGCAGAAGGTCCAGCAAAGAGGGCTCATGGCTGTCAATATCAGGGACACGGGTGGGCTGTGTCACCAATTGCGTTAAGCCATAAGCCAAGGCCATCTCGTAAACAGACCGACCCGGGAGGTCGGTGATCCGGGATCCCAACCACTCTTTATGGTGAGCGTTAAAGTCACCGAGGATCACCACCTCCGCGGATGGGTACTGCTCGAGAGCTCTGTCCGTCCCCACTTGGACGTTCTCGAATAATCGAGAAGACCCCGCATCACTGGCATGGGACCTGTAGAGGCATGCGTAGACACGGGTACGTCCCCCATGGTCAACGCAGAGCCATAGTATTGACAGGTCCCTATGCTCGAGGCCCCGAAGGCGGCGACAACATACATATATCACCCCTGATGAAGACGCACACCCCGGCCTTACGTAGGAATGAGTGCTCCAGTACGTAGCCGGGGTAGTTAAGGTACGATACATCATCAGGGGTAGATATTTGCGTCTCCGTTAAAAAGAGCAGGGCAGGCCGCGCCGTTTCAAGGTGGTGATGAACGGCGTCGAGATTGCTGTGTAGACCCCTGACATTACAGAAGTCCACTTTGAATGTGGATTTTTTCACCGCCGTAGAAAGCCTGCTTCTTTTGTTTTTGCCTTTCATATTGTGTTGGAGTGTATAAGGGTAGAGAGGGCTCTGGCGTTGCCAAGACGGTACCCGTAAAAGTGTGCGGATCGTAGTGCAAGGTGGCCGCGTGATCTCCGAGAGGATGAGGTGTGGAGCACGGAAGGGCCCCCGATGCCCCCCCGCGTGCAGACGGCAGGATCCACCCCAGTCTCCCACTCTGGCATGACGCCTGCACGACGGGATTTTCGCCGGTTGACGGGATAGCTTCCCGGGGAGGGAGTTTGAAAGAGAATCCCCGGGTTCAGGTCCCCAACTGACCGGCAGGCGGCCGACGGAACCGTTCCCATCGGGTCTCCCTGTACCCCATCCCAACCACCCTAAGCCCACGCAGCAGCCAAGACGTAGATTCCGCAAGTACGGGCAACGTTTGACCCGCCAGGCCCTGGGGAAAGGAAGGAACGGCTACCCAGCCCTTCCACCGGAACGCATTGCTGCTTGACGGTGGAAATAAGCTGGGCGGTGGTACCTACCCGACCGGGTTCAGCATTAAATGGAAAAAGAGCCAATTAACACTAAACCCTACCACCAGTAAATGTAAAGGGTCACCTTGACCTTGTTAGCCGTGTAAGTTTCCGTTGTACACGTTGCCCGCCCCCCACGAGGTCTGATGGTCGACTCGGGCGTAAGGTAGGATTTTGGAGGGCAAAATAAAAATAGGTTAAATAAAAATAAAAATAGGGGTTAAAGTTTGTGTGAAAATTCGTGATTTTTGAAGCTAGAATGATGAAACGACGCGAAGTGTATACGACTGTTACTATGTATAATATGTAACTATATATGTCTGTTATGCTTTCACGCCTAAATCATTTGACCGATGTAAACGATTTTTAATATGGACATAAATGGGACTCTGTGGAGTAAAATAGACTACGACTTATTTTCATTCTGACACAAACCCTGTAGTCTACGCGGACGGAGTCGCGGGAAAAAGCTAGTAATTTATATAAAAAAGAAATATATCCATTAAATATTAAATCTTTACATCTAAGTTATTAAAAATACTATAAAAGTGTATTTCACGGAGCTTAGACTAGTTATAATAAAACATAGCGTAGTAATACAACCTTATTGTAACTAAAACCTCAAGTTTCGTGTGGCGAACTTTAATGGCCCGGAAACTATTTTATAACAAAACTTTGTTCACATTTGCCTTCGTATTTGCTTGTGTTGAGAAGTTAGGTTAAATATTGATGACTTAAATTTATCGTGCATGTTTTAGACTAAAGGTGACGTAAAACATCATCAAAATACTTCCATAGATTAGAGAAAACATTAAAAACATATCCTTTTGAATATCTACTAAAAAGAAGGTGTTGATCCTTCTGTTGAACTTATTAATAACTAGCTGACCCGGCGAACTTCGTTCCGCCTAATAGCCTATTGTTTAATTATTATTTTTTGCCTTAGTTACTCCTTATTACAGCTATCTACCAGTGAAATTCCCGTTAAAATTGGTCCACCCGTTTCAGAGATTAGCCGGAACAAACAGACAGACAGACAAAAATTTTAAAAAACGTTATTTTAGTATATGTACCGTGTATATGCATTTATTAAAAAACGGTTATTTCAATATTACAAACAGACACTCAAATTTTATTTATTGTATGTATGTATAGAGTATAGATTACTAGTGGCTAATTTTAGTTTCGACTGGATGCAATGTTCTTCACTGAACACAATTCATTCGTCTCCCACCACCTCCATTCATTAATTAAATAGGTACGATTTCCGTATAATTAAAGAGCTTGCTCTTCATTCTGTAGTAACTACACCTATTATAAAGGTGGAAATCAGATGTAATTTTTTCAATTTTACCGGTAACTAACTCAATTTATTCATATGAAAATGGCGGCAAAAATTAATCTATACATCTATACAAATAAATAAAATTGGAGAGTCTGTTTGTAATTTTGAAATAACCGTTTTTTAATAAATGCATATGGATGTATACACGGTACATATACCAAAATAACGTTTTTTACAATTTTTGTCTGTCTATCTGTTTGTTCCGGCTAATCTCTGAAACGGGTGGACCAATTTTAACGGGACTTTCACTAGCAGATAGCTGATGTAATAAGGAGTATCAGCCGTAAGCAGAATTCGCCGGGTCAGCTAGTCATCCATATAAATATTCTCTTTTTCAATATACCATATTCTGTTACAGTTCAAAATACGTACTTGTTGTCTGAACATGCTGCCGAGGTTAGCAAGCGCTCTA
Source organism: Hemaris fuciformis (assembly GCA_907164795.1). Taxonomy (NCBI): domain Eukaryota; kingdom Metazoa; phylum Arthropoda; class Insecta; order Lepidoptera; family Sphingidae; genus Hemaris; species Hemaris fuciformis. The sequence continues at coordinate 3,732,163 of OU015455.1, read as the reverse complement.
GCCAACGCCATGGTCTGCTGTATGTGGACATTGTCATCCGCCGTTCCGTGGATGAGGAGCAGCATCTTGTCGTGAAGAGCAGACGCTTGCTTCGTAACGTCAGCGTCTGCGTACCCTCGGTAGTTGCCAGTTGCATTCGGGAAGCCCATGTATCGCTCCGCATACGCTGATGCTGATCACAAAACAATTATTTAAAGAGTATACATTATAACTGCCACAGATATTTCTCCATTTCAGAATTGATGATTATAAGTAATGCTATAAAATTTCAGATTTTATTGAAGATAGTAAGCCCTGGGAGTAAGTAAATTGATCGGAGTTTTATTGTGTTGCTACAGTTTGTACCGTTATGAAATGTATCGTTATGACATTTATCATGTAAAATTGAAACTGTTTATTGAAAAAAATATGCGATTCTATTAAAAAAAAAAGACATTTCGTGTTGCTGAGGGAGTTTCTTGCCGTTTCTTCTCCACAGCGATAACACGTTTCGAAGCGGCAATAGTTTAGTTTAAAATAGCTTAAAATTGACGATTCAAAAGAACTTGTAAACGTCTATTTGAATAAAGATAATTTGACTTTGACTTTGACTTTCTTTGAGGATAATAATAGCAGCACTAACAAATTACATATATGTATACTGATATGTGCCGTGCTGCCTAAAGGTTCCGTTTTCGATTTCCATGTCGGGAAAAATGTTTCCATGAGGATAGTCTAGGAAATAGCACTCTGGTAAGGTGCTTGACAAAATAGCCTCCATCTTCCCACATCCTACATTACAAATGTTGGTATAATTACATTATTTGACATTTGTTGGTTGCCCACTCGCTAAATGTCAAACCCAACAACAGTGCGAATGCTGACTTTATCTACTTCTTTAGGAATACAGGAAACAGAAATACAGACATCAAAGATATCTTTGATATCAAAAATACCAGCTTTCAACATTACTGCATACCGTAATAACGCCAGCGCACAATAGGCGTGATGGCGATGCCGCAGTGGAACACGTTGACTTTGCTGGCCAGCGCCAGGGTCGCGAGGAATCCGCCATGGGACTGGCCCCACACCGCCACCCGCCGCGCGTCGATGAAGTGCAGTGACTCTCGGAGATACCTTGGAGAGGAGACAATTTTTTATTTAGACAGTACAGGTAGCATACGCAGTGATGGCCTCCATCCAGGTTTAGGCGCGCGGTCGAGAATCTCGGCGATCGCAGGTTAAAACCCCAAGCACGCACCTCTGACTTTTCGAAGTTATGTGTGTATTCATAAATTAAATTATACTTTATATACTCAGTCTATCGTCATCCACTGCTGAACATAGGCCTCCCCAACTAAGCGCTAATCATCCCACTGCGGTCACAAACCCGCTTGTCAAGGGTGGTGATTATGGAAAATTCCCCCAAATGGCAACTGCCACAAATTTTACTTAAAATATATATATTTTTTTATTAAGATTCATGGCCAGTAGTAAAATGATAAAAATATATTAATGTGATGAAAACAAATATACTGAATTCATAGGAATAAAATCCAGATAGATGAAGAGTATGAAATTCTGAGCTCCTCGCTTTTAAGGCTACAAACAGAATTCTGGGAAGCCAGATTTTAGATTGCCACAAAGAATTCTCATTAAAATCGTGAGCTTGATTGAGCTGGGTGTCGTTTGATACTTGGTCAAGAGTAATTCGAGCGTCTGTGATGAGATTTCCCAATTTGCTTTAGTTGCGATTTTGGACTTGTGCTTTGAAATACTATCAAACTAAAATGATTATAATCTTGCCGAATTTTTTTTTTCTATATTCAAGTTGATAATTAATAAATTATGATACTTGAATGCTTGGTCAAAATGTGTGAAGCTGTTGGATGTTTATGTATATAAGTTTTATTTTTAAAGTGTGTTACAAGTATTTTTTCTTTGAATTTTTTTAAAGCACATTTAATTGTTTTTAAGTACCAGTAAAAAATAAAGACACCCAACATCGACACACAGTCCCGACTCGTATATTAACATTAAAGAAGATGTATCATTAACGACAAGAGACTTCGGCCTCGGAACTATTTATAGATCACACAAACAATTCTCATCGATCTCTTTTTTTACCAGCCATGCCACGATTGCTGCTTAAACTGTTTAAATTTAAACGAGCTGACTTTTTGGAAGCGTTATTTAGCTGACGTTAACTTCTTGGTTTCCTGACAAAATTACTCGGAATCGATCTTTTTTTAACCAACCGTACCACGAATGCTGACTTAACTGTTTATATTTAATTAGCTTTTAAGCCGACGTTAACTTCTTGTTTTCCTGACGAAATATTTGATACAACCCTTAGCCTAATTAGCAAGTTTACACAACAAGCCTGCTGACTTTCCTTAACAGGTTTTAAAGTTTTCAAGCCTACCGCTTACTTAGCACTCGACTTTAGTCTTAGTTGACATAATTACTTCAGTTTACCTAGCAAATATTCAAGGTTCTTTTGGTTTTAGCTGTGTGTATGGGTTTCGAACAATAAACTTGTTAGTAAGTTATTTCTAGGTCATGTATTAATTTTAATAGATCGACAGAGTTGTAGTCGGGTTAGTAAAAAAGCTAAAGGGGCAAGAGGGGTTGAATACATTTTTACAAAAAAAAAACTGATCATTCTTGAACACAGGACATCAGGCTGAAATAATTGCTTCATCCAGTGCGAGATAGTCATAATAACTTCCTACCAGTCGACACTATTCGGTCCCGCCCCACAATTAGATTCTAGTATGATCGCCGTCATGCCAATATAAAAAAGTACTCACTCGGCAACTTCCAACTGGTCCTGCAGCTCAACCGTCCCAAGTCTTCTATGCAGGGTGTGATGTGCTCCTAACCCTCTCCCACCAGCTCCCCTCGCGTCTACCGAAGCCACGACGGCCCCTGCACCAGCCGCGAGAGACCCCCAGTCTACTTCCCATTTTTCTGTCACCAGCTGCGAACCCGGAGTTCCATGGCTAAACAGAGAATTAGTCTGAAGAGTATTTAGAATTGGTGTTGTTGGTTCAAGTCTGGTAAAATATTTGGTTTTATTAATATAGTATGCAATGAAGAGGACGCATTAGACGGTTATATAGTAAGATTAATTGTCAAAATAATTACTGAATTAATTTGATGTTTAAATTCATGGCAGCTCTAGTTCAGGAGTCAATTGAATAAGTAGTACCTAGAATAGGAATTTCAGTCTTTCAAGTGAGAAGAGGAAACGAGAAGAAATATCACATATCTTAAACTTCCTAGTTGCAGAAGACCACAATGCTCCTGTCCTGGAAATTACTCAGCCAAGGTATATTAAAAGGAGATTTTACTTACACTTTTAACACTAATGGATACTTGGTGACCTCATCTTCTCTCAACCCTGGTGGCAGTAGCAGCCGAACCCTAGCAGCATGGCCACTGGATAATTGAACTGAGAACGTCCTTGGAGTAGGCAATGCTATAGCCGCCAACCTTTCCTGTAGAATGATTTACTTGTTAAACTTTGTTTCAATGATTATGCGAGACCTCAATGTCTTGGGGGAGAGAGTAGAAAAGTCTTACATCTAAATATTTACTTTTGCATTAGTCAGTCAAGGGGCCTGTGTGAGAAACATACAATTATATAACAATTTTTAGGTCATGTGGGGATTTCAAAAAATCGTTACCATCAGCGTGGATAAAGCTACGTCCTGCAACGGTATACAGCGAAATTGATATAATCTTTTAATATTGTTTGCTAAAATTACTCTTGTACCATGAAAACAGTTAGGAAGACAAAAAAATTGTAACCCAAATAATTTTAAAGCAGAAAGCCAATTTAATACAGGCACCAATTTGGTTCTGGAATTCGATCATTCGTAATTAGGTTTCTTTTGCAATTCGCCATTAATCGGAATAGTATTAATCTAAATGGAACAGACATTCCTATGCGACCTCGATGCATCGGCACTCAATGTATTTAGTAGCGTTTCTCTGTTTCATCAGAAGGAGTGGAGTCTTAGAGCACTCTGCATCTTAACTGTTTAAATTTCTTCATTCTAGCTTTTGTGTTTAGAATAGTAAATGAGAACTTTAGCTGATTACATTCCACGAGATTTATTTTGTTTGTTTCTAATTTTTTATTCTGAGTAATTACAAATTTTGGCTTCGTGCGAAAACATAGTGCAAAAGTTTAACAAACAAAATAACTGATTTTAGTATAATGTGTACGATAATATTTTGTTGTCACTACAATCAACTAGAAATAAACGTTTGTAGATGCGAGAACCTACAGTCTCAGCTGGCTTATTATCTATGCTACAAATAAGTATCAGTTTAGTAATATGGTTATTGGTAGGTGTCAGGTGGTTGGACGGGTTCAAACTGTATTGTAATTTTCTTTCTTCATCATCATCATCATCCGCCCATATACGTCCCACTGCTGGGCACGGGCCTCCTCTACAACTGAGAGGGTTTGGGCCTTAGTCCACCACGCTGGCCTAGTGCGGGTTGGCGGACTACACCCCTAAGAAATTCCTAAGAACTTTTAGGTGTGCAGGTTTTATCACGATGTTTTCCTTCACCGTTAAAGCAAGTGATGATTCATTGTGAATACACACATAACTTCGAAAAGTCAGAGGTGTGTGCCTGGGGTTTGAACCTGCGACCGCCGAAATTCTCGACCGCGCGCCTAAACCTCGAGGCCATCACTGCTTTTCTTTCTTAGTACTGGCTTATCTAGGATTTTTTTATATTTGAATCTAATACTACCACTAATAAATATTGTTAGTGGACAGGCAATTCATAAGTCACGGTCTATCAGCTATATAAGTATATACGATATACGAGTGTTCTCTATGAAAATTTCGGGAGTATAGTAAATAGTCTTTTATATGATAAAAATCAATGTCTCGCTGTTGAAATGGACTGATGTACGATAGATAACAGTCCAAGTGTACAAAAATGTTTCGGAAATTGTATTAGAAAAAAAACAAAGATTGTTAATTGGATAACCGGTATCGAGTAGGCGTGGTAATAGGGAAAAATCTTCATTCGTTTTTTTTCCCCCGTCACGAACGCTGAGGACTTTTCGTCTCAGTTCCGGTATCGTCACAAAGCATTTTCGTGTAACGGGAAACTGGGAATTTCCCTTTGGTGCTAACGAAGCACTTTGTACTTTGTTTGTTTGGAAATTGAAAAACAAAAATTCTAAAGATTCATTTGAAATTGTGTTAAATTCAAAATCATAAAAGCCAAGATATCACTGTCTCATAGATATATTGTCATTTTCAATTCTCATTGTCTTATAGATGCAGCTATATTTTTGCGTTATTTGATGATAAGTGATGGCCTCGAGGTTTAGGCGCGCGGTCGAGAATTTCGGCGGTCGCAGGTTCAAACAGGCACACACCTCTGACTTTTCGAAGTTATGTGTGTATTCACAATGAATTATCACTTGCTTTAACGGTGAAGGAAAACATCGTGATAAAACCTGCACACCTAAAAGTTCTTAGGAATTTCTTAGGTGTGTAGTCCGCCAACCCGCACTAGGCCAGCGTGGTGGACTAAGGCCTAAACCCTCTCAGTTGTAGAGGAGGCCCGTGCCCAGCAGTGGGACGTATTTGGGCTGATGATGATGATGATGATGATGGTAAGATATTCCTATTCGCCCGGATAAAGTGCAATGACCATTATAGTAATATGCCAGGATCAGTAAATTAGCATGAACATAATATGTCGACTGCTGAGGGAAGATTGCCATCAAATGCAATATCTCTATGCAGTGTCAGTATAAAAAGACTTACTTTTACTGCTGTGTTGTTCTCCAAGTGCATGAGCAGTCTGGGCTCCGGCAGAGCCGTTTTGTGAAGGCTTGACGTAGGCACCCCAGGACCCAGGCACTCGAGCACGAAGTACGCTGATGAGGAACTGAAGTGGGCTTCGTGGTACAAGCAAGGCACGTTCTGAGGCATGCCTTCTAGAGAAGATTTTTTTATTAAAACATCTCGAACTCTTGGACACCCCGTGGCGCAGTTGGCTAGACTCCAGCTTGCGAAACTAGAGACCGCGTGTTCGATTCCCGCACCGAGACAAATGTTTGTCTGATCCACGAATATTTGTTTCGGGTCTGGGTATTTGCGAGACCGAAAAGTCTCTCGTAGTTTCCGATACCCATGACACAGGACTTGTATCCTAGTGTGGGGTCAGAACTATGTATGTGACTGTTGGGTGTATTTATTTGTATTCTTCTGTTAGTTTGAAAATATCGTCTCCATCTCGTATCGATAGCTTGAATACTTGAGTATGTCGAATGGTGAAAAGGTATGAGGAAAAAAACGAGGCATGGTGCAATTTCACTTTTCACTTTGTATTACTGATGAATCACATGTGTTTAACACTGAATGGACCGCAAGTGCAAAGCAATATTCCGTCATTGAATCTGACAGCAGTCGATGCACCAAGCTGTCTTCTATGCAAAGAGGCACGAGACAGAACAGCTGCTTCTTTCATAGTGGAATTTAATCTAAAGTAGGGGTAGTAGGGTCATAAAATCTATAATAATGAGGATAGTTATGAAATAACTACCGGTGTACCTTCCACTAGTGTAAGTTGGCACTCCTCTGTTACCGACAGTACCAGCGAAAAGATTACCAGCTCTATTTAAAGAAGGGAATTATTGACTGCTCCGTGGTCCGGGTCGGTCGGTTCCGGATTCGATTCCCTGGTCTGGCAGTGTTATTGGGTTTTTCTATTTGTAAATTCTCAGTAGCAGCATGGAGTATGGAAATGGTCTAAAAAACGGCATTAGGTTCGCACCCTATTGCGTGGGACTGATACATATATACCTGGTGAAATGTGGATGCTTAAATGCACCTCTGCCTACCCCTTTGAGAAATACAGGCGTGAGGTTATGTATGTATGAGATCTTTAGGACATGACAATACTTGGGTTATTATCAATACGTTAACCCAATACAATTTCTGAAGCAAGGAAACCGCTTATTCGTGTGCTAATATTCCAATCCAATCCAATCCATCAGCCAATCGAAGTCCACTGCTGGACATAGGCCTCTCCCAATGACTTCCACAGGGACCTGTTGGAAGCAGCTTGCATCCAGCGACGTCCCGCGACCTTCACCAGGTCGTCCGACCATCTTGTCGGAGGACGTCCCACGCTGCGCTTTCCGGTACGTGGCCTCCACTCGAGAACTTTTTGGCCATTATATTCGTGTGCTAATATTGTATATATTTTATACAATACCTGGATGTCTCTTCTTCTTCTTCTTACTAGGAGAGGGTGAGGTGACTGGCAGCTCCTCATCCCAGTCGTTATCCCACGTGCTGTCTCCAGAAGATGCAAGGTTCCCGTAGTATTCAAGGTTAATTGACGGAGAGGGCTAAACAAACAAATGTGTTGAATCTTTTATAATATAATCAAAAAATAAATACATTATTCCTCCTAATTTTTCTATTTATTTAGTGAGACTCGAAGATTATATAGACTCAAAGATGGTAAGACTAAAGGTGACTGCAATAAGAAAGTCGTGAAGTGAAAATGAACGAAAATATAATTTGTATTGCTTAGGTAAATGGCCACACCTATCTGTAACATTAATTTTATACCTACTCGTATGTTAAAAAATGCTTTTACACCTAAAAGTATTTCTTTAACCAGAAAAGCACTATTACGAGGAAAGTTACACGTAAAAAAATTATGTATGGGCATTGGTCGTAAAGTTCCCGAAAAAGGATCCCTCGGGACTACGCTTGCATTTACTGCCACTGCGAATACGTACTCCCTTACGGCGTCTATTTCGATGTCTGTTTTTGGACTGTTTTTTTATTATGTGTCTTATGCGAACTTTTTAAATTCTGGAGTATTTTATTTATTTCAGCATCATCACGACATTTAAGACGTCCACTGCTGGACATAGGCCTCCCCGAAAGACTTGCAAAGCGCTTCTGGGGTGTAGGGGGCTCTAATACCACCTCAAGGGTCCAAGACAACTTCACCTACTCGCGGAGCCTCCTGCCGACTAGCGAACGAAGCTCTGGCGACCGATTCGATGGCGGTATAACCATTTTATTTGGCGTAGTCAACTGACTACTGACTGGTGACGTGCAGCAGCGTCATTAGTGCGAGACCCTACGCCCTGCGCTTGTCAACCCGCCTGCGAAGCGTGGCGAGTATTGGCATTGGACTTCAAAATTTAATTTATTTACTGATTCATTTGACTGCCTCGTGGTCTCACGGTACAAGTATGTGCCGTGCGATCTAGAGGTCCTGGGTTCGATTCCCGGGTCGGGCGGAGTGTTATTGGGTTTTTCTATTAGGACATTTTCGGTAACAGCACGGAGTCTGGAATTGTGCCCGAAAAACAGCAATAGGCTCGCCCCCTATTACGTGGGACTGATAAATACTTGGCGAAATGTGGGTGCAAAAATGCACCTCTGCCTACCCCTTCGGGGATTATAGGCGTGAGGTTATGTATGTATGTATGTAATTTATTTACCGAGAATATTTTTTATAAATAAAAGTGGAAAATACCTTTATGTAGCATATTTGATTGAGCTTATATTCATTTTTTTCTTTAAGAACACAGTATTGGGATATGAGCATCTACAAAACATAACGTAATGTTGTAATTACTTGAAAAGGCCCAAAATAGTATGGAAATCCCGTTCGAAAAATCAGCATATAGAATGCACGTACAAATGGCGGTCTTATTGCTTTAAGCGATCTCTTCCAACCAAGCATGAGGTGAACATAGCTGAATATTTTTTGGTGCATATAAATAAGTAATAATAATACCCATATAACAATACAATACGCATGACTACTGACCTGTGAGTTACAAGTGACGCAATAGGGTAGCTTCTGCGGGGAGCCTTGACGTGGAGCCTCCGACGACACTCGGTACAGGTGCTGCTGACCTGGCTTGCCTTCAGGGATGCCCAGATAATATCTATAAAGAAAATGAACATGTATATGCATCGTATTAAGTATCGGTACAGCAAGAGTTGGTCCACTTGACAAACAAAAGCAATTTGTTCATGATATGTACATGACATGCAAAAATACACGCATGTGCCAACGCTTGAGGCCCCGAAGGTGAAGGCAGATATACAGAGTGTATTCAGACCGTGATCGGAAACTAAGGCAGGTAATAGCTAAGGTGATTACAAAACCCCTGGCGTTAAAGAAAATCCCGACAAAAAAATATTGAAGTTTTCCTAACAACCTGCCTTAGTTTCCGACCACAGTCTGAATACACCCTGTTTTTGACGTTTTAAGTCTAATCATCATCATCATCATCAGCCCATACCCGTCCCACTGCTGGGCACGGGCCTCCTCTACCATTGAGAGGGTTTAGGCCTTAGTCCACCACGATGGCCTAGTGCGGGTTGGCGGACTACACACCTAAGAAATTCCTAAGAACTTTTAGATGTGCAGGTTTTATCGCGATGTTTTCCTTCACCGTTAAAGTAAGTGATAATTCATTGTGAATACACACATGACTTCGAAAAGTCAGAGGTGTGTGCCTGGGGTTTGAACCCGCGACCGCCGAGATTCTCGACCGCGCACCTAAACCTCGAGGCCATCACCAAGTCTAATACACATATGAAATAACTAATTTCGCAAAATGACGTAATCATTTTTGGCAATCTCATACATTTTTATCGCTTCAATCAGCGATTTTGCATGCAGAGTATTACTTTTTCGACACTCAAATTTAAACTTTCAGTGTTAAATGTTAAATAAATTTCTGTTCCACTAAGATTTAAAGCAAAGTTACTCAGAAGAATATCACTCGTTTTCCCTTTTGTTAAAAGTCCTTGAATTTAAAGTACAGTCTCCGGAATGAGTTTTAATGTGGAACTTTCAGAATGAATACTGATGGTCGGAGTGCTATATTAAAAATAAATATTAGCACAGAACATTTATAATTGAAACAGGAAAAAATCTTAAACAAAACTGGGTCAGTAGCATCGGGTTCGGTCGAAATGTTATATTTTATGGACCCGTCCCCGTTTAGGTTATTACAAATGCTGAAATTGTGCTTTTACGTCGACACTTTGACTTACAGCATGCTTTTATGCTTCAATTAATTTCTTCGTAAATAAAAATGTGTGTCTTTGGACAACAAAAAGTCCTCGTAAAAAATTTGGCAATTTTTTTTTTTTTTTTTTTTATACTGGCACGGCAAAGTGACCCCATTGCACCTGATGGTAAGCGCATAAATTACATAAATACAATTCTGCAAAATTTCACATTGCAGTAGTTAAATATTATGTATCATGCGGTTCATGATGGTAAAATAGGCTTTATATAAACAAAGAATAATCTAAGAATTTTATTGTTTTTATTTCATAAAAAGTATTTTATTTGACGTTTGTCGTAAGATCACGTGGTTAATTCTTTTGTTCATCAAGATATTATTACTACAGGATTTTTGGTAAATGGACTTTTAGGCTAAGATTTATTTCAGACCCTCTTACAGGAAGTCCATAACCAACAGCGGGGGCGTATATAATATATTTATCAAGCTTTTTTTCATAATGAGAAGAAAGCGCCTTTAGCTTCTCGTTCGATACCTTGGGGGAGGCCGAAAAGGGTATGTCGGGGTCTCCGGCCCGGCGCTCTGTCCAAATGTGGACTCCTCTGTGATGGAGGGACTCGAGGTGTCCCCCACTTGGACCAATTTTGGACGCCCATTAGGATTGAGCGTCCGTGACATTCACGAGGCCATGCGCTCCGCCGTCCATCTCGGCATCAATATGTACGAACATGTTCTGTAAAGGCGTAGCTCCCCGTAGTATGCCTGACAATCCCGAAACCCCCATTAACGAATTCTTACGCCACCAAACCATAGGGCTATATTAATTATATTGATCCAGCTATACTTACATATGTTGATTCACATGATCCCAAGCCAATAGCTTCACGACGTCGAAACTGCCGTACGTCAGGGACAGTGCTCTTGGTCCGTGGGCGTTCCTCTCGGTCCTAACTATGTGTCTGAACAGGCCAGCTGGACCATCCCTTACTGGAGCCAGGGTTACCAGCGCTCCTCCTCCCGCCGACCAGAGGGGGGCTGGGGCCGACTCCACCCAGCTCTCAGATCCTGATGTTATTCTGTATACCTGTTGGAGGAAAAATTAACATTTTTTAACCGGCTTTTTTAATTTAAAAATTCTTGGTTTTGGGAAATGTTCTTTGTGAATAGAAAAAAGTTCGCTTATTATTAAAAAAATACCAAATGTGGGATTATACACCTCTGTCTGCCACTACAATAGTTAGCGTAGTTGCGTAAATTATTAACTATTTCCGAACGAAATTGTGTCGAGGAAATAGTGAAGAGCATCTTCACTTTCTTCATGTTACGTCAACCTAGATAGAATTTATAATAGCTCCATCTAGCGGAAAATGTCCTAAGTATCTGTGGAATATTCTAGAAAGTTAAGGAATGCTTTAGAACTGCGCTCGTGCGAGGTAGACCGAGTACACTAGCATAAATAGGATGGACGAAGTTTCTCGAATGTTCCATACGGTTCACCCGATCACTACGCGGCATATAAAGCGGCTTCGGTTGGCGGAAAACACTTCTGTATAACTGATATGAAAATACTTCCAACGTCGAAGAATACCTCCGATTTCTGCGGAGTGAAATAGTTCACTAGTTTACACATACATATACTCAATCTTGTGTATACAAAAAGGTAGGCAGAGGTATATTTTTACATCCTTGTTTCGTTTGTTTTTGTAATGCGTGGCGAGCCTTCTGCTGATTTTGGGACACATTTACATGTTTGACAAATATATTATATATTACTTAAATCGACCTCTGGACTTTGCAAACGCACGCCACTCAATACTAGGAGGTATACGTAGCAGTTGATTATAAAATCAACGTATACTTGTCATGTGGGTATCATTAGCATCGTATCGTTATCGTTAGCAGTAGTGCTAGGTTCTAGACCTGTGTTACCACTATTAAAGCCCTCATTAAATTAGCTTACATACAAAATACAATTTTATAAGGTACGGACGGCACAGAGTTTTTTAGTAACAAATGTCGTAAATATGTCATATTATGTATGTAATATTAGTATTAAATACGTACCTCCTGACAGTGCCACATAGGGCTCTTGCATACAGACACAACGGACAGGTTCTGGGTTCTGGTCAGCCACACCACGCATACTTCCGTGAGAGACACCCACTGGGCGCTCGTGAAGTAATAATCGCTGTGGACAAAATTATATATATTAAAATAGAACCAACGACAATGTCCAGTAATTTTGGTCTGAAAATTTCAGAAAAAAATTATAATCTTGTAACAGCGCCATCTATTGGATTCAATTAAGTCTTAACCATCTAGGTACTCAAATGTACGTAAAATCATTGAGTTCTAAGCGCTTCAGCAGTTTTTGTGATAACTACTTTATTCAGTGAATTACACACACATACACAATTTAAAAAATACCTAAACGGGGTCAAGCCCCCAATGTAAAACCCTGAATCTGCCACCGTAAGCTGATATAAATTATTTAGCTAAAATTTTGCAATGTATCGGCTTGTTTGTTCGTGCGAACACTCTTAGTTCGGTGTAAGTAAACCCGAGCTGCGTGACTGTTTCCGCATCGACTATTTTATGGGATTCCCCTCGTTTATCTTGCTCCGTTTATGGCATTTGCTCGAATTTAGGTATATAGAGGGAGTCAGACCCCCTTGAAATCTTTAAAATATTGTGTTTTTGTTATATTTATGTTAGTTTAAATTGCACAATTTAATCGAATATTTTAGCAACATTTGTCAGAGAAAACATTTTTGGGATGATTATGGGTTACTAAGAAATAGTTATGTAATTTATTTTTTATACAAAATTATTATTATATTTTCATAATATAGGTATTTATTAATAATAATGATATTGCTCTCGCATCCGATGTCTAAATGACAAGTGATATACGCCGCTCATAGACATTCACATTTGCTAAAAACTTCAGTTGAACAAATACACCATATGCTAGGTATTTGATTCCGGCCACTTCGACAATTTTATAAAAATAATACTTTCTACACTTATTAGACGTAACATAAAAATATATTTCAATGTTTTTTTTTAAAGCGCAAAATTTAATAACTGAGCAGCTCAAGCTAAGTACACCCCTGCACCGGCTTATACTCACTTTGTATGTACAGGGTGCGCTTCCTAAGGGTGCCATTTAGCTAAGTCACGATCTTAACCCGAAGCTATTTTGTTTACGTCGTCGGTTCACATTATATTATGGTCTCGAAGCTGAAGCTAAGATAAACTTATGAGATGGCTTTCGGTTAAAGCTTAAAAGCGTGCGATGAAAGCACCTTACATAATGTTCGACTTTCCCGCGTCCTATATTTAAGTTGGCGACACAAAGATAGAAAACTATTGCTACTGGCATGATATATGACAGCTTAAAAAAAACAGGAATAAAATTAATAATTCATAAAAATTGCGTCGGTAATATCCACTCCAATTTAGGTATACGTTGCGTTGTAGAACTTATAGATCTCTGAAGAAATATGCGTGCATAAATCTACTCTCCGAGGAATACAGGCGTTAGGTTATGTATGTATTTATAATGCATCCTAAGTATAGATTTAATTGTTTTGTTCGAAGTATGAATAATACATCAACCAGGAATACTGATGGGAATAAAAGAAACGTTTTATATCCATTGATAGATAATAATGACTTAAATGCATAAGTGATAAATAAACGCAGCCCCGAGGGGCAGTTGGCTAGACACCAGCTTCTGAAACAAGGGGCAGTGGTTTCGATCCCCGCACCGAGACAAATGTTTGTGTGGTCCGCAAATATTTGTTTCGGGTGTGGGTATTTGTGAGACCGAAAAGTCTCTCGTAGTTTCTAATACCCAAGACACAAGACTTGTATCTTACTCTGGAGTCAGAGCTATGTATGTGACTGTTGGGTGTATTATTATTTATTTGTTAAAGTTACCAACCCTTCTTCCAGTATTTCTTTTGGTGGCGTCAGATGCCGTGTCCTTATGTGCTTGGGATCAGCGATGTCGGCTACAGTCAAGGTCACCGTCGGGTTGTTGGTTCCAGGTTTCGGGTAACGGACGCTTCTGATTTCGGGATACGTCTGTAACAAAATATATATTTGTAGATCAAATGTTAATCAAATAATTATAAAATCCCTCCCCCTCCCTTTAGACTTCCTCCTAGAAATATAAAATTACGTTACAAGTAGTATGCGACGTGTAATCTAAAGGTCTTGGGTTAGATTCTCGGGTCAGGGAAAGTGTTATTATGTATTCCATTATAAAGTTCTCGGTAGCAGCTTTGAGTTTGGAAAGAAGCCCGATACACGGCAATAGGTTCGTCCTCTATTACAAGAGACAAAAAAAACAAAATTAGCTAAAATGGGAGTGTAGAAATGTACCTCTGCCTACTCTTTCGTGAGATACAGGCGTGAGATTATGTAGGTATGAAGCGATTCATATTTAAAAATTCTTGAAAATATTTTTCTTTATTTCAATTTGAATTTAGTTGAAAATTTAGTTCAAAAATTTTAGGATTAAATAATTACTATAGATCTGCTAAAGAGCTGTGTGTTAAATATCTTAACAGGAAGGACCCGTGACCAGTAGTGGGAAGTGTATAGCTTGAAAATACAATTTAATTTTACATGCCTCGATTAATATAATATAGCTTCAATAAGCTTGGAGTCGTACACGCCATTAACCGTGCTCCAAGACAATTTATCCCGCAGTAAAATACTTTTATTCACCTTGTTATTACGAGTGAAAAGAAATTCAGTGATGAAATTCATACTTGGCTGTTTGGAAGGCTTCCATAAACTTTGAAAAAGGGAAAGTTTAAAAAAACAAATCAATTAGTAAAGTTTGTATTACTAAGACCTCTGCACAAGTTATGATTGTAAAGCGAAAAATAAATATTATTTTTAGTTTTTTTCTAATAAATGTCTTTATACATTCTAACTGCTTTCCCAATGGGGTACGCAAAGGTCAACATCGACAGCCACGTTTTGGCAGCTGTATTTTAAATCTTAGCCTTTGTGAGCCTATTGCCGTTTTTCGAGCACAATTTTAGACTTCGGTCTTCTGAGAATTTCCTAATATAACCCAGTAACCAGTAATTGAACCCCGGACTTTTTTATCACACTCATATATCACTAGACTAACACTTATAAATTTGACATTACCAAACCAAATTCTTTTAACATTTTTCCCACCTGGCTCTTTACACATATACCCAGAAAAATCCCTACAAGGTATTTTCAAGAAAGCTCCATACCTTGGCTGGCTCATCAGTGTCAAGGGCGGCTCCGTACCACGGGTACTTCTGTTCAAGAACGAGGCTGTCGTTGAACGTCGCGTAGAGGAGCATGTGACCGTCAGCCGACATCCAGAGCGCTGTTCTGGAGTTGAGGATTTCTTCTGCGAAAGAAAATAAAGATTAATTTAAATTAGAGTGCAGGCATTGAGGATTACTAAGAGGTCAAGGGTTCCAAACCCAGGCACACACCTGGCTATTCAATTCTATATCCCACCACACACCCGCCACTGTAACTCCTGTGCTCCAGGATCAACAACGGCACGCACAGTATTAACGCCGAGCGCTGAAGCTCAGCGGATCTGAGGGAACTTAATTTGTCATGATCCCGCAACGAAATTGATCAGAAATATGTGTTCAACATAATATGTGTATATTGTGTATTCGAGCAAAGTACCTATTCGAGTAAATACCATAATAAACCATATAAAGCTAAGATTTCCAATAAAAAAAGGTTTGTTTGTGAAGTTATCAAACTTACACTAGGCCAGTGTAATGGACTAAGATCTGATCTCTCCCGATATCAGAGGAGATTTGCGTTCAACACGCTAGGACGAAAATAAGCGCATATAAATAGATATTATAAGGATACCGGAGTGTGTTTCAAAGTCGATTTTACGATTTTCATCATCACCAGCCCATATACGTCCCACTGTTGGGCAAGAATTATTTGTGAATACACACATAACTTCGAAAAGTCAGAGGTGTGTGCCTGGGGTTTGAACCCGCAACCATCGAGATTCTCGACCGCGTGCCTAAACCGCGAGGCCATCACGACTCTCAGGCCATTCATTAAACGATTATAATCATTTAACAATTTTGTTTGTACGGAATTTTCATAGTGAAGTTCGGTCGGCCACATCTAACTTTTTCTCACTTTGGAAATTTTCTTATCCCTCAAATATTTCAAAAACTCCCGGTGCCTCAATAAAAACCATTCTTCACTTCTATACACAAATGAACACAGTTTTACCTAACAGTACAGTCGGACCACTGGGGCCTATAAATCCTGAGCGTTTAAAAAAGTAACGAAATTTGTTTTCCACCGAAAGTTTCGCAACGAGCTTTCGCTGCCGAAACTTTGTAAATATTCTATTTCCATCAAAGTAAAGAGATAGGGGCAGTAATTACGGAGTTATAGCTTTTGTTTGTTTTCGAGTCCTTTAACTAAGGGTATTTTACTTCGAGTTGCTAAGTACGTCGAGTTTGGGAGTCATATTTTATTTTAAAGTTCATTCTTCCCTCGATTTGTCTGTAAATTTCAAAATTGTTTTTTTATTTTTTTATTGTGAATTAAGAGAATAATTATCACAGTAACGGAAATTGATGTCAACCGTTTTTAATTGAAATATTTGAATGCGAATTGTGATTATTTATCTGAGTTTATTTAAAAATTGTATTCTCCTCATATTTGAATATGTCCTATCTGGGTAAAAAAAATCTGTTAGTGTAATGAAACAAAGAAGAAGTTAAAGTCGTGATGGCCTCGAGGTTTAGGCACGCGGTCGAGAATCTCGACGGTCGCGGCTTCAAACCTCAGGCAACCTCAGGCAGTTATGTGTGTATTCACAATGAATTATCACGTACTTTAACGGTGAAGGAAACCATCGTGATGAAACCTGCACAACTAAAAGTTCTTAGGAATTTCTTAGGTGTGTAGTCCGCCAACCCGCACTAGGCCAGCTAAGGCCTGAACCCTCTCAGTTGTAGAGGAGGCCCGTGCCCAGCAGTGGGACGTATATGGGCTGATGATGCAATGAAACAAAAGTCTTAAATGTTGAGTAATAAATACGTATACACAAATATCCCCCTCTTAATAAATTTCTATAAATAAAATTCTATTTTTTTTTATGAACGTTTCATAAATTACAGTAGCGGAACGGACATTTAAACTAACATTAGACTCAATATTCAACCAATTTCATTTTTAGAAATATCCGTGATATTTTATTCAGTAAAACAAATTTGTGCTTTCGACACGAAATATAGGATATAAAAATTAATAAAATCTGAATACGATATCGTTAAAAACAAAATTATACAAATGACAATGTCTTTAATCTCTAGCCGAGACAATGTCATAACCAAATGACCTGTATTTATACACATATCATAGACATCAGTCTAGTAGTATCGTATTTAGTCCATTCATCTCATAAATAAGCCTATGACGTCAACGCATGCATCCCACGGCCGGTGCAGCGAGTTGTCTTTGGTGCCAATTTAATATACAGGGGGTATGTCTATGGTAAGCGAATATGCTTTTAAGCCTAATAGATGATATATTGACTAACTAATAATTAAAGTAGAAACTCGATTATCCGACCCTCAGTTATACGGATTCAACCGACCAAAAACCGTGACCAATTAAAAAAAAACCTATAGGTAAGTCCAATTTACTCTCAGGTATGCAATCATGTTTATTTTTCAGAAAAAGAATCTCTTTAATAAACATAATATTATGTACTACATATGCACGAAACCCGCTTTTTTGATGACATGACATGACATTTGATTATCCGGATTTTCGAATACCCGAATGCCTAACGACAACAATATTAGTCCGGTTAATCCCGTTTCTACTGTAATTAGTTTATTTTTTATACTGGCACCACTTGATGCCCAGTGGAAATACATATTCATATCTAGCCACTCGATACCCTCATATCGGCCTGCTAATGTGCTGTGTGTGTCGTAGGATTTAGATGTTCCGGGTTCGAATCCCGGGTCGGGCAAAGTGGGAGCACGGAGTCCGGAAATGTGCCCGAAATACTGCAATAGGCTCGCCTCTTATTACATGGGCACACACCTAGCGAAATGTGGGTGCAGAAATGCACCTCTACCTTTCGAGGAATACAGGCGTGAGGTTATGTATATATGGATTATGTATGTATGACATTACGTGTTGCTAAAATATTTTCTTGCTCCGTTTCTTCCCAACTACAAGAGGTCGTTTCAAAGCGATGGTACAACTTTACTGGACGGTTTAAAAGACTGGTTTAAAAACTATTTTAATCAAGAATAGTCCGGTTTTAACTTTGTCAAGGAAAGAATATTCTGGGTTTATCTCGATTTTTTCTCGGTGTTTTGATGCCTATACAAAGTAAAATCGAATTCCGTATACAGGGTGGGTCTAAAAGCCTGTCAGTTGCAGTCAGCCATATATCTGAGATTACAGCACGGTCAATGCACAGCTATGCGTAGTAGGCAATACAGGGTGCGCTATATTACACATGTCTAATAGAAGACGGATCTGTTATGTAAGAACGATATCTCGGCTTATGTATACAGGTGGTTCATTATAGGTCACGCTGTCGTCTACAATGGGCCATACATCAAATAATATTGCCGCAATTTTACGGCCGATGCATCGAAATGCGCCTTGTTAAGTTATACAGGTTGTTTTATTGACCACATGGGTCTACAGATTTTAGAGTATTATCTAAGGGCAGTAATTTATGGCCTCGAAAAATCGGTGATGGCCTCGAGGTTTAGGGGCGCGGTCGAGAATTTCGGCGGTCGCAGGTTCAAACCCCAGGCACACACCTCTGACTTTTCGGAGTTATGTGTGTATTCACAATGAATTATCACTTGCTTTAACGGTGAAGGAAAACATCGTGATAAAACCTGCACACCAAAAAAAAAGTTCTTAGGAATTTCTTAGGTGTGTAGTCCGCCAACCCGCACTAGGCCAGCGTGGTGGACTAAGGCCTAAACCCTCTCAGTTGTAGAGGAGGCCCGTGCCCAGCAGTGGGACGTATTTGGGCTGATGATGTGTGATGTGAGTAATTTATGCGTGAGTGCGTGGTATTTATTGCGATGTATTTATACAGGATGCTGCCTTATAGGTCACACCGTCTACAGTAGACCATTTATCAATGCACGTCGGCGTATTTCACGGCCGGTGCACAATCATGCGTCAGTGCGTGGTGTTTTGTGCCAACCAGTGTACAGTATGATTTAAAAAATGGGCATGTATTTTAAATATTTTTCGAGCTGGGAGTTTATCGAGTGTGAATCTATGGAAAAGGCTTTAAAGTTTTTTTCCGCTTAGGGGCCGTGTATTAATCACGTGAGACTCGGAAGGGGGGGGGGGGGGGGGAAAAATCACGAAATATCACAAGGGGATAGGGCACCTGTATTGCCTACTACGCATAGCTGTGCATTGACCGTGCTATAACCTCAGATATATGGCTGTAGTAAGATATCACGCGTATTAATTTTTTTATCAAACGTGCGATTCCTAAACCGAAATGATGAACGATGGTGTTAAAAATGCTAAAAGAACATTACGTGATTAATGGACAGCCCCTTATATTGAATTAATCTAACATAAATTGAGATTCGAAGAATGACCAATAGAGGGCGAGGGCGACCTACATTGCTAGCAACATTATGACGTAATACTTTCATAAAACAGAGAAATATACCGTAAATGGGTTATTCGTATAAATTATATAAAATGATTCCTCAAAACGCATATTTCAGCGCAATAAATAAACTCAGTAAGCAATAAAATGCAGTAAGCTCCTCTCGTAAATCGGTGCCTCGGCGCAATTTCATGACGCAAAACCCTATCTTGAACATAATGGGGTAGCCTTTTCACAATAAAATCAACTAATTGCACTGTAAAAAGGATTTATTTTAAAAAATTAAAAGAATATACGAACACACTACATAGTAATGACCCGTGGCGATACTTCCAACACTACTTGAATCACAAGCCCTAAAGCGTAACACGTTAATTGTGTAATGTCTAGTTTATAATTGTTTATTGTGGGGTCAGGATATTCGCTTTTAAAAGTCAAATTGCGTTTGTTAGATAAAGATTTCACTAAAAGATTATTATTCGGAATTTTGTAAGGCAAGCTGGGCTTATGGACTTCTATGGAAGTACCGCCACTCGTTCTGACCCCCCACTAAGATACAAGTACTACGAGAGACTTTTCGGTCTCACAAACACCCAGACCCAAAACCAATATTTGTGGATCACACAAACGTTTGTCTCGGTGCGAGGATCGAATATGTCTTATACCTTTTTTTTTATGAAAAAAAATTCGTCAGATCCTGTTACACCAGGATCGACCGCAAACACAGAAATGACCTTAAGCGATGAAGCTGAGCGAGTCTTTATGTTGAAGAAAATAAATATAGGATACATAGATTATGCTAGACTTCCAACCACATGCAATGACATTCCTGTTTAAGACATTCACTAGATCACTTTCTGGATGACATCGATTATAGTCAATGGGTTATTTATGAATTAGATTGGCGTAACATTGAAAGGTATTTTAAAATAGAACGGTTTATTAAAATATGAGATCAATAAGTTGAAATATTGATGATTGTGGCGCAATGCACCAGAAATCGACTGTAAAAGGCCGAAGTTCAAATCTTATTGTGACACCTGTTGGTTGATCTACAAAAATTTCTTTTTTTGTCTTACAGAAAATCACAGTTTTAAGTCTTGAGAATATCCTACACAATACTAGTATTATAAATTTCAAAGTAATTATTTTTTACTGTTACATACATAATTCTGACCCCACATTAAGATACAAGTGTGTCGTGGGTATCAGTAACTACGGAGACTTTTCGGTCTCACAAACACGCAGACCCGAAACAAATATTTGTGGATCACACAAATATTTGTCTCGGTGCGGGGATCGAACCCGCGGCCTCTCGTTTCGCAAGCTGGTGTCTAGCCAACTGCACCACGGGGCTATCGAATAATTATAGATAATTATAGATAGCCAAGATTTTAAATAAAGCTATAAGCTACTTTTGAAATACATCACGCTGGTAAAAAAAAAAAA
The DNA here is from genome assembly GCA_907164795.1 of Hemaris fuciformis. Lineage (NCBI taxonomy): Eukaryota > Metazoa > Arthropoda > Insecta > Lepidoptera > Sphingidae > Hemaris > Hemaris fuciformis. Next base: position 3,710,993 of record OU015455.1, on the reverse strand, counting down.
AACTTTAATAAAGTTCATTGACCTGGAAACTGAACCTCCATGCTACAAATTAGCAGCTACTATTTACCTTTACAGTTTTGAAAATACATCTCAATTCGCTCCATGAAATACTTTCAATATTTTTATTACACTCAAAGTAAATATTGGCCTTTTCAAATCAACACAACGATTAAAACATGAAATGAAAAGCACAGTACGAAAACACGGCGATATTTTCATAAATAGTTGGTATTTTTACTGGAGTATTGGTCACGCACCAAGGGACGGTTGAGTACAGCCGGGCGCTGAGTTATTTACAATATAACAAATGTGCGATTGGTTTGGTGGGTGCAGATTGGACGATAGGAGATTGCCAGTTCGAATCCGTAAAACATATTTTATTTATTTTATTTGGGAAATACACAGAAAAATCACAATCAAAAATATAAAATAAAAATATAAAACACAATCCAAAACAATTTCTACTTATAGGTTATAGGTATTTCTGACTTTTCAAACTTGCGAGTGTTATATTTAGTAAATTGTTCTCTTGTTGTGAAAAAAAATATATAAATCTCAATTTCTGATATGGACATCACAGACGAAGCTTTATTTATAACTCAACCTGGAAACCGAAAATCTAGAGGGGAAGAGTCATATCTGGATATATACACCACGAGGCAGCTGATTTTTTTATGAACATATTTTTTATAAGTTTATTCCCGATTAAAAAACACGAGCACACTGTACCGCTGCATCTAATAATATTGTCCCAGCGCGGGATGGCGCGCACACGCGCCGGTCGTTCACACGGCTCGTCTCATCTCGCCTATATGTTACACGCATTTACATCAATATATTATTAACACGGCTAAACAGTAATTGCGGGGTATTGAATTATTAAATAGTTATAAACGCTTGTATAAAGGAGTAAGAAGTGTGTTACTGTATGGTTTATCAGTTGTTTATCCGTTGGTGACCGTTTTTATGAAATATTTACAGATACAGGGCTGCATATAAAATTATGGAAAAAACAAAAAAATATTTTTTCCCGGGTCCCCGGGTCGGGCAAAGTGTTATTGGGTTTTTCCATTAGGAAATTCTCAGTAGCAGCACGGAGTCTGGAAATGTGCCCGAAAAACGGCAATAGGCTCGCCCCCTATTACGTGGGACTGATACATATCAGGCGAAATGTGGGTGTAGAAATGCACCTCTGCTTACCCCTTCGGGGAATACAGGCGTGAGTTTATGTATGTATGTCTTTGCTCGACTCGCGAATCGAATCCGTGATGACTACATGGTACGGCATACACTTGTTGTTGACAAACAAGTTAATAAAAAAATAAATCATATTTTTGTAGCTTGGAAAAAAGGAATGTAATTTGTCAACATTGGTAGAAATATTAAACGTCATGTAGTGACTCATTCTTTAGTGTTGAGTTTTTGCATCAACCTGCGCGTCCAGTTTTGAACAAGCTGCAGGTACAGATTATTTTATAAAAATATATATTCATATAGCATACAAATATACTACGGCATATTTAGTAACTGAAAATTAACTATTACAAATGTCTATTATCAGTCGACATAATTATGATGACTGGAAAGACACTGGCGAGTTTTACATGTCGTTTTTCATAGTCCCATTTAATCTTTCGGCTGAGGAATTTTTTGCCCTGGCCTAAATAACATTTAAAAAAAGCTCATAATTTTACTAAGCCCCGTAGTAATAATAGATAGTGAAATACGGATTTACCGCATCTGAATTATTAACCTGTTAGCTAGCGGACAAGGATTGCGGTGTCGGATGTCCGCATTAGGATTTGTCCTTCCTCCTTGGATTACGGATATAGGGAAGGGAATGAGTAACAGAAGTAAAAATGGTAATGTGAATTACTTTCATAAAATTTATTAATATACTAGCTTTTGCTCGCGACTCCGTCCGCGTAGACTACAGGGTTGGGATCAGAAAGAAAATAGTAGTCTATTTTACTCCACAGAGTCCCATTTATGTCCATACCAAAAAATCATTCAAATCGGTCAAAAAGACGTGAAACGTGTGCCGCCGCGCACCGGCCGGCCGGCGCCTTGTACATCATTGCGCGCTTGATCATTTTTTCGCTGCGGTGTTATTTTAAAACTGCGATATCTTCTAAGATACTCATTGAAATCAAATGATGTAAAGGGCAAATTTCATTTAAATTACATACTTGTGATGAATAACGTATTTATTTGGATAAGGTTTAATATCATCTTTATAAAAACACATTCACAAATAATGCTTTATTTTAGAACAAATTTGGTTAGCATAAAAAAGGTTATGAAATGAATAAAAAAGGTATAGTGAGCCAACCTTAAAAGATAGACATATGCTGTCGCGGACTTTTTTTTAGAACTTTTAAAGGGGAACAATTCTGTCATACATTATTTTAGCAAAACTTTAACCGTTTCCGCAGCTTATGCAGCGGAAGCTCTCAAAAGAAAAAAAACCCCCGATCTAAAAACATTTTTTATTGGTGCTTCGCTCGCATTGGCTTTAGCGTGATGTTATATAGCCCATAGCCTTCCTCAATAAATGGGCTATCTAACACTGAAAGAATTTTTCAAATCGGACCAGAAGTTCCTGAGATTAGCGCGTTCAACCAAACAAACAAACAAACAAACTCTTCAGCTTTATATATTAGTATAGATATAATGAAACATCAGTCGAATTACGAAAATAGAAGACATTTTTTGTATATTTTTATTATAATTAAATTAGAAATACTCGTATCTATTTGTCTCGCCATGGTATTTATCTTTGGTATCTAATTAGTTGTACCTGCGAGAGAAATTAGTGTTCATCTTCCGATTTTAATGTCTAGAATTAGAGTCTCAAGAAGAGATGTAATTTGCAGCATACAAAGATGCATTGAGCCATTGAGATTCAGGCGTCATTAGGAGTGTTATTTTTAATTAACACCAAAGCATTAATTTTAATACGTTTTATTTCATCAGCATTATCACCATCATCCTCATCAATGTCGTTGTCGTCGTCATCATCATCATCGGCCCATAATCATTCCGCTGCTGGGCGCGGGCCTCTTCTATAACGTCGAGGGCTTACGCTTTAGTCTACCACGCTGGCCTAGTGCGCGTTGGCGGACTACACATTTAAGAGATTCCTAAGAACTTTTAGCACCTGCAGCTCTGACGATGTTTTATTTTTATTTGAACCCAAGAGTTCTCTTTAGCAATTATGCAAGTAAAAGCTAAAAGATTTACATGGAGCTGAATTCTGCAATAATTTCGCACCACACTTGCCAGTTTTAACTAAAACCGTTCATTTGCATGGGTAGTGTGTTATTTCAACGTGTTTTCCCCCCCCAGCCCTCATTACTCTGGTTCAAAGAACACAGTCGACATAAAAAGTTACGACTCCGTAAAGGTGACGAAAAACATCAGGTACTTTTTAAGATCAGACAAGTTTGTGATTTGGTATATTTAAGGTACACAGATCATCATTTTCTATTACAAATTATCATATAATTTATTTTTATTATTATTATTATATTAAGTAGTGATGGCCTCGAAGTTTAGACGCGCGGTCGAGAATCTTGGCGGTCACAGGTTCAAACCCCAGGCACTCCTCTGACAAAAGTCATCATGTGTTATGTGTGTATTCGCAATGAATTATCACTTACTTTAACGGTGAAGGAAAACATCGTGATGAAACCTTCACATCTAAATTCTTGCAAATTTCTTAGGTGTGTAGTCCGCCAGCCCGCACTAGGCCAGCGTGGGAGACTAAGGCCTAACTCCACTCAATGGTAGTGGAGGCCCGCGCCCAGCAGTGGGACGTATATGGGCTTAACATGATAATGATAAATAATATTTTGTTTTTGTTCCTTTGTTTTAATTGCTTGTACGCCTACCTAGCGTCCGTTTCTCACTTGGTCCCTTCATTCAATACCGTGCAAGCGGAATTGCAGCATGTAGCTACATGCTGCATTCATCTGAATGAAGGGATCATTGTTGGCTGTGTAAGTTATTTCATCTCCTTACTATTTTTAAAGTAATAAACAATAAATATTTTTTCTTTCTTTCTTCTTCTATACAGTATTGTTAAGTGCTTGTTAATTGTTTTCCAGCGGATGCCGAAATGTTTAGAATTCTGATGAAAATCCACATAAAAATGATATATAATTTATTATGTTGCAATTTATTTATTGCAATTTTTTTGACTGCCTCGTGGTCTCGCGGTACAAGTATGTGCCGCGCAATCTAGAGGTCCTGGGTTCGATTCCCGGGTCGGGCAAAGTGTTATTGGGTTTTTCCATTAGGAAATTCTCGGTAACAGCACGGAGTCCGGAAATGTGCCCGAAAAACGGCAATAGGCTCGCCCCCTGTTACGTGGGACTGATACATACTTGGCGAAATGTGGGTGCGGAAATGCACCTCTGCCTACCCCTTCGGGGAATACAGGCGTGAGTTTATGTTAGTTGCAATTTAATGCTTATATCACGTGGAATATATGGATATGATTACCGGGTCGAGGAAATTCTTAATAGCATCAAGGAGTCCAATTAGGTGTCTGAGTAACGTGAATATTTTCGCCTGGGCGAGCGAAATGCATATTCGCAAGGTGGCTGGCAGCGGATGGATGAGGAGGGCCGAAGATCGAGCCCAGTGGCGTGCCTATGTCCAGCAGTGGACGTAAGAAAGGCTGCTGATGATGATGATGATGAGTGAAATGCACCTCTGTCTACTATTTAGAGGCTACAAGCGTGAGTGTTTTGTATGTTGAGATTAAGGTCGAAACATAATGAAATATGACTGATCTACATTCAACTTGTGTTGCTAACTGTACCGTAAAAGGTCACTGGTTCACTCGTGTTGCATACACATTCGGCTACCCCTGCGCCCGCATTGTTCCTCTTGATGAGCACCCGCTATTCATTGTATACACGGTGAAAAAATACACATCCGAAACAATGCAATTGCACCGCCTATATATAGAGGCGGTTAACATATGTAGTAGACTTTTAATTGTTAATCTGATGTATCAGGTAAGGTAGATAAGTAATGTAGTTTTTTAGGAAGCTTTGACGGTATAAAAAAATTTTTATAGAAAAAAAAATTAGGTTGATTTTACGCTCGATTATATTGCTTAGAAATCAAAACACAGCTGATTAAACGTGGTTGTTTACACTTGTCATCGTCATCATCATCATCATCAGTCTATTTACGTCCCACTGCTGGGCACGGGCCATCTCTACAACTGAGAGGGTATAGGCCTTAATCCACCATGCTGGCCTAGTGCGGGTTGGCGGACTACAAACCTAAGAAATTCCTAAGAACTTTTAGGTGGGCAGGTTTCATCATGATGTTTTCCTTCACCGTTAAAGTACGTGATAATTCTTTCTGAATACAAACATAACTTCGAAATGTCAGAGGTGTGTGCCTGGAACTTGAACCTGCGACCGTCGAGATTCTCGATCGATGCCTAAACCTCGAGGCGCCATCACGACTAATACACATGTACTTGTACGTTTTTACCTATACCCTAGGTAATACAAGCGTTAGTAAATATTTATAAGCTACCAAGGAAATTTCTTTTTCACAGCCGATTCGAAAGGTCTACCAAAATACATAGATAAAGATATTCCTATCCTTCATAAGCATATTTCTTTAAAATTCATATTCCGCATTTCATCTGGCCTTTTTCCAGAGATGAAGTGAAAACCGTGTATAAGGTGATGTATTCGCGAAATATTCAAAACATTACGATATTTCATGAAATTCTAGCGGAGTTCCCGCATCCATATGAATGCGGACGTGGAGATATGCAGTTGAGCGATGTGCATTTTCTTGAGCGATGAAAGCGTAAAATAAGCGCTCGACTTGCATTTTGCGCTTATTCCGCTCAAATGAGCTGAGTGCGTTCGAAGATTTTCGATCGAGATTGTAGTACTTGGCTACTTATATTTAAGGATATGGATGTCAAATAGTTTGTCTCGTTGTTACTGAGATGCAAGTGTGCGCTATTGATACGAGGTCTAGGGTACAATTCCCGGGACGAGGAAATGTTATTGGTTTCTCATATTAGGAGTATGGAAGTGTGCCAAATGGCAATAAGTTCGCCTGTTACGTGCGTCTTAGAAAATGTATAACGTGCTCTTGGGTGTAGAAAGAACCTAAGCTTATCACATCAAGGATTAAAGAGTGAATTAGTGTGTATCAGTGACTTCCATAGAAGCCCAAAAGCGTTACATGTAAATTGTGTAATGTCTAGTTTATAATTGGTTATTGTGAGGTCTTTATTTATTAAATTTCTTTTGTTAAATTAAGATTTAAAGCTTAAAGATTATTATTCTGAACTTTAAAAGGCAAACCGGGCTTTTGGGCTTCTATGGAAGTACCGCCACTGGTGTGTATATGTATATGTACAGTGGTGAGGTTAGAGTTATACAATTATCACAAACTACGCAAAATTTAATAAAAAATAGTCACCCCAAATATTTGGTAACGCAAAGAAAACTCAAAAAATAACTTTTGCCTTCCCTTCGAAAAGGACCGATTCTGGAATATTCCGAAGAATAGTCGAAGATGAAAAGATGAGGAAAATCTAAAGTGGGCATGTCAAAGTATTCCCCTCACTGTATTAGCTAACGAAGTGTCCCGAACCGTTTGTGTATGACAGATCTACAATTACATCCAAATTGAGGCAATTTGTTGTAAAAACATCTCGCGTTTCTGTATCTTTGTTATTTTTGCCATCTTTTATTTAATGGAGTTGTTTTGAAGGGACTTTGTTATTTTCTATTCGCTTTATTGGGTGATGTAAAGAATTATTGAACTTTAAATAGATTTTAGAGGTGATGATTTGGCTATTTTATAAATAAGATAGTAAGTTTTTAGTCAACTTACTGCTGAAATAATTAATCAATGCATACATGATATGCATTTACGTCTGTAACCCCCAAAGGGGTAGGTAAAGGTGTATTTCTGCACCCAAGTTTGATTAATTGTGTTTACAGTCCCAAGTAATAGGTGCGAACTCCGAACTGCTACTGAGAATTTCCTAATCCAAGAATCTAATAACACATACACGGATATCCAACTCTGACCCTCTCAATCATACTCCAGTACAAAACCCATTTACCCCATCATAATACCCGGATACCCCATCATAATACCCAGTTACCCCATCATTTTTCAAAGGAGGCGGCCAAGCGCTCCATTATAAATGTGGCGTGCAATTTCACAGAGGAACGATCATTTTATTCAGTTAAGGCGTTGTTAATGCGCTTCTCAACCAGTCTCTTTATCTTGATGAGTGTTGGGCACCACGAGTCCCGGAAAATCCTGGACATTACTCCCGGAATGTGTCCGGGATTGGGACGGTAATATATCCACTTTAGAATCCTTTGAATAATGAATGTGGCGATAGTTTTAAGTAAGCGTTGATATTAAACTAGCAGTGGCCAAGTTTCGTCTGGAGGTAATTTTATAAAAAGGTAGCCAAAGATTCGAATGTCCCATTTATGAACTAAATAAAAAAAAATGATTCAACGGTATAACCGTGAAACGTAACTTTGTACATAATTACTTTTGCATTTATAATATTACTATAGAAGAAAATATTTTTTGTGTGGGTAAAGGGTAAATTACCGCAATACGAATAATTCACATGTCACAATCCTTAAGTAGTATTAAAAACCATTTATGGTTTGGTGAAAGTAATAATACTGAGTTAAATGAAAGGAGTCATCATCATCAGCTCATATACGTCCCACTGCAGGGCACGAGCCTCCTCTACAACTGAGAGGGTTTAGGCCTTAGTCTACCACGCTGACCTAGTGCGGGTTGGCGGACTACACACCTAAGAAATTCCTAAGAACTTTTAGGTGTGCAGGTTTTATCACGATGTTTTCCTTCACCGTTAAAGCAAGTGATAATTCATTGTGAATACACGCATAACTTCGAAAAGTCAGAGGTGTGTGCCTGGGGTTTGAACCTGCGACCGCCGAAATTCTCGACCGCGCACCTAAACCTCGAGGCCATCACTGCTATAATGAAAGGAGTGTCTACTGCTAACCTGCATTAGGCCGGCGTGGTGGACGCCCGTGTTCAGCCGTGGTATGTACTATATATTACACATGGGCAGTGAAAATACTGTTTTGCTCTTTACACTGAATTTACGTACTACCCATCAATAACCATTTTAGGACGGTGATCGTTAGTAAGTGCACCATGTTATCTTTGCGCTTTTTGTAAGGAAATAAATAATTTTGAAATTTTGTAAAGGAAGTAAATGCCTCCAAAAATCTTATCCTTAAGTTTGATGTAATATGCTAATCTTGTTCTAGTACAATCAGAATTTATGAATACATACATACATACATAAACTCACGCCTGTATTCCCCGAAGGGGTAGGCAGAGGTGCATTTCTGCACCCACATTTCGCCAAGTATGTATCAGTCCCACGTAATAGGGGGCGAGCCTATTGCCGTTTTTCGGGCGCATTTCCAGACTCCGTGCTGCTACTGAGAATTTCCTAATGGAAAAACCCAATAGCACTTTGCCCGACCCGGGAATGGAACCCAGGACCTCTAGATTGCACGGCACATACTTGTGACGCGAGACCACGAGGCAGTCACGTCAGTCAGTCAACTCAATTTATTAGACTGTGGCGATTCTACAGTTTTCATAAATAATATCCCCCCTATTGTAAGTGCCGGCTTTATTCGCGCCAAATCTCTAAGGTTTAACTATTCGCCTTCTCAGCACTACAATGGTTTGTTTTATTGCTCTTTTACATTGTTTATAATGCTTATTAAAATTTGGTTCGCGATTCATGGCGCGTCTCAACATTACTGAAATTAATGAAATCAGATGAACATGAAGTAATGGAACGGGATAAAAAAGCGTGATGAGTAATGACGTAATAAAATAGGCGTAATAAGTAAATATTACATTAATTTAATATTTTAGAAGCAGTATATTGTTTAGGTTGAAAGAACCCAAATATTAACTGCAAAAGCTTATTGCAACATATGTATATTATCTTTATTTAAATCTAGTTACCTAGAAGTATATAATTTACAATTTAAATACACAATTTAAAAAATACTAAATTTGGACGAAATAAATTATTGCGAATCAGCCACTTATGCCAATACGCCATACGCCGTACGGTTGAAATATATAAAACCATATTATCTTAATAACAATGAGAAGCATCTCAAATTCCATTGAAAACATAATTCAAAATTAAAAAATTCAAATTTCCTCTACAATTATAAAATATGCAATAAGACATACAATTCATTTTGAAATGTAAGTGCCTGAAATAAAAAGTGATTTTAGGAACAGGATCATTACATTCCGCCATTTCGGAACGCTTGCAAAAAAGCAAATAAAAATAAATTACATGTACCTACATTCAAATTGCATTGCTCCAGTAAATGTAATCTGAACACTAATACCAAAGGTAGGCACTGATACCTAAAGTTTTACACCCCAGCTACCCTACCGCGACTACCTAATCTCGACACCTGCAAATTCTGTAGCAGAAGTTGGAGCTACTAAAAAATTCAATTTTCTCAAACAGCGGAACGTTTTTCGATTATTATTTCTTTTTTTTGCAAAACTTTATTTCAATTATTCCGAATCGCAATCTTTAGCATATTGAAAATGAGGGGGAGTCGGATAATTTCGGATAATTTCTCAAACAGCGGAACGTTTTTCGATTATTATTTCTTTTTTTTGCAAAACTTTATTACAATTATTCCGAATCGCAATCCTTAGCATATTGAAAATGAGGGGGAGTCGGATAAATATCCCTTGTAGGGCCGCACTCAACGCACTCGCGGGGGATCAAAAGGTTATTTGATGTCAATGCGAAGGCGAGAGTTTTAGCATAATCTACCGACACGATAAATATCAAAGTCGTGATGGCCGAGGTTTAGGGACGCGATCAAGAATCTCGACGGTCGCGGGTTTAAGCCTCAGGCACACACCTCTGACTTTTCGAAGTTATGTGTGTATTCACAACGAATTATCACGTTCTTTAACGGTGAAGGAAAACATTGTGATGAAACCTGCATACCTAAAAGTTCTTATGAATTTCTTAGGTGTGTAGTCCGTCAACCCGCACTAGGCCAGCGTGGTGGACTAAGGCCTTAACCCCATGATATGTCTAAAGTGTGTTATTTTAATAATTTCTGAAATCGTGTATATTTTTCGACAGCCTCGAGGCGCAGTTGGCTGTATTAGATCCTCGCACCGAGACAAATGTTTGTGTAATTCACAGACAGATATTTGTTTCGGATCTGGGTGTTTGTGAGATCGAAAAAGTCTCTCGTAGTTTCTGATACCCACGACACAGGAATTGCCTTCTAGTGTGGGGTCATTAGTATGTATGTGACTGTTGGAAGTATTTTTTTATTATTGCATTGAAAAGTTCATAAAAGGAATTTTTCATCGAATTAAAATATATTAAAAAATCTGTTTTAAACTTTGGCCTCAGATTACCTCGTTAGTCCCGTGACATAAAATATATGGCTCAAGAGGTGACGGGTTTCAGTTCCTCATAAAATTTTATTGGGTGTTGAAAATTTGCAATAGGCTCTACCCTTATTACGCGAGACCTACACCGTAGTTAGCCGTGTATGTAGAAATACATATCTGTGTCTCTGCCCACTCTTTTTGGGTTGAAGAGGTCATAAAGTCATGTATTTATTTATAGCTCGTATTGAAAGTGGAAGAAAACATGACGAGAATAACTTTGTTTCTGAAACTTCTGGAATAATTTTTGAGTAGTTAATCTTAATAATAAATTTCAATAATATAGGTATTTATGTTAATTATTATTATTATTAGACATGAATTTACCCCCGCAAAAATCCCAAGTCAGTCCCCAACCACCACGACACGCAAAGGAGAATTAAAATTGACTGTGTAAACGTTTCGATTCGCTTTCCCAATTCCTTTTGTAGATATTTGTCGGATTGAACGTGTGTCAAAATAAAGTGTCGGCGCGTTAAGCTCCGTTTTGAAGGCTTTGATCTGATCGATTTTCAATCAGGAACACATTACACGCTGCTGTTAATAAACATGCTTTCTTTGTAACCTTGTTTGTTGTTTTTTATTTGTCCTTGTAGTCATAAAAAGTAGAAACTAATGATACTTTTGGTTTTTCACGCTAAGATGTAGTATATTGAAGTCGTGATGGCCTCGGGGTTTAGGCGCGCAGTCGAGAATCTCAGCGGTCGAGGGTTCAAACCCCAGGCACATACATCTGACTTTTCAAAGTTATGCGTGTATTCACAATAAAAACTTACTTTAACAGCGATGAAAAAAACGTGATGTAACCTGCACACCTCATCACTATGGACCAGTATTTGAGACGACTAAAACGTCATCATATCCTAGAGCTAGAAGACCGGCAGTAGCTCTGTGTAGCAAATGAGTTGATGCTTCTAATGGGAAGCCACTCTGCATGACAACATCACGGAACATATTTGCTCATAGCCCTAGGGCTGATTGCAAATACTAATGAAAACAAGAAAAAAAAACCTGCACACCTAAAAGTTCTTAGGAATTTCTTAGGTATGTAGTCCGCCAACCCGCACTAGGCCAGCGTGGTGGACAAAGGCCTAAACCCTCTCAGTTAGAGAGGAGGCCCGTGCCCAGCAGTGGTTTATGGGCTGATGATGATGATGTAGTATATTGTTGTGATCTACATAGTATGTTACCATTCCTCCGAATGTTTGGGTATTTTAAAAAAGAATTTCGGGTACCAGATACCTGCGTAATAAGAATAGAATTTAATGTGGCTCAGGACGGTATGCTTATAGGCCCGCAACTCCGTTTGCAAAGCTTTGGACATCAAAATAAATGTTTTTTCCCATTTTAGACAGAATTTGTATGAGTTCCTCTCCTATTAATTACTCGTATAAGAATATAGGCTGCAGTCTTCCGCGATAAATAGACATTTTAACACAAATTATTTTTTCATTCGAACTCGTTGTTATTAGCGCGAGGAAACAACCAAACAAACTCATCTCCTTTACAATAAAAGTATAGATTTCACCAATAAAAAAAAACTGAAATATCTAGACATTAATATGACGGTACATATTATAGATTCAAATTAATTCCAGCTTACTCACAACAGTTTTTTTATTATTGTTTATGGTAAATCTACGTATATCGGTTATGATTTATCGACTCCCCGACATTGATGGATGCTACTTACTCGCGCGTACACCACACGCATGCGCCAGATTACATTAACAATATAAATAAACATAGAATAATTTATTACAAAGATAATAATTTATTTTATGATATCAATTATAAGTAAATCATTTATAACGTTTGGTGTTGCAGTGATATTCATGACGTCTAATTCAACTATAAGCTAATAACACACATTTATATACTGGCGTTTGAGGCCTACTTCGCCCAGGCAAAATAAAAATAGCAATATCATCTGAATTTTTAAAATGGTATAGGCGTGAAAGACAGACAAAATTACTTCGTATATATTACTGTAGATTTAATTACAGAAACACTGTCTGACAGGTATGCCAAGAGTATCTCTGGGCTCATTCAATAATGTCAGTGAAACATAGCAATGTCTTGTACACTGTCTCACTTGACAGTTTGACAGCTATTCTAATCAACTGTGTTTAAGAGACAGTGGATCCTTTTTTTTAGCCCTAACACACCCGCCACTGTAGCTCCTGTGCTCTAGGATCATCAGCAGCACGCATAGTATTGACACCAAGCACTGAAGATCAGCGAATCTAAGAGAACCTAAATTGCTATGATCTCGCAACGAAATTAATCAGAAAAAAAGATATAGACATGAGGAGTTGGAAACAAAAGACTTGTCCACTATAAATTACTTGCATACCCTCAAGCCTGTATCTTGTTGAAGTATTTTCGCACTCAATTTTCTTTAGTTATTTTATCCCACATAAAAGGGTTCAGAGTTTTTGCCTACCTTATAGATTTTTCGACTACCTTTCTGAAACCCTTGATGGCAGAGGTATTTACCCATTTTTAACCAGCTGTAGTCCCACGTAATAGGGGTGAGTTTTAGCCATTTTGGGCAGATTCGAAGACTCCGTACTAATTCTACTTTGAAAATCTACACACTGCTCTACCCAATATAAAATCCGAAATCTCTCGATCACACACCACGCCATATATATAGAGGTAGAAACTTACCTTCATACAGCCAATCCGGGACTCCGTTGTAAATAGTCCCCGGTATCCCTGTGTCAGTAACTCTGTAGCCAGTTGATGATCGTGGAGCTGGTCGGTAGTAAATATCGTAGTCTTTGATGGTGATGAGTCCATGGCCTTTAGGAGTCCACGCGGCGAGGAGTAAGTACGGGCCTTCGGTGATGACGCCTCCGATGTCGTCTGGTAGAGGGGTGAGGGGGTATGACTCTCTGTGAACAAAAGATTTTTGTTGAAGATTAGGGGTGAATCGAATTTTTTTATTATAGTAAAAAAAAAAAAAAAGGTTTTGAAAATAAATATATAATCAGGCAAAGGCTCTATGTTCTGTATGAAAATATAATTCAATTTACAAGTAATTCTTAAAAACGATAAGTAAACAGTCAAAATTTCTATAATTTTTCTAATAAAGCACCTAAAGTATTTATTTATACTTAAATCAATGATAGGGAGTTTATAGTCAGTTTGATTTTATTATGAAAACTATTTTATTTTGAATTATAACACTATTGTATTATGAGTACGATAACACACAATGGATAACAATCAAATATTATATGTATTAATCTGACGACAATCCCAAATAGATGTAAATTTTATGAAATGGAATAACAAAACATTCTGATTTGATATAGTGATCATAGAACAAAATAGAACTATAATAGACTAAACAATAGAACAATACCATAAAACATCAGATTCTAAAACAAATTGCGGTAGTTGCGATGTAAATATGTGAAACATTAAACAATGCTACGGGTGTCGTAGAGGGTACCCCGCTATGAGGCTACTTAGCTACACGGCTACGGCGCTACGGAATGGATCGTTACTTGTTTTTTATTCAACAATGAACCGAATGAAAGTGGCCGCTATGAGAACAATGTCTCGCTTCTCTTTTGCCGTTTTGTATCTTCAAGTTGTTTACATTGTTAGAGTAGACAGAAGGAATTGGGAGAGTTGTTTATTCTTCTCTATTTTTGAAGGCAACTGATATATTGAAGACATTAAAAGTATCGTAGAGAAATACATATTTTGGTTGTTAGACAATTAAATAATTCTTTTACATATAGACTAAATCATGTGGTATGGGTATTTAACCTCATACATAGTTCTGTGCTAAAAAAATAATTTTTCGGAAAGGTTTGAATAAACAAAAGTTGATATAGCGGATTCAAACCCCAGGAACAACACACAACACATCTCTGACTTTTCGAAGCTGCACAAATGCACTGCTGTATGCACAAAGAATTATCACGTTCTTTAACGGTGAAGAAAAACATGTTGATTGGTTGGTTCACAACGGTGAACCTGCACACCTAAAAGTTCTTAGGTAATGCACTAGGCCAGCGTGGTGGACTAAGGCCTAAACCCTCGCAGTTGTAGAGGAGGCCCGTGCCCAGCAGTGGGACGTACATATATAGCTGATGATGATGATGTATACCTAATACGTAAATGTTTTAACATAGTATAGATCGTATGAAAGAAATATTCGGATAAAAAAAATCGAAATAATATATTCAAATTACAAAATAAACTGGAAATCCATTAATATATTTAGTAACAATGAATTTACGAATTGGAACACAGCTTTCAACTTTTTCTTTCATACATTACGCCTACATAAAACATTTTGTTCGGAATTTAAAAAGGTGGACTGTGGGTCTTAATTGAATGACCGAGGGATATTTTCCAAAAATTTCACCAAACAAATACAACGAACTTTTGTTTTTAATTAAATCACACAGTCGGTTTTGTTCTGAAAACGAATGAGAAAGATGTAAAAATTGATCTATCATTGTACCGCTCACAATTTTTGTATGTTTTTTTTTACCAGATTTTTCAATCATGAAATGAATTTCGCCATCATCATCAACTCATATACTTCCTAGTACTGAGTACTGGCCTTTTCTATAACTGAGAGCGATTAGGCCTCAGTCCACCACGCTGGACTAGTGCTGATTGGCGGACTACACACCTAAGAAATCCGTAAGAACTTTTAGGTGTGCAGGTTTTCTCGCGATGTTTTCCTTCACCGTTAACGTACGTGATAATTCATCGGGAATACAGACATAAATTACAAATTTTAGGGAGGTGTGCCTGGAGTTTGAATCCGCGACCATTGAGATTATCGACAGCGCGCCTTAACCCCAAGGCCATTACTATTTTAATGGTAATACTTTTAATTTTATTGGACTAGAAAATTAATAGATTTAATATGAGTTTTAGGAATAACATACATACATACATAAACTCACGCCTGTATTCCCAAAAGGGGTAAGCAGAGGTGCATTTCTGCACCCACATTTCGCCAGGTATGTATCAGTCCCACGTAATAGGGGGCGAGCCTATTGCCGTTTTTCGGGCACATTTCCAGACTCCGTGCTGTTACTGAGAATTTCCTAATGGAAAAACCCAATAACACTTTGCCCGACCCGGGAATCGAACCCAGGACCTCTAGATCCCACGGCACATACTTGTACCGCGAGACCAAAAGGCAGTCGGTTTTAGGAATAAATATGTCAGTAAATAGAAGGTTTTCCTATAATACTTCTCATGACTGTAATGACTTAGTCTAACCCAATGAAAAACGCCAGCCAATAAGAATCTTGTAGTAAACATAATATAATTCTTTGGAATATATCCAAAAATTCCAGTACTTTTTGAAGTAACCCGCATCTAGTGAGTTCCTAGTATTTTTGTGAAATCATTCGTCTATTTTGTTATTTGGCTTTTCTCCGCGACTTAACGTGCTTAGAATGCAGACTTAGGTAAATTTATTTTTCGATACTCTGTCGAGAGATTTAAATTATTCAGGAATAAAATGGACCCTATAAACATTTCAAGGCATTTATCAACCTGCGTACCAAAACTCACAAAACTAGTTCAGCTTTTTAGCTGTGAACATGTACCAAACAACCTCATTTAAAAATTTATAATAGTTTTTAATCTAAGACGTTGCCTCAAGAGTCAAATTAGTAGAACTTCTTTCGCGAAAATAATTCATTTACCTTCCAAAGTTTTATAGAAGGATTGCATTTCTCCAGTTATTAGATGATTTTTTGATACCCCTTCAAAATTGCGTAATTTCCTGGGACGGGTGTAACAAGAAATATTCAATTTCGTCACTTAATACCTTTCCCGGCGTGAAAATGAAATGATTGATAACGCCGAGGCCGATAAAGCTACCTTTTGGAATATTATTTACGTGTTTTATTTTTTAATTGTAATGTAGTAAAGTTAAGCAGTGATGGCCTCGAGGTTTAGGCGCGCGGTCGAGAATCTCGACGGTCGCAGGTTCAAACCCCAGGCACACACCTCTGACTTTTCGAAGTTATGTGTGTATTCACAATGAATTATCACTTGCTTTAATGGTGAAGGAAAACATCGTGATGAAACCTGCACACCTACAAAAAAAAAAGTTCTTAGGAATTTCTTAGGTGTGTAGTCCGCCAACCCGCACTAGGCCAGCGTGGTGGACTAAGGCCTAAACCCTCTCATTTGTAGAGGAGGCCCGTGCCCAGCAGTGGGACGTATTTGGGCTGATGATGATGATGATGTAGTAAAGTTATGAATCATCAATAATTTATCAATTGGAAATAACTATATCGAATAATGGCGTGCCATAGGTGGCAACTAATTCCAGCAGTGAACGTGAAGAGACTGTTGATGATGATGATAATATCGAATTATAAGACCTTAACATAAAAAAACGCAATAGCATGAGTAGCATAACCTTGTACGTCATTCCATACATCGATTCTGTAACATTTTTTGTAACTTCACAATTTTTAACCGACTTCAAAAAAAGGAGGAGGTTATCAATTCGTCTGTATTTTTATTTTTTTATTTTTTTATGTTTGTTACCTCAGAACTTTTGACTGTGTGGACCGATTTTGATGATTCTTTTTTTAATTGAAAGCTGATGCTTCCAGATTGGTCCCATTTAAATTTGGTCCAGTTGTGATAACAGCTTCCATTAGAAAACCACAAAAATCTTAAATTTTCACCAATGTGCGTGACAAATCGACGAATAACTCAATATCATGCCAACCGATTTTGATGATTCTTTTTTTAAGTGAAAGCTGGTGCTTCCAGTTTGGTCCCATTTGAATTTGGTCTAGTTGTGACAATAGCTTCCATTAGAAAACCACAAAAATCTTAAATTTTCACCAATGTGCGTGACAAATCGACGAATAACTTAATATCATGCCAACCGATTTTGATGAATCCTTTTTATTATTGGTTAGAATGTACTTCTAGGGTCATTTCATGAGAGTTTGGTTAAGTTCTAATTATGGGATCCATGACAAAGTAACGGAACTCTTCAATTCTTAGCAGAAAACTAACGATACTCGGCCGAATCTTTATAGGCTATCCGGATATTTGAGTCACCTACCGTAACCTCTTTATGGTCAAGTAATTGTCCTAGTCAAATATAATATAATGTCAATGGAACTCGTTAACGGCGTACAGTATGGATGCGATTTGTGGCCGAATTTCTAACTGTCTTGAATCAAATTGTAATGCGCTTACGTTTGTTGCTGCATTGCAACATGAAGCAAACGATCTAATTGCATTACTTAAGGTGTATTAAATGTGTGAAGCGGTGGTAACCGAGTGTGTGGTAGAAACATTTGCGTATTGTTGATGAGTTTTATAACCATATAATAGACTGGTGGTAGCGGAGTGGCAAAGTAACCGATTTGCAACGCATGATGTTGCAGGTTCGATCCCGGGTGTGGCTTCACTAAAAATTAAAAAATAAACAAAAATTTTAACAAAACAAAAACCGCCTTCAAAAAAACCTATTCCAAAACAAATTAAAATGCACTAAAAAGTAAAAAAATAATTGCGTTTCTTCTATTACTTAATTATAATCAACTTACTATTTCTCTACATCAATATATAGGTACGATCTATGTGTTTACGACGCAAGAAGCTAGGTAGGTTCTTCTATATCTATCCACTTCAAATCTAACTCAACACATACCTATGAATAACAAACAATGATTAAAATATATTTTAATGTTCTCCTATGTAAAATTAAATGAAAAATATTAGACTACTTAAAAGTCAATCAAATTATTACGATAATATAATGTAGTTTTAATTATTGTTATTTTTGGAGGCGGTGTCAGCCAAGGAAATACTACAATGTGCATACCTAGCATCACAGTTGTAGTGGAGGCCCGTGTTCAGCAGTGGGACGTATATGGGCTGATGATGATGAATAATAATACGAGAATCCTACCTTGGCTGACACCGCCTCCAAGAATAACAATAATTAAAACTACATTATATTATCGTAATAATTTGATTGACTTTTAAGTAGTCTAATATTTTTCATTTAATTTTACATAGGAGAACATTAAAAAATATTTTAATCATTGTTTGTTATTCATAGGTATGTGTTGAGTTAGATTTGAAGTGGATAGATATAGAAGAACCTACCTAGCTTCTTGCGTCGTAAACACATAGATCGTACCTATATATTGATGTAGAGAAATAGTAAGTTGATTATAATTAAGTAATAGAAGAAACGCAATTATTTTTTTACTTTTTAGTGCATTTTAATTTGTTTTGGAATAGGTTTTTTTGAAGGCGGTTTTTGTTTTGTTAAAATTTTTACTCGACATATTCCCGCCCCTTCGTGTTAATTTATAATTTTGTATTAAAACACAGAGCATGTTCTGAAAATTATTCAGCTTACGAAATGACGGTAATAAAATTAAAATGAAACTTGCACCTGCTAACATTCGGGATGAAGGTCATTTTACGAACCTATTCGATTTTATGCTCGCCTGGTACTCTATATACGGCCGTATGGGGCGCTTTTCAACATTGGCGTAAAATATAATTAGGTAATTGACTATATTATTAATTAATTTTGTTAATATAATCCCAATTGTATTGGCATAAAACTGCATAGTATTTGTTTGGTTAGGCATTCATAATATTTGTCCATATAGCGATCAAAAAGAGTAAAAATATGGACCAAAGACTTCCAAAACCATACAAATAAAAACACTGATATTAAGGCGTTATGTCGTGAGAACATCTTGGCGGTCGCGGGTTTTAATTTTAGATCTGTAATTTTAAGAAATTCTATATGCATTCTTAATGAATTATCACGCAATTTGACGGTAAAGGAAAATAGCAACAACTAAGCGTTGTCCAGCGCACTAAGGTCTAACCCTTCTCATTTTTAAAGAAGATCCAAGCGCAGAAATTGTATGAGCTGATAATGAGATGTTAAAATATCGGTCACTTAAACACACAAAACGTATGAACAACAAGGTAACCCAGACTAGGCCAGCGTGGTGGAATTAGGCCCAACTTCTCTCAGTTGTAGAGGAGGCTCGTGACCACCACTAGGAGTTACATATATGGACTGATTTAGACAGATGAAAAAGGCAATTTATACTCACTAAATGAAAAATACATAACAATTAAATACACGATGAAAACAATGTCTTTATTTCTGTTAGCCATTAAATGTCATTAGTTTTGTTAGTGACACTGTTATGTTCGCTACAGTAGTTTGTGAAGCAATTAAAAGTTATCAAATGCACATATACAACTCGAAGTAACTTTCAAATAGTGTGGGACTGACATGCGAGCGTTATTTCAGTTTTGCTATTAATTACTATGTTTATTAACTGTCTAACGATAATATTATATAATATATATGTTATATAAGTAGTAGAGTAGGTGTAGTTAGTTTTAACTGCTGTTACAGCATAATGTTAATATTAGTGTAACATTAATACCGCGGGGCATATTTGGTTCATTTCATCATCAACCCATATACGTCCCACTGCTGGGCACGGGCCTCCTCTACTACCGAGAGGGTTTAGGTCTTAGTCCACCACGCTGGCCTAGTGCGGGTTGGCGGACTACACACCTAAGATATTCCTAAGAACTATTAGGTGTGCAGGTTTCCTCACGATGTTTTCCTTCACCGTAAAGTACGTGATGATTCATTGTTAGTTCATTTGAAGACAATCAATACCTACGGGACATAGTTCTCATATAATTTGGACTGACTTTCAACGGTGACTTTAAGTATAACCCGCAAAAATTTATACATGAAGAAGCATACAAACACACAGGCACACACTGATACTTAACTCAGCTACAGAATATATTTACAATGAATTTACAATTATCAGTCCATATATAATATATAGGTTTAATATTCTCTACCATTGTGAGGACTTAGGTCTTAGTCCACCACTGGCCTAGTGCGGGTTGGCGGATTACACACCTGAGAAATTTCTAAGAACTTTTAAAATGTGCAGGTTTCCTCACGATGTTATCCTTAACCATTCAAATACGTGATAATTCATTGTGAACACACACATAGCTTCGTGAAGTCAGAGTGTGCCTGGGGTTCGCGTGAGTATACATTATATCAATAAATATTTTGAAGCGTAGCGAAAAAAATATTTATATAACAGACCCGAAATATAAAAACCAAAATATGCCCAAGAATATGCACACGCACACACTCACACACACAAACAGACGTGTACGAACAGATGACTTCAGCAGTTGCGGAAAGTGTTATAAATAAATTAAATCTAACACATTGAACAATGAATGAAACATACAATTCATAAGCAACTTCACGGCAAAGTGACTCCACTATACCTGATGGTAAGCACAGTGGAGTCCACGGCAAAGTGACTCCACTGTACCTGATGGTAAGCACAGTGGAGTCCAGAAAAATAATACCGACCAGCGAGAAACGATGGTCACCCGCTGGTCGACACAATCATGCCGGCCCGCACAAATGCTTCTTCACGCTTCGCTTAAAGGATCCAGGATCATAGGAAGGAGGGAACACAGTGCTGCAATAAATTGGTATATGTATTCCTGTATTCAGACCGTGATCGGAAACTAAGACAGATAATAGCTGCGGTAATTATAAACACCGTGACATTAAGGAAAATACCGACAAAAAACCACATCCATTTAATATCTATTATTGTTAGGAAAATGTCAATTTTTTATTTGCGTCTGGATTTTTGTAACGCCAATGGGTTTGTAATCACCGGTGCTATTACCTGCCTTAGTTTCCGATCATGGTCTGAATACACCCTGTATAAAATTTACTAACGGTAAATCTTGATTAAACAAAACAGGTTCAAATAGCCAATATTACATTACGACCGTTTCAATAGCCGTACCCAACCGAAATATATCTAAAAAGCTTAACTCCAGCCCTTTGTGTTGGGGTCACGTTACAAAAGGCAGTATAGATAATTTATACAAATTGCACAAAGAGCCACTGGACCGCAACTTGGGCCGAGTTGGAATCAAATCCCAACAAATTAATCTATTGTAGTTGGCAACTCATTGTGTAGTTTGTCGGATAATTGATGGGCTGATGGCGCCTAGTTTTGGTGTTGGAAGCGCCATTCAAGTTGAGTCGACAGTTATAACTTTCGCCTTGGGCCTTTTGTTGAGATAAAAGTAGGTCTGTTTGGAAACGTTGATTAGTGCTAATCAGTGGCGGTATTTCCAAAGCCCAAAAGCCCAAGTTTGCCTTACAAAATTCCGAATAATAATCTTAAAGCTTTAAATCTTTATTTATCAAAAGCAATTTGACAATACACTGAACCTACAATAAATTATTATAAACTAGATATTAAACAAATTACATGTAACTCTTTTGGGCTTCTATGGGAGTACCGCCACTGGTGCTAATTAATATCAGCCCATGAACCCACTGAGCATAGGACTCGTTTACAACTGGAAGAAGTTAGGCCGTAATCCACCACGCTGGGCTAGTGCGGATTAGCGGACTACACACCTAAGAAATTCCTAAGAAGTCTTAGGTGTGCAGGTTTCCTCACGATGTTTTGCTTAACCTTTAATTGCGTGCAAATTCATTACGAGTACTCGCATAATTTCGAGAAGTCAGAGTTGTGGGATTTGAGCTTGCAACCACCGAGATTATGTATCAACAACGCGCCTTATACTCGAAACTATCACGACTCTGCAGCATTCATAGTAGTGTTACCAGGCTTAAAATTCCAAATAATTTATTGTTATGCTTTTCCATGCAAATATTTTTTCGTTTTTATTCGACACTCTGTTTCGTATGCACTGCACTAAAAATTATGCCATTGCGTAACATTAAAAAAAATAAACTTTTGTTTCGGAACACTCGTTTCGGCTAATGCATTTTAACAGCAAATTTATGTGAGAATCTAAATAGTAACTGTAGAGTAGTTCCTTTATTGTTTACTAGCTTTATCGGCTCACTAGCTCGTTAGCCTCCATTCCCATAAAAAAAACTAGCGGTGGAATATAACTAACTCTGGTGTAATAAAAAAAAAAAACCGTGTCTTCTCTAAAGTTTCATCTGTCTCCATAATCTATCTATATCGAACGTCCGTGGCGCAGCCCCGTCACCCAGTTGGTTAGCGACCAGCTTGCGAAACGAAAGGCCGCGGGTTCGATCCCCGCACCGAAACAAATGTTTTTGTGATTCACAAATATTTGTTACGAGTCTGGGTGTTTGTGAGCCCGAAAAGTCTCTCAAAGTTTCCAATACCAGAACTATGTATGTGACTGTTGCGTGTATTTATTTAATGATAATCAATATATCTACGAGTACATCGTTCCAATGATTTAGGCGTGAAAGCGTATAGACAGTCATACAGGGTTACTTTTGCTTTATAAAAAAATAAGATATAATCATCATCATCATCAGCTCATGTCCCACTGCTGGGCATGGGCCTCCTTGACAATTGAGAGGGTTTAGGCCTTAGTCCACCACGCTGGCCTAGTACGGATTGGCGGACGGCGATTAAAAATATAAGATATAGCTTGATGTTGTGTAACAATGTACATAAAAGCATTTACACACAATTTAATTACACAAACAACTTAACAGTAAAAACTGGCACAAAATAATTCGCTGAAACTTTTTCTTCAGTGACCTTCAGATGGGGTTCTGTTGGCGGTCATTAGGGCCGGAATAGCCTTTGTTAATTTACTTAAATAATTAATTACTCCACAAACAATATGCACAGTTTAGCCTGAAGGGGTAGAATTGTACGTTTCTGACACGCCACGCCAAAACATTTGTACGCAGCTCTCGTTTTTGGGTAATTTCCAATCCAATCCAATCCATCAGCCAATCGAAGTCCACTGCTGGACATAGGCCTCTCCCAATGACTTCCACAGGGACCTGTTGGAAGCAGCCTGCATCCAGCGACGTCCCGCGACCTTCACCAGGTCGTCTGACCATCTTGTCGGAGGACGTCCCACGCTGCGCTTTCCGGTACGTGGCCTCCACTCGAGAACTTTTTGACCCCATCGGCCATCAGTTCTCCGCGCTATGTGCCCGGCCCATTGCCACTTCAACTTGCTAATCCGCTGGGCTATGTCGGTTACTTTAGTTCTCCTACGGATCTCCTCATTTCTGATTCGATCTCGTAGGGAAACCCCGAGCATAGCCCTCTCCATAGCTCGTTGAGTGACTCTGAGCCGTCTAATGAGGCCCATAGTGAGAGGCCACGTCTCAGTGCCGTATGTCATCACTGGTAACACACAACTATCGAAGACTTTCGTCTTCAGGCACTGAGGTATTTTGGACGAGAAGACGTCGCGTAGTTTCCCGAACGCTGCCCAACCGAGTTGGATTCGACGATTGACCTCTTTCTCGAAGTTGGACCTGCCTAACCGGACCACTTGTCCCAAATAGACATATTCGTCTACAACTTCGAGAGTCGGGCCCCCAACTGCGATCGGGGTGGGCACAACATGGACATTCGACATGATCTTCGTCTTGTCCATGTTCATTTTAAGACCCACCTGTTGAGAGACTCGATTGAGGTCTTCGAGCATAGTGCTAAGGTCTTCCAGCGATTCTGCCAAGACTACAATATCGTCGGCAAACCGAAGGTGTGTGATATACTCGCCGTTGATGTTGATGCCGAATCCTTTCCACTGCAAGAGCTTGAAGGCATTTTCCAGCGCGGCAGTGAACAGTTTCGGAGATATAACATCTCCCTGTCTCACGCCTCTCCGTAGTGGAATAGCCTTCGTGCTCTGATCTTGTACTCGGACCGACATGGTGGCGTTTCTGTATATGCTTTCCAACACCTCGATGTACCGACAGTCAATGTGGCACCGCTGGAGAGACTCTAGCACAGCCCAGGTCTCGATCGAATCAAAGGCTTTCTCATAGTCCACAAACGCTAAACAAAGCGGCAAGTTATATTCCTCGGTTTTTTGTATAACTTGCCGAAGCGTATGGATGTGGTCTATGGTGCTAAAGCCTTTTCGGAAACCGGCTTGTTCGGGAGGCTGGAAGTCATCAAACCTGCGTTCGAGACGATTTGTGATGACCCTCGAAAACAACTTATAGACATGGCTCAGGAGCGAGATGGGCCTGTAATTCTTCAGCAAAGTGTTATCACCTTTTTTGAAGAACAGTACCACCACGCTCCTGCTCCATGCCTCTGGCGTTGAGCCCTCGAGGAGAACGGAATTGAAGAGCCTCTGAAGGACTTTAAGTACCGGCGTTCCGCCCGTTTTCAGAAGCTCTGAAGTGATTCCGTCCTCGCCCGGCGCCTTGTTGTTCTTAAGTTGCTTCAGGGCCATCTCAATCTCACATAGGCTGATGTCCGGGATATCATCACTGAAGTGGCGGATCAACTCGGCTCTCGGGTCTTCGGCCGAGCTAACAGTCGGTTCGGCAACCGAGGTGTAAAGCTGTCCGTAGAACCTCTCGATCTCCCTTAACACCTCTGCCCTCGTCGACACTACGCTGCCGCCCTCCGTCTTCAGCCTAGACAACTGTCTTTGCCCAATAGACAAGTCTCTTGCAAACACTTTGGAGCCTCCGTTCCGCTCAATTGTCTCTTTAATGCTCACAGTATTGTGAGCCCGGACATCGTGTCGCAAGGACTTCCAGATCCGTCTATTGAGCTGACGATATGCTTCGGCGTCCTCGGAAGACTGCAGCGCCATAGATCGACGTTCGGCCATGAGGTCAAGAGTGTGGATCGAGAGTTTTTGAGGTCTATCTCTACGGCGAGGTCTAAAATGCTTAGATCCCACCGTATGGACAGCTTCTACCAAACCGCTGTTTAACTCGTCCACTGCAAGGTTTTCTTCTAGGCAATCAAAGCGATTTCGAAGCTCGAGTTGAAAGCTCTCGGGGTTTTGGATATGGGCGCGAGTAGGTCGGAGCGTAGACTTCATCATGCGACGCCTTTCTAGCTGGACGTTGATATTCAATGAGCCTCTAACCATTCGGTGATCACTGCCGGTTTTTACCCTGTTGATCACAGAGACATCACTGAATATCCGTCTATTCATCGTCAAGATGAAATCTATCTCATTTCTCGTAGAACCGTCAGGACTCAGCCAGGTCCATTTCCTGTGAGGCGGCTTCTGGAAAAAAGAGTTCATCGCGAAGAGTCCCTCTTTCTCCAGAAAGTCGGCCAGCCTCTGACCCCTGAGGTTCCGTTGCCCATGTCCAAATTGCCCCACTTTCAACTCTGCATCGCTTCTCTTGCCCAACTTTGCGTTGAAGTCTCCCATAACAACATTGAAGTAGGTTTTGGAAGTATGTATGGCCCGACTTATGTCCTCATACATCTCCTCTACTTCTTCATCTGGGTGTGTCGAGGTCGGCGCGTATACCTGTATGACCTTCAACGAATATCTTTTCGATATTCTGAGTATAAGGTACACTACCCTGCTCGACTTTGGGTTAATTTGGGTAATTTAGCACGTACTAAAACATTTTATTTAAATTTGTTTCACTTAAATTAAGTTTGGTATTTGTGGCATGTGGCGACGCTTTTGTATGCCAGGTTGTATTAAAGTAATCTTAGATGGAACTTGTTAGTAATATGATAACCACTTACGTTAAGCTATCTTTTTAGTCCCACGTTAATAAATACATCCAACAGACACATATGTGTATGTCGAAGCGTCGACGCATCCCCACTGTGCGTCCAACGTAGGGTCGATAATTAATGATTCATTCTCGCTCGGAACGCCGGACCGAACGGAGCTCTGTACTAAGTTTTTGAAATCACCTGCAGAAGTTTTACTGTCACTATTTAAAAAAAAACATTAACGTACACGACCCTCCGACATATATGTATATTTATGACCCTACTAGATACAATACTTGTCTTGTGGGTATCAGAAAGACATTTCGGTCACACATACATTTGTCTCGGTGCGGGGATTGAAACCGCGGCCTCTCATTTCGCAAGCTGATCGCTAACCAACTGCGTCACGGGGCTGTCGACGTAATGGGGTCGACATAATCACCATTTTCGGGCTCTGAGAATTTTATAGAAAACCACAATAACAATTTGTTCCACTTGAAAATCGAGATCGAGAGTCTCTAATAGCCAATACAACAAAGTCAATTCAGCGATTTCTGTACAAGTAACATAGCGCTCTTTAACATTTTTTTCTTGTACTAATGTTAACTCGTGGTCTCGCGGCACAAGTATGTGCCGTGCGATCTAGAGGTTTTGGGTTAGATTCCCGGATCGGGCAAAGTGTTATTGGGTTTTTCCATTAGGAAATTTTCAGTAGCAGAACGGAATCTGGAAGTCTTTGTGCCCGAAACGGCAATAGGCTCGCCCCCTATTACGTGGGACTGACCTAGCGAAATGTGAGTGCAGAAATGCACTTCTGCCTACCCCTTCGGGGAATACAGGCGTGAGGTTATGTATGTATGTACTAATGTTAAGCCGTTATATGTCCTTATAAATAAGTAATAGGAGTGAGGTAAATACTTTTCATCCATTCTTGACACAAAACGTCGCGTGATAACATAATCTCCATTGACCGGTAACATTTAGACACAGTTCAAACTTCAACTATCGACACGAGCTATATTTGTCTGCAAGTAGAACGCTCAAAGTTCAAATAAGTTGGAAGCACAAATGAATGACGTCAGTGAACTACTTTTAAAAGTACTCGGTTGAAAGGTCGCCGAGTGTTTATGCCGTTTTACAAAAGTCTTTTATAATTGAAGTGAAGCTCTGAAGGCGGACTGGTTGCTCGTCAAGACTGGGACAAGTGTTTTAGTCGTAGAAAAGGCTTTTACGTGACCTACAATATTTTAAATAATGAAACTACATATATATAGAGAAGCAGTGATGGCCTGGAGGTTTAGGCGCGCGGTCGAGAATTTCGGCGGTCGCAGGTTCAAACCCCAGGCACACACCTCTGACTTTTCAAAGTTATGTGTGTATTCACAATGAATTATCACTTGCTTTAACGGTGAAGGAAAATATCGTGATAAAACCTGCACACCTAAAAAGTTATTAGGAATTTCTTAGGTGTGTAGTCCGCCAACCCGCACTAGGCCAGCGTGGTGGACTAAGGCCTAAACCCTCTCAGTTGTAGAGGAGGCCCGTGCCCAGCAGTGGGACGTATTTGGGCTGATGACATATATATACAAGAAGTATGGTCAACCCTTACTAGGCCATCGTGGTGGACTAAGGCTTAATCCTTTTCTGTTGTTGAGGAGGTCCGTGAGGTTAGTGTGACGTATGTATATGTGTATTTATTGCCATTTTTATATTGGTGTCGTTTATATATATCAATGAAATAAATAGTTATCATTATCTATGGTGGATATAAACTTGAGTCGGTTTTTTTTTTTTTTTTATTCTGGCACGGCAAAGTGACTCCACTGTACCTGATGGTAAGCACAGTGGAGTCCAAAAAAATAATACCGACCAGCGAGAAACGATATGGTCACCCGCTGGTCGACACAATCATGCCGGCCTGCACAAATGCTTCTTCACGCTTTGCTTAAATCCTCCAGGATCATAGGAAGGAGGGAACACGTGAGCCGGCAAACCATTCCACAGCTTGATGGTGCGGCAAAAGTAAGAGTTAGCGAACTTTTTAGTTCGAGCCGCGGTTGTTGTGACCATAAAGCTGTGGCTTCGCATGCCAGCACGCGTGGTTCTGGTGAGGAAAGGAGAGGATGGGACAACGTTAAACAATTCTTCAGAGCATTCACCATGATACAGACGGTAGAACACGCTAAGTGCTGCAATACGGACTGTTGGTTGGTCTTAGTATAAGATAAATACGGCTTGGCTTATCAATATCTAAGGAGTTTATCGTAAAAATAAACGGGTGGCACTCCGGGAGTGTCGGCAGGAGTAAAAGCTTCAAAATTAACGTTGTGCATTTTTCTATATTTTGGAATGGTTAGGGAATAATTTCGCACGAATTGCTTTATTTATCAGTATAAAAGTACTATCATTTACGTGGTAAACCACAATATTTATTGCGCTATCGTATACAAACATGACAATTTATATTACATAATGCGTCTTACGCATTTTCGATCAGGGTCACGTGACCTGACGCGTGTTCAACATTTTTTACCCATGCCACAAAGAGCACAGCGCCGAAAGAGGGTTTCACTTCAAAAATACTGCAAATTAAATATGAATTTGATGGTGCGTACACAATGTATCCGACCTTTAAATATGCCTTACCCCAAAATAATTAAACTTTTACGATTTGGCGTGGAGTTTTCGTGCATAAGTAACGAGGGTTGTTTCGCATTCCCACGCACTCCGTTCTATTTAATACAATTTCTAATATGACAACATGACATATTGACTGCCTCGTGGTCTCTCGGCACAAGTGTGTGCTGTGCGATCTACAGGTCCTGGGTTCGATTCCC
This sequence comes from Hemaris fuciformis, assembly GCA_907164795.1. Taxonomy (NCBI): domain Eukaryota; kingdom Metazoa; phylum Arthropoda; class Insecta; order Lepidoptera; family Sphingidae; genus Hemaris; species Hemaris fuciformis. Next base: position 3,682,069 of record OU015455.1, on the reverse strand, counting down.
GGGTCGGGCAAAGTGTTATTGGGTTTTTCCATTAGGAAATTCTCAGTAGTAGCACGGTGTCTGAAACTGTGCCCGAAAAATGGCAATAGGCTCGTCCCCTATTACGTGGGACTAACAAATGGCTGGCGAAATGTGGGTGCAGAAATGCACCTCTGCCTACCCCTTCGGGGAATACAGGCGTGAGTTTATGTACGTATGTATTTGTTTAAGCGATCTATGAGTATGTTGTGTTCCGGTATAATATACATATATACAGGCTATGAAATCCGCTTTGAAGCGTCTGGTATAATTAGTTCTTATCTATTTTATACAATAAACTATACTTCTACATCATTACATTAACTGTCAAGTACCAGTGGCATCATTATACCGAGCTCATGAAAAAGGTCAACCCCTCCAGAAAATACGCAGTAAAAAAGAACCACATTATTATTTAAGACATCCTCAACAGATGTGGTGCTTCAACAAACTGCAAGCGAGCCAACTATAAACATGTGGCCACAGTTGGGAACTAAAAACTTTTATATACTCTGTGAGCGTAACGAGCTGTCACAGAAGCCAAATGGCGGACAAAAATTTGTACAAATAACAAAATAATGTAATTAATAATAAATAAATAAATTATGTTAATTTTAAAATATAATGTTTATTTATTGAGAAATAAAAAATACATACATAAGCTCACGCCTATATTCCCCGAAGGGATATGCAGAAGTGCATATCCGCACCAACATTTCGCCAGCTATGTGTCAGTCATACGTAATAGGGAACGAGCTTTTGCCAGACCCGTGAATTGAACCCGGGACCTCTAGATCGCACGGCAGACACTTGTGTTATAAGAACACGAGGCAAAGGAATAAAAAATAATGATTTGAAATTGTTTTAATTTTTGTATGGGATTTTTCTAAAAGAATATGTCAACACTGACGTCATCTCTATTTTGTGCGTTCGCACGAAACAGAGTATGATTTTTCATTTGCCCTAATTAGGCTCATAGTATATGATATCATAACATATTGTTGAAATTATTATTTGCTATGTTCGTATATCACGTTTGTGATCTTGAATATTAAATAAAATTGAGAGATTTTCATTTCAGTATAATTATCACTATTTAGAGATTTTCGTGTTTGCTTCTCGACAGCTGTTCACTCTACTTCAAGCAAGAGATGCCAATAAATGTCACTATATACATATTATTGGAGGAAGTGGAAAATAATATCGAATACAGTATAAAATAAATTGTTTTACTATACAAAGATCAATCAGTTTTTTATCCTCATTGATATTAAGTACAGAGTGCTTCAAATATATTAGTATCATTAGCGACATATTATTAAAATTATTTCTTATCAGTTGCCACAATTAAGAACTAGCTTGTTGGTAATTGGAAATACAAAGGCTTATTAAATTGTTTCATCATCAGCCCATATACGTCCTACTCTAGCACGGGCCTTCTCTACAACTGAGAGAGTTTACGCCTTAGTCCACCACACTGGCCTAGTGCGGGTTGGCGGACTACACACCTAAGAAATTCCTACGAACTTTTGGGTGTGCAGGTTTCATCACGTTTTTTTCCTTCACCGTTAAAGTACATAATAATTCTTAGTGAATTCACACATAACATCGAAAAGTCAGAGGTGTGTATCGGTGTTTGAACCCGCGACCGTCGAGATTCTCGACCGCGTGCCTAAACCTCGAGGCCATCACGTCTATAGTTTATAATTGTTTATTTTGGGGTCAGGATATTCTCATTTATATGTCAAATTGCTTTTGTTAAATAAATATTAAAAGATTATTATTAGGAATTTTGCAAGGCAAGTTGGGCTTTTGGGCTTTTATGAAAGTACCGCCACTTGTTAAAACTGTGTTAGGATAACAACTTCGAGCGTATGTAAATACCCCAAACTATTCCATAACTGCATTGAAACAGTTTAAAGTTACGTTCGAACGGAAATTGGTTTAAATCTAATTTGCATGTTGTTGAACTTCTAACTCCAGTTATATTATTCATAGCTGTGCCCGCGACTTCGTCCGCGCGGAAAATTATTTTTAATAAGAAAATTTATAAACTAAAAGTAGCCTAAGTTACTCCTTATTACATCAGCTACCTGCCAATAAAAGTCCCATCAAAATCGGTCCAGCCATTTCAGTGATTAGCCGGAACAAATAGACAGACAGACAGAAAAAATTGTAAAAAATGATATTTTGGTGTATGTACCGTATATACATATATATTCATATATACATGTAGTAAATAATGGTTATTTCAATATTACAAACAGACACAAAAAATATTTATATGTACGTAGCCTAAGTTACTCCTTATTACATTAGCTATCTGCCAGTGAAAGTCCCGTTAAAATCGGTCCACCCGTTTCAAAGATTAGCGGGAACAAACAGACAGACAGACAGACAAAAATTGTAAAAAAACGTTATTTTGGTATATGTACCGTGTATACATCCATATACATTTATTAAAAAGCGGTTATTTCAATATCACAAACAGACATTCCAATTTTATTTATTTGTATAGAGTATAGATAATGTACAAGGTGAAATGATTTTCGCCTAAAGATTGACCACACACATTTTTGGTATACTATGAAATGAAATGAAATAATATTAATACATCTATAAAATGACTGCCTCGTGGTCCCGTACAAGTATGTGCCGTGCGATCTAGAGGTGCTGGGTTCGATTCCCGGGTCGGGCAAAGTGTAATTGGGTTTTTCCATTAGGAAATTCTCAGTAATAGCATGGAGTCTGCAAATGTGCCCCAAAAACGCAATAGGCTCGCCCCCTATTACGTGGGTTTGATACATACCTGGCGAAATGTGGGTGCAGAAATGCACCTCTGCCTACCCTTTTGGGGAATACAGGCGTGAGTTTATGTATGTATGTATAAAATGTCAAATACATCACTTAGATTCAATCCAAGGCAGATAATTATCTGCCTATTATAATAGCTGCGGTGACATTAAAAAAAAAACGACAAAAAATTAAATAAAAATACGTTTTCCTTACAACCACATCCATTTAATATCTATCATTGTTAGGAAAACGTCAAATTTTTATTTTATTTTTTGTCGGGTTTTTTTTGAACACCAATGGGTTTGTAATTACCGTCGGTATTACCTGCCTTAGTTTCCTATCACAGTCTGAATACACCCTGTATATTAGTGTTGGGTCAGAACTACGTACGACCTGTTGGGTGTATTTTTTTTAGTAAAGAATCATGTAGGCTTTTAAGCATTTTAAAGGCCGAAGGTGTAATACAATTAAGTGTAAGCTTGTCAGGGGCGATGCGCGTCAATTTTCTTTATTTCCCACGGGATGATATCGTGACTTGCGAAATTCTGTTACATCAAGTAATTGTATGTGTATTATGTATGAAAATTGAATGAATTTTTAATTGAATCTTTTGAATATGGCTTGGTCATGTTAATGTAAGAGCATAGTTGAAATTGTTTCTGTTTAAAGTTGTTCTTATAAAATAATTATTAAACCCTGTTGATTGTAGTAATTTATGTGTATTTAATTTATTTTCACCGCGTTACTGCTTTGTTTACGATTCATCATCATCATCAGCTCACATACGTCCTACTGCTGGGCAAAGGGCTCCTCTACAACTGAGAGGGTTTAAGTCTTGGCCAAGTATAAAAAGTGAAGACATAGATACGTACTCTTGATTAAATCTCATGGTTCTAAAAGCAGCAAATGAGCAAATATTGTGAATCAATGTACAATTGCATTATTACTTTCGTATGAAATGCACAAGGTCCATCTCGTATTTACTTTAAAATAATAATAAGAGATAAGAGATTATGTATTTCCTGAAGAAAATTAAAAATAAATTATATAAAAAAATCATAAAATATTTTTATACAAATTTTATAAAATGAACCATAGCTTAATTATAATGTAATAATAAAAGATTTTTCTTTTTTGTATTGGCTTGTCATAAGTGCTATTTGATTGCCTACGTGACCAAATAAAGCAATTTCATTTAAAGCAATTTCATTTCATTTAAATTTCATTTCATTATGTTTTTGAATTACATGGTACCAACGTGAAGACACTTGTATCTGTATTGTTATCGATAAAAATATAGTTCAATCATATAAGTTTTTTTTTTAAATCACACCCGTCATCACAGGGCGTTGCAGCTACCCCTGACGTGAGGTCAGAGCCTTTTTTAATCTATATTTATTGTTAAACTTAATATATACGTTACTTTCTAGCATCTTCTTATGAAGATTTTATTCCTGGTTGGAACTATGCTATATTGAAACTATAAAAACGTCCATCCATTTGGTTTGAAAGGTTCTTCTATATTATATTTCTTATATGTGTTCCTTTTACTGTTTAAGGTATTTAGTAAAGTTTTATCTGACTGTTTTATAAGGTTTAAAATAGTACCCAGCGTGGAAATTTTAGTGAAATGTTAGGAAGAGACTCACGTGGTAAGTATGTCGTAGACAGTGTATCTGGCAAGGTAGGAGTGGCGATGCAGCTTGCGTAAGTTCTGTGCCAGCAGCAGAAACCGCCGGTCCGCTGACACCGAGAATGACACCGGCTCTAGCACCCTCTGCAAAAAAAATCATATATTAACTTCAAAACATTGGTACTTCCATAGAAGCCCAAAAGCGTTACGTTAAATGTGTAACGTCTAGTTTATAATTGTTTATTGTGTGGTCAGGATATTCTCATGTATATCTCAAATTGCTTCTGGTAAATAAAGATTTAAATCTTAAACATTATTATTCGGAATTTTGTAAGGCAAGGTGGGCTTTTGGGCTTCTATGAAAGTACCGCCACTGCTTCAAATTTATTATCCATTGTCAGTGACAAGAAAATAAACAGGTTTATTTGACTGCCTCGTGGTCTCGCCGCACAAGTATGTGCCGTGCGATCTAGAGGTGCTGGGTTCGATTCCCGGGTCGGGTAAAGTGTTATTGGGTTTTTCCAATAGGAAATTTTCAGTAGCAGCACGGAGTCTGGAAATGTGTCCGAAAAACGGCAATAGGCTCGCCCCCTATTACGTGGGACTGATACATACCTAGGTTTATTTGGCAACGCTACGTATTATATGTTTTATTATTTTTATACAAGTAGTGTCATAATTTCGAAAAGTCAGAGGTGTGTGCCTGGGGTTTGAACCTGCGACCGCAGAGATTCTCGATCGCGCGCCTAAACCTCGAGGCCATCACTACTTAAACTAGTCTAGAGTGTGACACCACAGTCCGTTAAAACATATTAAATACAGATAGAAGCAGATAATGCAACCCTTTTTTTTTACAAGACGAAAGCGCCTCACGCTCCCCGTTCGGTACCTCGGGGGAAGGTATGTCAGGGTCTCCGGCCTTTTTAACTTCGGGCGTGGAACAATGCATTTCGATAGATATATTTAAAGTTCTATGTAATAGGTCTGAGTTATTGTTGTTCTTAAAAAAACAGTAAAAGGAAAAGCTAGTAACACCCTCCCCGATCCGGAAATCCGATTAGAGACCTATACAATCACTGCACACATTTATGACGAGGCATTCAACGTATTTTAAATGCCTTTCAAATTATAACAAAACCGAAATGATTTTATTAAACCAACCTGACCAAAATTTTATTGTAATTGACACCATTTTAATTGAATTTTAAGTAAGTCGTGATGGCCTCGAGGTTTGTGCACGCGGTCGAGAATCTCGACGGTAGCGGGTTCAAACCCCAGGCACACACCTCTGACTTTTCGAAGTTATGTGTGTATTCACAATGAATTATCACGTACTTTAACGGTGAAGGAAAACATCGTGATGAAACCTGCACACCTAAAACTTCTTAGGAATTTCTTGTTTAGTCCGCCAACCCGCACTAGGCCAGCGTGGTGGACTAAGGCCTAAACCCTCTCAATGGTAGAGGAGGCCCGTGCCCAGCAGTGGGACGTATATGGGCTGATGATGTTGATGTTGATGATGTTAATTGAAACTAGCGTGTCGGGGACAAACTGGCCGACATACAGACGCTCAAATAAAGGTGAAATGCTACACCGAACAAAGGTATGATGACTAATATTTGCAGCGCAACACTGTACCAGTTGGGGCGTGAATTGTGGTCAGCATAAATCCGCCGTGGTCCGCCATTATTGTGAATTAAATTCAATGCCTTATTGTGTCGATATTTACGCGGTATTTATAAATACACCCAACAGGCACATACATAGCTCTGACCTCACACTAAGATACAAGTCTTGTGTCGTGGGTATCAGAAACTACTAGAGACTTTTCGGTCTCACATACACCCAGATCCGAAACAAATATTTGTGGATCACACAAACATTTGTCTCGGTGCGGGGATCGAACCCGCGGCCTCTCGTTTCGCGAGCTGGTGTCTAGCCAACTGCGCCACGGGGCTGTCTATTATTTATTTGCAATGAAAAATAACAAAATCAGAAACATATAAAACATAGAATAAGCGTTGACGCCTGCAAGAGTATTGTAATTGTTTTGCAGACATCAAGCACCCTTCTAGTTCACAATAACAAATATCCAAAACAAAATAGCAAAATATTTAACAAAAATTATAAAATTAATAAGTCGTGATGGCCTTGAGGTTTAAGCACACGATCGAGAATCACGACGGTCGCGGGTTCAAACCCCAGGCACACACCTCTGATTTTTCGAAGTTATGTGTGTATTCACAATGAATTATCACGTACTTTAACGGTGAAGGAAAACATTGTGATGAAACCTGCACAGCTAAAAGTTCTTATGAATTTCTTAGGTGTGTAGTCCGCCAACCCGCACTAGCTCAGTATGATGGACTAAGGCATAAACCCTCTCAGTTGTAGAGGAGCCGTGCCCAGCAGTGGGGCGTATATGGGCTGATGATGATGATATAGAAAACTAGGAAACACACTGTTGTCGTCCATTATTGTTAGCTTGTTATACATAGTTTTACTTCTTGAAGGAAGCCTTTAAGAATTGCGTCGGAGCTAGTCGTTTCCCTATTGAAACCGGTCTACCGAGACCAAGTTCAAAATTGCAAACAATTATCAAAGTTTTAATAGCGACTCTATTTGATTTGGTTTATAAAAATAGCGTGTACATAAAAAAGAACTTCTTATTTTAGCAGAGAAGTGTACAGTGCCCAACAAAATTAAACTAGCTCCTAATGTTTGCGTGGAGCAATTATTTGCAAGTGCTTTTGTTTCTTCTTACTATTATAATGCAAATTTAGAAATTTTTAAATAAAACGAAACTAGACCGAAGCGAAATCTCAAACGTGAATTTTCAGCTTTCGAGTGCACTTAACATTGCATTACTGAATTTTTTTAAATTAAATATATTTCCACTATTCCGTGTACGTGTGGGTGTATTTGCGCAAATTTTTATAGTGTTATGTGACGTCATAGTTCTTGTTTTAACGAAACATTGTTTAGTACTTAGTATACACATACATACATAACCTCACGTCTGTATTCCCCGAAGGGGTAGGCAGAGGTGCATTTCAGCACCCACATTTCGCCAGGTTTTATATCAGTCCCACGTAATAGGGGGCGAGCCTGTTACCGTTTTTCGGACACAATTCCAGACTTCGTGCTGCTACTGAGGATTTCCTAATGGAAGAACCAAATAACACTTTACCCGGCCCGGGAATCGAAACCAGGACCTCTAGATCACACAGCACATACTTGTGCCGCGAGACCACGAGGCAGTAGTAGACAGTTCTATAATAATATTATAAGGAGAAGAAATAAGTATTTTTGTTTAAACAATCATCTATTTCGACCGAATGGTCTACCATTAAGAGAAACATACCGAGAGTTTGTATTTCCAAATAAACCAAATAATAATAAACAAAAATATAATAAATAATTAAACTTGTGTGTGTGAATGTGTTATAAAAATATGTTGATCTTAATATGTAGATATTATAAGATAGAATTAGTTAGATCTTAATATTTTAATACATATTTGATCAAATACATAGCCGGCAATATTAAAACGTAAACAAAAGCTTGTTTTTTATATAAGCTTGTATTAACAAAACTAATGGCCGTATAATTACGATTACGATACAAACAATTACTCGCGAAACATTTCCACGAGACCGCAAAGTTTGTGCTCCGTCACGCGATTGTCATATTAAGTTAAATCGAATTACGTGACTCGATATCTGGTTCCCGTATCGTGTTTGACAACTCTAAATCAGTAGGGCAACCGTAAAACTGCATGGGGTAGAATAAAAAATGACAACCCTGTATTGGCTATTAAAAAATAGGAAATTTACAGCCAGTATCGCAATTGAAAACATTATAGTTGACAACCCTATAACAACAATAACGCTGTAAAACTGCATAGAGTAGAACAAAAAGTGACAGCCCTGTGTGGGGCATTATAAAATAGTATAAAAACTGCAAATCAGCTTCACTCGCGAAAATAACGAACGAGAAGTGGGACAAAGGTCACAATTAACTTGGAATAGGTACTGGAGCTTAAGAGATATATTCAAAGGCAACTTACCAATATACATAAAAACAAAGGTTATGAACTCTTGCCTCTTGCCCTGCTTAACTTACGCCTGCAAAACGTGGAAATTCAGCAATAACGTTAGAAACATAATAGTAACATGTCAACGCGGAATGGAGCGTAGCATGCTGAACATCAAAAAAATCCAAAAAATACATACATACATACATACATAAACTCACGCCTGTATTCCCCGAAGGGGTAGGCAGAGGTGCATTTCTGCACCCACATTTCGCCAAGTATGTATCAGTCCCACGTAATAGGGGGCGAGCCTATTGCCGTTTCTCGGGCACATTTCCAGACTCCGTGCTGTTACCGAGAATTTCCTAATGGAAAAACCCAATAACACTTTGCCCGACCCGGGAATCGAACCCAGGAACTCTAGATCGCACGGCACATACTTGTACCGCAAGACCACGAGGCAGTCAAAAGTCCAAAAAATACGTCACACACAAATCAACAACTAAGGCCAAAGATGGACTGGTACAAGCGCTGACTCTAAAATGGAAATGGGCTGGACATGTAGCACGCTTGCAAGACCAGAGATGGACCAAAAGAGTTACAACATGGAAAGGTCCACTCGGTAAGAGGAGAAGAGGAAGACCCTGCGCACGATGGGAAGATGACGTAGTTAAAGTCGCCGGTGTGGATTGGTTTGAACTAGCCAAATCTAGAGAAGACTGGACAGCCTTGGAGGAGGCCTTCACCTGCAGAGGGGTTCTAGCAGAAGAATAAACACAGAAAAATTGTAGTTACTTTCCATTTCATATTCTGTTTTGAAGTTACTTTTTATTTTTATTTTTAAGTTACTTTTTTTTTATTTTTAAGTTACTTCTATTTTTAAATCACTTTTTATATTTAATTTTTTGTAAGATATTTTTATGTTACTTTTAATTTTTATTTACTGTTTATTACCTTCTAGCTAGAAATAAAAGGCTTTTTATTTTTATTTTATTTTATTTATTTATTATTATAAAAACTGATGTGGGTTGACAATGTCAATCTCAATTGACTAAGTTAAAAGAAATATAGCCAAAAGTCACTTACATAGTTCTAACCTGACTTTTAAGATAAAAGTTTTGTGTCGAGGGTATCAGAAAATATGAGAGACTTTTCGGTCTCACAAACACCCAGACTCGAAATAAATATTTTTGAATATAAAAATAATATATTGAAGTTAAAATAGTCAAATGTTGTCTCGGTGCGGAGATCGAACTCGCGGCCTGCCGTTTTGTAAGTTGGCGTCCAGGCAACTGCGCTACGGGACTGTCGTATAGACAATTGAAAACCCTGTATAAGCAATAGGGTATCGTTGCAAAACCGTATGGGGTATAATAAAATTTGACGGGGTATTATGCAAAATAAAAACTGACAACCCTACATCGGATATAAGGTGAAATAAATTTTTTATCTCAGTCATAAAAAATTGAACGCTTATTGCAAGACAATAAAGATGGCATCAGTTTTCTTCCGCCTAGAACACGAATTTAAAAATTAAAAAGGTATAATTTAACGTTGTCTTAGTTCAATTTCGAAATATAAAATGTTCAGAAAAAGAAATATTGACTGTCTCGTGGTCTCGGAGCAAGAGTATGAGCTGTGCGTTCTAGAAGTCCTGGGTACGATTCCTGGGTCGTTAAAGTGTTATAGGGGAATACAAACGTCAATGCGCATGTACATGCGTACATAAAAAATGCATGTCATACACGTTGAATTTCTTTACCTTCCGACGAAGTCTCTAGAAGATGTAGTGAATTAAATAATTCTTTATTCCTCACTAGTTTTTTGATGTCACTTAGCACTCCTCTTTAAACGGTCTTATAGACTCTGATAGACTTCAAAAATGCGAAATCCAGCTTAGAAAACTGTAGGTTCTTAATTAGGCTGTCGTTAGCTCACTTGATCAGATTATACCCAGTAATTACTTTGAAACATTAAGTGGGTATTTTTAATTAATAGATTAGGGATAATTTTGCCTCTGACTATTAGGAGAGTGGGTGTTGCGAGCGCTTCGCGTGATTCTGGGAAGTAACAGTTATGTACTCAGTTTATCTGCGTGGGTCCCTTAATTAGATAAATTTAAATTGGTAAAGGACGAATAGTAGCAAGGCCTAAAACCTCCTTAATGATAGAGAAGGTTCGTGCCCAGCAGTGGGACGTATGTGGGACGTATATGCCTGATGAATATTATTTATAGGAAGTTATTATAGAATCAAACACAGAATTTTGTTTTAAGGTCTTGTTTATATTAAAGAACTTCTTTACCATTTTTCACCGGCTTAAGTCAAGGTTAAGTTACATAACGATTTTTAAATTATATTGGACAATCTGATGTTTTAACGTTTTTAGTTTTAACCTAATTTTATCTTTTTAAAAATATGCCGTGGTTTTTAATACGCAAATCACTTTATTGAATAATAAAAGCGGGATAACTATGTGGGTCGTATCCTAAAAATAATCCGCTGATTCATCCCTGGCCTAACTAATGGAGCGTCAGGTAGACAATTTGTTATTGTCAGAGTCCAAAAAGAAAGCAACTGAAATTGCTATAGAAATCTTCATTAGCAATCTACACGGTCAGTTAAATAAATTCACTTGATAAACAATTACTGGCTGAATAATAGGAATACACACATAAATTCGAAAAGTCAGAGGTGTGTGCCTGGGGTTTGATCGGGTGCGTCGAGATTATCGACCGCGTGCCTAAACCTTGAGGCCATCATAACTTTATCACAAAGAATTATCACTTATTTTAACGGTGAAGAAAAACATCGTGATGAAACCTGCACACCTCAAAGTTCTTAGATGTGTAGTCCGGCAATCCCCACTAGGCCTAAACCCTCTCAATTGTAGAGGAGGCCGGTGCCTAGCAGTGGGACGTATATGATCTGATGATGATGATGATGATGAAATAGGAAGATTATACTGTGTTTTTAAGATACATGCATGCCTGAATCCCTCAAAGAATTGTGGACTTCAACACCAATCTTTCATTAGTTTTAAGTATCATGCCATAACCCTTTAGGAGTTAAACATTTTCCGGGCACGCTCCAGACCTCATGCTGTTACTAAAAATTACCTAATAGTTTTTAGGCATAAAGTGCTTAATTGGAATTCAAAGATCTTTAGATCCCAGGGCGCCTATTTGTGCTACGTGACTAACGGGGTAATCTTTACATCGTTCGCTGACTATTATTCACAATCACGCACTTTTAAAACCGACTGACTTCATTTTAATTTTTTGAAGTTATACTTCTTATGGCGCGTTAGGGAAAAATTATGAGAGTAAATTTCTACGATGCGCGCGCACACCGTCATGAAAAAGTTATTCAAAAAAAGTTTATTTGTTTTAGATTTAAAAAATTTAGAATAGTGACAGTAATAAAAAGGACGTATTTATTAGTTGTCAAATATTTATGAGTACGTAGAATAAGGAGAAAGATTTTTGTATAACTTCTAACGCGTGTACATAAGTACACACACACTTTTTTTAAGCGTAGCGTTACGAAGCATCTCAGCAGGCCGACATAAGTATATCGAGTGACAAATGATGGGAGTCGCCACTTGATCCTCCATTTGGACAGAATCGTGCTAACTATCAAGTACGGAGTAGTCACTTTGACTTAGAATATAAAAAAAACTTAATTCTTTTTTACGTCACTTTAGTACTTATGTAAATCCAGTTTCGATTCATCTCAGGCTGAGGAAAAACATTTCCATCCAACATATTGTCTGTAAAATTTTATAGACAAATCATATTTCCGGCCATCATCCAACGCAAGGAGGATGTTATTCACATGATATTCCCCATAAAGTTTTGCCTCGCAAAATACTCGAGATAAAGTATATCAGTTTCCAATACTGTGTGTAACGAAGTCAATGAAGCGTAAAGTTTAGTCTCGCCGCAATCTATAAACTGGACAGAACGCTTACTCATGATAGTTTATAATATGGTTTTGTGGAAATGCTTTATAAAACTACCCAATTTTACCCAACTACCCATTCTTTTATGGCTAGATGCAACTTAGTTTTCAAGGCATTCGGTAGAATTATAATGAATGTTTAGGTACGTAATTTTAGACGAAAGATATTTTTTTTGCCAATCTATAAGGGACCATGTACATATCCTAAATATCGATTGATTCGTTGGTCCCATGGCATAAGCGTATAGCGAGCGATTTCGTACTAATGTTATTGTCTTTTTCTTAAGAAGTTATTCTCTATTAGGAAGAAATAGGAATGCCACTCTATATCTAATATTTCCTTAGACTTAAAATCCTCTTAGAGAGAGATCAACGGAATGCACCGCTAAACCCTTATATAATAATATATTTACAGTATGTATTTAATAATGAATTAAACTAGAAATAATCATTTACATACAGGTTTAGAAGTGTTCATGATATAATAAACATACTATTCTGTTTTAAGACTAATCTCACAGAAAGTTTAACTAAGCCTTCTGTAGTGAGTTTGCTAGCGTATTCTCGCCACTTGTTGGCTGGACATCAATTTATTCCGTCCCTCTGCGAGTGACGTCGGCAATATTGTATGCTAAGTTGGACCTTGAATGTTACGGATTATGACCGAATGGACCCGATTCTTGGGTCTGCTACTATGCGCTTATCTTGAGTGTAGGTAGGTATTTTCTCAAATATTAACTTGAATAGAAATTTATGGTAAAGGTTTGAGTAACTAAAAAGTCTGCTGAATTTGTTTGCCTACGATAATTAAACCGTTTTTTTCTTTGTGTGCAGGTTTCATCACGATGTTTTCCTTCACCGTTAAAGTACTTGACAATTCTTTGTGAATAAACACATAGCTTCGAAAAGTCAGAGCTGTGCGCCTGGATTTTAAACCTGCGACCGTCGAGATTCTCGACCGCGTGCTTAAATCTCAAGACCATCACGACTTTATTATTACTAACTTTCATGAGTCGAAACAAATATGTCAGCCTATTCTTTCCGAGATTTACACACTGGTGTCAGAATGCTGCCAATTCGCCACATTAAAATTAAAAATATCATGTGTTCAATTTACGCATACATTGCGCGCTTCCAACTGCATGCCACACACGCGACGCATTATCACGAGTCAGTGAGTAATTAAAACTGAAATTCAAATCAAAATTTAATTATAATAGAATGGGATATTGTTAATTCAACGCATTGTGATTGGTTAACGTTATTTAACTGCGGCAAATTAAATCAGTTAAAATTCATACGGACGGAAATGAAATAAATCCCGCTGAATGAGATGTCCGGTGTTATTGGTTTGCGCTATGCGGGAAATGGTTTGAATACGACAACAGTTCATTTAGAGACCTGTTAGGTGTTGATTTGTGTGGGATTCTAATCCCACATGAATAAGCAGGGTGGGTTGAAACTTTTTGTGACTTCCATGAAACAGGGCGTTGAAAACGTCACAGAAACAGGACAGTTGCAAGAAAAGAAAATGCTCACATTTGGTCAGCAAAATGTCTGTAATTTTACATATTTTTAACAGAAATTCTTAACTCGGCATAATTTTTTCGATTGGCTTTCGAGACTGAAGTGTACTTACAATCTAAAAGCAACTTCAATTACATGATTTTAAGTCAAAGTTTAAATCAACTTAAACCGCTCAATTCGTTTGTACAATGAATCCGCGTACCAATTCTGCGAATAACATCAATCCAAGCCAAAATCCACAAAACGACATTAAAGCAAACACATTCGAATGCGGAAATACGAAACAGTCTGTTAAGGTAGCTCCGCTAACACAATTACCTAACTGGGTAGCTGGCTCGAGAAGGCCACAGTCGAGAGTTTGGCTCGAAATTTAGCTCGCGTATTAGATTTTTGAATAAAGAATTCTAAATTCAAGTAGAGCTTTAGCTTGTATTGGGGTACGAGTGGGCTCGACTGGGGTGCTACCACTGTTTAAAAATTAACTTGAATTGTAAGTAAGAGACTGCCTCGTGGTCTCGCGGTACAAGTATGTGCCGTGCAATCTAGAGGTCCTGGGTTCGATTCCCGGGTCGGGCAAAGTGTTATTGGGTTTTTCCATTAGGAAATTCTCGGTAACAGCACGGAGTCTGGAAATGTGCCCGAAAAACGGCAATAGGCTCGCCCCCTATTACGTGGGACTGATACATACTTGGCGAAATGTGGGTGCAGAAATGCACCTCTGCCTACCTCTTCGGGGAATACAGGCGTGAGTTTATGTATGTATGTAAGTAAGAGAGCAGGAAACATCATTTGCTTTTCTTCTGGTAGTATATCCGTTACATAAAAACACCTACATACGAGTACATACGTTTAATGTCATAAATATACATAGCCTTACTTTTTTTATTTATTAAAGTCACATAGTTCTGACCCCACATTAAGATACGAGTCTTGTGTCGTGGGCATCAGAAACTACGAGAGACTTTTCAGTCTCACATACACCCAGACCCGAAACAAATATTTGTGGATCACAAAAACGTTTGTCTAGGTGCGGGGATCGAACCCGCGCCCTCTCATTTCGCAAGCTGGTGTCTAGCCAACTGCGCCACGGGGCTGTCAATAATTAAGATGTAGGAAAATGCGAGCCTTGAATAAACACCGTATCCAAAGAGAGATTAATTGAAAGTAATGGACAAACGACAATTAAGCTGATACAATTGCCTCTATTTACCAACTGGTGTAAACGCACTTGAATTAGGACCAGTAATTGGACACTAATGAAGTCTGTATAAGCTAAGGCTGGATCCAGACCAGGGTTAACAAACTTACAATATTTTCCATCAATTCTCCATTATCATTCATTATCATCATTATCAGCCCATACACGTCCCACTGCTGGGCGCGGGCTTCCTCTACAACTGAGAGGGTTTAGGCCTTAGTCCACCACGCTGGCCTAGTGCGGGTAAGCGCACTACATACCTAAGAAATTCCCAAGAACTTTTAGGTGTGCAGGTTTCCTCACGACGTTTTCTTTCACCGTTAAAATACGTGACAATTCAATGTGAATACACACATAACTTCGCAAAGTCAGAGGTGTGTGCCTGAGGTTCGTACCCGACCGCCGAGATTCTCGACCGCGTGTCTAATCATCAGCCCATAACGGCGGTAATGATGATTATGATGAACTAACTACAAAGTAGGTACACATTCATAATATTTGTGGTTCTTTAAAGCAAATGTTTCATATTATTAAAAAGAACAGAGAATTTATTTCAACAAAAATGCTGCGATGTAAGTGTCCATCTGGCTACTCTACAGTCAGCTTAATGTAGTAGGAAGGGAAGATAATGTTTGCGGCACGCCCGTTCCAAGGTCTCGCTTACTTCACGATTGGATGGATTCTTGTCACGAAATTGCGAACTGAAGATAATCTTTTACATAGACCTTATTACAAATAATAGGAAGTTTGGAATTTAATTATTTAAGCGTTCGAAATACAATTTTAAGTTTGATGGGGTAGAATTTAATATTTATCTAGCATTTTTTTTTAAATAGGACTTTTTCGAAACAAAACTCAAATTAAAATACTTAGTTTTACAAAAAAAAAACATATATATACATATATATAACGGGGACAGCCCCGTGGCGCAGTTGGCTAGACACCAGCTTGCGAAACGAGAGGCCGCGGGTTCGATCCCCGCACCGAGACAAATGTTTGTGTGATCCACAAATATTTGTTTCGGGTCTGGGTGTTTGTGAGACCGAAAAAGTCTCTCGTAGTCTCTGATACCCACGACACAGGACTTGTATCCTAGTGTGGGGTCAGAACTATGTATGTGACTGTTGGGTGTATTTATTTATTTATTTATTTATATTATACTGACCAGTGTATTATGCATAATACCTATTTTACGCCAGTTAAATTTTAAAAATATTAAAAAATACGACAGCCACGTGTCGCAGTTGGTTAGCCAAGAGGATGAGAGACTAGTGGCCGAATACTGAAACGCTACTTAATCTGAGGGCGACTTATATTTAAGTGGCTGTTATAATTTAAGCGGTATACTGAAACATCATTTATCGATTTTAAGACTGTGATTAATTAACGCCCACTTAAATTTCCATAAATTGCAACATTACCACAAAAAGTTCTTTTACATTACATTTTTTAAGGATATACCGCTTAAATTATAACAGCCACATAAATATAAGTCGCCCTCAGATTAAGTAGCGTTTCAGTATTCGGCTATAAAGGCCACGGGTTCGATCCTCGCACCGAGACAAATGTTTGTGTGATCCATAAATATTTGTTTTCAGATCTAGGTGTTTGAGATACCGAAAAGTCTCTCCTAGTTTCTGATATCCACGACACAAGATTCGTATCTTAGTGTGTGTCTGAGCTATGTATGTGACTGTTGGGTGTATTTATTAATACTAGCATGGCCAAGTGACACTACCGCACCTGATGAAAGCTGCAGTGAGGTTTTAATAGAGTGTAAATAAATACACCCAACAGTCACATACATAGTTCTGACCCCACATTAAGATACAGGTCTTGTGTCGTGGGTATCAGAAACTACGAGAGACTATTCGGTCTCACAAACACCCAGATCCGAAACAAATACTTGTGGGTCACACTAACATTTGTCTCGGTGCGAGGATCGAACCCGCGGCCTCTCGTTTCGCAAGCTGGTATCTAGCCAACTGCGCCACGGGGCTGTCTAAATGGGTATGTAATCTGACAATTACAATTATCTCTTGCCAAATCACGTATTGTACCGGCTTTTAAAACACTATTAAAAAATCATACACAACCTTACAACACTCGACGAACTTTAGAATTCCATAAACAATACAGTAGATGCAACTAGGGTTGCCAACTATACTGTTTTTCACTACATTATACTTTTTACTGTTGAATAAAAATAAAATATACAAAATACTGTTTTCAGTATCAGAATGCTTAGCACTAAAGTGTTAGACTTAGACGCTCACATAATTATTTTTATTTAGTCAGATACAGTTTAAAAAAGACAGTAAATTAATAAGTTGTGCGAGAATCTCTAAAAAATATGTATATAAAACAATAAATAAATAGAATACTGTTCATTTTTCTAAAATACTGTTCAATATTCTTCTTAGACCTAAATATACTTTATTTCTTGTAAAAAAAAGTTGGCAACCCTACATGCAACGTACCTGACAATACGTGCTCAAGGCGGAGACAATATCAGCGGCACACAAATAGATATCGAATGTTTACCGAGCCCCGACTTGCGTTCACAAACCACTGTTATTGGTCTGTATTGAAACAAATTGCATGGGGGGATTTCGGGACTTGAGAACGATGTGGGGTCACATCAATCTTGATCCCACACGCACCATTAGACGTAACTTCGCTGAGAATAGATGGAAATAATTGTAGTGATGGTGATGTGGATTATCTGACTTTTCAAAGTGATGTGTATGTTCACAATAAATTATCACGTACTTCAACGGTGAAGGAAGACTTCGTAAGGAAACCTGTACTGACTGCCTCGTGGTCTCGCGGGACAAGTATGTGCCGTGCGATCTAGAGCTCCTGTGTTCAATTCCCGGGTAGGGCAAAGTGTTATTGGGTTTTTACATTAGGAAATTCTCAGTAACAGCACGGAGTTTGGAAATGTGCCCGAAAAACAGCAATAGGCTCGCCCCCTATTATGTGGGCCTGATACATACCTGGTGAAATGTGGGTGCAGAAATGCACCTCTGCCTACCCCTTCGGGGAATACAGGCGTGAGTTTATGTATGTATGTATGTCACAGTGAATTATCACGTATGTACTTTAACGGTGAAGGAAAACATACATCGTAAGGAAACCTGCACACCTGAAATTTCTTAGGCGTTTCTTAGGTGTGTAGTCTGCCAAAGCACTAGGCCAGCCTGCTTGACTAAGGCCTTAACCCTCTCAGTAGCAAAGGAGGCCTGTGCCCAGCAGTGGTACGTACATATATGGGCTGAAGATGATGATGATGATAAATGATTGTTATTTTTTATTTTTATTTTTTATTTCTGCACCATCCAGGGGTTGGCTGTCAGAGAATGCCTTTGGCATTAAGTCCACCTCTATACTTAATGTATAAAAAGTGTAAATAATAATAAATAAATGATGAAACTTACGAATGTGGTATTCGGCATGAGTGTCTTGGAGGTCTGGTTGGCGGCGAACATGAGGCTGATTCCGCCCCACACGTCGTGGTACAAGAACTCGTCACCTGAAAAAGAACGAAACCTTTAGAAAAGATGAAGAAAGGACCGTCCACTAATAATTCAGATAAATATGTGTTAATCCATCAAATTTTTGATTCGGTTTTGGATGTATGGAGCCAAGAATTCTCTCGTAGTTTCTGATTCCCACACCACAAGACTTGTATCTTAGTGTGGGGTCAGAACTATGTATGTGACTGTTGGATGGGTATTTTTATGTGTTTATTTTGGAGTGAATCGGATTTATTTAATTATACGGTAGGTGACGCACTTTTAAAAATAGATTAATAGAACAATGCTATGATAGAATTAGCACATACTTTTGTTATTTCTACTAAAATATAATTATTATTCATTGTTTTTCTCTTCACTTTGCTATCTAATTTTGTACATTTTCGTTGACTGCTATGCACCCCTTAATTGTCATGTATCTTAGAAGAAGTACTTTAGATTATGTTACTTAGTAAAAAAATGTTTTTATAAATGTGATGTGGTTGTATTAAATAAATAAAATTTAAAATGAATAAAAATATCCATAATGAGCAGTGATGGCCTCGAGGTATAGGCGCGCGGTCGAGAATTTCGGCGGTCGCAGGTTCAAACCCCAGGCACACACCTCTGACTTTTCGAAGTTATGTGTGTATTCACAATGAATTATCACTTGCTTTAACGGTGAAAGAAAACATCGTGATAAAACCTACACACCTAAAAAGTTCTTAGGAATTTCTTAAACCCTCTCAGTTGTAGAGGAGGCCCGTGCCCAGCAGTGGGACGTATTTGGGCTGATGATGAAATGAGCATCACGTGTCGAGAGAGTGAATGAGAATGTGAGTGTGATTTATGGATGTTTGTCCCAATTGAAAAATTATTTTCTTATCTCAAGGACTATTACTATTTTTTACATAAAGAAGTCGAAAACATAAATACAATAAATTTACTTTACATAAACCACAAATCATTGTAATAAAAAGATTTATTTGTGAACACATATTCTATACTCTAGCTAGCCATACTAACTTCCGATTACTGTCCAATATTGGCTGAATGGACCAAATCTAGCTAGCCTACATTCAATAAAAGGCAGGCAGATAAATTGCCTGAGAATAATGTCTAGCCCAAAAACATTACTGGGAATTTCACAAGACTTTTTTTTATATTTCACCTTATTCCGATTGAATAGGGTTGAAAATCATCTAATCTTGAAAGGTTTGGTTGTTTCCACGAGCTAAGTTCATTCAGCATTTTATCACGATCAACGTATACACAAGGAAATATTTGGTTAATTGGGACTACTCTTGTGGGTTTTAATTATTTTATTGATTTCCTGTTAGACTTATTAGTCTTGCGGTATAGATATGTATCTGTGATCAAGAGATTCAGGTTCTGCTAACACATCATCATCATCAGCCCAAATACGTCCCACTGCTGGGCACGGGCCTCCTATACAACTGAGAGGGTTTAGGCCTTAGTCCACCACGCTGGCCCAGTCCGAGTTGGCACTTGTCTGCCAGCACAAGTATAGGAATACACAAAAGAAAGCCCTAACATTGTTTTTTTTAGTAAGGAATATTTTTTTAAAATGCCAAGTTAAATTCCTGGGTCGGTTAGAACTTCTTCAGTAGTTCCATCATAAGGTATTTTATTCCCTTGATTTAAATTTTCACTTAACTCGCGCAAGTTTGCGCAACGCTGCGGCAGTGTTGTCGGTCTAGCTCCTATTCCACTTCCACGCCCATTATACGACTAAATAAAGGTGTTCTACATAATATAAGTTATTTTATGGGGAAAGAATAAGAAATTAAAATGGTCCAATTTTGTGTAAATCCGGTTTAATTACTTAAATTGCAATTTTTTTATAAAAAAAATCGTATCCTAAAATGCAATTATAACACTCATTAAATGAAGTATTAAATACACCCAACAGTCACATACATAGTTCTGACCCCACACTAGGATACAAGTCCTGTGTCGTGAGTATCAGAAACTACGAGAGACTTTTCGGTCTCACAAACACCCAGACCCGGAACAAATATTTGTGGATCAGACAAACATTTGTCTCGGTGCGGGGATCGAACCCGCGGCCTCTCGTTTCGCAAGCTGGTGTCTAGCCAACTGCGCCACGTTATTAAATCCAGTGGTTAATTTATTTTAATCTATAATTTTATGACTTGGTAATTGTCTTTGAAGAACAACAGCACACGCACCAGTTGGTCAAAAATTCAAAGTCCCCTTACTCTCAAACCAGTCATTATATTACATTAATGTTTGATTCACCTATCAAGGACATGTTGAGTAGAACATACTCGAATATTATTGAAATCGGAAACATTCGAGTTTTTTTACCTGTCCGCTTCGCGTGGAATGCCCCGTATGTACTTGTACTCATATGTAACTTTGTTTTTATGATTTTATGTTTGTTTTCTTACGACTACTATTATAGTTGTTTTGTTTGTTTTTACTTTATTATATTTTTAATTTGTATTATTAAGGTTATTCATGGAAGCTTCAACAATATGTTCGAATTAAACTAAAATAAAATAAATAAATTCAGAATAAGGTTGTTATTTTCACTATTCCTCCGTTATTAAATAAAATCACAGGTTTGACCTAGCCTTATGAATGAAAATAAATAAATAAATTACATAGGCAGTATTAGTACCTTTCCTAACAGAATTTGACTAATAATGTATTCACGGCAATCAATGAAAGAGGGTTATGTGAGATCAGATGAGCAATTTACCTAAAACAAAAGTTTGTTTTACGCCCACGTAACACAAGCACTTGGGAACAGAAGGTTTACCCAGTTTAAAGTTCATTATATTACATTTCAAAATTATATTTTTTTATTTACTATACATTCTGCGTACATCGTTCATGTACCTAATTTCATTATTATCATAAATTGTGGCCACCCACTCTGTGCTCCTGTGCACTCCAGTCCATCTAATGGTTCATCATTCATCATCAGCCCATATATGTCACACTGCTGGGCACGACCTCCTCTACAACGAACAGGGTTTAGGCCTTAGTGGACTAAGGCCAACCTTACTTACTAAAACCATGCTTGCCTTGCTTACTAAAACTACGCTGACCTACTAAAATATTCGCAAATATTTGGCATTTTATTAATTTGTCGACATAATTTGTGTACATTAAGAGTAGCGTGAAAAAATAATATATACCAGATAACATTGTGTGAAGTATAATATTGTAAATTCAAGCTATCATCAGATATTGCCATACCACTTAAATATACAATACTGACTATATTTGAACAGTCTATATATAAAGCTTTCATCAACAGTAACTTTTATCCCTTCCGTACCATTTTTTACGCCACTGTACAACCAGAGCAAACAACTCAATGAAAATATAACCCAAGTTGTTTTGTTTGGGAAACCAGAGGGGCTAAGTGTTTTGTTTTGACGTCGGATGGATTAATCTGTCTGGATGTCTGTTTGTGAGCGCGGCTTCGTTGAACTGATGACGCTTGAATACTGATATTTTCTAGGAGATATCGCTACAACAACATCTCTATGGATCCCCGATAGTTTAAGAAAAGATGCATCTTTACACTCAAGATTCGTGGCTCAATTTGTCCCAAGTTAATTTATTACGTTTATTTTGATTTATTTATTTATTTATTTACACTTTATACAATTAAACACATAATTGTAAAGGTGGACTTAATGCCTAAGGCATTCTCTGCCAGTCGAACCTTGGGTGATGCAGAGATGATGCATAGTAGGTGTGCAAATAAAATCATTTATAAACATACACATACATATATACACATATTATACTACCCGTGGCGCAGTTGGCTAGATTGGTATCTGGTGCTTGCGAAACGAGAGGCCGCGGGTTCGATCCCCGCACCGATTTGTTTGTAATGTTTGTGTTTGCGTGATTCACAAATATTTGTTCCGGGTCTGGGTGTTTGTGATACCGAAAAGTCTCTCGTGGTGTCTGATACCCACGACACACGACTTGTATCCTAGTGTGGGGTCAGAACTATGTATGTGACAGTTGGGTGTATTTATTAAAAAAAAAACAGCTCACAGTCAATTTCTGTTCTAGTACCTACTCCTAAAATATCGTAATTTATTGATTTATTTTACTCTTTATTGTACACCAAATAAAATGAACAAAATAGGTAACAGTAACATTATATAAACATATTACATAAATTCCTAATCACCGTGCTATTGAAAATAAACTGAAGAAAAATAGCTCTATGAAATTAGAATCCAAATCGGGACCTCTAGCCTTACGTATAGTCTTTGTCAATAAACAAGATTCTACTGACCGTGGTATGAAATTTTAATTCGAGACTTTAAAAAAACATTAATGGTTAAACGTGCAAATGCTCCCCTACCTACTCCTTCGGTGATTCAGGCATAAATACAAGTTCGTATGTCTATTTATATTGTATGTTTACATACTAGAATATTTTTAACTCAATCATTAAAAAACTGCACAGCGGATTAAATTAAAAACGCAAAAAGTTTATTGCCTGCACTGTCACAAGTAATATTATTTAACAGCCTCCGTGGCACAGTTGGCTACACACCAGCTAGTATGAATTTTTTTCTCGGAAAAATGTTGGATTTTTCATGGAATCATCCAAAAACAAAATACATTTCGAGCCACTATTTTTTATAACTTATGCATATTTTTATTCGTTTCAAACAAGTTGTGCACCACAGTTTTAGCCACATAGTTCGTGTTCTTTTAGATATACGGGGATAAAATATACGCCATGTCACTCGCTGATAATATAGCTTTCCATTAAGGAAAAGCTTAAGGAAATTTGTTTAGTAGACCAATTTCAAAAAACAAATTCACATTCTCATATATAATACAAATAGTGGGGTGAAACTCCGCCTGGGCGCAATATTGAATTTCGTGTTTATCCCACGGAAAAAAAAATCCCGGGATAAAGAAAAGTATGTTACATCTAAAGGTCTTATCGATGTACATACTAAAAAACATTTAAATCGGTCGAGTATTTTTTAAAGTTAAACCGTAACCAACAAATAATCGAAATTTATCTCTTTTTAATATTAGTACAAATAACTAAGGATATATATAAGGCTATTTTTATGGGAAAGGAGGCAAACGAGCAAGTGAGCCAACTATGTTGAGTGGTCAACACCACCCATGAACATCCGCAATGCCAGAGGAATCATCGGTGCGCTGTCGGCCTTTGAGAAAAATGTAGGCTCTTTTCTGGAAGATCCTAAGTCGCATGCGTTTGCAAAAGCCGCCGAGGATAGCTGGTTCCACAACGATGTTGATGTGTTTTAAAAGGTATAATTTTTCATGGAATAGGTGGCGAGTATGTTGTCGTCAGTGGCGGTACTTCCATAGAAGCCCAAAAGCTTTACACGTTAATTTGTAATGTCTAGTTTATAATTGTTTATTGTGAGGTCAGGATATTCTCATTTATATGTCAAATTGCTTTTGTTAAATAAAGATTTGAAGCTTAAAGATCATTATTCGGAATTTCGTAAGACAAGATGGGCTTTTGGGCTTCTATGGAAGTACCGCCACTGGTTGTCGTTATAAGCAGTGTTTAGCAACCTCGAGGTTTAGGCGCTCGGTCGAGAATTTCTGCGGTCGCAGGTTCAAACCCTAGGCACACACCTCTGACTTTTCGAAGTTATGTGTGTATTCACAATGAATTATCACTTGCTTTAACGGTAAAGGAAAACATCGTGACAAAACCTGCACACCTAAAAGTTCTTAGGAATTTCTTAGGTGTGTAGTCCGCCTACCCGCACTAGGCCAGCGTGGTGGACTAAGGTCTAAACCCTCTCAGTTGTAGAGGAGGCCCGTGCCCAGCAGTGGGACGTATATGGGCTGATGATGATGTTGTTGTCGTTTCTCGGATATATTTCTAGTCCTTGTGGTACTTTTATATATTGATATTGACTAATGGAATACGCAATAATGCTTGGTACTTCACCTCTCAATTATATGTCGTATACTTATACGTCTCATCTAAGTGTTAGGCATTTTTTTTTCACGAGAGGAAAGCGCCTGCTCCCTGCTCGGTACCTTGGGGAGGCCGAAAAGGATATGTCGGGGTCATCGGCCTTCCAACTCAACGCGTGGAACTATTGTTCGCTTGGCTGAGTTAGGTCCCAAACAATGATGAATGAAAAAAAAAACATATATTGCCGTTTTTTAAAGAAAAAAATGACATGTCGTGTTGCTGAGGGATTTTCTTGCCGTTTCTTCTCCACAGCTATAACACGTTTCGAAGCGGCAATAGTTTAAAAAAATTAAGATGTGTAAAATTGACGATTCAAAAGAACTTGTAAAAGTCTATTTGAATAAAGATATTTTGACTTTGACTTTGAACAAAAAGTGTTAGCCAGTCTGTTAAGAACCTGTATCAAACAATTAATGTATCGTATTTAGAGCCTTTACCTAGTACTTAATATTATACAATATTAATCACTGAGATTCGCAAATTTTGTATATAACGATGTTATCGGTTAAAAGTCAAAGTTCGTTATTAAACTAATTAATTTTCATTACACATCGCTGCTATACAAGCTTTACAGAATAAGGGACGGTATAAAATCGTTACGATAATAACGTTTTGGGGGTCCTATTACACCGCATTATATTAATTGTATGATCTGACTACATCGTTGTCCCGCGAAATAAGTGTGTATTATTTTGTGTGAGTACTATTTTCGAATTAGGAAATTCTCAATAATAGTTGGAGTTGAGTGGACATAATGGAGTTTAAAAATGTGCGCGACTCACCGTCACTTTGATAGATTTTTTTCATTAATCATTATTAGGCCATAGACGTCCCACTCCTGGGCAGAGGCCTTCTTTGCAACTGGGGGGGTTAAGACCTTAGTCCACCACGCGGGCCTAGTGCGTGTCAGCGGTCTACACACATACCTCAACTGCTTATATTACTTCAAATAGAGTGTCAACTAAGGATAAAAGTTGCTTCCGTCTTCATAAACTTTGTATAAGTCCGAATCCAGTGTTTTGTCTTGCTGTGTTTTATGACTTATGACGCGGGAGAGAACGAGACAAATATATTTCACAGAAACACACACAGCTAATGGTCTTTAATCGCCAGTTGACACAACAATAAATATCCTGATTTTCAAATTGCATTTTTCCGAGTGCAATCATTCAACCCGACGTGTTCCCGACTAGCAAAGTCCAAGTCCCGACTAGCCAAGTCGTAAATTCCCTGCTGCCTATAAGCCGACATGCTTTAAAGGCTGTTGCCGCTTGGTAACAACCGAAACAGATGGCCACGCATTTGCTGAATGATTTATTAGTATTTTTGATTAGTGGGGGCTTGCGGCTTGGATATTAGAAAAAACAGCTGATTTTGTCGGTTATGATTTATGGAATAATAAATGTCGAACTAATAAATGTCATATTTTAATATAAAAAGGTATAGTCAATTTTGGGAAATTGTGAAGGATCAGACTCCCTCTTGGTCTCGTACACATCTAGGAATTTATTTTTAAAGGTGTGATATACAAACCTAGGAAAATTATTTTTGATGAATTATTATGTATACAAATCTCCTTCGCCGTAGGAGGGTTTTAGCAGGTTTTTCGACGTTGTTTTTCATCACCGTTAAGTACGTGGTTTATTAAGAAGACGAAAAGTCTCTACAAGATGATCGTTATGTCTATTTGTAGAGGTCCTCACGCACATTAATAAGAATTTGTAAAAAAGTCTTTTTGAATAAAGATAATTTTGACTTTGACTTTTACATAAAAGAAAATTTTCTCTTTCGCTTTCTCTGTATCAGTCCCTATACTACTGGACACGGGCCTCCTCTACAGCTGAGAAATAAATATTGAAATATAATTTTTCCTCGAAAACGGTGTGATAGCAGCTGTTAACACGGCCGCAATAATTAGGTTGCGACGCATTGCGTTCCCAGCACCGGCCGTCGGCTGAGCGCTGGCAAATTGAACGCCAATCGAACCACCACCAATCTTGCGTGACATGTGTAACGTAATAACTGGTTTAATGAGTTTCTTTGTAGGTATGGCCATTATGATGATCAGCTTGGCTCTAGTCATCATCATCGGCCCATATACGTCCCACTGCTAGGCACGGGCCTCCTCCACAACTGCACACCTCCTCCTCCACAACTGGTTTAGGCCTTAGTCCACCACGCTGGCCTAGTGCGGGTTGGTGGACTACACACCTAAGAAACCCCTAAGAGCTTTTAGGTGTGCAGGTTTCATCACGGTGTTTCCCTTCACCGTAAAAGTACGTGATAATTCATTGTGAATACACACATAACTTCGAAAAGTCAGAGGTGTGTGCCTGGGGTTTAAACCCGCGGCCGTCGAGATTCTCTAAGCCTCGAGGTCATTACGACTTGCTATGAATATTTATGTACACACTCTCACATGTGCATTATTGCATTTGCATGCATTTCGGCACTCTCGTTTTGATATTTTTTAAACACTACGTAACACGGGCGTGCCGATGGCTGCTTCTCTAGCACATTACCGGAATTCATGATGCTACTGAAAAATTCCTCATGGAAAATCGTAATAACACTTTTTCCGACCCGGGAATCTATCCGATTATCTCACAATGAGGGTGACCAAATACTTACAAATATTTATTTATTGAAAGGTAGGTTATTGAGCTGGAAGTCTTAGTCTTTTTAGGACTAGGTATGTGACGGTGTATTTATTTTTTATTATATCTAAATTATATCAGCATATTTTAGCATCGAGTAATTTATTGATACCAACGGATCACTGACTCGTTAAAATAATACCAATGTCATACGTGTTACTATTACTTTTAAATAAAAATAAATGTATAGTATTTACGAACAATTAAAACGGGCTCGCTTTTAGCGTACTAAAAATTCACGAACGGAAATTTTAATAAAGCTCGTAGTGGCGTGCTACGGACGTAGCGTCCATTAACGTAGCGCTTTTCGTAGCCCGATCAAGCGTAGCAATCAGTAAATATTTTTATTAAAATAATTGATACTCTTTTTGATAAAAATGTTTGTTTTTAATCATGTTTTGAATAAAATATTTTTATTGCAGTACAATAAATATTTTAATTGGCGCAAATTGTTGTGATAAAAATTATAACATTTTTAATTGTGGAAATTCTTTCCAATTAGACTAACTAAGCACGAATCGCAATTAAGTCGTAATGAAATTCCGAATAAAACAATCGAGGGTAAAAAACTCGAAAAGGTCTTATAATTATGCTTAACCAAGTGTTATTGAATTGGAGTGACGATTGATAAGACGATGTTCGAAAGAAAATTAATAAGTTTTAATCTCCTAACTTTATTTTTAATAGTATAAAAATATTTGTAGATACTTAAGTCCGTCTGAGTGATTTGAAGGATATTTTGGAGTGTGTAGGTGACGGTGAGGTGTCACCGCAATGTCAAACACAGGGTCCACAAATTTATAATGTTTATTGCAAATAGTGCGGATAGAGCAGGTACAATCTGAGGTTGCACAAAGACGATATACCGGGCGAACGTGAATTCGAGGAAACAGAGTACGATAAGGAGAGTTATCGAGGTGCGCGCTAAGGTGGCCAAAGGCGGACTAAGGTCACACGCACGCGGCGGCTAGGGTCCGGCCGTCGGTGGGGTCGCTCGGTGATTGGCGCAGGTACGCAGCGCGCGTGCGCATGCGCACGATGATGCACGAGCGTCCCCGAAGGCGCGGTGCGTCGCGCGGCTCGGCTACGCTCGTCGGGTAACCGGTTCCGACCCGATCGCTGTGCGTGGATGCGCGTACCGTGTTATGATGTGGCCGGCGGCCACAGATAGATAGGTTAAGAAATATTTTAACATTTTTTTTTGTACAAAAAACATAACGATATGTCTAAGAAATTTGATGAAAAGGGCTGAGGACAAATAGTTCAGTCAATTTAGTTATTTTAAGCCCCAAACTGTGGAAAAATTCCTAGTGAGCTACATTTTTGTGTGTATACACCTTTATTACGGTGTTGTAATGATGATGTGAAAAATCGACATTGATATCGTTGTTTGATTGTTATCTAATGAAGGCTCGGTCAAAAAGAGATGGTAAACTCTTTTATTAAATGAAGTCTGACACTAGGAAGCGATGTACTTGCTTAAGTCACAACGTTGGGTTTGACCCCTCGCGTGACACAATAAAATATTTGCATATTTATATTTTTAATAGCTCTTTTCACAAAAAAATATCACGTACTTCAACGGTGAAGGAAGACACCGCAATGAAACCTACACACCTAAAAGTTCTTAAGTATTTCTTAGGTGTGTAGTCCGCCAACCCGCACTAGGCCAGTGTGTTAGACTAAGGTCTTTACCCTTTCAGTTGTAGAGGAAGCCCGTGCTAAGCAGTGGGACGTATGAATATGGGCTGATGATGATGATGATGATGATGATGAATAGCTCTTTAATTTAAAATT
The DNA here is from genome assembly GCA_907164795.1 of Hemaris fuciformis. NCBI lineage: Eukaryota > Metazoa > Arthropoda > Insecta > Lepidoptera > Sphingidae > Hemaris > Hemaris fuciformis. Next base: position 3,652,920 of record OU015455.1, on the reverse strand, counting down.
AAAATTTAAAAAGAAGTGTCTTACAACTACCGTAAAAATATATTTTTGCTTATGGATATAAACATAGTGTCTCATGGTCTTGTGGCGCAAGTGTGTGACTTGCGATCTAGAGGTTCGGGTTCGATTCCCGGGTCGGGCAAAGTGTGATGGGTTGATGGGAAATGTGTCCGAAAAACGGCAAAAGGCTGGCGAAATGTGAGCGCAGAAATACGCCTTTGTCTATCCCTTCTGGGAATACAGGCGTGAGGTATGTATCTATGTGTATTATCGCTATGTCGATGGATACGAATAACATAACACTACCACATTTAAAAATAACTCCCAAAGTGTACGTAAACGAAATATCTGAACATGCACGTTATAAGACCATTTCACTTAAAGCTGCAATGACGTCACCACTGCCTTTCATTATCACCCACATTTCATGCTCGTTTCACCCACATGCGAGCTTGAGGGGTGGAAAGATACTTACAATGTCGACACATGCGTCCCGTCGGGCACGCGGGCCGTATCGACCGACCTCTCCGATTACGAATGAATGATTTTGAAATACGTACAGTGTATACTCACGACTCAATCCCAAAACGGATGGGCAAAGATGTTTTCGACCCACATTTTCCTTCCTGTAGTTTTACGTCGCAAGTAGCGTGCATTATTCCGTTTTTTGAATATTTTCATGATGCAATGACATTTTTGCCGACTCGGGAATTAAAACCATCGCACTCTTATAGTATTCATCATCATGCTAGAGAAACATAAGAACCACACAAAAAAACTCTGGGACACAATTAACACAATTACAAATAGGAAAAACAAATGCATATCTCCTGCCTCAGAACTATTAAATATAAAAGTAAGCGCCCAAGAATCGATTGATTTTTGTAACCAGCATTTTGCTTTAGTCGGAAAAACTTATGCGAATCGAATATTAAATGAGTTATCCACTACAGAAAGTAATTTAGCTCTCAAAATAAACGCTCTGGAATCGCCTAGAAATTCTTTCTTTCTTGAACCAACAGATAAATATGAAATAGGAGCTTTAATACAGAACTTAGCCACAGATAGCGCCCCAGGTGTAGACGGCATTACTAATTATTTTATTAAAACAGTGAAAAATCATATAGTTGAACCTCTTACATCAATTATTAACTACAGCCTAACTTCGGGAATAGTTCCAGATGCATGGAAAACAGCAGTTGTTGTGCCGATCCACAAGGCAGGGGCAAATGACACTCCCAACAACTTCAGACCGATATCACTATTGTCCACTTTTTCAAAAATATTAGAGCGAGTTGTTAACAAGAGGCTAGTTAGATACCTGGAAAGCATTAATGTGCTGACAGATAAACAATACGGTTTTCGACCGAAAGGGTCAACCGAGGACGCTGTGTGCTCGCTGACGTGTAATATTGTTGACCATCTTGATAATGGGCGATCGTGTGTTGGAGTTTTTCTAGATTTAGCCAAAGCGTTTGACACTGTCTCCATACCAATTCTACTGAAAAGGCTAGAAAGTGTCGGAATACGGGGAGTCGCACTTGAATGGTTCACTAGTTATTTAATGGGTAGAAAACAGTGTGTCAAAATAGAGTCCAAATATAGTTCCTTTACAGGTATTGACTTCGGTGTTCCTCAGGGTAGTGTACTCGGCCTGACCTTGTTTCTCATCTATATCAATGAACTCGCTACGCTACCCATGAGGAATGCAGAAATCGGTCGGTACTGTTATGCTGATGACACAGCTGTGATCTTCCATGACTATACTTGGGAAAGCTGCATAAAAACAGCAGAGCGAGGTATGGCGACGGTTGCGAATTGGCTCAATCTTAACCTACTCACATTGAATAAAGAAAAAACCAAATACGTCTGCTTTCACAAGACACTAGCGTCAGCTCCGAGGTATCTGACTGATTTTAGAGTCCATACATGTCCCTCTAACCACGGGAACCTCTTCAACACCTGCAACTGCAAAACCATTGAGAGAACTCAGTCAGTGAGGTACCTTGGAGTGGCGCTAGATGAAAAACTTAACTTCAGGGAGCACATAGAAGCACTCTCAACTAGGGTTAGGAAACTGATTTTTGTCGTTCGTAACATCCGGGACGTAGAAGACAGGGACTTGCTCATTCTCATTTACCTCGCTCTGTGCCAATCTATTGTAACGTACTGCTTAGGTGCATGGGGTGGCACATCATCTTCTCACCTCATGTGCCTAGAAAGAGCTCAGCGATCGGTTCTGAAGGTCATGTTCAAAAAGCCCAAGCGTTTCCCTACATCGCAGCTATACAAGGAAACCAAATTGTTGAGTGTGCGACAGCTGTACATTTATAGGGCATGCATCTTCACGCACAAAGCCACACTAAGTTGCTCAGAACATGAAAATTTGTTACAATCTAGAGTCTTCAAATTGCCAATAAAACGGACAAACACCACTTTTGCAAGGCGGTTCCAAAAATTTTTATTTCCTTTTCTATATAACAAAATAGTCAAAACATGTGCAATTAAAAATACTACGCTACAAGATGCTAAAATCAAAATTAAAAAATATTTTCTAACAGTGGATTACGAAGACACGGAAAGTCTTCTAAAAATAGTTACATAAGAAACACGTATACACACAAACACACACACACACTTTATTTTATATATATATATGCATACGTTTATGTGTGATGTCATTCTATATGTGATCTGTAGAGCGAACAGTTGCAAAATTGTTTTTCAAGATAGCCACGACACAGGCTGTGCCTAGTGTGGTTATCATAGTTAATAAGTTATTGTTGTAAATTGTGAACTGATTTTTTGAATATATTATATTATTAATATATTTTATTATATCATCATCAGCCCAAATACGTCCCTTTGCTGGGCACGGGCCTCCTCTACAACTGAGAGAGTTTAGGCCTTAGTCCACCACGCTGGCCTAGTGCGGGTTGGTGGTCTACACACCTAAGAAATTCCTAAGAACTTTTAGGTGTGCAGGTTATATCACGATGTTTTCCTTCACCGTTATTACTACTATATTATCACTGTTTTTCTTATAGTATTGGTCTACAATATTTCAGTGATGGCCATCAAGGGCAGTAGTTTAGACACCAGCCTGTCAAACTAGAAGCTATGGGTTCAATACCCGCAAGATACAATTAGTTAATACTTAGTTCGTTCATATAAGTCGTGATGGCCTCGAGGCTTAGGCACGCGATCGAGAATCTCGACGGTCACGGGTTCAAACCTCAGGCACACACCTCTGACTTTTCGAAGTTATGTGTGTATTCACAATGAATTATCACGTACTTTAACGGTGAAGGAAAACATCGTGATGAAACCTGCACACTTAAAGTTCCTAGGAATTTCTTAGGTGTGTAGTCCACCAACCCGCACTAGGCCAGCGTGGTGGACTAAGGCCTAACCCCTCCCAGTTGTAGAGGAGGCCCGTGCCCAGCAGTGGGACGTATATGGGCCGATGGTGAATGAATGATGAATACTTAGTTATTCTCTTACTAATTTACTTAAAATTACGATATAAGACATGTATTTAAGTGGCGTGAGATCTTTGTGTATGTGTGATGTATTATTAGGTGACGCAATGAAAATACCAAAGGGACTCTAACTTTGATAATTATTAATTAACATCTGAATTAATCATCAGCCCATGTACGTCTCACTACTGGGCACGGGCTTTTTCTACAACTGAGAGGGTTTAGGCCTTAGTCCATCAGGCTGGCCTAGTGCAGGTTGGCGGACTACACACCTAAGAAATTCCTAAGAACTTTTAGGTGTGCCGGTTTCATCACCGGTCTGAGCTGCATACCTGGGGCTTAAACCCGCGATCGCCGGATTTGGATTACTTTCACTTCAATAGTACTCTACGACCTCATGGCATTATATCATGACCACAACTTACAAAGCCAATGGGATTTCCTCTTTAGTAAGTATGCACATAAATCTACCGTGAACAGGTGTTCGTGTTTGTAAACCTGAAGAGTGATCAATAATAGATTAACCACGCGATTGGGTTAAGCTTCCGCTGTTAATATGAATGCCTTCTAATATCATATTCCTTCGATGTACGCATTACGTCTTTTGATGTGCGAAGAAGCGTAACTCAAACATTTAAGATTTTGAAATAAACACTTAGTCCTTATCCCCAGATAAATATTTTATATCGTATCAGAAATTACATTGACAGCCCCGTGGTGGAATTGGCTAGACACCAGCTTGCGAAACGAGAGGCCATAGGTTCGATCCCCGCACCGTGACAAATGTTTGTGTGATCAACAATTTTTTTTTCAGGTCTGGGTGTTTGTGAGACCGAAAAGTCTCTCGTAGTTTCTGATACCCACGACACAAGACTTGTATCTTAGTGTGGGGTCAGAACTATGTATGTGACTGTAGGGTGTATTTATTTATGACAGCAACATTTTACCAAGATATTCTGTTATAGTCATTGTACATACATACATAAACTCACGCCTTAAAACTGACAGTTACAGGTAAAACCGAAATTTTCAGGTCGCAAGCTTTTGGTTTGGGACCAAGTTCAATTGTAACATCGCTAAAGGTTATTATCATCATCAACAGCCCATATACGTCCCAGTGCTGGGCACGGACCTCCTCTACAACTGAGAGGGTCTAGACCTTTGTCCACCACGCTGGCCTAGTGCGGGTTGGGTTAAAGAATAACAAATTGATATTTTTTCTGGTGATAATATAGGGTTTACTGCATTGAATGGAACCTATAACCTTAAAAATTTCAGAAAAATATGTATTTATGCTTTGTCGAACTCTTTAAAAGCGCCATGTTCTAATTATTAAATTCCAACCCAAAAGCTTGCATATAAATTTCCATATCCCCAACTCCAGACACAGTAAGTTCTACATACAAACAATGATGCCCTATTTTACTCATTTCTAGTTTTATTTTGCATCCAAGGTTAGAGCAAGTCATTTTACGTTCCATCTATCTCTATACAAAAAATCACCTACATTAGTAGAGAATTTAAGTCATCAAAACGATAGGTACATTCAGACAGAGTAACAATCACACTTGTATAATTAGTATAGATAAGTATTTGGAAAGTACTTAAAACAGAACTTAACTCTTATACTACAATTAAACCAAACTTGTTTTCATTCACTCGGCAATCTATTTACCTAAGTTTGTAGGCAGGGCCGTCTTAGACTATGCTGGGGCCCCTGGGCACAGAAGAATTTGGGGCCCTCCTGGAAAGTTAAGAAAGCGAATTATACAATCATTTTTCTAATAGGATAATTTAGTATGGGTAATCAAATATATTATATAATATTTCATTAATGGTATTAGTATGCTGCTGGTTTTCTTGTTTAAAGTTACGATAATAGTTTCTTTCGGGATTTCTGTTGAGCAAAATCTTCTATTATATCCTCAAAGTCAATTTTTTGAAGGATTTCACTTTCTATACACATAATTGACAAATTACTCAGTCGTTATTGTAACATTGTTGTTCGCAAATCATTTTTTATACTCTTAAGGCGCGAAAATGACCGCTCTCCACTACAGTTGGTAACCATTAGGCAAAGGAATATTCTTGTAGCAACTTCAATGTTTGGAAATGTTTCTTCTAATTTATCTGACTTTATTAGGTTATGTAACATTAAGATATTCAAATCGTCTGATTGCTTCGCAACGTTTTTTAAATATTGGCTTAAATGAGATGATTCTGATTTGAGCTCATATGCATTAATGTCTTCATGATAAAATTCTGCAAATTCTTTGCATTTTTTAGTCAACTCGTCAGATTCGATTGTTGTTAACTGACAAAGAAAACTAAATCGATTATCAATTTCTCGGTATGCTGTCGAACGTTTTTTTAAATGTGTAATTAATTTATCAATTATGGGAATGAAAGTATATACACGAAACTTTTCCTTGCCTCTTAACTGTGCAGTCTCTGATGATCCTTCAAAAAAAGTGACGCGTGTGCTGCGAATTCTTTTTCTTTCAAATTTATCTTTGTAGTCAGCGTCTGGTTTTTTTTCTTTACCAGCCATTTCGTACTGATCAAAATTGTTTCGTGCGTTATTGATATAATTGATCACAGATTCGTAAAGTTTTGTAACAATATCCATGGTGATAGTGCTATTCTGCAAACTTAGACTTGTTTTATTCATAATTCCCAAAAGATCATTCCATATTTCCGTTAGAAGAGCAGTTTCTAATTTTTCCATTTTTTTTTGCTAGGCTTTGGGCTTCATTTCTAGAGTTTCCTGGTTGATTGATGTCATTTGCGATTGAGGACAATGTTTCAAAAATATTTAAATAACCATTTTGCAAAGCATTAATAGCATCTGCACGTGCAGTCCATCTAGTATCTGAAATAGACTTCAGGACTCTATTTGCACCTAAATGCTCTATCAAAATTTTCCATCGTTTGGTCGAAGCTGAGAAAAAAATGAATAATTTTTGTACAAATTGAAAGAAGGCTACTGCTTCAGAAACACACTCAACAGCCTGAACACCCACTAAATTTAGCGAATGTGCCGCGCATGGGACGTAGATTGCAAATTCGCAAACCTCTTTTATTCTTGACTGAACACCAGAGTACTTTCCAGACATATTTGATGCATTGTCGTAGCTCTGTCCGCGACAATCTTTTATATCAATGTCAAGGCTTTCAAAAAAGTTTAAAATGGTATCTGCTATATATTGTGCATTATGTTCATCCATAGGCAAAAATTGCAAAAATCTCTCAATAGGCTGTCCACCTTTTACGTATCTAACGATGAAAGTAAGTTGGTCAACGTGAGACAGATCTGGAGTAGAATCTACGCTAATAGAGTAGTACTTTGCTGATTTAAGTTCTTTGACAATTGATTTTAAACTTGCTGTCCCATTATATTAATAAATTCATTACAAATATTTGCAGATAAATACGATGTACTTCCTTTTCCACGATTTCCGCAGTTTTGTATGTGATCAGCAAGAAAAGGATCAAATTCACTAATCAGTTCTAAGCATCCCAAATAATTTCCATTATTTTGCGATCCCAATGTCTCATCATCACCACGAAAAGCAAGACCTCTTGAAGCTAAAAATTTCACTACTGCAACTATCCTCCTAAGCACATTCTTCCAATAGTTAATTTCTGTATTATATTGAGACAGCAACTCACTATCAATTCGTCCAGTAGTTTTTTTTCTTTCAACATAATTCATCATAAATTGCCTGTGCTGTGAGGTATTCTCATGCTCCTTCAATAAGTTACTTATATGTTTCCAATCTTTATATCCATTTGGAGAACTCAAATTATGTCCAGTACCAGAAGTGGTATTAAATAGGCGGCAGCAATAACAGTATACAGACTTCTTTACTGGTGAATATAGGAGCCATTTTCTTTCTAAACACTCACCATTCGTCAATTTACGAGTAAAAATATTTTTAGTCAAGTATCTAGTTTTAGTTTTACCACTTGAATCTGGAAAACTCGTAGAAGTTTCCGAGAAGTCACAATTTTTGTTTTGGAAAACTCTGGCCCTTTTCGAATCCAAATATTACGGACTTCTTCCGTTAAAATATCGTCACAATAAGTACCAGGGTCAGGAGATAAAAATACATGATGCGAGCTCGCTGTTACTAACTCACAGCAGCTTGATGTCGAAGGTCCCGCACCCGTTGTGTTTTTGTCACTCGTATCCTCTTTTTCCTGGTGATATTCAAAGGTATTTTTATCTTGAGGTGAATCCTCAAGTGATGAGAATGAAGAATCCCTCTGCTTATTTCTTTCTTCAACCGTACAAAACGAAGTAATCTTAGGAAGTTTCCCCGTTATTTCTTTTTGAGCCATAACTTTTTTTCTTTTTTGTGAACCACTTAAATATGTTCTTTTCGACATTATGAAATAATGTTAAATCGAACAAATCAAAACTTCTAGTAGTACTATTCTTGCTCAGTGACTCTGACAACTGTGTCGAGTCCCCTGAAATCTGTCTTAATATACCAACTTAACTTAAAGGATAAAACATAAATCAGTTACTAATTACCACACTTCTTTACAACAAAAGAAGTGCTGGTGACAAAAACAAAGGTAATTAATGTAAGTTAGTTTAGACGATAACACAATTTATGGGTAATACTTACTTAGTTTAATCGACAACGACGTTTGTGGGAAACACTTGTATCTATAAGAATTTAACAAGAGTTTACAATATTAAGTGAAACATGATGAACATAAGTACCTTAGTTTTTAACTATAACATGATTCGAGGGACACACTTGTATCCATAAGGACCCCTGACTGATGAATGAAATATTGTGTAGGAAGTATAAGTACTAAAGTGGACTTGACATAAAAAGGACAAGATGTCCATTATGTTTGCTAAAAGGAATGTGTACCATTTTAACTAATTTCAATATTGAATATTTAATGACTTAAAGATATTTCCACTTCCACACCTCAACAAATCAAAATATAGCACTATAGATTTAACGATTATAAGGAAGGGGAAAGAGAAAGAATAGTTTACGCTATCAATCTTTTTTTTTTCAATAATGTTTTGAGAACGAATGTCAGAAAAAATGACGGTTCTTCGGGGCCCCCTTAGGATCGGGGGCCCTGGGCACGGGCCCCGTGTGCCCTTATGGCAAAGACGGTACTGTTTGTAGGCTGTAAAATTATATGGACAATAGGCAGGCAATTTCGCGAATTACTCGACCTGGATTAGACTGTTTGGCAGACATCGCTTTCAGGTACAAACATGACCTAGATTTTTCTTTCTTTGTTTGGCTAAATATTTTGTTAATGTAAAATTTAGTTACTAAAATGTATGCACCGGAAAGCGCAGCGTATGACGTCCTCCGACAAGATGGTCGGACGACCTAGTAAAGGTCGCAGGACGTAAGCTGCTTCCAACAGGTCCCTGTGGAAGTCATTAGGAGAGGCCTATGTCCAGCAGTGGACTTCAATTGGCTGATGGATGATGATAATGATGAATGTATAAATTATATACATACATACATACATACATAAACTCACGCCTGTATTCCCCGAAGGGGTAGGCAGAGGTGCATTTCTGCACCCACATTTCGCCAAGTATGTATCAGTCCCACGTAATAGGGGGCGAGCCTATTGCCGTTTTTCAGGCACAATAAATTATATATTAATGTAACAGAACAGTTGAATGAGACCAGAAAGGAAATGTCAGCATGCCGAGCGTTTCGTTGGGATTTTTTTTCATGGTGTTTGTAATCACCGTGGCTATTGCCTGTCTTAGTTTTCGATCACGAACTATACACCCTGTATATACTCGGCCTATCGCCGTCCACTACTGAACATAGGCCTCCTCAAGAAAACGCCAACCATGCCGGTCTTCAGCAGCGTTCATCCATCCGTTTCCCGCCACCTTTCTCAAGTCGTCGGACCATCGGGCTCCAGATCGTCCTACACTACGTCTGCCTAAGCGCGGTCTCCACTCCAACACTTGTCTGTTCTACCAGCCGTCGGACCGTCGGCAGACATAGCCCACTAACACTTTAGCGTGCAAATCCAGCGGGCAATGTCAATGACTCCGGTTCTCTGGCGGATGATTTCATTACGAATTCTATCCACCAGAGAAACTCCGAGCATTACCCGCTTGGCACGCTGAGTGACTTTGGAATTCATGTGCTATATGTTCAAAACATTTAATAGAACATAATTACTATTATGTTCTATTAAATGTAAACTTACTATATGGTCTTCATATATTTACGTATGTTTATTTATATGTTATTTATATATATATATTTTTGGTCATTTCTTTGTTTTTTTTTTACAATTCTAAAGACAACTGCCTGAACCACCTACCTTTCATTCCAGTCCCGTAGGTTTTCTGGAAGAGATCGCAGCTAGCAATAAGACCGCCTATTGTGCCTATACTTATTGTCTTCATTGTTTTAGATCATGTTGTATATATTATTGTATAGTGTATAAAAAGTATATAAATAAATAATTTAATCCATATTACTCAACGCTATAGGCTTGCGTGTTATCAGCTAAAATACAAGCGGTGCTGATAAAATCTAACCTAAAAACACAGTTCTGTGGTCACGGAACAATGTAACCTGCTCTTGTAATTGAATACTAACGTAAAAGTTAATCGATTTAGCAGGAACCCGCTTTTAAGACTTTAGTAAAATTTGGGCCGCGGTCATACATTAAAATCCTAATAAATAAAAAATACACCGAACAGTCACATACAGAGTTCTGACCCCACACTAAGATACGAGTCTTGTGTCGTGGGTATCAGAAACTACGAGAGTCTTTTCGGTCTCACAAACACCCAGACCCGAAACAAATATTTGTGGATCACACAAACATCGAAGCCGCGGCCTCTCGTTTCATAAGTTGTCTAGCCAACTGCGCCACGGGGCTGTCAATTTATTTTATAAAAATTATAAGTTAGCCACACTATTAAAGATAATGAATTTAAAATGAAAAAAAAATCGTTTCGTTGCTTGCACAGTTGCCAATTGCACCATGGGGCTGTCAGTAAATTCAACGTTGGAAAAGTTTACAGGCCATTCTTTTGCATTTTATATGGGTGATTGACAAAATTATACGAGTAAAAAGTAATAAAAATAAAATAAAAAAGCTAATAAAAGTAGTGTGAATATAAATGGTAGTACGGAATAACAACAAAGCACTCCAAATTGCACGGCCGTTTTCCATCTGAAGTGCACAGTGTCGCGAAATTACATTTCGCATTTTATGACGAGAATTGTTATTTGCTGAAAAATTCAACACAGTGTTGCGAACTTTGTCTGTGCTGCCTGGAGATTGATGCAGATGGACTTGTGAGCTGGCCGGCAATTGTGACGACAATTGTGAGACAATCGTATTTTTTTCTTTACACATTTTTACTAATGTTTTAATACGTACATATTTTCATATATGCGCACACGAGGGTACAAATATAGTATATATCTGCACCCACATTTCGTCAGCAGTATTTTATGTTGCATCACTATTATCCCAATGGGCATAAAAACAAAAAAAAAATCCTACTCAGGAATCAAACCAAGAACCTAAGAATTAAATACTATGCCACGGGACGAGACACTAAAACATACTTCATTTACCTGATTTAAGTTAAACCTCGGTTTCAATATGTCAATGACTTTCACAAGGTTTTTTGTTTTTGAACATACAAAATCCAATAATAAAACGGTTACTGCGCCATTTCCACCGGATTTTATTGAAATCGAGCAAGATTTTGAACATGCGATTCCGTTTCGGGTTAAGCAATCTTGGATCGCCCATGGTATTAAATATCCGAATACTTTGAAAAGGCCTAGTCAAATAGAAGGTTCGTTTCACCCAGCGAGTATTGATTGGAATTATTTGAATAATTATGATGACCTGGTACTTTTTATTATTGCCTTGCCCTGTTTTATTTGGGGTCGGCGCAGTATGTTTTATCCTTCCAAACATCCCTATCAGCCGTCATGTCTTCATTCACTCCTTTTTAACCGACTTCAAAAAATGGAGGAGGTTATCAAGTCGTCTGTTTTTTTTATGTTTGTTACCTCAGAACTTTCGACTGTGTGGACCGATTTTGATGATTCTTTTTTTAATTGAAAGCTGGTGCTTCCAGTTTGGTCCCATTTAAATTTGGTCCAGTTGTGATAATAGCTTCCATTAGAATACCACAAAAGTGTTAAATTTGCACCAATGTGCGTGACAAATCGACGAATAACTCAATATCATGCTAACCGATTTTGATGATTCTTTTTTTAATTGAAAGCTGGTGCTTTCAGTTTCGTCCCATTTAAATTTGGTCTAGTTGTGACAATAGCTTCCATTAGAAAACCACAAAAATCTAAAATTTTCACCAATGTGCGTGACAAATCGACGAATAACTCAATATTATGCCAACCGATTTTGATGAATCCTTCTTTTTATTGGATAATTGTACTTCTAGAGTAATTGCATGAGAGTTTGGTTAGGTTCTAATTATGGGATCCATGACAAAGTAATGGAACTCTTCAATTCTTAGGAGAAAACTAACGATACTCGGCCGGATCTTTATAGGCTATCCGGATATTTGAGTCACATACCGTAACGTCTTTATGGTCAAGTAATTATCGTAGTCAAATATAATGATCATTGGAACTCGTTAACGGCGTACAGTAAGGATGCGATCTGTGGCAGATTTTCTAACTGTCTTGAATTAAATTGCAATGCGTTTACGTTTGTTGCTGCATTGCAACATGAAGCAAGCGATTTAATTGCATTACTTAAGGTTTATTATGTGTGAAGCGATGATAGCTGGGTGAGTGGTAGAAACATTTGCGTATTGTTGATGAGTTTTATAACCATATAATAGGCTAGTGGTAGCGGAGTGGCAAAGTAACTGATATGTAACGCATAAGGTTACAGGTTCGATCCCGGGTGTGGCTTCACTAAAAATACAAAAATAAACAAAAATTTTAACAAAACAAAAACCGCCTTCAACAAAAACTATTCCAAAACAAATTAAAATGCACTAAAAAGTAAAAATAATAATTGCGTATTCTTCTATAACTTAATAATCAACTTACTATTTCTCTTAATCTGTAATCTGTATTCATGTACTGTACGATCTATGTGTTTACGACGCAAGAAGCTTGGTAGGTACCTATCCACTTCAAATGTAACTCAATACATACCTATGAATAACAAACAATGATTAAATTATTTTTTAAAGTTCTCCTATGTAAAATGAAATGAAAAATATTAGACTACTTTAAAGTCAATCAAATTATTACGATAATATTATAATGTAGTTTAAATTATTGTTATTTTTGGAGGCGGTGTTAGCCAATTATTTTTCACGCAATTATTTTTTTACTTTTTAGTGCATTTTAATTTGTTTTGGAATAGTTTTTGTTGAAGGCGGTTTTTGTTTTGTTATTCTTTCATATCTTCAGTCACCTAAATGATGATGAAATTATGACCTGGTACTATTGCTTCATAAACATACTTACATAACCTCAAGCCTGTATTCCCCGAAGGGCTAGGCAGAGACCAATTTCTGCACCCATATTTCGCCCGGTATGTAACAATCCCGTATAACAGGAGGCGAGTTTATTGCCGTTTACACATGTACCGCGAGACCACGAGGCCGTAAAAAAAAGCTTCATGAAATTTTTCTTAATAAACTTACATGTGAAGATTCTCAAGAACTACGAACATACATGAAGAGCTTCATGATAGTTGAGGAATCGAAAGTATTTTCTCCATCGGAAACTATGGTTCAATAAATTTCAATTAAAATGCATATTATAATTCTCAGTTCAGTGTTAAGACAGGCAAAGCTGCGTGCAAAAAAATATTAATAAACTAGCTTTTAGCTAGACTACAGGGTTGGGTTCAGAAAGAAAATAAGTTGTAGTCTATTTTACTCCACAGAGTCCCATTTACGTATGTCCATATCAAAAATCGTTTACATCGGTCAAATGATTAAGGCGTGAAAGCATAACAGACATATAGTCGTCTACACGTCGTTTCATCATTCTAGCTTAAAAAATGACGAATTTCCACACCCCTAAATTTCACCCCTAAATTTTTTTACCCTCTTAAAGGTACATTTTTTTACAAACTTTTAATGTCATATTTATTTATATCTAATCAACAGCCTAAAAAATAAGTTTCAAGCTTGTAGCTTTAAAAATGACAATACTTCCATACAACCTTTCATCCCCCCCTTTCAACCCCTTAAAACCCCTTTTCCGCAATAAAAAGTACCTAACCTATGTTCTTTCTTAGGCTCCAAACTATCTGTGTACCAAATTTCATTTAAATAGGTTCAGTAGTTTCAGCAGGAAAGCGAGACAGACAGACAGACAGAGTTACATTCGCATTTATAATATTAGTAAGGATGTTACAATTCCCGCATCGTTACAACGGTAGGAGTAAAATTTTATGGCACGGGAAATACACACCGGCTCTAAAACATTATCCATGAATACTCGTACAGCCCAATAATTTACTTTTACGAAGATCGTTTCCATTCCGTAAACTGAATCTTGATACTTGTTAGATCGTGTTTTGGTTTCATTTGCTTATTGATTTGTGATTGTCTGTTCTTTGTAGCTGTTCAAGGAATTGTTTATATTCGTCTTAATTACCCAAGTTTTATCGGTGTTTAAATATCAAACAGAACAGATGAATTACATCGCCCAGACTGCTTTATTTATGTATCAAAAGCTGTTTAATTGATTGGATTTAATTATTTGTTTGTGTTGTTATAGGTATTAATTTGTTAATGAATTCTGTAAAATGATTGTAACTATTTTACCTTTATTTAGAATAACTTCCAGCTAATGTACTGCAGTGGCGGTACTTCCATAGAAGCCCAAAAGCCCAGTTTGCCTTTCAAAATTCCAAATAATACTAATCTTAAAGCTTTAAATCTTTATTTAACAAAAGCAATTTGAATAAATAAATGAGAATATACTGACCCCACAGTAAAAAATATAAACTAGATATTGCAAGATTAACGTGTAACGCTTTTAGGCTTCTATGGAAGTACCGCCACTGATGTACTGTATATTTCGTTAACTAGCTATGGGCTTGCATATATTGGGACCTGTCTTTACTCAAATATGTACGTTATCTGGAATAAAATTAATTTAAATACTCAACGAAAAATGTACTTTAACGGTGAAGGAAAACATCGTGAGGAAACCTGCACACTTAAAAGTTCTTTTGAATTTCTTATGTGTATAGTCCGTTAGACCTGGTGAAGGTCGCGGGACGTCGCTGGATGCAGGCTGCTTCCAACAGGTCCCTGTGGAAGTCATTGGGAGAGGCCTATGTCCAGCAGTGGACTTCGATTGGCTGATGGATTGGATTGGGGTTGGATAGTCCGTTAACCGTCACTATGTCAACGTAGTGGATTAAGGCCTTCTAAGTTGTAGAGGAGGCCCGTGCCCAGCAGTAGGACGTATATGAACTTATGATGATGATGATGATGAAAAATGTAATTATGTGAAATATTTGTTTCGATTCTAGGTGTTTATGACAATGAAAACTTTCGTTTATGATACGTATGATTCAAAACTTGAATTTGCTTAGGTACTGAAATGTCTGTTCTGGACCGTAGTCAGGTGGAAATGCTGAGCTTCTATTCTACCTAAGTGGTACCACTGTCTCACAACCAATGCATATCAAAATTACTGCGTTTCATTTGGCGAGTGTAATTGCTCGGAGCATTGTCATTGAAAACATTTAGCCCAGATCTAAAGGACTTTCAAGTCAATTCGGGGATTTTATTGTTAAAAATTGTACGAGACAGGATAATCATGTTTAGTGAGAAATAGTTCTGCCTAAATCAAACCGTACTCGTATCTGGTTGTTGTATCATAAGTTGGAACCTCTCGTCACTCGAAATAAACAAAATTCCACATAAAGCAAATAGCATCATTTATGACCCCAAACGGAATGTATGGCTCAATTAGTATTCCAAAGGCACATCGACCTGCGCGACAAAAAAACAAAACGCGAGCGCAATTTTCCTCCCCATTTGCATACCAATGCGGGCTTAGTACGTGAACTATTAACTTAAAGACCCACAAATACCGCAATGGAACAGTATGTTGCCGCAACATTTTCGCTCGGACGACCATTGAAGTGACCGCGTAAGCGACCCGTGAAAACGCGTATTGCTCTGACCAGTCTTAATTATTCAACGGCAGAAACACAACACCCACATTATTGGTCGAGGTTTTGTGTTGCGAATTATTGTTTGCGTCCAGTCGAGTTATATTGTGAACGTTTACAAGGGCTGAATACTTTCCTATTCAGAGAATTCCATTTGAGTTGTTCAACCTTATCGCGGCCATTCTATACATCATCGTATAGACAGCCCTGTGACGCAGTAGGCTAAACCCCAGGTTGGGAAACGAAGTCAAAGTCAAAATTATCTTTATTCAAATAGACTTTTATAAGTTCTTTTGAATCGTCAATTTTTAACTATTTTTTTTTAAATATGTGTGATCCACTAATATTAGTTTCGGGTCTGGGTGTCTGTGAGACTGAAAAGTCTCTCGTAGTTTCTGATTCCCATGACACAAGACTTGTAACTTACTGGTCAGAACTACTATGTGTGTGACTGTTGGGTGTATTTATTTATTTAATGTAATTATTTATTTCTTTCCATAATAGAAACGTGATGGCTTGCGATGCGACTTCGTGGTCACTCCGACTCACCACCCCTGACTAGAACCAAAAGTTTCGCAAACACACACACACACACACACACACACACACACACACAGACACGTCAAACTTATAACACCCCTCTTTTTGCGTCGGGTAACAAGTAAGGGATGTACTTTCGCGTATAATATATTTTTACACATACGTTTATATCGTGAAATGAAGCGATGTCGTAATATTCGGCGCGGTATCGTTTTGCGCTAATAAACGTGAATCGTAACTGCGAACGCGATTCGGAATCGTCATAAAAGTGTAACGGCTCGTCTTTTCGAACTTTGATGTGTTTACTGTTTACATCGGAATCAGAAGCGGAATTGTTTATTTGTGGAACACCCGGTGTTTACTTAATGATATTTGTAAATTGCCCATTTTGAAGCTGAATTTGCATGCCTGAGATGTCCGTACAAAAATTTTAAGTGTAACTGCAGTCAGTCACGCATACCAAGTGATCTAGTATAATTAATCCAATAAAACACAAAACTTGTAAATAAATAAATGAATTTATTCAGTCCCCGTTTAAGGGACCTTCTGTCTTAAGTTATTACGCACATAAGTTATTATGGTAAGCTAATTACCAGACAACATCTTATAGTGACCTTATCAATATTAAAAATCTTTTATTTTAAATAAAATAGTTTGACTTGGCAATCGCACTACAAGTGAGATGCATTGTGAGGTTATGTTCCTATGTACGTAAATTTACCTCTCGATTGGAAAAGAGCAACACTATAGTTTCTTACCAGGTCTTCTCTAGTGACGACTGCCTTCCGAACAGGGTGGTAAACTAAATTTTGAAATGACTGAATCGATGAGATGTATTTGACAATTTATCATCATCATCAGCCCATATACGTCCCACTGCTGGGCACGGGCCTCCTCTACCATTGAGAGGGTTTAGGCCTTAGTCCACCACGCTGGCCTAGTGCGGGTTGGCGCACTACACACCTAAGAAATTCCTAAGAACTTTTAGGTGTGCAGGTTTCATCACGATGTTTTCCTTCACCGTTAAAGTACGTGATAATTCATTGTGAATACACACATAACCTCGAAAAGTCAGAGGTGTGTGCCTGGGGTTTGAACCCGCGACCGTCGAGATTTTCGACCGCGTGCCTAAACCTCGAGGCCATCACGACTTATACAATTTATAGATTCAATAAATATTATTTTATTTCATTTCATATCTATTCCCATTGTTGGACCTTGCCTAATATTAAGTATGCACCGTACCACGCACTCTATGTATGCACAAAAACTTTTAATAAGGTAAACAGTTCTCAAGTTTAAACACACTGTAACTCGACGAGAAACTTCTCAACCGCCTGCGAACAATATGTTTTCGATGGCCGAAGTTCATAACGCTGTTCAAATCATAGAGGACTTGGTAAACTCATAAAATCAATCGTTCCGATCTCGCTGCCAAGTATCACTCTCCGATTTTAATTCTCTGCCGGTTTGCAGAAGACCTCAAAATAAGTGCAAAAAGCCTGTTTACATGTGATCCGGAATCAGCCTGTGTATCTGATTATAGAGACTATCCCACCACACTCCCGTCACTGCAACTCTTGCACAGGATCAACAGCGGCTCGCACAGAAGTGACACCAAGTAGTAAAGCTCAGTTAGTCTCTATAAATAAATACACCCAACAGTCACATACGTAGTTCTGACCCCACACTAGGATACAAGTCCTGTGTCGTGGGTATCAGAAACTACGAGAGACTTTTCGGTCTCACAAACACCCAGACCCGAAACAAATATTTGTGGATCATGCAAACATTTGTCTCGGTGCGGGGATCGAACCCGCAGCCTCTCGTTTCGCAAGCTGGTGTCTAGCCAACTGACATGACAACTGACTCTATGGGGGACCTTACTTGTCTTTTACATCCCAAAGAAGTTAATCAGAAGAAGAGGTGAGACATAACATGTCTCTTTGCTAGCCCATACATGTACCGCCGTCGAAGCCGTCTCCTCTCCTATCGAGAAGTTCATACTTTTTGCTTTGTTATTGTAGGATGACAAAGTGACAACGCCGTGCCTGGTGGAAAGCACGGTCTTGTTGTGACGAGAGATTCCAATCTCTTGTCACTCGATACTGCCGTGCCGGCCAGCTGAGATGCTTCATCACGCTACGCTAAAAGGACCCAAGACTATAGGAAAAAGGCAAAACGTGCAAACTATTCCACAACTTCATGCAACGGTTAAAATATAAATGTGTGTTGACATTTGTATATATTTTATATATGTGTATTTCTATTTCATCATCATCATCAGCCCATATACGTCCCACTGCTGGGCACGGGCCTCCTCTACAACTGAGAGGGTTTATTTCTATTTATTTGAGTATTTATATGTTAGTATTTTATTATTGCTATATTTTATATAGTTTTCACGAAAACGTTATTTTTGCGTCTACTTTTTTATCTACATGCATCATCAAGTTGACTGTTACAGAATGCCTAAGGCATTAAGTCCGCCTTTATGCAAATTGTATATGAAGCATAAATCAATAAACGGGCTCCTATACCCACTATTCCTTTACATTTAATTCAAATTATTTAAAGTTCTCGAGTGGAGGCCACGTACTGGAAAGCGCAGCGTAGGACGTCCACCCACAAGGTGGTCTGACGACCTGGTGAAGATCGCGGGTCGTCGCTGGATGCAGGTTGCCTCCAACAGGTCACTATAGAAGTCATTGGGGGAGGCCTATGTTCAGCAGTGGACTTCCTTAGGCTGATGATGATGATGATGATGATGATGATATATATATTTTTTAAGAACTTAATTTTTATGAACGTTCACGGAGGTTTCCAAACTAGACGGCGCCTATATACCTAATATGCTATTTTATTTTAACTCTCCACTACAGATATTCTTAAACACGTTCTACCAATTCGAATTGTCCATACATATTGCACACATCAAACAAACTTTATGCTTCCCCGTTATCGTTTGCCAAACGTTTGATCCTCCCGTCACAACAGTGGGTACGAGGTTTTATAACTGTGCATAGTTTCGGCTTTATTGCTTGTTGGTGTATAGCTAATGCCGTGCCAGTAGTATAACTACGTGTGAAACAAGCACTGGTAGGTTAAGCAATGCCTAATGAATTTTGTTTATCAACAGCCCATATACGTTCCACTGCTGGCCTCCTCTACAGCTGAGGCCTTAGTAGACTAAGGCGGTGGACCACGTGGTAGACCACGCTGCGAGTTGGCAGACTGCACACTTAAGAAATTCCTAAGAACTTTTAGGTGTGCAGGTTTCTTCAGGATGTTTTCCTTCATCGTTAAAGTACTTTATAATTCATTGTGAATACAAACATAACTTCGATAAGTTAGAGGCGAGTGCCCAGGCACTCAAACCCCTGGGTTTGAACCCGTGACCGCCGAGATTCTCAACAGCACTACTTCGTAGTTAATAAAGGTGTAATTAATTCTTCATTTGGTTCACTAATATTTGTATTGGGCGTGTATGTTTGTAACACCAAATGTATCTTTAAATTTCTGATACCCACATCTCAAAACTTTTATCTTTATGTAGGACTAGCTGACCCGGCAAACGTTGTTTTGCCATATATATAAAATTCTCGTGTCGCGGTGTTTTTTGGCAAACTCCTCTGAAACGGCTCGACTGATTTTTATGAAATATTGTGTGTATATAGTAGGTAGGTCTGAGAATCGTTCAACATTTAAGGGTTTAACATTTAGGGGTATGTTTTTTTTTCTATTGACTTTATTTTCTTTATTTTTTATGATTCAGCATTGATAAATTATTTTAATCATAAATTTTCACCCTTCTACGATCAACACCTGTTTTGTAATCGCAATTTTTATATTTTTATAGCTTTTGCCCGCGACTCCGTCCGCGTAGACTTCAGGGTTGGGCGCAGAAAGATAATAGGTAAGTGAATCTATAAATCGTCCCTCAAGTGCCCAAAATGGCACCTACTGAATTTAAAAAAAGGTCAAATCAATTCAAATGGTTGAGGCGTAAAAGTAAAACTCTGACAAAGATCACAAACATCTTTTGTTAATCGTCATTGCGAAGGCATGACGAATCGGGAACTGAATTCGTTTGAACTCAATGGTCATACCCGTTAGGATCAATGAAATCTTAGATCAATCTAATTGATGAATTCTCAAGCACCAATTCATATCTAAGTTGTCTTTTCAGTATCGTCACGTGAATAACATTACTCAACAATTTTCTTAACACCAAGCGCATTCCATTGCATAGTTGTGGGTGTTTTAGATTTCAAAGCGTGATGACTACCTACCGAACCTGCCTTCGTTTGTAAATCAGGTACAACCAAGGAGTTTAAAAATACATTTCTGAACGCACGCATAAATATTTGACAACCAATAAATATGTCAATCCCTTTTTATTACTGACATTATTCTACATTTTTAAAATCTAAAATACGCAATTATTCGAATATTCTGGATATATGTTGGCGATTCAAAACCTTTATTTAAATACGTTCTTTAATTTGAGGGGACCATTAACCATATTGACGGGATAAACATAAAATGTTTGACAGAATATTAGGTAGAACAGTTTATATGAGAAAATTAAATTGTTGTTTTTACCATATTCCTCGCAATTTTCTTAACTTTTTCTTTCATAAGAACCTTCTCCTAACAATCGCAAACACAACAAAAAAAGAATTAGCGAAATCGGTCCAGGCGTTGTTGAGTTATGCGCTTACCAACACATTTTGCGATTCATTTTTATATATAAGATAGAAAGTATATAGGTATGGGTACATCGATCTTCATCATCGATCATCTCGGCCGCGTGCTTAAACCTCGAGGCCATTACTAACAAAGAAGTTAAGGAGATTAAAACTTTAAGCACATTTTGTACCCCGGCAAATAGTATCGCAACAAAACAAACTTATTGTTACTTATTAGTGTTTTAGAACCACTTGACCTACTGTAAAACTTTGCACTGTGTAATTAATAGCGACTTCAGCCAGTTGAACTAAAGTGCACACTCTGTTTATCTTTCGATCTTGTTACATTACATGCATTGATCGTGGACGGAATAAGCTTGTTTACGGCGACCGCTCGGCCAACAGATTGATGATATAGCGTGGGAGTATTGGCACGTGATGCGTTTACGAAGACTGTTACAGATAAGCAATTAGATTGCAGTTCTTTATTTAAATGCATTTCTTTTTTTAATTGGTAGGATAGAGTCTTTACTCGTTACGGATAGGATCTTTATTCTCTCAAAATTACGAGAAAAGATTACAATAATTATCTTTTATCTGCACCAATTACATATGATTGCCTAGAAGTCTCGCGGCACAGGCATGTGCCGTGCGATCTAGAGGACCAGTGTTCGATTCCCGAGTTGGGCAGTGTTAGTGAGTTTTGCCATAGTGAAATTCTCAGTACCAGCACGAAGTCTGGAATGTGGGTGTAGAAATGCACCTCTGGCTACCTCTTGGGAATACGGGCGTGAGGTTATAAAGTTGTATGTATGTATGCGGTTATATATCAAACAACATATATCTTTCTAATTAAGTTACACTGTAATAATAGTAACTTTTCAGGGAAGCTCGCGATATTTTAGTTGCCAACCAAAATAGTTTCTAGTGATTCCCTATTATTAATAAATATTAATTATTATTATTAAATATTAATTTTTTGGACTCCACTGTGCTTACCATCAGGTACAGTGGAGTCACTTTGCCGTGCCAGTTAAAAAAAAAAAAAAAATATCCGTGAATTACGTTCAAAAAGTAAACTGTATTAAAAGTAGTAACAGCCGAGCGAATTCAAACTGGCACAGCTTACCATTCAAAATGACAAAAGAAAGTCGAGCGAATGTCTTCAAAATATTCCCAAAGAAAAGCAGTTTGAATTGAAAATCTAACAAGGCATACAATTAAACTTGGAAGAGAAATGGTTGCAACAAGCGGAGGTTACTGCTAAGCGTTTATAAAAAACTATTCATTCACTGAAAATAGCTTGCGAAACAACAATCCGCGGGTTTGATCCCCGCACTGAGCCAAATGTTTGTGTGATCCACAAATATTTGTTTCGGGTCTGGGTGTTTGTTTCGGGTCTCTCGTAGTTTTTGATACCCACGACACGTGACTTGTATCCTAGTGTGGAGTCAGAACTATGTATGTGACTGTGGGGTATTTATTTATTCTATGGCGATAGACATTTTTACATTTTGGCGTCTATATGCCCAAAAGGAGAGGCAGAGATGTATGTCTAGCCTTCGTTTCGCCAAATTTTTAGTCGCATGTAATGCAGCTAGAGCATTTTTCGAGCAAACTCAACAATAATTTGCCCGACCTGATTGTCAAGAAGTGATGGCCTTGAGGTTTAGGCGCGCGGTCGCGGGTTCAAACCCCAGGCTCTGACTTTTTAAAGTTATATGTGTATTCTCAATAAATTATCACTTACTTAAACGGTGAAGGAAAACATCGTGAAGAAACACAGAGTACATTTTTTATGTACTTACTTTACGAGGCCACTACTATTTTTTATGTACTTTCTACGTACAAGCTTTATGGACATTTACCTTTACAGCCGACAACGCAATCTGCATTCACAGGTCAACAATGCGGCGGGTCGAAGAAGTTCTATTCAAATTGAGAATTAACGAATGCTTGTACTAGGAATTGTGCCAATGGTAGTTAACGAGCGACCTAGTTGCCGATTAAATTCTGTGCCGCAGTGGAAAGTGCTGAAGTGAAATGCCGGGGTTCTGAACTTAATTGAAATTTAAAAAAACATATTTTTTTCTAATTTTCTTTGGCATATTTCGTGGTTACTAACTCAATTTGTGGCCGAGCCATCAACATAAATAAATAAAAAATAAAGAGAGCCCCGTGGCGCAGTTGGCTAGGTACTAGTTTGCGAAACGAGAGACTGCGGGCTAGAACCTCGCACCGAGACAAATATTTGTGTGATTAAAAAATATCGGGCCTGGGTGTTTGTGAAAAAAGTCTCTCGTTGTTTCTGATACCCACAACATAGGACTTGTATCCTAGTGTGGGGTCAGAACTATGTATGTGACTGTTGGGTGTATTTATTTATTCATTTAAATACATACACTAGTCATTACTAAACGGGTAGACAGAGGAACATATCTGCAACGACATTTCGGAATTATTAAAAAAGTTACTCAAGTAAAGTAATAGGGAGTGATTTTGTTGTCTTTTTTAGGCACACTAATTGCTGAAACTGAGAAAACCCCATTAAGACTTCCCGAACCGAGAATAAAACCCGGGAATTTTAAATCGCAAGGCAAACGCTTGTGCGCAGACCAACGAGGTTACCTATTAATGTCATTTTGCGGGTAGATAGAGCTAAAATAAAATAATACGTAAGTAATTTTTGTCGCCTAATAAATCCCAGTTTTAATTATACCAACTTGCGGGTAGCAGCCAGTAATGCATAAAAGATCAAGAGGTGTGACCTTCATTACGTTTACTGGCCGCGCCTTTAAAAAGAAAATGTATGTTCCGAAGCGAAATTAGCGAACTCGCTGACAACGGAAACTTTGTTATTTATGAAATTCTTCGCGGCGTATGCCTTTTATATTGTAATATTAATTTCAGCGGCTTTGGGGTCTATGCTGGCGATAACTTTGAAGCTATGTGGTGGAATATACAGTTAGGGTTGCTAGGTATTCTATATAGGTTTAGGCTTAATATTTAAAAAAAACGGTTTTTCGGGCACATATCCAGACTCCGTGCTGCTATTGAGAATTTCTTAATGGAAAAACACTTTACTCGACCCGGGAATCGAACCCGGGACTTCTAGATTGCACGGCACATACTTATGCCGCAAGACCACGAGGCAGTCTCAGTCAGTTATACTATATTATAGTCAGTCAGTTAGGCTTAATATATCTAACTATTTATCATCATCAGCCCATATACGTCCCACTGCTGGGCACACAGACACAACTGAGAAGTTTAAAACCTTTGTCAACCACGCTGACCTAGTGCGGGTCGGCGGACTACACACCTCAGAAATTCCTTAGAACTTTTGGAGTGCAGGTTTCCTCACGATATTTTCCTTCATCGTTAAAGTAAGTATTCATTGTGAATACACACATAACTTCGAAAAGTCAGAGGTGTACGCCTGGGGTTTGAACCCGCGACCGCCGAGATTCGTCACCGCGCGCGTAAACCTCGAGGCCATTACTACTTTTTTCAGAGATTATTCCCGCACATTTCATAAACTAGCCTTACTAACTGCTCCACACTGTCACGTATAAAACATTTGTACGACAGCAAAGCTTCTATAAATTGTAATTTTATATCCTAAAGTATTAGTGGAATGTGGGATATGTAAGTTGGATGCACATGCGACATCCCTCGAGAGACTGCGGTCGTCGGAGCGACAGTAACACGAACTGTAAATTATGTGCTGCGGCTTATGAGATCCTGGTACGCAGGCGATTAAAGCCTCTCGCTGCGGGTGAATTTGGTGTAATCTGCACCTAGTGTAGGGTGCAATTTTACTTATGTTCTAGATAGTACCCTTTTTGACCAAATAGTATATGTAATTAAATGCAAAAATTTTAATTTCCTAGTAGTAATTCCGAATGTGGTTTTATTTATTTATAATTTTATTCTTTTTTTGTATCGTCACACTATTTTTTTATTTTGATTTTTTTTTATATAATTATTATAATAATAGCATATTTATCATTAAATGTAATTTCCAATACTAATATAAATAATTAATGTGTCTGAGCAATAATATCAAGAATGTTGTATTCACCTATAATGATGGTACGCAATGTCCAATGCTATTTATTCAACTGTATTTTAAAGTGTATGTGTAACTGTCGATGGTGTCTCTAAATAAATAAATAGGGTTTTGTATTTTTTATTATAAAGTGGAGATTACGGCTCGACAAACGTAGTGTAGGACGTCTTCTGGCTAGATGGGGTGACGATATCCTAACAATGTCAATGCCATTGTATAACCTACCATATAATTCTGTCGTAACAGTAAACAATTTAAGTTCATACAAAACTTTTTTATTAATTCTCAGTAGCAGCACGAAGTCTGGAAAACCAAAAAATTTAAAATCATAACGTGAGTTTTAGTAAACAAAGTATTTTTATATAGTAAAAGCTCTACGCCATTAAAACATTAATTAACAAAGAGAGTTTTAATCCGCATTAAGCCACAGTTAAATAGAAACTTAACGTTATTAAAGACGGCAAAAAATTAAGTGCATTGTGAAAAGTATTGGAGCATGTCCTTCTTTTACTGTCCAATTGGCTCGTTACGAAGCTAGCGTGTTTGGGTGTTAATTTTACAAATAGCTGTTTAGACTTCAATAGGAAAATTACTTGCAACATTTTTCATTACTGCTCCGATCTTATTGGTCGCAGCGTGGTTACATAGCCTGGTTATCCAGATCATCACATTTTTTTTCAATTTGAATCACTGGTTCCTGAGATTAGCGCACTCAACCAAACAAACAAACTCTTCAGATTTATATATTAGTATAGATTACACTCTAAAAGCAGTGATGGCCTCGAGGTTTAGGCGCGCGGTCGATAATCTCGGCGGTCGCAGGTTCAAACCCCAGGCACACACCTCTAACTTTTCGAAGTTATGTGTGTATTCACAATGAATTATCACTTGCTTTAACGGTGAAGGAAAACATCGTGATAAAACCTGCACACCTAAAAAGTTCTTAGGAATTTCTTAGGTGAGTAGTCCGCCAACCCGCACTAGGCCAGCGTGGTGGACGAAGACCTAAACCCTCTCAGTTGTAGAGCAGGCCCGTGCCCAGCAGTGGGACGTATTAGGACTGATGATGATAATGATAGATTACACTCACGCTTATATCCATAAATGGCTAGGCAGAGGTGTATTATCTATATTCACGTTTCACCAGTACATTGAAGTAATATGAGTCGAGCTTGATGCCGTTCTTTCCGGATTCCGTACTGCTACTAAGAATTTTCCGGTGCCAGAATAACTCAATAAAACTATGCTAAATATAGAGACTAACAATCGACGCCATGGGACCTACGCGGCAGTCATGTTGCCACGGTCCAATAACTAACTGTTTATTCTTCTATCAATATTCTTTTATTCCATCAAACAGTCACATATTAAGATACGCGTCGCACCATACTAAGATACGATTCTTGTGTCGTGGCTATCAGAACGGGAGCCATTTTAGTGTCACAGACTCGAAAAAAATATTAATGGATCGCACAATAATTCATCCCTGGATCGAACTCGCGACCTTTTGTTTCACTAGCCAGTACCTAAGCCACTACGAAACGGAGGTTGTCAATATACATTACAGTGCACATATTCATCCCCTACAAATCGTTCAGTGGCAAAATGTGGGTAGTTGTAAGATTGCAGATATGACCGTTGACCTGGTTGTGCGTTGGAGCGATTTCGCCCCGCATTTGGACGTCTAATCGGAATTGCACGAGGTCATTGTTCTTCGAACTTCAAATGTTCGGAATTTTTAAATCCGCGCTACGCTTAGACTGGCTTTGTATTGGTTTGCTTGCTTTTGGCTGAAGCTGCGCTTGTGGGATTATGGGTTTTGGCAATGGTTTTAAAAATATAATTTAATATTTTTTCCAGAATAAGGTCCTTAACAGTCTAAAAGATTTCATGCATGCCTGTACTATAATCGTTTATATGTAATCGTGAATGCAAACGAAATTAATTTCTCATTAACAGTAAGATAATATAAATTATTATAATAATATACATAATCACCTCTAAAAATTGTTTGTTTCAAACCAGCTTAGATGTTTCCGAATATCGTTAAATAAAATAAAGTATATTATCACTTGATTATATAAGAAATTGATAAGATTTTTTTTGATCCCAAAATTATCTTTAAAAATCCAAATATATGTCTGCTCGGAAATCGACACCGCGACTTTTACTCAAAATAAATTTCTTTCCACTCCACGTACGTTATCTAAAGAGCAATAAACAGGAAAATTGGCAACCTCTCCACAACATTACCTTTAAAAAACTCTTGTTTATAAAAGCTCTACCCTTCCCGCCCTTGTAGAGTCACGCCTCAGTAATTTTCGCTCTTTGAAGCAAACATTTACAAGTGACTCTATGTTACGGGTAGCGTTTACAGAACTCTTACAATGCTCCGACTCTACAATGTACTTTTTTTTACTATAAATGTCTTTTAAACTGCTGTACGATCTTAAGTTATTATTAAGTAATTGTATTTTTCTCTTAGGAACGTCTCGGTAGTAGCAACAATTTTGAAAAGGTGCTTTAAATGCGATTAAGGCTTTACTTCCTATTACCTGTTACTGAAACAATATACGACAAACAACTGTCAAATCGTAGGGTTGGAAATGAACTACCGCCTACCTCTTCAGTGATAAAAGCGTCATCCTGTGTATTTGCCATGCATTTATCTTTATTTATTTATTAAGCCTTTATGACTGCCTCGTGGCACAAGCATGTGCCGTGCGATCTAGAGGTCCTGGGTTCGATTTCCGGGTCGGGCAAAGTGTTAATGGGTTTTTCCATTAGGACATTCTCAGTAGCAGCACGGAGTCTGAATTCCTTCATTCTGAATCATTTCCTTTCTGGTCTTATTCAACTGTTCTGTTACATTAATATATCATTTATTGTGCCCGAAAAGGCAATAGGCTCGCCCCCTATTACGTGGGACTGATACATACCTGGCGAAATGTGGATGCAGAAATGCACCTCTGCCTACCCCTTCAGAGAATACAGGCTTGAGGGTATGTATGTTATTTATTACGCTTCATATACAGAACTGTATACTGACATCCTTATTTCTAGATTTTTCTTTACTATTACATAACCTTTATTATTCTGAATGCTCATACCTTCCTAAAATCGCACATACGTGATTTTGACTCTCATCCACCTAGACGTTATCACGACTTTTCGCTTTATCCATAAAATCACTGTACAGAACCCTAAAAACATATGTATATTCCAATAGAAACAAATACAAAGTGGTCTCGGGTACCAGTTGGCACACTGTGCCCATATATCAAACGGCGCAACCTGGCGCTCGGCAACTTTGTACGCGGTTTTAATAACATCGTAAGTGTCTCGTGAACTTGGTTAAAGGTCATCCTCAATTGCCTTTTGAGAGAATTTCTTTGGAATTAGTTTTGACGACATAAAATATGCCTCGGGATCTCGCGGCACAACTATGATTCCCGGGTCATGAAAATTGTTATTAGGTTTATCCATTACGAAATTATTAATCTAGAATTGAGCCTAAAAATGGCAATAGGCTCGGGGAATATAGGCGTGATGTAAAGTATGTAATTATCAGTACTTCCATAGAGGCCCAAAAGCCTAGCTTGCCTCAAAAATATCCGAATCTTTAAGCTTTAAATCTTTATTTAACAAAAGAAATTTGACATTTAAATGAGAATATTCTAATCCCACGATATACAATTATAAACTAGACATTACACAATTTACGTGTTACGGTTTTGGGCTTAGATGGAAGTACAGCCATTGGTATTTTGTTGTAAAATACATATGTATGTATATATTAACGCTACGTACATTTTCCTCTGAAGGGTTCAGAGAGAGATACTCTTTTTTTATCCGTGTTAAGTTCCACGTAATCCATGTAGACTGATATCGAGAACATTTCTTAACTTTATAACTCTTTGCCCAAGCTGAGAACACCTTGAACTTCTCCACCGTACGTAATGCTACAAGACCAACAAGGCAATAATAATTGCTGATAAAATCGATACAAGAATCACACGATTTATTTATTAGGTGTCGATATTGATGGGACCAAGTCATCAGTTAGCCTTGTAATTGATTGAAGCACTGAACGAATGAAAGAGTAATTGAGCGGGAGATTGAATGATCGAATAAAAATGTCAGCGATCGCTTGTACGAAGATTGAAAATGGTAACGGGATAAGAAAATAATATCTATCTAACAGCGGGTAAGTGATTGAATCGGTGTCAATGAAAGATTGTTGTTGAAGTTAATGAGTTAAATAAAAAGACAGATGTGTTTCATAAATGTTATTTTTATTATAACGGTGGCAATATTGGCAGTAAACTGTTAATTGTTCTTAGTAAAGTATTTTATGAAATCTTGCTTATCTATACATCTATACAAATAAATAAAATTGGAGTGTCTGTTTGTGATATTGAAATAACCGCTTTTTAATAAATGCATATGGATGAATACACGATATATATACCACAATAACGTTTTTTACAATTTTTGTCTGTCTGTCTGTCTGTTCGTTCCGGCTAATCTCTGAAACGGGTGAACCAATTTTAACGGGACTTTCACTGGCAGATAGCTGATGTAAAAAGGAGTAACTTAGGCTACTTTTAGTTTATAAGTTATCTTATTAAAAATAATTAAAAATAAATTTTCCGCGCGGACGAAGTCGCGGGCACAGCTAGTTTTAGATATAAACAAAAATTTTAACAAAACAAAAACCGCCTTCAAAAAAAACAATTCCAAAACAAATTAAAATGCACTAAAAAGTAAAAAATAATTGCGTATTCTTTTATAAATTAATAATCAACTTACTATTTCTCTTCATCAATATATACCTAGGTACGATCATAGATTAGACTAGACTACTTAAAAGTCCATCAAATTATTACGACAATATAATGTAGTTTTAATTATTGTTATTCTTGGAGGCGGTGTCAGCCAAGGTAGGATTCTCGTATTATTATTCATCATCATCATCATCAGCCCACATACGTCCCACTGCTGGGCATGGGCCTCCTCTACAACTGTGATGCTTGGTATGTATATTGTAGTAGTTCCTTAGCTGACACCGCCTCCAAAAATAACAATAATTAAAACTACATTATATTGTCGTAATAATTTGATGGACTTTTAAGTAGTCTAGTCTAATCTATGATCGTACCTAGGTATATATTGATGAAGAGAAATAGTAAGTTGATTATTAATTTATAAAAGAATACGCAATTATTTTTTACTTTTTAGTGCATTTTAATTTGTTTTGGAATAGTTTTTTTTGAAGGCGGTTTTTGTTTTGTTCAAATTTTTGTTTATTTTTTAATTTTTAGTGAAGCCACACCCGGGATCGAACCTGCAACCTCATGCGTTGCAAATCGGTTACTTTGCCACTCCGCTACTATCAGTCTATTATATGGTTATAAAACTTATCAACAATACGCAAATGTTTCTACCACACACTTGGCTTCCACCGCTTCACACATTTAATACACCTTAAGTAATGCAATTAGATTGCTTGCTTCATGTTGCAATGCAGCAACAAACGTAAGCGCATTATAATTTGATTCAAGACAGTTAGAAATTCTGCCACAGATCGCATCTTTACTGTACGCCCTTAACGAGTTCCATTGACATTATATTTGACTAGGACAATTACTTGACCATAAAGACGATACGGTAGGTGACTAAAATATCCGGATAGTCTATAAAGATTCGGCCGAGTATCGTTATTTTTCTCCTAAGAATTGAAGAGTTCCGTTACTTTGTCATGGATCCCATAATTAGAACCTAACCAAACTCTCATGCAATTACCCTAGAAGTACATCCTAAGCAATAAAAAAAGGGATTCATCAAAATCGGTTGGCATGATATTAAGTTATTCGTCGATTTGTCACGCATATTGGTGATAATTTAAGATTTTTGTGGTTTTCTAATGGAAGCTATTATCACAACTGGACCAAATTTAAATG
This sequence comes from Hemaris fuciformis, assembly GCA_907164795.1. Lineage (NCBI taxonomy): Eukaryota > Metazoa > Arthropoda > Insecta > Lepidoptera > Sphingidae > Hemaris > Hemaris fuciformis. Next base: position 3,621,995 of record OU015455.1, on the reverse strand, counting down.
GGACCAATCTGGAAGCACCAGCTTTCAATTAAAAAAAGAATCATCAAAATCGGTCCACTCAGTCAAAAGTTCTGAGGTAACAAACATAAAAAAAAAAATACAGACGAATTGATAACCTCCTCCTTTTTTTGAAGTCGGTTAAAAAAAGACACATCTGTTTCATAACTGTTATTTTTATTGTTACGCTGGCAATATGGGCACTAAATCTTAAATCTTAATCTTGCTTATTTTAATTAAAAAGACACATTGCATCTACATACATACGAGTAGACCCTCACACGTGTATCCCCGAAGAACAGAACGAAACGAAGAAAAAGAGAACGAAGTAGGCAGAGGTAAACTTCTGCAACCACGTTTATCCAGGCGTTACATTTTACAATAGAGATGTAGGGTAGCCTTAATAATTTAAATATTTCTACTATAAAACGGTGTATTTTTCAACATATTACCTTACAAAATACCAAATAATTATTCCATATCTCAATTATATTTAACTTACACATCTCTACAGCACATATTTGATACCGATATGTCACAACACTCGTGATTTCATTAAAGCCTGGAGCGTATTCCCGCTACATGTGATCGTGCCTCGTATTAATTAAATGCATCTATTTTACTAATTCAGGTGTAGCGGTAATTTACAGTGCGTGAAATATATCCGGTTCGAAGGATCAAACTGTACGGTGTTAACCGAAATCTACACATAGCAATTAGTTGACGAGTTATACCTGCATTCTTGAACGGGTGGGCAGATGTCTTTTATGCTCTCTCGTTCAGCTAGCTAGATCCTATTTAATGGAAATGTGCCCTAAAAATTATTACTAATATATTTGCAACGCTTAACATTCGTACATAGTATGTATTATATTAAGACGACGTTTTCCTTAGTCCGCCAACTCTCACTAGGCCAGCGTGATGGACTAAGGCCTAAACCCTCTCAGTTGTAGAGGCGGCCTGTGCCCAGCAGCGGGACGTGTATGAGCTGATGATGATGATGTATTAAGACAGGGCATGAAAACGGGAACAATTTGTAGTATACATGTTGATCTAATTATATCATTATTCATTATTTACCGTCAACACATTTAACATGATAATCTATACATCTATACTCTATACAAATAAATAACATTGGAGTGTCTGTTTGTGATATTGAAATAACCACTTCTTAATAAATGCATATGGATGTATACACGGTACATATACCATAATAACGTTTTTTACAATTTTTGTCTGTCTGCCTGTTTGTTCCGGCTAAAAAAAAATTAGAATCGACTGTTAGACGGAACGAAGTTCGCCGGGTCAGCTAGTTGATAATATAAGTGTAAACTTTAACTCTTTTTAATTCTTGTAAAATTCTCAAGTGCATAATATATTTCCTCACAATATTTTACTATTAATCCAAGAATAAAAAATAATGTGAAATAAAATAAAGACGATAACGTAAATATTGCAATGTTCACCAGTATGTGGGTTGAACGAATATCAAACCAAAGTAATAGAACACGTCATAAAGTTTAAGGGGCGATCGTATTCCTATATTTTACGTTCGCGTCAAATAGACATATGGTCAGTGAAATCAAAATACACAAACATAGTTAGGTACATAGTCTAGACGTTATTGTAACATGGGTTTTGCTGTAATAGATACCATTTAGCGCCGTGTTTTTTTTTAATTTTTTTTATTTAACCGCTACGTGTGGCGTGTGCCGCTGGTGACAGGTGTGGTTTAATGGGGGGCCCGGCAAAAGACAGGATCTCGCTATTTGATACAATTTTCCTGCCTTTTTCGGGGTTCAGTGAATTAGATATGTGCTGCCACGGGGGAAAAGTTACGCGCAGACGTATGTCCGCCCCTGGCAGCTAGATAGTTTACAAGTTACTAAGCACAGTTGGCTAGATACCAGCTTGTGAAACGAAAGGGTTCGGTCCCCGCAACGAGACAAATGTCTGAGTGATCCACAAATATTTGTTTAGGGTCTAGGTGTTTGTGAGACCGAAAAGTCTCGCGTAGTTTCTGATACACGACACGAGACTTGTATCTTAATGTGGGTTCAGAACTATTTATGTGACTGTTGGGTGTATTTATTTAAGACAGTATCAACCTATATTTAGTGATATATAATATTGATGGAAAAACCGACTGCATTAGTAGGGGTAGACAAATAACAGTCATGCCGCGAAGAGCTCAAGATATATACATATCCTAGTGTGGAATACATCATTCTACTGCACCATCTCTCCTTCTATTTCGAGCCGAGCAACCCACTAAAAATATCATTATCATCAGCCTATATACGTCGCACTGCTGGGCACGGGCCTCCTCTGCAAATTGAGAGGGTTTAGGCCTTAGTCCACCACGCTGGCCTAGTGCGGGTTGGCGGACTACACACCTAAGAAATTCCTGAGAAGTTTTAGGTGTGCAGATTTTATCACGATGCTTTCCTTCACCGTTTAAGTACGTGATAATTCATTGTGAATACACACATAACTTCGAAAAGATAGAGGTGTATGCCTGGGGTTTGAACCCGCGACCATCGAGATTCTCGACCGCGTGCCTAAACCTCGAGGCCATCACGACTTTTAAACTAAAGATATACTAACGCGTAATTAAAATACTCTAGTTGAAATTAATATTAAGGGGTAGGTAACTTGAAGTCAAATTCCTAACGTCGCGTCGGAGGCGGGGTGAGCACCTCATAAATTGTTTAAAATTAAAATCCGTGATAAATTGTTATATTGTGCTCATAAATCATCAGGCGTGCATAGATGAAAATTTCACAGGGACGGAGTAAGTTGTCCTGGTATGGGTTTGGACTCCCAATACGTAATTGGTTTAAGCTATAATTTTTTATAATGGAACGGAAAAATGACCGGACTAGAACGTGATGATAAAAGCTGCGACACTGAGTATCGAATGGCAAGAGCTGTAATGAATACCAAAATTATTGAGGTATTAATATTAAACATTATTTAGACTTTACAATAGCTTTTGCAAGTTATTTGGTCTGTTTTTCAGTAATGCATGCAAAACGAGTTAAAATGTATGAGTAAATATATATTTAAACCAAATAAAACACCTCAGCAAGTAGTCGGTGATGTTTGCGCATAATAAATTTTGTTTCGCTTGGGTCGAAATTAAATAACTTTTAGTATTTATTAAATAAATAATCTTTAAGCCATGTAATTTATCCGTAAACGAAGTGACAGTAAACAATCAACTATTTTTTCGTAAACAATTTTGGAATATAACATAACCAGGACGCTATTTGAAACACGAAGTGTCTGTAAAAGATCAGCTGTGTTTGCGTTACATAGTTAAGTAAGTTCATTAAGAGAACGCTCTTTACAATTATGTCCCCGTTTTGATACTAAATTCGTTCCTGTACATAATATGAATATTATTTCATGCAGCGCATAAAGCCGCACGCAGCTGATTCGGCTATAAAACATCCATAAAACATGTAAATTAATAATATCGTTGTAATTTTTGACTACAAATTGAATTGTACTCGTACTGTAATTAGTTTTGGCCAACGACTTTACTTGCGTTATGACGGATTTTAGGAATAAATATTATATAAAAAAAATATTGAAAGTAGTCTTAATTTTTTCTTTAAAATGGAATCTATCCCAGTACAAAAATTTGACAAAATATTGTCAAAGATTTAGGCGTGACAATGTAAAAAGTAATCTGCTTTTCGCATTTATAACATTAAAAGTAAAAGTAATCTGCTTTTCGCATTTATAGCTTTTTTTTTTTTTGCGGGTCGTCAAGTGAACAAGACTGCTACTTTGTGCTAGTGATTTAAAAATTCAATAAAACCAGAATTTTGTTTCAAAAACTTTAATGATCGTTTAATAACCATTCGTACTTGCCGGTACCACTGTCTCCTCTAATTAACTCTCAACTACACTTCCATTACACTTCTATATGGAGTCTATGAAGGATACGCTAACGGACATGATGGAGATGTTCAACAAGAGAATGGCCGAGTTTGACGCCGAGCTGCAGAAGAATGCTTCGTGTACTTCATCAACTTTGGTGGCTGACTTCGTAACCTTTCGCTCCTTCATTACCAATGCCCTCTCCAATCTTCAACAACAGCTGCAGGTTCTCGCGCGTAATGTTGACCATCTTGAAATGCGAGGGCGTAGAAAGATTCTGCTACTTCACGGCGTAAAGGAGGTTGACAACGAAGACACTGCACTCTCGGTTTCAAACATCATGAAAGATCGCCTTCAGTTTAATGACTTTACGCCTCTTTGTCTTAAAAGATGCCAGAGATTAGGTCGCTCCGCGGATATTCAGAGACCTCGACCAATACTTCTCAAGCTGCATGACGTTGTGCTCCGAGATAAGATATGGTATGCCAAGACGAAGTTAAAGGGTTCTGGCATCACCATGTCAGAGTTTCTGACAAAGTTGCGCCACGACCTCTTCATGGCTGGCAGAGAGAAGTTTGGCATCACCAAGTGCTGGACACAGGAAGGCAATGTCTTTATTATTCGTCCCGATGGCTCCCGTGTTCGCGTAACTACACTGCACGATCTCAACTTCGATGTTGCAGAAAATATAAAAACATCTACGGTGCGGACTAGAACGACGAAATCGAAGCGCACAGCTACTAATAAGAAATGACGCGTAATGCTTATAATCGTAGTTCGCATGATTATGGTTGGGTAATAAACTTGTTTATGTTTCTTTTTTTAAAGTACCGTATAATTTTTAATATTTCCATGTGTCACTTTGACAGTTTTTAATTTTAATTACAATGTTCCTGTTCCATAGCATCGTGTAACTGAATTTTTAGCTTTCGATTCTGCCATAAACAATAATGGTTGTAAGTTTATTCTTTTTAATCTGATCTTAATTATTTGCAAATGTGTTGTTTTATAATGTATGTTCAGATTTGTGTCCTTTTTTGCTTTTGTTTTGTAACATTTAGTGCTGCGACTATTATTTCCTTATTTTTTTTTTTTTTTTTAAATTTGATTATTCACATTCAATTTAATTGTTTATTTTTGTTTTTCTGCTTTGTTACCCACCATTTTTAATACGTTTTTTTATTATTATTATTTTTTTTTTTTTTTCTCTTAATTTAATTTAATTTTTTTTTTTTGTTTTTTCACATTTTTTTTGTTTTCGTATATTTTACCTTAATTCTTAATTCTACCTTTATTTGTAGTTATTTTACCTTCTTTTACTCCATTTTATATTGTGTTTTATATTAAACATTGTTGTAATTCTTCAAACAACCGGCAGGTGGAGCTGTGAGTAGGTATATACGTGCAGTTGCACCTTTTGCTTAAACTTATTATTATTTTTATATTTTATTATTTTATATACTTTTGGTATAATGTGTGACAGTAATAGCGATTCCGAAGAGTATTTTTCCGCATGCAGTGATGACACTAGTTTTACTGGTGTTCCTTCTCTCATTGAAACATTGTCATCCAAATTCTCTGGTGTCACGAAGAACTTTAATGTAGTGCACATAAACGCTCAGAGTATTCCGGCTCATTTCCCTGATATGCTAGCCAGCTTTGACTGTACGAATCTTCATGCCATTCTTGTTTCGGAATCTTGGCTTAAGCCATGTCTCTCTTCTGCCTATTACTCCTTGCCCGGTTTTCAGCTTGTCAGGAACGACCGTGTTATGGGAGGCGGCGGTGGAGTTGCCATTTACATAAAATCTGGAATGTCATACACTGTTATTGATATGTCGAGTCAACCGCCGCCGTCTAACGCCGGTGAACACCTGTTCCTGGAGGTTGAACTCCACCATACTAAAATTCTCCTCGGTGTTTATTATTGTCCTTCCCTTCGTGTTAATTATTTCTCTTCTTTTGAACAAATTCTAATAAACCTCACCCCTTCGTACAGTCACACAATAATCATGGGAGACTTTAACACATGTCTTTTGAAGAACGACTACCGATCTTCGGCACTTTGTTCCATTCTAAATTCTTGCAACTTATCACTTCTCCCTCTTAATGCTACTCATCACTTTCCTAATTCTAACCCTTCCTTACTTGACCTTATTATTGTTTCTTCTCCTGATCTTGTCGAGTTTCATGGACAGTGTTCAGCCGACTCGTTCTCATACCACGACCTCGTTTTTGTATCTTATAAAGCACGTCCTCCAAAAATTAAACGTAAGATTAGAATGCAGCGTTGCTTTCAGGGTTTGAATTCCGCAAAACTTATTGAGGATGCTGGTAACATTGACTGGGTTCCACTTGTTACGTCTAACACATTAGATGACAAAATTAAGATATTTACTTCAAACATTATTGCCCTTTATGACGTGCATGCCCCGGTTCGCGCCGTTAAAATAAAGCACTTGCCTGCTCCTTGGCTAACTGATGATGTAAAGACAGTCATTTCAAAAAAATCTGCAGCTAAAGCTAAATTTAAACGCCGTCCTACTCAACTTAACTGGGAAAAATATGTAGCTATCAGAAATCACTGCAACAAGATGTGTAGGAACGCTCAACGCCGACATGTTCATAATTCTGTACAAAATAGTGATCCAGCTAAGGTTTGGAGATTTCTTCGTTCGATGGGTGTTGGAAAATCTCGTCCAGAATCGAAACCCAGTAACATAAACATTGATAATTTAAATTCTCATTTTACTGCTGTGCCTGATTTTGATAAGGCTATTAAAGATAAAACTTTAAAAAATCTCTCCTTTATCCCACGCCCTAATTATTCTCAATTCGTCTTTAGTCAATTCTCTGTTTGTGATGTTAAGAAGAGCATACTATCAATTACTTCTAACGCAGTTGGCACCGATTGCATCAGTCGCAGCATGGTACTTCCCATTTTAGATGAAATTCTCCCTATCCTTTGCCACATTCTTAATTTTTCTGTCTCTAATTCTGCTTTCCCATCACTGTGGAAAGATGCTGAAGTCATTCCCCTCCCCAAAAAAGGTAACCCAGCATCTCCTTCTGATTACCGTCCTATATCTATTCTTCCCTTCCTCTCCAAAGTCCTTGAGAATCTTATACACCTTCAGCTGAGCTCTTTTCTTACTAATAACCATCTCCTTAATCCATTTCAATCTGGCTTCCGTCCTGGGTACAGTACTACTACTGCGCTGGTGCATATCACAGACGATATCAGAGCTGCTATGGATAACAGTAAAATTACTGTACTTGCTTTACTTGATTTTAGCAATGCGTTTAATACTGTGGACTACGACATTTTGCTAAATACTTTATGCTCTATTAACATATCTCCAAAGGTTATTGACTGGTTTCGTAGTTACTTGACGGGTCGCCGTCAGCGTATACGTATTGAAGACGCAGTTTCTTCTTGGCGTAACACGTCTGCAGGCGTCCCTCAAGGCGGCGTTTTATCTCCTCTACTTTTCGCGCTGTTTATTAACACCATTTCTCACAAATTAACTTCGTCCTACCATCTTTACGCAGATGATTTGCAAATTTACTGTCATGCGCCGTTAGACACAGTAGCTGAGGCGATTGCTACTATAAACAAGGATCTCGTAAGCATTAGTGATTGGAGTGAGTCGCATGGTCTAAAGGTAAACCCCACAAAAACCCAAGTCATTGTTATTGGCAGCCCCAGGATGGTCTCAAAAGTTCAATCTTTACCCAATGTTTCCTTTAATGGGTGTGTTATCCCATTAAGTGATAAGGTGAAAAATTTAGGTGTTATTTTTGATAAAACTTTATCCTGGGGCCCCCAATTACAAGAACTCAGTAGAAAATTGTTTGCAGCTGCGGGGTCCTTGAGAAGATTGCGGAATTTTCTACCCATCTGCACGAAAATAACACTTGTGCAATCTATTCTTTTTCCACTCCTTGATTATGCTGATGCTAGCTATCTCGATCTCACCGTAGCCCAATTAGATAAACTTGAGCGTCTCCAGAACTTTTGTATCCGTTTCATATTTGGACTTCGCAAATATGATCATGTTTCTGAATTTCGTAATAAGCTCAAGTGGCTATCAATTCGCTTTCGCCGAAATACTCGTATTCTCTCACTCCTGTATTGTATTCTATTCCACGGCAATACCCCCCATTACCTCAAAGAGCGTTTTCGTTTCCTATGTAGCACACATGCTCGATCACTTAGATCCTCAGAGAATTTGGTTTTGGAAATTCCGAAACATAACAGTTCGTTCCTCAGTAAATCTTTCACTGTTAATGCTGCTCGGTTATGGAATGAACTACCGGAGTCAGTGAGAGAAGCAAAATCACTTCCTATTTTTAAAAAGCTTGTAAAAGAACATTACTTGTCACAGTCATTGTAAATGGTTATTTGTTTTGTGATATATGTATTTATGTATGTACATAGTAGTATATTTCATATGTATTTGTATTGTTGTTTTCTTTTTATATTATTCGTATGTAGTTCATGTTTAGTTTATTCGTATTAAAATTGTACGTCACATATATTATTTTATATATAAGTAGATATTATTATTACCCGCTCTGTTTTTCTTATACTTTCCAGTCCATCCTACGGTTGTCTGGAAGAAATCGCATTCAGCGATAAGACCGCCATTTGTTCCACTCTTTTTCTTACCTTTTTTATTCCTAATTCATGTTTCTGTATGTGTTGTGGTGTACAATAAAGTGTGATAAATAAATAAATAAATAAATATTATATTGTTTTGATATCATCATCAGCCCATATACGTCCCACTGCTGGGCACGGGCCTCCTCTATAACTGAGAGGGTTAAGGCTTTAGTCCATCAAGCTGGCCTAGTGCGGGTTGGCGGACTGTATTGTTAAATGACCTGAATTTTATTCCTGTATATTCTTAAATAATTGACTTGGCTACTTAAATTAACATACTCCTTATTCACTTGATTTCATAATGCTTTAATGTAATACCTAAGCTTTTTGGTGCACTTTCTACTTAAGATTTATTAAAATGCACAAAAGCGACTGCATACTCCAAGCAACGTGCAGAAATGAATTTTTTGACGATGTTTTTTTATTTGTTCAACTTGGAAATCGTTTTAATAGCTGCACGTTTATAATCTCCATAATCCCGTGGCGCAGATGGCTAGACACCAGCTTGCGAAACGAGAGGCCGCGGGTTCGATCCCCGCACCGAGATAAATGTTTGTGTGATCTACAAATATTTGTTTCGGGTCTGGGTGTCTGTGAGACCGAAAAGTCTCTCGTAGTTTCTGATACTCACGACACAGGACTTGTATCCTAGTGTGGGGTCAGAACTATTTATGTGACTGTTGGGTGTATTTATATTCAATACGCCTTCAATACACACCGTATGTTATCGGTGTGTTTAACAAATAAAATAAAAAGCGCGCAAAAGTTTCTTGTTTTACAAGAAATCTGGGGACAAAGCCGTCGCCGGGCTAAAGTCCACTTTAGCGTTTCAAGACGAGTAGTGTGGGCTAAAGCCGTGTCGCTCCAAAGCCTACGTTTCAGCCCCACTGAAATGACATTTTCTCTGCTATGCTGTTTCGTATTGTTTTGAAACAGCTTCTATTTACATACATACATAAACTCACGCCTGTATTCCCTTATAGGGTAGGCAGAGGTGCATTTCTACACCCACATTTCGCCAGGTATGTATCAGTCCCACGTAATAGGGGGCGAGCCTATTGCCGATTTTCGGGCACAATTCCAGACTCCGTGCTGCTATTGAGAATTTCCTAAAGGAAAAACCCAATAACACTTTTCCCGACCCGGGAATGGAACCCAGGACCTCTAGATCGCACAGCACATACATGTACCGCAAGACCACGAGGCTTCTATTTTACGGTAAAGAATAGAAATTGGATTAGATGTTCAATTGATACAAGCTTTCTTGTTACCTTAGTAGCTTTCTAGAGTGAGAAGGGGTTGTTAAATGATGCTCATGACCTAGAATGACCTTTTATTCGTAAATATTTCAGTCAGTCAGTGTATGTATTAGTAATAAAAAAAAATTAATTTCTGTTATTCATGACAAAATAACAAAATTTTAATCGATGAATGTTTGTGTGGTTCACAAAAGACTATACATCATCAGCCCATATACGTCCCACTGCTGGGCACGGGCCTCCCCTACAACTGAGAAGGTTTTGGGCCTTCCACCACGCTGGCCTAGTGCGGGTTGGCGGACTACACTCCTAAGAAATTGCTAAGAACTTTTTAGGTGTGCAGGTTTCATCACGATGTTTTCCTTCACCGTTAAAGCAAGTGATAATTCATTGTGAATACACACATAACTCCGAAAAGTCAGAGGTGTGTGCCTGGGGTTTGAACCCGCGACCGCCGAGATTCTCGACCGCGTGCCTAAACCTCGAGCCCATCACTGCTTAGAAAAGAACATGCGTATGTAAAAGACTATGCGTGTTTGTAAGACCTTAAATGCCAAGTAGTTTGTGAGACTCATCACAAAATGAATATTTTTATGTAGGCTGACAATAGAACACAACAGATACAAAAAAATAAATGTTTGTGAATCACAAATGTTTGCTTCCAATTTGTGCGTTTGTAAGACCTAAAATAATTTCTAATACCCATGACAAAATAAATATTTTTATCTACGTTGAGGACGTTTTTAACACCCTGGATATACACATAGGCTAATTTAATAATTCACTACAGCACTTACCAGAAATCCACGTTCCATTCCATCTGATCGGCTGCAGCTCATCGTTCAGCAGGTCTTGTATCCTCAGCCGCCTGCCCTTGACCCTGGGCCCCTCGTCCGGAGGGGTCAGAAGGACAACGGAGGTGACGATGAGGGCCAGCACAGCGACAATAACCAGCAACGCGATGAGTATGCCGCGCCAGTTGCGCTGATTGGGCCCTCCCACTACCAGCTTCTGGAAACAAGCGGGTTCTAAGTTGAAGATATAGAATTAAATAATCTAGTTATACTACGTTCTTTCTAGTCATAAAATATAGTAAGACAAATGACATGTTTATTGAAGACATATAATATAACAGTGGCGGTACTTCCAAAGAAGCCCAAAAGCCCAGTTTGCCTTACAAAATTCAAGAGAATAATATTTAAGCTTTAAATTTTTATTTAACAAAAGCAATTTAACTTATAAATGAGATATCCTGACTCCACAATAAACAATTATAAACTAGACATTACACAATTAACGTGTAGTTCTTTTGGACTTCGATGGCAGTATCGCCACTGATATATAGTAGAACTAACTGTTTCCCGCAACACCATATACGAAACTATAGGCTTCAAAATAAATATTTTGTGCCGTTTTTATTGCTAGTCCGCTCCTTTTGGTTTTAACGTGATTATAGTTTATAGCTTTCTTTGATAAATTGCCTATCTAGTACTGAAATATTTTTCAAATTGGACCAGTAGTTCCTGAGATTAGCGCGTTCAACCAAACAAACAAACAAACAAACTCTTCAGCTATTAGTATATATTAATAAATAATAAATAATCTTTATTCATTACCAAGTTTTTTACAACAATTATTACAGTGTTAGGGCCTCCTTTTAAGTATTTCCATACTTGTGCTAGGAGACCCTGAGATATATTATAAGGCTATAAGTATAGATATTTACTCGTATATCTTAATGCTAGCCAAAATTGCAGGTACAACCACAAAATTGTGTTCGTAGAGAGATAATAATTAAGCAAAACCAGGTAACAATGTTAGCAGTTCATTTCGCTCTCACTTAGCTATTACGATAAAAAAAAACACATAAAACAAAACCGAGACAGCAATGTAACATGTACACAGCGATAAATCAACCATTATATAAAACGTTGAAAACAAAAAAAAACGAGAGAAAAGATCTTCAATAAAGTGCCATTATCGCAGCGTCAACCCCGTCTACAACCATTAATAACGTGAAAAGGCTTTACCGTAGTGCATTGTTACACTGCGTGATGAATTAACAGGCGTCACACATATATCCATAGTTGAGCGGTAATGTATGTTGAAGGGGCGTGAAAGTTCGTATTGAATAGGTTTGATCGTGATAATGCCGGGCGTGGGAAAAGTATTTTAAGTTGAAATATATTTACTGTAGGGGATTGAGCATCGTATTTTATTATTTTTACAGTGGATTGTTGGAAGTAGGGTATGAAAGTAAAGAACGCGGCATCGATTCCTGCATTGGAAGAAATCAAAAAATCACCGAAAGTGTACACAGTTGTGGTTTAAATCGCATGTTATAGGGGACAAGCCTGTTGCTGTTTCGGGCACTTATCTAGACTCCGTGCTGAGAATTTCCAAACAGGAAACCCAATTCCACTTTCCTAACCCTAGAATCGAACCCAATCCTTTTAAGGTTTTATCGTCCGTACTGCATCGCACGAGGCAAACTTACTCCTCGTGACCAACTAGGCTATCAGTTCATAATTGCCTCAGTTTTTAACTGATTTGGATGTATTTTTACATCAAAGTAGCTTTTAATTCAAAAATATTATCTAACGATTCGTAAGAATTCTCAAACCCAAAACTCTAACACAGGTAAATTATCATAATAAATGAGAGGACAAATACTTATTCTTATTACGATGGGCTTTTAAAGAACTCTAGGTGTGCGAAAGCCATTTTGGCGCCAAAATGGCCGCCATTACGCGAAGTTTGCGCTGCCGCGATAAAGATACCGCCATTTTGTGATTTCGGAATGTATTCATGCATTTTAAATGGCCAATGATTTTATACTAGGTATATCAACGAAATTGGGATGTACCTACATACGAATACCTATAAAAACACTCCGCCTGGAAAGGGTAGTAAAGATCCCTTTCAGTTCTCACGTTTCGTGAAATGTGTTTTCGGACACACGTTCGGATCTGGGTTTTGTGAGGCCGAAAAGTCTCTCGTACTTTCTGATACCTACGACAAAAGACTTATACCTTAGTATAGGTCAGAACTATGTGTGTTGGGTGTATTAATCATTATTATTTAGCTTTAATTTAATAAAGATTGTGGCTGATAAGTTTTGTATTGCTTAAGGTTCTGCAATGACTCATCATCATCATATATTCTGCACCCACATTTTGCCTAGCCACTAACCAGTTTATATCTACTTTTGATCAGACAGCATGTCGAACTAGTCGATATTTAGATAATCATTTTCGGCATTAATTGGTTAGTATTATTTTTGCATAACAATGTACCTAGAATAATATTATGCAGAGACATTTCTTATTCAGTTAAAAATAATGATCGCTTCGATAACATTTAACGTCAAAACTAAATGAATTAAAATGGCTGTCACAAAAACCTTGCCCCATTACACTGCATTAAAACTTTAATCGGAATGAGCGCGGACTAATAATTTTCAAGCTGGGTTTATAGTAGACTCGAGAAACCCGCTGCTTCGAAACTTATTACTTCGGGTCGAGATTTAAGACCACTAATCCACTAAGTTGATTTTCTTGAGCAAAAACTAGTCCATTGGTTTCACCTTTAAGGGATTTGTAATGGACTCTGAGAATAGCTTCATGTTACGGGGAAGGAATAGAGATGGCGCTGTAACGTTATTTTTTATCTTCTAGCGGTTGACAACCGCTTTAGCCGGGCGGAATATATAGGGCCTATGTATCCCATCTATGTACATATATACTAACGAAAGTCATTTAATTAGAGTTAGAGTTATAGTATTCGTTAAAACATACGTAAAAATATGGTCTGTAAAAAATTGCCTAGAGCAATAAGACCGCCGCTTGTACTTTATATTAAGTTTTAGTTTCTCCGTTCATTAATTTGTAATGAAGCTATATTGTACAAGAAAGAGTAAATAAATAAATAAAATATATTTTCTTTATATAGGAAAACTATTGAACGTAAAAAAATATAAAACTTTGTCTCTCTTTACAAAGATCTTAACATAGAAACAGAGACAAACATCAATTTTGTTTAATCGCAGTAAAATGTACATATAATATATTTTGAAAATTTGTTTTTTATTAATCGTTTAAATATATCATTATAAAGTCGTGATGGCCTCGAGGTTTAGGCACGCGGTCGAAAATCTCGGCGGTCGCGGGTTTAAACCCCAGGCACACCTCTGACTTTTCAAAGTTATGTGTGTATTCATAATGAATTATCACTTAACGGTGAAGGAAAACATCGTGATAAAACCTGCACATCTAAAATTCTTAGGAATTTCTTAGGAGTGTAGTCCACCAACCCGCATTAGACCAGCGTGGTAGACTAAGGCCTAAACCCTCTCAATGGTAGAGGAGGCCCGTGCCCAGCAGTGGGACGTATATGGGCTGATAATGATGATGATGATGATATCATTATACTGAGAAACTGTTCGTTATGAGAACTTTTTATTTAGGGTTCCATTTCTCATTAATATGACAAGAATCTTTAACTATGATTAATTTTATACCATGCTACCGTAGACACCAACAGCCTACCATGCAAATTAGGTAATCCACTAACCTCTATATCCAACGAAAAGAAACAGAATTGTTTCGAATGATTTTTTATCGCTAACACATTGAAAAATAAACGATATGGCATGACATCGCGTTACCGACAAAATATTCATGTAGGTAGGTATACTTCTTAAAAGCTTTCACACGTTTCAGTACTTGGGCGCGCGTCTCATGATCCGTACAATACTTCAGTTCTCAGCAAACTTTATATAGAAACAGTTTTACATAGCTGGATGGTTGCATTTGTGGCGCAATAGAACAGCCAGGAAAGGATGTGTTGCGGGTTTGATTCCGCGGCGGAAAAATATATGTTTAATAAGTATAACCTATAATGATTGCATTGACTAGAGGTCCAGGATTCGATTCTTGGGTCAGGGAGTTTCATTTGTAAATTCTCAATTGTAGCACGGAGTCAGGAATTGTGTCGAAAAATCGACAGCAGGCAAAACGTGGATAGAAAACACCTCTGCTAACATCTTCGGGATTTTCATCATCAGCCTATAAACATCTTACTGCTGGGCACGGGCCTCCTCTACAAATTTGAGTGGTTAGGCCTTAGTCTACCACGCTGGTCTAATGCGGGTTGGTGGACTACACTCCTAAGAAATTCCTAAGAATTTTAGATGTGCAGGTTTTATCACGATGTTTTCCTTCACCGTTAAGTGATAATTCATTATGAATACACACATAACTTTGAAAAGTCAGAGGTGTGCCTGGGGTTTAAACCCACGACCGCCGAGATTCTCAACCGCACGCCTGAACCGGCCATTACAACTTTTCAGAATTAAAGCGAAGTAATACAGATTCGAGAAGGATTTAACTGTTTCTTAATTTTAATGCTGTGTTTTGGGCAAGTGTTGCTCTTAATTAAATCCTGTCCTAAATGAATATAGATTGCTGTTCTATTGTTTGTTACGTAGAACCCTAATCTATAGCGAGGCTGAAATTTAGCGTCGTCACGTTTACGTAATAACCGTTCTGGGGCCTCGATGTGAAATGATCAATTACTTCAGAAAGGGACGTTGCGAGTTGCGACCCAAAGTGTAATTTTTTTCGCACCGTCGACATCAAAACTCGATCATTCATACCGTAATTTCAACTATCGGTAGTTTTATGAGGATTTTTTTGTAATTTTGCTATTGAAACTGTTTTAAATGAGGTTAAAATAAAAGTTACCATATTAGCAATAAATATAAGTCGACTATTGGTAGTTTTATGAGTTTTTTTTTTAATACTACTATAGAAAGTTTTCTAAATGAGGTTAAAATAAAAGTAACCTTATTAGCAATAAGTATAAGTCGACTATTGGTAGTTTTATGAGATTTTTTTTGTAATTTTGGTATTGAAACTGTTCTAAATGAGGTTAAAATAAAAGTAACCTTATTAGCAATAAGTATAAGTCGAATATTGGTAGTTTTTTTTATGAGATTTCGTAATTTTACTATAGGCAAGTACAGGATAAAATCTAAGTAATCCGCATTGTCAAATAATGGTAAATGTTGTCTTGCTTCAATCAAAAGTAGAAAAAGAAAAAATACTTCTCGTTTGTTGATAGTTATATCAATTTTTTAGTTATTTTATCCATTACACAACTGTTGTTACTAGTTCTTACGGCATTGGCTTCCAAAGCATTAATCTCTGGTGTTTCGATGTTAATTATTCACAATGAATTATCACATAATTTCAGGGTGTAGGAAAATATGAAGTGGAATCTTGTACACCTAAGACTAGACTTTCTCACAAAAATATTTATAGATATACTAGCTTTTGCCCGCGACTCCGTCCGCGTAGACCACAGGGTTGGGTTCAGAATGAAAATAAGTTGTAGTCTATTTTACTCCACAGAGTCCCATTTATGTCCATATCAAAAATCGTTTACATCGGTAATGATTTAGGCGTGAAAGCATAACAGACATATAGTTACATATACATAGTAACAGTCGTCTACACGTCGCGTCGTTTCATCATTCTAGCTTCAAAAATCACGAATTTTACACAAACTTTAACCCCTATTTTTATTTTACCCCCTTAAAGGTATTTTTTTTACAAACTTTTAATGTCATATTTATTTATATCTAATCAACAGCCTAAAAAATAAGTTTCAAGTTTCTAGCTTCCAAAATGACAATACTTTCATACAACCTTTCATCCCCCCTTTCAACCCTTTTTCCGGGATAAAACGTAGCCTATGTCCTTTCTCAGGGTCTAAAATATCTGTGTACCAAATTTCATTTAAATCAGTTCAGTAGTTTTAGCAGGAAAGCGAGACAGACAGACAGACAGAGTTACTTTCGCATTTATAATATTAGTAAGGATGTTTAGTTCGCCATCCCCCAAAAGCATAGACTAAGGCCTTACCCTTCTCAGTTTTAAAGGAGACCCATGTCTAGCAGCGAAACATATGTAGGTATGGGCTTATATAAAAACATCCAAAAGTCACGTAGATAGTTCTGACCCTACACTAAGACACAAGTCTTGTTTTATATCAGAAACTACGAGAGACTTTTCTCACAAACACTCAGACCCGAAACAAATATTTGTGGATTATACAAACGTTTGTCTCTGTGTGAGGGTCGAATCTGTAGTCTCTCATTTCACAAGCCGTTGTGTCTTTCTTTGACAGATAGATTTCTTTTGATAGATATCTACGCTTACCAAGACACTACAAAACCATAACTTAAAAAAACATAAGCTCAACAAATAGGCGTGATAAAACGCCCATAAAAATAATAAATATGACGCGTTAAAGCCCAAAATGGCTTTGTGTACAGAAGGGCCATCGAGTTAATAGCAGTTTGGTCGCTAATGGCGTCTTATCGCCGCGATGCTTGAGGCTCGTTGAGACCGCTCATCTTTGGCGTCTCAAGGGTTGAGTTTCACTGAAGTTATTAATTGATTCAATCGCCTCTTGCCTAATACTACCGTAGAAGTATGTAATAATCGACTTTGTTACAAAAGGGTTAGAAGTATAGTTCTATTTCGCCAGTTATAGGATAGCCAAGTGAACCTGATGTCATTGGATTTAGAGACTCTGTGCTGCTACTGAGAATATCTTAGTGGCCAGCTTGGTGTACTAAGGCCTAAACCCTCTGAGTTGTAGAGGAGGCCTGTGCCCAGCTGTGGGACGTATAATTTAACGCTTAAATTATAACAGCCACTTAAATATAAGTCGCCCTTAGATTAAGTAGCGTTTCAGTATTCGGCCACAACATCGCGTGTACTCTAATTTGTAAATATATCCTAACTTGTGCAAAACATCATCACCACTCTTTTGTGCTGTCCCAATTCTATTTGGAGTCGGCGCAGTATGTTTTATCCTCCCAAACGTCCTTATCAGGGCGTTGACGCCATGTCTTCATTCACCCCTTTATCTTTCATTTAACTCATGCAAAACATGGGAGAAACAGAACTGTTTGGCGACATAGAAATAACACTATTTTTTGAATCTAGGAATCGAAGCTATATACATCTAAGTCCATGGGCGTACCCAGCTTCTGGCCTGGGGGGGGGGGGGCAAGTCAGATCGTCCGCGGCTGTTTTGTCATACACACTACACAAACACATCTACATAAACATAAGGTATATGCATATGTAGTACCTATGCATATATTGCATTATGTAGGGCAAAAAGCCGGAAATAATCCTGCTTTATAGGTAGTTAAATAAATAAAAGTAGGTAAATTTGACTACTATGCATTTTTATTTTATTTAAATTATTTAGTTAGACTTCTACTTTAAAAGTAATTTTCGAGGATTTTCAGCAAAACGGTTAATGACATCTTCCGTGAAGGAATTGCCCATACTGTTAACTAGATTTTTATGTACACTGAGCATACAAAGTCCATTTAACCTGTCTTCGATCATTGTTGATCTCAGCCACGTTTTCACGCGTCTGAGTGTACTGAAAGACCTTTCAATTGTAGTCGTAGAATAAGGCATTGCCAGTAAAATTTCTAGAGCCGTTTTTACTTTAGGATAAAAAGATTCTGCTTGTTGGATTAATAAATTTTAATCACCTACGTTTGACTTAGCTGTTTCAAAACAATAACATGTCAAATAAAATGAATGAATACGATTGCTCAGCTAGATTCGATAATCTTCGTCCGCCATTGTCGCGACGGCGCACAGTGAATCGCCTAGAACAAGCTAGCTGCTAGCTGGACAAAACTCACTCAAAATTCTTAGAAATAACATTAATTAGTGGTAAACAACCCCTTATAGGCTTGAATTCCAGGAAATGTTTAGGTCACACATTACAAATCGATGAGTCATCTGACGTTAAATGTAAGTGATAATTTATTTTCATTTGCAGTTCTTTATCAGTTGCATTTTTGCTGCACTTATGAAAACATCTCCTAAAGTTAAAAATGGCTACAGTGACATTTTTTGTGATGAATATTTCTCTTAAAGGTGTGAATTTTAATAAAAAAAATATTTCAACCAAATGTTTACCTCAGATTTAAGAAATTCGTTTTCGAATAATGTGTAAAATTTAAGTAACATTTTAGATTTTTCTTTCTATTTCAAAGAGTTTAACATTTTTATACCCACGTGTACCCGCTCTGATATTTTTTCTATATTGTAGCTCAATTAACATATACAGCTAGCTTGTTCTAGGCGATTCACTGTGCGGCGGCTACTAGCGACTGTAGCGTTTGCTCACTAGGGATGTTAAAAAATAATCGATTTTTATTTAAATCTATTATTGTTTTCTTATAATCGATTTTTTTAGTCATATTAATCGATTAGGTACGTTAATTAAACTGCGCGGTTTTTTTTATGACAATTGCACCGTCTATTTTGCCAGTGTCTACTGCGCGGTTTATTTAAAAGTTAGCACATAAGGCCCCGTTTACACTTTGACTAGTATAATTAGGCGAGTCCATACATTTTCTGCGAGATTTCCAGGGGGGGGGGGGCAGCTGCCCTCCCCTGCCCCCCCCTGGGTACGCCCATGTCTAAGTCTTTATATCTCTTCTTATATATCTAAGTCTTTGACCCAACGCAACGATGAAAAGATTTCTACGAAAAACAATTCCCATACAACAGTGACTAGAGATTTATATCAAGAAATTACTCACACTAAGTGAGCATTTTTTTTTTATACTGGCACGGCAAACTGTTTTTAGACCTTAGTCCACCACGCTGGCCTAATGCGGGTTGGCGGACTTCACACCTCAGAAATTCTTAGTACTTTTAGGTGTGCAGATTTCATCACGTTGTTTTCCTTCACCGTTAAAGCAAGTGATAATTGATTGTGGCTACACACATAACTTCGAAAAGTCAGAGGTGTGTGCCTGGGGTTTGAACCTGCGACCGCCCGACCGCACGCTTAAACCTCGAGGCCATGACTATTTAGATTTACCTTAGTCAATAACAATAAAAAAATATGTTAAAATGTGAATAAATGCAAATCTCGTTTTTATATGACAATTCTTTTAAATCACTGGTTTACAAATTTTGACATGAAAAAGTATTTCTTATGGAATTAGGATTATTATTAGCTTCCATAAGCTAAGAAACAAAAATTTTAATTATCGTACAAATAAAAGTAAAAAATTGCCTGTCTTAATCATATAAGCTTAGTTTTTCCGAAGGTAGCCTCAAGTCCAATTTAAGAGAGACGTGAGGAAAGCGATTGAGCGCCTCCAGCTCGAGTTTATCGATGTTGACACAAACATTACCGGCGGCGGTGAAAACATCCTGCGTGCAACGCTTGCTATAGATCTACGAAGCATTTAGAAGTTTCTAGATGAATATTTGTATAAAAAAATATTTTATTTCTCTCGCCACCTTTATCAGGTCAATGGACCATCTTGTTGGTGGACGTCCTACGCTGCGCTTCCCGCTACGTGGCCTCTATTCGAGAACTTTTTGACTCCATCGACCATCAATTCTACGAGCTACATATGTGCTCTGCCCATTGCCACTTCAGCTTGCTAATTCTTTGCTGACAGCAACCTTCGTTCTCCTACGGATCTCCTCATTCCTGATTTGATCGCGTAGGGAAAACCAAGCAGAGCCCTCTCCATTACAAAATATTAGCTGGATGCAGGCCGCTTCCGACAGAGCGCTTTGGAAATCTTTGGAGGAGGCTTATGTCCAGCTTATGTCTTTCGGCTGATGATGATTTTATATGGACTCAAGAGCAGTTGATATATACATACGTATATATAAACGTGCTCATTATACATGAAATAGGCCAGAAGAGGTGTATCCCATGTCTAAAAATTCTAATAACATTTTATCCAATACGAGAAAGGAACCGGGACCTTACGATCTCAGTTAAAATATTTTGTTTCAACTAGGCGCTAAACTTAGAAGTCTAATAATTATTCTCCAATTTACTCTTCCGTTGACATTTTCTTATGAATCATAACTTTCTTAGAATATCGGTGTAAACAGATTTATAAAATATAAAAGATTGTTTCTAGAGTGAAATACACAGTGTCCAATGACTTACATTATAAGTCGAGAAATAATCTTTTAATCCATACTAAAGCTGTGGGGCATAAAATTCAATTTAAATAAATTCAGTGATAGTATAAGCGATTTCATATAAGATTTCTAGACATCGATATCAACATTCAGCCCATATATGTACGTCCCACCGCTGAGCACGGGTTTCTTCAACTTAGAGGGGCGAGGCCTTAGTCCACCACGTTGGCCTAGTGCGGGTTTACGAACAACAGACATAATAATACCTTCTTCATTTCAAAACGCATAACTAAACCAGGTTTTGTTGCCAACTAAGTTAACATAGTGGTTAAGGATAGAAAACAGTAATAGTACATTAGTAGTTATTAGAAATACTTGGTGTGTTTGCAAATAAAACAGACATTATTTATTATCTATACTTTAGGAAATATTAAAAACGTTTCACAGGAGACATCAATCATGCTGATTTTTATATAATTCTGATTGATGTGAGAAAAATGAAGCGGACATTTTGATAAGATTTGTGTAATACCGATTTAGTTAAATTATTTTATTTGTACTATGTACATATTATACGTACACCGTAAACTAAATATTTGCCAGCCAACCCGCACTAAGCCAGCGTGGTGGACTAAGGTCTAAACCAGAGGTTTCCAAACTCTTGTTTCGTAGACGTTAAAAATTTTGATGGATCCGGTGGACCCCTGCAGCTACATTAAAACTAATAAAAAAAACAAGACGCGTTGTACTGATTATGGAATATGCAAGTTTTTACAAGTACCATTAAGACCCCCATTTCATGTCACGCCCAACGTAGACCCCCGTTGAGTCTCCCGTGGACTCCTGGGGGTCCAACTGGACCACTTTGGGAATTACTGGTCTAACCCCTCTCAATGGTTAGAGAAGGCCCGTGCCCAATAGTGGGGCGTATACGGGCTGATGATGATGATGATGAAGTAATTAATTATTTAGTCACACTTACGTAATTCTTTATTAAGAATTCATAACTATGCAGTCTTTACGTCCGCACTCCAACAAAACATTTTCTATGCCCTATCTGCACATTCCTAACTCTACGCTAAGCAAGGAACTAGCAAGGAATCGATAAACCATTCAGAACATAAAAGAAAGTGCAAGAATGTGGTTGAATAGCGGTTTTTTTCTTTGCTGCTGGGTTCTCGCTTGTGGCAAACTCGATAGTACAGAAGATAATGATTCTGGTGAGATATCTTTTAGTTCATATAGTACAACTAGCTGACCCGGCGAAGTTCGTTCCGCCTAACAGTCGATTCTTTATTTTTTTTATTTATTATGATACCTACTTAATTTTATTTAATTGTTACTTATTCCAAATTAAGTTATATTTTTATTGACAATAGCTGGGCATGCGCGTGAGCGGCGCGCGGTACTGGTCAGTACTAGGACATTGCAACATTATTTATTTTCCAAAAATAAATTATTTTTTTCTAAAATAAACGTAGCCTAAGTTACTCCTTCTTACATCAGCTATCTGCCAATAAAAGTCCCGTCAAAATCAGTCCAGCCAGACAGACAGGCAGAAAAATTTTGTGAAAAATGACATTTTGGTGTATGTACCGTATAATTCATATACATGTAGTAAAAAACGGTTATTTCAATATTACAAACAGACACTCCAATTTTATTTATATGTATCTATAGATGTATAGATAAAATAAAATCATCAATAAAAAAAACATCTTGCCCCGTCCACTCCATTATTATTCGACATTATTCCAATCAACTTGAAACTACTGAAGTTGCACTGGATTCAAACTCCGCTACCGAAGTTGCACGTGTAAAGGACAATGTCACGGCGCGGCGTGGTAACGAGATGGTAATGCACACTCCGACATTGTAAGTTTCCAGTTTCTAACTACGGTATTGATTGTGCGACACTTTGCTATATCTTGTGAAGTAGAGAGGTATATTAAATAATCATGATAACATTATGATTATCTCGATGGTAATCATCATCATCATTCATTATAAACGTAGTAATTGTATTATTTATTATTATCCTTCATTTATTTTAACTTATTTTTTACATTTTTAAATATAAAGTTTTATAAAAAAATTATACATTTAAAAATATAAAAATAAAATATTTATACCCGCAGATGGCGGGGTCTACGACCCAAGCCACCGGTGGTTAGGGTCCAAGAGTTACTTATTATTATTATTATTTGCTTCCAAAACAATCATTAGTAATATTAAAAATTTGCAAACTAATCTTCCTTTAAATTAGGTATATGTAAATGTTAATTAGTTGCTTTTAGTGTTGCCGTTGCATGTAAGTTCTATTTTATAAGTGGAAACTGATTTGATCTATGTATTTATTTTAAAATTTAGTCTTTTAAGAGAAATTGTATTGTATGTTTCCCAAAGATAATAAAATAAAAAATAAAATAAAATAAAATCATCAGCCTATATACGTCCCACTGCTGGGCACGGGCCTCCTCTACAACTGAGAGGGTTTAGACCTTAGTCCACCACGCTCGCCTAGTGCGGGATGGTGGACTACACACCTAAGTAATTCCTTTTTTTTTTTTTTTTTTTTTTTTACGAGAGGAAAGCGCTTTAAGCTCCCCTGTTCGGTACCTCGGGGGAGGCCGAAAAGGGGTATGTCGGGGTCTCTGGCCTTCCAACTCGGCGCGCAGAACAATAATTGTCCGCTTAGCTGAGTTGGGTCCCTAACCAAAATCCTACGCCAGCATACCGACTAAAACCTCTCGGTGACCATCTCGCGCATTTAGGGCGGTTTTGCGGCATCTCAGGGCGAGAAGCGCCCCAAATGGTCCGCCTCCGCCTAGCGCACCGTCCGATTATGGACTCCTCCAAACTGGGAGGGCTTGAGATGCCCTCCACTTACGCTTTTTGGACGTTCACCTCTTGTGAACGTCCGCGACAGTCAAGCGGTCACGCCCTCTGCCGCAAATCTCAGGGTTGCTGCCACCGTTGTGTACCGCCCCCGCAGTACGCCCAGCCTCCCCAGTGGCCCCTGTTAGTCGCCTCTTACGACAGGTAGGGGGTACCGTGGCGGAATTCTTACGCCCCCGATCCACAGGGCGGACCTAAGTAATTCCTAAGGACTTTTTAGGTGTGCAGGTTTTACTCACGATGTTTTAATCTCGACGGTAACGTGGAATAAATGAATGTGTTCGATGGGGAGGTCCAGGATTCAATTCTCGATTTGTGTTAACCGTTATTTCGTACACATACATACATAAACTCACGCCTGTATTCCCTGAAGGGGTAGGCAGAGATGCGTTTCGGCACCCACATTTCGCCAGGTATGTATCAGTCCCACGTAATAGGGGGCGAGCCTATTGCCGTTTTTCGGGCACATTTCCAGACTCCGTGCTGCTACTAATGGAAAAACCCAATAACACTTTGCCCGACCCGGGAATTGAACCAAGGACCTCTAGATCGCACGGCACATACTTGTACCGCGAGACCACGAGATTATTCATTAATGTACTTCTGGTCTTTTTGTTTGTCAAAGCCAAAAGTGTCTATTAGTTTCTTCAATCCACGACATAAGACTTGTATCTTCAATTGCGCTTATTATCAAATATGTACATACGAGTAATATACGCAAAGCATTGTGGAGCGCTTGACTTACAACTTAATTGGTGCGAAGCTTTTCGCTTGTATAAGGTAACGTATGGTTTAAGTGAACTAATTTTTATACCCCAGGGTAGGTGGAGCTGCATTGCGGCACCCACATTTCGCGAATCGTGTTTTCGTTCCACGTAATAGGGGGTTAGCTTATTGTCACTATATTTGACTGTATTTTTATAAATAAATAAATAAATAAATACACCCAACAGTCACATACATAGTTCTGACCCCACACTAGGATACAAGTCCTGTGTCGTGGGTATCAGAAACTACGAGAGACTTTTCGGTCTCACAAACACCCAGACCCGAAACAAATATTTGTGGATCACACAAACATTTGTCTCGGTGCGGGGATCGAACCCGCAGCCTCTCGTTTCGCAAGCTGGTGTCTAGCCAACTGCGCCACGGGGCAGTTTATGTTTGTATTTTATGTTTTTTAATTTCATCATCAGCTCATATAAGTCGGCCACGCTGGCCTAGTGCGGGCTAGCGGATTACACACCTAAAATATTCCTAAGAACTTTTAGGTGTGCAGGTTTCATCACGATGTTTTCCTTCACCGTTTAAGCAAGTGATAATTCATTGTGAATACACACATAAATTCGAAAAGTCAGAGGTGTGTGCCTGGGATATGAACCTGCGACCGCCGAGATTATCGACCCCGTGCCTAAACGACTCGAGGCCATCATGAATTCTTCTGTTTTATGACTTATGACCCGAGAAAAACGAGGTGTCTCATCACTTGTCATGATAAATGAGCATCAATTTTGTATCAGGCCATTATTATCAAGTAGTCCACACGAAATCTAAATCAGCCCTTTACGTCCTACCAGTGGGGGACTCCTATACAACAGAGTGGTTAGGCGTTAATTCAACACGCTGGTCTAGAGTCGGTGGGCGGACGACACATTCCTAATAACAATAAAGTCGCGATTTTGTCCCAACGGAGCGCCTTATCTTAGAAAATACCATGACTTTGCTATTTTAAAACTTCATCATTATCATTAGCCCAAATACGACCCACTGTTGAGCACGGTCTTCCTTTACAACTGAGGTCAATTCATAACTACAAAAAATATTTATGACAACATACATACATACATAACCTCACGCCTGTATTCCCCGAAGGAGACGAGAAGGAGACAGAGGTGCATTTCTGCACCCATTTCGCCAGATATGTATCAGTCCCACGTAATAGGGACCGATCCTATTTCCGTTTTTCGGGCACATTTCCAGACTTCGTGCTGCTACTGAGAATTTCCGAAAGGAAAAACCCAATAACACTGCCCGACCCGGGAATTAACCCAGGCCCTCTAGATCGCACGACACACGGCCGCGAGACTACGAGGCAGACATCAATGACAAATATTAACGTACGGAGCTCTTAATGCTAAGTCCAAGAGAATGCCGCACCGATCGAGAGTAAGTTGCTAATGCGGTAAGTTGGTTGCATGTTCCCAACTTGCAAGTGGGAACTTTCTCCGCGCGATATTGATTGTGAAATGTATGGGTGTGCTTAGTTCGAACGCTTCGGAAGGCTGGCGGAGTATTTCTATCCGTTTTGGAGAGGTATGAGGAAAGTTTTCGGCCTGGGAAGTAATGTTACGTTTGCGTCATAGATTTTTGATCTTGTATAATTGTCTTTCTATAAAGTAAAATACAAGTCGTGATGGCCTCGAGGTTTGGGCACGCGGTCGAGAATCTCGACGGTCACAGGTTCAAACCCCAGGCACGCACCTCTGACTTTTCGAAGTTATGTGTGTATTCACAATGAATTATCACGTACTTTAACGGTGAAGGAAAACATCGTGATGAAACCTGCACACCGAAAATTTCTTAGGAATTTCTTAGGTGTGTAGTCCGCCAACCCGCACTAGGCCAGCGTGGTGGACTAAGGCCTAAACCCTCTCAATGGTAGAGGAGGCCCGTGCCCAGCAGTGGGACGTATATGGGCTGATGATGATGATGAAAGTAAAATAAGGTATAAGGTGTTTTGCGCATGTGGTCTACAGAGGTGGCAATTTGTTATTAGCAAACAAGTCTTTATATGTTTCGTTTTGCATTTGTTATTAGTCTTACTTTAACGGTGAAGGAAAACATCGTGAGGAAACCTGCACCATGCCATGCCATTCCGCTCTAGGCCAACGTGGCGGCCTCAGGCCTAAACCCTCTCTACGTTTTGTTGACCCGTGTCCAGCAATGGGACGTAAATGCACTGATGATGGTGATGATGACGATGATAAATTAGTCGATAAGCCATCTTGAAATAAAATAAAATAAAAAACATCTGAGGTAAAATTAATCACTAATTTCTGGTATCATAAGCCAGAATGTGGGGTTCTGTTATAGAAAGAAGTGGGGGTGATGAGATTGAACAACTCTTAAGAACATTCGCCCTGGTACAAGCAGTAGAACATACTTAAAGGGGTGTAAATCAAGCAAACCGGTTTAACTAGTCTATACACATTAATAAAATTGGAGTGTCTGTTTGTGATATTGAAATAACCGCTTTTTAATAAATGTATATGGATGTATACACGGTACATATACCAGAATAACGTTTTTTACATTTTTTTGTCTGTCTGTCTGTCTGTTTGTTCCCGCTAATCTCTGAAACGGGTGGACCGATTTTAACGGGACTTTCACTGGCAGATAGCTGATGTAATAAGGAGTAACTTAGGCTACGTACATATAAATAAAATTTGAGTGTCTGGTTGTAATATTGAAATAACCATTTTTACTACATGTATATATAATTATATATGTATATACGGTACATACACCAAAATAACATTTTTTACAATTTTTGTCCGTCTCTTTGTTCCGGCTAATCACTGAAATGGCTGGACCGATTTTGACGGGACTTTTATTGGCAGGTAGCTGATGTAATAAGAAGTAACTTAGGCTACTTTTAGTTTATAAATTTTCTTATTAAAAATAAATCTTCCGCGCGGATGAAGTCGCGGGCACAGCTAGTAAAGAATAAGAATTGGTTCCTTCGTGCTTCATAGTTCCTAGTTATTTTTACTTAGCCCCGTGTCGATTGGATAGCAAACAGTTTAAAGGATTGAACCGAAAGTTCAACAACTCGGAGTGTTAAATAGTTTCAGTGTTTGCGCGGAGTTTTCAATAAGCCTTCTGTGAAAGCATTTACTTTAGACCCATACTGGTTGTATATCGGCGACTTTCTGAGCGACATATTGTAGATACTTATTAATTTTACTCCTAATTTTTATAACAATGTAACATCATCATCTTCATCAGCCCTTCATTCACTTGGCTTTACCTTCTCATACTTAATTACCATATTACTAATACATTATTTCACTGATTATGGAAAAGTAGGTCCACCACCAGCGTGCTTAGGAATATCTTAAAAAGGTTCTATTCCATCTAGGCCTAACTACTCCGATACCTGAACATAATTACAGTACGGCCAACAAAGTATCATTTGGCGTGAAAAATATTGATTTAGAACGAGTTTGTTCACAATACACTCTTTTACAGTACCTACATTATTAGTTGTTCACTACCAAGCAAGGTACGAAAAAAATACATTTAGAACGATTGATAGCCGTACACTTCTTTGTTCCACATCCTACACTCACAATTTTTCTACCCATAGACGGAGATCTAGACGACAGCAGCGAGCACATCGGGGCAGGGATAACGCAGATCCAGAGGCGACCGTACGCAGCATCCCTTCTCAAGAACAACACGTACGTCTGCAGCGCTGTTCTGCTCAACAGCTACTGGCTTATCACGCTCTCTAAGTGTTTCGACTCGTGAGTATTAATATTTTTGGGGGTTGTAATGAGTTATATGGCTGAAGAACTTAGCGGAGTGGAGAATTGACAAATATGTTTTTCGCATCTATTTGGAATTCATCATCAGCCCTTATACGTCTCATTGCTGGGCACGAGCCTCCTCTACAATTGAGAGGTTTTAGGCCTTAGTCCGCCACGCTGGCCTAGTGCGGGTTGGCTGACTCATTTAAGAAATTCAAAGACATTTTTTTATGTCAGAGAAGATCGACGAGCAAGTAGCTCTCATTATCACTCATAGATTTAGAAGTCGTGAATACGATGCCTACCTAATAAGTACGAATTATTAAAGGTCCACAAGTCGTAGCCTTTAATAAATAATGCAGATTGTAGTAATAATCTGTCATAGGGTTACAACTTATAAGTAGTCTGTAAATGTGCCCGAAACACGGCAATAGGCCAGCCGCCTATTACGTGGATTATGTTTAACACGGCCGCATCTTTGTAATTCGTGATCGCGTGTAATATCAAGACTTTTAAAAATGTGTGATAACAACCAATAGCAGCACTTCATTTTTGTTAGATTTTTTTATCATTGGTCGTGTTATCGTACTAGAATGAATAGGTTACGGACAAGCGGCACACACGTCCCCATACAAAATACTGTCTATTTCCCTTCTAATCTTATTCAGCTCTTCTGTGGTTGACACTTTGCCATACCAGTATAATTAGGTCAGTTCATAACACTTTTAAGGTGGTGCATAAATATAAACTATCTTTAAACCTAAGATAGATATAATCTGGTTCCACTCCCGAGCAACCACGTAGACCATTACGTCGTGCACAGAAAGTATCACCGCTAGTTGTAAAGTTCTCCATTCCACAGTACGTGCGGATAAGGCCATGATAGTTCTACCCGCAAAAAAACTTTAGTGACATAATTTACCTAAGAAAATCATAGGTATTATGCGAGTATCATTCACGTAGGTACTTTAACGGTGAAGGAAAACATCGTGACGAAACCATCCTAAACCATCTTAGTTATAGAGGGCGCCCGTGCCCAGCAGTCGGACGTATATGGGCTAATGATGATGATGAAGCGAGTATCAAAAGCAAATTGTATAAAAGTGATTTTTTAGTTGAAATATATTGTATTACATACATAGTCATGATTGCATGCCGAAGGTGTAAGCTGACGAGTATTTCTAGACTTGATTTTACCATTTTTGTGCCTAGTTTCTACGTAATATCGGGTGGCCTATAGCTTTTTTTGCCTGAAATATGTCCCACGACTGTGATATTACTAATAATTTTCTAATGGAAAACCCAGTAACACATTTTTATTGCATTTTTTATGCCTGTTACGAGTATTGTTTATTTTATTTAAAAGTTACATTAAACATATTATCATCATCATCAGCCCATATACGTCCCACTGCTGGGCACGGGCCTCCTCTACCATTGAGAGGGTTTAGGCCTTAGTCCACCACGCTGGCCTAGTGCGGGTTGGCGGACGTGTGTAGTCCTAAGAAATTCCTAAGAAGTTTTAGGTGTGCAGGTTTCATCACGATGTTTTCCTTCACCGTTAAAGTACGTGATTATTGATTGTGAATACACACATAACTTCGAAAAGTCAGAGGTGTGTGCCTGGGGTTTGAACCCGCGACCGTCGAGATTCTCGACCGCGTGCCTAAACCTCGAGGCCATCACGACTTCAACATATTATCAGCTCAGATAAAATACTATGTAACTTGTTTAATATGCAGACGCTATTACTATTCCATAAACAACTTAAATTAAAATACGAGTCAGTAAAATTTCTTATTTTATTCAGTTTAGAAGGTTTTCACAATGCTTCTAATGAAGACTGTCATTAGGAGAATAAAAGCAAAACTCATTATTTCAACCCTGTTACTAGGTGGCACCATTAGTCGATTATTATACACATAATGCCTCGTACTTTCAACATTTTCATTAAGAATACCTACGTACAGCTGAACAAGAAATACTGAGTAATACAAGCTAAGGATGATGTTACAAAGCTTGGTAATTAGTGAAAGTAATTATACAAAACAATGCCTAAATTCTAAAACAGATATGATACGGGTGTAAAAAGACCGTGAACGAATACTAAGACCGGTAATAGTTTTTTTTTTTTTAATCTTTATTTATTTCGGGGTTTTTACCAAAAAATATATGACAACGCCATCATATCTTTTACATAATTATATCTACATCTAACTTAATAACATACTAAGTGTAAACTTATATTAATAACAATAAGAAGTATACTTACAATATACATATACTTATATTAACAACAATAACAAGTAACATGCTCCTTGCAAGGTAATAGTTACAAACAGTAAATAATAGTTATAATAGTTTCCAAACAGATTGACGTTAAAAAACGATCACGGTCTTTTAAACACTGTATTTTAAAATCTATACAGTATCTAGACTGCCTCGTGGTCTCGCGGTACTAGTATGTGCCTGCGATCTAGAGGTCCTGGGTTCGATTCCCGGGTCGGGCAAAGTGTTATTGGGTTTTGCCATTAGGAAATTCTCGGTAACAGCACGGAGTCTGGTAATGTGCCCGAAAAACGGCAAAAGGCTCGCCCCCTATTACGTGGGACTGATACATACTTGGCGAAATGTGGGTGCAGAAATGCACCTCTGCCTACCTCTTCGGGGAATACAGGCGTGAGTTTATGTATGTATGTACGTATCTAGAAAATTTCTAAGTGATATGCACCGTGTAGAAAGTAGAAATATTCTAAATAAGAAAGTTGCTGTAAAAATTTCTCTCGATCATAACAAAACAAAAAAAATACTACATAATGTGTCAAGGCTGTTTCTTCTGCTCCAGTATCATTATCATTTGATAAATTACCTTTAATAAAGAACCGTGTGCCTTGTTCAAAGTTGTATAGAGGTCATAGTATACCTTTTTTCTATTTGCTTAGAAATATTTTCAAACTAATCGTTCTACTTACATTAATAAGGAAGTTTATGGTAATAAATACATTTTTTATTATTATTTTAAGTGTCGGAAAATAAAAATAAAAAAGTCTAGTCCAATTTAGATTAAAAAAATCATTAGGAAGACATAGAACATAGGACACTTTTTATGCTACGATGTGTGCTTCATAAGCAAAGCACTGGAGCAAATTCGGCGCGTTCATTTTGAGTTTCTGAAGACCCTCCAAAGTGTAGAGGGAGACTACCATGGGGTTTTTAGCCGGTAAGAGTCCGGAATACTCCGTGTGCCTTCTGGAAACGGGGATCCCAGAGGATTTACCCCATGAAAAAAAAAACAAGGACACTTTTTATGCTAAAAAATAAAATGTGATGCAGGTTAAACCGTGGAAGACTGCTAGTAAAATGTTCTGCGGAAATTGAGATAAATTGTATTTCAAATAAGAAACCTTCGATTCTAAGATACCCCACACTATTAAGACCCGCCTAATCATTAAAAATAAGTGTGACACTTGCTATAAATTTCTCTTGACCCTCATAACTTACAGTTAACTAACAATAAACAAAAAAGACGGACCTAAAGCTAAGCGCAGAACAAATAGATCCAGACTCGCATTACGGACCTTTAGTTGGGCAAAAAATGTTCTGGACCCTTTCGTGAGTCAAGTATTGGGACACTGGGCAAGGGAGAAGAGGGTAGCGATAAAAAATATGTAAAATTCTGTGAACGTGAAATGTATGCGGCAAAGGCAAAAAAGACGCGGCTGATATGAGTATTTAGTGATTAGAGATGGGAGTCTCTCGGCACTTGATGCTTTGTTAGAAATAAATAAATTGTAAAGAGTAGATAAATAGTAATTGATACAATGTTCACACTGGTATATCTCTAGTTTGAGATTGTTATTGTCGCAATTAGAATGTTAAAATAACAAAAAAACTTAATGATAATGCTTAGTTTAAAATGCTAATGAGGGTATGTTTGGTGCGTTTTACCCATAAGCTGCTGAACTGACCCAGACGTATTTTAGGCGGAAAAAAAGGTACTTATTTATTTGAAATGAAATGAAATGAAATTGCTTTATTTGGTCACGTAGATGGCAATCAAATAGCACTTATGACAAGTCAATACAGAAAAGAAAAATCTTTTATTATTATATTATAATTTAACTATGGTTCATTTTATATAATTTGTACAAAAATATTTACGGTTTTTTTTGTAATTTATTTTTAGTTTTCATCAGGAAATACCTACATAATATATTATTATTATTATTATTTTAAAGTAAATAACGAGATGGACCCTGTGTATTTCCGAAACGTCACGTATTATTTTAATGGTATATCTTTTTATTGTTATATCTTCACTCATCACCTAGTATACGAACTATCACACACGTTTGTTTTAAAATTAACTTTGACAAATATCGCTGCCCCCTATCTCTTAAACTAAGTCGTAAAGGTCCCACGAAATTCGTCCCACAAGCCGATGTCGGAAATGGAAAGGTCTAGAAGCCATATTGTGACCCTTGCCTCAATATTGCACGATGCTCCCGTTCTGTATTCCTGATTATTGTCAGATTTTACGCCTCTTGCGGATATTGGAGTGTGAAATGGGAGCTGTTCCTTCCGACATTTTTGTGAGGGATTTTGGACTTTCTTACCTTGGATTATGTAGTGTAATAGAGGTGATATTTTACTGTATCTGTAATGCCAGTTACGGCGCACATGTAAGGTAATAAAGCATGTGAGACACCATGTGTTTTGACAAATATTTGTATCGGGTCTGAGTGTTTGAGACCGAGAAGTCTCTCGTACTTTTGATACCCACGACATAAGACTTGTGTGTTCATCGGAATTCGTTACTGTTGTATCTTAAGTGTCGTTGATTAATATTATGCTTTCAGACCCCAACTGCGTAACTGATTGAGACAAAAATATGTACAATTAATTATGAAAACCAACAAGGATCTTTAGACAATTATCGTGTTTTTTTTTACATTTATTGTTAGTGAAAATGCGAGTAAAGATTCGGGTAAAAGGTACACAAAATCACACAGGATCACACAAACATTTGTCTCGGTGCGGGAATCGAACCCGCGGCCTCACGTTTCGCAAGCTGGTGTCTAGCCAACCATCAGATATTTAATTAATACGTTACTTACAAAAGTCGATGCTGTTAAATCATAATTCTAAGAACTTTCTTATTCCGTATGAACACAAATAAAATCCTTTCAATAAATTTCCCTAACACCATTAAACTCTCGTTTACTTGGAGATCAATACCGAATTAAATCAGCAACCGTAAGGGTCGAATGTTTTAAACAATTATCTCCATCTCTTTCCTACTTGTAGTATTATGTGGACCAGAAAGGGATGGGACATAGGATTAACGATTAGCTAAAAGCAGTTTGTTTGCAATTTCGCTGTAATCTTGACTTAATTTTGTGCAAACATTATCAGCTCGCGATTTGAACTGAGTTAAATGTTTTAATTGGCCTACATTCGGAGAATTTGTTGGGGGCCATTTATTAGGATCTGATGGCTGTGAAACAAAGGGAGTTACTACAATTTTTACTTGTTGACACATCTATACATGTGATAAAAAAATTATTATAATATGCAATGACGAGACCACGATTTTTTGTAACATCGTGAACCTGCACACCTAAAAAGTTCTTAGGAATTTATTAGGTGTGTAGGCCACCAACACGCACTAGGCCAGCGTGGTGGACTAAGGTCTAAACCCTCTCAGTTGTAGATGTGGAAGGAGCAATGGGACGTATATGGGCTGATGATGACACAAGCTTATACAGTTTCCACGCGATTTATTCCATGTTTCCCATTCTCAAATGATACTTCTAATTTAAGAAGTAAATGTTTTCAACCTACTGAAATATAATCATTACATACATACATAAACTCACGCCTGTATTCCCCGAAGGGGTAGGCAGAGGTGCATTTCTGCACCCACATTTCGCCAGGTGTATCAGTCCCACGTAATAGGGGGCGAGCCTATTGCCGTTTTTCGGGCACAATTCCAGACTCCGTGCTGCTACTGAGAATTTCCTAATGGAAAAACCCAATAACACTTTGCCCGACCCGGGAATCGAACCCAGGACCTCTAGATCGCTCGGCACATACTTGTACCGCGAGACCACGAGGCAGTCATATAATCATTATACGCAATTCCTACGTTGAAGTTAATAACAGATATCCATCGCAATAATCTTTTTATATTAATATCCAATCTTGTTTTTGTGCAATCAACGAAAATGAATGAATGGAGGTTAGCTCCGTTATAATTAATTGTAGTTTTTCTATCGTTGTTAGCCTACACGTTATACGAGTAACTGTCGGTGTCGCGGCATAAACTGGCGTGGTTTAATTCAATATCAGGCAATGTTATTATGATAGTTGAAAAAATTCTTAAAAACAGCATAGAAATATTATAGCCCTTATATCCTATCATAAACAACTTGAAATCGGACAGAATTTGAGTAAAGAAATTTACCTTTAAGGGGGTCAAATAAAAATAGGGGTGAAAGTTTGTGAGGAAATTCGCCATTTTTGAAGCTAGAAAGATGAATCTTTTTTATTTGGCTTTATTACACACACATATACTGGGTGTATTAAGACCGTGATCGGAAACTAAGGCAGGTAATAGCTAAGGTCATTACAAACCCACTGGCGTTAAAAAATTCCAACAAAAAATTAAAATTTTGACGTTTTCCTAACAAACACATACATTTTATACCTATGGTTGTTAGAAAAACTTCAATTTTTTTATTTTTTATCGGGATTTTCTTTAACGCCAGGGGGTTTGTAATCATCCTAGCTATTACCTGCCCTAGTTTCCGATCAACGTCTGAATACACCCTGTATATATAATATACCGATGTCAACTATTTTTGATATGGACATAAATGGGACTCTGTGGAGTAAAATAGATGAACCCAACCCCGTAGTCTACGCAGACGGAGTCGCGGGCAAAAGCTAGTAACAATATATATTTTAAATGTTTTGTTCACAGAGACATAATATCTTCGTATGTGAGCCAGAAAAACCTTGGAAATTTCACCATCCGCGCCGGGAGCTCTTACAACAATAAGGGCGGTTCTCTATACAAGGTAATATAATTCAATAACGTAAGTACATTACTTTGATATATTACCAAAGGCTTCTGATTGTGAGGGGGTCCGAGGGGGCCGCGGGGAGCGGGGGGAATTCTTTTCTACCTGTATTGGGTCATTGCTCCACGTCCCAATTTCGTGGAGACCGCATATAGTTTGGCATTGTTCGATAGCGTTAGGAAACTAATATGTGTATATGAACAATGAACATGATATATACTTGTCTCGACTGACAATAATGAATATAAGATGCTACTTGGAATCAAACAAGAAGGTAACTCTGCAAGTAAAAAACATCGCACCATTTATTCAGGTAATACTGAACAAAATAGCATTCCATTAAAGAAAACATTCTTTACATATGACGCGAATCATGTACCTACATATCACGGATTCTATTCTCAGGTCTGGCGCAGTGTTATTGGTTTTTCCATGTTCAAATTTTCAGTATACCAAATAGAAGTCATATACCAAATCGAAAATTGTGCTCAATAATGTAAGACCTAATACAAAAATTACGAAACGTGCAAAATATTACACCTCTGGACTTCCATTCGTAAAAGATTAGATTTTTTGGATGTGTCCGCTTCTTTACTACGATTTTCTTCTTTACTACACGACTAAATGCAGCCAGTAGTTCCCATTAAATCATTTGCTTAAAAACATTTCAGCGACTCAAACAAGCTTCTATTAAACGGAATTTTTACAAGCCATGCATGTTACAGAACATTTACTTATGTTCGTCCCGCTTAAAAATGTACGGAATTCGTGAATTTCGTATGATAAAGCGTTGGAGATTCCACAGTAGGCTTCTAGCGACCTTTGTATATTTTTACGCACCCATTTATTTACAAATGAATTTAACAATACCTCTACCTTTTGCGAATTTAAAAGGTTTCGCAAAGCGTGGAGGGATTAACGGATGAAATGGCAGCCTAGAATTAGGGGCTTTGGTACTATTGACTGCTTGGTTATCGCAAGTTCATATCCATGATATATACATGACTTTCTTAGTGAATCAGTTTACAGTTTTACGGTGGAGAAAAACGTCATACCAAAATTAACATAATAAGGAATTTCCTTGCATTGTGAAGTCTACCAGTCCAAACCAGGTCGTGGTAAACTAAAGCCTTATCCCATTTGTTTTGGAGCCTAGTCTCAGCAGCGGAAAGTCTATTGTTTTTCGAAGGAGCAGCTGGTAAAGAAAAGTATACCAGTCTGAATCAGATCGTGGAGGACTAAGGCCTTAGGTGGTATGCTACTGGTTGAAAAGGCTCGAACCTAACATTGGGAAGTCTATGGATTGATGATATGAATCTTTCAATATAATTAATCCAATTACTTTCAGATCAAAATGCTGATCAACAATTTCGATCTGAAAGTGTCGGCTGTTAAACTAGAAACGTCAGTGCAAATGGGATCTAGAGTGCAGCCGGTACAACTGCCGAAGCCTGAAGATGACGTCGCGCTGGGGTACCTGGCTTCGATGATCGCGTGGACACCTACTTCAGTATGTTGTTCATTATTTTTGTTCTACTAACGGTACTTTTTTAACGGTGAAGGAAAACATCGTGATGAAACCTGCACACCTAAAAGTTCTTAGGAATTTCATAGGTGTGGAGTCCGCCAACCCACACTAGGCCAGCGTGGTGGACTAAGGCCTAAACCCTCTCAGTTGTAGAGGACGCCCGTGCCCACAGCGGGACGTATAGGGACTGATGACGACGAAACTTTATACTATTTATTTTTGCAATGAACCCTGAACATTCAGCACTATCATAATGTTGGTTACATTGAGTTACATATATTCAGTATATAAAGGAAGCCAACGTACTGTAGGACGCCCTCTGGC
The DNA here is from genome assembly GCA_907164795.1 of Hemaris fuciformis. Lineage (NCBI taxonomy): Eukaryota > Metazoa > Arthropoda > Insecta > Lepidoptera > Sphingidae > Hemaris > Hemaris fuciformis. Next base: position 3,584,806 of record OU015455.1, on the reverse strand, counting down.
TAGGTGGGGTGACGATATCCGCAAGGTGGCTGGCAGCGGTTGAATGAGAAGGGCCGAAGATCGAGCCCAGTGGCGTGCCATAGGAGAGGCCTATTTCCAGCAATGGACGCGACAAACAAGGAGGCCAGCACATTTTTATTACTGACGTTAGTAAGTGCAGATAGTAAGTCAGCTGGCTGAAAACCTTTTGTATCTTTCTTAATGGACGAAATAATTGTGTTTGCTACCGACTGATAAAAAATTTAATGAACAAATTAATCATATAATATTTTTTAGCACATACGTATAGTCAACGCTCCGATCATCGAAGCATCGATCTGTGACGATAATACGAAGCTGTTGCCCGGACATTACATCTGTGTCGGCGGGGTGCAGGATCTAAATCGGCATTTTTGTAGGGTAAGTATCTATACCACAATAAAACGCCTCAATCTACAATGCGGTCGATGGAGGCAATTTTTTAGGACGGTTTTGCTAGATTTTTAAGCAGATTTCTAGAGCATATCAAAATTGTTCTTCTACTTAGTATTATCTAATCGAAATCTGAATCGCAACACTAACACTAACGAGCAGTCTATTTGAGTTGTATATAAAAAAAAGTACACAAGTATGTGCCGTGCGATCTAGAGGTCTTGGATTCGATTCCCAGGTTGGGCAGTGTTATTGGGTTTTTCCATTATGAAATTCTCAGTAGCAGCACGGAGTCTGGAAATGTGTCCCAAAAAATGGCAATAGGCTCGCCCCCTATTACGTGGGACTGATAGATACATGGCGAAATGTGGGTGCAGAAATGCACCTCTGCCTACCCCTTCGGGGAATACAGGCGTGAGTTTATGTTTGTATGTACCTATGTATGATTTCTAAACAAATATTTCTTTTTGAAATAACATTTCGGTAACGCTTGCCGAAGTGGTAAAAACAAGACTTTTAACGAAGATTTGAAGAATCGTGGGAAAAAAACTATTTTTATAAAAATATTTTGTTTTTGCATTTCAGCAAGACAACGGCGGAGCAGTGATCCAAAACGAAACATTAGTCGCCATATCGTCATTCCTTCAACCCTGCGCAGTCTACACGAAGACCCACGCATTTCCCAAAGTAGCCAGCTTTGCCAGATGGCTCGACTCAATAATCTGGGACGAAGAGAACCGTCCCACAACCAGTCCACCTACCACCACCACCCAAACTACCAAACCGGTGAACGTAACAGAAGCTGCAGCAAGCGAAAGCCCGTTCTTTGCAGATCCTAGCAAGTTTCTCCTAACTTTACCGTTTGCTCCCATTAATGTGCCTCTAGAACCGGCTGAGGACAACTCTGTGATACCAAGAATGAGTCTCTATGAAGCATATCTGCAGAATATAGCGAGATCGAAGACCTCGACGACCCAGGACCCGAATACAGAGGAGGAGAAACGAGTGTTGGTGCAGAAGGTTGGAAAGCCTATGGCACCGATGTACATGCCCAGGAAATATGAGCAGTATGATTACAGCTAAACGTAAAGTGATATTGATGGAAGCATAATAACTTTAATAAGCGAAGCGTGAAGTAGCATTTGTGCGGGCCGGCATAATTGTGTCGACCAGCGGGTGACCATATCGTTTCTCGCTGGTCGGTATTATTTTTTTGGACCCCACTGTGCTTACCATCAGGTACAGTGGAGTCACTTTGCCGTGCCAGTATAAAAAAAATAAAAAATAAACTAGACACTAAAGTAGAAAGAAGATGCAGTATACTTTGTACAATTTTAATACAACCGTTCCTATATTGAATATAAGGATTAAATGCCGCTATAGTTGCATACTATAGTGCATTTAGTTTCAAGAATAACCTCTTGGATTTATTTATATTTATACAAATATGTACAATGTACATATCAATTTACTAAAATTTATGAATTAATAATCTCATTAACATAATAACAAAGACTAAAGATTTAGGTATAGAAGAGTATTTCGTGTAGGTATCATTCCATAAATTAATTGGAGTAAATTTTGTTCGATATGATTTCTGTATTATAGTTAGCTAAATATACATTCGGTCTAAAACCTGCAATAGTGACCCAATCGTGTAGCATTATGTTCATATTATTGTATTGAATAAGGCAATAAAGATCGTTATATTCCCATCACTAGTATTAAGAATAGTCTTGCTGACTTGCACCGGAAGGCACATCACGCCACCAACGTAGTCTAAACACATAGTCAGCACAGATAACGGAGGCTGGTGTTGAACGCCTCATGTACATATAAGTTAGTTATAATTTAGTCTTAAATAATACTTTGAGTAATAAACTCGTTTTTAAATATTAATTCGTGTTTTCAAAAGACTTCCTCGCGCTCCCGAAACTTATCTAGATATTTACAAGCATACATTTATTTTTTAAGTTATATAAAATAAAAAATAAATAAATAAACATTATAATAAAAATATAACAAAGTAAATTTAATGTAAGTGATATTGATTTATATCTCCCGTATATATATTAAAAACAATGGATGTAACTATTCCATGATTTTATTATGGTCTCTAAGAAATCTATATATAATTTTTGTATAAACTTCTGGAAAAATACTACCATCTACTTTTTATCAAATACACCATAATGGGATCAGCAGTTTAGACTTGAAAGCATAACAAACAAACTTACCGTCACATTTGTAATATTTGAGTAATAATTATTAAATGATATATTTAACACAAATTAAATGTTCTTTTTTTATCCTGGCACGGCAAAGTGACTCCACTGTACCTGAGGGTAAGCACAGTGGAGTCCAAAAAAAAAACCGACCAACGAGAAACGATATGGTCACCTACTGGTCGAAAAAATCATGCCAGCCTGCACAAATGCTTTTTCACGCTTCGCTTAAAGGATCCAGGATCATAGGAAGGAGGGAACACGTGAGCCGGCAAACCATTCCACAGCTTGATGGTGCGGCAAAAGTAAGAGTTGGCGAACTTTTTAGTCCGAGCCGCGGTTGTTGTACTAAATTACTAACAAATGTGTTGCACCTTAAAATTATTTAAGAGTTCTATGAAAATTCTATTTTAAAAGTTCTTTTCTTATAATTTTCTTTGTTTCGCCGAGCTGTCTTGCCTTTAATAAATGTCGGTAGGCCGAATCATTATTTATTTGGGTTAACGCTACAATGCTCGACTTGAAAAACAAAATGTAATTGAATATTATAGCTTTAGGAACGAGGGTAGATTTTCTTTTATTAAATATTTTTTTACACACATAAATTCCTATTTAATGCTGATCAATCAAATTATTTATAAATCAAATAGAAATATTAAATTGACGGAATCAATTTTAAGCACGTCCAACCAAGTCAAAAGCCACGTCAAAAATGCCCGCGGGCGCCTCCGCCACCTCCGAGCTTCCCCACCGTAGTCGTTACCACCACCAAATGCCATATCACGCCATGGTGACGTCACACTAGGCTCCGCCCCTTGGTTAGGTGATATTTCTAATAATAGTGATTTTTCACCGCCAAATATAATTAAACATCATCATCATCAGCCCAAATACGTCCCACTGCTTGGCACGGGCCTCCTCTACAACTGAGAAGGTTTAGGCCTTAGTCCACCACGCTGGCCTAGTGCGGGTTGGCGGACTACACACCTAAGAAATTCCTAAGAACTTTTTAGGTGTGCAGGTTTCATAACGATGTTTTCCTACGCCGTTAAAGCAAGTGATAATCTTTGTGAATACACACATAACTTCGAAAATTCAGAGGTGTGTGCCTGGGGCTTGAACCTGTGACCGCCTAAATTCTCGACCGCGCGCCTAAAACTCGAGGCCATCACGACTTCTTGTGGTGTTTAATACAGTAAAATAAATAAATACACCCAAAAGTCACATACGTTCCGATCCCACACTAAGATACGAGTCTTGTGTCGTTGGTATCAGACACTACGAGCTGTTTTTCCTATTGAGTAAGAAAAATCTATACATTTTTCTTCATTTATAATTTCAGAATGACTATCGTATTACTAAAGGTATTATTCGTGCCTCCGTATTCTCCGCGGAATTCACGAGAGCTCTATAGAGATTCGTCAGCGTTAATGTATTAACTATCGGAATAAATTATAATTATTTGATGCTTTTATTGTGCTCTTGAAATCCCTTGTGGCTGAACTTAATATCTGTATATAGTGAGACATTTTTGACAGTTTTAATAAATTCACGCCTATACTCCTTAAAGGGTAGGCAGAGGTGTATTACGACAATCATATTTATATTTATATACATAACCTCACCCCTGTATTTCTCGAAGAGGTAGGCAGAGGTGCAATTCTGCACCAACATTTCGCCAGGTATGTATCAGTCCCACGTAATAGGGGGCGAGCCTATTGCCGTTTTTCGGGCACATGTCAATACTCCCTGCTGCTACTGATAATTTTATAATAGAAAAACCCAATCACACGTTGCCCGACCCGGGAATCGAACCCATGACCTCTAGATCGCACAGCACAAAGAAGAAAATACTTATTACTAAATAATCAATGTGGAAGCCATAATAAGACCCATAAGTCGTAAATTTGTTAATAAAATCGGACGTGTCTGTGTAGAGATAGGATATAAACGACATAATTACTGCAAACTATAGTAATTACAAAGCAGATATTAAATTATACGCGTATATTATTTAAACTTAAATTTAAGCCTTGTGCCTTTGTGTTTAAGTCCATTTTGCAAGCACATCCTGGAGACTGAATGTAATTTTTGGCCGTAATTTTATAGGCATCATAGCAAAATGGGATGTTTTGGCGCAGTGTTGTGTGACGGTGACTATGTTGTGCGGAAATTAAAGATATTATGTCCTTTAGAGGTCAAAGAAAACATACTTTTTTTATTTATTTACGCTTTATGTACGCTGTACACCAAATAAAATGAAGGAAATAGTTATATTAAAATAAGGTTGAGTCACAAATGGCGGCCTCGTCGATATTGGCGATTTTTTCCAGGCAACAGTTAGATGGAGTAGAGTGATCAGAAGCATGGAGTGAAATTACAGAATGAATGAAAACGCAGAATGTATACTAAATAAAAATGCTAAATATAAATTATACATACCTAAAAGCTTTTTTTATATTAAAAGTGTAGCCTACGTGTGCACGGATGTCCCAGCGGTAGGACTAATATCATCATCAGCCCATTTACGTACCACTGGCCACGGGCCTCCTCTACAACTAAGAGGACTTATATGAGCTGGTCTAAAAGGTAACGGTCTGGACCAACTTCGCTCAATGGAAATCAAATGTACATATGTAGGTCTATCGCTTAAGTACAAAATATTATAAAAAATAAACTGTCAGATTAACTGTAAACAAGCAACATTACTTTTATATACATACATACATAAACTCACGCCTGTATTCCCTGAAGGGGTAGGCAGAGGTGCATTTCTACACCCACATTTCGCCAGGTATGTATCAGTCCCACGTAATAGGGGGCGAGCCTATTGCCGTTTTTCTGGCACATTTCCAGACTCCGTGCTGTTATTGAGAATTTCCTAATGGAAAAAACCTAATAACTAGATCGCACGGCACATACATGTACCGCGAGACCACGAGGCAGTCTTACAGTCAACATTACTTTTGTATTTACACATACGCTCACTCTTGGCACCGAAGGGGTAGCTAACGTAATTCTTTGCACTAAAAACCTATTTCCTTCTGTTTCTTTACTGAAGCGTAAGTCTGGTTGAAATGATTTAAATAACATTTAGCCGCAAGATGAGATAATGGATTCCTTAGCTCGTGTTGCTTACCTTGTCTCGAGAGTATCCCGAATTGTTCTCGTATAATGGACACCTCGGCGGCTAAGTGTGTTAATGGCATAACGATGTTTGGTGTGACGAGACGGTGGAGCGTACCGAACAATATGCACGGGGGTATTAGCGAGCGTTCGACTTGCGTTATATAAAAATACATACATACATAACCTCGTGCCTGTAATCCCCGAAGGGGTAGGCAGAGGTGCATTACTGTACCCACATTTCGCCAGTACTACGAAATAGACTCCGTGCTGCTACTGAGAATTTCCTGATGTAAAAACCCAACACCACTTTGCCCAACCCGGGAACCTCTAGATCGCATAGCAGACCACGAGGCGATTTATCAAATATCAATACACTTGTCACTTACTAAGTAGAATATCATGTGTAAAATTATTTACCTCTGCTTACAAGATACAAGTTTGTATTGTCCCCTGATGGTAATAGCAAAGCGGTCCAAAATAATAACGAAAATCTCGACTGACGATAATTAACAATGATCCTAATCATTGGCAATATGTTGATGAGAAAATATGTCTTCTACTCAGATAAAATATTAGTTATTGTTTACTTTTCTTTTAAAGGGGATTTTGTTGATAAATCGCAGAATCAGATAACGCAAAGTTCTTTCACGTATGCATTACATATTGTGTTATGTTAGTATATAATATGTATTTTGTAAGTGGTCTATTTAATATTGTTTTGATTATATTTTTTCACATTATTTATTCACCTACTTTTTTTTCTGCATCGTCCTAAGGTCGCCTGTTAAGAATGACTAAAGCTATAAGTCCGCCTTTGTACAAATTGTATAATAAGCATAAATACATAAGTCAATAAATATTATTTTCTGTCGTTGTGCGCAGGCGTTATCCAGCTACTGCCAGTGTACATACAGAATACCGCAGCTCAAGATGTAACTTGTCTTTGTAGACATTTGTCGAGTAGTATATCGAATACTTAAGAATAGGAGAACACATTTCGTCAAGACACGAGAACAATTACTCCACTACTTCTTTGAGACACCGAAGCTTTGTAATAAAGACTATGAAACATATGTATATTCACAGAGCAATAGAAACGTGCAAGAATGTTTTAAAATTACTTAACACATTTCCCCGCGACTTCTCTCGCATTAGGATAAACTTTGTCATCCGTGTAAATAATATACTTCTCAGGCGCCTAATTAAAAGTATACAATTTAATTCTCCAGAGTATCGCCTACACCAGCGCCAGAATCCATCAAAATTGATGCAGCAATAGGCGTGAAGGCATAACAAAATCACATTTATATTAAATGACGACATTAATAACAAACTCATTAACCGTTCCGAGAATTGATCCCGGTACCTCTCAATCGTGAATTCATTCCGCGGGACCAACGCACTATGGGCAAAATAGGTCATTCTCATATCAAAAATCTGTACTTTTTTTGTTTATAAAGATATCGCTTTGAAATTTTGCATGGATATAGTCGAAAGTACAATCATTTAGGGATTTGCATGAATTTATGATACTAATGTTCTAACCCGGTTTTGCTTGGGTTCAAAGTTAAAATGCGAAGAAAAAAAACTATATTTATTTTACACTTTCGAAAATATTATCTAAACTAATATACCTATAGGGATTATATATAGGGACTATATAAATAGGGTAAACCTAAAAATAAATTTAATGGGTTTTTAAAACTTCAATTAACATAAAAAAGTTTAACTTTTTTATAGCACTTATAAACTTACTTAAGTATAACATTTAACGCAAAGAAATTAAATTACAAAATATTATCTTATAGTTAATTTATTATAATTGGTTTTAATATACAGATTCACAATTCGACCGATGAAATAACTATTAAATATAACTTAAACATATATGTAACTTGTTTTGCTGGATCTACAATTAGTTGATGAACCTTTAAAAGAACCAAAGTGTCTTCGTCAAGTTCTTTAATATTTTTTAAAGTATTGCTTTCGAATACTGGATATGTATGTATGGATCAGACGTGTATAAAAGAGTAGGAAAAACATCTTCATTCCTAGCAGACCTTGAGCATTTTCTTGCATGATGCAGTCTAAATTTCTTGTAGTCCTTATTCCCGGATTCTTAGGCATTTTGTGAAAGCTGTCCAATGGGCAACACTGAATAATGATTTATAATACTCTCTTCATGTATTAATTTTATATGCACGGAGGATGGCATATAATACCAGTTGTATTTGCTGACATAAAGTCTAGCAGTCTGCAAAGCAAGAGATTTTTGAAAATCCTCAATTATGAAATTTATGTGGTCCCTGGTTGTCTATGGTTGTTTATATAATATATTATTATTTCTTCCTTTGAACAAGTAAAACTGGCCATTTTCACTGTAATTTTTATTCCTGAATACTAATGATTCACAAATAATTGTGATTGAATAATCACCCTCGACTGAGGTTTATGTAGGAAAGCTATGAGTGTAGAGTGCAATTAAACAATATATTTCCCACATGTAACGTGTGCAAACTCATATAAATACCATTTCCTGGCAATTCATAGTCAATAAGACCATAAAAGAACACTATTTTTTCTTAACCGCAAAGATAACGTTTTCGCGAACGTGGGACTCGGTCGATATTTATCATCATAACTTCTACATAAGCACGTATAAGCAGACAAATTTTTTATATGTCATTTTTAAAAACCTAAGCTATTGATAAATATAAAATTCAAAACTTCGGCAAGCTTCGATAATAAAGAAATACCTAATTGAAAATTGTAAACTGGATTTTTTTATCTATATTTATAAATTTTATCATTATATACAATATATGCTACTTAAAGTAAATATTATTTTATCAAAATTATGAGAAAGAAACATTCTTTCCAAAAATATATAATTTATTGGGTGTTTTTTAACAATTTCAATCTGAAAATTGATACTGAATGTACGAAAATTATCTTGACAAATTTACTTAAAAGTAAATGTGAGTTTTTCAAATCTGTTTATCAAGTAAAATCATGATTCCAAAAGGTTATAATTCTTTCTATTTCGATAATTAACATCTTAACTATAAAACAAAATCATCAAAACAAGTAATAAGTAACTTTTTTAAAAACTATTTTTGATATGGCCTTGTTCTAACGTTTTCCATAGTGCAACGGTTCCCTTCATCCTCAACTAATCCCATACACTTTCACTAAAATATTTTCAGCATAATCCCACACATATCTGCTTATATTTCCTTTGAAGTACTCAAAGATAAGTCCCTTCAAAGGCAGACAATGTAAGGGGTACTTTAGTTTAAGACCCTTTTTCGGTACTCACTGAAGGCATATCTCTTAATATTTCATCATAAGTAAAGTCACGCATAACGCGTCCGTAATTCATTCCGTCTCATTCGTTCATATTTCATTCGGTTATTAGATCGTTCATTCTTTATTTGAATATGGAAGGGTCTGAACTATAAGGATCTTATTTATAATCTATATTTATATTATAAATAGAAAATATATTTTTGTTTGCGGGATTAAATAGCTGGCGTAGCTTGAATGTCAGAATACACTTCTGTCTAGCTCTTTGGAGACAAAGTCGTGCGTGTCAATGTGTTTACATACTTCTTTAATTCAATAAATTGCCTTTTGAATCTGAAACTAGGCATCTCATTTCATCTCTGCGCCACCTTAAGTTAAACTGGTAGAAAATCCCTCATCATCATCACCATCATCAGCCCATATACGTCCCACTGCTGGGCACGGGCCTCCTCTACCGTTGAGAGGGTTTAGGCCTTAGTCCACCACGCTGGCCTAGTGCGGGTTGGGGGACTACACACCTAAGAAATTCCTAAGAACTTTGGTGTGCAGGTTTCATAACGATGTTTTTCTTCACCGTTAAAGTACGTGATAATTCATTGTGAACACACACAACTTCGAAAAGTCAGAGGTGTGTGCCTGGGGTTTGAACCCGCGACCGTCGAGATTCTCGAACGCGTGCCTGAACCTCGAGGCCATCACGACTTCAAATAGATCCCTCACAATAGATAAATAAAGAAATATAAAATCTGTAAGAGTAAGTGGTACATAACACTTAAAATACCAAACGCTTTTAACTAAATAACAGATATGTACTATTTGTCTATCTAAGCGTATTCGAGGATGGTAATACTTCAAGCGCTTTAAGCAACCGCAACAGGCAAACTCATTACTCATGTCTACATATGGATACAGTTTAAGACAGCGCTTTCTAGCGCTATTAATAATAAAACCTCATAATATATTCAAGTGCTTTACGCTGTAGTACGTTTTGCTCGCGTCTTTCTCTGCAATTTAGAGTCCAAGATTAATGGCAATTGTAAGACTTAATCTAAAACATTTCTGGGATATACAAGGCTTCATTATCTTCAAGGTCAGAGCTATATGTGTACCAAAATTAATTAAAATTGGTTAATGTGTTTAGGCTTGAAGGTCTAACAATTCATAATATTAGCAAGGTTGCAAATGTGTTGGTCTAGGACCAGCAAGGTCTGCCCTGTGGCAAGGGGGCGTTAGAATCCCACCACGGCATCCCCTGTCTGTCGTAAAAGACGACTCAAAGGGACTCTTTGGGTCGCTGGGCGCGCTGCGGTGCTAGCGTGTCGTCACTGAAAGTGATCCCGATAGGGGCGGCGGCACTGTGGCCTGTGTATGTCGCGGGCGCCCTTCTACAACCGGGGCATCCAAACCAAGCTAGTGGGGGTGCAAAAATTACGTCTCAGAGGTGCACCGGGCGGCTGCGGCAGTGGGCGCTTCTCGCTCACGTAACGTGGTCGCCCCACTTGGCGCGGAGATGGCCACCGGGGGGTTTTGGTATGCCGGTGTAGGTTAGGGTTTGGTTAGGGACCCAGCCCGGCATTAACATCTGCCCCCTCGAGAACAAATAAAAGGACCAGCAAGGTATACAAAGACCAGGTCCGACATAACAGTATGCAATTGTTATATTTAGTTGTCAATTTACCTCAGTCTATTTCAAAAGCACTGCACTATCATAAGCCAATAAAAACTCCGGGTTTTTTTTTTGTATTATGTATGTACAAAAACATGCTCACATACATTTTGTTTTATCTGTAATACATAAAATATTTATATTTTACGACACGCCTGCTCCCAATGACGTCAATCATAGACAAATATTTCACGAATAAAATAGTAAAAGTTTCTGGTGATGCGTATACGGATAGGAGTAATCTGCTATCAGCAAACGTCATTATTAAGTAGTGTAGGGATGGCCTCGAGGTTTAGGCGCGCGGTCCAGAATCTCGGCGATCGCGAGTTCAAACCCCAGTGTGTATTCCTAATGAATTATCACTTACTTTAACGGTGAAGGAAAACATCGTGATGGACTAAAAAAAGTTCTTAAGTGTGTAGTCCGCTAACCCGCACTAGGCCAGCGTGGTGGTCTAAGGCCTAAACCCTCTCAATGGTAGAGGAGGCCCGTGCCCAGCAGTGGGAGGTATATGGGCTGATGATGAAGCATCATTATTAGATGCAGCACACAGTTCGACAGTAATTCTGTGTGTCGCGTTCTGGAAACTGATATTATCACCCTCTTGACCTGTTCCCAATTCTATTTGGGGTCAGCGGATTTTTTTTAAATCTACTTAACGTCCCTATCAACCGACATGTCTTCATTCACCCCTTTTTATTTCAAATTGTTCAACAGGTTCATAGTTTCTAATGTTTATGTGATCCACAAACATTTGTTTCTGGTCTGGGTGTTTGTGTAACTGAAAATTCTCTCATACATACATACGTACATAAACTCACGCCTGTATTCCCCGAAGGGGTAGGCAGTGGTGCATTTCTTCACCCACATTTCGCCAGGTATGTATCAGTCCCACGTAATAGGGGGCGAGCCTATTGCCGTTTTTCGGGCACATTTCCAGACTCCGTGCTGCTACTGAGAATTTCCTAATGGAAAAACCCAATAACACTGCCCGACCCGGGAATCGAACCCAGGGCCTCTAGATCGCACGGCACATACTTGTACCGCGAGACCACGAGGCAGTTCACAATTCTCTCATAGTTTCCGATACCCACGACACATGACTTGTATCTTAGTGTGGGGTCAGAATTATCTATGTGACTGTCGGGTTTATTAATAGTATCACTAAAGTACGTATTGTCCTTTATTATTATTTATCAACGGCTTCCTTCTAACCCATAATCCATTTTTATTTATTTGGCTATGACAAAATATCGTTTCGTCACTGCTAACTTTTCCCTTTATCTACCAGGCCATCATAAAGTTAAGGAAGTGAAGTGCTGCGCGCGCTCACTACTCTTTTTTCAATTATTAAGTCTTCTACTACGCCCTCCTATCTGTCTCCTCTCTTTCGATACTTAGGAAGTAACCATGACAGGAACCTTCGCTCTTCCAATAATCTTCTCCTTTCATGCCCTTCTCATAGCTCAGACTTTCTTCACTCTTCTTTCTTCATTCAGTCTATCCTTCTTTGGAACGCACTCCCTCTCGAAATCAGGATGTTGACAAGCCGCTTATCGTTTAAATTAAGGGTTCGACAACTATTCTTAAAACGATTGTCAGAAGCTCCATAGTATGTATTATATTTGTATGTATGTGTATGTATTTATATTTTATACTTATATATAAATAGCATTATAGTATATCTATATGTACTTTATGTATATATGTTTATGTAATGGTCTATTTAAATATATTTGTTTATTTTAATTTCTATTATAATTATAATATATTCATATTATATATTTTTAATCATGACAATTTATATTTTATGCACCTATTCATTAATATTTTTTCTCTGCATCACCCCAAGGTTGACTGGTAGATAATGCCTTAGGCATTAAGTCCGCCTTTATACAATGTATATAAAGCATAAATAAATAAATAAATAAATAAATAAACACAGCGCGCGGCGATTTATTTCGGTACGTGCCCTGAGGCGGATTTGCGCAAAGCCTCTTACGCCCGCATGACAGCCTGGTACTTTGCGAAACTATTTTCGCCATAAGTCAAATCCTACGGTTTTCTGTTACATCTTTTCGCTGACAATGCTATTGAATACGGCCTTTTGTGCGCAGAATTTGTGGTTATCAAATAAAATTGCCACGGGATGAGTAGGCCTGCTATTTAGTCAATACGCTGGGAATTTCCATCTTTCTTTTTCTATTATTGTGGTGAAACGACTACAGTGGTATAAATGCGGTGCAAATGGGGTACCGATAGAAAGGACTACATTTTAGTGAGTATTATCAGTACTTCGATGTCTTCGCAACATATACAGATTCGTATAAATACACCCAATCTTTGCCTCCTACTCATTTATATCCTGCAAAATATTAATGATAAATTTCAAATTACTTCGAATATCTAGCTTGATCCACCAGGAAGACATTTCGATGGTCACAGATCCGAGTCTCCGACACACATCTGCGGAAAATGCTAATAACGCTGCTCGACACGAGAATCGAACTCAGGACCTCCCCTTTGCATGCTTCTTATAAAATCAGGGGACAGAGACAGACAGAGTCAATTCAGAGACAGCGTCAATTCATGAGACACTTCCGACCTGTCGAGATAATTATAGACCCTACTACTCTGACAATTAAGATAATTTTACCCCGCAGACCAATCATCTTGCAAAGATGATACAGCCATATAGTTTAAAGCCAAAGTTTTCGTTTAAATTTAAAAAGCTAATCTAGATTCACAGTTGCGTGGGTGTTAGACCGTCTCGTGTCGTGTATTTTTTCATAGTTTATACAATATTCGAATTGTAAATAAAACGTTATTAACTATTTAATTTAAACGCTGAACGCAATTTTTACTAATTGACTGTTAATGGTCCCATTTTAAATAATAATAATAAATACACCCAACAGTCACATTCATAGTTCTGACCCACACTAGGATACGAGTCCTGTGTCGTGGGTATCAGAAACTACGAGAGACTTTTAAGTCTTACAAACACCCGGACTCGAAACAAAAATTTGTGACTTATACAAACATTTGTCTAAGTGCGGGGATCGAACCCGCGACCTTTCGTTTCGTAAGCTGGGGTCTAGCCAACTATGCCATGGGGCTGTCAGTTATGTAACTTACTACTAATGTGGGATCAGAACTATGTATGTATGTGACTGTTGGGTGTATTCATTATATTCATAAATAGTTTCTTAAAAACTTTGCGTTATTATCCAACAATATCATTACAAATATACAATATTAGGTAATATTCGTCCGCCTGTAGTGCCATAACAAAATGCTGTAGTAGCAAAAACTACCATTATACGAGTACCCACAAGTTTTATTGTTATCTATACACAGAGGGGACGGAGACTAAACATAAAGAACAAATAGAACAGCCATTTCCACAGTTCCTTTCTTATCCTTATACCTCGCTGTTATGCGGTCCTAGTACCAGCGTGGGGTTTCGTACAAAAAATATTAATATATTTTGATCTTTATTAGCCCTTATACTTTCCACTGCTGGGCACGGGCCTCCTTTAAAACTAATTTAGACCATTATGCTGGCCTAGTGCGGTTTGGCAAGATTATAAAATGTTCTTATTGACTCAGTCATAGAACGGTCATGCCAGTGAATCGACAACCACGTGCTCAGAAAAGTGCTTGAACATATAAAAGGCACGAAAATACGTAAAAATCCTTACTAATATTATAAATGCGATTGTAACTCTGTTTGTCTGTCTGTCTGTCTGTCTGTCTCGCTTTCCTGCTAAAACTACTGAACCGATTTAAATGAAATTTGGTACACAGATAGTTTGGAGCCTGAGAAAGAACATAGGCTACTTTTTAATGCGGAAAAGGGGTTTTAAGGGGTTGAAAGGGGGGATGAAATGTTGTATGGAAGTATTGTCAATTTAAAAAAAAATTAAAATTAAAATTTTAGAAACTTGAAACTTATTTTTTAGGCTGTTGATTAGATATAAATAAATATGACATTCAAAGTATGTAAGAAAATTACCTTTAAGGGAGTAAAATAAAATAGGGGATGAAAGTTTGTGTGAAATGAAACTTTTTTATATGGCTTTTATTACATCATTACATCAAGAATTATATTAAAAGTTTTTTTTTTAATCCCTTAATATGTTATAAATGAGAAAATAACTATATGACTGTTACGCTTTCACGCCTTAATCATTTGACAGATGTGAACGATTTTTGGTGTCGACATAAATGGGACTCTGTGGAATAAATTAGACTACAACTTATTTTCTTTCTGAACCCAACCCTGTAGTCTACGCGGACGGAGTCGCGGGCAAAAGCTATAATAAATATATTTTAATAAAATACTCTGATTAATCCAGTCAATAAAGATTGAAGTATTTTGCGTCCGCAAATAAAATGAGTTATGGTCGGACGGAAACAATATACATACGCCATCGAAAATCTCTTAAACTGTAAAGAAAGCCCCTGACATGAGTGATAAGATTTTTAACAAACTTGCCATCAGCAGGCAAACGTCAAACTGATGTTTTAGAACAGGACTTAGTAGGTGGCGCTGCAATCGTTACACAGGATTTTTTTTTCTAACCACTAAATTGGCTGCTATATAAATTTTCGGGAGAGACGTCTATTGAGAAGGGTAATAAAAATTATCATTGACTTTTTTTCTAATAGCTTTTTCCCGCGACTTCGTCCGCGTAGACTACTGGGTTGGGTTCAGAAAGAAAACAAGTTGTAGTCTATTTTACTCCACAGAGTCCCATTTATGTCCATACCAAAAATCAATCAATGTCTTTATAATATTAGTATAGATGTTATCGCATACATCGCGCTTTCTCTCTTCTTTATTTGCTATTGAATTATTTTGTCCAAAACGCTGACGATCGCACCTCACCTGTCCATACATTTCCGCAAAATCGCGTCCCGTAATCGGCAAAGTCTTCGGACGGAAACCAATTAGCACGACCGATTTACCGATAGAGTTGCAAATAAACCTTTCCGCATTTTATTTTTATGTATCACGGAAGGCCATACCTTTTCTGAGTGCTTAACAATAACATATAACAAAACGTCTTCCAATGTATGCTACATTGCTACGTATTTGGACATACATACTTAACCTCACGCCTGTATTCCCCGAAGGGATAGGTAGAGGTGCACTTCTGCACCCACATTTCGCCAGGTATGTATCAGTCCCACATAATAGGGGACGAGCTTATTACCGTATTTCTGGCTCAATTCCAGACTCCGTGCTGCTACTGAGAATTTCCCAATGGAAAAACCCAATAACACTTTGCCCGACCCGAGATTCAAACCCAGAACCCTCTGGATCACACGGCACATACTTGGACAGCGCCACAATTACCATCAGCTGCGGTGTTGTTGCTTTGTGTAATAAAAAAACAAATATGTCCGAAATGCAATCTTGGTCTCGCTTCCAATAATATAAGGAGGGCTTAAGCGACACAGCTGACGTTATTTGGATGAAGATAACTGACGCCTTCGAATACAAAGGCATCAGTAAGATGCCTTATTAAATATTTACTCTATTTTTGTAATAGGACTTTAAGCCACAGCCCCGTGGCGCAGATGGCTAGACTCCAGCTTGCGAAACGAGAGGCCGCGGGTTCGATCCCCGCACCGAGACAAATGTTTGTTTGATCCACAAATATTTGTTTCGGGTCTGGGTGTTTGTGAGACCGAAAAGCCTCTCGTAGCTTCTGATACCCACGACACAGGACTTGTATCCTATTGTGGGGTCAGAACTATGTATGTGACTGTTGGGTGTATTTATTTATTTTAAATCATATATTTGTTCATTTATTTTTATATGGGATGTCTGTACACTTTTTTTACACTTTACTGTTAAAGTGTAAAAAAAACACTTCATACCTAATTCATCGTTGCTAGTCTCTTTAAATTTTCTTAATTTATAAAAATTGCTCCAATACTAATTGTAAGTATTGCCAAATGGCAGGCCAGTCGCATTGAGCGCTTAATGAAGTGTTGGCAGCACGCGCTAGCGACATCTGCTCGTTAAATATTTAACATCTATACATTAAATAATATAATATTTTTAATATAATATAAAGAGCGTAATAGATCATCATCATTCACTTGCCCTGTTCCCAATTTTATTTGGGGTCGGCGCAGTATGTTTTATCCTTCCAAACATCCCTATCAGCCGTCATGTCTTCAGCCACCCCTTTTTCTTTCATATCTTCTCTCACGCACTCCATCCATCTTTTCTTTGGCCTTCCTCTGTTTGTCCATCCTTCGACTTTCATACTCATTACTTTTTTACCAATATATGTTTCGTCCCTTCTCATAATATGATCATACCACGACAGACGGTTTCCTTTCAACTTATCTATGACAGGAGCCACTTTCAAACTTCCTCTAACGTATTCATTCCTCACTCTGTCAATCCGTGTTACCCCACGAGCGTAATAGATATAAATGAGAATATTTTATACACAAGCGGAATTAGTATTTGAAATTAGTGAGCTTAATATGGCAACATTTTTACCTCACTCTCTAGGCAAAATGTATCAAGCGGCCACAAAATGCATGTCTACCTACAACTTAGGGATCACCGCTGTTAATATATACAGGTAGCGCTGAGTTTGAATGTGTGGATGTCTGTTACTTAATGACGCCAGAAGGGTTTAACAGATTATACATATAAGAAGTCAAGAATAACACATATGTATTAATTATACATAGTACATACATATATTAATACGTTATTAACATTACTTGTCACAGTCATTGTAAAATGGTTATTTGTTTTTGATATATTTATGTATGTACATAGTAGTATATTTAATATGTATTTGTATTGTTGTTTTCTTTTTATATTATTCGTATGTAGTTTATTCGTATTAAAATTTTACGTCACATATATTATTTTATATATAAGTAGATATTATTATTACGTACCCCCGCCCGCTCTGTTGTTCTTATACTTTCCGGTCCATCCTACGGTTGTCTGGAAGAAATCGCATTCAGCGATAAGACCGCCATTTGTTCCACTCTTTTTCTTATTTTATTCTTAATTCATGTTTCTGTATGTGTTGTGGTGTACAATAAAGTGTGATAAATAAATAAATAGAATAAATAAATATTGACAGAAACTATGGCGCAGATGGCTAGATAAAATTATAAACGCGGGTTGCATCCCCGTATCGAGACAAATGTATGTGTGATCCACAATTATTTGTTTCGAGTCTGGATGTTTGTGAGATCGAAAAGTCTCTCGTAGTTTCGGATAACCACGTCTCAAGACTTGTTCTTTTAAGTATTTTGTGTTCTTACAAATGTTTGGTCAAAATTACATTCATATGTATGTGACTGTTGTTTTAATTCATAATCCTTTTAACTACAGAGCACAGCAGCCAAACAAATCAAAGCTATTTATTAAAACAGTCATGACGATACTTGGGTGTAAGTATACACCGATAACAAACCCTTTTGATATACAAGCATACAAATGTATGTATACAGATTGTTAGGTAAACCGTAAAAGACCGTACATACTGAAGGACACGTTAGTCAATGGCTTCAAGTAACCATTAAAAATATAATGCAAGAGTAATATAAATATACGGCACACGGAACGATACGAAATTATTGTAGCACAAATGCAGAAAATATGTACAGCCTACATACATCGAGACTTGAATAAAAAAAAGTGTGTGTGTGTGTACTTATGTACACGCGTTAGAAGTTATACTTCATACATAAATATATATTTTCTTAAATAATATATTATAAAATAATATTTTAATAACTTCATGGTGTTGGTTTTTCATGACAGTGTGCGCGCGCATCGTAATACGTCACGACTCGGTCTTGACGGCACGTGACGTGAGCAGAATTTTAAAAGTAAAATCAGATTAAATTAAAATAAATAAAATAAAATAAATACCTCTCTCGACTCTGTCTTGACCGTACGTGACGTAATCAAAACAAATTAAAATTTATTTACTTTTTTTATTACTGTCACTATTCTTAAAATTTAAACTACATTCTTAAAATTTAAAACAAACTTTTTCTGAATAACTTTTTGGTGTCGGTGTGCGCGCGCATCGTAAAAAATCACTCTCATCATTTTTCCCTAACGCGCCAAAAGAAGTATAACTTCAATAATAACTAGGTACCTACCTCTTAGTGTATGCAGCGTCCACAATGGTAGAATATGTAGTATTTATTTACACCGATTCACTTACATTTACTAAGTATTTACATTTACACTATTTACATAAAATTAAACGTATTTTAATAATTGTTCAAAATGATCGCCTCCTCGCGCAACTCAGAGTTCGGCGCGTTTTCGCATATTGTTTTTCACCCGGCACAACACAAACGTATCACTTCGAACCTTATCAAAGGCGGCTAATATTCTAGCCTTTAGTTCATCCCGGTTGGAGTATTCTGTAGCGTACACAAGCCGTTTCACTTCACCCCACAAGTAAAATCTAACGGAGTAAGGTCAGGCGAGCGCGCCGGCCACGGCACGGGTCCACCGCGAACTATCCAGTTATTGCCGAAGTGAAAATTTAAAAACTCGTACACTCGTACACTGTCATTAGCTCGGGCATATGCACGAACCATTTCCCAGTATTCTTCGTTGGAAAACGACATTGCACTTGACACAAAACACACTAACAGTAATTAAAAGAGGTTTCCGCAAATAATCAAATATTGCATCACGGGCGACTCGCGACTTGACTGGCGCCCGCGCGTGCCGCGTGCTCTCGGCCGGCGAGGCGACGCACGGGCATGAAAGGGCGAGTGCGGGGAGGGGTGCGGGAACAGAGCGCTGTTTGTAAACAGCTGATCGCCGATGACCGCACTTACGCTATACTTAGATTTTTTTGGATAAATTATGTAAAAAATAAGGTACCAATTTTTTTACAAATTCGGGGTCAGAATTGAGTGCCTTATATTTGACTTCAGTATGTACGGTCTTTTACCTAACACATTGCCAAAATATAACAAATCGGCACAAGTTAATACAGAAACAATATTGAAACTGGAAAAGCGGCGCGTATTCTACGCAATACTTTTTATCAAGCGTCATATAACTGCTTTTTGATAGCCAGACCGCGGTCGGGCTGGAATTATTACGACAGAGGGCCGCCGTATTTCATACAATGGAGGTACTCGGGTTTTTGTTTTGTTTAAATAATATTTGGAAATATTTGTTGGAATGAGCGAGGGCTTTCGATATTACCATGATGCATACGGCACATAATGGTACATACTCTTGATAGTAGAGAAAGCCTAGACATCCGTTGAACATATATGAACTAATATATATGTATTTACTATGTAGTAATAGTATAAAAAACATGAATTATATGTTGTTTAGCGTAGGTAGGTTGTTTATTTGATTAATATTGCATTACTAAAAATATATGTTATATATCGACGGCGGAAAGCGAAAACGTCGTAGTCCACAAAGTATGATTTTTTTTTATTGCACTGTTCGAATCAGAAAAAAAATAACTGCGTTAAATGGTCCGGGTCACGTAAATCTGCGATGAATAGTTTATAAATTAACATTTTGAAAAATCTGGATTTAACTTAAATGCCTGCATACAAAAACGCTGTAAGTTACAGAAAAAAATAGAAATAATTTATACTATGTTGATTACGACATATTTCGTTTTCCGTAAATATGATGCATGTTAGCAGTAATGTTGGCTCCAGTGCGGACCTACTACGTTTTTGTTGCTCGTGTTTTTATACGTTTTAACTTTCTGTCGAATTTAAGTCACAATTCGTGTAACACAATTTGTGTTGCCCCAAACCAGGAATAATTTTAGTTTACAGCATATCTAAGAGATGGGATTCATTGAATAACCACATTTATAAAGTACAGTTGAACAATCCTAGTTCAAGTATTGCATTTGACTCAACTCCATACAACTCAATAGTGCAATTACAGCTTTGTAACGTTCTGTCAAAATAGTTCAAAATTTCGTAATCAGCAAATTTTTGGCAAGTATTTTTTTAAATGATATTTAAGAGTTAGAATTACATTTAGTAAAAAATAACAAGTCTACTATCCAAAAATCGTGAGTCTGAGTTTAAAAACACGCTACTTATGATTTTTTGAAAAATCATGCAAAAGTTTTTTGGCTCTGGTGAACATTTTCATTTTTGTGGATTACTACGTTTTCGCTTTCTGCCGTCGATATTGTCTATAATATGTATCGTTTTTGAAACTGAGAAAAAATCGTCAAGATAATATGTTTATTTATGTGTGATTTTAAGGTTCTAATATAGGATCATTGTTAAATCTTATAAAGTTAATACACATGTCGGCATAGTTGAAATTGAAACTCTTAACACATTTTTATAATAGCAACATTAATGTATGTTTCGGTAAATAATTATTTTAATATCCTAATAATTTCAATATACGAGTATTCTGGCGCCATGAAAATAATATAAAAATAACTCCGTCAATTTCTTCATTAAAATAAAAATATTACCTCATCGTCGAAGGCGTCGGGGTCGGCCATCTTGTTTAAGTTTTTGGCGGGAACTTTTGACGGATAGCAGTGTCAGTGACGCGCACAACGCATAGCACTGCTGCAGCTGGTCTGAATTATCGTGACGTCACAAACGCGCGAAACTTATTTGCATATCCACTTTCACGATATCTGTAACAAATGAGAATTACGTTAGGGACATGTTGGCTTCAGCTAAACAAATTCGATAATTATGAAAACGATACGAACGATTGCTTTAAATTTTAGCTTCCCTAAGTGGATATTGATTTTAAAATTCATAAAAACACTTAAAACACTTGAAGAAGGCGTTTTAATTATAAAAAATTTAACCGACACATATTTGTGATCCCACACTAACATACAAGTCTTGTGACTTGTGCGGGTATCGGAAAGTACGAGAGATTTTTCCGTCTCACTATCCTTACGCCCGAAAGAAATATTCGTTGTTCACACAGACATATTATACCTCGGTGCGGGGATCGAGCCCGCGGCCTCATGTTTCTCCAGCTTGTGTCTAGTTAGGGGCGACACAGTGGTCATTAAGAATGAATATGCGAAAAAGTAGTGATGGCCTCGAAGTTTCGGCACGCGGTCGAGAATATCGGCGGCCTCGAATTCAAATCCCAGGCACATACCTTGACTTTTCAAAGTTATGTATTCACAATTATCACTTACTTTAACGATGAAAGAAAACATCGTGAGGAAACCTGCAGACCTGAAAGTTCTGAGGAATTTCTTAGGTGTGTAGCCCGCCAATCCATACTAGGCCAGCATGGTGAACTAAGGCCTACGCCTCAGTTGTAGAAGAGACCCGTGCGATACTAAAAGTGACCCAAATATCCCATGAATCTACGAACATTTCTCACTCAGTGTCTATTTTTAATCATCCAATCGAACAGAATCTTCAATTGATACAAATAAATCAAAAGACGCAAATAGTCAGTCAGGGCACTTGAGTCCAATCCACCGCAATACCGAAATAGATTCTCAATTCCCAATTTATGCAAGCCGGGTGCAGTCAAATGCTTTTGTCCCGTGAGTAATGAGCGCTCCACTCGCCGCAGTGTTTCTTCAGTCTTTTTAATTAATTTTCTCCACATTTAATCCCCGCCTTTTGCGGCATTAAATTAATTTAGCAACGGTTTGGGGATAAAGGCTGGCTGTTTTTAAACTGCGCAACTGCGGTGCGGGTCTAACAAAGGAGCAAGTTTCGTATACATAGGTTCACTCAGAACTTTACAAATGTTACGTAATGCAGGTTTTTGTGTTGTCTTCTCGCAGTTGTGTGCGTGCGATGTAAAAAACTTGAGTTTTATTCTCGGGTCGAACAAAATGCTTTTGGGCTTTACGAAGTAATAACAGCACAGAGTGTCTAGATTTTTTTATTTTGATTGCCATAAATTGAGCTCATTACATAGTTACATGTTGTAAGTATTTTGGTAATTGTAACAAGGCAAACACCGCATGTACAAAACATCATAAATAGTTCCACAAATTTAGTGAGCTGCGTACATCATTAGGAAAAGTAAATGATTGTATTTTTACATATCTGGTGTGCTATAATAGATTGTTTCACTATTAGTTGAAAATATAGCTAAATGCTAGGGCTAGGTGGAGTGACGATATTCGCAAGGTGGCTGGCAGCGGTTGGATGAGGAGGGCCGAAGATCGAGCCCAGTGGCGTGCCATAGGAAAGGCCTATGTCCAGCAGTGGACGTAAGAAAGGCTGCTGATGATAGATGAGGCTGTAAAAATACACATAGGTACATACCAGTGGCGGTAGAAGCCCCAAATCTTTACAAGTTGATTGTGTGATGTGAATATTCTCATTTATATATTACATTGCTTTTGTTTATTAAAGATTTCAAGCTTAAAAAATATTATTTGGAATTTCGTAAGATCGTCTGGGTTTTTGGGCTTGTATGGAAGTACTGATATATACATACATGTACGCCTGAATCCCACATGGGCAGGCAGAGACTGTTGAGTGCCACAAACTACGATCCTGACTCACCTCGTTAGCTTCTTCAACATCCATACATCTCAGTTATGAGTGAATCAATGATATGTCCCTAATCATCCTGCTGAGAGCAAATACTGCTCACAAAACAAAAGACAAACAAATAATTTCTTAAGGTAGATATTTATCTTCTCTCTGTAATACGCTAAAGAATGAAACAAAGGCATCTAAGAAGTGAGGACCAGAAAATTGCGATACGTGTTTCAATTGATTGTTCTTTTGTTTTGAGACGGATGGTGGATAAATAGTTATTGCACTCAATACATGTAAGGATCGAACAAAAGAAAACCTAATTGAAGTGACAGCCCCGTAGCGCAGGCGGCTTATTAGCTTGCGATACAAAAGACCGCGGGGTCGATTCCTGAGACAAACGTTTGTGTGATCCATAATATTTGTTTTGGGTGTTTGTGAGACAGAAAAGTCTCTCATAGTTTCTGATAGCCACGACACAAGACGTATCTTAGTGTGGGGTCAATTGATCAATTGTTATTGTGAAAACAATTAATTAATTGTTAATTGCAGTGGCAACAATTAATTAAATTGTTAATTGTTAGTTCAATTAACTTTTGCCCAACACTGGGGGTCAGAACTATGCATGTGACAGTTAGTATTTATTTATTTATTTTTCATTCGTAAATTCTTAATACCAGCACGAAGTCAGGAATATGCCAGCTAACTATTACTGTTTTTTTTTTCATTTTAATATTAGGCAGTGATGGCCTCGAGGTTTAGGCGCACGGTCGAGAATTTCGACGGTCGCAGGTTCAAACCACAGGCACATACCTCTGACTTTTCGAAGTTATGTGTGTATTCACAATGAATTATCACTTGCTATAACGGTGAAGGAAAACATCGTGATAAAACCTGCACACCTAAAAGTTCTTAGGAATTTCTAAGGTGAGTAGTCCCTCAACCCCCACTAGGCTAGCGTGGTGGACTAAGGCCTAAACCCTCTCAGTTGTAGAGGAGGCCCGTGCCCAGCAGTGGGACGTATTTGGGCTGATGATGATGATGACGATGATTTAATCCAACTATAACCACTCCAATAAACCTTACCTAACTATGCGACTTATTGACAAATTCCATTCAGTAACACATACATAACAATGTGTTTGTATGGGCGGGCGCGGCCAAATTGCATCTCCATACCGATGTAACGGTCTAACAGTATGCTAATTGCTAACACTCCATTACGGACAGTTGACAAAGTTTGTGAGCTTTAGGGTTGTCACTCGTGTATTAATCATTCATCATCATCAGCCCATATACGGCACAGGCCTCCTCTTCTCCTGAGAGGGTTTAGGCCTTACAATTCCTCCACTACGCTGGAATAGTGCGGGCTGCTGGGCTACACACCTATGAAATTCCTAAGAACTTTTAGCTGCGCAGGTTTCCTCCTTGCCTTCTATTACGTGATGGTGGCTTAAACGAAAGCGCAGCACAATTTAAGTTGTTGTCACAAGAAATATCACAATTTTTTTGTTTGCGTATATTTAAGTAACTTATATTATTGTTAATTTTTTAACTAACTGTCATTGTTTAGTTGTTAACAAAGATTTACTCTTCATCCTATTTTTGTCATTATAATTGTGTTCCATTTAGTCATTTTGATTGTACGGTTTGCCACTACTTGTGACTTGTTACACACTTACGATCTATTTCTGTAATCTGAGACCACTGCGATACAAGCTTAGCTTAGTGCAGGGTCCTCTGTTATTCTACTTGTTTTTACTTTTTACACTAGTAGCAAATCTTGCCTCGTGGTCTCGCGGTACAAGTATGTGCCGTGCGATCTTGAGGTCCTGGGTTCCGGGCAAAGTGTTATTGGGTTTTTCCATTAGAAAATTCTCAGTAACAGCATGGAGTCTGGGAATGTGCCCGAAAAACGGCAATAGGTTCCCCCCCTATTACGTGGTATTGATACATACTTGGCGAAATGTGGGTGCAGAAATGCACCTCTGCCTACCCCTTTGGGGAATACAGGCGTGAGTTTATGTATGTCAAAGTCAAAATATCTTTATTCAAATAGACTTTTACAAGTTCTTTTGAATCGTCAATTTTACACTTCTTAATTTTTTAAACTATATGTAGATATGTATGTAGCAAATCCTTAAACGTAATATGTCATATAGAAATTTTAAATGGTATAAAACTTAATCTGTTTTTAATAAATAAATTATTATTATTATTTATTTGTTGTTTCTAACATACCACCATACATAGAATACTCGACAACATTCTCAAAAAATTCAAATTTCGACGTTACTCACGCGAAAACCCTAGCATCGGATAATACAACGTAGGCCAAGGTTTTTAGTAATTACTCGGGTGTTAGACGTTTGGCTTGTCATTTGTCGAATAGAGGCAGTGATATTGTTCCGCTCGCAATAAATACAGTATAAGGAATTTAATTTAGAAACACTAGAAATAACTAACTAAAGGGACATGTGAACTGTGGCTTAGTGTTTAAGTTATATATACATACACACTTACATCATCATCATATTCATCATCAGCTCATATACGTCCCTCTACTGGGCACGGGCCTCCACTATAACTGCGGGTTTAGGCTTTAGTCTACTACGCTGTCCTAGTACGGGTTGGCGGACTATACACCTAAGAAATTCCTAAGAAGGTTGTTTAGTATAATAGTTAGTATTTAGGTGTGCAGGTTACATCACGATGTTTTCCTTCACCGTTTAAGTACGTGATAATTCTTTATGAATACACACATAACTTCGAAAAGTCAAAGAAGTGTGTGCCTGGGGCTTTAACCCGCGACCGTCGAGATTCTCGACCGCGTGCCTAAGCCTCGAGGCCATGACGACTTTTTATTTAGCTTAACCACATTACATATTATATTAAAACATTTTAACTTAGTAGCATATTGTAAGGTACTACATCTTTTACACGTTATACTTATGGCGCGCATATCTTTCTCCGAATCTCGAGGGGTAGGCAGAGGTGCATTTCTGCATATGTGTTTCAATCGCAAGTAGTATTGAGGAAATATCAAAATTTCGTGCTACTACTGAGCATTTCCTAATTCATCATCATTCCCTTGTCCTGTTCCCAATTTCATTTGGGGTCGGCGCAGTATGTTTTATCCTTCCAAACATCCCTTTATTCCCTTTATTGAGAAATTCCTTATTGAAAACCTTAGTAACGCTTTACCCAACCAGAGATTCACAACATGACTTCTAGATTACGAAGCAGGCGTATAAAAAAATATTAAAAGACACGCAAGTTACCACAATAATTCTGAGATTTCCGCTTTGAATTTAAACTTTTCTTTCAGCCTTTTCAATACGCCTACAAATAAAAAAATACAAATAATAAAAGCATATTTCTCATCTTGAATCTCGCAGCTAGGCGCTTGAGGCTTAATCTCAGAGCTTTTCTAATTCATCCCGCCATCTCGTACACCTGAGCATAGCTTCTGGTCGATAGCTTGTTTCGACTCTTACACATTATATTAGAACTAAAAAGTCAGGTACAATGATTTGGTCTATTTTATAAAAAAAAAATCATTTCCCAGCCCTCCATATATTACAACAAATATTATTTCCCAAATAATTCAACATCTTTAACTTATTCTCTCAGAAGCTTACTTATTCTTTCAGTACCTTTTCAGTAACTTAGTTTTTAGCAAACTGTTATGTGTAAATGTATTCAAGGTTAATAAATAAATTATAATAAAAATTATTATTATTATAGTATCTAATCCGCTTCTAAGGGTCATAGCGTGATATAAAGCAATATAATATAAGACACGTGCACATTGGTTGATATGGTTGATATGATATATATTGATCCTAACTGGTATTTAGCGACCGCCCCGGGGCGCAGTTGGCTAAACAGCTTGCGAAACGAGAGGCTGCTGCTTTGATCCCCGCACCGAGACGAATGTTTGTAGGACATACAAATATTTGTTTCATGAGTTTGTGAGACCGTAAAGTCTCTCGTAGTTTCTCATACACGACACAAGACTTGTATCCTAGTGTGGGGTCAGAATCATATATGTGACTGTTGGTTGTATTTATTTAAGATCTGAGCGTTAAAAACCATTTAGCTTTTACAAAAATACGTAATAACACTTACAGCTGTAAAATTTAAGCCAATAGAAACCAAGGCACGTGTAAGCACAAAGTGTTTCAAATGAAATTGAATCTCCGCTCGGCTCCAACAGGCCGATACAATCTCTTAGCGTGTGGAATGAAATGCACACAGCCCTCACACTGTCGAGAGATCCATTTAATACCATTCTTATGTCGGTTTGCATTTCCTTATGTTCCCGATAAAGTAGCTTTTTATCCGAAATGTTATTTACCCGTGGTGCGTTAATTGCGTCTAATTTGACTATTTGTAATTGTATTTATTTTTTTATGTGAAGGTGACACCTCATAGTTCAATGTTTTGTCACCCGCTTTGCTGTGGAGGGAAGTGGACAACTCTTTGTTTTCCAACTCCTCCTTTATTTGTCTTTCTGATTAACTTCGTTGCGGGATTATGACAAATTTAGGTCCCCTTAGATTCGCTGAGCTTTATTGCTCGGCGTCAATACTGAGCGTGCCGCTGTTGATCCTGGAGCACAGGAGTTACAGTGGCGGGTGTGTGGTGGGATAGGGCCAATTTTTTTTTCCGAAAATTTAGGGTACTTGTAATGTTCGTATTCTTACGTGTTTCTGTATAAAATAAATTTTAAAACATTCTTAATTCGCATAAAATCATCAAACAGGTCAACATCTTGGACCCCAGCGATAAACCAATTAAATTAATTTTATTTAGATAGATCGAAAATACATCTAACAGTCACATACATAGTTCTGTGTCGTGGGTATCAGAAACTACGAGAGACTTTTCAGTTTCTCAAACACAAACCCGAAACAAATATTTGTGGATCACACAAACATTTGTCTCGGTGCGGGGATTAAACCAGCCGCTCTTCCATGCTGGTGTCTAACCACGTCACGGGGCTGTCAAGAAATAATCTATAACGCGAGCAAAACCACACAAACTGCCGCTGCAACGATCACACCGACTTAAAACTACGTGCCCAAAGCCAACAAATCGCTCTAACCGCGAGTCTAAATTAAAATTCTACAAGAATCCTGAAGTAATCCCACGGCTTGCGAGCTAAATGGCCGCCGATCGACCACTTTAGGGGGAGGAGGGGGTGCTTCGCTTATCTCGGTACGGGTAAGTTTTTAAACTTCATTATATTACATGGAATGTATAAATGTGTCTTCTAGTTAGTAAAAACTAGATTTAAGTGGTGGCTTTGTATACTCATTGATGAGGTAAGAGGTGATCATCATCATCATCAGCCGATATGCGTCCCACTGCTGGGCACGGGCCTCCTCTACAACTGAGAGGGTTTAGGCCTTAGTACACCACACTGGCCTAATGCGGGTTGGCGGGCTACTCGCGGCCGTCGAGATCCTCGATCGAGTGCCTAAATCCCGAGGCCATCAAGAGATAGATAAAAGCCCATAAGGCCCCTCGCCCACGACGACTTTTTGTAGCGTTGCTGTCGCGCGTTTACTAAATGCGCGACAGCATCGCTACTAACGCGTGTTAGTCACATTTGCAACGCGCTACAATAGCGATGCAAACGCGCGACCGTGTCAGACGACATCGGGGGAAGAACGGAGGGAGGGTGGCGCGTAAGTGGAGAAACAAGCATCAGTGCAACACAGACAGGTCGCAGAAGCGCGACAGTATCGCGTTTGCATCGCACCTGAATCTGAGCCCGTGGGCGAGGGCACACAGCTAGCGACCGCTTTGCGACTGTATCGCTGCGGTTGCGCGACAGCATCGCTACAAAAAGTCGCCGTGGGCGAGGGGCCTTAGAAGTGATATTGATTAAAAAATATAATGATTAATGAGTTATTTTAAACATAATACCTGAGGTATCCCGGGCTCGCTTCCCGCAGAAGGCAGGGTAATTGTATCTTACGTTAAAAAAATCTTTGGAACAGCAAACAGGCTGGAAATCAACACTATGAATGGAAACAATAATTTTGTATCAAAAGTTGGTAACTTTCGTATCAGATGAGAAAATTTGCTACACTCGATGTATACACCTCAAAAAAAATTAAAAATATATGCATAAACATCTTACAGCTATAGACAACGGCCAATAAATATTTTTAATTCTCACAACACAATTATGGAGGCTCTGCCATCGCCCTAAGGCAACAGTAACACGCATAAATTGTATTATCTCAACGGAATGAAATTCAAACATTCCTGTATACGCTTCAACGATTCCATTAAGATATTCAGAATTGTTTTAAAGTATATTTAATCCTCTTGTACAATCATAAATAAGGCAGTGTGCATTAGTACCCTGATTGTGTAACATTTGTTGAAGTTTTAAACGTGAGTTATACAGCCCCGTGGCGCAGTTGGCTAGACACCAGCTTGCGAAACGAGAGGCCGCGGGTTCGATCCCCGCACCGAGACAAATGTTTGTGTGATCCACAAATATTTGTTTCGGGTCTGGGTGTATGTGAGACCAAAAAGTCTCTCGTAGTTTCTGATACCCACGACACAAGACTTGTATCTTAGTGTGGGGTCAGAACTATGTATGTGACTGTTCATCATCAGCCCAAATACGTCCAACTGCTGGGCACGGGCCTCTTCTCAAACTGGGAGGGTTTAGGCCTTAGTCCACCACGCTGGCGGGTTGGCGAAAAAGTAGCCTATATTCTAACCTAAAGTTCCATCTATGTCCATAAGAAAAAATATTCACACGGTAAGTTTTTTCTGAGTTTATTTCTAAAATCAATTTCACAAATAATAGAATTTATCCTCTAGTTCCATCCTGGAGGTATACTGGGATGTAAAATAAATAAATAAATACACCCAACAGTCACATACATAGTTCTGACCCCACATTAAGATACAAGTCATGTGTCGTGGGTATCAGAAACTACGAGAGACTTTTCGGTCTCACAAACACCCAGACCCGAAACCGATATTGTGGATGACACAAACATTTGTCTCGGTGCGGGGATCGAATCCGCAGCCTGTTTTCGCAAGCTGGTTTATAAGAATTTACCTTAATTTTATCATAATTCTGTTTTTGTGGTGTGCAATAAAGCATAATAAATAAAATATCTTTTTTTTTTTATAAACCATCAATTTGTTAGTAAAAACATTAAGTCCTGCTTAGGTCGTAGTTAGGAAAACGTCATTTTTTTGGATTTTTTTTAACGTTAATGTGTTTCAACCCTTAAATGCATGATTTTTTTTTATTAACAAAAATATATTATAGGTAGTATAAGTAGTATACATACCGAAAAGGTTATAAAATAAAATAAAATGTATATTATGGATTGACATTTGGCAACAATATGCATTTAAGGGTTAAATCACCGTAACTAATACCTGTCTTAGTTTTCGACCACGGTCTTTTTACACCTTGTATATTTACTTTGATAATTTAAATATGATATTCGTCATATTGAAACACTTATACACTGTATCTATTATTATTTTTTAATTTGAACTCTATCGTTTGAACTCTATCCATCCCGCCAAATGAGGATTTCTTTCAAATTGCATACATACATACATAAACTCACGTCTGTATTCCCCCAAAGGGTAGGCAGAGGTGCATTTCTGCACCCACATTTCGCCAGGTATGTATCAGTCCCACGTAATAGGGGGCGAGCCTATGGCTGTTTTTCCGGCACATTTCCAGACTTCGTGCTGTTACTGAGAATTTCCTAATTGAAAAACCCAATAGCACTTTGCCCAACCCGGGAATCGAACCCAGGACCTCTAGATCGCACGAAACATACTTGTACCGCGAGACCACGAGGCAGCTTTTTCAAATTAAATAAAGCTACTTTATCACTCACTACCTTTTTACCTCATTGCATTACTCGCTAAACCAATACGAAATTCAACGTAAATAAAGCCATAGAAATCTATACTAATAAATAAAATTGGAGTGTCTGTTTTGTCTGTCTGTCTGTTTGTTCCGGCTAATCTCTGAAACAGGTGGACCAATTTTAACGGGACTTTCACTGGCAGATAGCTGATGTAATAAGGAATAACTTAGGCTAAAAAATTAAAAAATAAGAATTAAAGAATCAGCTGTTAGGCGGAATGAAGTTCGCCGGGTCAGCTATAAATGCATAATATGAATGTATACACGGTACAATATACCAAAATAACGCTTTTTACAATTTTTGTCTGTCTGTCTGTCTGTTTGTTCCGGCTAACGTTAACGGGACTTATGGCAGATAGCTGATGTAATAAGGAGTAACTTAGGCTACTTTTAGTTTATAAATTTTCTTATTAAAAATAAATTTTCCGCGTGGACGAAGTCGCGGGCACAGCTAGTCTTAAATAAAACAGAACAGATATTAGCCGCGCTAACAATGTCGTTGCCAAATCTAACAGCAGTTTACCATTAGTGGTTGGAAGCGCTGTGCTGGCGCCAATAGAGCGATATACGGACAAACATGCTATCGATAGTACGATTAGTTAACCACGTGTTCTTTCGTATTGTTTTAGTACTGCATTTAAATTTATGTGCATTTTTTATATTTCTTTTGTATAACTGTAACTTTTGTATCACTTCGACTGCCTCGAGGTCTCATCGGTACATACTTGTGCCGTGCGATCTAGAGGTCCTGGGTTCGATTCCCAGGTTGGGTAAAATGTTATTGAGTTTTTCCATTAAGAAATTCTCAGGAGCAGCACGGAGTCTGGAAAGCAATAGGCTCGCCATTTATGGGACTGATACATACCTGGTGAAATGTGGGTGCAAAAATGCACCTCTGCCTACTCCTTCGGAGAATACAGGCGTGAGGTTATGTATGTATGTTAATGTAAGTGTATTTTGTATTTACATCTTATTGAGTGGGTTTATTAACACGTTGAACGCCAGACTAAAAAACCATTTATAGCCCAGTGGGCCGCGGCGGACACCTTGCGACAGCCGTCCCTCGATCAAACAGAAGCTTCTAGGCGGCCCACGGAAACTGTTTCGACTCTTTTTACTAAGGTAAGTGACCCGCGCGGCCCCACAGTACAGCCTGGCCAATTGGCGCAAAAATAATGAAAACAATGAGTCGCTGTTTCCTTGGACAATTCTTGTTATATTTTGCGGCCCCGGGGGAAAGTATGCTGTCGGACACATGGTGTCTGTCATGGCGTTCAACGTGTTAATTATTATTTCTTACTACAAAACTAGCGGAACCTCCGCATCACATGATCGCAATTTTGTAAAAAAAAAGTTAGCTATGTCATTTACTATGGTCCCATTTATGTCTATACCAAAAATCATTTAAATCGACTGCGTGCCTAAACCTCGAGGCCATCACGACTCAGTTTATTAATCACTAACAAAAATACAAACATTTTCTCTTTATAATGCGAACTGCCTCGTGGTCTCGCGGTACAAGTATGTGCCGTGCGATCTAGAGGTCCTGGGTTCGATTCCCGGGTCGGGCAAAGTGTTATTGGGCTTTTCCATTAGGAAATTCTCGGTAACAGCACGGAGTCTGGAAATGTGCCCGAAAAACGGCAATAGGCTCGCCCCCTATGACGTGGGATTGATACATACTTGGCGAAATGTGGGTGCAGAAATGCACTTCTGCCTACCCCTTCGGGGAATACAGGCGTGAGTTTATGTATGTATGTATGGATAGGAAATTTAATGCCTTGTTGGTTTCACGGTATAAGTGTGAGGCGTGGTCATAAGGTCTCGGAGTTGTTTCTCAGGTAGGGAAAAGTAATAATGTAGTTTTCAATAGTAAATAATACAAGGCACTTAAAACAGGTCTGGCGGAACGTGGGCGTAGAATTACACCTTTGCCCACCTTTTTAGGCATCCAGACATAAATATATCTATCAGTGGCGGTACTTCCATAGAAGCCCAAAAGCCCAGTTTGCCTTTCAAAATTCCAAATAATAATTTTTAGGCTTTAAATATTTATTTAACTAAAGAAATTTGTTAAAAAAAAGACCCCATAATAAGCAAATGTAAACCAGACATTATACAATTAACGTTTAACGCTTTTAGGATTCTATGGAAGTCCTGGTATCTATTTATTCCATATGTATTCATTTCATTCACTTCAGACAAAAAGGAAACGTTGACATTTCACAAAATGAGCATAACACAATCACGTCACGTAAGTTGAAATTACCGTATATTGTAATACAAATGAATGAAAGCGAATATTTTGCATACATTAATTAAACCCGTATTCATGTTTGCTTGTTCGTCAATTTGTCGTCATAATAGGTGAATAGAAGAAATATGTTCCATTTATACCTCCTATAATTTAATGTAAAGTAAGATTTTTTGCAAACAAAAATTAAACTAAAATACCTAGTTTAAAGTCGTGTCAAGTCGTGATGGCCTCGAGGTTTAGGCACGCGGTCGAGAATCTTGACGGTCGCGGCTTCAACCCCAGGCACACACCTCTGACTTTTCGAAGTTATGTGTGTATTCACAAAGTATTATCACGTACTTTAACGGTGAAGGAAAACATCGTGATAAAACCTGCACACCTAAAAGTTCTTAGAAATTTCTTAGGTGTGTAGTCCGCCAACCCGCACTAGGCCAGCGTGGTGGACTAAGGCCTAAATCCTCTCAATGGTAGAGGAGGCCCGTGCCCAGCAGTGGAACGTATATGGGCTGATGATGATGAAGATTTTTTGCAAACAAAAATAAAACTAAAATACATAGTTTTAATAAAAATTAAACATTATATAAGTGTAAACTTGACACATGTACATATTTTACGACAGTTATATTTTATTTTCCTTTTTTTATAAACATGTATTGACGTGTCATAAGCGGCAATAATAAAGCTATTGCCTACATGACAAATAAACAATCATTTCATAATATTTGGCCGCAGTTGGCCAGACACCAGCTTGCGAAACAAGATGCTGCGGGTTCGATCCCCGCAGCGAGACAAATGTTTGTGTGATCCACAAATATTTGTTTCGGGTCTGGGTGTTTGTTAGACCGAAAAGTCTCTCGTAGTTTCTGATACCCACGACACAAAACTCGTATCTTAATGTGGGGTCAGAACTATGTATGTGACTGTTGGGTGTATTTATTTATTAATTTACATCCCAGTATACCTCCAGGATGGAACTAGAGGACAAATTCTATTATTTGTGAAATTGTTTTTTAGAAATAAACTCCGAAATAACTTTACCGTTGGAATGATTTTTCGTATGGAGATATATGGAACTTTAGGATAGAACATAGGCTACTTTTTTATAGGATTACGTTCGGACGAAGGATGGTCTAAAGCGGCAGTACTTCCATAGAAGCCTAAAAGCCCAGCTTGCCTTACAAAAATCCGAATAATAATCTTTAAGCTTTAAATATTTATTTAACAAAAGCAATTTGATATATAAATGAGAATATCCTGATCCCACAATAAACAATTATAAATTAGACAATACACAATTTACGTGCAACGCTATTAGGCTGCTATGGAAGTACCGCCACTGGTCTAAAGTTTAGACCAAAACTTACAGTAACAAAAATAGGGCTCGCGCTTACATAAAATTATTTCAATCATCCTAAGCCCTTAAGAGATTGGCCTACCTATAAAGCATAAAGGCATGGAAATTGATTAGAAATTTAAGCAGTCCAAATATTTGACGGGCAACGGTGTCACTGGGACGTATGAATAATGCATGTAGAAGCCAGACACAATCGATGGATAAGCTTTAAACGTTCGTGTAAGAGATTCTCGTATAATTGATAACTTTCAAGTACCTACTTTGGTGAAATGAAATGAAATGAAATGAAATTGCTTTATTTGGTCACGTAGGCAATCAAATAGCACTTACAAGTCAATACAGAAAAGAAAAATCTTTTATTATTACATTATAATTAAACTATGGTTCATTTTATATAATTTGTACAAAAATATTTACGGTTTTTTTTTATAATTTATTTTTAGTTTTCATCAGGAAATACATAATATCTTATTATTATTATTTTAAATTAAATAACGAGATGGACCTTGTGTATTTCCGAAACGTCACGTATTATTATTATTGAATAGATTGTCTTGGATGTTGGGGCACAAATAGTAGGTTGGAGCAAGGAGGTGTCTTTTTTAGTGCGAATGTTAATTCGTGTGCGATTAATAAACAACAGTGCACAATTTTTACTCACAACGCAAATTTTTCTGCCTTAGCAAAGGCTGAATAAGTTATCTACTTCAAAATTGAGTTCAAGATTCCACCCGAACAAACATACTTACACACATACATTGCAAGTTAAATAAATGCTTTTAAAATACACACTTAGCGGAACAGGGCGTATAAATGCACCTCTGCTTACATATTTTCTTTACATTAATGATGGCGATAGCGTGTGTGTGTGTGTGTGATTTTATCTTAAATACTTAACTCTTATCACAAAATTGCATACACTTTACCAGGAGTACAGAAGAGGGCATAGGCTATAAACTACCACAAACAAATCTAAAGCAAGCACTTTGTAGTTTTTACGAAAAAAAAACCCAAATGTCTCATTACAAATACATTGAATAAAAGATCTCTAATAGTACTGGCCACTGCTTTGCATGAAACATTCAAGTGTTGCGTCTCTTTCTAATGTGTATAAAAATATATATTTGTCTCAGTCACTCCGCCGAAGAAGCGACCTTCTCCCTTAATGTATATTGTGTTTATGCAATGTTTAGATGATTAGGGTTTCTTCAAGTCCATCTTTTATTTGTGGTATATTTTCTGTTCGTTATTTAAAAATGTTAAAGACGTGATTCTCAAATAATAAATGTTTTTCTCAGTATTTAATGATTAGTTAGTTATTAGTTGAGAATATTAAGAGACCGTTTCGTCTCCAATGTAGAAAAACATCAATTTGTAGAAAACGATGTATTTTTATTGAAGTGAAAACTTATTTAGCGGCGCTGTGCACTTTTTTTGGGATGGGTAAAAATGTTGAACTCGCGTCAGATCACGCGACCCTGATCGATAATGCGTAAGACGCATTATGTAATATAAATTGTCGTGTTTGTGTACGATAGCGCAATAAATATTGTATTTTACCACGTAAATGATAGTACTTTTATACTAATAAATGAAGCAATTCGTGCGAAATTATTCCCTAATCATTCCAAAATGTTCAAAAATGTGTTAATGTTAAAGTTTTCACTTTTAATCACCGACACTAAGAAAGAAACAACACCTACTTTCCTTCTTGTTTACTCGAAGGACTAGGCAAACGTATATTTCTAAACCTACTATTCGAATCGAACCCAGGACCTCCAGATCGCATGGCACATACTTGTACCGCGAGACCACGAGGCAGTCAATTGTTCCGTTTTTCTACTACCAATTTTTCTTCTTTTTTCAAATTAACGTGTTTTTTATTTTACCTACATACATTCTAACCTATACTGTGTCAAAAGATCAGCCAGAAACCTGCAAACTATTCCCTTATCACACAAACAATTGAACTAAGAGCGTTAAACACACCCAACATTATTCGCGTAACAGCAGATAAATTGGTCGTAACATGTTCCTAAGTGCCCATAAACTTTGCACGGTAAATAAAAGTTCTGGCTGGACTGTGTGGCTGTATGTAAGTGTTGTCTTGGCCTCGGGCGGCTAGTGTTTTTTTTTTCAAGTAATTTTTTTTTTATTATAATTTTTTGGTACACCTTCGTCTTGCGATGCAAGTATATGGATTAAGGAGTCCCGGGTTCAATTCCCGGATTTAATTATTTATTTATATAAAGGGACAATAACAATTTTCTCATTGGTATACAGTGTAAACATAAACCATTATTAACCGCTATTCTGTACACTTTCTGATTCACCGCCATTAAAGTACCTTAACACAATAAATAAGAGGATAAGGTAGACAGTTATCGCGTTTGGCGGTTATAATATACTTACTCGGTAGAATCACGGGGTGTGCAAAAGTACCCGAGAAATACCGAAGTTTCTTTATTTCGCTTCTTAAAAGCTAATTGTGATGATTTTTGGTACAATAAAACATCTTTAACGTCTTTGACAAAGTCTTGGGTACCTAAAGGATATTTTTATAAGTTAACAAAGTCAATCTTATCGCGAATGAAGCTTAACGTAAATAATTCACTTTAATTGACATAATTAGAGTAGGTACGTTCTAAAACACGGATCGAAAACTACCCGAGGGAACTAGCACGAATCACGAACAAGTCAAAACACGAACTTAGGGCTGACAATATACCACTTTAGTGAATTTAAAAGCTTACGAATTTAATATAACTAAACTGCGCTATTTTATTAACAAAAACAGTAGTCTTCCCTATACTAACTAAAGCCTAAACCCTCTGAGCTGCAAAGAAGACCACCAGTAGGACGTACATATACACATAGGCTGATGATGATAAGTCTTCACTTTATCCCATAGCCCATCTTTGTCCACACCGAAAATCATCCAAATTGGTCGAGTAGTTTTGAAGTTTCTTAGTTACGAAGTTAAAAAATCTAGTTTAAATTAAGATATTTTTTGTAAAAAATCTACTCTTGTACTTTTAAATAATATTGATTTTACGTCATACGTATAAAATGTATGATGCCAAAGAAATCTATATCTATATTAATTTGAGTCTATTTAATATTTTCATTATAATCTAGAGAAGGTAGAAAAATGCGTTAGTAAACCATAGTTTTACGACAAAAGTTTGCGTTAAATGCGAAAAGGGGTTATAAATGGAGAACACATGGGCTGGCAAACTGTTCCACAATATCACGGTACGACAAAGACAGGAATTCGTATACTTTTTGGTTCGAATACGGATGGTAGTGACCAGTATAGAGTTTACCGCCTAAGAAAAAACAAATATTGCTACACGTTTTTAGAAAAAAAGTCAGATTCCGGACAACCCTATTAGAAGCCTAATTAGTAGACTTTATGCACGCACTCAAAAATCTTTTGTACCGTGCTGTGGCGTTCATTTTTAACTAGTTTCCACTGAGATTCCATTCAAACACGTCACTAAATGTGCTTAATTCGACCTGATTACTGACATTTAAAGAAACCTTACACATTTTGACCCAGTTTAAATAGTCTGCAATAAATAAATACACCCAACAGTCACATACATAGTTCTGACCCCACACTAGGATACAAGTTGTCGTGGGTATCAGAGACTACGAGAGACTTTTTCGGTCTCATAAACATCCAGACCCGAAACAAATATTTGTGGATCACACAAACATTTTTCTCGGTGCGGGGATCGAACCCGCGGCCTCTCGTTTCGCAAGCTGGTGTCTAGCCAACTGCGCCAAATTATTTCTTGTTTGTTGTTTCGTATTAACACACAATTTATTCCATTAAATCAATCAATATCACATACTTAAATAGTGAAGGAAAACACCGTCAGGAAACCTGGAAACCTAAAAAAGTTCTTAGGAATTTGGACGTATGTATATGATGATGATGATAATTAACATACAACGTTTCGTAGCTATATTTTTAAGTACCATGAAATAGGGGGTGCTTTGGGCACATTACCAGTTCACAAAACCAGTACTTCCTTACACGTTAATTGTGTAATGTCTAGTTTATAATTGTTTATTGTGGAGTCAGTATATTCTCATTTATATGTCAAATTGCTTTTGTTAAATAAAGATTTAAACCTTAAGTTTTTGTTAAATAAAGTTTTTAAGCTTCAACAGCCGCGTGGCGCAGTTGGCTAGACAGCAGCTAGCTGCGAAACGAGAGGCCGCGGGTTCGATCCCCGCACCGGGACAAATGGTTGTGTGATTCACAAATATTTGTTTTGGGTCTGGGTGTTTGTGAGACCGAAAAGTCTCTCGTAGTTTCTGATACCCACGACACAAGACTCGTATCTTAATGTGGGGTCACAACTATGTATGTATGTGACTGTTGTGTGTATTTATTTAAAGAAGTTTTAAAGCTTCGGAATTATGTAAGGCAAGCTGAGCGTTTGGGCTTCTATTGAAGTAACGCCACTGCACAAAACATCGAACCCATGACGATGGCATGCCGTAAACTTAACTTGTCCCAGGGGAGCCTTTGATTCTAAAATTACTATAGGACGAGAGTCCATGGGCTGTGAGCATTTAGAGAATTTCTTGTGTAATCTAAATCTATTTCTTTCAAGTTTAGGTACATAAGACAGAAAGGTCTCACATGATAGGCGGCATTATTTTCCTAACCTAACTATGCTTACATACAAAATTGCGGACGGACATTAGTTATACAAAGTAAATTTGTATTGACCACCTATAAATTAAATTTTAAAGGATGTACCATAAGAAAATCAAATGTCGCGTATTTCCAATTTACTTCAAAGTAAGTTGCTTTGCCAAGTCGCTGTCGTTTCTTACTTTCTGACTTAAACGTTATTCGGCATTATTTTTACTGCAGCTCGCGGGCAGTGTTGGGCAAAAGTTAATTGACAATTAATTAATTGTTAATTGTTAACTGCAATTAACAATTGATCAATTGTTATTGTGAAAATGACAATGAGCAATTAATTAATTGTTAATTGTTAGTTCAATTAACTTTTGCTCAACACTGCTCGAGGGCATAGTAAGCCTTTTGTATAATTTATAACGCAATGTTTGCAAGTGCATTTGAAATGCACTTCTGCCTACCCCTTCGGGGAATACAGGCGTGAGGTTATGTATGTATGTAATACTATAAAGAAAAAAAGAAAGAAAATTTGTAGCAAACTTAAAAACTAGACGAGACGGGACCTTAATAGACTACTTTTTATAAACCGCCCGGGTGGAGCGAGACCCCACCGCTATAAAAATAAAAGCACAGTATTGCAGTAAATATCACATCCTTGCTTCGTTCATATCGTATTCGTAGCAGACAGCTACTCGCGCGGAATATTACGGTATCAGTGCACATCACAGCAATCCTTCAGGCGGGTAGTTATTAAAATTTTATGGCTTCATGTGTGAAAAATTACTGTTGCATATATGTTGTATAAATAAACCCTCATTTTAACAGGAAATGGAAATATTATTGAATTAGAGTTACCTACATGATTTTTGACAGACCCGTGACGCAGTTAGCTAGAAACCAGCTTGCGAAACGCGAGACCGCAGGTTCGATCCCCGCGAAATGAATTATGATCCACAAATATTTGTTTCAAGTCTGGGTGTTTGTGAGACCGAAAAATCTTTCGTAGTTTCCGATACCTACCTTACAGGACTTGTGTAGGGTCAGAACTATGTATGTGACTGTTGGGTATATTAATTTATTTTTTGAACGCACGTAAAGTCTTTTGTCATTCTTTAAGTCTAGGTTGAAGGCACTATAGGATGATGGATGATGATGATAATGATAGATGATAGACGAGAATTTGTAAAACAAAAGCATTTTACTGTTTCAAATAACAGATGGCGTTATCTATACTAATATTATAAAGAGGAAAGATTTAATTGTTTGTTTGCATTGAATAGGATCCGAAACTACAGAACCGATTAAAATTATTTTTGGCATGGGGATAGATGGGACCTACGAGTATGTGAGAATAACTTTATGTCTGTTATGCTTTCATGTCTAAACCATTCGACCGATAGGAATTATGACGTAATTAATTATGTACGTATTATGTACGTATGGATATAAATGGGACTCAGTGGAGTAAAATTATTTTCTTTATGAATCCAACACTAGTCTACGCGGACGGAGTCGCGGGAAAAAGCAATAGTTATCATCATCATCATCAGCCCATATACGTCCCATTACTGGGCACGGGCCTCCTCTCCAACTGAGAGGGTTTAGGGCTTAGTCCACCACGCATAGTGCGGGTTGACGAACTAGAAAGCTATACCTACTAAATAAGCGAAACGTGAAGAAGCATTTGTGCGGGCCGGCATGATTGTGTCGACCAGCGGGTGACGATATCGTTTCTCGCTGGTCGGTATTAATTTTTTGGACTCCACTGTGCTTACCATCAGGTACAGTGGAGTCACTTTGCCGTGCCAGAATAAAAAAAAAGAAAAAAAAAGATCAAACCAAATGCAATTTGAGTTTTCATCCACTCTCACATTACTTGAACAGCAATTTCGACTCCGGTGACTGCACTATATACTGATATGTACATATGTATATCAAACAAAATGTTTAGAAAACACGATTATAAAATGTAGTCTACACAATTATATGATGCAAACTTTATGGTACGGCAGTCGCTATCCGATTGTATATTAATATTCTACCACGAAAACAAAAAAGTATATATGTACAATAATAAAAGAATCCCAAAACGCTCGTAAATACCAAGAAGTATTTTCTTTAAGAAGAAAGGTTAATCCTCATCGAGATTAGCTTCGGCAGTTATTTATTATGGTGCTAGATACGCCTGTTGGGAAATCTAACGGCTTCTCTCGCCGTGAGAAATGAAGTCGATGTAAACATTTTTCCTGCTTCAGATAATAGATGGCGCTGTATTTACGTAAATAGCTTTCTACGATATGTTAGAGCCTCGCAAGTAACAAAAACTTTTAGCGGGAAAGTGAAAATATTTTTTTGGCACTGTGATTAAATAGCCGCGTGCGATTGAGAACTGTTGGGGTAGATTTACAAATCGGACAGTAATATTTTATTTATATAAGGAATTCCTCGTAATGATATACTCGTATGTAGTTATTAGAAGTTAACTTTACTCCATGCAGTAAAATTAATGTAATTTCCACATAAAAATTAAAAACCTCCGACTTTTCGAAATTATGTGTGTATACTAAATAATAATACACACTAAAATCTCTACTTTAAAAGATTTGCATAAATGATAAACATAACTTTAGATATAAAAAGTGAACCAACCGTAGGGAGCAAAATGGACAAAGATCTTACAACAGTATATTCGGCGATATTATCGATAAAAAGCTACTGTTCTTAATTAACATGTTGTGTTTACTTTAATCCGACATACTGGTTTGCTTGTTAGTACAAAATAAAACGTGTAAGAACAAAATACATAGCGCAGATCGTAACAGCAACATTGCAATGCGCCATTAAGAAATACGTGCTGGGACGCCATGCGGGAATATTCGTTGACGCCACACAAATCGCTCGGGATTGCACTTGTTATACATAGGCTGTTCTCAGGGGCGTAGCTACCGTCGTATCTGCCATATCAATTATAGGGGGCCCCCGGGTCACGGGGCGCCCAACGTGCGTAAGCAAAAATTAATAAAATCTTCCCATTTTTTTTATTTAACAAATGACAAAATTAATTAATATAAATAAATATTTCTTTTAACTTTATGGATTTTTTTTAGAAATCTTTACCTTTTACTTTACCCTGCCTAAGGGCCCCCAAACAATTTTTTATAGGGGGCCCGCTAATGCACGCTACGCTTCTGGCTGTTCTGTACTTGATTTCAGATTAAATGCTGCGATCTTTCGAGCGCTACATAAATTCATCGTTGTATCTCTGTAGGGGTAGGCAGAGGTACATTTTTTGCTTTCACGTTTCGGGGGCGAGACTATTGCCGTTTTAAAGGCACATTTCCAGAGTATGTGCTGCTATTGAGGACTTTCTAAAAGAACACGCCATTTCATCATCATCATCAGCCCATATACGTCCTACTGCAGGGCACGGGCCTCCTCTAGTACTGAGAAGGATTAGGCCTTAGTCTACCACACTGGCCTAATGCGTGTTGGCGAACTACACACCTAAGAAATTCCTAAGAACTTTTAGGTGTGCAGGTTTCATCACGATGTTTTCCTTCACCGTTAAAGTACTCGATTACTTTTTAAAAGCTGAGTCTTAGGTTTATCCAAACAAGACGATAAAGTCATAAGTCCCCTTTTCTTCCAGCACATTAGAGGCAAGTCACTTGGAAGACTTTCGTATGTTTTGCATAGTTCAGCATCGACTGAAAGACATCGTTACATTAACAATGATAATGGCTCGTTCTGGAATACATTAGAGCTACCAGGCGCACATAACTCGCAAGTCAGTCAACTCAAACGCTCGCTTAATTTATGTAAGCGTTAACACTTATTTACAAGTGTAATCCTGGCCTTATGAATATGAATCGTTCCAGCTTGCGTCACTTTATACTTTTTATGTTTCTGATATCCTGGTATAAGAAAATTCAGAAATCAAGTTTCTGAAAGACAATACCGGCTGATTTCAATAAACAATCATTATTATCGAACACAATAATGGATCAATCAAGTTTAAGCTTGTAAGTGCCGCTCTGAGGAGTGCTCTGCTCTGAAAGAGATTCTGTAGAATACTTTTTGTAGCATTATTCGCTAAAATCTATATTACCGCTGTAGCGGGGAAGAAAAGCATCGTTAGGTAACTTGTTTCGTTAATCTAAGCGTTTTTCATATCTTATGTACTTATGTTTAGTATGTCAATCATTTCTAAGCCAGCATAGTGGACTAAAGTCGTGATGGCCTCGAGGTTTAGGCACGCGGTCGAGAATCTCGACAGTCGCGGGTTCAAACCCCAGGCACACACCTCTGACTTTTCGAAGTTATGTGTGTATTCACAATGAATTATCACGTACTTTAACGGTGAAGGAAAACTTCGTGATGAAACCTGCACACCTAAAATTTCTTAGGAATTTCTTAGGTGTGTAGTCCGCTAACCCGCACTAGGCCAGCGTGGTGGACTAAGGCCTAAACCCTCTCAATTGTAGAGAAGGCCCGTGCCCAGCAGTGGGACGTATATGGGCTGATGATGATGATGATAGTGGACTAAGGTCTAACTTTCATAATTTAAGAGTAATGCTATGTA
The DNA here is from genome assembly GCA_907164795.1 of Hemaris fuciformis. Lineage (NCBI taxonomy): Eukaryota > Metazoa > Arthropoda > Insecta > Lepidoptera > Sphingidae > Hemaris > Hemaris fuciformis. The sequence goes on along the minus strand of OU015455.1, from coordinate 3,540,761 downwards.
AAAGGAAGTATATAAACTGACATAGATAGAGGTTACCGACGTATCGGCCGTTATACATACATATAAAGAAAATTTAACACTGCGATTGAACTGCGGAACTGATTAAAGATAAATACAAACAATTTTCAATCATCATCATGATCAGCCCAAATACGTCCCACTGCTGGGCACGGGCCTCCTCTACAACTGAGAGGGTTACTTTCAATACCATATATTTATTTACGTTTACGCGCTTTTTCGAGGTAAGTCACCAAGGAGGATGACAAAGGATGATTGATTAAAACTATCTGCAATACCGTGTCTATGGTAGTTATGTAAAGCCATACATCACGCTGCGACGTGTCGGAAATGGAGTAATCAAACAAAATCCGCGCAGCTCCTCCGTCTGTGCAGGGATGCGGTGCCGAGACAGCTTTAATTACATCTGCAGATTTATGACAACCTGGTACTAATGATGTTAGCGATAGTAATAATAAAACGGTTATTTCGAATGTTTGAGTTCCTTTACTTTTATGAGCGCCTAGTATATATTCAATAGTTTGTATAGCCCCACGGCTTGGCAAAAATAAATAAGTACAAGTGTGATATTACTAATATTGGTAATAAATGCGTGTAATTTTTCGTTTTAAATTCGTTAGATTGAATAGTATAAACTGAATCCTGCATCCCGAAAGGCGGAGAAGGCAGATGTGTACTTTACATCCACGATTTGACAGCCTTATTTCCAATCCCCTAGCAGTAGGTTGCGACCCTTTTGTCGTCTTTAGGCCATATTAGGCTCAGCAATTTATATGTAGTATTTATTCAATTTTATGAAAAAGATTTCACCAATAAATAAATATGAAACAAAAGTCAAATCGAAATAAACCATTTTTCCGTGCCATGTTTCACATGTCCACAAATACATTGCCACTTCTGAGCCACGTATGAAAGAGAAGGCGACTTCAATTAAAATTTCAAAGCTGCGACCAACTTCTGACTTGTGCTAATTGCACCTGCCGTTTATAACTTGTTTGTGTTTATGAACGCCTGGTAGCTCAGGTATGTGTTCCACACGCTGCGCTTCCTGCAGGAAGTAATTACACTCTGCGCTCGTGCCGCGCGCGCCGACTTGCTTTGAATTAGAAAGCTTTCGCGATTTATGTCGCCCTAGTACTTCAGTTGCGTTTTATACATTCGCCGTGTAGTTTTTGTTGACCCATATTCGAAGCGCAGTGGCCCATCGGGGAAATATGAAAACGGGTTATTTATTAATACTCTCTTTCATTTCTGATACTCTGGTTGTCAGACTGTACATAAAAATATTATACAAAGTAAAGCAAAAAAAATATAACAGATACCTCTTTTTATGGTATTTGACTTAGTATCAAGAAAAATAAATTAAAAAACATACATAATGACACTAATATCTTTATGAAACTTCTAAATAGCATACGCTGACTCAATAATAAAAATACATAACATGAAACCACTTGAATTATTTTCGGCTACTACCGCACTAGACTACGTCACGTGCGTACAGTTGTACTAAGTTGTACATTTCCAAGAAACATACCCTCATCACTATTAATTGTAGGTAGTTTGTAGTGAACAACGTCAACAATACACATGAGAGATAAGAATTTTATTTATTCCGCTAAAAATTCTATTATATTGTCAACAGGCCCCTACACGTAACGCGCTCGGGGGACAATTTCAGCGCCGACACGTAGAAAAAAGCTATCCATAAATAATAAGGCAACGAACAAACTCACCTGACCCTTACAACTGTGTGCAAACAGCCTATTTTTAACAATATCCCTCTTTTGCTAACCGTTCTTGTGCACTGTCACAACCTAGTTTCATTTTATATTGGCAACACTAATCGAATAATCGGAATACTGGCATGACATATATTTTTTGCGATTAAAAACTAATTTAATACAAATTTGTGTGAGGTTACTGCATTTGTTCGAATTTAATTCGATTGTACCGTTTATAGCGTGTTCGATCGGACCCGGCCGTCGCGATCGAGCCCTCGCGACCGACTGAAGTGTGTTCGGGCGAGCTCCCCTTTTCCCGGCGATTTTCTTTTACCACTGTATTGCTATAGTCTGAAACGATTTCCCCATAAAATGTAGCTTTAGTAAATTTTATTTCACATTTAAACTCGTTTTTTTTGTTTGAATTATTTATTACTTAATATATAATTGTACATCGTAACAATGTGAAACAATCACTAATCGATTTTAGGACAAGTGGATTTTTTGTGGTGAATAATTGATTAACTGGCATATAATAAAAACTAAAACAATAAATAAAAAAATTACAATACTTTCCCCAAACATGGGCAAATAGGTCACAATTTATCATGGCTACACAGAATCCTTTGTGTGGTCCACAAACTGTGAGCATACCTTCCAGCTCCATTATTTTCCGTCCCTCTCAGCCTCACGTTGCGCTGTATAAGTGCGTTCTTGTCACGCACACGATTTTTGTTAAACAAATGAAGTGAATTAACCTGATTTCTACGGTTATATATAAGTTAATATGTTAAAGATAAACTCGATACAACCGTACAGGAGGAAAAAGTCTAATGTACGTAGCTTGAGACATTATAATGACCGAAAAATATTGTTTCCTTCAATATTTATCACTCAAAGTTTATTCCGGGAGGATATTCTTTGGAACATTGTATCCTTGATACCGTATTTGACATTTAAATATTTGCCTGTAGAAAGTGTAGTATTGCGATAAGTATTTTGAATCCCATACTGACTAAAAAGATTGGACATGGGTGCGGTCCCGTACGAGACAAAGTTTGTATGATACACAAAAATTGTCTTTGGTGTGGATAGTTTGAAATATCTCCCGTATTTTTCTCGTATTATATTATAGCCTTCGCAAGTTCTAAACCTGTTACTTGTTGGTTCTTATTTTATTATTCCGAAAATAAGGCTTGCTGGTAGAAACTAGCCATTTGATAGTATTACTTAATACAAAGTAATGTATAGTATGTAGATTAAATCTACAAATATAAAGAAAAATATGTTTACTGTATTCTCAACCATTTTTTTTACAGCAGAAGGTCGAATACGGATTTCTGACTTCATATAAGCCCTCCTATATTACGAGTGAACACGATTTTACAAACACCTAGAACAAAACCAAATAATTCTGTCTCATTGCGGGATCCGAACCTACGATCTGTCATTGCACAACTTAGCCGTTTGACAGATGCAGAGTTTGTTGATTATAAAGACTATCTCCTTCTCTAATGTATGTATGTAGGTAATACGATTAAGTGTTAGAAAAATAAAGCCTATAAAAAAATAAAAGTTTAAATTTATTTAACAATCGAATATTAAACTAACACAAGCTAAATCACTGTTTAATAATCCCAATATTCTCCCCATTCGCCGAATTAATTAAGCGGGGAAAATTCAATAATTTGATTCGCAAAGTACCAGGCTCGCAGAGAGCACCTGGCGGTGTCGTTTCGACGTTCGTACTTACTCCAAGTCTCGCAAGTTTCCAATTCACGCTTCACGTACATTCAATACAATTGGAACGGTGCCGTATTGACTTATTGGACATTATTCGCACCAGGCCTTGTTTCAATAAAGTCTTGGTGCGACTGTTATAAGGCTCTGTCGAGTCGAGTAATTATTAAATTCATTTCGCATTTACTGTTATAAACTTGTTTCCTTCTTGGCGTGCAATATTGATATTCGTCAGTTTCTCCATTCTAAGTTATTGTCATATTCAAAACAATAATTTGTGATTGAATGAATGAGCTGCTCTAATACGTAGGTATACTGTAATCTTTGTATCAATATTGTAAACTATTTCTTGTTTGAAAAGAGCAACACGAGAGTTTCTAGCCCGTTCTTCTCTAGTGATGACTGCCTTTCGAACAGTAGTTGACATTTTATAGATTAAATAAATATTGTCTCATTTTATAAACTCAGCTGCACTCGCCAGTTTGACTCGAGCGCTTTTTCATATTTCTTGGGCATTGGTTATTTCGCCATACATAATTTTTGTGAAAATAAATTATATTAACAACGCGAAACCTAGAAATACACTTGCACGGTTAACGGAAAAAGGCTTCGTTCCCTATTACTTGAACCATAACGTGGGCGCAAAAATGCACCTCAGCCTACTTGCCTCGGAGATACGGAATTTACATAATCTTTTAAGTTAAAGTCTTAGGCGAATACCTATCTGTACGCGTTAGTAACAGATTTTGATACAGTTCTCCATTTGAAGTAGATACTAACGGGATTTAAAAAAATCTTCGTATACACGCTTAATAATATATTGCAGGCTTTAATGAGTGTATCGAATGACGAAAGACGGTAAGTTTGTCGCCACTTGATGCTCTCTTAGGATAGTACCGTGCTTAATATCAGGTACGGTGTTGTAACTTTGTAACTTTGTCATGCCAGTAAAAAAAACTTGCCCAGTGCGTGTTAGGCCACGCAAACAATAGGGTTTCGTAGTCACCCATACGAATATGTAAACCTATATACGAAATCCAAGTAAGCGTATTTTACAAGCCTCTGTAACTCCTGAACTAACAAAGTTAGTTGACTCCACTGTGCTTACCATCAGGTACAGTGGAGTCACTTTGCCGCGCCAGAATAAAAAAAAAAAAAAAAAAAAAAGTTGTCTAAAGCGTTATAGTTTACCTACAAAGTTCATCACTTGGTTTACATGATTTTGTTTAGATTTTCCGGGGTGACATGCCCTTTTTCAACAAAAAAAAGGCGCTTTAAAGTTAAATATCTCGCAAAGGGATACCTAGGTCACAAAAAACCGTCTGAGCAACTTCTCAATGTTTTTACCCAGCACTATGGGATAGACGCAAGAAAAACATTTTTTTTATGTTATTTTATTTTTTAAATTTATCAACGTGGTAAATACACATATTATGCAAGTCGCAAAAATGCAGTTCAATCTGTCTAGCACTAACCGTCTCGAAGATAAACTGAACCCTAAAAAAAAGTTTCGATCGTCTAAACCCGGCCGAAATCGCTAGTATATAAAATATACACACTAAAACACGTTGTATTTTTTTCAATATGTCGTAAAAAGACAGGTCGTTTCGCATTTCAATCGCAGGCAATCGGAGTGTCACATGGTCTATTGGAACAAGATTAAACGTACTCTTTCCAATATTCTGGATACAAGTTTCAAGTTAACTGGAAGACAATCTTATTGGATTTGCGTTTAATACTCCCACACCTGTAGGACTGAAAGGGCGTTTCGACAGCTATAAAATTCTGCGTAATAGGGGCCCTATGGCTGTGTACCGGGTACTTTTGTATTGCTACTGAAAAACTTTGCCGATACAAGACTCATATCCGCGACCATCTCGCTCAATGTACGCCAAAAAAGCAGATCATAAAAATAATTATGTCTTTCTTACATACATATATATAACCTTACGTCTGTATTCCCCGAAGGGGTAGGCAGAGGTGCATTTCTGCACCCACATTTCGCCAGGTATGTATCATTCCCACGTAATAGAGCCTATAGCCGTTTTTCGGACCCATTTCCAGACTATCGAATTTTTCTAATGCAAAAACGCAATAACACTGCCTGAGCCGGGAATCGAACCCCAGGACCTCTAGATCGCACCGTACATACTGTTTCGCGAAACCATGAGGCTAATTGTAATTATGTCTACTCGTATTTAACAGCAAGGAGTGCTGTTTATTCGCCCATAGGTTTATACTACGTAGGTGTGGCAAAATCACATCGCCATCACCACATCTTGGAACCCAGTACCTTTCACATTCTTCTTTCTTAAACCAAATCATTTGAATAAATACATAAATAAATATAAATTAACCCAAAGCTCCAAGTGTAACTTAAACCATTATAAAAACATCAAATACAAATTGATATCTAATATAAAATGTGCACAAAATAAATAAAATAAAAATAAAATGACGACCGATCGAGTAAATAATTCGAGCAAATAAATAATAAGAAGGCAATTTTTATTTGGCAGGTCATATAATATAATTATGTTATCCTTACTGGACCAAATACATGCCCACTGAGTTGGACTCGCTGGATCGCGCCGCGTAAATTCCAGTAGTAAAGTGAGCCCGCTGAGTTTGTTTCGCCGGGTCTTCTCAGTCAGGGTCGCGTTTGGATCCGGTGGTACCATTAAAATAATACGTGACGTTTCGGAAATACACAGGGTCCATCTCGTTATTTACTTTAAAATAATAATAATAAGATATTATGTATTTCCTGATGACAACTAAAAATAAATTATAAAAAAACCGTATTTTTTTTTGTACAAATTATATAAAATGAACCATAGTTAAATTATAATGTAATAATAAAAGATTTTTCTTTCTGTATTGACTGTATTTCATTTCATTTCATTTCAACGGAGATGTAAAAATTAACCTCTGACTACGTCTTTGAGGCCTTGAGCAAACTACAATAATAATAAATAAATACACCCAACAGTCACATACATAGTTCTGACCTCACACTGGGATACAAGTCCTGTGTCATGGGTATCAGAAACTACAAGAGACTTTTCGGTCTCACAAACACCCAGACCCGAAACAAATATTTGTGGATCACACAAACATTTGTCTCGATGCGGGGATCAAACCCGCGGCCTCTCGTTTCACAAGCTGGTATCCAAATGCACCACAGGGCTGTCGTGAACTAGCATGAAAATGTATGCATATAAAATTGACGATATAAAACTTTCAAAAACCATTTCCCACATATCACAAAACCCGGCGATGATATTCATACAGCAGCGTCAGATATGTATAAGAATTATTATAGATTCCGATATATTGAAAGCTCGTAAAATAAATTTAAAACCGCTGACATTGTCGGTGGGAGCGAATTTTAACAGCCTGGGGTGAGTGCCCTCATTGCGGACAGCTTTTATAAAATTATTCGCGACTTTTTTATATTCAAATTTATATGGGCTGATGATTGAAATGAAATAATGATATTTATTATTATTGTCTTAATATTTATTGTCTAGGTATACTTAAAGGTTACGTTAGTATACCTAGATGGAAACGAACTACCACCAAAACTTGGATATTTTGCCTTAAAGACTTCCAAGTATTGTAAAATGAAAAAAATTATCAGACCGGCCTAATGCGAGGAATATTCTTTATTGCCACCTAACATCATTAAATAGTCTCCATGACGCAGTTACAGACAAATCTATAGAACAGAAAACCGCTACCGTCCTGCATCGATATTAATGTTATTAATCCAAAAATAATTGTGGGTCTTCTGTGTTTGCTAGACCACAAAATCTCACTTAGTTTTCCTACACCTTCGTAACAAGATTTGTATATTACTTAATTATGTGATTATCGAGTGCATTTTTTAATCGCGAAATCATAGTCACCTTAAATTAAAATTCTGCGTGATTCTCCGAAAAATTTTATATGAACCAAAGGGAAAATGTCAATATCAAATTTGTTAATATTTTTTTTCAATAAAAATCAAAATACCCTCGTGTTGCCTCGAAGTCTCGCGGCACAAGTATGTGCCTTGCGATCTAGAAGGTCCTGGGTTCGATTCCCCGGTCGGGCAAAGTGTTATTGGGTTTTTCATTAGGAAATTCTTAGCAGCAGCACAGATGCTGGAATTGTGCCCGAAAAACGGCAATAGGCTCGCCCTCAAATACCTGGGACTGATACATACTGGCAGAAATACACCCCTGCCTATGCCTATCCCTTCGGAGAATACACGCTTGAGGCTATGTATGTATGTGTCAAAATACCCTATATAGGATGGTCGTTGACAGATGCGGCTACCCTATTCCCGCATAATAATTCCCCACGTTTCGCTCCCGCCTCGTCGTCGTGTTTCGATAAAGCTCGCCCGATATGTAACAAAGAGCTTAGCAGACAACCAATGTTAAGCTCTTCAGCTAGAATGCTACCTACTGTATTAGACTGGGTCATTCAACAATTTTGATGGTTTAACTGCCTCCTTAGACTTAATTGATTCCCTCTTTGGTACTTTGGCATAAATTGATGTAGGAGATCGAAAGACCTAGGAGGGTCCGATTTCCAGTCGGGTATAGAGGTGTTTTTTTTTTTGGTGTCACGAATTTAGTATGCATCCTAACAGCCACTACCGTAATCTAGGTATGGAACCTAATTAAGTGCTTAGTAAAACCCAGTTTCGAGTAACCTGCAGGCTGAGCGATCCTTAGTCCTCACAAGATTTTTTTTTTATTTTTCCAGTGTAAACTTTGTAGGCAGACAGATCGTAATGACTATGGCGCACCAAACTGAAAGGCCTAAGACCCCGATACACCCATTTTAGGGCCTTTTGGAGTCCGCCTGAGGTCTTTAAAGGGGCTTAAAGAAACTTCCTCTCGTTAGTAAAAATATTATAAGTATTTTAAGTAGAAAAAGTATTTTAAGTACATACTCACTGAATATTTGACATTTACATTAAATTAGATGAAGTCATTGGCATTTTCGTCTATTAATTACGCTAATTAGGGTGCCCATTGAAGCGTGACGCTCCGCAGGCTCAAGCAGTCAGACGTTACCTTAGATCGTTCAATCGGAAACAAATCATGCAGTTGATCGACATTTAGAAGGCATAGACTCGCGGCACGAAGGTTTTATTAATGAATTCTGCACTCACATTTCGCTAGGTATACAGGGTGTATTCAGACCGTGATCGGAAAGTAAGGCAGACAATAGCTGCGGTGATTACAGACACCGTGACATAAAAAAAAAACACGACACAAAATTTAAAAAAATACGTTTTCTTTACAACCGCGTCCATTTAATATCTATTACTGTTAGCAAAACGTCAATTTATTTATTTTTTATCATGATTTTTTTAACGCCAATGGGTTTGTAATCACCGTAGCTATTACCTGCCTTAGTTTCCGATCACGGTCTGAATATATCCTCTATAATATGTATCAGTCCCACGTAACAGGGGGCGAGCCTACTGCCGTGAGAATTTGTTAATGGACAAAATATAAAAATATTTTAAAATTTTCTGATATATATTTTCATACGAAAGGGACACAACCGCATTAAATAATAGAACTAACCGCCCATAAAACAAACCCAATAAACCCGCAAACGTAGTCAAAAACAATAGTTTCATGAATTATATCCCTTATCGCTGCGTCTTCACAGCGGACGTGGAACAAAGGGTTTCGCATAAATTTACATGCAAACTATCAACGGCCACTGAAACTGCAGAGCACGTGTCCCCGCATGAAGTTAATTCAATAAGACAGCCATAATTAGTATTATAACTATATACTATAGGGAATGGGATAAATGAATAGACAGAACTGTATCGGTGAAGGAAAACATCGTGATGAAACCTGCACACCTAAAAGTTCTTAGGAATTTCTTAGGTGTGTAGTCCGCCAACCCGCAATAGGACAGCGTGGTGGACTAAGGGCTAAACCCTCTCAGTCAGAGGAGGCCCGTGCCCAGCAGTGAGACGTATATGGGCTGATGATGATAATGAAGACAGAATTTATCAGGTGACAATAAAAACTCTTTATTTTAAACACCAAATTAAAAATATTAGCACAAAAGAAAATAATTCCATGTAGGTAAAAATCTAGGCAGATTTTAACTGTTAAATGCCAACTTCTCATGCTGTTATGTAAGTCTTTAAACCTTTATATGAATTAAAATATCCTCGCAAAGGGTTTCAGACGGCTGTGGTAAAACAATGCTGGCCAAATTGTCGAAAAGTTGCAAATGCCGGATCAACTTGCCAACCCTTGCTTACGTGACGGCTCGTTCACACCTTCAGATTCGATTTATTTATTTATGGTTTATTGTACACAATATTACAAAAAAAATATATTAATAACATTAAAAATTAAGTGCGACTGCCTCGTGGTCTCGCGGCACACGTATGGGTCGTGCGTTCTGGATGTCCTGGGTTCGATTCCCGAGTCGGGCAAGGTGTTATTGGGTTTTTCCACTAGGAAATTCTCAGTAGCAGCACGGAGTCTGGAATTGTGCCCGAGAAACGGCAATAGGCTCGCCCCCTATTACGTGGGACTGATACATACCTGGTGAAATGTGCGTGCAGAAGTGCACCTCTGCCTACCCCTTCGGGTAATACAGGCGTGAGGTTATGTATGTATGTAAAAATTAAGTTGGGCCACAAGTCGGCGGCCTTATCTCTATCAGCGATTGCTTCCAGACAACCGTAAGATGGAATAGAGTGATCACAACTTATGAAACAATGAAATTTCAAAATGATGTACGCAAAAAAACATAATTTCAGTTTTCTTGAATTTATAAATGAGTGTACTATTCATTTTCAAAACGAAGTCTTTTGCTAAAGTCTTTCTACGAAGTGTTGTGTGTGAATGCATGTCATACCAACAGTGTTGTATTAAATTTTAGGTGTGCAGGTTTCCTCAGAATGTTTTCCTTCACCGTTAAAGTACGTGATAATTCATTGTGAATACACACATAACCGGAAAGTCAGAGGTGTGTGCCTGAGGTTTGCACCCGCGACCGCCGAGATTCGCGACCGCGCACCTAAACCTCAAGGCCATCACTACTTAGATTTATTATTTGATGATATTTACAAATAATGGAAGATATTTTTTTCAGATATAAATCAAGATCGGGCTAAAGATAAGGTCACTAAATCAGATCAGCAGATTATACCGGATACCGGGCTCGTATCGTGGTCGTGTCGCCGTCGTCCCGTGACGTATAACCGCGACGTCTCGGATCCTTTCCTGTTTAAAACGTAGACACGAACATAAGGCGTATTTGCATGCAAATTGGTTTGCGCAACTTACGCTTTTAAACCGTTGTGTACGCAAATTTGTCAATTCCACCCTTGACTTTAGTTAGCAGTACAAATACGAGCTATGTGATACAAAATTAAAGGCAAATTAAGAAGATTAATTAATTGGCTTTGTAACTGATTTTTTAGAAGGTAGATATAAGAGTAACTGGTAAAGTCATAGTCAACTTTAACTTGGTGCGAAAGAGAATCTCAGCGGTCGGGTTTACGCCTCAGACTTTTCGAAATTATGTGTATTTATAATGAATTATCACATACACTAACGGTGAAGGAAAACGTAATGAGCAAATTTACGCACATAAAAATTCATAGTAACTTCTTAGTTGTATAGTCCGCCAACCCGTATTACGCCAGCGTGGTAGACTAAGGCCTAAACCCTCTCAGTTGTAAAGACCCGTGGCCAGCAGTGGAGCTATGGTCTGATGTTGATGATGATGACTGCTTCCACGTAGGTTGTACTACCTGACAGAAAACCGACATAAGGCTAATAATCCTGTTGGGTTTCATTCGGTACCCTCGCTGTTGTAGAGAAGGCCCAGCAAGCGATTGACAGCCCCGTGGCGCAGTTGGCTAGACACCAGCTTGCGAAATGAGATGCCGTGGATTCGATCTCCGCACCGAGACAAATATTTGATTCTAATCTGGGTGTTTGTGAGACCGAAAAGTCTCTCGTAGTTTCTGATGCCCACGACACAAGACTCGTATCTTAATGTGGGGCAGAACTATGTACGTGATTGTTGGGTGTATTTATTCATGTTGGGTGTATTTAAGTGGACATACAAATAAGTAGCGTAAACAAGCCCAAAAGCGTTTTACGTTAATAATGTGTAATTTCTAGTTTGTAATTGTTTATTGTGGGATCAGGATATTCTCATTTATATGTTAAATTGCTTTTGTTAAATAAAGATTTAAAGCTTGAAGATTATTATTCAGAATTTTGTACGGCAAGCTGGGCTTTTGGGCATCTATGGAAGTTCCGCCACTGGTACATATATGGGCTGATGATGATAATTTCATCCGGTAAGTGAAATTGTAAAAGGCTTAATTTGCTAGTCATGACAGCCCCGTGACGCAGTTGGCTAGATACCAGCTTGCGAAACGAGAGGCCGTGGGTTTGATCCCCGCACCAAGACAAATGTTTGTAACATAACATAACGTATCCTCACGCCTGTATTCCCCGAAGGGGTAGGCAGAGGTGCATTTCTGCACCCACATTTCGCCAGGTATGTGTCAGTCCCTCGTAATAGGGGGCGAGCCTATTGCCGTTTTTCGGGCACAATTCCAGATTCCGTGCTGCTACTGAGAATTTCCTAATGGGAAAACCCATTAACACTTTGCCCGACCCGGGAATCGAACCCAGGACCTCTAGATCGCACGGCACATACTTGTGCCGCGAGACCACGAGGCAGTCAAATTAAGGCAGGCAAATGTTTGTGTGATCCACAAATATTTGTTTCGGGTCAGGCTGTTTGTGAGATCTAAAAGTCTCTCGTAGTTTCTAATACCCACGAAACAGGACTTGTATCCTAGTGTGGGGTCACAACTATGTATGTGACTGTTGAGTGTATTTTTTTTATTATTACAGTATGTAGTAATCCGCAGTCCATTACAAGAGATAAATAAACCTCTATAATGTTTTGACAGAAGGTTTGTGTCCGGAATGATTGTGTGGCCCAACGTTTTCGTTCCGAACACAATCTACGCGACCCCAACCACGAAATACAGAAAGTCACTTGAATATCGCCTCTCTTGAATTCTAAGACGAGATTTTGTCTTCAATTGAGTGGATTTTAAATTTAGTAAAGAAAGATATAAAAAAATCTGTGATTAATCTGTAATTATGATTTTACAAAGACATCATTTTCAGTGGCGGTACTTCCATAGAAGCCCAAAAGCCCAGTTTGCCTTTTAAAATGCAGAATAATAATCTTTAAGCTTTAAATCTTTATTTAACAAAAGCAATTTGACATATAAATGAGAATATCCTGAGTCCTGACCTTACAATAAACAATTATAAACAAAACATTACAAATTGACGTGTAACGCTTCTGGGCTTCTATAGAAGTACCGCCAACGTATTATGTAGTGTATTTACATATGTACGCCCTCTGGCTAGATGGGGTGACGATATCCGCAAGGTGGCTGGCAGTGGTTGGATGAGGAGGGCCGAGGATCGAGCCCAGTGGTGTGCCATATGAGAGGCCTATGTGCAGCAGTGGACGTGAGAGAGACCGGTGATGATGGTGATGATGGTGACGATGATGATGACGACATCAATGCACGCCTGTTGTCCATTAGGGTAAGTAGCGATGCGAAAATTAAAATTGTACGGCAGAGCGATAGATAAGTTGTTACTCGCGCCATCTATCGGTGTATAACGGTAATATATGCATGCTTCCTTTTTTATTTACTAAGAAATTAACCCTACCACCAAAATAAGCACTTGAATACTTTTTATTACTGAATGGATTTTGTACTCCACCTCACAACACACTCGCCACTGTAACTCCTGTGCTCCAGGATCAACAGCACGCACAGTATTGACGCCGAGCACTGAAGCTCAGCGAATCTAAGGGAACCTATTTTGTCACCCAACAGTCACATACATAGTTCTGACCCCACATTAAGATACAAGTCTTGTGTCGAAGGTATCAGAAGCTACGAGAGGCTTTTCGGTGTCACAAACACTAGGACCCGAAACAAATATTTGTGGATCAAACAAACATTTGTCTCGGTGCGGGGATCGAACCCGCGGCCTACTGCGCCACGGGGCTATCAATTGCAAATTTGTTTAATGACATGCACAAATACAAGTCAACAACCACATTAATACATAAATGATAAACCTTAACCTCAGCGCGACCTTACAAAGGTCGTACAAGTACAAACCCGAAGACTTGTAAATCGATGGGCAATGTACCATAGCACGGCATGCAAACATCAATGCAAGAGATACCATCAAATATATTAATTCAGGTAATCATATTAAGTGCACCATTTACATTTTAACCACGTTAAATCAAATGTTATTTTTGCTTGACCTTTTTGTCATTCCTCAGTTATACTTTGAATTATATTTTGAGATATTTATTTGTATTAAGCTTTTTAGTTATTAGCTTTTTCTTGCACTTAATAAATTAATATGGGTCATCATCATCAGCCCATATACGTCCCACTGCTGGGCACCGGCCTTCTCTACAACTGAGAGGGTTTAGGCTTTAGTGCACCACGCTGAAGCAGTGATGGCGTCGAGGTTTAGGCGCGTGGTCGAGAATATCGGCGGTCGCAGGTTCAAACCCCAGGCACACACCTCTGACCTTTCGAAGTTATGTGTGTATTCACAATGAATTATCACTTGCTGTAACGGTGAAGGAAAACATCGTGATAAAACCTGCACACCTAAAAGTTCTTAGAAATTTCTTAGGTGTGTAGTCTGCCAACCCGCACTAGGCCAGCGTGGTGGACTAAGGCCTAAACCCTCCCAGTTGTAGAGGAGGCCCGTGCCCAGCAGTGAGACGTATTTGGGCTGATGCTGCTGCACCACGCTTGCTAAGTTCGGGTTGATGGACTACACACCTAAGAACTTCCTCACGATGTATTCCTTCACCATTAAAGTAAGTGATAATTCATAATGAATACTCAAAATACTACGTTCTATTTAATATTTCACATACATAACCTCACGCCTGTACTCCCCGAAGCGGTAGGCAGAAGTGCATTTCCGCACCCAAATTTCACCAGATACATATCAGTCTTACGTAATGGAAATAGCTAATTTGCCGGTTTCCATGCAATTTCAGAATAAAGAATACAGTCTCAGCAAATAGTAGCGGTGTATTTTAAGCGTGAGAGGGCATTTCGGTCGGCCTGATTGAATAGTCCCTTCGGAGGCCATCCATCATGCGGTCGCGGTAACCGAGCCTAATCCGACGTGCCTGCCTGAATTTTTATTGTTCTCGCCACAAAAAGATTCGCTAAATCTCCTTACTTTCGTACTATCAAATTATAGCACAATTTGCTCATTATTCTAAGGTTAAATCCGAAAAAAACTTCAACATTAACCTAGTGCACTTTTGAATATTTTGGAATGGTTAGGAAATAATTTTGCACGAATTACTTTATTTATCAGTATAAAAGTACTATCATTTACGTGGTAAAATACAATATTTATTGCGCTATCGTACACAAACATGACAAATTATATTACATTTACGCATTTTCGATCAGGGTCACGTGATCTGACGCGAGTTCAATTTTTTTTACCCATACCAAAAAGTGCACAGCGCCCCTAAAAAAGGTTTCACTTCAAAAATGTGAATTTACTAATGTTTCATAAACCTACGGACTTTATTGAATTTGATTGAAGTACCTAATAGCAACGTGATAGGAGTCGCGAGCAGAAGCTACTAATTTATTTTATTTTTACCCACAATCACGTAGATAGTTCTGACTTCTGACCCCACACTAAGAACAAGTCTTATGTTGGGGCTTTCAGAAAGAGACTTTACTGAACAATCATTGTTCCGAGAGTCGTAACTGTGAATGAATTCATAACAAAAAGCCGCAACCTACATCTCCAGAGGCTCTCAATTGATTTTTGGGCCAAAACCCAAATTCAGAAGGTAGTGTTATTAGAGAGGACACGCATCGTTAGGCGGGACCTCACTCTGGGCTTCTAACCACCGGTGGCTTGGGTCTTGGGCCTCGCCATCGAGGGACGTATTTATTCATATTTTTAAATGTATTTTTAATAATTATTTTTATTAAAATAAATTGTACCAATAATTAAAATTGTTAGTTTAATTCATTCTTCACCGACGAGAGACCTCTTTGCTCTACAATCATGTCGGGCGGAGTACAAGCTTATTTTTAAATTTTAATTTCACTCAAAACAATGAACGATTCGAACAATCCCTCTTTTACGAACGTAACAAATCAATAACAATCAATTTTATATCAAATCTTTTGTAAATATATTGTTATTGAACAATCAGACCAGTGCAAAGAAACCGGACGGTGTGCCGAGCTGCGGTGGTGCCACAGTTAAAATTACTTTACAGTATCACAAGTCGTGATGGCCTCTAGGTTTAGGCACGCGGTCAAGAATCTCGACATTCGCGGGTACCCAGGCACACACCTCTGACTGTGAATTCACAAAAAATTATCACGTACTTTAACGGTGAAGGAAAACATCGTGAGGAAACCTGCACACCTATAAGTTCTTAGGAATTTCTTAGATGTGTAGTCCGCTAACCCGCACTAGGCTAGCGTGGTGGACTAAGGCCTAAACCCGTAGACTAATATAAAATGCTGGGGAGACATACTCTTTATGTTAAAGTGGCCGGCTTAACAGATTCATATGTAGGTATGTCAAAATTTATGAATATAGCATTCGAAGAAATAGGCATTAATTTTGATGGAAAGCATATATTTTTCTTTGTTTTATAAACATACCCTCATGTGCCTCGTTTTTACTCAATACTCGCATTATGAGTTGATTAAAGAACTTCTATTGCTATTGTTTTACCCCATTAGTAGCAGGTTTGTCTAGAAATGTAGCTAGCTAACAGCAATAGCAACGTCCTTTATAACCTGCAACGTACGAATTGCCACAAATACTCCTCTCCTTCGAAAACAAGACTCTTTGGTATGTACATAATACATGTGGTATATTTTTTTGAAATTGCTGTTTAATTACCACTTTGCCCGCAACTGTAACAAATCGCAGCGCCGGCAATTTTTCCGAGCCGCCATTTTACGCTGCTTGGAGAGAGAAATGTTAGTAGCGAAGGCTCACTATCTCACGCTGAAGTAAATCGCCTGTTGGACAAACCATACATCATACACGAGATTCTGCCACTCGAGTGGGGCCGAAAATTATTGGATCGAAGCCGTCATATCTCGGCTTTAAATTACGGCACAGCTCGGCATAGTTTATAGGCATTTTCGAAAAATAGGTTAAGAGTGTAGTCTGTGTCATGAATTTTTAGTCGCATAAAATTATTGTCATATAACTACAGTTAATACTAAGATAGAATACTAAGACAGGTAATAGTTAAGATGATCAATCCCATTGATGTTAATAAAAATCCCGACAAAAATATAAAAAATGACGTTTTTCTAATCACCACATACATTTAATGCTTATGGTTGTTAGAAAGAGTCTTTTTTTATTTTTGTTCGGGATTTTAATAACGTCAATGGGTTTGTAATCGCCGTAACTAATGTCTGTCTAATTTTTCGATCACGGCCTTTTTACATCCTGTATCAGCCCATAATATGTGACCTAGTAGTGGGCCGCCTCTACAACCGAAAGGGCTTGGGCCTTAGTCCATCACGTTGGCCTAGTATGGACTGGCATTTCAAAATATTCTTAATAGAGAAATTTTATATGTGGAAGTTTTCCTAATAAAAAAGTATTCCTCTACCATTTAAGTGCGGGACAATACATTGCCAAACAGCGTACTATTACGAACATGCCTAGTGAAAAAAGACAACACAGTTTTCCTGTTCTGAGAATCGAATCGGTTCGAATTCACCCCACAGTTATACCAAATAACTCGAATTACCATAATAGAAGAACTTGTTACATATATTTTTGCCTTTTAAACGTTGATAAATTCTAAATCAACAAGAACATGCTTTATCTTGCTCTGTCAAGTAGCGTGTGACGTTGAACAAAGAGAGACAAAATATTTTATGAGTCTATAGGTATAACCGATATGGTGAAATTTAGGTCACGTTTTAAAGAAACCAAATAAGTGCTATAAACCTTACATTCAAAATAAAAAACAAAAGTTTATTGTTTACTACAAAGAAATGCCTGATCTCAAAGACCATTGCCAAACTTCCTTTGTAAATGTCAAAATGAATCCATTTAAATGCGGCGAAAATAAAATAAATTCGCAAAGGAAAAAGCAAGAATTGAATGGAAAATTTTCTGTAATTAGGTATGAGTGACCTTTAGGAAAGTTACTGAGTCACGTTTGTATAATCTCACAATATTGCTGCTGTTGCGAACGTACTAGTGTATAAAATCCTGAACGACGCTTATTTGTAATATTAAAATTCCCGCCAAAAAGTGAATGTGAAGTCTGACGTGAGAATGACGCAGATGGTTGAAAGTGCAATAGAGTTAATATTTATTACACCATCGGCGTATTGTAATATAATTAGATTAATAAAATATATTTTTTAGGTATGCATAGATATTATAATTAAAATATTTCTCTTTGGAGTAGTAATCAAACATAGCTAAAAAATAACATAATGAATATTGAATCAAACAATTATTTTATTGTACGAATAAAAAATTGCTATCTTTCCTTTGACTAAAACATTCTACCGTATTAGCGTCCAAATTATAGGTCATTAAAAATGTCGCTCGATGACTGAAGAAAAATTATTAATAATGAAATAATTATAATATCCAGTAATGGACACAACAAAAGGTGATTGATAAACAAGACAGTAGGTATTAATTATGAGAAAAAAATATTTTTTATGATACTGGATGTCTGGTGCTCTTTTTTAAAACACACCGGTGAATATTTCTGTTGTACGAATATTGATTACATTTGAAAAACATATACCTACCTACAAATTTAATTACAGAATTCATCAAACAGTGGTTTCATAGGAAACCTGCTTATAAATATATCCAATTGATTTATTTAATCTTAGTCATTAAATTCATTATTATCTTAGCTTGTAATTCAAAGTACGTATGTAACATCACCAATAAGCGGTTGTTATTCTACATCGATGTTCGGTGCTATTATCATGATTCGATTATGATACGCATACACCACATGTTACTATAATATCTAGCGATTCAGAGTAAGGCATTAGTCATTCTCAAACCATTTAAAATATTAATCACTCGGAAAACAATTTGGATTTTAAATATTTGTAATGGCGCGGCGTAAGTGCGCAACGTAAACTAAACACAAGCTCAGTGGCGCCATCTTGACGTTCAAACGCGTTACGTCACATAGTCCCATAATTTCCTTGCCTCCATTTTGTGTATTCGTCTCTTGTCTATAATTTTCGAATAGATCGTCTTTATGGGTACGGTCCGTAGATAATTTTTTACTCTTTGGATACCTTATTGTGGTCTCTGATTTCTAAATGTCAAAACAATGTGTGTGTTTAATGAAAGTGTATTTTGCAGATGCGGGCCGATGTATTATAAAACACAAACGGCAAAATGGAAATGGAAACTTCGTGGTCTAATTTTTGTCGGTGTTGCTTGTCGGCCGATTCTGAAGTGTCACTTTTAGACAAGGAAGAAAATATAAGAGAAAAATTTCGGGAAATAACCACAATTAAGGTGCGTATCGGTGTATATTTTGCGCGGGAAATGTATTGAACTTGCCGCATAATGTATTCTTATTTTTTATTGCCAATCACGTTCGTAAAAAAGTTTTATGTGAGAGAATACATAACCTCTTTGCAGAATAGTTTATTATTGGTCTATGTTTTCAAATCCATATTTACTAGGTTATTTTTTATTTTTTCAAATTATACGTCGAAAAATCGTGCAAAAAGTTGATTCATAAATTTAATCTTTACCAAAAAAGAAAGCGACGCCCTTTACCTGGGCAGATTAATTGAAAATAGTAATTTTAAAGCCTCTGGTAATGTCAGTCATGTTATAAATAAAATTAGTAAGTATTTAAATTTCTGCTATTTACTAAGAATGTTGATACAATTCATATAATTTGCTCCATTACTGCAATGCGGCGCAATGCAGCTGATGTTACTCATTAAACATTTAAAATATCTTTAGATCTTATTTAGCTGATATTCATTCAACTCATTTCATTACTTATTAGATTATTGGAAGCTCTTTGTTTGTGCTATCCTTTTTTAATATACTGCAAACAGTCATTTGTTATGACTTCTGTGTTTGGCCCACCCATTAGCGCATCATCTCAAAAGAAAAAAAAAATATTCGAGTATTCCATTTGAGGTTCAGATAAATTGACACCATACTTTTGACTTTAACTTAAAATGTGGAGTCTGGTATCTAATAGTTTGGCTGCGGGTTCATAAGTTCATTACTTTCCGCTATTATGATTTAAGTTATATTGTTTTGTCTAGTGTTACAAAGTACTAAGCTTTTTTTCTATACTGTAGAAGTCTGAATTTATGTAAAGTTATTAAGAATTATCAGTTATTCAAAATTATCATTTTGTGGTCATGATAGAGACACATGTACACAAGCTTTATTCATAATGTATGCTTTATGGAAACTCAAATCTATAAATAATAATGAGAGGCAATCATATTAATAGATTTTAAACACAGGAGATCAAATTTTATTTTGCCCTCATCCTCTCATATACCATTGGTATATGATTTCAAGTGTTGTTGTTTAGCATCCATTGGGCTAAATAAAAAAAAGTGCTGATAACCAGTATAAAACCAGTGGCGGTATTTCCATAGAAGCCCAAAAGCATTACATGTTAATTGTGTAATGTCTAGTTTATAATTGTTTATTGTGGGGTTATTTATAATGTCAAATTACTTTCGTTAAATAAAGATTTAACACTTAAAATTATTCGGAATTTTGTAAGGCCAACTGGGCTTTTGGGCTTCTATGGAAGTACTGAAACTTACAACTACTACTGAACAACTGAAACTGACAACACAATTCTACTGATCTGCACCGAAATATTATCTGTGTATATAGAAATCTAGTTTATTATATAATAAATCTAAAACTACACTTCCTAAACTCTTAGTTATTGGACATCAGGAGTTTTCAACTAATCAGTAACAAAGATCATATTATGATGACACTTTATTGATTGTACATATTAATTTTAATTTTTTTTATAAAGATAAAACTTAAGCTTATGTAACAAGTTTATCTCTTAAATATAGTTTTTTATAATAAAACTTCTATGTTATAGGTGTGCCATGATGACGGCCTGCCTCAAAAGTTATGCTCTGAATGCTACTCAATAATGATGTCGGCTTACCAATTCCGTAAACAGTGTATCAAGATGGACGCTGATTTGAGGTTACAACTCAACACTATACTCAGTCAGACCAGAGAGAAAACTCTAGATGAACTTATTGAAGAAACAGTAACATAT
Source organism: Hemaris fuciformis (assembly GCA_907164795.1). Classification (NCBI taxonomy): domain Eukaryota; kingdom Metazoa; phylum Arthropoda; class Insecta; order Lepidoptera; family Sphingidae; genus Hemaris; species Hemaris fuciformis. Next base: position 3,519,837 of record OU015455.1, on the reverse strand, counting down.
GAGGAGCCCACAAATGAAGAGGATATTGATAATGATCCCATAAAACAGTTAGAAGCTATAATCAAGAAAGAACCAACAGATAGTGATGATGATTATTATTATGTAGTTGTTATTGATGAACCTAAGGATAAGGAAGTGAATGAGACTGAGCAAACACCACAAAGTAACATTAAAAATGAACCTTTGGAGACTCATCAGGAAATAACCATGTCTGAACTAATGGAAGAGACACATCACAGTCAAAATCCATTTGAAAAGACCATTGATCAATTCTTAATGTCCAATACTCCAGTTAATGTACCAGTTAATGTACCAGCAACCATATTAGAAAATGAAGAGGAGTGCCAAGAAGATGACTTGGAGACAATGAATGTAGAAGAAATCCAAGACAGCACATCACAAGAACAAAGTTTACCACCGGCATCAGAAGATGGAATCGAAGAGACCATTGGAGGTATGCAAAACATAGTGAAAGATACCCAAAATTATATCAAAATACTAACATCAACCAATGCTGATGGTACTATTTTATTGAAAAGCAATGATGGAATACAATATCTAACAAACTCGCAATTGGTAAGAAATGTTAATGAGGATGGTGATCCTGAGGTGATACTTTGTGAAGGTGATGAGTCATCACAGTTCCAAATCGTGAAGTATGATGGCTCAGAACTAGTCATTGAATATGCCAATGATGACCAAATAGCCACAGTATTACAGCAAGAAGACGGCACATTTCTCTGTGACTGCGGAGAACAATTTGATGATTTAGCAGAGTATGAGAAGCATCAATTTAAACACAACCCGGCCGGGGAGAATTTGTGCAATTTGTGTGGGAGAGGATTTGAATCTCCCGAAATTTTAGAAGGGCACATGCTTTTGCATAAGATGACGGGAGTTTTGATTAATTGCCCGTACTGTAATCAGTTGATCAAGCGCACAGCGCTCACACAGCATATCAAATACGGCCACAACAATATTAAACCACGGTGTAATATATGCTTGAAGACTTTCGCCAATCCGAATAACTTAAAACGTCATCTTATGATCCATAGTGGTATAAGAGAGTTTGAATGTGATATATGCTTTAAAAGATTCAGTCAAAAGATCACAATGCAAACACACAGACTAACCCACATGAATCCGTTCACATGCAACAATTGTGACAGTGATTTCGACAGTAAATCCGCATTGTCGGAACACAAAGAATCTGGAGAGTGTACACGATCCAAAGTTATTAAAGTCAAAGAGGAACTGATGAAGACTATAAAGCAAGAGGTTACCACAAACCTCGGAAAGTTACTAGGTTACGCCTGCTCTTTGTGCAAGAAAATGTTTTCAGTTGAATCGGCTTTAGAACAACACGTGGAGAGCACGCACATCGTCGATCCAACCGAATTACTGTGCTCCGAATGCGGGGAAGTATTACCGTCGAAAAAAGATATGCAGATGCACATAATGTCGCATAAAAACATGAAAGCGAAGAGCGCTAAGAGATTTGAATGCAGTATTTGCACTAAAGGGTGCGCAAGTCAGGCGATGCTGCTTATGCATGAAAGAGTGCACACGAATGAAAGGCCGTACCCGTGCCAACTTTGCTCATTGAGGTTTAAAACCAAAACGCATTTGAGAACACACCAGCTTACTCACACTAGAGAAAAGAAATTCGGCTGCTCAGTTTGTATGAAATTCTTTGCGCTAAAAGGGAATTTGGTAGTACATTTACGGACCCACACGGGAGAACGCCCGTACGTGTGCTCAATTTGTGGCGAAGCCTTTATAGACTCGAAATATCTTAAAAAGCATAAGTTAAAGAAACACGCCATAGATAATGTTCCGTGGAACCAGTACTAGTGAAGCGTAGTAGTAACTTATTTTAATTAATTAAGTGTAATCTGTAAATAATACGTTCTGTGAATGTTTGGGAGTTGAAAGGTTGAATTTTAAAGATTTTTTTTTTAAATGAATTGAGGTCTGTAAAAGTAGTTGTTAAGTTGTTTTTATATATTCCGGTTGTTGGCGTTTCGACCGCTAAATAAAATATATGCATATGCTGACATAGTTTTATTTTGTATTATTAATACCTATTTCTTTTTAATTCACTCAATGCAATATCAGATATTAAAATGTTACATTATTATACAATAGTATGAAAGCGCCATCTATGTGTTTTTATATAAACTAAGTAGTATACTAAGCTATCTTTAACAAATAAGATAATAGAAAATAAGAATTCATATTTACTTATATAATTTTAAAATTAAATTGTCTTTAATACTGTCTTATCGTTATATAATTATCAATATCAGTAGATTATATGATGAACTAGAGATAGAATTGCATTTTATTTTTAAATGAAAACATATTTTAGCTATTCAACACACGATGGCGCTAGGATCAGGCAATCATTTTTATGATTAATACTAAACAATAGCAAAATAATTTATAATTCGTAGACCTTTTGCAGTCGTTGCTTACCGTAATTATAAGGCATAAGACCATTAATTTCCCCCGTAATTTTTTTGTCAAATATTGCGGTACCAAAACTAAAATACTCGCGGGAACTATGCGACACACGCGAGGACATGTCATGAACGATAAATTCTTATCGCGTCATGTTCGCCTGATACTCGAACTGTCCGTGGGCAAATGTAACGGGGCACGTTGTGACACACACGTCATTGCTATTTTTACGAATAATCCAGCATTTTTGTGTAAGGAATTTGATATTGTGAAAGTATATCATGTAAATAAATGTTAAATATAAAAAAAATGTTTTGTAATTTTTTCATTTATAGGTTAAATTTACATACCTGTAAGTAAGCTAACTTTATTTGCTCGCAAATAAATATGAAATTTCGCATAAACTTTTATTAATACACCCTAGGTCCTTAGGGAGAAATTATAATAAGCTAAATTCAATTTTTAGAAGTATAATAAGTTGCGAATTTTTCCTAAAATATCCTATTTAAAATTTCGCAGAATGGAGAATACAATAGGTTTGAAAATGAAGAAGGTATTAAAAGAAAATAATATTGTATTACGCGTGTTGCTACCGGCACATAGTTAACTAGGATTTATAGCTTGGTAAACCAATAGCCAATACTGCAGATAAGGTAATAGCACTAGTAATTGACCACTTAAGGACACAGAAATTTCTTTTTTAATGCCTAACTTTAATCATCATTCGAATTCAATGAGTGTTTTGTTTTGTTAACTCTGTGCAAGTCTTTTAACGAAACGAGCTAGTATTTTTTCTTGTACAATGGTTGCATTCAAGTAAAAAAATGAAAATAAAACTTAATATAAGAGATTTAGTAGTTGACCACCTAAAAACTAGTAGTTGACCATGTTTTGCATCAGTAGTTGACCATTCAGATTTTTTAATTATTTGTTAAATAAGAAGGCAAATTAAGACAACTTTGCGTTTTATTTGAAATATAATAACAATAACATCCCCCGCTCGTTAATAAATGTTCTGGCCATTTCCACAATCGACCATTTGCTTTCATCGATGATATTGTAGCTGTTTTTTTTTTATAGCTTTAAGTACTTTTCCGGGATAAAAGTTATTATCGTACTTCATCATCATCATCATCATCAGCCCATATACGTCCCACTGTTGGGCACGGGCCTACTCTACAATTGAGAGGGTTTAGGCCTTAGTCCATCACGCTGGCTTAGTGCGGGTTGGCGGACTACACACCTAAGAAATTCCTAAGAACTTTTAGGTGTGCAGGTTTCATCGCGATGTTTTCCTTCACCGTTAAAGTGCGTGATAATTCTTTATCAATACACACATATGCAACTTCGAAAAGTCAGTCATGTGTGCCTGGGGTTTGAACCTGCGACCGTCGAGATTCTCGACCGCGTGCCTAAACCTCAATGCCGTACTTAAATATGACAAATTCAACATTTACTTTTTGCCGAGGCTTTTGTCAGATTCTTAATCAGACAACAGTAGTTGAAAGTTTACGCATATTTTCAAGCATATCGTTAGGACCTATGATGTCAAATTGATCTAGAGTGGTTTCAAATATGTCATCAGCAATGCTAATTGCTGGTGATCCTGGGATCGTCACTAGCACTAGTTCGTCACCAACAGTAATATGTACCGCAGTTGCCGATGGTTCCATTGTGGTTTCCAAAACACCATCATTATTGTGAGAGGATATTTTTTTTCAGCCGTTCTTATGGGTGTTTTATGAAGACGAACGACATTTACTGCTGAGAGCATTGCAGCTTCAGTATAATTTAGGAATGTACCCCTTTTCCCAGACATCTACAAGGTGAAAATTTGGTTTTAGTAACTGATCGTACCTTACAATAAAGGTGGTCAACTACTAAATAAAATTAAGTTATTGTAAAAGTAAATAAAATAGTTAATTCTAATTGATGATGCCCTTCATATATTATTCCGTACAGTACATTTACATGATACAGAAATTCATCAGAAGTTGACCATCCTGGTCAATTACTAGAAAATCGTGCTAAAACGGAATCAGTAGTGGACCACCCCCACATCTCAATCTTGTAAACAAATTTTCGTATTTTAAATACCCTGTTACCTCAATTAATCCCTAACGAATAAGAAAAGCAAAACACTTATCATCAACAAGGTGACAAAGTTGTTAATATTTAACTTCAAACTTTTTCAATCCTTAAGAAAATTATGACAAAAAAACGAATAATAGATTTACGGTGCGTCAATCAACAAACAACTGGAGGCTATTTTTAATATTTGAAAATAATGGAGTCGTAGTTTGCGCGCTTCGTAGACCACATGACAGCACTGACTACTCAATATGGAATTAGTTTAAAAATATGCCGCGAATTCTTATTTTATCTGTTTATGTGCATTGGTGGTCAACTACAGGTACATGGTCTACTACTAGTGCCATTACCTTAGTATACTTAATAATATTTAAAAAAGGCCTTCAGTGTTGGTAATTATGATATTTCAGTGAAACAGGAAAGTTTATGGGCAAGGCTTTTGCATAAGGCTTGGGTTTCGCTTACGGCAATAGAAGTTTCAAATATAATTGTGAATAAAATTTGGTAACAGATACTGTACAACTAATTTGCAATGAGTTTGAACCAAAATATTTCAAATCTAGGGTAAATATAAAGATTTATATTAACCAAAACAATGCTTGTGCAGACTTTGATTTTCCCTATAATTGACTATGGTGATGTGTGCTATTTCGATCTGAATGCAGAATATCTCAATAAACTTGACCGTCTTCTTAATAACTGCATTCGATTCATTTTTAACCTTCGTAAATATGATCATGTGTCCTCCTTCCGCTCCCACCTAAAATGGTTGCCTATCTGTCAGCGTCGTTCTCTGCGTGCCCTCACTACCCTATTTTCTATTCTTAACTCTCCTTCTTCACCCTCCTACTTAACTTCCCATTTTCAATACCTCGGTAGCACCCATTCTAGAAATCTCCGCTCTTCAAGCAATCTTCTCCTTAAGTGCCCTCCCCACACCTCCGATTTTGTCCATTCTTCATTTTCCATACAATCTATTCTCCTATGGAATGCACTCCCCCTCGAAATCAGGTCGGTTACAACTCGCTTGGCATTCAAAATGAAAGTCCGGCAGTTATTCTTTAATGAAATTACTGAATGATATGTGTGATATCTGATTATTATCTCTCTTTTATGTATGTATGTATGTGTATATATATATATATGTTATATATACAATATATATATATATATATATATATATATATATATATGTTATATATACAATATATATATATACAATGTGTTAGGTAAAAGACCGTACATACTGAAGTCAAATATAAGGCACTCAATTCTGACCCCGAATTTGTAAAAAAATTGGTACCTTATTTTTTACATAATTTATCCAAAAAAAATCTAAGTATTGCGTAAGTGCGGTCATCGGCGATCAGCTGTTTACAAACAGCGCTCTGTTCCCGCACCCCTCCCCGCACTCGCCCTTTCATGCCCGTGCGTCGCCTCGCCGGCCGAGCACGCGGCACGCGCGGGCGCCAGTCAAAGGTCGCGAGTCGCCCGTGATGCAATATTTGATTATTTGCGGAAACCTCTTTTAACTGTTAGTGTGTTTTGTGTCAAGTGCAATGTCGTTTTCAAACGAAGAATACTGGGAAATGGTTCGTGCATATGCCCGAGCTAATGACAGTGTACGAGTTTTTAAATTGTCACTTCGGCAATAACTGGATCGGTCGCCGCGGTGGGCCCGTGCCGTGGCCGGCGCCTGACCTTACACCGTTAGATTTTACTTGTGGGGTGAAGTGAAACGGCTTGTGTACGCTACAGAATACTCCAACCGGGATGAACTAAAGGCTAGAATATTAGCCGCCTTTGATAAGGTTCGAAGTGATACGTTTGTGTTGTGCCGGGTGAAAAACAATATGCGAAAACGCGCCGAACTCTGCGTTGCGCGAGGAGGCGATCATTTTGAACAATTATTAAAATACGTTTAATTTTATGTAAATAGTGTAAATGTAAATACTTAGTAAATGTAAGTGAATCGGTGTAAATAAATACTACATATTCTACCATTGTGGACGCTGCATACACTAAGAGGTAGGTACCTAGTTATTATTTTTTATTCAAGTCTCGATGTATGTAGGGTGTCCATATTTTCTGCATTTGTGCTACAATAATTTCGTATCGTTTACTGTGCCGTATATTTATATTACTCTTGCATTATATTTTTAATGGTTACTTGAAGCCATTGACTAACGTGTCCTTCAGTATGTACGGTCTTTTACCTAACAACCTGTATATATATATGTTTCTATAATTATTTATTTATCTGTGTATATATGTTAGTTATTATATTTATATGTATTTATTTAACCATTTAACTATTTATGCACCTACCTTTTTTATCTCTGCATCACCCAGAGGTTGACTGTTAGAGAATGCCTTTGGCATTAAGTCCGCCTCTATACTTAATGTATAAAAAGCATAAATAAATAAATAAATTATTAGTGGTAGAATTATACGCGACACGAAACCTTGAAGTTACCGCAGATATAGTTGTTGTGCGAAGATAAATTTGCACCTTGATGACAGACATAGTCATTTATTTATCACAAAAACTGTTTTGCCAGTCTTAAAAAACGACGGCATATAAGAAGCAAATAATTAAGGTAAGGATTATTTACTTGTTGGAGATCAGCTTGTAAAAATACGAAAAGTCCGACCGCAGTGCAGTAACAAATTCGTAAAAAACATGAAATACTATGACTACTGAAGTATATTTCGAAGTTGAAATATATACCTACACACATATAATATATTCGAACGTGTAACCTAGTACCTGAAACAGCTCTGTTCATATTCAAAAATATGAAATAGCGAGGTGAAATATTGAGCCGGGCGCCACACGCCATACGTACCTATAGCGTGTAGTGTAGAGTGCGGCGGAATATACGGGACGCTGTCGACGGCGGCGGGCCCGCCGCGCCTCTGGTGAATCATTGGCTAATGTACTTGTGCCCAGAACTTGATGTTTTGATACTTTTTTATAATATTTGTGAAGAGAAATAAAAGGATTATTGCGCGAGACAGGTCGATGTAGTTCTTAAGTTGCATTATCGTGTCAGAAAATATGTTTTTTTTTGCTTTACCATCAGGAAGATCTCAGTAGCATCACGGAGTCTGGAAATGTGTCTAGAAAACGGCAATATTCTCGCCCCTTATTGCATAGAACACACAGTTCACGAAAGGTGGGTTCAAAAATACCTACATCCCGTCGACGATATAGGCGTTCGATACGAAGATAATAAGATCGATATTTAGTCCATCATAGAAACAAGATCACCAATCTTCAAAGCCATAGAGCCACACCCGTAAAGCAATAAAACCAGAGAAATAAATCCACTGTGCTTGTGGAGTCACTTTGCCGTGCCAGTATAAAAAAAATGTTACATAAATTTAAAAATCCAAGTATCAAGATTAGGACAGCGTAGTTCAGCCGTCGCGCGGTGAGTGGCGCTCGGGCGCACGGCTGCTTTGTTCCCGGGCTGGCAGCCGACGCGCCGCTCGCTGCGACACCGCAGGGCTACCACCCGCATCCTGTTTTATTTTTTTTAGTTTCTGTGTATGGCAAAGGATTTTGCTTTGAATGTTTAACGCACTGGATCAGTTGAGGAATGTTGTATATGGGTTCTAAAACTTTCGTTTTAGGTAAACGATACCTACTTAGTCCTAGGACTGACGTGTAAGGAGATTTATATTAGAGACGAAATTAAATCACAAGGTCGCTCTGTAATCCGCCACTATTCATCTTAGACCAAAAATTCCGGCATAACGTTACAATCAACGAGCGGACAATTAACTAAATATACTATTTTCTAACAAGTCTAAAAGGCAATTTTTCGGGATAAAATTTGGCCTGTTTTATTCCAGGGTTGTATTTATAATAAAAATCATAAATAATTTTGAACATGTGTGTGTTGTCAGCCCTGCGCGGTGCCGGGGCGGGCCGATAACAATATCGCTGAGTGCGCGCGTCAGCCGCTGTGTCGGCCTGAGAGCGCGCGCGGTGCGGAGCGACGGGCGACGCGCCGTGTGTCCGCCGCCTAATTTACTCGCGCTCACTCCTGCGAGAGTTGCCGCCCTGGTACTTGCACCTACTAAGCGGACGATGGCACACGTGTTTTTTTGCATGACGTCATTAAAAACTGACAGGTTATTCACCTTTGAATAGGATTGAAAGCCATGACTAGCTTTACAAACATTTTGTTTGACGTGTGGATACGCAATTCAGTGTTTCACATTTAGCTGCATTTATTACTTTTAATATCATTATCAGCCCATATACATAGCACTGCTGGGCACGGACGTCCTCTACAACTGAGGGTTTTTAGGCCTTAGTCCAACACGCTGGCCTAGTACGGGTACATTCATTCAACATTCATTACTTCACGTTCACAAGACAAAAAATAAAGGTAAACTTAATTTTAAATTTCGAATATTAGTCACATTTATTTTATAAAAAATACGAAAATAGTTTTATAATAATAAGATAGCTGTAAATTACTCAATTCAACACTAAAAACTACACTGTAATTCCGTTAGTTTTCGCCTAATAATAAATAGAAAAAACCGTCTCTACATTATTCAGAATGTCAGCTTGATTCGTGACAGAATTATGCAAAATTCCGCTCACGTGCCAAGTGGCTTGTAATCAGAATTTTCAAGCCGTCATAGGGCTTCCGACTTAGATATAGGCTGCGGGTATATCGCACGTACTCAATGAGACTCGAATAGCGTTATATTTTAGATAAACTCACGCCTGTATCTTTGAACAGGTAGGCAGAGATGTATTCTTAATCCTGGTGTTCGCCAACTGTTTTTATTCTCTGCGTCGTTGTCTTGTGACCACAAGTAGGTACATATTATGTGCCGGACGATGTAGAAGTCCCGTTCGAATACCGGTTCGGACAAATTATTACCTATTGGGTTTCGTCATTAAGAAATTCTCAGTAGCAGCCCGGAGTATGGAAATGTGCCCGAAAAACGGCAATAGGCTCGCCCCCTATTTCGTGGGACTGATGTTCGGGCAAAATGTGGGTGCAGAAATGCGCCTCTGCCTAACCTTCGGCGAATACAGTGTGGGGGTATGTATGTGCTTATTGAAAGTTCAGAAAATAGCCTAAAGTATCGAATACGTAACATCTAGTTGGCATGCATTTTATGCCGCATGACCAACGATTCTGTTTGTGACTCGTTTCGTTTAGATGCATTCTTTCAAGTGCTATCTACGAAGCATTTTCGCAATCAGCTTTCCATATAACCGTAAAACCTTAATCTGTTGTATAACACATTCCTTTAAAATGCGGGACAATTCTTGTCATAATATTTCAACCATTTTACACAAAACCTTTAAAAATTATTAATATAAATCATTTTCATAAAACACTCTATCTATTGGTGAAAACCGCATGAAAATGCGTTCAGTAGTTTTTATAATTATCGCGAACAGATAGACAGAAGCAGCGGGTATTTTATTTTAACATATAAGAACACTTTTACATTATGTATGTTATGCAGTGATTTCTCGGGAAGCTTGTAACAACGCAAGGCTCTTATGAAACGAGTAAAATTCTCTATGTATATTGCCAAAGTACTCCCCAATTTGAATTCTAAATTTTATTATTGTGTATCGGAGAAACGAAATATTTCGAAGCAATTTTTGAAATTCTCAGTAGCATGGACTTTGGAAATGGTTACGAAAAGAGCTAACAGATACGCCCCCTGTTCGTGGGACTTAAAAAACTCAATTAGCGAAACAGTACACAGTAACGCATTTCTTACTTCTTGGGAAATGCAGACGTAAGAGTGTAGGTAATTTAAATATTTATATGTATAGACGTCGTGATGGCCTCGAGGTTTAGGCATGCGGTCGAGAATCTCGACGGTCGCGAGTTTATACTCCAGGCACACACCTTTGACTTTTCGGAGTTATTTGTGTATTCACAAAGAATTTTCTCGTACTTTAACGGCGGAGTAAAACATTGTGATGAAACCTGCACACCTAAAAGTTCTTAGGATTTTTTTAGGTGTGTAGTCCACCAACCCGCACTAGGCCAGCGTGGTGGACTAAGGCTTAAACCCTCTCAGTTGTAGAGGAGGCCTGTGCCTGAAAGTGGGCCGTATACTCGTATAGGCTGATTATGATGATGATCATATTATATTTCAGTGCAGGACCTCTATAAGTCGAACATCAAAGGAGAGGAAAAAAATTCAAGTATGGAGTTTTCGACTTATGGAGGATTTCGATGTTGGCGGATTTCGATTCAACACAAAGACGTTGAGATTCATTCTTATACATTTTGAGTCAGAGAGAATTGCGATTTTCGAGGCACAGAGGTTCAATTACATATTTCGAGCTATGAAGGAAAAATATGTAGCAATATGTCTTGAGTCCCTCACTCACTCATTATTTCGACTAATAGAGGGATGAGATTACGAGTAATGAAGGTTTTGTTGAAGAAAACCTTTTTTCGAGATTTGGAGGTTGTCTACTATTGACTACAATTATAATAATTAGGTACATCCTTAAATTTGCTTACTTTTATTACGGCTTTTAAACTTACAACTCAGTCTAAATCCAACCAAAATGTACAAGTTAATAAATTTGTACAGCGAGCTGTTCAGGTTCTGTAGGCGCGAACGATATTTTTTAATTAAAAGCTCACGCTAAGCCTACCCACGAGTAATGGCTACGCGATACAGGTCGCTTGGATCATGTCGACACTCATTTTTATCTATATTGATATGTTTACGTCTATTTTTGGCGAAATACTTTAATTAACCTCATTTCTACATGGCTCTCATGGAGTACTATTGCGTTTATACAACACTTGATTGCAGAAATCAAATTTATTAATTCACACTTTATGCTACCCTCTTTATTTTTCCTCTACTAATCCATCCTAAGGTTGCATCGAGCGATAAGACCGTCATTTGTATTTTATATTTAGTCTAGTTTCTCCGTTTATTTATTTTGTACTACAAAGAATTCTAAATAAATAAAAATGTAAAGGTTCTCTACCAGTCGAACCTTAGGTGGTGCAGAGATGGAAAGCATAAGTATGTAAATATACCATGACCTATATAATGGTATTTAATACAAATAAATACAATATATGAAGTATGAAAATCTTAGGTACTTACGTAATTCAAATGTAATATATATACATAAATAAATATATATATATATATAAAATAGAATAAATATTATATTACACACAAGCTATTATTGTGAACAATCGGCCATTTTGGTTGTCAACAGCTTTCGTACTGTCAACTTGAACGAGTAACGACGTTATTTAGGGACTCGAAACGCCTATGCCGGTGTGCTCGAAGAAATGTGAATAAAAACTGGCTGATCGCTGAGCGTGAATACTTATATCGAGTTGAGTATCACTTTCATATTTGAGCATAGAATGCGCTAGTAGCAAGCAGTAGTAGCGAGAAGAACTTCCGAAAATAAATTATAATGTTTAGATTCCGTATTTGTGACAAATTATAATACCTATATGCGATTAAAAAAAAATATAGGTCTCAGTGTTGCAGACTGCCAAGGTTTAACTTGTGTGTTATGTGCCGTGCGATCTAGATATCCCAAATTCGATTCCTGGGACGGTAAACGTGTTATAGAGTTTTGGAGTCTGGAATTGTGCCCGCATAACGGCAATAGGCTCGCCGCCTATTACGTGGGATGTGGTACAGAAAAGGGTGTGTTAAAATATATTATAGTATAAATGTAGCAAGACAAGAAGCGTCCATAACAGACAAAAAAATACTAATAATAAACATTGCTAAGAAATGAGGAAAACTCCCTAACTTTTTACTTTACAAAATTACGAATAAGTACTAGGACTTAAGCGGAGCGAAGAGTACTGAACTCTGTGACTGCCGTGCAGAAAAACTGTCGAGTGCCGCGATGAAATATATCTGCTCGAGTCGACGAGCTTCCGCGCCAGATAAGCCGCGGGCCGAATGTGGGAGAGGGGGAGAGAACGGGCGGTAAGGGGTGCGGCGGGAGAGAGGGGGTCGGCGTGGTGTAGGCGCGATCAAACCGCGCCACTGGCTTGGCCAGTTAAGTAGGTGTCACTGGGCATGGGATGTGGTCGATACTGTCGATATTTTTTTTTGTTTTTCAAAATCTTATCTTTTTATTAAGTTACATGATCAAACTTGAAAGTCATCATCAGCCCATTTACGTCCCGCTGCTGGGCACGGGCCTCGTCTACAACTGAGAGGGTTTAGACCTTGGTCCACCACGCTGACCTAGTGTGGGTTGGCGGACTACACACCTAAGAACTTTTAGGTGTGCAAGTTTCATCACGATGTTTTCCTTCACCGTTAAAATATGTGATCATTCTTTGTGAATAAATAAATAAATTTTCCACTAATGAAACGCTAATATTTAATATTTGTTTAGTTCCAAACCAGCATTTTAAGCCCCTCTTTGGTGTTACCAGTTAGTTACCATACTGTTGACCACACTGTTCTACGAAAGCTTAACATAGCGGCCATAATAAGATTTCGATATTCCGAAAATAACCGAAGGAAGCAGGCATTAATCGAATATAAGAAAAAAATCGTCTCATGTTTGTTTTGTACTTCTTCTTCGGCGAGGAGATACGTGGTTTTTGAAAGCATTGCAAGATAATGTACTAAGGATACATGAAGCGACAGAGCCCAAATTGCCACTATGGTAAAATGAGAAGCGCGAACCGCGCGCGCGCATCTGATGTATTCGTATAGCCTACAGTTTATGTTCCCCTGGTAAAACAGCCACGCAACAAATTTAAAACCGCGTATCTGCATTGGAAACGTTCCTACTATCAAAAACGACAGAGAGAGCTTGCTTTTGTCATTTTATTTCTTTCGACGATAGTTGCGTTGTAAAGAAGTCGTAATTATCGTAACTCACAAAATGTGTGTTAAAATTAGACATCGACAAGTAATAAAGTTCTATCGACTGCAGTATGTAACTACGGTTAACGAGAGCCGAGAGCGAGGCGGCGCGGCACTGTTGGTGGCGCGGCGGTGCGGCGGCGAAACGCCCGTATTAGCGCGCGGTGCCGCTTGATTGTATCATCTAGAAACAGATATACGTAGTACTATGTCGCCTTGGACGCCTCGCACCATACTGCTAACGTCATCCGGACGTGTTAGGGATTATAACTGGTAACACTGCGATCAGAGGACTGACAATTGACCTCTATTTGACAAACGCCTGTATACTCGTATAACTTGGATATTCCTGTAGATATGTAGTTACTTGCACTCTGTACTATGTACATATATAAGTTTATAAATATAGATAGTTGTTTTTCTACAACAACATTAAGCCAGCTGTGTTTCAGTCACACGTAATAGGGAGTGAGTCTTTTGCTGTTTTACGAGCACATTTTCACAAGAATTTCCTTGTGGAAAATCCAATAACTTTTCTTCAGACCTCGGAATCAGATTACCGGTTGTCAATTCCCACTGTTGTTATTAACAGGGTTGGGCAGTATTTGAATTACTTGTAATTGAAATACAAATACGTATTTTGTATTTGTATTTTAATTACTTTCTTAAAATGTAATTTGTATTTCAAATACGTGAAACCGAAGTATTTTGTAATTAGTATTTCAAATACTCGAGGCTTCAAAATACATTTATTAAAATACATTTAGCCTTCATTTAGTATTAAGTTTGTGCTCATCAGGACCTGCAATAAAAAAACAAAAACCGCCTTCAAAAAAAAACTATTCCAAAACAAATAAATATGCATTATTTTGTAATTTGTATTTTGTATTTCAATTAAAAATAGCTAAAATACTGTATTTTGTATTCCAAATACCTTACTTAAATGCATTTTGTATTTCGTATTTTAATTACTTGCGATACAGTATTTTGTAATTTGTATTTCAATTAAAGCAAAGCATGTATGCAAAATAGCCCTGGTTATTAAGAATTATTTACCCACAAATAAAAGACTACAAATGTTAGCACATGTGACAAAGTTTATTTAAGAGGCACCAACACATACATACATATAATATGTCGTGTAACGTGCATGTTTGCTAATAAATTATTATCATAAATGAATATTATCCGACATTTCGTATTTTGCGTGCAGCCGCCATCAAATTAATGAAAGTGCTTACTTAATTCCTAAAATGCGTCCAATGGATATGCCCATTGACGGTTCTCAAAAATTGTGAAAAACTATTTTATTTATTGGATGGCGCACAATGCCTTTTCGTGGGCGTCTTGGATGACCATGATATTTGATCTCATTTGTTCAATGTGGTACTAGGGTGCCATAAAACCAAAGAGTTAGTTGATGCGATATCAGGTATCACAAAAAAAAATTGCGAATTCTCAAAAGCCCTCTCTCTTTCTTGCCTGTCTGCGTCGTCTTCTTCTTACAAATTAAGTGAGGAGATAGGCGGTTTTCGAATACAATCTCAAGATAATGTACTAGGAACGCATCGCGCAAAGGAGTACCAGTGCTGCGCAGTCGCCGAATTATAAAGTGTGAGCGCACGCGCACGTCCCTACTGTATGGCAGATATAATATCTTCAGTAAAATTATGGTCTCCTGGTACAAAAGCGACGCAACAAATTCAAAAACCGCGTATCTGCAGCATTGCGAGCGCTTTCCGCTTCTTTAAGTACCGTATATAAATTATGTGTTGTGTATGTGTAGTAATTCATATTAATTTAATTAGTTACGTTTACTTTCTTCACCTTGTTCAAATAATTTTTTGAATTAATAAATGAACAAGTTAATTTAGTGTTTTTTTTAGTAATTATAATAATTAATCTTTATTCATTATACCAATTTTTTTACAAATATACAATGGTTTCATATATAAGGCCTTCTTTTAAGTATTTTTATAAAAAAATGATCTATGTATTTTAAACTTAATCCACGCCTGATTCTGTAAATTTACATCTGTATTTTTTATCAACTACCTCATTGAGACGTTACCAATAAACTACATACCTGTTGTTTTTATTTATTTGGTGTACAATAAAGCATAAATAAATAAAAATAATTGAAGAAATTATGAGTTCTATTATACTATTTCGAATGTTTGGTATTATTTACGAAAATAACATACAATCCTCATCGTCATCGCGAGTTTGGTCGATGCTTCTTGATGTACATGATACCCTGGTACAAGAAAACCAAAGGCCGGGGTCAAAAGAAACAAGGACTCTCGTTCCGTTCACTTTGCACCGATGATAAATTTTGTTTGGTTTGTTTGCTGATTTTTCTATGTTGGATGTATTTAAAGTTTATAAAATGATAATACTGTGCAGATGCATATTTTTTTATTGCGCCACTTTAATTACATTGTATCTTGATACCAATCAATACGTTTATTTCTATTACAATCATATTTATTGAATCCTAAATAGATGAAGTTTATTGTATTGATAATAACGTGTATTAATGCCATCTACTGAGGGAATGTGGAACTATCATCGATTTTTTAATACCCCGCCTGCTATTGGTTGGACCAATCTTGTATGTCTATTGATAACACCCAGTGCTACAGCGCAGTGTTGCTCGTGTCTTTCGATTTCATGTTCTCCTGGTAGAAATTCGTTCAATGAAGCAACATCGATTCCTTAATGTGGTGTTTATTTTAATTTGAAGAAAGAATGTCAGATCGGTCGGATCTCTCCGTGGTTGAGGATGCAGAAGAATTTTAAACAACTCTTTTCAAAATTATTTTTTTTCTACATTCGTTATTTGTAGATACGCTTCTTTCATAGTCCCTTTTGCCATTCCTTAAATTTTTTCCTCGTCCTTTATTTATTTATTTATTATTTTCTTGAATATTTTTGTAGAAAATAACTAAACTAAAAACTGAAAAAAAACGCGTTTAAAAAAATATGGCTTAACTTATTCAAATTTCCAACCTTGAAAGTTTGAAACACAACACATTATATTTTGGTACTCCATCCAACTCGCACGTTAGTACTAGTAGAGTACCTACTACGCACCAATGTGATTCTTAACATTCTTGTCATCAACGAAATCATTGTACAAACAAAAAAGTGAATTTGGTTAAAAATCATGGCTAATATGTGTTCATCAAGTTCACAGGGTTGCATAAGTTTGAAGATATCTCTGTAAAATTTTGGGAGTTTGATTGTACTTTCAATAAAATGTCCTCTATCGCTATAAAGATAAGATTCAATATAACATTACATTTAAAAGCCGGAGAACCAATCACCAAAGAATACTCGTATTAGCACGAGACAAGCGCGCGCGCATTTATTTCTAACATTCAGTCCAGTCAATTAAAATTCCGTTCTATCCTTATGCTTTACAGTCTATTATCGATTGAAGTCTCATTGGGACACCGGCTAGTTTGTATATTGTTATCGAATATCAACTTTATGACAAGGGCAAAAGCCTTAATTTCGTTTATACTTTATAATAGAGATCAGTGAGTAAGCGTACGCGCATACAACACTTGTGCTATGAAGTCTCTTCTTGTTTATGTTTGCCTGGTAATATGCGCACATTTCGCGCAACAGTGCGGGCTCGTGCGCACCGAAATCGTGCCAGATGCGCGCGCACCGCCACTACAGCTTCAAAATGTCGTATAACTAATTACATAGATTGAACCTTATCAGAGAGGAATAGTGTATTAAATCTGTTGTGGTATACTTATGTTTACATTTTGTGAGGGTCTGCGCATGCGCGCGCTACTTTCGGACGACATGCCGCCGTAGTTAATTGAGAAAACCGGAATCTTCATGCGGTGCGTTTGCCTTTCGGTCAGAATAAAATATGACGGAAAGACGGATGCGACATTTTTCTGACTGACCGCGCTCCGGTGAATCCGGCATCTTTGCCGCCATGGTTGAAAGTTATTGCTAGAGTGTATACCGGATTTTGGAAGATTTTAAGGGGTTATATGGGTGGCCTTATTTTAAATGATATACTTCGTGTCCACTATAAGTCTATAAAGTCACGCTCTAGACTGCCGTATAAAGGTGAAACCAAAATATGTATGAACGAGCCGCCATAATGAGACAATAATCCTAGTCCTAAGTCGTGATGGCCTTGAGGTTTAGGTACGCGGTCGAGAATTTCGACGGTCGCGGGTTCAAACCCCAGGCACACACCTCTGACTTTTCGAAGTTATGTGTGTATTCACAATGAATTATCACGTACTTTAACGGTGAAGGAAAACATCGTGATGAAACCTGCACAACTGCTGATGATGATGATGATGATGATGAATCCTAGTAATTTCTTGCCTTCTGTCAGTCAGTTTAGACAAAGATACTCTCTACCATAATGGCATCAGTGTCGTTGTGTTGCTCCTAATATTAGTGTTGTATTAGGCTACATGACGAAAAGATTAATAAAATCTTAATTTAATTAAAAAGTATTTTTTTATTTTATTTAAGCATCATCTTATTTTAGTCATAAGGTGTGTAATGGATCTTCAAAGGCCGGCAAGATTTAAAAACAAAAAAGGAAATGTCAATTGTAGGTAGCACAAAATTGTTTTTGATCATCTAAATATGTGTGTGTACTTGACTTCCAAGGCAAGATAAATTACCAAGACTCTTCATGTGTTTTGTTATACTAGGAAAACATGATCCGATGTAGTATATACATGTGTAACAAGTCATGTGCCGAGGCTGCCTTCTTCCGCCGGTTTCCACGTAGTTTTAACGAGGATATTGTTACTGTCCCTTTCACTCTCGTATGTAATTTTTATATCTGTCTCTTTCTTTTATTATTGTGGCTTGTATGGTGTTGAATCTCACGCTTATTGCCGCACTAGTAGGTAGTGTAATATATTTCAGAAATATTATTTGTAATGAAAAAACATTCTTTTTAAATTTGTGGCGTATTACAGGGACAATAATTAAACATTTTTTGTATTTGAAATCTAATTTAATTAGCCTAAAATAAATAAGTACGTATATTATATTTGTGTTTTAGTATTACAAAAGACAATGTGGTAAAATGTTTTTTTTTTCATTCTTGATAAAATCTCCGATGTAGGCCCCTATGTAAAAAAAGGTGTCATGTCACGGAATCCTTTTGAAAAATCAAATTCATATTTCGAATGTCCGATGGGGAAATAGACGTCAAAGTCATAGAGATAGACAAACGCGAACGTGAACACCAATTGAATGAGCACGTAAGTGATTGAATGAGAGCGAGTGAGGAGCGGGGCGACGGAGCAGCGCGGGAAGTGGGTACGGTCGCCGAAGGACGGGCTCACGGCGCGTTATCGCGACCGGCGGCGCCGTGCCCGCGCGCCCGACCGATTGTTTTGCGGGCAATTAGTGTTTGGCCCGTCCCGCCGCACGTGCCGCCGCCGTCCGGACCAGACGCCATCGGTGTTGCTAGCGTATGGATTCTCAGAGACATTGCAGTTTTATTAACATTTTTTCCACTTTCATTATTTTACTGAAAATACCATGCCTATTCAAGTCCAAAATTGTTAACTTAATATAGTACGTTCCGAAGTATTTATTTTATATGAAATATTTTGCTGCAACAATATGCTGTTCTACAAACTTATTCTGTATTGCGAGACATTCTAAACACTATTGTCGTAGTTAGTCGTGATTAATTAACATATTTATGTAATACATAATACCGTATTACGTATGGCTTTGTGAAGTTTTTGCTAAATCTTGTAATCACATGACAAAAAACGAAATCGTAGTAATTTTTTTTAACTACATTGCTGTATAAGTGTTATCCAGAGAGTCTAATTTTAATGTAAAAATCCAACAGTAAATAATTATGATCCCCCCATGTCAGCTAGCAACACTCCCGCGTTCCGGCAGTACACCGCGCGCGCGGTCTGCGAGCGGCCGTTTTCGTGGGAGCTACGTCGCGTTGTTCAATATTGGGACGCGAACTCCGTACGGGACGTCCCGAACGCGTGCGATTCAAATAATTTTACCGGTACTTTTTTTGTTTCCCAACTTGTATTTTTTTTATATTCAATTAACTTTTGAAACAGATTGTTTCCAATATAACTTACTTATTCCTCGTTCTTTCGATTTGTTTTTTAAATTTTGAATTTAGAAGTTCTGATTCTGATTTCAAATTTTGACAGCTTTTCAAATCCATAGATGATATATTTTTGTTTATAAAAAAAACAAATAATTCTATTAAACACACATCCGTCGGTCATTTTGCGGAGCCTTTATATACTTTTTTGCCGTTTTGATGGTTGAGTTTTGATGTTGTCACGCTGACACGGAAGCCATTCCGCCGTCATTATACCACAATATTACTTCTTTTTACCTCTTCCGTTTTTCTTTCATATGGGCTAACTATTTTTTCCCCCTTGACTCTAGGTTTGTAACTTAAATTGATTTACATTTGCCCAGACTACAAGAATATTGTCCATTTTCTTGCGATTGTTATTGACATCTCCGCTTTTGAATATCTTCGCTGATTAAATAAATTCAATAAAAATTCGTCACAGCATTCACAAAGCACGTAAACAGTGCGGTATAGCCACAAGAACTAATACAAAAGCGCAGATCGATCACTCGCAAACTTGCCAAGCCGCAACTCGCAAGGGAACAGTTGTGATCAGAAAACATCGCGAAAGGGCACTCGTCCCGCGTCCCGCGTCCCGAGCCCGACCGAACTTTCCCGGCCCTTTCAAACTTACCAGTCAAAAGTTCCCGCAGCGAAGTTACGCCAACACAAACTTTTAGGCCAACTTTTACTTCGCAAACAATCACGTGTATGGGAAACAAAAGAGTTACGGTCAAATGAAACTGTGAAGGGATTGACTCGACCATGCAGGACTAGTGGATAGTGAACATGGCGGCTGCTATGATTAGTGATCGCGGACTCCGCAAGAAGTTGACTCAGGAAGCCATACCGGAGAAAACTCCGAAGAAACCGTCCAAGAGAAAGTCGACGCCGAGCAGTTCGAAAACCGACAAAAAGAACGAGCAGAACAATAATAAACGTCCAAAAATCCAGACTGGAGACCCCAAATTGGATTTGTTCTCGACGTACCAGCCCTGGGTGATTCAAACGTACGGTGACTTGGCGAAAACAAAGACGGTCACGTTAAAGAAATACGCGCGCATTCTGAGAACGTTGCGCGGCGAAGAATGCAATAGTTCAGACAGTTCCAAGTTTCGTTTCTGGGTGAAAGCCAAGGGATTCTATGTGGGCAAGCCGCCGGGCTACGACGCCAAGCCGGCGGACGGGATCGTGTGCCGTTACAGCGTGATGGATGCGGATGGGTGTACGCGGGGAGCAGACGGCCAGGAGATATACACCGGGTCGCAGAATGATCCGCCGCTGTACATCCCTACCCCGCCTTTGAAGGTAATATTTTTCAAACATACTCACTTAATTGTTATGTATTCCTGGTACTTCTCTGTATCATGACGCGGTTTATAAACCTTCTTTTTATTTTACAACGTGAATTATTTTTATTTCTCTTTTGCTGTTTTCAATTTGCTATTGTTTTGTTTCTATTATATATTCGGTTTCTCTTTGTAGCAATGATATCCTGATACTTATGTAACATGAATCAGATTAATTGGGTTCGGCTTTTGTTTCAATTTATTTATAATGGCGTACTCTACTCGATTCTGACATATACCTATTTTGGATTGATTGACCAATTCTAGAAGGTTTTATCGATTGGAATGGATTTTATCACATTATAAATAGCATGAATTTAATCGAGTAATGGCATTACCTCAAATCTCTGTGGATTTGAGGTGAAATTAATCCGTATTAAACCTAATTATATTTCAAAAATGTTATACGACCTCATTAGCAATGAGATAACAGGTGGTCACTATTTACAAAAAGCCATTTATTTTAAATTCAAATATTAGTTATTTCAATGTATGCCGTCTTGGATTACGTCTTATTTTACCATAGTAGCTAAAAGCAAATTAGTATGGCAGTTTTTGCGGTTTCCTATCTTTATTAATTGATTTTTATCACATTAATGGTGACGAATATTTCTCTCCTACGCTATATAAAGTCTACCAATTACCATAAGTATAATGGTATTAGTTTAGTCCCTTTCTTATTAAATTTCCTCGTAATAATGGATCAAACATTACTTCATACTATTAAGTGCTACCATATAATAACAATCCTTATCTCTATTTGCCTTTTTTTCCAAAAAGAAACCCGAGTCATTTGACCACCGAGTCATCTGTGATCGAGTCCATCAAAGTTATACCTGATTGGTCCACATTTGCGATCTATCCACAGATAACAATCAATTAATATTAATTTTGGCCGTGAATACCTCCAATCACCTGTTGCGCCAAATCCTTACCAGAGGACCTGCATAGATACTTCGGCCAGCCTATTCCGGATCGATCTCCAAAGTACATAAAACGAAAGTAACTTTTGAAATAAATCTATGCACTAATATTAGTTTTAGTAAAGATAGGATTTTGTGAGACATTAAAAAGCTGAGTTCTTTCTAGTATCGCAACCTAAAAACTAAAATGTTTATTTATTAGACTTTATTGTACATCACAAAAATTAACAAAACATGACTAATATATAACTATATAACTAAATACAACGGTTTTTTTTACATTGCAACAAATGGTGGTCTTATCGCTGTATGCGATTTAGTTTTTTTCACTCAACAGCTTCTATAGTAATTATACTATATTAGTTGACATATATTTTGATTGAGTCACTTAGGAACCTTCAAGAAGCCTATATTTTCCTCAAAGGCCGGCAACGCATCGATGATTCCTCTAGTATTGTGGGTGTTCATGGGCGGTGTTGACCATTTAACATCAAGTGGCTTACTTGCTCGCTTGCCTCCTTTACCTTTAAAAAAGTTATTATTTCTATATACTAGGTAGGCATAAGTGTTACGGCTTGTGTATGATAAACCTAATATTTACTGAACCTAAAACTCCTTGAAGGGCGTACTTGCAATAATTCGTACGTATTCGTATAAACGAATACAAAAAACCTGACATACACCTAACAGTAAGACTACCAGGGTATCAGAAATGCTAAGAACTATTCTTACCAGACCTAATTCAACAGAATTTCTAACGCTTATCAGTATTAAAGAAATCCGAATTCAGAATCATATTTAGTACATCGTTTTTCGTAGCAGACTTAAAAAATGCACATTTTATTTAAATTAAAGCGGACTGTTACTTTAAATCGCTGCTTTCTGATCATTGTATAAGTTACACTTTATTACAAAGAACTTTTTACTCCAAGTGAAGGCTTTACCAACTCGCAGTGCTGTGGCGGGTCATTTTAATAAACATGAGACGCGGTCGCACCGCATGGCTAATAATAAATGAACGCGACGCCGCCCAGCTAACCTTCGGGCTCCTATAGGGGTTGGTAGCCAGAAGGGATCGTTCATAATATTACACAGAGACACCTGCGTTTGAGGGCTCTAGTTTTTTTAGAACTGACTGCCTTGGTAGAAGTGTGCGCGGTCTAAGGTCCCGGGTTGGGCAAGTTCGGGTATTTTTATTAGGAAAGTTTTAGTTACGAGTCTGAAAATGCCCGAACAGTAGGTTTGAACCCTTTTACTGGACTTAAAAAGCAAATAACGATATATGGGTGCAGAAATGCACATCTAACTTTAAGGATAAAGGCGTGGGTGTCATTGGGTGTTGGATTCCAAGACTAATACATTGGTTTCCATTGGCCTCGTCATTGGTCCGGCTCGACTAAACTTTTTCTCACATAAAACCGTCGTGACACAGCTTTGCCTCGTTCCGTTCGCAGAAAGTCCTTTAAAATCACACAACGTACAGAACACACTGCGTATGTCACGAATATTCCCCTTAAATCCCACGACATAAATATTCCATAAAAGCCGAACATTCGACTGTAGTTTTGAGCCGAGTGATGTTTGTCCAATGTTTGTCCAAATGCTCGAATATTGTTGAGCACAGAGGTGCGACAGTTTGCTGATGGGCTGTGTAAAAATGGAATGTGAGTAAATAGACTGTTTGGTCCAGTGGTATGAGTACCTATACAGCCTCGAGGTGTCCCGGGACTGAATGCTTTATTAGCGTTAGGGTTTTTTCTACCGGAAAATCCTCGATAGCAACAAGGAGACTAGAAATTTACCTTGAAAATGGCAATAGCCTACCTTGTTTATATTGGCGCCATCGCAATTGGATATATTTTGTAGCACTTGAATGATTCTCACAACCAATCTTTCTTCCTCACTAACCGATCCCAACTTCGATGACATAATGCCCGATAATAACACCTCTCCCCTTCCCCTCATCACTCCCCCCCCTCGTTCTATTCACCAAGCAGCGCGGGTACGTGCGCGGAGGCGCGTGAAATGCTAAACAAACGTAACGCGCGATTTATATTCGAACTGTGCTGTAGGACAATGCACGGCCACACGCCGTCACTAGCAGGGCTGCTACCACTTTCTGACTACTATAACGCAGGGCTGCCACTGAGACTGCTTACTTTTGGGCGGTACTATCTTGCGGACTTGAACAGGGATGCCACGGACCTCGAAGAAGCCAGCGCCGCCCCGAGGTCTTATTACTGTTGTTCTTTAAATGTCTGTGTAGATCTTAGTTTATGTATTGTATTACTGAAATATTTCTTCGAAATGACGAAACGACAAAGATCCTTATTAGGATTGTAAATGCGAATGTCAGTTTGTTGGTTCTTAAAGGCCTAAGCTGTTAAATGAATTTTGATGATTTTTGTACAGTAATATATATCCAATAAAAGTTAGATTCCCGAGGGGTTATATTGTATAATAGTTATAACTCATGATCGTGCCCGCGAGTGACGGTTCTCGTCGATCGATACTGGTTCGCACTTGTAACGTGCGAGTGCAGAAGCTTTGCCGTGCTTATTAAATATACTAATAAACAAAACATTTTATGGAATAAAATATTTTTTACTTTTGAGTCTGAACTACAAATACACATTGCACATACCGTCGACTATCTCACGAGTTCCGTTCCCAAATAGATCACATAGTATTCAAGAAGTATCATATAAATATTTCTCAGTTGTAGAGGAGGCCCGTGCCCAGCAGTGGGACGTATTTGGGCTGATGATGATGATGATGATTTAAAAAGAAATAAGAAGAGTTGTTTTCAACTTATTCCAAATTTGAAAAATTAAACAGAGCAGGACTCTTTTTCCAAATTCAAAAAATGTTGAAAAACAGTCTAAACTTCGAATATAGAACGGGTGTTCGGGGCGCGGGCGTGTGGCTCGGCCGCGTGGGCAACATTAATAAAACAAAAGCCGCACAGGTATAATTCATCAGGCGATCGGGCCGGCCAGTGACGGGCTTGATTAAAATGAATGCCGCGCCGACGGCCGGCAGACGGCGACCGGCGGACTGCGTTTTTGCCCTGAATTAAACGCTTATTAGCACAGACCTTTGGGATACCAGATCCTTAGCCAACGCGATCACTATTTTTTCCTTTTAACGATTGTTATCTTGATATTTTTAGATTGATATATTGAATCGAAAAGTCCCATTTTAAAATAGGATTATAGTAGCCTATACATATACATACTACGGACATCCTAACATAAACAAATAAATATCTATCCCAATTTCTCATAATCACCAAAGCGGCTAAAACAGAAAACGTACATAAAAACACCTCGCCGAATGGCGGATGCAGTCGTCGTCGCGGCAATTAAATTATTCCGCGTCATCACACCTAACACAACGCGGGGTGAGCTGGAGTGCTCGGGCCCTCGTTGAGGCATGCTTCGAATCGCTTACAACCGCTAAAATAAAAATATAAGCAAAAATACGTGCGACGCGCGCTCGCCCGCCAGTCACGTACCGAAAATGTGTTTTAAATTTGGAACGTTTTTGAACTTCGAATATTTTTTCCTTCGTGCTATATTCTGTGCGGTATCCGGTAACTATCGATGTTTTTATCGATTGTGAATTTCTTGCGTTTTTAAATATTCATTTTTTCATTGGTAAAGCCAGTATCTTTCTTACTGAATTCTTGTACGGCGAAGTATAGGATTCACATTTATATTAGGTGAATACGGTAGTCCTTCAACCACATTATGTTGTGTAAGCTATGCAAGCTGATATAGATATCCTACCAATAAACCATTTTACGACCAATCTATTCAGCCTTTCTACAGGCTGGCTGGTGTCTAATTCCATTTGAAACGCGATTAAGGCTGTACTTTGTAAATGTACTTTTACAGATAAATACTACATACATACACACATAAACTCACGCCTATATTCCCCGAAGGGGTAGGCAGAGGTGCATTTCTGCACTCACATTTCGCCAAGTATGTATCAGTCCCACGTAATAGGTGGCGAGCCTATTGCCGTTTTTCTGGCACATTTCCAGACTCCGTGCTGTTACCGAGAATTTCCTAATGGAAAAACCCAATAACACTTTGCCCGACCCGGGAATCGAACCCAGGACCTCCAGATCGCACGGCACATACTTGTACCGCGAGACCACGAGGCAGTCTATAATAAATAATAAATATAATACTATTTGATTTATAATACTTCAAACATTCAGTTTAATTTATGAAAACGAGTTAGGAATGAATTTCGAAATGGCCATAATATAGTCTGTATTGAAATTATGCATTTTTCGCGTGTTCGAGTTGACAATACTTACCTACAAAGAGTTTCGTGACTGCACCGAGTGAATATTCGGAACTAACAAAGGTTGCAGAGCATATATTTACTAACAGCTATGTATATATCGAAAGTGGAGAGAAGTCACGTGTTAAAGCCTGTCCGCCGGCCGCGTTCATACGTGGTTGGACCGCACGCCGCGACGTGCTAGGGTTGCCACGCTTGTTTATAGCCAACATTTCACTTCACTATCTTTTTTATTTTATTTTACAAATTATAGTCCTTTTAAGATATGATTGCCTGTTACTTTATTTTAATCATCATCATCATCAGCCCATATACATAGACATACATATGTCCCACTGCTGGGCACGGGCCTCCTATACTAATGAGAGGGTTTAGGCCTTAGTCCACCACGCTGGCCTAGTGCGGGTTGGTTATTTTAATAACACGTTGTATTTTATCATTAATTTTCAAATGTATGAAGAATTCTTTGTAAATATGCTTGCCTGGTAGATACTTGATAGATGCGATTTAGTGAAAAATCTCAGTAAATGATTAGAAAAAATATTAAATTTTTAAATATTTTTCCTAATTTAAGTCTTAATAAACTAAGAAGAAAACAAATGCGAGTCTCGGTTTGCCAAAAAATCGTCTTGCTCTATTCACTAACAAATGAATGTAGTGCGAGCGTGACAAAACATGTTTTTAAGTAAATATACATTCAAGACTGTCTTCCTAGGGACTTCCTTCTTACTAGGGACGTGTTATGCCATGTTGCCACTAAGACGAATGCCAATTTTTTATTTCTTGATCAGCATGTATAAGTAAGGCCAACATACTATGGTGTAATGTGACATTATTAAACATCATATATAGAATTCAGAGCGAGTCGCGTGTGAAAGCTTGTCCGTTGGTCGCACGTACGGAACGCAGGGCTGCCACGCTCCATGTTCAACCCGAACTTGCACGAAATCCCAGCGAGCGTAGTTGAAAAATTGCAAGCTCTGTGTTAGGAATAATACGCGGCTTTGCCTTGCATTTTGAAAGTTATTGTTTGTTTTTTATTCATGCAATAATACATCAGCCAGTTGGATGAAAAATAAAAATGTGTATTTTTGATATCAGTTAAAATTACATCACGTGATCCATTGTCGCATTGGTGTCTCTGTAAAAATTGGCACGTGCAAGCTAAAAGTGTCGAGTTAGATTCCCAAGTCAGTGTTATTTGGCTTTTGTGCTTTTGTAATTCTTTTTAATCACTCAAATAATAACCACAAATTTAGCATTAACATTACCAGGAGTACAGAAAACGATATGATCATCGAATGATGATCTGAAATGTAGTCTTATGTCTGTATGAATATACAGACTGATTATTTTGAAGACTACATTTCAAATCCATTGTCACGTAAGCTAAGCCACCTAAAACCTATTTTTCCACACAGTAAATCAACGAATCGATGCGAACCTTACCAATTATAGCAGGCAACACTGTCTGCAAAGCTGTACGCAAGCCTTCATACAAAATGTATGAAAGTTATTCGGGATTTTTGTGATTCGTGCGTCGCGGCCCCGACCTGTACTCAGGTTTAGAGTTTTGGGCTTTTTTATTTAATATTGAAGGACTTTTTATCCAAGGATATCTTATACGCTGATCTGTTTGAAAGAGGCGGATTTTGTAGTAACGTTACAAGTTCGGTTATTATGTATTCATTTATTAACAATGTTTAATTGTGGTGTATTAAAATAGAGAAAGAAAAATAAGTCATTTTTAAGTGATAGAGAGAGACCTTTGGCCATATGCATACGTTCCACTGCTGGGCACGGTCCTCCTTTACAACTTAGAGGGTCTTGGTCCTCTACGCTGACCTATTGCGGGCTGTTGGACTACACACCTATGAAATTCCTAAGAACTTTTAGGTGTGCCGGTTTAATCACGCTGTTTTCCTTCACCGTTAAAGTACGTGATAATTTCTTTTGAATACACTATACATATAACTTCGAAAAGTCACAGGTGTGTGCCTGAGGTTTGAACTCGCGATCGCCGAGATTCTCGACCGCGTGCCTAAACCTGGAGGCCATCACGACTTTTTTACTTACATAATCATTTAGTTCAGACAGCCGGATTATAAAGTCCCGCTTGTATATACCCACGATAACTTTAATCAACTTATAAAATGTGTAGTGGCAGCCCTGCGCGGCATCGGCCTGTATAATTTACGAGGCGGCCCGCGCCAAACGCTCGTCGGGAGCGGCGCGGCTCGATTTATGGCGTCATTTTTACAATGGCCCCGCACACCATCGAAACACCACTGGGCCGCGTTTGTGCCCGCTGGGCCTTATTTCCACAACTATACACAACATATTTATTTACTAGCTGTGCCTGCTGTGGTTACTGTGTCTTGGTTGGTGTGATGTTGTATAACCTTCCTCGATAAGTTGATTATTCAATACAAAATTTTTCAATTCGAGCCAGTTTCTGACATAAGCGCGATCGAACAACGAAACTAACAAAAACTTTATAATTATATTATTAGTATAGTTTAGGACAACAAACAGCTTAAAACTGTGACAGGACAGGACTTAGAACAGGTAATAGAGGAGCGAGTTACTCTTGTCCATAATGCATAATTCGGCAGGAGTTATTTTTTTTTCGCAAATAGCTGCAGTATGACTTAATGAACGTAAAAACACAAAATATTTACAAATATGGAGGACGGAAGTGCCGCCATTTTGCGAAAAACCGTTTGGGCCTGTATCTCCGTAACCGTGCACTTGAAGCCCACAATTAAAAGGACTTTTATTATAGGTATTTAAATTTCCTATCTTTTTTGTTCAATATTTTTTTTGTATCACTTACCGTTCACGATTTATAAGATTAAAACTGTTTGTTTATATGTCAAATTGCGTCTTTTAAATAAATATATAGTACTTAGAGACTATTATTCGGATTTTTGTAAGGCAAGCTGGGCTTTTGTGGAAGTACCGCCACTGAAATACACATCTGCCTGCGCCCTCAGTGAAGCAGGCGTGAGTTTTTCTTTTCTAGTCAACGCACGCGGTGAGAATTCAACGTGTTTTATGCGCTGTCATGCCTCAAGGCTTTTGTATCGACCAACTGGTTGGGAGTCACCACCATGGTTTAAAAATGATGGGTTTTGGGTTCAATAAGATTTTTTAATGTTAAAATGGTAAATAATATATAATATACGTTATTTGGGTATAAGACAAAGATTTAAATTAGAAGGATATTGTGAAGTTTATAAAGTTTTTTTTGGCGTGTATGGATCAAAAATATTTCGAAATACTCATAACCTGGGAGAGGCCTATGTTCAGCAGTGGACTTCCTATGGCTGATGGATGGAATAACCTAAAATATATTCGTCTTCCAGACCATTCCAAACGCATTAATCCCGAACACCAGTTCAGTCCAAGTCTGGCCATTATTAAGGCCTAATTCTAGCTGCGATTTTAGGTCAGTGTACTGTTTAAATTGCCCCCCAACGCGACTAATGACTGCATCCGCGTGATAACTGGCTTGGTCACGCCGCGGCGCATGAGGGGGGGGGGAGTAGGCAAAGCATGTATTTAAAGATGTAGTTTGTGACGCTAAGTGTCACTGAGTATCTTCGTAATTAGATGACATTTTTAGAAGAAAACTGCCTCGTGGACTCGTGACATATAGTATCTATGTCGAGCGACCTAGAGGTCCTTGATTCCTGGGGCGGGCAAAGTGTTATTGAGGTTTTCTATTAGGAAATTCAAGTAGCAGCTCGGAGTCTGGAAATGTGCCCGAAAAACGGCATTAGTCTCGCCTATTACGTAGGTATGAAACAGAACTGGCGAAAAGTGGTTACAGAAATGTCTGTCATAAGTCTGCCTACATTTTCGGGAAATATTTTTATTTATTTAGGTAGGTATATAAAAAGACAATAACAATTTGTACATTGGTATTCAGTGTAACATAAACCACATTAGGTTAGGTTGCGTGAGGATATTATGTATTTAATTATTATTAAAAGAAACTTACAGATTCTCTCAATGTTTTGCCATTTTAAACTCCAGTACCTACCTAAATATGAGTTTTATTTGTTTTACGAGAAAGCCTTTTCAGATTTTCATTTAAGCTGGATCAAGGATTTGGGAGGTTAAAAGGCGATAGTTTGTTTATTTATAATTATCCCTTTTATAGTGTGAAAAGGGTTCTATAAGTCTATCGAAAACGTTTTCTATAACTAAAGCTCTTTTGGAAATCAACAGGGTAAAGGACTTATTTTATTTACTGTTTTTATGGATATTTTATTTAGGTTTTTATTAGGTTTAGAGATCTTTTTCATAATAAATTGTGTGTGCTGTAACGTAAAAATCACCAATTTATTCATTTGTTAGTTGTTACAAAAAATATAGTACTCAACAACATTACAGAATAAGATGTAAGTATACTTGGAGGTAGTCGTAATTTGATTTTGTTTGTTTGTCACACATTCACGCGGAAATCGCTGAACCAAGATCGATGTGTTTTAGCACCGGGGTAGCTGCGACCTAGGAAATTTCACTTCTTTTTTAACATCAATTACCGATATCTTTGACTTAAAAACTGCTGCGGGCACAGCCCAGTACTTCTCTACTCTACCAGTCCAGCTTAATGTACTAAGACTCCCTCAACCAGTTAAGAAGGCCCGGGCCTTGCACTCGGGCCGATATACTTAGTATAAAATCCGTAATATCAAAAGGTCCCGCGTAATTCCCGCCACCTGGCAATACTGTGGCGGCGGCGCGGCGAGGTGGCGGCGGGGGCGGAGGGGGGCGAACATGCGGACGGGGGCGGAGGGAGCGGAGGGGGCGGTGGCGGGTAATTGGTTCGCGCCGCCCGAGGCGAGCCCGTAGTATCGCGCTTTAGCGACGGCGCCCTCCGGTGTCGGCCGCGCATTGGACATCTGTGGAGTAGTGTTCATACTTTATTTTATTTTTTATTTTGTGTGGGATGATTTTGCTGTTGTTGGATGTTGGAGTACCTTTTACCAACCGAAATTTTATGCCGGCTCATTGGTTATAGGCAGCTCATAGGTAGCTTTTTTCCATTTCAACATTAGAAATTCTTCGTTGTGTCATTAGACGTGTGTCGTTCGCGATAAGACAATGTACGACAATGTGTAAGAATATCCATTTTTGACAGATAATTGCAATAATACAGTCTTTTCGAACCGGGCTACAAAACATCAGAAATTTCTAGCTGTTTAACTTAGATATAGGAATAGGTATTTACTCCCATGGTTCAATAACCAAGCCGATTAATGTTGAATCCAACCAATTATCTTTTACGCAGCATAAAATAGCCCGTGTCATGGAGCCTTAAATACAGTTCAAAGGTCTGGCAACGAATCATTGTGTTTTCCCATAGGAAATTATCATTATCATTATCTGAGAATGCGGTCCAAAAAAAATCTCACCCTTATAGATATACCTTAACCCCAATAAGATACATACATGAGTATACATAAATATATAGTGACGTCACATTCCAATATAAACAATATAAAAAAAACGGGTGGCACTCCGGGAGTGCCGGCAGAAGTGATAACTTCAAAATTAACGTTGTGCATTTTTGAATGGTTAGGGAATAATTTCGCACGAATTGCTTTATTTATCAGTATAAAAGTACTATCATTTACGTGGTAAAATACAATATTTATTGCGCTATTGTACACAAACATGACAATTTATATTACGTAATGCGTCTTACGCATTTTCGATCAGGGTCACGTGATCTGACGGGAGTTCAACATTTTTTACCCATTCCAAAAAAAAGTACAAAGCGCCGCTAAAGAAGTTTTCACTTCAATATATATGTATGTGTCGACTCCACACCTTTAGCGGGTGTTTGTCATGGCGGCGCGGAGTTATAGCTATGTCACACGGCCACCGGCGCGCCACTTTATACATCCGACGCGGCCGCCACCGGCGCTGTGCACACACACACACACTCACACACACACACACACACATACACACACACATACGCAGGGCTGGCACTTAGGAAATTATTGTAGTACCAATTTTAACACAATGTGTGCAGTCAGGAACTGTTGTGGTATCAGGTGATGGGAGATGGGAGTCTCAATTGATGCTCTGTTTGGAATCCGGCCTTTTCATCAGGTGTTGTCACTTTATTGTGTTAAATAAGGTTGAGATAATATTTATTTTAAGTGTGACATATTTTATTTAAAATCTCATAGGTTTATTAAAAAATGTTAAAGAGTCTTCGAAACCGACGTGCATACTTGAAGAGGATAATGTCAGTTGAGGAAACGAAAGGAGTGTGCTTGGGCCGTGGCATTTGGCGCTCTATATTATCTGCCTACCCCAACGGGAAACAAGCGTGAGTTTATGTATGTACATTGTACATAGTATGTTATTGTATATATAAAAATTCGGTTTAATTCGGGTAGACTCGTCGAATTATTCTCTAATCACTAGAAGTCACTAGAATTTGATTATTACTTGAACTCCCCGAAAGACTGTTCTAGAGAAGACTATTCCTGATTGAAGTCTATTTTATGTCAAGTAACTTGATAAATAAGATAGAGAGGACTGTTCTTTATCAGTTTATATACGTCTGGCCTGTTCTAGAGCTCAAAGGGTATTAAAACTCAGGCCTTAATAAAGGAAAAAATAACCAAGCCTGGTTGTAGACTACTTCTAGACCCTTTATGACTTTCCTCTATCGTAACATCGGTGAAGGAAAACATCGTGAAACCTACACACATAATATTTTTCCACCTCTTAGGTATGTATATACTCCACCAATGTACTAGGCTATCATGATCGAATAAGGGGTAACCCTTCTTATTAGTAGTCAGGCTCGTACCCAGCAGTGGGATGGATATAACCTCGTGCGACGTGGCATCCCTAAGTGAAGCGCAGGTACGCGGGCGTATAAAATATTTGAAAAAATACTTCAACACTTGTTGGATGTAATAGATTGAAGTTGGCTCCGCGGGGATCGTGTGTTTAATACTAAACTTTTACTATTGTTATGATGCTTCTAGATTTGACTAGTAATATAATCATGATCATCAGCCCATATACGTCCACTGCTGGGCACGGGCCTCCTCTACAACTGAGAGGGTTTAGGCCGTAGTCCACCACGCTGGCCTAGTGCGAGTTGGCGGACTACACCTAAGAAATTCCTAACAAACACACAAAGTCACACAAAGATTTGTCTTCGGCCTCTCTTTTCACAAGCTGGTGTCTAGCCAAATGCGTCGCGGAGCTGTCAAGTTAGTTGCATATTAGTCTGTGCACCATAAAACAATATATTTTCATACCTTCTATAAATAAAACACATTAAAATTATACCGCAACATATAATTCTCGTGATTAGCATGCAAAACAAAACGGGACACGGAAAAGCGGGATTCTAAATTGGGACAAATCCCACGCCTAATCCCGGGATTAACTTTCGCATCTCTAATTGCGTGGGTGTTTAGCGAAAAACGCATTACACCACCTTTGTGTTTCGTGTTTTTGGGGTAACATAATTTTTTTTGCCCTTTTTAACTGTGGACGCTACATTGCTGTGACTGATTAACAGTTTAAGGGGGTCATATTATTCATAATCTCACAATGTATTGAAAATAGTAAAGGTTGATCACAGATTATACATACATAAATACACTTCACGGACGCAGAACATCTTCCGTGGCGCCGTTTATTGTATACCAGAGCGCTATTCTAGAGGCTGCAAGTTCGATCTTTCAGTTTCACATAATTCTGACAACCAAATCAATAGACTTCTATCTTAATATTTTTATTTAATTTTTACAATGAATTTTATTAAAATAATATGACATTGGCTGTATAAGCTGATCTCCTTTACCCATAAAAAAAACAACTAAGCGCCAAAAGTTCTGTGCGTATATTTATTGAGTGTCGATTGGTCGCAGGATGGTCGCCCCGCGCCGTGTCCCCCAGAGGGGTCGGGTTCCCGCCGCGAGGCGCATGAAATACGACGCTCCCAGGGAGCGATGCCTTGGATACTGGGATGGCTTTAAGTCGATGGTTTAGTAGTTGACTGCCTTGTGGATGCGTACAATTCGCCAATATGGTCGATATTTGTAGAAGACACTATCACTCGCAGGTCGATTAAATGCTGTCAGTAAAAAAAAAATTTATACATACAACTCGTCTTAAGTATGTAATCGATACCTCGTTAAACTTATAATTAGGTAGTAACTAGTAACTCGCGTCAAAAAGCATTGATGTTCCTTTTTTAAATAAGCAAAATGCTGCAACAAAACTTCCCTTTTTTTTTTCTTTTTCTTTTTTTAATACTGGCACGGCAAAGTGACCCCATTGCACCTGATGGTAAGCGTAATGGAGTCCATAAAAAAGTGCCGACTAGCGAGAGATGATGATCTCCCGTTGGACGACACTATCATGCCGGCCGAATACCTCTTCACCATTCTTGTGAAGAAGTATGGGGGACTAATGCCATGGTGATCAAAGGACCGACCGCGACAAACCGACCAAAAAATGCCGGCACGGTCATCCTTTCACCATGATTGAAGCCCCCCCGAAAACCGGATATACACTAATATCCTACCACCAGCAAATATCTTTTTTTTAATACTGGCACAAAAACTGTATCGACATCGATAAGTGACGGTGGCGCGGCGTGCCCTCGCATGCAATCAGTCGAGGCGAGCCGCGGCGACGCCACTCAGCGCTCCTCGTAAACGTTATCGGCTACATCGTAAAAATGCTACGTTAAATGGCGCGCGCTCGCCGCCCGTCGGCCCCGCAGCCGGCCTGTCCGATTCTAAATTTGAATTTTTTGCCCGCCAACGCGATCGGAAATCGAAAATGCGAATTTCAAAAAATGAACGCTAATGGTTTACTGTTTTAGGGCATGTATGTGTAAAGGAAATTGATTCATACAGCCTGAATGTTTATCAGATCGTTTTCATTTAAATATTGTTTTTAATCAATGAGATCTAAACTACTATGTTTTATATTTATTGTTTTGAGACACGTTAAGAAATTATTAAAGCGGATTGAAATAAAGAGAACGGTAGCCATTTTGTTGAGGGCGATTTCCCCGCGCCAGAGTACATTAGAAGAACCGCGAAAACATTCCAGGCATGCCTTTCCTTCGGTGGCAAATGTTAAATGTGTTAGTTTTGTTAGAACGGCTTCCATTACCGGTGCCTTGGGCGCGATAACTTTTTAGCTACAGGAAAAAAGTATTGTTTTCATTACGTTTCCTTGTTTAAAACTTACTTGGGAATCGAAACTGGAGTATCTTTACCTCATCAGTTGCCAACAAGACAGTCTGCTATACCCTGAGTAAAACCGCATACAGATATACAGAATATTAAATCATGAAAAACTGAATTCTGACCTAAATATCGTTCTGAAACGTAAAATGTCCCTTGAGTCCCCGGCGTGGGGTGAAGTGTCGAGTTACTGCCCCGACAGTCACACCCCAATTAGACCCGTGATGGAATACCCCAAAGTTTTGGTAGCGGAGCCCTAACGTACCAGGAAACTATGACTTTCTAGATAGTGTTATGTTCATTTCACGTTATTTGTTTTAGAATTCGTGATCATAGGATCGATTACGGATTTCGAAACAAGATCCTTTTGAAAATTTGAAGGTAGGTGTATTTTTTTCTTTTTTTATGACAATGTGTTTGTAATCACCGCAGCTATTACCTGCCTTAGTTTCCGATCACGGTCTGAATACACCTGTATATCATGTTCAGGAATGTAGGTACATAGACTACCTTTACAATGTACTGTTCCAAAACTCGCAGTTCATGACTGGATGTGACAGAGGGCGTGGTGTTAAAGCATTGTGGAGCGCTTGACTTATTACTTAAATGGGCGCGGTTGGTGCGGAGCTTTTCACTTGTATAATGTATAAGTACGTATGGTTAAAGTAAACTAACACTTTAACGCCTGAATTCCCGAAGGGGTAGGCAGAGGTGATTTTATGCGCCGATTTTTCGCGATTTTATAAATAATTATCATCATCATCATCAGCCCATATACGCCCACTACTGGGCACGGATCTCCACTACAATTGAGAGAGTTTAAGTCTTAGTCCACCACGCTGGCCTAGGGCGGGTTGGCGGACTACACACTTAAGAAATTCTTAAGAACTTTTCGGCGTGCAGGTTTCCTCACGATGTTTTCCTTCACCTTTAAAGTATTGTATGTACCTATTCATTGTGAATACACACATAACTTCGAAAAGTCGTACCTGGGGTTTGAGCCCGCGACCGTCTATATTCTCGACCGCGTGCTCAAACCTCGAGCCCAAAAGCGTTACATCATTACATGTTAATAGTGTAAAGCCTAGTTTATAATTGTTTATTGTTGGGTCAGAATATTCTCATTTACATATCGATTTGCTTTTGTTTAATATAGATTCAAAGCTTAAAGATTCAGAATTTTGTAAGGCAAGCTGGGCTTTTGGGCTTCTTTGGAAGTACCACCACTGATATATCTATGCATAACATAGATCTATCATGTACTGCCTACCCTACTGGTAACAAGTGTCGCCTGGGTCCCGCTCGACGTGCCGTATCCCCTTGTAATTTCATTTTCGTCCCGATACCGCGCGCTAACGGATGTAATGAGTGGGTATTGTTGGCCCCTTTTTATTTGTTAGTTAGGGTCGGGATTGCTTTGGGCTTTTCGTGGTTTTGTAGCCGATCCAGCCACTTTATCTACGGTTTTTTAGGTGATGAATCGTGTGTGGTATAAAGGCAATTTAGAGTTCGAATTAGGCACTGATTTTATAAATTGTGTATTATTATTTACAATTTTACTTACTTTCTTATTTAAATGACAAAATAATATATCCTTATTAACTACTCAATTATTAGGCCGCGCGCACTTTGGACACGTTTTCGTGTCGTACGGCATACGTACCATTGTGGTCGTACGAATTGAGTGCGCACACTCTATACGTTTTTATAAGTCAAATGAGCAGTGTCAGGTTAATTAATTTTTCTACGTCCATTTCTTATGTCAAAACGTACGAATGTTTTGTAAAATCCCAACGAGTTCGGATTGTTTTCGGACGTCTGAACTACACGTACGTATACGCACGACTTACTCGCACCCAGTCTGCGCGCTCCCATAATACTTGGAATGTCGGGATCGTTCGTACGTGTGCGCACGAGTAAAATTCGTACGAAAACGTGTCCAAAGTGCGCGCGGCCTTACTATGCCACTATCAGACCGACAAAATTGTGCTAAATGTTAATAATCGCAATTGTTTTTCACGGTACAACACTCCGTATGACATATTTAACGTAGTCATTACCTAGTACGATTTCGTGGCATGTCAAACCTAAGGATTTTTTCCCAACGAACTCGTAAGTGAGCAGGCTTCTTCACGATGTTTTTCCTCACCATTTAATACCATAACTCTTTATCTTAAAGCACAGTTGAGGCTATATCTCCAAGGAACTTTGCCTTACCTGCGATGCAGACAATCCAGCTACCAATAAAAGTGACTTGAAATCGCAATGGGATTAAATGTCTTTCAGCTAATGAAATAACGTACGAATGCTGCTTATATTTTGTACAGAAATAGTATATTTTAGGTGTAGATTTTAAAATAACATATATTGGTACTCCAGAATGCCTGAAGGGGTAGGCAGAGGTACAATTCTGCACCCATATTTTATAAATTGAGTTTTAAGTAGCATGTAATTGTGAGCAGGTAAATTTTCGGAGACATTTCCAGACTCCGTCTTGGTACTGAGAATTTCTAGTAGAAAAACCCAATAACACTTTGAGCCGAGTATCAAAAGGAAGACCTTTACTTGGCATACTCTTGTACCGCGAGATTGGGAAAGAGACAGTCAAGGTATTAGTTTTTATCATCATCAGCCCATATACGTACGTCCCTCAGCTGGGCACGGGCCTCCTCTACAACTGAGAAGGTTAGGTATTAGTCCACCACGCTGGCCTAGTACGGGTTGACCATTTTATACCATTATCATTATATCTAAAAACTTTGGATTTTATATGAAGCTATAGATGTAGGAAATACGCCAATTTGTGCAGTGTTTATTTATTTACATATAAATACATAAGTATGGTACATCGTCCGCGGCAAAGAGCAGATATCTGGCCATTCTTTCCCGAGGTCGGGATAAGCCTCAGGCCGGGATTGCGGGTTCCCGGCTCGCGGGATTGCGGCCGATCGGTCGCCTAGGGCCGCCACTTGATCTAAAATATTCTCGCGTTTATGAATGCTTGGTACTTTTTTCCGTATACACTAAATACGTATTATAAAGACAAATGGTTTGTTTGTACTTTTGTTTGTAAAGAATAAAATCAATAACTGCTCTAACGATTTGGATGATTTTTGGTTTCGGATAGTTGAGATATTGGGAAAGGGTCTACGATACTTATTTTGGAAATTGCGCTCGGGTAAAGTAGGCCTAACCGATACTTTTTTATATAACAGTAACATATTATGTAAAAAAGATGACACGAGAGGTTATTACCTATAAACAATTACAAAATCGGTCACTTATTGTCACCTAGCGATTCGTAACAAAGATTTTAAGGGTTTATTTTACGCGAAAATCTTAGATAATCTAATAAATATTCGAAAGGAAACTTTATTTTTCAATGTTAAAAACAATTCTTATTCATTATTTCAACTTAGTTTTACTTTTAACTACACATATTCTTTTCGACATCAAAATACGCCAACTAAAGTCAAAGTGCCCGTATATATTTTTATCTTGGTAGAGGCATCCCCTACAGATCCCGTGGGCTGGGAGTTATCAAGTTATCAATTTAGCGCGGACGGACGGCCGGCCGACCCGCCGTATGCTATCGCCTCTATATACTCGTATTATACCTGCTGGGAACGCCTCGGCATACACACTGTGGGATCAAGTTTGTTGTTTTAAAATTTGTATATTGGCTCGTTTTATATAACCAACTCTTCGTTTAGATATTGACTTGTGTTTATAAACAGGGCATTATTTTATTGACCTAATGCGAATGTGACGTGCCATTAATTAATATGTTTGCCGGTTTTCAATTACTTATTTAATAATTATCGCATTCATATTAAGAAAAAACCGGTATCTTAGGAGTTAAATCATAGTTATTACTTGTCTCTTTCTCATAAGGATAGCAAATTCGGATATTGAGCATGTAACAGATTAAAAATAATATTTGAACCGTTCTGAAAAAATCAGTCATTAGAAACTCATTCTAGACATATCCCATTTAAAAGTAAAATAAAATTTGGTCCTTAAAATATTGCTAACATCTTTCTCAACTAGGTATATCAATCATGTCTTATTTTGCTATGTTGAGTGAAATAAATATGATCTTTGTAACATTTTATTAAGAACTGTGTGTATTTAATGTAATAATGAAATTGTATGGTAATTTGAAATTTGAATATAGTTAGTACCAAGTACTAGGCGAACATAAATGCGTTAGTATATACAATCTATCGTGATCTCCGCGTCCGCTTGTCATCGTGTCGTGTCGCCGTCTCCCTCCTAATCCACTTTTAATTTTGATTAATGCGCCCCGCGTCCACCCGCGTCTGAACCTCGGGCAACGCGTCCCAAATATCATATTTAATTTTTACCTACTTTGTAATGCGAACGCGTTTTGATTTTTGCCTCCTAAGATTACCTACAGATTATCCTGGGAAGAAATTGTCTCAATTTTGGTAATTTCTCATCCAGGTTGATTTCCGTCAACACAACGAAAATTGGTGATTTATTTATTCGCATGTTGGTACTACATATTATACATATTACATATGTATATTATATTATAGTATATTTATACTATGTGAAAAAGTATATTTTGTAATAGGATCGCATAACTACGAAAGAGGTGTATACTATTACTATGTATTGTAGAGTTATGAGTAGGGGAGAGTCCCACAGTACCGAACACCTAAGCCTGGGTGACAGTAAAAAAAAAACGAATTTGGTTTTTAACATTTTAATCAATTTACTGAGCGCATAACAATCATAGACATTCATATAAATCAACAGAACAAAGAAAAATAACTAAAATAAATGTTTTAACTTGGGTTCTACATTGGTAATTATTTTTGGTAAATTCTATTGTGGCACCTAGTACCGAACATTGATATTAACTGGCACATATGGCCATCGGACAGATGCCGGCACACTTGAAGACTTGCTACCTTCTTAAAGGCATCTGATACAAGTCCTGCAATATCAAAGTCGGTAATTCAGGAGCTCAGCTCATTAGCTCTCATCCACATTCCGTGCATTATAGACATTTTAAAAGGCTTCATAAATGATTTGTCCAAAGGCTGGAGCTTGTGTGTCGTGTGCGGTGGCGAGCTTATAAGGTGAATATTGTTATCTCTGCACCAGTTTATTACATCCAAAGTCTTGTGGCTGCCATCAAGCAAAAGCAAAATTGGCGACACCATCGAGGGTCGAGCAAACTTAGTAAAATGATGCAACCATTTTATAAAAAAAACTCGTTGTGCATCCAACCTTTAGGTTGGGCTACAGCTTCACTATCTGGGAGAGAATTTATCATTAACCTCTAGTGCATTCTCTGGCGGGGAAAACGAAAAAAGGAAGTATAAAATAGCCTGTAGCACTCATGCAACTCATGCAAAATAAGATCGTAACATTTTTTCCCCTATCAGCTGAAGTAAGCTTCCCAACTTGACGAATGCTTTTTTTTGTCATCACCTTTCCATGCTTTTGTACACTTGTAACGCCTGTTGATTTTTTCCATAGTTAAAGATGTATTTGTTCCTGAATGAATTCAATACATTTATAACATGCATCGTATTAAATAACAGTGTAATCCCTAAAACATTTTCGTTCGGTCATAAGGGCAAAAATACTGTTCGGTACTAGGGACTCACTGGAGAGAATTAATAATCATATAAAACAAAAATAATAAGTTTAATTTAAATTTTAGATACCAAAACGCGAAAAGTACTTACCGACGATAATTAAGACTCGTATCAAAATGGTTCAACTCTTATATTCAATCTACAACTAATAGGTGAAGTTTGTAGGTGACGACAGTTTCCCGCATAAAATGCACAATGACCGTTCTTGCTCACGTTGCGTGCGCCACAGGCTGCTCCCGCGCCACCCGCAGCCTATCTAGCTTTGTCTCTTTCCGTTGCACGGCAAAATATCGTCCTTATTCATTTATTAGTTATGGTTACAGCTTTCGTTCGGTACTACCTGCCGTTCGGCGCTAGGGGACTTCCCCCTATAGTTTGTTAGTTTGTAAATGCGCGAATTAATTTAATTTTCTTTTTTTTTCAGGTAAGAGAAAGAGTCAACTTGCGAATGCGATAAGGTAAATAACAAACTACTAAGTGTTTTTATCAGTGCCCTTTGTGTAAATTTTGCTTTTTAACTGGACAGTGATAATAATGTGAGATCAGAGAAGTTTTTATGATAATTCGTTCTTTACTTGTAAGAAATATAATCTAAGGCATTCAGTAACAAGCCATAGCCATTTTGATTTGAAGTGAAAGTCATAGTAATTGAACTCACGCGTCCTTCCTTGACGCCAATAAAAAATGTCACGCTAAAATCTAAACAATATTTTTTTATTGTAATAGAACTGCAGAAGAGCAACGACATATCAAAACCTACTAAGCATGCATAACTGTGTAGCGTTAGTAAGTTAGCATCGGACGGGCCGGGGCGAGGTCGGGGCGCGGGCGGGGCGGACGCGGCGCGGCATCCGGCCGCGTTTCCTCGCGGAAATAGGGCCCGTTCCGTCCCGCGCGCGCGCTCTAATGGCGCGTGCTTCTCTAATGTCATGCCGCCCTGGTAGCGGTAGCTCGTTAGCTGGCGCTCTTTGAATTTTTTTACTAAGTTTTTTCGGTTTTCGCTTGTTTCATGTAAAAAACACACGAGTTTGTTAACTCGTTCTCGGTATATAAACTTCATTATAGAAGTGTGGAAAATTTTCTATTCTATTTTCTATTCTTATTTTATAAATAAATATACTTAATTAGACCGCACTGAGGTGAAAACGTAACAAAATGTAAATGTAACACCTAGCTGGTCCCTCCCTAGTTAGCTTCAAATTTTTGCCGGCTTACTGAACTGGCTATCTTCGTGAACAATCATTATTGAGAGTTGAGACTGAAATATACATAACTTAGGAACTATCGATACTTCGCGATAATATTAGAGTATTCTTCAATAATAACCGCGTCGTCTGTAGCTATATTTATTACCTAATTATATAGTGCCACTTTATATTGCTCCGGTAGTATAAATATAAGGTTAATCCACCGGTAAATCTTGTCTCCGTTGTTTCCATATGTATCATTTGATATGCCTATGTATATATATTGTGAAGGGTCTGTTCTCTACTTTGAAAGTATCCCTTAGTCCCCCAATACTTTGGCCTAGTAATGGTTACCAGTCAAACTGACTGTTAACCTAAGTTTAAATAAAGTTCTCGCATTTACATCAAATAGCCTAACGCACCTACAGCACTTTTATATAAAAAACTGTCTTCCGGGCATTTATACCCCAACGTCTCGTCACTTCAAGTGACGGGTTAAGTCTGCGGGTTGAGAACGCATGTGTCCCCGGCACTGCTGCCGAGTGAATAGTTATCGGGTACAAAAAGCCCGGTACGTATAGCGTGTGTGAACCGCGCCCGGGCCGCGCCTCGCGCCTGTCGAGCCACGTTGACGGCTGAACGCTACTCCACCCGTTTTGATACTTGATGTTATTTATTGGTAATTTTTTTAGTTATTTGAGTAGGTTCGGATTTTTTTGTGAGGATTGTAAGGATGGTTCATGGGTTACGTTTTAGTAAGCTTCCTATGGCTTAATAGGTATTTTCTAATTATACTTATATTTCACTGACTCGTGGTCTCGCGGTACATGTATGTGCCGTGCGTCTAGAGGTCCTGGGTTCGATTCCCGGGTCAGGCAAAGTGTTATTGGGTTTTTCCATTAGGAAATTCTCAATAGCAGCACGGAGTCCGGAAATTTACCCGAAAAACGGCAATAGGCTCGCCCCCTATTACGTGGGACTGATACATACCTGGCGAAATGTGGGTGTAGAAATGCACATCTGCCTACCCCATCAGGGAATACAGGCGTGAGTTTATGTATGTATGTTCTTATATATATTTCACAGTCCCAATGGGCTGAATACAAATATAAAATTCTGCTGTAAAATATCAGTATGGATGATAATTAATTATATCTTTTTTGGAGGACATTTTTTAAGATACTGTTTTGTTTATTTATCACTGAATTATAATTAGAGTTATTGTTTAATTTTTATTAT
The DNA here is from genome assembly GCA_907164795.1 of Hemaris fuciformis. Classification (NCBI taxonomy): domain Eukaryota; kingdom Metazoa; phylum Arthropoda; class Insecta; order Lepidoptera; family Sphingidae; genus Hemaris; species Hemaris fuciformis. The sequence continues at coordinate 3,476,359 of OU015455.1, read as the reverse complement.
CGTTTTTAACGTGACACAAACGACAATATAATAACATATACCCTTTTATACAGACATAAAGTACATTAGCTACTAATTCTAACACTTAGTACTGAACTAAATAAATAAGCCTTTATTGCTGTTTTAAATTTACAAACTAAGTATATGTTTAATATCATAGACGATCAGTTACATCCACAGCTTGTCCTTCGACATAGGCCTCCTCTAGAGTTTTCCATGTATCTCTATCTCTAGCCATTCTCATCCACTCTGGGCCAGCCACTATTTTAAGGTCATCTTCCCAACGTTTAATTTGTCTTCCTCTACTTCTTTTCCCTTCTCTGGGGTACCGAACTATTACGGAATAAATACCAATCGTATACAAGACCAAGCCCATTAATTCGTGGTTCGAAGTGGCAGGGGACCCGCTACGTCCGCCCACGCGGCTGTCACCCTCATTACATCATCGCGTGAGGATACGCTAACGTCGGCTAATTTGACGCACGCTTGTCGCTCGCAATGCGGGTACCGAGCGGTAAATGGTTTACCTCGCTTACTGATATTTTACCATCCGTATTGTTTATTGAACGTTAAGGTAAAGATTTGACGATGGATCATAGTACATTTAAGTAAATCTGACTACCTCGTGGTCTCGCGGCTCAAGTACATATGTGCCGTGCGGTCTGGACGTCTTAAAATAAAAAAAAAGTAGTGTTGTTGGGTTTTACTTTTAGGAAATTCTCAGTAGCAGCACGGTGTCTAGAAATATGCCAGCAAAACGGCATATCCGGTCGTGGGGGAATACAGGCATGAGGTTGTAATTACTGATAAACTAACAGTGTGGTTTATCTTTGATGGAGCGTAATTTCAAAGAAATAAGTAGCCTATATTCTTGTCCAAGGTTCCATCTATCTTCACACTTAAAATCATCCAAATCGGTCCAGCAGTTTAAACGTGATTCCGTAACAAAAAATCACAATATTTTTACTTCATACACGTGATTTTATACTGAATTAAATTTGATGACTCTAATAACTTTTAGCGCACAAACAGGTATTCCGACCAGGTCTAGACTCAAAACGGTATTGTCAATGATTTAGCAAACTTCAAACCACACTCGACACACATAAATATATGCACATCATATATGTACATATGTCAGGCCGGTCGCGTTGCGTCACTACACCACACCATATACTGTACTCATCCGTAGCTTCTGTTCTACCATTTCCAACCTTATGCCATTGGATTGAGGTTCGAAATTGAAATGTACACGTTGAAATTGATAGGTGCTGGTGCCGACGAGGCCGAGAGACAGATAAATATCGCTTTATACTCATCGCCCACTTTGAAGCGACGCAGTCCGTAATTTTCTTGCTCGCACTTCCATTCGTGTAGTGTCATTTTGTATCTTGATGATCGTCATGAAAAGGAGTTCCTTACGCATGGAGGTATGGAGTTTAGAATGATTGGTCTAAAAGTTAAAGGTTTTTGCTGTCCGATCTAAAAAAAAGCCGATCATCATCATCATCAGTCCATATACGTCCCACTGCTGGGCACGGGCCTCCTCTACAACTGAGAGGGTTTAGGCCTTAGTCCACCACGCTGGCCTATTGCGGGTTGGCGGACTACACACCTAAGAAATTCCTACGAACTTTTAGGTGTGCAGGTTTCATCACGATGTTTTCCTTCACCGTTAAAGCAAGTGATAATTCTTTGTGAATACACACATAACTTCGAAAAGTCAGAGGTGTGTGCCTGGGGTTTGAACCTGCGACCGTCGAAATTCTCGACCACGCGCCTAAACCTCGAGGCCATCACTGCTTCAAAAAAAGCCGAAATCTTCATAAAAAAAACTCAAAATTTTTGCTCCATCAAATATTTTTAGTTTGTCATTAAGCTGCATTTTTGAATGTTTAGGTAGGCGGTTCCATTAGAAACTACTGCGTGCAAACTGGATTTGTAGAAGACTCGAAAAGGTTACTGGACGTCACATATGGGCTTCCAACATGTTAAAAATTAAATTTGACGTCATTGCAACCGCGGGGTAAAGCCGCTATACCTACGTACAACGTGTATTTATTTATAACACTTTTTTGTATAAGTGTTATTGGGTTTTTTCCATTAGGAAATTCTCAGTAGCAGCACGGAATCTGGAAATGTGACCGAAAAACGGCAATAGGCTTCTTTCTGAAATACAGGTTCGTCCTAGTTTAGCTCCAGTTGTCACCTATGTACCTCACGCATTGGTTACTCTAATTTTTCTAGGATTAAGCATTTCATTTGTATGTTATTACAATTGTAACCTTAGTAAGTGAATAAATAAATGAATAGGCTCGCCCCCTATTACGTGGGACTGATACATACCTGGCGAAATGTGGGTGTAGAAATGCACCTCTACCTACCTACTCCATCAGGGTATACAGGCGTGAGTTTATGTACTTTTTTTGTATAAAAAATGTATATAACTAAAAAAGGGTACTAATGGCGGCCTTTTCATCACACATAGTGATCTTTTCATGGCAGCCATACAACCATACCATACAAGACAATAACAACTAAGTACATACCACACAGACTTGATCTTAGGGGTCAGAACTATGTATGTGACTGTTGGGGTGTATTTATCATTCTAGTCATCATCAGCCCATATACGTCCCACTGCTGGGCACGGGCCACCTCTACAGTTGAGAGGGTTTAGGCCTTAGTCCATTCTAGTCATCACATTATTACCACTGCCTGAAACTAAGAGTTACTCAATTATTTTGGACCACATTCATAATAATAAAAAATAAATAAATACACCCAACAGTCACATACATAGTTCTGATCCCACACTTCGATATCTAGTGTCGTGGATATCAGAAACTCCGAGAGACTTTTCGTTCTCACAAACACCCAGACCAGAAACAAATATTTGTGGGTTATAACGCACACAATAGTAGATTTCTTTTACACACGACTGCATATCGATGTTTTTATTCAACCGCAAAAAACCGCCACCAGCGCACAACAGGTGACAATACATGACACTTGGAGCGTGGGCCTGTGTTTAATTATTCAGCGATCGGTTATATATAGACAGTCGGTACGCTCTGCACTAATTTCATTCCAACTCTGGATATTTATTTGTATATCGGCTTAGTTTATGAAGTAGGAAATGGTTTTTGAAAGAATTTGATTTTTCAACAAAAAATCATAGTAGGTAAGTGTAGATAAGTAGGACGAGACATATGAGAAATACTACAATAATAACACGTGCCTCGTGGTCTCGCGGTACAAGTATGTGCCGTGCGATCTAGAGGTCCTGGGTTCGATTCCCGGGTCGGGCAAAGTGTTATTGGGTTTATCCATTAGGAAATTCTCGGTAACAGCACGGAGTCTGGAAATGTGCCCGAAAAACGGCAATAGGCTCGCCCCCTATTACGTGGGACTGATACATACTTGGCGAAATGTGGGTGCAGAAATGCACCTCTGCCTACCCCTTCGGGGAATACAGGCGTGAGTTTATGTATGTATGTATGATAACACAAGGAAAAACTATTAAACCAAATTATTAAGTATTTTTATGTAATTCTGAAGATACAAAGTATTTGATACTATTTATTACAAATAAAATGGCACAATCTTATATCTCGAGGCCATCACTGCTTCGTGAGGAAACCTGCACACGTAAAAGTTTTTAGGAATTTCTTAGGTGTGTAGTCCGCCAACCCGCACTAGGCCAGCGTGGTGGACTAAGGCCTAAACCCTCTCAGTTGTAAAGAAGGCCCGTGCCCAGCAGTGTCACGTGTTTGGGCTGATGATAATTCTTATATTGTTATTTTTAAAGTTGCAAACAAAATAGCACTGTTTATATCGTTTAAAGTTATCGGAAAAAAATATCCAAGTACCTAATAATAGACATCGCGGCTCTAGCATTTAAAATTTCTCCAATCATTTTTATAACGGATTCCTACGTTAAAATAAATCTCTTTTTTTGTAATCCGTAATCACCCCCCTCTTTAATCCTTTCCTTACTCATCCCTTTTGTAATTAGCCACATGATATTTGCCAACGAAATATTTTTATTAAAGCAATTTGCTCATCTGCTCACCTATTACAAAAAACTATCGCAATTTTAAAAAATATCAACACATACTTAACCACACGCCTATATTTCCCTAAGGTTTAGATAGAGGTGCATTTCTACACCCACATTTCAGTATTTAGATATGTATCAGTCCTACGTAATGGGCTCCATTGCCGTTTTTCACATTTCCAGACTCCGTGCTCCTAGTGAGAATTTCCTAATTGAAAACCCAATAGCACTTTGCTCGACCTATAGTTATGCCGCGAGACCACGAGGCAGTCGATATAAGGTTAAGACATGAGACTAATTCCATTCTGTCTACTCATCAGAGTTTAAGTTTCACTGATCCTGTATTATTTGCACAGGACAGTTGAATAAGATTAGAAGGGACGTAGACAGTATTTTGTATGAGGATGAGTGTCGCCGCCTGTCTGTCAACTATTCATTCTACTACGATTACACGACCAATGATAAAAATTTCAAACAAAAATGAAGGACTGCTATTGGTTGTTACATATTTACAAAACTTTTGATATTACACGCTACTCGAATTACTAAGAAGCGGCCGCGTCAAACATATGATAGTCTAATCGTAGGTTCGACATGCTCGACACGCTGACATTTCCGCTCTAGTCTTATTCAACTGTTCTGTGATTATTTGCATAAAGTACATTCCCACAGAAACTACATTTCGCCATTCGCCCACATACCGCACAAAGGCAAAACGACAAAAGGCGACTGAAAATAATCTTGTTACTTTATTTGCGCGTAAATTCTGATACAATTATAGTCTAGCACGTGTAAGCCGGCGCACCGTTGCAGCTAATGCCACATACATCTATAAATATACGAGTATAGAGTACCTATATGTCTGTATGTACAGAAACCTCAGCGAAATGTCTTATGTCTTTTTAATGAGATTTTAATGATTGCAATTTGTGGAAATTAAATTTTTGATTGAATGTTTCGTGCATCGCGTCTACTGGTAGTGAGTTTCGATTATATTAATTATATTGATAATTAAAAAAATATAATAATCGTGAGTTATTTTTATTGGTACAGTTTCTTTGCTAGTTTCTAAAAGTCAAATATTAAGTATTTAAAAATCATCTTATTAACAAACGTTAGGAATATAAAAAAAAAGTTTTAATCAATGATCAATGATAAAGATGCATTACCCGTACAGCCCAACACCTTAGTCTATCGATAACAAAAAAAAGATTATAATCAGTGCACACAATAGAGTCATAACAATTAACCCGTAAGATCCATTAGAAGCTAATTCCGGCGGTATAATTGCGATTAGTATGCGCGCTGCGGCCGGCGTCGGGTTATCGGTCGGCGCAATTGGCAAACATGTGCACACCGCGACCGGTCGAGACCGAACCAAATACAAATGGCCCGCGCCTCGCCTCCCGCCATCACGGACGGAGCGCACCGCCCGCGTTCCATGTTTGAATATTTACTCTTTTATTTTTTTGAATTTAGATTTTTTTTTAATTTCAAGGAGGTTTAATTGGAATTATTAATCATTTTATTGCGATGCATTAATTTAGATAGTAAACATACTCGTATATTTCAGATATATCCCACTATCCCACTGTTAGACAATAGTCCCCTTAGACCTAATACACATCATAAAATTTATGACATGGTTTTTTTTAACCATTCAAATGTGAAATTATTACAAATTCAGAAATAACTAATACCTAAGTAAGTTATTTTTTGCATGGGATTGAAACCCGGGATGGTAGATATATATTTCGCGCCTATTTTGTAAAATCTTCACACAAGTAACCCAAAATAAATATGATAAACTATTAATTCATCATTGTAATCTCAGTTTTTTAAATGCGAGATACATTCAATAATCTTATTGCACAGTAAGACCGCAAAAAGACTCCGGTTTGCACCGGGGCGCAGTTGTCAAACGGCGAGGTGCTAATGGCCCACGCCTCACTTGGCAGGATGCATGCGGAGTGAGCACGAGGCCGTGAACCGGACCTTTTATTTGTTCCACATTTATGTCATATTTTATAGCAGCTACTTTTTGAGCGTTTGTTGTTTCTGGTAACCCGTAAGCCAGCGTGGATTGAAGCCTAATTTATTTTAATAGCAAAGACGGCTAGTGTTTAGAAAGTGGAACGTATATGGGCTTATATAGAATTAAATATCAAAAGACTTATTTGACTGATTTAGTGATAAGTAATACAGCTATTTTATTATGAAACTTAAATGTAAGAAAAACGAAATAAATTATTATTAAGATTAAAGTTCGTCATCCCTGAGATGTATTATAGTGTACGCCGCGCTCGGAGCGTTCGGTAGCGCCGCGCGTAACATCACAACACGCGGAGGTGTTTATTAAGAGGCGGCTGTTATCGGCGCGGCGCGGCCTCCGTCCGTACGACGATCTCCGTCCGTCCGGCGGTGCGTCCGGCCCGTCCGTCGTCCGGCGAGCGGCGCCCACAAATCTTCCGTTTCACTCGGGCCCAGCCTCCGCGGCGCGCGGAGAGGAACAGCACGCTCCAAAGCACGCGGCTGCGTGATGCCGGCTACTCCCGAAATAGACCCCCCGCGCGGGGCGCCGCCGCCGGCCCATCGACGTGCTTTTAGTATGCTGCGCGCATGCGAACCGCCCGCACCCTTCTGCGCTCCTGGTGCGACGCGCGAATTTATTACAACAAAAATACATTTCAATTAAAGTAGCATGGTTTAAAACGCTAACATGGTCGCTATACTGGCCAACCCGAAATGGAGCGAGGACCTCACCATCCAAATGATCATTGAGTACGAAAAACGCGAGTACCTTTGGAATCCCGTGTCCGAGCATTACAAAAACAAGAAAATAAGGGAGCAGGGCTACGTGGAGATAATAAACGTGTTGAATTTGGTCGACGTCACAGTTAAAGAGTTGAAAAACAAGATTAAGAACATACGCTCGTCGTACAGCGTGGAGCTGAAGAAGATCCGCGCGGCTCGCAAGGCGGGCGCGCATGCGTACCGGCCGAGCGTCACGTGGTTCGAGCACGCAGACAGGTTTCTGCGGGCCATCGTCACGCCGAGCTCCGTGAGTGTAGTTTTTTGTTTAGCGCACTCGTCGCACACATCGCAGTCGGCACGCGCTCGCCGCGCCTCTCGCCCCTACTAACGCACGCTTTCTCGCAGGTGGACAACTCCCTGCTCGACATTCCGATGAGCGATGACAGCGACATCGTGCAGGACCTGAGCGAGCGCAAGTCTCCGGAGAAGAAGAGTCCGCGCAAACGTCGCAGCTCGACGCGTTCTTCCACGCCGTACGTGCTGAACACACCGTCGCCGCGTCCCAGCACGCCTTTCGGCTTGAGCTCCACCACCTTCGGGATCCTGCCGCCCGCGACCTCGGCGCCGTTCCTCAACCCTCCCGTGGGGATCGCGACTCCATTAACAGCCTCCTTGGCTACTATCTATCCAGTGCCGGCCAAACAGAAGAAGGGTGGGTCTGAGAGCGACCACACCGACTTGCCTCAAGACTTGAGCCAGCATTCGGAGAACGGGAACGACTCCAGCGAGTTCGAGATGTTCGGGAAGCTGATAGCGAGCCAACTGAGAAAGCTGCCGTTGAGTTTGGCTTTGGACACACAGCTAAAAATCCAGACGTTAGTCAACGCAGCCAGGATTCAGGCTGTTTACCAGCAATATAGTTACGCTGGGCCATCCCAGGAGGCGTTGTCGGTCCAGGCTTTGTCCAACGGGATTCTAGCCAGCATGGCCTCTCAGAGTAGCTTCGGTTCTCGCTCAATGGGTCTTAGAAACGATTCTCCCGAGGATATGACGCGAGATCTGAAAACCGAATATTCCATAGGATCGGAGGCAGAAGATTGATTCTACTGTCACAAATCGTAAATGTAGAAGTTTACGAATTTATTTTGCTCACAAGTTGTTAGAACACTGCCCAGATTGTATGGTTGTATATGGATTTTATTGTAGGTTTTGTGGGCGTAGATGTATTTTTTTAATGACGTCAAATTCCAGAAGATTTATATTATTAACTATATTAACTGTTTTTTCAGCATTTGTCGTAGTCTCTACGCCCAGTCTGTGGTTTAAATGTTTAGATATATTGATGTTATTGATGTGTAGACACAAACAGACAAATAAATACAAGTACAAAACCGTCGGTATATATAAGTAGTATATGTGTAGATGGAGCTAGTCACAAATCGATGTGCATAGGATCTCAGTTTTTGGCTGTGTTTTTTTTTGAAACTGACGAAAATTATTTTTAAGATATACCGGGTGCATTTAACAATGTTGCCAATTCAAACGAATTTATTTTGTGTGATAGAACGGTAAGGATGGGGGAGGGGTGAAATGCGCCGATTGCGTCGAAAGCGCCATTTTACATTTCGGCGCATTTCTATTCACCCCACCGAAGTTTAGGTTACCTGTTTTAAATTATGTGATGGATAATGAGTGTTATTAATGTAAGAAATAAAATACCTCAGCGTAGCACAGTACCTTTTTATAGTGGTTTATTATTGTGGGATAATATTTTATCTGTTGTTCTATGTGCCACAAATAGATTGTGTACAAGATGTCATTTATTGAGAAATAAATATTTTATAAATGTCATAGAATTTCACCTTTTCTTTCTATATATTAAAAAAACAAATATAATACATATGATAAAAAGGTTATAACAGTTTGTTGTGCACTTATTAGACTTCGAAATGGGTATTTATTCAATACCCATTTTTTTCTATACAATCCTTAAACTTATTTATTTCGATTTGACGCCATTTTGTCTTAATTTGACAGCCAAAATGGCGCGTATATCTGTTTTGGCGCGAAAGAAATTTCAATTAATTAATTTAACATTGACTTTTAGTTTTTTGCTGCTCTATCGTCTGGTCACAAAGTACAGACTGATACTAGCAGGCGTCATACTTGTATATTTTTTTCTTTTTTTAAATACACCCAACAGTCACATACATAGTTCTGATCCCACACTAAGATACAAGTCTTGTGTCGTGGGTATCAGAAACTACGAGAGACTTTTCGGTCTCACATACACCCAGACCCGAAACAAATATTTGTGGATCACTCAAACATTTGTCTCGGTGCGGGGATCGGACCCGCGGCCTCTCGTTTCGCAAGCTGGTGTCTGGCCAACTGCGCCACGGGGCTGTATATGTCAAAATAGCGAGTTTTACTTACCTATGTAGTGTTCGCTATTCGAGCGGAGACTAACACCGTACAACCAATAATATAGACATACATATACATATACATGTATTAGATCGTAGAGAAGTAATAGAAAGGTCAATTCATTTTCTTGTCTTTGATAAATAAAGAAAAGTAACTTATTCATGATTATAATGGTGAGCAGTGATGGCCTCGAGGTTTAGGCACGCGGTCGAGAATCTCGACGGTCGCAGGTTCAAACCCCAGGCACACACCTTTGACTATTCGAAGTTATGTGTGTATTCACAATGAATTATCACTTGCTTTAACGGTGAAGGAAAACATCGTGATAAAACCTGCACACCTAAAGTTCTTAGGAATTTCTTAAGTGTGTAGTCCGCCAACCCACACTAGGCCAGCGTGGTGGACTAAGGCCTAAACCCTCTCAGTTGTAGAGGAGGCTCGTGCCCAGCAGTGGGACGTATTTGGGCTGATGATTTGATAATGGTACTTTCGTCTATTTTTGTGACTTGTCTATGTTGTCATGATAGCACATAAATATTGCAATATAAAATTATTAATTAAAAAAATAATTTTAAAATTTTAATAATCATTTTTTCGATGCCCAAAATTTGCTGGATATTTTTTTTGTTTTCTATTTATTTACAGTTTATAGTACCTACCGTCATTTTCAAGGCCTAGACAGCCTTTGTCCTCAGTACTTGCGTGAGTAATTAACTTCGACGCTGATGTTGAAAGACACCACAACGCTCTTCGATGAAATTACTGCAACGTAAACGTTCTCTCGGTAACCTGAAAAAAGCGAACCTATATTACATTTTTATATCACATCCTACTCCCTGCTGCCTTTGCTACTGTTTACTGGGTCTTAGTCCATCACGCTGGCCTCTGAAGAGCACTCAGTTACTTGAAGAACCCATTGTTTGTTAATCACATTTTTTTACATCTGTCCGATAAAATAGGTGGGGTATATTTTGACCGCAAAAAAAAGTAATTCAATTAGATTCACTATTTAAAAAAAAAACATCATTCCAAATTCAAATTCCAAAAAAAAAACCATTTCCCAACTGTTTGATTTTACCAACACTGGCAGTATCTTATAACAAAAAAAAGAAAAAGAATACCCTGCCAATGCTGGCACGACGGAGCCCTGTTAGCGCGCCGCACAGCGCTGTAGGTACGTGTTGCTAACTCGACGCGTGAAGAGCGGCGGAGTGCGGGGGTGTGTGCGGGGCGCGGGCGGGAGGCGGGTGTGGAGGGGGGGTCGACGGCTCGCGACCCGACACCCGAGCGGCCGGCGGGACGCTGCGGCCGGTAGCTTACAAAGCGGTGGCCTGTACTGTGTACCGCGACCCGGGTGTTTTGATCGTTGTGTTTTTTTTTAGTATTGAGTGATTTTTGTAAGGAAGTAATAATTATTAAAAAAAAGTGTTTAAATAAGAAAAATTTATGAAAAAAAAACAAAATTTCAGTAAAGCGACCATGTATGACACTTCTGCGTACCAGTTTGAATAGACAGTTAGTAAAACGGAGGCTTAAATAAATGTCGTCATTAGCCCATATAGATCCCACTGCTGGGCACGAACCTCCTTTACAACTGAGGGTTTCCGGGCTTAATCCACCACGCTGGCCTAGTGCTTGTTGGTGAACTAAACACTTAAGAAATTTCAAAATACTTCTTGGTGTGTACGTTTCCTCATTCCTCCCCTTCCTCGAGACATATTTATGACTTATCACCGAAGCGGTAGGCAGAGGTAAATTTCTGCACATACGTAAAATCAAAATATTAAATAAAACTATATTCGCAATATTTTTAAGTATTCATATAAAACTTAGCTTTTAATTTAGCCATTGTGCTACCTCCCTTTAATTTCGATGTTGTACATACATACATACATAAACTCACGCTTGTATTCCCCGAAGGGGTAGGCAGAGGAGCATTTTTGCACCCACATTTCGCCAAGTATGTATCAGTCCCACGTAATAGGGGGCGAGCCTATTGCCGTTTTTCGGGCACATTTCCAGACTCCGTGCTGTTACTGAGAATTTCCTAATGGAAAAACCCAATAACACTTTGCCCGACCCGGGAATCGAACCCAGGACCTCTAGATCGCTCGGCACATACTTGTACCGCAAGACCACGAGGCAGTTTAGATGTTGTCTTTCAGCTATAAAGTCCTTAACCACTTTTATGACATGAAAAATATCCTTTGGTCTAAATCTATACCAAAAAATCATCAGAAATAAGAAACACTTCGCATTTATACCAGCAAAACATCGACACACATACATACAACACAAGCAAAAAGCGTGTGCGTCAAATAGAAAGCCGGCATAAGGTGCGGTTTGAAACAGACGCGTAATAAACACGTACTCACAGTAGTTCGCAGCGGTACTTTATAATAATTGCCGATGCGCCCGCTACCGCGCCGCCCGCGCCCCGCGGCCCCCGCCGCACCGCTCACGCGATAAGGGATTACGGCCGCGGCCCGGCCACCCGCCACCCGACATAGGGCTGCTTCTGGCTTTACTTTTATATTTTACTAGCGTTTGGGCCAATTGTTCCTTCGTTGTCCTGGGCCCTTTTGCCGTAGCGTGGAGAATGGCTAGCTAGCTTGAAATGGCCAGCACGAGAGATGACAGTCCCTTGGCTCCTTATTTGGCCAGCTTCAGGCGTAGATATAGTGTTGTCTCTGTAGTGTTAGTATAAACATACAATTTTTGTACCCCCATTTCAATTCTTTAAAAGGTGAAATTTCAAAATAACCGTCTAGTCACAAATGTAATCATGCTTCTAGACTCACCCGTGTTTGTGCATTAACCTTTGGGTCAGTCAGCAGTGAATTTTATATAACTTCATCATCATCATCAGCCCATATACGTCCCACTGCTGGGCACGGGCCTCCTCTACCATTGAGAGGGTTTAGGCCTTAGTCCACTACGCTGGACTAGTGCGGGTTGGCGGACTACACACCTAAGAAATTCCTAAGAACTTTTAGGTGTGCAGGTTTCATCACGATGTTTTCCTTCACCGTTAAAGTACGTGATAATTCATTGTGAATACACACATAACTTCGAAAAGTCTGAGATGTGTGCCTGGGGTTTGAACCTGCGACCGTCGAGATTCTCGACCGCGTGCCTAAATCTCGAGGCCATCACGTCTCACAATAACTTAATATATTTGAACAATTCGTTTATTAAAATATCTTGCTATTTTCGATTAAATAAGAAATAATTATAACTCAAAAACGAATAAATCTACAAGCCAGCCCTACGACAGGCCGTCCCCTGGCGTTTTTTCCCGCGCGCTTGCACTCTGCCACTAGCAAGTGTACATTGAATTATGAATTAAGATAGTCGGTTCGCTTTAAGGAGTTCAAACTTAGCGTATGGAGCCGTGGCGAGTTTTTGCTAAACGCATTTCGAACAGCGAGACACTGGCTTGGTTTAATTCTAGCTTTGATAGATCGTAGTTGGCTATTATTAATTATCCGGTTTTATATAAGTTCATACATACATACATAAACTCACGCCTGTATTCCCCGAAGGGGTAGGCAGAGGTGCATTTCTGCACCCACATTTCGCCAGGTATGTATCAGTCCCACGTAATAGGGGGCGAGCCTATTGCCGTTTTTCGGACACATTTCCAGACTCCGTGCTGTTACCGAGAATTTCCTAATGGAAAAACCCAATAACACTTTGCCCGACCCAGGAATCGAACCCAGGACCTCTAGATCGCACGGCACATGCTTGTACCGCGAGACCACGAGGCAGTCAGTTATATAAGTACAATTTATATAATACATATACTCACGCCTGGGCGTTGAACCCGTGACCGTTGAGATTCTCGACCGCGCACTTTAAAACTTGAGGCGATCACTACTAGTAAGTATTTAAGAATAAAATTGAAATTAATATATGTATGTATACCGACAATTACAAATATTTGTTTTGGGGCTGGGTGTTTGTGAGGTCGAAAAGTCTCTCGTAGTTTCGACTTGTATCTTTGTGACTGATGAGTGTATTTATTTATTTTATTTATTTCGAAGTCTGAGCGCCCCTGATACCAACGGTCCTTATGCGAAAGAATAATCCCCGAAACAGCAGATCTCAACTGTGAAATATGAAGGGTGTCAAGTACATAAGCCGAAAAATATAATCTTTGGCACGAACTCCACGAACGGACCAAGACGAGAGCGTGCTTGTATTGCGGAATATTTTTAACTTATATGCAATTTTCTTTATTAACTAGATCTAATTATTTTTATTACTCAGGCCTAGATTTATTCTTAAATAATATAAGTTACATTCTACAATATGTTTAACTACAAAATTATTTTTATACTGCCTCGTGGTCTCGCGGTACAAGTAGGTGCCGTGCGATCTAAAGGTCCTGGGTTCGATTCCCGGGTCGGGCAAAGTGTTATTGCGTTTTTCCATTAGGAAATTCTCAATAGCAGCACGGAGTCTGGAAATGTGCCCGAAAAACGGCAATAGGCTCGCCCCCTATTACGTGGGACTGATACATACTTGGCGAAATGTGGGTGCAGAAATGCACCTCTGCCTACATTTTCGGGGAATACAGGCGTGAGTTTATGTATGTATTATTTTTATACAATATTTTAGCTTGAACTGTTAGTTATACAGGGTTACAGGTAAAGTCGTCCTATATCCGTTAAAGGCGTGTAGTTAACATCGTTTCTGACTGATTTGACTATGAGACACCCTATCCTAAATCTAACCGTTTTCGAGATATTTGAATTTAATTTTTTTTCTACAAACTATTAATAAAACCCTGGATTGTTGTACCTCGTTGTATAGCTTATGAAACGTCGATATGTTTAGGCACATCTGCAAAGCAGGTGCCATAATAATATTTTTTGATATCCTTTCGAGAAAAATAAACTTTCTAAATATTTGTTTAAGTTTTTAAGTTTTAATTACTGCGACTTATTTATTCATTTTATGTACAATTTTGGTTATTGAAGTCATAAACCATCTTATTTTACATGTAAAAATCAAATAATAGTAACAATAAGACTTACACATTTCAAAATATCTAAGCTGATAGCCGAAAATCGGGAGTTTTTTGGAAAAACTATTATATTCAAATATCTCGAAAACGATTAGATTTAGGATAGGGTGTCTCATAGAAACGATGTAAACTACACGCCCTTAACGGATATAGGACGACTTTACCTGTAACCCTGTATATAAAATTTTAATCTACGTATAATTTATAACTATAGTTTTGTAATTATTTTTATTCACTTCGACTTGGAACATATTGTATTCTATAGCCAATATAGTCACACTGAGAGAAATTAGACCTTAGACCACCACGTTGGCCTAGTTCATGTTAGCGGAATACCTAAAAAATTACTTTGTTGTAATGTTAGGTTTCCTCACGATGTTTTCTATCACCGTTTAAGTACGTCATAATTCCTTGTGAAATTACATCGAAAAATATACGACACAAAATTGATTCCCAAAGTCTTTAATAATGCTAAAATAATGCTTAACACACTAAGCCGTACCGTGTAGAAATATGTTAAACTCAGAACACTCACAGAACTTCTACAAATGAAAAGTCCTGGAAAAAAACTTCTAAATTAGTAGCCGTTAAACGCTAGAATTTTCTATCTTTCGCTGTAGTTTTCCCAAAAAAAGTTAGTTTTTATGCTATTATTTTATGTACATAATGTTATTGAAATGAGTAAGTTCATTGAATCTTCGAAACCGACGTCCGTGCATGAAAAGAATAATGCCAGTTGAAGAAGCGATACTGTATTTGGACTTGGCATTTGGCGTCCTATAGTCTCTGCCTACCCTAACGGTAGATAGGCGTGAGTTTATGTATGTATGTAAGTTATAATGTGACGGCTATGTGACAACACTGCTTGTTGGTAAGAACTGCGCTGTTCAAACAGGGCATCAAGAGCCGAGAGATTCCCATCTCTAGTCATTCTAAACAATGATACTAAAGTTTTAGAATAGGTAGCCAGGCCGCGTGTTTTCCACCCATCATTCTGCGTCCTTCAAGCTTGATACTCTATTTGGACAGCATCGTGCTTACCAAGCCAGTAAAAAGTTGTGGCTTGAAACAGGTTCACACATCAAGCGAAAGCCCGCAAGTAGAAGCTCGCGTCGTCCCACATGGAGTAAGGCACGGTCGCTTCGGCTCACTACGCCTCCGGACAATAGCGATTGCCGGAGACGGTGCGACCGGCGAGACCGAAGCGACCGGCGCAACCGACGCAACCGGCACACAGACGCACACCGATAGAGCCATAACGTAACACAAAGCGTAGCGGCGCCCGGACACGAACCAGTCCGAGCGAATTAAATATGTAGGAGGCGAGATCGCACCCACGCCCGGTAGGGTTGGCGGTTTTTGTTTTTTTATTTGTTTTGTGGCCAGTTAGATATCAAGTTACGGTTGGCTAAGGCGATTAGACGGTTGCGATATGTGACTGAAAAAGTTTAAATTGGATATTATTATTGGAGTGATAATTACGATATAGGTATTGCATTCCTAATTTATTTAAGAGAAGGAAATGTTTGCTCGTTGTAGTATTGTATCTCTTATATCACTATAGTACTGTTTTGTTTTTATTTTTGTATTTCTAGACACTTTTATGATTCAAATCTACTTGTATTTAAAACAGCTATATTATATATAGATACAATTTTAGTTACACTAATAATTCTAGTTCTGTTATTTGATAGTATATATATTCAAATTATTATTATTTATATTGTGTGAAAAGAGGTATCCTATTGACATTCTATTACGCACATAACTTTGCCACAATATTAAAAAAAAGTGTCAATACTAAGGCATTATAAATTTATGCAAGTGGCCGCGTGGCAGCCCTGCGCAATGCTCGGCGGGCGAGCGCTCCGTCATTAGCGAGGCGGCGGGCGTTGCGACCCACGCCGCGCCAGCCCGCGAGACGGCCAGACATTTTTTATACACTTCACAATGTGAACTAGTTCTTTTTTGTTTTTTTTTTCCTCCACCGACTAATACAGATGCTGTTTAATTATGTTTGCCTGGTACTGTTGTGGAGTGTGCGGGAATTTTTAGTTACGTTAGGGAATTAGTCTGTAAGAAATTAGGCGACTACAATAATTAAATTCATAATGTTTGGCTTAGGCCTAACAACAGTTGTGATGAAGGCTGGTGGCTCAGAAGTGGGACGTTTATGGGCCAGTATTATTGGGCTAAATTAATAAGGGTGCGAACGGCGATCGAGAGGTCCCAGATCGGGCATAGTATTATTGAGTTGTATAAGGAAATTGAAGTCGTGATGGCCTCGAGGTTTAGGCACGCGGTCGAGAATCTCGACGGTCGCGGGTTCAAACCTCAGGCACACACCTCTGACTTTTCGAAGTTATGTGTGTATTCACAACGAATAATCACGTACTTTAACGGTGAAGGAAAACATCGTGATGAAACCTGCACACCTAAAACTTCTTAGGAATTTCTTAGGTGTGTAGTCCGCCAACCCGCACTAGGCCAGCGTGGTGGGCTGCGGCATTACGGTTGGCGCTTCTCGCTAACGTACCGTGGTCGCCCCACTCGGCGCGGAGATGGCCACCGGGGGGTTTTGGTCGGTATGCCGGTTTAGGGATATTGTTAGGGACCCAGCCCGGCACTAACATCTGTGCGGACATGACGTCGCCGCGCGCCGGGCTGGAAGACCGGTGACCCCGACATACGCTTCCCGCCCCCCTCCCCCGGGGCTGGCGGGAAGTAGAGCCATAAACAGCTTTCCCCTCGAGAACAAAAAAAAAAGGCCAGCGTGGTGGACTAAGGCCTAAACCCTCTCAATGGTAGAGGAGGCCCGTGCCCAGCAGTGGGACGTATATGGGCTGATGATGATAAGGAAATTTTCTGTTACTTAGCCAGTAAGATACTCTTTCGGGAATACTAGCGTAAGAAAGTATGTATGCATTTTTGGAACTGTTGTGAAGTATTTCCAGACGAAGTCTTACAACTAGAAATATAAATAGTTTTGCTTTAAAGCCGTGGTGAGTGAAAACTAGTATTACTTTTAAAGTACTTACTCGCCGCGTTGTAGGCTTGTAGTACTACGACAGTTATTTGACTTTGGTAACTACTGGACTTTTGGAAAAAGAACAGATTGACGTTTCCAAGGTTGCTTAAATGCAAGTCGTGGGTATTTAGAAAGAAACGATTTTATTTTGGAACAAATGACCAGTAATGGCACAAAGAATTAGGCGCGCCAGTAACTATATTCGTTATACTCTCATACTCGTACTTCAAATACTTATTTATTTTATTTAATTACTTACAAAAAAATATATGGAGAAATTAAACTATATATAAAGTACAAGTGGCGATCTTATCGCTCTAGGCAGTGTCTTATAGACAACAACAGCCCCGTGGCGCAGTTGGCTAGACACCAGCTTGCGAAACGAGAGGCTGCGGGTTCGATCCCCGCACCGAGACAAATGTTTGTGTGATCCACAAATATTTGTTTCGGGTCTGGGTGTATGTGAGACCAAAAAGTCTCTCGTAGTTTCTGATGATACCCACGACACAAGACTTGTATCTTAGTGTGGGATCAGAACTATGTATGTGACTGTTGGGTGTATATAGGGATAGGAGAGGAGCAATAAAGACTAATGAATTTTTGGCACAAAAACAGCTGTTTACTGGAAACCGTCAATAGCTCCCCTTGCCATTGGGCTTAGCTGGTGGCCTTTGTTAAAACATAAAACATGAAGAGATCATTTCATCGGCCGTTGCAAAAGTTGTTTTTTAGCCTTCATAAAAGTTTTCGTGCTGTATTTAATTTAAATTTCCATCACGACCAACTCCAAAAAACTACCAAAAGCTCTGTACAAACCAATATGTATGTTCTTAAAGTTAACTGATTTTCCCCATGATTTGCGCTGTAAGTATTTCTTGCCTATTTTAATAAATCTAGGTAAAATGGATGTACTTATTAGGATTTTGAGTTCCCCGTGCGGGTCGTAATATGTGGCGAGTAAAAAAAGGGTCTTTTACATGCTAAATTATCAGCACATAGTATGGTCATCATCATCATCATCATCAGCCCATATACGTCCCACTGCTAGGCACGGGCCTCCTCTACAACTGAGAGGGTTCAGGCCTTAGTCCACCACGCTGGCCTAGTACGGGTACATTCATTCAACATTCATTACTTCACGTTCACAAGCCAAAAAATAAAGGTAAATTTAATTTTAAATTTCGAATATTATTTACATTTATTTTATAAAAAATTCGAAAATAGTTTTATAATAATAAGATAGCTGTAAAAACTTGAAAAAAAAATTCAAGTGCCATGGTTAAAGTGCTTGCCTGGGCCTCGAATCCGTGACCGTCAACTATAGGTAAACCAAGTCCTTTAAGATTTCACTTAAACGACACTTTTTACCTCCAAATCAAATTCATCATCATCATCAGCCCAAATACGTCCCACTGCTGGGCACGGGCCTCCTCTACAACTGAGAGGGTTTAGGCCAGAGTCCACCACGCTGGCCTAGTGCGGGTTGGTGGACTACACACCTAAGAAATTCCAAAGAACTTTTATGTGTGCAGGTTTCATCACGATGTTTTTCTTCACCGTTAAAGTACGTGATAATTCATTGTAAATACACACATAACTTCGAAAAGTCAGAGGTGTGTGCCTGGGGATTGAATCCGCGACCGTAGAGATTCTCGACCGCGTGTCTAAACCTCGAGGCCATCACTACTTGATAATTTGCCGAAAAATCTTCACAATCTTAATCGGAAAAGTGTAATAGGGAAAATGTGTTATAGGTTAAATGCACCTCTGGCTACCTCTTCGGGGATTATAGGCGTGAGGCTATTTATGTATGTATCAACTTCTAAGTTAGATTTTTACGTCTCAGGGCCTAAGTTTCGGGGGGGCTTCAATCATGGTGAAAGGTCGGTCCTTTGTTCACCATGGTATTAGTCCCCCAAACTTCTTCACAAGATAGGTGAAGAGGTTTTCGGCCGGCATGATTGCGTCGACCAACAGGAGATCATCATCTCTCGCTGGTCGGCACTTTTTCTGGACTCCATTACACTTACCATCAGGTGCAATGAGGTCACTTTGCCGTGCCAGTATAAAAAAAAAAGATTTTATTATCAACTTGACTAGCCCAGCGGCCTAATTGGCGTCTGGTTAGTTGGTTCTGATTTCTTCTCCCAGAAAGTGTTTTGAACCACAACTGATAAGGCGTGCATATACATACATAACATGTCTTTTTTGAATACACTTCATCTATGACAATACAAGTGAAAGTATGTATTTAACTTAGTACCTCTACCCAATCTTAACATAAATAATCTTAATATATTTATTACAAATTGAACTCAAAAGAGCTAGATTTAGAGGTACGGAACCCTGAAAAAATTGATCTAACAGCGGTCGGACGCGTCCATCGCGCGGTAAGCAATGTAGCGTGGAGCCCGCAGTTTACGCTTCACATACTCAATACTATTGAGTGCTTTGTGTCACGTTTCAACTCGGGGTAGACAGGGATTATATATTTATCTGGATTAGATTCTATAAGCATCTTAGTTGTAGAGGAGGCCCGTGCCCAGCAGTGGGACGTATATGGCCTGATGATGATGATGATCATGATGTGATTCTATAAAACCATTAGATAAAAATACTGGTTACGCGTTTGAAAGTAAACGTAACGTAATGTAGTCTTTCACAAAATCCTTATAGACTGCATCGTTGATCCCGCTAAAGTATGTACTTTGCGATCTAGAGGTCTCAATTTTGTTTGATTACCGCATGGGTACAATATTATTGGGTTCTTATATTAAGAAATTCAAAGGAACAACGTGCAATGAAGATGTTCTCAAAAGAAACATAACATGTAACTTTAAATAGTTGGCGAAACGTGGATTTAGAAATACACCATGGTGCTCATAGAACACTATCTGCATAGACATCTCTCAAAGTTACATACATTAACAACGTCGGACAAATCAGGTAGTCAGACGAGGTACAATAATGGTTGCACCATCCATTACTTCCTGTCCGCCTGGTGATTATAAACACATCAGTGCAGAGCCACCGTTATAAACAACATTTTATGTGCATTTTTTACTTACGACAGTGAGTCAGGTCGGCGGGGCTTAAGTTTCATACATTTTTTTTAAATAACACTTTTTCGTACACTCAGTAACAAATAAAAAAAACTAGAAACAGGGCACAAATGGCGGCTTATTGCTTACTTACTGTAAATCATTGAAATATGTAGAGATAATTAGAATGACTAGCCGTGGCAACCGAACCAAATAAATTGCGTACTCGATCTTCACATCTCGGATTCGATTTCCAGTTCGCATTTAGGCTATCATGTTTTTCCTAAGTAAATTCTTATTAACAACGCTGGCGTTGAACACGTGCCAAAAAAAAACGGAAAAATGTTCTCCCTCTATTACGTGGTATTTAGAAATTAACTGGCGATGCATTCAGAAATGCACCTCTTCCCAACCCTTTGGTGATGGCTTAGAATGTTTATTTATTTATTTTATAAGTCTGCAAGTGTAATGGTTTAGTGTTTAGATAAGGGGTGAATATACTACTAAAAAGTCGTCTACCCAACTTACTCGTATTTGACTACAAAAACGTGAATATTTACTCGAAATATTACGCCTAAATACTTTATATTTGAAGATTTATAATACTGATAGTCAATAAATATATATTTACTCTATTTTATTTACCTGGATTAAGAGCTTTTCTAATACTTAACTCAGAGTTGTTACTGTTTATTACCGCAATTATAGATTACCGGTACGACCGGTAGCAGCATAAGTCTACGGCTATTGAGACGTCCCGAATTCGATTCTCTATTTGGTATTCAATTGGGGAAATCTATTGGCTCACTTAAACAGTTGCCAAAACATAGTAGAAATACACCCACGCCTGTATCCTGCTTTGCTTCTGAAATTTTCTAATAAAATAACAATAAATTTTTCCTCGACGCTGGAATCGAACCCGGTACCACCGCACATTTATTTCATACAACCGATACTCAACCAATGCTCATACTATTTAATTTCAAATTACGAAAAAATAACATATCAAAAATAGAATAAATAAATTCAAGTATCAAGACTGGTATGTCGCAGTAAGCGGCAGCCCATTAAAGCGGCTCGGTGACAAGGTGACGCGCCGCCGCGGGGGCGCGATAACGTGGCCCGTATCCTGTGGCGCGCAGGGCTGCCAACACACTAGTAGTGGGATACTTGTTGGATTGTGTGGGATTGATTTGTCGTGGGATTATTTATAGGTTGATTAGCTTTGGTTGTAGTGATTGTATGTATTAAGAAACTTTTATTGTTAAGTGTAAAGTATTTAATGTCATGAATATTTTTATTATTTAAACCATTCACATCTCATAAAACCATTGCATGGAAAAGATATTTTTATCGCCTACGGGCTCAAATGTGTATATTTAAAATTAACTTTAGTGTTCGGCAACTTTTAAATTGCAGGGTATCTTATCCCACAAATCTCACAAAATCGTGTGAATTAACACTTACCCTGACACTCTCCACTCCAACCATACTGTTCTAATCCTACTATATTCCACTATTCTCGAACTTCGAAATTCTCAAACCCATTACCTTATGTCCACTAATCGTCTGCTTTCTTCATCCCCTTTACACCTCATCATCAGCCCAAATACGTCCCACTGCTGGGCACGGGCCTTCTCTACAACTGAGAGGGTTTAGGCCTTAGTCCACCTTAGTTAGTTTACACCTCATACCTCATATACTCCATACCACATATACTCTTTAAACCATAAATTTTCCGAATAAATTGGCGCCTCTGGCAGCCCTGCCGTCGGCTGGCGCGCTCAATATTTGAACATATACGTGTTATGGACGCGGTACATCAACCTGTGACGCTCAGGCTTTATTGCGACCAACTGCTGTGAACTCACGCGTACTCTCTATATCACCCCATATACGTTTCACTGCTGGGCACGGGCCTCCTCTACAACTGAGATGGTTAAGGTCTTAGTCCACCACGGTGGCCTTGTGTCATAAAGTACCGTAGGGTGTTTTGTATGATCCACACAAATTTCAAATTTGAGCTTGTAAAAACGAAAAGTCTTTAGTAATTTTTGATACGATAAAACTTGCATTATACTTTGGGCTCAGACATATTGTATGTGTAGTATTAAATTATATTATGTTTCAAAATTGAGTAAATTTGACTGTTTTATTCCAAAAAGAACAGATTAAAAGTACGTTATTTACTAATCCATAAAAAGACAAACTCCGTTGCAATTTTATATCACAAAGCAGTTTATTTGAAGCGTTTTAAATTACACCATAAGTTAACTACCATTAACATTAACACGTTCACACATTCACGATACGCCTCGAGGATTTCTCGAAGATGTATTGTCGGTGTAAATGCAGCCATTTCGCGCGACGCTCACGTGTCACCCTTATAAAACTGTTCAAATGGAAAGCTACGGATTGGAGTTATTGTCTCCGTAAATGTACTGTATAAAGGAGTTATGAGTTTAGAAACTGAGGTAGGTATACTAGTTTATAAGGTAGGTAATATAAGAAATATATTTTTACAATTTTCACTATCACTCAAAAATCAAATACACGTTTCCGTCTATACCTACCAAAACTCATCAAATTTTATTTAGCTGTTAAAACTGTCTCATAACTCACTTTTGCAATATCAGAAAGTAAGGTTATTCAAAATATACTCTAATACTTCAGTACCACATTACGAGGGCAGTCCGATAAGTACTTAGCCTCACCGCCCGATGGCACCACTATCGTAAGATAAATTTACCATCATGTAGCACATCTTCGTAGACGGCTACTTTCAAAATTTCAGCCGTATTGGATTTGTAGTTTTGTTTTGACCGCGTGTGTAAGCGGACGTGTCCGCGGATTTTAGAAAAATGGAAAAAGAGCAATATCGGCCGGTGATTTGATTCTTGTTTTTGGAAGGGAAATCGCGCAGCGACATCAAAGAGCGCTTGGATGCTGTTTACGGTGACTCTTCTCCTTCAATGGCGACCGTCAAAAATTGGTTTAACGAGTTTCAACGTGGTCGCACGTCAGTTTTTGATGAGCCACGCCCAGGTGCCCCAAAAACGGCTACCACGGAGGATAACGTGAGAAAAGTCCCGATCTTGTATTGGCAGACCGCCGATTGAAGGTGCGCGAGATAGCTGAGACAGTAGGCATCTCAAAAGACCACGTGGGTCATATCCTGCATGAAATATTGGGCATGAGAAAGCTGTCGGCTCGATGGCTGCCGCGTTTGCTCACTTCGGACGACAAGCGCATCAGTGACACAACTTCAGAGCAGTGTTTGACACTGTTTAGGTGCAATCCAAAGGGGTTTCTGCGTCGTTTCGTGACCGTCGACGAAACATGGATTCACTGGTACACACCAGAGACCAATAAACAGTCGAAACAGTGGACTTTACCCGGCGAATGTGCTCCGAAGAAGGCGAACACTGTCCCATCGGCCGAAAAGGCGATGGCCACCGTTTTCTAGGTTTCACAAGGTGTGATTTACATCGACTACCTGGAGAAGGGCAAAACGGTCACAGGGCTCTACTATGCCGAACTATTGGGCCGATTCAACGCTGAATTGTAGAAAAAACGGCCCCATTTGGCGAAGAAAAAAGTGCTCTTCCACCATGACAACGCACCGGCTCACACCTCCGCGCTCGCAACGGCCAAATTGGTCACATTAGGCTACGAACAGCTAACCCATCTACCGTATTCTCCAGATTAGGCCCCGTGTGACTTCTTTTTGTTTCCAAACTTGAAAAAGTCCGTCGCCGGGCAGAAATTTGAGTCGAATGAGGAGGTTATCGCCGCCACGGAGGCCTACTTTGTAGACCTCCAGAAAACGTTCTTTTCAGACAGCTTAAAGAAGTTGGAGCATCGCTGGGTCAAGTGAATCGAGTTGAAAGGAGACTGTGATGAGAAATAAATCGCCACTTTTCCAAAATTTTCGTTTTTCTTTTGTAGGCTAAGTACTTATCGGACTGCCCTCGTACTTTAAAGCAGTAAAAATAAAAAATATTCGCAAGTATCAAGACACATAATCCGGAGTAGAGCGAACTCGAGCACGCGACGAAACGGGCCGCGTCGAGTGATCCCTTGTCACGGCGCGTCGCCCGCCGCCGGCCAAACAACCAACACGCTCGCTGTTTGCGCCAACCTTGGTCGAACGTACCCAATGTTTGATCAAACTGGAGCCGAATTCACTGTGCTTTACGGCCAACGCGGTGCCAACTGACGACGGACCATCTTTTAAACGCGGTATGAAGGTCTTATGTAAGATTCTATATTCGTGGGGTGGAACAGGTCGAAGATCTGGCAGGAAATTCGATGGGATGATGTAATGCTATCTATTGTGGTGTCATGATGTCCTAGTACGCGTTGTAAGTTATCAATGTAATGTGATGAAACATTAGTAAAGGCTTGGGTGGGAAGTGTATAAATTCTACACCGTGTTAAAATATTCAGTGTGAAAAACAGTATGGCCACCACAACAAATGGAGATAAATAAACGGAAACTTTCTACATCTCAACTAAGCTAATGCAGGCAAAGTACCAGGGTAGCAGCGCGCGGCGGTGGCGCACAGTCGCATTAGCGCGGCACCTACATAATTTAAATGACGAGCGCTCCGGCCATTAGGCGCCGGCTACCTGCGCTGAATCACACGCCGCGGCCGTATTGCGTGAGCTAATACGATTCCGAATGCGCTCGTTCCGTGGCGAATTTGAATTTCGAATTCGGAATTCTTTGTACAACGATATCAATGGCGCGTTTCGCAGCTTTGTAGCTTTGTCTTTGGCAAGAAACAACAGATTTTGTATCTAAGATTGTGTAATATTGTAGATTCTGAATCACTGGTCACGCTGGATAATTTCGACGTGCGATTCAGGGGTCCGATAGAAACCTTCATTCTCTATAAATTGTGTAGCTCTGTAGTGGTTACCTTATCTTGTAATGAACTCTTTTTATATCTCAATAGCTAATTCCCGAGGAACACTGCATTTTGCCAGGGTAAAAAGTACCCTATGTCCTCTGCCAAGATTCTATTTATCAATATAAATAATAAATAAATTCACCCAGCAGTCACATACATAGTTCTGACCCCAAACTAGGATACAAGTCCTGTGTCGTGGCCGTGGGTATCAGAAGAGAGACTTTTCGGTCTCACAAACACCCAGACCCGAAACAAATATTTGTGGGTCACATCTTATTTATCTCCTTAAAATCATTCAAATCGGTCCAACGGTTTAGGCGTGAAAGCGTTACATACAGACATAAGTTTCTTTCCCATTTATGATATAATATGGATTTTCGCTCACAAGAAAAGTGCATAAAATTAATTTTTATGACTTTTTATATCCCCAGGTTTAGGTATGCTAGTCCACCAAGTACTAGGCTAGCATAGTCGTGAACTAGTTAAACCCTCAATCATATAAGACATCCATATTCAGTACTAGGACATAATGCATACGGTGATTTTTATAAATGAATTGAAATAATATTTATTGAATCCATAAAATGTCAAATACATCACTTGGATTACGTCATTTCAAAAGTAAATTTACCACCCTGTTCGGAAGGCAGTCATCACTAGAGAAGAACGGGCAAGAAACTCTAGTGTTGCTCTTTTCAATCAAGAGAAAGTCTACAATATTGTATTGTACAGTATCGTATATCGTATATACCACAGCTGAGCACACAAAACTGGGACTCTCCGGGATTTTGAGGGAAAGTTCTGAGGGAATTCGTGTGGGCAGGGAGCGTGCTTAAGTACCCGTCTACGTATTGCCGAGTGGCGCGGAAATTGCTACCTGATAACCCCCGTGGGAATATCGGGAATTAATGAAAAAAACTAGTACCATTGCCTCATCGGTATGGCAGCGTAAACTTATGAAAAATCGTAACGGCGGTGATTCGAATATCGGGTCGGGTAAAGTGTTATATTTTTAAGAATACTTTGTGGTACTAAGGCATAAGTGTAGGGTTCGATTTATGCGTTGGATAAAATATCCTCAGCAGTAGCTTAAAGTCTGGAAATATACCTGAAAATGGCAATATTTTCGCCTCCATTACGTGGTACACACATCTATGATCTAGCAAAACTTAACTTGACTAGACACCAACTTGCGAAACGCGGTGCCGCGTGTTCGATCCCCGCACAGACATACATGTTTGTGTGATCCACAAATATTTGTCTCGGGTCTGGGTGTTTGTGAGGCCGAAAAGTTTCTAGTTTCTTATATTATGACACAAGACTCGTATCGTAGTGTGGGGAGAACTATGCATGCGACTTTTGGGTGTATTTATTTATAACTCTGCCTACTTCCTCGTTAATGAAGGCGTGAGTATAAGTATATAATCTCTATCTTGTTTCCCCACCCTGTAACTGATAACAACCCAAAACCGTGCACTTGTTACCGACGCCGACGAATCAATCAATCAACGCGCCTGTGGGGGGTAGTGGAGGGGAGTGGCGGTGGACGGAGGAGGGGGGGGGGGGGGTGTGGGTGGTGGATAATGAGCGGGGCGGGGATCGCTCCCGAGATGCCGCACAGCGTAATGGCGTTATGTAGGGTAGATGGTGACGAGCGGGGCGAGTTTCTCTTAAACATGTTCGGAAATTCTGCAGCATTAAGTTAAGTGGAGTGAGTTCCAGTTAGTTTTCTACTTGATGAGTAGTGATGGCCTCGAGGTCCGTGGTCGAGAACCTAGGCGGTCGCGGGTTCAAACCCCTGGCACACACCTCTGACTTTGAAGTTATGTGTGTATTCACAATGAATTATATTTTTATGGTGAAGGAAAACATCGTTAGGAAACCTGCACACCTAAAAGTTCTTAGGAATTTCTTAGGTGTGTAATCCGTGGCGTAGGTCCTTTAAGCGTTAAGTGAAGAAGTATCTCAGTTACTTGGCATTCGTGACGAAATCTAGGTAGCATTAAAATAAGTTCAGTAATTTCACACATGTGCGTCAGACAAGTTTAAAAGTTGTTGTTTTTTGTTCTATTCTTGAAGACCGCGACCCTCTAAATTTTAATACAGACACATAGAGTGCGTTGTGTTATTGGCCTATAAATTGTGTTTTTATTTTCATCCCGCGATCGAAAAAACGACTGCGAAACTTATTTCAAATTCATTGCTATCGGCAAGAAACAACACAGCCAGGAAATAGTAGCCAGTAATCCGCTGGTGTTCTTTACATAATAATGCACCGTTGCAAAAAGCTTTTATCAAAAGTTGCATATGTATCATAGTTTTAACCCACATCCGCCCCGCCTACCACAGCGTCTCCGGCCAAAGTCCGACGGACGAAAAGGCGGATATCCTCAGAGAAGCCGCGTGACAATGGCGCGGTATAATTTTTCACCTGCCACCGTTGTTGTGCGGACACAAGTATGACAACTTGACTTTATAGCCCGGATATATCCCACAGTTACGTGGGATGGTTTCTTGCACGTTCCAATGTTAGTATAATGGAATCAGTAGAAGTTACATGCTGGAAAAGTTTAAGGCTAACGAACTAAAAGAACGTAGAAAGACCTACTTGAAATTAAATATTATAAAAGTCTAGTACACCGGCTGAACGAATCTGGATAAAATTTGACAAATAAACAGGTTATTGCCTGGAAGGATATTTGTTATCCCTAACATTCTTAATATTTGACATATTAAATTTGACGCGAGCGAAAAGACGCGAGTAAATTTGTCATAAAAAACATTTGGACACTATAACACGCGGACGTAGTCGCGGTCAATACCTAGTACCTGTTTTAGTAGTACATTCCTCACGCCTTTTTTCCCCGAAGAGCTAGCCAGAGGTGCATTTCTGCACCCACATTATTTTTGAAGTCTATTTTTTTTTCTAGTAAGGAATCGAACTTGGTCGCCTGTATTCAAAACACTAATCAAATCGAGTAAACCGATCGATAAACAGATAAATTTTACGCGCGTGAGTCGTAGCGGGGGCATTTTGATGGGGGGAAGAGAGGAAAAATAGGGGAGCTGCGTTTAAGTGCTGTTAAGACTGTTATGTAGGGCCAGTTGGCTGAAAACCGAGCCGGGATCACAGGTTTTTGATGAAAATGGGTCATATTTGTTTCGAGTATAAATAGAAGACACGCCAAGTTATATTGTGGCTGAACGAGTAA
This sequence comes from Hemaris fuciformis, assembly GCA_907164795.1. Taxonomy (NCBI): domain Eukaryota; kingdom Metazoa; phylum Arthropoda; class Insecta; order Lepidoptera; family Sphingidae; genus Hemaris; species Hemaris fuciformis. The sequence continues at coordinate 3,447,889 of OU015455.1, read as the reverse complement.
GTTTATTATATGTCCCTCAGCTGGGCACGGGACTTCTACAGATGTGTTAGACCTTAGTCCACCAGGCTGGCCTAGTGCGACTTCGCGGACTAATATTTAATTAACTTTTATGTGTGCAGGTTTTTTGTAGTTTTCCTTCACCGTTAAAGTACGTGATAATTCACTGTAAATGCACAAATAACTTCGAAGAAGTCAGAGATGTGTGCCTGGGGCTTGAACCCGAGACCGCCGAGATTTTGTCTCGACCGCGCGCTCCACTGTCTAAATAAATAATATATTCACGTCTATGTTACTAAAAGGGGTAGGTTGAGGACATTATTTCGCCCTTTTACCGCAAGTTGTCTCAAAGATGCTTTTGTATTTCGGCAAGTGGCATCCGAGGCGGTAGACCATGTATTAATAAGTAAAACATGGATTTATCCTATTAAAATCTTTGCCCTAACAGTACTGAGTGTAACATTAATTCTAAAAGCGCATATTATAGTAACTTTTTCGTCCAATCTTAAATTCAAAACCTTAATGTCATCATGTTACTTTCTAAACATGAACTTCAAAACCAACTGTCGCTTTTTTCATAAACAATATTTCGATAATTTTGAATTTTAATCTATCGCGTTGCCATGGAAACATAACATCTCTACAAGCACGCTCGATAAAAACTATCGATATCGACGCGCAGCGATGCCTACGTCGATAACGTTTTTAGAACTACCGCGTTCTAATTACGTGTCGCCGCAGCACGCGTCGGACAGGCCTTCGCCCACAAACTTACGCTTGCGCTCGGAAAACACTCGCACCGCTTTGTGTTACAAGTGGTTGCTGCTCAGCCAACCGCAAACGTAACTTGGCGCAAACGTAATAGCTAGTGCACCGCTTTGTAATTTATGATGTCCTGGTACCGCGGTGGATGTCGTCAGCTGATGTTTTTTTTCTGGGAGTGGTTTTTTTTTGTAGTGGGGATTAATTTGTGGTAGTATTATGGGTTTTAGGAAATTAAATGTACTAAGTTGATTTTTGTAGCCTTAAACATATCTTTTTAAGTCTTAAGCTTCCTGGATATACAATTTTTTTATTTATCAGGTAGTGTATCCCACACAAACACACATCATATAAGAAACATAAGTCTAACACTAATATTTGGCTACGCCTGAATAATGTTATCATAGTAAAAAGACCGCATTCGCACGTGTGCTGATCCAGTACAGAAAAGTCGAGTCAAAAATATTTGTATATTTAATTAATAGACACATCCTACTAACTTCGAATATAGACTCCAAAATACTAGAACTGTTGCATCTGCATCAGGGCAAATAAAATACCCCATTATTAAAATGCATACTAATATTTTAGCATCCGAACACTTCTTATATCCAATAGCAATTCTGCGCAGACGCGACTCCTCTCGCTACTCGACGCAATTATGTCGGCCCCCTCTGTCGCTTCGCGCTTCACTTATAAGACCCAATGTTGTAGAAAGGGAACACGAGCCGGCAAACTTCGTGACGCGGCAGAGATAACTTGACAACTTTTGGGTCGAGCTTTGGGAAGCTTGGTGTTATACAAATTTAGAATTGTAATGCACCTTACATCATATATACTCGTATACTGCCACGCTGGAAGCGTAAATTGGAGCGTGCGATCGAGATTCACGTTCGAGTCCGGATCAACAAAGTGTTTGGGGTTTTCTGTTTGAAATCGAAAAGCTCCGAACCAGGCTGGACAAAAACAGTTTAAGTGACTGAAAAGTCTAAATAGTGCATCTTTTATATATTATATAGTTAAATTCATCATTAATTCCCATACAAGTGATCCCGATTCGAGCAATTTTTATAATTATTTCGACTGGCTAGAGATTTGAACTATTTGAACAGCATATAACTTATCTCCATCATATAGAGATGACCAGTAATGCACCTTCATTCTTTTACAATATTTGAAACTCCATAATACACTGCTCAATTCCATACTGCCCCCAACACTTACTAGGGCAGCATGGATGAATAAGGCCTAACTCTCCTCAGTTATAGGCCCGTGCCCATCGGAATGACGTATATTGGCTGACATAGATAGGTAAGAGGCGAGGCTGGCAACAAAGGCGGCAACGCAACACGGCGACACGCTACAATAAATTAAAAGTGTCGTGTCGCGACGCCGCCCGCGACAGCGCGACAGCGGCGAGCGTTGTACGAATAAATAAAAATAAAGCCGTCGGGTGTTCCGGTTCGATGCGACGTCGCGCGACACGGGCCGCATTGTTCTTGCGGCGCCAACACGGAATCAAAGCCGATGGATGGGCCTAATTGCTTTGCACTAGTCATCGGCGTTGGGTTTACTTGTTCATATTGCGATTTTATAAGTTCATTTTAGAATTGATATTGTAGGGTCTCGGTTTGAATCTCACATAATTTCATAAACTTACTTATTCTTTACGACACAAAAAGGAATTTTTCCGTTGCAATGTTTAACGCATTTTCTTTTAAGGTGACAGAAACATTTCTATATTAAAACCTATGTGCACATGTTACAAACGCATTATAAAGAATTAGAATGACGTCATCGTCATTACGTACCAGAGAGATAAATCATAGATTGGTCATTGGAATTTCTACAATTTCTACAAAGTATACACATACAATCACGCCTATTTCCCGATTAATTAGTATAAATATGCCCATGCTACGATAATCGAAAACAAGACCTCTATATGGCCCACCAAATGTATGCCATAAAACTTAAAATTCAAGTATCAGACTGACATTAACAAACACACAAAAATAAATCAATCCAGAGATCAAATAATAAATCCCATCCATCAGTTGTGTGTCCATGTGCAGACGGGGCGGTGCGCGCCGCGACCGGCGGCAACAAGCACGTCATTAGCGCCGAGAGCTACTTGTAACGCGACGCCCGCAGCCCGCGCTCCGTAAGCGCTGCGAGCGTGAGCGCTACGAGTGCTGTGAGCGTTATAAGCGCTATGACGTTCGTATTTCCCTAACTTTGCAAAATTAAATGTGGATATTGATACTGTCGTGTTCTAGTTTTAATTTTATTTAAATTTAGAACGTAGTATTTACAAGTGGCCTGTCGCTGTGATTTTGGCATATTTTTTTTACTAAAATATGTAATTTTTTTTAAAAGTCGAGGCAAAGTCTTCAGGAAATTTCTTAGATGTGTAGTTACTTGGCTGGCGTGATGGACTAAGGCCTAACCACTCTCACTTGGTCCGTTCCCGACAGTGGGACGTAAATTATTTGATATAGACTAGTTTCAGATTTTTGATAAACATAAAATCAGACTATTTAGTCATTTACGTGATATCTTCCGTTGCCATCATGTCGACATCACTGTGTTTTATTAAAATATGACATATTAAGCGGCGCGAGCGCTGTAAGCGTATTAAGCGCTTCGTAGTAATAAGCGGTGTGCGTGATCGCGTAATTATTAATTAATATGTACGTATTGAATAGTCGGAGGGCGCTCATTATTTTAATGGAAAATGGATTGAGCTATGTATGTCTGCTTGAGTATATTATGTGAGAATTGTTATGCAAAGTGGTTAAATACATAAACAAAAACTTTTTACACTTCTTACATGTGGAATAAATTAATACATCTGGGTGGTACTAGGTTCGATTTCCGGGTTGAGAAAAATTGTTGATGATTAGTCGGACATACATACACTTCAATCGCTATGTTAATCCCGTAGTTAAAAATGAGCTATAAGATTATGAGGTCCCAGGTTTGATTCCCAACTCGAGCAGTATAATTTTCCTCCGATTATACAAATGTATCTTTACATAAACATAGCCATGAAATCTGAAATCCAAATTGCAAGTAACTATGTACCTATGCATACATACATATGTATCCGTATTCGTCTGTAAAACAACCTCCACACATTGGGTGCAATACATGTCATTGTGACAAGTGTGTGGAAGCCCCACTATAAAGCCCGCATCTACAGGAAAGACTCGGAAGTGACGGTTCGGGTGTCGAGCGGTCGCCGCGGTCACTTTGGTTTGCGCCAGTTTGCGGCCCTTACTCGATAGTGATGCGAATAATCGATTTTGTAGATATCGATTTATGTTTTACTATTATTTTATGCGGCAGAAAAATCTTAAAATTGATCAGCATTTTTAGGTGTAAAAACAACAGGTTTTAATGGGTTAATATTTAGTAACAGCGCAGACTATAGAAATATGTCCGAAAATTATAGAAGTGTAGATTCGTAGAAATATACTGCCTACTCTTGGGACAACAAAGGCGTATTCCTATTAAACAATAATTATTCCAAAGTAAAGCATTGGCTACATTTCAATATTCTTTATAATTTATTTTATTTAAAATACTTAAATGGTACACATTGCTGCTAAAAAATATCAATGACAACAAAATTAATTTAACTACGGCAAAGAGAATAAGTTCTTTTTGTTTGTGAACAAAGTGGCGGCGATGTCTACGGCGTAGCACCGTAGTCGTAGCACGTAGACGCTTACCTCAGACACCGGCCCGACGGTCGTAGGGTTGTCGAAATAATATTCACTATTTTAATGATATTTTTTTAAATGTGGTAAAATAACAATTTAAAGACTAATTAGAGTGTCAATTGATAAGAAATGATAGTCGAGACCATTCTATAGGTTTGTCGGTAGTTACAAATAATAATAAAATACTATGCTTTTGATAAAATGTATAATAAGTTTTATCCTATACACTGTTTCCTGACTTACTTCGTTGGTTAGGTAGCGCGGAGTGCAGTTAAAGACCCCAGGTTCAATTCAAGTGTTGGAAGTTTTCATAAAAAATATTATATTAGCCTTTTGCTAAGGAAAAGTTGTATAAAATAAATTTTACATATTTACATTTCATGTAGTGTATGTATATTTGCAAATTATAGTTCACATCACATATTACTAGTTTATTTACACACTTACATCTTTCATCTCTGTACTACCTAAGGTCGGACTTTTATGGTCTGTCTCAGGCGTTAAGTCCACCTTTACACATTTATTCTCAGCCTATCGCCGTCAATTGCTGAAATTTATCTCTACCTAGCCTCTCTCTCACGTATACAAGCATCGGTGATAGTTTTCTTCAGTAATATGCTACTTGCATTGAGCGGACCAAGTGTGTATGTCGGGTGCAGTGTATGTCGGTGCACCTCACCTCGGAGACCAGCCTCCGCAAGGTGTAGGGCTGCCAGCTGCAGCTATGCTCATTTTCCACGTTTTTTTTTGGCAAGAAGGTCGCATGGTAGTTTAATACACCAAGTCTTTGTCTACATGCATGTACAGACAGTCTTAAGTGAAGCCATCAATAATATTACGCATAAGTATACGTTACGTTAGTATACGTAAAACCTAAAAGTTCTTAGGAATTTCTTAGATGTGTATTCCGCCAACCTGCATTAGACCAGCGCGGTGGACTAAGGCCTAAACCCTCTCTGTTGTAGAGGAGGCCTGCGCTCAGCAGTAGACGCATATCGGCTGATATGATCATACATTATGAATTCTTTTTTTTTTCGTTGTATCAATTCCAATTCTGAAAATTGGGACAAAGAGAAATCAAGCCATTGTCAAGATGAAAATAGCCTGTTTCAAAGTATCGTATATATCTTTAAAAAAATATTCAAAATCTATTCAGTCGAACTAAGCAAACAAAAAGTTCGTCCGCTTTCCTCTACAGACGAAACCTTTGGCAAAGGTAAGCCAGATTATTTAAGACGAGCACGCGAGTCAGCCCTAGCACGTGTCGCGTGTAGCGTGTTTGTGTAGCGGTGCGGCGGCGCGCGGCGGAATCACCTGCCCGCGCCATTTTACCAGCGGCTCGCCGACGCGCCACACGCCGCCGCAGCGCTGTACGAATGTCAATATCGATAGTGTCATATCGATAAAAATAATTAGGGTTCACATGATATCATCATTAACATATCATCAGCCCATATATGTACGTCCCATTGCTGAGCACGGGCCTCCTTTATAACTGGGTTTTAGGCCTTAGTCCGCCACGCTGGCCTAGTACGGGTTGGCGGATAATATTATACTCGTATAATAACATGATATAATTAATGCGAAAAGAGTGTGTTTGCCGTTTTTTATGCGTTATTTAATGATTTGGTTTGACGTATTCATGTAGATAATATTATACAAGGTAAATAATGTGTAGGATTTCTTGCCACTGGTGACACAATTTTGGAATAATTTTGTACAGACATATGTAGATGTGGTAGTTCGAGAAAGGCACAAAGAGGCTAAAACAAGTATAGATTTTCGCGTTTGTATAGAATTCCCATGCCCAGCAGTGGGACCACAGAACAGCTGAATAATCTTCATCAGCCCATATACGTCCCACTGCTGGGCACGAGCCTCCTCTACAACTGAGAGGATTTAGGCCTTAGTCGCCCACGCTGGCCTGGTGCGGGTTGGCGGACTACACACCTAAGAAATTCCTAAGAACTTTAAAGTAATTGACAATTCATTGTGAGTACACAGATAACTTCGAAAAGTCAGAGGTGTGTGCCTGGGGTCTGAAACTCTGAACCCGCGACCAGTCAGTCAGAGCGATAACATATTAGCAATAAATCAAACCATCGACTCCGATCCCGCACTAGTTCGCACTCGGTCCCGGCTGAGGCGATGGAATTAAATCGCACGCACGGCACTACCTCCCCCGTTCCCCCTCAACTCTCGCCCCCTCCCCCCCGCCCCGCGCCCCTCCCCTCCACCTCGTCACACCCACCGCGCAGCGTGACGACCTCGCCCCGCGCCAAGTAGGGTTGTTACGCCAGCTGTTGATATAAGATTATTTTAACTGTGATAAAAATATTGAAAATAAATAAATACTTAAAAGGAAATTACAGAACATAATAAAATATACTTTAATTAGGTATTAAAAAGAAGAAAATACGGACGACAGCTACTTAGCAAATTGTACACCATATCGAACTTACAGGCTAGCCGGTTTCTCCATTATGGTTTTGTTCGTCCTAGATGAGTTCATAGGTGTGTAGTCCGCCAACCCGCACTAGGCCAGCGTGGCGGACTAAAGCCTAGACTCTTTCAGTTGCAGAGGAGGCCCGTGCCCAGCAGTGGGACGTATATGGTCTAACGATGAGATGATCATCATAGACGGTTTACTCGCTCTATATACGAGTATTAGCATCAGAGTTCTAGAGAGAGAGCAATTTCATTTCATAACGAGTGTTATAAGTGCAAGTTATTTTGTCTGTCACGAATCACTAATCACACCTTAATCACTAAATCGATTTAATTCAGAACAAACAAATGACGCACTACATCCATATACATAACCGTTGATAAACAATTTTATTTATTTATTTTACTTATCACACTTTATTGTACACCACAAAAGTTCCCAATAGAGTGCAACAAATGGCGGTCTTATGCGATTTCTTCTAGACAACCGTAAGGTGGATTGGAATGTACAAGATATAGAGCGGGTGGGTACGTAATAATATCTTATATCTTTAATCTTATATCTTTAAATGAGCAATTGGAATTTCGGAATCGGCTCCAACGATTTTCATAAAATTTTGTATATAGGGGGTTTCGGGGGCGATAAATCGATCTAGCTAGGAATCATTTTTAGAAAATGTATTTGGAAGAAAAATAACAAAAGGAGGCGTTTGAGTAGACTCTTCCTGACATCTATTGGCGAATAATAATACTATTTTTTGTGAGCAACTAATTGCTTTAACGACACAACAGCAGATGGCGTTGTTAAGTAACATTATTCATATTTCATCATTTTATTAGTAATTCGTACTTAAATATAATTTCCAAAAAACACAATTTAAATAAAAATAAAAATTCCGAGCAAAGCTCGGTCATCCAGGTACTAATATATAAAACCATGTACATATATGACGCACATTTTTTACCTTATAAAAAATCTAAACCAACCGAAACAAAACCACAGATGAAATCAGAAACTCTTTCCAACTCCTCCTTCATATTTTTTCTGATTAACTTCGTTTCGGAACATTACAAATTATTCACTGAGCTCCAGTGCTCAACGTCAAAACTGTGCGTGCCGCTGTTGATCATGTAACAATGGCGGGCGTATGGTGGAATAGGGCCAAAAACAAAAAAATATATATATATAAAAATGCAATAACAGGTCGCGGCAGCCCTGTGTCGCGCGGCGGCGGGCGGCGGTGACTGATGCGAGCCACATGTGTTCGAGTAATGTCTCGCGTGCAAGTACAAGTCGCGTATGCCGCACCCTGCAAGTACTTTGTACCACATACTTGTATTTCTGCACCCACGTTTCACTAGTTCTATTAATAGGGGGTCTATTAACATTTGACTGCGTACTGTTACTGAGAATATCGGAATGATAAAACTCAATAACGCTGTGCCCGACCAGGGAATCGAACCGGCGACTTGTTAATTATTCCAGCCATTTGAATGTGAACAAATTACAAACATGCTTACTCAGTTACTAGATTAACAGTGACTACTAGACTTTTATACATTGGCCTCGTCAATTACTAAAGGGATAAGGCCTTAGCCCACGTTGGCCTAGTTCGGGTAACGGAACACACTTAAGATATTCCTTGTGAAAAGGTCTTAGGCACAGAACAGCTGAATAAGATTAGAAGGCAAATAGACAGTATTTTGTATGGGAACGACTGTCGCCGCTTGTCTGTCACTTGTACATTCTACTACGATCATACTTCCAATGATAAAATTTCTAACAAAAATGAAGGGCTGCTATTGGTTGTAACACATTTACGAAGGTCTTGATATTACACGCAACCCGAATTACTAAGAAGCGGCCGTGTCAAACATACGATAGTCTAATCGTAGGTTCGGCACGCTCGGCATGCTGACATTTCCTTTCTAGTCTTTTTCAACTGTTCTGTGCTCTTAAGTGTGCAGGTTTCCTCGCGATGATATCTTTCACCAATTAAATGTGTGATAATTCATGGTGAATACACACATAACTTAAAAACCTGATGTGTAGCTGGAATTTGAACCCGCAAACGCCGACAAACACACGCCTTATTCAGGTACATCATGACTTATAGGGCACAAATACTGCTTACCCCATCGGAGAAAAGGGATAATAGTGTATTAAATACTGAACTGCCTCGTGGTCTCGGCACAAGTATGTGTCATGCGATCTAGATTTCCTGGTTTCGATTCCCGGATCGGGGAAAGTGTTATTGGGTTTTTCCATTAGGAAATTGTCAGTAGCAGCACGGAGTCTGGAATTGTGCCCGAAAAACTGCAATAGGCTCGCCCCCTATTACGTGGGACTGATACATACCTGGCGAAATGCGGGTGCAGTAACGCACACACAGGCGTGAGGTTATTTATGTACCTATATATATGTATATATATAAATACTCAATTCGGACCGCCTGGACTTACCAACAAGTATATAAAAGAGAACTGTACGCCTCTCATTTCTCGTCTACTACCCCGTTATCTTGTTACCCGCACGTTGATGTGCACTACCCAACAGGTCTGGTCCATAATGGCGTGCCCCGGACCGTAACATCCGGTTACGTAACTACCGGTTCGCCGGGAAGGCCGATTCACACCTCACGTTGAGATGTACGTGTGAAGATATGACGTGTGGTGTGAAACTAGCCACACTGCATAACTAGTTCTGTTGTGATATTATGCAGTTGTGTCGTGGTTAAGACATTTGTGTGTTTTGTGATATAGATATCTTAGGCTCGAATCCCGGTCTTGAAACAATAATAGCGAAAGGTGGGTACAGAAATCATTTCTGCCACCCCTTCATGGTTGAAGGCGTGAGTTTTCCGGTAATGGAGGCCGGTACGATTATTTTTAATGGTCTGAAATTGTTCTAATGGTTTACCGCCATTATTACGAAACATCGTGTACCTAAATGTTATTTAATAATTCATAATCAAATATATAAACATTATATCGTCGATATGTGAATCTTTCTATCGTGACGGTCACGTGTCGGCTCCGTGCGAAAGACCGCGAAATCTCGGATCGGCTGGCGGTGGGACTGTCGGGAGTTTTTATTACGTCACGTCGCCACATTTGGGGCCGTTTGGCGCTGTTCGCCTCGCTTAATTGTGCCGCCTTGTACCTACGGAATATTACAAGTAGATATTTCGCACGGGTTATTTTGTGTTTTTATATTGCTGGGGCGAAATGACAGTACTGCAGAAGATTATAAAAAAAGAGTTATCTTATTAGAGAATTCGTTGTTAGTCGATATAACTATGACGGACCAGCTGACATGTCCCTTTTCGCTTAAAGGTTCAACGATGGAAAAGACAGTGCATAAAATGTAAAACCGCACAACATGTGATTGTGTCACGTTCCGAAATTAGCTTCCGAACGTTTTTAATACCATGCCGGCGTAATAATGTCGACTGGTGAGAGCCAATCGTAATCGATTTTCGCCATGAGACTCTATAGACTGCCACGTGGTCCCGCGGCACAAGTATGTGCCGTGCGATCTACGGGTCCTGGGTTCGATTCCCGGGTCGTGTAAAGTGTTATTGGGTTTTTCCATTAGGAAAATCTCAGTAGCAGCACGGAGTCTGGAATTGTGCCCGAAAAACGGCAATAGGCTCGCCACTTTTTACGTGGGACTTATACATACCTGGCGAAATGTGGGTGCATAAATGCACCTCTGCCTACCCCTTCGGGGAATACAGGCGTGAGTTTATGTATGTATGTATGTACTCTATAGACCTATTTGGTCCTCATTGTACTAAGCATAGTACATACAATAAAACCAACCATTCAGACATTTTCCCGTCCCAGTAACAAAACATACCTAACTACCGATGACGATAATCATCAGGAGAGCCTCTGGCTCCCCGTGGGATGAATTTATCCCATACGAAATTCAGGAAACAACATCCGGTTACCTTATGTAGGGCAGCCACGTACCAGGACTACATAAACAAGAACATTATCGCTGCAAATCCCTCAAGGGCTGAGGGTCGGAAGTTACACGCCCATGGGACAATAAAATCAAATCTTGAGATACGCTCAGTCAGTTGGGATGACCTTATTCAAAATTTACTTCGTACCCAGTTATGGACACTTGTGATGAGCCCTGTTTATTAATTTAAACTATATTACGTACTAACATGCATATATAATATGCATATATAATATCATTGCGTTTTAAATAAGAAAAAAATGAATTATTTTTAATAGTAGCCAGTCAATGCAGCAGTTAGTATTTTTATGTTTTGGTTGGGCTGCGGTTGAACATGCGGGGCCGGCTGTGGCAACTGTAGGTACTTTGTTATTTATGTTAGCCTGGTACTTTCAGATATATATTGTTATAAAGTCGTATCTTTCTTTATATTTTGATATATAATTTGTTTTTTTTTATGCCTTCTTCTTCCTAATCTCCTGGTACTTTAATTTTATACATTGGGGAGTTACTTTGGCAGTCGTATGTTCAAATACCTCCCAAAGTAGGAAGGTCTCCCACATGGAATTTCTTAGATATGTATAGTCCGACAAATCTTACTTGACCTGAGTGGACGAAGGCTTAATCACTCGATCGTGCGCCTTTTTCTCAAGACAATCACGACTTCTATCGTGCACCGTAAAATATGTGAATATTCAGTCTGCACAAGCACTAAAACCTTCGCCCAAATAAAAGAAATATAAAAACATTCAAAAAATATTCCGAGAAGTCACGTTCCAAGATTGTATGCAACGAAACGCCGAAGGGCACTCATCACTAACCCTCATAAAATATCGGCTCCTTCCATTGTTGGCGGGCGATTTTTACCTGTCAAGTGTCACTGAGACCCGGATTAGCGATGGAGGGTCAAATGAGGCACATTCGACCCACCAGTGAATGCAGGGTTGAATACAATGTGTCAATCTGACCGTGGTCCGACTTTTAGGGTTAAGCACTTGATGTCGCTGATTTAGGGTTGAATGGATTTTATGGGCAAAACTTTCAATTGTCTGCTCGGATTTGATTTGGAGTACCTAAGCAGTGATGGCCTCGAGGTTTAGGCGCGCGGTCGAGAATTTCGGCGGTCGCAGGTTCAAACCCTAGGCACACACCTCTGACTTTTCGAAGTTATGTGTGTATTCACAATGAATTATCACTTGCTTTAACGGTGAAGGAAAACATCGTTATAAAACCTGCACACCTAAAAAAGTTCTTAGGAATTTCTAAGGTGTGTAGTCCGCCAACCCGCACTAGGCCAGCGTGGTGGACTCTGGCCTAAACCCTCTCAGTTGTAGAGGAGGCCCGTGCCCAGCAGTGGGACGTATTTGGGCTGATGATGATGATGAATTTGATTTGGAGGTAAAAAGTGTCGTTTAAGTGAAATCTTAAAGGACTTGGTTTACCTATAGTTGACGGTCACGGATTCGAGGCCCAGGCAAGCACTTTAACCATGGCACTTGAATTTTTTTTCAAGTTTGAGGGGTTTATAATCTGAGTCCTAATATTGTATAAAATATTTTAGCCTAATATTAATTGATGGACAATACCGGAGAAAAGAAAAAGATCGTCAAAATATTTTTCATAATTAAAACATAGCTCCGTAAAGTATACATATATATATGTGTAAGCATATAGGTACATTCAAATATTCAAGCTCTTGACGCGGCTTTATTGGACACTTTATTGGCGATTATAAACTCATTGGCGCTAAAAAATCCCGAAAAAGAAATAAAAAATTACGTTTCTTTTTTCGTCGAAACGCATTTTTTTGTCATGATTTTTTTTACCGTAAATATGTTTGAAATCACCGTAACTATTGCCTGTCTTAGTTTTCTATCACGGCCTGTTTACACCTGTATCCTATGTACGACAAAGGTCTTATCGTTATTAGTGATCTCTACCAGACGACGCAGAAAATAATAGCTATTTATTTATTTAAAAAAAGTATTGGACAATACCTCTGTTATTTCCTAAATAATTTCTCAACGAAACCTAAAACTTAACCCTCAATTGGGGTACAAGTGACCGGCTCCCGGATGTACAATATCAATCATCCGCAGCGGTAACCCTACAGCGCTTAGCAAACAGTGTCCCGAGCAAACACCGCGCGACGATCCCTGGCACTCGAAACGACGAATACTTCCCGATATTCGAACGTGGGGTCAAAGAGGCCCTGTTGAGTGGAGGGTTGTGACGTAACACGTGTTATGATTTTGCCGAATTTATTCTGCAGTAAATGAGGAGAGGTAGTGGATTCGATTCCTGGGTTTGCAGTACTTTTTTTGCTTTACAAGTTTAGAAATGAGCTTGGTTGTAGTTTCTTTGTTTGTTTCTTCGAACAAGTGTGAGTAGGGATTCATCTCAGCCTATCTCTTTGGACATCAGTAAAATAAATCGGCTGGCCTCATTTCGGGCAAATATAAAGGAGCCAATGTTCCTCCAAAAGAAAACATCAACAAACTTATGCTTGCTTATGCCTTGTGGTCTAAGTCCTAACCCTACCTAACAAGAAGCCCAGCAGTGGGACGTCCAAGGTGCTAAATACGCGGCAATATATTATAACGTAGAGTGAGGATCGGTGTCGAGTCGGGAGCGGCGCCCGCTGTAACGATGCCTGATTACCCGCGCGGGACGGGACTAGGGATGTCCATGTAGTGCATCAATATCGATATTTGGAACGATTAATCGATCGTGAAAGTTTCGATATCGACTAATAATGCCGATGTATCTATGTTAATATAATGTAAGTACAACACATAGTTTTACTTGTGTTCATTCATGTTTAATTCACGGAACCTGAACTAAACAATTTACTTTTTATTATAAATTTCAGTCTTGTGGTGGACTAAGCCTAAGGCAATAACCCTCTCAGTTATAGAGGAGGCCCGTGCCCAGCAGTGGGACGTATATGGGCTGATGATGATGATGTGCCTAAACTTCGAGGCCATCGCGACTTGAGACTTATGTGGGACCTACATAGGCTAATAATGAAGTATAAAAAATATTATCGACACTTTCCCAGCACTAGTGCGACGTGGCGACGGCCGTTTGCCGCTGGCCGGGCGTCTAATGATTTCTCCAGACGAGATTTGAAGGACGGCCCTAATGCACGCAACTGGTATGCTAGAATAGTGTGGACGTGGCTGACAACGAAGTCTTAGGTACCAGTCCCATTGAGGGTGTTTTTGTATTTATATTTTCTATTATCATCAGCCTTTATACGTCCCACTGCTGGACACGGGCCTCCTCTACCATTGAGAGGGTTTAGGCCTTGCTCCACCACGCTGGCCTAGTGCGGGTTGGCGGACTACACGCCTAAGAAATTTAATGTTTTCCTTCACCGTAAAGTAAGTTATAATTCTTTGTGAATACACACATAACTTCGAAAAGTCAGAGGTTTGTGCATGTGGTTTGAATCTGTGACCGCCAAGATCCTCGACCGCGCGCCTAAACCTCGAGGCCATCACGACTTCAGTCGTTCAGACTTCATCATACAGTTATATAGTCTTAATTTACGTTGAGATAGAAATTATATGATAGACATTAGAATCTAAGAAGGACCTTTAGAACTGGCTCGGTTTTTCACTTGTCTAAATACTACTATTGGAAAATATATACACTTTTACACCTGTATACCCTAGGCATATGCTGTGGTGTATTTCTACATCTTTCGACAGCCGGTTGTCGTTTTTTGGATTCATATGCATAGTTTGTTCTAATGCAAAAATCCAAACTGTTCGACTTGAGAATCTCGATCGCACTCAGTCAAGCCGCGGTGACGTCATTTACAAAATTCTAAATCTGTTTAAATATTTCAAGTGTTAACTTATTTACATTAATATATAAAGTGCAAATATTCCGCCGCCAAAGGGACTCGATACGCAATAAACATGTTCCTTGGGCTTGTTAAAAAAATCAATAGCGCATACCCGATAAGGGCGATAAGGCCGTCCCGCCACCGTCCACAATATTTCCTACAATTTATTTTTATTTAGCGCTCGAATTGTCTCGGAGTTCTCGGAATGGCGCGCTGCTAATTGGCGGGGGCGGAGGGGCGGAAGGGGCGAAGGGGCGGACGGGCGGAGTGGCGAAACGTGGCGCCTCGCCCGCGTAATTGCAGAGGCCATTAGTCCCGCCTCAGGCCACTTTGGAAACCCACACGGCGCGAGGATCTTTGATGAGGCCGCGACGCGACCCGCGCCACCTTGTTTTTAATATTTCACGCGTTTTCGTCAACTATTCGTTTTGTAGCGTGCGATGCGATGTCCTTATTGGACATTAAATTCTAAAATATCTCCTCTATACTGATCACGCATAAAGATCCAAGGAGTTTATTTTTTTCTGAGACTTGCCAATAGTTTTAAAATGAGAATTGAACCCACGATGTTTTTATCTTCGCCGTTTATTTAAGTACACGAATACAACATTTTGAAAGCGATTAGAAAGTCAATATGATTTTATTACAATATTATCTATTTTGCTTCAATTTGTAGAAAATTTTCGTTGAATGCATTTGTTACGAAACCGACCACCATTTAGCAAATTAGCCGACCGTTTAATCGGCGAGCATGAAAACCGAAGAGCCACTAAAATCCAATACAAAGCCAATTGACAAATAATAGCGAAACCTCAAAAGTATTCGCCGCTAAAGTAATTAGTTTTCACGAATTAGCCGGGTGTCGGTTTGGCCGGGTCCCGGTTTGGCCGGCAATTAGGCCGTGCCGGTTTGGTCGGTAATTAGCCGGTCCCGGACCGCGCGGCCCGTAATTAGCCGGACGCCGCGACTGGGACCCGTTGTAATTATGATCCCCGTTGCCGACTCCTAGTCGTGGAAATCTCAGCAATTATTTATTGCTGAGTTAAGTTCCGAATGCTTTGAGTGTTTCATGTCGTTGGATTTTATTTCATTTGTATTTTTTTTCGAACAGTACAAAATGACTGGTCTGACACTTCTTAGTAAGGGAAAAGCAGTTTAAGTTGAGAATTCAGAGATTATGAATATATTAATAGTTGATATAATTTTGCCGGCATGAACACAATACGAATGCTTTTACGACTTATGTACAAATATTATAATTATTAGAGTAAATTTGAATATCCCATACTCATTGCTATATAGTACCGCTATTCTATATACATACTTGTCGAGATTACATACAAAAGGTCTGAAAAATCTAAGGGTATATAAAAATTCATTCAACAGTCGACGAACAAGATTCTTCTCTGAATATTGTCTATTTACGGAGTTGTTCAAGTAAGAACCTGGAAAAATATCTAAAGGATGAATTTTATGAGCAAGTTTTGCAAAACATCAAAACAATTTTTACAAGTAAAATGGAAAAGTTGTTGGTCTTGTTTATTGTATAGAAAAATGTACATATATTTTTTTAAATTTAATAATCATGATGCTTACTTGTTTAAAAACACTTAGAAATAGTGAAATCATTTTGAATAAGGTATACAGCGCCATCTTTGTAACTACTTGGAACCTAATGCAAGCTACGGCTACTGCCCACTAGATGGCGCGGCGTAAAACAAAACTTGCCGTAGGTAAATAAAGTTTTGTTTTTGTTACAGAACGCACCAAATCAAGAGCCTGTATATCGGAAGGTAGCGATAGTAGAAAACTTTTTCGACATCATCTACACAGTTCACGTCGAATTGGAGGGGCGGCCAGGCAAACATGCTGGTCAAAAACGAACGTATAGAACAGTAAGTTTAACGTTAATGCTGTTTTTAATTTTATAATCTTCATATTTTAATATTATTATCTTCATAAAAATATTTCAAAACAAACTTTGTCGATGAACGCCACCTATCGGAAATGTTTGTAACTGTTTGAACGGTGCAACTTCCTCGTTTCACATTTCTCACTTATTTCCAAATGTTACGTTAGATGGTGTTACACGATTGTTTTACTTGTACAGTTTCAGTAAAATTATTTTCAGCGTGTATACTCTGAAATACGGTATTAACGAAATAAAACTTAAATTATGTGATTAAATTGTTTATATTGTAGAGAAGTAGCTATACGCGTGAGTGTTATCAGGTTTTAGTAAAATTAATTTTTTTTTATAAAATGGAGGATAAAGAAATATGCTTTTATTAAGGTGCATAAAATTCCGCGAATATGGATTATCTGATTGGTAAATATTAGCATTTGCGAAGGCAAACATTATCATCACAATTTTTAATAGGTTGAACATCCCCGAACAAAATGTCCCGGTTTATAAAGAGATCTCGCGAGACCCGCTCCAATTCCACCCTGTGAATGGAAACTCAAAAATATCTGCTCTTTTCCTTAATCACGGATGTTTTCGCTTGCAGATTACTGAAACGTACGCGTTTCTGCCGCGGGAGGCGGTCACGCGTTTCCTCACCGGATGCGCTGAGTGTGCTAGGCGCCCGCGCAGTGCCTCTCCCCCACCGCTACCCACGCCATCCCCCTCGCCCACAAGACACGCCACCTACCTCCCCTTCTTGCCCCACTGCGCGCCGGAATACACACGAAATTGGGAATCAGAGATCGACGCGGCGCATTCAAACTATTACGAACCGAAATTTGAGTACACGGAGTTACAACCAGTGAAGAAAGTTGAAAGTCCCAAGCCAGCGGAGACAGAAGACGAACCTACTTACATAGAATTAACCTCCAAAAAAGTCAACGGGTTTGATGCCAACCCACTATTCAATACAACTTCTCCAGTAGAACCGGTGGTTAGAGAAGAAGAGCCAGTCAGAACTGATCCAGAGATAGATAAGGACGAGAACAGCTTGATTGATGTAGAAGAAGTGAAGCCAGACAGCCCAGCACAGAAAGAAGAAGAAGCAAAACCGACAGAACCGGAGCCTGAAAGTACTAAGACGACAGAAACGCAAGAAGCTAACGATAAGACTGAGAAAAAGAAATATAACCCGCTAGACGTCGCGAATTTAACGTCAAAAGATCCTCCAAAATCAGCTAGGTCACCACCTAGAAAGAAACTGTTGCCTTCAAGTCTAGAATACCCTAACAATTTTGGGAGGTTTCCGAGGCCGTGGAGGCCGGACGGAGGGGTGTACTACGGCGGAGAGGAGGTCGACTACAGCGTTCCAATAACAACAGCGTATTTGAAACACATGAGGAACACGGCGTTTCAAGAACGCGCGGACTTGGAGAATAAGGTGAGTTCTAGTTTTAATATTACATGCTTAGTTATGCGATCCTAGTACCCAGCGATGTGAACCATACACATCATGTAGGTTACTTCTTTTTTTAAGGGTTAATTAATTACGACTGCATTTTGTATATTCGTATTATATTTTTTCTATTTTTGTATTGGATTGGACATATTTTTTTGAACATTATTGGTTCGATACTCTTCATATTTGCGCAGGAATCCCCCGACCGCATAACAACGTAACCACATCTCTAAACCTAACATTTTTGATCAAACATAAAATAAACATATGATATTGCGGGCCCGTTTAACCCTAAACTTGCAAACAGGCCAAGCTTGGCGGTCGAATGGACCCCGCAAACGCGCCTTTGTGTGCGATCCTTTATATTCCACCCTTGTTATGATTTCCTGGTATTCGTGGAAAGAATATTTGCGGATTGAAAATATTGGTGAAAATTAACTGTTTACGTATTTTTTTAAAGTAGTAATGGCCTCGAGGTTTAGGCGCGCGGTCGAGAATCTCGGCGGTCGCGGGTTCAAACCCCAGGCACACACCTCTGACTTTTCGAAGTTATGTGTGTATTCAAAATGAATTATCACTTGCTATAACGGTGAAGGAAAACATCGTGATGAAACCTGCACACCTAAAAGTTCTTAATAATTTCTTAGGTGTGTAGTTCACCAACTCGCATTAGGCCAGCGTGGTGGACTAAGGCCTAACCACTCTCAGTTGTAGACGAAGCCCGTGCCCAGCAGTGGGACGTATATGGGCAGATGATGATGACGTATTTTTTAATGACTATTATTTTTGCCGTTCCATGAAGTTGTGGAATAGTTTGCCGGCGCGTTCCTTCCTGCTTATTATCCTGGGTCCTTAAATCGCAGCATGAATGTGTCAAGTGATGCGAGATAGAAATCTATTGAAGCTTTGTTTTGACAGCACTGAACCTACTACCAGGTGTCACTACCGAGCCAGTGGTAAAAATATATTTAAAATGACACTTTTCTTAGGTAAAATACGTACGTAATAGAGTTATGTCAGGTTGTCGTAAAAATTTAATTTCGAAATCAAACCCGGTGACACTGGCAAGAAAAGCCGATGTTAAACTACTGTGCTTAGAGGTCGTAAAACATATTTCGTAAGAGGTAAACTTCTACGAGTATTTTAATTAATATGCAGAAATTTCGTATATTTTTGGATGAAGTAATGTGTGAATATTTTGATTCCATTTGAGAGAATCTTACAGAGAGCTTAGTGAGACGAGGTCGTGGCTTCGGTTACTGATCAGTTACTTCATTTTTATACATGTTATGCACATTCTTAAACTAATGCCTCCCCGAATTGGAAGGTAGATGTGTCTTTCTACATCCAAGGTCTTCCATCCTACATACATAATTATCACGAGTATATTGCTGTTTTTAGGGCAAATTGAATTCTATGCTGCTACTGAGAATTTCCTAATGGAAATCCCACTTAAAGCTTAGCCTCAGTCGGTGATCGAACCCGAAACCTGACGACAATTTATCATTCAAGATATGTACAAATAATTTATTTAGGTAACGATTTTTATAGGCGTTTGAACTGTTTTAAAACTTTAAACTTGAAAATACACCAATTTTGGATTACTTTTTAAATTGCGAAGTATCTTAAAATTGTCCGTTATAAAATATTATTAACTGTGGCTGGAACCTGGATACCTCTAACTTGAGAGTAAAATGCGTTTTAATAATATGCAGGCTGTAGGAAATTCGTATAGATAGATGTGATAGCGAATGACAAAGATTATTTATATACCGTGTTAAACTCGCAGAAATAACCTGCAAGTGTGTTATATTTTGATTTAAATATAGATTTTGAAGTCATCATTATGTATAATCCATACAGACTAAATAATAAAGAACAGTTTCTTTTTAAATTTAACCTTTTTGCTATTTACTTTTTAAATGGCGTCAAAAGACTTTTTCTAATCAGTTTTCTTTGTACTTCAGTATGAACATCATTACAGTACCAGGCTCGCATAACCGGCGAGGCGTTGACTCATGACGCGTAACCGTGCAACGCGCGCGGTGTCCTTACGACCCGCGATTGAATCAGACGAATGCCCCTCACAAAGCGGCGCTCACAACGCCATAATCGGGCGCCGCATCTTTTCTAACTCATTTTTCTCGCTCGGGGAGGGTGGGTGGCGGGTGGCGCGGGGTTTCATCAGCCCGGGGGGCGTCACGGTATTAGACAAGACACAAAAACTTTGCCCGTCGGAGAAGTGGGCAAGTAAGTTTTCTGATGACGGCCTTTTGTTGATATCTCGTGCGTTATGGCCGTATTTGTGCGGGACTCTGCTCCTTTTAAATGTAAAGAATTGTTCATTAAAAATTGTACTGTTCTTGCCGAGGTACGCTGCAATTTAGTGCATAATGCGGCTGCCAGGTCTCGATAATGTTTTGAGAAAAGCACAATGTCTTGTTAGTTGCGTTGCTTTTGTGACGCCATTATTATCTATTGTTTCAGACAAAATATCTTAACGGTAGTCTTCATAGCAATATATTTACACTGACAGTATGAAAAAGACAGAATGTTTGTACGAAGAACCACAGTTTTGAAAATTAGAAATTATTTAACGTAAAGAAAACTAAGTAAACCTTAGTATTTAAGCAGTATGCTCGTATATTTTAAAACATACAAATATTTACATTCACAAGCCTTTCATTTTCTTTGTTCCCAGCAAAGGAAATAATTACTGCGTTCAGTGGTACACGTTTCTAGCTTTATAGTTTCATTAAAACACGCATTAGTAGTAACCCAAGTGGCTCGCAAAAATATTCTGCCAACAAAAAGTTTATGCCTGACCTTTTTCGCGTGGTGCCTCCCAAAGGGTCAGTCGTGGCCCGTCCATAAGAGGGTATCGTCCCTTCGTCCCCCAAAAGTGCCTTATCCCCCTCCCGGCCCCCGCCCCGCATCGCACTGCGACTTGTAAGATTGATTGGGGCTCCTTCAGTCCATTGCCGACCCCCCTTGTGGGATATTCGACCCTCCTCCCTTTTTTCTCGGGTACTCGTTACGGAGATGTATAGCGGCTAGATGAACTTGAGAAATTGGATGTGCTTTAGTGTGCTTCTTGTCTGTGCGGTGTATTTTGAAGGTGAATAGGGACGTATCGTTTTGCAAGCCAATTATTTCGTAAACATACAATGTTACATCGATTTTGGCTTAACTCCTAAAATTTTCTTTAAAAAATTACATGTATAACATTGTTACATTATTATGGTATCTTATAAATCAAGTTTTTCCTATAAATGACTTTTCATGATTTCAATAAACGCAGTATTCTCCAGTTTGATAAATCAAGAGATTTAAATATAATCGCTATCAAGACAATGATATAAATTTAAGGATTTTTTATATGACGGAGTAAATTTCTTAACTTATTTACTTCATTCACCTTCAAAAGTCTCATATAGCTGTCTGCGCGTCGCTGACTGCCCCATCCAGCAGCTGTACATCGTTCGCCACCCCCTTTTTTCTGGAGCGCGGGGGTTGTTAATAACACAACAGGCTATTTTATTCGTCGGCCGCCACTTGCGGCCCGTGCGAATGCTTTGATGTTAGAGATTAGAAGTTTGTTTAGTTTCTGTCGCACTGTGTTGTATTATGAAAAATACGAACACGTGTGAAGGAATCTTGCTAATATCTTTTGGTTAATTTCAGTAAAGATCTTAAAATATATGGTGTAAGTAGGAGGTCATTGTGGTAGGTGAAGTTAAAGCAAAACAAAAAAAGTAAACATGAATGAACATATCAAGTAGAGTTTGAGATACACGGGGAATATATCTAAATATATGCGGGGTTCGGACAAAATTTACGATTGCATTACGTATGTGAGTTAGCAATGTTGTTTTTTTTCACAAAGTGTGGAAGAAATGACGTCATAAAGGTAGGACGCAGCAAGTCCCTGGTCTGATTGAATAGCAATTATTTTTTAGTGAATCATAATACCTGCGGTTTATTGTTTTAGCGACAGGACTGTTCTTCATACCTTTACAACCAACTTCGAAATTTTGAGTTTTCTTTTCATTTGGCTTGACGACGTTGGCTAATTTTTTTAAAGTTGCTAGTGAACGAAATTTAAAGACGTCTGAGGTGTCAGTCCAATTTAATATTTTAGGTCTTAAAGAGTCTGTGTGTGATTGGACTGAAGATATGTGATGTACTATGAACAATGAATGATAATCAATATTTTTTTAACACGGTCAGATGATTCAACCTATTGGTAAATACGATCAAGATTAAACAGAGTACTTTTAGTGGAGAATTGCTGATGTTAGCGGATCTTGAACACTTGCTAGCTTCGCTGAATTTCGTTTTCCATACACGTCTATTATTTGTATTCACAAATACTGTATCTTCATAAAATTTTCATAAAATCTACACCATATTACTTAAATTAAACGACTGCCTCGTGGTCTCGCGGTACAACTATGTGCCGTGCGATCTAGAGGTCCTGGGTTCGATTCCCGGGTCGGGCAAAGTGTTATTGGGTTTTTCCATTAGGAAATTCTCGGTAACAGCACGGAGTCTGGAAATGTGCCCGAAAAACGGCAATAGGCTCGCCACCTATTACGTGGGACTGATACATACTTGGCGAAATGTGGGTGCAGAAATGCACCTCTGCCTACCCCTTAAGGGAATACAGGCGTGAGTTTATGTATGTATGTATGTATTACTTAAATATCACGATGTTCGGAACAACAAAATTTCAAGCAGAGCGAGTGAAATTATCGGTAATTGGTTCTTCCACAAACGACATCGTACTCAAGCTCCAATTAGTCCCAAATATTACATTTTCGCCAGTCTAGTGCGTATGCAACACAGATGACCTTGAGCGGTGACATAATTAAGTTTCGACCCCTGTGCCAATCGATCCGCCGTTTCATTAACGGGAGGGTCTATCAGACCCCAGACGCGTTTTAGGGCTGCTCGTGGCAAACACGAAACGGTGTAAGTCATTATCTATTCATTGGAATTTAAATCATGTTGCGTTTATTTTTAAGTGTTTTTTGCCTTGGCAAGGGTTGTAGAAGATAGGTTGTCTGTATGGGATAAATATGCATATTTATTTTTTGGACACGTGTCTAAAATCCACGGTCGGTCAGGGGTTGTTATTGTTGAGTTTGTAGGTCAGTTCCATCGCGAAAATAAATTATTTTTATAGATAAACGTAGCCTTGAAAGTTGGATTTCCCGTTAAACAATGTTTGTCTAAACTCTTTTAATACACCTTTCCGAGAATTTCACTGGTGAGTCTTTAAAAATTGTTTATTTTTTTAACTTGTACTTTTTATACGTAAAGTTTGGCTTGTAAGAAATCTCTTAAAACATTGAACCAATTCTGAAAATTCTTTCACTACCACAAAACTACACACCATAGATCCTAGATCCTAGAGCGTTCACATCTAAAATAGATTTTAGAAAATTGAAATTTCGTATCTTGTAAATTGAGCTTTCTTTCATTCTGAGACCGAATTTCACTGCCAAGATGGGGTGGAATATAAACGGAGAACAGCCCTCGCGCGGGTGAGTGCTAGCGAAGTGGCCGCCTCGAGCCGACACCATAGGGGATGCTTTTGGTAATATCACTGAATTACTGATATACTATCAAATGTATGGAACTTGAAATTATTACCTTGATATAGATACATTGGCGCCTTTATTCCATAAGTACTGTAGGAAAAAGGTGTAATGTTAACAGGCACTTTCGCAGCCTCTGTGCTGCTACTAATGGATAAACCAAATGACACTGCTTGACGCAACAAGAACGCAACACCTATTTTACGGTTGTTGTGAATGTTATCACAACGAAAATTACCACCGTTTCTTACGGCAAAATGCTATTTTGTAGCGCACTTGATATTTGCACTGTGGTCCGAATGTAAGTTCAAAAGTCCAAATGTAAAAGTGTAGGCTGCTTGGTGCGATAAGTGTTTAAAAACAAAAGAAGTAATTTTATCGGATATTTAATAATATACCATCATTGTGATACATAGGCACTATACTATAGTAGATCTGGAGTCCGAGTTATTGTGTAATTGTCAAGACCTTGATTTTTAGGAAGATGTTTTAGGTAAAAGATTTTTTAGGTTATTCTTTGCAAATACAATTTTTTTAACAACCTGAAATATCCAGGAATATATGTAGTTTTCACCCCTCGCTCCCGCTACCCGGCCAAGCCTGTGCATACCCTAAACCACCCCGTTGTCATTTACCCTACTTACAGAGTACCAGGCGGGCATAACTGTAGGAGAATTTTAACGGAATTAGCGGTACACTCGGGTGCAGGGCGTCGCGTTCACATGTAGGGGGCACTGTAGCCCCCTCCCCCCTCCGCCCCACCTCACTTCCCCCGCACCAGCCCGGCAGGCGCCTGCTAACTTACACTAGTGGGCACGCAACGTTAAAATAACTGCTTTATATCTATGTTGACCTAGTTTTATACTTTTTTGACGGTGTTTTTTTACAAAAATTGTGTCGCTTAAAATTGCTTTAGGAAACAAAGGTTTGAAGTTTAAAAATTATACATTTTAAATTTGTATAAAGTTAATGTGATATTTTTAATTATATTTATGTAAGTTACACATAATTACGCAAAAGCGGCCAAAAAAGATTGGATGAAATTACACAAACATAAAACTAGAATAAGCACATAGGGTAGTTCTTATTCTGGATTTCTGCTTTCAATAAACGAACTAACACAACAAAATAACTTGCTAATTTTCTTCTGGACGTATTTCGTCACTTTGCCGTACTAATATAAATTTATATGACGGTTTGCATATGCGTAAAAAAAGAGTAATCTTAGTGGAGATCCAATAAACACATGCTACAGAATGATGGTCGATGGACAAAGGCAGTAACTGAATGGAGGCCTCGGGAAGGTGCAAGGAAACGGCACAGACCACCAGCTAGATGGTCGGATGACATAGCCCATGTAGCCAAGCTATGGATGAAAGCTATAGATGCCTACGCCAAGACCAAGAAAAATGGCGAGCATTGGGGGAGGCGTATGCCCAGCAGTGGGTACGTGTGTGCTGAGAATAATGAAATGCTCCAGAATATCTTTGATCTAAATACAGGCGGAACGTGTATTCAGAAAATTAAATTTTACAAACTGAACTTGATACGACGTAGGAAATAGGGATAAATAATTCGAACAATGCAATTTAGTACATTAGCTTTAGATTTTAATTAAGCCTGACTGTGGTTTTTAGCCGGGGCGAGCGCAGCATTTCCATGAACCGGGTGGGATCCAATAGCATTCTGATAATTTAATGAAAGATAATTTCAGTCTGTGTTACGTTTATTTCGTCTCGTATTTTGTTTATTACCTGAGATTCTTTCAATGAACTGGCATGGCAAATGACCATACTGGCACGGCAAATGACTGGCACATGTTGATAAATGAGACATAGTCCAAATATGACTTGACAGCCCCGTGGCGCAGATGGCTAGACACCAGCTTGCGAAACGAGAGGCCGCGGGTTCGATCCCCGCACCGAGACAAATGTTTGTGTGATCCACAAATATTTGTTTCGGGTCTGGGTGTTTGTGAGACCGAAAAGTCTCTCGTAGTTTCTGATACCCACGACACAGGATTTGTATCCTAGTGTGGGGTCAGAACTATGTATGTGACTGTTGGGTGTATTTATTTTATTGATTTATTATATAGTGTACATGGTCAAACATTAATACCAGTCGACAAGTATGTAAGTGCCGGTCTGTTATTGTATATTTGCGGGCTGATTCTAGACATAAGAATTACTAAGTCACTATGAATAACACCCTTCTTTTTAGCGTCGTATAAATTTTAGTCCAGGATCCGGAGACCATTTTTGCTGTTTATAATTATGAAGCAAATTTTTCGTGACTTTATTTTGATGAGACGCCCAACTTTTTCCCTTACAACAGGTGTAGTAGGGATAATATATGTCGATTTAACGGCTCTCAAAAATTTATTTCTGACTGATTGTTTTTTGTTAAATGTTAAGATAGTTATCTAAATTAATAAATAAATATTTAAATATTGAATATTTAACTGCCTCGTGGTCTCGCGGTACAAGTATGTGCCGTGGGATCTATAGGTCCTGAGTTCGATTCCCGGGTCGGGCAAAGTGTTATTGGGTTTTTCCATTAGGAAATTCTCAGTAACAGCACGGAGTCTGGAAATGTGCCCGAATAACGGCAATAGGCTCGCCCCCTATTACGTGGGACTGATACATACCTGGCGAAATGTGGGTGCAGAAATGCACCTCTGCCTACCCCTTCAGGGAATACAGGCGTGAGTATATGTATGTATGTATGTAAATAAATATTTGTCATACAAAATGTTTGGTTTAATTTAAGAGTCCCCCCCTTCTAACATATTATATCCACAACTTGGTCATCATAAATGGTTACTAACCAGCTGTTTTTTTTCTATTGCTCAATTTATAAATATTATATTTATTTTATATTTTAACAGCCATATTGTTCTACAAATTGAGTGGTATGTTATCCCGGTCTATGGTTCAAAAGTTGTCAATGCCCTAAAACATTTTTCTCATTACTAATTGTATGACAAAAATATTAGACAATAGGTTGGTGTGTTCTCAGTCTAAATGAAATAATGTTATAGAACAAAACAGGCATGTATTGCTAGTATGACAAGAATTGTGATTTTTCGTTTTCTTATTTGTTTCATAATATAATAAATAACTGACGGCCTCGTGGTCTCGCGGTACAAGTATGTGCCGTGCGATCTAGAGGTCCTGGGTTCGATTCCCGGGTCGGGCAAAGTGTTATTGGGTTCCATTAGGAAATTCTCAGTAACAGCACGGAGTCTGGAAATGTGCCCGAAAAACGGCAATAGGCTCGCCCCCTATTACGTGGGACTGATACATACCTGGCGAAATGTGGGTGCAGAAATGCACCTCTGCCTACCCCTTCGGGGAATACAGACGTGAATTTATGTATGTATGTATGTGTATGTGTATAATAAATAATAAATACCCTCAACAGTCACACACATAGTTCTGACCCCACACTAAGATACAAGTCTTGTCTCGTGGATATCAGAAACTACGAGAGACTTTACGGTCTCACAAACACCCAGACCCGAAACAAATATTTGTGGATGACACAAACATTTGTCTCGGTGCGGGGAGCGAACCCGCGGCCTCTCGTTTCTCAAGCTAGTGTCTAGCCAACTGCGCCACGGGGCTGTCAAATACCACCAGTCGTTTCGGAGACCAGCTTGAACAATAAGATAAGCATTTTTTTATTAATTTTATTTATAAGTACTATTTAATGTTTCAACGTCCTGTTGATATTAAATCAGATTATGCATATTAATTAGGCCAGCCAGTGGACTAAGTCCAAGACACATGTAGACAAAACCCGTGCCTACTAGTAGAGCTAATATAGAGCTAGGCATACTGCAGAAATAAACTGTTGGTTCAAGGCATTACGGTAACTGTTTCAAATTACGCAAATCATCACTAAAGCTTTCTTGGTTCTTTGGCCTGATGTCAGACGTAAGATTGGATGTGGCAACGACAAGTTTATTAAGTATACGTACATATTCTCATGTCTGTATTCCCCGAAAGGGGAGGCAGGGGTGCATTTTCTGCCCATTGTGTTTTCGTTCCATGTATATGCCTATTGCCGTTTTTCGGGCACATTTCCAGACCCCGTGCTGCTACTTAGTATTTCCTAGTGGAAAAATCCAATAACTCTGCCCGACACAGGAATCGGACCCCAGACCTCTAGATGGTACGGCTACGGCACATACTTGAGCCGCGAGACGACGAGGCGCGTAGTTTCTCTTTATAAAAAACAGCAATATTCAGTTGCCGCGTTCAATATCCCGCAATTTATGCGCTCCTGGTAGCGAAGTTAGACCGGCACCCGCGGGAGCAGCGCCTGGCCCTATGTAATCTGCTCCCCTTCTATATGCCGTATGTCTATGTGTTTTATGTTTGCCTGGTACTTTCGGCCGGGTAATGGATTTTTTAGTTTTAATTATTTTTTAGGAACGTTAACAACATGTTGGATGGAAACATATTAATCATTTATCACCATCACTACATAACGTTTTCAAATCTTAACTTTGTGTATTCTTATGTTAGAACTATCAAGACATGGTCGACTCTCCTCCACTCCTAAATCGTGTTACGTAATGAATGACATCTTATGTACAGTGGCCACTATCCAGGCAGACAAGTATTATTTTTTTTGGCCCTATCCCACCACACACCCGCCACTGTAACTCCTGTGCTCCAGGATCAACAGCGGCACGCACAGTATTGACGCTGAGCAATGAAGCTCAGCGGATCTAAGGGGACCTAAATTTGTCATAATCCCGCAACGAAGTTAATCAGAAAGACAAAATAAAGGAGGAGTTGGAAAACAAATAGTTGTCCACTTCCCTCCATAGCAAAGCGGGTGACAAAAAACATTGAGCTGTGAGGTTTCACCCTCACATAAAAAAAGAAAGACAATTACAATTAGTCAAATTAGACGCAATTAACGCACCACGGATAAATAACTACTTACAGATTTATTGGGTAAATTGGACCTAAGGTGTGAGCTGTTATGTACCCTTCCAATAATAGGCTTGGCAAAAACGCCGAAAAGCACGGAAGTTCTTCCTAGATTCAACGAGGTCTGTATAATAAACAACACCAGAAGTTACATGCATACTATTGAGCATAATGTTATGCTCATCCGACCAAAGATTGCACTCCCAAAGGATGTGATGTGGCAGACAAGTATATCAAACCAATGTTGGGACTCCGGTATTCTCCCTTACAGTAAACTCTACAATATTTTTTTATACTGGCACGAAAAACTGACAACACCTCACTTGATAGTAAGCACGATGTTGTCTATCCCTTAGTATTGCTTCACGACTTTCTGTAAAGTATAAAAAGTGTGTGTGAACTTATGTACACGCGTTAGAAGTTATACCACACGACTAAAACTTATAAATACGCCCAACAGTCACATACATAGTTCTTAGTTTACACAACATATTACATTTCTGAACGCACTCATAAATATTTGACAACTAATAAATATGTCAATCCCTTTTTATTACTGTCATTATGCTACATTTTTAAAATCTAAAACGTATAATTTTTTTTTGAAAAATATTCGATCCGAAACATATTAAAACCTTTCTGATCCATTTGACACTTACATTTAACATAGGCAGCTTCAATCTGTCAATTATATTGGAGCACATAGGCAGCTTTAACGTCTGACTTTTTGTGTTACATATGCGCGCGCGTCTTAAAATTTCACTCTCATCATTTTTTGATAACGCGCCTATAGAATTATAACTTCAAAAAAAATAGAGATAATAAGTTATCTTCGTTCCATAACATCGCGTTATTGGATTCGGCGTGTACCTCAAATTCACATAATCGTTTGTTCTAACTAGTTATAATAAACCGCATACGACTCGTATTAGTTTTGGGTTCATAGAAATTGGGGACAGGGGAGCCATTGAGCTACCCCCGTTATTAAAATGTACAGTAGAGCTGTTCTGTTGGGGCCTATTTGAATTAGCGCGTGTGGTTTCAAGGATTGATTCCGGGAAGGAAAAAGTTTTATTAAGAACATCACTAAATCTAGCAATACTAGCGATAAAGGTCAATAGGGTTGCTTGAGAATAAATAGGATTCAAAAAGAATTTAAATGAAAAAGTACAGCAAAATTTGAAATATAGCTCTTTTTATCTCTTTCGGGAATACACCGTAATACAATATAAATATTACATAATTTATAAGTATATACATAATTAGGTATTTTTTTTCTAATCACACATTTGTCAGCGAATATGAGAAAAAAATCTTGACATAATCTCTTTCAAACCGCCTCCACAGTTTTTCCTGTCCGGTCCTTAGTTTGATAGACGTAGCGGCGAAACTTTTTCTAGGGTCCCGTGCCCCCCCGGGCCGACCGTGGCGCAGGGGGGTGTGGGTCCGGCGTTTTCTATTAAATAATCATTTTGGGCCCCGTCGGGCGTCGCTTAGGTGTGGCCAGTTATTAGCACCACGGTGTTGCTACGCGCTTGTGATTCATGTGATCGAAACATGCTAGGAACGAGAATGTCGGGCGGCATACTTGTGTCGAGTAGTGACTGAGCTTGTTGATTTGGACGAAGCTGGACTTAGAACTTAAATAATGGTGTTAGGAAATAAAATAATATATATTGTATCTTTAAAATGTCAAATCAATCACTTAGATTCATTTCAAAATTTAGTTCACCATACAAAAATATAAAAATATATTCTTGATGAAAATAAATATGACATTTCGTGTTCCTGAGGGAGTTTCTTGCCGTTTCTTCTTCACAGCGTAAACACGTTCCGAAGAGGCGATAGATTAAAACTGGCGATTCAAAATTACTTGTTAAAGTCTGATTGAATAAAGATGTATTTGAACTTTTCTTTTAAAAAAAATATCCTTGTAGGAAAACTCAATATTTCTTTACCTGTTCCTGGAAAGTGCGGAAGCCATCGTGTTCCTAAACAAGTTATAGTGAAGTGACCAGGTAAAGCCAACATAAAAGGCGGTGCTACGAGTAGTAAACTGGTGGGATTCGATTAGGACCTAAGTTGGTTAAAGCACGAAATACGCCGGCTTGAACTGGCAGCGAGCCAAAGACGGAGCCGCAGCGTTGTGTGAAAACATGGAATTATGAAACGGCCATTTTTTACTTGGGGCTTCGTTTGGAAAAGGATAGCTTTGGTGTGCGATTTCGCCTGAATGAATAGAGAAGAAAAATAAGTTTGCAGGTACTAGGCACTTTTAAATGGATTCTTGTGATGTTGTGTTATTGAGGAATCAAAGAACACTACGTTTTAATGGAAGTTATAAATCTATGTCCCAAATTTTACCTAAATCGGGAATGTCATATGTGGTTGTGAGCTGGTAATGTGGTAAATTTTTTGTATGTCTATTGAGAAAAATAATGAAGGGATTAAGATTTAGAAAAACTCAAAATAGCGTTTTACCAGACCTGAGAATCGAACAATTGCGATCATTCGGTTTATTGACTTTGAAACACATGTAAAAAAGAATTAAAATTTTGTTAAACCCAAAGATAAACTTACGGCAAAGTTAAAAGTGTAACAAATCCATTATGAATGCTAAAAACTAGTATCAAAACATGAGTTTTATCATAAAAGTCAGCAAAAATAACACATATTTCGCAAAAACAATCTTACGACGGAACCCTACGTAGGGTCGCCGAGGTGCCGGGGTCTACGGGGCGTCACACGCTCTACGGGGTTCCGACCTCCCAGCCCGCCACCCCGTACCCTCAGGGGTTGGGGAGGGACCAAAACCTCTTAATTATTGTCACATATGAATTATTTTGATATTGACGCGCGTAGATGTACTCGTTAGCGTCCCTCCGGGTTGCTTTTGAGTAACTCTTGAACTTTCGTGCGGTCTCAACCAGCGGATTTGTGAGGTGCCTACGTGGATGGTTTGAAGGGTTTTGTACTAGTGTGAATAATCTGAGGCTTTTTTAGTTAAATAAAGCCGTTATGAAATACATTGGGGTAGATTGTTTGGGGTAATTTGTTTAAAAAAAATCCAGTCTAGGAAAACGTTGAAAAAATCTATGGATTCTTGTCAATCAATATTCTTTTTACAGCACGGTTCATTTATATGAATTAAATGTGGCTATTTCTCTGGGTTCTGAAATAGACATATATAGAGGTAAGCCATTTCAAGTTTAAAAAAACGAAATGTCACAATAACAATTTTATACAAAACGGTTTAACAATGAAAATATTACGTGCGGATTATTTACCTCATAACTCACAAAACACCTTAATTCACAACTATTGAGTAGTATTGATTACGGTACTTGTACAAATAGCATGAACAAACAATATGCTGCAGCACAAAAATCTCCAAAGCTGACGTCACACTCGTCAACGCATGTCAGAATGTCCAGATAATTTATGTGTTCCTAGTACGTAAGATACTAAGTGAGGTGTATTTGTAAGTGTGTTGGCGTCGGGGGTTGGAACCTGGATGTGAGTAGTTTTATGTGGCCATAAAAAGTACTAACCTGTTTTTATTGCTCTCATAAAGTTATTTTTCATTTTTAATTTTTGTGCTCTCTTTGACGATTACCGATTGCTTTGGTACCAAGGGATGGGGATTTATTTCCACAATCGTGATTGCTTTATCTGTTTTTACCGTTGGTTTCAAATATTTTCACAAAAAAGGTTTGACAGCCACCTTGGTATGTCAATTGTTATCGTACCATTTAACTACAAGAAATCTATGCAATGCTATTCTATTCAAATGCTATCGTCACTGATAAAGAAAACATTAGAGATCTCTAGAGACAGGAATGAAAAATAGACTGTTGACGGTTTCGAAATGTTGAAACCATATTAAAAAAAGCAGTGATGGCCTCGAGGTTTAGGCGCGCAGTCGAGAATTTCGGCGGTCGCAGGTTCAAACCCCAGGCACACACCTCTGACTTTTCGGAGTTATGTGTGTATTCACAATGAATTATCACTTGCTTTAACGGTGAAGGAAAACATCGTGATAAAACCTGCACACCTAAAAAGTTCTTAGGAATTTCTTAGGTGGGTAGTCCGCCAACCCGCACTAGGCCAGCGTGGTGGACTAAGGCCTAAACCCTCTCAGTTGTAGAGGAGGCCCGTGCCCAGCAGTGGGACGTATTTGGGCTGATAATGATGATGATGATATTAAAAATACAAATCCAATGCAGAAACATATTTTGACTAAAGATGACTTGACGTAAGAGGAAAAAAATTAATATCAAGCAGTTATACTTTTAGTATGAAGAAGAAATCTATATTAATAAACTTAACCATACGTATGTATACTGTAAACCGATATAACTTTTTATACGGTTGATGCCTACTGACCGCTTTTTTTTCCTTTCATCTGCATAATCTCAGTCCAGTAGAATAATATTATAACATCCGATAGAAAAAAGAACTATATGTCGGTGGTGGCACGCACTGGTGACCCTTCTCCCTCATTGCACACGCAACGGGAGGTGTTATTATAACTCCGATGTGTTCTAATCATATAGACATTTTTTTATATGCTGTATATAAAAAATGTCTATATGATTAGAACACATTGGAGTTATAATAACACCTCCCGTGTATTCAGACCGTGATCGGAAACTAAGGCAGGTAATACATTACTACTACATTATAGCTACAGTGATTACAAACTGGCCTCGAGGTTTAGGCGCGCGGTCGAGAATTTCGGCGGTCGCAGGCTCCAACCCCAGGCACACACCTCTGACTTTTCGAAGTTATGTGTGTATTCACAATGAATTATCACTTGCTTTAACGGTGAAGGAAAACATCGTGATAAAACCTGCACACCTAAAAGTTCTTAGGAATTTCTTAGGTGTGTAGTCCGCCAACCCGCACTAGGCCAGCGTGGTGGACTAAGGCCTAAGCCCTCTCAGTTGTAGAGGAGGCCCGTGCCCAGCAGTGGGACGTATTTGGGCTGATGATGATGATGATGATTACAAACCCATTCGCGTTAAAAAAAAACGACAAAAAAAATGACGTTTTCCTAACAATCATAGATATTAAATGGATGTGGTTGTAAGGAAAACGTATTTATTTTTATTTTTAGTCGGTTTTTTTTTAATGTTACGGTGTTTGTAATCACCGCAGCTATTATCTGCCTTAGTTTCCGATCACGGTCTGAATACACTCTGTATGTACGTCCTTAGAATCCAGTTTAGTTTCAACTGAGGTCCCATGAAAAGTGCTAGGAAATAATAGGCGTGACAACTATAGTTCGAACAAAGAAAATTCGATCAATATATATTTTGGTAATTTTGAACTTATTTTAATCGCGATTTTGTTACTTAGGTTAGATGTATGAAGAGCCATAAAATGTAATCCTAACCCCATAGAATTTTCTATATTTGTATATTTTTTTGTATTATACCTTGCAAGTATTTAAACATAAATAGTATTTTTGCCATATAAAATTTTACAAAAGCTCTATTTGTAGTAATATTGAAGTAGTAGAAGCTATTACTCATACGAGTATGTAAAAATATTTCTCTTACACGCTACACCAATTATTACGGCGAGCCTTTCTCACTAACCATTACCCACTAAATACTACAAGTTTAATTTCCAAATTCACCTGTGGGGGTACCGCCGCCCCATACATGTGCCACCCCCCGGGGTTCTAATGTACCCCAAGCCGGGGGGGGTCAGGCGACGCTCACGAAAAGGAAAGGGGTGGTTCGGGGCTATTTTTTCTGATTTACCCCTCCCTCCTCCGATAATACCCTAATGGTCGCTCGCTTCCTTTTCGGTTTTTTTGCACCGTCCGAAGATCGAGACGTTTTTTTTACTCTGTAATTTCCTCGTTTCCCGCCAAAATGGGAAATAAAAGGCTATTTTGACGCGTGCCGTGGCGGCCGCCGCGACGGAGATTGCCGCTGCGGATAATAGTTACTGCGAAGAGGCTAGCACGGACAAGTATTCTCATTACGAAAAATAAAACCTTATAGAATAAAATTGTCGCATACTTTACTCTGTACGCCTGTTGCAGTATCCCAATATTTCTGTTAATCGAAAGTTTAAGTAAACGTATGTAAATAAAATTATTTTTTGTATAAATTATATTTCTTATAGTGATGGCCTCGAGGTTTAGGCGCGCGGTTGAGAATATCGGCGGTCGCAGGTTCAAACCCCAGGCACACACCTCTGACTTTTCGAAGTTATGTGTGTATTCACAATGAATTATCACTTGCTTTAACGGTGAAGGAAAACATCGTGATAAAACCTGCACACCTAAAAGTTCTTAGGAATTTCTTATGTGTGTAGTCCGCCAACCCGCACTAGGCCAGCGTGGTGGACTAAGGCCTAAACCCTCTCAGTTGTAGAGGAGGCCCGTGCCCAGCTGTGGGACATAATATTTGGGCTGATTATGATGATGATGATATTTCTTTAAAATAAAACTGTCAAATTAATATAATGTCATAAAAATCAATATAAAAGGAGCCGTTAGTAATTGAAATAATGTAGGAACTTAATTCCCCTTTGTTTTAAACTAATATCTTTAAACAAACTAAGACAATAGTCATATTCCAAATAGTAAATTTTGCTTTTTGGCTTTTTTTGTTATTTTTGTGGGTAACTCTACTATAACCCCATTAAAACACATTACCTCGCTTTCAAAATCGATGTTTTTAAATAAACATTTGCATTTTCGTGTTAATTTTATGTAATTTTTATTGTATTCTTTAATAATTGTCGTTACACCACCAAGGGTTAAAATGATAACGGTGATGATTATGCAAAGGGAAGACACTGATTTCTGCAACACAGTTTCTACTAGTGCAGAAGTCAGTGAATTAAATAAAAGAATTTTTTATATTCTTATTATTATTTTCCAGGAAGTAAGATAACATTACTTTGTTAATTGGTTGCAATGTTTGGCCCAACTATTGGTGCCAACATCTTGGACGTATTTGTAGATGCGCCAAATTGATTTGTTGGCTGCGTTGACCTACTCCAGTGCTTTTGTGGCTGCCTTTCATATAATGCATTGACTTTGTTTTCCTCTTTGGTTTGTTTATTTTTATACTGTTTCTTGAAACTGAACTAAACAAAGTACAAGTGGCGGTCTTATCGCTCTGGGCAATTTCTTACAGACAATCTTTTGATGGAAAATAGAAGAGAAAAAATGATGTAGAATAAAGTGCATGGAATTGTCTGTTTATTGCATTTTTAAATTTTTGAGTAATGTAGTTGTCGCATATACTAATACTAATAATTTTGACTTTTTCCATACAACCATCGGTATTAAATGTACGCGGTTTGTATGGAAAACGTAATTTTTTTTATTTTTTGTCAGAATTTTCTTTAACGCCAGGGGGTTTGTAATCACCTTAGCTATTACCTGCCTTCGTTTCCGATCACGGTCTGAATACACCCTGTATAGGTACGAGCTCTAAACCGTCACGAAAACAAATTGTTAAGTAATCCAAAAAGATTAATTTTACCTTGTCTAGGAACACATAATAAGTTAAAGAACCTCTAAAACGAGGATCTGGAAGTTTTCGCCATCAAGAGGATAGACAAACCTCAGGTAGGTTATGTATGAGTCATTCCTTTAGTTTCAATAAAATATCATTCTTTTAACTTCAGATGAGCCAATAAAAATGACTATTAAGAAGACACTGACTTAGTCAGTTGCGGTACTTCCATAGAAGCCCAAAAGCCCACTTTGCCTTACAAATTTCCGAATAAAAATCTTTACGCCTTAAATCTTTATTTAAAAGAAGCAATTTGCCATATAAATGAGAATATCCTGACCTCACAATAAACAATCATAAACTAGACATTACACAATTAACGTGTAACGCTTTTGGGCTTCTATGGAAATACCGCCATTGACTATAGTCTTTGAATTATTTTAACTGTTTATTCGAAGCTACTCTACCCCAGTACGCCACACCGTATAGCTATCAACACGATCGTATACAATTAACGCATAGGTTTGAAGAAAGTGTTCGCCTCCCGAGCACATAATTTTTATTTTGGCATCGATAAATTTGCCTCGCCCGGCGCCACCCTGCATAATGCATGCAGCGAAAAACTAGGGAAAATAGCGAAAATAAAAATGTTGAAGTGAGAGCCGCTTTATCCCAAAGTGTCCCTTACGATATTTATAATATTTTGTAATTGATGGGTTAATTAGGCTGATTTGGGGTAATTTCAAGTAAATGTGTAATTTTATTCGCTGAAATTGTAGATAAGTGTTAGAAATATTTTCAATTTAGCTTGGGGCATTTAGCCACGAAAAAATTTTAGCTATTTACAGTGTTATGTTTAATATTTATTTATTTATAAGTCATTTAACGACATGGTAGTAAAGGTATCAGATCAGAGCACACTACAATTTTAATCCAAATTTCCAACACCTCAGTAACATGCAAATTCGAACAGCATACTCGTGAAAAAGACTGAAGATACTGCAGCGGTTTCGCCCACGACCCAGCGGAACGCTAAAACCGGGGCAAAAATTCACCCCATGCCGGGGTTCTTGGGTACCGCCTAGCCGAGGCAGGGGCTAGGTTACCGTCGGCCAAGATTAATACGGCGCAGTACACCCGCCTGACGCCGCAAGTTTCATTAAAAAATACTACCATGATGGGTTGGGGTACTTTGCCCCGCGCCCCGCCCGCCGCCTGCGGTTTTATTTAGAAATGCTTTGGACTGGACTCGATACGAAACGTATTGTATGGCTAGCTAATCAGCTGGTGTACGATTCTGTAATTGTAGTATATTTTTGTGTAGACAAGTTAGAACATTTTTGAATTTGTATTGTAGTTAGCTTACTAAGTTACTAGCTACTCGTGTCATTGTCAATAACTTTGACCAAATTTCTAATTATTTTTTCATTATTATTTCATATAACCTCAGTAACCTAAAACTCCATAGCAATCTTTATTGCATGTTTCCACCGTAGTAAAGCACACAGTTTTTTATCTAACTTAGTAAGAAGCGTTTATGCACGAAATATTTTACTATTCACTAACGTTAACACAAGAAAGAGCAACAATATGATACAAAACAAAGAAAAATTATACGTTTTATAAATGTACAAAAACTTATGGGTACGCTCCGTAGACAATGCTTATAAGCAGACATGCCATTCTGCGTATCTCTCGGCTGCGTACCGCGACCTTGAGACACCGCGGCGTTGTTTGTAACGACTAATTCTTACACCCGTACGCAAGTAATTCCACCCCTCCGAAGACAAGATTGTGTTACTAGCTATGATACTTGTACATTTGTAACATTTACTTATTTGTTTGTCGTTAAAAGCTGATACATGGGTCTTATTCAGGAGGATCTTCTTCGGTATGCGATAATATATTATATATAATAAATTGTGCTAAAATTGGTAAAAAAAATATGTTTTCTTGCCTGTTTGTGTCAGCGGCTTTGTTACGCAAATAAATTCTGTAGATAAACTTTTTATGAGCCAAATTAAAACTCAATCCAATATTAGATAGCAAACCCTGAAACATTCATACTTTCAGATTTATAATAGTTTACATTAATCAATGCATATCAGACTGCATTGTTTACAGTATAAAATTCTTTTTTTTACATAAACACGAGAACGATACACGTGTTCATCACTTTTTTTCTAATGATAGCTGTTCCAGTTTTTATTACAGGCAAGAGTTGACTAACGAAGTGGGGCAATTATGGGTTAAAGGCTTCATTTAATATGACAAACGCACGTACTGTGGACGCTTGTGCACACATTGTAATGTTCTCATACGCGAAGCACTGCGATACGACACTCAGAGACTACGCTTCCCAGATAAACGCCGAATGCTAAGACGTAGAATGGCACTACGCTCGCGTATTGTCTGCTACGCTTATTACAATGAAGAGTGTTTGTTAGTGCTACGGCGTAGCGAGTGCAACGAGTGCCAAAAATATGATTGTAGAAGCTACGACGTAGTACTTATTAAAAGGTGAATGTGTAATGATTGGATTTTGGTAAATGAAGTCATACTTTTTACTTATAATTATCGAATTGCCAGTTTTGATTTATTACCTGTACATAACATGATCCATAAAACTAACGAGACTAATGTTAAGAAAAAACAGAACTAACATTAAGTCAGCACACGGAATATATCGCAAAAAACGTGTAATCCTAATAAAGCCTAATCTTATTGCAGAAAGGCTACGGCCGCACACACACATACAGCGGGAGTGCATGCGATAGTCATTAAGCAACCTTCGCTCACAAAAACACTGGACAGTCACCCCTCTTGCATGCAACGCCGTATTATTTCTTAGCCCCTACCCAGAGGGTGTAGGGGTACCCCCCATGCGAGTACTTAGTACTGTTTGTAGGCAAAAAGTCTCGGAACCCCCTCGCCGCCGCCCATCACCCCTTACGCTTTTAAACCTCAAGCGTCCAAGTGCGGGGAATATGAAATTTTCGAAATGATAAAGCCGGTAAATAATAACTACTAGTACGCCGGGCACGGCGGCCGCTTCGCGTACCGATAGCAAGAAAATGGAGAGTTAGAAGGAAATATTTCTCTTTGTCTTACCTTTGTTTGTTAGATCTAGTATTAAGACCGCGAGTGATTTATTCGAAATTTCTGTGCGATTCACAAGTCTGTTTTTGGTCTGAGTGATTGTACTGAAAGTCTCGTATTTTCTGCTACACATACGACACGTCATTAAAACAAAATTATGATGTTTTTAGACATGAACTCAGCAAAAAAATTGGAGTTGTAAGTTCAGTTCTGTCCAAATAGTATGTCATTACATGGCAAAAAAAACGTTTGTTTTCCACCTTTATTTTATTGATATTAAAAAGCTTTTAGAAGAATTGAAGTCAAGTTCATGCCCATTGTAACAATACCTAAAAATAATGTTTTTTTTAATTGCAAGCCTTATTTGTTGACAAATTAATTAATTAACAAAATGACCAAAATCAAGTAAATCTATCAGCCTTTAATAAGTTGGGATTAAACACGCTCAATCGATTTTGTTTAAAAACATCATCTACTCATCCATATCAGCCCATTTACGTCCCACTGCTGGGCACGGGTCTACTCTGAAATTATTTAATTATTATTTTTTACAATTTTTGAAGTCAATTGCCTTCATTCCAGTAGGTACCGTAGGTTGTCTGGAAGAGATCACAGCTAGCAATAAGACCGCCGGTTGTAGCTATCGTTCGGTGTTGTTTATTTCATTTTTGTCATATATTATTGTACAATAATGTATATTAAATAAATGAGTCGCGGGATCAAACCCCGTTGACGTTTCAAAGTTATCTGTATATTCACAATGAATTATTATGTACTTTAACGGTGAAGGAAAACCTCGCGAGCAAACCGGCACACCTAAAAATTCTTAAGAATTTCTAAGGTGTGTAGTCCGACCACGTACCGGAAAGCGCAGCGTAGGACGTCCACCCACAAGATGGTCCGACGACCTGGTGAAGGTCGCGGGTCGTCGCTGGATGCAGGCTGCCTCCAACAGGTCACTATGGAAGTCATTGGGGGAGGCCTATGTTCAGCAGTAGACTTCCTAAGGGTGATAATGATAATGATGATGATGATGTAGTCCGTCAACCCGCACTAGGCCAGCGTGGTGAATTGAGGCCTAAACCTTCTTAGCTTAAAGGAGGCTCGTGCACAGCAGTGAGACGTATATGGGCTGATGATGAAATAAATGAAACTTTTAAGTTATTTGTGGCTCATTATATTTTTGCGCAGTCAGTACCCGAGTAGCGGCGGGGTTCGTGTGTCTGCTTTCACATTTCCCACTCGCAACGTAAGGCGGGGCTCGATACACCCCAGCCACCCGCGTCGGTGCCTACCCCGCTTTTTATTCCTTCCTGCTCCGTCGAAAGTAATCAATTTGCGACTTAATTAATTAAGAAAAAAGCTTTGTCCGGTGTTTAGAAAAATATTCGAATATCTTCGCGCTGTTTGCTGTTGGGGATTAGTGGGGCAGAATGAAAGGTACGAAGACGGTCGATGGTGTATTTTCGTGGTCACAATTGAATAGCGTGATTGTGTCGACTTGTTAGATACTCGTAATCGATTCTCGCCAGTCGGAACGTAAAAATTTAAATGCGTTCGACATATTTTTGAGTCACATAATGAGTTCATTGTTTGAACTAGACAGCATTATTTTCTGCTGGTAATTGATGTCAATAATTATTTGCCAGTCGATACTATATATATCGCGTTGAACTTAGTTCAAGATTTTAATACAGTCAGTGTGTTCTGTCTGAAACAAAGAAAAACAAAATATGTTTTTTTTTTCTCTCTGATCATTTTTACACTTTATTTGTCTCTGATAAAGATTAGTTAACTGCCAGACAGAATGGTAGATTCTATAGAAAAGTACAGTATACAATTTAGGCGACGTTGCTTAACAAAGCAATTCTTCTAAATAATAAAAAACAAAGTCATGCACTAAAACATGCAACGAATTTCGATAATGTTTTCACGAATACACGCCCGTGTCTAGGAGAGGGTAGACAAAGTTATACAGGGTGTATTCAGACCGTGATCGGAAACCAAGGCAGGTAAAAGCTAAGGTGATTACAAACCCCCTGGCGTTAAAGAAAATTCTGACAAAAAATAAAAAAAATGACTTTTTCCATACAACCATCGGTATTAAATGTATGCGGTTTGTATGGAAAACGTCAAAATTTTTATTTTTTGTCAGAATTTTCTTTAACGCCAGGGAGTTTGTAATCACCTTAGCTATTACCTGCCTTCGTTTCCGATCACGGTCTGAATACATCCTGTATTTAATCACCAGTTCTGTTTTAAGTGTCACGTAAGGGGGGGGGGAGGGATATTGCTGATAACCGATCACACTTACCGATTCCGTGCCGATGCTGAGATTTTTTCAACGCAATAAACTGGCCTCCAATCATCACAACAAACGAAAAGTTGTTCCTAGCTTCCAGTTTTTATTAAGCTGTTGCATTACCATAGTTGAATGTTTATTTATGCATTTTTTAAAAATTAATAACGGTTCTCTACCTTTTGATAATTCACGACTATTATCCAATCGATTTTCATGAAATGTTGTAGACATTTATATTTTAACAACTTGAATAGAAATGTTAGGATTTGAGTTGTTTTAATGTGTTGTGATAAGGTGGTCCTTGATGAATTTCTTGAGTTCTGATATGACCACAGAATAGCTGAATAAGATAATAAGGGAAATATATAGTATTTTATTTATTTATTTACACTTTATACAACTAAACACATAATTGTAAAGGTGGACTTAATGCCTAAGGCATTCTCTGCCAGTCGAAAATTGGGAGATGCAGAGATGATGCATAGTAGGTGTGCAAATAAAATCATTTATAAACATACACATACATATATACACATATTATAAGCCAATATACACTGGTAAAGAAAATAAGTAATGAATTTAATGTAATAGTAGCTATAATAGTAAATATGTAAATATAATCCTTACTAATATTATAAATGCGATTGTAACTCTGTCTGTCTGTCTCGCTTTCCTGCTAAAACTACTGAACCGATTTAAATGAAATTTGGTACACAGATAGTTTGGAGCCTGAGAAAGAACATAGGCTACATTTTATTGCGAAAAAGGGGTTTTAAGGGGTTGAAAGGGGGGATGAAAGTTTGTATGGAAGTATTGTCATTTTTAAAGCTAGAAATTTGAAACTTATTTTTTAGGCTGTTGATTAGATATAAATAAATATGACATTCAAAGTATGTAAAAAAATTACCTTTAAGGGAGTAAAATAAAAATAGGGGATGAAAGTTTGTGATGGAAATTCGTCATTTTTGAAGCTAGAATGATGAAACTTTTTTATATGGCTTTTATTACATCATTACATCATATATATGATATATATATGTGGGATAAGATTTAGTTATTTAGTAGTTTTAGTAATTTAGTAGTTTTTGTTTAGTAGTTTTATTTGTTAGTAGATATTTTTTCATATAACTGGCAACCCCGTTGGCAGTTACGTTCAGATGAGTTGTCAAAAAGAATTTGAAGAGAAGACGTATGATTTTTTGTAAAGATTTTCTTGTAAGATTTGCTGTTTAAAAATAAACAAGGTGATATCCAGAGTTCCACATCAAGCTATTTAATTATCCCACAAAATCTTGGGGGCTCGTCCGGGATCTACTATAGTTTGGAGTGGATCAAGAAGATTCAAAAGGCAAGTCGAGTGCAAATTTCGCCGATCATCCACTTGGTGCCGACATATTTGCTAGTTTGAAGTGGATCAAGAATCAAAAGGCAAGTTGAGTGCAAATTTCGCCAATCATCTACTTGTGCCGCCATCTTTGCTGCTTTACCGACGCGGTGTCGAACTTTTGACATTGACTGGTGCTGTTTTACCGACGCGGCGTTGACATTGACAGCTGACGCACCACAGATCTATTAAAACTCCGCCTGACAGCACTGACATTGGTAGAAAATGTTGTAATGATATGAAACATGAACTAAAATGGTAGTTTTTGGGATGAAGAGATTTTTATGAAGACTTAAGACTTTGAAGATTGAAGATTTTATATCCCAAACTATTTGATGAGTTCAAGAAGACCATCATTTTGCATAGCCTCTAAAAAATTAATAAGACACTCCAAAGGAAATACCAGTTTTACGATGCCACCGAAGAAAGATGAGAATGATGTTGAAGATGAAGACCAAGAAATACAAATTTCATTTCGAGATTTGGAAAAATCAATGACGATATTTACTGGAGATGACACCTACCCTATTGAGACGTTCCTTGATGAATTCGAAGATACTGCACAGATAATGAATTGGACCAAAATCGAGAAGTTGATTTATGCAAAAAGACTTATGGATGGTACTGCTAAACTATTTCTGCGATCGTTGGGAAGAGTAAAAAATTATTTAACTTTGAAGAAGGCTCTAAAAGAAGAATTTGGACCAAAAATAAACAGCGCCATTATACACAAGAAACTTGCATCACGGAAAATGAAAAACGAAGAAACATATCAACAATATTTTCTTTCTATGAAAGAATTAGCACTACATGGAAAAGTTGAAGATGCTGCGCTGATAGAATACGTTATAGATGGAATTCGTGACTTAGAAACTAACAAAAGTATACTTTATGGCGCGACAGATATAAAGGATTTTCGCAAGAAGTTGGACATATACAGCGAGTTTAGGAAGAAGATCTCCAGCAAGAAATCGCAGCCTAGTCCATCATCTTCTAAAATCGCAACAGGCAAGACAACTAACGTTAAGAGATGCTATAACTGCGGTGACTTAGGACACCAATTACCTACTTGTCCAAACGGTGTCAAATGCTTTAAATGTAATGAGTTTGGCCATAAATCAAATCAATGCCCTGGGAATACAAAGAAGACACTGAAGATTCAAGATAGTGGATACGACTCCTGCGTCACACCTTATAGGATAGTAAAAATCAATAATGTGGAGACCGAGGCCTTGATTGATACAGGAAGTGATGTCAATCTGGTTGATGAAAACAATTTCAAGAAGATCAATGGAGTTGCATTGAATTTTGATCCGGACACTACATTATGTCTAGCAGGCATAACTGAACATGAGATTCAAACAAAAGGTTCATTCACGGCTAAGATTCAGATTGATGACTGTTATTTTGATGGTAAATTTCA
Source organism: Hemaris fuciformis (assembly GCA_907164795.1). Lineage (NCBI taxonomy): Eukaryota > Metazoa > Arthropoda > Insecta > Lepidoptera > Sphingidae > Hemaris > Hemaris fuciformis. Next base: position 3,403,516 of record OU015455.1, on the reverse strand, counting down.
CATGGTGGCAGATCACGCTATACCAGTAGGAATAATACTTGGTAATCCAATATTAAATGAAGTTGAAGTAAACTTTTCACCGCACGGAATTTCTGCAAAGCGAATATTACATTTAACTACACTGGATGACAACGAGGAAAAAGTACTAGATGTTGGGGACGCTAGGCAGTCTGATATAATAAGGAAGATGATCGACGACTACAACCCAAATAATGTTTTTAAAGAATCAAGTGTTGAACTGAAGATTTTACTGACGGATGAGACACCGATCCACCAGAGTCCTCGAAGACTATCACCACTAGAACTTGACATTGTCAACCAACAAACAGCAGAATGGCTTAGTAAGGGAATCATAAAACCGAGCAAATCTGACTTTGCAAGTCCAATAGTATTGGCGAAGAAAAAGAATGGTACGTACAGACTTTGCGTCGATTACAGAAGATTAAACAAAAAAATAATTAAGGATAGATTTCCGCTACCCCTTATAGAAGACCAAATAGATCGATTAAAGAATGCTAAGGTATTCACATCTCTCGATCTCAAGAATGGATTTTTACACGTGAACGTTAACCCAGACAGTCAGAAATACACCTCATTTGTGACGCCACAAGGCCAATTTGAGTTTGTTAAGATGCCCTTTGGATTGTGCACGGCGCCATCGATCTTTCAAAGATTTGTTAACGACGTATTCCACGACTTTATTCAAGATGGCACAGCAATGGCTTATTTAGATGATCTAGTTATACCATCGGACACTGAAGAAGAAGAACTAGCCAAATTGAAGAAAATACTGAAAAGAGCCGAAGAATATGGGATTGAGTTGAACTGGAGTAAATGTCAGTTCCTAAAAGACGAGATTCAGTATTTAGGCTACATAATACGAGAAGGAGAAATAAGACCATCTAAAGAAAAGACAGCTGCTGTAGCGAACTTCAGAATGCCAACTAATATCAAAATGCTACAATCTTTTCTAGGACTAACTGGATATTTTCGAAAGTTTATAAAGAATTATTCATTAATAGCAAGACCTCTTACTGACTTGCTTAAAAAGGGAAAAGTTTTCGATTTCGATTTGGAGTGCGAGAAAGCGTTTGAAGAGTTGAAAAGAAGCTTATGTCACTCTCCCGTCCTGAAAATTTATAATCCAAATCTAGAAACGGAGTTACATACTGACGCCAGCGCCGAAGGTTACGGAGCCGTCCTTTTACAAAGAAGCCCGAAAAATAATCAGATGCATCCAGTATACTACATGAGTAAAAAGACGACGCCCGCTGAAAAGAAGTATCACAGCTACTATCTCGAAATCTTAGCGATAGCTGAAGCTATAAAGAAGTTTAGGGTATACTTACTGGGCATAAAATTTAAGATTGTGACTGACTGCTCAGCCTTGACGATGACCCTTCAGAAAAAAGATTTACCTCCACGAGTTGCTCGATGGGCATTACTGCTAGAAGAATACGATTATAGTATTGAACATCGACCCGGAACAAGACTTAAACACGCTGATGCTTTGAGTAGACAACCTGTAAGCAATGTTTACATACTTACCGACACAGCTGCACGACTTAAAAGAGCACAAGATGAAGACCTGAAAATAAAGTTAATGAAAAAAGTATTAGAGACAGAAACTTACGAAGACTACTTACTCGAAAATGGAATCCTCTGGAAGATTAAAGATGGAAGAAAACTGCTCGTAGTACCAAAGAAGATGCAGAACGAAATAATAAGGAAGAATCATGAAAAAGGACATTTTGGAGTAGTGAAAACTGAAGAACTAATAGTAAGAGAATACCACATCGATAACCTGAAAGAGAAAATTAAATCTGTTTTAGACAATTGCGTAGAGTGTATACTAACTTCACACAAAAGAGGGAAGAAAGAAGGTTATTTGCATACTATAGATAAGGGAGAGAAGCCACTTGATACTTACCATATTGATCACCTTGGTCCTCTGACATCTACTAATAAGAATTACAGATACATTTTAACGATTGTGGATGGATTTACTAAGTTTACCTGGATATATCCGACGAAGACTACATCAACTAACGAAGTTTTAGACAAACTCAGAGTTCAACAACAGACTTTCGGATCTCCAAATCGTATAATTTCTGATCGAAATGGTTCGTTTACATCTAACGATTTTAAAGACTATTGCGAATCAGAGAACATTACTCATCACACGATAACTACTGGGCAGCCAAGAGGGAATGGTCAGGTAGAGAGAATCCATCAGATAATCATCAATATTTTAGCAAAATTGAGCGCCGATGATCCTACGAAATGGTACAAGCGAGTGAATGCTGTTCAACGAGTTATTAACAACACGTACCAACGAAGCATCGGAATGACACCTTTTGAACTGCTGATTGGGAGTAAAATGAGAGATAATGATGATGAAATTTTTAAACTAATTGAAGAGGAGAATGTTCAAAGCTATAATACACAGAGAGAAGAACTCCGAAAGAAAGCAAAAGAAAATCTACAGAAAATTCAAGAAGAAAATAGAAAGAACTACAATAAGAAAAGAAAGAAGGCTACACAGTATGACATTGGGGACCTAGTGGCCATTAAAAGAACACAATTTGTTCAGGGCTACAAACTATATCCTAAGTATCTTGGACCATATCAAGTCGTAAAAAGAAAGGATAACGACCGATATGACTTGAAGAAAGTTGGTCATGGGGAAGGTCCAAACAGCACCTCCAGTTCAGCCGACTTTATGAAGCCCTGGTCTGCTGCTGATTGTACGTCCGATTCGTCCGAGGCGGACGAAGAGCAGGACGGCCGTGTGGGATAAGATTTAGTTATTTAGTAGTTTTAGTAATTTAGTAGTTTTTGTTTAGTAGTTTTATTTGTTAGTAGATATTTTTTCATATAACTGGCAACCCCGTTGGCAGTTACGTTCAGATGAGTTGTCAAAAAGAATTTGAAGAGAAGACGTATGATTTTTTGTAAAGATTTTCTTGTAAGATTTGCTGTTTAAAAATAAACAAGGTGATATCCAGAGTTCCACATCAAGCTATTTAATTATCCCACATATATATACACAATATATGAATTATATGAAACGTTTTTTTTTTAATCCCTTAATATGTTATAAATGAGAAAATAACTATATGACTGTTACGCTTTCACGCCTTAATCATTTGACCGATGTGAACGATTTTTGGTATGGACATAAATGGGACTCTGTGGATAAAAATAGACTACAACTTATTTTCTTTCTGAACCCAACCCTGTAGTCTACGCGGACGGAGTCGCGGGCAATATGAATATAAATATTATACATACCAAAATACTATAATATAATACATACATAAAAATAATACTATTATGAATATTCAGAGATTCTCTTTAGCAGCAACTCACGAACCCAGTGTTTTGTATGGGGACGAGTGTCACCGCTTGCCTGTCACCTATTCATTCTACTGCGATCACACGACCAATCATAAAAGTTTCAAACAAAAATGAAGGGCTGCTATTGGTTTTAACACATTTATAAAAATCTTGATATTACACGCTACCCGAATTACTAAGAAGCGGCTGTGTCAAACATATGCTAGTCTAATCGTAGGTCCGGCACGTTCGGCATGCTGACATTTCCTTTCTAGTCTCATTCAACTGTTTTGTGGACATGACCTTGTAAATGATTTAAACTGACACATATCCTCTGTTAGATCTAAATATATTTTCTTCGTGTTTAAGTGTTTGCGGCACGTAGTAGATCTTTTCATATACTAGTCTTTAATGTCACTTTAGTTATACATTCATCATCATCATCATCAGCCCATATACATCCCACTGCTGGGCACGGGCCTCCTCTACAACTGAGAGGTTTAGGCGCGCGGTCGAGAATTTCGGCGGTCGCAGGTTCAAACCCCAGGCACACACCTCTGACTTTTCAAAGTTATGTGTGTATTCACAAAGAATTATCACTTGCTTTAACGGTGAAGGAAAACATCGTGATAAAACCTGCACACCTAAAAGTTCTTAGGAATTTATTAGGTGTGTAGTCCGCCAACCCGCACTAGGCCAGCGTGGTGGACTAAGGCCTAAACCCTCTCAGTTATACATTAAATACAGTAAAATAAAAGTTATTGTAACTTTTGGCTGATTTTGTTTATCGTTACTAACCGACGAGATGTCTTTGTTAGATCCAAAAATATTTTTGTTCAAGTTTGGGTTTCCCATACCGAAAAGTCTTGTGGTTTTTGATACATGATAAAATCCTTGAGACATCAAAATTATTAGGGACTACTGTTTTTTTAAGGTTACTACGAGGATCTACAAAAGTGGCGATTAACTAAAATGGCTTAAAAACACTATTCTCCGTCTTTTTGCTGTTTGGTAATTTTCAGAACTGTGCCACGCCAACGTTAATCTGGCGGCACATACCCTCCACCCTAATTCTCTAGTTTTCGCACTAACAACTACGAATACTTTTCCTTTAGTTTCACTCGATATCGTCGTTATCTAGTTAGACCCGAGGCCCGAACCCTCGTCCGGGGTACGACCGGGGGGCATCTGGGACGCAGCTGGGCGGGTCTGGGTGTTGCCACCCTACTGAGAATTTTTAAATACACGTGAACTTAGACGTGTCGCTTCGTTTTAGAATAGTTTCCATTTTCATGCTGTTCGCTGTGTTTAAGTATTAGTGGGAAAGGAAATATGAATTCTTTTATGAGTTTGTTTTTATTTAAGAGAAATATGTGTTTAATATCCTTGAAGTAATAACCATTGACTCCTGAATTTTAAATTCATCATCATCATTCATCATCAGCCCATATACGACTCGTTACTGGGCACGCGCCTCCTCTACCATTGAGAGGTTTTTTAAATAGTAAATAGGAATTTTAAATAGTAAGAACTAATAAAAAATATCCTTAGAATAATAATAGCTTAAACAAAATGATTAAAAAGTATCAAATGATCATTATACTGATAATGTACTAAGTTTTAAAGTAGATCAAAATAAAAATAAAAAATATAAGAATGCTTTTAAATTCAGGCTGCGTGTCCATCACCCCTTTTTGTTAGGGATTATGCCTGTAGCTACAGAAAGACACGCAAGCCTATTGCAAGTTGGTAAACTTCACGTAATCTGAAAAATTTCGTGGCGCACTGTCAAATTTAACTATTATTATAGTTTTAAAACACAAGACAAGGAGAGTACCAGTACGGCATGTTGGCTGCGTATTATACGTTGTTTAATAACATTGGTGGTGCACCCACGCTGCTGTACCGAAGGAGGCGTCCATAACTATACAACAAGATTACTCATAAATCTCCCCATTTTTCTGCCCACAGGCTGGCGTGACGTCATGCCACATGTCCGCGATACGCACTGCGTGATTGCGTTCGCGAACCAATTCGATGTTATGGCGCCCTGGTACATTTTGTTGTTAATGTCGTTTTAGAGATTTTAAGAAGCACTCAGATTTTACTTTTGATAAAGAATGTAATTTTTTATCAATATGGAATAAAGTAGAGGTTTGATAGTAGCAATTAAAAGTAAAAAAATAATGATATTTCTTTTTAAGAATTAGTTTTTTGTCTAATTGATTTTCACCCTAATACAATTATAATTTTTTTCTTAACTGTTTTCAAATGTCATAAAACGTCGGTAGAAAACCATTCACTGTGTTTTAAAAATCACTGATTTGTAATTTTAAGACCCTATTTCGCTTAGCTTCATTATTATGTCAGAGTATACGTATTTTTTTTCACTTAATACTTTATTATCGTAAGTTATGGGTTCGAAAAGGTTTTATACAATTAAACCAATATATTTTGCACTTATTTTATGCATGTGACAACACTGACACTAAACTATTAAAATTCGAAATTTAAAAATTCCTTTACCTTAGAACCGATGAGTAATCCAGCCACAACTCATACCCAACGGTCCCCATATAAATTTTATCTTAAAAATCCGCAAATGCGGGGCTCCGGCACGGCCGCCGAACCTTTCCGAAAAGGGTCCGCCGAAAGGGATTTGCTTGGGATCGCGTAGACCCTACACTTATACAAAATGTCCAATATGGACCCGCCCAGACCCCCGAGGTCCCCGGCTCAGGCCCACACCGTAAACATTGGACGTTGTTGCCTATCCGATGGTGTTATTATGTAAGTAGATAGTTGCGGCTCGTTTTAGTGTGGGTCTTATTTACTTAACGGGCTTAAATGGCTATAAAAAAAAACAAAAATAACCATCTTAATTAGACCTCGCATATATGGAAAATTCATTTCAAATTTCAAATGCATTAATTTTGCTGCTGAATGATTTTTGCAATTTTCCAAATTCTTTTAGTTCAATTTTGTATTGAAGTAGTGTAGGCTGCTCTGAATTATTATACATAATGATTTCTTCAATTGGTAATGGAATTATTGAAATTAAATTTTAGAAAAATAATCACTACGAAAAGAAAAAAAATGTCATAAGGTTTTTACAATTTTTGATATTTAAATTGTCACAACACACGAACGTATTGGTTTATTGTGGAGAAGGTTTTTATATACTTGATACTTGATTTTAATGAATGACCCCACAGAACAGTTAAATAAGACTAGACAGGAAATATCAGCATGCCGAGCGTGCCGAACCTACGATTAGACTATCATATGTTTGACACAGCCGCTTCTTAGTAATTCGGGTTGCGTGTAATATCAAGACTTATAAAAGTGTGACCACCAATAGCAGCCCTTCATTTTTGTTAAAAAAAACATCATTGGTCGTGTGATCGGAGTCGAATGAACAGGTGACAGACAACCGGCGACGCTCGTTCCCATACAAAATACTGTCGATTTCCCTTCTAATCTTATTCAGCTGTTCTGTGAATACTCTTATAGCCTCAATATTTCTTTGTCTATTTTGAAACTTAGCTGCAAAATATAAAATGTCATTACGCGTAATACTAGAGTGCAATTGATATTTAAATTAATAAATTATTAAAAATAAATAATAATAAATATAAATACAACCAACAGTCACATACACAGTTCTGATCCCACACTAAGATCGAAGGTCTTGTGCCGTGGGTATCAGAATCACGAGAGACTTTTCGCTCTTACAAACACCCAAACCCGAAATAAATATTTGTGAATCACACAAAACATTTGTCTCGGTGCGGGGAACGAACCCGCGGCCTCTTGTTTCGCAAGCTGGTATCTAGCCAACTGCGCCACGGAGATGTTAAATGAAAATGTCAAAAAAAAAATACAGTACCAACAATATGATTTTTAACCATTATACTGTTTTTTTGCAGGTAAGACATTACCACCATGAAAAGCGGCTTTTGTAAGTAAATCCTTTCAGTTTCAGTTCAGCACAATATAAGGAATACACTTATATCTTTAGGCAAAAGGTACGAAAAGAATTCTTCGACACCCCTGCGTTTCATTACGCTAGGGTTGGCAGCAGTGTGTCCCGACCCACACTCGCTAGACCTGTAATAATATTAATGTAGGTATTTTTGACAGCTCTCCGACAGTCGTTAGCAGCCCTGCGCTCTGTATCTTGTCATAATCTTTTAGGGATGTGTGTCGGTCGATGTTCTTGGAAACTTGAAATACCTAATAATTTTACTAGAATTTTTTTGGCTAAAATGTTAATGGTTTTCAGTGAAGTTCATTTGAATGAATTTCTGATAAATGCTTCGAGGTTGTAATAATTAATATGAAGGTCGAATTATTCATAACTTAAAGCACCTCTTTGTAATTTATCTGATGTCGATTCAATGTTCTCTCTTAAAGAACCTTCTTACTTTTCATAAAAATTATTAAAGTCTAAAATGTAACAAGAATATAAATAAATTTTAGGTCATTGTCGTATTAATTAGTGCAACTAGAAAAAGATAAAAAAATCCCCACACGTTTTAATCGTGTCTAAATAGAAACAGTGTCTATTTCATTCAAAACTCTTAACACCTTCGCCTACACTAAAATATACACAGATTATAAAACACGGAATTTGTGACCACTGTCTGTTATCCACACAATATAAAATCGACTATCGACTCTAAACAATCGACAGCCACCCAGCCCGCGGCAGCCGCATCACTAATTACGGGCGCAGACGTCGGCGGCGGGTCGAGCCAAGGGTACGGTCCTCTCTGAATTTTTTCCCTAACCCCCACCCCCTCCGGAAGGGGGGAGGGGGGTTTCCTGTCCCACCCGGACCCTTCTTAACATTTCCCTGGCACAGAAGACGCCTCGGTAACATGGGCCCCTGGTCCCTACCGCGGGTTATATACTTTTTTAGGATCGGTCAGACCCTTTGAGCCCGTTCTCTCGAGTTAGGGACCTACGTATCCATTCGGGGTCCGTTTTGACCTTCGTAAGCTTTGTTTCTAATGTACGAATAGTGTGTGCGCGGTTAGCTTTAAAAGTGTTTTCTATTTTCGCAATGGGCCATTTCCAACGATAGTTTTGTTGAGAACACTCTGTCTAATATATTGAATTCTAAATATAAGTATGCGCCGTACAATTTCATAGCTTAGTATAGAAATAATTGCCAAAATTGTAATAACCAAAAAACAATTGACATTCAAAAGTTTTGGTCGACTCAGACAGACTATAGCGTAGTGGCTTAGAAACCTACTGTAAAACAAGAAGCTCGCCGTTCGACTTCCGTAAAGAGACACTATTTCTTAATAATATAGAGATTTTCCCCGGGCCTACTCGGTATAAACCGCTCTCATATTATGTAAATATATGTATGTACGTCTGACTGCCTCGTGGCCTCGCGGCACCAGTATGAGTTGTGCGATAGAGGTCCCGAGTTCGATTCCCGGGTCGAGCAAAGGGTTATTCAATTCATTAGGAAATTCTCAGCAGTAGCATGGACACTGGAAATATGTCCGATAAATGGCAATAGGCTCGCCCTCTATTACATGGGACTCATACATACCTGACGAAATGTGGGTGCAGTTATGCACCTCTGCTTACCCTGGGCATACAGACTCCGGGCTGCTACTGAGAATTCTCTAATGGGAACACCCAATAACACTTTGCCCGACCCGGGAATCGAACCCAGGACCTCTAGATCGCACGGCACATACTTGTGCCACGAGACCACGAGGCAGTCGCTAGTCAATATGAATATTAGCATTAGACTAAGGCCAACCCCATCTCATTTGTTCCCAATGGTGGGACATATGTGGGATATATAAATAGCGTGTGAAAGCAGAAATGTTTAAAATGGTTAACGTCTAAAGAAAATTACTCGCAACTTTTGTCCTTATGATTTGCAACAAAAAATCTTCTAATTGTTGTTTTGTTGGACTACTTACGACAACTTCGCTTGCAAAGTAAGGCGTCGTCCATAGCCGTGTTTGTTTATCGTTACTTAAGAACAACTTAATATTAGGAGCGTTGTACGATGAAATGAGTAATTTAAGATAGGGAGTGTAAAAAAATATCCTTTGCTAAAATAACGTTTTTTTTTGTTTTGCATATCAAAATAATTTATGAAATTAGGCCTCGTCTCGTCTTTGCCCAATGTATTCCGGCTGTTTCATGTTCTACTTAAAATACTTTAAAGTTTTTATTACTAAACTCGAAATGCATATATTGAATAAAAAAATACATTTAACGATAAATCCGTGTATCCTGACTCCACATTCAGATAAAAATCTTTTGGGTTTTAAAAACTTCTATCCACTTTTTTTCGGATCAAACTCACCACCCCCTTCATAGTAACATTCGCATTATTAGACCACGCTTGAAACATTCGCAATCGGCCGGCATAGATTGAAAAGTCTTAATTTCCCAATCCATTATAATCCCTAGATGCTGAGCGAACTTGGTGTCGTGAGCGCCGTGAGCGCTGTAAGCGAACTGAGCGAAACAAGCGCAGTAAGCGTTCAGCCAACTTAAGGATTATTCTACTTTAATACAGCGTTGCGACCGTGTGCACGTCCCTTAAGTGCCTCTGTCACGAGGCAAAAGGCGAACAAAGTAGCTGTTAGACCCGCAGCCCGAGGCAGTGGCACTCGCGGAATCTTCCAGAAAATACTTCTTATTTAGCTTCAGAATTAACAAAGAAAAGTGATGTACAAGGTTCTAGGTGAGAAAGAGATGATTTTTCGATATATTAGTTTATACGTTTTAAGTTTTTCTTGGATTCAGTGGATATTAAAAAGTAAACTTTTTTGAAATGAACTGATGAAAATGACAACTTCATTGAAATTATTATGTAGAAGTAGTGACTGTAAGATACAAGTACAAAAATACAAAAAAAAAGATTTTTAAGATATTTCTATTTATTCATCGGAGAAATCGTTCAAAATACATCATATACATTTCTGACTGACTACTATATTTATTCCTGAAAGCATAGGCAGAGGAACAAAACATATATGTTAACATAATATGTTTCGTCATATGTGTCGAATGTGAGTCATATGTAATAGGGGCGAAGCTATTGTCGTTTTTATGCAGTTTTTCATACTCAGTGTTTCACCCAACAGTGAAATCTAATACGATACGAGATAATATTGACTACATCTATAGCCATAATGCCTTTACTAAACTTGCTAGCTCCTAGCCTTTTATCCAGTCCCTCCTACGGTACGAATAGCCGCGCCACGGGGGTAAAGTTTGATACCCCGAAACCTCTCGCCCCCTGCACCGCACCCCACGCCCCCCCCTGCTACGAAGCCCACCCACAGCGGGGCTTTGAGGACGTCTTTCACAACTTCGGCGGGGAAAACCCCAAATTTCAAGTTGCCCATGCCCCGATTACGAGACGGCGATATCTTTTGAAATTTTCTGCTCTCCTGGTACTCGTGTGGGTTTTGCGTGACTTTTTGTGTATAAAATGGACGGTATGTAAACAAGTTTTCGTGTAATGGCTATTTTGTGCTATAAATAGTATGTAGTTTATAGTCAAATTGAAGTAGTATTAATGAGCCTATAATAATGTTAAAATTCCCTTAATGTATAAAACTTTTGTTTAAAGTACTGTTTCAGTGTACCTTTGAGTTTACTGTGAACTTATTCATAAGAGGTTAAGAATAATAATATAAGCTATTATGTAAATGTATGAATTTCATAGTACATATTATCATTCATAACGTTAAGATTCATTTAAAACAAACAAGTATCAAGAATACTTGACTTAAGAAATTCCTAAGAACTTTTAGGTGTGTCGGTTTTCTCACGTAGTTTTCCTTCACCGTTACAGTACGTGATAATTCATTGTGAATACACACATAACATGTGAATAAAAAGCAGTGATGGCCTCGAGGTTTAGGCGCGCGGTCGAGAATTTCGGCGGTCGCGGGTTCAAACCCCAGGCACACACCTCTGACTTTTCGAAGTTATGTGTGTATTCACAATTAATTATCACTTGCTTTAACGGTGAAGGAAAACATCGTGATAAAACCTGCACACCTAAAAGTTCTTAGGAATTTCTTAGGTGTGTAGTCCGCCAACCCACACTAGGCCAGCGTGGTGGACTAAGGTCTAAACCCTATCATTTGTAGAGGAGGCCCGTGCCCAGCACGTGGGACGTTGGGACGTATTTGGGCTGATGATGACACACATAACTTCGAAAAGTCAAAGGTGTGTGCCTGGGGCTTAACCCGCACTTCCGAGGTTCTCGACCGCGCGCTTAAACCTCGAGATCATCATTTTTCTTACAATTAAGTTTTCAGGCTTTTTAGATACCTTTGTTACTTAAGGTTTCTTACGAATATGCAAGATAATTTAGAGAAGTCGGGTGTTCGTCTGTTCCGAACCCTTTACTGCCGTTACGTCTATCTTTTGCTCTATGACTCACTTTTGTAGCTATGTACAGATATTATTTGTAGGTATATCGCTTCAAACATATCGGACCGCGCTAAACTAGCGATTCACCAAGGAGTCCTGGTGCCTACACTAACGTATGGAAGTGAGTCTTGGGTATGGCAGAAGAAGCATGAAAGCAAAATTAATGCAGTTGAAATGAGAGCGTTGAGAAGCATGTGTGGGGTGAAATTGGTAGATAGAGTGAGGAATAGTGTGATAAGGGAAAAATGTGGATTGAAAGTCGATGTAGTGACTAAAATTGAAAGGGGGATGCTAAAATGGTTTGGCCACATTGAAAGGATGAATGTTTGCAGAGTGACGAAAGAGATTTACTGTGCGGAAGTGATCGGTGAAGTCGGTCGAGGACGGCCCAGGTGCACCTATAAAGATCACATAGGAAACTTACTAAAAAAGGGTAATATAAAGAGTCCTCGAAACCGACGTGCATGCATGAAGAGGATAATGTCAGTGGAGGAAGCGAAAGTGGTGTGTTTGGACCGTGGCATTTGGCGCTCTATAGTCTCTGCCTACCCTAACGGGAGACAGGCGTGAGTTTATGTATGTATGTATGTATATCGCTTTTAGCGGTAGTTCCGCGGTACAAGTAGAATGGTCTCGGGTTCATCCACGGGACTGCCAAAGAGTAATAGAAATTAAACGTGCTATAATATTGGCAAACTTTTCTCTATTATGTGTGATTTTTAATATAACTTTTTATAAATCTGGAAATACACGTCTACCTACCTTTCGGTTATACAAGCGTGACTAGTGTAAGTGAAAATTGATAAATATAGTAAGGGATTCATTATTTTCATTCATTTTCCATCACAAAACACTATTTCACTTCGCAAGAGGAGGCGATAAAAATCACCAAGTACCAGGCCATCAGAAAACAGCATGGGGTGCGATTAACTACTGCGTAAATAAAAGTAACTCCAAGAAGAATTACCGCGGCCGGATATTCTTTTAGCTGTCCAAGGGGGGGTCATAATGCGGGGGGCCGGGGTGGCAGATATAAAGATACAGACCCCCCCACTTATCCATAGCCTGTGCTTTTATAGGGGTGTGTATAAAACCAAATCGGCCGGTTTTAGCAGCGCTGGAGTGTTACGATCGGGCTGTGAAGCTACGGCGGTCGCATTATACCCAAACGAGATTGTGGCCCTGTGGATGTGAGGGTTAGAGCGAGTAACTCCTAGTTATGTATGTTAATATGATCACTTTTTTTCTGTTGGTAACACTCAGTATGTAATGTTTTTAAGCACTTAATTAAGATTACTTGACAATGAATTATCACTTGCTTTAACGGTGAAGGAAAACATCGTGATGAAACCTGCACACCTAAAAAAAAGTTCTTAGGAATTTCTTAGGTGTGTAGTCCGCCAACCCGCACTAGGCCAGCGTGGTGGACTAAGGCCTAAACCCTCTCAGTTGTAGGGGAGGCCCGTGCCCAACAGTGGGACGTATATGGGCTGATGATGGGATGATGATGGATGATGGAATTATTTGTTTGTAAGTATATTGTTTTGTGTGTAATGAAACTAATTGGCAATAGCATGTGAAATAAGAATTAGATATTTTCATTCATATAGAACGCCTGTCTCTAGTTTGATTATTCAGTAGTACTACAACAAAGATGGCCTCGAGGTTTAGGCGTGCGGTTGAGAATCTTGGCGGTCGCGGGTTCAAACCCCAGGCACTTCTCATTTTTCGAAGTTATTTGTGTATTCACAATAAATAATCACTTATTTTAACGGTGAAAGAAAACACCGTGAAGAAACCACCCTGAAGGTTCTTAGGAATTTCTTAGGTGTGTTGGTGATTAAACCCTCTCAGTTGTAGGGAAGGCCCGTGCCTAGCAGTGGGACGTATAATGGCTGATGGTGATGTAGTGATGATGTGATGATTTTATTTATCACTATCATCCTCTATACGTACCTCTACTACTCTACTCTATATGTACTATACATCCTACTACTGGAAATGGTGTCCTGGGTCAGAACTATGTATGTGACTTTTAGGTGTATTTATTTATTTCCTAGTACGGGTTGGTGCATTTCACAAACTTGAGTAATCAAATCTCCTATTTCTAATAATCATAATCTTTTTCTAGACCGAATTCTGGAGTTAAATATGAAGCCGTGTGCAGTAAATAATATATTTTAAGATCTCAATTGCATTTATATGTATTTTCTTAAATATATTTTTTGCCTAAGTTACTCCTTATTACATCAGCTATCTGCCGATAAAATTGGTCGATCCGTTTCAGAGATTAGCCGGAACAAACAGACAGACAGACAGACAAAAATTGTAAAAAACGTTATTTTGGTATATGTACCGTGTAAACATCCATTAGCATTTATAAAAAAGCGGTTATATCAATATTACAAACAGACACTCCAATTTTATTTATTTGTATAGAGTATATATGTATAGACATGTACAAGTTATGGTGAAACACTATACAATGTCGTGACGACGGTTCCGCTCGTTTATTAGCCTGCGCGTAATGGCCGATAAAATGGTTATATGTAGTAAAATGAAATTAGACTAAAACATCTGACGAAATCTCTATTTCATGTGATATTTTATTGTTGCATTCTTTGGTATTGAGATGAAATGTATTGGTGGGATGCTAATGTTTTAAATGGACATACCCTATACAGGGTGTATTCAGACCGTGATCGGAAACTAAGACAGGTAATAGCTAAGGTGATTACAAACCCCCTGGCGTTAAAAAAAATTCCGACAAAAAATGTAAATTAGCTATTACCTGCCTTAGTTTCCGATCACGGTCTCAATACACCCTGCATATTAAGTAAGATTTTTTTAAGGTGTAAAAACTAAAAAGGTGCTATATTTGGTACGAATAAGTTGAATGTGGTGGTACCACTGTCTGTCAAACAAAGAGGTACGCAGAGTTGCATTTCTGTACCCATATATTGAATATTGTCTATTCTTCCCAATATGGGGCGAGCCTATTGCCGGTTTTCAGGCACTACAGAGAATTTTCTAATGGAAAAACCTAATACTACTTTCCCCGACCCGGAAATAGAACCCTGGACGTCGTGGTTGCATGGCAGATTATAACGCGAGATCTCGAGGCAGTCGATGATATGATGGTAGTACATAAGGTGTAAAAGTTGATTTAGCCACTGATTCGACCGCACATGTCAAATGTTAGTGCTGCTACTTTGTCATGCAAGTAAAACCGTGTGCGTTTTATCATAAATATACCAGTTATGGCAGCAAAGACGCGGGCGTTACAATATGTACTTTTGACGCAATAGCGAAACTGATGGAGTTTTTTTCTAATTTCTCGGCAAGTCTATTTTTGGAATACTAAGAAAGCATCGGAGGAAAGTTTGAAATAACACTAAGCACCTGGTTTTGGAATAGCAATTTTATTTTTATATATTTGTTGAGATATTTACAACCAAGTGCAAAATATTCACAATAAAAATATAGAAGTTTTTTGTGAGATCTAAGTGAGGTTGCAGTATACCTGTTATTCATCGGTAGATACAATTTTGTCGGTCTAGACCTCTAGACTCTAGAAATACTCAGGCTGATCGCGAAAGACTTTGTGCTCCTATTTGTCCACCTTCCTTATAGTGTTAGCCATATAGTTAGCTTTTTTATTTCCCATCACTTTCTACGTATCGGGCGAAATAAATATCTCATTTCAGGTTTCATGTACTAGAGCCGAAATTATATCTGTATTTTAACCTCCTGAGTTCCAGAGTACAATTTTTCTGGATTTTCTTTTGCTAATTACTTCTAGATATGATACACAATTGAGGAGTATTTTTTTTTAAACCCTTATATAGGTATGTTTTGTTTCATGGAGAAAAAAAATGGATTGATTGGATTGATCTCTTATTATCTGTCACAGATTTTTTTTTTGTTAGATGTTCTAAATTAAGGACATAAGTACTCAGGAGGTTAAATTATTTCTTTTATTTCCGTTACCGCCGTCAGCCATATTGTCAGCGGATTAATAACAGTTTACTGGGGCGACATGTGCCTGTAAGAAGTTAACTATGTTTCATTATTCGAATGTCGGGCGGGTTTAGGACAAGCTTCGTGCTGGGGAGGAGGTAGAGGGGACAGGGGGTGAAGCCATATAAAAACGACAATTTCCTCTAAACGCGCGCCGCACCCGCGCCCGCGCCTGTGGCGCGCCCTACGTCGCTAATTAACTGCCACAGGTTATGTCACCCTGGTACCCTTGCGAGCGGGGGGTGTGTTTTTCAGTTTATGGGGATTAATATTGTTAAAGATTTTCGAGCACTCAAGTATATGTCGTATAGGGTTTTGTTTCTATGAAGCCCTGGTGCAGTAGGATTTTTCACGATGTGACTTACAATTTGACAATTTGACAGCCCCGTGGCGCAGTTGGCTAGACACCAGCTTGCGAAACGAGAGGCCGCGGGTTCGATCCCCGCACCGAGACAAATGTTTGTGTGATCCACAAATATTTGTTTCGGGTCTGGGTGTATGTGAGACCGAAAAGTCTCTCGTAGTTTCTGATACCCACGACACAAGACTTGTATCTTAGTGTGGGATCAGAACTATGTATGTGACTGTTGGGTGTATTTATTTATTTATTAAAGTACTTACAATCATTATTATAATGCATCTATAAGCATTAATCCTAACGGTGTGTTAAAACATCGTATAGCTACTAGACAAATTTTTAAATTTCGATATCTCAATGAAGTCCACAAACCTGCAATAAGCCGACGTGGACAACATTTTGTATTGACGTCATTATAAAGACTGTCTTGATTAAGTATTGGTCCTACTAATGTTATGATTTCCTGGTACTTTTATGACGTAGTAAATACTATTATTAGTAAAACAAAATTTACCCGGTCATATAATAATGAAACGCTTCCATAATCTGTCTGAATAGTACATTGAAGAGATTTTCCGATGAAATGCATAAGAGCAGGTTTTCGCTAAGATATTTTAAAAGCGGACGATTTCACATCCTCATTGTGAATGGGAGAAAGATTCCTGGAATCAGCTAGATGTTTGCAGTCTAGCATCATTCTAGGAATGTGTTCGTATCAAAAGAACCGCCACACACTATTACGCATTCCTGTTTTCTATTTGAATTAAATCCACATTAATTAATATAGTCAGTAGGCGAACGGGTTTTTAGTTTTATTCATACTTTAGAACGTTGAAAAAACTAGGTTGTTAATATGCTTTTGATAAATTCTAGGTATTGTTTGCTTTAAACAAACATGTAAAGTCTGATTACGGTGAAGAAAAACATCGCGAGGAAACCTGCACACCTAAAAAATCTTAGGTATTTCTTACTCGTAGGTGTGTAGTCCAACCCGCACTAGGCCAGCGTGGTGGACTAAGGCCTAAACACTCAATTGTAGAGGAGGCCCGTGCCCAGCTGTTGGACGTATAAGGGCTGATGGTGATGATGAAAGTCTGATTCCTTACTTACATCACGCAAGCATCGCCGAAAAGTTAGGCAGAGTTATGCATATTTTATACATTTACATTTTGAATTTGAAGTTCAACATAATAGTGAACAAATCTAATGCCGTTTATGATTGCATTACCCGATTTCGTGCTGCTAAAAATTCCTAAGAAAAAATGCTCGACACTTGGCTTGGGATTCGAACCTGGGCTCTGTAGAACACATGTGCCAATTTAAGAAGTAGGTACATAGGTCTAGCTAGTCGTAACTTTTCTTCTATTAATGTGGTACCTTATAGTAAGTGGTAGAACCATTCAAATGTACTGAATGAGATGACTGAGCTGTGGTGGTACCACTGTCTTACAGAAAATAAAAGTGAAGCAATACTCTTGCCTTTACCTGACCTATCGCAATACGGCGATATCCATCTGATTACGGCATGCTGCTATCACGGGAATTATTTCACTAGAAAATTCTCAGAAGCAAGGAGGCTGGATGTGTGCTCTGAAAACGGCAATAGGGTCAACCTCTTTTATTTATTTATTTATTTACACTTTTTATACATTAAGTATAGAGGCGGACTTAATGCCAAAGGCATTCTCTAACAGTCAACCTCTGGGTGATGCAGAGATAAAAAAAAGGTAGGTGCATAAATAGTTAAATGGTTAAAAGAATATACAATATACATACATACATATATGTACATATGTAAATAGAATCAAAATTTATATATACTAACATATATACACAGATAAATAAATAATTATAGACACATATAAATACACATACATACATAGATACATAAAAGAGAGATAAAAGATAATCAGACATCACACATAGTATTCAGTAATTTCATTGAAGAAAAACTGCCGGACTTTCATTTTAAATGCTAAACGAGTTGTAACCGACCTGATGAAATAGCACACATCACCATAGTCAATTATAGGGAAAATCAAAGTCTGCACAAGCATTGTTTTGGTTTTGAACGGTAGAAAGTTTAGTTTTAGGTCAAACTTAAGAAAATCTGTGCGAAATGTGGGTGTAGAAATACCCCTACCTACCATTTTAAGAATAGAGGCGTGAGTGTAGTGTATTCATGAATTTTTTCACTTCACTTTTTTTATTTGTTCCCAATTTTAAAGTCAACGTTACGAGGCCGCGACCAGAAGTTACCAATGAATACATTATTCATATTTCGCTGTGTGCGTTCGTCTGTGTGTGTAATCACATAATCATTATCATTTTATGGTCATGCAACATTGATTAAATTGATTTACCTTATACACACGCATGCATCCGAGGTTGCCGCTGCAGTATGCACCGATGCCAAATGCTATTGGATAGTAAAAGGTCATCTTGCCTTTATTTATGATAGATGTCTTCGGTATAAGTGTGGCATGAGTAAGATCCCGAGTCCCCCAGTTGGCCAAAGTGGCCTCGGGTTTTCATCATTATCAGCCCATATACGTCCCACTGCTGGGCACGGGCCTCCTCTACAGCTGAGAGGGTTTAGGTCTTAGTCCACCACGCTGGCCTAGCGCGGGTTGGCGGACTACACACCTAAGAAATTCCTAACAACTTTTAGATGTGCTGGTTTTATCACGATGTTTTCCTTCACCGTTAAAGCAAGTGATAATTCATTGTGAATACACACATAACTTCGAAAAGTCAGAGGTGTGTGCCTGGGGTTTGAACCCGCGACCGTCGAGATTCTCGACCGCGTGCCTAAACCTCGAGGCCATCACGACTTCGTTCTCGGGTTTTATTATTAGAAAATTCTCAGTAACAGCTCAGAGTCTAGAAAAGTAACTGGGAAACAGCAAGAAGCTCGCCGTTTCGCGTTGCATTTAAATAAATGAGCCTTAATTTAAGATGGCCTGTGAAAACGCCTCTTATGGAAGAATACGTAACAGAATTGCTTAATGTATGATTTTTATAGGAAAATGATACTACATCAGTCAAAATAGCCCAATTATTCTGCAGTCCTATATGTATACGGCCTGGATCTTCTTATAATATGCTTGGTTAAAACACTATATTTTAATTTTTAGATTTATATAACGCTGGCCTTTTAGTGGTTGCAGGTTTATAGCTGATTTCCTTACGATGTTTTCCTTCACCGTTAACGTAGATAACAAATTGTTTATATTCTTCTCTATATATTCTATACCTCCATTGGGGTTTGAATTCCGAATATTGTACTAGGATATCATAAGCATGCAGGAAATATGTAGTGCTATATAAATTGCACAGTATAGATGTAGGTAGAGATTTCATATGGCTATGTATTCCTTAAGCGTTAGGAATCACAGAGTAGTTTAACTTGACACAGGCATAAAGCGAATTATTTAGGATTTATACTCGTAATAAAACCGTAAAAAAATATTCTTAATAAACGTTTAATGATCTTATACCGATTTATAGGAACTTAACGTTAGAGGGACGAAAAACTGGCTTGTTAGCGTATCTAGCCAAAAACATACAATTAAGCCGTAGGTAATTGATTCAACTAATCATGCATGTACTGGAAATGCGGACAGGTGCACGCATACACGACAAACACGTGTCACTTAATAATTGACCGTACGACACGCCGAAGCCTAGGAACTCAATAATTGTCTTAGTACATACTCGTACAACCTATTATATATTAGTATGTACATAGACTAGTGATAGTAGTTATGCTAAACTTTGTTCTGTTGTTGAAAATTTGGGATATCAGAGGAGCAGTATGGTATAGTTGAAATGTATCTGGTATATGATGATAATAGAGCTACATTATTTTTTCATCGATTGTCCCCACACAGGGCCGCGTTCAGAACGTGCGTGTTTCAAGTGTCATTGATGCATTTCGGTGTGGGGTCGGGGCCCGGGCACGGGGGGTGATGGGCGGCTGGACACCGAACGCACCGCGCCTCCTCGGCCAGTGTGCGTCGACACTCCGTGCAAGTCGGACGTACGTCGCGCCCCCGCAACTTGCTCGCGAAACGTGATCACATCAAAATAGCCAAATAAAAACTTAACTTCAGTGCTTAAGGTCGGTTTCGTTGGTGCTTCCAGCGTCGATTGTTCTTTAAAAGTTGCAATTAGACGCGCGCAAAGTTCGCGCACTACTAGTTTTTGCACCAGTGCCGGTTTACATAGACCGTCAGGAATGGACTACGAACTCGATGAGTGAGTAGAATAGGGCCTTGGCATTAGTTGACAGCAAAAAATGCAATTAACCTGCCTTTGTCGTGTTGAGTTTCTTTTGTGACGGCAGTTTACACGGCATTGTTTTAGCCGATTTATTAGTGACAGAGTATCGTGTGCCCGATCTGTTCTCGATAATTTCCTTGGTTTTTATATGCGAGTCACTCGGATACTAGTTTTATTGCAGTGAATAATGCATCTGTAGTATAATTTACTTCAATCACGACAGGTCCGAGTATTTGATAGTTGAATTATGTAGAATTGTTTACATACAGACAAACGTACTGTCAATATGCAAGTTGGGTATGAATATCACGTAATTTAGCTAACGCTACCAGGCGGCCAGAGTTGTGCGGGAGTTGCAACGCAGCCGAGTTTGAAAGTAATTTTGAGTAGCGCGCGTCGAACTAATCAAATCGTTCACGGTCCTTAACGCTGATAACATCGAATGCTTTATGTTGCTCTGGTAGCTGCCACCTTTTGTTCGATGCGAGAAAATTGTTTATAGGAAAATTGAAATATTTTCAACAGTTGTAGGTATATAATTTTTGAATAAGATGACCGTCTGAATTTTTTTAAGTTAAGCATTTAAATGTTATTCAAGTACAAAAATATTGAAAAAACAATTTGAGATGTACTTTTTTAAGTTTAACTACAACCAAAACATGTTTAATTCATGTAAGTTTCATACAAAAATTAAAATTTATGTCAAAAACAATAATTATTAATTATTATATAATTGAATATACTATTGTATATGTCTAAGACGAAAGGCGGTCAGGATTCCAAATTGCGAAATCCCGTCACAATGCGTGTCGAGTCAAGCCATGCCTACTGCATCCGGCTGTTGACCTAAACCCAGTGAGAGCCTCCGGAGATGGAAACTTAGCCATCAAATGCACGGACGGATAATTTTATATTTATTACCGGGTGCTTTTGTATACATTCATTGATGTCCATGAAATTATTAATTCGGTAAGGGCCATTGAAGTTGTAAACTTTAATAAATAAATTATTGTTAAATATGATAAATAATATAATGTCCACCAACCCGCACTAGGCCTGCGTGGTGGACTAAGGCCTTAACCCTCTTAGTTGTAGAGGAGGCCCGTGCCCAGCAGTGGGACGTGTATGGGCTGATGATGATGATAAATAATACTTTTATTTTATTGTATAACTTTTTTATTATATTTTCTATTATACTTTCATAATAATAACAATATAACGTAGTGTAGGACGCCCTCTGGTGGTGGGGTGACTGGCAAGGTGGCTGGCAGCGGTTGGATGAGGAGGGCCGAAGATCGAGCCCAGTGGCGTGCCATAGGAGAGGCCTATTTCCAACAGTGGACGTGAAAAAGGCTGTTGATGATGATGATGATGATGAATAATAATATTTAGTAGAATTGCTTTATTATGAATTTAATTAATGAAGTGAATCTTGAGTAAGCATTTTAAAATTCAGTTTATTAATATATATTTATATGAAAAATGCTTCAAAGAAAATAAATACCGCCATAGTTTTGTGCCGGCGCATACAAGCTCTAGTACACAACTTAGTTGGGTTAGCGGGTTCAGTTTCCGATTCAAAAAGTTTCATTTAATTTTTTTCACTCATAATTAGTGTAACAACAAATAGTTATTTCATTTGGACGCAATAAGGCAATAAGCTTCTATCACTTTATTGTAGAACTACTTTTTCATAAATCAACGTGCAAACACAATTTTTATAATAATAGTCTGTACTAGGAGTTCATAACAGCAAAAGAGGTTAGATTCATATATACAACTATTGATACTCCTGCAGAAATAACCGCCTTAAAACATTTAAAAAAAAACATATTTTCTGACTAGGGGGATATCATAGACGCCTATAATTATTACATCTATAGAGATATCATAGCTACCTATTACTATCACGTTTTTAAAATTGACATATATATCTTTCCAAGGCGGTTGCATTGTTGTTTCATTTCACATTCAGTATTTTGTATGGCAAAGAGTTATTTTTGCTTTCAGTTCGTCCGATAGAGGTCGTTCTGGGACTACAATGTAACTTTATGATGTACCATTTTATATCAAAGTATATGGGGTGTAAATCATGCGTTCTAGCATTGATATTCATGTGTTATGATAGACGAAGCCGGTAACAAAGCTCATCATCATCATCATTATCATCTGCCTTACTTACGTCCACTGCTGGACAAATGCCTCTCGCATTGGGCTCGATCTTCAGCTCTCCTCATCCAACAGATGCCAGCCATCCTGCGAATATCGTCACCCCACCTAGCCAGAGGGCGCCCTACACTACGTTTGCCGAGTCGTGGTCTCTACTCCAGAACTCGTTTCCTTTGTCAGTTCTGCGACAGATGTGACCTGTGTGAAAAAACTCATTGACAAAAAAGTAATTATGGATTAAACAATGTCTCTCCCTCCCACTATACTAGGTTTTTTAAAGGTAGCTTGAAAAGGCTGAATGCCTGATTCACGCCTAAATTACTGGGCTATTTTCTTTTATTCTGGCACGGAACAGTGACGATAACATACCTGATGTTGTTCAAATAGAGCATTACGTGGCTTGAGACTTCCATCTTTGGACACCGTCATGTCGGCCTGTTGAGATGCATGTCCACGCTACAATTTGAACGATTTTAGCCACAGAACAGCTGAATAAGATTAGAAGGGAAATAGGTAGTAATTTGTATGGAGACGAGTGTCGCCGCTTGCCTGTCCTATTCATTCTACTACGATTACACGACCAATGATAAAAAATTCAAACAATAATGAAGGGCTGCTATTGTTTGGAACACATTTTCAAAAGTGTTGATATTACACGCAACCCGAATTACTAAGAAGCGACCGTGTCAAATATATGACAATCTAATCGTAGGTTCGGCACTCTCAGAACGTTCACATTTCCTTTCTAGTCTCATTCAACTGTTCCGTATTTTTTTGTATAGAGATTTAAAGGACATTGAGTTAGGAGATAGGCAACTTTTTTTTTAATTGTACATACATACATAACCTCACGCCTGTATTCCCCGAAGGGGTAGGCAGAGGTGCATTTCTGCACCCACATTTCGCCAGATATGTATCAGTCCCACGTAATAGGGGGCGAGCCTATTGCCGTTTTCCGGGCAAAATTCAAACTCCGTGCTGCTACTGAGGGTTTCCTAATGGAAAAACCCAATAACACTTTGCCCGACCCGAGAATCCAACCCAAGACCTCTAGATCGCACGGCACATACTTGTGCCGCGAGACCACGAGGCAGTCAGTCAGGCAGTTTTTAAATTGTGTTCCGGCGAAATGGGCCTCAGTAGTAAGGAGTAAAAAAAGCTGTATGTGAATTGTGAGTGTACGGCCGATGTCCAACGCTCCCTAAGTACTGCATGTAATGAGGGCTCCTGAGGGCGTTGCATGTACAACCCGCGTGACGCCGCGGCACGCACTCACACCGAAGCGTAACGTTTATAGTATTACTGTTAGTCTACTTTTAGTTTTCGTATAGTCAAAAAATAATGTTACGGATAAAAATTTAGTTCATAGAGTTTATCAGCTAGCTTTTACCATAGAGGAACAGTCTTCTAAGATGAATAATTTTAGACTAATATTATTTTAGTAAAAGATATTTCGGTCATTATATTTTCGGTTTAGATAAGAAGTAAAGAATTTAGCGCAACTTATTTTTGTCACATGTTAAAAATATAGTCCAAACTTATTACCAAAACAGATTCTATTAGTTCATATAGTAATCAATATTATTATATTTAAATTTGCAACTACTTGCATTTATGTAAATAGTCAAAAACGATGACGTTTCAAGAGTACACTATACAATTTTTATGCTCAAGGATAAAAATCTAGAAAGTTGAGAATCCGTTTCTTATTTAATTAAAGAGTCTCTAATTAGCAGAGAAGTAGCCATCCTGCCTTTGATAATACAAGTACCAGGTCGAGACATGCTATTGTTTCAAAGACGGATTGTTTTCTGTTTTTATTTCTCCTTCAATTTACAAGCATATTGTGAAGAGTTAGAAAAGTCTGTTTATATGCATCATCATAATTATAATTTAACAAGAGCCTTTAAAGTCTAACATTTTTTGGGAATAAAAATCAGTCTTTTACCTTTTTTTATAGTCCCGTCTATCTGTTTACCAAAATTAATCGAAATCGACTTAGTGGTTAAGGAGTGAAAATGTAGTCCAAACAACTTCCCCCGCTCATCAATAACGTAAATTATATCATTAACGAGGATTTCTTTTCAAAGCAAATAGTTTTTGTAGAATATTTTTTGGGTTCGGTGTGATGGCAAGCCTAATTCGCAAACTAGGTTGTTAATAAAAAAACTCCGCGGCACACCGTGCCCAAAGCTATTAAATCGGCCTTGCTGTTATCGGTAAGAAGAAAATAGCTGCCGGTGCAGTGACCGCGCGCCGCCGCGTGTTCCACCTTACGCTACGGTGTGACACGGTGCCTGCATAACATAGACAAGTATTCACTGAACTTGACACACATTTTTATGTGTTTGAGGTTGGGGAAGAGTAATTGTATTCGTGTTTTAAAAGTTTTTATTGATGCTATTGCACTCGTTAACTGAAGCGACTGAAGCTTTATTCGTATGCTCTACAAAAGAACAGTAAGCTTTTTAATTACTGTTCACTTTATATTACATGGTATTTTTTCTATAAGGGTAATAAACTTGATATTTATGAATAGTTTCTACTAATTTGCCTGCATCCAAACAAAACCACAACTGGAACCTATCATAATAACTTCATTAACATTTATATAATCCTTACGTTACCGATATCTCGCTGCGTTTCCAACTCTCGGCACACAAAAACTGTGCCCCAGACACGCTAAAATCGCGTGTTGTTTTGAATACTAATCCTTAGCGCGCCTTCAAACGTAAACACGTTGGCACACACATAAAACTTGTGTGTGTAGATGGAAAACAGCCTATCGCCGTTATCGCGACCGGCATGAGAATGAGAGCCCCTTTGCGATTTAATCTGTATAAAGCTTCATAGCGACTATGCACTCCTGGTACTTTTTTGTATGAATTTCATTTATATATTTTTATCTGTTTATTTAATTAAACGTAGGTGCTACATTTTATGTCATCGCGATAGTTAAAAGTACTAATTTAGTTTAATTAAAGTCGGAGAATTATTTGAATAAAATCTTGTACATATTAATATGCCAAGGCTCCGTACTACATAAATATGTATTTTGTACGACTGTGCGCTCCTGGTAGTTTGTTCTCAGAGACGTATGAAATTATATGATTTGTTGAATTGCATTTATAGCCGTTTTATGTACTCGTATATTAATATAAACATTGAACATTTGAAATAGTTTCGCCTGAGGTTTTAGAAACTAGTTATAGCTAACGCATCACCAAGGAGTCGTGTTGCACCTGTCTTTAGGCGACCATTAGGCGGCTAGTATTTTAGCCACTTTTCTTGCCACAATAAAAATAGCAATTTCAAAATTGCTGTTGTAATGATGATTGCGTAATATTTGATGCCAAGGCCCGCTTAGATTTTCTGTATGAGCTGCAGTGGTGTTATGTTTTCCTAGTATTTGATCTTGGTAAAACAGATGTACTATTTTAATGTTTTCAATCCGGTTTTGAATTTATATAATACTTTGTCATTCATGAATAAGTTAAAATATTGAACATTTTATTTCTTCGTCGAAAAGCAATGATATTTTAGTATCCGAATGATCAAAATCACTATTTTCAATTGTTAGATACTTCACTTAGATGACGGGTTTCAGGTTTGTCCTATTTGAAATACGCGCATTTTATTTTTCAACTTCACGGGAATTTGCTAGCATTGCAAAAATACACGATAAAACTTGCCTAGTTAGTTACAGTACGTACAAGCAAATAAAGCAGTTCATTGAAAAGTATTGTGCAAATAGGGGAGTGAGCCGATGAGCCCTCGACAAAAACTAGGCTCTTTTCGAAAACGGGATGCGATGAATCGGGACTGACCTTACGCAACGCGCAACAAAGTGGGGAGACCCGTGTAGCCCGGCAACATTTTAAATAAAGAGCAAAATGGCCGCCATTCATTAAACATCCTATTCACTCGGCTAATTTAAAATGGGGTAGACAATGGATTTAAAGGGGAAATGATCTAGTTCTAATTTGTATATATGTAGGTATTTAATAATCTTTTTGTAAAGGACTTATACGCGTGTTTAATTGCAACTATAAAACTGAATCTTAATATATCGAAAAGTATGCGTTAAAAACTTATTTTTGCTGATAAAGCATTACAATGCAATGTTTTTAATAAATATTTTTCGATAATTGTCAACTATGCAGTTACCTACTTTGCTGGCCTTAACTTTATGTACATCGAAGCATTGTGAAACCGGCTATTTGTTTTGTAGATTTGACACGAAATGGGGTCGATGAACTGAACACTTAAAAACAATTTACTCAATAAAACAAAACCAAAGAAACAGTTGCTGTGTGTGATTTGCCAGAAAATCAAGATGGCTGCCAAAAGGAAAGCTGGTGCGCTCCTTCAACACGTTCTGCCAAAGGTAACTTTTTTTCTATACAGCTACGCCATTTTCCGTAATTAGCCAAACAGTTGAGACATCTAATCCAGCCCAGTTGCATTGAAAATCGAGTTCAATATTAAATGGTCAATATAAACATGCCAAGGCTGAGAACCGCGCGATGGCACTTATTTAATACGGCCAGTTCCTGCCATGGCTTCGCAGGCTACTATAAAGTGCAGTAAAAATGGTATAATTAAAGGAATTTATAATGACACCCATGGATGTAAAACGACCGATTTGCGGTGGTCACTAGTTGTAAAGGAAGCGGCTAGTCTAGCGATCATCCGGATGTGGCCGGGTAGCAGACGTTGCCGCATCGAAATTGGCGCCAAAGTCAGTTTTCCCGCCGCGGGCGGTTCGCCTTGCAAAATGGCGGTGTCTCGAATGACACGCGGTTGGCGCAGGTAATATTAGAATGGACATGCCTAATACACTAAGTACTTTTTGGCTAAGTTAGTTCAATTTAGACAATATATTTATTTTACATAAGTTTAAAAGAAAAAGGATAAGTTTAAGGATAAAACATGTTATATTTTCTATTACAACTTTATTATTACATTAACTGTATTGTAATTGTCGTTTAACGCTACTATCGTACTTCTCATAATCAATAATATTTTAAATCACACTTTAAAGAATTTATATTTACGTCAGAACATTCTCTTATACGAGTAATACTAATTGCATAATTTATCTGAGAGAACTGGTTAGTCTTTTAACTGTTATTATAAAATAGGCCTTTAACAATGTACAATCATATTTCCTTAATCAATAATGTTTTTTTTTTATAGAAAAACAGACGTCAAGGAATTAAATAAATAATAATAATATTTATGTCATATCCACGATATTGCAACTTAGTGACCGATGAGGCGACCTTGCCGGCCGTACCCTAGCTAGGTCTAAACATAGAGTATAGCCTAGATTATAGTTAGGTACGCTAGGGTGTAAGCTGAGCACCTATGTTTGCGCTCTATGTACTTGATACATTATGTAATGATTAGTTGCTAGGCATGTAGGAGACGGTGGCTGTTAACGTGTGCCTTAGCTTTGTATTGAATATTTGAGTACGTGTCAGATTTTATATTCATGAACGAATGTGTCAAAATGCATGGTTTAGTTTTGTGGTGTGCGATTCGAAAAAAGAAAATAAATTTTACAGACACTTTTTTTTAATTGTCACGCACAGTTTGTCCTTTTAAGCAGCCAATAATTATTATTAAAAGTACATTAAATAATAATATTACTTTAATATAAATTGTGCAGGTGCATTGTGAGGTGCATCAAATATGCACATAAACAATAGTTTTGTAATTAAGATCTTTTTTTTTTCTTCTTATGGCAAGGCGCGGTTTGCACATCTGCCAAAAATTAAGATCTTTGTTTCAAATCTTCTGTACATAAAATAATACCCAGAGTTGTATATCCAAAATCGCATAAAGTATTACAAATAAAATTCTGAATTTGAAAAGCGAATCCTTTTGTTGGAGTAACGTAAATGTTTTATGTTGAAATTATATGAGGAATAAATTTTGTTGTGTTGTTTAGTTTATTAACTTTGCTTACGTTTGGATAGGTTTTTAAAATTTCTGAAACTCAATATCACCTATCACCAATAATTTTGCCAGGACTACTACTTCTATTTAATTTTCCTAGCATAAATATAGTTCATATATATTATAATAAATCAGTGAAAAAGGACATTAATTTAAATAACCAAAAACACCTTATTTTAATTGAAATACCAGGAACTCATAAAACTATAACGATATTAGAAGCACATTGGAATCTGAAAATACACCCTGAGTACCAGGAACACATAACACCAAGACGTTGTCCCGAGACGGCGCGCGTGCATTATTCAGCCGACACCCGGCATACACATAGCTACGTATATATAGCTCGCATTGTAGGTGTCCACCTGATGTCCATGCGAGAGACTGCTAGTATAACCGGACACGCACCTGTGTTCCCTGCGCAGTTACTCGGGAGTGGATTAAAAATAGTTTTCATTCATTTTGCTACACACAAAGATCAGAGCTAAGGTATACGAACTTGAACTGAACATTTATATAATTGATCTGTTACGACTAGCAAGAATTAATACCAGGGCAGCATAATGATATAATACTAATGCTATGAAGCCGTCTTGTGGTAAGTATTATATGGCCGTGTGGTTAGAATCGCTCCGTGCGGTCGGTGCGAGGATGGGCGACCGTTATCGAAATATCCGCGGGTCGATGCTTCGATGAGCACATTATAAGGTTAAAAAAACACTAGTATAAAGTACGATAAAATCAGAACTCGAAAATGTATTACATGTCTCCATATTCAAAGGTATTATAATTACCCTAACAATCTAAAAGCCTATTATTCTTAATAACACTCCTAAAATAACTCGAATCCTAATCCGAATTCCCAAAACACCCAGACGTTTCCAAAGAAAAACATAATTATCAAAATAAAAGTAAAAAATTCGGTGCATGCCAGACAGCGGGCGCACGCACTAATTCCATTTTCACCCCCAATTTATATCTGTCACTTTTGGTGCCCTGGTCGCCGGGTAAAAATATTGTTTTTACTTATCCTCTAAGGGGGTGAAAGGGGGTCGTAGGGGGTAGTGGGGGCGTAATTACTTGAGCAGCCAGACGCTCGGAGACGGCCCACGGGGGTTGGAATTACTGAGCCAGGCCGCAAGCAAACGGTTTTTGTAGGTGACTCCCGGTCGGAATTTTTCTTAATCTATGTGTGGGTGACTCTGTGTCTCGCTTTTATACGCTTGTATAAAGTTTTATGAGGCGTTTCAACGTGTTTGCTGTGTAGGAATGCTGGTTTTTGTTTAATATTATGTTAATTAGAGGCAAATTGAAAATGTTACGTCCTAGGTCAGAAATGTTAGAAACCTCTTTGGTGACTGGCCGCATTTAGTGTAATTTTATGAAAAACAAACAACAATGTTCCATAAATTCAAAATCGGTAAGAATTATTCCAAATTCGAATATATTCATAATCCAAAGATGGATGTAACTTAATCTACATTAATAGTAACAGATTGTTGTTAACGATTTTAGCTCAGATTACTCGTACAAAATATTAAATTTGAATTTTAATTCATTTTTGTTTGTACACAATACACACACAATTGCAATCAAAATTTAAATTTGGAAGGTTTTTTTCTATGATTGCTTGGGAAAATAGATAGCCAATACTAGAATTTAGTACAGTTAGATGTTTTCTATTCAAGTCAGTAGTAAGCTATAAATCAATTAAAGCAGGTAGGAGTGCCAAGATGTTATTCGCGAGTTACAATCAAGGGCGCACATTCTCTATCTTGTCAATGTTATGTGTAATTAGTTGTTAAACGATGAACGAAAACATCGTGAATGCTTTACAATAATTTTTGGATATGTGAAGTTCACAATAAAAAACATAATAAGTTATGTCTGGGTGAATAGAGACACATGCGTAGAAAATATTAGAGTAATACATCATCATCATATCCCTATTCACCCCAATTGTAACCGAATACGTAGTACAATAATATTGGACATATTATATGTACATATTATGTATCGACACATGGCTTATAGGAAATACAGTTATTTAACTTATGGTGAGACGTAACAGTAAATTTAACCGCGTTTATAAATCTCGGCATCGCGACCAGGGGAGCGGCGCCCCTACGACGTCGACGTAATCGCATTTCGGCATCTTACTACTGTACTCGTAGTTTACTATAGCGAATTCTCATGAACATGTAATTGCTTACTTGAGCCGTTTAGTTCGCTGTTTGAGGTCGGAAGGTCTTTTGCTCAATTCTCGAGTATTTAGTACCGAATTTGGCGTCATGATTACTAATAATTACAATTAGGTAATTGTAATAAAATCCCTTGGATATATAGCTGCTTAAATTTTTCGTAATTGTTTCTTTTAAATCATCATCATCAACCACAAGTCGTCCACTATTTGACAACGGTCTCCCTCAGGGACTTCCAGTTTGTTTGTGCCGGTTGGATGTAGCAGCGATGATGACGACCTTCACAAGGTTACTCTTAAAAACATCCAATACATATGGCCTGCACTCAAATTTCTTTCTACTTCTTCCATTTTCACGTGCACTATGGAGGGGCACTCCTCTTAAATGACGCAATAGAAAGAGTGACCCGTGAGGCAACAAACCTTTCCACGATTTGATGACGCGGCAAAGATAAGAACTGTGAGCTAAGACAGTAGGTTGATGAGCTTAAGAAGTAATATATCAGCGGCGATCTAGTTTTTGTTAGTCTGGCCTCTGAGCATTAGTCTAGATGCCATCTCGACTGTCAATAAATAGTGTTTTGATTACAGCATTCGTGCGTATAACTGTAACTCAATGGGAGTTGTTTTGAATCATTCATACAGTCGAGTATTACTTGAATGGGATTTCAGATTTTTTAACTTGGTTTGTGTTCGGAGTTAATAATTCCTAGTTTTAGCTATGAAGTAGTTTTTTACTATATTCGTTCTGAGTCTAATGTCAGTATTCCCAATCGGGTTGTCAGAATTGTATTTATATGTTTATTTGTGCTAGTTATATTTTTAAGCACCAAATAATTTAGGATGCTTTCCAAAGTCTTTTATTCCACACAATCGTACCATCATCATCATCTTCTACAGTCTTTCTGATGTCCACTGCTGGACAAAGGACCTTTACTATGGCAAAATTAAACCATTCTTTTAAAATAAGGTGCACACTGATATTCAGCTTTATATCTTGAATTTCACAATCTATGAGAGACATTTCTGTCTCGCAAACACATATCTGTAGTTAACAAAAACATTTTTCTCAAAGCAGGTGCACCTTCGGCCTCGCATTCACTGTTTAGTCTTTTCCAACTGCGAACGACAGCCAACGTATCTCTCTACAATTTAAGTCTATGTAGTTAACTCTAGTAACAATAGTGAGGGTCATGGTAGGGGCTTCGGCACGTCTTGAAGCAGGCGATGCGGCACGCACTGCTCCGTAGGTATCCATATTTAGTACCCTGTGCGCTCAGTTTATCACACTTCAAAGAGCGGGCCAGGCGCCGGCTTGTACCCGCGCCTCCCCATAGGGCTTTGCCGATCCCGGGACTTTGCGGGATTCGCTGGGGAATGCGTGATCGATATCACAACGGTTGATTTGTAAATAACTTTAAAACTATTTGTTGTCTTTGATCAGTACATTTATAATTTATTTTAAACATTTTCTTTTAAATGTAATGTTCTACCTTTGATTATATTGTTTGTAAGCAAAAACTAGCTTGTTTTCAGCTGATACTGGAATAAGATATACCGTTACTTTGACATCTTATGACCTTACGTACGGCGGTCTGCATTAAAGATATTAATTGCTTTGTAGATCAATCTATTTGTAAGTTTCCCCAAGCAGATTAGAGAGTTTCTATTCTTTATTTTAATGAAACTGTATAAAAAGCATACTATCACAAATTAAATTGTCTTATCAAACTTTGTCAGGATTGGGAGCTTAAATCGAAAATTCTACCATAAGTTAGTATCTTCATTACTTCTATGATTGTAATTGTATGATTGAGTTTCTTGCGCCGCTTCATCCCCACAGTCCGAAGCGGTATACGATCATCATATGATCATATGATATATGATTTTATGAAAGAAAAAGATTACATGAAGGAAGATTTTAAATAAGAGTAATTTTACAATCTATAACTTAACAAACCTCATCTGCGTTATACAATAAAAACAAAACCTAGTTAAATAAATCCCGTTAAATATTCCGTGCGCAAGCCCTAGCCGACGATACCCGTAACTAGGAAGCCGCTTTGTGAAATTCGCGATGCTTTTCGACGTAAAGACGACCCCCATTCGGTTTTTCGAGGTCGGGCCCCCACCACCCTAAGCACTCCTCCGCGTGTCTGCTCGCCTGGTACTTCAGTGCGGTTTGCACCCAGATTCTCGCACTATGTGTATTTAATTATTTAGGGGATTATGTTAGAGCCCTGTATTCACCCTATTCCTTCCCTCTAATACCCTATCTCCCCCCCCCCCCCATCTAGAAATGCCTACGATGACGTTTGACAAAACACCCTAAGTACTCCGCGTGTCTTCTGCTCGCCTGATACTTCAGTGCGGTTTGCACCAAGATTCTTGCACTATATGAATTTAATTATTTGTTAGCTTGGCCTTGTTGTAGCCACTTATCCCTTCCACTCCTATTAGGCTAGGCGGGGTGGAGTAAGGCCTAAACCCTCTCTGTTGTAGAGGAGGCCCGTGCCCAGCAGTGGGACATATGGGCGATGATGATGATGATTATGAAACATTTGTTTTGGCATTCGTGCTATGGAGAATATCTTTAGATTATGATTCCTCAATTCCAGTCTTTTAAGCGGTACAGCCACGATGCAGTAAGCTTTGGTTCGGTCGACTGGACTACTCCGGTCCACTACCACTGCAATCGAAGACTGCTATGCTTCCTTCAATGAGTGAGATTACCAGAGACTTAATTTGCTAGTAACAGAATTGTCGTAATTGCAAGTGACCACTACACATAAGGTGAAAAACCTGCCATATCAGCTACGTAAGGATCGGAAAGTGTACAATTATCAACGGGTTTTCATAAAAGTGACATCTAGTCAGAGATATTGTTGATAGTCAACAATATTATTGACCATACTCAATTTACCATTATGCCCACTTTGCTTTTGCTAGTATAAAAAAATATGAATTAAGCAAAGTTCTTAAATGTATGGCCAACCTTGAATTTAAAATATAGAACGCATATACTCATTCTTGTATCGAAAGGTGTAGGCAGGTAGTAGGTTGGGTAGGTCGAAACCTACCCATGTTTCGCCAGCTATTTTAAGAGTCACGTAATGAAGAACAATTTTACTGTCGTTTTTAGAACACTTTTCAGCCTCTAATCTGCCACAAAAAAATAGTAATGGTAAAACCCGATTACACTCCCGATCCGGGAATCGAACGTGTATGCCGCGGGACCAACGAGTCAAATATTATTTATAAAATTTCTTTTATTATATTTCAAAGCAGTTTAATAATGATTACGCTAACAATGCCTATCCCGACCTATTATTACCTACGCTGGTTCAATTTGGTCACGATTGTGTGGAGTAATGACATAATCATCTTTCATCACTTGATAATCTATTTGGATTGCCATCATTCAGCTTACCATCATTTTGCCGTGACGGTAAAAAAAAATCTTAAGTCTAAAATAATTACTGGCACAAATGTATTTTTTACCTGTATTTGTATCATCTCGAGTCTTGATGACATTTTTTTTTCATTTTTTTCTATGAGCCAAGACAACCCGATTCTTCCCGACATTCTCCCAAGGAGCTATAGAATGATGCCACTTAACCCTGCAGCACCAAAACCAGCCAACTAAATTTTAACCCGCGAATATTTTCGCCGGTCGTGTAATCATTGTTCCGATGACAGCCGTCGTCCGGCCCAGGCAAATCAATGCAGCTATGTACAATCATCGCGTATGTAGTACATAGTGCGTCTGTATGCGTACGTAGATAATCTCGTCATACCTCGCACCCGTTATGGTATTACGGTGGGGGGCGTGGGAGGCTCGGGCCCCGCGGGGCGCACGGCTTTAAAAATACCAAGCGAAACTAGCGGTGCACAATGTTAAAGGAGAGCGTTTATTTTGTGAGAACGGGGACTGGTTGAGACGGGTGAAAAAGTGCTAAAAAAAGCTGGTTTCGCACTTTCCAGGGCTGTTCTTTGTGTTAAACTTCGGGGTTTTAATTTTATAGATAAATGTGTGGTGGGTATATGTCTGCGTCATGTAGGTAGTTAGTAAAATGACGTATTCAGCTTTAGTTTTGTCTTCATATAGTAGTTTGGAGTCAAGGTGTCGGACACTAAGTAGTCTCTCGTAACCTCTGATACTAACACAAGAGTCTAGAATATTATTGTGGGGACAAGAGTATGCGTAATATTGAATACATCCCACCAACTTTAGATTGACATAAATGCACATTGCATGACTCTCAAGCTCATTCTGAAAATCGTCAGGTTAGTCTTCACACTGTGACTTATGAATAGATGTAATACTGTTACTATAAATCTAAAAGGAGTATCACACAAAAATAACCTCCATGGTTATTTAATAAATGCAATCACAAACTAGCCTACTTACAATTCCACCATAGACAAATTATCCAATCATACGTTAATCAATACGTAATCTTAGAGCCAAGGATGTGGTGTAACCTGATGTATCGATAGACAAAAGTCCGGCCGATGTCCGTTATTTTCGGAGAGCGTTCCAAATTTGTATTTTGTTCCTATTTTCATAATTGGTCGCGGAGGGGGGTTGGCGTGCGCGCGGGGGAGCGGGCGGCGCCGCGGGCGTCATCGCACCCCTTCGCGTGGGTATTTAATGATTATACGCTGACTGCCACCTGATTGCTGGCACTCTGCCGCGATGTCGATGACTTTGTCGATGAATTGATTCAATCGATGCTGTTTTTTAGTGAGGGTATCTTTTCAGCCAGCATTAGCAAATGTGATACCACGATACGGTTAGAGGAAACGAGGTCAAGACATATATAGGCAGATTAATAATTGTCTTATAAGAATGTCATGTCTTTACCTATTTAAAGGTTATGTCCTTTTTCTTGTAATCGGATATCTTTTTTAATTCAGAAGAAAGATCTAAGTTTGGGACACAAGTGTTATTTATTCCTCAAAATTGCTCTCAGTCATTCATCATCGGCGATTTCAGCGAAAAAATATATATCATATTTTTGACAAAGTATTTCCCTGTTATTAATATTCAACTACAATATATATTTCAAAACCTCAACCATAAAACCATCCACAGACCCCACGAAAAACACCCAAAAGCATCGACACTCGACATCCTACGGGCGCAGCGCCATCATTCGCGGGGTGGCAAGCACTACACGGTAACACGCGGCGAGGGGGGCTGCACAGGGGATCGGAAGGGGACAGGGGGAGGCGGTGAGGGGGGGGGGGGGGACACCGCAGTACATAGCCCATGTATCAGTACATACCAGCCCTCAGTACATAGCCGGTGGTGGATACCCGAAATTTTGCAGTTATTTTGTATGGAAAACTAGGTTATTCCGCGATTTATTCTGTATATCGGGGGATGAATGGCCGGCCGATGTAATTTCGACGGGTTTAATAATTTATATCATTTTATATGTGAGCTTTTTGTATGTGCACATCATCATTGTGTGGATTACACGTGTATTTTGTTTATGTATGCCAGAACAACTTTTCGCGTCCTCTCATATGCACCTATATCTATGCCAGCTCCTATATGTCCCAATTCTTGGCACATCACCTTTACTACTGTCAGGGGGCTTCACTCTACCACCTTGGCTCAATGCGCGTTAGCGGTTGCACATATCGAAAGATTCGTGTGAAGTATTCTTAGATGGGCAGGTTTCTTTACGAATTTTCCTTCACCTCTGAAGAACATTGTAAATACCCACAATCATAGATTCGCAAAAACCAGATTAAGTTTTCTACTATTACTACTAAACAATTACACCCTGCAGCCAGTGGCGGTACTTCCATAGAAGCCTTAAAGCGTTACACGTTAATTATGTCATGTTTAGTTTATAATTGATTACTGTGGGGTCAGTATATTCTCATTTATATGTCAAATTGCTTTTGTTAAATAAAGATTTAAAGGTAAAATATTGTTATCCGGAATTTTGTAAGGCAAACTGGGCTTTTGGGCTTCTATGGAAGTACCGCCACTGCCTGCAGCTCCTGTAAATCTAAACGAATAGTCGGTAACATTCAGAGGTGGTGATGATCGCTTAACATGACCTCATCTGCCTCCTTCAATAAAGAAAAGCTGAATTTCTCGTAACCAATCATGTTGTATTCCCCCTATTAGACAATCTGAGGTTTCTTAACCATATCGTAAATCATATAATTATTACTTTAAATGACTCATCATCATCAGCCCATATACGTCCCACTGCTGGGCAAGGGCCTCCTCCACAACTGAGAGGGTTTAGGCCTCAGTCCACCACGCTGGCCTAGTGCGGATTGGCGGACTACACACCTAAGAAATTCCTAAGAACTTTTAGGTGTGCAAGTTTAATCACGTTTTCCTTCACCGTTAAAGTACGTGATAATTCATTATGAATACACACATCACTTCGAAAAGCCAGAGGTGTGTGCCTGGCGTTTGAACCCGCGACCGTCGAGATTCTCGACCGGGTGCCTAAACCTCGAGGCCATCACAACTGCCCGGAATTAAACAGATCCAATATTCTTGAAATAAAAAACTATCTATATAGTGTACACTTTTTTAAAAACCATTTCTTTCAAAGTTTCACGCCTATTTCTTCATAATGGTCACTTCTAGAAATCAACTGATGTGAATGAAATAGTTTGTTGTATGAAATCTGGAAGTTAAATCTGCATTAATTCATCAAAATTCATCTCTTCTCATTATTCAATATCATTATCAATCTTCATAGGTGTTCATAGTGGCTTCATACTGTGGTTATTTCGGTAAGAATCAAAGTAGAAAAAAAGCGCAGTACAGTCTACATATAATTTCAACTGATTAGTAACGATGATGATCACCATCACCATCATGTCACAAGTTGATAAAATAACCCTACCGGGATGTAGTCGAAGTCAAGATAATGTAGCTAATTTATATACTACTTTAACATCCTTTGTCCCGTTTGACCAATAAATTATCTAAACCAGCAAACTCAGATAAAATACAATCAAATTCATTTAAAAATATAGAAAAACAATTTTTAAACTTTAGTTTAGCAGTGATGGCCTCGAGGTTTAGGCGCGCAGTCGAGAATCTCGGCGGTCGCGGGTTCAAACCCCAGGCACACACCTCTGACTTTGCGGAGTTATGTGTGTATTCACAATGAATTATCACTTGCTTTAACGGTGAATGAAAACATCGTGATGAAACCTGCACACCTAAAAAAAAAATTCTTAGGCATTTCTTAGGTGTGTAGTCCGCCAACCCGCACTAGGCCAGCGTGGTGGACTAAGGCTTAAACCCTCTCAGTTGTAGGGGAGGCCCGTGCCCAGCAGTGGGACGTATATGGGCTGATGATGATGATGATGATGAGTAGAAGTCATAATTCTGTACAGAAACAATAACATGCGAGAGGCGACTTTACTGCATTTCATAATAATGATCATGCGTATTCCCGAAGAGGCAGGCAAGGGTATATTCCTACACCTACGTTTCGACAGCTGAGTTTTAAAATATAATGTTATAAGCAGGTTTTATTCAATATTACAAATTAATATAAAATCCTTACTACTTTACTACCTCGTGGTCTCGCGGTACAAGTATGTGCCGAGCGATCTAGAGGTCCTGGGTTCGATTCCCGGGTCGGGCAAAGTGTTATTGGGTTTTTCCATTAGGAAATACTCAGTAGCAGCACGGAGTCTAGAATTGTGCCCGAAAAACGGCAATAGGCTCGCTCCTGATACATACCTAGCGAAATGTGGGTGCAGAAATGCACCTCTGCCTACCCCTTTGGGGAATACAGGCGTGAGTTTATGTATGTATGTATAAAATCCTTATTTTAAAACCTAATAATTCTTCAACTGTAGAATCAAACTAGGCGCCTCCTAATCACATATGGCATACTCATACCACGACTCACCAAGCAATCTACTATATGACACATGATACATAACTCTCTATTCCCTAATCAATAATGCTAAAAGGCGAAAGCCCAAGCAAGACAATATACCAATTGGTCACGTGACTTAGTTACACATAATGACGTAATGCGTATGTATGTGTGTGTGTGCGTGTGTGTGTGCACGCGCGACTGCACCTTATCTGTCATTGGGCCGTAATTAATTACTAACTAAATTGCTCTAGGTACGCGCCATACACACGGCCGTAAGGACCGGCTCACATGCGAGCTGTTTCTCAAATAACGTAGAGTAACAGTTATTTTAACAGTTTAATTAACGTATGTTATATCGAAATGTGGAGCTTCTTTAATAAACAAATACGACTTTGAAACGAATGGTTTTTGATACGGTTGCTATTTATATATTTACTACTATGAGAATATTGAACTTTATTGGTCCCGGGCTGTCCTTAAGCATAATAATGCTATGACTTATGCTAAAGTTAAGATACCCTAGATTAGCGGATAGAAAACTTCTCTGACAAGTTTTCAATCACCGTCGAAGTTTGTGATAATTCTTTAAGTACTCGAGTATAAACTCGTGACTTCAAAAAGCCATTTGACCCTATAACCGCCACGATGATGTTGATGAAACGCACGCCTAAAAGTCCATCATGCAAAAATGTATGATTTTGCTACTTTTTTATAACTGATGCGGAATTTATAAATAAATGTGAAAATGGACTTCGAAACCAATGTGTTTACCCTAATTTTAGCTTATATGACTAAAATAAAAACTGTTCGGTACACACTTTTAAGTAATGGTATAGGCAATGAGTTACATCCAGGTCAAATTCGAGCTTAGTTGCAAGCTATGCTATTTTGTCAATATGTAATTCGAAATGCCGTCAAATTAAGTCTGCCTTAAGTGTACAACGAGTACACAATATGGCTAACTGCTGTACCAATTTTAATAATAATAACACGTCGCTCGCATCTCCGAAAGAAAACACAGCCCTGTAGCGCAGTTGGCTAGACACCAGTTTGCGAAACGAGAGGCCGCGGGTTCGATCCCCGCACCGAGAGAATTTTTTGTTTGATCCACAAATATTTGTTTCGGGCCTGGGTGTTTGTGAGGCCGAAATCTCTCTCGTAGTTTTTGATACCCACGACACAGGACTTGTATCCTAGTGTGGGGTCAGAACCAGGGGCGGTACTTCCATACAAGCCCAAAAGCCCAGTTTGCCTTACAAAATTCCAAATAATACTCTTTAAGTTTAAATCTTTGGTTAACAAAAGCAATTTGTCATATAAATGACCCCACAATAAACAATTATAAACTAGACATTACACAATTAACGTGTAACGCTTTTGGGCTTCTATAGAAGTACCGCCACTGGTCAGAACTATGTATGTGACTGTATAAATACACCCAGTATTTATTTATAACAGACACAGGTGTGTTTCTTCAATTTTATTGAAGTTCCACGTAATAGCCGTTCCTTTGCAATTTTTGGGAAAAATTCCAGAATCTACGCTGCTACTAAGAAATAATCAGTCACACTCGAGAATCGAGCACCAAACCCCCTGATCGTTCATCATACACTTATGCAGCGAGACCAAGGAAGCAGACTTAATTTTGATGAAATAGCTATTGATCAAGTTTGTATGGCATTTATCCCTTTTAATTTATGAAATAAAATGGGCATTGCTTTTAAATAAACGCATTTTTGTGCAGCATTAGGGTAAACTGTAAAATTGTGTACTTTGAAGAACAACAACAAAAAACAGTTCGGAATATTATCTAAACATTCCTGTATCTAAATATAGCCCAATGTAAAGTGTTACAAACTCCCGTTATCATCGACATGTGAACGCGGCCCAAAGGTCAACGGATATTTAGCGGCATAGCAGATGCGGTCCTTGCTCGCCGCCCTAAGACGGTCGATATCTTGACACCCCACGTATGCACCTGGCACTAGACCGCGTTGTTTCGCAAGGGAATTTAATGCTAGCAACCTATGCTGTCCTGGTACCTCATTAGCTCAGCGTCGAGAATTAATATTGAGAAAAATATTTGTCAGTATTTGTTTCGGGTGTGAATCCCAGGAATTAAGGTGTGTTATTGTGGGATCAATTACTTTTTAAGTGGGATTGAAAAATTTCATGAAAGTTTTAGAGTTTGATTAATAGTCATTAAGCGATAAAAAATAAATTTCGTTAGGGCAGGATAATTGTGGCGACATATGAGGGAAAGCCATAATCATGTCTCGCGAGGCAGCACTTTTAACCTTACTCAGTTACAGTACTGTAAATAAAACATACACCTAAGTAATTTACCCAATACTGTCTTTATCACTCAAATATTTCTGAAACTAAGAAGGATTCTATTGAGTAAGTTGTCTTTGTTACATATTCATCATCAGCCCAAATACGTCCCACTGCTGGGCACGGGCCTCCTCTACAACTGAGAGGGTTTAGGCCTTAGTCCACCACGCTGGCCTAGTGCGGGTTGGCGGACTACACACCTTACAAATTCCTAAGAATTTTTGGATGTGCCGGCTTTATCACGATGTTTTCCTTCACCGTTATAGCAAGTGATAATTCATTG
This sequence comes from Hemaris fuciformis, assembly GCA_907164795.1. NCBI lineage: Eukaryota > Metazoa > Arthropoda > Insecta > Lepidoptera > Sphingidae > Hemaris > Hemaris fuciformis. The sequence goes on along the minus strand of OU015455.1, from coordinate 3,362,243 downwards.
TGAATACACACATAACTTGGAAAAGTCAGAGGTGTGTGCCTGGGGTTTGAACCTGCGACCGCCGAAATTCTCGACCGCGCGCCTAAACCTCGAGGCCATCACTGCTTACATATATCCTGTTTTATTTATAGGTACTTAAAATCATTTAATTCAGTTCAATGGTTTTTGAATTCAAATACAAATAAAAATGCAATCTTTAAGGTTTCGAGTACGTACGAATACATGTATCGACGCAGCAAATAATAGCGCATTGAAGTTTGACCCAACACTTGGATCCAATATCAAATAGCTAGTTCGCATTGTCCAAATCAGCAGAAATCGTTTTGCTTGCGTCTTTGATTTTTTATTTATTTTTACAGCATTATTATGTTTTGTTGCGTCGTAAGTTTAAAATGTAAAATGAGAGGTTTCATGTGCGATACCTAGATTGATATTCTACTAATATTTAAATTATAAAAAGTTTGGATGTATGGATGTTTGTCACTCACGTCAAGACGGCTAACGGGTCTGAATTAAAGTTAGCACATAATCAAATGAATTCCCAAACTGTTAAAGTTTCTTACAAAGGCAATAAGCATGTAATAATGCGCAAGTCTTTGCCCTATCCCACCACACACCCGCCAGTGCAACTCCTGTGCTCCAGGATTAACAGCGGCACACACAGTATTGACGCCTAGCACTGAAGCTCAGTGAAGTAGAAGTCGTGATGGCCTCGAGGTTTAGGCGCGCGGTCAAGAATCTCGACGGTCGCGGGTTCAAACCCCAGGCACACACCTCTGACTTTTCGAAGTTATGTGTGATTTCACAATGAATTATCACGTACTTTAACGGCGAAGGAAAACATCGTGATGAAACCTGCACTCCTAAAAGTTCTTAGGAATTTCTTAGGTGTAGTCCGCCAATCCGCACTAAGCCAGCGTGGTGGATTAAGGCCCTCTTAGTTGTAGAGGAGAATCGTGCCCAGCAGTGGGACGTACATATATATATCATAGTGAACTGAAGCTCAGCTCTAAAAAAACCTAATTTGTCATGTTCCCGCAACGCAATTAATCAGAAAGCACATGTAAAGGAGGAGCTAAAAACATAGAATTATCCTCATCCCTCCACAGCTAAGCGGGAGACAAAATGTTGAACTATGAGATGTCACCCTCACGATAAATACAATTAGTGAAACTAGACGCAATTAACGCACCATTGGACGAGTCTATTACCGTGTCTCAGTCTTATCTTTGGACTCCGTGATTCTAGAGAGAATACACTACTACACTACCGGACACAAGACTCGATCTCGGGTCCTCGATAGCAAAGACTCTGCCGAAATACGAACTAGACCGTCAATATAAATACAGAATAAAACAAAAAGCGCCTTCAAAAAAAAACTGTTCTAAAATAAATTAATATGCACTAAAAAGTAAAAAAATAATTTCGTATTCTTCTATAACTTAATAATCAACTTACTTTTTCTCTTCATCAATATGTTTTTTTTTAATCATAAAAATCGGTTCACCCAGTCGAAAGTTCTTAGGTAACAAACGGAAAAAAAATACAGACGAATTGATAACCTCCTCCTTTTTTTGAAGTCGGTTAAAAATAAACTTGTATCGCAAGTTGTAATCGTTGTGTAGGTACAAGTATTTGCATAGGATTGTGCCGGCCACTTGTTGAATGTAAAATCTTCGCTTGTTTTCGTAACTGCGGGGCCATCGTCAGCTGTCGAAGCGGGCCGCTAAGTTGACGCTCCTATATTTTATTCTTTTATTCACCCCGCGGTTTTGTTCGATTTAATATAGACTTTTATCAGTGAATGTTGTGTGTAATGTAGTAGTGATAGCCTCGAGGTTTAGGCGCAGATAAGAATCTCGGCGGTCGCAGGATCAAACCCCAGACACGCAAATCTGACTTCGAAGTTATGAGTGTATTCACAATGAATTATCACGTACTGTAATGGTGAAGGAAAACGTTGTGAGGAAACCTGAACACCTAAAATGACTATGAATAACATGCACTAGGCTAGTATGGTAGACTAAGGCCTAAACTCTCTCAGTTGTAGAGGAGATCCGTGCTAGCAGTGGGACGTATATGGGCTAATGATGATGATGATGATGATCAGTGAATGTTGAAAATACAGCAGTCTTAAATCGCCTCCAGGGACGCGTCTATTTCTGTACCGAAATTCATTAAATTCGGTTCCATGATTCAAGCGTAAAAGTAAAAAATAACATTAATTCGATAACATATTTTAATAGGGGCGGCTTTAAGTTGTTTTTTTGAATACATTTTCAGACTCCGTGCAGCTACTGAGAATTTCCTAATTAAAACACCCAATAACATTTTACCCCGCCCGAGAATCTCATTTGAGACATATAGACCACACACATGTGCCGCGATACCACGAGGTAGACATTTACGTTTTATATCAAAACAATAAAATATTAATTAGTACACATGCGAGTGTCATTAAAAAGTAATTTTTTGGTCATGGTTTTTATATTTTGTTACAAATTAGTAACAAGTCACACAATTAAATTTTGTTGTTGCAATATAACCTTTTTGCACCTAAATAATTCGCGCGTAGTGGTACCCCTGTCTTAATGAAGTAACTGATTATAATTTTACTTTAAACAATCTTTACTTAATATAGTACAAGTTTAGTTGTTTTAAAACAAATATACTCTTAAAATGTTATATTAATTCTAACGTTATTCTAGTTCTATGAAGCGTCGTCTTACCGCCCCGCCATTATTATGCGCGAAACGCTTGAATCACGCGTCTACAATACTAAGCCAACTGAGCAGGATTTTGTCTCTATGGTATCACGTATTACAAACTTGTTTTTGATGTTGTTTATGGTAAGATTGAGGCATTTATATTGTTTTTTCATGCGATGATTTAAAGTTTCATTTGCTGAAGCATTAGACAATTAGTATGAATTTCTTTTATGCTACTAGGTTCACATGAAAATTAATTTCATTTAATATTAACGTCTGCGTATATATATTTTTACAAATTGATGTCTAAAATATTGCCACTATTCGGCCCGGGTAAATAAACAGTTATTTACAATCGCTGTATACGACTCAACCCCTTTTTGATAATTGTATATTAAAATCGGAGTTACCTAGTATAACGCTTGATGAGCATGCTACTAGGCTGTCAGAACAAATGCGGAGTACGTTCAGCCATCTCAACCGTCTTTAGAATATGACCGGGCCAGCTTTTGCCTGTTAATAATGGATCCGGTCCCGTTCAACTTAGACCATCTCGGCATTATAACACCCTAGTAAATTATAAAGCAGCGAGTCATCTACGTTAGAACGAAGGAAGTAGGCACCAAGATTTTAGAGCACCTACGAGTACACTTTATGAATAATTCACACGTGTTTCTAAAGTAGGTTTCAAATTTAGATCGTCTCAATCTATAGCTGAGACCTCTACGACTTTATAATTGCCTGGTACATTAACAACCAGGCCAGCGAGCGCGCGGTATCCATATACAACCAAAGCATCCATATGTATCTATCGCATCCATATGCATCCGCAGCATGTACCCTATGTACCAGGAGGTCAGCACACGTGTGAAGGTATATCCAGCTATATTTAGTGGCTTGTCCATTTGAAGCACTATCGATTCGCGTCCGCGCCGTGGTGCGTTGACCCGCCGAGCGCGGCCCGCCGGCGTTTCGCTAATTTATTAATTATTTAAAACTTGCGAGCGCGTATGCTGTCCTGGTAGGCAGATGCGCATTCCCAGCATCGGCTGCGGAATTCACCGGAAAAATCGGAAAAAGCGGCATAAAAATAAAAACTCGCTGGTCCGCACATCGCCTACTATTGTGCTAGTTGGAATGTTCACCTGAGGCTATAATATATGTAAAAATAGACAGTGCCCGAAAACAAAACAAAAAAATCCCGCATAGCAGTCTACAAGTGCACAAAAAAAATGAAAACAATAACTTTTTACAGACATAAATTAATTACACTATTGCCTGCTATTGTGGCCTAATCACACTAAACTGTAAAAATTGTTCGTTGTTGCAGGATAACCTCACGCCAGAGCCTTCAGATATGAACGACGACGACAACTTCTCCAGTAAGTCAATAAAATGTTATTTTACTATGTCCATTACAGCCACTTGCATCACATCAACTGAAGTTGGCGTTTTATGCTTTAAAAAAAAACAAACCAAAACACTGGCATAAAATGCTGAACCAATTGGCTATTTTGAAAAATATTTTAAGCGCATCAAAATTCTAAATTTGAATGTTTGAAAATTGATTGGCGAATGTGATCTGGTGCAGGTCAGGCCCTCGTGAAAGACGCCGAGAAGTTGAAAATGATGTTGCTAGCATGGAATTACCACAGCCAGGCACAAGGTAAAGAAGATTTTTTAAAAATGGACCGTTTTTTATGTGTGTTTTGTGTGAGTGACTTCGAATTATTTTAGATTTCACAATTTATAGAATGGGCACAGTTTGATAACTAATTAACTTAAGACACGTTTTAATAGATCTATGCTAAAATTAACTTCACATTTAAATATTCATCGTGGTTTCAAGTCTAAAGAGCTAAGTTAGTAGGCATTTGCGATACCAACAGTATGAACATGCACTTTTTCCCGCCCTTTCCATACATAAACAATGCACTTAAAATCTTTATGACTGATGGAGATCACTAACCATCCAATGAGACGCTACTCCGTTTATTTGTAAACAAAAAATAAATATAGGAGTCTATCGATTATTCGATTATTTCGATATTCGATCTATTCGAGTCGGTCCAGAGAAACTAAGCCGAAAGTGCAACCTTTACTATCGAGTAGTCACGAAATCCTGTATTCTTTACTTCGAATACTTTCAACTAAAATTCATAATTGGCGTCACCTTTTTTTAATAAATTCAGTACTAAAGCAAAAACTTGAATCTTTACTTGAATTGTAGTCCAATTATAAGAATTAATTAGATATTTCAATTTTTATCAAACAACATTTTGATTGCGTCTTTTATTCCGTTATATTCCCATTTGAATTTGGAACAGTTTTGGAAGTTCGGAAACTCTGAGTTTCTATACTTAGTATCACATGCCTTCAACCCAAGAATGGCAACAATAAAAACCATAACTATTGAGTATAAAAACATAGTACCAACAGCATAGCAAACTCCAAAACAGTAGCTCGGCAAGCGCTCCCCGTTTCGGCAGTTGACATTTGGCCGTGGAGCTCGGTTTATCGCTTGCATAACGGCGGGCTCCGGGCCAGTTATTTTTGCCGCCTTGAAGCCATATAGAGACGGCCACGTAGACGCAGACGCGGGACACCTTCTCAAATTATTTATAGACGGCGGACAGGGCTGCCACACCTATATACCTCTGTTCTTTTTTGAAATTTAAAATTTATTCGTTAAAAAAAAGACTGGTATCAAAATGTGACAATGTATTAGTAGAATTAGTGGAATATGGATTGATAATAAATTGAGAATGAAACCGAAATGCACCAGACGTACCTAAGTAGTTTACTTCTTTTTATAGACTTTTACTTTCTCACACCATTTATTTGGACCGTCACTATTCACCTTGGATTGTGTTGTGAAACAATAGATACTTCTCCTCCTTTTATAGAACTGTAAGGTAAATTAAATTGAAAAATAAGTAAACTAAATGCTATGGTGACATTTTATGAATAACTTGACAGCCCCGTGGCGCAGTTGGCTAGATACCAGCTTGCGAAACGAGAGGCCGCGGGTTCGATCCCCGCACCGAGACAAATGTTTGTGTGATCCACAAATATTTGTTTCGGGTCTGGGTGTATGTGAGACCGAAAAGTCTCTCGTAGTTTCTGATACCCACGACACAAGACTTGTATCTTAGTGTGGGATCAAAACTATGTATGTGACTGTTGGGTGTATTTATTTATTTATTTATTTTATTTTACTTCCATTTCTGTGTATTGGTCAGTCGATTTTCCTCTTAAACTTTCTAGACCTCAACTCTGAAAGACTATTTTCATAGAAGACCCTTCGTTTGACGAAACGTCCTGCCTATGTCTTTCTTAACTCCGTGGAGTGCGGAGTGTATAGCACATTGTACTTCATTTTATAATTTTATTTCTTTTTTCCACCTTTATATCCATCATGATGATGACAACTTTGTCAACATTAACAGACGCATGGCGTCTAAACCTGGACATTGTAGGTCTTCCCCAAAAGATTTTTTAGAGTGACTTGTTGAAGCAGCTGTCTTGTTTATGATTTACGAACAGATAACTTAATTAATGGTTCGAAGATGATAGCATTTACTTCAAGTATTGAATATACGATTTCCGTGTTACAGCGTTGAAGTTTGGTTTCCAATTTCATTTCTTCTTATTTATCGGATCTAAATCAGATTTCCCACGATCAAAGCTCTAGTGGAGATTGATTTCATTTTACGTTCTATGAATACCATAAATCAATAGGAAATAAATTATTTCTTAGGAATTTGTTAGGTGTGTAGTCCGCCAACCCGCACTAGACAGCGTGGTGGAATTAGGTTTAACCCCTTTCAGGTGTAGAGAAGGCCCGTGCCCAGCAGTGGGACTTGTATAGGCTGATGATGAATTTATTATTCACAGGAAACTTGATCGGTGCGGTGTCATCACTGTGTCAGTGTAACAAAAGCTGTCATAAATAAACAGTTTTACTACTAGAATTAGATTGATCTGTTCTATTACCAGAAGCCTTATTATGCTCCTATTTTTGGTCTTTATTTCCATCGTCCATCCATGACGGTGATCTTGAGCGGCTACGATCGTGTTTCATTAAACTACTCGTTTGCCTCATTTCTACTTATATTTAAGTATCTACAATTATCCTTAAATTAAAAAGGAAAGTAAATTGCATAAAATAATCTGATGATGCTACGTATAAATAAATTTAACCACGAATAAAAGACGATTCCAATTATTCCAAACACGATACTATCATAAAGAAATAATTAAAAAATGCAGAACAACATTGGCAACCCTGCACAGCAAATTAATGTTCACAGATAATAAAAAATATGTAATTAAAAAAGCATTTAGCCGTAACGTTGGCAGCCCTGCGCCCCATCGGGTTGACATTTAGAGGCAGATGCATCGACGCATCCCGCCATACTGCGAGTCTTCATTAATTCCCGCCTAACTAACCGTGCATGCTAAATAATGCGAAATTATAGGATTGTTGTGACGTACGCACCAGGAGGCGCAGTAACGTGTTATTATTTTTTCCCATTGATTATAAAATTGAGAATGATATAAGGCTTGACGGTGTAAAGGGCAAAATTAATTTTACTTATCGCGGTGGTCAAGTTAGACCGTATTTTCATTCTTCTCAAAACTTCGTTCTATATCTGTGTTAAAAGATAGCCAAATTGTTCAGAGCTTACCACTTGACAGCTTAGCACGCTGATTGAGTATTGAATATTGATATAAGGATAAAATAAGCGAAATCAATCTACAATCGACGGTTTAAGCAGGGGCGAATTTCTACAGCCAGATTTTGCAAGCTGTGCTTTTAAGTGCCTCGTTATATGGGGCATGTCTTTTACCATTTTTCGGGCAGATTTCCAGACTCTGTGCAGCCAGTGTATCTTAATAAAAACACTATCCTTGACCTGAAAATCAGGCCAAGACTTCAAATTTGTAAACATCTACCGCCGGACGGATTTTTACAGGACTTTATTAGTAGATTACTGATGTTCATAATGACTAAGGCTACATTTATTTTCGTAAAAGATTTACCTTACATTAAATCTATGCCAACAAAATTCCAGGCATATTTGCTGATAAGTTTCCAAAAAGCTGACTCAATGAACCATGATTATTTTTCATACTAGCACTACAAACAGCGGCACCGTATCTCAAAGTAACCACGATGCTGTCAGAATAGAACATCAAGTGACGAGAGACTCATCACATTAATGACACACTCATGCCGACCTGCACATTGTCGGTCATCTGTATATTTCTACATACATAACCTCACGCCTGTATTCCCCAAAGGGGTAGGCAGAGGTGCATTTCTGAACCCACATTTCGCCCGGTATGTATCAGTTCCACGTAATAGGGGGCGAGCCTATTGCCGTTTTTCGGGCACTTTTCCAGACTCCGTGCTGCTACTGAGAATTTTCTAATGGTAAACCCAATAACACTGACCGACCCGGGAATCGAACCCAGGACCTCTAGATCGCACGGTACATACCTGTGCCGCGAGACCACGAGGCAGTCTGTATATTTCTGTCTTCTTTTAAACTGGCACAACAAAGTGACCAGTGCCATCTGACCGTTCTACTTGACTGGCGACGCTCACTCCTCGCCCATCGACACAACTATGCCGTCCCGTCGCCCGGATACGTTCACAGTACTAAACGATAAAAATTGCAGTAACGCACGCTCGAAGTTAATGGAGAGGAAATGAACCAAGGAGTTTCCATAAAAACACAAATTTTACGACGTTTTCCATGGCGTATAGAGTTTTAATACCTGCTTTTATACCCATTTACCCGAGCACGTAGGTTGTGTACCGAAACCTTCGTCTGCTTTATGAACTGCTTATTACAAAAAATAACCTCCTTTCTCGACTAGCTGGGTTAAATTGTGAGGGTAGGTGTACCTTTGTGCCAGACAAAGAATTTTTGTAAATAGCTCGTTGGTTCCGCAGTACAAATGAGTGTTGTGCGATCATCATTGGGCTTTTTGCTGGGTCCAAAACGTATGTAGGTAATCCCATTAGGGAATACTCTTCGTATATATAATAGTCGACAATAGACTCGCCTCTTATTATGTGAGACTTGAAATCACAGTTACCGAAACATGTGTCTAGAAAAACACCTCTTCGGGAATGCTGACGTAGTGTAAGTAGGTGCATATAACGGGTGTTTAAAGACCGTGATCGAATACGAAAAGCAGTGATGGCCTCGAGGTTTAGGCGCGCGGTCGAGAATTTCGGCGGTCGCAGGTTCAAACCCCAGGCACACACCTCTGACTTTTCGAAGTTATGTGTGTATTCACAATGAATTATCACTTGCTTTAACGGTGAAGGAAAACATCGTGATAAAACCTGCACACCTAAAAGTTCTTAGGTGTGTAGTCCGCCAACCCGCACTAGGCCAGCGTGGTGGACTAAGGCCTAAACCCTCTCAATTGTAGAGGAGGCCCGTGCCCAGCAGTGGGACATATTTGGGCTGATGATGATGATGATGATGATCGAATACTAAGATAGGCAATAGCCACGGTGATTACAAACACCGTGACATTAAAAAAAATCCCGACAAAAAAAAAAGTTTTCCTTACAACCACGAGTATTAGTATTGTTAGGAAAATGTATATTTTTTTGTCGGTATTTTTTATGTCACGGTTTTTGTAATCATCGTGGCTATTGCCTATCTTAGTTTTCGACAGCCCCGTGGCGCAGTTGGCTAGATACCAGCTTGCGAAACGAGAGGCTGCGGGTTCGATCCCCGCACCGAGACAAATGTTTGTGTGATCCACAAATATTTGTTTCGGGTCTGGGTGTTTGTGAGACCGAAAAGTCTCGTAGTTTCTGATACCCACGACACAGGACTTGTATCCTAGTGTGGGGTCAGAACTATGTATGTGACTGTTGGGTGTATTTATTTATTTATTAAAAGTATAGGCCGGCCGGACTGTGGTAATACCACTATCTCACATAAACCTGACGGGATGACTGTGTGATGTAGCTATCCAAGCGTGTCCTCCTCATTACTGTTGGTTAAGCTGACATATAAAGTGCTGTCTAGCAAGAGATAATTTAGCATATTTTGACGGCATTCCACTTACTACCATATCCTATAAAAACATATGTACGTCAACGAACGCATTAACTAAATACATCGCGCTTAGTACTGTAATGAGTTATAAGTATAAAAGGATTGTGCTGACAAATAACTATGCGCATAAGATTAAATTAAGTTTCATATTTACGATACTTATCAAAAAAAGTTATATTTTTTTTGTCTATATGTTGGCTTGTTCCAGCTAATGACTGTAAATGTTCAACCGATTTTGACAATACCTCAATGACAGATAACTGATATCGCAACTAATAATAAGGGTATATTACTTTTAATAAAATAGAGATCTACGGAAAAATACAGTACCTAAAACTAAATGCCTCGAAATCAAAGACAAAAACTGCTATTTATGTCCACCATTGTTCTTCATAGTAAAGAAATCTGCACACCTAAAAGTTCTTAGCAATTTCTTAAGCGTATTGTCCGGCAACCCGCACTTGTCCAGCGTGGACTATGTCCTAAACCTTCTCAGTTTTACACCAGACCCGGGCTGATGATGACGATGATGCTGATTGTTCTTCTGAACTTCAAAAATAGAAATCGCTGCAAAAAAGGTTTTACTCATATGTTTGCAGGCCGCAACGGCGAGATCTCGGAGACTGGTGGTGAAAGCATGGCTGATCTGTGGGCGTCGTACCACAGCGCCCTCGGATTGGGCAGCAAGCCGCCTAAACCACCCACACCTCTGACCGCTGGTCACTCGGTGAGTTTTAAGGTTGAAACCACTTCCAGTCAATTATTTTATTACACTCTAGCTTTTAAGAAGACTGATTTTTATGCACACAAACAATAGTGTTGGCCACAACGCTTAGGTGCGCGGTCGAGTCAAAATCTCGGCGACCATACTTTGAATTATAACGTACTTTAATGGTGAAGGAAATTGCGAGGAAACCTGCACAACTAGAAGTTCGTAGGAAATTGCTAGATGTGTAGTTCACACGATCTAGGCCATTGTGATGGACTAAGGCCTAAACCCTCTCCGTTATAGAGGAGGCCCGTGCCCAGCAGTATTTTGGCACATGATGATGCAAAAATGTATAAACAGATTAACTGGAAGAATTAAATTCAAACAATTTCCAATAAATCTGTTCGTCTTTAGACAATACTGTTTTTATCAGAGAAAAGCTGTTTGCCGCCATTTTATTACAAAGGTTCTATGTGTAATCGGTATCATTTCAGTCACTAACCCAAAACAAATGTTTGTATGATACATAATCATTTATTTCGATGCTGGTTTGGTTGAAATTGTGGCCTCCATATAGGTAGAAATCGAAACAATTGTGCCTCGGAGGGTGGTAATTTTTTTATTTTTATAAAATGGAACGTTATTACAACTTGATGCACCTGATGTCGTCCAGAAATCGAGACTGGTAATTTCTGTCTCTCGTCACTCGACATACTCCTTCCAGTCTGCTGAGATTTTTTACATCGTTCTAAAAGGACTCCAATAGGACGGAGGAAAAAACGAGCCAGACAACTATTCCAGAGCCTGATGTTAAGTTACTATTAGTCCCCCCTCCTGGCACCTAGGTTATAACAACCTGCACTGTTCCATAGAGTCCAATCCACGTGGGCTCAGCCACTCCAGTTGAACCTGGATCTACTCACGATGAGACTTCTTCTTCTGACCGTACCAAGGATGATGACGACGGCGGCGCCTCCGATGACGACAGCGACGACAGGGTCGACCCGCAGCACCACGATCCAGAGCGGCTGAAGGCCTTTAATGTAAGTAATTTTCTCACCCCACAGTTTGGTACAAAATGGATCGTAAATATACATTTTGCAATTCCATAGCCTCATCGTAACAATTTATCTTCTGTTTTCATCCTAAACCCATGTTGTATTCGTATCCCAAAAACTGGAACGTACATTTTTTTAAATTTACTATTGACTTTAAAGTTTCAAAACAAGAGAATAGGAAGTAAATTGAAAATACAGATTCCGTTACAATTCTGTTAGTCAAAACAAGTTGTCCGTAATCAAGATTAATTCAAAAATAACCGTAGTAATGTCCAAGTTGCAGATTATGATTATCATTTGCCAAATACTAAATTTATCTGTGACTCCTTAGCTACCGATTAAAATACTTTTGTTTAAATAAACCACATATACCTTCCAGATGTTCGTCCGGCTATTCGTGGACGAGAATCTCGACAGGATAGTTCCTATATCGAAGCAGCCTAAGGAGAAGATCCAGGCCATCATAGACTCCTGCACGCGGCAGTTCCCAGAGTTCGCCGAGCGCGCTCGCAAGCGGATCAGGACTTATTTGAAGAGCTGCAGGCGGAACAAGAAGGTTCGGGGGGACATCACCACCAGTGGGAATGGGGGGAGCACGCCGGGAAATGCCAGTGCTTGGGACACAGCGGTGAGGGTTCGATCCTTAAGCATTGAGATTTATGTATAAATTAATAAGTTAGTGTACTCTGTTGGGCTAAATAAGCGATGTATGAATTTTGGTAAACTTTTTTGCTTTGCTGTTTAGAAATTTATTGTTAAATAATAATAGTACATATATCAATTCATTAAATGTATTTTGAAAATCTGCCTTTAAAGCTAATACGGTCAAAATAAAAACATTGCTATTAAATTTTAACTTAATAACATTACTGCCATTACCTTATAAAGAGATGCCACTACCCCCCCTCCGCCCGTCGCAGGTGCGGCCCACCCCCGCGCACCTGACATCAGTGCAAGCGGAGCATATCCTGGCGCAGGCGTGCGAGAACGAGAGCCTCAATGCGAAGCGTATGAGGCTGGGATTGGATCCTGTCAGCCAGCCGATGCCCACTGTGCCTACGCCTATGGTAAGTTACTTAGGATAGTGGTATTGTGGAGGATGAAGGCCGTAGAAAAAAATATATTAGAGTAGCTATTATGTTTCGATTAAATCGATTTAAAGTGTCGGACCTATGTTAAATCAATCTGTCTTTTTTACTACACACACACACAGAACTTCTATTGTCACATGCCATTATTATCTTATATCTTTAAATGAGCAATTCTTGTAGGTATATATATATTTATATAATTGGAATCTAGGAATCGGCTCCAACGATTTTCATAAAATTTAGTATATAGAAGGTTTCGGGGGCGATAAATCGATCTAGCTAGGAATCATTTTTAGAAAATGTCATTTGGAAGAAAAATAACAAAAAGGAGGCGTTTGAGTAGACTCTTCCTGACATCTATTGGCGAATTGGCGAATAATAATACTATTTTTTGTGAGCAACTAATTGCTTTAACGACACAACAGCTGATGGCGCTGTTAAGTAACATTATTCATATTTCATCATTTTATTAGTAATTCGTAGGTACTTAAATATAATTTCCAAAAAACACAATAAAAAAAAAACCGAGCAAAGCTCGGTCATCCAGGTACTTAAATTTTAAATTAGCAACCCCACTCTAAGTGACTTTTTTTTTTGTATCACAATTTTGAATGACCAGGGGCAATACAAATATCCATGACTCATACAACCATACCAGGGAGAGGATCCAACCTGTAGCCCTTCGTTTTATAAGTTGGTGTCTAGCTAACTGAAGCTGTCTAATAAGTAGCACACTTTCCACCAGGCGATAGACACAACAGCGACCTCAGCAGTGGCCTCGTCGTTCCTGAGCCTGTACAGCGGGGCCATGAGCAGCCCGGCGTCCACGGCGGCGAGCAGCACCACCACGTCGCTGGGCTCGGGGCTGAAGGCGGCGGCCGACACCACGCGCCCGTCCGCCAGCCCCACCATGGACGCCGCGCTCAACAACAACACGCTCAAGATCGACAACGCCAACGGCAACACCGGCAGCAAGACGGCCAGGTCAGTACTAGGGTACCACTGGTTGGAGGAAGTAGGGTAGCATATATGGAAAAGCATTGCTGCACACTCTAAATTAATATCGTTCGTATTAATCAAGTCTTTAATCACGAGTAAACCCTGTAATACGACCACAAGAGTACTAGGGTACCAGGAATTATATGAAGTACGGTATTTCCATATACAAGTATATGGAAAAGAATTGCACACCCTAAATTTTAAAGTCTTTAAAGATGTAACGGGTTGCAACTTACAAAACGGCCAGGCGAGTACTAGGGTAGCAGGAGTTCTAGGAATTAGGGGAATGTAAGGCATCGTGAAACATGTTTTGTATTATGACACAAATAAGGACATGGGTTAGGACAAGTATGTCAATCTAGGATTATGTATATCCTTATGTATATAGGATTATCTATATAGGTAGTAATATTAAAAGGATACAAAGAATTTGTAAGTAGGGTATGTGAAGCTAAACAAACACACATTCAAAGTTCATACTGATATATTTATTAAGTAATACTGCAAGTACAGTACTAGGATTGCAGAAAGTATAACAAGCTTTATACCTATAGGTTTCTATTAAATTTAATCAAAACTAAGGTTGTATGACTAAGGAGTCTGTAATGCTCTGAATTTTTAAACAATTTTATTATTTGTAATAAAAATAAAGGTTTTTACCTTAATCATTATAAAACTAACAATATCTTTAACCTAGTTTATTCATATCATTTACATCTTTACTTATTTCTTTGTCATTTCGTATAATATTTCGGACCGGTTAAGAATAGAATACGGCACGCAAGCTGGATATCCCGTTCTAATATCCGGTGAGAGTTAACTTCGCACTAGTTACCGGACTGGCTAGATTCCACAACAAATTACTGTTTACCTAGGTCCAACTAGTTAGAACAATTTTGTGTAAGTTAGTCCTAAATATTTACAATTAATCCTACATATGCCCGAGATTAGCCTCGAGGTTTAGGCACGCGGTCGAGAATTTCGCCGGTCGCAGGTTCAAACCCCAGGCAACACACCTCTGACTTTTGGAATTGATGTGTGTATTCACAATGAATTATCAGTTGCTTTAACGGTGAAGAAAAACATCGTGATAAAACCTGCACACCTAAAAGTTCTTAGGAATTTCTCAGGTGTGTAGTCCGCCAACCCGCACTAGGCCAGCGTGGTGGACTAAGGTCTAAACCCTCTCAGTTGTAGAGGAGGCCCGTGCCCAGCAGTGGGACGTATTTGGGCTGATGACGATGCCCGAGATGACCCAACCAAATCTGGCTTTGTTTGAAAGAGTTTAACTAATGTATTGGCAAATTTGTGTCAAATAGTAAGATATAGTAATTTTTCCTCGCCAGTCTTTACTCTACATACATACATACATACATAAACTCACGCCTGTCTCCCGTTAGGGTAGGCAGAGACTATAGAGCGCCAAATGCCACGGTCCAAACACACCACTTTCGCTTCCTCCATTGACATTATCCTCTTCATGCATGCACGTCGGTTTCGAGGACTCTTTATATTGCCCTTTTTCAGTAAATTACCTATCTGCTCTTTATAGGTGCACCTGGGCCGTCCTCGACCGACTTCACCGTTCACTTCCGCACAGTAAATCTCTTTCGTCATTCTGCAAACATTCATCCTTTCAATGTGGCCAAACCATTTTAGCATCCCCCTTTCAATTTTAGTCACTACATCGACTTTCAATCCACATTTTTCCCTTATCACACTATTCCTCACTCTATCTACCAATTTCACCCCACACATGCTTCTCAACGCTCTCATTTCAACTGCATTAATTTTGCTTTCATGCTTTTTCTGACTATATTGTAGTTACATTAAGCTACAATGTCAGTATAAAAAAAGATCAATCGATCTCTAGTGTTTAGTAGTTCCATAAATTTAATTTCTAAACAATTTTTATAATTAGGAGATTGTATAAAATTTGCATAGAATTTGGTACGTCTTCTTGTAATACTTAAATACGTAACTTTTCTTGTTTCACTTAGTACTATACAGTGTACTTTATATTGTTTTTTAAAGGATTTTAAGTGCAGTAAAATTACTATCAAAAACCTATTTCTCACTAGTCGACATAATTATGCCATTTCGTTCATCGCACTAAAAGTTAGTGCAGTTTGCAACTTAAAAGTAAAAAAAAAACTACTAATATTAACGTTACTGTTTTGCTTTGTGTATCCCACAAAACTAACATAAACGTTCTAGTAAATTAACAACACTAAATTAAATTTTTCAGTCCCGCGTCATCGCCTGCACCTCTTTTCAGACCCTCGTTCCCGACCACGTTCGGCACCCCGCAGACCTTCGGCAGGCAAAAGTAAGAAAAACTAGGATAGATTATTATGCATTAATTTTTACTGATGGAATTTGTCCTACGCGAAAATGGTCATGCGCTTTAAAAAAATGAAATAAAATTGCAGCGTTGCCTACAGGATTCAAATTTTCAGTAATCTTGTAACTATTTAAAGGTAAATTCAATAATTTTGGCTGTCCTATCGACATCTCTACCTACAGTTAAAACCAACTAATAACTAAGTTAAGTCGTGATGGCCTTGAGGTTTAGGTACGCGGTCGAGAATTTCGACGGTCGCGGGTTCAAACCCCAGGCACACACCTCTGACTTTTCGAAGTTATGTGTGTATTCACAATGAATTATCACGTACTTTAACGGTGAAGGAAAACATCGTGATGAAACCTGCACACCTAAAAAGTTCTTAGGAATTTCTTAGGTGTGTAGTCCGCCAACCCGCACTAGGCCAGCGTGGTGGACTAAAGCCTAAACCCTCTCAATGGTAGAGGAGGCCCGTGCCTAGCAGTGGGACGTATATGGGCTGATGATGAAAACCAACTAATTACGTTCACTTTTTGTTGGAATTTAAGTAGAAGAGGTATGCCTCATAAGAATGGAAGGGTTCTGAACCAAAAGGGGAGTGGGGAGGGGTACTGCCAGTTAAGTATGTATTTATGATTATTTTTATGTTTTCAGCACAACAACCAACCCGGCGACAGCTTTGTCGAGCAGCGCTCTGCTGTCCACGCTGACTGCTCTGCCGCCAACAGGTAACTATAAAAGAATCTAACTACCTTGTGGTCTCCTGGCACAAGTAGGTATGTGCCATGCGATCTAGAGGTCCTGGGTTCGATTACCAGGTCGGGCAAAGTGTGGAATTCTCAGTAGCAGCACGGAGTCCGGAACTGTGCCCGAAAAACGGCAATAAGATCGCCCCCTATTACGTGGAACTGATACATACTTGGTGAAATGTGGGTGCAGACCAGTGGTGGTACTTCCATAGAAGCCCAAAAGCCCAGTTTGCCTTTTAAAATTCCAAATAAAAAAAAATAATTTTGAAATATTTATTTAACTAAAGCAATTTGTTAAATAAAGACCCCATAATAAGCAAATATTAACTAGACATTACACAATTATCGTTTAACGCTTTTATGGAAGTCCCGCACCTGGTGCAGACATGCATCTTCGGGGAAAACTGTCGTGAGGTTATGTATGTAACTTTATTTCGAGCGAACTATGCGCCATCATCGTTGTCAATTTGCTGTGCTAGTTCAAAAAAATATTCTTGGTCATCACCAACGTCCTTCAACTGTTATTAAAGTACACTTGTATCATTCCAGGAGTGGGAGTGAACGCCGCGATGGCCGCGTACCAGAGCGCTCTGCTGTCCGCAATGGCGGCGCACACACACACTTTCCCGACCAGCCTCTCCGGTTAGTAATTACATTAATTTAAACACACCCAACAGTCGCCTACATAGTTCTGACCCCACATTACGAGTCTTGTGTCGTGGATATCAGAAACTACGAGAGACTTTATGGTCTCACAAACACCCAGACCCGAAACAAATATTTGTAGATCACACAAACATTTATCTCGATGCGGGAATCGAACCCGCGGCCTCTCGTTTCGCAAGCTGGTGTCCAGCCAACTGCGCCACGGGGCTGTCATTACAATAACATTACAATGTAATTCTACAGAATAGCAGCTTCTTCACAGGATGTGAACAGACGATGATCGAAAACTAAGACAGGCAATAGAGTATGGTGATAACAATCATCATCATCATCATCATCAGCCCATATACGTCCCACTACTGAGCACTACTAAACCCTCTCAGTTGTAGAGGAGGCCCGTGCCCAGCAGTGGGACGCAGTTGGGCTGATGATGATGATGACTGAGCACGGGCCTTCTCTACGCCTGAGAGGATTTAGGCCTTAGTCCACCACGCTGGCCTAGTGCGGGTTGGCGATAACAATCACTTTGACTTTAAAAAAATCATGAAAAAATACGTTGTTATCTTAGCCACCATAAGTATTTCCTGTCTCAGTTCAATCACAGTCTATTTCTATATAAAAGCATTATAAAATGTTAATATTTTGCAATATTGAAAACTAAGACTTAGACTAGAATATTTAATTCTCTTTTGTTTTTTTTCGAGTGTCAGTAGGTTTTATATCACCGTATTTATTAAAGCTATTTCAAGAATCTCTATTATGTTCTTCCCGTGTTATCGTGGGTTGTTCTGTGCTAAATACTCGAAAGGTTCAATTATGAGGAATTTTAGAATTTTTTTCGTTATGGGACATTTCACGTGAAGCGGACATGAAAAAAAGTGAGATCTTCAATTTTGTTTATATTGCGGTCAGTTATAGTGTTAATAGATGTAAACATGCATACACATTTTTATTCTCATGTGATGCAATAGTAAAAAGGATGCTCTTTCAAAGTTTTTAGGAAAAAATTTTTTTTAGTATAGAAAACCGGAAGTTAACATTGCATATAAGATTTTGACAAACTTCGACCCTTTTAATTTTTTATATTTTAACTTTAAATTAAAGCGTCACGATTATACATTATTCACCAAAACTTGTAGAATGGGATCACCATTAGTTTAGAAGTTACAACAAATAAAGTACCATCATAGAGGTGTAATACGTACGGTGCGCCCTATCCAGAGCTCACTACAGTGAGCCAGTATACGCAATAAAATAATACAATTCCGGATATGACGTTCTATACATAAATATACACATGGACTGCATGAATCGAAATTGATTATAAACAAAATTGTCTTCAATTTTCAATCGAGGTCTTCCTCACTTTTTTTTTCCATGTCCGGTTCACGTGAAATGCCCCTTATTGAAAGAATCGCTGTCATGGAAAAGGAAGAAAAGAGAATACACCGAAAAGGGTGTTCTATGGACATACATTTAGATATACTTCTTGTATTGTGGAGACTGGAAACTAGTGAGTTTCGGTGTCATCAACTCTTGGTTGTTGGGGTCTTAAGAAACGAACTTTGTTATGACATAATAAGTGACTTGGACAAATATTTATAAACTTTACAAATATTAGTCCGTGCAACTATCGAAGTAAAGTTAGCATCGAAAGCTAACTTCTTATTCAATTCGATATTCAAATCAAAAGCATCAATTCTTTCAGCTCCAACAGATCTATCTCTGAAGAATACGACGACTCCCAGCTCTCTGCACGTGACCACCGCCTCATCCCTGACTGGGACCACTTCCACCCAGTCCAAGTCGCAGCTGCTGTCGCACAAGCTCTCGGGTGCAGAAGTGGGTGCAGTGAGGCAGCTAATCACCGGCTACCGTGAGTCCGCCGCCTTCCTCCTCCGGTCAGCTGACGAGCTCGAGGCACTCCTCCTGAACCAACCCTAGGACATAGCCAAACCGATGACGGACATATTTGGATTCAAATTCGGTTACTTCTAATTCGGACCCGTTCGTGAAATTGTGTGGGAAATTTGAAAAATGTTGGTGGATGTGTGGGTAGTTGTTTTTTTAATGTTTGGACAATGTGAATCGTGATTGGGACAGTTATCTGACAAAAAAAGGAAATTATAGTGAATTCGTTTGTATGTTTTCTAATGTCAGTGAGAATATTATTGTTTCTTTTGTACTGATGTTATGATTGCCAATTTTTTTGACATCTCTCGTTTTTTATTGATCAGTAGATATAGAGTTCGTTTTTGCAATAACACCGGTTAGTATAACATTTTAATACATTCTAGGTAATTCAATTTTTGCCATAGTCACTGCTTGTCTGTGTAATTCAAGTCATTATTTATTGAAGGTTGGCAGCATTAACATACGCATACGGTGCTCACATTACATTTCTTAGTGTTGCCAACTCAAATATTTGTCCATATAAATTACGAGTAATCAAATTTCTACTAAAATAGTCATTTTGGCAACGTTGGCGATATTGACCTGTCAAAATTTGGACGTAAATCGCGGCGATGATGCCATTGAGTGTTGCCATTTGAAACTCGTTGGAAGAGTACAAAATTATTTTTGTGTATATTTTAGGATGTAAGAGAAAAAAATCAGGGAGATTCTAGTTCTAGATTTTAAAAATTCTTGCCTGGTGCGACGGTCTAGATTAGGCATCGAGATCGTTTAATTTCATGTCTCCGCTCCGTTGACGTGACTAGGGTATGTTTCCCGGGGGTCTGTGAGTCCCCCAGCTAGGCGGCCCGACCCCGATGTCTTAAAATTGGTGCATATTGAAGTAGTACTATTAATTTGGAGTTGCACCTCCTCAACTGCAATGTTTTGGGGTCTGACGGGACCCCCTGGTGACGTCAACGCTCTTTACGTGGTAATTTTAACAGAGTTTAATATAGGTTATCGGTGGCATTCTAGACATAAGAGGCACGAATTTATTTGTTGATTTCTGTGTACTGATAGTGCAGTAGATGTATTTAATTTATCATTATTTATGTATACAAGTTTTTTCTTGTGATTGGCTCCATCCAAAATTAAATTAAGTTTCCTTTGCTGTAACTTGTTATAGGGATCTTGATGTTTGCAAGCTTTTTATTCAAAAACATTAAGTTGTACGTTCACCCTTTCAAGCATTTTGAATTATATTACTTTTGTAAAATATTTTGGGGTCTTCCATTTCCCCCTTGGTCTATAACGAGTGGAAAACTGTTATAGTTTCAAAGAACCTCATTTTACCTGACGAATGATAATTTTAATGCATGAAGGGTGTTTTAAAATTTAATCACATCATTTTCAGCAGTCTGTCCGCTTCGCTGAGCACAGAAGGCTCGATGTGCGACTGTATATCTGTTTGTTACCATAGATTTATGGCCAAGTACTGTAAGTAGTTTAAGAGTTAATTGCTTGTGTACAAATGTTCCACACTGCGTCAAATTTTAAACATTATTCCCACGTTTGGCCTAATTAATTTCGAATGAAGTGGATCGTGTACATCGTTGTTAACTTAGTTCGTTTTACATTCTGGCCAGTGTTTTTCCATATTTCTGTACTTTATCTTCTTTTGTTATTAGAATTTTAAATACAATTACAATAGAATAATTACGGTTACATAAACGCTTATTATGTTGCTACTGATTTTATTGCTCAATTTGTGACCGTTGTGGACGTGACTTTACTATCGCATTAGCCAATCAGACGTCGTTAAAATAGTAATGTCTAGTTCAACAGCCAATGAGAACGAAGAACAGCATAAAGGTCGATCCACAATGATCACACAACGAGTCTGCAAACTGTATAATAGTTTTACAACTTTGCCAGTTTTTCTCAATAGGATAAAACGCTTGACGCAAATTTTAAAATACATAAAAAGAAATTGTAAATTCACTTTTGAATACGAAAATTGCCAAAGAATCGAATTGATTTATAATTGAATTATGTGTGTATGGAATTGCTTCGTTTAGTATATTTTAAGCATTTATTGTTTTTATAAAGTCATTCCAATATTTTTCTAAAAACGATACTATCGGTGCGAAGGGGGAAAACTGCGTAGTCATTTTAAAAGATAAAAATTGTAAAAAGTATGTTTAGAATAATGAAAAAAAAGATTAGTATAACTTGGAAGTTAATGTTGGGATAACGCAAATGGTGGTAAAAAAGTTGAGAAAAAGAATTTGTTAGACATTAAAATATATTATTATTAGAGATGTATAAATGGTTTACGATTATTATTATTAGTTCAGAGAATAACAAAATGGAGTAAAAAAAATAATAATACAAAATGGCGATTGTTACTATTAACGATATGAGAATTTAGTTATAATTTTGCAATTTCAAAATGTGAGTTTTACAATTTTGAAAAAAGAAAATATTAAATATGCTCATATATGAAACATAGTTTTATTTTCCTGGTTTCACAACTTACCTTCAATATTTCTTAATAACCCATAAAACACAAGAATTCGGCTCTAAACATAATCATCAATCATATCTACAACTATTTTTGTATTATTTTAATACAGGCAACAAAGCAAATTACTTTGAATTTGAAAGGCTACGATCAATCTTATTTTCAAGTTTCCCACTCTAAATCCTATTTCAAAACCCAATAACCTATCATTTCAGAGATTTCTTCTTCAGTATTTAAGAACCACAATGATAACAACAAAAGATTTATTCCATCAGAACGGTGAAATAGCCGGCGCTGCCGTGGTGGTGGAGACTGGGATGTGAGGCCTCCGGTCTAGGAAGGGGTAGAACCGTTTGTCAGCCATCAGGAACCGCGTGGCGTTCAGTATGAAGTTCATGTTGGCCTGGGAGGCGATGTAGGAGAACATCGCTGGAAAACGTTCGGTGCCACACCTGGGGAATATGAACATATTCCAGTACACACACCTTTCTATTTATACAGGACTTATTCAGACCGTGATCGGAAACTAAGGCAGGTGATAGCGACGGTGATTACAAAACCATTGCGTTATAAAAAATCCCGACATAAAATAAAAAAAATTGACGTTTTCCTAACATTAAATGGATGTGGTTGTAAGGAAAAGGTTTTTTTGTCGGGATTTAGCCGAAGCTATTGTAGCCCTTGGTTTCCGATCACGGTCTGAATACACTCTGTTTTAAAAATGAATCTGTATGTCATCGAACTCATCTTAAACGGCTGGACCGATTGGGATGAATTTTTCTAGGTATAGTCCAATGGGTCCCTGGATGATTTCGAAACACAATTAGACTCGGTAGGTGGTGCTGCTGTCGGCAAATCGCTTAAAGCTTTTCCGGGCAGGACGACGCTTCCTGGGACAGCTAGTTTACCATATTTATATCTGTACCCTTAGGGTAGGCAAAAGTCAATTTCGGTAAAAACTGGTTTTCTTAACGGGGATGGAAAATATTTAAGGAAACCTGTGGACCTTAAATAATTTAATTTCTATAGTATGAAGCCCACCAACCCCCATGAGGCCAGCATCGTGGACTCTTAGTCCTAATTACTCCCAATTATAGCGATGACCCGTGCCTCTGCCTGATTTGAATTTTCGGCTGATAAAATTATTTTAGTCTAGATATTATCTCATACTTTGTATGACTTACAATTTCCGTATTCCCCACGAAGCCATCCCCCACAGAACGCCGTCACTCACAGCCGGCGCTCCCGTGTCACGCTAAAACAAAAATATGTCGAAGCGTCGACGAATCCCCACTGTGCGGCCAACGTAGGGTATAAATACAGCCGCTCGATGATGATTCATTCTCGCTCGGAACGCCGGACCGAACGGAGCTCTGTACTGAGTTTTTGAAATTACCTCCAGAAGTTTTACTGTCACTATTTAAAAAAAACAATAACGCACAAGACTCTGACAAATATAAGTATTAAAACATCTGCTATAAAACAAAATGTATTTACCACCAGTTTAGTTTTTTTCTGGCATGACATAAAAAGTCGCGATGCCTTCGAGGTTTAGCCACGTGGGCGAGAATCTCGACGGTCGAGGATTCAAACCCCAGGCACGCACCTCTGACTTTTCAAAGTTATGTGTGTATTCACAAAGAATTATCACGTACTTTAACGGTGAAGGAAAACATCGTGATGAAACCTGCACACCTAAAAGTTTTTAGGAATTTCTTAGATGTGCAGTCCGTCAACCCGCACTAGGTCAGCGTGGTGGACTAAGGCATAAAACCTGCTCAGCTGTAGAGGAGGCCCTAGCCCAGCAGTGGGACGTATATGGGCCAATGATGTGTGTGATGTGTGACGTAAGAATAAAATAAATAAATACACCCAACGGTCACATACATAGTTCTGACCCCACGTTAAGATACGAGTCTTATGTCGTGGGTATCAGAAACTACGAGAGACTTTTCGGTCTCAAAAACACCCAGACCCGAAACAAATATTTGTGGATCACACAAACATTTGTCTCGGTGCAGGGATCGAACCCGCGGCCTCTCGTTTTGCAAGCTGGTGTCTAGCCAACTGCGCCACGGGGCTGTCATTTAAGAATGTGAATTAAAACCGGTTTATAGACCATAGTTTCTAATACTTATTGATATATCAACACAAGTATGTTTTAAAATGAAATTTACTAAAGTACCTTCTGTACCAGTGTAGGAGCCTAACGGGGCTCCAAGAGGGCATATCTGGGTTTCCAGGCTCTTAACTGGGCCAGCAGAAACAACTATGTTTACAGATGTTCCGATCGAACTGGCCATCTTATCAAAATCCAAAGCCAGCTATAACCTCTCTGGTGCAACGCACAGTCTTCTCATGAGACTACCCAGTTTTTGGACTAGAAAGAATATCTTACTGTGCAAGGAGCTCTTCTGCCTATCTGTGTGAGGCAGATGAAGTTCTCAGAGACGGTCACTCCGAACCGTTGCGTTACGTTGTTGCATTTACTTCGATCCAGCAGCCGCGTGTGGTACACTTGCAAGGTATTTTTTCTGTTTTCGTATACTCCGTCTCTCTGGAAAAGAATATATCCTTCTAAGTCATTATTTTTTATAAGATGTATATGAGTAAAATCCTCTTGTCAATTTTTTTAACTCCTAGCTTTCTTTCTGATAAATATAATTTAACATGAGGTTAAATCTCATTGAAATTTTTATTAATTGTATTTTTCATTGAATTCCTTGAGTATTAAAGACAAGTTAACACCATGAAGTCTTACTAAATCTACGCGTTCAATGTAATTTTGTCTCAATCCTGGCTTTCAGAAGATTCAGAAACGTTTGGTCTATTCATGCTGCATTGTAGAAACTTTAAACATCCAATATGTTTGAGAGAACCCAAATGAACCAATATTGCATTTTGAGTAGAACAAAGTTATCCGAGGTTGTATTGGTAGTGATATACCCTGTCAGCGCCCCAGCTGGTGACCCACGCGTCATCAAACGGCGGCATCATTACCCTGTTAGGAAGGTCCACACCATGCACAGAGTCAGAAAACCTGGAAGGAAGAAAAAAATAATTTTATGTTCACGAAGCAGTAAATCAAAATAAAATACACACATACATACATAAACTCACGCCTGTAGGTATTCCCTGAAGGGGTAGGCAGAGGTACATTTCTGCACCCACATTTCGCCAGGTATGTATCAGTCCCACGTAATAGAGGGCGAGCCTATTGCTGTTTTTCGGGCTAAATTCCAGACTCCGTGCTGCTACTGAGAATTTCCTTATGGAAAAGCCCAATATCACTTTGTCCGACTCGGGAATCGAACCCAGGACCTCTAGATCGCACGGCACATACTTGTACCGCGAGACCACGAGGCAGGCACAAAATAAAATATTTTTATGCAAGTACTTTTTTAGAAGATTGTACCATCATTTATAATTTGTGTATTTTGGAAAAAAGACTTCCATAACAACGTTGTTACAAATAAAACTTTAATGTTCAGATCTTCTGAAAAATATACCGATAATTTATACACGTCAGACTACTATTTAATACTTTTGAATTCGTTAGCGCGTGATAAAGGAGCTCACATCATAATCATTTTGTCATTTCAAAGATTGTTTAGTTATTACAAGCGCCTGATCTGAATGTGCGACTGAGAATGAAAATTTATTGCATTAACAATGCTATGACATTTTTAGTAGGAGTCAACATTGGACAATTATTTTTAAAATTATTTAATGTTTTAGCAACTCACCTAATATTCTTATCTAGTAATGCTAGCGCAACATCAAAGTCGGGATTTCGTCTGATGCCCCATCCAGGATGCTTCATGACCTCCTGGATGCCGGCCGTCTGTCCACCTTTGTGGATGTGGCGGGACCCCGCGCGAATATTCATCCGACTTATGTGTTTAGACCTTAAAATGATAATTTCATCATCAGCCCATATACGTCCCACTGCTGGGCACGGGCCTCCTCTACATCTGAGAGAGTTTAGGCCTTAGTCCACCCACGCTGGCCGAGTGCGGGTTGGCGGACTACATACCTAAGAAATTCCTAAGAACTTTAAAGTGTGCAGGTTTCCTCACGACGTTTTCTTTGACCGTTAAAGTAAGTGACAATTGATTGTGAATACACACATAATTTCGAAAAGTCAGTGGTGTGTGCCTGAGGTTTTAACCCACGAATGATAATTTGCTTTTCTTCTCTTATTCGCTTCAGATTTCTTCGACAGCATCTGTGGCACCGGCTTGTAAAAAGCTGCTGGACCCTTATAACAAGCAACATTGTTGTCGTGATGGCTTGGAGAGAGATTTGACAGCCCCGTGGCGCAGTTGGCTAAACACCAGCCTGCGAAACGAGAGGCCGCGGGTTCGATCCCCGCACCGAGACAAATGTATGTGTCATCCACAAATATTTGTTTCGGGTCTGGGTGTTGGTGAGACCGAAAAGTCTCTCGTAGTTTCTGATACCCACGACACAAGACTCGTATCTTAGTGTGGGGTCAGAACTATGTATGTGACTGTTGGGTGTATTTATTTATTTATTTATCTTCCAGCGTAAGATTGTGGCTGGTAATAATGATGAATCATAATTAGAAGCCAAGGCAGTCGTCATCATACGTGTCAATGTAAACAGCAAGACCAATGGAGCGCTCCAAAAATATACTTACAAGCAGTGGCGGGACTTCCATAGAAGCCCAAAAGCGTTAAACGGTTATTGTGTAATGTCTAGTTTATATTTGCTTATTATGGGGTCTTTATTTAACAAATTGCTTTAGTTAAATAAAGATTTCAAGTCTAAAAAATATTATTTGGAATTTTAAAAGGCAAACTGGGCTTTTGGGCTTCTGTGGAAGTACCGCCACTGCTTACAAGGGTTGGTTAGACCGTTCTTAGAAAGACAAGGATGTTTGTCTGTTATGCAAATAGGTCCACAAAATGGGTGTTAAACCTGGCTCTGATCAATTAATTACATTATTAGTCTAAAGTCTAAACTATTTTGTTGGTTGCCTGGAAGAAATCGCCGATAGCGATAAGGCCGCCATTTGTGACACTGCGATATTAAGTTAATTTAAGATAAGGCCAGCGTGGTAGACTAAGGCCTAAACCCTCTCAATGGTAGAGGAGGCCCGTGCCCAGCAGTGGGACGTATATGGGCTGATGATGATGATATTAAGTTGTGACCAGTAAACAATTTTGTTTCTTTTTTTATGGTGTACAATAAAGCATAATAAATAAGTAAATATTTTTGCCAGTATCTTTTGCTAATAATATACTGAATAATAATATATTCATTAGAGTAAATGTACTTGTAGCTAAGGAAACATCAGTCCCCATACGTTTTGACAGTGTAATTGGATAAACGACCTGACTCATGACACAATTGTCGGGTATTCCTGGCGCCTACACGTGGTAACATATAAATCTCATCTTATTGAGTCACTCGTCGTGATGGATGTACAAAAATCCCATGACGGGAAAAATGATAATAATAAATTTCCTAGAGCAGGGTTTCTCAAAGAGGGTACACGAGCCCCTAAGGGTTCGCCTTTCGACGGCAAGGGGCTCGCGACCAGATTTGTCCAATCTTTTTCCTAAAATTGACTCCATTTGCGACAAGACACAAGCACACCCATCACATTAATAGTAAAAAGATATTTATTTTGGCACTTTGTCTGTTTTCTTCTCGGGAGGATTGGGGGGGGGGGGGGGGGTAATTAGTTACTCAAGGCATAGGGGATTCGCTGTCACCTGGAAACTTTTACAAGGGTTTGTGAAACCCAAAGTTTGATGGGCGCGCGATGTATCAAGACACTAACTTGGTGGTCGCAGGTTCATATTATAAAGGTAAAAGAATATAGTGTGAAAACAAAATTATTTTTCTAAGTAATTAAAATTTCTCGGGTATGTGAAATTAACCAATCCGCAATGAACAATTTGTTAATGTTTTTAAGTTTTAATCGTCTACAGCGACTTATTCATTCATTTTATGTACAATTTTGGTTATTGAGGTCATAAAGCATCTTAGTTTACATGTAAAAATCAAATAATAGTAATAATAAGACTTACACATATCAAAATATCTAAACTGATAGCCGAAAATCGGGAGTTTTTTGGAAAAAACCATTAAATTCGAATATCTCGAAAACGGTTAGATTTAGGATAGGGTGTCTAATAGTCAAATCAGTCAGAAACAATGTAAACTACACGCCATTAACGGATATAGGTCGACTTAACCAATAACCCCGTATATATATGTAATACAGGTTAGCATATGTTAACCAGTGTTGGTACTTCTATAGAAGCCCAAAATCTTTAAATCTTTATTTAACAAAAGCAATTTATCATATAAATGAGAATATCCTGACCCCACAATAAACATTTATAAACTAGACATTACAAAATTAACGTGTAACGGGCTTCTATGGAAGTACCCCTACTGATGCTAACCACCATATATGATACATATGTAGGTATATCCACCACGCTGGCCTAATCAAATCATCGTTATTCAAATAGACTTTTACAAGTTCGTTTGGATCGTCAATTTTACACTTCTTAATTTTTTTTAAACTATTGCCGGTAGTGCCTAGTGTGGGTAGTTACTTATCAAAGTCAAAGTCAAATTATCTTTATTCAAATAGACTTCTACAAGTTCTTTTGAATCGTCAATTTTACACTTTTTAATATTTTTTTAAACTATTAAACTATTGCCGCTTCGAAACGTGTTATAGCTGTGGAGAAGAAACGGCAAGAAACTCCCTCAGCAACACGACATGTAATTTTTTTTTAAATAGCAATAAATGTCTTTTTTTTATTACATTATTTAAATTTTACATTGTAAATGTCATAACGATACAAACTATAGCAACAAAACAAGACTCCGATCAATTTACATTACTCCCAGGGCTTATTATCTTCAATAAAATCTGAAATTTTATAGTATGCTTTTTTGTAAAGCTTATCTTTAATTGATTTCTTAAACTTTGTCAAGGGAAGCTCCCTAATAGCCCTCGGAAGTTTGTTATAGAAGCGTATACATTGCCCCATAAAAGAGTTATTAACTTTCCGGAGACGAGTAACGTGTTATATCAACAGCGAAATGTGGATATTATAGTAAAACTCTGCCTGTCCATTCGAGAAAACAGTTACATTATTACGTTTCTAAATTACTTGAAGTCGGGAAAAACCGCGACACCTAATGTAACTAGTATCAAGAATTTCCAGCCTACGCTCCCGTGTTCCCGTTGAGTAATTTGGGAGCGGGTCATTGCATGTGGATTATTATCCTCCTGTTGCCGTATATAAACTGGGATCGAAGTGGAGAATGGTCATAAAGTTCTGCAGCTACAGTTGAAGAGGTCCTGTGTGGTGCATCTATATAAACTGTGAGTATTATTTTGAATAACAAATAATAAATAAATAAAAAAAAAAGATTTTACTATTTCATGTCCAAATAAACAGTTTTGTATGTATGAAAAAATGTTATGGGGAATGTCTGGATGTATTTGCAAAAATAGCATAAAGTAAGCGGTAAAATGTGTTTTTTTTTCTATCTTTTGGTGGTGTTATATAAAACAGTATTTTTATATTCATTTATCATTCATCATCAGCCCATATACGTCCCACTGCTGGGCACAGGCCTCCTCTACCATTGAGAGGGTTTAGGCCTTAGTCCACCACGCTGGCCTAGTGCGGGTTGGCGGACTACACACCTAAGAAATTCCTAAGAAGTTTTAGGTGTGCAGGTTTAATCACGATGTTTTCCTTCACCGTTAAAGTACGTGATTATTCATTGTGAATACACACATAACTTCGAAAAGTCAGGGGTGTGTGCCTGGGGTTTGAACCCGCGACCGTCGAGATTCTCGATCGCGTGCTTAAACCTCGAGGCCATCACGACTTTTTATATGCAAACTCGTAATTTTAGGATCGTCGTAGGAGCTAAGTTTTTCTCCAAAATCATTCTCCATTAAAATATAAGTTTTAAATTTCCTCTTCTCAGATCTGACTTAGAGCCAGACAGTGCGTGAGAATAATGTCTGAGTTAGCCCAAACCTTTCGTCATCGATATATTCTTGTGATAGTGAGAAATATCTCTAGCAATAATAGCGATAAGACCGCCCTTTGTGGCACAATAGTTTATTAAGGTAGCTTTAATTTAATTTTTACTTATGTATGTGGTGCACAATAAAGCATATTAAATAAAATAAATAAATAACCCGCCATTTTGGTTTCAAATAGAAAAGCATTATTTTCTTTTAAAAGTTTGCCATAAACACCTACCTACATAACCTTATCATTATTCAAGTTTTACATTCTAATCCGTAAAAACTGGTAGGAGTTGAAAAGAAGCTGGTAGTTTAAGAAAAATCTCAATAAATACCATAGGACTCACTTCCAAAGGCAGTTAGCGGTAGTGATGATTAGCCTTGGATTAAGCAACGCTCCAGCACACCAGTGCTCTCCAGATTTCTGAATGGACACCACATACGGATAGTCTTCGATGATCGCGTCCATTCCAGCTATCAGGCGTCGCGCGCTGTCTAGGAACAGGAAAGGAGTAATGAAAAACTGTTTGTGTCGTAATATTTATTTGTAATCTATCTTACCTTAATAGAGAATGAATTATTTGAACATAAATTTCAGAACATAAAATATTTTCTGTTAGATCTACTAGAAGATAAGTTGTAAGCTATTTAACCATAAGATGTATCTTCTAATTTTACATCTACTATATTTTCAATCAAATTTACCTTTTGG
The DNA here is from genome assembly GCA_907164795.1 of Hemaris fuciformis. Taxonomy (NCBI): domain Eukaryota; kingdom Metazoa; phylum Arthropoda; class Insecta; order Lepidoptera; family Sphingidae; genus Hemaris; species Hemaris fuciformis. The sequence continues at coordinate 3,331,649 of OU015455.1, read as the reverse complement.
CAATTTATTTTTGGAAACTTTTCTCGATTTTCTGTCGCGTGATTTTCTTTTGTGATTAGAGTTACCCCCCTTCTTCAGCCTACTTCTACTTTGCTTACCTTTGCGTTTACGATTTTTTTTCGTATACTTCATGTTGCTTGTATCTCTATCAACATTTTTTGTCCTATTGCCCAACTTTCCTTGCTTATGTCTTTTCGATTTAGATCTCAGTTTCTTGCTACGTCTTTCTTTGCGGGATTTGAGAGCTTTTTTGATTCGTTTATCTATTTCTTCTATATCCTTTATTTCATCTTTATCCGATTTGATTCTCGTTTTAACATCGGCTGATCTTTTACTCCTACTTTTCAACGAGGTCCAAAGGTAATCAGGTAGTACCTTTTTTACCCGAGTTCTGTGTTCATTGTTGTGTGTGTTGGCAAAATACAGACTGTCTGGTACATTTATGTTCTTCTCAACGCCCATTGAAGGAAAGACAGTGTATCTATTCACACGCTTTGTTGTACCGAGTGTCTTCAAGAATGATTTACCAGGGTTTATTATTTGTATAATGTTGTATGTTTTCACTTTCTTTGGCATAGATTTCACGAGTATTCTTTTGTCTTGGCATGATATTTGTTGTATGGAAATAGTTAAGAATAAAACCCACAACGCCTTCATACTAAACTGCGGCGTTTTTGTGGGTTTCAACAAGAGATTATTTTTTATTGTTGTTTTATTGATTTTCTGATGACTTTGGGCAATTGTGCGATAAGTTCAATCCGATATATGATTATTGTACAGGCTGTTTGCACGTATAGTATTACTGTACTCAGATTACAATTGGGTAGACTACTGGCTCACTTTTTCAATCGTTTTGATCTAGGCATTATAATGAATAAATAATTATATTAGCTTTTTATGGATTGCAGAGTTTATTGTTAATTGTAACTAAGAGTTTGAAACTGGGTACAATATAGTAGTAAAATGATTATTAAGACCAAAGCATGTCACATAAACTTTATGGAATTTCTTCAAAATTTTCCTAATACATAAAGTACTTTTTTTTCTTTTTTCGCCCAACAGTCACATATATTATAGTTCTGACCCCACATTAACACACAAGTCTTGTGTCGTGGGTATCAGAAACTACGAGAGACTTTCCGGTCTCACAAACACCCAGACCCAAAACAAATACTTGTGGATCAGACAAACATTTGTCTCGGTGCGGGGATCGAACCCGCGGCCTCTCGTTTCGCAAGCGGGTATCTAGCCAACTGCGCCACGGGGCTGTCGAAGTAGGTACTAGGTGGACCGTATAGATGTTTATTGTAAAAAGAGGTGGTTAAATCGAATTCCATTTCAGTAACACACTGTATACTTAATTTGCGCAGTCAAAAGATTGTGAATAGTACTAATGAAAATTTCTAATTAGCCAATTTTTCTGTTCTTATTTCTATTCAGAAGATTTTTTGGTTAGTACTTTGCAATAATCCAATAAACATGATATTGAGCAAGAGGATAGCTTATAGACACCTACGTGAATCGTATTGCAAAATTTATAGAAATAAAGATACACGGACTGCCTCGTGGTCTCGCGGCTCAAGTATGTGCCGTGCGATCGTGGGTTCGATTCCGGGATCGGGCAAAGTGTTATTGGTTTTTCCATTAGGAAATTCTCAGTAGCAGCACGGAGTCTGGAATTGTGCCCGAAAAACGGCAAAAGGCTCGCCACCTATTACGTGGGACTTAATACATACCTGGCGAAATGTGAGTGCAGAAATGCACCTCTGCCTACCCCTTCGGGGAATACAGGCGTGAGTTTATTTATGTATGTAAAGATACACGGAACTTAATTCCTGATATCCGTATAGACATCAAAGGGTCCAAAAACTTATTAGTTACACACAACAATGCAGATTCTTTTATCGACAAGTCGTAATTTTAATATTTTAGCCTTAGTCCACATTAGACTGGACTTACGTGTTAATAAATATCATATCGAACTTTACGTTCCTTAATTGTGGATATCAAAATCGTTCTGTTCTAGATAACCTTAATATAACATTCTAATTGTATATTTCAAACTCGATTGATGTCATTAGGTTATCATTAAAATTGGTTATTGTAAACAGCTTATTCTAATTGCTTTGGGAAATGATAAAAATGGTTTATCTACTTTTTGGCGTAATACCTGCTGCTGAATTTTGAAATTGAAGTTCCATCCCTACTATCTGGACGAATGGCATTCCTCGTCAGTGCGGTTAAACTGAATTTTCTTCTTCACGCAGTGAAATCTGCTTTCTCAACAGTATTTCAAAACGGATACGACTAAGGGATTTTCAAGAAAATAGTCTATATGTTCCCAAAGGCCGGTCATGCGTCGACGATTCCTCTGCTATTGTGGGTGTCCATGGGCGGTGTTGAACACTTAACATCAGGTGGCTCACTTGCTCGCTTGCCTCCTTTGCCATAAAAAAAAATTATAGTATTACGTTACAATTTGACAGCCACGTGGCGCAGTTGGCTAGACACCAGGTTGCGATACGAGAGGCCGTGGGTTCGATCCCCGCGCCGAGACAAATGTTTGTGTCGATCCACAAATAAACCGTGGGTTGGGCACGGGCATCCTCTACCATTGTCATCATCATCATCAGCACATATACCTACGTCCCACTGCTGGGCACGGGCCTCCTCTACCATTGAGAGGGTTTAGGCCTTAGTCCACCACGCTAGCCTTGTGCGGGTATGCGAACTACGCACCTAAGAAATTCCTAAGAACTTTTAGATGGGCAGGTTTTATTACGATGTTGTCCTTCACCGTTAAAGTACGGGATAATTTATTGTTTATACACACATAACTTCGAAAAGTCAGAGGTGTGTACTTGGGGCTTAAACCCGCGACCGTAGAGATTCTCGACCGCGTGCCTAACCTCGAGAAACCTCGAGGTCATCACGACGTAAAATTGTGAAAAAGTAGATCTAGATAAGTTGTTTACATTATTGTATAACAGACATTGAATTTTGTTATCAAGTCGAATTGTTTGTTAGGCAGGTCAATGCTAGACTATCTTCGCCACACGTACCTCGGTATGTTAAGAGGTTATCGGTTGATGTAATAATTTTGAATAGGCATGGAGCAATTAAACAAATACACTTTAATATAAAAACATACGTTTTGACTCTTATTTATATAAACCTATTGCCCCAAGTCTAAAGTTTGGAAATGGAAACTATTATTAAAGAAATATATTATTATTTGATCGATGGCCGATGGGGCCAAAAAGTTCTCGAGTGGAGGCCACGTACTGGAAAGCGCAGCGTAGGACGTCCACCAACAAGGTGGTCTGACGACCTGGTGAAGGTCGCGGGTCGTCGCTGGATGCAGGCTGCCTCCAACAGGTCACTATGGAACTCATTGGGGGAGGCCTATGTTCAGCAGTGGACTTCCTTAGGCTGATGATGATGATGATAATATAAAATTTCAGATTACATTGGAGATAATAAGCTCTGGGAGTAAGTAAATTGATCAGAAGTTTCGTTGTTACAATTTGTATCGTTAGGGCATACATAAATTTATATAATGACATTTAAAAAAAAAATTAAATTATAATTTTCATTTATTGTTTAAAAAAACGACATTTCGTGTTGCTGAGGGAGTTTCTTGCCGTTTCTTCTCCACAGCGGTAATACGTTTCGAAGCGGCAATAGTTTTTATAGTTTTAAAAAAATAGTTTAATATTGACGATTCAAAAGAACTTGTAAAAGTCTATTTGAATAAAGCTGATTTTGACTTTGACTTTGAAGCCTTGTGGTATCTTCGAGCGACCCTGTCCTGAAAGAGAAAGTAATGGTCATAGATAGCAAAATGACATAAGGATGCGTTCATATCATGAACGAAAGAGTATGAAAGCTGAAGAATGCACAAACAGAGGAAGGCTAAAGAAGAGATGGATGGAGTGCGTGAGGGAAGATATGAAAGAAAAAGGGGTGATTAAAGACATGACGGCTGATACGGACGTTAGGAAAGATAAAACATATTGCACCGACCTCAAACAGAATTGGGATCGGGGCAAGATAATGATATAATGCGTTCATATTCGCATACGGAGATGCGGGCAATAACCCGTATAAGTGTAAACTTAAAACGCATGTCACTACTTTTTGATCAATATGCTTCCTTAATATGTTTTGTTTTACATTGTATTGCAATTTTAATAAAATAAATAAATAAATACACCCAACAGTCACATACATAGTTCTGACCCCACACTAAGATACAAGTCTTGTGTCGTGGGTATCAGAAACTACGAGAGAATTTTTTGGTCTCACATACACCCAGACCCGAAACAAATATTTGTGGATCACACAAACATTTGTCTCGGTGCGAGGATCGGACCCGCGGCCTCTCGTTTCGCAAGCTGGTGTCTAGCCAGCTGCGCCACGGGGCTGTCAAAGAAAGTACTATATATTCTTTCGAAGGTGATAATTCATAGTTCATACTAAAAATCATTCATATCGGTGATTATCGGTCCATCGGAATACGCGTGAAAGCTTGCCAGAATAAGGCGTCTTGAAGTTTGTTTTTTTTTTTGTCATGAGGTGAAGAATGTCGTTACACCGTGGCGTCGAGTATAATTTTGTTTAGTGGTGAGGTTTGCGGGCCACAGCTGAATGCCTATAAAATTGACGTATACAAAACGAATGACTATTGTTCTTTAAGAATTTTATTTGTAACATTTTTAGCAGGATAGATTGAGGAACATTAGAGTGGTGGTGGTATACCTGAAGTCGTGATGGCCTCGAGGTTTGGGCACGCGGTCGAGAATCTCGACGGTCGCGGGTTCGAAGCCCAGGCACACACCTCTGACTTTTCGAAGTCATGTGTGTATTCACAATGAATTATCACGTTCTTCAACGGTGAAGGAAAACATCGTGATGAAACCACTAAAAAAGTTCTTAGGAATTTCTTAGGTGTTTAGTCCGCCAACCCGCACTAGGCCAGCGTGGTGGACTAAGGCCTAAACCCTCTCAATGGTAGAGGAGGCCCTTGCGAAGCAATGGGACGTATATGGGCTGATGATGATGATAATGTTTACCTAGGTAAAATAGTTAGGCAAATAAAATCACCGTGTTATATATTACTACTTTATTATCTAGTCCTTAGGTGCTATTTTCTTGTAGGTGGCCAGTTGTGTGGCTAGCTGGTGCAATATAAGCTTGGCAGATGTGGCCTCATCTGATGGTATGGCCCGAGACAAGCGCACCACGCGCCCGCACTCGCGGACTAAGTACTCCAACTCGTTCTCTAACTGTCGACCATCGCCTGAAACACCATTAAAATTGGTCTAGACTTATTTTACCCTGTAGTACCTACTTGTCATTGAAGAATAACTCGCAGTCGCAGGCATGATCCAAAAATATTAATCTTCTATATATATAAAAATGAATCGCCGTTCGTTAGTCTCACTAAAACTCGAGAACGGCTGGACCGATTTAGCTGATTTTGGTTTTGAAATGTTTGTTGTAGTCCAGGGAAGGTTTTAGACGGTGAGAAATTATTGCAAAATTGCGAGGAAGATAGTAAAAACAGCAATTTCATTTTCCCATATAAACTGTTCTAGCTAATTTCCTGTCAAATATGTAATGTTTATCCCGTCGATACGGTTAAAGGCCCCCTCAAATTAAAGAACGTATTTAAATAACGGGTTCGAATCGACAATATATATCCACAATATACGAATAATAGCGTATTTTAGATTTTTAAAATGTAGAATTGAATAAAAAGAGATTGACATATTTATTGGTTGTCAAATAGTTATGCGTGCGTTCAGAAATTTATTGTGTGTAACTAAGGAAAATATATCAAGCCTCATTATCCAACTGAATTTTTAAGCTCCTTGGTTGTGTCTGGTTTACAATTTACAACTGAGTGCGGGCTGGGTAAACTGTGCAATTAAATGCGGCTTATGTTAAGAAAACTGTTGAGTAATGTCATTCACGCAACGATAATCATCAAAGGAAAACTTAAAGATGAGTTGGTTTGGTTCTCATAGTAAGGTTCCAAGTTTCTCATTTTATAGTTAGGTCGATGATCCAAACGGATATGCCTGGGATTTTAATTTTTTACGGCTGTACCGAATTTAATGAAATTTTCTTTGTATCCAGGTGGATTCGTAAATGGTTTAGATTTACAATTGGACCAGATAGATGGCGCTGTAATCGAGTTCTGGGATTTAAATTCTTAACGGCTGGACCGATTGTAATGAAATTTTCTGGGTATCTTCAGGTAGATTCGAGAATGGTTAAGATTTGCAATAGGGATGTTGACAAAAATTTGGAACTGTTTTCATTTTATAGATAAGAACGTAAATATTACGAAAAAATATACTTAAATTTTTTATTCATCAATTTTAAATAAAAAAACGACTTTAATTAGTTTAGTGTTTAAATTTCGCGCCTAAACGCTCCAAGCTGTCACCTGGGCTTGATGACGTAACAGTGTATTAAATACAACAAACTGCTGTTAAACTAGGGATGAAACAATACCATTAAGGTATCGATACTTCTACTCAATACCGTATCGGTCGTCAAGTATCGATACTTACACGGTATCGGTCGGCAAATATCGATACTTACTCGTATCAAATCGTTTTTTGGAAAATTTTGAATAAAAATCTTAAAATATAATAGTATTTTTTATCAATAAGTACAAAATTATAGGATTTTCAGCCCCGTGGCGCAGTTGGCTAGACACCAGCTTGCGAAACGAGAGGCCGCGGGTTCGATCCCCGCACCGAGACAAATGTTTGTGTGATTCGCAAATATTTGATTCGGCTCGGGTTGTTTGGGAGACCGAAAAGTCTCTCGTAGTTTCTTATACCCACGACACAAATCGGTTAAAAATATCTGCTGCTTCAAAATTAAGTTGCAAGATTTCATCCAAATAAACATACATACATACATTGCAAGTTAAATAAAACATCGATGTTTTTTCAAAGTGGACAGTGGACACCCCTAGGTTAGACAACTTGTCTGTGATTCTTCATACATTGTGACGTAACGCGCTCCGATTGGCGTTTGCAGTCACGTGATATTTGGAATTATTTTAAACATTTTTAATTATTTTTAATTAATTTATTACTCATATTTACATTTACAAAATATGATTTTCAGCATTCTAATATTCCCTGCTATGGCAAAAAAATAACTTTTCATACATTCGCTATTTATGTCAACATCCCTATTGGACCCGGTAGGTGGCGCTGTGATCTAGTTCTGGAATTTTAATTTTTCGCATTTCAGAACATAACTAAAAAATCTTAAACAATTTATTTTCTTTGTTCAAAAGAAGGCAGATGAAAATTTTTGTGTGTCTTCAGGTTGATTTGAGAATGGTTTAGATTGGAAAAAAATGAATTTTTGTATTTGAAATTGTGCACAGGACAACGTCTGTCGGGTCCACTAGTAAATTAATATAAACCCTGTTCCGGTATTCCAAAAACCGATGCGAAAAAAATATTTATCAATCACAACATTTTTTTCGTTACGGGGATCGAACCCGCAGCCCCTGGTTTCACAAGCTGGTATCAAACCACTGCGTCATGCAAGCTGTTATTATGTTTCAATTTTTTTTAATAAGGTTTGCCTTCCCATGGGGGAAGCTATGGAGCTTTGTCGGCTTCATCATCAGCTCAAATACGTCCCACTGCTGGGTACGGGCCTCCTCTACAACTGAGAGGGTTTAGGCCTTAGTCCACCACGCTGGCCTAGTGCGGGTTGGCGGACTACACACCTAAGAAATTCCTAAGAACTTTTAGGCGTGCAGGTTTTATCACGATGTTTTCCTTCACCGTTAAAGCAAGTGATAATTCATTGTGAATACACACATAACTTCGAAAAGTCAGAGGTGTGTGCCTGGGGTTTGAACCTGCGACCGCCGAAATTCTCGACCGCGCGCCTAAACCTCGAGGCCATCACTGCTTGTTAATAATGTCGGCTTAATAATTACAAAAACTCATTGTAAAACATAAAACCTACAATTTCAATAAAATTTGATATGATTTTACTTTTGCTCACTCTAAGCCATATTGTTACGCAAACTTAACTTCCAGTCGGCCAATCGTTGTCATAGTATTTTCTACCAAACACTTTTCCGATACTAAATGTACCTTGTCCCATTCTGGCGGTAGGCGGCTGGGAGCACTTATTAGCCAGTCTGGCTAACTGGGACCTCTCGGAGCTGAACGCTTCGTCCAAGTCAAATAGCTCCAGTGGTGGGGGCGGAGGCTCTCTGAATGTGGGCGGGAATACCTGTAACAGGGTATATCAGAACTTTATTTTGGGTTCAACGACTTTTTTGCGATTAAATGTGAAAATTTCTATTCGTTTGTAAATCAATATTTAACTACTTATTTTCTGGTCTCCTAGTAGTGCCAACGTTCAAGTCTTTACTAGCACATGAGTATGTTATGAAAAACGTTTTCTATAATGTGGCTATTCACTTTTAACTTATTTACTACATCATCAAAGTCATGATTATTTAATAGAAAAGCCATGACTATATTATGTTATGTTAGTTTCGTAGTAGTGATGGCCTCGAGGTTTGGGCACGTGGTCGAAATCTCAGCGGTCACGAGTTCAAACTACGGCACACACCTCTGACTTTTCAAAGTTACGTATGTATTCACAATGAACATAGTTTAACGGACTAACGGTTAAAGAAAACACCGTGAGGAAACCTGCACACAGAAAAAGTTCTTGCGAATTTATTACCGTGCCAACCCGCACTAGGCCAGCCTGGTAGAATAAGGCCTAAACCCTCTGAGTTGTAGAGGAGGAGGCCCATGCCTAGCAATGGGATGTATGTATATGGGCTCATGATGATGTTAGTGTCATTAATATGTCTTTCGGGTCAAATTACTTATATTCAAAGTCAAAGTCAAAGTCAAAATATCTTTATTCAAATAGACTTTTACAAGTTCTTTTGAATCGTCAATTTTACACATCTTAATTTTTTTTAACTATTGCCGCTTCGAAACGTGTTATAGCTGTAGAGAAGAAACGGCAAGAAACTCCCTCAGCAACACGACATGTCATTTTTTTCTTTAAAAAACAGCAATATAATTATGTCTTTTTTTCATTACATTATTTGAATTTTACATTATAAATGTCATAACGATACAAACTGTAGCAACAAAACAAAACTCCGATCAATTTACTTACTCCCAGGGCTTATTATCTTCAATAAAATCTGAAACTTTATAGTATGCTTTTTTGTAAAGCTTATCTTTAATTGATTTCTTAAACATTGTCAAAATTACATACCGCCAATTGCAACGGTGGGAACGGAGTCTCGAACTGTGGCGCTATAAGACGCAGCTGTTCGTGTTTAACTCCTAACTCTTCATACAGTCCTAGTACCTCGGGCACTGCAAAAGTAGAATTTATTATTGAAATTCGATCATCAAATCGGTTTCGAAGGTAAGAATTTAGCTTCCGGGGTCATAAAGGGTTCGATTCCTGCATGAACCAACATATGTATCTACAGCTTACAATAAATTGTCTGGATCTAGCTGTTTTTGTATTTGAATGTTTCTGCAAATTTGAATGTGACTGCCTCGTGGTCTCGCGGTACAAGTATATGCCGTGCGATCTAGAGGTCCTGGGTTCGATTCCCGGGTCGGGCAAAGTGTTATTGGGTTTTTCCATCAGGAAATTCTCAGTAACAGCACGGAGTCTGGAAGTGTGCCCGAAAAGCGGCAATAGGCTCGCCCCCTATTACGTGGGACTGATACATACCTGGCGAAATGTGGGTGCAGAAATGCACCTCTGCCTACCCCTTCGGGGAATACAGGCGTGAGTTTATGTATGTATGTATGTGTTTCTGCAAATTCCCGCGAAATCCCACACCTGTCTTAGTATTGGAAAACCTTTAAAAAAACCTCTTTTCGTCAAAAATAAACAATTTCCAATCTGTGTTCTTTACTCACAATGCGCTAAGTTCAACGAGAACAGTCTCCAAGTGAACAGAGCGTGTGGGTGGAGTGGTGCCAGTCGCGGTGGCGGCGCCGTCGCTGGCTCTGGCAACGGTATAGTGCTCAGCCACATAGCGTCACCCAATGTCCGATACTCGTTGATCTGCAACATGGATTTTCGCACGGTGGCCTTTCACTGACGCCGGAAAGGAAAAAGTACGACTATCTACAAAAAGAAATGAGATCCCATCAAAAACATCTTTATCAGCCCATATACGTCCCACTGTTGGGCGCGGGCCTCCTCTACAACTGAGAGGGTTTAGGCCTTAGTCCACCACGCTGGCCTAGTGCGGGTTGGCGGACTACACACCTAAGAAATTCCTAAGAGTTTTTAGGTGTGCAGGTTTCATCACGATGTTTTCCTTCACCGTTAAAGTACGCGATAACTCATTATGAATACACAAAACATAACTTGTATAAAAAGCAAGTTTCGCAACTCAGTTCTTCTGCTGTAAAAAGTTGTGAGATCTATGCTATACAAAGTCAGTTAATTAATTCAGTCCCTAGATGGATTGATCTCAGTAATTCAGGCTTCTAGTTTTATCCACAACGAAGTTGGGGGTCCAAAATGGCCAGAACTGTTTCGAGAAAAGAATAGTACGGCCGTACCGCTTTTTTTTCTCTACTTACGGGGGGCACTTGGCCCCAGATTGGGGCTATAGAATTAACTGCAGCATTTTTAATGTATTCCACAAATTCTTCGACTATCCCCTATCAAAGTATGGACTTTCGTAGTTACTACGAATGCGCCATATTACTTTAGAAAGCAAGTTGTGATAGCCGCGAAGCTTAGACACGCGGTCGAGAGTCTCAGCGGTCGCGCGTTCAAACCCCAGGCACACACCTCTGACTTTCCGAAGTTATGTGAGTATTCACAGTGAATTATCACTTACTTAACGTTGAAGGAAAACATCGTGATGAAACCTGCACACCTAAAAAAGTTCTTAGGAATTTCTTAGGTGTGTAGTCCGCCAACCCGCATTACGCCAGCGCTGACGACTAAGGCCTAAACCCTCTCAGTTGTAGAGGAGGCTCGTGACCAGCAGCGGGATGTATATGGGCTGATGATGACTTTAGAAACATTTCAATATAGATATAATGATCGACAAACTGAATAATACTTACGTCTGGATCATCGGCGTCCACCGGATTGAGGTGCAGGTCGATGACGCCACACAAGTAGTTGAATACCATCTCCCTGATGAGGTCGTTGCACTCGCACTCCAGATACTGGTCCGCGAAGAAGTGTCCCGACCCGATTACGAACAGCTTGCCTGGAGAACAATCGTTTTAACCCATTACTTTTGAAGCATTGAAAACATTGGAATTTTATGATTAAATGTATAAATTAAGTTCTTAGTATAATGCATTAAGAAAAATTATATGTGAAAAAAAAACAGTATTTTTTTTTTCGTGATACATGAAGTCGGTTCATAATGCTCTTCCTTAGTCGAAAAAAAATATCAATTTGAAAAATTACATTAATATCGCCTTACATCGAAAAAAAATATATCATCAGAAACAATAAAAAAGAGCCCTAACAACTAAAAAAACATACATACATAAACTCACGCCTGTATTCCCGAAGGGGTAGGCAGAGGTGCATTTCTGCACCCACATTTCGCCAGGTATGTATTAGTCCCACGTAATAGGGGGCGAGCCTATTGCCGCTTTTCGGGCACACTTCCAGACTCCGTGCTGTTACTGAGAATTTCCTAATGGAAAAACCCAATAACACTTTGCCCGACCCGGAAATCGAACCCAGGACCTCTAGATCGTACGGCACATACTTGGACCGCGAGACCACGAGGCACTAAAAAAAATATGTTGAATATGTCCTAAAAATAGGACAGTGGGGAGGAATGGGTTAATTAGGGATGGCATCTCGTATAGCCCGATAGTAATCTATATAAACACATATGCCTCGAGGTTTGAGCACGCGGTCGAGAATCTCGACGGTCGCGGGTTCAAACCCTAGGCACACACCTCTAACTTTTCGAAGTTATGTGTGTATTTACAAATTATTATGACGTTCTTTAACGGTGAAGGATGAAACTTGCACACCTTAAAGTTCTTGGGAATTTCTTAGGTGTGTAGTCCGCCAACCTGCATTAGGCCAGCATGGTGGAGTAAGGCCTAAATCCTCTCAGTTGTAGAGGAGGCCCGTACCAATCAGTGGGATAAATAAATACACCCAACAGTCACATACATTAGTTCTGACCCCACACTAGGATACTAGTCCTGTGTCGTGGGTATCAGAAGCTACGAGAGACTTTTCGCTCTCACAAACACCCAGACCAGAAACAAATATTTGTGGATCACACAAACATTTGTCTCAGTGCGGGAATCGAACCCGCGGCCTCTCGTTTCGCAAGCTGGTGTCTAGCCAACTGCGCCACGGGGCTGCATACGGGCTGATGATGATGATGACTATCAATTACATTAATGTGTTATTTATTACTCAAGGATTTAGATAAGTCTTATTCACGTTTCTTTCCATGTGAGTAGGATATGATTGTCTCGCGCCATTGATGGTCTCGCGCCGCATGCGTATGGCGTGATATCGCAATGGCCCAGGTTCGATTTTTGGACTGGACAAAGTCACTTCATGATAGAAAATTAATAGTAACTTCGAGTCTGGAAACGTATTATATTAATGATAATAGACTCTTTTCTATGAGACTATTCTAGAAAATAACCTTTAATCAAGATTTCTGCCTACCTGTTTAGCGGTCCATACGCACACAGTCTAAAACAGGTTTTATATGACTCATGCTCAAATAGTTTTTGACTACTTTACCTCCGTAATTACACTTCGGTTGGAAACAAGTTTCTTTAACTGTGTGTGTTACAATATTTTTTTTATGGGAAAGGACACAAACGTGATGTTAAGTGGTCAACAACCCCTATAAAGACCCACAATACCAGTGGAATCATCGGTGTGTTGCCGGCCTCAGAGGGAAATGTAGGCTCTTTTCTTGAAGGTCCCTAAGTCGTATCCGTTTGAGAATACTGCCTAATAATAAGTAGGGTTATGTAAATCGCTCCAGAATTTTCATAGATATTGTGTAAACAAACAATACTCCATTGTACTAATATTGATAAGTTTTATTTACATTACACTGTTCCACGTGTAAGAATTTCGATAGTAGAACTTAAAAAATAAACATTATGATAACTTTTATCACTTCACACGAAAAATTCTCGAGGCTTACTAGACAACGGCTCCGTGGCGCAGTTGGCTAGATACCAGCATGCGAAACGAGAGGCCGCGGGTTCGATCCCCGCACCGAGACAAATGTTTGTGTGATCCACAAATATTTATTTCGGGTCCGGGTGTTTGTGAGACCGAAAAGTCTGTAGTAGTTACTGATACTCACGACACAGGACTTGTCTCCTAGTGTAGGGTCAGAACTATGTATGGGACTGTTGGGTGTATTTATTATTTATTTACAATGTACGTCTGTGTCACATCATAATTTCGTGTTGGTACTGAAAATTTCCTAAAGGAAAAACAACTTTATACATGACTGACGTGAAAATTGAACACGGGACTTTACGGACGAGTAACACCTGTGCCGCGAGACCAATAGGCAGCCATTGTCCACATAATGAAAAACTGCCCAAGGGCATAATACAGTTTTCTTTATTATACAATACATACGACCAACTGCTGGGCACGCGCCTCCTCTACAACTGAGGGGGTTTAGGCCTTGGTCCACCACGCTGGCCTAGTGCGGACTAGCGGACTACACACCTAGGAAATTCCTAAGATCTTTCGGGTGTGCAGGTATCCTCACGATGTTTTCCTTCACCATTAAATTACGTAATAATGCATCGTGAATACACACATAACTTCGAAAATCATGGGTGTGTGCCTGAGTTTGCACCTGCAGCCTATTGTTTAAAAACTAGATTCTTACTAGTTTAATGTGAAAAGATGACCTTCACTGATGTGGATATTGGGTGAAGGTCGAACCGTGTTTAGGAAAAGAGGTATTCAGAGATAAGAGGAAAAAAAAGGTCAAACTAATAAAATAGTCGATGCGGGCATTAGAAAAATAATATAATCTTATGTATACGTATGTTATTATTTAATATGTTCTACTTGATAACGTTGTTTTGTAGAAATTCATAATAATTAGCTTTTGACCTCAGACTAGCTCGTTAATACACAGATTTCGTCAAAGTTTTATAGAATATATTTGTACGGATTTCCGCACATCTTGCTATTTTATATAGTTCGGGAATTAGGTACGAGTTAGTTAGCGTTTGGACACCGTTGCGTTCGCGTAACTCATAATAAAGCAATGACAGTATAACATCTTTTATTTGTACACCTCGTACAAAAAAACTTTTTTTTTTTACCGTTTTTGGCCTGCTAATTCTCTCTATGTATAATAATAATGCGTGGTGCGTTGGGAAAGTTTTATTAGGTTTTTCCATTACACAATTCTTAGCAGCAGAACGAACTCTAGATATTATGAACCCGAAAACAGCAACGGACTCAACTTCCCGTTTGGGTTTTAAAAACAACTCGGGTAATGCACCTCTGCCTACCATGGGCGGTACTTCCATAGTAGCCCAAAAGCGTTAAACGTTAATTGGTTAATGTCCAGTTTATATTTATTTATTGTGGGGTCATTTTATTCTCAGTTATATATAAATAAATAAATTGCTTTTATTAAATAATGATTTAAAACTTTAAAAAAATATATTCGGAATTTTGCAAAGCAAACCGGGCTTTTGGGCTTCTATGGATGTACCGCCACTAGGCAGTGCCCCCCTACGGCATAGATAGGGACTTGAGTGTGCGCTACTTACCTCCACTCTTCTCGGAGGTGTACAGCGCTGCCACTGGCCTCTTGACGGGGTAGCACACGTCACTGCTGGACAAGATGGCCGCCGCTGGCTTTTTCACAGTCAAGGTAGCTCCATACGGGTACACGAAGTTCGGAGTAGCCGGGTCTTCTCTGGTGACAGGGAATTACACTTTTACTAAACATAATTCATTCATGCATTCATCATCAGGCCATTTTCGTCCCACAGCTGGTAACAGGCCTCCTCTACTATACATAGTTCCGACCCCTTACTAAGAAACGACTCTTGTGGCGTGGATATCAGAAACTACGAGAGACTTTTCGCTCTTACAAACATCCTAACCCAAAACAAATAATTTTGGATTACGCAAACATTTGTTTCGGTACGGGAATTGAACCCGTGCCGCGACCTCTGGTTTCGTAAGCTAATGTCAAGCCTACGGCGCCACGGGGCTGTCGCAATGGACCAATCACACGACACGGCAACAAGCGCTATTAACTATCAATAAAAGATATAATTAAACATGATGTATTTTTGTCAACAATATATAATTAAATCGTTAGATATTAATAATAAAATCAATTAACGGTCACAATAGATTTCATATAACTCTTATTACAATTTAACAGGATAAGGTAACATAAAAATAAACACAAAGAGGAAAATGAGAAAAAGATACACGTAAAGAGTCGTCGTGATGGCCTCGAGGTTTGAGGTTTGCCCCACTGCGGGGCACGGGCCTCCTCTACAACTGAGTGAGCTTAAGCCTTAGTCCACCACGCTGGCTTAGTGCGGGTTGGCGGATTACACACCTTAGAAATTCCTAAGAACTTTTTAGTTGTGCAGGTTTCCTCACTATGTTTTCCTTCACCGTTAAAGTATGTTCATTGTGAATACAGACATAACTTTGAAAAGTCAGAGGTGTGTGCTTGGGGTTTGAACCCGCGACCGTTAAGATTCTCTGCGGGCCTAAATCTCGGGGCCATCACGACTGCGTGATGCTATTGAAAATTTTATCGACACGGGGATCATATCTAAGGCCTCTCGATCGCACACCGCTTATTTATGCCACATTATAAAGGCAGTCTTGCCATTAAGATGTACAGCACCTTACAGCACCTGGTAAGGACCAGGTGGTAATTTATTGTGCATAAACACCTACCAATGCGTATGCTACCAACTTACAAATAATCATCAGACTCGCTGATGTAGTTCGGCATCTTCATGATGTGCTTGGTGACTGCTCGGTTCAGTATCCCGTTGGAAATGTGGCATTCTTTCGGGTGGTAGAACTTGTGATAGTTCGCTCGCACTACGCAATCTGCAAACATAAGACAGTTTCATCATTGCCTTGCCCTGCTCCCAATTTCATTTGGGGTCGGCGCAGTATGTTTTGTCCTTCCAAACATCCCTATCAGCCGTTATGTCTTCATTCACCCCTTTTTCTTTCATATCTTCAGTCACGCACTCCATCCATCTTTTCTTTGGCCTTCCTCTGCTCGCCCATCCATCAACTTTCATATCCATCACCTTTTTTCCTACATATGATTCATCCCTCCGCATAACATGCCCATACCACGACAGACGGTTTCCTTTCAGCTTTTCTATCAGAGGAGCTACTTTCATTATGCCTTAAAGGTTTAGACTGTCTCGTTTATATGCGGCGTAGTATAGAATCGAAAGGCACTAAATTCGATTTCCGTGCAAAGTGTTATTGTATTTCTTTAGAAAATATTCAGTAACAGATCAGTGTTGGTAAGCCCTACAATCGGCATCAGCTCCATCCCTTGTCACTTAATGCAGACAACATTTTATTGCAGAAATGCTAGGGCAAGCCCAAATTTTTATTACGGTTTTTATAGTGTATTTTTTTGGTCCAGAAAGTCAGAGAACTAATAAATAATATACCTACCGCAAATTATTTACTTTCAAGATTTTGACATATTGATGTAGGTATATTATAGTACTGGCCTAACAAATATTTGTCGCTAGTGATAGTTAGTACCAAAAACCATAAAATGTCGGCGAAAATTATTAGAACAATAATATGTCCAAATTGTGCACAAACATCGTGTCTCTCTAAATTTGAATGCGAGATGTTATAACATAGACACGGAATATATCATATTGAATTTTATTAGACAAATAACTCGACTCGAATTGGTTTCAAACCACATAATTAAAAAGTAAACAGTCAAATTCTAAAAATTACCTATAGGTACTCGTAAGTCAATTTTCATGTCGTGACCTTGAGTGCAAGTTTTTTGTTGAACAAAATGATAAATAATATGTATTAATCTTAGAAATAATACGATGATGATCAACGTGAGAGTTTTGAAATTTCGTGACATAGGTAATTAACGAGAAATAAATACTTCAATGCGTTGTTTACAATATTTATAAAAAGAAATAAAAGTATGTGGTGTTGTAAATTTTAATGCATTCTACAAGAACCAGATAAATTATTTAAATCATTACAACAAGAATTCCACTCATTTTAAACATTATATAAAATATGAAACACAAACATAATTATAACCTTTTCGTATGGGAACATTCAACTATTCAATTAGTTATGTACTTACTAATCGGATCTATTAAGCGTCCTCATAATTTTTAACAATTAGAGAAATACTCGAGTCTGGCATATGTAGGTTTTGGACAAGTTACGAGCCGTTTTTTCACAGTATAATTTAATGAATTTACCTTATCTTCGAAGAGCAAAACATGCACACACTTTAAGTCGCCACGAGGATTAACTATAAACGTCACCCATTTTTTATAATCACTGTAGTAATATTCTAAATACCACAACAAATTCTATTTAATTTGGTTCTTTCACTCAGTAAACGTAAACAATTAACAACGTGTGACCTTGACTAAGGTGCTTCACTGCACTCCAGGGTTGCCATTAAATAAAAATATATTGCCATGTTTTGGATGTCGAATTGCAGTGTTTTGTATAAAAATTGAGAAATTGCCGTTTCATTTTTTCTTTTCAAATTACATTAAATTCATATCATATAATTGCCGTGTTTTATGACACGACAATGAAATTCTGCCGTGTACCGTGTTTTTTTTTCCAATTGACCCCAATTACCTTATAACACCGCGCAATTGCCGTGTCAACGTCAATGGCAACCCTGCTGCACTCCCGATTGCACGCACTTCAGACTCAGAGCGACAGCGGGATACTTATGGCCATACTAATTGCTGCGGACGGCGGCGCGGCAAAAATACGTAAATTTCTGTTTTTGGATAAATATTTTGTTTATTGTATTGAATTATGGAATATCTAGTTTATGTTTCTTATTCGGAATTACGTAAGGCAAGCTGGGCTTTTGGGCTTCTATGGAAGTACCGCCATTGGTATATACGAGTATATGTATACATTTGCCTACCTATCCTATGATAGAAGCGAAAGTTAAGAAAAAAAAACTTTTAACCATACCCTAGGGGATTATTTTTTATCTCACCGGATCTTGTTTATAAAGCAAATTAATGTTAATCAAAAGTATATGATACCATCCAACGTACTAAAAACCTTACCATTATTAACAACAATGCCGTATTCTTCTAGAAAGAAGTTGATATTGGTGTTCATGCGCTCCTCCCCACCATCGCCCATAGTCACCAAAACAGAGTCGCCTCTCTCCACCATAGCTGCAATTTTAACAACATTATATGAATTCTACTCCATCTATCGAATTGAAATTGAAATTGCTTTATTTGGTCACGTAGGCAATCAAATAGCACTTATGACAAGTCAATACAGAAAATAAAATCTTTTATTATTACATTATAATTTAACTATGGTTCATTTTATATAATTTGTACAAAAATATTTACGGTTTTTTTATAATTCATATTTATAATATCATCAGGAAATACATAATATCTTATTAATATTATTTTAAAGTAAATAACGAGATGGACCATAAAGCATCATTAAACACCCCCTATTTTGGGGCACAGACTAAAACTACTATAAAGAAGGACCCTTTAATCTATGAGTCTAATAACACTTGTGAATGCAGGATTCTTCAATGCGTATTCAACAATCTTCAATTAAAAAACTTGTGATGAATTTTTGAAAAAAAAAAAAAATTTTTATTTAAGTTTCACAAAAAAAATCACCTTTCATAGTGGCCAGTTCTTCATCGTTGAACACGTTCTGCGGCCCTGGTACAACTAATAACTTGACGTCTTGCAGTATGTTGTTTGAGAGCTCCTCGCGATTTCTGAAACACTGGTACTTTAGTCATGGGAATCAATATTTTTGTGCATTTGTACCTCTATATCTAAATGTTCCTAACAATTATTGTAAAAAACATCGTGTGGACGGAGCTGTGTGTGTGACATTTGAAAGCATAACTTTATTTTCCCACTAAGATTTTAGGCTATTTGAATCTAATTTCAATATTATATATTTTATTAAGTATTTAAAAAAATATTTTAAAAATGCTTCGAAGACTTAACATTGAAATTGTCAAGAGCTATAGAAAGGTACCACGTTCGATACCCTCGTATTTCAGTAGCAGCAAGGACAATAAAAACTATGTACCCATATTACTGGAGACATAACTGGTGTAATTTGGTTTCGATAAAAAACGATATTAGTAGATCTCATACATATCTAATATCCTCAATACAAGAAATATGTTACATCGTTTTGATAATAAAGAACAAATTAAACTATCCTATCTTTATTACTTTATTAAGCAGTGATGGCCTCGAGGTTTAACGCGCGGTAGAGAATTTCGGCGGTCGCAGGTTCAAACCCCAGGCACACACCTCTGACTTTTCGAAGTTATATGTGTATTCACAATGAATTATCACTTGCTTTAACGGTGAAGGAAAACATCGTGATAAAACCTGCACATCTAAAAGTTTTTAGGAATTTCTTAGGTGTGTAGTCCGCCAACCCGCACTAGGCCAGCGTGGTGGACTAAGGCCTAAACCCTCTCAGTTGTAGAGGAGGCCCGTGGCCAGCGTGGGACGTATATGGGCTGATGATGATGATGATGATCTTTATTACTTATAGCATTATTTAATGTATATTAGGTAGTGATGGCCTCGAGGTTTAGGCGCACTGTCGAAAATCTCACCCGTCACAGGTTCGAACCGAGGCACACACCTATGACTTTTCGAATTTATGTCTATATTCATAATGAACATACTTTAACGGTGTAGGAAAACATTGTGAGGAAAGCTGCACACCTAAAAGTTCTTAGGAATTTCTTAGGTGTGAATCCGCGACCCCGCATTAAGTCAGCGTGGTGGACTAAGGCCTAAGCCAGTTGTAGTCGAGACTCGTGCCCAGCAGTGGGACGTATAAGGGCTGATGATCAGTGGCGGTACTTCCATAGAAGCCCAAAAGAGTTACAC
The DNA here is from genome assembly GCA_907164795.1 of Hemaris fuciformis. Taxonomy (NCBI): domain Eukaryota; kingdom Metazoa; phylum Arthropoda; class Insecta; order Lepidoptera; family Sphingidae; genus Hemaris; species Hemaris fuciformis. Next base: position 3,311,427 of record OU015455.1, on the reverse strand, counting down.
GTTAATTGTGTAATGTCTAGTTTATAATTGTTTATTGTGGGGTCAGGGTATTCTCATTTATATGTCAAAATAAAAATTTAAAGAGCTTAAAGATAATTATTATTCAACATTTTGGAAGGCAATCTGGGCTTTTGGGCTTCTATGGAAGTACCGCCACTGCTGATGATGATGACGATTATTTAATATCGCGCCCAAACAAGCGTTTGTACATGCGTCATGCCACAGTATGCAACGGTCTATGCACTTATATCGCGAACATGTGTTGATTAATGTAAACAACCTCTGAATCAAACATGAACCGAAAAGCAATTATTGCAATTAATTGACACTGATAGCACACAATGTCTATCAATGTCCGACTTACACGTGCAAGGCCTGTATTACATGTTGCCATTTTGTATCTAAGTTTTAATTTATCTTTAATCAAATATTAAAAAGTGGTCTCGCGGTTCAAGTATGTGCCGTGCGATCTACAGGTCCTGGGTTCGATTCCCGGGTCGGGCAAAGTGTTATTGGGTTTTTCCATTATGGAATTCTCAGTAGCAGCACGGAGTCTGGAATTGTGCCCGAAAAACGGCAATAGGCTCGCCCCCTATTACGTGGCGCTGATACATACCAAGCGAAATGTGGGTGTAGAAATGCACTTCTGCCTACCCCATCAGGGAATACAAGCGTGAGTTTATGTATGTATGTATTAAAATGCGCGATGATGACGGAAAATGATACCCTAGTTCGCATATTAAATATCATATACCACCAGAAAATCTTATTAGATTTGCTTATATTATTAGTGGTAGCATATTAGTTTCGAACCGGACATCGTTCAAAAACCCTTACCCTTATTAAATCCGCATAGACGGAGTATTACCTCCTTATGCAAGACAATATTTTGTAGTTCCATATCTATGTAGGATTATATGAAACTAATATTTATTCTATTCTTTACAGGATCATCGAGATGTCTCTGAAAGCCGTTCTACTGCTGGTCTGTGCAGCAATCGTCTGCCAAGCCGTTTCCAGCTCCGACGAAGCCGTTATCAACCGCGTTTACAACAACATAAATGTCTTCGATTTGGAAACCGCTGTCATGGAGACAAAAAAACTTTCAAACGAAAACAGGGGCGATACAATCAGCCAAATCGTTCAGAAACTCACAAAGAACGGCCAACACAACATCATCGAGTACGCTTTCAAACTGTGGAACGACGGCGGCAAGGAAATTATCAAGAGGCACTTCCCAATCCAGTTTAGAATGCTCTTCGACCAGAACTCGGTGAAAATTATCAACAGACGAGACAACCTCGCTTTGAAATTGGGCATGGCCGTCGACAGCGATGGAGACAGGATCGCCTACGGAACAGGCAGAGACACTAACAGTATCAGGGTTAGCTGGAAGTTCATTCCCATTTCGGATGGGCCGAGGGTCTACTTCAAGATCCTGAACGTCCACCGCAATCAGTATTTGAAGCTTGGAGTTGGCCCCGATGGCGACGGGGAATACAAGGGTTACTCCGAAACTGCGTCCAATACTTTCAGACATCAATGGTACTTACGCCCCGTATCTTATGACGGTAGTCTGCTGTTCTACATCTTCAACCGCGAGCACAACCAGGCGCTGAAGCTGGGCAGAGCTGAAGACGGCATGGGCGACCGCTTAGTCTGGGGCCAGAATGGTGAAGTGAACGGAAAACCAGATATGTTCGGATGGTCCATAAAACCATTCTAAACTACTTAATATATGAATGTAGTTTAAATATAAAACCTGCCTTTTTATTTTGCCACAATGAAATGATGTATTTAGTGTCAAAACTGCTATTAGGTTTCTTCATTAGGAAATTCTCTTTAACAATCAATGTAGCCTATAACTTGGGACTAAAAGCGAAGAAAACGTGGATATATATATACATATATGTAGAAATACACGTCTGCTAACCCCTTCATAAATGTAGGCATAAGTATTTTTGTGGTATCAAAATTGTTGAGAATATTGTAATTACGTTATTATATTAAGATGACAATACTATTAAGTAACGAGAAATTAATGACACAAATAAATTTCATTGAGTATATAAGCAGAAACAAATCGGATGAAATCATTACAACACTGACAACGGTGCTTGTAGGTAAGCCTACTTGACTTATATCACAATTTTGGGTAGATCCTAAAATCCAAAGGTTCCAAATTTTAAAGTGAAACTTTTATTACATCGTCTCAAACTTTTTCGTCTGTGTAGCGCATGTCGCGTGACGGTCGGCCGTCAAGGCCAATATGGCGGAGTATTCAATCTTAAAATGAAAAATTATGGTAATGTACCAACTACGAGATATGGTACTATAATCTAAATATTAATAATATTTTTCAATTTTTTTTTAGTTAAACCAAAAAAGTTTCACTTGCATCGTGGTTTCATAAAACCACACAATAATTTTCTTAAAAGTTACTATTTAAATACAATCATTATATCAATATAATCATTATAAGGTTACATTCTTTTACTGCACTTATCCTAATTTGTGAATTCTACTGTAAAACTATTAGGTTAATATATCCACAGTGACTTAATTTCTTATTAAGATTACTTACTGTTTATATTCAAATATATGTATTATTCATGTTAATCTTTAATCTTTAATGTCATTTTTGTTATTTTAGAATTCACAAAATGTTACGTAGTAGCGACACCTAGTATTCAATAGTACAACTAAAAATATAATAATGTATTATTACCTGAATTATTAATAAATGGCTTTACAATAAAATATAGTAAGAAATTTAGCTTTATTCGAAGTAAAAATATATTGACAAATATTTACTGCGTAATAATCCTAGTGTAATTAATGACGATTACAGCGTCATCTTCCGCCAATTAGAATTTATACCATTGTAACCGCATAGAGGATATTCATCATGTATTGTCGGAATGTGTACGAACTACTTCTATGAGGCAGGAACTAATTAAGCGCTATAATATAAGTAATTTTAATGTAGGTATATTTCAAACCATATTATCTGCCCAAACATCGGAAGCAGCCAGACTGATATATTTATGTATGTATAAAATTTTCCATAGTTAAGTACTTAGAATTAGATAATATTAATATAAATGTATATACAATGGGACTGACATGATCAAAAATGATTCAAAGTCCCTAAATTAAATAAAGAATAAAAAAAAATTATACCAGCGCCATCTAGTAACAAAAAGCAGCGTATTATGAACGACTCCTTTAGGTTTTGGAAAATATTATATTTTAATTGTAGCAGACTAAAACGTACATATATTGGGATACATATTTGATAAAAAAAATTCAAATATCCTGATTTTAGGGATAGGCACTTTATAATTTTATTTATTCCAAGAATAATAGTTAAGTTCTCTACTTTAACCATACACCACATTTGCATTTTATAATTTAGAAAGTGTACGTGTGTGTGTGTAATGTGTGATTACTTGTAATTGTTATAATAGAGCTAACATAAAAAATAAAAATTTCTGTATTTTAACTACTGTCCTGAGCCAGATAACGCAGCATGCTAGAGAAAAGCATGCTTTTAAGTTTGAGAAGTAGTTTTTATGTGGAATGAGGAATTGTCATGTCTAATATCAAGTATTTTAAAGGATCATCATCATGCTCCGGAAATCGCTCATACTTTTGGCGCTGGCGGCGATTGCCTGCCAAGCCGCCCCCAGCTCCGAACTCATTGACCGGTTGTACGAGCACGTCATCGTCGGCGACTACGACAGCGCCGTCGCCGACACCAAGAGTCTCGAGAGCAGCGGCAAGGGAGACCTCATCAGCCAAGTCATCAAGAAGCTCATCGACGAGGGACAACGGAACGTCATGGTGTACGCTTACAAAGTGTACCAAGTCAACCCTGATATTATCAAGAAGCGCTTCCCGCTCCAGTTCCGGATGATCTTGGAAAGCAGTACCGTCAAACTGATCTACAAGAGAGACAACCTCGCCATGAAACTGAGCGCGGCGGTGGACAGCGAAGGCGACAGGACTGCATATGGAGACAAAGACGACAAGTTCAGCGACAGAGTGAGCTGGAAGTTGATTCCGTTCCTTGAAGACGACAAGGTCTTCTTCAAAATCATGAGCGTGAAACTGGGGCAGTACCTGAAGCTGGGAACAGATGCGGACAGCGACGGAGACCACCAGGTGTACGGCTCTAGCGGGGCTGATGGCTTCCGCCACCAGTGGTACCTCGTGCCCGCCAACTATAAAGGCGAGCTCCTGTTCTACATATTCAACCGCGAGTTCAACCAGGCGCTGAAACTCGGCAGGGCAGTGGACAGCATCGGCGACCGCCAGGTGTACAGCGAAAACGGAGACGTGATCGGCAAGCCCGACGTCTTCGGATGGTCCATAAAACCGTTCTAAGTAATGATTGCGATGCTGAATTTTGAAATAAACTCTACATGATTGCACCTTTTGTCTTTTATTTGATGATTTATATTTTTATAATTAGTGTATGACGACTCGGTCAATTTATGTTGGTTATTAAATTAGTGATGGCCTCGAGGTTTAGGCTCGCGGTCGAGAATTTCGGCGGTCGCAGGTTCAAACCCTGACTTTTCCAAGTTATATGTGTATTCACAATGAATTATCACTTGCTTTAACGGTGAAGGAAAACATCGTGATAAAACCTGCACACCTAAAAGTTCTTAGGAATTTCTTAGGTGTGTAGTCCGCCGACCCGCACTAGGCCAGCGTGGTGGACTAAGGCCTAAACCCTGTCAGTTGTAGAGGAGGCCCGTGCCCAGCAGTGGGACGTATTTGGGCTGATGATGAATTAAATTATCGGACCTAACATGTAATGAAACATGTTTAAAATATAAGTACAAAAGATAAATTAATCAATAATAATAAGTGTTTAAAGACACAATTAAGTTTTGCAGAATCCTTGATAACTTCAGAATGGTTTTATAGCAAATATTTGTGTTGAAACAAAATGTTAATAAAACGACGTCATAAATAAATAACTTCATCCTACGTAATTGTGTTAATTAATTTTGAGCTTCTTTGTCTTTGCTTTTGCATGATTTGCAAAGTTAAAATGTATTGTCAGTGTAGTGTTTGTATAATTGTCTCGGGAACACGGGTAATGGGGGACACAGTCTTGTGCGAGCCGGTGGCGAGAGCGGACGTGTTACGCCGACTGCTGGTGACGTAACGAGCCAATACTTTACCCTTGTGAAGGCACGAGTACTACAGTCAGTATGCGAAAAAGAAACGAATTATTATTTAACAATTATCTGATTGATAAATCAGTTTCATTACAAAAATCATGTGTTTTTTTTTAAGGCAGATCTAAAAATTCTTTTTCAGTCTAGTGGATTTTAGTGGATATTTTATGGGCTTCATACATTTATCACGATATGTTAGTTCAGATTGGCAGTAAATAGGATGACACTACGAATTGTTATACATGGAATCAATATGAAATAAATGCTAATATGCACTTTCCGCAAATCAAGCCATGTGGTTTACGCGAGTCTATATAAGGGCATTTGCCAGTTGCCACGCGCCCGCAGTAGTAAGACTCTATCCACCGTCAAGTCCGGTCCTATAAACAGTTCAGTCAAGGCTAGGTCCATATTTGTGTAAATCTATTAAATTTACTGCCTCGTGGTCTCGCGGTACAAGTATGTGCCGTGCGATCTAGAGGTCCTGGGTTCGATTCCCGGGTCGGGCAAAGTGTTATTGGGTTTTTCCATTAGGAAATTCTCAGTAGCAGCACGGAGTCTGGAATTGTGCCCGAAAAACGGCAATAGGCTCGCCCCCTATTACGTGGGACTGATAAATACTTGGCGAAATGTGGGTGCAGAAATGCACCTCTGCCTACCCCTTCGGGGATTATAGGTGTGAGGTTATGTATGTATGTATGTATTAAATTTAATTATTAAATAAACTGGAGTGTGAAAGTGACTTTTTTTAAAAAAAAATGACCCACAGATCCCCATCCTTACAGAATGATTAATCCTTTAATCATGATCATCTTTGTTGACACGGCAGTGTACTAAAATATTTTTTATGCACTTAAACACGTTCCGAAGCGGTAGTAGCAGGGTTTTAAAATCTAGCTACTCTTACACTTAGTTAAAAATAGCCAATTTTGACTTTGGTTTTTATGTAGACCTGACTGATGATGATATGATGTATAGACAGATATGTTGTGGATGAAGTCGACTTTTTGATGATTGAATCAAGAAGTGTCGCAATTGGTAAATAAAAATAAGAATTGTTGGGAAGAGTTGTGCAACTATACGTGCGTATGGTATCAAATATGTAATGGCTTGGTAGAAGAAGAACGTAGTGCATATTGCCTGTGTATATGTGATTTTTGTGTAAATTTTAATCGGATGGAATGTTTTATTTTGTTTTATTTATTTGTACAAGGAGTTTTTTTGTCTTCCGTGACATCATGACTGGAAGACCAGCGTTGGCTGTATTGCCAGCATATTGCTGAGTTGGTGTCTTTTTGTTACAAACATAGTTTTAAGTGATTTATGTCTATTTTATTTTATTTTTTGTTTTTGTATGTTTGTTAACAAATAAACTTTTTTCTTTCTTTCTTTCTTCATATTGGAAAAGATAAAAAACAGTGTTCATTACAGAAGACAAGATAAACCACTTAATGTTATTTACGAAGGATTATTTCCTTTTATACACTGCCAAGGTACAGAAGATGCAGCGGCAACTTATAATAAGAACAGTCATGTTCAAGGGGTATTGAAAAACTTTAACAAGCTGTTCGTAGCCGGATTATAGTCACTGTGGTGAGTTTTAATTTGCATCTGAGTGTGGGGTCACAATTATGTGTCTGTTTGATGTATTTATTATTATTAGAAGTTAAGGACTGACTCATTTGAAACCGCCAAATATATTTTTATAATCCTTACTATAATATTATAAATGCGAAAGTAACTCTGTCTGTCTGTCTCGCTTTCCTGCTAAAACTACTGAACCGATTTTAATGAAATTTGGTACACAGATAGTTTCGAGCCTGAGAAAGGACATAAGCTACTTTTTATCCCGGAAAAAGGGTTTTAAGGGGTTGAAAGGGGGGATGAAAGTTTGTATGGTAGTATTGTCGTTTTCAAAGCTAGAAGCTTGAAACTTATTTTTTAGGCTGCTGATTAGATATAAATAAATATGACATTCAAAGTTTGTAAAAAAATACCTATAAGGGCGTAAAATAAAAATAGGGGATGAAAGTTTATGTGGAAATTCGTTATTTTTGAAGCTAGAACGATGAAACTTTGTACGAAAATTTGTAAGGTTTGCGGCGCGGGGTGGGGAGTGTTCTTACCCGAACGGGCAGACACGTAAGGGCAGACGACTGTGTCGCACGCATGTAAATATTGAATTTTGCTTTGATTACGTTCATTAATTAAATTAAGTATACGAGTAATATTGTATGTTATAAATGCGAAAATAACTATATGTCTGTTACGTTTTTACGCCTAAATCATTTAACTGATGTGAATGATTATTATGTATGGACATAAATCGGACTCTTTAGAGTAAAATAGACTACAACTTATTTTCTTTCTGAACTCAACCATGTAGTCTACGCGGACGGAGTCGCAGGCAAAAGCTAGTACTTCATAAGCAACATGTCTCAATCATTTTTAAATCCTACCCTCGTCGCCGCGCAGACTAGTAGTATGTATTCTTTAATAATTTTCTTTACGTACTTTATGATAAGATCCTCAGACACGGGGATCGACAGACGGAACACAGAACAGAAACTCGTCAATTTCGGATATAATCAAAAATTACAGACAGATGGTAGTTTTTGTTAATAGACAAAGTGAAATACGAGAAAGGTTTTGGTGAAACAATTAGCCGAAATATGGGGATAGTTGTTTAAATTGTCAGAAAAATCGAGGAACTTTTCATTTTAGGACTGACTGGAGCTTTCGTTCGAAAATAATATTCAGGTAGGTAAGAACAATAGTCCAATCGAATAAGGGGGAGGGGGGGGGGGGTGCACGCTGTGAACTAAAACAGGCCAAACTAAAAAAAACATCAATCATCCAATTCTTTAAAATCTTTTAGACTTAGAATAACGAGCGAACCTCTTAAGGGTTTAGGCCTTAGTCCATCACGCTGGCAAGAACTTTTAGGCGTGTAGGTTTCATTGCGTTGTTTTCCTTCGCCGTCAAAGTACGTGATAAATTTTGGTGTCTACACACATAACTTCGAAAAGTCATAGTTGTGCTTGGAATTTGAAGCCGCGACCGTCGAGATTCTCGATTCTAACCTAAACCTCGAGACCATCACGACTTATCAAAATATAATTATTATGGATAATGTGTTGGATGGATCTAATGATGATGATCAAACTAATTGTTTATATAACCATAAAGACTCAGTAAAGGCTATTAATAAAATAATGGGAAATTAATGGCTCAAATTAATTCAATTTTGTATAAAAGAGTAAACAACTCCGATCAGATGTATTGTCGTTCGTATCTCGGTTGTGGTAAGTAGTCAATTGATTTTCACATTATCTGCTTGTCTGTCTATAGCCCATACTGCTGGACACGAGCCTCCTTTAAAACAGGGATTAATACACCACACTGACGCAGTGGGAGATGGCAGACTTCACACCTAAATTGAATGTTTTTTGATTGTTGATTAATGTTTTTTTTTTTATTTAAGCTATCGTATGATAGGATACTATCGTATACCCTGTATGTATATACAGCAGCTATTATATGCCTTAGTTTCCGATCGTGGTCTGAATACTATACACATGCTTTAATTTATGTTCCATAGAATCATCATGCTCCGGAAATCGCTCATACTTTTAGCGTTGGCGGCGATTGCCTGCCAAGCCGCCCCCAGCTCCGAACTCATTGACCGGTTGTACGAGCACGTCATCGTCGGCGACTTCGACAGCGCCGTCGCCGACACCAAGAGTCTCGAGAGCAGTGGCAAGGGAGACCTCATCAGCCAAGTCATCAAGAAGCTCATCGACGGGGGACTACCGAACATCATGGTGTACGCTTACAAAGTGTACCAAGTCAACCCTGATATTATCAAGAAGCGCTTCCCGCTCCAGTTCCGGATGGTCTTTGAAAGCAGCACCGTCAAACTGATCTACAAGAGAGACAACCTCGCCATGAAACTGAGCGCGGCGGTGGACAGCGAAGGCGACAGGACTGCATATGGAGACAAAGACGACAAGTCCAGCGACAGAGTGAGCTGGAAGTTGATTCCCTTCCTTGAAGGCGACCAGGTCTACTTCAAAATCATGAGTGTGAAAGTGGGGCAGTACCTGAAGCTGGGAACAGATACCGACAGCGATGGAGAACACCAGGCGTACGGCTCCAGCGGGGCTGACAGCTTCCGCCACCAGTGGTACCTTGTGCCCGAGTTCTATGAGGGTGAGCTCCTGTTCTACATCTACAACCGCGAGTACAACCAGGCGCTGGAGCTCAGCTGGGCAGTAGACGACATGGGAGACCGCCAGGTGTACAGTGAAAACGAAGATGTGAGCGGCAAGCCCGACTTCTACGGATGGTACATCAAGCCATTCTAAATAAATAAGACTGAATATTAAAATGTAATTGCATACATGCTTGGGTTTTTCTTTTGTAATATTCCAATATTATGAATAATGTAAGGAACTGCCTCGTTGCTTGGCCTTGGACTATTATAGTCAGATTATCTGTTACAAAACCTATTTGGACCCAATATGTAAAACGCCTGTGAACTTCCTGAGTTTACATTAGTGCTGGAACAGACAATGATAATTTAGTGCATATTTTAAGAAAATTGGTACATGCTATAATTCACTTCTTTTATTGCCAGACTTACGTAAACTGCAGATAGATGAAGATGCATATGATGACCTATTTGTCTCCATAGAACGAAATCGAGGACAACAAACACACCTTACTTATAGGTATTTTTTAACTGTCACGGCAAAATAACCGAACTTAAATAGAGTTTCACATGACAAAAATATATTATGACTCTCAAAAGTCTCAAGACGCCATGTCGCGTCTCTTTCGTCGTTTCGTTAAGGGACCTCGAAGTCAGGATACAATTTACAAAAGTATAAGTACGCACTTGAAGTCATATTCACATCATAAATATACTTTTGAATTTTAATGTGGCGGTTCTGCACTCCGCTTTACAAATAAATATCATATTACTAAACAGGTCCCGCTGGGATCAATGATCTACGCATAATGTATGTATGACACATAAAAGTTGTGACTCACACATATCCATTGGATGTGCAACATATCATCACAACTAATCTCCTACATACTCCTAATCGACAGCTCCGTGGCGCAGCTTGCGAAACGAGAGGCCGCAGGTTCGATTCCCGCACCGAGACAAATGTTTATGATGCACTAATAATTGTTTCGGGTCTGGGTGTATGTGAGACCGAAAAGTCTCTCGTAGTTTCTGATACCCACGACACAAGACTTGTATCTTAGTGTGGGATCAGAGCTATGTATGTGACAGTTGGGTGTATTTATTTATAAAATTTTCATTATCGACAAGAATTAATATTGGATCATCCAGCAACACTCTGGCATCATTCATCATTAGTCCACCTCACACTCCATTAACTTAGAAACAAAAGACAACTGATAAAATGATTATTAAGACAAGTATGAAGACTCAATAGTTGGTAAGTTCCGCTCTGTTAGTCTACGAGTTGGAAAGTGCGGCTATGGCAACTATAACTTAATTCCTTTTATGGAGGGTAAAGGTAAGGAGTATACTTCAATCAATAAACGTACTATTCACAGTTCAGGATATAAACTCACTCTAGCTACACGCGTTTTTCATAATAACTCTTTAAGGTTATATTTACTACATTATTTTGTACTACGACATTTTCATTACGACATTTTTTGACATTTTCAATAAATAACTACTTTAGTCGACAATAATATTAAATTCATACCATGTCCTTTGTCTACACCAGCGCCATTCTGGAAGGTTTTTGAACTGTTTACAACTGACCACTGGACACTTTTTTCGATTTTCTACTATGGGAGATGACACTGCTAACCTTTAACCTCCATAGTTCCTTTGCAGCAGATGGGTGCGTAAAGTAATCAAGATCCTGCAGAACTTTAAGGGTGGATATTTATGGTACTACTAAAGCACAGTGTTTTAGAAGCAGAATACCTAAATCGTCATCATGAGCATGATGATGCAAATGATACTGTAAATAGAGGGACGAATAATTTGAGTTAAGTTGTCAGTTGACTGGTTTCGTTATATTAGATACTATTTTGGCAAATATTTGAGGATTATATTTTTTTTAATAAATTATAATTAGGGCTGAGGATTATAAAATAAAATGTTATGCAATATGAGCAGTTAAATCACAAATTTAAACTTATGTGCGTGCTCCGCATTTATAAAGAGATTGTCACACTTTCCAGTTTATAATATGGGCTATCGCATTATAACAATATTAAGAACAGTAAATAAAAAACTTTACCTATGATTTGTTTCCTTTTTCATGTGATGAACATACATACATAATAACCTCACAACTGTATGCGCATTTCTGCACCTACATTCTGTTAGGTATGTCTCAGTCTCCTGTAATAAAGAGCCTATTGCCGTTTTTCGGGCATATTTCCAGACTCCGTGCTGCTACAGAGAATTTCCTAATGGAAAAACCCAATAACACTACCCAACCCGGGACCTCTAGATCGCACGGCTCGTACTTGTGCCTCGAGACTACATGTAAAAATATATATCAATTTATTAAGGCTTACTAATACTCCATTAATAATGACGCCAAAATAATGTTTCACCTCACTTTGTTTTAATTACCTTTCACGTTAGAGGAAGCGAGACTTTTTTGAGAAAATACTCAAAAAAAATATGTAAGACTGGTATTTTTAATGAGATGGGCTCTTCAAATAAAATAATATGGAAAATTTTCATTTCAAATGAAATAGGATATGCTAAATTAGAGTGCAATGTATTATTAGTATTTTATAAGATCAAATCATCAACAATTTAACACACACGCAACGAAAACGCTTTACGAAATATAAAGGTAACGGGTTCGATCCAAGTATCAAGTAAAACTTCTGTGTGAGTTTCGTATTACTTATTTCGTATTGTGTAAGGTATGTTTGTGTCCACAATGAATTATCACGTACTTTAACGGTGAAGAAAATCATCGTGAGGAAACCTGCACACCTAAATGTTCTTAGGAATATTTCTATATAATAGGTATTTCTTAGGTGTGTAGTCCCTAAGCCTGCACTGGGCCAGCGTGGTGGGCTAAGGCCTAAACCCTCTCAGTTGTAGAGTAGGCCCGTGCCCAGCAGTGGGACGTATTTGGGCTGATGAATTATCGGACCTAACATGTAATGAAACATGTTTAAAATATCAGTACAAAAGATAAATTAATCAATAATAATAAGTGTTTAAAGACACAATTAAGTTTTGCAAAATCCTTGATAACTTCAGAATGGTTTTAGAACAAATATTTGTGTTGACTACGGACTGATACCTACCTGGCAAAATGTGGGTACAGAAATGCAACTCTGCCAACTCTTCGAGAAATGCAGGCATGAGGTTCTGTAAATTTCTCAACAGCTTGCCAATTCAAGCAACGGTACTTACCATTATAGAGGTACCCCTCTAAAGTTCCTAGTTTAAAGTCCCGTATCTGACAGTGTTATTGAGTTTATGTTGACAAAAAATACAGCCACTGCTGTTAGCTATGTCATGATATACATACATACATACATAAACTCACGCCGGTATTCCCCGAAGGGGTAGGCAGAGGTGCAATTCTGCACCAACATTTCGCCAGGTATGTATCAGTCCCACGTAATAGGGGGCGAGCCTATTGCCGTTTTTCGGGCACATGTCAATACTCCCTGCTGCTACTGAGAATTTTATAATAGAAAAACCCAATAACACGTTGCCCGACCCGGGAATCGAACCCATGAGGTCATGGTCATAGATAGCACAGCACATACTTGTACCGCGAGACCACGAGGCAGTCATGATATACGACTCTAAATATACCTTCGTGGATAAAATCTCCTAACAACCTGTTAAATTCCTGACAATTCGCTTAAGGAAAGTTCCAGTATCGAGACCTGTTAATCGAATAAGGACTTTCGATAAATTTTTATGGTACGTCACACCTAAAGAGGTTCTTGTGTAGACAACAATGATGATGATCAAATTAATTAATAATTATTTAATAAAATCTATTATTAATTCAATCGATTTGATTAGCTAACGGAGAATTAATGGCTTAAATGAACTCTACAAAGTATAAAAGACGAAACGATTTCAAACAGGACAGTACAACACTGCTTGTAGGTAAGTGTACAACACCTTCAAATATTTTCCTAACCTACTTTAATAACAAATATAAATAGGCAAAAGGCTCGCCCCCTATTACGTGGGACTGATACATACCTGGCGAAATGTGGGTGCAGAAATTCACCTCTGCCTACCCCTTCGGGGAATACAGGCGTGAGGTTATGTATGTATGTATGTATGTACTTTAATAACACCAAAAGTAGAATATACATACATACCTCCACTTTAAGGATACAGTCTTGAATAAAATGTGATAATATTAATAATGTGTATTCATTTTTCAATACATCTTGTTTTTCAATATAAAAAAATTCTTACTGTCTAAACACAAAAATACCTACTGTTTTTAATTTTTTGTAAGAGACATCTCACACTAGGTAGAACGTTCTTTAGTATAAACTACAAACTTTTGAAAGTAGATAACAAAATTTGACTAAAGGACACGTTTCACAAAAAAATAAACCCCGGGGAAAAAAACCATTTTTAATTTAGTCGTGTCAAAGTTGTATGCAGAAGCCGGTCTATCAATACCTACATACACAACGTAATATACGTATACGTTTCACAGATTTATCATCATGCTCCGGAAGACGGTTGTTCTACTGGCGTTCGTCGCGATCGCGTGCCACGCGGCGCCGAAGTCCGACGACGATATGATCGACCGGGTATACAAGCATATACGGGTAGGAGACTACGAGGGCGCTGTCGATGATACAGTGAAACTCGAGAGCATGGGAAAAGGCGAGCTCATCAGCCAACTCGTCAGGAAACTCATCGACGAAGGACAAAAGAACATGATGACTTACGCCTATGACGTTTACGTTGAAAATCCCGATATCATCAAGGACCGTTTCCCTCTCCAATTCCGGATGATCTTGGAAGGAAGCACTGTCAAACTAATCAATAAGAGAGATAACCTCGCTTTGAAACTGAGCTACGCTGGAGACAGCGATGGGGACAAAACTGCTTACGGCGACAGCAACGATAAGACCAGCGAAAGAATCAGCTGGAAATTCATTCCTTCACCTGAAAACGAAAAGATTTACTTCAAGATCTTGAACATTCCAACTCAAATGTATCTTAAGGCTGGTGTTGCTGAAGACAGAGTTGGAGACCACGAGGTGTACGGCTCCAGTGTGGCTGACGGTACCCGTCATCAATGGTACCTCGTTCCCGTGTACTACGAGGGAGATCTTCTCTTCTACATCTACAACCGCGCGTACAACCAGGCCCTTAAGCTCGGCAGAGACCTGGACAGAGATAACGATCGTCAAGTGTACACCAACTATGCAGACGTGATCGGAAAGCCTGAACTCTTCGGATTTTACATCAAGCCTTTGTAAATAATCGGTAAAACGATGAAGTTTTGAATAAATCCTATGAGTATATGCATATTGGATGGTTTTATTGGGGTTTATGTAAAGCGTTCTTTATTTCCTAGCTAGAACAATGGGGGTTCCGTCATGCCCTTTCCAGCACAAGTGTGCCGAATATTTTTTCAGCAAAGTTCTCGTAACACTAGTATTTAATAGCTTTCAAAACAGAAATTTTCTTACAAATTATTATTATCCTGTGCGCAGCTGGTCTTGGGTAAAATCGATAATTGGATACTAAATATATTGATTCTAATTTAGGATATAGAGGTGTAATAATTTACCAGAAAAAAATATAGTAATGAAACAAATGTTTTAGTGTAAGAAAAAAAAATATCTCTTACCGCAATAAAGAATCTTCTTTATTAATAGTAAATTAATTAAAGGCAGAAAATGTCTAATGGATATTGTGAGAATTGAAGAAAATGCGGGACCATTGCATTTTTCCGGGATAAGGAGTATACTATGTCCTTATCAAGGTCCATCTATCTTCATATAAAAATTCATTCAAATCGGTCCAATGGTTTAGGCGTGAAAGCGTCATACACAGACAGAAAAACTTACTTTTGTATTTATAATATTAGTATGGACTATGCATGTCAAATAAAATTTTGTCACAACAAAAAATAAAATAAAAATGTTTTAGATGGGAGGCCACGCCTTCACGCTTCACGCCGCAACTATTTTAAATACTTCTATGACATCATCATTCACTTGCCCTGTTCCCAATTTTATTTGGGGTCGGCGCAGTATGTTTTATCCTTCCAAACATCCTTATCAGCCGTCATGTCTTCAGTCACCCCTTTTTCTTTCATATCTTCTCTCACTTCTATGACCAATTAAAATTATTAAAAAGGCATTGTATTACTCTACAATATCAGCCGCCGCATGATCATGGCGATTCTCGACAATGTATATTCCTTCCCTACTGCAAGGAAAGATGCTCATATTATCCCTATCGCCAAGAAAAATAATGCTTCCACCTTTTCTGATTTCCAGTCTATATCCCAGTGGTGCTACTTCCATAGAAGCCCAAAAGCCCAGTTTGCTTTATAAAATTCTAAATAATCTTTTAACTTTAAATCTTTATTTAACAATTTGACATATAAATCAGAATATCCTGACCCGATAATAAACAATTATAAACTAGACATTAAACAATTAACGTGCAACGCTTTTGGGCTTCTATGGAAGTACCGCCACTGCTATATCCATTATCCATACTACCCTTTCTTTCCTAAGTCCTTGAGCGTCTTGTCCATGCACAACCGAGCGATTACCTATCTAAAAACAACTGCTGAATTCTTTGCATTCCGGTTTTCGCTAAGGGCACAGTACCACTGCTACCCTGATACATGTTACGGATGATATTAGGTCTGGCATGGAGGAAGGTAAGCTGACTGTCTTGGCTTTACTAGACTTTAGCAATGCCTTTAACACCGTTGACTTGGATATCCTAATTAGAATTTTGAGGTCTCTTAACATATCTCCAACAGCAATTGAATGGTTTCATAGTTATCTGTTCGGTCGCCGGCAAAGAATTTGCGTTGAAGATAGACTTTCTTCTTGGAATAACACTTCTGCTGGCGTACCCTAGGGCGGCGTGCTGTGTCTTCTACTTTTCGCAATATTTATTAACTCAATTAGCCTTCATCTTCGTTCATCCTACCACCTTTATGCTGATGATCTCCAGATATGTATATGCACAGGCCACCATTAAAAGAATTAACGAGGCAGTTTCTACGGTTAAATCATCGTGAGGAAACCTGCACACCTAAATGTTCTTAGGAATTTCTTAGGTGTGTAGTCCCTAAGCCTGCACTAGGCCAGACTAGGACTACGGACTGATACCTACCTGGCAAAATGTGGGTACAGAAATGCAACTCTGCCTAACTCTTCGAGAAATGCAGGCGTGAGGTTCTGTAAATTTTTCAACAGCTTGCCAATTCAAGCAACGGTACTTACCATTATAGCGGTACCCCTCTAAAGTTTCTAGTTTAAAGTCCCGTATCCGACAGTGTTATTAAGTTTATGTTGACAAAAAATACAGCCACTGCTGTTAGCTATGTCATGATATACATACATACATACATAAAGTCACGCCTGTATTCCCCGAAGGGGTAGGCAGAGGTGCAATTCTGCACCAACATTTCGCCAGGTATGTATCAGTCCCACGTAATAGGGGGCGAGCCTATTGCCGTTTTTCGGGCACATGTCAATACTTCCTGCTGCTACTGAGAATTTTATAATAGAAAAACCCAATAACACGTTGCCCGACCCGGGAATCGAACCCATGACCTCTAGATCGCACAGCACATACTTGTACCGCGAGACCACGAGGCAGTCATGATATACGACTCTAAATATACCTTCGTGGATAAAATCTCCTAACAACCTGTTAAATTCCTGACAAATTCGCTCAAGGAAAATTCCAGTATCGAGACCTGTTAATCGAATTAGGACTTTTCCATCAATTTTTATGGTACTTCACACCTAAAGAGTTTCTTGTGTAGACAACAATGATGATGATCAAATTAATTAATAATTATTTAATAAAATCTATTATTAATTCAATCGATTTGATTAGCTAACGGAGAATTAATGGCTTTAAATGAACTCTACAAAGTATAAAAGACGAAACGATTTCAAACAGGACAGTACAACACTGCTTGTAGGTAAGTGTACAACACCTTCAAATATTTTCCTAACCTACTTTAATAACACCAAAAGCAGAATATACATACATACCTCCACTTTAAGGATACAGTCTTGAATAAAATGTGATAATATTAATAATGTGTATTCATTTTTCAATACATCTTGTTTTTCAATATAAAAAAATTCTTACTGTCTAAACACAAAAATACCTACTGTTTTTAATTTTTTGTAAGAGACATCTCACACTAGGTAGAACGTTCTTTAGTATAAACTACAAACTTTTGAAAGTAGATAACAAAATTTGACTAAAGGACACGTTTCACAAAAAAATAAACCCCGGGGAAAAAAAACCATTTTTAATTTAGTCGTGTCAAAGTTGTATGCAGAAGCCGGTCTATCAATACCTACATACACAACGTAATATACGTATACGTTTCACAGATTTATCATCATGCTCCGGAAGACGGTTGTTCTACTGGCGTTCGTCGCGATCGCGTGCCACGCGGCGCCGAAGTCCGACGACGATATGATCGACCGGGTATACAAGCATATACGGGTAGGAGACTACGAGGGCGCTGTCGATGATACAGTGAAACTCGAGAGCATGGGAAAAGGCGAGCTCATCAGCCAACTTGTCAGGAAACTCATCGACGAAGGACAAAAGAACATGATGACTTACGCCTACGACGTTTACGTTGAAAATCCCGATATCATCAAGGACCGTTTCCCTCTCCAATTCCGGATGATCTTGGAAGGAAGCACTGTCAAACTGATCAATAAGAGAGACAACCTCGCTTTGAAACTGAGCTACGCTGGAGACAGCGATGGGGACAAAACTGCTTACGGCGACAGCAACGATAAGACCAGCGAAAGAATCAGCTGGAAATTCATTCCTTCACCTGAAAACGAAAAGATTTACTTCAAGATCTTGAACATTCCAACTCAAATGTATCTTAAGGCTGGTGTTGCTGAAGACAGAGTTGGAGACCACGAGGTGTACGGCTCCAGTGTGGCTGACGGTACCCGTCATCAATGGTACCTCGTTCCCGTGTACTACGAGGGAGATCTTCTCTTCTACATCTACAACCGCGCGTACAGCCAGGCCCTAAAGCTCGGCAGAGACCTGGACAGAGATAACGATCGTCAAGTGTACACCAACTATGCAGACGTGATCGGAAAGCCTGAACTCTTCGGATTTTACATCAAGCCTTTGTAAATAATCGGTAAAACGATGAAGTTTTGAATAAATCCTATGAGTATATGCATATTGGATGGTTTTATTTCGGTTTATGTAAAGTGTTCCTTATTTCCTAGCTAGAACACCGTGGCCTCAGTCATGCCCTTTCCAGCACAAGTGTGCCGAATATTTTTTCAGCAAAGTTTTCGTAACACTAGTATTTAATAGCTTTCAAAAACAGAAATTTTCTTACAAATTATTATTATCCTGTGCGCAGCTGGTCTTGGGTAAAATCGATAATTGGATCCTAAATGCCATTAAAAACAAAACTTGTAAAAAAAACAAGTTTCACAACTCAATTCTTCTACCGTAAAAAAGTTGTGAGATCTATGTGATACCAAGTCGATGAATTTATTCAGTCCCCATTTAAGGGACCTTCTGTCTTAAGTTATTATGATCTTAGCTTACCAGACAACATCTTATAGTGACCATATCAATATTAAAAATATTTTATGCTTTAAATAAAATAGTTTGAATGGGCAATCGCGCTAAAAGTGAGATACATCGTGTTTACATGCGATTGCCAAGTCACACACGCACACACAGTTGGCCGTACACGTCAAACGTCAGTTAAAGTTAATCCTTAGATAAAATTGTTATGTATCTGTCACTATAAATAGGTTCTGTCAATGTACCTAACCAACAATTACAACATCAAGCTTAACAGAGGTATAACTTGAATTAATTTACGGCACAACTGGCGCACTCAAAGTTTTTTGTTTTAATTAATAAATTACTTGACCCTATATGAAGGTTTCCTCACGATGTTTCCTTCGCCGTTAAAGTACGTGATAATTCATTGCGAATACACACATAACTTTGAAAAGTCAATTTGAAAAATTTTGAAGCTTCTATGTCGGCTAGAAGTGCCTTAGAGTTTTGATGATCGGTCAGTGAGTCAGTGAGTGACAAAATTACGAAGTTTGACTAGTTATATTTCTTAAACCAATGGTTCAAATGAAATAAAATTTGAAATATACAGTGTTTATACAATGCTTGCTTGGTGACTGAAAATTCAAGTTTCTAGGTTCATCCACAAAGAAGTTATAGGGGGTCGAAAATGGCTTGAATTGCTTCGAGAAAAGTATAGTACGGCCATGTCAATTTTGCTCGACTTGGCGGGGGCACTCTCGTGCCCCCAGATATATTGATTCTAATTTAGGATATAGAAGTGTTGTACATTTACCAAAAAAATATATAGTTTATCAAACAGATGTTTCAGTAGGTAAAAAAACTTATCTCTTACCACAATAAAGAGTCTTCTTTATTAATAGTAAATTAATAAAGAAGAAGTAAAACAGGCAAAAAATATGGAATAGAAATTGCAAGATATTATTTGCGAGAGTTGAAGAAAATGCGGGATCATTGCATTTTTCCGGGATTGAGAGTACGCTTTGTCCGTTCCCAAGGTCTATCTATCTTCATACAAAAAGTCATTCAAATCGGTTCAGTAGTTTAAAAAGGAGGAGGTTATCAATTCGACTTTATTTTTTATATGTTTGTTACCTCAGAACTTTCGACTTGGTGAGCCGATTTTGATGATTCTTATTTTATTTGAAAGCTGGTGCTTCCAGTTTAGTCCCATTTTAATTCGTTCCATTTGTGACAATGGCATCCATAGAAAAACCATATAGGTCTTAAATTTGCAATACCTAATGTGCGCGACAAATTGACGAATAACTCAATATCATACCAACCGATTTTGATGATTCATTTTTTATTGGAAAGGATGTGCTTCTAGGTTAATTTGATGAGAGTTTGGTTAGGTTCTGATTATAATGCGATCCAGGACAAAGTAAGGGAACTCTTCAATTCTTCGGAGCAAACTAACGACACTCGGCCGAATCTTTATAGGCTATCCGGATATTTGAGTCACCTACCGTAACGTCTTTATGGTCAAGTAATTGTCGTAGTCGAATATGGTGATTAATGGAACTCCTTAACGGGTTACAGTAAGTAAGCTTAATCGGTGGCAGAATTTCTAACTGTCTGGAATCAAATTGCAATGCGCTTACGTTCGTTGCTGCATTGCAACGTGACGCAAGCGATCTAATTGAATTACTTAATGTGTATTGCCAAGTGGGTGGTAGAAAAATTTGCGTATTGTTGATGAACTTTATTACCATATAAAAGACTGGTGGTAGCGGAGTGGCAAAGTGAATGATTTGCAACGCATGAGGTTGCGGGTGCGATCTCGGATGTGGCTTCACTAAAAATAAAAAAATAAACAAAACAAAAACCGCCTTCAAACAGGACTATTCCATAACAATATGCACTAAAAAGTAAAAAAAAAATGCGTTTTCTTCTATAACTTAATAATCAACTTACTTTTTCTACTCATCAATATGTGGTTACCACGCAAGAATGTAGATAGGTACCTATCCACTTCAAATATAACTCAACATATACCTATGAATAACAAACAATGATCAAATATTTTTTAGAGTTCTCCTGAGTAAAATGAAATGAAAAATATTAGACTACTTTAAAGTTATACTTTAAGAAATATTTTTTTACAAAATATCTTTTACACGACCGACAAGCCTGGCCTCGTCAAGATGCGCGCGCGACACAAGCACCTATAACTATGTATGTAGTTACAAAACTACCTTGGCTGACACCGACTCCTAAAATTAACAATAATTGTAACATTATATTATCGTAATAAATATACGACTGCCTCGTGGTCTCGCGGTACAAGTATGTGCCGTGGGATCTAGAGGTCCTGGGTTCGATTCCCGGGTCGGGCAAAGTGTTATTGGGTTTTTCCATCAGGAAATTCTCAGTAAAAGCACGGAGTCTGGAAATGTGCCCGAAAAACGGCAATAGGCTCGCCCCCTATTACGTGGGACTGATACATACCTGGCGAAATGTGGGTGCAGAAATGCACCTCTGCCTGCCCCTTCGGTGAATACAGGCGTGAGTTTATGTATGTATGTATGTAATAAATTGATTGACAAAAAAGTAGTCCAATATTTTTCACTAGATTTGAAGTGTGATACATACATACATAGATCGTACCCACCGGCGGTACTTCCATAGAAGCCTGAAAGCGTTACACGTTAATTGTGTAATGTCTAGCTGTTGATTGTTTGTAATGGTGTTGTTGTAGTCAGGATATTCTCATTTATATGGCAAATTGCTTTTGATAAATTAAAATTATTTGATTAATTAAAACTTAAATATTATTATTCCTCTTCCGCCACTGATCGTACCTACATATTGATGAGTAGAAAAAGTAAGTTTTTTATTAAGTAGGGTGGGTGCACCAGTGCCACACCAGGAACCAGTAGTACACCATTTCTAACTTCACATCAAAATAATAACCTTCTGTCGAATTTCCCGCTACGTTTTTTACGATTGGTAGCACTGCCGTACTTATATCAATAATTTAATCATAAATAAAAGCTCTAAACATGTCCTTTAAATTAGTAAAACACACATAATTCGAAACGAAAATCGTTTACTTCGTTCCGGGCGGCCATATTAGTAAGCGACACATCGACGGTAAGTTTTTTCAAACTTTTTAATCTTTTGTTTTCATCAATCGTTTTAACTTATTTTCCAATTAACTACGTAATATGATGAGTAAAGCAATAATATTAAGTCTTATTTCATCAAAAAATGCTAATTTAACTCAATAGTTGTCATTGGTAAACTAATGGAACACGAATTCAATGATTTTCCAGTAATAGTCCATTTGGTCTACAACTGGTGATTTAGCTTTTTAGTAATTTGTTTATTTTTTCTTTTAAATTTATATTTACTTAATATAGTGCAATCAATTAATATTAAAAACTCTTTAAATATCCACAATGTTCCTGTTGTAGACCAGTGGTTTATTACTGGTAATATCTATACAACGATTTTGTACCAGTAATTGACCACCTACATTTTTTTTACAGACACAATACACCGCCGAGTAATTTTTTTTAAAATTATAAGTAGGAAGATGTATTTACAGCCATAGACGAAATAAGCAAAAGGCGCCAAAATTAGGGAAACGCGCCAAAAATATAATATCCCCATACTACCTTCATAAATAAAATAAATTTGAAGTATCCTGTTCAACGAATAATGGGACCTCCCACTAAATATAGTTATATAGTTGGTCAATAGACCAAGCAAGAATTCTTGTTTAATACTTGGATAATAGCGATGGCAAAAAAGGATTTCCAGTCAATAAAGAAATGGTAGTTGACACGGTAAAGAAAATTATAACTGAAGAGAATCGACCAAATCCCTTTAAAGAGAATACCCCAGGCACAAAATGGTTTTCCGATTTTTTAAAACGACATTCAGATATAGCTGCATGTCATGCGGAATTTTGAAACATTTCTAGAAGTCTGGTAACAGAAACTGCTTTGAGAAAGTGATATGAATCTCTTATAATTATCTAGTTGTCAAATAAGTTAAACAACATATTAGCTTTGTAGCATTTAAGTACTACTTGAAACTTCGAGACTCATGAAAATTGTGATGATTACTAAGTACAAAACTTGTTAGTATTAAAAATAAAAATTATCTTCATTAAAAGCATTTATTTTATTTACTGGTTCACTATTGGCACAATGTCTGGTCTATTGCTGGTACAATCTGGTCAACCTTAGGCACATTGCGACTTTCCACATTATTTTTTAAATAAAAAGAAACCTAACAGCTATTAAGAAAATCGGAATAAGCTACATGATTCTATGGTAGACAAGGAGTATGTTATTCTTATTTTGCAATGATTGTTATAATAATTGAGTCACAACATCAAAATTACTTTCAAAATGTCGCTTAATCGGTTTGTTACTGGTACACCCACCCTAATAGAAGAATACGCAATTATTATTTTTTACTTTTTAGTGCATATTAATTTATGTTGGAATATTTTTTTTGAAAGCAGCTTTTTTTTTGTTTTGTAGACAACAATGATGATAGTCAAAGTAATTAATATTTAATAAAATCTATTAATAACAATTCAATCGATTTGATTACCTAACGGGAAATTAATGGCTTAAATGAACTCTACGAAGTATAAAAGACGAAACGATTTCAAACAGGACGGTACAACACTGCTTGTAGGTAAGCGTACAACACCTTCAAACATTTTCCTAATATATAATATCAATAATATATATTTATTTGTTCAATATATCTTGTTGTTCACAAAACGCTGTTTTTAAATTTCTGTATGAGACATCTCACACTGGGCAGACCATGTGTAATGAGATGTTTCTTAGAAAGTTCTTTAGTATATACTTTTTTAAAGTATGATCCAATGCATGTAAAGTGAATTGTAAATTCAAAATTTATTTATTTTGTCATATTACCTACGTCGTACTTCTGACTTAAAAAATAATCGGGTAGGGTATTTTTATAAACTGTACGGCGACTACCGTTAATATGGTTTCATTCTGATATCAATCTGATTTTGAGCCGTAAGAACGAAAATTTTTATTCTCGCCAATAAATAATGTATTAAAACTTATTTATAAGATAATAAAAAAAAGCTTTTCCCTGGAAAATAAATTCCTGTGGTATACATAAACAATTTACAATATAACATTTCCTCTTTTAATGTAGTCATGTCAAAGTTGTATGCAGAAGCCGGTCTGTCAAATACCTACTTACAAAACGTAATATACGTATATTTCACAGAATCATCATCATGCTCCGGAAGACGGTTGTTCTACTGGCGTTCGTCGCGTTCGCGTGCCACGCGGCGCCGATGACCGAAGACGATCTAATCGACCGGGTATACAAGAATATACTGGTAGGAGACTACGATAGCGCTGTCGCCGACTCAGTGAAACTCGAGAGCATGGGGAAAGGCGAGCTCATCAGCCAACTCGTCAAACAACTCATCAACGAAGGACAACGGAACATCATGACCTACGCCTACGGCGTTTACCTTGAAAACCCTGACATCATCAAAGACCGTTTCCCTCTCCAATTCCGGATGGTCATAGAAGGCAGCACTGTCAAACTGATCAATAAGAGAGACAACCTTGCCTTGAAACTGAGCCACGCTGTAGACAGCGATGGGGACAGAACTGCATACGGCGACGGCAACGATAAGACCAGCGACAACATCAGCTGGAAATTCATTCCTGCACTTTCAAACCAAAGGATTTACTTCAAGATCATGAACATTCCAAATGAAATGTATCTTAAGGCTGGTTATGCTCAGGACAGCGATGGAGATCACTCGGTGTATGGCTCCAGTGCGGCTAACAGTGCCAATCATGAATGGTACCTCCTTCCCGTGTATTACGAGGGAGATCTACTCTTCTACATCTACAGCAAGGCGTACAACCAGGCCTTGAAGCTCGGCAGAGCCGTGGACAGCGATAACGATCGTCAAGTGTACACCAACAACGGAGAAGTGATCGGTAACCCCGCACTCTACGGATTTTACATTAAGCCGTTTTAAATAAGCGGAATAAGGACGTCGAGTTTTTGAATAAATTGTACGAGTATATGCATATTTGTTTATTTTATTTCAGTTTATGTAAAGTGTTCTTTATTTCCAATCTAGAAGATCGGGGGCACAGTCATGTTCTTTCCCACTTTCCCGTAACGCTAGGATATCAATAGCTTTTTATTGGTCGAAAACAGGGATTTTCTTATAGGGTTTTGCATAAATTCGAGTCTCAGATAATAGATCGTACGATTTTAATTTAGGACATAGAAATTTAACAGATTTAACAGAAAAAAACATGTAGCCGTCAAACAGATATAGATAATAAAAATGTATCTCGTATCTACAATAAAGAATTTATCAACTGTAAATTAATTGAAGTCAAAAAAATATGTAATAAAAATTTTAAGATATTACGTGTGAGAAGTTTTTTATCCGTAAATATTACACTTACTTTTTTACTATTTAATTATTATCACCAAAACAAGCTTTAATTTTTTTCTTAAACAAATCACTAATATAAAAGTGAAGAAAAACTTCACGACACATAAGAATTCTCAGAAGCAATTTATTTAATAAGTTCTTACCCTTCATTGGCCAGCCATTCATTCATTGGCCTCTTAAAGGGCCAACCTATTTCAATAGTAGAAGAGGTCAGTCATATTCAGAACATGAGAACATGACAAATACCATGCAACGACCCGGAAAACGTTTCGGGCATACTTCCAAACTCCGCACTCATCATCAGCCCATATACGTCCCACTGCTGGGCACGGGCCTCCTCTACCATTGAGAGGGTTTAGGCCTTAGTCTGTGCCTACATATTAGATACCTTTTATAGACAATTGACCATTTAAAAAAAAATTAAAAAAAAATGTTTTTTTAACTTTTATATTTAATGTTAATCGATATACAGTTGTAAATTTTACATTCTAATTTTTGAATATTTTTTTTTAAATGGAAGGGAAGTGATGTGCCTACATATTAGATACCTTTTATAGACAATTGCCCACTAAGCAATCACACCACTTTGGGTGATGCAATAATATCAATATTAGATTCATCATTAATAATATTTGTAATAAGCGGCAGTCGCTCTCTGAACGTTGTACTGTGCGTACCTAATCTGCTTTCAAATATAATACGTTTATACAAGTGTTCTTCGTCATTTGTGTTCTACCTCACACGCACCATCATAACACACCAACACCATCAGGCAAAAGTCCACCACGCTGGCCTAGTGCGGGTTGGCGGACTACACACCTAAGAAATTCCTAAGAACTTTTTAGGTGTGCAGGTTTCATCACGATGTTTTCCTTCACCGTTAAAGTACGTGATAATTCATTGTGAATACACACATAACTTCGAAAAGTCAGAGGTGTGTGCCTGGGGTTTGAACCCGCGACCGTCGAAATTCTCGACCGCGTGCCTAAACCTCAAGGCCAACACGACTTACCGTGCCGAGAATTTCCAAATATTAAAATCTTATATCTAACACACAGAATCCAGTAACTCATATACACATTCCTCTGTATAGAAGTTTAATAGTAGTAGTTATTTTATCATCACAGTTTTTATTACACATTCATTACGCAATCAACCCGCACTAGGCCAGCGTGGTGGACTAAGGCCTAAACCCTCTCAGTTGTAGAGGAGGCCCGTGCCCAGCAGTGGGACGTATATGGGCTGATGATGATGATGATGATTACGCAATCACACGTACTCGTATATCGTTGAATCGATGTAATAAATTCTGCTATAGACATAGAAGGGATACTGGAAACTTCTGGAAATTGGCTAATTAACAACACCATAAGAAAATTCAATTACATCTTGACTAGATTATTGGTACATGAACAAAATCATTCCCTAGAATTGGCAACATATAACCCAACCCTAATGTAACATAGTAATAAATTGTTTTTAGTCTGTTACAGTAAACCTAAAGATAACCTCTAGACAAGTGTTAGTATATAAGTAGACATTATAATTGATAAATGCAACACTGCAATCGAGAACGATCGGTAAGTGAAACATTTATGATCAAAATATTGAGATCATTTCGGGCCCACACTCATTCAATTTCAAAGTATCATAATGTTAGAATATAGAATAATTTTCCATATTTATGATATATAACATGTTTAAAAAATCATTTATTGGTTGATAATTTTCATATCCATATTTAGCTTCGAGATTCAATTTCAAAATCAATAAATTTAATAAATCATTTATTTCGGTTTACCCGATTTGTAGTTCCAGGATACTTAATACATCTACAAAATCTAAATCTACTATCAACTATGTTCTCATTTGTTTTCAGGATCAAAATGCTTCGGAAAGCAATTATATTGGCGCTTGCTGCGCTTGCCTGCCAAGCCGCCCCTCCTTCAAATGACGCTGTTAAGCAGATTTACGACAACGTCGTGGTCGGCGACTACGACCATGCCATCGCTATGACCAAAGACCTCAACAGCAAAGGCCAAGGAGACCTCATCACACAGGTCGTCAACAAACTGATCCAAAACAGCCAACGCAACACCATGGAATACGCGCACAGGCTGCACGATCGTGATGCAAAAGATATCGTTAAGAAGAACTTCCCCATTCAGTTCAGAATGCTGTTGGGCGCTAACTCCGTGAAGCTGATCAACAAGAGAGACAACCTCGCCATGAAATTGGGTGCCGCAGTGGACAGTGATGGAGACAGGATCGCATACGGCGACAGCAACGACAAGACCAGCGAGAGAGTGAGCTGGAAGTTCATCCCGTACACGGAAGACAATAGGCTCTACTTCAAGATCATGAACATTCAACGCAACCAGTTCTTGAAGCTTGTCGTTGACGCAGACGAAGACGGA
The DNA here is from genome assembly GCA_907164795.1 of Hemaris fuciformis. Taxonomy (NCBI): domain Eukaryota; kingdom Metazoa; phylum Arthropoda; class Insecta; order Lepidoptera; family Sphingidae; genus Hemaris; species Hemaris fuciformis. The sequence goes on along the minus strand of OU015455.1, from coordinate 3,283,533 downwards.
GAACACAAAGCCTACGCTTCAAGCGGCGCTGAGTCCTTCAGACATCTGTGGTACCTTCACCCAGTGTCTAAAGACGGAGAACTACTGTTCTACATCTTCAACCGCGAGTACAACCAGGCGCTAAAGTTGGGCAGAGCTGTGGACGACATGGGAGACCGCCAAGTTTGGGGTCACAATGGCAATGTCATCGGCAACCCAGACCTCTTCGGATGGAACATTTCGCCCTTCTAAGCTACTGCAAATGTAATATGTAAATTATGAATAGATGTTTTTATATTTTCATTGAGTTTTAATGTTTTTTTTTGAAAAATACCGAAAATATGTTTGATAGCAATTCAACACAAATTTATAGTATTTCTGCACACACATTTCATCATCAGCCCTTATACGTCCCACTACTGTGCACGGGTCTCCTCTACAACTGAGAGGGTTTAGGCCTTAGTCCACCACGCTGGCCTAGTGCGGGTGGTGGACTCACATTTCACCAGCGTTATTTTGCTTATAACGTAGTAGAGGGCGAACGTATAGCCATTTTTCGAGCACGATTCCAGACTCCGAGCTGTTACTAATATTTGTTTATGAGAAAACCCCATATAACTTACCCTCCGCCTACAACGAACATACCGCGAGGTCAACGAGACAATCACACGAAAAGACAATTTCATACTATTTACTAAAACTATAAAGCATCGTAATGGCCTCGAGGTTTAGGCACGCGGTCGAGAATCTCGACGGTCGCGGGCTCAAACCCCAGGCAAACACCTCTGACTTTTCGAAATTATGTGTGTATTCACAAAGAATTATTACGTACTTTAACGGTGAAGGAAAACATCGTGATAAATTAAAATAAAATTTCTTAGGTGTGTAGTCCGCCAACCCGCACTAGGCCAGCGTGGTTGACTATGGCCTAAACCCTCGCAGTTGTAGAGGAGGCCCGTGCCCAGCAGTGGGACGTATAATATGGGCTGATGATGAATAAAGCATTAATTCTCTTGCGTAATCTTTAAGGCGCATCTTTTAAAGTTGGGCACTACATTACGCTAGAAAATACTATATTTAATAAAAACATTACCAACCTCAATCTAAAATTAAAGACTGCCTTAGTGTCATGATATTTTAAATACTTCCTTAAAATCAATCTTTAGATATCAGCCCACATACATAAGTAAAATAAACCTAAATCTGAAAAGCCTTGGGTTTGAACCGCCGACCGCTGAAATTTTGTCTCGAGCGCGAATGTGTGCGAAGCAAAATCTCGATGCCAACTCGACTCGAATGGTAATACTAACGTGTAGCAAAATAGCTTTTTTTTTGTCTACCTTTTTCCTGCCACATAATTCCTGAACGCCGGGACGATTTTGATTAGCCTTACACTGGCAGACAACTTATGTAAAGAGTACTTACTATTATTCATCATCATTATCATCAGCCTAAAGACATCCACTGCTAGACATAGGCCTCCCCTAAAGACCTCCAGATTGGGAAGCCGCTGGATGGAGTCCGCTTCCGAAAGAACACTCTACGAGTATAATTAGAAGAGCGTAAGGCCGCGCGCACTTTGGACACGAATTCGTGTCGTACGGTATATGAGCGGTGTCAGGTTAATTAATTTTTCTACGTCCATTTCTTATGTCAAAACGTACGAATGATTTGTAAAATCCCAACGAGTTCGGATTGTTTTCGGACGTCTGAACTACACGTACGTATACGCACGACTTACTCGCACCCAGTCTGCGCGCTCCCATAGTACTTGGAATGTCGGGATCGTTTGTACGTATTCGTACGTGTGCGCACGAGTAAAATTCGTACGAAAACGTGTCCAAAGTGCGCGCGGCCTAATTATATAAAGATTAACATTAGGGGTTACTGAGACTAAAATCCACAATGAGGTGAGTAAAACTAGTGAATGATAAAAACGCTTACATCATAACTTTCCACGTACTCTTCAGTTTTCTGTGCAGCATTTTGTAGTTCTCATTTATTTTGAACTGTTCATTTTTCGACACATTGAACAATATAGTATCCACTGCCTTCATTTTATTTCACTAAAAACAAATTACACATAAAAACGCAATTGCACACAAGCTTTTTCTAACGTCTATTTTGTTTTGATGCTTGTTGCTAGGCAACGCATGTTTGAGTCGTGTTTCTCGTATATATTACTATACTAATTGTTATAAAAATGTTAAAAATAAAATTATCAATAAACACAGGATATACTTCAAGGTATGTAACACAAAAGTATTTGATATTATGTTCAAAATTTTTGTGCCAACATTTTAAAAATTCTTTTGTATGGAAGGCAAAGGTTTGTAGCCCATACAGCCCCTTAATATCGTATTTATATAATTACACCAAAGTAGCAAAACTGCATCCGACGGCGACTTGCAATAAACAACTATGATCATCTCCAGCCAGACAACTGAATTATGTTGTCCTGATACGAGCCGGATAAAATTTGATCCCGTAATTTATTTATTTCCATAAATACAATGAATTGTTACACAGTAAATGATTTGGTAAATAAGAGTTGTATAATCTTATTTATCTTCTTTCCGTTCTGGGTGCTGGTTTGTGGAGCCACAGCTTCGTGGTCACTGCCAGTCCTGCTCAAACCAAATTCGCAAATTAATTTGTTTGCAGAATCAGGATTCATGTATCTGTATATTAAACCATCATTATGCCTTAAGATATTATAATAATGAAAACACAATGGATAGAACACGTAATACTTGTTATATAACACTGGTCAACAAAAAAAAATATTTTTTATTGCCGCGGTTTGAAACTTGTATTTTTCCATACCTTAACATGAGATTAGTTTAAATACATTCATAAAAAAATTGAAACACCCTCTTTCTAAGAAAAAAGAGATTATTTGAAATTTATTTGTAGGCTGAGGTGGTGGGCTGTCTTCAGTATAAGGAATCGGTTTAGTTACAGATTCCACATGAGGATATGTAATTTTACTTATTGTTTTATAATAATATCCCTTCAGTTTCCTTAAACAAAAATAACAATAATTCTCATGATCTTATGTTCCCTCAAATTACAGGTTTAGAAAAAGGCATTAATCGGTGGGTACCATTAAACCACCCTCTCAAATAACATACATTTATTAAATAAAATTAAAACTTGGTGTCCAAGGTTGATTAATATTCTCGGAAATCTTGAAACCAAAATACAAATTGTAAAAGTTATATAGTAACGGCGTAGGACGTTCTCGATTGGAACTTGAATTAAACTCCCCACAAACAAAATAGAAGAGATCCGATGAATTGAAACACTTTCGATTCATAATGCAAACTATAAACATAATTATATGTATTTACTATTTAGTACACTTCTTCAAAACCGAAACGTATTCAAATTGACAAAAGCACTTCACAATTTAAACAACAACACTGGAATAAACACTAGAAACTGCACGTCGTCTTAGCAATACTCGTATTACGTAATGGTACGTGTTAAAGTAATATAAAAAAATTAAACATCAATGAACGAACAATAACGAGTTGAAAATATACAGGTTTAAGGATATATCGTGTACTACCAACAACAATATTGTCTTTGTAAGTAAGATCAGCTGTTGCAATACTCTTTTTCGATATACCCTCACAAAATTAAGCCAAATATATCGTACATATTTATAATATATAATTGTACATATTTATATGTTATATATTTCGATGTAATAGATATTTTTTATTATTTTTCCGTTAATATTTATACATAAAAGATACCGAAAAAGTACAATTGGATTAACGGCAAAAAGTCATGTTGACCAGTGTAATAGAGGATTGTTTAATGCGTTTGCTAAATCAATCCATTTTATTTAAAACAAAAAAGATTTTTAACATTGATATGGTCACTTTAAGATGTTGTTAGGTAAGCTAATTATGTAATAACTTAAGATAGAAGGTCCCTTAAGTAGGGACTGAATAAATTAACCGACTTGGTATCACATGGATGATGCGAGACTTATTTTTTACTAAAAGTTTTGTTTTTAATGGCATCTCATTTCTTTTTGTATTATATGGTCCTAGTTTTATATTTATATGGGATTATTAAGCTATTTATGCAGTTGGTGTATCTAGAAAACTGGACTGAAATTGCGAAATATTTTAGTTTTTTCCTGATTAATAATAAACACTAATTGTATTCTAAATTTGAAGCTTCTTTGTCCGCTAGAAGTGCCTTAGAGTTTTGATGATCGGTCAGGTCGGTCAGTGAATGACAAAATTGCGAAATTTGACTAGTTATAACTCAAAAACTACTGGTTCAAATTGAATGAAATTTTAAATATACTGTGTTTACACAATGCCTGCTTAGTAACTGAAAATTCAGGCTTCTGGTTTTATCGACATCGAAGTTATAGGGGATCGAGAATGGCTTGGATTGCTTTGAGAAAAGGATAGTACGGCCTAGCGGCCTTTTTGCTCGACTTGGCTTTTTCCGTGAGGTGATAATAGCAAAATAATTTGGTGCATATATGTACATACAATAAAAAAGAATAAAATAAATAAGTTATACAATAGTTATATACTGCATAAATACAAGTATTATTAGGTAGGGCGGTATGATTAGGTCAAATAACATAATATGTTCATCAATTACCATCATTCTTCGCACTAGGTAAAAAAAATCTGTGTACCTACCATTTTTATTTATACATCTTCTAGATTGACGGAAAAATGGCGTTACTAACTAATCTAAGCCTAAAGTTCGTGTTATCAAGTAATGACATTTAACCTTCTAACAAAAAAAATAATGATATGGCAATTCACAGGGTATATAACATGAGAACACGACTCATTGGAGCATTACAAAACTGCGATCGGCAACTTAACGGTAAGTTACTACACTTATACTTCACCATCATCATCATCATCATCATCATCATCAGCCCATATACGTCCCTCTGCTAAGCACGGGCCTCCTCTACAACTGAGAGGGTTTAGGCCTAAGTCCACCGCGCTAGACTAGTGCGGGTTGGCGGACCTACACTCCTAAGAAATTCCTAAGAACTTTTAGGTATAACACTTCAGATTCTTCTTTTTATGATAACTCTTTTTCTGTACAGGCTGTAAGACTTTGGAATGTATTGCCTATTTATATAAAGCGTGTGACTCCTTACATATTTTTCAAAATATTTTAAGGAAACATTACTATCTCTTACATAATGTAGTATATTGCTGCTTATATCTTATTATTATTTATTGTAGTTTTTACTATAATTTTCAAATACTTGTATGTGTAGAACTATTATAACTTATTTATATTTATTTTATTGTACTTATGTATGTATTGTATGTATATGCGCCAAAATTATTATGCTATGTTCATCTCATGGTTGTCTGGAAGAGATCGCTTAAGGCCGTCATTTGTACGTGCACTTTGTTTTTGTGTATGTATGTTTATATTTTGTTTCTTTTTTTGTATGTGTACAATAAAGCTTATTTCTATTCTATTCTATTCTAAACATCGAAATATTTTCAAAATACGGAAGAAGAAAATCACATGTCAAAGTCAGTTGTTTAAGTTGGCTGCGATGGAAACTATTCTTGTCACTTGCCCTCATCTATTATGATACCACATACGACACAAAACCTCTTTTATGCAAAGACCAAAAGGCGGCTTTTAAGCTGCAGAGACCTTTCAGCAATAACAATAACCTTGAATGTTTGTTTCGCAGGATTCGTCATGCTTCGGAAAACACTCCTCCTCGTGGCACTAGCCGCGGTTACCTGCTACGGCAATCCAGTGGAGCAGGGGGCCCCCAGCGACGTCAAGCAGATATACGACGACGTGGTGGTAGGCGAATACGACGCCGCCATCGCCAAGACCAAGGAGCTCGTCAGAAGGGGCAAGGAAGAGCTCGTCTCCGAAGCCGTTGACAACCTCATCAAGGACAGCCAACGCAACACCGTGGAGTTCGCCTACAAGCTGTACCACCGCGATGGTGTAGACATCGTCAAGAACTACTTCCCCATACAGTTCAGAATATTGTTGAGCGGCAACGCGGCCAAACTGATTTTCAAGAGAGACAACCTCGCCATGAAACTGAGCTGGGACGCCGACAACATAGGCGACAGGACTGCCTTCGGCGACAGCAAGGACAAAACCACCGAGTTGGTTAGTTGGAAATTCATCCCGATTGTCGAGGACCAAAGGGTCTACTTCAAGATCTTCAACAACCAGTGGTCTCAGTACTTGAAGCTCGGAACCGATGCCGACAGCGATGGAGACCACAAAGTGTACGGCTCCAGCGGATCTGAAACCTTCAGACACTACTTCTACCTCATCCCCGCGAAATTCCACGACCAGGTGTTGTTCTACATCTACAACCGCGAGTACAACCAGGGGCTGAAGCTCGGCAGAACAGTAGACGGCATGGGAGACCGCCAAGTGTTCAGCAACAGAGGCAGCGTGCTCGGCAACCCTGACATGTACGGCTGGTACATCACCGCACTGTAAATGATTCGAATACTGATACTGAGATGTTAAATATATTATTTCCTTCTTAAACTGTATTTATTTTGTACTCTGGAATGGGGAACCGATATGAACACTGTCTACATGCATTTTAATGCAGGCATAGATAGCTACATTTTCTTACTTCTCATCTGATTTTATGAGTTAAATTTTTCAACAAAATTCGATGCTATTTAGAGCGCAGTGGAAATCTATGTAACTCCTTACAACACGGCCATATTAGTGCAGGCCTTTTCTATGATTATTATAGTGGTTGTTGCTATATATTTCAACCAATTTTGGAGCTGTTGCGAGGAGAAAAGAAGTCGAAAAGTTTTATATCCTTGCTTTGAGGATTGTTATACCTTCTTATTTTTATTCAATCAGAAATCGACTTGGCCGTTATTCCCAACAATAAGGTTCTGGCTTATATTTTTATCAAAATTATACATACATACATACATAAACTCACGCCTGTATTCCCCGAAGGGGTAGGCAGAGGTGCATTTCTGCACCCACATTTCGCCAGGTATGTATCAGTCCCACGTAATAGGGGGCGAGCCTATTGCCGTTTTTCGGGCACGATTCCAGACTCCGTGCTGTTACCGAGAATTTCCTAATGGAAAAACCCAATAACACTTTGCACGACCCGGGAACCGAACCTAGGACCTCAAGATCGCACGGCACATACTTGTACCGCGAGACCACGAGGCAGTCTAAATCAAATCAAATCAAAATTATACAATTTCAGAAATGAATAAGACCAGTAAATAACAGGTCTAGCTGAGCGATTCATTCCTTAGCAGTAAAAAAGGTTGTTCAATAACTTAATGTTACTACTTCTAAAAGCGAAGATAGCAGAGAAATTATTTTGTTTCATTATTTGTTTTCAAACCTCCTAATTAATAGATTATTATAGTACCAATAGAATTAGACATAATGGTAACATTATACATTGTTCAAATTATAAAAAAATACGCTTTTGTTTTTAAATTATGTTATTCAAGCAGCTGCCAAGAAACTATGGATGTGAAAAGTTAGGAATATTAAAAAGGTCGTGATCGCGGCTGTTGCGGGTTTAAAAGGTTTACTGGTATTTTCTTATCCCACCACGTACCCGCCACTGTTACTCCTGTGCTCCAGGATCAACAGCGGCACGCACAGTATTGACACCGAGCAATGAAGCTCAGCGAATCTGGGGGCCTAATTTGTCATAATCCCGCAACGAAGTTAATCAGAAAGACAATATAAAGGAGGAGTTGGAAAACAAAGAGTTGTTCACTTCCCTCCATAACAAAGCGGGTGACAAAACAATGAACTTAGAGGTTTCACCCTCACATAAAAAAGACAATTACAATTAGTGAAATTAGACGCAATTAATGCACTACGGGTAAAAAACTATGAGAGATTTATTGAATAAATTGGACCTAAAGTGCGAGCTGTTGTGAAGACTTCCAATAATAGGCATGGCAAAAACGCTGAAAAGCACGGAAATTTTTCCTAGATTTAACGAGGTCTGGATAATAAACAACACCAGACGTTACATTTTATATTTCAGGGGTTTATAAAATTATGTACGTATAATTGGACGTTACTTCATAGTTATTGTAGCGGTTATCACGTCTGCCTAACACGAAGAAGGCAACTGGTTCGCTCCCGGGCGGAAACATGTATTTTGAATTTTTTACCTTATTGTGAATCTTCAAAATATCACAACACTCATCACTGACTTTCAATGTTTTGTATTACTTAGAAAAGTAATGACTATCACGTAATAACTTAACACGTACTTTAACAGTGAAGGAAAACTCCTGATTAAGCCTAAATACCTAAAAGTTCTTAGAGATTTCTAAGGTATGTAGTCCGCCAACTAGGGATGGGCGTTTTTTTAACGAACTAGTTGAATCAACCGTTGACGATGAAGTAACGAACGAACGGTTGAAGGGTTGTGAAAAAACTAGTTGAATTTGTACCGCCAAATTCAAAAGTCCGGTACGGTCTTACGGACTGGCAATGCGACAACGACATCTTAACTTAGTTGGTTAATGTGTTCATTTGTTTTTTGCAACATCTAGCAAATTTTGGACCCTAACTAAGGAACTTTAGAGTTGAATTTTGTATGAAGTAAATGATGGCGACAGCCTTTCCACATTTCCGTTCCGTTTCATTCATAAAATTTAATCTCATGCGCGCAAAAAGTATCACATTTAAAAAATGTGCAATATTATTATAATAGCAGTTGGTATTATTATTAACTAGGTGAAGCATAGTTATCGTGAGTAACCCAGACGGATTTTTTCTAATAAAATTTTTGGAATTCATTTGCTAACATTTTTCAACTAGTTGACGAATTCAACTAGTTTTTTAACTAGTTAACCAACGCAAAAAAACGGTTGCGTTTCGTTGACGCCAAAAACGTCAACGACCCATCCCTACCGCCAACCCTTACTGAGCCAGCGTGGTGGACTAAGGCCTAGTCCCTCGAAGTTATTGAGAATTTCCGTGACAAGCAATGAGACGTTTTTTTGTACAATAATTTATACATACATACATAAACTCACGCCTGTCTCCCGTTGGAGTAGGCAGAGACTATAGAGCGCCAAATGCTACGGTCCAAACGCTTTTCTTATTTCTAGAATCTTTCTTTCCCAATTTTTAAATTAATTTCTGTAAAAATATTTTCATTAGAACATTTTTTTTTTAATATAAGCTTTGAATTTCAAATATATAAGTAAGTTAATAAGCGTAAATCGATATTTTAAAGTCGTGATGGCCTCGAGGTTTAGGCACGCGGTCGTGAATCTCGACGGTCGCGGGTTCAAACCCCAGGCACACACCTCCGACTTTTCGAAGTTATGTGTGTATTCACAATGAATTATCACGTACTTTAACGGTGAAGGAAAACATCGTGATGAAACCTGCACACCTAAAAGTTCTTAGGAATTTCTTAGGTGTGTAGTCCGCCAACCGGCACTAGGCCAGCGTGGTGGACTAAGGCCTAAACCCTCTCAATGGTAGAGGAGGCTCGTGCCCAGCAGTGGGACGTATATGGGCTGATGATGATATTTTAAAGTAACGATTTTTCCTAATCTTTATTATTGTACCCCATAAAAAGAATTTGAATCCCGCGTCTGGCAAAGTGACATTGGGTTTTTCAATTTAGTAATTCTCCAAAGCACCAGAGTCAGAAAATGTGCCAGACAGAGGGGCAAGGAGCTCGCACCTATTACGTGAAACTTAAAAAAAAAGATAAAATTCACTTTCATTGACATTGCCCGCAAGATTAGCACGCTAAAGTGGAAGTGGGCCGGCCATGTTTGCCGACGGTCAGACGGCCGATGGAGCAGACAAGTATTGGAGTGGAGACCGCGCTTAGACAGACGTAGTGTGGGACGTCCTGCAGCACGATGGTCCGACGACTTGAGAAAGGTGGCGGGTAACGGATGGATGAGGGCTGCTCAAGACCGAGATATTTGGCTTTCTTGGGGAGGCCTACGTTCAGCAATGGACGGCGATAGGCTGAGTATAAATGGTCTTTTGCGTACCCATTCGAAAAAATAATCGTGAGTGTACGAGTATGTAAGTGTTCATCATCATCATCAGCCCATATACGTCCCGCTGCTGGGCACGGGCCTCCTCTTCAACTGAGAGAGTTTAGGCCTTAGTCCACCACGCTGGCCTAGTGCCTAGTATGTATGTGTAATTTCCTTCAATAACCTCAGTTTGTGTTGCATGATAGATATCCGGTTGGATACGGATCGTTTCACTAGAAAACATCGTGTTATCGTTTTTTTATTATTGTTTGTATGTATAAAATATTTTGTTTTGTTGATATCGACAATGAAGATAAATTAGAACCTTGAGTTACACGAGTTTGGGCATTACCTACTAATTACGAGCGATTTCATAACTGTTTATTTATATATACAATCTCTAAAAGAAATAAACATTATTGTTTATATTATACCAAGAAAGGTGCAAGAATAACAATCTCACATTATAGGTCTTGTATCGAAGGTGATGAAGAATACGACATTTCCGTCTCATCATCATCAGTCCATATACGACCCACTGTTGGGAACGGGCCTCCTCTGAAACTGAAAGGAATTAGTCCTTAGGCCTTAGTCCACCATGCTGATTGCTGGGTAGATTTTTTTTATGAAATTTCTTAGGTGTGTAGTCCTCAAACCGGCACGAGGCCAGCTTGGTAAATTAAGGCCTATCTCTGTTGTAGAGGCTTGTGCCCAGCAGCGGGACGTAGGTACCTATATGTGCTGTTGATAAAGGCGGCTTAATGCTGTCTACTTTTCAGATACATATTCAGATTCAGTTAAAATGTAGAAAATAATATACAGCCTCAACTAAAATCACCAGTTTTATCCAGTACCTACATGTTTGTCGTGAACCTCTAAACCAATAACAACAAACAAACGTTAAAAGTTATCTGTTATCAAAGGTCTATAATTCGGGGATACTACAAGTTCATCTGCCTATGAAAAGTAGATATGCCGAATATCGAGAACATACTACTTACTAGTTGTTTTGCTGGGGCGAAAAGATAACCTTTTGCTTTAGCCTTTAGGGATGGACGTTTTTCCAACGAACTAGTTGAATCAACCGTTGACGATGAAGTAACGAACGAACGGTTGATGGGTTGTGAAAAATCTAGTTGAATTTTCCGACCATTTATCTCAATTCAGGGTAACTAAATTTCTAAAAAAAAAAAAGAATTTAACTAGTTTTTAACTAGTTAACCAACGCAAAAAACGGTTACGTTTCGTTGACGCCAAAAACGTCAACGACCCATCCCTGTTTTGATTAGATGGGGCGAGAAGGATATGTGTTAGAAAATTGATCGGAGCCTTGTTTTGTTGCTACAGTTTGTATCGTTATGACATTTATAATGTTAAATTTAAATAATGTAATGAAAAAAAGACATATATTGCTGTTTTTTAAAGAAAAAATGACATGTCGTGTTGCTGAGGGAGTTTCTTGCCGTTTCTTCTCCACAGCTATAACAAGTTTCGAAGCGGCAATAGTTTAAAAAAATTAAGAAGTGTAAAATTTACGATTCAAAAGAACTTGTAAAAGTCTATTTGAATAAAGATATTTTGACTTTGACTTTGACTATAATATTTTGTTTCTTTATTAAAGATAAATTAGCAAAGTCAAATCTTCAGAATTAATGACATCCTAAATGAAATAGGTAAATTCATTGTGTTGATAATAATTGTTAAAATTAAAGATTACATACTTATTAAGTACCAATCAATGTTATAGTACAAAAAAAGAAATTTTTATTAATAGTAAGTATGTTGAGTTACATTTGAATATGTACCTCCCTACCTTCTTGCGTGGTAAATACAAAGATCGTACCTACATATTGAATTGATACTCATCATCATCATCATCATCAGCCCATATATGTCCCACTGCTGGGCACGGGCCTCCTCTACAACTGAGAGCGTTTAGGTCTTAGTCCACCACGCTGGCCTAGTGCGGGTTGGCGGACTACACACCTAAGAAATTCCTAAGAACATTTAGGTATGCGGGTTTCCTCACGATGTTTTCCTTCACCGTTAAAGTAAGCGATAATTCATTGTGAATACACACATAACTTCGAAAAATCAGAGGTGTGCCTGGGGTTTGACCCGCGACCTCCGAGATTCTCGACCGCGTGCCTAAACCTCAAGGCCATTACTGCTTAATTTGAATTGATACTAATTTCCAATAATGTTCAGTGTTCAGATTTTCTCTCTTATATTTGCGTAATAGTCTATTTTAATATCAAATATCAAGTTTCTAGGTCATCTGGAAGTGGGTTAGGTTATTCATCTCTAACTTTTATGAAATTTTGGTAAGCTAACAACTGTTATAAAAATGTACCAAATTTAAAATAATTAGGTTTAATGGGCTAAGAGTTGTGAAGGGCTCAAAAGTAGCTCGGAATGGTTGGTGTAAACTTACACGCATGCGTCACTATCTTCTTTTTCTAAACTTGGCGGGACTCGCTATCGCGTACATACGCGATCTAGACACATCATACTCAACTCAAGGATCAGTCAAGGATCTCAAAATCTCAACCTATTGCTGATCATGTAAAAAATGGTAATATGGTAGGGTTGTAAACTGTTCTCGCCATTTACTACTCCTTTTGCCAAAATAAGAAGTGATAAAAGTATTAGAAGGAATTACATATGTACCTATAACGAATTATAAGTACAAATAAATATTTGTAAATCTCATTATTTTGAGAACTTGTAGATGCATAATGCAAATAAGTAACATGTTATTTAGCTAACGGTAGATATTATTCTATTCTCAGCCTATCGCCGTCCACTGCTGAACGAAGGCCTCCCCAACTAGGCGCCAACCATCCCGGTCTTGAGCAGCCCTAATCCATCCGCTACCCGCCACCTTTCTCAAGTCGTCGGACCATCTTGCTGCAGGACGTCCTACACTACTTCTACCTAAGCGCGGTCTCCACTCCAACACTTGTCTGCTCCAACGGCCGTCCGTCCGTCGGCAGACATGGCCGGCCCACTTCCACTTTAGCATGCTAATCCTGCGGGCAATGTCAGTGACTCCGGTTCTCTGGCGGATGACTTCAGTACGAATTCTATCCACCAGAGAAACTCCAAGCATTGCCCGCTCCATGGCACGCTGAGTAACTTCAAATTTTTAGGGTAAATATATTTTAGAAAATTCCAGGGTTATTCATTAACTTATTTACTCCACGAATCCAATAGGTACCTATAGAGAAAACAAAATGATTATATCTAATTCTAAACAGTTTTTATTGTTATTCACTCATACATTTGACATTTGACCTTTAAGAGATATGATTATAATTGTTAAAATATATAAGAAGGGAATGTCAAAATTAATCACTATCAGTGTCTGGTTGGCGATTTGTGGGTAAGTTGTTAGTCGTTGTTAAAAAAAAATAGAGGTATAAGGTTTAAAACGCTCTATAGTAACCAATACGCGGACGGCCGAGTTCCGGTTACGGTTAGGCTGGGATGGTTTCGACTGGTAAAAGACAGTCGTAATAGATTTCTGCTAGACGACACTATTAAAACCACATTGCACTTACCATAAAGTGTTAGTCACTTTGCCGTAGATAATATAAGAAGCCTTCCATATGATCTATGATATTATAGTTACTTCTACCTCTGTAATGGCCAGTCATTTCATTTTTAATTTTAATTAGTTCATTGGCTATGTTACCTATTAAATAAATATAGCTGATTTTATCAAATTTTATTATTCAAACCAAAAATTCTGCCTTGATAGGATTCTTAGTAACTAAATTTTGTACAAAAAAATAATAAATAGACATTTAAGGCTGCATTCTTTTACAGCATCACCAAAATGCTTCAGAAAACTTTTATGCTGCTAGCGCTTGCGGTGATTGCTTGCGCTTCAAGCTACGAAGTCAAGCAAATCTACAGCAATGTGGCCGTTGGCGACTACAATGGTGCCGTGAGCAAGACCAAGTCCCTCGTCAGACGCGGCAAAGGAGACCAGGTCATTGAGCTCGTCAACAAACTAATCAACGACGCTCAACCCAACACCGTCGACTTCGCGTACAAGCTGCACATCAGCGATGGCGCTGACATCATCAAGGACTACTTCCCCCTCCAGTTCAGAATGATCTTAAACGGCCATTCTGTCAAACTGATCAACAAAAGAGACAACCTCGCCATGAAACTGGCTTGGGACGGCGACGACATGGGTGACAGGACCGCCTACGGTGACGCCAACGACAAGACCAGCGACAGAATCAGCTGGAAGTTCAGCCCTTTTAGTGACGAGCAGAAACTCTACTTCAAGATCATGAATATCCAACGTACTCAGTACTTGAAGGCCGCGATTGATGCTGATAGCGAGGGAGATCACAAGGTGTATGGATCTAGTCGTGCTGACACCTTCAGACATCATTGGTACCTCGTCCCCTCTTACTACGAAAGTCAGCTGTTGTTTTTCATCATCAATCGGGAGTACAACCAAGCTCTGAAGCTCAGCAGGGCTCTGGACGATTCTGGTGACCGTCAAGTGTGGACTCACAAGGGCTATGCAATCGGCAACCCTAACCACTTCGGATGGTACATTGCAGCATACTAAGACTGAATAAACGGTTCTACCTGATTTTTATTTATGAGCAATTATTACCACGAGCGTAGGGATTTTTTTGGTAATAAAATATAAGCACACTAGTCACATAATTCCACTATATTAGAAGATACGACTTTTCTCAGACAAAAACTAGCCATGTGGCGGGGATGCGAACTCTGGTTTTAAAGACTGTCTGTTTCCAACTGCCACATATTGTATAGAAAAAAAAAATCCTTTTAAGAAATTCAGATTTTAAAGGTTGAAATAAATTGACGTTTCGTGTTGCTGAGTCAGTTTCTTGCGATGCTTTTTCTCCACTGCGATATCATGTTCTGAAGCGGCAGTAGCTCATTTTAATTAACGTTACAAAAATACTAGATACTATTTTGACTCTGACTTCTGAGTTTGACGTTCTTAAAATCAACCATAGTATTTTTTCGAATCATATAATTTTATTTACATTCGTATAACTTTCGAACTAGAATTACAATAAGGTAATATTCTTTTAACTACAATTTTTTGTATTTACAATTTGAATTAATTAATTTAATTCTCAAGACACTAAGCGACAATATGGCGGCCATTTTCAAAAATTCTAAGAACGATTTAAGTTTAAGAAGGATTCGGTTTTATAGATCGTAGACAATTATTTTTCTTAAAAATGGCTGCCATATATAAAAACAATAAAAAAGATATGATTTGCATAAAAACCTATGCAATTAAAGATACGCCTCGACTTAACTTCGTAACAAGTATTAATATTGCTGTTTCGTATAATTTTAATATATGTACGTGTTTATTCAAAAGTTTATCAAAGCTCGTTTGTATAAATTAAGAATTTATGCACAAAATATTTTTCAGAAGAGTGTACGACAGAATTTTCTAGAAAAAAGATATGATATATTTAGTCAAAAATTTAGTTTAATTACGATTCTTTGGGCTCGGGTTTAGTTAGTGTATTTTAAGCGACAAAAATAATTTTGTGCATACAATCAAATTTTTACTGAAAATTAATATATTTTTGATGTTTACCATTAATGTAGAAAAACTTGTGCTTATATTTCGTGAACTGATATTTTTATAAGGCTGCCGTTGCTTATACATTTTAAAACATATAGGGACGAATTTACTGGATCATTGGCATCACTGATACATTATTTACTACATTTTAAACAATATAATTGTTGTAGTGTTGTTAGTTGGGTATTGGACTTAAGACCACAGCACTCTATAAATTAATGTTGCAACTATTATTTTCAATGACCAAAATGCATGTAGACTACAAAAGTGAGTGGGCCACCTCAAGATGGTGAGTAAGATTTTTTTTTGTCAATAAGTTTTGTTTTTTATAAGCTACAAATTCGACCCTTTTCATTCTCAGCCTATCGCCGTCCACTGCTGAACGAAGGCCTCCCCAAGTAGGCGCCAACCATCCCGGTCTTGAGCAGCCCTTATCCATCCGCTACCCGCCACCTTTCTCAAGTCGTCGGACCATCGTGCTGCAGGGCGTCCTACACTACGTCTACCTAAGCGCGGTCTCCACTCCAACACTTGTCTGCTCCAACGGCCGTCCGTCCGTCGGCAGACATGGCCGGCCCACTTCCACTTTAGCGTGCTAATCCTGCGGGCAATGTCAGTGACTCCGGTTCTCTGGCGGATGACTTCATTACGGATTCTATCCACCAGAGAAACTCCAAGCATTGCCCGCTCCATGGCACGCTGAGTGACTTTAAATTTGTGGACCAGACCTTTAGTGAGTGTCCACGTTTCGGCTCCGTATGTCATTACGGGTAGGACGCACTGATTAAAGACTTTCGTCTTGAGGCACTGAGGCATCGACGACTTGAGAATATGACTTAGCTTCCCGAATGCCGCCCAGCCAAACCGTATTCTAAATTCGACCCTAAGGCTAAGAAAAAAAAATACCCCACCCTAATGTAGTATCACGTTATAAATTTTAATAAATGATAATTTAAACTAAAACTATTGAATAATTGGTTATTTTGTAACATTTTTGAAGGGTAATTTAGGTATTTTAAGAAAAAAAAAACAAAAAAATATGATTTGTGCGTTCTATGGATACGAGATTCATATTAAATGCTTGTTATAACCGTTAATACAGTTATTTAATTTATTCTGTTTTATTTTAAACCTTTACTGTTTTACCTAAAGTTGTTGTAGTCTGTAGATACCATTAAAATAAATAAATAAAGGTGTTAAAGTAGGAAATGTTTGGGTACTCCGGACCCATATTAGTTAATTTCAGAAAATAAGTATAATTTTCTTTCAATATGTTTAAAGTGTATTTAAAAACGACAGCCTCTAGTGTGAATACATATACAATCTTCATACAATATACATCTGTTTAACAAACATAGCCTAATTTATTTACATATAGATAATATAAAACTTATATAGGAATGGACTTGCAAAATATACCTTAAATAATATATTCTACAATATTTCGATAAATATTTACAAAAAACAGTTACTAGTAAGTGTTTTTTTCATTTTTAATTCTGATTTGAGCTAACTTTGAGCTTTACAAACTAAATGTATTAAATAAATGAAGTTGTTCATTATGTACTTAATTCGGTGAAGACACCGTTATGTTACAAGTAAAGTCGTCGAGTAGGAAATAAAGCGAGAATCAACATTTGTGGGCCATTGGTTTTGTTTGAGATTGCAATATTTTAAATTCTATTAACATTAACTTTGACAATAATTTGATATAAGAATTTTTTATTGATTATTCTCAGTTTATATGGTTTAGTAAGAGTTTGAATCTAACTAATGTATCCAATTACAAAACTCAATGCAAAATAAGCGTCAAACTCAAAACTTTTCTTACATTGAGGTTTAAATGATTTACATATAATATATTATTAGGCCAAATACCTTTCAGCCCAGCAGTGGGACATATTATTATTATATTATTGGGAAAATCATAGTAATGAGGTTTTTAATCGATTTCCCCAGACTCTTTCGTTTTTTTTTTTTCAAGATTTTATTTCCTAGACGACGTTTCTTCATAAAGCTAACATTATTCATACTCAAGTACCAGGCAAGCAGAAGTTCGAAGTGGCTATTACATTATAGGAACAGTTTGTACTGTCTTTTGATATTGCAACAAATTGTATCACAATTCCAAGTGTGTCAAAAGAGAAAGATAAAATATTAAAATATACTTTAGTACTATCACAAATAGTTCAAAATCAGTTGTCTGTCGCGAAGTGTAATTACATTTTGAAATATTGGCACAATCCGTTTCGCCATTGTAGGCATTATTTAAATTTCGTGGATATGTAATTATTTTTTTCTAAATTACCTAAATACCAGCTGTTAATTTCTCTTAAAAATGACCAGGAGAACAGAATTCAGCAAGAGGTCAAATTAATATATGTACAATTTTACTTTGTAAACTGGTTAAACTACCAGGAGCGCAGAAAATCATAGGAGTTCTGCTGAATGTAGAAGACAATAATCCAATTTACTAGGATAACAGAAATTTGTATGTACATGTGTTTGTGTTACTAGGAGCGCAGCAAATCATAAGAAGCCCATGTCTAGCGCGTTGTACAGCGCTGCGATGTCAGAATGGCTGGATATCCTCCAGAAAGGATAGTTCTTCGCCTTAGCAGCAGCTTCTTCATCTTGCCCATCGCCTATAACCACGTAGGTACATCGTTCGCCAAACCTTTGCTTTATTTTCTCGAAACATGTTTCTTTTCCTGAAAAAAGTAATAATATACCTTTATACTTTTTCGTTACTTTAGAGGCACAAGTCTAGGGTTTAGAACCGATTATTAAGTTTTCCAGTCCGAAATTCTCAATAAGGATCTCATAATATACATATAATAAATAAATAAATTCAACAGTCACATACATAGTTCTAACCCCACACCAGGATACAAGTCCTGTAGTGAGTATCAGAAACTACTACAGACTTTTCGGTTTCAACACCAGACCCGACACAAATATTTGTGGATTACACAAACATTTGTCCGCGGCCTCTCGTTTCGCAAGCTGGTATTTAGCCAACTGCGCTATGGGGCTGTCAAATATGTAATTCTAATTTTAAATCTCATAATCTACTTCAATAGAAACCTGCAAGGAGGTTGGATAACATATAAACTTACCTGTTTTAGTAGCGGAGTATATGTTCTCTATGGGGAACACTCCGCCCAGGCCGAACAGCAACACCTTGGCTAGAGCTGGGACCAGCTGCGTCGTCGTCACCAGCACGTTTACACAATTTTCCCTGAAATACAATAACAATATTTATTAAAAACTATTTGCCCCGCTTCAAATCTTATTTATCCGGGATGGTAAATACATGTCCTTTGTTCTATTCCAATCTACATATAATCTTGCGTTCTGGTGTGATTGAGTAAAAACAACTTCAACATTAACGTTGTGCATTTTTGAATATTTTGGAATGGTTAGGGCATAATTTCGCACGAATTGCTTTATTTATCAGAATAACAGTACTATTCTTTACGTGGTAAAATACAATATTTATTACGCTATCGTACACAAATATGACAATTTACGCATATTACGTAATGCGTCTTACGCATTTTCGATCAGGGTCACGTGATCTGCCGCGAATTCAAAATTTTTTACTCATCCCAAAAAAGTACACAGCGCCGCTAAAGAATTTTTCACTTCAAAAAATCATCTAAACTTTCTTATTCAAAATAATAGGAATTGTGAAATTCATTGCTGTCGAAGTCCAATTCACAAAAAAATGTTTGCCAACTTTTCTTATCATAATATTTGTTATAATTACATTCCTTATCATCATCAGCAGCCTTTCAGCCTATCAGCCTTCTTCTTTATAATTACATTAATTCATACATTTATCAAAGGCCTTACCTCGAGTTGATCATGTTGAGACATTTGCAGGCGAGCGTGAGCCAATTGTCGGTCGCTTGCTCCAACTCAGCGCGTAATTGCAACCATTGCTCTCGTTTTGCCGGCCCCAACAATCCTCCAACACTAAACATAAAAATAAGCAATTTATTAAAGCATGCTCATCAGGTACCAGCATCAGCATCAGCACTAGGCCAGCGTGATGGCTTAAGGGCTAAATCCTCTCAGTTGTAGAGGAGGCCCGTGCCCAGCGGTGGGACATACTGTATATGGGCTGATGATGATAGAAAAATGTGAGCTGTAGCATAAATATTTTAAAATAGTGACTGACTATTTGGCGTTATAATTGTGTCGACATAGCGACCAAAGGGAGCAATTTTTTTATCAACTGCATAGTCGAGACAATTGTATCTTATCTACCCGCGACAAAGCAACTATATGAATTAATTAAAATTGGCCAACACATTTTAATATTCAACTGTTACAACCCCACTCTAATTCTTTTTTTTATTTCTCTTGAAAAGATTCCTACACTAAACTCACCTATTCCTATAATTATTGTACGTGTCCTTGATCTTTCTGTATCTGAAGGCGAGTTTCCTCATCCAGTCGACGCCGCCCCTCACGCCGGGCGCGCACAGCCCCGCGCCCCCCGCCGCGCCGCCCACGCCCCCCGCGCCCGCCTGGAACCCGTCCGTGCTGAAGTTGTATGCAGACAGGTCTTGCCCGTTGTCGTCAGCCGCCACCGCGTCTATGTGCTCCTGGTCACAATCCTGAGAAAAAAATTAAATGAAATTTTTAAGTGGATCCAATTAATAGACAGCTTACAATATTTATATTAATAGAGTAAGTACTATAGCAGTGCAAGATAAAATACTTCAAATTTCAAGCAATCTATATTTTATACTACATTTATTAATGGGGCAGTAAATGTTTATGGCAAGCAAACTGCCAAGAGACAGCAAAGGCTAACAAAGCAAAATAAATACATTATAAAAAAATACATCATAAATAAAAACCTATTCTCACCTCTACATCATTGAAAAAGAAATGTGAGTCCGCTAAACTGAATATCATCTCCTCCATTCTGAAACCCAACTGGACTATTTGCTGTGTGTCCTGTGAATACAAAATTTATGGTTAGACAATAATAACTACACGGTACTTTAATGGTGAAGGAAAAAATCATGATGAAACCTGCATGCATAAAAGTTCTTAGGAATTTCTTAAATGTGTAGTCTGCCAAGCCGCACTAGGCCAGCGTGGCGGACTAAGGTCTAAACCCTCTCAGTTGTAGAGGAGGCCCGTGCCCAGCAGTGGGATGTATATGGGCTGATGATGATGGCAGAGACTCTCAACCACGCCCTTAAACCTCAAGGCCATCACTTCTCAATCATTGATACCAATGTTACGCATAGCTTTAAATTGGGCAAAAATAGCAATAATCATAGTATGCAAGAATGCAATACCTTATTGTACTTTGTAGCGTAAGTTCCCGTGAGCAATGAATGGAATATAATGATTGTCTCGTCCAGGTCCCAGATGAACACTCTGTCTGTAGCTGGCTCTGGGACATGCTGTGCTGGTGATGAGGATGTATTCCGTCTTCCTCTACCTCGTGATCTACTTGCTGTGCTCTCACTGTAATTTACAATTAGTATGTAATTAACCTCTAATGACTATTACTTTTAAAAATGGTTTGAGTAAGCCCAGAGTCATACATCCAATAAAAAATTTTTTCAGTCAATCATAGTTATTTTTGAAAAAATGAATTCTAGACACAGCAAAATATCTTTCAACAAAAAATATATTCATTTGGGAATAAAAGGGAAAAAGGCCAATACAGGAGTTGATTTTACTCAATCTCTGTGTCTTAACCATTTTAATGTGGTTTTATTAAAGTGAGCCTAAAGGAATAAGAAGCCAGTAGAATTACTTATACATAACAATAAATATTGGGCAAATATCACCTTACCCAGAATTCTCGCGACATCTTCTGCTGGCAGCGTGCACCTCAGCTTTGATTGGTGACAGTGGACTTGTGTCATTGAGGGAAGGAAGCATAGAAGATGGTGAATCTGAAACAATTGTTGTTTGATAAAAGATAAATTGTTTAAAATATAAGAGATCCAACACAACAATACATATAATATTAATAGCAGCATTTTTTTAGCTGAGTCTTACAAAACATGAAATAATGAAGAAATAAAATTGATTGTACTTTCAATTTATTAGAAGTTTAAAATGTTACCCTTTTGTACTGCTATAAACAAATTTCACACCCTACAAGATTTGGTTGGTTTGATGAATAAAAGACAGGAAATCCTTCTTTGAACTAAAATTACTACTAAAATTAATGTACTTAAAAGAGTATAGAGATGTTACCAAGGTGATAAATACAAAGATAAATTCCAAAATGATCAATATTTCATGAGAATGGCTTTAAGAAAGTGTTAGTTCTAAGTAAAAGTTAACCTCAAACACGAATATATTCGTAAGTTTATGAATGAAAGAAACACAAATACGCAGAGAGAAAATGACGATAAATACCAGAATCGCTATCGGAATCAGGCCAGTAGTCCGAATTATCTGCATTGTATTCGGAATCTTCGTCTAATCTTTTACGTTTCATCGAACTTTTGTTTTCTTTATCCATATTAACGTATTATTTACACCGCAATGATATATTATCAATGAGTCTCCAATATATTAAACTTGGTAAATGAATATGTCAAATTTTAATAAACTAAAACATTTGTAAACAAACTTGGTTCCGCAGTAGGTACTTTTCTGCTGTGTTCCAGAACTAACTTGACAATCAGGAGCGTAGAGTGAGATAGCTAACATAATCGTGTTCGTGTAAAAAGGGGATAGCGATGTATTATGCTCTAAATAATGATGAAAAGAACCATAAACAACAAGCACAATTATTGCAATTTAAGTGTAAAGGTAAAGTTAAACGAAAACACAAATTATGAAACAATAAATTGTCACAAAAATCCTTTTCCTGTTATTTGAAGAACTGAAAATAATTTCATCTACGCATACGTCGTTTCAATTTTTTTTATTTCAAAGATAAAATCAAGAGTTGATACGATAAAATTTTGTATGGAGTTTTGGATTCCCAATAAAATATTTTTTATTCAGAGTATTGTTATTTTTTTCACAGATTCTCACCTGATAACGCTCCTCCCAAATGATATGAAGTGTGTCCAGCACTGCCGCTGCTACTAGGCGAGCTGACGTAGGGTGAATAGCTGGGGGCTGCGTAATAGCCGCTGTACTGAGCCACATTATGTTCCGCGTAACCTGCCGCGTAACTGCTGTAGTCCTGCAATTTTTTTATTTTTTAACAATAAGCATTACGAAATTTACACGACTTTTTTATGTCTTTTTCCATTTTTAGTATAAGGACAACGTTGCTAAAGTCTATCCATTTATCTATGAACCCATTAGGCACAGGTACTCGTATGTACGTCCAACCTTTGGGCAGAGTAAAAGGAATGTATCACGGCCGGTGCTAGTTCACATATTTAATAAATTCTTAGTGGACATATTTTAGGTAATGCCCACGATGTTGTCTTTTCACCGTTTACTAATTGATTATTCGCATGACTTTAAAAATCGTTAATGTGTGCTCGGTATTTGAATTTGTAACTGGAAACTGTTTTTTATTTTTCTAGAATCTAAAACGCGACCAGTAAAATAATTTGAAGTTATAGAAATGTCTAATATTTACCTGTTGAGTGGATGGAAAAGACTGCGCCAGGCTTCCATTATAAGACGAATATGCGTATGGTGAAGGTTGGGTTCCAAAACCGCTGCTAGGAACAGTCCCCACACCACTCACTCCGTACGCGCTGAGATATGTCGGCGTCGCCTTACATGAGGACCTAGGGCAGATTAATAAAATTCTAGGAGTTTTGAAACTGAGGTCATATAAATAAATGGGTAAATAAATACATGCAAAAATAACACTAAGATACAAGTCTTGTGTAATGGATATCAGAAACTAAAAGCCTTTTCGACCTCACAAACACCTACATTACCTTAATGTACGTCCAAAAGAATCTTGATAAATTTAATAAAATTTGTAATGTACACAATAAAAATACTAGGAACAAATGTAATCTCGTTCAACACGTAACTCGTCTCCGGAAAGTTAATAACTCTTTTATGGGGCAATGTATACGCTTCTATAACAAACTTCCGAAGGCTATTAGAGAGCTTCCCTTGACAATGTTTAAGAAATCAATTAAAGATAAGCTTTACAAAAAAGCATACTATAAAGTTTCAGAATTTATTGAAGATAATAAGCCCTGGGAGTAAGTAAATTGATCGGAGTTTTGTTTTGTTGCTACAGTTTGTATCGTTATGACATTTATAATTTAAAATTTAAATAATGTAATGAAAAAAAAGACATAATTATATTGCTGTTTTTTAAAGAAAAAAATGACATGTCGTGTTGCTGAGGGAGTTTCTTGCCGTTTCTTCTCCACAGCTATAACACGTTTCGAAGCGGCAATAGTTTAAAAAAATTAAGATGTGTAAAATTGACGATTCAAAAGAACTTGTAAAAGTCTATTTGAATAAAGATATTTTGACTTTGACTTTGACTTTGACTTTACAGTCGAAGGAAATACTAAATAAACCCAACACTGCCGGTCCAGGAGTCCAGTGGTCCAGGGGCTTCTAAAAAGGCAGTGGTAAAAGAGGTTATTGTCGAAAACCTTACCTATTGGTGGTATTATGAGCGGGAGGATATGCTGCATAAGGCTGGTTGTACAACGAGGAATTGACGTACGACGAGGCCGCGCTGCCGCTACCATACTGCTGCATGCTAGAATAGAAGACACATTTAAATTTTTACAAATCTATACTATAATATTAAAAAGTGATAAAATATGTGATTTTGTGAGGTGGGAATCTCCGGATCTACTAAATCGATTTTCAAAATTCTTTGTCTCAGATTACCCATTTATCGAGCAAGATTATAGGCTATACATATAACATCACTCTACGACTAATAGGAGCGGAGCATCAATGAAAAATGAGTAAAAAACGTGGGGAAATGTTTTTTGTCGTCCAAAGTTTCGCACGAAGCTGCGGGAATAAGAGGTACAGCGAGTAATGTTGATCAAAGTGTCTACTAGATGGCGCTAATAAGCTGTACGGTTATTTATTTATGACAAAAATCATTTCATTCAAAACTCTTGTTTTAATGATTGGTTGCCTGTCTGGGCCCCCTTTGTCTCTATTTAAAGAGACCACAACAAAATACGATTGTAATGTATTATTGCTAGGCACTCAATATACAGCACCCAGGCCTTTTTTTTATTTGAAGGGGTATGTTTTAGTCTACAACGCTGATAGTGTGGTGGACTTATTATACCCAAAAAAAATCTATAAAGTGTACGCCAAAAAATTTGTGAATATAGTGAAAAAAATTCATTGATATTACTCTTCCAACATAATATACGGTATAATAATATTAAACACCTGGATACAAAATTATTGAACTGTCCCAAATCGTATAGACTTAGTAAGGGTAATTCTTATTAATCGCTTGCACTTTTGCGGCTTCCTTCAAATCCTCGGAAGTTCGACGACCGCGCGTCAAGTAGTAATTTCGACACACATCTGGCCAGAATCAAGATAAATGACTTATTTATTCATATTAATGAATGGCCACCAGCGTGCCTTTGTAATGAGTATTTTAATACAAGCATAAATAAAAAAACTTTTTTGTCTATGAAATTTATTTTTATTCACTTGGCAAGAGTGAGGATTTTTTTTTCATGTTGCCTTAGTTGCTTTCGGTGACGCAAGCTGTCGCATAGATGATAAATTTAATTTGTGGTGTATGTGGATTTAACAATATAACTTATTCAATAGAAACAAAATATGTATGACGACGCTCGCTAAAATCAGTTTTTCAATTATTATTTGGTAATATCTATTATTTAAAATACTTTTTTTTTAAAACAATACGAATAACAAAATAATTCATTGCCGTGTCTTAAAAAACAAAATACGAAAGAAATTATCAAAATCATGAAAGATTTACGCGTAAGACGGATTACGTCACACAAAGTACCAGGACCGCATAGATCAAAAGAGTCGGTTCCACTATCGCATGTTGCGACAACTCACCTATTGTAATATTGGTAGGGCAGCGCCGACTGGTCGTACGGCAGCGTTTCGCCGTACAGCGCCACGTCCGCTTCGCACAGCCCTGGGCTGCGCACTTCACTCTTAACACCGCCACCTGAGAAAGGAAAATAGATTGTAATTGCTAAGATTATGTAAAGGATAAAAATTACTGGTTTGGGCTTTACTCGGCGACAAAAAAAATATAAATTATTGGAACAACCTCAAACGTACATAACAAATTGTTAGAAGTATTGAAAAGTTTTTAAAACTCATAAAGCAACCAAAACAGCAATGGATAATAATAATATTATTATTATAAAGTAATAGGAGATATTTAGATACAAGCGACAGCCTCTCGTTACTCGACACAATAATGACGGCCTGCTGAGGATATTTTAAATGCCAAAGATGCCTTCTTTCCTCCCTCCTCCAACCAATATCGTACGGTAGAAAATTGATCCAAAAATTCAATAATCGCCAATTCGTAGTACCAGGAGATCATATACTTACCGGCGCTATCCTCATTCATTAACCAAGCCACCGCGGAAGTTGAAGAGGTCGAGCACAACCCGCCGGATGACGTCAGAGGCAGCGCCAGCCCCCCTAACGAGCTGGCACATCCGTTGGCCAGCCCACAGCTGTCCACCTCGGAGGTACCAGGCAAGCATAGACTGTCGACGGTGTTGAGCGAGTTGCTCGTCGTCGTCGTGTTTTGGAACAAGGTTGACGTTCCAGAGACTAGTAGTGCGGGAAGTGTAGCATCCTGAAGGAGCGACGGCGGGGAGTTTGATGTAGACTCTGAACCGCACGGGCTTGGATTGACTTCGCCTGATAATCTGTAACAATAAAGATACTTAGTATTACATTAGTTGTAAAAAATACAGTTTTGTCGACTACTGTAAATATTCGTCGACAGTACACGAGGAAAATTTAAATTACCTATTTAAATAAAAATGTATCATTATTATTTTAATTTAACTGTCTCGTTATTTAATTTTTCATCAGAATAGTTTTAGTAGCAGCACAGAGTTACGAAAGAAGATTTCGGATCTTTTATTCATTAGTAATAAAATTTTCATTGCTCTTAGCTTAGGCATAAAAAGTATCCGTAGACAATCCAGTGGCGAACAAAAAAAGAAACTCAAATATTGACACGAAATTGAGACGTCAGATAGATTGCCAGTAGCACAAATATTTACATAATCATGGCCCCAAAGGATTTAACGCCCGCTCAATTAAACACCCCAATTCTAACAATGTTTTGCTTTAAAAAACACTAAAGAGTCCGATTGTTTACAAAAGCGGTTCGTATTTTAGAGATGCGTAAAAAAACGGTACTTTAGATATATATGACACTTCAGTAGGAAAAATGAGGTTATATTTTTGGCGCCAAGATGTTAAAAATGATACCTAGTTATGATGGAAGTATTTAAGCGAATATAAGCTTACACTACATATTAAACTAGGGATATAAAACAATAATGATAATATAATGATGGATAATAGGTACGTGGTCGTTGCGGGTTTAAATCCCAGTCATCAGACATCTCAGACTTCGATTTTCTGTGTCTATTAATGATGACGGTTAAAAAAGCACTATGCACAAAACTGTCGTACTAAAAAGCCTTCGATTGTAAATTTTATGTAAGTGAGATTCACAAGGAATATTCTTTTTGTGGTTTGGCTGTATATTTTAATTTCCTTAGTGCCGGCTTTAAACACTACGCGGAACACCTGTTTACAACGCTAAAGTTACATCTCAAAGAAGTTTATTTTATCAGATGTCGAAATGTCTTAATTTAAAACGAATTGAAAGAGGAAGTAATCAAATACCCGTTTTGATCGCCAAAACGACCAATTAACCGTTAATTAGTCCCAATTGTAAACATAAAAACGTTGGAGTTTAAATTTGATTTAGAGCAGTACAAAGAGATCCGTCGGCGTAATTTCGTTGACCAGCATAAATTTATTACGATCATTTTACAATAGTTATGTTAGGTGAATATAGTAGAAATAGGCTGATTAGTTGACAGTGGCGTAACTATAGGGTGGCAGGGCTGGCAAAATGCCACGGGCCCCCGACCCGAGGGGCCCCCGGCCCAAGAGGCCACAAGCTCAGAAATAACCTAACATATTTACCAAAAGTTTTGTATCGAAGTACTTCAAAATTATAATTTATTAATTAAATTAAATTACAAAGTGACGATTTTTACTGGGAGGGCCCCATCCAAAGATTTTGCCACGGGCCTCAGATGGTATAGTTACGCCACTGTTAGTTGACAAAACGTAAGTCGTAAAAATGCACCACCAAAATCTTCGACAATAAAGTCTATTATATCTAACAATAAGTATTTTTAATAAGTTTAATTCTCAAAGACGTGGGTTTAAAGTATTTATTCTCGTATAGCTTACAGTTTATTTACAATGAAATACAAACACAATTTTATTAAACGCAATTATAAATCAAGATCGTTGGGTAAGGTGATGTGACATTATACAATTTACGTGCATATTTTTGTAATTCGGTTTTCATTTATTATTACTTTCGGGATTTTGCCGATACTCGCCACGCTTGGCAGGCGGGTTGGCGAGCGCAGGAGGGGACTCGTGTTGATGACGCTGCTGCCCGTCATCAACCGGGGAAAGGAAAAAGAGTTTGTGGGTAAAGGATGTTATGGGAAAGGAAAGTGGCAATGGGCCGGGCACATAGTGCGGAGAACTGATGGCCGATGGAGTCAAAAAGTTCTCGAATGGAGGCCACGTAGCGGGAAGCGCAGCGTAGGACGTCCACCAACGAGATGGTCCGATGACCTGGTAAAGGTCGCGGGTCGTCGCTGGATGCAGGCTGCCTCCAACAGGCCACTGTGGAGATCATTGGGGGAGGCCTATGTTCAGCAGTGGACGTCTTTGGGCTGATGATGATGATGATGATGATTACTTTCGGCACATTACAAACAAATCCTATTAAAATTTTAACCACGTGGACAATTTCAATAAAAATATCACGCGCTAATGAAGTTATTACAAACACCAAATCAAAATGTGTTTATTGTAAATTAGTGCCATTAAAATGTACCGCCCAAATTTACCAGATGGCGTGACTAGGGCTGTGGGGGCGTAGTTTGATAATTATTTATTAGCGGGTTAGTTCTGGGTTAAAATTGGTACATTTTAGTTTAAATTATTTAAGTAAAATGGACGTTATTATTGGTATGAAAGAATATTTGAAATTGGCTGGATAGTTTTTGAATGTATTCTTGCCAATTAGAAATATATTTTTTTATTTACATTTGTTCGTACGTACTCGTGTATTATTGAAGCAGTAGGCAAAGGTATGATTTAATGTTATGTTTCGCTAACTATGAGTTGTCCCACATGTCCAGTCACATTTCAAGACTCTATTCTCATTATCACAGTTTTCATCATCATCATCATCAGCCCATATACGTCCCACTACTGGGCACGGGACTCCTCTACAACTGAGAGGGTTTAGGCCTTAGTCCACCACGCTGCTGGCCTAATGCGGGTTGGCGGACTACACACCTAAGAAATTCCTAAGAAATTTTAGGTGTGCAGGTTTCATCACGATGTTTTCCTTCACCGTTAAAGTACGTGATGATTCATTGTGAATACACACATAACTTCGAAAAGTCAGAGGTGTGTGCCTGGGGTTTGAACCCGCGACCGTCGAGTCACAGTCACAGTTTTATAAAAGTTTTTATATAGATTCGATATAACAAATATGTGTGGTTTTAAATAAAAAAGAGTTTAATATAGAATTTTAGAAAAAAATGTCCTAGTATAATTGAAAAGGAAATTAATGATGATGTTAGATAAGAATTTTCGGATATTACTAATTTCCGATTGACATTTGAACCATGTTGTTTTCCATATTTATTGGTACAATATTAATACGCTAATTGAAATTTATATAAAAATCTGTTATTTGAATAATATTACCATAATTTTTATTGCAAAATTATTTATGAGACATATTTTGTCTGTTTTGTTCGTTCAATAAACTTGCTTAAAAAATATTCAGTGGCTGTGTATAAATTTCCTGTGCCATTAAAAAGCACAGCCCTATTCACCCCTCGTATATCGATGCAGTTGGACTTATCAAACATTATGTTTACACGTGTTCCGATTAATTTAGCTCGTTATCAACATGCGCGCGCCCCAACGCCCGCCATTTAATCAATTCCCGCGCTGTCACTCTGACAGACGCGTGACGTCACACTCATTACCCATTCCATTTGGGGTCCCCGGTTTCATTGTCAAATATTACGTAACTAGCTTTTGCCCGCGACTCCGTCCGCGTAGACTACATGGTTGGGTTCAGAAAGAAAATAAGTTGTAGTCTATTTTATTCCACAGAGTCCCATTTATGTCCATATCAAATCGTTTATATCGGTCAAATGATTTAGGCGTGAAAGCATTACAGACATAATAGTTACATATACATAGTTTTACTCGTCTACATAACATACAACCTTTCATCCCCCTTTTCAACCCCTTAAAACCCCTTTTCGGGGATAAAAAGTAGCCTATGTCCTTTCTCAGGGTCTAAACTATCTGTGTACCAAATTTCATTTAAATCGGTTCTGTAGTTTTAGCAGGAAAGCGAGACAGACAGACAGACAGAGTTACTTTCGCATTTATAATATTAGTAAGGATTACCTTTTTAAGAACACTTTTTAATTTTTACTTATTATATGTCTTGAAATATTCCAACATTGTGCAGATGTAGGTACTTAGTGATTAAGAGTGATTAGTCCTTAGTCCACCACGACTAAGAATGGTCTATTGTGCGTTGGTAAACTTTACAAACTTGAAAAATCTTTAAGTATTCAGGTCTCACAAGGTTTTCTATATAACCAACATTTCAACTTCTTTGAAATCGGTATGAAATAGATTCCAATTAATTCAATGAAAAATTATAATCAGTGCCCAACTGTAAGAAGTTATCAGAATATAATTTCTCAGAAGGCTGATTAGTAGTAAAGCCTTGTTAAAGTTACTCGTATCGTATTATAGGAACAATTGTAATAATATATTCTATATCTATATTCTATATTTTTGTACACTCTGCCCTCCAAATTAAATCCCTTCAGTTTGTCCATCCTATGGTTGCCTTGAAAAGATCAGGATCAGGCAGGATTGAGAAGATAAGGCCGCCATTTGTACCGTTCAATGTATGTTATTTTATGTTTTTATTTTATGTTTAGTGTACAATAAAGTGTTAAATAAATAAATAAATTGTATGGTGTGAACTAAAAATGCTTTTAAGTACTTTTAGTAAAAAGTTATAAAATAAAATAAAAAAAATAATCATCAGCCCAAATACATATTGCATAGAGTGAACATCTTAAAGCCTAACTTGTAGATATTAAATCCGTCTTAACTAAGTAACATCTGGTCTCGCTTCCTTAAATATCATCATCAGCCCATATAGATACATACGTCCCACTGTTGGGCACGGGCCTCCTCTACAACAGAGGATTTAGGCCTTAGTCCACCACGCTGGCCTGGTGCGGATTGGCGACAACACACATAAGAAATTCCTAAGAACTTTTAGGTGTGCAGGTTTTATCACGATGTTTTACTTCACCGTTAAAGCAAGTGATAATTTATTGTGAATACACACATAACTTCGAAAAGTCAGAGGTGTGTGCCTGGGGTTTGAACCTGCCACCGCCGAAATTCTCGACCGCGCGCCAAACCTCGAGGCCATCACTGCTTTTAAAAAGTTATAAACCTCTTTTTATCAATCTTGGTTAAAATATACAAAGATTCAAGACAATTATTCTGTTTATGTGGATGCACCACTAAAAGTACAAAAAATCACAGACAATAAAACAAGCGCGTGATTAAAATTACATTCCAAATTCAAATCAGTAGGTGTGGTCAGCAGGTGTTGCCACTTAAATGGCGTAACTAATTAAATTACACGTAATTAGTATGTTTTATTAGTTTTTAATAGTAATGGGCGCACATAAATATTAATCGACTATTTCGCCCCCCGCTGTTCGGTGGGGTGACGCTTGTTCAAGATTGTTTTTGATCGAATGGTGCTAAATTTAGTGATGACGGTTTTCTATTTATTTCATTTTATCTCTATTTTTTATCGGCTTACATAATTTGTAAGAGATATTGATTGGGCCTTCATTCCCACTTATATGTTATCAATCAAATGCTTAAAATTGACGGCTTTGTTCTCATTAATTGCATAAATAATATAAGACACGCGTCGTTGCTAGAATAGGTTAAAGTGCTTTCCGTGATTATTTTTAACATCCAAATTTTCTAAAAAGCAATTAGAATTTAAAAATGAAGCGGTCCTAGCGAAATTTATTAACGGAAAAGTTATAGTCGCGGTCTCACCAAATGAATATCCCTTCAGCGATTTAGTGTATAAATGCTTTTTTTCTTATTTTTGTATAATCCAATAGTTCACTACTTCAATTTATGTTTTAACTATTAGTGGAAACTGTATTGGATTTTGTGCTATTTAATTTATTTATATTTTTGACTGTAATTTCCCCAAAGAAACAATAAAAAAATAGAATGTAGTGGACAAATAGCTGTCAATAAGTCTCAATTATTTACAATGGAATTAAAACATACGACTGAGCGTGGAAGTTAGAAACACCTGTTTCAAAGGACCATTAAATATTCATAATGTAATATGACGTATGCCGATTATATTATTGATGTCAGATTATAATTTTTTGTGTATTTTTTTCTAGCATAAATTATTAAGAAGCGACACCTGGCAGATTATGACATGGAGTTTATAATTAAAAACTTATCATTAATTTACTCGTTGTTGATAAATTATTTGACAATTCAGATCACTTAAATAGCTATTTTTTTATTGTTAAGCACCCAACAGTCACACATAGTTCTGACCCCACAATAAGATACGAGTCTTGTGTCGTGGGTATCAGAAACTACGAGAGACTTTTCGGTCTCACAAACACCCAGACCCGAATCAAATATCTGTGGATTACACAAACATTTGTATCGGTGCGGGGATCGAACCTGCGGCCTCTTGTTTCGCATGCTGGTGTCTAGCCAACTGCGCCACGGTGCTTTCGATTCTATCTACGCATTTGTGTGAACAATTTTTCGAAAATAGAATGCAAAATAAATGCGTGTCGAAAAGCCATCATAGATTTTTTCCTTGTGCAAATGTAAATGAAATTTCACAACGCGTATTCGTCATATTATTTCTATGAATGTTATTCCTAACCCTTTCAAATGTCACTTAGCAATACTCGTATGTTTTTACAGAAGTTTTGGCGGTTGACAAAAAACCCCATATACCTCGCACGGACCACGCCACGTGGCCGCCAAATGCTGGGCTCTAATGACCTATTGCATTTTGGGGATCCTTAGAGAATAAAATTTCTTTGTTTTGTAAATTTGTTAATTTTTTACTTACTTTATTCTTTGATTAAGTTAATTTATGAGGAAGACAACTACACATATCCAACTCCTCCCATCTAACTATTTTGTCTCAGATAAGTATGTGCCGTAAGATCTGAAGGTCCCGAGTTCGATTGCCGGGTCTGGTTTTTTTTTTTTCATAGAGAGACAGAAAGTAACAGCACGGAGACTGGAAATGTTCCCGTTAAATGGTAATAAGCTCGCCTCCTATTACGTAGGACTGATACATACCTGGCGAAATGTGGGTGCAGAAATGCACCTCTACCTACCCATTCGGGGAATAAATAAGCTGCCTTAATTTCGAACTTGCACTCAAGCCCGTCGGTGATAAATAATATATAACAACTCCATGGTTGGCCACAAATAAAAAAAAAATCTACAGAACCCGAACTTTGCTTCCTCCAAAAAACAGGCATTGATTGTTAACATTTGGAGTGTGCCGCCCTTCAGCTCTCGAAGGGCACTGAGGCTCCTTTGTTTTAACTGCTCGTATTATTAAACGAGTCCCAACAAAGACTTATTAACGAATCGACTTTTTGTGTTACGATTTCCGGCGATGACAGTAATTTTTTTTGATAAATTAAGTCATTTTGACTATAGTCTGTATTAAGATAAACTTTTTGTGGATATGTACTAATAAATTTGATAAATATTTGTAGATAATAAAATATTTGTGTCGGATTTTTGGGTCGACCATGCGATAGTCAAACTCTCCTATCTTTGCTTCTACTAATATAGGCATTCTAAAATGCCTAACTATTATGTATGACAGCAGTAGCGGTACTTTCATAGAAGCCCAAAAGTCCAGATTGCCTTACAAATTTCCGAATAATAATCTTTAAGCTTTAAATCTCTATTTAACAAAACTAATTTGACATATAAATGAGAATATCCTGACCCCACAATAAACAATTATAAAGCTGACATTATAAAATGAACGTTTAACGCTTTTGGGCTTCTATGGAAGTAGGTACCGCCACCGTGACAGTTATCTGTTATTGATGTTATTACGTTTACGTCGTCTCAAGCTTGCGGAATAACGACATACTTATAGTCTTGAAACGTACACTCCACTTTTACAAATAAATTGCTTAGAACAGATACACATAAATATTTAAGCGCTTAAAATATTTCAATGATCAAAACGAAACATAGACAATAATGTTGTTAATTGAAAACATTCCTAACATTTCCGTTACCGAAATACCATAAATAATAAAAACAAAGACAAAAAAAGTATGTTCAATAAAAAGTCACGTCCAACAAGGCCGCATATTCCAAATTTCCGAACGACAATTTGCCAAGGAACATAAAACTAAAAATGTCAACCCCGCCATATGGAATGTCACATTTTAGTATACGCCCCAACTATCAAAACGTTTGAAGTCTTTTGTCTTAGTTTTACGATATGCTACCGCGATTAAAAGTGGCGCCGAAACATTAAAAAAATGCTCTCAATTAAATAAAGCAGTGCTGCCAACATTAAAAAAGTTCAACAGTTAAAATTCCGTTCAGAAACTCTTTTGATATACGATAGTGTTGAACGAACTCTTGAGTGGCGGCAAAAAGCAAGTGACACTTGAAAAAGGCGCGAACTAATATAAACAAGGTTTCTTTTTTCCAGACAAAGGGCTCTGTGATAAACACGGGGTTATTTATGTTCTATATAAATTATTGCTTTCCTTGTTTATGGTATAAATTGCGGATCTTTGATAACGAAGATTAAAAGCTGTTAAAGGAGTTAGTTTTTATTATTATCCTTAATTAATATTTTATCCTTCAGTTGCTTGATGAGTTCTTAGACTTTATAAAACTTAATTAGCGATTATGTAGAGGTTTTCAGTACAAATAAAATTAATTTATTTTTGAATGCTGACGTTAATTGAGTTATTAATCCTAGATTATGATAAGATAAAACAAAAAACGTGGTATAGTAATGTATCATAAACTAAAAATCAGACATTTTATATTGAATTCTATGGAACCGAATTATTATTCTAATCTCAGCGTTACATGATGTAGCATAACAATTAAAATAGTGTCAATCATAAATATTTGCCTTAACCTACTAGCAATTACTGTTTATAAATATTACA
This sequence comes from Hemaris fuciformis, assembly GCA_907164795.1. Taxonomy (NCBI): domain Eukaryota; kingdom Metazoa; phylum Arthropoda; class Insecta; order Lepidoptera; family Sphingidae; genus Hemaris; species Hemaris fuciformis. Next base: position 3,248,365 of record OU015455.1, on the reverse strand, counting down.
GCGTATGTTTATTTATTATAACTCACAGGATACGATAAAAAACAACAAAACCAAGCCATTCGACACTTTGAATCCGGTCTGTCAAATGTAAAAAAATCGTACCGTGTAACGGAACGGCGCGTCAAAAAATTGATTTAGAGTCGAAATGCTATTTTTATAAATGGGGAATGTTTTAAAAATTGGTATGTCGTGTTTAGCACTAATTAACCTAACTAATAGTTATGGGTGAAACGGAACGTCACGTGTTTTATTTTTTCATCCCATACGGTTGATGTTTTGAAAAATGGAACTTAAAGCCAAAAAATTAGGCACAAAAAATGTGTGAACTTGTAAAAACGCCATTTGCCTTCGACCCGCAGAGAAAGGCAAAAATCTATTTTTCTGCTAGTTTTTCGCTAGTTTGTTTAGGTCGTTTTCTGATCAATTTCTTTATTTTGTACTGCTACAGTGAATTTCCAAAAACCAAACAATTTGCCCAACTCGGAAAACGAACCCGGGATCTCTGCGTTTTTACATGCCACGGGACCAACTAGGCAGTGCTTTTTTCTATTTTCCTTTTATTATTTTGAAGTATATTTGTCATAAAGCCCGCTATTATTCACATCTACCCACAAAAACTCCGTAACACCATCCTGCCCAAAAACTTATGAGTAAAACCTTTTTTCTAAACGGACCTCTTCTCGTAATTTCAACTATTTCACGATTTTTTTCATTAAATCCTCGATTCGATCATTCGGATCGGATTTGAAGCGCAAATCTTCCAAACATACAGTGTGTAACACTAAACCTATTGTGTGAAATCACTTCCTTTGATCGGGGCGTGATAATTTGTGAAGCTCCCGATGTGGGACGGGGCGGGACCCATGGGACTACAGGGTTGCCATGGGAGAATATAGAACAATTTTGTTGAACATTTCTAATACGTGGCTAATAAATAAAAAAATATTTAATTTATGTCGTCTATAAAACGGTTATGAGTTGTAATGAACATTTAAATTAATAAGAACTTTGAACAAGTAAAATACTCGTAACTTGCAAGGAAACTTTAACCTACCCATTTATTTATTTTTGTTTGCAAAATAAACTCAAAATTACTGAACTGTTCTGAATGATAATTATTGGTATGAACATAAATCTATGGATAAAGCATATATAGGCTTCTTTTAATGAAATTACATCCTGTAAAGTGCAGTCGAACCGTTACTCTATATTACAATTATTTATCTATAAATTATTTTCACAAGATATTTATCATATTATAGTCTCGTCTCTCACACCCGTCACTGTAAGTAACTCTTGTGCTTCAGGATCGACAGCACGCACAGTATTGAATCCGGGGACTGAAGCTTAACGAATCTAAAGGAGCCCAATTTGTCATGATCCCGCAACGAAGTTAATCAGAAAAAAGATATAAAGGAGGAGTTTCAAACAAATTAATATTATAATCTATGTAATCTTAAATAGTACCTTAATTATTACTTTATATGTTAAAAAAAATTATAAACATTTATCATTATACATTTATAAAATAAAATTTCAAATTACACAGCAACCCTATTCCGTCGAGATATAGCCCTTTGCAGGGCAATTGTGTGTCAACAATGCAGGGATTACACGGCTGTTTGGGCCCTTACTATTGTGCCGTGAAGTAGCTACTCGTGCTGTGGAGTTTTGACGTGAGCCAAGTCGAGTATTGGGGTACCTGACTGCCCTAGAACAGTTACTGTTTAAATAAAGGTGTGATGGCCTCGAGGTTTAGGCGCGCGGTCGAGAATTTCGGCGGTCACAGGTTCAAACCCCAGACACACACCTTTCACTTTTCGAAGTTATGTGTGTATTCACAATGAATTATCACTTGCTTTAACGGTGAAGGAAAACATCATGATAAAACCTGCACACCTAAAAAGTTCTTAGGAATTTCTTAGGTGTGTAGTCTGCCAACCCGCACTAGGCCAGCGTGGTGGACTAAGGCCTAAGCCCTGTCAGTTGTAGAGGAGGCCCGTGCCCAGCAGTGGGACGTATTAGGGCTGATGATGATGATGAAATATCTGGCCGAATCATTGATGTCGTAAATTAACGCGTCAAAATCGAGACTCAATATTGTAGACAAGGAATTGTTATTGGATTTTACTGTAGGGAAATTGTCTTTACGAATTCGATGTCTGGATATGTGCATGAAAATCGGCAATAGGAAGGCCTCCCATTACGTAGGACTTTTATCATAGCTGGGGTAATGTTGATGTAGAAATAAACCTCTTTCTTTCTCTTCTATGACACGAGTTGAATGTATGGGTGGAAGTTGGTTTTTATCCTAGGTTTGTGACTTAATAATGGTGCTACATATAGAGAAATAGTATATAGTATATACTGGTAAGAAGGCTGCTGATGATGATGATATATTGGTGTGTAGTCCACCAACCCGCACGAGGCCAGCGTGGGGGGCTAAAGCCTAAACCCTCTCAGTTGCAGAGGAGGCCCGTGCCCAGCAGTGGGACGTATATGGGCTGATGATGATGATGATGATATAATAGTAATAAGACGATATAAGATTACTTACCGATCTGACACATCAGGTCCTGTGTCAGCTCTTGGACGCTTCGCCTGTAACAATACATGTTACATTATTAATAATTTAATTATTTTTTTGCAGTAATAATAAGCAAGCGAAATATATCGAAATGATTGTAGCTGGATCGAATTCAGAGCATAAGTAAGTAAGTAAGTAAGGTAAGCTAATAAATTACAGATCATTTTAACGATATAAGAAAAAATATTAATAAATTCCCATGATTAGACTTTTTAAGATCTATTAGAATTTTGGATGGCTACTAAGGAACAGTTTTGCAATAAAACTATTAGGTATACAATACTGAATACGATTGATTTTTAATACCAAAAGTATTTTGCCTCATATAAAAAAGTTACGGGGTGCAGAAATGCACCTCTGCCTACCCCTTCGGGGAATACAGGCGTGAGTTTATGTACGTATGTAAAAAAGTTACGTACTTTAAATAAATTAAGTTTAATTCTAAATTTGGATATACATAATACATACCAGGACATCATAGATCTAAGCATATTTATTTTACTACCAAACTACTTTTAAATTGTATTGTATAAAATTACTACTTTTGCTTAACAAAACCATGGTTATTAAATCTACCCATAATGGTGAAAAGTTTGGACACATGAAGGAAATGGATTGAAAGACTACTAATGGAAGTTTTATTAAAGAATAAATTGTATGGAAGAATCAGAAAGGAGTTTGGTATAAAATGTTCACATCAAATAAACGATCTCTGAAAAGGACATGTCAGAAATCCTAACTGACGTAAATGTACTATCATATCGTAACACATAAGAGAAGAAAGACATTTCAGAATCTGAGTAGTTCAAAGCCTTTGCGTCATGATGTCGCGATGCTAAATTCCTAGGTCAGGTAAAGTGTTGAGTTTTTCATTAAGAAATTCTTAGTAGCGCCTCGGAGTCTGAAAATATACGTCATAAGCTCAGCCTCTTTTGCGTGGATCATAACGCATTGGCGTAACGTGGGTGATGATAATAATTACTTCTGCCTACAAACGTGACTGTATATGTATGTATGACTTTATATATTGTCTAAATCAGCTTAGTTTCCAATTAAAGCCTAGTCAGTAAGATTATTTGTTATTACATCAGGCAAAAACATTCAAAGGATGCTCAGTGTACGCCTCCTAATAAAAATTAATAAATAAATACACCCAAAAATGTGACTGTTGCGCGGTACTAGTGTGAGCCGCACGATCTAGCGGTCCCGGATTCCATTGCTGAATCGGTCAGTGTTTGCAGGTTATTTCATTAGTTTGACAGCCCCGTGGCGCAGTTGGCTAGACACCAGCTTGCGAAACGAGAGGCCGCGGGTTCGATCCCCGCACCGAGACAAATGTTTGTGTGATCCACAAATATTTGTTTCGGGTCTAGGTGTTTGTGAGACCGAAAAGTCTCTCGTAGTTTCTGATACCCACGACACAAGACTTGTATCTTAATGTGGGGCCAGAACTATGTATGTGACTGTTGGGTGTATTTATTTTATTTTTTATATTACATACATAAACACACGCCTGTATTCCCCGAAGGGGTAGGCAGAGGTGCATTTCTGCACCCACATTTCGCCAGGTATGTATCAGTCCCACGTAATAGGGGGCGAGCCTATTGCCATTTTTCGGCCACATTTCCAGACTCCGTGCTGTTACTGAGAATTTCCTAATGGAAAAACCCAATAACACTTTGCCCGACCCGGGAATCGAACCCAGGACCTCTAGATCGCTCGGCACATACTTGTACCGCGAGACCACGAGTCAGTCAGTATTTTTTATATTCTTAGTAGCATAATGGAGTCTGGATATGTGCCCAACTAGTGGCAATAGGTATTTTTATAAATAATAATAAATACACCCAACAGTCACATACATAGTTCTCACCCCACATTAAGATACAAGTCTTGTGTCGTGGGTATCAGAAACTACGAGAGACTTGTCGGTCTCACAAACATCCAGACCCGAAACAAATACTTGTGGATCACACAAACATATAATGTCTCGGTGCGGGGATCGAACCCGCGGCCTCTCGTTTCACAAACTGGTATCTAGCCAACTGCGTCTCAGGGCTGTCAATAGCTGTCAAATAGAACACTTGAAACGACCGGACGAGGCTGTATCTAAAACTTTTATATCATTGGTATGAATTGGACAACTTTTTAGCTATTTTAGATGAAGTATATACCCCAAAAACCCTTGGAGTAAGTATCCCTGGCTCTCAAATGACCGAATGTGTGAATAAACCTCGGTAAATTCGCTTCGTCCGTGCGACGCGACATTTTTTCCCAAACACCATTCTTAGAACCATTGTGATTACAAAGTGTTGTTCAGGGTCGATGTGCGTCATTTTTTCTACTTCATCGCGATTAGGATTAGGTTCGTTGTACTCTTCTCAACTCTACCTTAAAGTAAGTAATAAGTACTACTGCAGATACAGGAGACCTAACCCTTAATCAGTCGTCATTTGAAAATTGCGCCAGACACAAGATTATATTATAGAAAAGTTTGTTTGTATTTTATATAGCCCTTTCTTAAACATCATTTCATTATTTCCTTCTATGAAATTTTGTCGAAAAGAGATTTCCTTGACCGACAAAACTATAACTACTTCAAAATCAGAGAAAAAGCATTAGCAAAATTGACTCAAAATTAACATGGTTTTTTTTAAATAACAGAGTTGTTAAAGTCTAAATTTTTGCTATGACATCATCTTTTTCATCGTACATAACTAAGCCTCCCTAATCCAATACAAGAAACCAAATTAACCAAGCATGGTAACGGTACAAAAACACCCAAACTCTCTAAAAGATCTCAGATAAAATTCATGTTGTAAATAATAAAAGTTTTAAACGTCCCAGCCCGATCAAGATTACTTGGACAACATTAATAAAATCAAGTGGAATTTATTTAACAACTCGGGGGCGCCATCGCGTCTCTAAGTGATATACTACGGCGGCCATTTTGTGCTGCGATTCGACTGTGTGTCTTCGTACTTCGCGATAAGAACCTCTTTTATGGGGTATATGTTTCGGAACTGTCACATCGTTAGTGTTTATGTTCGCCTGGTAGTTTTGGTGTAATTTTAACGTGCCTTTTGTCAAAGAAATTGAGTGCGTAGTAAATTGGTGTGGCTTTTTGAGTGGATGAAATTAGTTAAGCGTTGGCTTCAAGGATTCTCAATTAATATTCAATAACATTAACTACATTGAAAGACTACATGTTTTAAATGTTCTGTCTGAAAGTACAGAAATTAAAAAAAGGAACGTTTATATTCGTTGGCATTTGTAAATAGCTGTTTTATTCCCTCATCTATTGATAGTTATTGCCAATTTAAAATGTTCTTATTAATAGCGATCCATTAAATATTGATAGCTTTTTAAGAATCAAAATTTCAAGTCCAATTCAAAATATTGGTACAAAGTATTTATTATATTTAAGACGTGTGACTATATTTGGTATTATGTAAATCTTTTTTTGCCTGATTTTTAATTTTAAAGGCACACGAAGTGAAGAGAAACTAAAAGTTTAATGTTATAATTATCACAATATTTTTTCTATTTTAAATATTCAATGTGCCCACGTTTAGTAATAATTTTGTAAGATTTTATGTAAAAAGTAAAGATTGTTCCTGAAGATAAAAACACTTGGAGTTATTTACGAAGTACTTTGATAAGATGTTTATTAAAAACTATCCGACCATTAATTAGGGAATTATTTAAATGCAAATTGAACACTAAACACAAATTTCATTTTACACGTAAACTTACTTTGCTTTACTCACCTCACTAATTACTTGCGTTATGGTACCAGGGCAACATAAAGTTTAACAGGTGGATGCCTCGTTACACTAATTACTAATTACGGCCGGTGCATTGACTAAACTTGTATTTTACGACTTTCCTAGTTTAAGTATTAGTTAAAATCTAACATCTGAAGTACTAGGGGCGCAGAGCCCGCAGAAGGTATCAACTCGTGTGAAAGAGCGTAAATCAGCGCGCGCATTCCTCTCGAGGTGTGAGGCCGGCCGATCTCAGATAGCGCGGGCTAATTTATACGTTTTACGCGGCGACAACGCGCCTGTGCGCCTTCGTACTGGGACTGCACAGCGTGTCCCGCTTAGGGTAATATTTTCTTACTAAGAATTATTGACATATTAAATAGGATCTTTTAGTGTCTTTTATGTAGTTTGACCTTGTTAATTACTGGAACTTTACAATCGCCAATAAGGTTAATGTGAATTTATTTGTACGTAAGCAAATTTTAGTTGTCACATATAAGCTTTGTATAGGTATATTAAATTCGAAAGTTCCGAAGGTGCTTCTAAATATTGCTACTATTATTTAAATATCAGGAAATTATTACGAAATATTGGTATAAGAGTGCTTTTAAAAATTAAAAGTAAAAACACAGATGATTGATATTCGACACGATTACGATTACGATGTACGATACAGAATATATTTAACAGTAGTATTACGATTATACACAAATAAAATATGGTTCCTAACATTAAACACCATGTACCTTCTAAACAAGCACCGAGACAAAACGCTTCTTTATTTAAATGTAATACGTTTATTGTTTTATCTCACTTTATATTTACGATCTGAGCCCCATATACCCGTCACTTTTACCCAACAGGGACGGCGTATCCTGACCCAATGATGCCATCTCTTTTTAACGCCGTACGAATAAACTCTCGAATTTATAACCGGGCGAGTTGATCGCCGATAATACGACGAGATATTGGTACGATATTAATAAGAGACGTACGTTTTTTGACTCATCGCGTGAAAATGTCAATTTTAAATAGTGATTTATTTTAATGTGGCAACGGTCTTGTATTCTCATTTGTCTTCACCGGCTTTCCGGGAAGTGCATGGGGGATGTGGCGTAAAATAAGAACTAAATACGTATAAAGAATTTTTTTCTATTTTTTCGATTTATTCCTGTCTATTTGGGGACTATGATTATAATTAAAGAGAATTTGTTTAAATTAATTTCAAGTCAAATTAATTAGTTTTTAGTATTTTTGCCATTATTTTAAAGAAAATCACTCATAATAGTAATATCAGAATTATAGCAACATAATTGTTGATGTAAGGAGGTTATTAAAATATAAATAAAATAAAAGGTTATAAAAAGCACATTCGCCTTTTTTACATTGTAACTGAATCTTCATCTGAAATACCAGGAAAACATAAAATACAAGAAGTACCTATATCGGAACTTGGCTGATTTATATTTGTCTCTTTCCATCAATGTTAAACATGATATCGACATTATTAAATAATCAATTTGCCAATACATAATATTGATGCTCAAGTACTAGGATATCATGAACTGAAGGAGACACAACTATTTTGGCTACATCGACTTTATATATTTTAAAGTCCAAACATGGACGCAATAATGGAATATGTAATGAAAAGAGTGTGACCCCAAAATTCGTCAATTACCAGGATGAAATCTTATGACCTTTCGTACATATTACCAGGGAAACATAAATCACTAGGCATCCGATTCATGCTTGCATAGAACAACCGGTTTAGGAGATAGCCATGTCGCAAGGGAATTGTGTAGTCAGCCATTTCAAGAGATACCTAAGTTATTTATGAATTCCTGGTAGTTTCTTTTCATAGAATTGCAATGTGCAAGAAGAATATTCTAGTGTTTTAGTAGTATATTTCCGTTCGGTTTTCTTTCCATTTTAATAAATAACATATAAAACAAAATTAGTGTCATTATTTGCTTGTATATAGCACCTATGCAATAAAGTTAGAGGTAAATTAAATTCCGGTCCTCCTAGCCTTTTGTTAATATCCCTAATAATAATCACAACATCGACGTACAAAACTTATCTCAACGCTTTCCATATTTATTGGTTGATTGGTAAAATGTTACGAAACTATTGATTTATTTACATTATAAAAATGTTTTGATATTGTACATCTTGTATGCGCACAAAGAAAGTTATTTTAATATTGTTCATAAATTATAATGCTACACGCGCGGAGAATTTTAAGCATTTTGTTGTAACATGCTTTCAGAGTTTACGCTTAAATTATTAGCCTATTAGTGCAGTGGGAATGACCGAAGATCGCTTTTTTGTTTTATATTTTTATATAAGAGAAAAAAAAGTGAATTTCGGACACCTACGTTTTATCAGTTGTGTTTTAAGTCCATAGGAATAAATTGCCTAATGCCATTTTCGGGCATATTTTCAGACTCCTTGCTGCGAGGGAAAATTTCATATTGGAAAAAGCAAATAACAATTTGTTTAACTTGAGAATCGACCCCACAGAACAGTTGAAAGACTAGAAAGTAAATTGAGCATGTCGGGCGTGCCGGACCTACGATTAGACTGTCATATGTTTGACACGGCCGCTTCATAGTAATTCGGGTAGCGTATAATATCAAGACTTTTATAAATGTGTGACAACCAATAGCAGCTCTTCAATTTTGTTTGAAATTTTTATCATTGGTCGTGTGATCGTAGTAGAATGAACAGGTGACAGACAAGCGGCGACACTCGTCCCCATACAAAATACTATTTATTTCCCTTCTAATCTTATTCAGCTGTTCTGTGATCGACCCTTCGGGGTCACAGATAAATTATCTGTGATAAAATAAAATAATTATATATATATTTCTTTTTGTGAAATAACTGTGAATTGATTTTAATAATTTTATTCTTGATTTTTTTAAGGAAGAATTTCAGAAAGCATTTTATATTTTGGCACCAACTTACTTATCATTAGGTATTTTTCAAAACTTAATCAGTGTGAAAAAAACAGTTAGTTAGCTCAAGTGGAGTTGTAGGCGCGCTCTACAATATTATTAAGATTTCGGAGTTGCCTACCCAGAAGTCCCGCATATTACAAAACTTAATAAAAACCCGCTTTTAAACATCAATGCACGTCTTAAAACCGAGCGAATGCGGGTTAATTCGATAGTTTATAGAGGTTCATTTTAAACATAATAGACAGTACAAAAACGACGCCATTCCAGAAATTAAGACTCATTTTGTTATCCATAAAGTTTTGGTCCTTCGACCAGGATGCAATAAGGCGCATCCACACACTCGATAAATTGCACCGTGTTCGCCCATCAAGAAGGACAATTTTCTTTTTATTGTTGTAATCTCTGGGTGGCTTGTGTTCTCCGTGTTTGTTTTTTTAATCCTTTGTCTTTGCTCGTTGTTTATGTGTTGGATAAATTGGTTGTCTATTACACAGGTCGTTCAATTTGTCACATTTTTTTTTGTTTAAACGATTTCTTGTTAGGATTTTTATTTTAGTTTTGTGAATGAGGTTATAAGAGTAGTGTTTTTATTTGACGATTTGTAGCTTTTCGGAATGATTTTATTAATGGAGTAAAAGGGAATGGTTTATTAAATCGTATTTATTAGATTTTGCCTTCGAACCTAGCTATTAGTACTCTAAACAATGACCTTAGCAAAATATCACAATGGGGAGAAAGTTTTGGTCTTAAAGTGAATCCAGCTAAAACTCAAGCTATCATTGTGGGGAGCTCTCGCCAAATAGCTAAGATTGTCTGGGCTGATCTTCCTCCGGTGATATTTAATGGTGTCACGATTCCATTCAGCCAATCCGTAAAAAATCTTGGCTTAATATTAGACAACACTTTGTCTTGGGGCCCGCAACTTGCAGCCACTAGTCGCAAACTTTTTGCATCAGCTGCATCTCTGAGAAGGCTTCGCAATTTTCTGGCTCCAGCCACCAAAACTATGTTAGCACTATCTCTACTTCTTCCGGTCCTTGATTATGCGGACATTTGCTTCCTAGACTTAACTGAAGCGCAACTCGACAAACTTGAGCGGCTCCAAAATTTCTGTATAAGATTTATATTTGGCCTGCGCAAATATGATCACGTTTCCGAATTTCGCAATAAGCTTAAGTGGCTTCCTATTCGTCTTCGTCGGAATACTCACATTCTTTCCCTCCTTTACAATATTCTATTTAATCCCTCTGCTCCTGCTTATCTTAAGAATCGTTTTGAATTTCTTCACTCTTCTCATTTCCTTTCTTTGCGGTCGTCAGAAAACTTTAAACTGAAAACTCCTGTGCATGGCACTGTTTTTTTTGACGGCTCCTTTACAGTACAGGCTATACGCCTGTGGAATGCACTGCCGTCGACAATTCGACAAGCGCCATCATTAAATATTTTTAAAAATAAATTAAAGTCATACTACCTCTCTAACTCCTAGTAATCTTTGTTATTGTATATATATTATATTATATATATATATATATATTATATTATATATATATATATATTATATATATATATGTATATATATATATATGTATATATATATATATTATATTATTATTTTTATATTTATTATGTGTGTATTTATGTATGTGTTCATATAAAAATATAATTATATTCATTAAACCATTTAAACACCCCCACATTTCGCTAATCACTCGTTAAATATTCCATCACGCCTGGTTGTCTGGAAGAGATCGCTCTAAGCGATAAGACCGCCGATTGTCCACTGTATTTTAGTTGTTTTTTTTTTTGTATCGTTATTTCCTGTTTAAATGGTGCACAATAAAGTGTTTTTTATCTTATCTTATCTTATCCTTGCACAGATAAAATATTTGTTTAATCTATATATGGGCCCGTTTTTGTATCTGTGGAATTTGTATATGTAAAAATACAAGTAGGAGAAATTGTAGCTAGTACTTATGGTTGCTCTAAATAGGTAAAAAGAAAGGTAGAATTGATTAGATTTGAACTATAATTCAGTATCACACCAACCATTGTGTGTACGGATTCGAGCAAACCATCCGTGGCCTATGATTGCCTGGTATCGTATTACATGCTCAGAAAAGTTGTGCATCTGTTATTATTATTTTATTTGTAAAAATTGACATTCGCTGTATTTTGTTTTTGTTAAGACAATAAAATCCTATATTTTAACTTTCTATTAAAGATATTTATTTATTATTTACAGCATAATTCCATGAGCCTTACCATATCTTCCTGATATTTACTTACCATCTCAATAATAGCAGCGATTTTAATATCTTCCAAGAAAGGCGTCGATAAAAATTCTTCGCTCTACAATTAGCATATGCCCAATTACCGATGAGTACCGAACGCGAACACAACTCCTTATGTTCATGATGGCCTGGTATCAAGTGGCTAACGACCTACTGTCTACCACCCCGCACTTTATGACCGTTTAATGGTCGCCCCACGTTATGAATGGGGTAATGTGAGCGCAAGTCTTGGAACTTGTTTGTTTAGACTTGGAAAATTTGGCTCTTGTTACTGATATGACTGGGCTTGGTAGCAACTGTCTGCAATATGATTGTCTAAGCTTATCTTGGTCCTTCTATGAAACAGCAACCGTTATTTTGAATAGTAGCATAACATAGAGATTATCCTATTATGGAAACGTTTAATATTTCATCTGTAGATTTGCACTCATTTAAAAGGCCATTTAGATTGATTGAATAGAGACATAATAAATACATTGTTTATGGTAAAAAAATAGTACAATTTTTTTTAAGTGAATAAAAAAAGTAACTAAAAAGCGTGAATGAGTTAAAGCTATATATACCATGCAATAGTAAGGAAAACATGCATATAAAGCGAGCAATATTAATAAAAATCGTGCAAATAATCTAGTGAATTTTATCTATATACAGTGCCAATATCATTTCGCCTCAATCACACAAATACATTATAAATTCCTAATGTATAAAAGAGTCATTTAAAATTAAAATCGAATTCCTAAAAATATTTTATTAAAACCTCTTTTGAAAAATATCTACCATTTACTCTATTTCAACATTGAAAAAGAGACACTTTGTGTACAGCAATAAGATACAATTTTAAATGACTCAACAAATGCGAATATAGAATCAATAGCATCAGTATAGTGTGATTGAGGCATCCATCAGATAGATATCTGACCTTAGGCTCGGCGTGCTCCAAGCTGCAGCGCGGCGAGGCGCCACCGAGGTAGCCACACGGCATCAGTGTCACCATGCTTTCGAGAACATTCCGAGACGACACTCACACACCACACAGGAATGTCACTTTGACAGTTATTTTGGCGGCAAACTGTTTTTGAGCGGCCATTTTGCGCTTATTGTTTCGTATTTGAGCGGCATGTTACATTGTTAATGTTTAATTTATTATTTTTAGCACTGTCCATAGCTTACTGGGTTGTTTTTGCACTCTCGGGGAAGGCTAAAACGAATTTATATGATACTGAGTAATTAAAATTCATAATTTAGTAATCCACAGACTATCCAATTGACCTTAATTAACGATATAGCTAATATAAAATTGTATATTTAGAAATTTTCATTGTTGGTTTTAAATTGTTTAATATTTCCAACAACTGATAAAAATTCACTGTAAATAATTAATCAAATGCAGATACCATAACAATATAACCAAGGTCGTCTACAACCTGTGAGTAAATTGAAAAAAAAATACAAATATTTTCAACCTAATTTTTTACCGCCAAAAACCAAATCAGAAGCGATTATAACGCTTCGCCGGTGGCTAGTTATTGAAAGCTTGTTAGTCATCGCCCTACAGCGGTCAGAAAAAAAAAACAAAAGGGAAAAAATCCGCGCCGCCGGCCCACCCACGTAGCCCAGAATGTACATCTGACATGTTCATCAATGTGTCAAATCGAATTTGACATAATTGTGGAGTGCGACCTTTTTTGTGCTGCGGCTTCTGTGTTTATGCATTGGTTGTGGCTTAGACAATATGGTGTAATAGAATTAACTTTGGTAAAATTAAAAAAGTTTTTATTGTGCGTTTGTACTCACGTAGCTTCCTAAATGTCGGAAAGAAATACTGAAATGGATCCTAAAGACTCACAAGTGTTTCAAAACAATATCAGTTGAATTCTACCCATATGGAATAAGGCAGCGTTATGGACCTAAGACCGGACCTTTTCTAACATAACGGCGATAGAAAGTACCTAGATATTACCTTATCGTATTCATTTGTTTAGAGATTTTTTGCAGCCAGGTAAGTTACCTTTGCCCGTATAGCGGCCACGGTACATCATGTGTTTAAGCCGCCATAATGAAGTAACGTAAGTGTGTAGCTTTTAGAAATCAATCTAAATTATTTCTGCTGTGACATTATTTATTCAGATTCAACATCGAAGTATGGCACTTTTTATAATAAATTTTCGGATGCTACACTGTTTCGTGAAACCACACTTAGATAGTAAAGTCTTAAGACTGCCCCATGGTCTTGCGGCTCAAGTATGTGCCGAGCAATTCAGAGGTCTCGGGTTCGATTTCTTGATTGGACAGTGTTTTAAGTTTTCATTAGGAAACTCAGTAACACAGAATCTGAAAATATGCCCGATAAACGACAATAGGCATACCCCCTATTACGTGGGACCTGACATTTCTACGCTTTCGGAGTATACAGACGTGAGGTTATGAATGTATGTATGTAATAAAGTAGGATTTTATCAGGAACTACGGAAACTCATTGGTCTTAGACCTTTATAACCACATCCATGAGAATAATTACACAAATATGTCACTCATTTACCGGTATATTCAAAATAATCAAATTAATATCCACATACAAGTCCCGACACAAACATCAGCCTTACGTAACACAAAAAGTCATATAAATATTCATAACTGCATTCCATATTTTTTTTTGTTAACAAGAAGCCGAACTGTCCAGTTCAATTAAACCAGCTTATTAAAATAATTTTATAAGGAGTTTACGTTCCGTGCCACGCTACCGCGCGTATAAAATATGTAAAAAACACCAAGTGCTGCACTGGCAGGGGGTGAACAGTAGCGTTTGCTGCGCTGCGTGAAACGGACCGCGAGGGTGGCCATGCTTTGCGCCTCTTGGTGTTCAAAGATGATAAATTATGAAAGAGACTGGCCCCTCGTAATAAATGTGCGGAATGCGATTGGGAGGTTCCTGGTATGATCTCCGGGTTCGGTAAAGTGATATTTATGGAGGCTGGAAATGTGTCCATAAACAGCAATAAATCATTTATTACGTAGAATTCAAATACATTCTGTCTTTCACTTTGGGCATGTAGGCGTGAATGTATATGGGATAATTATAAATTGCGAAATTATAATTTGTCTGTAAACGATAATATTATTTTACTAACTGTTTATTATTAAAGCAGTGATGGCCTCGAGGTTTAGGCGCGCGGTCGAGAACTTCGGCGGTCGCAGGTTCAAACCCCAGGCACACACCTTTGACTTTTCGAAGTTATGTGTGTATTAACAATGAATTATCACTTGCTTTAACGGTGAAGGAAAACATCGTGATAAAACCTGCACACCTAAAAAGTTCTTAGGAATTTCTTAGGTATGTAGTCCGCCAACCCGCACTAGGCCAGCGTGGTGGACTAAGGCCTAAATCCTCTTAGCAGTAGAGGAGGCCCGTGCTCAGCAGTGGGACGTATTTGGACTGATGATGATGATGATGAACTGTTCATTCTACATATAATATGGCCGCATTAACGATTAATCCCATTAAGAAGAGATAATAACGACTATATTTCACCATTTTGTCGACCTGTTGGGTGTTTAAATTCATTAAGAAATAGTATGCAGGACTGTCCTACTGTCAGAGTGTCCATATTTCCCAAGGCTGCGTGATTTCCGAGTGAAATATGTCGCCTTTTTATCTTAGCTACCTGTAAGACGTGTTTAAAATCTTAAGATAACAACAGTCTACTGACCTTTGGTACCCTCGCCACGGGGGGCAAAAACTACGCTAGCACCAAAATTACAACATACACACAAAAAACAACTCTAACTCATTAATTATACGATTTAGTTTCAAATGAATTTGATACACACGAGGAACTTATCTAAGAAATTAATATGAAAGGCAATAGAATTTTATTGAACATTAAAACGGCTTTTATTAATGGTATAATGACTTGGAATTATTGATTTAAGTGGAACAAAACGGAGTTTATGTTCGCGCTGTGTCACTTGTAGGGTGGATGCGATCCGGTAGCGCGCGCTGTAAATTAATTGACGTTTATAATAGTTATAATATTTTATAATCACGTTTATAATATCAATAAAATCAAAAAGTTGGTGATAAATATTGTGGTTGAGCCTTCCGTATCGATATTTCCTTATGGCTGTTATGGTGCTTCTACACGGTTGTCCGACGCGTCAACCGTTGTGCAAACTGCATATGGTTGGATTCTCTCATTAGGTTGGCTGATAAATAATCCGGAGAATCATATTGTGAAAGTATTTATAAAATACATATCCTATTCAGTAGCTAGATAAAATCGCCACGGAGGCACAAGTGTAAGCCAAGCGACTTGGTGGTCCCGGGTTCCAAATCCGGAACGAGCGAAGGTGTTATATAAGATTTTTTTTATAATGGCATCTGTGAAAATGTACCTTAAAAAGGCATAGGCTATATATTACCTATTACGCGAGTCTTAAAGATACTATTTGTAAGAACTCGCAGAAGTATGCCTCTGACTACCCTTTCGGCGATGTAGATGTGAATGTTTATGTGTGCATTTTTTGTATTCATCATCATCATCATCAGCCCAAATACGTCCCACTGCTGGGCACGGGCCTCCTCTACAACTGAGAGGGTTTAGGCCTTAGTCCACCACGCTGGCCTAGTGCGGGTTGGCGGACTACACACCTAAGAAATTCCTAAGAACTTTTAGATGTGCAGGTTTTATCCCGATGTTTTCCTTCACCGTTAAAGCAAGTGATAATTCATTGTGAATACACATATAACTTCGAAAAGTCAGAGGTGTGTGCCTGGGGTTTGAACCTGCGACCGCCGAAATTCTCGACCGCGCGCCTAAACCTCGAGGCCATCACTGCTTGGTATGTTGATTACTAAATATATCCTAGTCCTAAAGATATAACGGTATGTTGTAATCCTCAATTCGACAGACCTTTTTTATTTTATTTAAACGATCATAACAATTTTTTTTACTTAGCTTGTCCTAGAAAAAATACTCGAAAAAATTTACCTATTTCAGTATCCTGAAAAATCTACGTATATTATAATGGACATCTTCAAGTAAATTTTACCTATGTTACTCTGACGAGTAGTATACTGCACGCTGTCTAATTAAGGATTAAGATCGAGCCTTCAATTGGGAATATTTTAATCCCATCGTATTTCAGTCCTACGCGCTATATGACCTACACAAAAAAACTTGTAAATCCACTGGCTATATTATCATCACATATGTACTTAAACTAACGTTTCTATTCTGAAATCTGCAGAGGTGAATTTTCGCACCCACATTTCGTCAGGCGGTCAGGTGTGTGTCACTTACGTAATAGGGGGCGAAGCTATTGCCGTTTTTTGGGCACATTTCCAGACTCAGTGCTACTACTGAGAATTTCCTAATGAAAAGCCCAATAACACCTATAGATCGCACGGCATATTATCATAACATAATATGTTATTATCATTTTCTTACATTGTAAATTTACTTTAAATGCCTCTCATAGATATGTTTACAGGATAACTTGTTTTTAATGCACCTTAATAGCTTAGACTCGTAATTATACAACCAGCTGTCTTGCTTTTATAACCATCCAGTAAAATTAATTAGACGCAAGCCATGTGGGTAGCAAGTACCTATATAGTGCCCCGAATCCAACGAAGCTCGCAATGTTGACAGACCCGTGGCGCAGTTGGTGATACCAGCTTGCGAAACTACAGGCCGCGGGTTCGTTTCCCGCCCCGAGACAAATGTTTGTGTGATCCACAAATATTAGTTTTGGGTCTGGGTGTTTGTGAGACCGAAAAGTCTCTCGTAGTTTCGTAAGAACTTTAGTAAGAACAAATATCCACCTTTTTAAATTTAGTAACCGACCCAGACGCAATGATAAGATGACATATATACCCCACAAAACTGCATTATTTCATAAGAGTGTGTTCTACCTGGTTCCTCAAATATTTAATAGGCTACCGAAGTCCATTAGAGAATTGAATGACATCAATACTTATAAAAGTGCATTGTTTAAATTTTTATTGAATAAATGTTATTATAATTTAAAAGATTTTCTTAGTATTAGTTGAGATGTAGTAATGCTTTTGATTTGTTTTTATAGTGTAATATAGTTTTAAAGTTAGATTTACATTAGTTTTAAGTTGCATTATTGTATGCCAACACGGCGGGTCATAGTTGTAACATTCCTATGCACCACAATAAAATATTTTGAATTTGAATTTTGAGTTTCTGGTACCCACGACACAGGACTTGTATCCTAGAGTGGGGTCAGAACTAAATATATGACTTGGATGTATTTATTATTTATTTATTTATGTCAGTCGGCTCTTAATATAAACATGCAAAAGGTCTTTGGTAGTTCCCTTCGCTTTGTGACCTAAGCTTCGAACGTCATTATTCGGTACGCACATAATAATATTACTTGTTAATGTGCTGTAACAAATTTGAATATTCAAAAGGAGATAAATTAAAGATTTTTAATCAGACATTAAAATTCCCACGGAGTTGTTCAGAGTTCCACTTTCGTTGTCGGAATTCGATGTGTGTCTCCGTCGAGTATTTAAATCGATTATCGATTTTACGAATAAAATCGATTTTATTTTTATTTAATTTCATAGATTAATTATGTGGATGTCTTAATTTGGTTTGGAGTTTTTCGCGTCTGGGGTAAGATGCGCTATGAAAAATCCTGATGCATAAAATATTTATCTTAATAACACGTTTTTATGCCCAAAACTACGGCACTAGTTTTATCCGAGTAATAATTCTGCGAAAATTTGGTTGCAAATATTTTCTTCTTACATTTCGGGAATTATTCCTACTTTCATTAATTTATAGTTATTGACTTTGAAATCTTAAACAAACCACGGCACTTACACAACAAAACGAGGCAAACCGAGACTTTAAAGTTTTTTTCGTATGGAAAGGAAGGAAAATGAGCAAATGAGCCACCTGATGTTAAGTGGTCAACATCGCCCATGAACATCCACAATACTAGAGGACTCAGCGCGTTGCGGGCCTTTGAGGAAAATAAATATACTTCCACTGACTCCTGCATCCTCTATGGGTTAAATTCGACCAGCTCTGTTTCAGGAGCGTACCTTTTTCTATTGTTCGTGCTAATTTCTAATTTCTACAATAACTACTTTGCTTTTGAGATTCGAACCGGTAACCCTTGATATTTATTATAATGGCATCCGCGACAATAACACAAGACTATAACGCGCGTATTTTACATTACATCAGTGGCGGAAATATCATTACATCAGTTAAATCTTTATTTAACAAAAGCAATTAGACATATAAATGAGACTATGAGCCCGCAATAAACAATTATAAACTAGACATTGCACAATCGACGTGTAACGTTTTTGGACTTCTATGGAAGTACCGCCGCATTGCAGCATATTTATGTCGACAAAAAATAATCGTACTTTTGACTGCACCAATTGAGCAAAACTGCAGTTTTCAACCCAAAACAGGAAAGTACAAGACAATACTCATCCAATTAAACGTAGGAGGTGCGCAGGCGCAAGTTATAACGTCTGGAGTTTACGATCGGGGACGCAATCGCTCGATCGACAGACGCAGCGCCCGCTCGATTAACTGAGATTAGAATCGTTTGGTACTAATCGTTTGCAAGACGACGTTAATTGTGCGCTGGCTGTACTTACATACGCTTTTGATGGCCTTTGGTGTAGTGAAGTTCATTAAAATTTATTTTGTAGACGCGGAAATATGACGGCCAGAAGTGATGCGATAAAAATCGACACGTAAATTACGCGTATATTTCATCGAGAAAAAGGTTTTTGGATAAAGGAGTGTTTATTGTGTATCGTCAGCTAAGATTTCATCATCATTCATCATCAGCTCATATACGTCCCACTACTGGGCACCAGTGGCGGTACTTCCATAGAAGCCCAAAAGCTCACCTTGCCTTACAAAATACCGAATAATAATAATCTTTAAGCTTTAAATCTATGTTTAACAAAAGCAATTGGCATATAGGAGAATGAGAATATCCTGACCCTACAATAAACAATTATAAACTAGACATTACACAATTAACGTGTAACGCTTTTGGGTTTCTATGGTAGTACCGTCACTGCTGGGCTCAGGCCTCCTCCACAACTGAGAGGCCTTAGTCTACCACGCTGGCCTACTGCCAAGAGCTAAGATTTAGTCCTGAGAATTTAATAATAAATAAAGGATCTGAATGCTGTCTTGCGAGGTCATAATTTAACAACAGGGTCGAAAAAGAAATTCTCAAAAGTAGTAACATTTTATTTTGATATAATTTTTATTTATTAAATTCGTCTAATCGTGTCATTTACCAGAGTAAAAAAATATCTTTTTTATATTCAAATTTAGTCCGTAACCGTTTACGTGTTATCTACAAAACATTTTTAACTTCAACTCCAAAATTAAATCGAAAAGAACTATAAAACTACTTTAATTCGTTTCGATAGTATCGATGCCGTATTCCCTAAATTTCCGAATACCGATACGAATCGATAACAGCGTTTACCTCGATAGTGTAAATACTTTATTTTCGCAGCACGTTGCATAACTTACCGACGCAACGGGCCACGGACTCGCCCGACCGGTCCGAAGATTCAGAGATAAAATCGACAACCGTCGATATTAGGCATAAATTAATCGATTTTAACCGACATCGAGTACTGTACAATCGAGGTAATTCCGATTGTGTTTATTATGCAAATTAGGGATGTGAAAGGGCTTGTTTTTCTGTACATTCGAATTTTATTGTTGGATTATTTGATAGGCTCGGTTGGTAAAACATCGGCTTTGAATTTAAATATTGTATTTTACATTAGCTTTCCACGCTGACATAGTTTTTATAGCATTATAGAAATTACACGACAATAAATCAAAGTCGTGATGGCCTCGAGATTTAGGCACGCGGTTGAGAATCTCGACGGTCGCGGGTTCAAACCCCAGTCACCCACCTCTGACTTTTCGAAGTTATGCGTGTATTCACATTGAATTATCACGTACTTTAACGGTGAAGGAAAACATCGTGATGAAACCTGCACACCTAAAAGTTCTTAGAAATTTCTTGGGTGTGTAGTCCGCCAACCAGCACTAGGCCAGCGTGGTGGACTAAGGCCTAAACCCTCTCAGTTGTAGAGGAGGCCCGTGTCCAGCAGTGGGACGTATATAGGCTGACGATGATGATGATGAAATCAAATACATTTTATTCTTACATAAATATTGAATTTACGTTAATATGCTATGAGACAAAAAAAAATCCTTTTCCGTTTTTGATAACTCGAACAAGATTTACATTATGGAGACTAATATGACATCATAACTATATTAAGACACATTATTTTAACTTAGTAACCGTACACTAATCAGCTTGATGCTGTTTTTGGGACGAGAAAGTCCCTTGTAGTTTCTGATACTCACGGCACAAGACTTGTATCTTAGTGTGGGGTCAGAACTATGTATGTGACTGTTGGGTTTATTTAATTTATTTATCACTGGATCAGGAAAAGTCGACTTGAAGCAATGTATTAGCGTTTCCTTTGATGACTGAGATCTCTGGATAATTTTCTTATAGAGACAAGATCCACGCAAGTGTAAATGGGGCATAAAACGCGACTCTATACAAGTAACTTCAATTAGGCTAGGCATAATTGACAGCCTCGTGGCGCAGTTGGCTAAACACCGCCTTCCGAAACGAGAGGCCGCGGGTTCGATCCCCGCACCGTAACAAATGTTTGTATTATCCACAAATACTTGTTTCGGGTCTGGGTGTTTGTGAGACCGAAAAGTCTCTTGTAGTATATCACGAAACAGGACTTGTATCCTAGTGTGGGGTCAGAACTATGTATGTGACTGTTGGGTGTATTTATTATTATAATTAAGGCATAATAACTGTATTCTCATTTTGAACCGTGCTGGACTGACTATAAAGCAATAAGGTAAGGTATGTTCATCATCATCAGCAATCCCACGTCCCACTGCTGGGCACGGGCCTCCTCTACAACGGAGAGGGCCGTGGCCTTCCACCACGCTAGCCTTGTGCGGGTTGGCGGACTACACACCTTAGAAATTCTTAAGAACATATTTTAGGTGTTCAGGTTTCCTCACGATGTTTTCCCTCACCGTTGAAGTACGTAAGGTCTACGGACGTTAATAACGCTTTTATTTCAATCGTTTAATAATACTTGATTCTATCTCTGCTAAATACAAATCCAACATCCTATAGACGGTATATAAAAGCACAAATAAAAGAGCAACAATGAAATGGGGCCAACAATTAAATCTCTATCCTGGTCCCCATTTCCCCCGGCTTTGTGACGTCACGGGCCAGGGGATCGGCGCATCTGCGTGCTATCTATCAAGCTCCGCCCAGCCGCCGCCACGCCCCATCCGCCCGATTCAACAATGAGCTTTTTTCGGAAAGCACCGCCCGAAATGCCGAGTTTTATTTTTGGCTGTCGAGTATTTGCGGAGTTATTTTTTATAATAAAATACTTTTGTATTATTGAGTAGTCAACTTTTGGCTACGAGTATTTATAGTGTTCGTGTACTTCATTCTCTTTATGCAGTCCTAGTACCTTGGGCACTGTAAAATAGTTTCGCCTAAAACATACATACATAAACTCACGCCTGTATTCCCCGAAGGGGTAGGCAGAGGCGCATTTCTGCACCCACATTTCGCCAAGTATGTATCAGTCCCACGTAATAAGGGGCGAGCCTATTGCCGTTTTTCGTTTCGCCTAAAATTACTGACATAATAATTAAAAACCTCGTTGCGTTATAAATTAGAGAGTGTAATAGAGATGTCCCGGGTTCTTTTCCTAGATTGAGAAATGTACAGACACATTGCCAACTTAACAAATCATTAGAATGGCCTGTCGAGTGTTTGATTTGATGGAGGGATGAAAAGGGATGACTAGAAATTTTTCAGCTGTAGTACGGAGTATGAAAATGTGTAGGTATAGATGACAACAGGACTTAGCGAAATACACATCTGCATATTGTTTCAAATTTAAATGATCTGTATATACAGCCCCGTGGCGCAGTTGGCTAGACACCAGCTTGCGAAACGAAAGGGCGCGGGTTCGATCCCCGCACCGAGACAAATGTCTGTGTGATCCACAAATATTTGTTTCGGGTCTGGGTGGATGTGAGAGCGAATAGTCTCTCGTAGTTTCTGATACCCACGACACAAGACTTGTATCTTAGTGTGGGGTCAGAACTATGTATGTGACTGTTGGGTGTATTCATTTATTTGTATCATTTATATCAGACATAACGTATCTATATGATGTCCATACTTTAAAAAAAATATGTTATAAAGCCATCTCCCGCGATTCGACACTTCAAATTTATATGTTTCCGAAAAAAGTATCCTTTGCGCAATTCCTAACTATAATTTATGTATTCGCTTTATTTTAAACAGATCCGTTCAGTGATAATAATATTACTAGCATCAAAACTCGATGAACAAAAATCCGACTACAAAAGCCAGACCGTTTCGCTTGAATCGCTTATGGTGATGTTATTTGCAAGCTTTGCACATACTTCTCCGAATGCGGCGCCTAATCTACCTTTGTTTATGAGACCTGATCCGTGTTGCACTTCGAACTTTCATGCCGTACCTTGTGTCATTTGCCTAGCAACAGAAGTTGTGACAGATCTCAATATGTAATGGGTAGGCATGACTCAAAGAGATCTCAGTTATAAGGGTAGGCATGACTCAAAGAGATCTCAGTTATAAGGGTAGGCATGACTCAAAGAGATCTCAGTTAGGTAGGCAGAATTGAATTTTTGCTCCCAAGTTTCGCCAATTTTGTTTTTAAGTCTTATGTAGTAAAGGGCGAGGCTGTTGTAGGTTTACAAGCACATATTCGTGCTTCTACTAAAGATTTTTAAATAAAATTAATCTAATAACACTTTGCCTGGCCTGTATGTCGTAACCAAGGTCTCAAATCGCAGGGCATATTATCATCATCAGCCCAAATACGTCCCACTGCTGGGCACGGGCCTCCTCTTCAACTGAGAGGGTTTAGGCCTTAGTCCACCACGCTGGCCTAGTGCGGGTTGGCCGACTACACACCTAAAAAATCCTAAGAACTTTTTAGGTGTGCAGGTTTTATCACGATGTTTTTCTTCACCGTTAAAGCAAGTGATAATTCATTGTGAATACACACATAACTTCGAAAAGTCAGAGGTGTGTGCCTGGGGTTTGAACCTGCGACCGCCGAAATTCTCGACCGCGCGCCTAAACCTCGAAAACCTCAAAACTGATTTTTTGTTTTCTTTCATTGATTCCGCGATACAGTCCTAGCTAGAGTTTCAGAGTAAGAAAAAAATTTCAAAAATTAATTTTAAGAAGTATCTATACAGGGTGTATTCAGACCGTGATCAGAAACTAAGGCTTATAGCGATGGTGATTACAAAGCCATTGGCGTTAAAAAATCCCGCCATGAAATAAAAAAATAGACGTTTTCCTTACAATCATAGATATTAAATGGATGTGGTTGTAAGGAAAACGTATTTATTTTTATTTTTTGGCGGGATTTTTTTATGTCACGGTGTTTCTATCACCGCAGCTATTATTTGCCTTAGTTTCCGATCACGGTCTGAATACACCCTGTATAATCCTTTAACGACACCATTGGAAACTCAACTTTAGTCTTCTCTTGCGTGTTTCACCTATTCGCGTAATATGCTTATTTCTTTCGTATGTAAATGAATTTTCACAAGCTCAACTAACTCTATCACAGTTGCATTATCATGTAATATTCGCAATAAACAGTTACATTTCTCGTCAACAACTTGTCTGTGCAATTTTAAGTCTATGGACTATTTCGCGATAAGGCGGTGACTGACATTTAGCATTTAAAACATTTCTTAAACAAAAACAAGGCATTTTGAACAACACTGGCATCTCAATCTAGCTATTAAACAAGGCATAAGTACAGGTATAACGAGATTTACATAATATCGCCATTGCATTTATGTATACAAAACCATTTACAGTATTGCCAAGTGTTTTTTCTCAGCAAACTGCCAGTTTGGTTACTAACAACGTTGCCAGTGTGGATTTGCCAGCGCGAAACTCATTTGCATAGCAGAAATTTGTTTTATTGCAGAGTGTTTACGTATATTTTATCTAAGATTTTTTTAAATATGTATATTTTTTATTTGAGTGTTGCGTTTCATATCTGTTTTTAATTTTTTCGTGGTCAAATAAATCTGAAAAAAAAACCAACTTATTTTTTTTCTTACGACCAAGTGGTTGTTTGTGTAGATGCAGGAATTCAACTAATTTATAACTATGCCACAAAGACCTGTAAATTATGCGGCTTATAATAAGGATCTTAGGTTGATCTAGGGTCTAGATACAGTCAGCACGCTTTTAATCGAAATATTTGCGTCAACAAAGTATCGCACCGCTATAAATATTGCAAATATGTACCAGGATCGCATAACCTGCAAGGCGATGCATATAAATGTTTACGTCTAACTCCATATCAGGCGACTGCTGACTGCTCATACAGCCCTGGTGGTCCCCATACCAGAGCAATGCTGATGTCACCGATTCGCAATCGTTTTCTAGTTGCTATTTGTACAAAGTCACCGACGGTATTTGCCGATGACACGATATGCGCATGCGCATTTTATAATGAAAACGCGAAAAGTTCTTTGCTTACGATGTATTATTTAAATAAATTAGTTATAACAAACTGCGACACGAAAGACTGCGGGTTCGATCCAAATGTCATGATATTTGTTTGAAATCTCGGCGATTGAATTGCAAAAGAAGACAATTACCATTTGATTATAAACTCTTGTTTGTAAGGACATATTTTTTTAAGCCTTAGCCTGAAGTGTAGTAAAAATAATCCATCGCATTACATTACGCCTAACATGATGTTGATGATGTTGATGTTTCCCGTATAAAAAGGGCTAAGTCTTTAAAGTCGAGTCAACGGTTATTATGTGGCAAAGAAAGTCCCTTTCGTACTTACGTATGGTAAGGATGGTATCTGTTAAAGTTACATAAAAAAGTAATAAAAAATCCTTCTACATTATGCATTTTATGTGTCACAATCTATGGTTAATTTCCCTTCCGAATTTTTAAAATAAAATTACTCCACGCCAGCTCGAACAAATTAATAGCTAATCCGGATACTTCTATTAACAAACAATAAAAGGGATCCGAGATTATCTCGGTCATGTCCAAAAAAACTACCAGGGCTCCATGAATCAGATGTAGCTTGATAAACGCACGTTGAAAGCAACCCTAAGCGTTATCGTCACGGGCCATCTCTTACACATTTTTGGGTTCCTGGTACATTGTTAGAATATGTAATTCGTTTTCACTTTTGTTATTTTTTTCTCGCTTGTAGAAAAAAGGTGCTGGAATTTGGAAATTCAAGCTGCATACGTGTATAGGATAGACAGAGTTTTTATATATAAATGAACTAATCACTACTTGATATAGACTAAACGCTAAAAATAATAACAAAATTGATACGTTAAAAAAACCCTTTCCAAAACTTAAGTATTGACTTGAGACTAGGATTTTTTCTAGACCTTTTCTGATAATTTCATGTGACTGATTGTAGTTCCCCAATCACTCTGACAGCTTCTTCAGGATGCTAAATAAGCTGTCAAGGTTCAGAGGACTTTATCTTTCAATTAATATATTATGGCTTTTTGGTGAAGAATCTTCTTGTATATTTTCACGTTTGCGATAGATTAATTTAGAGTGTAAAAATCTATTCTTTAACCTTCTGCATAGTTTCGGGCCAGCATAATTATGTGTACTGAGGAGCAATTAATTACATTTCTTCCTACTAGACTTTATTTGTAACGCTAAAATACGATCAAACTATTTTATACAGTTATTGGAGCAATGAAACATTACTAAGTAACAACAGATTAAAAATACGTGTAGTGACATTAGGCTGTACAGCGTTTGTGCCTTGTCCGATAAAAATCACCTTGACAGACAATTTAACAACGGTGGAAAGGCAATTAATTATAATAAAAAAATAATATTCATAAACAGTTTATCACATGACAACACTGTTAACTTGAACATCGTTGAAACGTCCGTGGTAATAGAATTTATTAACGTTGACGTCTAAAAATGTACAACGCGTCTGGAGTTACTTGGAGTCAGGGGTATTTTATTTACAGAATTTGAAGCACATATTTATGAAGATTTGTGTAATTCTTAATATGTGAAAGTTATTTTATGTTTTCATGCCTAAACTGCCGAACTGATTTTGATGTATTTTTGTACGGGGATAAATCGGACCCTGGAGAGGGTTATTGACTTTTTTTTAACAAAACGTCATATTGGGTATTCTAGAAATAAATAGACATATTTATTTTTACATTAACATTTCGCCTGCAATATATTAAGTCCTACGTAATAATAATCTCCGTGAACGCGAATCGAATCACTGAGGATCGGGTCCTAAGACTTCGAATTAATAATGACGTGTTGTAAAATCTCGTCCACCTAAGACTAAGGTTCTATTCACCCCACCTTAGTCCTATTCACCCCTTCCACAAACGGTAGAACTCTACCAACCAGTCATCGAGTGATTGCCACAATCTTTATCATCTAAGCTATATATCATAACTATTAACTATTCATGTACGTATCAAGTCTCATACATTATCTAACATCGGAGGAATCCAAAAAACTCGGTCTACGTAAACAGGCGTGTTAAATTAATTAAAACAACACCCCAGAATTTGAGTAACACTACACTATGACCACGAGGCATCGCGGCTGACCATACCGTCCACTACTCGCCACATGTGGCCATATTAAAGTAAAAAAACAAAAACATCACGCATCCCTTTCTTATGTACGTGAAATCATATCCCCGTCCCTTTCTAACAACGAAATCATTCTCGGAAATGCCAGGGACCGGCGCACGCGCATACAATGCGGGTGTTGTGAGCGCAAATGAATAAAAAAAGTGTTTTAAAGGAACGAACGTATGTGCTAAATCGACGGTACGTTCAATCAGAAACGGATTATAAGGCTTAAGGATTCAACGAGCATTGGGAAGAAATAATGCCAACATTACAAGAACATCCATTTGGTATATTACTTTAATCTCGCCTTATATTATGTACTAATGAAACATTATTAACGAAACTTGGTTGATTGCTCTTCTGCGTGCTCCTTCGATTATATATGAATGTGCATGTAAATTGAAATTGGTTTAAAAACAAGAACCACCACATCAAAAACACAGCATTGAAATGAAATGAATACATCACTTAGATTCAGTCATTTCAAAATTTGGTTTACCACCCTGTTCGGAAGGCAGTCATCACTAGAGAAGAACGGGCAAGAAACTCTAGTGTTGCTCTTTTCCAATCAAGAGATAGTTTACAATATTTCCATTCAAACCTCTGCAGTGAAAGAACGCGTCTCTAATTTCGCGGCCTTTCTGCATGCTACGTTGGTTATTAAAAAAACAATTTAAAAAGTTACATCCCGGTGGCTCTTCCACGTTTACCCCTAGGCTCATTGGAGTGAGCCGTAACTCTATACTGATTGGTCCGCGCCGTGCGGCCTCCACGCAAAAATGGCCTCCACAACATTATTTAACCTTTTATTAATGAAGTGTTGCGTCCTCTTTTTACGGGCACGAGCTTGTTCGGAGACGATAGTTTAGTCGATATCGATAGTCGATGGTAGGCGTTTTTTATTGTTTATGGTTTGAAAGCGAGGTTAAACTAATAACATTGTGAATTTAAATTTGAAGTGAAGTAAAAGCACCTCTGCCTATCAGTAGCGGTCCTTCCTTAGAAGTCCAAAAGCCCAGCTTGCCTTACAAAATTACTAATACTATAATCTTTAAATCTTTATTTAACAAAAGCAGTTTGACATATAAATAAAAATATCCTGATCCCACAATTAACAATTATAAATTAGACATTACACAATTAACGTGTAACGCTTTTGGGCTTCTATGGAAGTACTGCCACTGCTGCCTACCCCTTGGGGGTATACAGGCGTGAGGTTATGTATGTTTCTATGTAGTTGCCAAACTAATGGATGGAATGCATTTAATTTTATCGGACTACAAATCAAAAGCAATGAATCTAGACAAACAAACAGCAATTGATATGGATATATACCTACAGTAGTTTTGTTTATAGGAAATATCTTACTCAGGATGAAATTGTCTGAAAGGTTTAACCACTAAAATAATGACAAAAGGTTAGTAGAAGTTTTTTTTTGTTTAAGAAAACAAAATTGGCGGTTTTTATTGTTATAGGCTTTTGTCTTGAATGTCTACGCTTTAAAAAAATATGTGAATGTGTGTGTTCCATATTCAAAAAATAAACATTAAAACATGACCAACGAAATACACATACAACGAAAACGCTAATGACATATTTTTATGCTGGCAATAAACGAATCACAAATCCAACAGGCAGTCATTTTTAAATTCACCAGCATTAAATGATTTATTTAAAGGATGACAAATAATGTCATTTATATATAGAATGTCACCGGTAATAAACTTTCGGAAATGATATTATAAAAGTAATGCAAATATAGTGATTGTGTGTCGTTAAAACGTCTTGGAATTGGGTTAGGCATAAAAAGATTGTTGATGTGTTAACAGCTTATAATTTTATGATTTATTTGTAGCTATATCAAATAAAGAGATTGTTGGCGTGTTATTTTGCGTTAAAAATATGATCGAATGAATTTCAAGGTATAATAAATTTGGGGAGGAACAATAGTGACAAGCTATAAAGGAAAGATGTCCTTAGAATTGCTTTCGTAGCTTTTTATAGTTGCATATGGCGGAAAAAAGGTTTCCCTGATGGCATTTTATACAGCCGTGTATTTTTATTGGGTGTCCATCTCCAGATGGAAGAGAACATTTAACCAATCCAAATTCAAATCTTTTTATGTCTTTTCTAAAATTCACAAGTTTTAAAGACAGTTTATCATATAAGATCAAGCCTCGTCGAGTTCAATAGTAAGTATAAAAATATTTTAACATAAAATTTTATGCTAGACTCCACAAACGTATTCTGTGGTGATATTAAAACGTAAACGACATAATTTATTTTGCACGTTAAAAACCCAGTGATATGGTGTATTCTTGATGATTCTAAATATTTTTGCGTCAGAGTTTTGGTAAATATTCCTGAAGGCGCAGAAATCACACTGCATTTGATGATAAACACGAATATTAAAGAACTAAATAATAGATTTGCAGTTAGTAAAAATCTGCACATTTGGGAACCTAAACTGCGGCCTCTCATTCTAAAATTCCCAGAGACACAAACAACTAACATGCAATACCGATTCTGGGTGCAAATAAAAATAACCTATGTTCTTGCCCAAGATCCCATTTCTGTCCATGCCAAAAATCTTCTAAATCGGTTCAGCAGTTTTCAAATTATCCATAACAAACAAATCTTTCCTCTTTATTATATTCGTGTAGACAAAAGTTTCCACAACAATCGATATTCCGTGTCCCATCTCTAGCCAATGGACCACGCTTGACTAAGCTAAGTAATCCCGACGTAGACCAGGCTGAACCTATAAGGGATTCGCGGAACCACAGCGCACCACGCTTCAAAGAACAATTACTTAAGCGCATTTGTTTTTAGCTTATTTTATTGTCTAAATTATTAAATATTGATCGGTTCCTATAACCATGGGTACTACGTAGCCTAAGAGCATCCCATTTTTATCTTTCAACACTCGACACTGTCTGGACAACTCCATACTTATCATGAGATCCTGGTACTTGAATTCAAGAGAATATAGGACACGTAACGATTGCGATCATCTCCGAATCGTCAAAATTTTGCCGGCCCATTGGAAATAGGATTTACAAATAATATAATGAACGGAGCAATGTTATGAATTGATTCAAAGCAGTTTTTACTTAACTACGACAAACCGTTTCCAAAATACTGCTTGTGTTTGTTAAACATAGATCGTTACATTTTTATGAATAAGTATACTTATTTCATATTGCTTCCGATTTTAGTCTGCTAATTTATTTTTCAGAGGATTTTTTTTCATATTTAAAATTGGAACGCCTTCAATTTATAAAACAATTACTTAAATTGAAGACGTTGTAGTTTTCATGTTCTCCTTGTTCATTTATTTTGAATATCAATAAAAAAATTATCTGGTTTATAAAAAAAGAATAAATGTGATTGTTAAGTTGGCAGCAGTAACTTTTTAAAAAATCTGCTATTAAAACTGCCCGCATTTAAAAATTAAAATGGCTTCGCGTAACTAGATATCCGTAATGAAGTTCCACGACTTTCTTTCCTTGGAGTTGTAAAAACGTTTTAAATCATAACTCTGTGACGTTTGGGAACGTTATAAATGCCGTTTTAATATTTCAGGGTAATATGTCACTCGTAAAATATTATTTGGCGGACTCGTTATGACAAATAAAATACAAAAATATATTATGTTTACAAGCGCTATATTAGTTATATGTATTTCGGTTAATTTTTATTAGGTTCTTTTTATACTGGCACGGCAAAATACCTAATGACACTGAAAGTAAAAGCTGATCCAAAAGATTTCAAGTTGCCTGTTAGTTACCAAGCCGTGTATAGACTGATCCTAGATTTGACAGCCCCGTGGCGCAGTTGGCTAGACACCACCTTGCAAAGTAAGAGGCCACGAGTTGTTGCACTGAGACAAAAGTTTGTGTCCAATCCAATCCATCAGCCAATCGAAGTCCACTGCTGGACATAGGCCTCTCCCAAAGTTTGTGTGATCCACAAATATTTGTTTCGGGTCTTATGTTTATGGGATCGCTAAGTCTCGTGTAATTTCTGATACCCGCGACACAGGACTTGTATATTAGTGTGGGATCAGGACTATGTATGTGACTGTTCGGTGTATTTATTTATAAATGCTTATTTGCACTTCCATAGAAAATCAGAATGCAAAAGCCCAGGTTGCCTTACAAAATTCCGATTAATAATCTAATATCTAATAAGTGTTAATTTTCATTTAACACAAGCAATTTGTCATATAAATGAGATTATCCTGACCCCACAATAAACAATTATAAACTAGACATTACAAATCAACGCGTAACGCTTTTGGGCTTCTATGGAAGTACTGCCACTGATGCTTAAATATGTAAGTCTATTTGAATAAAAATATCTGACTTTGACTAATTGATATTTATTATAATAGTCATAAAGCAGTGATGGCCTCGAGGTTTAGGCGCGCGGTCGAGAATTTCGGCGGTCGCAGGTTCAAACTCCAGGCACACACCTCTGACTTTTCGAAGTTATGTGTGTATTCACAATCACTTGCTTTAACGGTGAAGGAAAACATCGTGATAAAACCTGCACACCTAAAAAAAAAGTTCTTAGGAATTTCTTAGGTGTGTAGTCCGCCATCCCGCACTAGGCCAGCGTGGTGGACTAAGGCCTAAACCCTCTCAGTTGTAGAGGAGGCCTGTGCCCAGAAGTGGGACGTATTTGGGCTGATGATGATGATGATGATAAAACTCATATCAAAAAACCATAACGTGATTAGAACTTCACTCATCACGACAATCATCAATCATTTAGCGATAACATAAATGATATAATTCTAATAATGTTTATTTGGTGAAGCCATGTGCTTCAACGCCCACATTTCCCTATCTGTTATGACTCTATCTGCTCTATGGTATCTCATTAAATGATAGAGGTCTGCGCACGCGCATTTGTTCATTTTTTCCGGACACGTGGTGTTCTGTGCAATGCAGTCTAAATGGAGTGATGAAAAATGATTATTTTGATAGTATTTTGCGTGTAGATAAGTTTTTTTTTGATCGTTCGAAATTTTATTTTGGATGGAGTAACAGAGGATTGGTACTTGGTATATGAAGCTAAAAAATTAAATATAGCTTTAAAACTGCGAATTATTAATTTTATCATAAAATATTTATTGCGCGCTACTTCGTATGCGAATCATTTTATGTTGCCGCTTTGTTCCTATTTATCGTAGCATTATGATATATACTCTATAGCCTTCCTTGATAAATGGTCTATCTATCACTGAAAGAATTATTGAAATCCGACCAGTAGTTCTTAAGATAAGCGCGTTTAAACAAGGAAATAAATCAACTCTTCAGCTTTATAATCATCATCATAATCAGCCCATATTCGTCCCACTGCTGGGCACGGGCCTCCTCTACAACTGAGAGGGTTTAAGCCTTAGTCTTTATAATATCGGTATAGATATATATATCTTAGTCCACTGGGGTAGAATAGGGCGAGTTGGTGGACCTATTTATTTTTTTAGATTTTAATTTTTTTCTCCGCACGTCAATTCTACAAGTTTAGTTCTATTAGACAGTCAGGATACAGTTCATTATTTCGGCCTAGGACAATTCTATTAAACGTCTTTTAAAAAAATCCTGTAACAAGCTCATTTTTATGCAAGTTTTTTAAATTATTTTTTCGTCACTTTTGTTAAGTTGTTATAAATTCGCTTCGGATTCAAACCAGAGACCACCCAGTCCTTACTCCCAGTCCTCAGAGATTCTGGAGTAATTATGACACTCTTTTGGTAAATTACAATAGGGGGCTATAATTTGAAATCCATAGTATCCGAGGCGTAGTTGGAAATCACGTTGTAAATTTAGAGGCCACGGTTCGATTTCCGCACAAAGACGAATATTTGCATGATACATAATAATATATAGGGCCTGATATTTACAATATATATTTACAGCATACATACATAAACTCACGCCTGTATTCCCCGAAGGGGTAGGCAGAGGTGCATTTCTGCACCCACATTTCGCCAGGTATGTATCAGTCCCACGTAATAGGGGGCGAGCCCATTGATATATTTGCAGTTGGTTCAAAAATATGTGTGGGACTTTTGGGTATACTTATTATATCTAATGTACTATGGGGCCCGACGGCTCTCTAAATAACAAAAAAATCTTACTGCTTCGTGGTCTCGCGGCGCAAGTATGTGCCGAGCGATCTAGAGGTCCCGGGTCAGGCAAAAAGTTACTGGGTCTCTCATTAGGAAATTCTCAGTAGCAGTACGGAGTCTAGAAATATGCCCAAAAAACGGCAATAGGCTCCCCCCCTATTACGTCGGACTGTTACATACCTGGGGAAATGTGGATGCAGAAGTATCCCTTTAGGGAATACAAGCGTATGCAAGTAAAAATTCTTGGCCACTTATCAAATGTTTAAAACAGATGAAATTTTACGTACGACGTTCTTTCTATGGAGTTATCGTCTTTATTATTTTAATAAATATTAATACTTTAAATTGAACATATTGTATACATAAATGATATTTTAATACTGGTGATTATCAGCATACTTAAAGTAGGAGAATATGCAAAGAGAAATACTCGCGTGAATCCGAAGACAGACAAAGAAATTAATGCTAATAAGTACATATAATAAAAATATAAGGCTTTATAGACATTGATTAGTCAACCTTTGTTCTTATAAGTTTATCTTTCTCACTTTTATTTCTTTGTCTTATTGGACTGAAGCTAAATATTTACCGCCTTTAAGTTTTCTCCTAAACACTAACACTTTTTTTAATCTCATCATCATCCGCGTGATAAAGTCCTATTTTTAACAGTTGCGGGACACTGAAAGCTTAAAAGCTGTAATAAAAAGGAAAGCTACTCCTTTCTTATAGAAAACTGTCTGTAAGTAGTTAATAGTAGTGATAGCCTCGAGGTTTAGGCGCACGGTCAAGAATCTCGGCGGTCGAAGATTCAAACCCCAGGCACACACCTCTGACTTTTCGAAGTTATGTGTGTATTCACTATGAATTATCACTTACTTTAACGATGAAGGAAAACATCGTGAGCATACCTGCACACCTAAAAGTGCTTCTTAATAATACAATTGACATTTGTAACTACTGCTTAAAGCGTATTAGAATTTTGACATGAATAAGAGCTATACCATATGCACAAAATAAAATAGTACATAATGGTAAACTTAGAGCTTTGCTCCGTTTAATATTAACAATTTCATCATCAGCTCAATCTCAGATGGTTTAGGCCTTAGTACCTACACTACGCTGGCCTAGTGCGGGTTGGCGGACTACACACCTAAGAAATTCCTAAGAACTTTTTAAGTGATTTTTTTCTAAGTTTCCTTACGATCTTTTCGTTTACTGTTACAGTACAGTTTCTTGGGGTTGGCAACACTGCCGCTAAGCCACAAGCAATGTTTTATGAATTTAGTACAACGCGGATGGAAATATTTTTATGAACGGAATACATAAAATTGATGAGTAAATGAAATGTAATATGAATGAAACATTTTGCATCTACGGAAATTATTTAATGTCGACTACTATGTTCATTACAAACAAAATTAATATTACTATGATTATAATCAATGCATATAAATAAAATCGGAGTCTGTGATATTGAAATAACCGCTTTTTAATAAATGCATATGGATGTATACACGGTACATATACCAAAATAACGTTTTTTATAATTTTTGTCTGTCTGTCTGTCTGTTTGTTCCGGCTAATCTCTGAAACGGGTGGACCAATTTTAACAGGACTTTCACTGGCAGATAGCTGATGTAATAAGGAGTAACTTAGGCTACAAAAAAAAAAAAATAAGAATCGGCTGTGAGGTGGAACGGGTAGTTTGGTTTTTTTATTTATTTATCCATGACTTAAAACTGTTCTGTATAAAGCTACCTAATTTTTGTGCGGTATATTTATTGATACTCTCTCATATCTATTAATATTGGCTCATTATTTATAATCTTTTTAATTATATAGATTATTGAACAAATGCTTTTCAATATAATAGAATCTAAAAAAATATATTGCAATTTTATAATTTTATTTCAGTGCCGATTTAAATTTCATGTTTTGATATACCTAGGTACTCCAAATCTAAAAACTACGAAACATGTAAATACCTACTTAAAAAGACTAAAAATAAAGTATAGAGCTCAATAATCGTTTTGAAATAAAAATTGATACTATATCATTCATTTTTAAATATTTTAAATTTCGAATGTACCTATTTAAGATATAAAATATCTATGTAACGGGTATTCCACTTTTAAAATACGGATTTTTCTTTTTTGTTATAATAATACGCCAATAACTTTTTGCTAGTCGCAAATAAATTGATTATTATTTATAACTATCAATGGAATTTAATTCAGTGTTATTAATTTTAAAACTCATTCAACGCATGCGCCTTATCATGCCAATATTATACCACACCACCGCTGTATTGTGAATATCTGTTAATTGTCCATTCTTTACAAACACGACACTTACCTAATCGTCAAAATAATATTCTTCAAACAAACACACTAAGCACACACTTTAAAAGCACAAATTTTCTTTTTAATGTCCACTAAACCACTTTTTGAATTTAAACAATATCGGGTTTTACTCAACCTTTTGGCGATTCGGTTACCGGTTTTTGAAAACGCGTATAATAGACGCGGGAGGGAATTAAAAAAAATCGAATCGGTAAACAATCGGCGTGCTAACAAAACAGCGCTTCGCAGCTATCCGAAGCTATACTGAAATTCTAAACCCCGACAGCGGTGTCTATGTCGTGCACCCCCCATTACTAAATTTCGCATCGATACAACAACGTTGTAACCGCCAACCTTATGCACACAACTTTCAACTCTACCACCTTGTGATAAAATAAACAATCCCTTACCAAATAATTCTAATTAAGTCGTTTGACAACAACCACTCCCGGCTACAAGGCTATGAGAACGTATAATTTAAAGACGGAGCTGTGCACACGGACTGACAAATACATCCATCCCGCTCGCACTTACGTGTAAATGGTACAGGTTTTTCGCGTCGCCACCTCTGGTTGCTCATTTTTTCGCCATACTGTATTATATTACGTATTATTTTATGAATTAGATTTTGATGCGGTGTCATATTATTGCTGCGTGCCTGGTGCTCTTTTGATGGGTTGGGGACAGGTTAACACATTATGCGGTGGTTTTTATACACCTTTGATAGAGAATTAGTCTGGTAAGATTAGTCGGAATGGTAGGAGTGTAATATTAAAGATCTAGAACCTTTAATACCCTAAGTGGTCTATAGGTCTGCAAAAAAGAGGGAATCTGTAAGAGCGAAGCGTAGAAAAGCAGTGGGCGTTAGTGACAGCTGTCTTGACGCAGTTGGCTGGACACCAGCTTGAGAAACGCGGGGCCGGGAGTTCAATTCACAAATGTTTGTTTCGGGTCTGAGTGTTTGTTGCACCGATAAGCTTTACTAAGTTTCTGATGCCCAAGATACTTGTTCTTCAATTTGGAGTCAGAACTATGTATAACTGTATTATAGGTAAAAGCTGTGTTAAAGTGACTGTGGAGTAGAAAAATCTCGACTGCGGTAGTACCACTGTTTCAATGAAAATTAACATAAAGTAACAGTTTTGCCAGAGTTGCGTATTCTTCTCTCCACTCTTCATTTCCTCTTGTCCTAAGAGATTAGGGTATTTTTGGATTTTAGTGATAATTTTTGTATAGTGTACGACTTGTCATTTTATAAAGAAAGCGATATTAATATTATAAATGCAAATGTAACTTGAAGTCGTGATGGCCTTGAGGTTTAGGTACGCCGGTCGAGAATTTCGACGGTCGCGGGTTCAAACCCCAGGCACACACCTCTGACTTTTCGAAGTTATGTGTGTATTCAAAATGAATTATCGCGTACTTTAACGGTGAAGGAAAACATCGTGATGAAACCTGCACACCTAAAAAGTTCTTAGGAATTTCTTATTTGTGTAGTCCACCAACCCGCACTAGGCCAGCGTGGTGGACTAAGGCCTAAAACCCTCTTAATTGTAGAGGAGGCCCGTGCTCAGCAGTGGGACGTATTTGGGCTGATGATGATGATGATGATGATGATTCTATTCTTTAAAATTATTATTAGAAATTTAGGCTCAAAAATATCCCATTGGAATGTCAAATTTATTACAAGTTTAGATTTCTACGTTACTTCCTTAATTGAGTTTATCTTATTACTCATTATATACGCCTAATATGTAACTGAATTAGTGATCGCCTCGAGGTTTAGACACGCGGTCAAGAATCACAGCTGTCGCGGGTTGAAACCCCAGGCACACACTTCTGACTTTTGAAGTTTTGTGTGTATTCACATGGACTTATTAAGGAAAACGTTGTGAGGAAACCTTTTAGTGTATCTGACATTAAACTGGCATACACGAGTCAACTGATCCCCAATCAAATTAAATAAATAAATACACCCAACAGTCACATACATAATTCTGATCCCACATTAAGATACAAGTCTTGTGTCGTGGGTATCAGAAACTACGAGAGACTTTTCGGTCTCACATATACCCAGACCCGAAACAAATATTTGTGGATCACACAAACATTTGTCTCGGTGCGGGGATCGAACCCGCGGCCTCTCGTTTCGCAAGCTGGTGGCTAGCCAACTGCGCCACGGGGCTGTCAATTCATTCAATTGTCAATCAAATTAATTAATAAGATTATGCCCGACCTGGAAGTCGCACCTACGATATCTCTGTCGCTCTGTATTTTACAACGCTAAACCAAAAGGTAAGAATTAAAATAAAACAATTGCAAAATCACAAATAATTATCACGTACTTTAACGGTGTAGGAAAACATCGTGATGAAACCTGCACACCTACAAGTTCTTAGAAATTTCTTAGGTGTGTAGTCCGCCGACCCGCACTAGACCAGCGTGGTGGACTAAGGCCTAAACCCTCTCAGTTGTAGAGGAGGCCCGTGCCCAGCAGTGGGGCGTACATATAGGTATGGGCTGATGATAAATTGTAAAATCACAAGAACATTTTTTTTATTATCATTGGTTTAAGGGTTGGAAGACTGCATTAAATAAAACAGAACTTACAAAACTCAAATTGTTTAATAAAAAAATACTATAAATAAATATAAATGCGTACTATACACCTAAACACTACTTAATCTTGTCCTTTGGCACTGTGAAACAACTTATTTTGAAATGCTGGCAGATCTGCCGTACCTGCAAAGAAACAGTAAATATTAAGTTTGTATTTGGAAGAAGCATTAAAGTAAGACTTGTCGTGTTGCTGGGGGAGTTTATTGCCGTTTCTTCTCCACAGCTATATCACGTTTCGAAGCGGCAATAGTTTAAAAAATATTAAAAAGTGTAAACTTGACGATTCAAAAGAACTTGTAGAAGTCTATTTGAATAAAGATAATTTGACTTTGACTTTGACTTTGACCGCAGCTTAAATGTTTAAGCTTGACCGTGGTAGTACCACTGTCTTAAAAAACTGATTTGTGGCCCCAACTTTTACGTTTGCATTTTTTAGTTTAATAAAAAAAAAAAAAAAATACAGCCAACAGTCACATACATAGTTCTGACCCCACACTAGGATACAAGTCCTGTGTCGTGGGTATCAGAAACTACGAGAGACTTTTCGGTCTCACAAACACCCAGACCCGAAACAAATATTTGTGGATCACACAAACATTTGTCTCGGTGCGGGGATCGAACCCGCGGCCTCTCGTTTCGCAAGCTGGTGTCTAGCCAACTGCGCCACGGGGCTGTCTGATAATGTCTGGCTGTGTAATGATTGATTTTGTGGTAAAATAAAATAATCTATGATCCCGTTCCGTGCATTTTCTTTCGTCTTCTCTATTATTTTTCAAATATAGGGAATGCAGCGACTTTTTTTCAACAGTTAAATTTTTCAATTAATATTTTGGGCGTACCAACAATTGCTAGTACGGTTACTTTACCTCGTATTTAACACACGTATATACACATCGGTGTGTCCAAGGGGTGTATGTGTGAACCAACATTTCAGCAATTATAATGACCCAAATGTTATAGAGCCAACCTATTACTGTTTATATATAACATCTATGTGAACTGCGGCCTTGCAGTAAATAATTAAGACGGAAAAACTCGAACTGGAAATCGAATCCGGGTCATCTCAGTAAACCCTCCAATAATGCCGCGGGTCCAACAACCAGTAATCAAGAGAATGAATGACCCCCAAGTTACAGGTTCATTCCTAGTTTGGGAGTCAGTGAGACATAAAATTGCACGCTGAGATTATACAGCCCTCATTTTATGTGTAATATAAAAATATGTTGTAATGTTATTGTACAAATAAATTATATTTATTATTATTAACAACCCGCACTAGGCCAGCGTGGTGGACTAAGGCCTAAACCCTCTCAGTTGTAGGGGAGGCCCGTGCCCAGTGGGACGTATATGGACTGATGATGATGATGATTATTATTAACAACATCTCAAATATGCCAATCTATCATTAAAAAAAAAAAACTTTTCCTCACCACACAGACTCCATAATGCACATGAGCCAACACACTTATCACGACCAGAGAGTACAAAACGGCGACCTCTACAGAGGGAATGTAGAAGGAGAGGACCGCTCCCGCCAGGAGAGGCCACGTCTGCCAGTTCACCAGCTCGCACATCTGTGCCGTCATTCCCGCGATGATGAGCCGGCACTGAAAACAAACTTTTTTACATACATACCTACATAATCTAACGCCAGTATTCCCCGAATGGGTAGGCAGGGGTGCATTTCCGCACCCACATTTCGCCAAGTATTTGGCAGTCCCACGTAATAGGGGGCTAGTCTATTTACGTTATTCGGGCACATTTCCAGACTCCATGCTGCTACTGGGTATACTTTTATTATACATTTCCTCTTCTATTATCCATCCTAAAGTTGTATGTAAGAACTTGCCTAGAGCGATAAGACCGCCACTTGTAGTTTCTATATTATTTTTTTATGAATAAATACTTACAGCGATATTACTAAACAGAGTTCCGAACAGGAAGATGAAGGCCCGAGGGTCGTATTCGACGATATCGTTGTGGGATTCGTAAGCCCACGTCACCATGATCACTATGATGAGCAACAAAGACCAGATCGGTTTTATCGCCCCTAGAAGCGAAGTTAGTTTGGCGGTCTTATTCTTTCGTGCTCTGAAAAAAGATGTTAATTAATAGTTTTTTAATAAAGTAGTGATAGCCTTGAGGTTTAGGCGCGCGGTCGAGAATCTCGGCGGTCGCGGGTTCAAACCCCAGGCACACACCTCTGACTTTTCGAAGTTATGTGAGTATTCACAATGAATTATCACTTACATCCAAAGTTTGTCTGGAAGATATTGTCTAGAGCGATATGACTGCCTCTTGTTTTTTTAATTGTTTAAACAAGAAAGTGTAATTAAATAAATAAATAAATAAATAAACCAACAACAAACAAATAAATAACAAATATTGGTGGATCACACAAACATAAGTCGCTTGCGGAGATCGAACTTGTAGTCTTTCACTTTACGAGTTGCTTTCTTAGCAAGCGAGAAATCTTCAAAACGATCATTTTGATTGCTATAATTATAGGTACCTGTATATACTTACAAGTACACATTGTAGATGGCTATAGGTAATGTCGTAAACAGTCCGATACTGTGGGCAAGTGCTTCGAAAGACACCGCAAATGTTGTGTTGGCAAACAAGTAAAACTTGAAGACATTCGGCCCGTGTACTCCAGCCACGATGAATATCAAGGAAGAGACCTGGAAAACGTATATTATACAGGGTGTATTCAGACCGTGATCGGAAACTAAGGCAGGTAATAGCTAAAGTGATTACAAACCCCCTGTTTTCCATACAAACCGCGTACATTTAACACCGATGGTTGTATGGAAAACGTCAAAATTTTTATTTTTTGTCAGAATTTTCTTTAACGCCAGGGGGTTTGTAATCACTTTAGCTATTACCTGCCTTCGTTTCCGATCACGGTCTGAATACACCCTGTATATATAATAACAACATCATTTTAGTCTTCAGAACATAATGTCTAGTTTTCACACCGTCGTATCGGCAGTTTGCACATTTCCACTGAGAATATAAGCGATTGCCTCGAGGTTTAGGCGCGCGGTTGAGAATCTCGGCGGTGGCAGGTTCAAACCTCAGGCACACACCTCCGACTTTTCGAAGTTATGTGTGAATGAATGAATCATCACTATTTTAACTGTGAAAGAAAACATCGTGAGGAGACCTGCACACCTAAAAATTCTCAGGAATTGCCAGCGTGGTGGACTAATGCCTGAACCCTCTCAGTTGTAGAGGAGGTCCGTGCCCAGCAGTGGGACGTATAATGGGCTGATGATGTGATGATGTGAACTGAGAATTACATAATAGAAAATCCAGTAAGATTTCGCTTGATCTGAGAATTAAAAAGTTGCCGCGGGAGCATTAGTAAAATCCATTAGTAAAATAAGACGCAATTAACGCATTGATACATACATACATAGCTTCACGCCTATATTCCCCGAAGGGGTAGGCAGAGGTGCATTTCTGCACACACATTTCGCCAGGTATGTATCAGTCCCACGTAATAGGGGGCGAGCCTATTGTCGTTTTTTCGGCACAGTTCCAGACTCCATGCTGCTACTGAGAATTTCCCAATGGAAAAACCCAATAACACTTTGACCGACCCAGGAATCGAACCCAGAACCTCGCACGGCACATACTTGTGCCGCGAGATCACGAAGCAGTCAATTAACGCACCACGTGTAAATAACTATATAAGATTTATTGAATAAATTGAACCTAAAGTGCGAGCTGTTATGTAGACTTTCAATAATAGGCATGGCAAAAACGCTGCAAAGCAAGGAAATAATAAACGGAAATAATTTTATAAGGACAGTTAGTTAAATGAAAATAAATATCTCTTACCCACATGCTTACATCGTAGCCCCAGGGAAGATAGAGGGAGCCAGTGCTGTACTTCTCCACGTGGCTGATGTAGAAGTTTAGCACAACACTAATCACCATCAGAAAACCCCTAAAACATCAATGAAAAAAAATATTCAAGTTTAAGACTGTGGAAGTTTATTAGCTGAATGAAAATAAGTAGGAAGCTATCCCACCACCCGTCACTGCAACTCATTTATACCAGGATGGACACAGAAATGATACCG
The DNA here is from genome assembly GCA_907164795.1 of Hemaris fuciformis. Classification (NCBI taxonomy): domain Eukaryota; kingdom Metazoa; phylum Arthropoda; class Insecta; order Lepidoptera; family Sphingidae; genus Hemaris; species Hemaris fuciformis. The sequence continues at coordinate 3,205,748 of OU015455.1, read as the reverse complement.
AGCGATGAAGCTTTAGCGAGTCTCAATGACTAGCTTTTCTTAACCCGCAAAGAAAATAACCGCAAGAAAATATTCTAGGAGGAGTTGAAAACATATACTTGTCCACTTTCCTCAACACAAAAACAAACGTTAACTTACAAAGGCGTTAGAGGTTTTTTTTATCCTTATTTCGCCAGGTGTGACTCAGTAGCGGTACTTCCATAAAAGCCCAAAAGCCCAGCTTACGTTACAAAATTCCGAGTAATCTTATTATAATAATAATCTTATCGAGCTTATTTTTTTTATTAAACAAAAGCAATTTGACATATAAATGAGAATATCCTGACCCCACACTAAACAATCATAAACTAGATATTACTCAATTAACGTGTAACGCTTTTGGGCTTATATGGAGATACCGCCACTGGTGTGACGTACGCCACAAAGTAGGGGGCTAGACTACTGCTATTTTCGGGCACATTTACAAACCAATTTTACCCGGTAATGAAACCTAGGATCTTTCGCAAAACAGATCAATTTATGCATCTAAACCCATAAAATAGTATCAAAATGATAATCATATTTACCTAAAACAAGGCACAGACCACACTGGATCTCTTCCGAATAGCGATATTATAGAGAACGGTATTAAGAACACTATGTATGAATCTAGTCCATGGTCGAACAGTTCCCCCAGTGGACCAGATACTCCAAGTCTTCGCGCCTGCTTGCCGTCCACTCCATCTGCAGAGGAAAATCATTTGAACCTTCGGTAGACAAAACTGGTGAAAAGCCAATGACTTGAAAGTTGGAGATTTCATACAATTTTCATTCAAATCTTCGATATTTTACTTGATAAAGGGTCAAGTCCCACATACTCTAAGCTGAAGATTATGGTCACATATCCATAAAACATAATGATCGACAAAAATATAACTTATATACTCAAGTCTAACCATAAATGGTTTAGTCTTGGCTATTGTTTTTCCAGACTCCGTGTTGCAACTGAGAAGCTCCAAATAAAAACATTCAGAAACACTTTCCAACCGGGTATCGAATCCGAGAACGATCGATCTCAAATCGCACACTTTCAAAGGCAATAACTGAACTTTCAATGAGAACACTAATCTATAATAATATTAATAACATGACAGATTAAACATAATAATCGTTAATCTTATAATAATGATTACAATCACAGAACAGCTGAATAAGATTAGAAGGGAAATAGACAGTATTTTGTATGGGGACGAGTGTCGCCGCTTGTCTGTCACCTGTTCATTCTACTACTTTCACACGTCTAATGTTAAAATTTCAAACAATAATGAAGGGCTGCTATTGTCACACATTTACAAAAGTCTTGATATTACACGCAACCCGAATTACTAAGAAGCGGCCGTGTCACACATACGATAGTCTAATCGTAGGTTCGGCACGCTCGGCATGCTGACATTTCCTTTCTAGTCTTATTCAACTGTTGTGTGATTACAATTGCTGAACCAAATAATACAGTGCTGCAAAAAAGTCTTACCTAGATTGTACGCGAGGAATATTAAGATCCCGCATATTGTGAACACATTGTTAGGTATACTGTACGCGGTTTGTGTGTCTGTCTGCTTGATTACTGCTCTCCAGTCATAGTCGTATATCATCAAAATGGCCACTACTGCGACCATGCATAGAAACCCGGAGAATGTCAGCAAATTCGGCGCTATCCATTTTGGTATGAACTAAAAACAAATAATGCATACATACAAACATAACAGTGGCGGTACATCCGTAGAAGCCCAAAAGCCCAGCTTGCCTTACAAAATTCCGAATAATCTTTAAGCTTTATTTACCAAAGCAATTTGTAATATAAATAAGAATATCCTGACTCCATAATAAACAATTATAAACTAGTGTTGTATGTATAAAGTCGTGATGGCCTTGAGGTTTAGGTACGCAGTCGAGAATTTCGACGGTCGCGGGTTCAAACCCCAGGCACACACCTCTGACTTTTCGAAGTTAAGTGTATTTAAGTGTAGTTAAGTGTATTATCACGTACTTTAACGGTGAAGGAAAACATCGTGATGAAACCTGCACACCTAAAAAGTTCTTAGGAATTTCTTAGGTGTGTAGTCCGCCAACCCGCACTAGGCCAGCGTGGTGGACTAAGGCCTAAACCCTCTCAATGGTAGAGGAGGCCCGTGCCCAGCAGTGGGACGTATATGGGCTGATGATGAAACTAGTGTTGGGGATAAAACTACCCTCCCCACTATGAAGCTACAAACAGTATAAAAGGCCGAGAAGATTGGAGGTCGGACACACTTTGCTCTCGGCTATTGTTGCGGCAATATCGCTCTGTCATTTTTATAATTAAATTACGTTGTTACTCTGCCCGAATTTCCATTAAAATTAATCAAATTATTTGATTGTTTGTAAATTAGTGTAAATGTTTGTTTTTGTGAAATAATTTTGTTTGAAGATAAATAATTACATCAAAACAAAAGTTTTGTTCAATACAAATTGTTTTTTTTATTTTAAGATAAATTTGGCCTTATCGCCAATACTAGAGACAATAGACATACATACATACATAAACTCACGCCTGTATTCCCCGAACGGGTAGGCAGAGGTGTATTTCTGCACCCACATTTCGCCAGGTATGTATCAGTCCCACGTAATAGGGGGCGAGCCTTTTGCTGCTTTTCGGGCACACTTCCAGACTCCGTGCTGTTACTGAGAATTTCCTAATGGAAAAACCCAATAACACTTTGCCCGACCCGGGAATCGAACCCAGTACCTCTAGATCGCACGGCACATTCTTGTACCGCGAGACCACGAGGCAGTCAATAGATAATAGACATTACACAATTAACTTGCAACGCTTTGGGCTTTTATGGTAGTACCGCCACTGGTACATAACAACACGCCTGTATTTCACGAAGGGATTGGCAGGAGTCTAATCCTGCGCCCATATTTCACCGAATGCGTTTTAACTTCCTCGTCATAGGAAGCGAGCCTATTGTCATTTTTCGGGCACATTTTCAGGCGTACGTGATAATTTATTCTAAATACACACATTAGCTTGGAAAAGTCAGAGGTGAGTGCCTGGGGTTTGAACCCGCGACCGCCGAGATTCTCGATCGCGCGCTTAAACCTCGAGGACATCACTACTCTTACTCTTTTTTTTATAATATGTAATGTAGTATTAAAGGACTTACCCGTGTCACAAAATTCCAAGTCGGATGCATCACATAATTGCTCAAAGGGCTCGTATCTATGGCGCTGTACTGAAAAAAGGTATATTATGCTTAAGCGTATGGCGTTCCGAGGTACAAACTGACACACATACATAAATACATAACCTCACGCCTGTATTCCCCGAAGGGGTAGGCAGAGGTGCATCTCTGCACACACATTTCGCCAGGTATGTATCAGTCCCGCCCTGTGGTTCGGGGGCGTAAGTATACCGCCACGGCATCCCCTGCCTGTCGTAAGAGGCGACTAATAGGGGTTATCGGGATTGTTAGGCGTACTACGGAGGAGGTGCACCCTTACTTGAGATGTACATACATACATAAACTCACGCCTGTATTCCCCGAAGGGGTAGGCAGAGGTGCATTTCTGCACCCACATTTCGCCAGGTATGTATCAGACCCACGTAATAGGGGGCGAGCCTATTGCCGTTTTTCGAGCACATTTCCAGACTCCGTGCTGTTACTGAAGATTTCCTAATGGAAAAACCCAATAACACTTTGCCCGACCCGGGAATCGAACTCAGGCCCTCTAGATCGCACGGCACATACTTGTACCGCGAGACCACGAGGCAGTACGAGATGCAGCAGAGATGTACGATCCCGAGATATGCGGCAGAGCACATGGCCACGTGATGCCGCGGACGCTCACATCAATGAGCGTCCAAAACAGAGCCAAGTGAGGGACACATTCCTCTATCACAGATGAGTTCTCATTTGGACAGAGCACTGGGCGGCAACGGGGAACAATTAAGGGCACTCGCCCTGGATTTACCGTACCGCCCAAAATGCACAAGACGGCCATCGAGAGGTTTTAGTCGGTATGTCGGCGTAGGATTTTGGTTAGGGACCCAAGTCAGTCAAGCGAACAATAGTTCCACGCGTTGAGTTGGAAGACCGGTGAGGCACGTTCGGCACTTTTTCTGGACTCTATTACGCTTACCATCATGTGCAATGGGGTCACTTTGCCGTGCCAGTAGGTGTAAAAAACCCGAATAAGTAGCATAAGGCGCTTTCTTCTCGTTGAAAAAAAAATGTATCAGTCCCACGTAATACGTAACGTAACGTGGTGAGCCTATTGCCGTTTTTCGGGCACATTTCCAGACTCCGTGCTGCTCTTCAGAAATTGCTAATGGAAAAACCCAATAACTCTTTGCCCGACCTGGGAGTCTCACCCGGGACGTCTAGACCGCACTGCACATACTGCCGCGTGGTGTAAAATAATAATTGTTAATTACCTTATATTTGTCGAATCCTCGAAGGTGTGCCTTCGTCAGATATTTGTAGTCGAACATGTTACTCCGCGGGGACTGTAAAAACAAGTTGTTAAAATCCAATCTAATCTATCAGCCTAAGGAACTCCACTGCTAAACATAGGCCTCTCCCAATGACTTCCACAGTGACCTGTTGGAGGCAGCCTGCATCCAAAGCATTTGTTAACAGCACTTATTTAATTTAGTAACATGAAATTAAGTATAAAAAGGTGAAGTCAATTGATAAATAATTCGCAGGTCGGTATGAAACATTATAGTGGTCCACGTTTGTGAGCGGCATAAGGTTTCAGGTTCGATTCTTGGGTCCGAAGCAATTATACTTGAAATAATTTAATTTTTCTATTAGGCAAATATGAGTAAAAGCATACATACATGTATGTATGGAAATTTGCCGGGAAAATGTTATTACGCTCGCTACTTACAACGAGGGACTTAAAAAACAATTAATGAACAGCCCCGTGGCGCAGTTGGCTAGACACCAGCTTGCGAAATGAGAGGCCGCGGGTTCGATCCCCGATCCATAAATATTTGTTTCGGGTCTGGTGTTTGTGAGACCGAACTCTCTCGTAGTTTCTGATACCCACGACACAGGACTTGTATCCTAGTGTGGGGTCAGAACTATGTATGTGACTGTTGGGTGTATTTATTTATTTATAAAGGCGCCTTAACCTGTAGATAACCATGCACTTCATAAAGATAATGGTTAGGTAATATTATTTTTATTAAAAACAATTAATACGGTCAACCGTCAATGCCACTGATTAAATTCTGTCTATATTCTACACTAGCTTTTGCCCGCGACTCCGTCCGCATAGACTTCAGGGTTGGGTGCAGAAAGATAATAAGTAAATCTATTAATCGTCTCCCAAGTGCCCAAATTACACTTAATGAATTAAAAAAAAAGTAACCTATGTTCCTTTTTTATGTTTCCGTTTTTATCCATAACAAAAATCATCCAAATAACTCAAATATTTTAGGCGTGAAAGTATAACACAGTAGTGTTACTTTCGCATTGACAATATATGCTAAAATCAAAGGGTATATCCGTTGGGATCAGTGAAATCATTATTTAGATTACGAAGCGTGATGACTACCGAGCCTGCATTCGTTTGTAAATTTTAAACCAGATACAACCAAGGAGTTTAAAAATAAATTTCTGAACGCTCGCATACATTTTTGACAACTAATAAATATGTCACTCATTTTTCATTACTGATTATTCTGCATTTTTAAAATGAAAAATACGCAATTGTTCGAATCTTGTGGATATATGTTGTCGATTCAAAACCTTTATTTAAATACGTTCTTTAATTTGAGGGGACCATTAACCGTATTCACGGGATAAACATAAAATGTTTGACAGGAAATTAGGTAGAACAGTTTATATGAGAAAATGAAATTGTTGTTTTTACCATATTCCTCGTAATTTTAAAGATAGTTATATGCTGTCGCGGACTTTTTTGTAGGACTTATTAAGATAAACATTTCTCTTATACATTATATACGTGTAAACTCTACAGTTTTTGCAGCGTACGCAAGAATAGCTCGCAGATGTAGTTTTTCCCGACTTACTTGACAATTATCGTTATATTTTGGACAATTCACACACTATCTTAAAAATATATAGCCTATGTGTTATTCTGATGTATAAGCTATATTATTGTAAACTTTCATTGAAATCCATTCGGTAGTTTTTGCGTGAAAGAGCAACAAACATCCAGACATCCAGACATCCATACATACAAAATTTCGCGTTTATAATATTAGTAAGATTGTCGTATACACGGTACACATATCGAAAAAAAACAATAATTTAGCCGTTTAAATAAACAGCGCATCGTTCATCAAAGGTTATCAAGCCGGCTGATACGGCTTTCGTACAATAATATCTGCTTTTGGAAGTCCAACTTCGTAACCCTTAAGATATATTCATTACACATTGTAGTATATCCACATTATTTTAAATATTAAAAATATACGTTTATATATGTCGCTCCTTATAGTTATTATGCATCATCATCATCAGCTCATGAAAGTCCCACTTCTACTCCTCTACAACAGATACGGTTCACGGGTTGAGACCTTAGTTCACCGCGCTGGCCTACTGCGGATCGGCTGACTACAAGCCTTAATAATTATTTTTGGTCAATTTTTAGGTACGTAGGTCTCCACACGATTTTTCTATTCACGATTTGAGTGCTAAATGTTTGTGAATATATTTGCATAGCATTATAAGTTAAATGTCGTGGGAGCATATTTTTTCATATCCATTGTTAAACCAAAGTCTCTGGTATTTTGTAACTCATGACACAAAAATTGTTTCTGATATTTAAAGCAAGGTAATTTCTAATTTTACAATTAAAAAATCCCCATATAGATATTAACCTAACAATTATTTGTTATCTTTAAGATATTATATTGTGTATCCACAATGAATTATTATCACGTCCTTTAACGGTAAAAGAAAACGTCGTGAGGAATCCGGCACACCTAAAAGTTCTCTTCATTTCTTAGTCTTGAGTGTGGTAGTTGAAGAGGAGGTTCGTGCCCAGCATACATAAACTCACGCCTGTATTCCCCGAAGAGGTAGGCAGAGGTGCATTTCTGCACCCACATTTCGCCAAGTATGTATCAGTCCCACGTAATAGGGGGCGAGCCTATTGCCGTTTTTCGGGCACATTTCCAGACTCCGTGCTGTTACCGAGAATTTCCTAATGGAAAAACCCAATAACACTTTGCCCGACCCGGGAATCGAACCCAGGACCTCTAGATCGCACGGCACATACTTGTACCGCGAGACCACGAGGCAGTCCAGCAATACGACTTATATGGGCTGAGATATTATTCTAAGAAGTGTAAGAGTCTAAATTCTTCGTCTATCTTTGAAACTTAGTTGCAAAGTCTAATTACCTCTACAATTTTCGCACTTTTAATTAACAGTGATGCAATATCTTGAAATATTGAATGCGTTTTCCTCGTGGTTATAATTCACACAAATAGCATCCTGTTGAGCTTAACAAGTTTTTATTTCTATAATTATATGAACACTCCATTATGAGAAACAATGTTTCCTACCCATTGAACTGGAAGATTCTGTTGCAACTGGTCGAAGTAAATAAAACTCGGTTTGCACTTTTTTAAGTTCTATACCTTTTATGTACAATTCATAATCATCACCAGCCTCTCTCACGTCCGCTGCTGGACAAAGGTCTCTCGTATGGCACGCCACTGGGCTCGATCTTCGGCCCTCCTCATACAACTGCTGCCAGTCACCTAGCGAACATAATCACCCCACCTAGCCTCAGAGCGTCCTACACTACGTTTGCCGAACCGTAGTCTCCACTCCAGAACACGTTTCCCCCAACGGTCATCAGTTCTGCGTCAGATGCGACCTGCCCACTGCCACTTCAGCTCGCTAATCCTTTGGGCTATGTCGATAACTTAGGACTACACACCTAAGAAATTCCTAAGAACTTTTAGGTGTGCCGGTTTCATCACGAGATTCTCGACCGCGTGCCTAAACCTCGAGGCCATCACGACTTTTTTAATTTAATTTTTTAATTGTGTTATAATCCCACGTAAAAGTAACGAGTCTGATGCCGTTTTTAGGCATATTTCCAGACTTTTCACTTATAGATTCATTTGTAGAATAAGAGTATGTTGTACTTACAATAAACAATCCAGTAACTAAGTTTTTGACAGTAATTCGAAAATACTCGTACAACCACTCTTTGTATTAACCTCACTTCTTAGTTATTTTACATAACAAACTGGTTTTTAATATTTTAATGTGCACGTGTTTCGTCCGCCACAACTACCGCTCGATTAGATCGTATGAGTTTGTTCACTTAGATAACGCCGATAACATTTGTTAATCGGCCATTTCAAAGACTAAAATATTTTATAGAGCCGAAACTGTGATGGCAATCTGCATGATAATAATGCGAAAATTTTGATTTATATAAAGAAGACTGTTCGTGGTCAGCGGTGGCCGGTAGTGGGTTCGATTTCCGGCAAATTATACCTTTCCGGGATTCCGGATTAATATACCTGAAAATCGAAAGTAGGTCCCCTATCAATGGGGCTTATAAACACACCTGGCAAAACATTGGCACAGAACCTTTGCCTACTCTTTCGGGAATACACTCGTGAATGTCTGTTTGATTTATAGACATTTGTTCCTGTTGTTGGCATAAAGTCAAAGTCAAAATTATCTTTATTCAATTAGTACAAGTACTTTTCAAGTGTCAATTTTAAGCTATCGCCACGTGAACGTGTTAAAAATAGAATTATGCACACCCAAATTAAGGGCTGGAAAGTGGACTTATCTAAAACATTTATTATAGAGAGCTTTTGGTTATAGAAGATTTTCCAAAGTGTTATCATTAGCCGTTTCGAATATAATTTCCTTTAAAATTTGACTTTACACTTAAGATGATGTTTCGGTAAATCATAAATACGAGATTAATCATCTCTATTTATATACTGTTCTTTGGCTTATTATAATTGCTACTATACAATGAAATATTACCTGTAGAAGTAACTAACTACTGATAACAATTGTTTATCAAAACGGCCATCAAATACTTATAGATATGCCTATAATCAAATATTTTTGGCAATTTACAGTATTTTTATTGTTCTTATCATATTACTCATAATTTCATGACATATCGGTTTACGTTTCTTTATCGACGCGTGGCGGATAATATAATCACTCAAGATACAGGAGTGGTTCGATAATTTCGGCTGTTAGTATTCCATAAATAAATATTAGAAATGGCTCAGTAGAATTTAGACACATAGAATTATGACTGCCTCGTGGTCTCGCGGTACAAGTATGTGCCATGCGATCTAGAGGTCCTGGGTTCGATTTCCAGGTCGGGCAGAGTGTTATTGGGTTTTTCCATTAGGAAATTCTCAGTAACAGCACGGAGTCTGGAAATGTGCCCAAAAAACGGCAATAGGCTCGCCCCCTATTACGTGGGATTGATACGTACCTGGCGAAATGTAGGTGCAGAAATGCACCTCTGCCTACCCCTTCGGGAATACAGGCGGGAGTTTATGTATGTATGTAGAATTATGTATTAACTGTATCTCCTAAGAAGTAGTCACCAGTGCCGGTACTTCCATAGAAGGCCTAAAGCCCAGCTTGCCTTGCAAAATTCCGAATAATCTTTAAGTTTTAAATCTTTATTTAACAAAAACAATTTGAAATATTAATTAGAATATCCTGAGCCCATAATAAACAATTATAAACTAGACATTACACAAGTAACGTGTAACGCTTTTGGGCTTCTATGGAAGTACCTCCGCTGGTAAGCATATGTGTATTTCTAGATGTTTCGTGATATTTACTCCATTATGACCAATTTACAAAAAATCTTGGCTAAGAAACAAATATAGATGAATAAATAAATCACGGTAACGGATGGATGAGGGCTGCTCAAAACCGGGATGGTTGGCGCTTTCTTGGGGAGGCCTACGTTCAGCAGTGGACGGCGATAGGCTGAGTGATTTATTTATATATATAATATTTATTTATTATATATATAAATAAATCACATGCTATAGTCCTGACCCTACACTAAGATACGAGTCTTGTGTCGTGGTTATAAGAAACTACCAGAGACTTTTCGGTCTCACAAACACCCTGACCCGAAACAAATATATTTGTGGATCAAACATTTGTCTCGGTGCGGGGATGGAACCCGCGGCCTCTCGTTTGTAAGCTGGTGTCTAGCCAACTGCGCCACGGGGCTGTCTCGATTCTATTAATATAATTGTCTGTATTTTGAGTTTTAAGTTAGACATTGCTTGGGTAAGATGGGACTGACATTGTTGGATAAATTCCTAAATAAACAAAATAAAAAAATACCCGCAATTGCAAAGATTTTTGTCGAGATATCGCGCTAATTCTAAGCTTTATATACGCATTTATTCCGACTCCAACGTATTACAAACTATGCATGTACTTAAGTAGCTATTTCTTTCGTTTTAATCTTTAAACTCTAATTTTTTTTAAATTACTGCCTTATTTTTTTAGTTCTGAAATTTCTTATCCATAATAAACAATTATAAACTAGTGTTGTATGTATAAAGTCGTGATGGCCTTGAGGTTTAGGTACGCGGTCAAGAATTTCGACGGTCGCGGGTTCAAACCCCAGGCACACACCTCTGACTTTTCGAAGTTAAGTGTGTATTCACAATGAATTATCACGTACTTTAACAGTGAAGGAAAACATCGTGATGAAACCTGCACACCTAAAAGTTCTTAGGAATTTCTTAGGTGTGTAGTCCGCCAACTCGCACTAGGCCAGCGTGGTGGACTAAGGCCTAAACCCTCTCAATGGTAGAGTGCCCAGCAGTGGGACGTATATGGGCTGATGATGATGGTGTAGTAGATAATATACGTCTGCCTACCCACAAGAAAACAAGTGCGATGTCTACTGTATGAACTATGACGGAAGGTGACCCACGATTGAACTTGAAAATAATTATTCACGCTTATTAATTTTTTGAACAATAACATTTCTATTGTTTTTGTGTTACTCCCACGTAATTATATTTAAATGTATTTTATTCTGTAATTGTTATTAATGTCTATAAAATGCAAGGTTTAACGTACCCTTGAAAGTTACGAAAAGGTTTTATCAAGGGTGAGTAATTCTAATTAAATCACATACATAAATAAATAAATACACCCCACAGTCACATGCATAGGTACATAGTTCTGACCCTAACATTAAGATACGAGGCTTGTGTCGTAGGTATCAGAAACTACGAGAGACTTTTCGGTCTCACAAACACCCAGATCCGAAACAAATACATATTTGTGGAACACACAAACATTTGTCTCGGTGCGGGGATAGATCCCGCGGCCTGTCGTTTCGCAAGCTGGTGTCAAGCCAACTGCGCCACGGGGCTGTGTTACATAGTATACATACATAACCTCACGACTGTATACCTGAAGGGGTAGGCAGATGTGCATTTCTGCACCCACATTTCGCCAGGTATGTATCAGTCCCACGTAATAGGGGGCGAGCCTATTGCCATTTTTCGGGCATATTTCCAGACCCCGTGCTGCTACTGAGAATTTTCTAATGGGAGCATTGGGACTTACATGGACTGATGATGAAGTGAATGGAAAGAATGTATGGGCTGATAAAAAATATCTTAGTTTCTATTCTATTGCCTATTTAATTGTAAGTCAAATCAATAGATAACAATTGATAATGGACGCCGATATTGATTACCAAAATTTAAATAATGTAACCAAAACTACCAGGGGCTCATAGGAGTGCGGAGATCGATAGTACACCTGTGCGTCGCCATGGCAACGGCGAGGGCGCCGCGCCATCCGACACCGGCGCGTAATTTGACATTCGAGCCGCGCCGATAATGCCGGCTGCCGGGGCCGCGGCGCGTGCCCCCACTATTTTTAGACAAATTACACACAATTTGGCCGAATGCGTTTACTATTAATTACAATCTGCTTTTACTCATCTCTGGGTTCCTGGTACCTACGTCAGTTTTAATGAGACAAAGTGATTTTTTTATTACTGTATTCTGTTATCTGAGCTCAATGGAAAGGGTTTTTTATACTTTGCCAGGACGGCAAAGTGACTACAAAAGTACCTGTTGATAAACGTCGAGTGGACTATATAGAATATCGGCTGGGAAGGAAAGACAAAGATTATGACATCACTTGAACTTCTATGTCTAAAATTAATGAAACGCAAAAAATTCGTTTGAACCGGCCCATTCGTACCACGATCTAACTTTGGTGGGGCTCAACCGGTTACAGCCGACTTACAGTGTGCTTATAGCTGACAAACTATATGATAAAGGTATAGAGATAAAATAATTGATTAAGGGATAGAGATGTAGCAATCTGTTGGGTGGTATCATGATTTCGATATATCAAAGAAAAAGACTAGCTGCAACGATTTGGGTGTCATTTTCCGATCATATGCCGGAAGCTCCATAATCCACATCTCCGTTAACATAGGACATTATTTATATTAAATTTTATCATCATCATCATCATCATCAGCCTAAAGACGTCTGGAGGTCTTTAGGGGAGGCCTATGTCCAACAGTGGACGTTTTTAAAATTTATACATATTAATAAATACTATTATATAAACTTACTAACTTTCTCTGGCTAGGTGGGGTGACGATATTCGCAAGGTGGCTGGCAGCGGTTGGATGAGGAGGGCCGAAGATCGAGCCCAGTGGCGTGCCATAGGAAAGGCCTATGTCCAGCAGTGGACGTAATAAAGGCTGCTGATGATGATGATATAAACTTTCCATTTCACACATCGATTGACTGTATAATTTAATCATCTCAGCCTAAAAGAATAAAAAGGATGGAATTTTGCCTCTGCCGCGTTGAACAGTTGTCCAATTCCACGCAATACATTAGGAGGGGACAATTAGCTGACAAGTCCACTCCGCACTCAATTAGCACATATCGTTTAACCGAAATTACGAGCCACAGATTAAAAACTACGATTAGCGACGGCCATTAAAAATGCAATAATACAGGCTGGTATAAAATATAGTAGAAGTTTTTCTTTCATTGCGTTAAATTGACTTTGAATTTGGCATTAAATTCTTTGTTTATTATTTTATGGTTTAGCAAAGGGTTATATCAATTTTAACTGATTTATAATGATTCTCTGGCATACAACTACGAAATTATTAATGCTTTACTTTTAAATTTCATCATCATCAGCCCATATATGTCCTACTGCTGGGCACGGGCCGCCTCTGCAACTGAGAATGAAGCCTTAGTCCACCACGCTGGCCTAGTGCGGGATGGCGGACTACGCACCTAAGAAATTCCTATGAAATTTTAGGTGTGCAGGTTTTCTCACGATGTTTTCCTTCAGAGGTAAAAAAAGTTATAATTCATGAGGAAACTAAGTATGTAAAGTCTTGTGCTCCAGGATCAACAGCGTACGCACAGTTTTGACGCCGAGCAATGAAGCTCAGCGAATCTTAGGGGACCTAAATTTGTCATAATCCCGCAACGAAGCTAAATGAAGTATGTAAAGACTATCAATCATAACATTTCATTAAAAACAGAGTACGAAGAGCTTCCAAATGAGTTTTAATTGTCATATAAACCACTACTGAAGCCCAACAATCTACTAATTACTAGAGAAGAAATAAATAAAGCATTAAGCTTTGAAACATCACATTACGTTATCCTCTGCACGGTAGAAAAGAGCAATTTTGCTTGATACTATTTAAGTCAAAATTTGTCTTTTTTTTCGACCATATTTAATGGTTGTCAATTGATTGTCAAGTCGAAAATAATAATAGGGATCAATTTGTTTATTTTTCAAATTTATGCAGTAAACCTAGACGAGAAACTAGAACCGGAGTCATTGACATTGCCCGCAAGATTAGCACGCTAAAGTGGAAGTGGGCCGGCCATGTCTGCCGACGGACGGACGGCCGGCGGAGCAGACAAGTGTTGGAGAGGAGACCGCGCTAAGGCAGACGTAGTGTCCTGCAGCACAATGGTCCGACGACTTGAGAAAGGTGGCGGGTAGCGGATGGATGAGGGCTGTTCAACACCGGGGTGGTTGGCGCTTTCTTGGGAAGGCCTCTACGTTCAGCAGTGGACGGCGACAGGCTGAGTATGAGTATAAAGACCGAGATCGAAAACACTATCTATGCTATTAAAAAAACCTGACAAAACAAAAATGCTTTCCTTACAACCACGAGTATTAAATGTAGGTATGTAGTTGTTAGGAAAACGTGTTTTTTTTTAATTTTTTGTCGGGATTTTTTTAATGTCACGGTATTTGTGATCACCGTGGCTATTGCCTGTCTTAGTATTCGATTACAGTCTTTATACACCCTGTAAATGCATTAAAAATCCAAGAAAATTCATTTACAAATAAAAACTAGAAAATATTGCGATACATACTGTACTCTTGTTAACAGTACAATGTTCATATCACACAGGATAATTATGCACGGCATAATTTGTCCTTTTAATGCGCAGGCGTGAAGAATAAATTATTATACACATAAAGGGTAGGTAGGTATTGCTGTATAAATTTGTGTCAAAAGGCCCCTTTGATTCCCGGATCGAGTAGTCTTAGTTCATCATCAGCCCATATACGTCCCACTGCTGGGCTCCTTTACCATTTTGAGGGTTTAGGCCTTAGTCTACCACGCTGGCCTAGTGCGGGATGGCGGACTACACACCTAAGAAATTCCTCAGAACTTTTAGGTGTGCAGGTTTCATCACGATGTTTTCCTTCACCGTTAAAGTACGTGATAATTATTTGTGAATACACACATAACTTCAAAAAGTCAGAGGTGTCCGCCTGGGGTTTGAAACCTCGAGGCCATCACTACTTGAAGTACACGATAATTCGATACAAATGTATGACTTTGAAAAGCCATAGGTGTGTGTCCAGATTTAGATCTTTTGAGACTGCCTCAAGCCTAAACTTTGAAACCGTCGAGTTAATAAATTAAATACTGCCATGCCATCAACACTAAGCCCACCAAAATATCTGAATGAAACAACAAGATATTTTCCAATCAGCCGTTCGCCCACAACACGCGATTTATAACGCTATTGTATTACGTTTAGAGAATTAGGGCGCGTCCAATTCAGCGGCAGTAGCGACGATACGATCCCGTTCAAATTCAACTAAACAAGCTTAACATTAGTTTAAATTAAACTCATTTGAGGCCGTTTCCATTTGCATCGCACGTGATCGTCTGACGGCGCGTCTAGTCAGCTCATCAGCGGAGCGAGCGATTAATTCCATCAGCTGGCCAGTGCGAGTGACAAGAGATAGCGTTTTGGAGTTCTAGTAAGTCTTTGATTGTGTTGTGTGTGTTTGATGTTGTAAATATAGTCCCTTGTAATGTCCCCAGAGGTACTAAGCGGTTAGAAATAACGGCAGTCGATTTTCTACTTATAGAGGAATGCCCTTATCAAGATATACGAGTACATACATCTAATCATAATACGAGACTGTGTTAAGTATTTATCGATTATAGTTATCGTTTCTAGTATATGTTTTTAATTATTATAGCTATATAGTTGATATCTGAAAATACAAGGCACCATCGTCATCAGCGCCGGCATTTGACCTTTTACAAAGAATTTAATGAAACTTTCAATTTATATTACCGTGAATTAGGCAATAACATCTATGTATTAAATATATAAATAATTATTGATATCAGTATTCTGTTAAGTCAAAACCTGTTACTAAAATTTCAAGATTATTCCATAAGCGTCAACGATCCGCGTTCGCTCACAACTCGCAACACTAGCAAGCCATTAGCCCGTCGGGCCGGAAGGTCTCAGTCTCACACCTATTTACGTTTCCTCCCTCGTCTGGACTCCTGGTACAACACTCGTCGCGTCGGCCAATACTTAACGAAAATATTACTCATCCTAACCACACTAGTTGTTATAATGATAATAAACTAAAATTTATATATTTGACAATTCACGTGATGCAGTTGGCTAGACCCTATTTCAAACGAAAGGCCACGGGTTCACTCGGGGTTAAGCTCTCGTAGTTCCTGATACCCACGATACAATTGAGCCATAATCTAGAGTCAGAACTATTTTTATTTTAAACTTATAGATTTTAGTTGCATTGGCATATGTTTGCATATATGAAACTGCTTCGTAGACACATGACACAAATGCATGCCGTGCGATCAAGACGTCCTATTCCCGGGACGGGAAGTGTGCCCAGACATAAAGTTTCAGTAAAATTAAAGAGTAAATTACGCAGAATGTACCTAGATTTCTACTTAATTCGCAGAAATTTAATATTATAAGATAAAATAACATTTGAAATTGACAACATTTTTTTTTTTCAACTTGACATTTTTTGAAGCCAGTACTTGAGTCCTTGTATCGAGGTAGCAAACATTTATGAATGAAAAATCGAAAAACTTTTAAATTAGACAATTATTAGGTAAAATAGGTACGTAGGCCTTTCTGTTAAATAATCTGGTTCTCTGACATGACAGCTTACTAGGGTTGACAATATTTTAGCTTTAGATAATTAATTATATTTTTTACGGGATATTTTGTAACACGTTGTATACCTATAGTTTATAATTTCAAATCAGAGGTACTTCCACAAATTTCAGTAATGTCGATTGAACTAAATAAAATTAATTTTAAGTTGACCAAAATATTTCTAACTCTGTCTATCCTTTGGGGTAACAAGCGCTAATATAACAGTGAGCAACGCTTGCAAAAATTAGCATACAGTAGATATCACACATCGAGAGCGTGTGCAAATGTCGGCGATGTAATAAATTAATTTTTAGCTCAATAGCGCATGTCGCGCTGTTGGCAATTAATTGCAATTACTGCACCAGTATGATGTCATATTACTTGTGCATTCGTATTGCACGTCGGAATGAACCCCTAGTATTTCTAAGCCCATATACGTCCCACTGCTGGGCACGGGACTCCTCTACAACTGAGAGAACTGGCCTTAGCGGTTAGCCCAACACGCTAGCGGATTACACACCCAAGAATTTCTTAAGAACTTTTACGTGTGCAGGTTTACGATGATCACTGTTAAAGTAGTACGTGATAATTCATTGTGAATACACACATAACTTCGAAAAGTAAGAGGTGTGAGTCTGGGGTTTGAACCCGCGACCGCTGATATTCTTGACCGCACGCCTAAACCTCGAGGCACTACCTACACAATTTTTTGGGTAAGGGTTTTTCGCATGCGTTATTAATGAAAAAATAATACAGCAACAGTCACACACATAGTTTTAACCCCACACTAGGATACAAGTCCTGTGTCGTGGGTATCAGAAGCTACGAGAGACTTTTCGGTCTCACAAACACCCAGACCCGGAACAAATATTTGGGGATCACATAAACATTTGTCTCGAAGCGGGGATCGAATCCGCGGCCTCTCTTTTCGCAAGCTGGTATCTCACCAACTGCGCCACGGGGCTGTCAAATGCCAATGTCAACGATTAATCCAACAAAACTATGGTCTACCCTTATAGTGCACACTAATTTCACGAGACTAAACCCACTGTCAATTGACACACATAAAGAGCATGTTTACATACATACATAACCTCACGCCTGTTTTCCTTGTAAGGATAAGCAGAGATGAAATTCTGCGCCCACATTTCGCCAGGCACGTGTTTATTTATCATATTTATCATCAGCCCAAATACGTCCCACTGCTGGGCACGGGCCTCCTCTACAACTGAGAGGGTTTAGGCCTTAGTCCACCACGCTGGCCTAGTGCGGGTTGGCGGACTACACATCTAAGAAATTCCTAAGAACTTTTAGGTGTGCAGGTTTTATCATGATGTTTTCCTTCACCGTTAAAGCAAGTGATAATTCATTGTGAATACACACATAACTTCGAAAAGTCAGAGGTGTGTGCCTGGGGTTTGAACCCGCGACCGTCGAAATTCTCGACCGCGCGCCTAAACCTCGAGGCCATCACTGCTTTAGGCATGTGTTAGTCCCACGTAATAGGGGGCGAGCCTATTGCCGTTTTTCAGGCACGATTCGAGACTCCGTGCTGCTACTGAGAATTTGTTAATGAAAAAATAAATAACACTGCCTGACCCGGGAATAGAACCTCTTGATCGCACGGCACGTCTTTGTGTTTCATATATGCAAACATAATATGCCAATGCAACTAAAATTTATAAATTTTAAATAAAAATAGTTCTGACCCTACATTACCACACTATCACACTTTGCCCGACTCGGGAATAGAGCCAGTGACCTCTAACACGCTCGGCACATACTTGTACCGCGAGACCACGAGGCAGCCCATTCTACATCCACGTTTATAAGTTTCTTAATGCAATATCACTACAATAAGTCATAAACAATATCTGATACGTTCTAAGCTGCCAAATTCTAAAGGACCAGAGTATGACGTCACAAAATATGACATTGAATCAACAAGGTCTCGTATGGTAATGTTCGTTAACATTAAAATAGTTAGAACAATAAAGCGATCGGCTCGCTCGTTATTGTGTCTAAGGACTAAATATAACAGAGCAAACTTACTGAGAATAGGGTTGCCAATGTGCCTGGCATTTTAACTTAGTTTTGATAGAATTATTTTGGTAACGGTGAAGGAAAACATCGTGAGGAAACCTGCACACCAAAAAGTTCTTAGGAATTTCTTAGTTGTGTAGTCCGCCAACCCGCACTAGGCCAGCGTGGTGGACTAAGGCCTAAACCCTCTCAGTTGTAGAGGAGGCCCGTGCCCAGCAGTGAAACGTATATGGGCTGATGATGAGTAGAATTATTTTGATCTTATGATAACCAATGGCTGGTGGAGCAGACAAGTGTTGGAGTGGAGACCGCGCTTAGGCAGACGTAGTGTGGGACGTCCTGCAGCACGATGGTCCGACGACTTGAGAAAGGTGGCGGGTAGCGGATGGATGAGGGATGCTCACGACCGGGATGGTTGGCGCCTACTTGGGGAGGCCTTCGATCAGCAATGGACGGAAAAAGGCTGAGTATATGTAATGACAACCGGGTCTCTTTATTTTACAACTATTGTTTAAAAATAGAAAATAAACATTGGAGTTAAAGATAAATATTATTTAATAATTTGGTATTAAACGGAGTTTGGAGATGTGCCCGAAAAACGACAAGAATAAGTGGACAAAAAGAACTACTGTATATTATTTCTGATTAATTTCGTTGATTTCATGACAAATTAGGTTTTCATAGATTCGCTGAGCTACAGTGCTCGCATTCAATGCTGTGCATGCCGCTGTTGATCCTGGAGCACAGGAGTTACAGTGGCGGGTGCGTGGTGGGATAGGGTCACCCCTTCGGGGAATACAGGCGTGTTGTTATGTATGTATTAGTTATAAAATATTAATTGATTAATAATTTTTATGTAACCCGCCAACCCTACGACACATAACCCGCCAATTACATGCTAAATCAACAAATTAGCTTTCAGGCAATAACAACAGCGCCGTTGTCTTTTTGTAAGCATTCGTTAAGAC
This sequence comes from Hemaris fuciformis, assembly GCA_907164795.1. NCBI lineage: Eukaryota > Metazoa > Arthropoda > Insecta > Lepidoptera > Sphingidae > Hemaris > Hemaris fuciformis. The sequence goes on along the minus strand of OU015455.1, from coordinate 3,186,221 downwards.
GGAGAAGAATATTCTTCACGAGCATGTTGGAGAATTGAATTATCATATTTTATATTTTTGGTAGAGACATTTATTATTTACGCTACTGTAACAGTCACAGCTTGGCATGGGAAGCTTCAAAAACTTAGTTTTAAACTTAGTCTACTACAATAGTCTCGTACGAGTTGGTAGACATGACATGACCGACGCTAAAGTAGAAACAGCACTTTTTATTTGACAGCCTATAGCTTATATTGTATAACATGGCTCCGAGGATTAAGCCCGCTGCGAGAACTTGGTGGTCAAAAATCCTAGCTCCTCATTCTTTCAAGTTACTTTAATGCATAGAACATTATTTAAATAGGAAGACTACAATCGTCTCCAAGATAATATCTAATCATCCTTTTCTTGCCCTATTCCCAAATCTATTTGGGGTCGGCGCAGTATGTTCCTTCCTTCGAAACATTCACCCCTTTTCCTTTCATATCTTCCCTCATGTACTCAATTTTTCTCATCTTTGGCCTTCCTCTGCTTGCTCCAAGGTCATATAAAAACAACAAAATAGGTCAACAGTGTAGATGTTAAAACGTAACAAATAAACGAACAAACTTTCTTATTTACATACATACATACATAAACTCACGCCTGTATTCCCCGAAGGGGTGAGCAGAGGTGCATTTCTGCACCCACATTTCGCCAGGTATGTATCAGTCCCACGTAATAGGGGGCGAGCCTATTGCCGTTTTTCGGGAAAATTTCCAGACTCCGTGCTGTTACTTTCTTATTTATAATATTAGAATGGATCTAATACAATATGCTGCCGCCATTTCCTTGGCCTTAACTCTTGTAATGAGTTCTAAATCCGACGCTTTAGTATTAGTAAACATTTGATAATTTTTAGCTGAATGCCAGCTAACAAAGTTGACTTAATCAGAGCTTACGTTTGAGACATTGTAAGGACGGCATAATATATCTATGTAAATATATATATAACTCAAAGGTAACTGACTGACTGACATAATGATCTATCAACCCACAGCCCAAGCCACTGGACGGATCGGGCAAATTTGGCATGCAGGTAGATGTTATGACGTAGGCATCCGCTAAGAAAGGATTTTGATTAATTCTACCGCCAAGGGGATAAAATAGGGGATGAAAGTTTGTATGAAACTTTGTCAATTGTAAACCGATCGGGACAAGACTTTGCATGCATAAAGCTACCATAGTAGCTACGTCATAACGTAGGCAACCCCTAAGAAAGGATTTTGAGATGCAGGCTATATAAGATTAGTAACTTTTCAGTTTTAAAATATACGAATTTCTTCAATCAAAGGCTGCAACTTATTTTCTTTCTGAACCCAACCCTGTAATCTAGGCGGACGGAGTCGCGAGCAAAAACTAGTTCTTTATAAAGGAGAACTAAGAAAGAGAAATAATATGCCGCGAAAAACATTCCCGCTTGAAAAAATAGTATGATCAACAATTCGTCATATAAGTGCAAATATTTATTTGCCCATCTCACAAAAACTCTTTTAATTTTGGATACACACACACGACATAAATAATACTAACTGGAAATTTGTAGATTTGCATAAAATAAATTTGCCATGCGATCTAGAGGTCCTGGGTTCGATTCCCGGGTCGGGCAGTGTTATTGGGTTTTTCCATTAAGAAATTCTCGGTAACAGCACGGAGTCTGGAAATGTGCCCGAAAAGCGGCAATAGGTTGGCGAAATGTGGGTGCAGAAATGCACCTCTGCCTACCTCTTCGGGGAATACAGGCGTGAGTTTATGTATGTATGCATAAAATATACAATGAGTTTATTTTAAAACGTCGCTTTCAAAATTTAAATTAAAGCATGTATAAATGTAGAATGCCCGCTGGCTAGGTGAGGTGACGATATTCGAAAGGTAGCGGTTGGATGAGGAGGGCCGAAGATCGAGTACAGTGGCAGTGGACGTGAGAGAGGCTGGTGATGATAAATAAAGGTATTATTGCTAACATTAGTTTCCTAGACTACCTTTAAATGGAGCAAAACTTGACTACCTTTGGAACATGGAAAGAACATCTACAGTACATCTCATTATTTCTGATTAATCATAAAAACTTTTCAGACATCTCCCATCAGGTAAACTTCGTAGTTACACAATTTATCCAATCTAACGCCACTTCGGTTGAATGTAATCGATGCCGGTAATACTACACGCCGTACATTTCACAGCCAATTCGAAAACTTTAAACAATACAGTTTACATAATGATATAACTTATTTCATTGGCTTTGTATAAAGTAATTATTTCTTTACCCAACTTTGCCAACACCGTACTTGATGGTAAGAGGGATGTTGTCCAAACAGAGCATAAAGAGAAGAGATACTGAAATGAAATGAAATGATCGTTCATTTATAATTTCATCCCCCGTTTCAACCCCTTAAAACCCCCTTTTCCACAATAAAAAGTAGCCTATGTCCTTTCTCAGGCTCTAAACTATCTGTGTACCAAATTTCATTTAAATCGGTTCAGTAATTTTAGCAGGAAAGCGAGACAGACAGAAAGACAGTTACTTTCGCATTTATAATATTAGTAAGGATGTAGGCAATAAAATAGCAATTTTGACAACGTTGTATTTTGTTTATAAAAAAAGAAAATTAATTGGAATATAACTGGCGTAAACTATACTGGTCAATATGTATTATTTCAAAAATAAATGTCAATTCATAATGTTTTGTCTTGAATTTTATTTTTATTATTGACCAGACCGTGGTCGGAAACCAAGGCAGGTAATAGCTAAGGTAATTATAAACCCCCTGGCGTTAAAGAAAATCCCGACAAAATAATTGAGGTTTTCCTAACAACCATAGGTATAAAATGTATGTGGTTGGTTGCGGGAAAAAAATGTAAGGACTACACAAGACGAAGATAGAATCTGAGGATTTCATAACATTATAATCAAAGCAGAATTCCAAAAAATGTATTAGGCGACCTCTTTGAAACATGAAACAATCCTATTCGCAAAGAAGTAATGTGTCCATTTTGATGGTAACGTAACGCCACCATTTTGTTTCTATTCATAGTAATATTACAACAGGCGATGTTATAAATATATTATTCAAAGAAAACAACCGATTTAATTGAATTTTGCAACACAGCTATGGTGACACACGCTAAATGGTTATTTTCGAGTCGGAAATGATATTCATAGTCATTTTGCTGTGTTCACGGTGCTGAGCGCGAGACGGACGGTAACCGGACGCCATCTTGCGCCGCCATGACACCGTTTTGACAGCTGTCAAACGGGGCGGACATTCGAATTTAGAATGTTTGAATCATGTTCTAATAGTTTGAATGCTTTTTTTTCTTAATAATTAAATGAGTTTTTATAATGAAATTTGATATGACAGCTTGACGTTTGAGAATTGATTTTAAAGTATTTTAAAATGTGTTTTTTATTGTTAAAAAATCAAGCAATGCCTTTGATATTAGGCATTTTAAAATGTAATAATTATTTTAATTTACAATTTATATTTTATACTGACAATAAATATGTAGGTAAATTGATGAATTAATTAGAGTATTGGTCGATATCTTTTATATCTTCCAATATCTATCATCATTGATAAGTCAGTTTGACCTAAGAATTAACCAAGTTTTTTTTGTGAGATCTAAATATGAAGTACCTATATTGTAACAGCTATATATCTAGAGTTAGCTTCTAATATATTAGGCTATCCATATCCAGGGCTGGGCAAAATACATGCTTTAATTTAATTGAAATACAAATTACAAAATACTGTATCGCAAGTAATTAAAATACATACATACATACATAAACTCACGCCTGTATTCCCCGAAGGGGTCGGCAGAGGTGCATTTCTGCACCCACATTTCGCCAAGTATGTATCAGTCCCACGTAATAGGGGGCGAGCCTATTGCCGTTTTCGGGCACATTTCCAGACTCCGTGCTGCTACTGAGAATTTCCTAATGGAAAAACCCAATAACACTTTGCCCGACCCGGGAATCGAACCCAGGACCTCTAGATCGCACGGCACATACTTGTACCGCGAGACCACGAGGCAGTCAAAGTTAAAATACGAAATACAAAATACATTTAAGTAAGGTATTTGAAATACAAAATACAGTATTTTAGCTATTTTTAATTAAAATACAAATTAAAAAATACAAAATAATGCATATTTATTTGTTTTGGAATAGTTTTTTTTTTGAAGGTGGTTTTTGTTTTGTTTTTGCAGGTCCTGATGAGCATAAACTTAATACTAAATGAAGGCTAAATGTATTTTAATAAATGTATTTTGAAGCCTCGAGTATTTGAAATACTAATTACAAATTACATTTTAAGAAAGTAATTAATATACAAATACAAAATACGTATTTGTATTTCAATTACGTATTTCAATTACAAGTAATTCAAATACTGCCCAACCCTGACCATATCACGTCACATTAAGTACTAATCCCTGTCTACCGTTAAATCCTAGACGTGCGTTCCCTAATTTAATTTCCACTTCCTTCGACCAATTTAGTAGCGCACTCGCGTCTATTTTAATGTTATATCTGAAAACCATAATCCCATTTGACTGGGGCATTAAAGCTTGGCATAAACGTCATGACGTAATGGAGGCGACGAGTGGCAAATACGGACGTGGGTTCGATCTCATTGGAATAAAAGTTAGTCGGTGATGGCGAATTTTCTTAGTCAATAATTAATATTCCTTATCATCATCAGCCCATATACGTCCCACTGCTGGGCACGGGCTTCCTTTACGACTGAGAGGGGTTAGGCCTTAGTCCAGCACGCTGGCCTAATGTAGGTGGTTGGACTACAGACCTATATTGCAATTGGTGGTGGAAATATATTGCGATGAAATGGATTTGCGGTGCAAATAATCCGATTTGTCACCCCTCTCCACTGTAGAGGAGGCCCGTGCCCAGCAGTGGGATGTATATGGTCTGATGATGACAGTCAATTTACACTCCTCTTCATCCCACAAAGCTAAGCGCACCACGATCAAGCTACAATTGTGCAACACTTAAGCAGTGGCGGAACTTCCATAGAATAATAGCCCAGTTTGCCTTTTAAAATTCCAAATAATAATTTTTAAGCTTGAAATCTTTATTTAACTAAAGCAATTTGTTTAATAAAGTCCCCATAATAAGCAAATATAAACTAGACATTACACAATTAATGTTTAACGTACCTCCAAACATCCTGACAAAATTACGAGAAACAGGTATAAGACCCCACGCATAAACTCCGGCAAAAACCATCTCACTAAATAAAGCCGCGTGATATCAATTTTCCATAATCCCATGACGGGTGGCGCGAATGTGACCATCGAGTGCAATGAACAGGCTCCCGGGGGATAAGGTCCTTAATGATCGCTGGAATGAAGTTGTTTTTTATAATTATATTTTTTTAAATAAACACCCAACAGTCACATACATAGTTCTGATCCCACACTAAGATACAAGTCTTGTGTCGTGGGTATCAGAAACTACGAGAGACTTTTCGGTCTCACAAACACCCAGACCCGAAACAAATATTTGTGGATCACACAAACATTTGTGTCGGTGCGGGGATCGAACCCGCGGCCTCTGGTTTCGCAAGCTAGTGTCTAGCCATCTGCGCCACGGAGCTGTCCAGAAATTTGTATTACTTAGAAAGTTCCAAATATTATTTATTAACCTACTTCAGTATCTCCCTAAGGAGAAACAAGGCAGTTAAAATTAATAAGCATTACACTTCCACCCCTAATAGAACAATTCCTTGGGGCTATACATTATTTGACAAGTGTTGAGTTATAACGAACCGGATTTGAAGCGATAATACCGCGGATTTGATTAGGCTCACCCCTCGTATGCTTTTTACACTTACAGGAGGATTTATAGCCATGTCAATATTTAGTTAAATATATTTCTTTTACTTGAGCAAAACAACGTGAATTTACGACGTTAATGTAAATTAAAATTAAGCGACATATATCGTGTTGTATTGATAGTTAGCATAACGTTAATTCACGTTCGGTCGAGAATTTCGACGGTCGCAGGTTCAAACCCCAGGCACACACCTCTGACTTTTCGAAGTTATGTGTGTATTCACAATGAATTATCACTTGCTTTAACGGTGAAGGAAAACATCGTGATAAAACCTGCACACCTAAAAAGTTCTTAGGAATGTCTTAGGTGTGTAGTCTGCCAACCCGCATTAGGCCAGCGTGGTGGACTGAGGCCTAAACCCTCTCAGTTGTAGAGGAGGCCCGTGCCCAGCAGTGGGACGTGTTTGGGCTGATGACGAACGAACGATGACGTTAATTAATAATGAATGTATATTAGGTACTTTGAACCATAGATTATTTTTTTCATCATCATCAGCCAATAAAGACATTCCCAATACTGAGTACGGGCCGCCTCTACAATTGAGAGGGGTTAGGCATTCAGTCAAAGCCTTAGTCCACCACGCTAGCCTAATGCGGGTTGGCGAACTGTATTTTTTAGGAGTGCAAGTTTCTTCACGATGTTTTCATCATCATCATCATCAGCCCAAATACGTCCCGCTGCTTGGGCACGGGCCTCCTCTACAACTGAGAGGGTTTAGGCTTTAGTCCACCACGCTGGCCTAGTGCGGGTTGGCGGACTACACACCTAAGAAATTCCTAAGAACTTTTAGGTGTGCAGGTTTTATCACGATGTTTTCCTTCACCGTTAAACATGTGATAATTCATTGTGAATACACACATAACTTCGAAATGTCAGAGGTGTGTGCCTGGAGTTTTAACCTGCGACCGCCGAAATTCTCGACCGCGCGCCTAAACCTCGAGGCCATCACTGCGATGTTTTATTATTGTTAATTTTTTTTATTTAAATTCAAAATTAAAGAAAAAACTAAACATAATAAATAAGTACAAGTGATGATTTTGTTGCACCAGGCAATAAAGACGGTAGTTTGACAATATTTGTTTTCTTCATAAATGATCTTAAATAATTTATCTTTGTCACGTTGAGTAAAACCCGATATTGTTTAAATTCAAAAAGTGGTTTGTGGACATTAAAAAGAAATTTTGTGCTTTTCAAGTGTGTGCTTAGTGTGTTTGTTTGAAGAATATTATTTTGACGATTAAGTAAGTGTCGTGTTTGTAAAGAATGGACAATTAACAGATATTCACAATACAACGGTGGTGTGGTATAATATTGGCATGATAAGGCGCATGCGTTGAATGAGTTTTAAAATTAATAAAACTGAATTAAATTCCATTGATAGTTATAAATAATAATCAATTTATTTGCGACTAGCAAAAAGTTATTGGCGTAATTATTATAACAAAAAAGAAAAATACGTATTTTAAAAGTGGAATACCCGTTACATAGATATTTTATGTCTTAAATACATTCGAAATTTAAAATATTACTAAAAATGAATGATATAGTATTTTTATTAAAAAAATATTATTTAGTTTTATCTCCTTATTTTTAGTCTTTTTAAGTAGGTATTTACATAATTCGTAGTTTTTAGATTTGGAATTAAACAAAATATGAAAGTTTAAATCGGTACTGAAATAAAATTATAAAATTGCAATATTTTTTTTTAGATTCTATTATATTGAAAAGCATTTGTTCAATAATCTATATAATTAAAAAGATTATAAATAATGAGCCAATATTAATAGATATCAGAAAATATCAATATGTAAATATACCGCACAAAAATTAGGTAGCTTTATACAAAACAGTTTTAAGTCATGGATAAATAAAAAAATGATTTCCAAACTAGCTGACTCGGCGAACTTCGTTCCACCTCACAGCCGATTCTTAATATTTTTTTTTAGTTGCTTAAGTTACTCCTTATTACATCAGCTATCTGCCAGTGAAAGTCCTGTTAAAATTGGTCCACCCGTTTCAGAGATAAGCCGGAACAAACAGACAGACAGACAGACAAAAATTATAAAAAATCGTTATTGTGGTATATGTACCGTGTATACATCCATATGCATTTATTAAAAAGCGGTTATTTCAATATTACAGACTCCAATTTTATTTATTTGCATAGATTATAATCATAGTTATATTAATTTTGTTTGTAATAAACATAGTAGTCGACATTAAATAATTTCCGTAGATGCAAAAAGTTTCATTCATATTACATTTCATTAACTCATCAATTTTATGTATTCCGCTCATAAAAATATTTCCATCCGCGTTGTACTAAATTCATAAAACATTGCTAGTGGCTTAGCGGCAGTGTTGCCAACCCCAAGAAACTAAAAAACAGCAGGTCACTAATAAAAAAGCTAGCTAAGCTAGTTAGCGGTAAAGTTTCGGATAAGAATTGACAAACAGTGGATTCGATTCACATTGGATAATGTATTAAGGGGTATCCAGGAAGTCGTAGTACAAAAAGTATTTAATAATCTTTTTTAAACATAAAAAGCCGCAATTTTACTCTATGTATAACTAAAAATCTTGTATTCTTATATTGGGCTTATTTAACATGTTTTTTTCCAAGACCTTTTCAAAAATTATGAAGTTCGTAGTACCAAAAAAATCCCATGACGTCATCCTACCCTACCCCGTTAAAACCATTATCTCGCCGCATTTGTCGCCGCTAAGCCAATTCAATTCCTCAGGGATCCAACCATTAGCCGACAAGTGTTATGTTTTAATGAACAGGATTCGAACCGATAACGCAGCATATGATCTGATTAGATCCCCCACTAAAGTATTGTGGGGTTAGAACTGATGGGGTATGGGTGTATCTTAATATGAATGCGAAAGTGTTATTAATTTGATGATGAATTTAATTAGATGAATTCTGCGATATAATAGATAGGGGCTTTTGTTATAAGTACTTAATACGAAAGCAATTTTATCTTAATATTAACTTTAACCCAAATCTTTGAATTGTTTTTTATATATTTTTATAAAAAGATCGATAAGATCCTAGGCTACTTTTTATCCCATCAAAAGTAAGGATTCCCAAAGAACTTCCAACAGCATTCATGATCATTATTAACGCAAATAGCCTCTACAAACTCTATCACAAATTTTTATCGTCGCATTTCGACCACATTACACCCAATATCACAAATTGGCTATAGTATATTGTACATATTACATACATCGCGTCCCCAGGGCCCACCGACGCGTCCGATGTAACTTCACACCAAGCGGTATGGGAATAAATTAAATAGCCGAGTTTTATATCGCCTCCTTGGTGGCTCGCCTTTGGATCTTATCAGCGCCGTAAAACTGTAACTAAGCTGTTAAAAACTCAGGTGTTTGTTTACAATGACTTTATTTGTGTCCAGACGGACGACGAAACGTTAAAACGTTATTTATGTATATGCAAGTCATACGTAATAACTATGTAGTTGAAAGATACAGTCATATAGGAGAAGTATTTTATTTAGGTCAATTAAGTTTTGACAGCCCCGTGGCGCAGTTGGCTAGACACCAGCTTACGAAACGAGAGGCCGTGGGTTCGATCCCCGCACCGAGACAAATGTTTGTGTGACCCACAAATATTTGTTTCGGGTCTGGGTGTTTGTGAGACCGAAAAGTCTCTCGTAGTTTCTGATACCCACGACACAAGACTCGTATCTTAATGTGGGGTCAGAACTATCTATGTGACTGTTGGGTGTATTTATTTATTTATTTATTTATTATTTAAGTAGTTGAAAGATACAGTCATATATGAGAAGTATTTTATTTAGGTCCCTTAAATATGGACTGAAGAGAATTGACGGACTTGGTATTACATGAATCTCACAACTCTTTACGGTAGATCTGATTTGCTTGACTTTTTTTACAAGTTATGTTTTCATCTTTACCATACGTCCCACTGCTGGGCAGGAGCCTCTTCTACAACTGAGAAGGTTTAGGCCTTAGTCCACCACGCTGGCCTAGTGCGGATTGGCACACATAAGACATTGACACATAAGAAATTCCTAAGAACTTTTTCTTTTTAACGGTACTACGACTACTTTTTAACGGTTTCATCGCAATGTTTTCCTTCACCGTTAAAGTACGTGATAATTCTTTGTGAATACACACATAACTTCGAAAAGTCAGAGGTTTGGTTTTTGGCCGGTTTGTCGCGGTCGGTCCTTTGATCGCCATGATTGATAGTCCCCCAAACTTCTTCACAATAAGGTGAAGAGGTATTCGGCCGGCATGATTGTGTCGACCAACGGGAGACCATCATCTCTCGCTGGTCGGCACTTTTTCTGGACTCCATTGCGCTTACCATCAGGTGCAATGGGGTCACTTTGCCGTGCCAGAATAAAAAATAAAAAATAAAAAAAAAGGTGTGTGCCTGGAGTTTGAACCCGTGACTGTCGAGATTCTCGACCGCGTGGCTAAGCCTCGAGGGCATCACGACTTTTTTCTTTGTTTTACTTATATAATTAACTACACTTGCTTTCCATAGATTTTTGCACAAATGTAGCGTCGATGTATGGTGGACGTAGCCGCTATCAAAAGCGGAAAACGCCTGAAAAATTATACGTGCCATTGAACATAATATACACACACTGTAGGTATGTATTATGGGATAGGCGAAGGTGTATTTCTGTATAAACATTAAAGTCAAAGTCAAAATAATCTTTATTCAAATAGACTATTACAAGTGCTTTTAAGCCGCGGCAGTACTTCCATAGAAGCCCAAAAGCGTTACACGTTAATTGTGTAATGTCTAGTTTATAATTGTTTATTGTGGGGTCAGTCACTATCTCATTTACATGTCATATTGCTGTTTTTAAATAAAGATTTAAAGCTTAAAAGATTATTATTCGGAATTTTGTAAGACAATTGGGCTTTTGTAAGCTAATATCAATTTTAAGCTATTGGCGCTTTGGAACGTTTCATCGCTGTGGAGAAGTAACGGCAAGAAATTAGCAATAATACCATCTTATATACGCTGCACCGTGCTGTCACTGAGAATTTTCTAAAAGGAGGATTCATTTTATCCCAGGGATCTCAGTAACACTGCCCGACTCAGAATCTCTGGGCACACAATTGTGCCGCAGAATGAAAGAGACAATCATTACACATATAAGTTATATTACAGAACAGATTAAACCATATATAAAGTATAAATGTCCATTGTAACATGAGATCTGTTGGTTACTTCAACGTGACGCTGTGGCAGCCGTGATATTATCATTATAAATTATTAATTCATTATTTATTTCATAGTACTGGAGATCTATAAAAAGTAATTATGACGTATTCCGCTTTTTTTGCCGGCCAGTGCCCGTCTATTTCGATAGTTTCTATGCACTTATATAAAAAATCAGAGGGTTACATATTTGCGTCATTTTTCACTTGAGTATTTTAAACTAGAAATTGACCGCAACACTGCATGGGTAAATTTAGACTTCAAAAAATCCTCGATCTTTGACACATTTTTCACTGCTGCTCTGCTCCTTTCGGTCGTAGCGTGATGATATATAGCTTATAGCCTTCCACGTTAAATGGGCTATCTAACACTGAAATAATTTTGAAAATCGGTTCAGGAGATCCAGAGATTACCTCCAACCTCACAAACTTTACTTTCTAATATTATGTATATGAAATATGTATGTATACAGGTGTATTCAGACCGTGATCGGAAACTAAGGCAGGTAATAGCTACAGTGATTACAAACCCCCTGGCGTTAAAGAAAATCCCGACAAAAAACCATAGGTGTTAAATTTATGTGGTTGTTAGGAAAACGTCAATTTTTTTTATTTTTTGTCGGGATTTTCTATAATGCCAGGGGGTTTGTAATCACCTTAGCTATTACCTATATGTATAATTAATTCAAATTCTCCATAGTGTATTTTTCACTGTTTTATTTCGACAACTTCCACACATCCAAAACCAGTAAGTAAACAAAAATATTCTACAGATTCGCATATCGTATAAAAAATTACTCTCCCATCCCGTCCCTACCTGGCCACCGCAGCCCACAAGTGCACCAAGTCGCGACGCATTAGACCAAAATACATCAAACTCAACGGTTGGAAGTAAAGGAGCCCTTACAAACGCGCTTTCCTAGACTAGCAAGTAGAGAAAAAAAATATACACATTAAAAAAAATCGGTTCTGAGGTCAACGAAGCTTATCGAATTTATGGGAGCCTAGTACATTTGTAGATCACAAAAATATTACTGAAAGGAAATGGTACACAAACCCGTTGTTAATTCATATTATTTTGTTGGTCGCGCGGCATAAGTATGCAGCATGCGATCCAGAGGTCCCGGGTTTGATTCCTAGGGCTGGTAAAGTGACTGGGTTTTTCCGTTCGAAACAACATTCAAATACCTGTGGCCATTGTTTAAATATAGGATTTGAAAAAAAACGAACTCTCCAGTTTTATCAATAAGAAAATTTTATTAATAAATATAGGTTAGAATCACGCAGGCGTACATTTCTGCACCCACTTTGCACCAGCTATCGTAGGTAATAATAGGCCACGTGACTACTTTAATTTTTTAATATTTTCAAAATTCGTGCTACCAGTGAGTATTTCCTAAAGCCTAATTACACTTTCTCCGACCAGGGATTAGAGACGGATATTGTATAAGGTGGTCTCGTGGCCTCGTGGTCTCGCAGCACAAGTATATGCCGAGCGATCTAGAGGTACCGGGCAAAGTTTTATTGGGTTTTTCTATTAGGAAATTCTCAATAGAAGCATGGAGTCTGGAAATTGCCCACAAAAAACGGTGCCTGTTGCCGTGACTGATACATATCAGGCGAAATATGGGTGCAGAAATGCACCTCTGCCTACCCCTTCGGGAAATACAGACGAGAGGTAATGTATGTACATTCTAAGGTTAAGATTATTAAATTTCCAAACAACACCTTCCTTCCATCCCTATACTCCCCTAAAGCACATCGTTCGAGTCGCATTAAGTTGTTATTTATCAAAAGCGTCGGTTGGAAGCGATGGAAACCGTACAAGGGCTGAGGGATGCGGTAACCGCTTCCGTTACTAAGAACACGTTTACGCAATCATTATACTTACGTTTTGAGTTGGTCCTGTAGCATAAGATTGTGGTGATAGAGAGGTTTCAGGTTTGATTGCTCGGAAAGATGTAATAAAGTTTGTCATCATCATCATCAGTCCGTATGCGTCCCTCTGCTAGGCACAGGCCTCCTCCACAATTGAGAGGGTTCAGGCCTTAGTCCACCACGCTAGCCTAGTGCAGGTTGGCGGACTACATACCTAAGAAATTCCTAAGAACTTTTAGGTGTGCAGGCTTCATCACGATGTTTTCCTTCACCGTTAAAGATCGTCGAAAGTCGTGATGGCCTCGAGGTTTAGGCACGCGGTCGAGAATCCCGACGTGAGTGGGTTCAAACCCCAAGCACACACCTCTGACTTTTCGAAGTTATGTGTGTTAAACGGTAAACGAATCATTCTCTAATTATCAAAAAGTTTATCATAGTTTTACTTCTGAACCAGTGGGCAACGTACGATCAAGCGATTCCCAGGTCGAACAAAGTATATTTAGGTTTTTTCTATATTAAAAAAAATCAATTAAAGCATCTAGTCTAGAAACATGGTTAAAAAATCAATAAGCTGGCTTCTATTGGGAATTGAAAACAGCTGGAAAACCTTGGATGTAGAAATACAGCTCTCTACTCCTGTATCTTACTCGCAGAATAATACACAGAATAAATTATTATTTTAATATTTTTACGTCATTATCGGTGTCAGCACCGCGGCCCGTGTTATCATTCCCACGGTTTTCGCTGACCACACACATGAGCTTTAACAATCGCCAAGTCGACGATAATTGGAGCGATATCACCAACGATTATGCAGAAAGAGGTGTTATTTTATTTATACCTAATTACGTGAACAAAGGGCAGGAGCATTTTGTATGGAAAAATTGCATGAACACCCTAACTTTGACAAATTGTTCGCTTGTGTGTTAGCCATCGCGAATTTTCCAGATTCGGGTTTGATTTTCAGGAATTTACGCCATTATTTGAAAATAATGAGAACAAAAAAAAATAAAAAAAACAATAGATTACATTTTTACAAACGTATTAGAGGTAAAGAGGCGCCCGTCGTATTTGAAGGCATCGTGCACATTAATTAAAATAACCCAAAAAAAATCTGGTTCTACTCTCCATGTAAATATTTTCTGTGGATTTTACAAAAAATCTGCATGAAATTATAAGAATTAAAAAAACAACTTAGTCTATGGCCACACGCGTCACCGTCGCACCATTGCCAAGGTTACAATTTTACATACGCGACATAAATCGCGCGTCATGTATTACGAAACTTCCACAGCGGCGCACATCAGTGGCGCTAATATAAACATTTCTAAGAACCGGCACTAGAGTCTTATTACAAAGAAATGTCATAGTATTTAAAAAAAAAAAAATATTGTTAATGTTTAGCGAAATTAAATGTTTGACGATCGTAAAAATTCAAGTCACATACGATATTTTTAAATTTAGAATAATATTTGCTTTATTTATGCGTATTGTAAGAACGGAACGTCAAAGATTTTTAACGTAAAAGATATGATGAGGTTAATATACTTCACAACAGCAAAGTTACAATAAAATATGATATCAAATGCAGTCCAAATTAAATCTCGATTGACGAGGATAAAGATTTAACGTCTTTTTATCGCCCATCAGAAAAATTATATTATAAAGAATAATTATAACCCGATCCAATCTTATTCCTCCTGTAACAGACTCACGTGTGTCTGACTTAGCCTCAGCTTCGTGATTAATATTATCTTGCCAATGTAGCTTTATAATTTCCTAATAGGCCCTGATCAAAGAGAATTTTTTATTTATGATAGACTCTCTTCATCAAACGATCCAAATTACCAGGGAGGTATGAATACAAAAAGATCATTGTATCTCAAATTATTGTACTAGTAAAGTGTTCGGAATTCAGTTTTTTTAAATTGCCACACACAACCAACAAAAGTACTCCTCATTCCATGCGCAATAAATTTTAATCATTTGCAAAATATATGCAACAATAATTTAATACTAGGCCACCATGAATACAAAGGGTCTGTACCGAGGCGTGCAAGCGTCGCGCAGGCGCCGCGCACGTCGACACAACACGCGCAATGCTGACTCAGATTAGTGGAAACACCACGTTTGATTTATGCAAGCCTAGTACTTTTAGCCGAGATACCACTTTCCATTGACACCGAAATTTAAAACTGGAACAACCGAAGCATTATCACATCTGATTGGTCGATTTAGTGGGTTTGTA
Organism: Hemaris fuciformis; assembly: GCA_907164795.1. NCBI lineage: Eukaryota > Metazoa > Arthropoda > Insecta > Lepidoptera > Sphingidae > Hemaris > Hemaris fuciformis. Next base: position 3,170,985 of record OU015455.1, on the reverse strand, counting down.
ACCACGACAAGTTTATGTTAGCCTGGTACATTAAACAGTATATAGCAATGACCTTACGATTTTTAACCTTGATTTTTTCATATTACGTACGTACAACTAATAATATAACTTACATGCATAGGCAAATATAAAAATATTTTATTACATACTTATGTAAGTTTATTTGATTTTATATTAATTAACTTATACCTTACCTTACCTACTGACCTTTATAACAATTTGTTTTACGAAAACTTCAATGCTTGTATTGTAATTATTAATAATAAGTAGTTATACTCACTCAATCAAGACCTTGAGAAGTCACACCTGTGTCCCATTCATTATACTTATAATTATTATATTAAGCTTTGTATAATAAACAATTGACCTTACTATAAGAACTCTCGAACACAAAGATTGGTAAGTATTTTTTGCGGTACCATCGAGTTGTGGAATAATATGCTAGACCCTGAGTTATCTTTTTTCTACAGGACTTTTACGCTTAGCTTGAGGAAAAATCACAGCAATCGACATGATTGTGTTGAAAAGGATAATGGATATATCTTGCCTCAATATTTATTTATTATTTTAATATACTGCTGGGCGTGAGATTAACCTGTCGAGAGCGATCTGCAACCAGCTAAGTCCTGCGACCTTTAAATAATTATCTGTTCATATTAGATGGACGTCCACCACGTGACATTAAAATAAATTAATTGTCATACAAATAAATAAACTACGAACACTTCAGTACAAGATCCCAATCAATTTTCTGAATTTATCAGATTTACATAAACACTGAGAGATACGTTTTCCTTTCCCAGGCCTCGTTGAAAAAAGTTATTAACGCATAATGAAACGAAATATACAAACACTTAGGTGTATAAAAATTTCCCCGACGGCCTCCCAAAAGCTATTACAATAAAGAAAATTATAATATTTTTATTATATTTCGATGTAAAAATCGTTCGTTGAGTCGCGTAACATAATACCACAGAAACCGGATAGCAGACAGTATGGCGCGGCCTTAACTTTTCTTTTTTAATTTTTTTTTCGACGCTGGTAGATAAAGTCAAAGGACTTTTATCTGTGTTTATTTTTTTGTATCGTGTGCGATCCGCTGCTTGATGAACGGAGCTTGTCTGTGGGTGCCGAATTAGGTAATGCGTTTGTTTTCGTGTCGTTGGTTCATAAAAAATGTTGTCTCTGGTTACTTTATGGTTGATCAGTGAACGGACAGTATATTCGGTCGTATGCACCTTGTTATAATGTGGTAAAAGTAATAAAAAAGTATAAATCTGTATACACTTTCCATTAAATAACCAATTAAATAGGTGCAGCGCTTAAATATGTCTGAAAATAAATTTCAATTACATAAAAAAACCTTTTATAGCTTCTATCGTTTTGTCTTCGAGGACGAAGTCTAAGTACTTAGATTGCTATACTTCCTTAAAATCATTTACAGACCCTCCAAATATCGGTTTTTAACTTCCCTTGCCAATCCATAGTTCGATACCATACAGCCAAAACCAACCCCACGAAAAAGCCACAGATAAAAAAGCACAAATGTTTCAAAACGTCAATTAAACATTCTAATTCGGTTTGCTCATTAAAGCGCGTGTCGTTTGAAAAAAGAACGTGTTTCGAACCATTACGTGGAACGGAGCGACACGCGGTGTCGGGTGGCAAAAATATTTGTCATGTCACCAAAGGGTTCGGGACTCGGCTGGGTTGTGTCAAGTGTCAGACTCTTCAGCGATGGGACTTGGCACCTATGTTAATTAGAACGGTCGATTGGTCGCACTCGGCTGGTCATTACGTATCCGCATGATTTATATCGGAAATTGTGTTTTAGAACATAATGAGGGAAGCTTGTTGGCAGCGCGACGGACAGCTTGGAACAGATCATTATAAGATATGACATATACAGATGTTAAATATTTTGTTAATAAATAATAAATAAATGCACCCAACAGTCACATACATAGTTCTGACCCCACACTAGGATACAAGTCCTGTGTCGTGAGTATCAGAAACTACGAAAGACTTTTCGGTCTCACAAACACCCAGACCCGGAACAAATATTTGTGGATCACACAAACATTTGTCTCGGTGCGGGGATCGAACCCGCGGCCTCTCGTTTCGCAAGCTGGTGTCTGGCCAACTGCGCAACGGGGCTGTCTATAATAATAAAGTTCGCTGTAATGGCGAAAAAAAATCATAAAACTTGGGTAGGTATGTGTAAATTTTCGGTATTTTTTTTAAATTATGAACATTTGCACTTGACCTACGTTTTGGACTTACTTACTGCAATGGAGCAACGACCCAAAGAGAGTCTTGGCCTCCGGCAATAAGGTTCTCCACTTCGATCTGTCCTGCGCCACGTCCCGCCACTCCTCGACCTGGAGATCCCGCAGTTGCTTTTCGACCTCATTCTGCAACGGTACCTGGGTCGTCCAGCCGGGCGACGACCACACGGGCGACCCAGGTACACCCGCTTTAAGACGGTTTAAACTTGATGATGAAGAAAGTTATAGTTAGGGTTGCTTTCGAACTTAATATTGGTAATCAAAGCGAAAATACGCGCAGTAATGAAAATATAAAACGAAGGCTTATGCCCGCATTGACGATTCATCTAAATGACAATGAAAACAGGGAATTATTACGTAGTTTTGAAAAAAATATACTTCTTCATTGTATTTTTATATATTTTAGTTTTTGGCCGATAACACGAGTGATCTCATCGTCTCAATATTCTTTTTAAAGTACTAGACTTGATCAAATAATTTAACATTGAAAAAGTACATACATACATACATAAACTCACGCCTGTATTCCTCGAAGGGGTAGGCAGAGGTGCATTTCTGCACCCACATTTCGCCAGGTATGTATCAGTCCCACGTAATAGGGGGCGAGCCTATTGCCGTTTTTCGGGCACATTTCCAGACTCCGTGCTGTTACTGAGAATTTCGTAATGGAAAATCCCAATAACACTTTGCCCGAACCGGGAATCGAACCCAGGACCTCTAGATCGCACGGCACATACTTGTACCGCGAGACCACGAGGCAGTCAAACATTGAAAAAGTTTCAAATAACAATTCAATCAATTAGAGTCATAAAAAAATATGTCAAATATAACTTTTTGACCAAAAAATTCTCACAAGCCAAAGGTCAAAAATAACAATGTCGAAATAATTCAATTTAACCCTTAGGGTCAGCTTACAGAAGGGTTGAACGCTTTAAACTCGACAAAACGCAGAAAAAAACTGACCCTTTCTCTGATTGCGCCTTTCATTGGAAATTGGCAGGTAATAAAAAAAAACATTGAAAATCCAGTAATTTAAAACCGCAACGCACATGCATTTAAAAAAATCGGTTCCAACAATATTGGTTAATTTTCTTTCGCAAAAATATCATGTTTCTATATTTGGTGCGTCGTTTCGTATTTGTAACACATGTCTATGATAGAGGTGCTTTTTGAAAACAAAGGAAGTGTCAGTCTATGGTTTTTTCTTTTTTAATTTTTACATGCCAGTGAACAGAAGTATTTTTAGGCCGCGGCACCATCTGATGTTGATTTTAGAATGAGAGTTAGTTTAACTAAAACGTAACTTTATTATGAGTACAATCTGCTATTACATTTATTATCGCCAAGTTTATTATATCTAATTAGTGTCAACAAACACTTTGTATAAATTTTGAAAATCTGAGTTTCATTCACCATTTCGTGTGATTATTTTTAGATGTTTTAAGTTAATTATTTGGATCTTAAAGTAGATATAAATTATAATTTAAATAAATAAATTTACTTTAGTTTTTATAAAAAAATGTATGTAATGTAATAATAATGACTTAAAAGTTTAGACCGCTAAAGTAAAATTAGCGTAGATTTTTCGTGCCTAGTTGTGTTCTCTACAAGATCTTTCTAATGACTGTTAAGTGACAAGCTCGTATCGACAGCAGAGAAAGCCTTAACCAGTAGACTTTTCATAGACAGATCGCTTGTTAAGATTACACTAAAACCTTCATTTGCTCTTTGTAATGATACATCAAGTATTTGTTTTTAAATATTTGAATATGTTTTAAAAACAAAATATATTAATGGCTAAGGCGTCCTTGCATTAGTTCGTTGATAAAAAAAATATAGGTTCTCTCTGTTAACTAAGGCGTCGTTACAATAATGCCAATGTAAATTTAAAATAATTTCGCAATATACCTCCTTAATTAATGAAAACAAAGTAATTTGAATTTAGAATGTCAGCGCGGTTGCGTAGTGCGTACTGTTCAATTACTGGCCATTTAGCCTGCGACCAAAGCGGCCCGGACAGCTGGCGCGTCTCTGGCAACTATTTAGTTTAGATGTCTCGTTAGTCGTTCATTACATTAGTGGTATGGGCAGGGTAGGAGTTAGATTATGTCGAGGGGCCCAGTGATCGCTAAATATAATTAGTCAGTTTGTTATTTTTCATTGCTCAAAATGAGAATGAATTTAATATCAAATATTCGTTTTAGGTATGGAGAATAAGTTATTATTGTTTGTATATCGAATAAATAATGCAGAAAACTAATTTTGTTTTTTACTATAACGTATTTTTCGTATTTGTCAATTAGCAATAAGTTAAGATAAAAAGGAAGCTAGCTATTAAAGATACCTACTGCCTTAAACAGTGTTAGTTACTTATAATTCTATCCAATATAATCAAACCCATTTACAAAAAATTAATTACTATTTTATTTTTATGTCCATCATCCTATTTTTCCTTCATTTAAATAATTCATCAGCAGACAAATCAAAACATTTATAAAATTACCAATGTGTATTTCGGAATTAGATCGAAATCAATTGAGTGTAATCCAAACATTGTAAATATGTCTCAACTAAATTAATTTCCAGATCCGCTCTCGTAACGCTCTGACAAATTTAAACGTGCCGTTTCGAAAACAGAACGTCAGTGCATTTCTTTAATCAAAGCCCGTTTCGGAGACGCAAACAACGATTGGGGAAACGAAATGAGATAAACATGGCTGCCAACGCGAGTAAGACGTCAATCAGCTGTCAACGAAGTTGTTCCAATTCTATGCGCTCCTGGTACTGCCAGACATAATGTACCGGGATTTTGAAACTTGTTTTTTTCTACAACTCGTATTTTCCTGTCCGTACGACATAATTTTAATTCTGGAATGCGGGATACTATTTTGACTTGTAACTATTTAGAAAATATTTTTGAACTTTTTGAATATTTGAAAAATGTAGGCCCTCGAATAGAAAACAAATTATCTAGGAACAACAACAAATTGAACGCACTAGGAATTTCTATGCATTGTTATTTTAAAGGAATTTTAGATTTATTTTTTACTCAATAATTCCTGAGGGGAAGTAAGTCCTAGATAAATTTTGTAAGAAACCTTTTTGTAAAACATTTTAGTTTAAAGCTTTTGTATAGTATTGTCTTTTTGTATCGCATTTATTACATTGAAAAAAACAGACACAAACAAACGTTATAAAATATTACGAATTGATGAATCATTCACAAAAATTTAATTACTATTTTATTTTTATGTCCATCATCCTTTTTCTTCCTCATTTAAATAATTCATCAGCAGACAAATCAAAACATTTATAAAATTACCAATGTGTATTTCGGAATTAGATCGAAATCAATTAAATAAGTCCAAATTTTCGTCGCCCTAACTCTTGACAATGTTTACAAAAAGATTCATTTCATCACAGTTAATCCTCGCTTTTTAGGATTCCTCGAAAATGCTATTAAATTAGTTTAATTATTTTAATGAATTTGTCTTGACAAATACTTCAAAAGTGCTGGTACAAAGGTCAAAAGAACTACTAAGCATGTCTCACTGCTTCTTTGGAATCATCGAGTCATAGCATGTATGATCACTTAGTCATCGACCGAGGTAAATACGTATACACGTCACGCTTGCATCCCCGTATTTCCTCGACCACGTTTTTCGGGTACATTTATAGACTCAGTGCTACTATACAGCATTTCTTAATTACTATTTTTATTCTTAACTAGCTTTTGCCCGCGACTCCGTCCGCGTAGACTACAGGGTTGGGTTCAGAATGAAAATAAGTTGTAGTCTATTTTACTCCACAGAGTCCTATTTGTGTTCATATCAAAAATTGTTTACATCGGTCAAATGATTTAATCGTGAAAGCGTAACAGACATATAGTTACAGTCGTCTACACGTCGTTTCATCATTCTAGCTTCAAAAATTACGAATTTCCACACAAACTTTCACCCCTATTTTTATTTTACCCCCTTAAAGGTACATTTTTTTTACAAACTTTGAATGTCATATTTATTTATATCTAATCAAAACCCAAAAAAATAAGTTTCAAGCTTCTAGCTTTAAAAATGACAATACTTCCATACAACCTTTCATCCCCCCTTTCAACCCCTTAAAACCCCTTTTCCGGGATAAAAAGTAGCCTATTTCCTTTTTCAGGGTCTAAACTATCTGTGTACCAAATTTCATTTAAGTCAGTTCAGTAGTTTTATCAGGAAAGTGAGACAGACAGACAGACAACTCTGTCGCTTTCGCATTTATGATATTAGTAAGGATTAAAAAAATAGCCTATGTCCTTTTTTAAGGTCTCATTTTTGTCTATACCAAAAATCATCCAAATCAGTCAAATGGTTTAGGTGTGAAAGCATAACACAGGCAGTGTTACTTTCGTATTACAATATATGCTCATCCTACGGGAACCCTACATATTCCCGGCATAAAACGTAGGTTATGTTACTTCATAGTGTCCCATTTATAATCATACCAAAAATCATATAAACCGGGCGAATAGTATAGACGCGAAAGACCATTCCCACGGAAAATACATTTTCCGGCATAAAAAGTATCCTATGATGCTTCAGTGGGTCCTATCTACTCCCATACTAAAACTCATCTAAATCGTCAAATGGTTAAGGCGAGAAAGCATAACACAGGCAGCGTTACTTTTGCATTGCATTATATGCTCATCCCACGGGAACCCTACATATTCCCGGGATAGAATATAGTTTATGTTACTTCATAGGGTTCTATTTATATCCATAGCAAAATTCATATAAATCGGGCGAATATTTTAGGCGTGAAAGCCCATTCCCACGGGAATACTACATTTTCCGGGATATAAAATATCCTATGTTGCTTCAGTGGGTCCTATCTACTCCCATACTAAAACTCATCTAAATCGTCAAATGGTTAAGGCGAGAAAGCATAACACAGGCAGCGTTACTTTTGCATTACATTATATGCTCATCCCACGGGAACCCTACATATTCCCAGGATAGTATATAGTCTATGTTACTTCATAGGGTTCTATTTAAGTCCATAGCAAAATTCATTTAAATCGGGCAAATCTTTTAGGCGTGAAAGCCCATTCCCACGGGAATACTACATTTTCCGGGATATAAAATATCCTATGTTGCTTCAGTGGGTCCTATCTACTCCCATACTAAAACTCATCTAAATCGTCAAATGGTTAAGGCGAGAAAGCATAACACAGGCAGCGTTACTTTTGCATTACATTATATGCTCATCCCACGGGAACCCTACATATTCCCGGGATAGTATATAGTCTGTGTTACTTCATAGGGTTCTATTTAAGTCCATAGCAAAATTCATTTAAATCGGGCGAATATTTCAGGCGTGAAAGCCCATTCCCACGGGAATACTACATTTTCCGGGATAAAAAGTATCCTATGTTGCTTGGGTGAGTTCCATCTACCTCCATACTAAAAATCATCTAAATCGGTCAAATGGTTTAGGTGTGAAAGCATAGCATAGGCAGTGTTACTTTTGCATTACATTATATGCTCATCCCACGGGAACCCTACATATTCCTGGCATAAAATATAGTCTATGTTACTTCATAGGACCACATTTATGTCTGTACAATAATTCATTGATATCGGTCAAATGGTTTAGGTGTAAAAGCAGAATATTGACAGAGCTACTTATATCCATTCCCACGGGAATACTACATTTTCCGGGATAAAAAGTATCCTTTGTTGCTTTAGTGGGCTCCATCTACTCCTACACTAAAAATCATCGAAATCGGTCAAATGGTTTAGGCGAGAAAGCATAACACAGGCAGTGTTACTTTCGCATTACATTATATGCTCATCCCTCGGGAACCCTACATATTCCCGGGATAAAATGTAGTTTATGTTACTTTATAGGATCACATTTATGTCTGTAAGAGAATTCATTCATATCGGTCAAACGGTTTAGGCGTAAAAGCAGAATATTGACAGAGCTACTTATACCCATTCCCACGGGAATACTACATTTTCCGGGATAAAAAGTATCCTATGTTCTTTCTCAGGCTCCAAACTATCTGTGTACCAAATTTCATTTAAATCGGTTCAGTAGTTTTAGCAGGAAAGCGAGACAGACAGACAGACAGACAGACAGAGTTACAATCGCATTTATAATATTAGTAAGGATTACTGCCTCGTGGTCTCGCGGTACAAGTATGTGCCGTGCGATCTAGAGGTCCTGGGTTCAATTCCCGGGTCGGGCAAAGTGTTATTGGGTTTTTCTATTAGGAGATTCTCAGTAACAGCACGGAGTCTGGAAATGTGCCCGAAAAACGGCAATAAGCTCGCCCCCTATTACGTGGTACTGATACATACCTGGCGAAATGTGGGTGCAGAAATGCACCTCTGCCTACCCCTTCGGGGAATACAGACGTGTGTTTATGTATGTATGTTTTTATTCGACTACTACTGAGCCAATTTTAATTGTTTCCATATGAGCATAGACAGAATTCACTTTTTTATAATTTTTACGAGAGTAACTTTGTTTTTCACGCTGATTTGCTTGATTTAAGAAACAATGAGATGTAGATAAGGGACCTAACTTAACCTATAATTTACAAGAAAACTTATTTCTAAGCCCACGTTTTGGTCATCTTTATTGTCATACAATCCCATGTAATAGGGTTGAATCTATCGCATTTGAAGTATTTTTTTTAATAGGAGGTGAAACTTAAAATATATTAAAAAAACAGCTTTTCCAAAAAAAATATTACACGAACAGTAATAAATATTAACAAAACATGACCCCGTGTGAATTACTCGTGACCTTATGAATTAAAAAAAGGGTGCAAAATATATATTTTGTCACAAATGTCTTTTACTTTCTTGACGATAAAGGATTGTTCATTTTTTTTAATTTTTTTATTACACACTTCTGAGTTTTGTGATAATGATATTTTCACACAAGAATCTTTTAACCCATATTGACTTTTAAAAAATCTGTTTTTTGGAAACATTTCTCATTTTGTGTGGGAATAAAGTCTTTGGATTCAATATGTGAAGTTGGCAAAAGGGTTGATATAAGCGTTTTGGTTATCTTATTATTTTTATAGCGTTTGTAGCGCATTTCTTGACAGCCCCGTGGCGCAGTTGGCCACGTTTACCCACGACACAAGACTTGTATCTAAATCATCATCATCATCAGCCCATATACGTCCCACTGCTGGGCACGGGCCCATCTACAACTGAGAGGGTTTAGGAATTAGTCCACCACGCTGGCCTAGTGCGGGTTGGCGGACTATATACCTAAGAAATTTCTAAGAACTTTTTAGGTGTGCAGGTTTTATCACGATGTTTTTCTTCAGCGTTAAAGTAGTTTTCTTTTTTTAATAGATAAGTTTGTTTATAATACTTTGTACATACAAGGAAGTTAATAAATAAATAAATAAAGTACGTGATAATTCTTTGTGAATACACACATAACTTCGAACAGTCAGAGGTGGGGTTTGAACCTGCGAACTGCGAGATTCTCGACCGCGTGCCTAAACCTCGAGGCCATCACGACTTATGAATAGTAGTAGTGCTATATTATATAAAATTAATTTAATTTTAATAATCAGTTACTAACACAACTAGTCGCCAGTCACAATCCGAGTCGCGACCACAAGTTCACACATTAGGCGCTCCGACCACAACTAATCCTATGCACGTACTCGTATGTATGTCGGCCGTTGCGGTTGGCGAGGCCGGTCCGATCACACGAATATACTGTTTTGTGGAAAGTCTAGACAAATATGAAATTCACTCTGAATTTTACGCCTGGAAGTACTTAATAGGTCTTCAATATAGATAAAGATCGTATAACTCCTAAAGCTGAATTGCTGAGATGGTTAAAAAAATAATGCTTAAGAGGTTTTAGAATTTAAAGAAGCGGAACTAAGCCTGAAAAATAAAACAAAGATATACCTATATTAAACTCGTCCCTATTTCATTTGCCGATGGACTCGTCTCAACTTTTTGATAACTACGATACGAGTATAAGTGTTTTTTTTTTAAATAAAGAAAATGATTAATGTAAAATGGATTTATATACTAGCAGAGACTACTAGCAGTGATGGCCTCGAGGTTTAGGCGCGCGGTCGAGAATTTCGGCGGTCGCAGGTTCAAACCCCAGGCACACACCTCTGACTTTTCGAAGTTATGTGTGTATTCACAATGAATTATCACATGCTTTAACGGTGAAGGAAAACATCGTGATAAAACCTGCACACCTAAAAAGTTCTTAAGTGTGTAGTCCGCCAACCCGCACTATAAATAATACAAGATGAACCACGCCTGAATCCCGTTGGGATAGGTCTCTACCTAGTCAGTAGTCTCTCATCATCATCATCAGCCCATATACGTCCCACTGCTGGGCACGGGCCTCCTCTACAATTGAGAGGGTTTAGGCCATAGTCCACCACGCTGACCTAGTGCGGGTTGAAGGACTACACACCTAAGAAATTCAAAATAACTTTAAAGTATGCAGATGTTTTCCTTCATCGTTAAAGTAAGTGATAATTTATTGTGAATACACACTTTACTTCGAAAAATCAAAGGTGTGTGCCTGGGTTTGAAACCACGACCGTTGAGATTCTCGCCTAAACCTCAAGGCCATCACTGCTACAATAAATCTTATAGTAAAAAGATTTCTTGTTTTAAATGTTAAATAAGGTTAGATTTAACGGTTCATAAGGTTTAACCCTTTGAGCAATTTACTTCCTTTGTATTTTCGAAAATAAATGCCAAAATTTCGTAAAAGTAATAAAAAGTCGGAATCCAACAATGAACTTTTTAAGAAGCCAACAGAGGTTAAAGGGCTTGGCCCCAATTCTTAAATAACAATGACATTAATGTAAAAGAATTGAAAAAACATTTGCTTTTTTATCACGAAAAAAATGTTTTCTAAAAAAAGGCGAAACCACATCTTAAATTATATTATTGTTTAAGAATTGTATAAAATATTGTGAAAAATTACTTTCCATAACCCTTTCTCTGCTTCGAAAGGTCACGCGTAATTCAAATAGGGTCGTTGTTGTCAATTTTGTAGGGTTTTGTGTAAGACTTTTGTATAGAAAAACTTTTTAAAAGTAATTTAAGTTTGTGACCTTTACTTTACCCACGGTAATAAAATTATTGCTTACAAAATAACCGTTTCAATTGTTGTAATAGATCTAGAATGTTTTAGAAAGCTTCTGGAAAGATCTAGAAAGGTCCAAAATATCTGCAACTGTTAAATTCGATCCGAAATTTTCTAGGACATTTTAAAATTTTCTAGAATGATTTAGAAATTTTCAAAATGCCTACAAATGTTAAAATCGACCTGAAATGTAAGGACATTTCGATTTTTTTTTAATTTCCGGAATGTCTAACTGTTAAAATCATTCCGAAATGTTCTAAAAAGTTCTAGAATTTTCTTGAATGATCTAGAAACTTCCAAAATGCCTAAAACTTGAAAAGCATTCAAAGTACGAGTGAACAGTAGTAATTAAACAAATTCAAGTAATTTCTAGAAACGAAAAAGACCGAGTGTTTTGGTACTAGAAATTTTGATATTTAACGATATATAAACCGAAATCCAGTGACTATAACCCGAGCAACGCCGAGTTTCGCTGCTAGTTACCTATAAATGCGTTTACCCAATAAGCAATATTAGTGAATAAATTTCACCCCAATTTTTTCCCGCAGTGTTTGCGTACCAAAAGTAGAGGGGTATGGGGTTCGGGAGTGGTTGGCAAACAATCGGCGCCGGACCGCCGCCGCCGCCACCTGCCGACGGAAGAGCCTTACCACCTTGTGGGATTTATTTTAAGCCGCGCAAATTTTGAATTAAGAATAATTCCGTGTTCCAGCTTTTAAATTAAGAACAGATGCGTTTTTTTTTTAATTTCGCATTTTGGTTATGATAATGAATTAATGATTTACTTCTTTTTTTTTAAGAAGCATCGGTAATAAAATGTGATACGGCATTCTTTATTTCTTTCGTTGATAAATAAATACACATTTTTATTTCAAGTTATAAAATATACCCTACTACCGTCTTCAAAACCCTATTTCATCTCAACCAAAAATCATGAAAATCGCTATAGGTTGATGAACTCCCCATACCTACGAAATTCGTTGATCAGAACAAGATGTTCTAAGAACTCCTTAGTAGGAACTACCTGCAAAGTTAAGTAGTCGGTTTTCTTCAAACATAACTTATAGAACGACCGAATTATATCTATCACTTAAAACCCGAGGCCATCACGAACTTTTTCTCCTTCACGTTACAAAACAAAAATATTAAAATGTAGGCGATCGCGCGTCCCAAAAGCCGCCATTACCCTGTTTGCACTATTAAAAGGGACCAATACAAACACAACGATAGACATTTACTCGTGTTTGAAAAGCGGTCGCTATGTGTATACGTAATGAGGGTTGAAGCGCGAATTTTGGAATACATATTTCTAGAATGAATGCACTATTCAATCGATTTAAGTGTTAGGTAATGGACTTTATATGTATGTTATATAGTTATACATATAAAGCTAGGACTAAGCCTCTTCTACAGTCAAAAAGACTTAGGCCTTAATCGAACTCACTGGCTTATTGTCTTTGGTATGATATGCGATGTTTTTGAAATTAATAGATTAGCTTAATTCCACTAAATAAATTGTGGTGTGCGATAGAGGCATCCAAGGTTCAATTCTTTTTCAACTTTTTTTTATTTTTAGCATAGAATTATGTAATAGAACAGAAGTAGTGATGGCCTCGAGATTTAGGCGCGCCGTCGAGAATCTCGGCAGCCGCGGGTTCAAACCTTAGTCACATCTCCGATTTTTCGATGATATGAGTGTATTCACAATGAATCATCACGTACTTAAACGGTGAAGGAAAACATCGTGAGGAAATCTGCGCTCCTAAAAATCATAGGATTCTAAATTAAAAAAAAATCATTTCACGTCATAATTAAAAAAAAAACAACACAAAGGAGCGCGCGTCGCTAATCCAGCTCGGTAATTGCACGGCAGCACGCGTTCGCAAATGGATTTAATTATTCCGACGTCAAATTTCGCATCCCCCGTGCGCTTGTTACCGGCTTAATTTCACGTGTGCGGTGTTCATGCTCTCCTGGTAATTGATGCCCGAAATAATTGTTTTATCTACTTACAGAATTTGTTCTGGGATTTTTTTTTTTCACATACATACATAACCTCAGTCTCACGCCTGCATTCTCCAAACTGGTAGGCAGAGGTGCATTTCTGCACCCACATTTCGCCAGGTGTGGCCCAGTAATAGGCTCGCTATTGCCGTTTTTTGTGCACAAATCCAGACTCCGTGCTGCTACTGAGAATTTCCTAATGGAAAAACCCAATAACACTTTGCCCGACTCGGGAATCGAACCCAGGACTTCTAGATCATACACGGCACAAACTTGTACCGCGAGACTACGAGGTAGTCGAGTACTACTTACACACATAAGCCTCTTTTCTCTATAGGGCACATTTCGCCAGGTATGTTGATACACACTGATGGGTGGGACTGATGACTCCAAACTCCTACTCTAAACCCTAACCAAAATTGGGAATGACTCCCAATGGCTGATATATTTAAAAGATAACACCAAGATTATATATGAAACAAATAGTGAGTTATTAATATGAAGTTGTAGTGTTGTTGCTCGCCGCAAACCGCACGCCGCCGCGCCGCCAGACTAATACCACATTACGGCGTGGACAATGTCTCATACAGATTAGGGATGCTGGGATGGAAACAGACAGAACAATTACAGTCAAGAATATAAACTAAAAAAATTGTACACAATCAAAAACAGTTTCATCTACAGTTAAAACATAAATTGAAATAGTGAACAACTAATCAAAAAAAGAAAAGAAAATGTATCTACATAAATATATATAAAAAAAAAATTAATAAGGGCAATGGTTTGTGTTCCTATAAGTTTGTAACGATTTAACTCAAAAACTACTTAACCAATTTGGATGATTTTTGGTGCGGACAGTGCATAGGCTACTGTTTCTATCATCATCATCATCATCATCATCAGCCCAAATACGTCCCACAGCCGGGCACGGGACTCCTCTACAACTGAGAGGGTTTAGGCCTTAGTCCACCACGCTGGCCTAGTGCGGGTTGGCGGACTACACACCTAAGAAATTCCTATGAACTTTTAGGTGTGCAGGTTTTATCACGATGTTTTCCTTCACCGTTAAAGCAAGTGATAATTCATTGTGAATACACACATAACTTCGAAAAGTCAGAGGTGTGTGCCTGGGGTTAGAACCTGCGACCGCCGAAATTCTCGACCGCGCGCCTAAACCTCGAGGCCATCACTGCAATCATCACTGTTTCTATAATAATATCATATAGAAAATAAAGAAAAGTTTATGATTTTGTAGGGGGTGATCCACTGAACCGATTTTCAAAATTAATTTCAGTGTTAGATAGCTCCTTTATCGAAGAAGGTTATACGCTATATTTTACGCGCTACAACCAATAGAAGCGGAGCATTAATGAAAAATGTGACAAAAATGATGGAAAAAATGCCTTTTGCAGTCTGAAGTTGCGCATAGGGAGTTGCGGGCAACAGCAAAGTTTGTACCTAATATTGCGGCCGCGCGGAGCGGGGCCCAACTCCTAAGTTTAAAATTATATACATTTCGCCTACTAATAAATAGGAGGTTCCGTTTTGTTATTTTTATATTCTGTTTGAACAGCATCATACCGTTGTCCCTTCATAAAAACGGTCACGATGAATGAGCAGCAACGGAGATCCGCAGCCGGAGCATGAAGTGGTCACGGGACGCGCGGACACTCGACACCGCGACTCTCACCGACCAGTCCGACGACTTCGTGCGCGGATGCTTTATAATGCACCCGGATGGTACTAGGTAGCGTTGCCAGGCGTCCGGATAATTCCGGACATAGGTAGGCTTTTTGATTGCGTTTCTGACCAAAATAAACGGTGTCCGGCTTTTCCGGCTTTTATTAGACTTTTTACATTTACAAACGAGGTATTTGACTGATTAATATTAAAGTACCTACTTAAGACTGATTTGGCATTCGATTTTATTTATTATTTTATTAGAATTTTCAAGATTTATGATAATCATTAAAAAATCTTGATTTTACATACAATTTTTTTGTCGTATCTATTAGGTAATACTAACGATGAGACACAAAATCCCCAATAATGTGGGGTGTCCGGCCTTTCTATCAAAATGTCCAGCCAAACTAGCTGGTCTGTCCGGCTATTAAGTTTGACGACCTAGCAACCCTAACTGTAGGCAAACCCTAGAGGGTAATAGAAGAAAATGATATTAGTTACGGTCAAATTATTATGGTAAAATTGAGTGATGAACTAGACAGTTTGTGAATGAGCCCGCGTAATAATTGTGCGGAGCGCTATTGAAAGTTCGTAGGCAACGATAAAAGGAAATTATGTTAGCATCAAATTATTTTTATAATTTTGAGTGATAAAGACGCCAGTTTATCGTAGGTCCAGTGCAGCGGTATAATTATTGGGCAACAATTGTCTAAACTGCAACTCTACATTGCGATCGTCACAAATTATATTATAAAATACAAGCTAAGAGTAATACGAGTATAAAATTCTATTTTCTATAAAAACACGTTTCTTACTTGCACTGCAACTACTCTTATTTAGTGTAGGACTTTCCTTACGATTTTGGTCTTATTTATTTATTTATTTAATACTTAATTGTACACACAACACTAAAACTAAAGAGTACAGAGGACTAGAAAAGTACAATGGGCGGCCTTATCGCACAAGGCGATCTCTTACAGGCAACCTGGGATGGAGATGCAGGAAGAGAAATGAAGAAATGTCCTTACTTTAGAATTACACATATACGAGTACTTCCTAAAAATTATTTACAAAGAAGATCTAAACTAATTTACGCCTCCTCTTAAAGTTTTAACAGACCTTTTGAAACAATCACACTGTTAAAATTACGTCGTAACTAGCACCCGCACTCACTTTTTTTCGCGAAGTTCAAACACGCTGTTCACGTTAAAACGGATAGCTGTACCAACAAAAAATCGAATACACTTTGCCTCCGCAGTCGGCGGCGGAAAGCTTTTTCCGAAGAAAAATAAATAAAGCAAAAAACGCCAACCTGTATATCGGGTTACCGCACATCTGCCACTTCGGCGATAAGGCACGAATGTCGAGAAAGTATCCTCAGCAGTTATGAGAGCCTGGTACTTTTAGGTTGGTCGATTGATTTTTAATACCTCAATAATAAGATTTGTTTTCAATAATTATGACAAATATTAATGATAATAATTATTGATAAGTTGGTTAGATTACTACTATTTTAATCAATACAAAGGAATGTGGATAAAATTAAAAAAATGCATACAGGAAATAATGACAATAAACGATTTTTCTTTCGTTATACTTATAATAGTCGACTATTAAGATGAACGAAATATTGGACGTGAATCCCGTTTTTTTTTTTTTAAGAATAAATTAGAAACTAACATATGAAATCAGAGGCCGTAGATTCTATTCCCAAAAAGGACAACACCATTTTATGTATTGTGAACATATTTATTACTCTTAGTGTCGGATACGCGTCAAAGACTTGCATCAGGTTTAAGTATAGGGATATGTGTGTGATTATAAAGTTAATGTGCAGTCTAAACTTTTCTCTGAAACCTACAAAATATAGGACTAAAAGTAAGTTTTTTTTTAATCCTTACTAATATTATAAATGCGATTGTAACTCTGTCTGTCTGTCTGTCTGTCTGTCTGTCTGTCTGTCTGTCTGTCTGTCTCGCTTTCCTGCTAAAACTACTGAACCGATTTAAATGAAATTTGGTACACAGATAGGTTGGAGCCTAGGAAAGAACATAGGATACTTTTTATCCCGGAAAATGTAGTATTCCCGTGGGAATGGGTATAAGTAGCTCTGTCAATATTCTGCTTTTACGCCTAAACCGTTTGACCGATATGAATGAAGTCTTTTACAGACATAAATGTGATCCTATGAAGTAACATAGACTATATTTTATCCCAAGAATATGTAGGGTTCCCGTGGGATAAGCATATAATGTAATGCAAAAGTTACACTGCCTATGCTATGCTTTCACGCCTAAACCATTTGACCGATTTAAATGATTTTTAGTATGGGGGTAGATGGGACCTACCCAAGAAACATAGGATACTTTATATCCCGGAAAATGTAGTATTCCCGTGGGAATGGGCTTTCACGCCTAAAATATTCGCCCGATTTATATGAATTTTGCTATGGACTTAAATAGAACCCTATGAAGTAACATAGACTATATTCTATCCCGGGAATATGTAGGGTTCCCGTGGGATGAGCATATAATGTAATGCAAAAGTAACGCTGCCTGTGTTATGCTTTCTCGCCTAAACCATTTGAAGATTTAGATGAGTTTTAGTATGAGGGTAGATAGGACCCAATGAAGCAACATAGGATACTTTTTATCCCGGAAAATGTAGTATTCCCGTGGGAATGGGCTTGCACGTCTATACTATTCGCCCGATTTATATGATATTTGGTATGAATATAAATGGGACACTATGAAGTAACATAACCTACGTTTTATCCCGGGAATATGAAGGGTTCCCGTGGGATGAGCATATATTGTAATACGAAAGTAACACTGCCTGTGTTATGCTTTCACACCTAAACCATTTTGACTGATTTGGATGATTTTTGGTGACAAAAATGAGACCTTAAAAAAGGACATAGGCTATTTTTTTTAATCCTTATCCTTACTTAATATTATAAATGCGAAAGTAACTCTGTCTGTCTGTCTGTCTGTCTCGCTTTCCTGCTAAAATTTCTGAACCGATTTAAAAGAAATTTGGTACACAGATAGTTTAGACTCTGAGAAAGGACATAGGCTACTTTTTATCAAGGAAAAGGGGTTTTAAGGGGGGATGAAAAGTTGTATGGAAGTATTGTCATTTTTAAAGCTAGAAGCTTGAAACTTATTTTTGTTGATTAGATATAAATAAATATGACATTCAAAGTTTGTAAAAAAAATGTACCTTTAAGGGGGTAAAATAAAAATAGGGGTGAAAGTTTGTGTGGAAATTCGTCATTTTTGAAGCTAGAATGATGAAACGCCGTGTAGACGACTGTAACTATACGAGTATTTCTGTTACGCTTTCACGATTAAATCATTTGACCGATGTAAACGATTTTTGATATGGACATAAATGGGACTCTGTGGAGTAAAATAGACTACAACTTATTTTCATTCTGAACCCAACCCTGTAGTCTACGCGGACGGAGTCGCGGGCAAAAGCTAGTAATAAATAAATAAATAGACCCAACAGTCATACATACATAGTTCTGACCCCACATTAAGATACGAGTCTTGTGTCGTGGGTATCAGAATCTACGAGAATTTTTGGTCTCATTAACACCCAGACCCGAAACAAATATTTGTTTAGGTGCGGGAATCGAACCCGCGACCTCTCGTTACGCAAGCTGGTGTCTAGCCAACTGCGCCACGGCGCTGTCAATTTTTGTATTACAGTATAAGACCACCATGATGAGCTTTGCGTTTTGTTATAAAAAACAATGTCTATATTCTGAGAACTCTTACGAGTGACAATTTTGCACATAAACGTCATTTTTATGTACGGTTTAACCCACGCGATTGTTACAGAAAGGATTACAATGTACAACGTTCAATATATGTAAACCTATAAATAAATTCAAATGAATTTTTTTTTTCAATCGTTGTTCGTCGTTCATACACGACACACGACAGCCCCGTGGCGCAGTTGGCTAGACACCAGCTTGCGAAACGAGAGGCCGCGGGTTCGATCCCCGCACCGAGACAAATGTTTGTGCGACCCACAAATATTTGTTTCGGGTCTGGGTGTATGTGAGACCGAAAAGTCTCTCGTAGTTTCTGATACCCACGACACAAGACTTGTATCTTAGTGTGGGATCAGAACTATGTATGTGACTGTTGGGTGTATTTATTTTTATTTATTTTTTATTTATATTTTCAAAATTATGAGTTACTTTATAATTGCTCTTCTCAATAGTATGTCTTTTACTTGAGAGTAACCTCAAAGTTCCATAAATCGTTTCTGGCTATGCTGAAGAGGAAATTTACAATTATTATTATAATATTATTCTCATATTCAATACAATAGTCTGAAATTGGTCAAATTCGGGAAATTTAGTCTTGTATCAATATCGTAGACTATCTCTTGATTGGAAAAGAGCAACACCAGAGTTTTTTGTCCGTTCTTCACTAGTGATGACTGCCTTTCGAATAGGATGGTAAATTTAATTTTAAAATTACTGAATCTGAGTAATGTATTTGACATTTTATAATTTGAATATATATTATTTTATTTCGTTACATTTTAACCGAATTTAGTCTTAATTGTTTTTACACTTCTAAACCGTATATGAGACCCAAAAGATGAACGTAATAAGTAGACCGATATGGGGTTACCAATCTTGTTAGAATTACAACACAGCAATCATGACCTAAGGTAACAACCGACACATCAAAATCCGTATCGCGTGACAGGACCCATTAGTAATTTTCTCCAGACAACCTCCTTTCAAACACACTATAATTAACTTTATACAAAAGCCACAAGATTCAATTTACATTGACAAAATCTAATGCATAATGTACTTTTTGTTTCTTAGTGCCAATGAGATATTGAACTCTATGCTTAGGAGTTAAAGTTGGATTTACAAGAGAACTGTCCAAGTGCACAGATTATAAATCCGGTAATGATTGTTTAGCTTTAACAATGGGGGTGTGTGGCCACGTGACCGGCCTATTGTCTGACATAAAACCTTTAATTTGATGGGAAAAGTACTTCCGAGATGCCATTACCTCCAGTAATAGAATTTGTCATGGTAACAATGTTTTGGCAGATCGTTAGCGAGTGTGTTCGTCGAATTTTAGTTTGAAATTAATCTTATTGTTTTCTGTTCTCCTGGTACTTTGTTTCTACGAAGCCTCATAATTATCGTTTAAGTAAGCTATATATATATAATTAATTAAATTCATGATCGAAAATATGGTTGGTTATATTACTGCCTCGGGCGATCTAGGGGTCTAGAGTTCGATTTCCGGGTCGGGCAACGTTATCACCATTAGGAAATTCTAAGTAGCAGCACAGAGTACGAAATTGTGCTCGAAAGACGGCAAAAGGCTTGCCTCCTATTTCGTGGGGCGAAAATACAATTGTCAAAATTTGGGTGCAAAATTGCACCTTTACTAACCTTTCGAGGAATACAGGCGTGAGGTTATGTATATATACATATGTATGTATGTAGGCAAAGAGGTACAAAGCGACTGTACATATTTAGCTCTTATCCCCTTGGGAATATGGTGATGAGTAAATATAAAAATATACCTACATATCTATTTGTATGTAGCTATAAAAGTAACCAGCCAAAATTACCTACCTTCATCGAGAATTTAAATCATAACCTTAGAATAAACTTCAAAAGAAAACACCATCAAAGGCCAAGCGAAAAAAAATATTACCAGCCGAGTTACAATAAAGAAAAATGTTCCGCAGAATATCGATCGCATACAAATATTGTCCGCTTCTGGTCGCTGTACAAACACCGCTAAAGCACTGCCCGAGCTGCCTTAATAAGCTTGCACACAGCAAATTACTCAGTTACACACAAATATTTGACCAAAACACACTCCACAAACGAAGCCTGTTTAAAAATTAATTTTTGCACTTTAAATGAGTTCTGTGTTGGCTGTATGGTTCTTACGCCTTTGCCCTTACGATTGTGTGTGTAAATTTATGTACACAGAATGCTTAGAGAAGCTATGGTTTTATAATTACGTTGGTTTATTGTTGAGACAGTTCAAAGATTGCCAAGAATTTCATTGCTAAATACATACATACATAACCTCACGCCTGTATTCCCCGAAGGGATAAGCTTAGGAGGTGCATTTCTTCACCCACATTTCGCCAAATGTGTGCCTAAACCTCGAGGCCATCACGACTTTGCTATACACGGTACTGTAATGCAAGCATTTTATTTAATTTTATTTATTTCTACAAGGAATAATACAATGTGACATCATTCCTTTTCAAAACAACGGCCCAACGGAAGACCAGCGTTGGCTGCATTGCCAGCATATTGCTGAGTTGGTGCCTTTTTGTTACAAACATAGTTTTAAGTGGTTACGTCTATTTTTGAAGTTATACTTCTTTTGGCGCGTTAGGGAAAAATGATGAGAGTGAATTTTTTACGATGCGCGCGCACACCGACACCAAAAAGTTATTCAGAAAAAGTTTGTTTTAAATTTTAAGAATGTAGAATAGTGACAGTAGTAGTTTTTTTTGAAGTTATTACGATGCGCGCGCACACTGTCATGAAAAACCGACATCATGAAGTTATTAAAATATTATTTTATAATATATTATTATATTATTTAAGAAAATATATATTTATCTATGAAGTATAACTTCTAACGCGTGTACATAAGTACACACACACACACTTTTTTTATTTACTTTTGTTCTGTATGTTTGTAAACAAATAAACTTTTTTCTTTCTTTCATAAAGATGTCATCAAAATATTTTCCTTATAAAAAAATCTTATAACATAAATACTCGTACACTAACAACTATAAGTAGTTTAACTTATACCTAGATTGAATATGAACGAATGCCGAGATTACCCAAATGCGCTTAATCCGTTACACTACTAAGCTTGCTATTGTTTAGTGCTTTTAAGTTTTTCCATTACGAAATTCTTAGTAGTAACGCGGCGTCTGGAAATGACCCGACGGCATTAGGTTCGCCTTTTATTCCATACCTCTATTAACACTACTGGTGATGAAATGCACTTCAATATCATCATCATCAGCCCAAATACGTCCCACTGCTGGGCACGGGCCTCCTCTAAAACTGAGAGGGTTTAGGCCTTAGTCCACTACGCTGGGCTAGTGCGGGTTGGCGGAGTACACACCTAAGAAATTCCTAAGAACTTTTAGGTGTGCAGGTTTTATCACGATGTTTTCCTTCACCGTTAAAGCAAGTGATAATTCATTGTGAATACACGCATAACTTCGAAAAGTCAGAGGTGTGTGCCTGGGGTTTGAACATGCGACCGCCGAAATTCTCGACCGCGCGCCTAAACCTCGAGGCCATTACTGCTTCTTCAATATATATCATATAATCACTTCAATATATTTCTAATTAATTCTCTTTTTTTCATTTTAGTATGTTATCATTCAGCATCATCAGTCAACCACGCTTCAATATGGCAGACGCGGACTCCACCTAAGGAATTCTGAGGTACTTTTTTAATTTGCCTAAACTCACGAGGTTTAAATACGTCTTTGAAAAGCCATTTTTTAAAATCTTACAATAAAACAATGCCATAAAGAAGCCTCTCTTTGTATGTTTTACCAAATTTCAAAGTTGTATATAGGTATGCTGTTGATAGTCATGCGTTGTGTTAATCTATCGAGTTACCTACGTGTAAGCGATACTTTACATACGTGAGGAAACCGTTCCGTGTCTATTGTCTTTGTGTTTAATATAATTCTAATCACGTAATGATTTTATCTTGAATGAATTATTGTATCTATGATTTGTTTGCTATGTAGTTGAGAATATCGTTTTTGTGAGGCGTCTAAAAGTAAGGCGTCTTTAAGTAGTGACTGCCTCGAGGTTTGGGCGCGCGTTAGAGAATCTTGGCGGTCGCGGGTTCAAACCCCAGGCACACACCTCTGACGTTTCCAAGTTATATGTGATGTGTATTCATAATGAATTATGACGTACTTTAACGCCGAAGGAAAATATCGTGAAGAAACCTACACACCTAAAAGTTCTTAGGTGTGTAGTCCGCCAACCCGCACTAGGCCAGCGTGGCGGACTAAGGCCTTGAATCCTCTTAGTTGTAGAGGAGGCCCGTGCCCAGCAGTGGGACGTATATGGGCTGATGATGATGATACTCACGCTTGTATGCCCCAAAGACGAGGCAGAGGTAAAAATACATCTATATTTATATTCAGTAGCAGTATGTTATCTGTTAATAGGCCCAAAAGTAGCAATAAATCTCCTATTATTATGGTCATAAAACAGCTGACGAAACGTTGGTGCAGAATCACACCAGCTTGCAGATGTCTGAGATATGACAAATTTCTTTGGGCATGGATTTTTATTTGACAATTAACATAGATTTCGTAATACATACATACAACAAAATTCTCCATCCAATCAAGACACTTTTAATACACATACATACATAAACTCACGCCTGTATTCCCCGAAGGGGTAGGCAGAGGTGCATTTCTGCACCCACACTTCGCCAAGCATGTATCAGTCCCACGTAATAGGGGGCGAGCCTATTGCCGTTTTTCGGGCACATTTCCAGACTCCGTGCTGTTACCGAGAATTTCCTAATGGAAAAACCCAATAACACTTTGCCCGACCCGGGAATCGAACCCAGGACCTCTAGATCGCACGGCACATACTTGTACCGCGAGACCACGAGGCAGTCAGACTTTTAATACCTACTTCACAAAGTATCTTCGACAAAACTCCAAAAATATCTTCAAAACCCCGGTGAGTGGCAAGCTATGTTTTTTCCTCATATTTGTCCGTTCCATTGTTCTATCCGTTAATCTGTTTGTTCTTCCCTGCCCCCCGCACGGCCCGCGCTCGCCAAGCGTCAATATTGTCACGATCGATTTTGTGTCTTTAATTTGGAGTGTCTTGCACTTGGGACGCTAAAATGGTGCTTCGTATTATAAAAATAAATACCAGCCCATATACATACATGCAGTGATGGCCTCGAGGTTTAGGCGCGCGGTCGAGAATTTCGACGGTCGCAGGTTCAAACCCCAGGCACACACCTCTGACTTTTCAAAGTTATGTGTGTATTCACAAAGAATTATCACTTGCTTTAACGGTGAAGGAAAACATCGTGATAAACCTGCACACATAAAAGTTCTTAGGAATTTCTTAGGTGTGTAGTCCGCCAACCCGCACTAGGCCAACGTGGCGGACTAAGGCCTAAACCCTCTCAGTTGTAGAGGAGGCCCGTGCCCAGCAGTGTGACGTATTTGGGCTGATGCTGATGATGATGATGATTAGTTATTAATATAATACGCTTTTTGTATCTGGAGCCAATACTATTCCACTTACATTGTTGTGAAGAATTAATAAAAACAATCTATTAACATTTGCCCGCGTCTCCGCTCTCGTCATCTTATCGTCTTGTCGTCTGACTACACGTCGTCTGACTTTTGAGTAAGCAAAATATTTTTTAATTTGTATTTTCAATAATAACTAAAACAACCTATATAACTACCGAAATTACAGTACTTTAATTTGGGTCTTTTCAATACTTTCTAAAATAACCGTTCACTATGAAATAATTCTACAAAAAAATCTTGGGCCTAGTTATCCAGCCCGGCGCCATCTTACCGGCCCATCAGTGTTAGTTGTGAGTGCATGTCGTTTTGTTTGCGGCTGGTCCCAAACTGATGGTGTTTGCGCAGCGCGCCGGGCCGCGTCCGAGTGCTTGTATACACTGACTGTAATTTGGAGACCAATGCCACTCGATAAATAATACCGCTCCTATAAGTACATATCTCGACGATCGCGGGTTCAAACCCCCAGGCACACACCTCTGAATTTCGAAGTTATGTGTGTATTCACAAATAATTATCACGTACTTTAACGGTGAAGGAAAACATCGTGATGATACCTGCACACCAAAAAGTTCTTAGGAATTTCTTAGGTGTGTAGTCCGCCAACCCGCACTAGGCCAGCATGGTGGACTAAGGCCTAAACCCTCTCAGATGTAGAGTAGGCCCATGCCCACCAGTGGGACGTATATGGGCTGATGATGATGATTATGAAGTACATATCGTGTCCAATAGGTAAGTCGTAATAAATACACCCAACAATCACATACATAGTTTTGATACCACATTAAGATACTTTTAGATCGAAGACTTTTGCGAAGTAGATTTTTTTCCTGTATAAGTGCTTGCAACCTTCCCATGTCTTTTAGTTTTAATCGCTCCCTTATCGACCAGTATTGACTCATTACACAACACACAAATTGCACGATAATTATCCTTGGATCAAATTTTAGCCATTTTTTTAGTTCATTGTCTACTCATCTCTAAACTTTTGTTTGTATTGTCGCTTCTTTGTTTTTGTTTTTTTTTTTGAGTTGACGGTCCAGCTTTATTACTTTCAGAACTAGTTTTCGGCATATTTAAACTTTTTAATCAGACCATCAGTCGAGTCCAATAAAACCGAGCAAACAATAATAATAAATAAATACACCCAACAGTGACATACATAGTTCTGACCCCACACTAGGATACAAGTCTTGTGTCGTGGGTATCAGAAACTACGAGAGACTTTTCGGTCTCACAGACACCCAGACACGAAACAAATATTTGTGGGTCACACAAACATTTGTCTCGGTGCGGGGATCGATCCCGCGGCCTCTCGTTTCGCAAGCTGGTGTCTAGCCAACTGCGCCACGGGGCTGTCAAACAATATTTACATACAACGAACAACGAATGATAGACACAATATTATGCTAAATGTAAATGTCTCAAATCAAAGTCCACACGGAATCTCGAATCTTATATCATTTGGGGCTGCGTAATAACTATTTTTATTTATACTACCTTTATATTTCTTTAGATCAAGTGTTAGAATTACGATTTATCAGAATATTTTGTATTGACAAAAAATACAGTGATTTCATACACTGTATTCCGCATGTTACAGTATACAGTAAGAAGCGCAGAATTACAGTAAATCTACTGTAATTACAGTGCATCTGGAAACACTGGCTCTGATCCTGAATATATGTCAAACAGCAATATATCACTTTAAACAAGAATTTAGATTGAGCTATAATCATCAGCCGTCGTGGTGGCCTTGAGGTTTAGGCACGCGGTCGAGAATCTCGACGGTCGCGGGTTCAAACCCCAGGCACACACCTCTGACTTTTCGATGTTATGTGTGTATTCACAATGAATTATCACGTGCTTTAACGGTGAAGGAAAACATCGTGATGAAACCTGCACACCTAAAAAGTTCTTAGGAATTTCTTAGGTGTGTAGTCCGCCAACCCGCACTAGGCCAGCGTGATGGACTAATGCCTAAACCCTCTCAATGGTAGAGGGGGCCCGTGCCCAGCAGTGGGACGTATATGGGCTGATGATGATGATATAATTATCAGACCATAATATATGCCCGGCACGAGCCTCCTCTGCAGCTGAGAGGGATAAGGCCCTAGTCCACCACGCTGGCCTACTGCAGGTCGACGGACTACACACCAAAGAAATTTATAAGAACTTTTAGATGTACTGGTTTCCTCACGATGTTTTCCTTCGCCTTTAAACCATGCGATTATTCATTTTGGATACACACATAAATTCGAAAAGTCAAAGTCTGGTTTGGACCCGCGACCGTCATATACAGGGTGTATTCAGACCGTGATCGGAAACTGAGGCAGGTAATAGTTAAGGTCATTACAAACCCCCGGGCGTTAAAGAAAATTCTGACAAAAAATAAAAAAATTGACGTTTTCCATACAAACCGCGTACATTGAACCGTACCGATGATTGTATGGAAAACGTCAAAATTTTTATTTTTTGTCAGAATTTTCTTTAACGCCAGGGGGTTTGTAATCACCTTAGCTATTACCTGCCTTAGTTTCCGATCACGGTCTGAATACACCCTGTATAACATCAAATTATGAAAAAAGTAACAAAAAGCGGTTTTACTAAAAACAAAATATATTTCACATAAAAATTGGGATCGCCATAAAATAAGATGTTTTTAAACTTTTTATTTTCATGGTGGGTAGGGGAGGTGCTTCCTTAAAGGTTTCACTGTCGGTGTACGTTTCCCATTGTTTTTTAAAACAACCCCACGGAAGGGTTGGGAAGCCGCACAAATTTAACTTAGCGTTTATTTTGTAAACAGGTAAGGTATTTTGCTTTTTTATTGAGTCATAGACAATGTAGAAATTAAAATTTGTTGATTGACTATTTTTTTTTAATCTGCCAGAAAATACAGGCGGTCTCGTAGTCTCGCGGCACAAGTATGTGCCGGGCGATCTAGAGGTTCTGGGTTCGACAAAGGCAAAGTGTTATTGTTTTTTTTTCATTAGGAAATTCTTAGCACGGACTCTGAAAATGTGGTCAAGGAACGGCAATAGGCTCACCTCCAATTACGTGAGACTGATACATACCCAGCGAAATGTGGGTGCAGAAATGCACCTATTTTGCAATGGATATGTATGAACATAAGTATATAAATATGGAATTATAGCGTCTATAAGTAATCTATTGTAATAAAATTAATTTGGAGACTCAAATCAATAACTACGCAGAACTTCTGTCATTAAAGTTAATAAATAATTGCGTTCCTATAACGTTAGCTATCTTTATTACATTAAAAGAAACCAGTGCAATCTTAAAACGAAAACCTTCGTAAAGTTAACCTACTTGGTCCGGCAAAAACCATAAAAGCCAAAAAAATAAAAACAGAAAAAAATCCTTAGGGTCTAATACGTGCCCAATATAATGTACTTGAGTCCAAAAGTGATATTTAACAACGCGGTAGTCGAGCGTAATTTTTTTTACTTGACGTCGATTTTGGCGCCAACAACAAAGCGGCCATATTGTCATTGCGTTTTGTTTGTGCAATTATTGTGCCAGGAGTGTATTGTCGAGTGCCCAACGAGAGCTCTAGTATTACACTAAAAAGGTTTTTTTTTGTGTACGCTTTTACATGCTTATTGATTGTTATCACGATTTACTTTCGTATGCAATAGAATAAAATATCTACATAAATGTTATACAAACTCTTATAAATTAATGGTATTAAAGGATAAGACTAAAATACTGAACAACTGTCATGATTAATGGAAAACTAAACTAGGCACATGTTTTTAGATAGAAAGCTTTTCTAGTGGAGGCCTGGCACTAGAAGGAAATAATAGTAAAACAAGGATAGACCAATAAGTTGGACGACGTTCTCAAAAATGTCGCTTTGGATTTCTGTAGAAGAGGCTTGCTCATAATCCTAAGAAGAAATGTTGTTGACGCCTTTAGAAAGCATTTAGTCTGATAGTGATGTCTCTGCGTAAATTACACCTAAATTTGCTAAATCTCATCGGAGTAGGCAGAAGCTATGCATCACCACTTTGCCTAACTCAAAAAGTAATTTAAATTTTGAAATAATTTAAAAAATTACAACTGTAATGACTGGTGTAATTAGTATTTATTGAACCTGAGCTATGAAACAAATATTTCCACTTCAAAATGGCGCCACATTTGCGTTTTGTAACTGCAATTATCGCATCATAAGGATGAACTCCCAATATCGAATAACGAGAGCTACTTAAATTACACTTTCTTTTAAATTTTCGGTTTTTGCCCCTCGTGTTGCGTAAGGAGTTTTGGCGCCATTGCGTTTTGTTATTGCAATTATTACATTATAAGGCCGAATGCATGTATTGTGACCAGGTTGACAATCGTATGGAGTGCTCGAGTTACACTTTCACGAACCACGGACAATTTGCTTCAAAAGGAAAATGTATTGTCCACTTAAATTGTCTTTTTTTATTAGAGACTGCAATTGGTCCCGCGGCTTAAATACTTAAGTAGGCGAGATTTCTCGGGTTCTATTTTAGAGAGCCCCGTGGCGCGGTTGGCTAAATACCAGCTTGCGAAACGTGTGGCCGCGGGTTGATTCCCGCGTTTAGACAAATGTTTGTGTGATCCACAAATATTTGTTTCGGGTCTGGGTGTTTGTGAGACCGAAAAAGTATCTCGTAGTTTACGATACCTACGACACAGGACTTGAATCCTAGTGTAGGGTCAGAACTATGTATGTAGAGATTGCAACCCGGTATGTTTCCCAACCCGGCCGGGCCCGGTTGCATCCATCGCCAACCCGGCCGGGTCCGCCGGGCCCGGCCGGGTTTGTTAGCGATGAAACCTTTAAAGTATTTTATGAAAATTTTCTATATATAAATGGAAAGGCAATGATGCAAGGTTAATATTCATTTCAAACTGGCTTATGGACAATTATCACAATAATTAATCTCTAAAAAATATTACTTTGACTTATGAACGGAAAAGTTAAATAAGTATTAGTAATTATTCATTTTTATAAGTTTAAACAATCAGGTCTTTCTCTTTACTCCTTATCGTGTCTATTTGAAAACATAGTATTATAATAAGAAACTAATAACGCAGCTTAAAGTACTAAACGTGTCATAACAACTTAAATTAGATAGATAAATAAAGTATGGTAGCTTTGGTATAAACAAAACAAATTCTTATTTGCTAAAAGTAAAGTATGTATTATGTTTTTTCTTAAACTTTGGCTATTAATGTTATTATTACTAATTGAGCCAATAGCGAAATCTTATTGGCTAGGCTGTACTGTAACTACAAACAACCAAACTTGTTTAGTCTTAACTAACAAAATGTAACGTAAAATTGGTTACGATACATAGGCTTCACAAGTATAATATTATTATCATCAGCCCAAATACGTCCCACTGCTGGGCACGAGCCTCCTCTACAACTGAAAGGGTTTAGGCCTTAGTCCACCACGCTGGCCTAGTGCGGGTTGGCGGACTACACACCTAATAAATTTCTAAGAACTTTTAGGTGTGCAGGTTTTATCACGATGTTTACCTTCACCGTTAAAACAAGTGATAATTCATTGTGAATACACACATAACTTCGAAAAGTCAGAGGTGTGTGCCTGGGGTTTGAACCTGCGACCGTCGAAATTCTCGACCGCGCGCCTAAACCTCAAGGCCATCACTGCTTCAGTGTATGTTCAGAAGTATAATATAACAAAACAAAAAGTAACAATTATTTTTCAGTCTGAAAGAATGATTGATACGAGTATTTTACAAACAGTAACTACTACGAGTAGGCGCTCCCGTGCCGCGATTTACTTATCGGGTCCGCTGACCGGGCCCGGCCGGGCCCGGTAAGAATGGCCGGGCCCGGTGGGTGCGTAAAAGGGCACCGGGCCCGGACGGGCCCGGTTTGCAATCTCTATATGTATGTGACTGGTGGGTGTATTTTTGTATTTTCAAGTTAGGAAAGGTGTTATTTGTATTGTTTTAGTAGCGTATTCTTAGTGTTTATCATGAAGTCTTGAAAGAAGTTCCACTTTATTATGTGCGACCTAAAACATTCATGCAAAACGTAGGGCATTTCATCAAATCACTTCAAAGATACAACTATGAGTAAGAACGCGACTTGGAAATCGAACTCGATCACGCGAAAAGTTTTGGTACTAAGTATGTAATTATCACCCGACCCGGGAGTCTGCACCTCTCCACGCGACGATTAATGTAGGAAATCCAAGTGGCCTATCTGTAGCGGGGCCAAAGAATACATTCAACGATACTACACAATAGAACTGACAATAGGTTCAGAGATAAGTGACAAATACGAAATGGATAGTGTGACAAAAACGCTAAGATCGACGATACGAGAAAGTGTATAGAGGTGTACCGAGGGGCTCTCGGCCTATTTAAAATGACACTATACAGGGTGTATTCAGACCGTGGAAAATGTAATTTTTTTATTTTTTGTCAGAATTTTCTTTAACGCCAGGGGGTTTGTAATCGCCGTAGCTATTACCTGCCTTCGTTTCCGATCACGGTCTGAATACACTCTGTATAAAGCATCTGTGTAAATTATTCAATATTTGCATTTGTGATAAAAAGCTTTTATAAGACTGGTTGGTCCCGAGGTATAAATGCGGCGTGTAAGACGAAAAAATAAATACACGTGATATCTTACTACACCCCCCCTCCCTCCTTCCTTGTGATATTTCGTGATTTTTGCAAACCCCCTCCCCCCCTTTCCAGCCTCACGTGATTAATGGACGGCCCCTAAGAACAGAATTACATCAATTAAAACATTATTCCCGATCCAACCCATAGACAATATGACAGACCTACACAGCCATAGACAAGCTTATTGTTTATTACTACGTAACAAAGCAACAGAATGCTGGATCCATTTTGTTCTGCAAACTAGAACAGACAACCAGGCGAGCAGCGTCGATAGGAGCTGTCTTGTAACTCGATATGCGGTCCCCCCCTCCCGTCCCGTGCCGCCTCCCCCTCGCCGCCGCGCATCCCCCCTCGATACGCACTACGTAGGCGCGCACTCGCTCAATATTCTGATGATGTGACGGTGTCGAACAATAAGTCATAAGTCAATAAATAAGAATATTTTTTTATCTTGTTATCCTCAAAAATATTCGTATATATAGTTTTATAGTATAGTATAGTATTAATAGTCGTCGAAAAAAAAAGCGGTAATAGCGATAAAAAAGAGTACTTGCTAGTTGAGACAATAATGCCGGCTAGTTCCTATTAGGATATAGATAGGCCTAAATTGCCGAATTGGTAAATAGACATTTATTTCATCCCACATTTTAATAACTGTGTTCTAAGTGCTGTGTAACAGTCGAGCAGTGCTGTTTTCGCGCATATCTTCGATTTTTTTCTTATAAAAGCTCTTAAACTTTATCCGGTCCGGAATTCCCTCACCACACGCTGCAAACTGATATTAATAAATATACAAAATTATAGTAGACATTTATTTAAATGTTCCTACTTAAGGTAGGTTTCTCGACTGCCTCGTAGACATAAATGTGCCCAAATCAAGTTCCCAAATTGAATTGTCGAAAAAAAATTCATTTAGTTTTTCCATCAAGACATTCTAATAAAATTTTCAAATTTTTAACTGTCACTCTTCTCTAGAAACATAAATATCACAATTACAAAAATTACTTCTTCACTTCCGCATACCCTCGTCCACAAGGTGCAGACCCGCCGTACAATCACTTACGCAATTGTTTAAACAATGGACCAGTAATAAAATATCGTATTACCACAATTAAATGAGCATCCTGTGCGTCCAACATGGCCGCCATTGTACTTCCCTTCGATGCGCTTTTGGGGTGCTTTATAAGGGCGGTATTACAATTCGGTGTCTTTTAGGGGTGGTGTATTAATACTGGGCCAATTTTGAAGTGTAAGGGTGAAATGACAGGGTATTTGTATTTATTTATCTAGTTTTATAGACAAAACCACAGAACAGTTGCATAAGACTAGAAAGGAAATGTGAGCATGCGAAGCGTGCCGAACCTACGATTAGACTATCATATGTTTGACACGGCCGCTTCTTAGTAATTCGGGTTGCGTGTAATATCAAGACTTTTATGAATGCGTTCCAACCAATAGCAGCCCTTCATTTTTGTTTGAATTTTTTATCATTGGTCGTGTGATCGTACTAGAATGAATAGGACATACAAGCGACGACACTCGTCCCCATACAAAATACTATTTCCCTTCTAATCTTATACAGCTGTTCTGTGCACAAAACTGACTGCTTCGTGGTCTCGCGGCACAAGTATGTGCCGTGCGATCTAGAGGTTTTGGGTTGGGCAAAGTGTTATTGGGTTTCATTTGGAAATTCTCAGGAGCAGCACGGAGTCTGGAAATTTGCCCGAAAAACGGTAAGTTCGCTTCCGATTACGTGGGACTGATACTTGGCGAAATGTGGGTGTAGAAATGTAACTGTGCCTACCTCTTTAGGGAATAAGTGTCAGGTTATGTATATATTTTTTGTGTTACGCTTTTTTAACTAAGTCTACTCACAAAAAACACAAAAGGTCGATACAAAAATCGGTACGCGTTAAAAACACTATAGGTACAATATAGGTATCATCATCATCATCATCATCATCAGCCCATATACGTCCCACTGCTGGGCACGGGCCTCCTCTACCATTGAGAGGGTTTAGGCCTTAGTCCACCACGCTGGCCTAGTGCGGTTTGGCGGACTACACACCTAAGAAATTCCTCAGAACTTTTAGGTGTGCAGGTTTCATCACGATGTTTTCCTTCACCGTTAAAGTACGTGATAATTCATTGTGAATACACACATAACTTGAAAAAGTCAGAGGTGTGTGCCTGGGGTTTGAACCCGCGACCGTCGAGATTTTCGACCGCGTGCCTAAACCTCGAGGCCATCACGACTTTTTTTTTTTTTTTTTTTAATATAGGTATCCGAAGTGCGTATCCCGTAAAATATCATATATCGCCGTGAATTATGAACGGGGTCCTGTGTGGGATCCGGGACGCGCCCAATCGCACGGAAACAACGGTGGGCGAGAAAAAACACGTAAATCCTTTTTTTAGTATCAGTTTTTGCTTCAAAATTGCGGTTGAGAACAAAATACATACAACGCAACACGATTAAATTATATATAACTTTAATAAAATCGTCTAAAATTGTGAAAATAAGCCCCAAAATCAATATAAATACACCCAACAGTCACATGCATAGTTCTGACCCCACCATAAGATACAAGTCCTGTGTCATAGGTGTCAGAAACTATGAGAGACTTTTCGGTCTCACAAACAACCAGACTAAAGTTTAGTTTAATATACATAGGACATAGGTATACCTATTTACATAATATGACGTAACTCTATAGCTGCGTTTTAATTCTTGTTTATGTTCATCATCAGCCCATATTTGACCCACTGCTGGACACGGGCCTCCTCTACAACTGAGAGGGTTTAGGCCTTAGTCCACCACGCTGGCCTAGTGCGGGTTGGCGGACTACACACCTAAGAAATCACTAAGATCTTTCAGGTGTGCAGGTTTTATCACGATGTTTTCCTTCACCGTTAAAGCAAGTGATATATAATTCATTGTGAATACACACATAACTTCGAAAAGTCAGAGGTGTGTGCCTGGGGTTTGAACCTGCGACCGCCGAAATTCTCGACCGCGCGCCTAGACCTCGAGGCCATCACTGCTTTTACCAATAGTTTAAAAAAAAACTTAATAGTGACGATTCAAAAGCACTAGTATAAGTCTATTTGAATAAAGGCGATTTTGACTGTCTTTGACAATAGGAGCGGAACAACAATGCAAAATGTGAAAATATATTCCTTTTGAAGTCGTTTTGCATACAAAGTTGCAACAACTTTCTTACTAATTATATATAAAAATAAGTAACTTGCGATCAGATAAATCCCAGATAATTACAGTTAAACTACTCATCTGTAAAGCTTCGAAGCCAGTATCTGGCGCCGTTCCCGACGGATTCGGATTATCCCGCGCGGATGAAGGGACCCATTGTTTAGTTCCACTGTCCGTCTGTACGCTAGTTACGCGAGCTTAATCATTACAGACAAGTTTTAGATAAACATTTTCGTTCTGCGGTTGGCGCCGATTGGATTTTTTTTGACGATTTTTTCCAATCAATCCAATCCAATCCATCAGCCAATCGAAGTCCACTGCTGGACATAGGCCTCTCCCAATGACTTCCACAGGGACCTGTTGGAAGCAGCCGGCATCCAGCGACGTCCCGCGACCTTCACCAGGTCGTCTGACCATCTTGTCGGAGGACGTCCCACGCTGCGCTTTCCGGTACGTGGCCTCCACTCGAGAACTTTTTGGCCCCATCGGCCATCAGTTCTCCGCGCTATGTGCCCGGCCCATTGCCACTTCAACTTGCTAATCCGCTGGGCTATGTCGGTTACTTTAGTTCTCCTACGGATCTCCTCATTTCTGATTCGATCTCGTAGGGAAACCCCGAGCATAGCCCTCTCCATAGCTCGTTGAGTGACTCTGAGCCGTCTAATGAGGCCCATAGTGAGAGGCCACGTCTCAGTGCCGTATGTCATCACTGGTAACACACAACTATCGAAGACTTTCGTCTTCAGGCACTGAGGTATTTTGGACGAGAAGACGTCGCGTAGTTTCCCGAACGCTGCCCAACCGAGTTGGATTCGACGATTGACCTCTCTCTCGAAGTTGGACCTGCCTAACCGGACCACTTGTCCCAAATAGACATATTCGTCTACAACTTCGAGAGTCGAGCCCCCAACTGCGATCGGGGTGGGCACAACATGGACATTCGACATGATCTTCGTCTTGTCCATGTTCATTTTAAGACCCACCTGTTGAGAGACTCGATTGAGGTCTTCGAGCATAGTGCTAAGGTCTTCCAGCGATTCTGCCAAGACTATAGACGATTTTTTATGAGTATGGAATGTTAAATACACCCAACAGTCACATACATAGTTCTGACCCCACACTAAGATACAAGTCTTGTGTCGTGGGTATCAGAAACTACGAGAGACTTTTTTCGGTCTCACAAACACCCAGACCCGAAACAAATATTTGTGGATCACACCAACATTTGTCTCGGTGCGGGGATCGAACCCGCGGCCTCTCGTTTCGCAAGCTGGTGTCTAGCCAACTGCGCCACGGGGCTGTCATGTGTGTCATGTGTCATGTTGGTATGAGTCTTTCTCGTGAGATAATATTTTGGTTGTGTTGTAATTGAAAAAATTTAAAACATTATTGTACACAAACGAATTTAACTATGGAGTACGTACAGTAAACTAAATAAGTACAAAAGGCGGCCGTATCGCACAAGGCAGAAGGAAAAATGAAAGGTGGGTTTGATATTCTTGAAACAGTTTTTTTTTTATTTAGCTTCCGTGGCGAAAATGGCTAGACACCAGCTTGTGAAACTAACAATTGTTTGCGCGATGCACAAATATTTTAGGCGATAGATTCTAGGCGTTAGTGAGACCGAAAAGTCTCCCATACATACATATATACATAACCTCACGCCTGTATTCCCCGAAGGGGTAGGCAGAGATGCATTTCAGCACCCACATTTCGCCAGGTACCTATGTATCAGTCCCACGTAATAGGGGGCGAGCCTATTGCCGTTTTTCGGGCACATTTCCAGACTCCGTGCTGTTACTGAGAATTTCCTAATGGAAAAACCCAATAAAACTTTGCCCGACCCGGGAATCGAACCCAGGACCTCTAGATCGCACGGCACATACTTGTACCGCGAGACCACGAGGCAGTCTCGACAAGTCTCCCATAGTTTCTGATAGCCACGACACAAGACTCGTATCTTAGTGTGGGGTCAGAATGTATGAGACTGTTGGGCGTGTGATAAAATTAAATTAATTTAAAAATTATTACCTTACTATTTTTATGTGTGCAGGTTTTCTTCCGATGTTTGGTGATACTATGAAGAACTCTTAAATATTTTGAAGTGAAAACTTCTTTAGCGGCGATGTGTACTTTTTGAGATGGGTAAAAAATGTTGAACTCGCGTCAGATCACGTGACCCTGATCGAAAATGCGTAAGACGCATACTATAAATTGTCATGTTTGTGTACGATAGCGCAATAAATATTGTATTTTACCACGTAAATGATAGTACTTTGATACTGACAAATAAAGCAATTCGTGCGAAATTATTCCCTAACCATTGCAAAATATTCAAAAATGCACAACGTTAATGTTGAAGTTTTCACTTCTGCCGACACTCCCGGAGTACCACCCGTTTTTTATCCAAAAGTACCTACTTTTTCGCCGTTAATCCAAAGATAAACAAATGAAAATCCTCTTCTTAAGCCCCTTCAAAGGTCCCTTTAAAGACAAAAATTTCTGCATTCATTTGACAAAGATATCTCGAAGTGCGATCTAAGATAAAGAACTATTATACTGCGACAATGTATGTTTGTTTGTGTCGCTAATCTTGCGCAAGGATGTGCGCAGGAGTTCGGAAAATCCTCTTAAAGTAAGCTCAGTTTGAGTGGTTTTTGTTGGAGCGCACTTTTCAAGTAAATCAAAGATAACGAGTTTTTGGGTACATGAATATTTTGGATTTATTTAATCATGCAGTCCTCGTTAGTATAGTTGTGGGTTTTAGATCGTGATGTAGGTTTGATTCTCGCGACGAAAAAAGTGTAGAATTAAATTGTACATTGCCGTCTTTGTACTAGAATTAATATGTTGTTAGGAAGGCGTGGAAGTAAACTAACGAGTACCTAATTAATAATTTTAATGCATTTTTTAAATATGCATGCCTCTTAGTCTCGCGGCTCAAGTATGTCTCATGCGATCTAGAGGTCCCGGGTTCGATTTCCGGCTCGAGCAGTGATTTGTGTTTTTTCATTAGCAGCACGGAGTCCTCGACAAACAGAAATTGTCTCGCCACCAAAACACTACTGGCATAATGTGGGTACAGAAATGCACCTCTGCCTACCCCTTTGGGGAATACAGGCGTGAGGTTGTGTATGTATAAACATACATATATGAACTTTAAAACTAAAGTTCATATTTTAATTGAGTTTTAAAGTGTTTCGAACAGTTGCGGCACTACCATAGAAGCCCAAAAGCGCAGCTTGCATTACAGATTTTAGAATAAAAATCTATATTTATTTCCCACTTCACAAGCATCTAAAACATGGATTTATTTATGACATGTATAAATTAAGTTTTTAGTGCATTAAGAAAAAATAATATGAGAAAAAAATATTTTTCCCTACCTATATGAAATCGGATCATAAAAAATGTTAAGGTGATTTTAATGTAATTATTTCAAATTCATAATTTTCGTCGACTAAGGAAGAGCATTATGATCCAACTTCATATATCGCAAAAAAACTTTTTTTCCTCATACGAGTATTGTTTTTTCTTACTGTAGGTACTAAAAACATAATTTATACATTTCATCAATAAAAATCCAATGTTTTCGATGCTTCAGAAAAAAAGGGCAAGCGAAGTCGGGTGAATGTAACTGTATCATACAGGATGTTTATCTTGCTCTTAAAATGAAATGTTGTGTTAGGACTCGGCACACTGGCGCCAATAATATTTCGCAAAATTACAGAGAATTTACTGGTAAAAGATACTAATATTTTTGGATTGAACGTTGTTGTTAATCAATCACCCTAAAACGGCTGGACGGATCTGGATAAATTTTGGTACATAGATAGACTTTAGTGTAGCATAGTATGTATGTAAGGCCTCAAGGTTTGGGCGCGTGGAATCTCGACGGTCGCGGTTTCAAACCCCAGGCACACATCTCTGACTTTCCAAGTTATGTGTATTCACAAATAATTATCACGTATTTTAACGGTGAAGGAAAACATCGTGAGGAAACCTGCACGCCTGAAATTTCCTAGGAATTGCGTAGGTATGTAGTCCGCCAACCCGCACTAGGCCAGCGTGGAGGCTAGGCCTAAACCCTGTCAATTGTAGAGGAGGCCCGTGCCCAGACGTATATGGGCTGATCTTATACTTCCATAGAAGCCCAAAAGTCCAGTTTGCCTTTCAAAATTCCGAATAATAATTATCTTTAGGCTTTAAATCTTTATTTAACAAATACAATTTGACATATAAATGAGAATAAACTGACCTCACAATAAACAATTATAAACTAGACACTACACAATTAATGCGTAACGCTTTTGGACTTCTATGGAAGTGGAACTGGGGCTGATGATGATGATAGTATGAAGGATACTCACACATACATAAACTCACGCCTGTATTCCCCAAAGGGATAGGCAGAGGTGCATTTCTGCACCCACATTTCGCCAGGTATGTATCAGTCCCACGTAATAGGGGGTGAGCCTATTGCCGTTTTTCGGGCACATTTCCAGACTCCGTGCTGTTACTGAGAATTTCCTAATGGAAAAACCGAATAACACTTTGCCCGACCCGGGAATCGAACCCAGAACCTATAGATCCCACGGCACATACTTGTACCGCGAGACCACGATGCAGAAGGATACTCCTATCCCGGATAATCTTGTGTTGACGCGGATCAAACGTTAAGGCACAACTTATCCTTACTAGTCTAACATTGATTCATTTCGCTGACCTCCTGACCGCTATTTCGTGTGGATCAGGAAGATAAAATGTAGGTACCTAAGACCAGTGGCGGTACTTCCATAGAAGCACAAAAGCGTTACACGTTAATTTTGTAATGTCTAGTTTATAATTGTTTATTGTGGGGTCAGGATATTCTCATTTAAATGTCAAATTGCATTTGTTAAATAAAGATTTAAAGCTTAAAGATTATTATTCGGAATTTTTTAAGGCATGCTGGGCTTTTGGGCTTCTATGGAAGTACCGCCACTGCCTAAGACCTATAAAAAAAGTCGAGCAAATCGCTTTACAATTAAAATTATTGCTAGAACATTAACTTTAGAATACAATTTTATTACAAATATATACACACGCCAGTGTCCACGAAAGGATAGGCAGAGGTGTAACTTTAATCGCTCCGGCAAAGTTCTATGTAACAGATGGCACATCCAATATTTCCCGAATCGGGAATCAAAGCCGAGACATCTCGATGGTGTAAACTAAGGAGGTAGATAAATTCAAAAGAACCAAATCAAACTTGGGCTGATGATGATGATGAAATCAAACTTTCTTCATACATTAGTTATACATACTATAGTCTCTATTTAAACTGAAAGATTTAGTTTAAAAAACCTAATTTGATGGAAAATTTGTTAAAATGAAATTTTAGTATCCACCAAGACTACACATACCACCTCTGGGCACCTTCTCTTTTGTTGAGAAGGTTTAGCCTTAGTCCATTATCTTGCCTAGTTTTGATAACAAAAAGTCCTCACATAGACCTATCAGCTATGCAAATTACCTCACGATATACATCCTCACAGTTCCAGCTCCATTAACATTATAATATGGAAATGTGCCCGAAAAACGGCAATAGGCTCGCCCCCTATTACGTGGGACTGATACATACCTTTTTTTTTTTTTTTTTTTTTTTTGTTCTCGAGGGGAAAGCTGTTTATGGCTCTACTTCCCGCGCCAACCCCGGGGGAGGGGGGGCGGGAAGCGTATGTCGGGGTCACCGGTCTTCCAGCCCGGCGCGCGGCGACGTCATGTCCGCGCAGGTGTTAGTGCCGGGCTGGGTCCCTAACAATATCCCTAAACCGGCATACCGACCAAAACCCCCCGGTGGCCATCTCCGCGCCGAGTGGGGCGACCACGGTACGTTAGCGAGAAGCGCCAACCGTAATGCCGCAGCCGCCCGGTGCGCCTCCGAGACGTATTTGTCTCGGCCGTCTCGGAGTGTGTAGGGGGCGCAGTTGCACCCCCACTAGCTTGGTTCGGGCGCCCCGGTTGTGGATGGGCGCCCGCGACGTACACAGGCCACAGTGCCGCCGCCCCTCTCGGGGTCACTTTCAGTGAGGACGCGCCGCCCCCGCAGCGCGCCCAGCGACCCCAAGGGCCCCTTTGAGTCGTCTTTTACGACAGGCAGGGGATACCGTGGTGGGATTCTAACGCCCCCTTGCCACAGGGCAGGACTGATACATACCTGGCGAAATGTGGGTGCAGAAATGCACCTCTACCTACCCCTTCAGGGAATACAGGCGTGAGCTTATCTATATATGTAATATTATAGACAGTAAATATTCTAATTTAATGTCATAAAACACGAAATAAATATAATTTAAAACAAAAAAACTTAGCCTACATATAACAATCAAAATACTTCCATACATTTCGCTACACAATGAAATATCAACCATAATTCCATAAGAGCGTTTCAAAAGTACAGAGTAGACGATCCGCGTTCGAAATTCAAATTCAAATGGATTCCACGGAGGCGTTACATGAACCAGGCGTTATCTGTTCCAACCAATAGGAGGCCGAGGATTACCCTCCAAGGATAACGATTGGCTGTGATTGGCCGACGGATTGACACCTGACAATGTCCTGACGATCCTTGGTGTTGTCTCTTTCTAGCACACTGTGATTGTATCGCCGTCCTTGTCTGTCACGTTGCCTTTAAGACACGTGATCGATTAACGTTGCCAAAGGTATATCAAAGGCACAAATTTATTTCATCTGTTACAATTGCTTCGAGTTTTTTGTTTTGGTAAATTATGTTTTTGATGAAACGCAAATTGTACAGATCATGTCGTGAATTGAATTAACTATTCTTTATTTTATTATTTTGTGATTTGGTATAGGCACAGGTTATATTAATTTAGATATGATGTAAAAATACGAAAATTTTAAAATACAAAAAGGTAGGATTAAAAAACGTAATAAGTACAAACAATTTTTGATAGCTACTCATTTTTTTGTCCCTCCATACATACATACATAACCTCACGCCTGTATTCCCCGAAGGGGTAGGCAGAGGTGCTTTTCTGCACCCACATTTCACCAGGTATGTATCAGTACCACGTAATAGGAGACGAGCCTAATGCCGTTTTTCGGGCACATTTCCAGACTCCGTGCTGTTACCGAGAATTTCCTAATGGAAAAACCCAATAACACTTTGCCCGACCCGGGAATCGAACCCGGGACCTCTAGATCACACGGCACATACTTGTGCCGCGAGACCATGAGGCAGTCGATACATATATTTATTAGATATATATTTTTTAAATAACAAACTAACACAATTTTTTTAACATAACATTTCTAGACTTGGTCCTCCTACTAAATATTTTCTAACGGAAAAATTAAATAACATAAAAATCGAACCCAAAACCTCTCGGTACGCCGCGGGAGCAACAACGCAATTTCCTATTTGTAGCTATCGCCATGATAATAATTACCTATAGGTACTACCTATCTCCCGCTAGCACGGCCTTGTTCTACGGCAAAGAAGAGTTAAGCCTTAGTCCACCATGATGGCTTAGTCGACCTCGCATTCCTTAGAAATTCGTCGTGACAAAACTTTCAATTAATCAGGCTTCAAGACAGTAAGTTATGTGGTAACTTACCTATTACACGCGTAAGTTCAGATCCTTAGAGCTTTGGTTTTGAACCCGCGACCACCGTATTGACAACCATTCTATTTGACAGCCCAGATACACAAATATTTGTTTCGGGTCCGGGTGTTTGTGAGACCGAAAAGTCTCTCGTAGTTTCTGATACCCACGACACATGACTTGTATCTTAGTGTGGGGTCAGAATGTATGTGTGATTGTTGTATGTATTTATTTATTATTATTATTTCCAATTTTATTTATCTCCTTAAAAAGGGTAACAAAACCTGGTGTACGGGTCTTGACCAAGCACATCAGGTTAAATGACGAATGTAGATGTCACAGATGATGAAGATAGGAATTTCCGAGTTAGGCGGCATGTGTTTAAAATTGTGGCTTTTTGTATAAGAGATAGGATATAGGGTGGAGTTTTTAATATTTCCAAACTTTGTAGTAGGCTTTTAGTATTATTATTCTTGCTAATGATAAAGAAAATCAACAAACATTCACACCCAAAATTCAAACTTAGATACGAGTCTTGTGGACTCGCCCGCAGACACGATTCTTTTGATATAGTTTTATTTAAAAAAATATTCTTAAAGTATTTTTTAAGATATAGTTGTATTAACTAAAAGTATGAAACTAAATACAGTGCCATCTATTAGCGTTTTATAGTCTTTACATGTAGAATAGAGCCATCTTGCGTATTGATAAATAATTGAAGGAAACTCATGTTACCTATCTTACCGGGTATTGTGCATGGTCAACAGAGACTTTTGTTGACAGATGTCGCTAGTAGTAAGTTATTTGAAAGTATTAAAGAAAAATAAATATTTAGTAATCATAAGTTATGCCTTAATATTTTGCTATAAACAGATTGAGCAATTTTATTATTTTAATTAATAACATAAGAGAATTAAAAAAATAATTTTAAAATACTATTTTTTACGTATAGCAACCCGTAAACTGACGCGTGTCGCATTCATGCGCATTACGAACGGGTACAAATGACGCGTTTGACACTTCTGTCACTTCACTTTTTACATACGTGTCAATAAAACTTGCGCGTTCCGCTCTCGCGGCCTTTATTTTTAAGATTTAATTGTGAGTATACGCTGTTTTTTAATTTATATCATTCATAAATAAGTTAATAGCATGGTGTGATAAATTTTTATTCAAGTATCTGTTTAGTTCCCTATAGTTTTAGTTCAGTGTTTTAATTTGGTGTTTTTCTCCCATTACGTGGTGTGGTAAAACATATTTCACTATCAAAACGGTTGATTAAGCGTCTTAATTCGGTTCTGAAGCGTTAAATTACTTCAGCACGGCTTAAATTTTACGGTAAATCGTCCTTGCTATAACATGCAATGCTTGAGTATAATGGCACTTTCTCCAATATTAGCAGCTGTGTCAACACCATTGTTTTGTTTTTATTCCACGCGCCAGCAATTCCGATTGCTTATTACTGGTTTAAGAGTGAAATCTATCGTCCTTGGCCATAAGTATTTACCAATAACACTATTATCTTGTAATAACTGTGTAATCAGAAATTCGCAATGTGATTACAGCAAATTATTATCTTAATAAATGATAATTGTGCGTAACATATGGTTGGATTCATCTATTCTTATATTCCAAGGGGCTCAACTGATCATTAATTTTGTAAAACATATGGCTCTTCATTTTATAACTGTTGTGTATTTTGATGACTTGGCAGCCATTGTGTACAAGCTGTTTGTGAAAAATAACCAGTTTGTTGATTTGGCACTTGTTGCTTCTGAGAAATATTTTAGACTATTGTTCTTTGTGGCAATATGTTTTATTTATTGTATGTTTTCTCATTTGTGATTCCTGTTCAGAATTGAATATGCAAACAATATGTGAATGGAATTCTTATTGGTTTGATGAGATATTATACCCATTTCTTACATCCTGTTCCCTTGTTGTTTAATATGGATAACTTATAAATTTAATGCTATCATTTATTTTATGGCAAAACATTAACAGTAATTTAATTGTCTTGTTTTGTTTTCAAGTGCTTATTCCTCCATTCAATATTTCTCAGTTTATTCTAGAAATTTCTTAACAAGTTTATCTTTAATTGCCTCATCAATTAATTATAGTCAATTAAGAAGAATGGCCAGTCATTCGTTAATTTTAATATATATTGGTTGGGGTCAATTACTTTCAAGTCAATGATTACTAGACAAATCAATGAATATACTGTTAGAAAAATAGTGGCCTTAGGAGAAGTGTAGGTTGTGACGATAAGAACTAACATATTTATAATATTTATGTTAAACCAACTAAGTCATAACTTAGTAATTTAGTTACATAATATATAGTAACTTAGTAATATAGTATATTTTATTTTTATGCTGAATTTTTATCAATGTGTATAAGATGACATGTTTAAAATTGAATGAATATTTTCTGTCTCTGAGACTTTTTGACAATAAAAACTAATTTAGACACTAGGATTGTAACAATATGTGAAGAAATTAAACATATGATTTTTAATAAACTATATAGAAACTGATTATTAAGTAAAAATATCCTTATTACAATAATTAAAACTGTGTTTAACCATTTTCCTTAATTTATGTTCAATATTTCTCATTACAGGACAAATATACATTAATCTAATAAAATGGCACCAAAACAGAGGATGCGTATTGCAAACGAAATTGCGAGCAAAAACATCACCATGAGGGGTAATGTGCCCAAATCCACAAAGGTAAATACTTTATTTTATTTTTAAACAATTGGCGTTATTGGAGTTGTTAAAGACAGTAGACTGTGAGTTTGATCCTCGCACCGAGACAAATAAATGTTTGTGTAATGCAAAAATATTTGTTACGGGTCTGACTGTTTGTGAGACTGAACTCTCATAGTTTCTGATACAGATGACACAAGACTTGTATCTAGATGTGAAGTCAGTACTATAGATGTTGCTGTTGGGTGTATTTATTTTTTTGTATTTATTAACCATTGATAAATTATACATAAATTTTTA
The DNA here is from genome assembly GCA_907164795.1 of Hemaris fuciformis. Lineage (NCBI taxonomy): Eukaryota > Metazoa > Arthropoda > Insecta > Lepidoptera > Sphingidae > Hemaris > Hemaris fuciformis. The sequence goes on along the minus strand of OU015455.1, from coordinate 3,126,004 downwards.
TTTTTTGGTTATTTTGTAAGTTACTTTCCACTATGTAAATTTTAGTTTTGTATACAACAGTCCTATTAAAAAAAAAATAGTTACCTTCTATTTAAGGGGGAAAAAAATCTTATAAAATTACTTTTTAAGAATTTTTACTATCAAGAAATAATCTACGGACAAAATTAATTTTCCTATAATAGAATAAATTAATCTACTTCAAGATAATCCTAATTAGCACAGTTTTATATATTATATCTTATCTTATACCCCCATTACTAATCAATTATATATTATCATCACACTAAGCTCTCCACACAAAAGTCCCAGTAAAATTGTATGACAAATTTAGCCTTGATTTAAATCATTAATAGTTCATACATTTGCAAGTGACGGTAATTCCATAGAAGCCCAAAAGTGTTACACTTTAACTGTGTAATGTCTAGTTTATAATAGTTTATGGTGGTGTCAGGATGTTCTTTTTTATTTGTCAAATTGCTTTTGTTAAATAAAAATTTTAAGCTTAAAGATTATTCGGAATTTTGTAAGGCAAGGGCTTTTGGGCTTCTATGGAAGTACCGCCACTGATTTACACCGGTGTCTCCAGATGTAGACAGATTTTACAACACTATCTCTGACAGCTGTTTTAAATCTTGTATAATTGCCATTATTCAGGCACTTTACCACTGAGAAATTATTAATCTTATATCTTTAAATGAGCAATTCTTGTATATATATAATTGGAATCTCGGAATCGGTTCCAACGATTTTCATAAAATTTAGTATATAGGGGGTGTCGGGGGCGATAAATCGATCTAGCTAGGAATCATTTTTAGAAAATGTCATTTGGAAGAAAAATAACAAAAAGGAGGCGTTTGAGATGACTCTTCCTGACATCTATTGGAATATAATAATACTATTTTTTGTTAGCAACTAATTGCTTTAAGGACACAACAGCAGATGGCGTTGTTAAGTAACATTATTCATATTTCATCATTTTATTATATAGTAATTTGTACTTAAATATAATTTCCAAAAAACACAATTAAAAACAAATCCGAGCAAAGCTCGGTCATCCAGGTACTGCATATTAAACCATGTAACTTCATGACGTGGGACGATGATGATACTTTTATTTAAATTATAAACAGTCTTATTAACTTTATAAGCAATATTTTCAAAACACCTGTGCACAGTAACGTGTTTATTCATCGATATATTGACGTAATTATTATGCGCAGTTTTTATGTAGAAGTGTGTATAAAATTTTATGTCGATTTCAAGGTCGTCCATCATTAACTAAATATTTTAATGTTTTAATATTAAACTATAGACGTGGTTATTTTTAAGTATTTTAACATTATGAACTTCGTCATAATTTTTACACACATACACGTCTGTTTTCCTGATGGGGGAGGTAGTGTTGCATTTCTTCATCCACGCTACGACAATTGGTTTTTAATCCTACGTAATAAGGAGCGAGCTTGTTGCCGTTTTTCGGACACATATCCAAAGCTACTTACTAGACTATGGAACTCACTTCCAGTGACAATAAGAAGAGCTAAGTCATTGTCATCTTTTAAAAAACTGCTTAAAGACTATTACTTGTCCTGCTAATTGAAGGCTAAGTTGATGTTTGTGTGTATGTATAATATGTATGTATGCAAGTATGTATGTTTGTTTAAGTATATATATGAATATTTATTTATATGTTCTACCATATTTATTTATATATTATACCAGTACACTTCGGCTACCTTTCATCTCTCTTCCTGCATCTCCATGCCAGGTTGCCTGTAAGAGATCGCCTCGTGCGATAAGGCCGCCCATTGTACTTCTCTAGTTCTCTGTACTCCTTAGTTTTAATGTTGTGTGTACAATAAAGTTTTAAATAAAATAAATAAATATCCAGACTCCGAGGTGTTGCAGAGTGTTTCTTAATAGAAAAACGCAGTAACTACCCGGCCCAGAAATCGAAATCCGGATCCTCTAGAACGCGCGGCACACGAGGTCACAGTTAACTTGGCTTAACGCGTCCATAGTTAATAATTGTCTATTATTCTTTTGAGTTTCTACCTAGCAAACAAACTAAAAGCTAAAATGATGAATTTGTAGATGTATTCCACAGAACAGCTGAATAAGATTAGAAGGGAAAGTATTTTGTATGGGGACGAGTATCGCCGCTTGTATGTCACCTGTTCATTCTATTGCGATTACTTGATCATTGATAAAAAATTCAAACAATAATGAAGAGCTGCTATTGGTTGTCACACATTTATAAAAGTCTTGATATTACACGCTACCCGAATTACTAAGAAGAGGCCGTGTCAATCAAACATATTTTAGTCTAGTCGTAGGTTCGGCACGCTCGGCATGCTGACATTACCTTTCTAGTCGTATTCAACTGTTCTGAGTAGAATTCTGTTAGATTATATACCTGTTAATGGTACCACCATGAAATTGACCCATAACTTAGTAAGTCAATCGGCAAATGAAAATTCTGTTCATGATTCACGTCACGTGCACAGCATAACGGTCCGAGAAACAGTGTCACGGTACAAAACGTTCCAAAAATATTTGTGTCAATACTTAGTACTTAAATTAAAAATATGTAGGAATTTACTTAACACACTTGACCTTATATAACTGTAGCATATTACAGGAATAGAACTCTTGCCTTTCGATTTTTAGTAGGATTCAGACCAACGGCTACGTGTCAATATATTTGTTTACTTTCATCATCCATCATTCACTATCAGCTCATATACGTCCCACTGCTGGGCACGGGCCTCCTCTACAACTGAGAGGGTTTAGGCCTTAGTCCACCACGCTGGCCTAGTGCGGGTTGGCGGTCTATACATGTAAGAAATTCCTAAGAACTTTTAGGTGTGTAAAAATGTATAAGCTCCGTGCTCTCAGTTGTAGAGGAGTTTTAGAGTTGCCTCATGCCCAGCAGTTGGACGTACATTGGACGTTGGGCCACCGGTGATGATGAGGTAAACTACTGCATTAAGCAGTAGAAAAAAAGATTTAAATACACGAAAGAGGCCAGAAATGCATAAAATATATAACTGCGAGTGATATTATTTTATTGAAAACAAAATTGGTATGCTTGTGAACGTGTACTGTTCGATAACATTTTGACCTATTTCAGATTATACTCATGATTGAGTCACTGGAATCGATCGATTTGGAATTCCGCGTAAATAATAATACTGCGTTTACGTATTGCCTTATAAAACTTTTAAGCATTGTAACGTGATGTCTAGTTTTTGGCGTCTTAAGTCATAAAACATTGCAAATTTAATAACTACTAATAAATAACACAGTCTTTAATTGTGTCGCTTTGCTCTAACAAGCGCGTTCGATTACCAGGCCGGGAAATGTTTTATTTCGATTTGTTTATTAGGAAATTCTTATTACAAACAAAAGGGTCTGAATAAGTTTCGCCATCTGGATGAATGGCGTTCCTCAAAAGTGCGGTTCAAACGGTGTTTCCTTCCTCGCACAACATCTTTTTGGAATCAGCTTCTTTCGGCGGTATTTCCAAATGGATACGACTTAGGGACCTTCAAGAAAAGAGCCTATATTTTACCTCAAAGGCCGGCAACGCACCGATAATTCCTCTGGTATTGTGAGTGGCCATGGGCAGTGTTGATCACTTATTAACATCAAGTGGCTCACTAGCTCATTAGCCTCCTATCCCATAAAACGTCTCTGATAAACGGCAGCAACCTCGCTCCCTATTACATGAGACATATAGCTTAAAGAAAGAAGTATTTATTCTAAAATCATTTTTTCTTTTCTTTTCTTTTCAGGAAAAGGACGACCAATACCCCGTCGCGCCATGGCTCCTTGCTCTCTTCATATTCGTCGTGTGCGGCTCAGCCATATTCCAGATCATACAATCGATACGTCTCGCCTAAAACCCTCTGTGATTCCCGACTGATAATTTAGTACCTACCCGCAGTGCAATCATTGTGGCTTGTCTTGTTTCCCTTTCACACTCACAGCGTTAGAGCGGGATAGAAAATAACCAATGCTAAAAATCTGACACCAAAGCATTCCCCGGTGTGTTAATGTATATTTTGTAGATACGAAACATTCAAGCCACGAGAAATTCCATAGAGAAATTAAGAAATTTTAAGGTTAGGAATTTACCATAGACAGTGGGGATTCATGATTTTGCGCGGTAAAGTTTTGTTTTGTACGTGCATAGCGCAAATGTATAATCTCATCTTTGCGTACGATTATTCTTGTATATTGTAAAAAAATAATGAAAAATATATATAAATGTATATTGTAAGCATTTAGCCGATGTTATTTGAAATCCATTCTATTCCACGTCACATTTGACGCACAAAAGTGGTTATGTCCGGGCAACATTTATCGAGTTTTCGTTTTAATTGTAATGATTTTAATGAAATCGTTTCAATGTTGGCGTCACTGAAATTATTGGTTTTATTTTTAATTTTAAATGTAATTTATTTGATTAAATACAGTATATTTGTCATATGAATTTACTTTTTTATTTATAAAATCAAGACTGACAGCACCCTCTGTAGTGTCTTAGATTAGAACATAGCCTTAAAAACTAGGGAGACGGGTAATTCATAGTAAGGTATATTGGGTCTTCTTGGGATCCCGTTAGAGTAATAGATAATAAAATATTAATCGTAAGCTTCTTCCCCGGCAAAATTTAGATCTATGTGGATGCCAAATGTGCAGATAATTAATTTTCTAGCAAAAATATGCATAATTCCAAAATAAATTATATACTATTTTCTTATTTCTTGGTACTACTACAATGATTGGTACTTAATAAGTAATAAAAGTTTGAAATTTCAAAATTATTATTTACAGAATACACTTATGAAGTAAATCAAGCTGAAGACTTGACTTAGCTAGTTTTCACAAAGGCTACATAATATTCGTCTTACAAACAAAAATAGTTACGTCATGTGCAAGTTAGTGTAAGTCACAGGTCACTGGGACCAGTATATTACTTTTATTATATTGTATAACTACGTGATAACTACACAAAACCCTTTAGGTATTTGATTATTAAATGGACAAGGATACAACTACTAAAAAGAAAATACCCAAATAATTCATAATTTCGTATATTGCGATCAATAAATTTTACACATTTTCGATACCTTCAGACTTAGAATCGAATTTTTATAATCGTTTATACATTACATCTATATGGTACAAATTTACATTATGTCATGTGATATGTGCCTCGCTTACATTAAAAATATACTAAATATTGAGCACCTATTTTATATAGCACCAATTGTAATTCGTTTATTTTCTTATTGACCGTTACAGACCATGGCATAGACTACGGCAGTGTATTTTTTCAAATAATAATAAAATGGCTAGAGTGGGTCGTGTTTATGGCAATTTAGTTTATTTTACTCATTACTTTTGTTTGATATTATAAAACTAGTTAGTGGCGTTAATTTATGGAAAATATGGCTCCAAAGAAATTGCCTTTAAGTGAGCGGCCCTTAAGATGTTTAATCAGATTTTAGATAATTAACATGTGAAGGGCTAAGATGGAGAATTCCTTTGAAAATTATTATTTCAATTATCAATGTCAATTTGTCGCGCCTTAAAAAATCTATTTTAAAAAAATATGACATATTTAATACACTGCCATCTATTGATTTAACCATAAACTATTTTCTCATAACTAATGGCGTTACAGACGTCAAGGTGCTGAAATTTAAAATTAAAGTTTATACATAGGAGTACACTTTGTGTACTGAAATAATTAAATTTTAAATTGTGATATAACAATACTGATAAGAATATGTCCTTACATCATAATTCTAATTAGAGAAATGAAATGTGAGGAATAGTGACATTTATGTTGAAAATCAAAATCGGAAAAACCTTTTCTAAGACTTTTTTTTAATATATGTATAAGCCATGCAAAGGCATAGTGACCGTTTTAAGTGACTTAAAAAATCTTGTGAAAATTGTATTAATGACGTCCCCTATTTGATTTTCAACAAATTAACTTTTATAAGTAAAAGGTGGTAGCTTTATTCATTAAAGTTAAAACTATGCATTATTTTCTATGACTGATTTGATTCATTTGTCATGATTTTTCAACAGAACAGCTCAGTTCCTTATCACCTACAGAAAAATCTCACAATAAATATATAGAATGCCAATGAACAAAAAATAAGACCATGTTGCAAAATACAATAATTATAATTTTGAAACGAAACATTTGTTAAATATTTTAGCCACAGACCAGTTTCTCTGAACTATTGGACAGTTAGCAGTGTTGCCAGTTTTAGGCTATACGAAATAATATACGTCTTTCTGTAGGTTGATATACTTTCTTATCAGTCAACTTTCATGTGGTCTACTGAGAGCAGTTATTTACATAACTAAACTAAGAACTAAAAATATTCCGTTTTCAAACGTGGAAAAATTCGAATAGAAGCAGTGGTCAAGCAGAATCTGTAGGCTATATTTTTATTGGTACCTCAAAAATATGACTACAAATACTATTTGCTACAGCGGTCGCTGCATTATACTAACTCGTGTTTAAATATGAGCTGAAATTATCCAAGAAACATGACTGCATGCCCATTTTAGCCCTTCTTCCAAGACTCCTAATCATGATAAATAACCTTAATCAACAAGCCCATTATAGAAGGCATATATAACATTTGCATGCAAATTTAAATTAATTTACAACGTAATAATGGTACTTATTTGAGAAAGTATCTGGTGTTTATTTATTTAGGCTTGCAAAGTACACTCAAAGATCATTTCAGCTCACATTTTCCCTATCAATTTCTTAAATTAACTTACTTTAAAGTGTCATAAATGGCCTCGTTGGGATATGTACCATTCAATTGTATACTGTTACTAAAACTCAAGTTATCTTTACTTAATACATTCGTATCTATACTTTGACTCTCCTCATTAGGATACTCATTGCCTGTTATCTCTAGTCTGATAGCATGAATTTTCTGATCAGCATTCTTGTCCCGTTCCCACGAATCTATAACTGACACATCATTCCTCTCTTCCTCTATATCACTGGAACTAATACTGGAATTGTCCAAATCGAAATCTGTTGTCTTCTCTATAACAACCACTTCTATATGCCTGAACGGGTTCTCTTGATTTTCAATCATTTGCCTCGCTCTTTCATCGTTTCTTATGATGACTTCCTTTTTTACATTACATATTACGGGATCATTGGCTAATACATCAATATTGTTATCGTAATCATCATCACTAACTTTGTTACCGTTGGGCGTACATATCTCTGCGTATATATTGTCCGAAACTGTATCACATTCCACAGTCTCTTCTTCTAGATGCACTGCATCAGCTACTTGACCATATGGCAGATCTTCGATCACAGGTAACTTTCGCTTTTGTATAGAAGATATAGATCTACGAATTTTGACTCTAGTTTGGGGCTCTTCTTCAGAAATATCTACAGCTTGTTCTTCATCTTCAGATTTGGGAGTAGGGGCTCGGGGTTTGTCTATTTTCTTCCTAAAGTTAATTTTCTCGCCGTCATTTGACCGGTCTGTTTTCGTAGGCATACTGTTACTGTTGTTTTGCTCCTTTTTATCAGTAGATTTTTTGGGATGAAGAAGATTTGACGTTGATTTACTTAAAACCCTTTTAGTCTTAACATGAAATTCCGAGCAAAGTTTTTCAGTGATGAAAGAATGTTGTTTGTAGTTGATTTCAAAGTCGCTGTCATTATAAAGAGACCCAACGCCAAACATATTGATTTCTTCACAGCTTTGTATCTGATTATAGGATTCCGATTTAACCATCGCTTTTTCTGGGATCAAATCTGGCTGTATTCTCTGCCGTCTTTCAAGATTTGAAGAGGATTTCATCCCCGATGATTTTTTCAACATATTCTCGTCTAAAGACTTCAATTTTCTTCCCGAACTAGAGTCACTTTCCATAGACCCGCAGTAGTTAATTTGATCAACACTGAGATTTTTTCTTCCATGTTTCATATTAATACCACTATCATCCTCTGAGTTGTCTGGCATGCCTGTCTGTACCGATACAGATTTAGTTAACACTGGTTTCTTGTGATTAGAACTACATTGACTAGTTCCCATATCGGATGAGGACGTGGTAAGACTTTTGTAAGAATGGCTTTTCTCGGCTGTACCGTCACTCTTCCTCGACGCACCGAATCTATCTTCAATTAATTTCGCCATATCTTGATACCGCTCGATAGAACTATGTTTTTCTGCTGATGGATCGAATGGATCTTTAATATCACTCAACTTTCCATTACTCTCAATCGCGGTTATCTTTTCATCCGTCAATTTTTCTGTGCTTTTCAACAGTTTTAAATTTTTAAACCATTTAGTCTTCTTTTGACCTGAATCTTCTCTGAAAACCTGCATCTTTTCATTTGAGAATTGTTCTTGTTCTATTTTATCATCAACTTTCTCGTCTTTATCATCATCACTGTATACGTCATAGTTCATATGTTCCAATTCGTTCTTACTTAAAAATATGATAGAGCCTTCAGTTTCATCAGGTATATCTTTGAGCACTTTTTCACTTTTGCCAAAAAGCCTTGACGTGTCGATTTTTAGTCCCTGGAGGGTAAACTTACGTTCCTTCTCAAACTTGACCGGTTCGTGGTCCTCTTTGATGATATCCTCGGCGGTTTTCGCTTTGCCGACGACGGCGGTGCTGGCGTAGGAGATCTGCCTGATCCAGTTGTCAACGTTGAGTTGACAGAAAGTTAGAGCTTTCTGGAGACGAGCGGAAAGGAACATGCGCTTCTCGCTTTCGAAGCCGAGTTGTGTGCGTCGGACCCTGATGTTGCCGTTAAGTGGTAGCAGTTGGAGCGCTTCCTTGGCGTGGTAGCGCGGGTCCACTTGCTTGCTCGGGCTCGACGGCATCGAGCCGTATTCTGGGAGGCTGCACATAACTAACACTGGTTCCGTAACCGCCGCCCGCAGCAGAAGGTCATCTGGAATAATCGGACAGAAATGTTATTGTCAAGTAAATTACTTATTTAATGTTATTAAACTTAAAACTTAAATTAATAGATTCAAAACCTAAAAAGCAAAAAGGTCATGTGGCAAAAGATTTTTTTATGAAATTTGAAAAACACGTTTTTTTTGTCTCACCTCCAACATCATGCGCCATCTCGATGGGCACCGTGCCGGCCAGCAGCCGAACCCTCGTCGGCAACCGCCAGAGACTCAGCAGGTGGGGGAGTCTGTGGGCCTTGACCCCTGCGTCCGGGGGTGGTGCAGTGGGAGGCTCACCTCCCTCCCACTCAGCCGGTGACAACTCCTCCGGGCACACTTCGTACAGTTCTCCCTTTGTGTTTAGGGGCACGAATAACTCCTGAAAAAAAATAGGGTACATATTAAGAAAAAGAGAGAATTTAGAAAGAGGTTAATATGTTAGGTAATATAGATATAAGACCAGTGATAAGGGGGTTTTCGTCGCATCTTTATTCTTTTTCTTTATAACACTTTCACGTTTGTAGATACATACTAATTATAAGCAGACATTTAAAACTTCATACACTTAAATGTGCCATAGCCTGCAAACTATGCAGATCATAGAAATATTTTTATCCACTTTAATACGTCCGTTATACCATAACCAAGTAAATGCCCACCCTCATAATGAGTTTAAGAAACAATACCTTATACATCGAGTACATAATTGAAACTCGTGTCACAACTCGGAAAACGAACAAAAACACGAAAACAAGTAGACATTCTAGTATTATTGGCGAACCATTCATTTTAACGCATTCACCATCACGCGACGGTTGGCGCGCCGCGCATGCCGACCCGGCGGCCATTGTTGTACATTTCGCGCCATTATTCAATGTTAAATAACGTACTATTAATATCTTTAAGTGTTAAAGACCTTATGTCTGCGTATGTCTGAACGGTTATCTCGATAAAAACAGAGGTGCATTTTTTAGTTTACAGTTTTAAATGCTTAGCTTGCTTATGGAAGGTCCTGTGTTAAAATATGATGTAAATAGAAATGATAACTAAATAAAGTCCCCATAAATGTCTCATATTTATTAAACCAAGATATGAATGTACTTAAGAGCACCATAAGAATCTCGAAGATGCATCAAGTTTTTTAAAACATTCGTATTTACAACTGGTTTAACATATTATTATAATTTCCATAAAAATCTTTTACAAAAACGTAAAATGAAATAATAATATACATAAACCGTCATAAAACTATAAACATATACAGGTGTATTCAGACTGTGATCGGAAACTAAGGCAGGTAATAGCTAAGGTGATTACAAACCCCCTGGCATTAAATAAAACCCCGACAAAAAATAAAAATTTCCTTACTTCCTTACTTTCCTTCCTTTTTCCTAACAACCACATATAATACATTACATACAACACGCATCTCGTACTTTTGATTCGAATTAACAAGATAATAATGATTTACGAAGGAGCATGCATTACAAAACGTTTTGCAATTGCTCTCACGGCAAGGTGTGCGCAAAAAAGACAACGCATAAGCAGGCAGTTAAAAATATTCCCCTTATCCATAGACCAGCTAAGTAAAATGCACATTTTATGGTTTGTGACAAACCGGGTTGATATTTTACGATGTTCGATGTATGCATAAATAAATATTATTTTATGTTTATTACGATAAAAAACGCGATAAAAGAGTTAGGAAATATTTAAAGTTAGGCGAAAGTTACGTAGTGTTGTTTGTTTCAAAACATAAAATCAATGTATAGAGGGTAATTAAAAAAAAATGATAATGAATTTATTCATTTCAAACTGGAGTCCATTTTGTTGCTAAATATTTTTCTTAACCTACTGTTAGTACATTTAACTAGGTAACAAATTTTATATTAAAAAGGAAAAAATAACGAATAACCTAAGTATTATTATTATATAGTTAGATAACAAATTGGTGGCGGGTAGTACCACCACGTCGGCTGCCTATATAACAGCGTTCTGCACGTCACTCGCTCTCTTACTCACCGGCCGTCATACAGTGCGGAAGCTCTGCCCGAACGTCTAAGCGTGCTTGTTAATAATTTATCCTCGTGAATATTAACATTTAGTCAATTCAACTTTGTTTATTTTTGTAATGGCCCCGGGTAGAATAAATCTTTAAAGTGATTTCTTACTTCAGAAGTGGGATACACACAGAGTTTCTATAGCTTTGTGTGTATCCTACGCCTACTCTGATGGATAGAATTTGCGTGTTTAAGAACTCGGTTTTCATGAAGTTTATCGTTATGAAATTTTTAATTTGTGCGTAACGAGAATAGTGCGTTTTGTGTTGTTTTGTTCCGAGTGATTTGAGCCGTTCGAAATATCACGATAGCGATAGAAGGTCTCGTGTTCTTAATATTTCCAGTGATAGTTCGGTTGAGCGCTAGTATAGGCCGTCTAAACAGTGATACCTCGCGCGGGTCATGAAATGGTTCCCATAAGCATCGTTCCCGTGATTAAGCCACGTGTCGCGTAAGGCGTCGAGACGAATTGTTGAAACGGGTTTGTGCTAGATTAGATGCGTTTGAAAATAGGTTGGAACCTGCGGTTGCCGGTTGTTATCGCGGCCTATTATACTCTTTGCAGGGGATACTTCACCTCTGTGCGATGATAGTGATACGGCGAGAAAAGACTCAACGTATAAAATTGTTAAGGCGTTATCGGCGTTGGCTCACGTGCTTTCTCAAGGTTTGTACATGTCGCCGTTTGATCCTAGTATCCTTTAATTTGACGTGTGGTGTGCAGAATCGGACCGCGGTTGCGAAATAAATAGGTGGGATGATCGCGAGTATCTCGAGCGGATATGGTAGTTGTCTTAGTGGTAATGCAAAGTCGTGGTTCAACGAGTGGGTAACAAATAATTGAGGGACGTGGAATAATTTTAAAAACTGAATTTCGCTCATTGTATCCGCGAATACGGCTACAGTTTTATATGAAGTGATGTGTAATAAGTGCATCACTTGTGCAGAATACCCTCGTAAGTCTCTTTTTACGTTTGAATATTGTCAAGGGCTTGTCGGACGAATTAAAAGACACTTAAGGCTCTGATAGACACGGGTAGGTTTCTAAATTAAATAGACGACGTTTTTGTTCTGTCTAAGTAGATGATGGTCTTGAAACTCTGCGTGAAGTTTTACGTGTACTTACGGAATCAAGGTTTTAAATTAATTTAAAGAAAGGCACGTTCTTAGATACTGAACTATAATATTTAGGACGCTTAATTGGCCATGGTCAGGTTAGACCGAGCCCTAGATAGATAGGCACTTGTCAAGTCCCATAGACCCACGAATCTTAGAGAAGTGCTCCAATTTATGAGGCTCGCGGGACATTTTCGTCGGTGCATATGTAGAGGGATACACTTAAAGTTTTTATAGCTTTGTGTGTGTCCTGAGTTTACTCTCATGTTGATATAAAGAATACTGTATGTTGAAGTTGCATAAATTAGTTTTATGAGCTCATGAATATGTCACTGTCAAGTAAGCAAACTAGTAGTAATAAAAGACTTGAGCGTTCTCCGAGTCCTGGCCTACATCAGCAACTTCAATAACCTGTCTGAGTGTGTTGTAAGATAGTTCTAGGTCAAGCGCAGCGAATGTCGTTGGCGGACGACCGTCGATGGTGGTGTTCTGGTACAGTGTGGGTGGCCCCTACACCTGCATGAATCCTGACTACGAACTATCGCCGTTAACGCCTGCAGCGGTGTCACAAGCTCCGAGCGACTACATTACTGACGGATAAGTTTAAGCGATAAGTGCTTTGAACCTGGTAAGGTCTAACAACATTTATATTTTAACTTTTGATCCGACTATAAATGATATTAATGTTTGGTGCGATGATGTCGACCACGTTCGTATTGCTAATCAGTGGAGTGATAGGGAGGGCTATCAGCAATGGTCAGGTTAGGCCAAGCGCGTATAAATTTGACGCATTAACAAAGGCCCCTAAGCCTCGCTAGCAAGACAATTTTTGGAGTTAAGTACTACCCGTTTGACTAGTAAACTTGTTCTCGATATTTTTAATCCCACGTTACCTACTTACTGAAGTGCATACTGTTGGTTCAAACATGGTACCTACTGTGAAAGGTAGAATGGTGCCCTGAGACATGCACCTCTTGTCATTTGGAAGTGAGTAAACTCGTGTATTTACAAACATCTTCAGTTACAGATGGTGTGCCCGTCTTACAAAGCGAGGTGCCCACTGAGGTGACCAACTGAAAAGCGGTTAGTCCGCCCAACGTGTGGTTAGTCCACTGCGGTTAGTCCGCCAACGTGTGGTTAGTCCACTGCGGTTAGTCCGCCAACGTGTGGTTAGTCCACTGTGGTTAGTCCGCCAACATGTGGTTAATCCACTGCGGTTAGTCCGCCAACGTGTGGTTAGTCCACTGCGGTTAGTCCGCCAACGTGTGGTTAGTCCACTGCGGTTAGTCCGCCAACGTGTGGTTAGTCCACTGCGGTTAGTCCGCCAACGTGTGGTTAGTCCACTGCGGTTAGTCCGCCCAACATGTGGTAAGGCCACTTCGGCTAGGCCGCCCAACCTGTGGTAAGTCCATTGCGGTCAGTCCGCCCAACTTGTGGTTAGTCCACCGCGGTTAGTCCGCTTAACAATTGTGGAAAGGTATACTGGTAAGGTATAGACAATCATCATCATCTGATCATCCTGCATTTGCATTTGCTGTGTTTTATTGATGCTATCCAGGCCATCTTAAACCTAATCATTGTGTTATCATAATCTTTTAGATGAGGGTGACAACACGGGCCAGACCAGCAGCAACAAACCCGCAATAGCTGCGCACCCGAGTGGAGTCGAACAACGAAACGTCGAGGACGACTCGGCGTCAGGAGAGGCCGAGTTAGATAACAAATTGGTGGCGGGTAGTACCACCACGTCGGCTGCCTATATAACAGCGTTCTGCACGTCACTCGCTCTCTTACTCACCGGCCGTCATACAGTGCGGAAGCTCTGCCCGAACGTCTAAGCGTGCTTGTTAATAATTTATCCTCGTGAATATTAACATTTAGTCAATTCAACTTTGTTTATTTTTGTAATGGCCCCGGGTAGAATAAATCTTTAAAGTGATTTCTTACTATATTTTCTTCGTATAAAATGTTATCTACAATCCAAAGAAAGCTTGGAAATAAAACATGCAGTATCTTTTGTGTCTGTGGAATAGACCATTAAAACTAGTACTGGTGTAGTTTTACGATTTTCTAAATCAGTTAATTATTTTTAGTACCTTTTCTGAGCAACAGATGGCGCTGCACCGAGACGTTTTTAAAATAATTGCATGGAAGCAGGTTTCTTATATTGCATAAAGTACTTAAAGCTAGCTAGCAGACAGGTATCTTATGATGGATTAACAATAACACTTGCTAAACAATCTAGACCAGTTATCATAAGAGCAAAAACTGGGTTCCACCCAACAATGGTGTAATTCTGCTAAATACATTTGGATACCGGTTTCTTACGTAATCCATACACGTATTCTCTAGGCTTTGCATATTGTCTGATATGATGTGCTTATACTTGTCTATTCTTTGAAAGGTAAAGGAATAAGTCGTACAGCCCCGAATTAAGATAATTTATCAAAATATATTAATTATCGTTTCGCTGCCATTATAAATTGGTAAATGGTAGAATATTTTTAGTGTATCGATTAGTTTTAGCTACATAGTAGTCAATATCCTAACACGGTAGCGTACCTATAAGTTATGATATCCTGGTACATTCAGTCAGACAATCAACTTTGTATCAGTCTCATCGCAAAGTAAAATAGTGCTTTTTTTAGTTATGATGTCCTAGTACTTCTGTGTATTTTAGTTTTTGGTAGGTTTGATTAAGATGATTTTTTAGGATTGCAACCAATAACCTAAGTCCCTCCGCTAGGCATAGGCCTCCTCTAGAGCCAAAGTAAGCCATATTCTTCACTTCACATACTTGGTATGCAGATTCACGATGTTTTACATTACCGATAAGTCAAAAAATCACACATAACTTCGAAAATTGTATGTACATTCCTATCACGTGTATGCCGCGTATGGATTCAAGGATTATATTGACATGTCGGGCTTAAGGTCGTTGAAACGAAGATGGTAATAATTCCTTATAGCCTAGACGTCTGTAGCTTCCGGCTAAAATTATCCATAAACGATCGTGTGTAGTGTTTGAAAAACTATTATCGTGTAGTAATAAATTGGCAATATCTAGTTGGAGATAGCAAAGATAAAGTCAACTATCCTAGCATATAATTTTAGTTATGTGTGTATTCATTAATAGTGTTTGCTTTAACGACGCATAAATAGATTTTATAGTATCGTATTATAAACAGAAGCTCCTGTAGCCTCCTTTTGGGCTTATATTTTTACTTTTAGACTCAAAACATAGGTAAGCTTTTGAAAAACAAAATAAGAAAATAATAGGTTATTCAATTTAATTTCTAAAATGATTCTCCCGTGTAATCTAATCTTTCTTAATACCTATAAATGTCAAAGGAAACGTCGATCATTCAGCCACATTAATATTTTTTTATTTAATGATTAAAAATAAAATTAAAAATTGTAATACGATTCATATTATTAACATCTCTACAAATGTTGAAAAAGAAAAAGTTGTATTGCAAATGCTTCGGCCGGCTGTCTGTTGTTTTGTCACTCGCTTAGTGTAACTCCGCATTATTTATTGCACGTCATGTGTATGATTACATTGTAATCTCGTTTCATAATGTAATGAGTTTGATATACAGTTGAAGGCTGTTTTATAAAAAATGAACAGCTTAAATAGTGCGGGTTAAAAAACAAATGGATATGAATAAATAATGCATGCAATGCATTAAGAACTATAATTTGTATTTAATTATAATATATCACTTTTAATAGTGCAGGAATTGTGCGTTAATATCCAGCTATTCAAAGAATGATCTCAAATCTGAAGTGAACCTAAAAGTAGTTGCCGGAATGACCAATAGATGGCGCTTTGTATAAAATTTCCATCCAATAATTTTATTTTATTTAATTTAGGCACTATATCTATAAATTTTAAACAAAATCATTTATTTATACAAACGATGAGGCTATATTCTTTGACGCTACTTTTATTTTTTATGCATTTATGGAATACTTTGAGTATAAAATGCCAAAGTAATATAAAGTTCTGAATCGCGGTATAGAAATTTACGCGGCGCTGAGTATATAAGCCAAACGCTCTGAAAATTAATCGTGTCTATTAAAAGGAGAGACGGTTAGCACTCCCCTTGACAAGGATGGAACACATAAATTGGTTAAAGGCACAAATTTAACCAACATTTTTTAAAGCATCGATCATTATGTACCTAGTTGTGATGTTAAAAATTTAATAAATTAGCAAATCACTTCTATGATTTTTTTCAACTTGGATTACATTTTTGGTAGCGGTCACTTAGATGTAAAATTTTAGTGTTTGATAGCTTTATATCTTGTAGTATTATTAATAGCATTAAATGCCAATGCTGAATGTATGTTTTGATATCGTAAATTCGTAAGTACTTACTTATTCATATTGTGCGTTATAGGGGCGAGTTAAGGCGCGCGGTCGAGAATCTCGATGGTCGCGGGTTCAAACTCCACCTCTGACTTTTCGAAGTTATGTGTGTATTCACAATGAATTATCACTTACTTTAACGGTGAAGGAAAACATCGCGAGGAAACCTGCACACCTAAAAGTTCTTAAGAAGACCTTAGTGTAGTCAGTCAACCCGCACTAGGTCAGCATGGTGGACTAAGACCTAAACCCTCTAAGTTGTTTTAATATTATAATTACTCATTCATATTTTACGTGATTGGCTTTTTTCGGGCATATTTCCAAACTCCGTGTTGGTACTGAGAACTTCTTGAAGAAAACAATCACAAATAAAATGTTATATTTCAAAAGATAATTCAAAAAACTATGATCATTAAATAAATAATTTATTGAACGTTTTCTTCAAACAAACCTTTTCTTTAATAATACATACTAGGATAACATAGATAATCTCAATCAACTCTAAATAGTCTCAAAGTACTAGGCGAGCATAACTACACAGGGGCTTCCTCGACAGCATTGAACTTTTTGTGGTAATCTTGGTCCTTATTCGCATTGCCTATATACCGCCACTTTTCTCCATACATCGTAGCATCCCTGCTCATCCTTCTTTGGTGTTTCGCTGAAGCGGTATTAGACAGCCAAGTTATCACAGCATTTTTACCATAAGTTTCCAGATCAATTACTCCGTGAGTCGAAACGACAGTCCCATCGATTCGTATGACCAAAATGTGGGGAATGCAGGATATTTCGTACATAAACTTCAGCTTTAGTACCAGGGGATCATGTTGTTTGAGAGCAAACCAATTCGCCTGTTCTTCGTAGCACGATTGCATGTCTCTCTCGTTCTCGTCCATAGGAACGTATATCACCTCGATCGGCATGTTGACATATTTAACATTCTCATATATTCCGTAGAACTTTTCTATGATTCCGTCCTTGTCTATCCCCTTGGAAGTGAAAAGGAGAGCGATAACGTCCGCGTTCTCCTTGATCCAATTCCACGGGACTATTTCGTTTCTTTTGTTATATATTGTGCCTTCACTGAGACAATTATAAGGTCGCCAGTACCCTTCAGATGTATTCATGATAAATTTTAGACCGCTTGACTGTGACTTTGACAATTTATTAGTACAAAATTTCATCATAAACAGCCAGTATTGAAATCATAACAATATGTTTAAATAGGTACTCATTTTAAATATCTATTTATACTTTTAAGGTTCTTTCTGGAATTAATCTACGAATCTTAATATCTAGTTCCAAGAGTTGCTTCCTTTTTTGGAAGATAAACGGGATGAGGCTCGTGCCTATTATAAGGGCAATTCTGCATACTTTTTTTCGATATAGCCAAAGTACATATACATATACTGTATGTACTCGTATATTAATAGAGTATGCCTCGTGGTCTCGTGGTACAAGTATGTGCCGTGCGATCTAGAGGTCCTGGGTTTGATTCCCGGGTCGGGCAAAGTGTTATTGGATTTTTCTATTAGGAAATTCTCGGTAACAGCACGGAGTCTGGAAATGTGCCCGAAAAACGGCAATAGGCTCGCCACCTATTACTTGGGACTGATACATACTTGGCGAAATGTTGTGCAGAAATGCACCTCTTGCTACCCCTTCGGGGAATACAGGCGTGAGTTTATGTATGTATGTGTTGTTCCAATTAATTGATTACATTATCGTTCAAACCATCAAATAGTGTTAGAAAGCGCCTTAGTAATATTTTCTATATTCTATCAAAAACGATAATATTACTAAAATATATTAGTTGTTTATAATAAAAAAATAAAACCTTATTTCTCATAAAATAAATACTGTTTCTATATATTTTATTTATTTTTAAAGCATTATGACACGGTTTCCTTAGCCCAATAATACGGTCAAACAAATGACAATAACATGTCCCACTATCTCATCACCATAACAGATCAAAGTCGGCCGAAACAAAGCGTCATAAATGCACACGATGAAATTAAAAATATAACACTACATCACCTTTATTCTTATGATAATTAGGTTTAATATCCTTAGGACACCTTTTAGTGACAGCAAAACAAAGATGGCGTTGTCAGGGATATTTCTTATGATTTTGTAATTTGTAACGTAACGTAGAACTTATAAGGTTTATATTAGTTTGTTTCTAATTAGTGGATTTGTGGGTGAGGATTCCGTGCAGCGCATAAGGAACACGACCCAACTCTGCCACTCATACGCCAGTCATCGGTGCGTGCTCATAATTCTCTTGAGGAATATCAATGAATCAACAATAGCTTTCGCATTGTAAACAGGACTTTAATCCATTGTTTTAAGGTGGTATATTAATTAGAAACGCTATGCAGGTGAAGAGCACGGTTCCCACATAATTAAACTGACCATTAAGGCCTTGAATCGAGGAGGTGACCTTTGTGTTCATAAAATTAAATTATATGTTTCGTAATGGGCGATTCAATTTTGAACGATTTAGTTACGGGAAATCATCAATAGATGGCGCTAATTTTTGAAAGATAAGATTTTTTTTTTCAAAGGTTCCTTTACCCACGAACTCAATGGACAAGTTATTAAGCTAGTTTAAAACTAGCCACAGCTTCATATGGGGCTATTTTATACGAAATAATCTCCAGGTTCCAACAATCGTACCAGAATTCATCAAAACGATTTGAAAATAAGAGATACTGTTTGTTTTATTCATATATTTCTGATCCCATTTTAATATACTAGGATCACAGAAGTTCCAAGGATTCACAAAAATCAAACTCAATATTTGTCTCAGGGTTGAAAATAACATTTAAGTTTTTTCTGCTCTATTAATACTAAATCATTAAATAAATTAACTTATTAACTTTATGTTAGTACCGACGGTTTGCAATCACCATTATCCATAAAATTCCCGTGGGAAGACTAAAGACTACCCAGAATGGTTTAGCACGCTCTGTGAAAATTAACCTGCGCATGCGCACTGCATGGGAATATATTAAAAGCTATTTACTAAAGTATAGATTAGAGATTCAAATCCTGTTTACCTTTGTAACAGGTGTCTAATGGCAGTGGTATATTTTTGATCAACTGTATTTTTAGTACTAAAGCAGAGGGGTAGTTTTATTACGGGTCTTTGGCATACTTTTCAGACCAATATACTCTAACAGTAGGCCGACCCAAGAACCAAACACGCAATCCCTCTTTCTCTCACCGACCATTATGGAAACTATCGAAGCGTCCTAATAAATTAACTAGTATTTTTGTATTGGGTTAGAAGTTTTCAACAAATTTCCGTCCCATATAACTGAATAAGATTTTCATACATACATACATAGACTCACGCCTGTAATCGCTGAAGGGGTATACTAAGGTGCATTTCTGCACCCAAATTTCAGACTCCGTGCTGCTACTGAGAATTTCCTAATGGAAAAAACCAATAACACTTTGCTCGACCTGGGAATTGAACCCGGGCCTTCAAGATCGCCAGCACATACTTGTACCGCGAGACCACGAAGCAGTCAATAAGATTTTCATATTTAATAATACAAAATTAATTGTTTAGCTATGAGGAAGCCGCCATTTTGAAATAACTGAAGTTTCGATGTAGCATTAGTGAAGCGAAATGGCGGACCGTTAGTTTCCTTTCAATTTTATTAAAACAAATTACGTTTGCAAATGAATGCTTATTATTTCTATTGGCTTGGGTTGGATGACTGTGTACTTAGTAAAATTAAATTCTTAGCCTGAGTATTGAATATGTTTATCCACTACGGAAGTCTTGGTAATATTAGAAATTCCAAGGTATTGTAGAAAAGTATCTATATTTTGTTAGCTGCCTTTAAACTTAAAAATTATTTTAGGGTATTTTGAGACTTTGTTATTCAGAATATCCTTATAGAAAAAGGCTGAAAAGGTACTGCCCGATGCGATAATCGAACCAAGGGCTTTTTAATTTTGCCATCAGACCAATCGTAGGACCAATCAGACAGTCAAAGAACTCTAACAATCGCGTCATTTCGTAAAAGATAATAGTCATTACTTTTTGCTCATCGTAATTCTGTATTTATATATATATTTTTTTGACAGCCCCGTGGCGCAGTTGGCTAGATACCAGGTTGCGAAACGAGGGGCCGCGAGTTCGATCCCCGCTGTTTGTGTGATCCACAAATATTTGTTTCGGATCTGGGTGTTTGTGAGACCGAAAAGTCTCTCGTAGTTTCTGATACCTACGACACAAGACTTGTATCTTAATGTGGGGTCAGAACTATGTATGTGGCTGTTGGGTGTATTTATTTATTTAATCTAGATTAATTAACCATTCTTCCAAAATTCATAAAAATTTCATCGATTTAGGTGCGAAAACTTAAGAGAGCTATTGTCGTTGTAATCATATTATGGACTAGCTGTGCCCGCGACTTCGTCCACGCGGAAAATTTATTTTTAATATGAAAATTTATAAACTAAAAGTAGCCTAAGTTACTCCTTATTAAATCAGCTATCTGCCAATGAAAGTCCCGTTAAAATTGGTCCACCCGTTTCAGTGATTAGCCGGAACAAACAGACAGACAGACAAAACAGACACTACAATTTTATTTATTAGTATAGATATACCCATCGTGATCATCAACCTGTAAGTGCCCAATTCTGGACAGTCATTACAATCTGGTAATTGAACCTAGGTCAAATGCATTACACTTAGCATAAACCGATGGACAATAAATCGGTTCCATTCTCTTGTATTAAATCCTCTGAATATAATGAAATCCTTTGAATGTGTATTACGGACAATACGATAAAACATGTCGGACTGGCTGTTCTTTCTGATTCAACAGTAGCCATAATTTAAATTTCTAAATGAATGGAGTTACATAAGTAATAATTTATGATGGCGATTCTCAAACTATGACACTATTTGCGTATCTTGGGGGGGGGGGGGGGGGGGGGGGGTCAGTGCTGTATTAAAAACCCACGATTTACTACCCACATTTCATTCTAGATAATTGAAAACTCAAATTGTACATAATTGAAAATTTATTGAAGCTCGCAAACTAGGAAACTTGATATATTGCCGAATACTTAATATTGTTTTTGTTTATATTGTTTTCACCATATCATTGATAATGTACATACTTCTTATCTAAGGTGCACAGTAAGAGAATGCGTTAGGCTATAAGTCTGCTTTTATACATAATTGTAAAGAAAGCATAAATAAAGAAATAAATAAATAATAGAATGCCTCGTGGTCTCGCGGCTTAAGTATATGCAGTGCGATCTAGAAATCCTGAGTTTAATTCCCGAGTCAGGCAGTGTTATTGTATTTTTCCATTAGGAAATTCTCAGTAGCAGCACGGAGTCCGGAAATGTTCCCTAAAAACGTCACTAGGCTCGCTTCCTATTGGGACTGATATTGGTACTGCTAGGACTGATAAATAACTAGGGAAATGTGGTGAAATCCTTCCTATCCCTTCGGGAAACACAGGCGTGAAGTTATGTATGTATGTATATAAATAATATGGATAAGCCAAACAGACCTGCGATTTGAGAAGCTCTGCCCTTCACTTATCTTTTTTCCACGTAATTAAAATACTTCCATTAGCCCTCCAGCCATCACTCACGCGCGTCTGAACCCGGGGTCGGACTAGGAGTCTATTATGAATGCGAAATCCCATTACCTCCACGCTATTTTTCATCATCAGACGTCAAAACGGACGCACCATGACGTTCCTGCGCGAAATAAGCGCATAAACGCTCTGAATTCGATGGATTTTTTTGACAAGTAGTAATTTAGGTTGTGGTTAAAAAAAGTGTGTGTGTACTTATGGACACGCGTTAGAAGTTATACTTCATACATAAATATAGATTTTCTTAAATAGTATTATACTGCCTCGTGGTCTCGCGGTACAAGTATGTGCCGTGCGATCTAGAGGTCCTGGGTTCGATCCCCGGGTCGGGCAAAGTGTTATTGAGTTTTTCCATTACGAAATTCGCAGTAACAGCACGGAGTCTGGAAATGTGCCCGAAAACGGCAATAGGCTCGCCCCCTATTACGTGGAACTGATACATACCTGGCGAAATGTGGGTGCAGAAATGCACCTCTGCCTACCCCTTCGGGGAGTACAGGCGTGAGTTAATGAATGTATGTAAAAAAATATGAGTGTGCTTTAGATTACACGACTGAAGTAAAAATTATAAATACGCCCAACAGTCACATGCAAAGTTCTTAGTTTACACAACATATTACATTTCTGAACGCACTAATAAATGTTTGACAACTAATAAATATGTCAATCCCTTTTTATTACTGTCACTTTTCCACATTTTTAAAATCTAAAACATATAAACTTTTTTTGAAAAACTAAAATGTTGACTATAGCTAACTTCATGGAGTCGGTTTTTCGTGACGGTGAGCGCGCACATCGTAAAAAAATACTCTCATCATTTTTCCCTAACGCGCCAAAAGAAGTATAACTTCTAAAATGATGTTTTTCTGGAATCAGATGCAGATATTTTTGATTCTAATGATAGTTCAGTATTCGGGGTGTCTGGAGTTTAGATGCACGTTAGGCTAGTACCTACGTTATGCATTTTGCGAGACTTAATGATTGTCTTAAGAGTCGTGATGACCTCGAGGTTTAGGTAGGCGGTCGAGAATCTCGACGATCGCTGGTTCAAACCCCAGGCATATACGTCCCACTGCTGGGCATGGGCCTCCTCTACAACTGAGAGGGTTTAGGTCGTAGTCCACCACGCTGGCTTAGTGCGGGTTGGCGGGTATGTATCAGTCCCACGTAATAGGGGGCGAGCCTATTCCCGTTTTTCGGGCACATTTCCAGACTCCGTGTTGCTGTTGAGAATTTCCTAATGGAAAAACCCAATAATATTTGCCCGACCCGGGAATCGAACCCAAGACCTCCCGAACTCCCGACCAAGATCGCACGGCACAAGTGAAGTCTACACAGACAATACCACAAGAAATACCTAACTCACAAAAAAAAAATGAAGTGGTATTATACCGAGCTCTCATCCAGTCATCTAGCTCAGCCCTCGTTTCACCACTTTGTATTTACAAAGGTGCGGCCAAGTCAACTGCGATGGCGTATTTATAGACCCCAGGTTCCAATTATGTGTGTGATGTGACAGGTGTAAAATTAAAAAACGTATAAAAATGCCTTAGGATGCTCTTTTAATACTAACGACGCTGTGGAGTAGCTAAGAACTATATTTTTTGTACGGCCATTGTAATATAGTTCTAATTTGTTGTATTTATTCTTACGTGTATGTGGAATGCTATAGTACCTAAAGTATAGAAGGGCTGGCTGATAAAAAAATACTATTAAAAATTAGGGCCTAATTGTTCTCAGTTGTAGAGGAGGCATTCTACCAGTGGGACGTACAAACTGATATAGTTACAAATTTACTGGTGTTGGGAGGATATTTGCGTTCTCAGATCTGTATATAGTTTTCGAAAGAAGAGTTTTCGAAAGAAGTTTTCGAACAAAACTACATCATACATACATAAACTCACGCTTGTATTCCCTGAAGGGGTAGGCAGAGGTGCATATCTACACCCACATTTCGCCAGGTATGTATCAGTCCCACGTAATAGAGCGCGAGCCTATTGCCGTTTTTCGGGCACATTTCCAGACTCCGTGCTGCTATTGGGAATTTCCTAATGGAAAAACCCAATAAAACTTTGCCCGACCCGGGAATCGAACCCAGGACCTCTAGATCGCACAGCACATACTTGTACCGCGAGACCACGAGGCAGTCAACAGGAATAAAACTAGTATAGATTATTAAAAAATTATCGTCCATTTCTTGCTAGTAAATATTTTGTCCGCCAACCCGCACTAGGCCAGCGTGGTGGACTAAGGCCTTAACCCTCTCAGTTGTAGAGGAGAACCGTGCCCAGCAGTTTAACGCATATGGGCTGATGATGAGGAGATATTGTGAAAATATTGTTAGGTTATTGGTAATCTCTGGTGAATAAGATTAAACATAAACACATTTCTAAAATTTTAAGCGTTTAGATATCCCGGAGCCCAATTTCAAAATTCAACGCTTAATTTGTAATATATCAAAAAAAATTATAAAAAACAGCGACTCCACGCCATTTTTAGCATCTTTCACCCATCTAACTCCGGCGCAATATCCACAAATCAAGCACTGAGATGCTTTCGAGAAATCCACTCGTATATTATTCACGCTATGCATTTTGCCATAAATCATATTATTTTTCTCGTACCACTGTGATAGACTTGTACGTTACGCTCGCTTTTACAATCGATAAACACAATCGATTATAGTTATCGCTTCTTTACATTCAAGAATCGATTGTAATCATGATTGCACATGTTGAGGTTTTAGTTATTTTATAGACAATAAAATCTGTGAATAGAGTTGAGGTTACAACGGTAATTGTCTCTGGATTTATTATTATTAGCACGTTGGACTGGATCTTGGTTGTCCGTGGTGTTGCATCGATTGATCATTCGGTTGCACTTAATGTAGTGGCTAATTTTATAGTCTGTTGTAAATTATGCAAGCCTGGTACTTGAGCTTCCGATCGTAATTCAAAACAAGTTTATTTACTTTTTTATATACAAGTTTTGTAAGCATATATCAGAAGGCCAGAATTATTTTGTCATTTATATTATTCCAGCCAGTGGCGGTACTTTCATAGATGCCCAAAAGCCCAACTTGCCTTACAAAATTATGGATAATAATCTTTAAGCTTTAAATCTGTATTTAACAAAGGCAATATGACATATAAATGAGAATATCCTGACCCCAAAATTAACAATTATAAACTCGACAACAATTAACGTATAACGCTTTTGTGCTCCTATGGAGTTACCGCCACTGATTAAAGCTCATTTTTTATATAATCAGTAATCTACCTTATTTAATTGAAAGTGATTTTATTTGGAAGTCTTTGGGGAGGCCTATGTCCAGCAGTGGACGTCTTTCGGCTGATGATGATGATGATGGTGATTATAAAAATCTCATTCTACTGCCTACAAACTTAAACTCAATAACTTCTGTTTTAACACACAAAAGTCTTGTAATCTTAGTCTTAAAGTACGGAATGTTATTACTTAAAAACTATTTCATACCCACATACATCGGTTAATATCTAACAAATAACTAAAAACATACTATATTATTATCTCAGAAACATCTGCACACCAAAAGGTCAACAAAACTTAAGCATTTTAAAACAGTTCTGAAGCCTATTTTCCTGGACGTCTCTCGAACATTCTATGTGCGTCTCTGTGTATGTGCGTATGTGTGTGTGTGTAAGAATAATGCTTCGTGCTGTAAACGGACGGTATGGCTCGAAAGCGGGCCTCTTAAATAATTAAGGGGCTCATTACGCCATAAACAAAAGACACCTCGCGTCATTTCGCCGTCTAGGGTTGACTGGGGTTACCAATACACTTGCATTTCGCTTATTTGCACGATAGGGTTATGCCTTGCTGTTGGTATTTTACAGAGAACACGCAAATTGACGGCGCCGTTGCGCAGTTGGCTCGATCCCCGCACCGAGACAAATGTTCGTGTGATCCACAAATATTTGTTTCGGGTCTCTCGTAGACCGTAGTTTCTGATATGTACTCTTATCCTAGTGTGGGGTCAGAACTATGTATGTGACAGTTCGGTGTATTAATTTATTATATTATTTCTTTAGAAATAATAGTGAAAACAATTGTAATAATAGTATTAATTTGATATAGATATTTTAAAAGTGGCATATCAATACTTTTCCTTTCATATCTAAATATGACTATAAATTCTCTTTTTTATATTTTTCATGAGATTATAATTTTGTGTGGGTAGCATGTTTTTTGCGGCTAAGTGATAAAACTGTGACTTGATATTGATATTGATGTGATTTTTGGTAATTTCGGGACAAAAAAAAAACAAAACTTCTCTGTTTTTCTCAGTATAAAAATAGCAAGCGCTCTCATTATTCAAAAAAAAGTTTAAAAACCAAAATACCTCTATAGAATAGTGATACAACCTTACCTATGACCGAGAACACCAAACTAAACTAAAAAAAAAGAAATCGTGACAACCCTACGTCGGAGTCCTAGCAACAAGGTTCATCGAGGACACTGCCCCGTGCAAAACGTAACAACATTTACACTACAATCCAATCTCAACTTTACATTAAGAGCATAAAGTCCAAATTCGCTTAAACTGGCTACAGACGTAATTTTGCACGACCAGTGCATTCCTTTAACAATTACTGCGGTTGAGGTAATTCTTACTATTCCGAGATAAGGTTGATTTTAGCGTGTATAATATCTTTGTAATTTTGCAAGAACTATACTGTAGGGATCCTGCTGTTACTACGGGTTGTCGAACAAAAATAGACAAAGAGGACCATGTTCTTTTTAGTGTGAAGGGTTTATTACTTTTTTTATTGTTTTCTTTTTCATTATGCACGAAGTACGCAATCTCAGGGTGTCCGCGATTGGAATATAATTTTACGTTTCGTTAATAATGACGCGTTTTTGATATGTTTCCCGGGTAATGGTAAATTGGAATTTAAATTAAATTGGATTTGTGGAGAAAAATATGACATTAAAACTATTTCTATCGCCGAAAGTGTGGGTAGAAGTGTCAATACGCTTCGTTAGATTTTTTTTATCATTTTTATCATTAGCTTTTTTTGTTCATCTTATATAATAGTGAACGAAATTATAACCGTTTTTCGGACATTTTGATACTTAAAAATATGCTACAAATGAAAATCTAAGAAACCCTTCTTTTTTTGAACTTTTATTTGTGTAAGTTTCACCATTAAAGAACCACTATGCCAACTTCATTGTGAATAAAACATAATTTAAACTTGTTGGAGTGTGACTGGGATTTGAACCGGCAACCTATGAAAGTCACATCAGGCCGTGCTCCTTAACCTCAAAGCCTTCACCTCTTTCACTTTCGCATCCATAGTAATTTTTATACTATGAATAAAATATTTCATACATACATACATACATAAACTCACGCCTGTATTCCCCGAAGAGGTAGGCAGAGGTGCATTTCTGCACCCACATTTCGCCAAGTATGTATCAGTCCCACGTAATAGGGGGCGAGCCTATTGCCGTTTTTCGGGCACATTTCCAGACTCCGTGCTGTTACCGAGAATTTCCTATTAGAAAAACCCAATAACACTTTGCCCGACCCGGGAATCGAACCCAGGACCTCTAGATCGCACGGCACATACTTGTACCGCGAGACCACGAGGCAGTCATAAAATATTTCAAATTTTATGAATTACAAAATTTTATCCCAAAAGGAATCAAAGTCCCGATCTATCATTTCGCAACCTAACCAACTTCACACCGCATCATAGGTACAAGTATAGCTAACTTCACTCTACTCCGAACATCGACAAAGACGAGACGAAGGCAGTAACTGCGAAGAGCCACAATAACTAATGCCGATAAAAATCAATCGAGTTACTCTAATAAAAGGGCAGTTTTACGTTTTGCATTGTCCGCGACCGGCGTCCGCTGATCCGCTTGATTAATAGATATTGGTCCAGCAATAAAGTATCGAGTACGTGGCTCGTGAGTGAGGTGACCAAGTTATGAGAGGAAGCGATTTTTATTCCTGGTAAGTGAATCAAGGTAAAGTCTAGACTTTACCTCAAAAATCAAAAATCTAGATTTTTGAGCTTTATCTGACAGCCCGTGGCGCAGTTATCTAGACACCAGCTTGCGAAACGAGTGTCCGCGGATTCGTTCCCCGCACCGATACAAATGTCTGTGTGACTCATAAATATTTGTTTTGGATCTGGTTGTTTTTGAGACCGGAAAGTCTCGTGGTTTCTGATACCCACGACACTAGATGTGTATGTTACTGTAGTGTGTATTTTTATCTGTCCGAAAAATAATTTGGTTAGTGCTTGGGTTCTATCTATTCGAAAAAACCGTTTTAATTTCTGTTTAAAGATAGACGCACGCAAACAGATAGACAATAAATTTAAAATTATAGTTTTCTTTTGTATTGCTTATGATTTCTATGCAATTTTTGACAGCTATATCCAAACTACTAGCACAAAGGATTCTACTACAGAACCTGTTATTACAGTAGGTTTAAATAGATAAGATCTTATTTTCATTTGGTCGTTTTTTATACTTCTGACAATTGTGACCGTATTGCGTACACATTATTCATGATAACTGCTCTACAAAATTTTATAAACATATTAAGTCTCATCTCCGCTACCGCCTATCGCTACCCGCCCCGCTGCCGCTTGTAACTTTTATATTCCACAAGTGATTCATTACATTATAGCAGTATAAAATCAATGCGTCGTATCTCCGTACTCACATTAAGTTGGACAAGTTTAAGCTCGCATGAATACGTTTAAGTCGATACGTTTTTACCATTACTTTTTTCTAATGTTTATTTATTGTACTGTGTATGCGTTTATCTACTCCCGTATCTTTTAAGGGTTAGTATTGCCAGATGTGTTTTAAGCCCATTTGTAGAAGGATTTTTGTCATAACACAACCAGGCGAGCAGTTAGTTCAATTTGATCATTTTGTGTAGGTACTGGCTTTAATTAGCTATATTAGAATATAATAATAAATCCTTTCCCATGGTCTTATCTATGCCAAAATGTATCCAAATTTAGTCAAAAGATATACGGCAAAAATGAATAGTCAATCTTAATAGCTACCTGTAGAAAGATCGTGACTCGGTCAATCAGTTTAAAGTTAGAATAGCTCACAGATATCACTCGGTAAATAAATGAAAATATTTATTGATGGCGCTTGTAGAATTGTCGACGGCAGTTCATTCCGCAGGCGTTTAGCCTGTACTGTGAAGCCGTCAAAATAAGTAGTCCCATGAACAGTTTTTAGTTTCAAGTTTTCTGACGACCGCAAATAATTATTTAGATGTTGTACTCACATTTCCTTGAGGGTCGATGAGCTGTGCGTACTTGGGTGCCTTGGCTTTGCTTCCATCAGCAAACACACCAGCCAGCCGTAGCGGAGTCCCGGGCCGGGCCGCTGATCGCTCGTACTGCGCCCCAACTCGACCGCTCTCTAGAGAAATTGACACCATTGGACTGCGTGATGACATCGAGGGTTCAAACCCCAGGCACACACCACTGACTTTTCGAAGT
This sequence comes from Hemaris fuciformis, assembly GCA_907164795.1. Taxonomy (NCBI): domain Eukaryota; kingdom Metazoa; phylum Arthropoda; class Insecta; order Lepidoptera; family Sphingidae; genus Hemaris; species Hemaris fuciformis. The sequence goes on along the minus strand of OU015455.1, from coordinate 3,096,298 downwards.
CATATGTGTATTCACAATGAATTATCACTTACTTTAACGGTGAAGCAAAACATGGTGAGGAAACCTGGACACCTTAAGGTTCTAAGGAATTTCTTAGTAGTCCGCCAACCTGCACTAGACCAGTGTGGTGGACTAAAGCCTAAACCCTCTCCGATGTACAGGAGACCTGTGCCTAGCAGTGGGACGTATCTGGGCTGATGATGGCCCTTGGCCAGTTGTATACCTTGGGATTCGAGGGTTTAAGCCATAGTTTGAGTATAGTTTTGATGATAGCTCATAGGTCTTGCTGTATTTTGCTTTTTGTTCGTTCTGTTTGAGAGAATACCTCTGGGAATGTCATACGTATCGAATCGAATGTCCACTAATCCGGAATTGATCAGCTTAGAAGACAGAGGCCTGAGACCTCTCGTTATTATGCGAATGTCTGATAGTCAGACGGATAAAGGATGTTATTTATAACCTCTGGATATGGGCCTCTGGTAGTAAAAGGGGTATAAATACAACACAACTTATCTGAACTAAGTTAAATATCCTTAGAGAGCTTCCCTTGACAATGTTTAAGAAATCAATTAAAGATAAGCTTTACAAAAAAGCATACTATAAAGTTTCAGATTTTATTGAAGATAATAAGCCCTGGGAGTAAGTAAATTGATCGGAGTTTTATTGTGTTGCTACAGTTTGTATCGTTATGACATTTATAATGTAAAATTTAAATAATGTAATGAAAAAAAAGACATATATTGCTGTTTTTTAAAGAAAAAAATGACATGTCGTGTTGCTGAGGGAGTTTCTTGCCGTTTCTTCTCCACAGCTATAACACGTTTCGAAGCGGCAATAGTTGAAAAAAAATTAAGAAGTGTAAAATTGACGATTCAAAAGAACTTGTAAAAGTCTATTTGAATAAAGATATTTTGACTTTGACTTTGACTTACCAGAAGCAGGTCGAGCTCGGTACGCAGAGATAGCCCTCGGAGACACCAGCGCGAAGGCCCTGGCACGGAGCAGCGCCGCTATCGAACCACGAGGAGACGCCAGCGCCCCCCCGCGACACCCACATGCTGAGAACCATCCTGAGGAAGAACGAACACATTATACTTCTATTATCTCTGACCCTCGTCGGATTAATAAATAATAAATACACCCAACAGTCACATACATACATAGTTCTGACCCCACATTAAGATACGAGTCTTGTGTCGTGGGTATCAGAAACTACGAGAGACTTTTCGGTCTCACGAACACCCAGACCCGAATCAATTATTTGTGGATCATACAAACTTTTGTCTCGGTGCGGATATCGAACCCGCGACCTCTCGTTTCGCAAGCTGGTGTCTAGCCAACTGCGCCACAAGGCGTTCAAAATTAAAACAAAAGACGATCTCAGACAGCAGGATCTTACTACAAAAAATATGAGAGTATCAAAATAAATGGGAAGATTTGAAGGTTACTACTAATGTAATAAAGTTTGTGAATGGGCACCGACTTTGGTACTTTAAGTCGTATTTATCCCGTGCTTTGCCGTAGAGCGCCAATTTCCTTTCGTCGTTCTTAAAAGACTATTATAGTACCTAAGATTCTTTACGACGTTTTTACCTTTAAAAAAAGGTGGTTATAAAACCACACGTAATTTTAAAAGTCAGTGCACGATCGTATAATGCTCGTTAATATTAAACAACTATTACTTCTTTGCGCTCTGCTAGCCTAGTACATATTTTAACTTAACGATCGTTTATCATTAACTATATATCAAAATGTCAACACTTCGGTACATAGTAATTGTTGTGAAGGTTAATTGTAAGGACATTGCTCTGACATTTATAGGTTAACGTGGGGGTTTCGTGCCTTTTTCTTTTTTGTGACAAACAAGGGGAAACCTCGCCCAGTTGGGGAAATTTACCCAATTAATAAAAAAAGGAAACCATTTTTTTTTAAACATGTTCATTTATACTTTTCCATTCAAAAATTAGGTATAAAATATGCATAATAACATTGAATCACTTAAAATTCACTAACTTTACTATTTTCATTTATTTATGGGAGACTAACAGCTATATCAGGAGCAGAAAACAAAATGTTTAACAAAAAGCCACTCCAAGTCTTACAGCTACAGACTAATAGACGAAGAAGTGTCTATTTATAAGAAGTAATTATATCAAAAGATACAACACAAAGCTACTAATAGGCAAGGATAATAGGTAACTATAACGCATATTTTTCCGATTTATTTGAAAAAAGCCAAACATCTCCTCGCAGAAGTAACAGTTACAGAAAATGGGTCTAAATCATGCCGTTTACAAAGCCTATTAAAGTTGGTACATGCTATTATTATTATCATTAGGTAAACCATCCCAAGTCATTAAAGAGTAAGCCTAAAAACAGTATGTTTACTCGCGTGCTCAAAACAATTGCATTCCACGAAATCGACAAAGTCATTAGGACGCACGAGTTGTGTTACGCACGCGACTATCCTCTGCTTTATCAGTGAAACAGCCATAAAACCCTTGGAATAATATTCTGGGAATACATGCCTACATGCAAATCCGCACTAGGCCAGCGTGGTGGACAAAGGCCTCAACCCTTCTAGATGTAGAGGAGACCCGTGCCTAGCAGTGGTACGTATATGGGCGATGGTAACTTTTACCGGCTTGGAACGAAGCATAAGGTTTGTATCAGTGACGGTACTTCCATAGAAACCCAAAATACCAACTTACCATACAAAATTCCGAATAATAATCTATAAGCTTTAAATCTTTATTTAACAAAAGCAATTTGACATATTAAAGAAATATCCTGACCCCACAGCCACAAGGGCCACAATAAACAATTATAAACTAGACATTACACAATAACGTGTAACGCTTTTGGGCTTCTATGTACCGCCACTGGTTTGTATCTATTCATCGGCTTATATACTCAATCCTCTTTCTTAAAAGGGTGGAGGAAGAATTTTTATCTTTACAGACCTCGCTATTAACTTACCTAATGATCTTACCAGAGCGGTCAAAATGACGAGAGACTTTTATGATTCATCTGTCACCAATCAATAAAGTATTTGTATCGGTCTGATCATTGTCAGATGAATCAGTGATGTTAAAACATGACACAGGATGTGCGTAACATCCTAACTCCCTTTATCCAGTGCGGTAGGGACATAAGATTGCTCCACACTACGATTCAGGTACTTTGTGGTGACTTTTTCGTCTAAATACATAAAGTCTTCGAAGGAAAGTACAACGTGAAAGATATAACTTAAATACGACATGCCTTTGAAGCGTAACTTTCAAAACTCAATGACTAATTATTGATAGAAGAGTTATTCAAAATATATATATATATATATACGTATTTTAAATTAAGTAACTTACGAATAAAACATCGACTTCGAAATATAACAACCCCAAGATCCGGTGTACAAATAAAACAAAATGCATTATGGGTCAAGAGGATTCGGAACGCCGCTCGGCCCAAAAACAAAACATGATTTGAGTAAAAAATTAAAACCAGTCCTTCACTGACCTGCATTGATATTACACAAGTTGTATGGGATTGGATCGGGGTGTTATCCCACATTTTTGAGCAATAGGATTCATTTCTAATAAAAGTCAAATTATCTTTATTCAAATAGACTTTTACAAGTCCTTTTGAATCGTCAATTTTACACTTTTTAATATTTTTTTTAAACTATTAAACTATTGCCGCTTCGAAACGTGTTATAGCTGTGGAGAAAAAACGGCAAGAAACTCCCTCAGCAACACGAAATGTCAGTTTAAAAAAATTTAGAAAATCGCATTTTTTTTTTAATAAACAGTTTAAAAATGTTAATATTCTGTTGAATATTGCCACTTACCCCTAAAATAAATTAATTTACTACTATATCGAACTATAGATATTGAGAAATCATGGAATTTAAGTCTGTATTGGCTTAATCTAAGTTGGTGAATGCCCTATGTACTCGCGATGCTTGTACAAGTCGTCAGCCCAAATACGTCCCACTGCTGGGCACGGGCCTCCTGTACAACTCCTCTCTCTCTGCTTGTACAACGTTATTAGGTTATTACTGAACGTAAGTGTGAGCCTACTTTTTATTACAATAACTATATATCTTTGTAATACCAAATAGGTACATATATTATTTTATAAAATAAGCAAATTTGTCCTTTATTATATAAAACTTTAATATATTTATAGTGCATACATACATACATACATAACCTCACACCTGTAGTCCCCGAAGGGGTAGGCAGAGGTGCATTTATGCACCCACATTTCGCCAAGTATTTATCAGTCCCACGTAATAGGGGGCGAGCCTATTGCCGTTTTTCGGGCACAATTCCAGACTCCGTGCTGTTACCGAGAATTTCCTAATAGAAAAACCCAATAACACTCTGCCCGACCCGGGAATAGAACCCAGGACCTCTAGATCGCACGGCACATACTTGTACCGCGAGACCACGAGGCAGGAGATATTTATAGTGATCATTTATAAATACCGAAAATTGTATTTTTAATAAACATTTTAAATATACCTACCTACTGTTCTTATTTAGATAATAACATTATTACATATGTATATCCATTATCCATACATTCATTCATGATATGTGAAACATTAGACTTCAAAAGGAATATTCTTTTCTCGTTTTTAGTTAGTCGTAGCGTTGCAATATACCTATATCGCCTATAACTTTCCTCGATAAATGTGCTATTTAACACTGAAAGAATTTTTCAATTCGGACCAGTCGTTTCTGAGATTCAAGCAAACAAACTTAACAAACTATTGGTCTTTATAATATTAGTATAGTTTTTTTCCCTAAGAATCCCCATACATTCGTCTGACTCAACTGACCTTTTAGGGATCATATACACAATTCCCTACAAAGCTGTACAAAAACCTAATGGTTTGTACTATCCGAGGCTAGACTAGACACAATAGGGTACGCTGTCAACGCCATTGGCCGCAGACACAGGGTATAACTAGATCGTTACCCTTACCGGATGCGAACAAAAAGTTTTGCCTCGCGAACGGACACTCTCACTCGGATAGGTTAGTTTCGCGCAGAGAGAATTGTTAATTCACATTTTTGAAAGGTTTATCATCCTAAGATATAGATGGCGTTGTTATATGATTTTTTTCTTCTCTTTACCGAATAGTAAACAAAATTTTATGATGACTATCGTCCGCTCTTTCTATCGCGCTAATATAGATCTTGTCAACTTTTATGTATAAACTTCTCCTCTATATAAAGTTTCGACCCCCGTTTTTATCAATTTAGGGGGTAAATTTTGTAAAAAAACATATTTTAAGGACATCTACGTCATATTTATTATTTGCATGCCGGATTTCAGCGTAATTTATTTAGTGGTTTAAGCTGTGTGTTGATAAATAAGTCGTAAATTTTGTAAGTCCGAATTGAGTCTCCTATGTCAAACAAGTTTCGTTCCTCATGATCGAGTCTTAACTATGCACCACTAGGCATACTTTTAAATCATTTAAAAACTATTTTAAATAGTCTTAAGAATCTTAAAACTCATGGCTAAATACATTTATTATTACCTTAAAAATTATTATTCGTTAAAAATCATCATCATCAGCCCAAATACGTCCCACTGCTGGGCACGGGCCTCCTCTACAACTGAGAGTGTTTGGCCTTAGTCCACCACGCTGGCCTAGTGCGGGTTGGCGGACTACACATCTACGAAATTTCTAAGAAATTTTTAGGTGTACAGGTTTTATCACGATGTTTTCCTTCACCGTTAAAGCAAGTGATAACTCATTGTGAATACACACATAACTTCGAAAAGTCAGAGGTGTGTGCCTGGGGTTTGAACCTGCGACCGCCGAAATTCTCGACCGCGCGCCTAAACCTCGAGGCCATCACTGCTTTTTTCGTTAAAGGCATTATTCGTTAAACTAAATCTAATATCAACCAAACCACCAACCACTTAATCCCATGTTACCTGGTCTACACTACTCTATCCCGGATCGCTCAACGTTATATGGGTAATTTTTATGGGCGAAACAAAAAACAGGATCGGCCGGCCGCTGTAGCCGACCTCGCGCCAAGGACGCCCACGTTCCGCGGCCGAGCAAAAAAACCGCGGGCCGACCGGCGATCTTCGTCAAAATGATTGATAGCTCACGAATATTCTTACGTAGTTTTTACTTAATACATTATTTTATGTGCCGTTACATTTATTGATGTATATCAGGCCGAAATATTGTGAGCGGTGAATATTTGTTGTTTCTATTTGAATCGTACTTCTCAAAGAACTTCACTAAGCGTTGAAGTGAAGAAAAAATGTGCCACGACTTAGTCTACCTTTATTCGGGAATTATGCCCACAAAGAATATCTAATAGTTGACCGATAGAAAACTTTGTATTCGTTCTATAGTTTACATAAATTATTATTAAAAAATCAAAATATAAATAAAATAATTATTAAAAAATAATCATGACCATGGTTCATTGACCATTTTCATTCACAAAATCATCAATGGTGACCATCGTTTCTCGCTGGTCGGTATTATTTTTCTGGACTCCACTGTGCTTACCATCAGGTACAGTGGAGTCACTTTGCCAGATAAAAAAAAAAAAAAAAAAAAAACATGCAAAAACAAAAGTAGTATTTATGTATTTTGTGAAACAAGAGACCGCGGTTAAGATCTCCGAATCGAGACATGTGTTTGTGTAACTCGTGATGGCCTCGAGGTTTAGGAACGCGGTCGAGAATCTCGACGGTCGCGGGATCAAACCCCAGGCACACACCTCTGACTTTTCGAAGTTATGTGAGTATTCACAAAATAATTATCACGTACTTTAACGGTGAAGGAAAACATCGTGATGAAACCTGCACACCTAAAAGTTCTTAGGGATTTCTTAGGTGTGTAGTCCACCAACCCGCACTAGGTCAGCGTGGTGGACTAAGGCCTAAACCCTCTCAGTTATAGAGGAGACCCGTGCCGAGCAGTGGGACGTGACTGCTGATGGTGATGATGTTTGTGTCATGCACAAATATTTGTTTCGTCTCTTGGTGTTTGTGAGAGCGTAATCTCTCGTAATTTGTGATTCATATTTGTCTGTTAGGTGTATTATTTTTATCATTTCACCCCAATCCGGGATACATGAGACGACTACAGTAATAATGGATCCCAACTGGCGAACACTACGCTTATCATTTATAAGGATCAGCAGAATTCCTGTTGTGTGTCGGCGCGAGATCTGGCGCGTCCGTGATAACAGCCGTGCTATCTCTGAATCTGTGCCGAGTGTAGGGTTGCTGGCTTTTAGAATATAGAATTAATTTGAGTGGCAACACTGGTATGTCAAATATAATTTAATAAAAAAAAGTAATGTAAAACTGCCTCGTGGTCTCGCGGTACAAGTATGTGCCGTGCGATCTAGAGGTCCTGGGTTCGATTCCCGGGTCGGGCAGAGTGTTATTGGGTTTTTCTATTAGGAAATTCTCGGTAACAGCACGGAGTCTGGAATTGTGCCCGAAAAACGGCAATAGGCTCGCCCCCTATTACGTGGGACTGATAAATACTTGGTGAAATGTGGGTGCAGAAATGCACCTCTGCCTACCCCTTCGGGGATTATAGGCGTGAGGTTATGTATGTATGTATGTATGTAATGTAAAACCCCTCTTAGTTGTAGAGGAGACCCGTGCCCAACAGTTGTACGTATATGGGCCGATGATAAGAATCGAACGCGTATCCTCTCGATCGCACGCGCTATAGCAGGGTTTCTCATAGTGATTCGATGCCCAGCAGGTGAGTGCGGCCCATATTATATTATGTATAGTAGAGGCGCGCGCGCCACTAAATTCGTCAGAGTCAGATTTAGCGTCAAAATTGTCCAAAATTACTCCTAAAATTGATTCCATTTGCGACAAGACACAAGCACACCCATAACATTAATATTCAAAAGGTATTTGTTTTGGCACATCTTTATTATTTTATTGAATTAAAAACCTTATTTTCTTTAACAATTGTATTATTTTCTGGGGGGGGGGGGGGGGGTGTATTAAGTTACTTAAGGCTTAAGGGGTTCGCTGGCACCTGGAAACTTTATCAGGGGTTCGTGAAAGCCAAAGTTTGAGAAACCTACGCTATAGGATTAGACACGCGTACTGCCCAGCCATCGACATGGGAGAGACTTTTCATAGTTATACGTTACGGCCCTATGGGTACCGTCGATTTAAGGAGTTCTACAATCTCAGATAAGAAAAAAATATTACAAATTAGGTTTCTTTAGTTTCGCTAAGCTTCAGTGCTCGGTGTCAATACTGTGCGTGCCGCTGTTGATCCTGGAGCACAGGTGCTGCAGTGGCTCGTGTGTAGTGGAATGGGAAAAAAGTAATACCTCTGTATTGGGATAGGGACAAAAACACGTAATGAAAATTATCATCATCATCATCATTAGCCCAAATACGTCCCACTGCTGGGCACGGGCCTCCTCTACAACTGAGAGGGTGTAGGCCTTAGTCCCCCACGCTGGCCTAGTGCGGGTTGGCGGACTACACATCTAAGAAATTCCTAAGAACTTTTTAGGTGTGCAGGTTTTATCACGATGTTTTCCTTCACCGTTAAAGCAAGTGATAATTCATTGTGAATACACACATAACTTCGAAAAGTCGGAGGTATGTGCCTGGGGTTTGAACCTGCGACCGCCGAAATTCTCGACCGCGCGCCTAAACCTCGAGGCCATCACTGCTTTCGTAATGAAAATACTAATGTATATTCAATCTAAATCTAATGAAACTAGTCTAAATACATATCTCCACACTGAGAAAACTGTTTTTAACGACAGGAACCCTTTTTGATTACCGAAGAGGCTCAAGGGGTATGTCCATATCTTGATAACGCCTTTAAAAATTCCGACGCAAATACACCAACCTACGTACTAGCAGAAATATTTAGAATACGTACAAGTCTAGACAAAATGTCCTAAAACGCAGGAGCCCGGGTATCGCCTGATCTTTAACACGAAAGCAGGTCGTTGACCCGCGGACATAGGCGGATGTAGACTTACCGCATAATTGGACTTTGCCATTCCGCTCACTCGGTTTGTTTGGCTGGGTTTTGGAATCTTAGGGGTATTGTCTGTGTTGTCAAATTATTTATTGTATTTCTCAATTATGTATTTTAATTTATTAAATAATTTATAGTACACTTGGTTGTAAATCATAAAAAGAAACACCCATAGAAGATAGAAGGGTAGAAATGGCGGCCGTATCGCACGTGGCGGTCTTTTCAAGACAACCATAGTATGGATATGATGAAAGGGTTTGTTGGGAGGGCAATGAGTACTAATGAGAGAATATATAATATAAATGCAAATAAAAAAAATACATAGACGAAAAACTAAAAATATAACTATATACACATGTATAAGATGCACAACAGACAATATGGCGTTTGTACCTACAGATATTTTCTTAGAAGTTACATATTTACAACGAATTATCACGTACTTTAACGGTCAAGGAAAACATCGCGAGGAAACCTGCACACCTAAAAGTTCTTAGGAATTTCTTAAGTGTGTAGTCCACCAACCCGCACTAGCCCGGACTAAGGCTAAACCCTCTCAGTTGTAGAGGAGGCCCGTGCCCAGCACTGGGACGTATATGGGCTGATGATAATAATGATATGTGGGTCAAATTATGTGTCTAAAAATTTTGTCATTTCAAACGAGAAGTACCAGGCTAGCAGCTAACAAAGAAGATGATAATGACAGATAAATTTACCCTTTGAAAGAAAAATGTATACAACCACGCTTGTATCGCAGAAGAGTAAGACCGAGGCTTATTTCTACATTCTAGTCCTGCTAGCGGTGTTTGTAGGGTCTTGTTATATGGGGTTAGCCTGTTGATTCTAAGAATTTCGCAAAATAAAATTTAGTAGGTAATCAAAACCGAGACATCGCTTGCTACCGAAAGGCAAACCACCAAATGAAATAAATATGTTTGAATATACTATATTGTTGTTTGTATTATGTAAGCTATTTCATTGCTAAATTGACGGCCGGTGTCCCAGAGCAGTTTTATAATAAATAGCATTACTTTAAAGAAGGATAAAGTTCTATGTATGCCGGAACTAAAAATCATCCAAATTGGTTTGGACGTAAAAAAGCAATAAAAATATGTTTTCACTTATTAAGTGCAACTTCGTATATCATCATATCATCATCATCATCATCATCCCATATACGTCCCACTGCTGAGCACGGGCCTCCTCTACAACTGAGAGGGTTTAGGCCTTAGTCCACCACGCTGGCCTAGTGCGGGTTGGCGGACTACACACCTATGAAATTCCTAAGAACTCTTAGGTGTGCAGGTTTCATCACGATATTTTCCTTCACCGTTAAAGTACGTGATAATTCATTGTGAATACACACATAACTTCGAAAAGTCAGAGGTGTGTGCCTGGGGTTTGAACCCGCGACCGTCGAGATTCTCGACCGCATGCCCATACCTCAAGGCCATCACGACTTTTTCTTTTTAACTTCGTATAAATCAGTATTAATTGCTAAAACTCTTCATCCCATATAATGGACATATAATGGCTGCCTCCAACAGGTCCCTGTGGAGATCACTGGGGGAGGCCTATGCTCAGCAGTGGACTTCTGTTGGCTGATGGATGGATGGATGATAATGGACCAAAACGAACGAAGAGATATGCAATAACTAGTGCATACATTGAATTCACACAATGCATAAAGTCAAAGGATCAAACCGCAAAGTTACATGATCTGACTTAATTTTATGTGCAAAGTGATTCACTATAGAAATATGGAGGTTTTTGTCAATTCTGGTGAGTAATTTTTGTGACTACAGAATTATATGGGGATTGAGTGATTATTTGCTTAGATATTTGAGTTACTTTTTTACGTATGTATAAATGATTTGATAAGCAACCTAATTAATTGTTCAAATCAAATATTACAGTTTTCAACCGAAGAATACATAAAGCATACTTTTGTTGTATTTATCATGTGCACAAACCGGAATGTCGTTTTGTAATGAGCAGTGTTTTTTAGAAAAGTATCATACATACATAAACTCACGCCTGTATTCCTCGAAGGGGTAGGCAGAGGTGCATTTTTGCACCCACATTTCGCCAAGTATGTGTCAGTCCCACGTAATAGGGGGCGAGACTATTGCCGTTTTTCGGGCACATTTCCAGACTCTGTGTTGTTACCGAGAATTTCCTAATGGCAAAACCCAATAACACTTTGCCCGACCCGGGAATCGAACCCAGGACCTCTACATCGCACGGCACATACCTGTACCGCGAGACCGCGAATACTTTTTAGAAAAGTATTCATAATTAATTTATCATCAGCCCATATACGTCCCACTACTGGGCACGGACTTCCGCTATAATTAAGAGGGTTTTAGGCCTAAGTCCACCACGCTGGCCTAGTGCGAGTTGACGGTTTTTTAGGAATTTTTAGGTGTGCAGGTTTCGTCGCGATGTTTTCCTTCACCGTTAAAGTACGTGATAATTCATTGTGAATACACACATTACTTCAAAATGTTAGAGGTGTGTGCCTGGGGTTTGAACTTACGACCGCCAAGATCCTCTACCGCCCGCCTAAACCTCGAGGCCAACAGTACTCTTAGAAAAGTATGCCATATGGTTATAGTTTTTCTAACTCGATGTAGTTCTGTGGATTTCATTTAATAATATTTTGCGAGATAAATAAAAATTCGGGTGTAATGTATCGAAAAGATCTTTGAAATATTATACATTTACAAATCATGATGTTATTCTATTGAGATGAGTTTTGCGTTGTATCAGATACTACACTTATCTCTCATATCCAGACTATTTGTATGGTTCACAAACATTCGTGCCGGAGTATAGAAAACGCAACCTCTTATTTCAGGTTGGCGTCTAACCATGCGCTACTAAGGTTGCAAAAAATTGACACAACCGACTCAGCGTTTAAGTATTTTTTTAAATAAATAAATTTCGAATACCTTCTATAACTTACCAAATTTGAATATTGTTACATTTTTCATTGCAATTTAAAATCTAAAAAATATATAAAATCAATATGTTTTAAAAGTTTTTGCCGTACGACTTTGAGGTTCTGCGTTCGATACCCAGTTTGGACAAAATGTAGGTAACTTTTACGCAACCTGTTGTGTAACGTAGTAATTAAAAACCATTACTTTATGTACAACGACCATTGAACCTCTACGCTATCCTAAGACAGAATTAAGGCATCTACCATTCCAATAACTAATATAATTAGAATTCCGAATGAGACACAATTTCCATTCTCGGTCTGTGTCTCCAATGTAAAAAGAACCTTAATCACAAACGAAATGAGAGGAGTCACGTACCTAGTCTAATGGTGTTCATATTGGCCAATAGTTGGCACATCTGTTCGCTCGTGCAATCGGTAAGCGTTATTAATTTTTATGACTGCTTGCAGACATGCTGCCCTAGTACCTACGGTTAGTAAATTGCGATCGATGACCTCATTATTAACAAAAAAAACTGAATCGAAAAATACGATTTATAGCTTGGCTCGGGCCTAGTAGTGGGTTGGAAAGGATTAGGCCATAAGGTCTAAGTCCACCACTTAACTATGCAAATTTCGTTGTCATATTTTTAATAACTGTTTTAAGTTACCGATAAGTTGATCTTAACTACTTACTAAGATTATCCTGAATGTTTTTCTTTGCTGGAAAAACAATTGATTCTAATTTAATGTCCTATTGCGAGAGTTGCGAGACCTCTGATTTAGTAACCTATACTAGGTTACTTGCTAGCTGAAAACCGTAATGTATTGTTATGGTAGCTAAAATTCCCTTAATACGATCATCTATATTTTTACGACTTGCAAAATATGTTTTAATTATGTTCTAAAGGTTTCACATTAGTTCGTCGAAAAATTTTATACGAATTATTCTTCATTCTTTTAACACGCTTTTTATTAGCTTCACCTGTACTCGTATGTTTGTGACCGACTCCTTTGGATTTGATTCTGACTAGAGTTTGCAATTCCGCGTTCCCGCATTCCCGCATTTTTTTGACTCGGCAAGGTAATTCAGCTTTTACTGAAAGCCTATTAGCTCCATCACAACAGCGCGGGCGCGTCAGTCAGATCGATCAACCGATCGAGCGAAGTAAAGGATTAAAATTGGTTTATTTGTTAGTTTAGGTAAGATAAGTCCATATTAACACGCAGGAAACCCTATTGATTGCAAACCCCCTACCTAACCTCGCCTCGCTCGAAATTCCACGCCGACTGAACATGATTTATCCACTGCACCCGAATAGTAGTGTAATAAAGCCAAAAGTTACGTACAACACGGCACCAACAGAATGTTGCTACAATAAATAAGGATTATACAACGGACAACGCCCACGGAGACGGGTCAAAACGGTTATAATAATTTGCATCGCGCTATTATAGGGCCGCCAGACGTCCTCTTAATTCGTAGATTTATGGACGTTCTGTACAACTTGGAAATAGTTCATGCGTGTGCCGCTAGATGTCGCTAAATTAAATAATGTAAAAGATTTTTTATGCAAAATTATTCAAGTCCAGAAAGTAGCAATAGTATGCGTCCACATATGTAGTATTTTTATGACGAATAATAAATTACGCGGCTACGAAATCGCATCCAGGACAGGATCGAACGCTTAATGGATAAAAAATGCGCTCTTGAGTAATTATGCTGTTTTCATTTTAGTAACACTTGATTTAATTCTTTTTAGTCTTATTTCTGAATTGTGATATGTCTCGTCATATTTTTATTACATTATAAGTACAATAATAATCTTGCTATATTTTTTAACAACAAAATATAGGTACTTCTGTTTTATGTAATGTGCTACCAAAATTAATATAACCAGGGAACCCAATTATTTTTACACAGAATTTTGTGGTAGGTTATATCTAGAAATGTGAAAAATATTGATAGACAAAATGCAACTTTCAAATAGTATCAGACATTAAAACGAGGCTGTGACAAGTGACAACCCTTATTAATATAAAAAAGAAACACCCAATAGATTCAATAACAATTTCCCAAATCCTCGTCCCAGATCAAATTCACTAACGGCAGCCCTAGCAACCGGGAAGCACACTTATCAATGCCTCACAACAGTGCATCAGAGCTTTCTCTGCATCTAGAACTGGTTTAAATTAGTGCACCTTATTTCTAAAGAAATAATGGCGAAAATCCATTGGCATTAGGTAAATATTTGCGCACATTATTCAGCTTAGACATAACGAAAGATGTAAGGGCGAGTGCGCATTGATTGCTATGCGAAACTGCGATATAAATTGTTGTTTCGACGCTAATTCGTACGTGATCTGGGTACAAAGAACGGTAGCTTAGTATGGACATGACTGAAAAGACAGTGATTGAAGGTATGAGTCCAGAGTATCTATCTAACTTCTCGAAGTTTTGTACTCACGCTTGTGTCCATAGTGGGTCGAAAGGGATACACTTCGACGCAGCCCTTCTCAACCGTCTTTTAGTGTAGTAGTCTCAAAAATATGCTATAGCTTTATTGTGTCGGGCACATTTCGAGATTCCATAGCTTAGATGAATGGTAAAAGATAGACAAATAAGATGCATAGTTTTTTCATTTTTCATTGAGGGACATAGTCTTTGCCTACTGTTATGGGGCACCAGCGTAATATCATCATCAGCCTACCTACTGCTGGGCACGAGCTTCCTCTAAAACTGAGAGGGTTCAGCTCCAGTCCACCACGCTGGCCCAGTGCGGGTTGGCGGAGAAGCGTAATATAATTAGAAGTATTTACCTATGGTGGTTAGAAAAAAAGTAATTTTTTAATATATTTTTTTCACAATGGTTTTTATCATCATTAAGTACTATTACCTGTCTCAGTTCTCGATTACTCCCCAAGGAGCCCGTATCTATGCCAAAAATAGATCAACTTGTTTCTAAGTAATATTAGTATCGATATATCTTCCGATAGCTTTAATATTACAGTGGGTAGCGCACTCAACCGGGTTGGACTTTTAGCATCCGAGCTTCAGGTCGGCAAAATGTACCGGTGCCTTTTTCGTAATCTGCACCACAAAGGTTAGGCGTGAGACTTATGGACATCTGATTATGCGCTGATTGGGAGATAATTAAAGGACGCTGGTTGTGGAACGCTGGCGATTCTAATTGTACGCTCATGACGTAATAATAATCTTGGGAATTTGTAGGTTATTTGTAATACAAATAATTGGAATATCTAGTGAAGTTAGAATAGTGACAAGGAAATACTTTATTTTGTCCCTAACCAGTCGATTACTTCAAAATATTTTTGACATGTTGAGACTTCCTCGTGGTTTTGCGGCACACGCGGTGATCTAGAGGTCCCAGGTCGAGAAAAGTGCTATTGGGTTTTTCCAGTAGCAGCACGGAGTCTGGAAATGTACCCGAAAAACGGTAATAGGCTCGCCCCCTATTACGAGGGTCTGATACCAAGCGAAATTTGGGAGCAGAAATAACCTCTGCATAAACCTTCGGGCAATAAAGGCGTGAGGTTATGTATGTTGTTATCTATTTAAATATACCGCGGAATGCGAGATATGGGTGATTTCGTACACAGGTTTAATCCTTATGTTTAATGGACGCGTTACTGGAAATTACGAATACTCTACAAAAATATGGTGCCTGTCACTCATTGAAACGCAAACATGTCCTGTTGCGGAATCGACCTGGCTGCCTCGCGTTTCAAAAGCGGATCTCAAGCCAACTGCGCCTCAAAGTGTGACACGGCGATGGGCCTATATAGAAGTACATATATAAGCTTATTTTGAAATAAAAAACTATTTTTTTCTTCTTATTGAGGGGATTTAATTAGTTATTAAATACTTAAGGGGTTCGCTGTCACCTGAAAACTTTAACAGGGTTTCCCTGTCACCTGAAAACTTTAACAGAGGTTTGCTGTCACCTGGAGTTTGAGAAACCCTGAGCTAAATCAATGCAATGGGTCAAAGCGAAATCGGAGCGCTAGTAAAATATTAAATATGTGCCTTTCTCATATCATGGCATCTATACGTATAAATTGGACGGTAAGTCAATATGCGGTCAAGGTGGTAGTGCCGTACGTTCCAATTCGATAGTACCATGATATGTCGCATTCATCGTGATCCAAATATCAACTTGAAAGCGATTTTTTTAATGCGTTTAGCCTAAATTGGACCGATTTGGATTTATTTTCGTAAAGGAAGAAAGCAATGATGGCCTCGAGGTTTAGGTGCGCGGTCGAGGATTTCGGCGGTCGCAGGTTCAAACCCCAAGCACACACCTCTGACTTTTCGAAGTTATGTGTGTATTCACAATGAATTATCACTTGCTTTAACGGTGAAGGAAAACATCGTGATAAAACCTGCACACCTAAAAGTTCTTAGGAATTTCTTAGGTGTGTAGTCCGCCAACCCGCACTAGGCCAGCGTGGTGGACTAAGGCCTCTTAGTTGTAGAGGAGGCCCGTGCCCAGCAGTGGGACGTATATGGGCTGATGATGATGATGAAGGAAGAAATGCTAGTTTGGAGACGGTTTCCCGTGAGAAAATATTTTAGATATATTTTTCTTGCATTCAAATCTATTCCCCCAAAGGTGTGGGTTAATGCTACTTTTTCAAACTACCACTTACTTGAGAGGTTGTTTAATTAGTTACTTAAGGCTTAAGGGGTTCGCTGTCACCTGGAAACCTTAACAAGGGTTCATGAAACCGACGGTTTCAGAAATCCTGATGTAGTACTTCAAGAGTACAGGAGTAGATAAGAAAACAAACAACGAAGCGGTCTTCCAAAATCTAGAAGGGAGATAAGAAAACAAATGAAATTTAATTTCCTTCGAACAATGTTTCACGTAGTATATGATAAGGATAGCATCATAAAGTTCACTTTCTCGACGGTTCCATTAGAATTCCGCGCACAGACGGACAGATTTAATGCGTTTACTATACACTTTCCAAGAAGAGATACATTTTAACTTTTACTCGGATTTTAAGGCATTGTAGTGGACATTTTTACGACCTTTTACGACTTTTAGTTGATTTGTTGTTTTAGAAGGGGGAGGCTTCCCAAGAATCGGTCTTTAAACAGATGTTAAGGCAATAGTTTAAAAAAAAATTGTTTAATATTGACGATTCAAAAGAACTTGTAAAAGTACATACATACATACATAAACTCACGCCTGTATTCCCCGAAGGGTAGGCAGAGGTGCATTTCTGCACCCACATTTCGCCAGGTATGTATCAGTCCCACGTAATAATTCCAGACTCCGTGCTGCTACTGAGAATTTCCTAATGGAAAAACCTAATAACACTTCACCCGATCCGGGTATCGAACCCAGGACCTCTAGATCGCCCGGCACATACTTGTACCGCGAGACCACGAGGCAGTCTTCAGTCAGTCAGTCAGAGTAGTCCTATAGACGTTCAAATAGACTATGATCAGACAAAAAAAGGATTCGGTTAAATCTAGTGAGTTTATTGAATACGCCCTTCTATAGTTTACGTCTTCTATTCTTTGCCAAAAGTAGCAGGATTTTACGAAATATTCGATACGTTCGCAATAATTTCAACAAAGTTAATAGTGTCGCGTCGAAGTAAATGCGTAACATTATATTATAAATATATTAAGTGCTTTATACACGCACCACTACGCGCGGATCAGTTTCGCATAGATGATGCAAGAGTCAGAAGAGACATTCGGTTCATTTAAAATATATGTACATATGTATACAATAAGAAATTCCGCTTCAGACGGAGCGTTTTGAAAGTCTTTGGAGGAAGCCTTTGTTCAGCAGAGGACGTCTTTCGGCTGATGATATTTATTTTATTTATTTATTTATTTAATATACTTTATTGCACACTATACAAGGAAAAATAACATAAATAACATACAACTTAAAAGATATATAGTTACAACAGGCGGTCTTATCGCTAGCTGCGATTTCTTCCAGACAACCCACTGGAATGAAAAGTTGTAGTTGTGGCAGCTGTCTTCAGAAATACATATAAATAATATACATATATATACACGCATAAATACATACATACATACATACACATTCATATATAAATAAATACATACATACATAAATATACACATATATATGCATATATAAATAGTCTACATTTAATAAAAGAGATAATTAGCGAGATGTAAATACATAATTATGTTTCATAAATAGTAAACATTAAATTGGAGAGAAGTGAGCTCTGAGAAGCCTTTTGAATGTGGAAAGCGATTTAGCTTTTCGTATTGTTAATGGCAATTCGTTCCACAAGCGTGCAGCATGGACTGTAAAGGAATTGCTGAGGTATTTGGTGCTATGTTTAGGTATTTCAAGTGTGAGATTTTCTGAAGATCTAAGGGGTCGTGCATGTGTTGCGCTAAGAAAACGGAACCTTTCTTTAAGATAGCGCGGAGTTGTAGGATTAAATAAGATTATATAGATGATAATGATAATGATATATAAGAAAATATTCTATACCAATTAGACTACATATTTGTCATTGTTATAAAATCAAAAACAAATGCATCGGCTATGCCAACCCGCACTAGGCCAGCGTGGTTGACTAAGGCCTTAACCCTATGAGTAGGTAAGGAGGGTCGTGCTCAGCAGTGGGACGTATATGGGGTAATTATGAACAGCTAACTAAGATTTTATTAAATTCTACCCTGTCTACGCTGTTATTATTCTTTGGCCACTGACTCTCGACGGCTCAATAGTGTCTGATTAATGATGCATGACATGTTGTGTTTTTCTTGCAATGACTCGTCCCTGGGTGCCGTGCACCGTGCTGCCATCTGGTAGCAGTCACGTCAAATATAATTGAATATAATTGCATTTTTTATATGGCTCCGGACAAGCGACAAAGTAATACCGGACTTTTGAGGTGTTTCTTCACGTTATGCGGTAAATACTAAAGATTTTTAGAATTAAATGGTGGCCTTGATGCTTAGGCGCGCGGTCGAGAACCTCGGCAGTCGCGGGTTCAAACCCCAGGCACCTCTGACTTTTCGAAATTATGTGTGTATTTACAATGAATTATCGCGTACTTTAACGATGAAGGAATCGTGATGAAACCTGCACACCTAAATTTCTTAGGACATTTGTTAGGTGTGTAGTCCGCCAACCCGCACTAGGCCAACGTGGTGGACTAAAGCACTCTCAGTTTTAGATGAGGCCCGTGCCCAGCAGTGGGACGTATATGGGCTGATGAAGACAGACACATATCTCAAACAGGCCTCCCATTTCACAAGCTGGTGTCTAGCCAACTGCGCCACCGGGCTGTCATAAGTAGGATGAATACAGGTAACAGAAAAATACCGCATTTCAACACGCCTGCAAGATAGTGTTATTTACAGTGTGTTAGCACCAATGTTTATCATTTTACCAATACGTGGACCGCTAACAGTTTGTGCCAACATTCCTAAACAAATATTTGTCTTGATGCGTTTGACCAAACGTTTGATGTAATAAAATGTGAAATGTATGTAATGGTTTTTATTTGAGTAGTTTTTATCACTCAATTATATCACTTGAGAATAATATTATTTAAAGTAAAAATATTTGTACCTACTAATCTTACCCTGTATATAAATTCGTTTGGTTGAACGCGCTAGTGATGGCCTCGAGGTTTAGGCGCGCGGTCGAGAATTTCGGCGGTCGCAGGTTCAAACCCCAGGCACACACCTCTAACTTTTCGAAGTTATGTGTGTATTCACAATGAATTATTACTTGCTTTAACGGTGAAGGAAAACATCGTGATAAAACCTGCACACCTAAAAAGTTCTTAGGAATTTCTTAGGTGTGTAGTCCGCCAACCCGCACTAGGCCAGCGTGGTGGACTAAGGCCTAAACCCTCTCAGTTGTAGAGGAGGTCCGTGCCCAGCAGTGGGACGTATTTGGGCTGATGATGAAGAACGCGCTAGTCTTAGATAATACTGGCTGGGATTTAAAAAAAAATTTTTTTACTCAATAACCCCTTTATCGAGGAAAGTCTTAGGCTATCACACTATGACCAATAAGATCAAAACAACAATGAAAAATATGGGTGTACTGAGATCATCGTAGACGCAGTCATATGACTGACACGATAACGTGTGACGTCAATTCTGTACACTGCGAAACCGTTCTTTTATAGTTAGAAATACTGTTTAAAACGGAACGTAGTCCAGTACACTGTCGCCTGACATCCATGTATCATGTAATTTCTAGCGATTGATCACGTGATCAAAGTCCTGAGAGCACCTTACCTCAAAACACCAGTGCTTACAGTATAAAAATTGCGACGATTTATGACATCATAATATCCCTAGGATACTGCTGACAATTGTGTAATTTCTAGTACATAATTGTTTATTGTGGGGTCAGTATATTCTTATTTATATGTCAAATTTATGCTTTTGTTAAATAAAGATTTAATGCTTAAAAAATATTATTCGGAATTTTGAAGGCAACCTGGGCTTTTGGGCTTCTATGGAAGTACCGCCACTGCTCGCAGTGTGTATCGGAACACACCCTTAGTCAGTCACTCTGACTCTGCAAAGATAATGAGCAGACATCATCCAACACGAGATATGATCTTGCGAGACAATGGTGTGTGGGCGGTTTGCATCAGCGCGTCCGTATTGTTGCGTAATGCGGGTATCTGGTGAAAATGCACTGTATATGGGCATGTTTGACCATTAATTAACTGCGTGGGGTGATGGACGGTTTTGTTAACTTTACGTTAGGTAATGTTGGGTAATAGGTAAATTTTATAAATGTCATCATGAGCCCGTACACATCCAACTGCTGGGCCTCCTCTACAAATGAGAGGGTTAAGGCCATAGTCCACCACGCTGACCTAATGCAGGTTGACGGACGACACACCTAAGAAATTCCTATGAACTTTGTTTTAGGTGTGCAGGTTTCCTCACGATGTTTTCCTTCACCGTTAAAGTACGTGATAATTCGGCTTTCATCAATTTTAAGCACCGTCCGTACTGTTAAGTTTATTCCTCTCCTTGCTAGGTTCGGAAGAGATGGCTCTTAGCGATAAGACTGTCATTTTGTTGCGCCTAATTTTTACATTTGTTTTCTGTGTGCTAATGCTAATGATGTGGTGTATAAAATACATACATACATAAACTGACGCCTGTATTCCCCGAAGAGGTAGGCAGAGGTGCATTTCTGCACCCACATTTCGCCAAGTATGTATCAGTCCCACGTAATAGGGGGCGAGCCTATTGCCGTTTTTCGGGCACATTTCCAGACTCCGTGCTGTTACTGAGAATTTCCTAATGGAAAAACCCAATAACACTTTGCCCGACCCGGGAATCGAACCCAGGACCTTTAGATCGCACGGCACATACTTGTACCGCGACACCACGAGGCAGTGTATAAAATAAAGAGTTATTATTATTAATTATATTGTTGTTGACAGCCCCGTGGTGATACTAGCTTGCGAAACGAGAGGCCGCGGGCTCGATCCCCGTACCTACACAAATGTTTGTGTGATCGACAAATATTTGTTTCGGGTCTGGGTGTTTGTGAGACCGAAAAGTCTCTCGTAGTTTCTGATACCCACGACACAGGACGTGTATCCTTGTGTGAGGTCAGAACTATGTATGTGTCTGTTTAGTGTATTTACTTCGATTCCCGGTTCGAGTATTTTTTTAAGTTAAGATATTTTAATACCACCTCACGTCTGTATTCCTCGAAGGGGTAGGCAGTATGTAACAGCCTCACGTAATAGGGGGCGAGCCTATTGCCGTCTTTCGGGCACATTACCAGTCTCTGTGCTGCTACTGACACTTTCCTAATGGAAAAACCCAATATCACTTCGCCCGACCCGGAAATCGAACTCATACTCATCATACGGCACATACTTGCGCCGAAAAACCACGAGGCAGATTTACTCGTATATCAGATATTCTAATATTATTTTTAAAATTAGGATTAGGAGCCTGGAAGTGTGACCTAAAGACGGCCGGCTCGCCCACTATTCTATGAGATATAGAAAACAGCTGGCGAATCGTGAATGCAGAATGACAATTTTTCCGGTTCGGAGATAGATGTGTGAATTTTTGTGGGTTGCGCTCCTAGATTACCCTATGAATTACTGGTTATGGCCAACACAATTTTTAATGTCAAGAGGCGCCAGTTTAAATCTCGTGTTGTAAAACGTGACGTACTTTTTTTCTTAAAATATTCTTTGTATGTATGATATATCGAATACATCGGAGAAAAGTCTCGCATTCTATCATTTTATATGTTAGCTCCGACTGAACGTGCGCATGTCGCTTGGGTCTCCCATCGAAAGTCAGCATTGCAGTATTATTCAATTGCCTTTATTATTTTCCTTCTTTTTAATATTTGTTATTCGACTGCCTCGTGGTCTCGCGGTACAAGTATGTGCCGTGCGATCTAGAGGGCCTGAGTTCAACTACCGTGTCGGGTTTTCCAGTTGAAATTTCCTAGTAACAACACGGAGTCTGGAATCGTGCCGGAAAAACGGCAATAGGCTCGCCCCCTATATTTATTTCTATCACATAACACAAACAAAGCGAAATGTGGGTGCCATAGAACACTTTTCTTTACTCCATCAGCGAAGCGTGTATATGTAAAACAAAGGTAGCTACATTAAGCAATTAAGTTGCAAAAACCACGCGGCAGTGAAACTCTAATTACGGGGCAATGCCAGTTCAAGCATAATGGAGTAAATATGGAGACGATGTATCTTTATGAATATTTACGCGTGAACGAGAGTTCGAAGTAATGCAAGACTATTTTTGTCTCTATTCAGCCTTATTGGGTTCAAGTGAAGTGCGATCAGGTCTAAGTGTTATTGAACTTTTCTATTGAGTAATTCTCAGGAGTTTTGTATTGGGTAGAAAAAGACTCGCTCAATATCACAAGGTAAGTGGTGGAATTCACGCCTGTTTACATCTTCCGAGATACAGGAGTTAATGGATCGTAATGGAAAGAGAATTAATGAACATAATGTGCGGTATTTGTAGAATGAGTTAATTTGATTATGAAATGACAGTGGTTAATCAAAGGAGTTTATTTTGACAAGTAGAAAAGTAGACTGCCTTGTGGTCTCGCGGTACAAGTATGTGCCGTGCGATCTAGAGGTCCTGGGTTCGATTCCCGGGTCGAGCAAAGTGTTATTGGGTTTTTCCATTAGGAAATTCTCAGTAACAGCACGGAGTCAGGAAATGTGCCCGAAAAACAGCAATAGGCTCGCCCCCTATTACGTGGGACTGATATATACCTGGCGAAATGTGGGTGCAGTAATGCACCTCTACCTACCCCTTCGGGGAATACAGGCGTGAGTTTATGTATGTATGTATGTAGAAAAGTAGACGAGAATGATTGTGTGTGGTTGGATTTAAAAAAATAAAAAAAGTACTTAGACGAAAAAAACTCATTTCCTTACCCATAAACCGCAATATTGTACACGTATGTCATTTTTTTATTTATTTAAGCCTCGTTTATAAATTTCTATTGACATGAGAAACAACACTTAAATTTTATTTATTTGTATAGATAAACACAAACTTCCTCAGTAATGCTTGTGCATTTGTGTCCGTTTTATCAAGACACGGCACTCAACTTAGATACCCGCCTTGAACTGCGCACCTTTCACCTTGCCAACCGAATAAACCACAGTGTTGCCACAACAACGACCTACCTAAAGCAAAACCTCTTTGCCTTTTTCAGAAATGTGCCGATTCACATCAATAACTTCAACTATTTGCAGACACGATTCTATTTTCAAATTGTAACGGTTTTTCAAAAGTTATTGAATATGGAACAGTAGTTTTAATGGCTTTGAGCAGTCTTAATATTTTTTCATTTCAATAACTTTCTTATCTTTCGTTGCTTGGGTATTTTGTTATGGTATCAATTATGGAAAGAAAATTATGAAAAATGTGCGCGCAGTTTTTATAATAAATTGTCCGGGCATAACCTGTTCAAAATTGTATCTATAAGTTCGTTAGGAACGTTGTCAAAGTAGATTTAGGTGCGGTGTGACCCAATTTATCACTTGTCTTATAACTTCTAAAGGTTTTGGATGCATTTTGAGATAAAATAAAACACGATCTTCATAAAGAAGTGTGTAAAAGAAGTGTATAAGAGATGTATAAATGTTGAAGACGCAAAATAAGTGTGTCAGACTCGTAGTATCGGGCAGTCGATAGTCTTTGCCTGCCCTCATATGAAGTGAATGTACCTACATATATCTTAATATATAAAAAGTTTCTATTCATTTGAGGATAAATCCTTTGTAATTTAAATATTAAAATTGTTTGTAATTCGAACGCCACGTTAAAGTTACGTCACAATGATCTCTTTTTGTCGTTTCCTTTTTCCTTATCTATCGCGACAAACTTGGGCGATGTCAAAGCGGCACTATATTAGGCGTTGGTGTTTGTGCCCACGATGCCTTGTAGGAGTTACCTACTTGAGCCTGATATATGCCAGATAATAGTTTCATAACCTCACTTTCACCGCCTTTTACATTGTTTTTAAGAATACTTAAGGACAGTGTAGGCTTAAGTGTTAAGAAAATGTAAAAAAAATAAAAGCGGGTTTTTTTTTCATTACTTTAAAAAGCTTAATAATAACATAAAAAGCATTGTTTTTTTTAATAGCTTAAATACTTTTTAAAGATCTATGCATGAAATAATGACCGGAAAATAATTTTAATAATTTGAGTCTTTATGGGTACCAGAGTGGTATGGAAAGTGTGCGTACTACGTATTCGTGTGTACCAGGAAATCAGAAATCAGAATGTTGTGGGACGTTCACTGTGCACTGTTCAGCGTTCACACGTAGATAGGTAATTATTGCAGTGCGGTGAAAACACCCGGACGTGCCGATAGCGTTTATCTACCCATTTGTTTTTATGTCACCCTGGTACTTTTGCTAAGCCCTGCAAATTGTTTCTCTGCTAATCTGGCACTTTGCATGTTTACGTTCTATGTAAGCCTGGTGTTTTGTAACAAATGTTACTGTTTTCACAGGAGATAAAAACAAGATATTGTTGTCGATAATTCATAGCGGTCAAACAGGTAATAAAATGCGTATTGCGTAGTGCCCCACAATTTGCTTGAGGAAAACCAAGCTACCAACCAAGAATCTTATCTTTACTCTTTATATTTTATGTCTGCCTGGTAAGTTTAACTGAATTTTGTCAACAATTGTATTTTTTATAAATAAATGCGAGTTTATACAATAAAAACTTATGTGAGTATCAGAATCTACGCTAGACTTTTCGGTCTTAGCAAGGTTAGGCTAGTATAGACTACGGTCTAGGCTAGTATCTAACCGACTTCCCCAAAGAGGCAACAAAAAAAATGCTTAGGAGCGAGTCGTTTAACTTTATTATTTATTTCAGTACGTTTATAAAGTTACTTATTGATGGTTAAGTTAAAACTTCGGTAGTAAAAAATATTGAACCAAAAATTTAAACTACAAATCCCCCATCGCTTTACACCTCACACACTACTTGCAGCCAGGGCTGGACAAAATACATACTTTGCTTTAATTGAAATACAAATTACAAAATACTGTATCGCAAGTAATTAAAATACGAAATACAAAATACATTTAAGTAAGGTATTTGAAATACAAAATACAGTATTTTAGCTATTTTTAATTGAAATACAAAATACAAATTACAAAATAATGCATATTTATTTGTTTTGGAATATTATTTTTTTTGAAGGCGGTTTTTGTTTTGTTATTGCAGGTCCTGATGAGCACAAACTTAATACTAAATGAAGGCTACATTTATTTTAATAAATGTAATTTGAAGCCTCGAGTATTTGAAATACTAATTACAAAATACTTCGGCTTCACGTATTTGAAATACAAATTACAAATCACATTTTAAGAAAGTAATTAAAATACAAATACAAAATACGTATTTGTATTTCAATTACAAGTAATTCAAATACTGCCCAACCCTGCTTGCAGCTAGGTATTAAGGTCAGTCATATCTTATTAGAATATAAGGAAATAAATAAAACATCATTAACATTAAAAGACACGCGTAACCATAGCGGTAGACAGACTTTTCAATGTCCGATATTTAGTTAGCAATCTCTATAATTGTATTTCAAATTACGCTGTCAAAAAACCAACAAGGGCTTCATTGACAAATAAATTGTTTGAAAATGCATCGGTACTTAATACTGCGGCAGATAATTGGCTGATCATCAACAGTTAGGTTTCTGTACTCCCCGACACGGTTCAGTCGTGATGATCGCGCTACGAGCACAAAAGCATACTATAATCATATCTGGCCGCGAAACTTGCTTAACAGATGGACGAGCGCGCGGATTTAGTACTGCTAAATGTGGTATGAATTAATTTTAGTATTAAACTTCGATTACGATTAATTTTACTGCATTATGGCGACGAAATGTTATGAATCTTCAATTACTGATAACACAATAATATTAACTAAGGACTGACTTTTTTCCATTATGACTATTTACCACTTCTAAGACTCCATCAATGATTGAAAAAATAACGACTGAGTTATTTCAAATTTGACATATTTTAAATCACAATACTATTCTACAGTACCATAGTGAAATGATAACGGACTACATTATGTCTTACATATTAAAAAAATGCAATATAAAACCAAACTAAACACTGGATTTTAATAAATGCCATAGTATTAGAACCAACATCTGCAATACTCGTATATTGCAGAAGTTGGTTTTAATATTAATGTACAAAATTAAACCAAGAATTTATTTCACGAAACCATATCCAGCGCGAGCCCATCCGTGGGATAAAAATAGCATCGAGCGCGTTTGATTCAATTGTCGTTGTTATCTGGATGGGACGGCGCGGGTTCGACGCCCGGCTCTACATAATCTCGCATCAGATAGCGACGGACCGTGGTTTTCTCGGTATTTCCTACCACCGCTCTGCCGGAATTGACCTTTTTTACCATATAACTTTGGTTTATTTGACGTTTTTAGTGCAGAATGTGGGCTGAAGCATGGCGTAAGCAGCCTTATATAGATGACGAAATATTTGGGGAGTTTTGCAAGCTTGTATATTGAAAATATTTATTATTGACTCAGTTAGAATGCGTTGGTAACGGAAAAACCAATACGTGACCATAACTACTCTTTATATTTTATGTGAGCCTGGTACTTGTGTTACATATTACACCTTCGTGTTTATGACAGCCTAGTACTTTTTGAACAAATACTATACAACATTATTTGTATTATACGTAACTTTTATTATCCCCCAGGTTAACGTGGGATTAGAGTAAATAGTTTTGGCCTTAGACCACACCGACTTCAAAATTACTGTACTGATAATTCGAACCATCAAAAAGGTCATCATAACAGCAGCATTATCAATGTACTTGAATTCCGCCACGATTATTACGAAAGCGGATATTTTGAAAAAAGTGTGACGTCACTTCCAGACGGGATGCCAGCCGGAACGGTCTCGCCCCAGTTGCGTCGACTTTGAGATCGGGCCAGTGTCACTTTCTCAGACATCTGTATATAAAGACAATGGTTCCTGACTGACTGACTGTTATCTACGCACAGCTTAAGTCACTAAACGGATTGCCCCGAAATATGGCACGCAAAGTCAAAGTCAAAGTCAAAGTCAAATTATCTTTATTCAAATAGACTTCTACAAGTTCTTTTGAATCGTCAATTTTACACTTTTTAATATTTTTTAAACTATTGCCGCTTCGAAACGTGTTATAGCTGTGGAGACGAAACGGCAAGAAAATCCCTCAGCAACACGATGTCATTTTTTTTTAAATAGCAATAAATGTCTTTTTAATTAAGTTAAGTAAGATAGTTATTATAAAGGAGTGATCTGGTAAGAACGGTTTTTGGGAAATTTGGACCCTGAGAGAATGAAACGGAGGTCCAAAATGTATATGGAAATAGATCGATAAAGTCTTTAGTAACGAGAAAAGTCGTGAGCAAAACCTAGTTTTATTACAAAGAAATAAACATAACTATGATTCATGCACACAATGTTGACTTGCACAAATCATGTGACATGGGTATCTCCGATCACGAGGGGCCTTTTGGGCTTACAAAACCCAAACTTGAAACAAATTTCTGTATTCAAAACAGTTAAATTATACAGGGTTATTGTTTCTGAAGACAGTTGTAGTAGTCAGTACATACTACATACATACATAACCTCACGCCTGTATTCTATTGAAGGGATAGGCAGAGGTGCATTTCTGCACCCACATTTCGCCAGGTATGTATCAGTCCCACGTAATAGGGGGCGAGCCTATTGCCGTCGTAATAGGGGTCGAGGCTATTGCCGTAATAGGGGGGCGAGCCTATTGCCGTAGTCAATATTCACGATAAATTAAGGCTACTAAGCAATTCATCCGTCTTAATCTGTAGTCCTAGTTAAAACTAATTAAAATCAAGCAATACCGGACTGGTGCGTAATAACGCATACATAATTAACTATTACATATGTATACTAATTACGTACAAAACACATATAACACGTTGCGTTCCGGAATACACAGAAACTTGTACCGGTAGGTATCTTTATTTGATAATTGTCGCCGTAAGTATGTCTTCATTTGAAGGTAGAAAACGCTGCGTTTTTTAATTAATGGTTGTAGGATATTTAATTACATTTTAAAGTAAGTACGCTGTAATGACCTACCCAAGTATGTTACATAATTTTCATAGTTTCTTTAAAGAATCTTAAAAAATATATATATAACATAATCCTCTTTACTTTTGATATAATACCGTGATTTTATGATATGTTTTATTTATAAATGAAATGACAAGTGATTTTTAATTCTTAGACAAAAACGCTGTATAGTTTTATTAAGAGCGTTGTCATACATAATAATAAAAACTTTATACTAGGACCTCTTTTTCATATAATCGTATCAAAATAGCCGAGCCTACCGCACTAGTTCATGTCAGAGCAATCATAAAAACACACTAACTCAGACACTTGTCCTCATAAAAAACACATACATTATTCATAAAAAGCGCTACGCTTAAATTATTCAGCATAAAAGCGTCCTAACATTATTCTCATACAAAAAAAATACATATGTTACGCGTCAAAAGTACCAGGCACTCATAACCGACGAGGTTGTGAATCAATCACACGGTTTATTGTTGCGAATACGGCCACATACTTGGCAAAACCCGACTTTGAACGCAACCTGATTACGACCTTACATAATGGACTTAAGGTGGGAATTCTGTTACGTGTAATTTTGATACGCAGCCCACGTAACGGCATAATGTATTATCAATCTTAACATAACTACATAAGATAGAAATTAGATTGTATGAATGTGATATATAATTTGCGTGGGCAACCAACATTTTGTTCGATTACCAACAATGCAACAAAAACATGACGTGCTACTAAACAACGTTGAACCTCATCACGGCATATCCTTGGCGTGATAGACAGAGAGTGTTGTTTTTTGTTGCATTTCGTAACGATGCACAAGACTATTAAATAACATTTATTCATTTTATTTTCTTTCATAAGGGTCATAAAATGCAGATAATTAATTAGAGGTCATTGGCTACAAAGGCAACACACAGAGACAAAACTTTGTGTGATATATAAATATTTGTTGCGGGTATAGGTTTATATAGAACGGATAATCTCAGATATTTCTGATATAATTCTGAGTTTAATAAAATCATAATGTTCAGTGCTGAACTGTGTATCCACCATCTAATCCCGGCTTGTAAAATATATAATTAATAAAAAATATTTGACAGCCCCGTGGCGCAGTTGCCACCAGCTTGCGAAACGAGACGTTGCTGGTTCGATCTCCGCACCGAGACACATTTTTATGAGATTGAAAAGTCTCTCGTAGTTTCTGACAATCACGACACAAGACTTGTATCTAAGTGTGGGGTCAGAACTATGTACGTGACTGTTGGGTGTATTTATTAAAATTATTTTCTAACCAGTCGATATTCAGTCCACACTGGACTTAACATCAAAGACCAGTCCAGTTTAAAAAAAAGCTAGTATCTACCCCAGTCGTTGGCCCACGAGTACCAGGCTATCAGAAAACATCAGCATTTCACCGTTGTTACGCAAAACGACTGCGGTGACCTTCGCAGCTGTTTCGCCACTTCGTTAGCCAGTTAGAGATTGTCTTCCACTAACCACTGTTATTACATCCACAATAATTTATTAATGTTAGTGTTTATTACCGTCGCGTAAATCTAGTTTCGTTTTATTAACGACAGCCTTTTTGGCGTGAAGTGAACTGGGACGGTGTGGGTCGGAGTTCTACACCCGCGCTGACCAATATTGTGATCAACTAATATGATTTTTCAAGTCGTGATGGCCTTGAGGTTTGGGCAGGCGGTCGAGAATTTCGACGGTCGCGGGTTCAAACCCAAGGCACACACCTCTGACTTTTCGAAGTTATGTGTGTATTCACAAAGAATTATCACGTACTTTAACGCTGAAGGAAAACATCGTGATGAAGCCTGCACACCTAAAAGTTCTTAGGAATTTCTTTGGTGTGTAGTCCGCCAACCCGCATTAGGCCAGCGGTGTGGACTAAGGCCTAAACCCTCTCAGTTGTAGAGCAGGCCCGTGCCCAGCAGTGGGACGTATATGGACTGATGATGAATATGATTTTTAAGTCATAAATATAGCCACACTTGTCACCCTGAAGGGGCAGAGAGATGTATTTTACTACAAGCATAATGGCAGCGGTATTTAGTCCTACGTATTTAAGGGACGAGCCTATTGCCTTCATGATGAGGAGAAATATTAAATAGAAGAACCAAATTTCGCTGCCAGAGTCGGGAATCGAACCCGGGACCTCTATACCAGTTTTTAAAATATGTGACAGCTCAAATAGTTTAGTGCAAGAGACGGCAAGTTGACTCGTAAAAAAATAATTTAAAAAAAATGGTCTTAGATTCGAATCAAACACTACAGTAGTACGGATGTACAAATTATGTCACACTTTATTAATGTCAAAGTCAAAGTCAAAATTATCTTTATTCAAATAGACTTTTTTACAAGTTCTTTTGAATCATCAATTTTAATCTATTTTAAACTATTGTCGTTTTGAAGCGTGTAATCGTTGTGGAGAAGAAACGGCAAGAAATTCCCTCAGCTACACAAAATGTCATTTTTTAAATAATAAACTAAAAACACGAACACCCTGTTATTATTTAAATGAAATGAAATTGATTAGGAAACCTGGTTCATTCCTTACTGTTTTCCACAAGCTTTAAGCTTATTCGTTATGAACATTCATGCCTAGATTAGATGGTCCCATATATGAAATAATTATTAAGTTTTCACACCTAACTGCTAATTTCGATAACCAGTTCTTATATGTATTTCTAGATGGATTCAAATAATGAAGTCATAAGGTTGATATTTGTAGATCAATTCGAATATTGAGATCGGATTTTTTTATTAAAATAAGGCTTCAATACCTTTTTAATAAACTTTTATCATCATCAGCCCATTATACGTTCTACTTATGGACACGGGCCTCCTCTACAACTGAGAGCGTTTAGGCCTTAGTCCACCACGCTGGCCTAGTGCGGGTTAGTTATAAACTTTAGTATTAGCATAATAAATGAAACATACATCGTTTTTAGCTATAAGACCGCCCTATGTAATACCTTTGTATCTTCATATGTTATTTTTTAAATATATTTGACATTAAGTGGTTTTAATTGGGTCACAATAAAGAGTTTTTGTATTTGTAATCGAATAAACCTAAAAAATAAACTGTTTGTATTTAATCGGCGCATGCGCATTGATACCGAGGTTGGAAAATATAATTATTCATGTGAATTGTTAAATTGTTTAAATGCGATTGCCGATCCGCGCTTCCTCATTACTTAATCGTGAAAATCATTATGGCGTTCCTCAGGCGGCGTAGAAAAACCGTTCATACCTACACTAACTAGCACTACTATAAACTACTGGATCGATTTGGATGCGTTTTAGTACAGATACAGATGAAACCTTGGAAAAGGACATAAGATACTTTTTCATAAAATTACTCATAGGCCAAGCTGGATCTAACCGCTAGTTTCTGGATCAAGGTAACTTACTTAATCGCGTCAGAAAAGCCAAACGGATATTGGTAAAATTTGGCACTTAAGAACCAGTGATGGTACTTCCATAGAAGCCCAAAAGCCCAGATTGCCTTACAAAGTTACGAATAATAATCATTAACTTTTAAATCTTTATTTAACGAAA
Organism: Hemaris fuciformis; assembly: GCA_907164795.1. Classification (NCBI taxonomy): domain Eukaryota; kingdom Metazoa; phylum Arthropoda; class Insecta; order Lepidoptera; family Sphingidae; genus Hemaris; species Hemaris fuciformis. The sequence continues at coordinate 3,064,032 of OU015455.1, read as the reverse complement.
GCAATTTAACATATAAATGAGGATATCCTGACCCCACAAACGATAATAAACTAGACATTACAAAATTAACGTGTTACGCTTTTGGGCTTCTATGGAAGTACCGCCATATATACAGGATGTATTCAGACCGTGTTCGGAAACTAAAGCAGGTAATAGCGACGATGATTACAAATCCATTGGCGTTAAAAAAAATCCCGACCAAAAATAAAAAAAATTAAGTTTTCCTAACAATCATAGGTATTAAATGGATGTGGTTGTATGGAAAACGGTTTTTTTCGGGATTTTTTTTAATGTCACGGTGTTTGTAATCACCGCAGCTATTATCTGCCTTAGTTTCCGATCACGGCCTGAATACATCCTGTATATAGTATATGAAGTGTTAAAGCATAGCTTAGTGCAGGGTCCTTGGTGAATGTGTTTGATATTGTATATACTTGATTATGTATATACTTGCACCAAACTGAATCTGTTAAACCGATTGTAAAACTGAATCTGTTTTTTAAATAAATTTATTATATATTATTATTAAATAAATATGTACGGAACCAGCAATAAACTCGGTGCCACACCTGTCTAACAACGATTTAACGCGGACGGAAAGGAGATATGCTTAGTGAATATCTGGGTTAATACACAATGGTTATAACAACATTACGTATTCGGCATTCGTCTCAGATCTTCTTATTTACCTGAGACAAAATAATATTTGGATTAGACAATGAAAAGAGTAAAAACAACTGTTTGTAGTGTTATCTCAACCTCTTTATATTCATATAATTACACAATATAACACTTAACTATTACACGTCACACAATATAATATATACAATAACACTATGGTTCATAATCTAGCAGTGATGGCCTCGAGGCTTAGACGCGCGGTCGAGAATTTCGGCGGTCGCAGGTTCAAACCCCAGGCACACACCTCTGACTTTTCGAAGTTATGTGTGTATTCACAATGAATTATCACTTGCTTTAACGGTGAAGGAAAACATCGTGATAAAACCTGCACACCTTAAAGTTCTTAGGAATTTCTTAGGTGTGTAGTCCGCCAACCCGCACTAGGCCAGCGTGGTGGACTAAGGCCTAAACCCTCTCAGTTGTAGGGGAGGCCCGTGCCCAGCAGTGGGACGTATTTGGGCTGATGATGATGACATAATCTAGGTCTGTTCAACCGAAGACTTGATACAGCAATCGACTCCTGCTAGCACTGAACGTGCTTATATAGAGACCGCCCCACTATAACGTGACAATAACATCTCAAACTACCGACGAACATTTTATCAATTACTATTTATCTACCCTTAAATAGTTAAGGCGACAACAGTAGTAATGGACTTATCATCATCATCGGCCCATATACGTCCCCCTGGACATGGACCTCCTCTACAACTGAGAGAGTTTAGGTCTTAGTCCACCACACTGGCCTAGTGCGGGTTGGCAGATTACACAATTAAGAAATTCCTAACTTTTAGGTGTGCAGGTTTCCTCAAGATTTTCTTCCTTTAAAAGTCAGATGTTGGGGTTTGAACCCGCGACCGTCGAGATTCTCGACCGCATGCCTAAATCTCGTGGTATAATGTACTGCTGTGAATTAAATAAAATTCTGTTGTTTTATATCGTTGTTCAATAAATTGCTTCGAAAAGAGCAAGTAGCAACACTAGAGTTTCCTGTCCGTCCTTTTTAGTGAAACTTGCTATTCGAACCAGGTGTAAATAGAAACAATAACGAATCTAAATAAATAATATAAATAAACACCCAACAGTCACACACGTAGTTCTGACCCCACACTATGATACAAGTCTTGTGTCGTGGGTATCAGAAACTACGAGAGACTTTTCGGTCTCGCAAACACCCAGACTCGAAACAAAAACTACACGTATGACAATATTATCATGTCAAAAATTGTGAAGTCGTAATGACCTCGAAGTTTGAGCACGCGGTCGAGAATCTTGACGGTCGCGGGTTCAAACCCCAGGCACACACCTCTAACTTTTCGAAGTTATGTGTGTATTCACAAAGAATTATCGCGTACTTTAACGGTGAAGGAAAACATCGTGATGAAACCTGCACACTTAAAATATCTTAGGAATTTCATAGGTGTGTAGTCCGCCAACCCGCACTAGGCCAGCGTGGTGGACTAAGGTCTAAACCCTCTCAGTTGTAGAGGAGGCCCGTGCCCAGCAGTGAGACGTAAACTTTTAGGAATGCAGGTTTCATCACGATGTTTTCTTTCACCGTGATCGTACGTGATAATTCTTTGTGAATACACTAAATACAGGAATGATATACAGTAAAAATAATGAAATATCCGCACAAATTTGAGCACGCGGGGTGAGCTAATGCGCCAACGCCGCGACAAGCCAACAATTAGCAATTAGCATAGAATGGTGACAGATATCCAGCTTGTGAAACGCGGACTGCGCTCATATGGCGAGGCTTTGTGCAACCGAATGCCGGCGCTAGGAGACACAGCTATTGCAATTACTGGTGCCCAGTTTTTTAGACAACATACGTACTTTGTCTAAAATGTAAATGACTTGAAACATACTATCATTTTGTTATCCACAAACATTTGTTTCGGGTCCGGGTGTATGTGAGACCGAAAAGTCTCTCGTAGTTTCTGATACCCACGACACAGGACTTGTATCCTGGTGTGGGGTCAGAAATATGTATGTGACTGTTGCGTGTATTCATTTATTTTGAATATTGCAAGTTTATTGACGTTATAGTTAAAATACTGCCGATGATTTTCTAAATAAGTACAAAAGGTAAGCAAACCCTAGGCACACACCTCTGACTTTTCGAAGTTATGTGTGTATTCACAATGAATTATCACTTGCTTCAACGGTGAAGAAAAACATCGTGATAAAACCTGCACACCTAAAAGTTCTTAGGAATTTCTTACGTGTGTAGTCCGCCAACCCGCACTAGGCCAGCGTGGTGGACTAAGGCCTAAACTCTCTCAGGCCCGTGCCCAGCAGTGGGACGTATATGGGCTGATGACGTGACGACAAAAGGCGGCCTTATCGCACGAGGCGATCTCTTACAGACAACCAAGGATGGAGATGTAGGAACAGAAATAAAAGGTAGTTATAAGTGTACAAAATTAAATAACCAAAATATAACAGAGCACGTTAAAATATATCCTCATGGATCCCTGCGTCCTGTAGAAAGAACTTAATGGACGCCCGTGTGAAGTCCTGACATTAAACGGTCACATTCATTTTAGGCCTTAATACAAGCGACAGAAGATTCAGGACTCTAGGCTAAATTCTTTATAAAGTACTATCGGCTATTAGCAGCGTAATTTTTTTCTCATTGGGATCCAGGAGTATTTCAATAAAGTCAATGTGTTATCACTTCTGATTAATCTATTTATCTAATCTATTTGCCATTTCCATTGTTGATGTAACGAAAACACTTAAAAAACACATTACCATCCGTTGATGTTTGTAATCGATAAATAATCGATTATTCACTAATCGATAACAGTTCTGTGACCAGATTTGGTTAACTGTAATCCTTTTACTGCCCAAATAATGGCAAAAAGTATTATGAATACAATCACTATTCAATATGTATTTGTGAATCTTCAATGGGTTTATTTTTAAACATGAAATCAATTTATTTTAGTTTTTGATTGTAGATATAATACCTCGTTGGTCAGACAGCCCCGTGGCGCAGTTGGCTAGACACCAGCTTGTTAAACGAGAGGCCGCGCGTTCGATCCCCGCACTGAGATAAATGTTTGTGTGATCCACAAATACTTGTTTCTGATCTGGATATTTGTGAGATAATAAAGAAATAAATAAATACACCAATAGTCACATACATAGTTCTGATCCCACACTAAGATACAAGACTTGTGTCGTGGGTATCAGAAACTACGAGAGATTTCCATCTCATCTGTGATCCACAAATATTTGTTTCGGGTCTGGGTCCCATCATCACCGTTAAAGTGCGCGAAAATTGATGAACACAAAACTTCGAAACTTTCGTTCTTTGGGTTTTAATTCGCGCTTAATCCTAAGGTCCAAGGGTCGGCAGAAGTACATTAGCAGTAACCACGTTTCGTCAATTTTATTTTAAGTCCCACGTAAAAACAAGCCTTTTGAAGTTTTTGGCCATAGCCAGACTCCGTCCTACTGCTGAGGAATTCCTACTACAGAAACCCCAACCAGGAATCGAACCCCAGGCCTTACACTTGTACCACAAAACAACGCGACAGTCAGAATTTTCATACTAATTATAAGACCAAAAAGTCTCCACGCTAGTAGGCTCCATAGTTTATGGTAGGGAAGTACCTCAAGGATAGAATATAAGATAAGCACCCAATTAGGTCAGGCGCATGTTGAAGAAAGCGGGACCCCTACCATGGTAGCGCTCGTTGCGTTATCGTATCGAGCTAGTTAAGCGAAGAACCGTTAGTCGAAACCGTCGGCGACAGCAGAAGTGGGACGCACGGAGGAGGGAAAACTTTCCACTAATGGATGCGGTATTGTTGAGCTCACGTGGACGAAATAATAAACTCTTTAATAGACATTGTGTACAGAGAAAAAAATAGGTGACATTAATTTCGCTAAGAGCGATCTCTCCTAAACAGCCTTGCAAGGGGAGGAATAATCAAAAAATTAAGAACGGTGCTTTATCTCAATAGTCTTACATACGATAAAATACATATATGGAAATATATATGTATGTATATATTTACATATAAATAGAAATTTATATACCATAGCAGCGATATTATTGCGCAAGATAGTGCGATTTCAATCTGGACTTAAGATTTCTGGCGATGACGATGAAAAATAGTACTAGGAATGTATAGATTTATAGCCTATACGCAGCTGCGAGAGTAAAAACAGTTCGAATATAAACAGCCCTAAATACATTCCTATCCAATTGATAAGTTATTGCATTAATTTTATTGAAATAGTTCAACATAAAATAAAATAAGCGAAGTTACTAAAGTCGAGAACCGAACCCACGTAACAAGCATAAAGAAGTCATAATAAGCCCACAAAACCTGCCACTATTGCACAAACCCGCAAATTAAACAGACATCTGTATTGCAATAGACCGCACATTTTTGACATTTAACCTCTAGTCGGTCGAAAACCGCATCCATTCCGTCACGTCGCGTTCACACCTCCGCGTGGTTTCAGATCAAGCACACTCGAACTTAGAACTGGTTTGTCCGATGCGACTTCATTACTCGATTATTCGCTTACGCAACGCATTTAAAAACTATCCATTCCTCACGTTACGTTTGGTTACGTCGACAATCGATTACGCTCGCGGTTAAAGGATTAATTGTAACTACCAGCACACTATGAATTTCGAATAATTTGAAAAATCAAAAAATGGCCATTGTCGTTACGTTCCAATTTTAAATATTATGTTTGACGATAATTTTTTTTAAAACATACATTTTAAAAAGGAGGTTATCAGTTCAACGCGTGCTGGCGATTTTTATTTATATTTTTATTTATGATTTCTTGCTACATCGTCGGAGTGTTTTTATACTTTTTTATATTTTTATTAATTTATTCCGTTTATTATATAATTTTAACAAGGTTAATAGACTGATGAAAGAATATTGTATGCTATTCTCGCCATTTCCCAATATCTGGACCGTTTTTCACCACGCGCCAATTACACTACCGTGCCTTTCTTAATATAACAAAAAAACTTTGTAGCACAATAAAAATCTGTCGTCCAAAATTAACAAAGTCTAATGTTATTATTAGGTCCCTCATGGTATACGCAGTGTTCTAATGGACTAATCATGACGAATCAAGTTGAAATGATGATTTCTACTCTTTGAGATATCACGACTAAATCGTTTAATAGGCTTAAAAAAACTCATTCCCTTTTCGAACTCAATTTAGACGTCCAATAAGATTTAGTCGAGTCTGAAGAATTAATTAATTATATTAATGCTAAAGTAGTTATTATAAGAAGAAGCAGGAAATCGGTAAAAAATCTGAATAATGGAGATTTGCACGAAAATTATATGTGCTGTGCATTTTAAACATCTCAGGTTCGTTCGGAATCGGGCAGAGTATCACTAGGTTTTCCTCTTAGGACATACTAAGTAGCTTTGGATAGCCCGAAAAACTGCAATACACTCGTCCTCTATTACATCGGAACACATACAAAGCCAACGAAACGTGGTTGCAGAAGTGCACCTATGCCTACCCTTGGTATACAAGCGTAAGTGTATAAATAGAAGCGTGCATACCCGCTGTACCGACGCGATGAAAACGAAAGTGTTTAATTAAATACGCCAATCATTAGAATGTGACTACCATGAGTTTCACGCGCGCAGTTAACTGTACCTTTAGAACTAGTATGCCTTTTCGTATCGTTCATAATGTTAATGTAATAAGTAGGGATGGCCTCGAGGTTTAGGCGCACGGTCACACACCTCTGGCTTTTCGAAGTTATGTGTGTATTCACAATGAATTATCACGTACTTTAACGGTGAAGGAAAAAGTCGTAATGAAACCTGCACACCTAAAAGTTCTTAGGAATTTCTTGAGTAGTCCGCCAACCCGCATTAGGCCAGCGTGGTGGACTAAGGCCTAAACCCTCTCAGGTGTAGAGGAGGCCCGTGCCCAGCAGTGGGACGTATATGGGCTGATGATGAAATATCGCATAATTCTGGCCTACTCATTCGCTTCCTCGCGTTCCGCTTATTACGCTCAATTTGCGTAATTCTATTCAGTGGTCAGCCGCGCCTAAACCAAATGATTGATCAGCAAACGAATTAATGGTTAATTGCGGATAATGTGAGAGTGAAATCGTAAGTTATATACTCTTTTTCCGGACTACGCCTTACTGCCCAGAGTATTACAAACGCGCGTATTGCTGGTAGGGTAGGTAGAGATTTCGACATCTATTTCGTTAAATATATTTTAGACGCTCATATTAATGCTCCACTGCTGTTAGTCATAGAAGTATAGAGACTCTGTGCTGCTAATTTCATAACAAAAAACCGGGTGGCACTCCGGGAGTGTCGGTAGAAATGAAAACTTCAACATTAACGTTGTGCATTTTTGAATATTTTGCAATGGTTAGGGAATAATTTCGCACGAATTGCTTTATTTATCAGTATAAAAGTACTATCATTTACGTGGTAAAACACAATATTTATTACGCTATCGTACACAAACATGACAATTTATATTATATAATGCTTCATACGCATTTTCGATCAGGGTCACGTGATCTGACGCGAGTTCAAAATTTTTTACCCATCCCAAACAAAGTGCACAATGCAGCTAAAGAAAAAACAAAAAAAAACACAAAATACTTACTACTTTACTACTTACTTTATCACAAAAATAACTTATAGTATACAAAAAAGTATATTTAATAAATAAATAAATAAAATAAAATAACTTTTCCGGATCTGGAAATCGAAGCCGGAAATTTTCATTACTTCGATGATAATGTAAATTTTAATGCAACGGCTTATTTTGAACTCATAGCTAACTTGAATTAAACTTTGAAACATCTAGTTATGATTCTACAACTCAAGGAAAGCAACTCCACGCACATAAGGACAAAGTTGTTGTTAGTTGAATCAGAAACGTTTATCCATTGTGTTGTATGTCGTAACGCGGTGTTGTGACTTGTCTCAAGCCATTGTTATGATGTTGCAATCAGCTTAGCATATTCGATATACGACTCGTTAGTTATGGTTTGATGTTTTTTTACGAGTGACGTTATTAATGGCACCTCATGGTCAATGGCGGTTGCATAGAAGCCCAAAAGCCCAGGTTGCCACACAAAATTCCGAATAATAATCTTTAAGCTTTAAATTTTTCTTTAACAAAAGCAATTTGACGTATAAATGAGAATATAGGTACTGACCCCACAATAAACTATAAACTAGACATTACACAATTAAAGTGTTACACTTTTAGGCTTCTATGAAAGTACCGCCACTGCTTATGTATGTACAGTCACGCCTGTAACATTTAAAGAGTAGTCAGAATCGTTTTTCCACGCGTTGTAGTGGGCGAGCCTGTTAGAGCTTTTTGGGCACATGTCCACACTGTGGGCTGCTATTAAAGATTTTCAATGAAAAAGAGCCAATTAATCTTACCAATCCGGTCCTGCTAGCACTAAACGTGCTTAGGTATATAGAGGCCGCCCCACCATGACATTCCAATTGTGACAATAACATTCTCAAACTACCCACATTGCAGTGTTAACATTTTATCAATTACTTTTTATCTGAAGCACGATAGTCTGACGACTTGAGAAAGATGGCGGGTAGCGGATGGTTAGCTGGATGGTTGGCGCCTACTTTGGGAGGCCTACGTTCAGCAGTGGTCGGCGATAGGCTGAGTATATATTTATCTACGCTTTTACAATTTATTTATATTTATATTTCTACGGACTAGTTGAAGTGAAAACACATATCTGTCGAAATGTGGGCACAGAAATACAACTCTGCAATACAGGCTGAATACAGGCGTGAGGTTATGTATGTATAAAAAACAACAGTCTTAAAACGACCCCCCCTGCCAAGAATTCCCAGGCCCCACCAATTCCACAACACAACGTGGTTCGCGGAACAGCCGAGTGGGCTAACAGTCACGGCGGCACGTTTCACGGCATTACTCGCTACTTACACCGCCGTATTATTTAACTAACTGTACCCACTGCCATTACTGAACACACGTGCTTGGGACGCGGTGGGAGGCCAACGTACACGCGATTTTAGTGGGGCCTTTATACACGATGTTCTGGAAAATTTCCCTGTATATTTTCGTAAAAATCTCTGATATAAGCATTAGTGATGCTGAATACATAACTTTAACTGTAATTAGATCATTTTGTTACTTAAGATGTATATTGTTAAAGACTATTACTTGTCCTGCTAATTGAAGGCATGTCGTGTAAGTTAGTGTGTATGTATAATATGTATGTATGCATGTATGTATGTTTGTTTAAGTATATATATGAATATTTATTTATATGTTATACCAGTACACTTCGGCTACCTTTCATCTCTCTTCCTGCATCTCCATCCCAGGTTGCCTGTAAGAGATAGCCTCGTGCGATAAGGCCGCCCATTGTACTTTTCTAGTTCTCTGTACTCCTTAGTTTTAATGTTGTGTGTACAATAAAGTTTTAAATTAATAAATTGTTTTTATGGGAAATGAGGCAAACGAGCAAGTGAGCTACCTGATGATAAGTAGTCAACACCAATGTTAAATGTTAGTCTATCGTTCCTATCTCTTCTATTTTAACCCCACAGTAATTAAAGTTTAATTCAAGAGCAGGTTACTTAATTTAACGTTAAGTCAAAGTTAAAAATAATCTTTATTCCATTAGACTTTTACAAGTACCTACTTTTGAATCGTCAGTTCTAAGCTATCGCCGTTCGGAACGTGTATCTTCCAAGAAGCCTAAAGAGATTATCTTGTACATAAGTTTATCTCGGCTTTAACTGATTTAATAAGATGCCAGTGGGATAATTTTACTGTGTTTATATGTCAATTATTAAAATTTTCTGCTAGGGTAGAGTAGGGTCTAAACTCAAGACATTATAGAGATACCATAACAAAGTATTTTCTCATCATCATCTATCTATCATCTTTTCTCTTTACGGTACTGAGCGATCTATACACAAGAATCCCGAATCGCCCCACTCAAATCCGAGATACACTACCACCGCAGCGCGCGTAAAGATGAGAGTTGTGTAGTTGATTACTCTGTAACTGTACGTGGGACCGTGTCACTACACTGACCAGCCTCAATGACACGACCTCAACTAACGCTAATTATATGTGCACAAACACTCCGATCGTGTGGAAGCACCATTAGTTTCGATTTTGAGTTGGGGCGAAATTGGTGACGAAAAATTAAAATGGTAGAGCTCAAATTATTAACTTTTGATAAAGTGACATCTAGTGTTATTTCTTGTACAGACCTCGGGAGGCCCGAGAGATGAATTAAGATGGAGTGTTATTTATAATCCAAACAATAAATATACCCAACAGTGCCATACATAGTTCTGACCCCACACTAGGATACAAGTCCTGTGTCATGGTTATCAGAAACTACGAGAGACTTTTCGGTCTAACAACACCCAGACCCGAAACAAATACTTGTGGATCACACAAACATGGGTCTCGGTGCGGATATTGAACCTGCGGCTTCTCGTTTCGCAAGCTGGTATCTAGCCAACTGCACCCCGAGGCTGTCAACTACGCATGTTTTACGCTGCTTCACTCCATTAAAACTTCATATACTACTTATTCAACTTCTACTTTCTTAATTACATTTATATTTAAATCCTTACTAATATTATAAATGCGAAAGTAACTCTGTCTGTCTGTCTCGCTTTCCTGCAAAACTACTGAACCGATTTAAATGAAATTTGGTACACAGATAGTTTAGACCCTGAGAAAGGACATAGGCTACTTTTTATCCCGGAAAAAGGGTTTTAAGGGGTTGAAAGTGGGGATGAAAGGTTATATGGAAGTATTGTCATTTTTAAAGCTAGAAGCTTGAATTTTTTTTTTAGGCTGTTGATTAGATATAAATAAATATGACATGAAAAGTTTGTAAAAAAGTGAACCTTTAAGGGGGTAAAATAAAAATAGGGGTGAAAGTTTGTGTGGAAATTCGTCATTTTTGAAGCTAGAATGATGAAACGACGTGTAGACGACTGTAACTATGTATAAGTAGCTATATGTCTGTTATGCTTTCACGCCTAAATCATTTGACCGATGTAAACGATTTTTTATATGGACATAAATGAGACTCTGTGGAGTAAAATAGACTACAACTTATTTTCATTCTGAACCCAACCCTGTAGTCTACGCGAACGAAAAGCTAGTAGTATATAATTATTTAATAATTAGTTACCCTTGGATGATTTTTACGATTATAAAACTCACCCTTGACCCGTCATACAGCAACTGCACAACAAACACGTCGCATCCTCACCGTTGCGCCATTTAGGAAGCCTTACATCCATAGGAAACATGGATTTTATCTATCTGTCTACATCCTACAACCTTAGCCTTAATGCGCGTGAATCCTACATTTCACAACGCAACGACAAGTTTTATTTATTTTTAATTACATTCGTTTCGCTTTTCATTCATTTTCGCGGCCGTTGGTTTCGGGGTCATCATTAATAGATGGCGCTACTGTGCTAATTAAAAAAGTGTTTATACATATTTGTGAGAGTGGAATAAAATCTCTTTATTTTTTATAGTTTTTTTATGAATTATATGGTCTTCTTTCTATAGATATACTGGTATGTGGAGAAATAACTAATAGCAATAGCCAAGAGCAACATACATACATAGTTTACAACACTAGTCATTCTGCAATTGAACTTCGATTCGATCGATTAAGTCTAATCTATTCCGGGATAATAAAATTAATTAAGCGATTAAATCAAGAACGATGATCGAATTGGCTGTTAAACAATGTTCGAGTATTCGATTAGCGAAATTAATGTTTGTGTTTCCCATAAGTATTTGGATCTGAGTGTTCGATCAAAAATATTTAACCGAAAAGAATTTAGTAACAACAAAACAAGATCTCTTAGTGTAAAGTCAGGACTGCGTATTTCACTGTATGTTTTTTTTACAGTTTCAAAGTTTGGAAAACAAATTACAGATACTTATACCCAGATTAAGTAGCTAAATTGGTTGTGACACATATTTATAATGCCAATAGTCGATGAGGATTTTTTTCTGATGAGACTACTAGGCAGTAAGAGGTATTTTCAAGTCGTGATGGCCTTGAGGTTTGGGCATGCGGTCGAGAATCTCGACGGTCGCGGGTTCAAACCCCAGGCACACACCTCTGACTTTTCGATGTTATGTGTGTATTCGCAATGAATTATATATATGAAGTACTTTAACGGTGAAGGAAAACATCGTGATGAAACCTGCACACCTAAGAGTTCTTAGGAATTTCTTAGGTGTGTAGTCCGCCAACCCGCACTAGGCCAGCGTGGTGGACTAAGGCCTAAACCCTCTCAGATGTAGAGGAGGCCCGTGCTCAGCAGTGGGACGTATATGGGCTGATGATGATGATGATATATAACATAAAAGGAACGTCATTATTGGACATCTAGCCATTAGCTGCAAGCCTAAGGCAGTCTCAGAAAACCGCAGTAAGGCGATGCGGGTAAGATCAATATATCAATCGACATGCTTTACAAGTACAAATCATAAGAATGTACGTAGCAGTTTTCCTATAAGGAAGATATCAAGTGATGATATGTATGGCAACAGTTCAAAACCAAAAAACCCGTATAACAACCTAAATAATTGCCAACAAACAAATTTAAATTTCGAATATAAACTTTTTAAATTCAACAACATCCCTAACCAGAGGGTTGGACGTGCCAACTTTGACTGCACTATGCAAACATAACTTTACCATCAAAAATTAAGACAATGAATCTTATAGCTATACAGATAGAGGCTATTTTTTTTTAGTTTAGTAAAAATAAATTTGTATTCATCGGTCGGCGCACGCGTGTTTCAGATCGTCTGATGATATAGGCAAGGGAATGCCATTGTTCTGCCTACGAAAGGGAATGGCGGGAACCGAGTGATGCTTGCTTAGCATACTTCTCACGACCCGCGACAGTAAGGACGTTTTTAATGAGAAAAAGATCGTAGACTTGGAAGGGTGATAGAAACTCTTTGGTCGGCCGACTTCTTGCAAGTGATTTTTATACGGAACTTTTTGGACGTTTTGAGGTTGTGTAATTGCACATGTTTTATTTATTATTGTTGTCAAACAAGTGACGAAGCATGGTAAATGTACCAATGACCTGAGTAATATATTATTTAATTTGGTATTGTTATTCAATACTGAGTTCATTGACTTTAACAGGAATACAAAATATATACGCCTTAACTGTAATTTTAGAACATTTTCAGCACGTGCTTTTTTATTGTCAAAAAATTAATAAGTCCTAGCGCGAAATTTTGTTTCTCAGAACATGTTAGAAAACTATTTTGGAAGTATGCATTTTCTTGTTGCTAATAACTTTAAAATTATCTACACAGATCTTGGCATCCATACCTATGTTATAGATGTCAACTGTTTTGCCGATGAAGTAGCCAACGATGCATATTTTATTTGTAATACTGAACTACCATTTTACATTTATGCTTTTGAAGGGATAAATAGCGTTGATCTAGAATCTAAAAGGTTGTTTTTTTTTTTTCATAAATATGATTCAGTAATTTTTAAATCGTCGTCATCAGCTTATATACGTCCCATTGTTGGGCACGGGTCTCCTCTACAAGTTAGAGGAGTTAGGCCGTAGTCCACCATGCTGGCCTAGTACGGGTAAGCGGATTACACACCAAAGAAATTGCGAAGAACTTTTAGGTGTGCAGGTTTCCTCACGATGTTTTCCTGCACCGTCAAAGTACGTTATAATTCATTGTGAATATACACATCGAAAAGTCAGATGTGCCTGGACTTCAATCTGCGAGCCTTAACCTCGAGGTCATCACGAGTTCCATTTTTAAATACATATCTGAATTGAAATATGATACAAAAAGAGTTCCAATATTCAATATTTTTATTTTTTATAAGCCAACAAAAGGCAAAGAGTTCCAATAATTTTTTTATAATTTCCAATTATACAGCCAACAAAGACTGGCAAGACTGGCCGTCTTGGAATGTATTCAGTATTCACATTATAGTTGATAATATCTCCGCACATATTCTCCAATGACCGTAGACTTCAAAGGGCTATTTATTTTCATTAAGGAACTATTAAGGAATTCAGAGGAACGTGCCAATGGCGGCCATAGTACGCTTTGATTATGATTCATGCACGGCCGTGACGTCGCATACATGCCTGTTGTCCATGTTTGATGCTGGGACGGATTTAGTTGGAGGTATGGGGGACACTTAAAGGACACCTAAAAGTTCTTTTTCTAAGGCGTGTAGTCCGCTAACTCGCACTAGGCCAGCATGGTGGACTATGGCCGTAACCCTCTCAGTTGTAGAGGAGGCTCGGGCCCAGCAGTGGGACGTATATGGGCTGATGATGATGGGGGCCACTTGGCAGTTGAGGGATCAAATCAAAAAGTCCTTCTGAATTTTTATGTTATGAAAAAAGTCAAAAGAAAACATGGAATTTCTTAGGTATATATTAAATCCTAAAAACCTTTACTAGGTGCTCGTGCTGGAAGAAAGCATGTTCGAGCCGTGATAATAGTTTCGACGAGTATAAGGCAATTCTTATGTATCTTCAATTAATATGGATTAATTGGAGGTAGTCGACAATCTTTTTTGGCCACAATGCAGTTTTGATCAAGAGGCCGTGCAGTCATTTTGCCACAATTAAAAAATTATGTAAATGTTTTGCTATATTTAACAAAAAAAATATACATTTCGTGTTGCTGAGGGAGTTCCTTAAGATAGTTTAAAACTGACGAACCAAAAGATCTTGTAAACGTCTGATTAAATTACCTATGGTAGCCTAAAAATAAATTTAAGAAGACCACACTGCAGTGGCGGTACTTCATTAGAAGCCCAAAAGCCCAGCTTGCCTTACAAAATTCAGAATAATCTTAAAGCTTTATATCTTTATTTAACAAAAGCAATTTAACATATAAATGAGAATATCCTGTCCCCACAATAAACAATTACAAATTAGACATTACACAATTAACGTGCGTAACGCTTTTGGCCTTCTATGGAAGTTGCAACAGCGTCACTGATATTGACCCCCACAAAAATTCGTAATTCACATCTGTAAGGTCTTTTCGATTGTTTCCTTTTACGACAACATGTAAACAAGAAGGCATTATGCGTCGCATTTTATGTACATACCGTCGTCGGAATTTATTATATGACAAAATTTAGCGCGCCATTCCGTACAACCAACAAATAATGCCAGAAGTGTCCATAAATTATACTAACACTAAAAATTTACTGTTATATTTTGACAGCTAAACTACTGAACTAATTTTGATGAGTTTTGCTATAGATATGTGCTAAGACACTTGGCTAAATTTCGATTGAATTGCTATTATACTGACTGCATCTTGGTTTCACGGTAAAAATTTGTGCCACGCGATCTAAGGGTCCCGGTGTGGATTTCGGGTCGGGCAAAGTGCTATTTTTTATTAAAAATTCTCAACAGTAGCACTGAGTCTAGAATTGTGCGCGAAAACGGAAATAACCTATTACTTGATATGAAAACACAGTTGGCGAAATTTGGGTGCAGAAATGCACCTCTGCCTACCCTATGGTGCTATAAAGTTTGAGTTTAGAGCGTGTTCGCTCAAAACTAATCAGATGTCTTCGATAACTATAAAAACGTGGTCTTGGCCGTTTGAACTAATATAATTCGACTCCAGAGTAATGATGACGGTCAATCCCGCTGTAGAGTTTCGCGTTTATTGGGTGTATGCGGCGGGCCCTAGCCGGCTAGTGGCTAGTAGGGCTAAGGTCGTGACCTCGCCGCACCGAGTACGGTACTGTAATGGGACGTTGCACTCGCCACCGCGCACGCCACCACACAAAAATTTCACACAAACTTGCATAATTTGTTGAATCATCATCATGTCTTCATTCACACATTTTTCATTTTCCCTCACGCACTTCATCCATCTGTTCTTTGGCCTTCCTCTGTTTGTCCATCCTTCAGCTTTCATACTCATTGCTATATTACGTTCTATACAGGTTTTATTTGTTTAGTTTTTCATCATGGTCTTTTTACACCTGTATCATCATCAGCCCATATACGTCCCACTGCTGGGTACGGACCTCATTTACCACTGAGAGGGTTAAGGCCTTAGTCTACTACATTGGCCCAGTTCTGGTTGGCGGACTACACACCTAAAGAAATCCTAAGAACTTTTGGGTAGGTTTTCTCGCGATGTTTTCCTTCATCGTTTAAGTACGTGATAATTCATTGCGAATACACACATAACTACGAAAAGTCAGAGGTGCGTGTACGGGGCCTGAACCTCGAAGCCATCACTACTTACTAACTTCTTAAAAGTCAAATTTTGTTGTAGTCTTTTCAGTCCAGTACTTATTTAGCCAGTCATAACATTCAAAGATAAACACAATTAAACAATTCTCATGAAGTATGCACACGTACATCGGTGCGGCCTCGGGCCATATAAGGCCTAGCATAATGGCCCAAGTCTCCCACGCTGAGGCCGCGGCAAGGCCCCGTACTGCGATGGCCCTTAGTCGGTTGTTTGAATATTAATCGCAACGACTTTTATGTACTTTGAATACTTTATTGACTAAGGGAATATCCTTTAGAAGTTGAATAATTAAGTTATGGTGCATGATGTCTTGAGGACTGTACCATCTCGTCGCGGGTTCAAGTTCTTACGGCCTAGGCATGCTTTGTCTCGCTCCGTTTAACGTCACAAGTCATTTGAAAGAGCAGGACGAAACAGGTTTCAATTCTAAAATAATTAAATAACTTTTAATTACTTGTTACGCATTCTGACGGTGAAAGAAAACTACGTAAAAACATAAAAAATCTCACACGGAAATTCTTCAGTATTTAAGTCTCTGGTACTAGGCCAGTGTAGTGGACTTAGGCCTACTTATTATTAGAACTAGAATTATAAGAACTAATGATGATAGTAAAAAAAGATTGACCCAAAGTTGGATTTGAACCCACGGCCTCTCATTCGTTTCCGTACAATGTCACTAAAGATGCTGTTCAATACAAACAATATTTTATTTCCTTATAATTTCGTATCTAAGTATTTATAACGGGACGGGCGACGACACCGCGGGGTCGCGAGTTCAACTCCCAAGATTTGCAGTTATAATTCCGAATATCTTCATACACCATACTTGACAATTTACATCTCTATATTGTAGAAGTTTGAAGACAATTTTTAAACTGTGATTGTGATCCATTGTTTAAAATTCACAAGGAATATCTATGCAAATAAATAAGATTTAAGTTTGTGTCAAAGTAACTGCTTTTTACACGGTGCGTAGCGTGTGCGGTGTGATTGAGAGGCTCCGGTTTCGATTCCCGGTTAGGGGAAAATTATTAGAAGGTTCATTCATTAAGAAGTTCACAATAGCATCATAGAAAGTGAAAATGCGGTATTCGGCAACCGACTCGCTTTCTATTACTTGTGACATAAAACATAGGTCAAAAAAGGTCAAACCAAACTAAATATCGCTATTTTTCGGGTACGAGTCCAGACTCCGTCCTGCTACTGAGAATTGCCCAACATAACACCCAATATTACTTTACTCGACCCAAGAATAGAACCCGGTATCTCTAGATGCACGGCGCATACTTGTGTTGCGTAGTTACCGATAAAATTTATTGTTTCAGATCAATCGAAATCGTAACTTGTCGACCTCGATACATGCTTTAGCATACAAATATAATTCATTTAATTGACCCATTGTATTGATTTTTATAGTTTCCGCATATTCGTAAAATAATGTATCAGTCCCACGTAATAAGGCGCCTATTGCCGTTTTTCAGGCACATTTCCAGACTCCGTGCTGCTACTGAGAATTTTCCTAATAGAAAAGCTAAATAACACTTTTTGAAAAACGAACACCATTTTTTTCCCCACTACAGAATCTACTACAGAATACCCTGATCTTTAATGATGAATCATCGGATTAGATATAGCCATTCACTTGAATGTTATCAAACTCCTTGTTGAGAATCTAACGGAAAGACCGAATGACCTCTTAATAGCCCCGCATTGATTAGAGAAAACCAACGAGATAATGTATAAAGACAATTATTGAAATGAAATGAAATAATATTTATTGAATCTATACAATGTCAAATACATGACTAAGATTGAGTCATTTCAAAATTTAGTTTACCACCCTGTTCGGAAGGCAGTCATCACTAGAGAAGAACAGGCAAGAAACTCAAGTGTTGCTCTTTTCCAATCAAGAGATTGCTTACAATATTGATACAAAGACTAAATTTTCAGAATTGGAGCAGCTCATGCCATATAATATTTCGTATACAACAGTTGCAATAATATGGTGTAGACCGTACTTCAACCCACGCGAACGTGGGAAAAGATGAAAAACCGCGATTAAACTAAAAATAGTACCAATAAATGTTTCAACGAAATATTGTGTGAAACCAGTAATAAGTTTATCGCGAGCCGGTCGAGATATTGAAAACACTCTTAACATAACCAGTACCGATTAACGCGCCACGACACGCCACTAATGTCAGGGGAACGGACGTAAGATTTTAGTATAAACTTCTTTGTTAGCTGCTAACCTGGTATTTCTCGTTTGAAATGATAAAGCTTTTTGGCACATAATTTGGCATCATCATCATCATCAGCCCATTTATGAACCACTGCTGGGTACGGGCCTCCTCTATAACTGAGAGGATTTTGGCCTTAGTCCACCACGCTGGCCTAGTGCGGGTTGACACCCAAGAAATATTTAAAATCTTTTAGATTTTAAAATCTACGGGAGATCATCATCTCTCGCTGGTCGGCACTTTTTCTGGACTCCATTACACTTACCATCAGGTGCAATGGGGTCACTTTGCCGTGCCAGTATAAAAAATAAAAAAAAAACGATGTGCAAGTTTCCTCACGATGTTTTCCTTCACCGATAAAGTACGGCATAATTCATTATTAAAACACACATAACTTTGAAAAGTCAGAGGTTTGAAAAGCCACATATCGGATGGTAATAAACGAAACGAGTGGGTAGGCAGAGGTGCATTTCTGCATCCACGTTTTGCCTATTTTAAGTCCCACGTAATAGAGGACTAGCCTGTTGCCGTTTTAAGCCACATTGTCAGCGTCCATATTGCTGACAAAATTTCCAAATGGAAACATTGCCCGCCTCGAGAATTGAACGACCAAGCGACATTCTAATTTGACCGCATTATATTTACCATCAGACGCGATTTACTTTACCGTGGCAGTGTGAAAAAGGCATGATAAGTAAATAATAAATAAATAAAATAAATACACCCAACAGTCACATACATAGTCCTGACCCCACATTAAGATACGAGTCTTGTGTCGTGGGTATCAGAAACTACAAGAGACTTTTCGCTCTCAAAAACACCCAGACCCGAAACAAATACGAGTATTTGTGGATCACACAAACATTTGTCACGGTGCGGGAATCGAACCCGCGGCCCCTCGTTTCGCAAGCTGGTGTCTAGCCAACTGCGCCACGGGGCTGTAACTGTTTGGCTTCTAGAAAACATTGAATTTGCAAAGTAATTGCTAAACACTAAAATATTTTAGTAAAAGCGATTATTCATCAACAAATATTTGCAGTAGGCCTTGAATTTAAAGGAGAGAATTGGAAACAAGTTTTCTAGTAACGTTTTTAAATGTTATATAATTTTAATTGCGAGGTATCGAGTGTCTAACTTGTTATTTAAGTGTCAAAGTTTTGTTATAGAATATTATTTAGTTTAATTTTATAAATGTTTATGATATTAGAGTAGCACTGTTTAAAGTTGTAGGTATTAGCGACTGCGTGAATTGGCTCTTAACCTAGTTTTACTTGGCATAAACCTACATTAATAATGCTCTCCTGTGTTCCTTAAAGAGGTGGGCTGAGATGAATTTTACACCCACGGCTCGCTACCTATGTTTCGAGTCCCACGTAATAGGGGTCAGACCTAATGCCGTTAACTGGGCACGGTTTCAGGCACTGTATACCGAATTCTATCGATAAACTTCATCATCATCATCATCATTTTTGTTTTGTTGATTTTTATTTTATTTTATGTTATTTTGTTAACGTATTTTTAAGATGATTAACTGTGTCACTTTTAATTGGATTGTCATTAGCTAATGTATATGTATGTAATTCTCGGTAATGTAAATAAACAGGTACCCAAGACACGGGCTTACCTATAATTGGGACCTGTCGATACTCAAAAATGTACATGTATTACGAAATAAATTTCATTTCATTTCATTATCATCAGTCCATATACGGGACGTATATACTGGTGGTGGTGGGCACAGGTCTCCTCTACATCTGAGAGGGTTTAGGTCTTAGTCCGCCACGCTGGCCTAGTAAAGATTGGACAAACTTATTGACTCATTATCAAACCGGGGAATTGAATCAATCAAACGTGTTACAAACAAACACAGAAAAAAAATACCGCTTTAACACTCCCATTTGATATGCCAAGAAGCAATCGATTATCGATTAAAATTGTAAATGATCGATGAATCGAGAGAAACATTACATCATCGAAACATCAGCGAACATTAGAATTATCAATTATATTCGCTCCAATAGCACGTGGACAATCGAGCCATGATCGGTAATGTGCAACATTTACTGTCCATTTGGGGCGTCGATTGTGCATTGTGACACCACTTGTTACTCACAAATTCGAACTATGATTTGAACTATCATTAAGTCAACACGTACGTAAACATATGATGACATTCTACGCTTTAACCCTTAAGTGCATAGTTTATCAAAAATGATAACTGACTTTTTCATACGTATAACTTCCAAAGAATAAAATATTTAAGTGACTTAACGCTTCTGAAAGTTTATTTATGCGTCATTTTTATAATATGTTAACATGACCAAACAATATCTGGGCTGTGATTGGTTAAATTTGACATTACAAACTGCATGGTCGTAACACTTAGTTGTGTACGAATCTGAATATTTTTATCGGCTCATATCTAATAAAAAATAAGTGATATTTTTTCCGAAAAAAAATCTTCCTGGAAGGTAAGAATCTATAATTTGTTATGACGTTTTTATTTTATAAGAAATATTTATGGCATGGTACTAATTTTGCTTTGGAATGTTGTTATCAAAAATGATAATCTATGCAGTACCGCTATAATTTTTTCTTACTATGGATGTTTGTGAATATTTTTCAATGCTATGTTTTTAAAGTAAGTTGCATGTCTTTCGGTGTTGGGTTGCATGTTTTTATTTTGGTTTTAGATCTTTATTGATACAACATGAACATGAATGACAGAAATATTGAAATTTGGTAGCAACTGGAAAATGGAGATATATCTGAGGACACGAATCCTAAAAACATATTGAAATTGGCTGATTTTGGAACCGAACTTGCGGAAAATTTTTGTAAAAGAGCCCGCCCAAGCTTAAATAATACTGGAGTCCCTGCAATCAAGCAGAAGAGACCAAACCTGGGTGCTCAAACATAACCATCTGATGACGTACGTTTCGACGAAAGCCCAACGCATGAAAAATCTTATGGTTCCAAAAGGAACCAGTGTAAATATGCCCAATTTTAAAAATTTACGTCAGTCATGTGTGGGAAAAGCCATGTTTCACTCTATGACAACAGAAATAATAACTTTAAAATTTTCCACACTATGTAACTTTTATGAGCTTACTGCATAATTTATCAAAAATGATAACAACTGTTTTTGATTAAAAAATATACTTTAGATATGGCAATGATTTTTTTAATTATTTTTCCCGTATTTTAGAGACCTCGTTTCGTAACGTATATTTTTTTTACGAAAATATAATAAATCATGCATCTAAGGGTTAAGCATAAAATTAAAAACAGCCTAATCAGTGGTAGTACTTCCATAGAAGCCGGAAAGCGTTACACGTTAATTGTGTAATGTCTAGTTTATAGTTTATTGTGGGGTCAGGATATTCTCATTTATATGTCAAATTGCTTTTGTTAAATAAAGATTTAAATCTTAAAGATTATTCGGAATTTTGTAAGGCAAACTGAGCTTTTGGGCTTCTATGGAAGTACCGCCACTGCCTATGTCCTTGTAGGTGTTTAAGTTTGAACCAATAGAGGGTTTTATGGGCACATCCAAACTCAATGGCAACTGAGAATTTCCTGTTCAAAAAACTGAATAACGCTTCCCGACTCGAGCATTGACCCTAGGACTTCTTGATTGCACCCTCGTTTTTACCACTTGATCAAAAAGGCAAACATTTTAGTCAATATACATATAACACTTTGCACCAACCGGCGCAAAGCACTTCACAAATCAGAGACAGAATATCTCGCGTTCATAACCCAATACCATCAGCAGATAGACAGTTCTAATTATAATTATTGGTATAAAAACTCACCATCATAGGAGTCCGGTATATACAGCGGCTTGCCGACCAGCTTCCCCTTCTTTCCGGACAGCGGCACCGCCTCCACTCTCCGGTGCGCCTCCAGCACTCTGTACAATAACACTGGCCTGTCCTCCCCCTCAAACTTCACCACACGAGGCAACGAGAACTTGTCCACAAACTCTTTCAAGCTCATCACTTCACTACTATCGTCTTCGGGCTCGACCGACCCGTTCCTCCTGCCCAGAAGGAAGTTGTCGGACCACTCCGGCCCTCGGCGGTCTAAGTAGTCCGGTCTTCGCTCGCTGCTCCGCGGCTTGTACCTTGGAGGGCGGTCTCGCCGTACTAACGCTTCGTTGGCCTCCGCCAGCCATCGCGTGACCAGTCTTTCGCGTTCTACATCGAGGTATCTTGGCTTGGAGGCGTCGCAGGCGAAGCGGGCCGCGTCGAAGCAGTACTGAGGTGGTGGTGGTCTGATCCGCGGGGGGAAGAAGCGGGGCGGGACGTATGGTGGATGCGGGGGGTGCGGGGGATGCGGAGGATGCGGGGCGTAGGCGGGCGGCGTCCTCGGCCCGGAGCCCTCGACTGACGCCGTTCTGAACATCGTGTCAGGCCATTGATGGCACTCCCGCCTCCTGGAACAAAAGACAAGCATGATAAGTATGGATTATCCACTGAAGAGTACGAATAGACTGAAATAATAATGTCGATTGGGGGTAGATAATAATTTATCGGTAAAAATACATCACATGCAATCTTCTGCAAATGTGTAAATTTTTCCTGCTATAATAAAAGCAGTTCTTTTATATTAAAAGTGAAAAGGTTAAGTCAGGCTGTGTCAGTACCTACTAGTCCCACAAAAAACATTGGTTTTCTCTAGGTATAGTTAAAATAAGTAAGGTCTTAGTCCGCCACACTTGCTGAAGTTGGTTTAAGTTTCATTCCATGTTATAAAATACATATTAAACTCGAACCCGCGACCCTTATTACAGCCAATAACCTAAGCTTTACTCATCTAACGCTACAAAGTCCCAACCGGTACTAGGTCAGCATGACCCGATAAACAATGTTTTTAATTAATTTAACGCCAATAGATGCACGACTCGATCCCAGCACTCGCCATTGACGTAGATCCTCCATCATGAACCGAATTAACTTTTCAATTAACCTTTCGACAATTGCAGTTAGGGATTTACGGGACCGGGCGGTGGATGGCTCCAGTGTGGTCGCGGAAAGAGCGGATTTGTGAGCGATGGTCTATGGCGATTTTTTAATTGGCTATTTAACTTATCGCCTCGAGGTTTAGGCGCGCGGTCGAGAATTTCGGCGGTCGCAAGTTCAAACCCCAGGCACACACCTCTGACTTTTCGAAGTTATGAGTGTATTCACATTGAATTATCACTTGCTTTAACGGTGAAGGAAAACATCGTGATAAAACCTGCACACCTAAAAGTTCTTAGGAATTTCTTAGGTGTGTAGTCCGCCAACCCGCACTAGGCCAGCATGGTGGACTAAGGCCTAAACCCTCTCAGTTGTAAAGGAGGCCCGTGCTCAGCAGTGGGACGTCTTTGGGCTGATGACGATTTAACTTATCGCCTTGAGTTCGATATTGAAATTATAGTATTTACTTTTATTGGGTAAATTTTATCATCATCAACCCATATGTTTTTATGATCCATTACTGTCTCTAAGTGTACAACAAATTGTAATCAATAAATAAATAAAATCTTTATAAGGCCAGCCTGTCCACCAACCCGCACTAGGCCAGCGTGTTGGACTAAGGTCTAAACCCTCCCAGTTGTAGAGTAGTCCCGCGCCCAGCAGTGGGACGTATATGGGCTGATGATGATGAAGGCCAGCCTGAATAAGGATGCTCCTAAACAGCGACGCAACCCCGGCTGTGTTATATTCACAAAGATTTGATAAGATTGTTTAAAATGGTACTCAGATAACGACCACGACTTCTAAGAAGTACTTAACACGTAACGTTATGTAAATCGCTGCCATTTTTGATGTCATATAATTCAACATAATTAGTCACTCACGGAAAAACGTACGATTTATAAAACAATTTAGTTTATATACAACAGTCAACAGTTCAACAGTTCAACAGTCTGAAGTAAAACAGTTAATGCTAAAAACTTAAATTGACCTTTATACAGGTCCTACACGACTTAGACTTAGACTTTCTTAGCTGTGTAATCAGTCCGCCAACCCGCACTAGGCCATGGACTAAGGCCTAAACCATCTCGGCTGTAGAGGAGGCCCGTGCCCAGCAGTGGTTCGTATATGGGCTGATGATGCTGATGATATGCGGGTCAAATTATATGCCAAAAAACTTTTTCTTTGGTGATAATATAGCATCATAGGGTACTTTACTTATTACAGACACAAGGGGGTAGCCAGAGGTGAACTTGCGCCCCTACGTTTCACAACATTTTTTAGGCACATACCAGGGCACAGCGCGATTGCAAGTTTCTTACTGGAAAAACACGAAAACGTTCTTGCCCGATTTGGGAATAAAATCCATTCATAATATAATTTATAATTTCAATCTCACTTACATAAATCACGCATTAATCCCTATTAATAATTTTCTCCTCCTTTGCCCATCACACAAATCTGGCTTTATTGATGCCTCTTTCGCAATCCAATCAATACGCCTTTGGAATGCGCTCCCTTTGGAGATCAGGATGTGCTCAAATCGTTGTACATTTAAGCACAAGGTTCGTGAACTGTTAATTAGTGAAAATGCAGAATCTTCATAACAGTAAATTTGTTTTTTATTTTATTATGTATTTTGTATATATTTATGTTTAATTGTATTCTATGTATATGTACGTGTATATATATTTATGTTTATACGAATTTTGTGTATATGTGTGTATTTTGTCCATAGCATTGTAATTATATTTACACACCTGCCTCATTTCATCTCTGCATCACCCTAGGTTTGACTGTAAGAGAATGCCTTAGGCATTAAGTCCACCTATACAAAATGTATAAAGTGTAAATAAATAAATAATCCCTAAAACACTACAATTTCATACTCTAATATAGAATTGGATGTCTTTATCCATCATATACTTCTGTGAATATCAGTGGTCGAGTACACAATTCATTCAGCACAATTAGTTGTAGCCTTGAGTACTACACAATAAGTACTACAGAAGCCATTGAGGAAATACCTTGACGGCGGCCTTATTACCTCGAGAAGCGATTATGTCTACTGTTCACATACTAAAACGCATTGTCACATAAAAATAACATCATACATTTCCAAATAGCCTGTGAGTTAATACATACATACATAACTTCACGCTTGTATTCCCCGAGTAGGCTGGTGCATTTCTGCACCAACATGTCGCCAGATTCCCACGCAATAGAGGGCGAGCCTGCTGCCGTTTTTCAGGCATATTTCCAGACGCCGTGCTGCTACTGAGACTTTCCTAATGGAAAAACCCAATAACACTGCCCAACCCGGAACCTCTAAATCGCACAGTACATACTTGAGCCGTGACACCACGAGGCTGACTGCCTCAAGGTATAGTGGGGGTACAACTGCGCCCCCTACAACTCCGAGATGGCCGAGACGATATACAATAACGATGGGCGCTTCATAATATTAAGTAAAATCTTCTTCTTAAATGCCCTTCTCACACCTCCGATTTCGTCCACTCTTCCTTTTTCATCCATTCTCCTGTGGAATGCACTCCCCCCCGAAATTAGGTCGGTTACAACTCGCTTGGCATTCAAAATGAAAGTTCGGCAGCTGTTTTGTAATGAACTAAACGATACGTGTGATGTTTGATTATTTTTTCCCCTCTTTTTATGTATTTATGTATGTATGTATATATTATATATTGCATATATATTTTTATGTATTGTATGTGTATTTGTATTTATCTATAATTATTTACTTATCTGTGTACTTTTGTTAATATAATATAGTTGTTCCATTTATTATTATTGTTGTATATTATTTTCCCTTTTACTGTTTATGCACCTACCTTTTATCTCTGCATCACCCAAAGGTTGACTGTTAGAGAATGCCTTAGGCATTAAGTCCGCCTTTATACGCAATGTGTAAAAAGCATAAATAAATAAATAAAACCCCTCCTAAATAAGACCAAAACCCCCGGTGGCAATCTTAGCGCCGAATGCGGGCGACCACGGTGTGTGAGCCTTGCCACCCACAATGATGCCGCAGCCGCCCGAATTCCTATTGAGCCTAATGTTTTGCATACGGAGTTACGCGCAATTACCAGTAACTTTATATACTCTTAATCTACAACGCAGTATTATAAACGTGTTAAAAACTTACCCGCTTATTTCACAGCCGCACACGACTAGGCGATTGTCCCAAGAGGCCACGCTAACGAGATATTTATGGTGGCATAAACCTCCATCTTTACATCTTTATAACAATTTTATGTGCTTATAATAACATATTACTAACGTGGGCCTGTTACGTATACGACGGGGCTAATGCTTGTTCATAAAACCCTGGTTACGACTGGGAAATAAGGAAGGATGAGCCGTAGTGGAACACAATGCGAGGTTTATAAGGGGTTAAGGGTAAGCTGAGTAATAAACTTCATAAAGGTATAAGTTAAATCGCGAGATTTAAGTCCCGGGACAAAGGAATTAAGTATAATATCTTCTATACACACACACGAAAGCATAATCATTTTGAACCTAAATTTCGCCAGAGGCTTATCAAGTCCCACATAACATATACTAATTCCATGTTGTTACTAATATTAGGAAGATATCTTCCTAATGAAAAACCCCAATAACACACAAACGCGGGTACTCTAGATCGTACGAAACAATACTAATAGCACGGTAATAGTATCATACAGTAGTTTAACTCGGCCGCATTTTTGAAATAAATACCTACAGCCGCGCGGTACGTAAACATGCGATAGGGCTTCGAACCTGCAGAATTTTAATTCAATCTGCCTACTTTGACTTTCTATCTATTTTTGTGATTGTAAATATTTTTTATTTTTATTTAAACAAATAAAATATTTTGTGAATGTTGAAGTGTTCAATAAAAATGCATGTTATTTTTTGATTGGAAGATTTCGTGCAACCAAAAACAGCACAATATGTAAACACAATATATATTTGTCATATTAAATAGGCACTTGCACTTATTTTGTATAAAAATCGCGCGACTACTGCTTAAAAAACAACACCACCCGTTTGTCACTGCGGCACATTCGCGATCGAGGCGCGTAGGTATAACTCGCGTTTCGCCCGTTTGTATGAAATTAAACTACTGTATGATAGTATTACCGTGCTAATAGCGTGTATAAGTGTAAATAGCTAGTTAGTTTGATTGACATTAAAAAAAAACGACAAAAAAATATATTTTTTTACGTTATCCTAACAACTACATACATTTAATGCTCGTGGTTGTAAGGAAAACGTATTTTTTTTAATGTTGTCGGGTTTTTTTTTATGTCACGGTGTTTGTAATCACTCTGGTTATTGCCAGTCTTACTTTTCGATCACGTTCTTTTTACACTATAAAATGAAAAAATCCTAATAAACGATACAAGTCTATCATTACGAGACCCATCTTCAAACCCTTGGGAAGCGATACGTCCAGATTACAGGCAATTTACCTACTAATTTAAAATCTAATCTCAACAGAGGACGATGGCATACAACGTGGAAGGGACAAAAGTCTATTCCGCGATTTTCACACGCTGATTGTGTCGTCAGTAACTGGAGTTTTGTGCGGGAATACATAATGATATATTGTTTGTGGAAATATTTTTCGATTTGAAAATCTTCACAGGTTAAGTGGACTAGGAATGTGTGTGTTCATCATCGTCAGCCTATATTCGTCCCACTGCTGGGCACGGGCCTCCTCTACAACTGAAAGAGTTTAAGCCTTAGTCCACCACGCTGGCTTAGTGCGGGTTGAATATATCAAATTACGCTGTCCAAAAACCGACAATACTTCATTTTTGTCTTTGTCCATCACGCTGACGGAATGCGGGCTGGCGGACTACACACATAAAAAATAACAACTTTTTTTCATCATCATCAGCCCATATACGTCTCACTGCTGGGCACGGTCCTCCTCTATAACTGAGAGGGTTTAAGCCTTAGTCCAACGCTGGCCTAGTGCGGGTTGGCGGACTATACACCTAAGAAATTCCTAAGAACTTTTAGGTGTGCAGGTTTCATCACGATGTTTTCCTTCACCGTTAAAGTACCTGATTATTCTTTGTGAATACACGTTTTTTTTAGAATACAGTTTTCAGTTAAAGTAAGTCATCATTTATTGTAAATACACACATAACTTCGAAAAGTCGAAGATGTGTGCCTGAGGTTTGAACCCGCGACCATCAAGATTCTCGACCGCGTGCCTAAATCTCGTGGCTATAACTTCTTCGTGACGTATTTATTGACTCTATATTAGAAAAGCTATTCGTCTAATAACTAGTAAGATTGATTATATTTCAAACTCGAAACAATTATGCCATAATGCTCGCACCGAGATATAAATTATCCCGAAACTTGACACAGTTCGACACTGTGCTAGTTTTCCATCTTACCCGACAGTTGGTGTCTTTTTTTTTCATGGGGAAAATCCTCTTGGATCCCCGTTTCCAGAAGGCAAACGGGGTATGCCGGACTCTTACCGGCTAAAAACCCCATGGTACACTTTGGAGGGTCTTCGGGAACTCAAAATGAACGCGCCGAATTACCTCTAGTGCTTTGCTTATGAAGCACACATCGGCCTAAGCAGATAACTCAGGCAGATTATAAATTGCTGTTAGGCTCATGAATTGCGGTAAGTGTTGCCACTTCCGCGTCTTCTTCTCTGGGCCTTTCTGTGACGCTCCGCAGTCTCTTTCTTAACCATTACGGTTTCACAGAAAGCAACTACGGCGTTCCACTTTCAGTCTCCTGCCGGTATCGCCGTCACGATTGCTGGTAGGACAGCTGGTGTCTAGCTGCCACACAAGTCCGACAATAGTACATTGAATTTGTTGGAAATTAAATCACTCGAGATAACATAAGGCTCTCAGAGTATCCCTCACATGGTTTAGTGATGGGGAATGACAACTAAGATATCTACAATCATTGGTCTTATTACATCTTCTGTGCTTAAAAGAAATATTGGTTGAAAAAAAAAAGTTGGTTGGCCTCGAGGTTTAGGCGCGCGGTCGAGAATTTCGGCGGTCGCAGGTTCAAACCCCAGGCACACACCTCTGACTTTTCGAAGTTATGTGTGTATTCACGAAGAATTATCACTTGCTTTAACGGTGAAGAAAAACATCGTGATGAAACCTGCACACCTAAAAGTTCGTAGGAATTTCTTAGGTGTGTAGTCCGCCAACCCGCACTAGGCCAGCGTGGTGGACTATGGCCTAAACCCTCTCAGTTGTAGAGGAGGCCCGTGCCCAGCAGTGGGACGTATATGGGCTGATGATGATGATGATGATGACCCTTATCTAGCAAAAGTAAACTCTAAACCTATTCGAATAAGTAACTAAATCCCTTATAAACCCGCGGAATAAAAGTTCTCATAATCAATTCATAGCATAGAAATCCATAAACCCTTGGAATTACGAATAATTAAGTGGTCCCACTCTCGCACCTGCAGAATCAAGTTTGTTATAGTTCTGCTTTGTTTTTTGCGGCAGTTTGTTTTTCTATCTATATATTATGATAAAATAAAATTGTATCGTTTGTGAAATAAAAACTTATGAGCAATAAAAACAATTGTATCTGCCCGAGTTAAATTATCGCGACCGTTAATTAAAATATTTATAAATAAATACACCCAACAGTCACATACATAGTTCTGACCCCACATTAAGATACGAGTCTTGTGTCGTGGGTATCGGAAACTACAAGAGAACTTTCGGTGTCACAAACACCCTAACCGGAAAAAAATATTTGTGGATCACACAAACATTTGTCCCGGTGCGGGGATCGAACCCGCGGTTTCGTTTTGCAAGCTGGTGTCTAGCCAACTGCGCCACGGGTCTGCCAAATTTATATTAAAAGTACAATATTTTTATTCCAATATTGATACAAGATTCATTTAATTTACAGTGGCTTCGGTGTCAGGTGGAACTTCAGCGGGTAGGGGTTACTATGCCGTGGTAACTCCCGGTAATGATTTTTTTATGTAAATGGCTATGGAATCTAACCTTCTTCCAGTATATGCAGTGTCGCCTCTATCGCCAAAGGGGTGGATAGAGATATTTTGACTGTGTTTCAAACGATACGTAATAGGGAGTACGCTTATGGCAGTTTGTTGGTAACCTTTGGGGACTCTCGCATTTGAAAATATTTCCTTCATCATCAGCCCATATACGTTCCACTGCTGGGCACGGGCCTCCTCTACAACTGAAATGGTTTTAGGCCTTAGTCCACCACGCTGGCCTATTGCGGGTTGGCGGACAATACGAATTTATCTAACATAAATATGGTTGGAAATGCGAGGGTATAGGCATTGAAAATGGTCTATAACCTATCTGTCTTTCAAAATTCATTATAATCTATTCAAAATTAAATCATAATAAAATTTTTGCATTTATTAAGATATCATATTTCCTTTCATTGATATTGTCTGCTATCAGAATGTTATCTAACAAGTCGAGTCATTTATATCACAACTAGTTTCTATTTAAGCAACATCTACGATTGTTTTGCAACTTACGGAAGGAATGTCACACTAATTCGTAATCTTATTTTTACAAGGGGTACAGCTATGGCGTAAATCCCAAAAAAAAAACGGGTGGCACTCCGGGAGTGTCGGCAGAAGCGAAAACCTCAACATTAACGTTGTGCATTTTCGAATATTTTGGCATGGTTAGGGAATAATTTCGCAACGCGACAACATTGCATGACAACAAACGTCTTACGCATTTTCGATCAGGGTCACGTGATCTGACTCGAATTCAACATTTTTTACCCATCCCAACAAAAGTGCACAGCGCCGCTACAGACCTTTTCCTAACCATCATAAGTACTTATCTTAGTTTTCGATCACGATCTTTTCACATCCTGTGTACACCAAACTAATATATGTACCTATATTTTTTCATATCTGTTCTCAATTCTCTTGCTTCAAAAACAAAAATAGATGTAATATTCGTTTATTTATATAAAAAACTACAAAAAATAATATTACTGACTGCCTCGTGGTCTCGCGGCACAAGTATGTGCCGTGCGATCTAGAGGTCCTGGGTTCGATTCCCGGGTCGGGCAAAGTGTTATTGGGTTTTTCCATTAGGAAATTCTCAGTAACAGCACGGAGTCTGGAATTGTGCCCGAAAAACGGCAATAGGCTCGCCCCCTATTACGTGGGACTGATACAATACTGGCGAAATGTGGGTGCAGAAATGCACCTCTGCCTACCCCTTCGGGTAATACAGGCGTGAGGTTATGTTATGTAATATTACAAACTTATAACAAAGAGTTATAAAGTAGTGTTGGGTGTGTTTATGTGTACGCCACAAAGATTTTCTCAAAACGTGTTCCGTTGTAGTTTGAGATAATTTATTGAACCGTATTTCTAGTATTCTAACTCGCGATTGCCTAAACAGAACCACAGAAATGAGTTTTTCCTTTAAACCAGCTCCGCATTGCCAATTACATTAAATTTACGACTTGAGGTGCATTCATTACTCAAATGTACCGCACTTTAATTTATGCATTAGCGTTAAAGACGTAACACACCCCTCTTACATAAGCCACATAACGCGCTTTCATTTGGTCGAGGTGAATAGTCTTAATTGCAAGGTCGTGGCCGATTAATATTGAGATAAAACACATCGCTGCAGGGGTCTAAATGTTTCATTCTTTAATATCTTGAGTATATTAAATATAAGAAATATGAGCAAGATAAAATATGTATATATATTAACACCCGATGCTAAGCGCTGGTCCAGAAAGAAAGTTGATGAAAATCGATACAATGTTATGCCAAGAAAAAGTAATAAGACTTCTACACAAAGAACTATTTCGTAAAAGAAATAAGAATTCCTAAGGCGTAGACAAAGATGTGTTATTGTGCCCACGCTTCATTAGAAAAAGTGACGAAAATATTTAAGAGATTTCTTCTTATTATATTCATACCGCCTCGTGGTCTCACGGTACAAGTAGGTATGTGCCGTGCAATCTAGAGGTCTCAGGTTCGATTCACTGGATGGGCAGTGTTATAAGGTTTTTCCATTAGGATATTCTCAGTAGGAGTCTGGAAATGTGTCCAAAATTTGGCAATAGGCTCGCCTCCTATTACGTGGAACTGATACCTGGCGAAATGTAGCTACAGAAATGTACCTCTGCCTACCCCTTCGGGAAATACGTGAGGTTATGTTAATCTCACAATCCCTTTACATTTTTATGAAACAAAACGCACAAAAGATCGTTTTACATATCAAGACGTACCTACTCTAATGTATAATTTTTTTTACACGTCTATGATAAAATCCTAAATCAATTCAACGACCCGTATGAATAAAATCTTTTTCCCAATATTCCGAACACTTTAACATCAAACAACATCTATAAACGGAAAGAATGGAAAAAACTTGTCAAGTATTTGATAAAAACTATAAATTGACACGAAGACTCAATGCACGTGTTGAATTTCGTCTTTTTATAAGCAATCAATAGATTTCCTGTTTTATAGTATAGTTTGGGATACGGATTGTCTTGTGTAATATAATATTTTTTTAACTCCGGGTAAAAAAAGCTTTTTGAATCAAAAAAGGCTGGGGTTAAACTTAACTAAAGAACGTAGTGCAGTCTAAAATATTTGACACTCATCATCATTTTCTTGCCCTGTTCTCAATTTTATTTAGGGTCGGCGCAGTATGTTTTATCCTTCCAAACATCCCTATCAGCCGTCATGTCTTCATTCTCCCCTTTTTCTTTCATATCTTCTCTCACGTACTCCATCCATCTTAAAATGTGTTAAAGTATTTAACACTGTAAGACACTTATATACAAGTCTGTATTTCGTGTGTACCAGAAACTTTGAGAATTTTCAGTAACACTCAAACCCGAAACAAATATTTGTCTGAGAATCGAACCTTCGGCCTTAAGGTTCACATGCAGCTTTCAAGCCAACTAAGCCACGCTTGGACGTGATAAGACAGATATACTCGGGACTCCTTCTCCGATCTGAGAATCGAACTCGAGATTTCTCGATACGGCACTCACATATAAATCCAATATTTTTGAGTTATAACAACTTAAACTTAATCTCGATCGATTCCCAAAACTCCCAGATCCCAGAATCATCCGCCAGATAACTCAATTATCCCAAAGCAAAAGTTCGGCAACTATTAATCGATTCTCTTTACAGACGGACGAACAAAAACTCCAAATTACTGAGATGACCTTCAGTTCGCTTATACGAAATCCCAATGCATTGTTATGGGCTAAATAGGTTCCTTGACTGCTTAATTATTCTTGGAAAAATAATTTTATCACATAGTTTTGCCTGATAATCAAAATTTCAACTTCAAACACATGCCTTTATTCACAAAGGGATAGGCAGAGATGTATTTTATAACCACTTTTTGACAGTTGTTTTCAGTACCACTTAACAGGGGCTGCAGGCTTATTGTTATTTATTTCATTTCTTTAGGAATCATACAGAACAATTACAGACGAAAATATGAAGTAAAATGTAGTACACAATCTAAAAAAGTTTCCAATAGTTAAAACATAAATTGAAGTTGTGAACGACTAATCAAAAAAAGAAAAATTAGATACAAAAACAAGGAAAAAAGTATCTATACAATATTACCTACTCTAAACTGACTGATTTTTAAGGAACATAATCAGGCTCAAAACTGCTGAAAACTCCCTTGTGGAAAACCCCAAATCGTGCCCAGGCGACTAAAACCCGGGAACAACTAATGTATACCACGGGACTAACGAGGCAACAGAGATCTGAATTTTATATTTATACTATTGTTTTCTACGTAATCTGATGATATACCGTATTCAAAAGAACCATAAAATCGATTTTAACCGATTTCTTATTCCCACATCCTTTATTCTTATACAAGGACTCAACAGACCTGACATCCCATCTATTTTGTAGACGAGTAAAAAATTCGAGGTGACGTAACCCAACCTCAGTTCTACGACCTCATTGGCTTCCAAATGCATAAAATGTGGGTTTACCCGAACAAAAGGTAAATCTAAAGTTGTTTTATTCAGCTCACAAAGTATTGTTTATTTGAAAATCAACAGCGTAAAAATCGTTTTAGATCTTCGATGGTTTTGCTATTAAATGAGTTCGGATTGATAAGATGGCGTTATTAAAAATATTAATAAATAATCTCACTACTAAAGTCCCATTGGGGTAGATAGAGACAACAGAACGCCTTATGCCACTGTCCAAACACGCAGCTTTCGCTTCCTCAACTAGCATTAGGGCTATTTGCATTATTATTTTAATATCTATTAAAAAGTACTCAAAACAAATATTGGTGGATCACGCTAAAATTAGTTGCTAGGTGGTGTGATTATATTCGCATGGTGGCTGGCAGCGATTGGATGAGGAGGGCAAAAAAAGTTGCTTTGTTGCTATAAAACAATTGAAATGGGCATTGGACTATAAAACCCGCGGCCTCTCAATCAACATCACTACAGTAACTGTCAATAATATCAAAACTATAACATGTTACTCATAAAAACTTAAACGTCTTGCCATACAAAAACTTTGATACGTCATTATAGTGCGCGCCACCAAGCAGGGCAAATGGCCGCGGCGCTGTAATCGCATAATGGGGATAAGTGAAAAAAATATTCAAGCTCTTATATTATGACAGCTATTCCTTATAATCAAAGGGATTAAAATGTAGTTGAAGATGGCAAGAAAGACAAAAAAAAAAGTGTGTGTGTACTTATGTACACGCGTTAGAAGTTATACTTCTTTGGCGTAACAAGATAAAAAGATAATAAAATAATCGAGGAATATGGTAACAACAATAATTTCCTTTTTGATATATAAACTGTTCTACCTAATTTCCTATCAAACATTTAATGTTTATCCCGTCGATACGGTTAAAGATCCCCTTAAATTAAAGAACGTATTTAAATATAGGTTTCGACTCGACAACATAATAATATATCCAAATATTCGAATAATTGCATGTTTTAGATTTTAAAAGTAGAATAGTAATAGAATATTGACAGTAATAAATAGCTAACGTCACTTTTCGTGACGGTGTGCGCGCGCATCGTAAAAATTTACTCATTTTTCCCTAACGCGCCAAAAGAAGTATTACTTAAAAAAATACGTGATGAGGTTTTCATTGGCTATTTGTTGAATATATTAACCAAATTATCATGAAAAATTAAAACCCAACAAAACTGTTGTACTTTTTTTACATCCATATTCAATGAAGGCAAAGGGTCTATTTCATATAGCCTTGTAGTTTATAATTCTATTTAAACATGTATCTTAAAGAAAAAAAAAACAGTTATGGCCTCGAGGTTTAGGCGCGCGGTCGAGAATTTCGGCGGTCGCAGGTTCAAACCCCAGGCACACACCTCTGACTTTTCAAAGTTATGTGTGTATTCACAATGAATTATCACTTGCTTTAACGGTGAAGGAAAACAACGTGATAAAACCTGCACACCTAAAAAGTTCTTAGGAATTTCTTAGGAGTGTAGTCCGCCAACCCGCACTAGGCCAGCGTGGTGGACTAAGGCCTAAACCCTCTCAGTTGTAGAGGAGGCCCGTACCCAGCAGTGGGACGTATTTGAGCTGATGATGATGATGTATGTTAATGAAATAATTACAAGATGACTGAACTGTCTTGTCTTAAAGTGTTAAGTTCCAATATTTGCGGTAGAACATCAGTGATGGAGCGGACTATAATACGAATATGATTCACTGACCTCAGCGTGACATTGAAATAGTTATTTTTTTGCAATTAAAAAAACTGATCTTATTAAAAATGTATTAGCATTGAAATTATCATACGCAAGTACTCAAAATGAATCATTGTTTTTGTTTTAGAGCACAAAAATTCGTCAGACGAGTTCGGAACAAATTAGTTGTCAATTTTTATCGTATTTTTTGTTGAATTTTAAATTGGATCTGATGGAGATTACAGAACCGTAAACATACTATATTTTACAGCCGTAGTACAGCAGATTGTTATATCTTGAAGAGAGATATGACTTGCAATTTTTTGTTTCTCGTAGTTAAAACATTCTTTGCTATCCTTTACGCACTTTAATGGCGAATACGCAACGATTGTACAATATCCTTCAAAACTAATTAAGAATCAACCCCCTCTCCAGAATATTTTTATTCTCTTTTTTTTATTTTCGCCTAAAATATACATACCTAACCTCACACCTGTATTCCCCGAAGAAGTAGGCAGAGGTGCATTTCTGCACCGACATTGCGCCAGATATTAAAAAAAAATAGTACACAATCAAAACATCAAATCAAAACAGTTTCCAATAGTTAAAACATAAATTGAAGTAGTGAACGACTAATCAAAATAGAAAAAGAAAAATCAGAGAAGAAATTAGAGAAAATAGT
Source organism: Hemaris fuciformis (assembly GCA_907164795.1). Lineage (NCBI taxonomy): Eukaryota > Metazoa > Arthropoda > Insecta > Lepidoptera > Sphingidae > Hemaris > Hemaris fuciformis. The sequence goes on along the minus strand of OU015455.1, from coordinate 3,027,394 downwards.
ATCTATTTGTATTTTTTTTTACATCCATATACAATGAAGGCTAAACTTCAACATAGCATTATTTTAGATAGTCTCTTCCTACTATCGAAACCTACATACTAGGATTTGGGACTAATACTTGCATCAATATCTATACAAATGAATAAAATTGGAGTGTCTGTTTGTAATATTGAAATAACCGCTTTTTAATAAATGCATATGGATGTATACACGGTACACGGTACACGATACACGGTACATATACCAAAATAACGTTTTTTACAATTTTTGTCTGTCTGTCTGTCTGTTCCGGCTAATCTCTGAAACGAGTGGACCAATTTTAATGGGACTTTCACTGATAGATAGCTGATGTAATAAGGAGTAACTTAGGCTAAAAAATAATGTCTGTTAGGCGGAACTAAGTTCGCCGGGTCAGCTAATAATAAAAAAGTACATACATCATACTCGTACAAACATACATAACCTCAAGCCTGTATTCCCCGAAGGTGTACAGACCAGACCCACGTAATAAGGGGCGAGCCTATTGCCGTTTTTCGGGTGCAATTCCTAACTCCGTGCTGTTACCGAGAATTTCCTAATGGATAAATCTAATAACACTTCTCAAACCTGGGACCTCTACATCGCACGGCACATATTTGTACCACGAGACTACGAGGCACTTGCAACATTTTTCCACTAAAAATCTCTATGAATATTTATTATCCCAAAAGGATTCGTCAAACCAATTTAAAAATTTACAGCCCATGTAATCTATTCGTGGATTTCAGATATTCCTGCATTCCACAGGCAAAACCCAAAATTCATTCACCACGCCCACAGCTCTGCCGACCGTACACAAAAAGCTAGTCAACCTAGCCGACCTTGTCTCGGCCAACGAACGATCCATGGCGAAAGACTACGTGGGAGACGCAAAAAATAGAACTACATGTTTTTTGGACTTAAGATTAGAGAGGATAATACTTTATTTATTAATGCAAGTATTATGTACATAGGTATGTAGATATAGAAGCAGTGATGGCCTCGAGGTTTAGGCGCGCGGTCGAGAATTTCGGCGGTCGCAGGTTCAAACCTCAGGCACACACCTCTAACTTTTCGAAGTTATGTGTGTATTCACAATGAATTATCACTTGCTTTAACGGTGAAGGAAAATATCGTGATAAAACCTGCACACCTAAAAGTTCTTAGGAATTTCTTAGGTGTGTTGGCCGCCAACTCGCACTAGGCCAGCGTGGTGGACTAAGGCCTAAACCCTCTCAGTTGTAGAGGAGGCCCGTGCCCAGCAGTGGGACGTATTTGGGCTGATGATGATGATGATGTATGTAGGTTTCGATAGTAGGAAGAGACTATTTAAAATAATGCTATGTTGAAGTTATTTGAAGTATAACAAGAGGTCATTAGACGAAAGGTCATTGTACCTATGTTTCAGTAAATGTATTTTTTTGTTTATAAAGGTGCGAGCTTCTTGCCGTTTTTCGAGCATATTTCCAGTCTTCGTGCTGAAACTGAGTTTCTAAATGGGAACACTCAATAACACTGTCTGATCCGGGAATCAAATCCAGCACCTCTCGAACGCTGCATATTTTAATCAACGGGTCAACGATGCAGTTCATCATCATCATCAGTCCTTATACGTCCCACTACTGGGCACGGGCCTCCTCTACAACTGATAGGGTTTAGGCCTTAGTCCACCACGCTGGTCTAGTGCGGGCTGGTACAATTCATAAATAAGTTTTACAAAATTTGTCTACTTTCAATAATTAAGATTCTTGTAGTGCAAATATTTTGTAATCTTTCAAATAGCTAGAATCGATATTGGTGCAGCCTTTGCCAATAATGTTTTTTCTGACCGTATTTTAACTTCCTGCGCCTATACCTACCTACTGGTTGGACGAACGCAGGCGTGCTAAATTAGGTGACCTTGACGAAGACGCGACGTGGGACTCCCAAACTGAGGTATAAGGAAAAATATTTTAGTAATTCTAAAATACTTCAGACAGGATTCGTAGATCGTCCTTGAAGGTCTTGTGGAAGTCAAGTTTCCGCTGTATATTGGGCGTTAAATCTAAAATAGTGAATCTCGTGTGAGAATGGCATGGAAATTTGTCACTATTAATATGTAGAGGTCATGATGGCCTCGAGGTTTAGACATCCGGTTGAGAATCTCGACGCAGGCTCAAACCCGTGGTCTCTGACTTTTCGAAGTTATGTGTGTATTCACAATGAATTACCACGTACTTTAACGGTGAAGGAAAATATCGTGATGAAACCTGCACACCGAAAAGTTCTTAGGAATTTCTTGTAGTCCGCCAACCCGTACTAGGCCAGCGTGATGGCCTAAGGCCTAAACCCTCTCAGTTGTAGAGGAGGCCCGTGTCCAGCAGTGGGACGTATATGGGCTGATGGCGACGTTGAATTTGAAAAATTGCACTACAGAGCCATCTCTACTCGGATTCCCGAACCACAAGCGACCGATTGTCGCGCCGGCAAACAATAAACAATCACGCTGGTTCCCACAGTGTTAATTGTTCGAAAATCCTTGAGTTTTTACCAACAGAAGTTATGATACGAATCTAAAGGTTGCGCAGGAGTCGAGAATGGGCGGTTTTTGCGCTAATACAACGTGTTGCCATTGTTTTGGTGATATAATTACTGTACGAGGCGTGTTAGTTTTTACTATTACTAAACTGGCTACTTACGTTCATAATGGTATGGTGTAAAGTATTCTGAAAGGTTTCCTAATTAACATAAAGAAGCTTCAAGATGAATACCATAATTGAAATTGTTGCTACATGTTTTCCCTTGCCAATTTTCACGTCAATAAACGATAATGAAATAGTATATAGTTTTTTATAATAAGTTATAAATTCCCGTTGGTAAGATTGGCACTAGGTATATTTCTTAGGTGTGAAGTCCGCCAGCCCGCACTAGGCCAGCGTGGTGGACTAAGGCCTAAACCCTCTCAGTTGTAGAGGAGGCCCGCGCCCAGCAGTCGGACGTATATGGGCTGATGATGATAATGATGATACTTTAAAGGTAAAGTACTTTACCACCACCACTTTATATCACCACACACTAACCACCGCAACCCCTGTTCACCATCGACAGCAGAGATGATGATGAAGATTGTCACTGGGACACGACTGGCCCATTTTTTTATCACATCTCACGGCACATTAGTAACATTTGAAAAAAAAGTGGTACATTTGGACGCTCAAATTTCGCCGTATATTAAAGCAATGTTATGTACGAAAATATTTTCGTTTTTTGGCCATATTTCCACACTTGTAGTACTGACAAAGTCCCATACAAAACACTGTCCGTCACGGGAATCTAACCAGGTACCTCTGGATCAGTGGCGGTACTTCCATAGAAGCCCAAAAGCGATACACGTTAATTGTGTAATATTTTGTTTATAATTCATTATTGTGGGGTCAGTATATTCTCTTTTCTATGTCCTATTGCTTTTGTTAAATAAAGATTTAAAGCTTAAAGATGATTATTCTGAGTTTTGTAAGGCAAGCTGGGCATTTGGGCTTCTATGGAATACCGCCACTGCTCTGGATGAATCATACCAACAATCTACTCCGTAATACACCAGACGCCTAGATTAATATACTCCCAATCCATATTAATAACTAGGCAGGAATTATTGTAATTAAACTAGCGTAAAACTTCACATCCAATACGTTTTGAACCCACTACCTACGTGACGCAACGTAATGCTCCATTATATAATTAGACGGGCGTTTCATGGTTGTTGAGAGCGGACCGTGCGATCGGGTTCTCACTAGATAAATGTTGAAAACTTGGAAAATACATACTACAGACCAGTGGTGGTACTTCCATAGAAGCCCAAAAGCGTTACGTCGATTGTGTAATGACTAGCTTATAATTGTTTATTGTGCGGTCAGGATATTCTCATTTATATGTTAAATTGCTTTTGTTAATTAAAGATTTAGAAGATTTAGAAATATTATTATTCTGAATTTTGTAAGACAAGCTGGGCTTTTGGCTGACATACATACATACCCTCAAGCTTGTATTCCACGAAGGGGTAAGCAGATGTGAATTTCTAGACACACATTTCGCCCAGTCCCACGTGAAAGGGGGCGAACCTATTGCCGTATTTCGGGCATAATCCCAGACTCCGTGTTGCTACAAAAAACCCAATGGAAAAAAACTAATGACACTTTACCCGACTCGAGAATCAAACCATCGAATAGTTGAGCCGCAAGACCACAAAGCGGTCTTTAGTTGTAGGTGCAAAGCGTTTTTAAACGCCAAACGTGAAAAAAATTGTCTTTATATCATCATCATCATCATCAGCCCATATACGTCCCACTGCTGGGCACGGGCCTCCTCTACCATTGAGAGGGTTTAGGCCTTAGTCCACCACCCTGGCCTAGTGCGGGTTGGCAGACTACACACCTAATAAATTTCTAAGAACTTTTTTAGGTGTGCAGGTTTCATCACGATGTTTTCCTTCAATTGAATGCACACATAACTTCGAAAAGTCAGAGGTGTGTGCCTGGGGTTTGAACCCGCGACCGTCGAGATTCTCGACCGCGTGCCCAAACCTCGAGGCCATCACGACTTATTTAGTCTTATTTGTCTTTATATCAAATATTTATATTAAAAAACTATGCAGAAAGTATCAACTTTATGGGTCAACGAATTGTAGTACAAACTTTAGTACCACATATAACATTTTTTGTACATTTTATTTATTCAAGTAACAGAAGATTTTTATCATTTCTTATACGACAATTTTCATTGAAATGACATAATAAAGGCATGACACTGCTTTTACATAGTAGATGTAATTAAAAAAAGACTTTACGAGTCAGTAACTTTTTGTCGAGGACCTATGACATGTGACATTATTATAAGTAAGATAATGTAAGACTGCCTCGTGGTCTCGCGGTACAAGTATGTGCCGTGCAATCTAGAGGTCCTGGGTTCGATTCCCGGGTCGGGCAAAGTGTTATTAGGTTTTTCCATTAGGAAATTCTCAGTAACAGCGCGGAGTCTGGAAATGTGCCCGAAAAACGGCAATAGGCTCGCCCCCTATTACGTGGGACTGATACATACTTGGCGAAATGTGGGTGCAGAAATGCACCTCTGCCTACCCCTTAAGGGAATACAGGCGTGAGTTTATGTATGTATGTATAATGTAAGAAGAAACGTTATCTTTTTACTATATAAGCTAACATGATTATGTTGAATTACGAAAGATAAGACGTCTTTCGTTGTTCATAGTGTAATTTTTAAAGGAAATCTCTCAAATGACCACACAAATGACTTCGATTCTTTGTAAATAACTAATGAAAATATCGTCATGGCCGTGATGGCCTCGAGGTTTAGGCACGCGGTCGAGAATCTCGACGGTCGCGGGTTCAAACCCCAGGCACACACCTCTGACTTTTCGAAGTTATGTGTGTATTCACAATGAATAATCACGTACTTTAACGGTGAAGGAAAACATCGTGATGAAACCAGCACACCTAAAAAACTTCTTAGGAATTTCTTAGGTGTGTAGTCCGCCAACCCGCACTAGGCCAGCGTGGTGGACTAAGGCCTAAACCCTCTCAATGGTAGAGGAGGCCCGTGCCCAGCAGTGGGACGTATATGGGCTGATGATGATGATGATGATGAATAAAAATATAGATTAAAAATGCGCACCAAGTACGTACTTAAAATAAAAGCAATATTTTTTTATTTACATAATATTTTCAATGCCTTTCGCAAATTCAATTTCAACACATTTAATTTATTTTCGTACATAAACAAACAGCATCGATAAAGAAACAATAAAATTATCCAGCAGTATAACACTCGCAAAATACAGGTATCAACACGGGTTGCGCAATATCATAACACATTTATTACTGAGTTGATCCAAAACTTTCGTTCGCCAGTGTACAGTTACACCATAGTGAGGTCGTCTCATATCGCGGGCGCACACCTCACTACCTCGATGTGTATAATCCGGACAATGGAAAATGACCCTTGCAGCATTCACTTACTACAGTCCGAGACGCACACTTAATTTAGCCGGGTAGCACGCCTACATTACTTAGTTTACGACATTATGAATTTTGAAACAATAATGCTAAGATTTATGCACTGCTCGGCAATTCTTCTTGTTATTATTTTGTAACTTGTCATGAAATTACAACGGCTGTCGTATGTCTCGTTATTTATTTAATTTCTTACATGACATTGTTTCTTGTCAATAGAAGAGTTAATTTTCACTTTTATTCATTTTCGTTAAAATTGCAAGTACAATTATGCAATAATTCAAAAGTATATGTAGGTAGTGGTATATTTATGTATCTTTACATACATATATGCAAAAATATATTTTTGTTAATTCTTAAATGATGCTAGACTGTCGTTATTTGTCAAGTTCTTTTCTAAACATACAAGAAGTTATAGAAATGAAAAACTGTTTTAAAGCGTAGTTTCCGACAGAGTGCTTTGGGAGTAGAGTTTGCAATTCCGCGTTCCCGCATTCCCGCATTTTTTTTGACTCGGCAAGGTAATTCAGCTTTTACTGAAGGCCTATTAGCTCCATCACAACAGCGCGGGCGCGTCAGTCAGATCGATCAACCGATCGAGCGAAGTAAAGGATTAAAATTGGTTTATTTGTTTGTTTAGGTAAGATAAGTCCATATTAACACGCAGGAAACCCTATTGATTGCAAACCCCCTACCTAACCTCATAAGAACTATGAAAAAGTACTTTTTCTATTAGATATTGTATGAATGTTTCTATTATTATTATTTTTTAATATAGGGTATCTAAACTACAGGTAACAAAGCATTATTATATGCATATTTTTGCATTTTTATATTTTACTGCGGGAAAAAATTACTGCGGGATTGCAAACCCTATTTGGGAGTCTTTGGGGGAGTGGACGCCTTTCGGCTGATGATGATGATGATAGTTTGAAAGCAAGACAAATAGATTTATTTGTAATCCATTTTCATCATTCACCATACAGACAGTACAATAAGATAAGCGAACATATAGAAATTGTTCTCGAACTAAACCTACTACTGCAACTTAGGTACCAGGATCCCATGAATCTGTAGGAGTTAACGTAAAACAAAGTAAACATGTGCAATCAAGCGAATATCATCGCCACCCATGACATAACGCATTATGTGCCTCCCACGCTGGTACCAACCATTGTCTGTGATCTAATTTTAGGGTTTTTTGCACTACACCGTAATCAGAACGAAAGTGCTTTGTTTGATCATCTGATGAAACCACTTCCTTGACATGTTGTCTTGGTATTTGTAACAATTTATTTAATTGTGTGGTTGCATTTCTTGTTTAATAGTGTGTACATGTTTAACTGGATTACGAGATTATTATTTCCCAGACAAGTACTTGTGCATAGACATTAGAAAAGTGTGTGTTATCATCTATATATATCCATAATTCGACAGCCCCGTGGCGCAGTTGGCTAGACACCAGCTTGCGAAACGAGGGGCCGCGGGTTCGATTCCCGCACCGAGACAAATGTTTGTGTGATCCACAAGCATTTGTTTCGGGTCTGGGTGTTTGTGAGACCGAAAAGTCTCTCGTAGTTTCTGATACCTACGATACAAGACTCGTATCTTAATGTGGGGTCAGAACTATGTATGTGACTGTTGGGTGTATTTATTTATTATTTTATTTATTACTAGCTTTTGCCCGCGACTCCGTCCGCGTAGACTACAGGGTTGGGTTCAGAATGAAAATAAGTTGTAGTCTATTTTACTCCACAGAATCCCATTTATGTCCATATCAAAAATCGTTTACATCGGTCAAATGATTTAATCGTGAAAGCGTAACAGAAATACTCGTATAGTTACATATAGTTACAGTCGTCTACACGTCGTTTCATCATTCTAGCTTCAAAAATGACGATTTTCCACACAAACTTTCACCCTTATTTTTATTTTACCCCCTTAAATGTACACTTTTTTACAAACTTAGAATGTCATATTTATTTATATTAAATCAACAGCCTAAAAAATAAGTTTCAAGCTTCTAGCTTTAAAAATGACAATACTTCCATACAACCTTTCATCCCCCCTTTCAACCCCTTTTCCGGGATAAAAAGTAGCCTATGTCTTTTCTCAGGGTCTAAACTATCTGTGTACTAAATTTTATTTAAATCGGTTCAGTAGTTTTAGCAGGAAAGCGAGACAGACAGACAGACAGTTACTTTCGCATTTATAATATTAGTAAGGATTAAAAAAAATAGCCTATGTCCTTTTTTAAGGTCTCATTTTTGTCCATACCAAAAATCATCCAAATCAGTCAAATGGTTTAAGTGTGAAAGCATAACACAGGCAGTGTTACTTTCGTATTACAACATATGCTTATCCCACGGGAACCCTACATATTCCCGGGATAAAACGTAGGTTATGTTACTTCATAGTGTCCCATTTATATTCATACCAAAAATCATATAAATCGGGCGAATAGTATAGACGTGAAAGCCCATTCCCACGTGAATACTACATTTTCCGGGATAAAAAGTATCCTATGTTGCTTCAGTAGGTCTTATCTACCCCCATACTAAAACTCATCTAAATCGTCAAATGGTTTAGGCGAGAAAGCATAACACAGGCAGCGTTACTTTTGCATTATATGCTCATCCCACGGGAACCCTACATATTCCCGGGATAGAATATAGTCTATATTACTTCATAGGGTTCTATTTAAATCCGTAGCAAAATTCATACAAATCGGGCGAATATTTTAGGCGTGAAAGCCCATTCCCACGGGAATACTACATTTTCCGGGATATAAAGTATTCTATGTTGCTTGGGTGGATCCCATCTACCCCCATACTAAAAATCATATAAATCGGTCAAATGGTTTAGGCGTGAAAGCATAGCATAGGCAGTGTTACTTTTGCATTACATTATATGCTCATCCCACGGGACCCTACATATTCCTGGGATAAAATATAGTCTATGTTACTTCATAGGATCACATTTATGTCTGTACAATAATTCATTCATATCGGTCAAACGGTTTAGGCGTAAAAGCAGAATATTGACAGAGCTACTTATACCCATTCCCACGGGAATACTACATTTTCCGGGATAAAAAGTATCCTATGTTGCTTTGGTGGGTTCCATCTACTCCCATACTAAAAATCATCGAAATCGGTCAAATGGTTTAGGCGAGAAAGCATAACACAGGCAGTGTTACTTTCGCATTAGATTATATGCTCATCCCTCGGGAACCCTACATATTCCCGGAATAAAATGTAGTTTATGTTACGTTGTAGGATCACATTTATGTCTGTAAAAGAATTCATTCATATCGGTCAAATGGTTTAGGCGTAAAAGCAGAATATTGACAGAGCTACTTATACCCATTCCCACGGGAATACTACATTTTCCGGGATAAAAAGTATCCTATGTTACTTCGGTGGGTTACATCTATCTCCATACGAAAAATCATCGAAATCTGTTCAGTAGTTTTTGAGTTTATTCGTAACAAACATACAAAAATACAAAAATACAAAAATCCAAAAATACAAACCTTTCCTCTTTATTATAATAGTATAGATAAATATTTGAAGTTTTTGTGATGTAAATATAATTCAGAAATACGTTATTTCATGATAAGTTATAAAGATCAATTTATTTAGATACTTAGATACCCTCAGCCTGAAATACTTTGAGACTGTCTCGTCGTCTCCTGGCACAAGTATTTGCTGCGCGATTAGAGGTCCCGCGTTTGATCCCCTAATCGGGAAAAGTGTTATTAGGTTTTTCTATTAAGGAATTCCAAGTAGCAACATGAAGTCTGGGAGTCTGCCCGAAAAAACGACAATAGGCCAGCCACCTATTTATTACGTGAGACTGATACAAACCTGGCGAAAGAGTGCAGAAATGCACCTTTGCCTTTCTCTTCGGGGGTGTATGTATGAGCTTCTTTAAATAGAATAACCTTAACTCAAAAATCTCAGTCCAGATAGTATTCTTGTACCAAAACGAATAGCTTATCTAAATTAAAAATACAAGTTCAAGAAATTAATAGGAGGATATCACATTTAAGAATTACCTACAAGCTTACTATGAAAAATTTGCAAATTCCACTCATCAAAAGAACAGACACATTCCGCACCTATTCCTAATTCTACTGAATGCATTATAAATCGATTTCAAAGCATAAGAATGTGCTTATAGTTCACAAATCACTTTCCACATGCTATTGTATAGTCTTGCGTCACGGCGTGGTAACTGTGACACTCCACCGCTGACGTACGCCACGATCAACTGAATCCTACAATCCCTCCAATAATATACGACATTCTAAAACGGAGTATATCCCACCACACACTATTCCAACTCACGTACACCAAGTTTCACAGTAGTATTCGTAAAAGTGACATCGAGCAGCGAAATTTCATCATCATTATCAGCCCATATACGTCCCACTGCTGGGCACGGGCCTCCTCTACAACTGAGAGGGTTTAGGCCTTAGTCCACCACGCTGGCCTAGTGCGGGTTGGCGGACTACACACCTAAGAAATTCCTAAGAACTTTTAGGTGTGCAGGTTTTATCACGATGTTTTCCTTCACCGTTAAAGCAAGTGATGATTCATTGTGAATACACACATAACTTCGAAAAGTCAGAGGTGTGTGCCTGGGGTTTGAACCTGCGACCGCCGAAATTCTCGACCACGCGCCTAAACCTCGTGGCCATCACTGCGAAATTTTCCGAGTCTGCGATTTTGAAATGTCTTCAACCCGTGACGAAATCACTCGGAAAGAAAATGAATGTTTGACTTTCAACGCCTAATTTTAAAGAGCATAGTCACTGTAGTGTTTGTATACTAGTCTCGGGGACACGGGTCGTGAGGGATGTAGTATTTGTATACTTGTCTCGGGGACACAGGTAGTGAGGAACAGTCTCGTGCGAGCGGTTGGCGAGAGCAGACGTGTACCCTGACTGTTGGTGACGTAACGAGCCAATACTCAAACCTTGTCAAGGCACGAGTACTAGTCACATTTATGCCTGTGTCTATGATGGAGTCGACAGATATGTATATTTCCGACACCTGATCTGCTTTTTTTATACCAGAGATCTTACAATTACAAGTCCAAGTAAGAGAAACCAACTCTAAATGCATTTGTGCTAGTATACAGGGTGTCCCGTAAGTAGTGGACCAACGGGGTGTGGGTGATAGGGGGAACTATTATCTACCAAAACCACTAAAAATTATTGTTCTAGGTCTTATAGCTTTGAAGTTATGTTTTTTTTTAATAAATAGGTGAAATTATCGTCCTATGTACAAACATTTTATAATTTTACGAAATCTATCACTTATACATTTTTATTTATTTTTATTCTAGGCGGTTAATAATACATAGGTCTTTCTAATTGAAATATTTAGTTAACGTATTTAGGTGTAATTATCATAAGAATGAAAATTAAAAAATAAACTAGTGCAATTTTTACATATCAAGATGCTCTATGTGATGTTTGAGCTAAGCTGGTGTAAAAAAAATGTATTATAGCCTAGTGAAACTTTATTTTAAAAACATCTGCATGTCATACCAATTACAAAAAAGTATAACACTGTGGTTTCAAATAAGTATTTTGCAATTGCAATTTACTTTGTCATTCTTTCTTTCTATGCAACAGGGGAGAGGCTATTGCCGTTCGTCGAGAATATTTTAAGACTCCGTGCTATTACTGAGAGCCCTCTTTCGAAAACAATTTACCCGACCCGCCTTTGGATCGCCATATTATTAACCCTCGAGGCCAACGGAGCTGATATAGATTTAGATATACACATTGTTCATCAAAGTTGATTATTCCACGAAATTACACCATAATCATCAAACTTTGAACTACTTTAAAACAATAGCAAATAAGCGGTCCATCGCACCGGTTCCCGCCATAGTAACAGTGTTGCCAATACAGAAAAAAATGTGCCGATTTGGTAATATTTTACTAAGAGGCCTATTGTAATTATTTAGTTATTAGAACGAAATAGCTTTAGAATTAAGCAATATATTGAAATTTGTTGTCTCCTTTGTAATAATGAGACGATGATAAATCTCAACATATTTAACATCTGTCTATGCGTACCACTGCTTGACACGGGCCTCCTCTATAAAGCTCCTATATAAAGCTGAAGAGTTTGTTTGTTTGTTTCTTTGGTTGAACGCGCTAATCTCAGGAACCACTGGTCCGATTGGATTAATTCTTTCAGCGTTAGAAAGCCCATTTATCGAGGAAGGCTATAGGCTATATAACATCACGCTACGACCAATAGGAGCGGAGCACCAATAAATAATGTTTCAAAATCGGGGGTATTTTTTTCCTTTTGAGAACTTCTGCTGCGTGCGCTGCGGAAACAGTTAAGTTTCGCTAAAATAATGTATGACAGAATTTTTCCCCTTTAAAAGTTCTAAAAAAAAGTCCGCGACAGCATATGTCTATCTTTTAAGGTTGGCTCACTATAACCTTTTTTATGCTAACCAAATTTGTTCTAAAATAATATCTAATATAGTTATTGAAAAAAAAACTTGATATAATGACGACGTATTACTGATTTCGTATAGAACACACGTGCTAAGCTGTACGACATACATATATGAGCCGATGAATATATCTTTCATATAAAGCAAAGGCCTGGCCTCTAGGCCTCTTGGCCTCGAGGTTTAGGCGTGCGGTCGAGAATTTCGACGGTCTCAGGTTCAAACCCCAAGCACACACCTCTGACTTTTACGAAGTTATGTGTGTATTCACAATGAATTATCACTTGATTTAACGGTGAAGGAAAACATCGTGATAAAACCTGCACATTTAAAAGTTCTTAGGAATCTCTTAGGTGTGTAGTCCGCCAACCCGCACTAGGCCAGCGTGGTGGACTAAGGCCTACACCCTTTCAGTTGTAGAAGAGGCCCGTGCCCAGAAGAGGGACGTATTTGGGCTGATGACGTATAAAGCAAAGATTAAAGAAATTAGGAATAAGATAGTAAATATGATTATTGCAATTCTACTGAACTAAACGTGAATACACAGTTGACAGTTCTTGTTTTCACATATTCTAGTTTAATCTGACCAAGCCCTATCATTTTAAAATACAGAAATAAAGCCAATATATAACATATTAAAATTAAAATATTCAGGATGCTTTTTTATTAAATTTTGCAGAAGGAATTCTTGAGACGCTAAAAAATATTATTTGACACAGAATTTTAGCCCGCAATATAAAACGTTTCTAGTTCTATCGCAGTTCGCGTGTCGCTGAAAGAACGAGTTGAATTTTAATAGGCTTACAGTGCTTTATCAAATGAATAATAATGTTATTATATTATAACTGTTGTATGAATATATCTAAACAATAACATACGATACATAAAATACAATTATGAACTATTTATTTTTAAATCGTTCTAGACCAGTGGTCTGCAACCCGCGGCCCACACTTGTGGCCCGTGAATCTTAGCATTAGTTAGCATTTTCATTTTTTGTATGGGATATAACTAATTATACATAGGTATTACGTAGAATCTAGGGTAACAAATGCAGGCCCGCCTTTAGTTTATTTTGCCACATTGCGGCCCGTGCCTGCCAAAAGGCCGACCACTGTTCTAGACCATCAAAGATATTAATACACCCAACAAATACATACATAGTTCTGACCCCACATTAAAATATGAGTTTTGTCGTCGGTATCAGAAACTACGAGACTTTTCGCTCTCACAAACACCTAGATCCGAAGCAAATATTTGTGGATGACTGCCTCGTGGTCTCGCGGTACAAGTATGTGCCGTGCGATCTAGAGGTCCTGGGTTCGATTCCCGGGTCGGGCAAAGTGTTATTGGGTTTTTCCATTAGGAAATTCTCGGTAACAGCACGGAGTCTGGAAATGTGCCCGGAAAACGGCAATAGGCTCGCCACCTATTACGTGGGACTGATACATACTTGGCGAAATGTGGGTGCAGAAATGCACCTCTGCCTACCCCTTAAGGGAATACAGGCGTGAGTTTATGTATGTATGTATGTACAAATATTTGTGGATGACACAAATATTTGTCTCGGGATCGAATCCGCGATCTCTCGTTTCGCAAGTCTGTGTTAAGACAACCACGCTATGGACGCAGTTGCAGAGTACTGCTGAGTATAGCCAGTTTTCATTAGGTTGCTCTAAAAACCTCGAGAGAAATTTTATTTAATAGTAAACCTCTATTTTAAAAAAATAGTAACCAAAACATCTCATTCCGTGAGCGTTTAAAGTTAGCTTCACACACTTTCCTAAGTTTACATTTGTGTGAAAACATACGCCCCTAACAGACTTCGTATATGTGTCGATAAATTAAAATTTTATGAAGCTATCAACACGGAACACGTTTATTTACGATAACTAACCATATTTAACGACAAAAGCCGCGAAGTGTGACTGTATTTTACACAGTTTTATAGTAATTCGATCGCGGACGTCGTAATATTTGTAATAGTAATAAAAATAGATTTCATTTAAGCTGTGACGTTTTTTTGCTGTCGAAGCGATGATAGCTTGTTAATTATCTTTCTTATGACAGACAGGTTGTGAATGAGACTGGTTGGTAACGATGACAGTTATTGTGCAAGAAATGACTGAGCAGCTTTTTTAATCCAGGCTTTTAATCCTAAGATTAGACTGCAGAATGCAATATAAATTTCGTCAGCAAACTTGATTTGGCAGGTAGTAGAAGAGTGCTTTAGTTAATTTAAAAACGAAATCGTAGAAACAATATACTGACTACAAACTGCGACTCCTGTACACCAGGATCGAAACTGAAAGTAGCATGGAAATAACGCGCGAATCTCAATGAGTCTCAACGAGGACCTAGCTTGTCTTTACCTTGAAACGAAATTAAACAAAAGAAAAATATATCTAACACTTAAGGCGCGGCTTAACTAGAATGTTTTTAATATACTAGCATGCAATGACCGCACCTGTACTTTGGTAAATGCATAGTAAATAAGCGAAGTAGCGATAAGACCGCCCTTGGTGGCACAATAGTTTATAAGTTAGCTTTAATTTAATTTTTATTTATGTATGTGGTGCACAATAAAGCGTATTAAAATAAAATAAATAAATAAATAACATTTCTGGTAAGAAACAGTTATGACTATCCCTCAGAAGTCGAACCATTTCTGACAGACTGTTTCTGTACTTCAAAATACACTATTTTTTCGTTGATACCACTGTTTAATGAACAGTTATATTGAGGCATTACATCCAGTATACAATGTCGTCGAAGTACTAAAACATATCAAAATCCACGTTCTATTTATTTCTTCCACTTCTCAAAATTTTGTCATACGTGATGTAATTTATTTTGCTGACTTTGATAAACTTTTTAAAAGCTAAAAAGCGTGTAAAATGGTACTACAGTTTATTTAACAGTGAACGATACTGTCAAAATACTAAAGTATCTCTAACTCCACTTCCTTCCATTTATTTCACTCTCACAATATATCATCATCATCAGCCCATATACATCCCACTGCTGGGCACGGGCCTCCTCCGCAACTGAGAGGGTTTAGGCCTTAGTCCACCACGCTGGCCTAGTGCGGGTTGGCGGACTACACACCTAAGAAATTCCTAAGAATTTTTAGGTGTGCAGGTTTCATCACGATGTTTCCTTCACCGTTAAAGTACGTGATGATTCATTGTGAATACACACATAACTTCGAAAAGTCAGAGGTGTGTGCCGGGGGTTTGAACCCGCGACCGTCGAGATTCTCGACCGCGTGCCTAAACCTCGAGGCCATCACGACTTACAATATATACGAGTAGTAAACCATTAAGTTTAAAGGATTTTTTTAGACGACGTAATTTACTTTGCACGCTTTAAGAATCTGGAATTTTGAAGGCGTATTAGGATTAGTTTATATACAGGGTGTAAAAAAGGCCGCGATTGAAAACTAAAAAAAACTTCGCCAAAAATAAAAATAAATACGTTTTCTTATCAACCATAAGTATTAAATGTATGTGGTGATTAGAAAATTTATTTTTATTTTTTGTCAGGATTTTTTTGCGTCAATGTATTTATAACAGCGTATATAATGCCTGTCTTAGGTTTTGATGACGGTCTTTTTTCTTTGTCGTTGTTCTAGTGATGACTGTCTTCCGAACAGGGTGTCAAATAAATTTTGAAACGACTGAATCTCAGTGATGTATTTGACATTTTACATACATACATACATACATAAGCTCACGCCTGTATTCCCCGAAGGGGTAGGCAGAGGTGCATTTCTGCACCCACATTTCGCCAAGTATGTATCAGTCCACGTAATAGGGGGCGAGCCTATTGCCGCATTTCGGGCACATTTTCAGACTCCCTGATACCGAGAATTTCCTAATGGAAAAACCCAATAACACTTAGCCCGACCCGGGAATCGAACCCAGGACCTCTAGATCGCACGGCACATACTTGTACCGCGAGACCACGAGGCAGTCAGTTTGACATTTTATAGATTCAATAAATATTAATTCATTTCAATAAATATTTCTCTCTGGTCACACAGAGCTATCATGACGTCATACTTCCAGACATCATTAATGTTAAGTAACAGAATTGACTGAATATAATAAATCTAATCTTAGACACAATTCGATCTATTATGCCTCATAAAGACTTAATGTGTCGCAACAGATACAACCAGCAAAAAACTAGTTGCCGAACAAAAAATGGCATGTTTTAAATCACTTATAGACTATTATAAATTTAATTGGACGTTAATGAAAACACGTGGTGCCACAACCAGTTTCGTGTTGTTTTGGCGAAAAGCTTTTTAACTTTTTTATTATATATTTTTATAGCGTGTAAAATGTATTTTCAATTTGAATTATTACTTGTTTCAGACTGAGATTATTTAACAACACTAATTCTTTTGATTTGGTCAGCGGTATAGTATGCGGCCAGCGATGTACGGACTCACGATTCCTACCTACCCCTTCGAGGATATGGGCGTGAGTGTATATTTGCATCCATCCATCCATCAGCCAATGGAAGTCCACTGCTGGACATAGGCCTCTCCTAATGACTTCCACAGGGACCTGTTGGAAGCAGCTTGCATCCAGCGACGTCCCGCGACCTTTACTAGGTCGTCCGACCATCTTGTCGGAGGACGTCCCACGCTGCGCTTTCCTGTACGTGGCCTCCACTCAAGAACTTTTTGGCCCCATCGGCCATCAGTTCTCCGCGCTATGTGCCAGGCCCATTGCCACTTCAATTTTGTAATTTTGTAATTTTCTCATAATTCATTTTTAAGTCTGTTATAAAATCAAGTTCTATTATAAAATTTTGCAAACGCTTGAGATGCTGTAGTGAAGTTACTTTTAGGCCGATTTAATTTATTTGCAAAAGATGTCAACATAGCCCAGTGGATTAGCAAGTTGAAGTGGCAATGGGCCGGGCACATAGCGCGGAGAACTGATGGCCGATAGGGCCAAAAAGTTTTCGAGTGGAGGCCACGTACCGGAAAGCGCAGCGTAGGACGTCCTCCGACAAGGTGGTCAGACGACCTAGTATACGTCGCGGGGCCTCGCTGGTTGCAGGCTGCTTCCAACAGGTCCCTGTGGAAGTCATTGGGAGAGGCCTATGTCCAGCAGTGGACTTCCATTGGCTGATGGATTGGATTGGATTGGAAAGATGTCAACGAATATGAATATTTGTTGGTGTGATGTATTAAAAAAAATATTTTCTCTTTTGTGTCCACCCAAAAATTTCCACTTCCATATTCGATATGTCATGCTTTTTTATATTAAACGTAATCTAACCTTAATATCTAGCATCACGATATAAGGAGTAATTCAGCGATGTTCTTCGTATCGGATACTAAAAGTAAACAAAAAAGTATTGAAATCACACATCCGCTCCCGAAACAAAACGGTAGAAAATTGCAAATCATGGCAACACTGAAATTAACTGTCATTAGCGATCGTTATCAGGGCTGCCGCTTGATGTACTTTTTTTCATCTGGCAACTGACGTACAAATTGTACTTTGGTTAACAGTTAAAAGGAAACAGATAACCGCATTATAACAGTAACGACAACAGATATCATTAGATTTTTGGGCACACCGTTAGTGTAAGAATATTTTCGTGTATCCGCCAATTCCAAACTTTTTGTCTAAATCACTGGGTAATTTATTGCATTAGCTTGATGTGTTTTTGTGTTCTGTGACGTCATATCTTAAAAACGCGGAAGTGAGTGTCTTAACCTCTGTACGATTGAGTTATTATGGATGCTATTAAGATTTTCGGTAGCAAATTTTATTTGCACATCTGAAATGGGGTTTTCCATCTTTATCGGATCATTTACGTCATAGTGCTGAGTTCCGACCTTATTTAATATTGTTAGGCCCAGCAATTAAACCCCACTCAATACTCAGAATTTTCTAATAAAAAACTCCTACATAGGAATAGAACCTGAAACTTAAGTCACCACACAAAGACAGCTGTCCAATATATATCATCAGCTCATACACATATGTACGTCCCACTGCTGGGCACGGGCCACCCCTACAACTAAAAAGGTTTAGGCTTTAGTCCACCACGCTGGCCTCGTCCGGGTTGGCGGACTACTTAACTAAGAAATTTCTAACAATGTTTTGCTTCGCCGTTAAAGTACGTGTAAATTCATCGTAAATACTCCCATAACTTCAAAAAGTCAGAGGTGTGTACCTGAGGTTCGAACCCGCGACCGCCGAGATTCTCGACCGCGCGCCTAGACCTCGAGACCATCATTACTTATCCAATATAGTCTTATACTAAAACGTAATTTAAATATTCATGCATCGATATGCCATTTAGGTAAGGTAGAATTTATGCGGTTAGCAAGCATGTGTCGATTAGGGAATAGCTGAGTGTGGAATATAGCCGGTTCGATTCCTGATTACGTCCAAATATGGGATTTCAAGTATTCATTCCTTTTACCGCTTTGTGATGCGATATATTCAAAGGGGTGTTTTATAGTTATCGCACGGTGAAGCGCTCTGAGAATGAAGTATACTCGTAAATCTAGTGAATTAATGAAATTGACATTAGAAGAAAGGGGAATTACAGGCGTGTGGCTATGTATTTATGTATGCTAAACATACACACAAGAGATTTTTTAGACCATACTAAGTAAGTAAGTAGACTGCTATAAAGCACAAAAGAAGAATTGTCGTCGATACGTTCAAAGACGCACTTATCAATCGTACATATCCAATTGATTCCGTTTATCATTTTAACAAAAGCAAACACTAATTAATGGCAACACTGAAACCCAATTATCGTACACTCATTCACTCACGCCCTCCCTTTTCTAGATTATATCGATCGAATTGTAAGTACCGCAACGGTACGCGCGTCGCATATTTTTTTCACACTTGCATCCACCGCTCCTATTTATTTACTTAGCTTTTACATGGTTCATTGAACTTGTAGACCATCAGTAATACAAGCAAAAATTAACTTTATTTCTTACGCTATAAAGCCTAATTGAACCGCAAATAAAATTTTACATGATCTAATTCGAGCCAAGATAGCGTTGTAGTTGAAACGAATGAAGATGCAAAGTGATTTATGATCCATGGTATAGGTAATAAAGTCTCAAATTGTAAAGCATTAATACAATTTTGATAGTAAAATAAATCATGCGTGGCCATAAGAAATTTACGTACGTGACATTACGATGAATGATTCCTTTCAATTGAATGCCATTCAGAAAAACTAGATTGATTTGACACTTGACCAGGAATTGTCGAATATTGTGTGAAATCATTTTTGATAGCTTTTTTCTGTGACATTGACACAAATAGGCAATGGTAATGCAACCGAAATAGCTACGTTTGACGTTTGTCTGTTTTTTGCTCGCTTTGTGAACCGTTATTTGATTTCTAAGTGATTTCAACGTATGCGTGGACCTCTAACTGTATTCTTAGCTTTTGCAGTAAATGGTTTTGTCAAGTCAATGATAGTATAAAATTGAACTTTTTCTTTAAAAATTTCAAAATTATAAGTATTTTTCTCAACACGTAAGCTAATGGTTCAAGCTTCACTGAACAACAGGTAGCGGAGAAAATACATTTAAAAATATAATATTTCCAGTTGGCACTAATTAAGCCGACATACTTCTTAATTACTGTAAGCTCCTTGTTAATTATCACTAACATAACATTCTTGAGTAATTAATCGAACAACTCTCTTATATTAATCTTAGTCCTTTCACTGTAAGTAACTATTTTTTCATTAGAAATTTTGCCCTTATTCATTTCTCACACAAACACACACATTACACGATTACGCCAGCATACCCGAAGGGGTAGATAGAGATGAATGTTAACCAACCCAAGTTTCGCCATGTGTGTTTTGAATGTCACTAAATCTAGACTCCATATTGCTATTAAGAATTCCCTAATAAAAAACCCAGTAACACTTTAACCGACCATGGATTCAAACCCAATGCCTTTATATCCTACGGCATGTACATATGCTGCGAGACCACCAGGCATTCTTCACCGCGAAATATTCAATATCATCATCATCATTATCAGCCTTAAGATCCACTGGACGTGAACGAACGTGACGTGATGACGCCTCCCCACACAGACTTCCAAAATGTTCTGTCGGAAGCGGCGTGCATCCAGCGGCTAACAATATTATAACGAATAATATAATTATATAACGGCTGTTCAATATAACGTTATTTAATTCTAACATCAAAATAAATGACCTTAACATAATAACATTACAGATTAACCCAACCGTCAGTCCGTTACTTCAATAACACTCGAAAATAACTAAAAACAACGCACGATAAATATACTATAATAGTAGTTTTGCGGTTAAGCTGACAACCCTAATAAAATTGATTATGAAATCAAACGTGCCGGCCATCGTCACGCCAGTGCTGCCACAGAGAAACGCGTAAAAAATCTACTGTTTACAAATTGGCTACTGTTTAATCGTATGGGCCATTGTTCTTTAAACTTGTTGTTATTTTTGCAACTTTGTGTCTATCATTTGCTTAATGTGCGTGATAGTCTGGCCTAACGTCTTAAAACTTGATTCTTAACATAAGCATTATATTGTGGTTATCAAAAACTACAAAATACTTTTTGAACCCATAAACATCTAACCATAATACAAATATTTGTGTCACAGAAAAAATTGTCTTATAACGAGCATTGAACCCTAGACTAGTCTAATACACGCCTCAGAAATTCTTTAGTAAGGACCTTTCGGTATGCCGGTTTCCTCACTATGTTTTCTTTTACCGCAAAAGTTCATAATAATTCATTATGAATACACGGTTTCGTAAAGTTCTTTCCATTTATAAATTTAAAACAAAGTTATTCATTGTGAATTCACACACCTTCAATAAGTCTAGCTATCACTGACACTTACAAAGAATGTACAAAAATCACTTAACAGCCATTCATTTTACCGATTGCGAACTAACAATACAAATCCTTACAAAAGGCACGTGCTGTGCTGTAACATCTGGTAATGTCAGGAACAGATGCTCAGATCCATTATTTGTACGACAAAAGACACACAGTTGGCCGCAGCACCGATGTAGCTTATAGTTTACGCATCTGTGCGTACGCACCAAGCGGGTGTTGCGTTGAGGAAGGTAGAAACTACAGAAAGCAAAACGCTGTGATGACACACCTTTTCGTCCTTCAATTGTCATTATTGTCAGTATGGCATTCAGTGATAAAGCTATTTTTTAAGATAATGTTTCATATATCCAATATTTGTCATCATCAGGATTGGGTCTCCTCTACAACGTAACGGTTAAGGCCTTAATCCATCACGCTGGCCTAGTGCGGGTTGGTGGACTACACACTTAATAAATTCCCTAAGAACTTTTAGGTCTGCATAAATGAACTGGGTTTTCTGACGCAATACTACTTACTGTTTCTCAGAAACTATACCTAAAGCAACAATATTATACGAGTAAATAAAATAAATAAATACATCCAACATTCACATACATGGTTCTGACCCCACATTAAGATACGAGTCTTGTGTCGTGGGTATCAGAAACTACGAGAGACTTTTTCGGTCTCACAAACACGGGTCTGGGACCCGGAAGAAATATTTGTGGATCACACAAACATTTGCCTCAGCAGTATTATTTTTTCTTAATGTTCTAAGGCCGCGCGCACTTTGGACACGTTTTCGTACGAATTTTACTCGTGCGCACACGTACGAACACGTACGAACGATCCCGACATTCCAAGTACTATGGGAGCGCGCAGACTGGGTGCGAGTAAGTCTTGCGTATACGTACGTGTAGTTTAGACGTCCGAAAACAGTCCGAACTCGTTGGGATTTTACAAAACATTCGTACGTTTTGACATAAGAAATGGACGTAGAAAATTAATTAACCTGACACTGCTCATTTGACTTATAAAAACGAATACAGTGTGCGCACTCAATTCGTACGACCACGAGCGTACGTATACCGTACGACACAAATTCATGTCCAAAGTGCGCGCGGCCTAAGAACTTAATTTATACATTTCATCAAAAAATTCCATATGAGTAAGTTAGTGCTCAGCACAGGGACAGACACAGGCTGATATTGTATAAATAAATTTAAACACATTCGTATGGATAACAATACTACCCATAGTACATCTGGGACCACAGCTGTACAAACAAAACAAAGTAAATTCAACTATATCACCTTTGTAATAAAGCTTCTTTCTGCTCGTACAATATGAACGCATAACCAAAATATTTGATTTCAACCGGCACTTCACAAGCTATCGGTACATATTTGGACAGTTATGTTTGTTTATTGAATATTTATTGAGTGTTTAATTTGAAAATAGTTCAATGTTTCTTACGTTATTTTTACTGATACGAAGCGTGATACAGAATATATTCGAGGTAATACATAAAATAGGACGTAGCCGTCTGCTAAGAAACCCAGATATAAATATTCAATTTATAAAATCTATAGATTTTTTAAGCCTGTGCTCAACAATGAACAGTTAGAGCCTATTGCCGTTTTTCGGGTACAAAACCAGACTCCGTACTGCTATTGAGAATTTCCTAATGGAAAAGCCAAATAACACTTTGCTCGACTCAGGAATCGAACCCGGAACCTCTAGATCGCACTAATAGCTCATAAAATTACACCACCACCATTTTGGTTACAAACATGTAGAAATTCAACCAAGTTTACAATTCATTAACCGAAAGTTTTCAACCGACCTACCTATCCACGATTTCACCTAAGATATCTCCGCATGACTGTGTTAAGGAAATGAGCAGCTCGGAGTTAACAGTGACGCGGCGGACGCATCCTGGCCGAACCAGTCCCGAAGGAAGCGTTTAAAAGGGACAGTCCTTTTATGTTTAACTGATTATGATAGACGCAAGAAAGACGCGCTACAGTTACTCAATCTCGCAGTAACGGAGTATTTGACGTAAGAATACCTAGGAAATCTTAGACCTTACTATGAATAGGAATAAGTTGGTTTGGTAAACTTTCATGCGTAAACTAGTGAACTAATTAAAAAAAAATGTTTATAGATACACCCAACAGTCACTTACAAAGTTTTGATCCCACACTAATTCAAGTTTTGTGTCGTGGGTTTCAGAAATTACGAGAGACTTTTCGGTCTCACAAACACCCAGACCCGAAACAAATATTTGTAGATCACACAAACATTTGTCTCGGTGCGTGGTGAGCCGATAAACATGACCTTCCCAATTATTTTTGCTGTGATATTATGTTTGTCAGCCGCGTGGCGCAATTGACTAGGCACCAGCTTACAAAACGAGATGTCGCGAGCTCAATCCCCGCATCGAGACAATTTTGTTTGTGTGATCCACAAATATTCAGGTTTTTGCGAGACCGAAGCCTCTCGTAGTTTCTGAATCCCATGACACAAGACGTATATCTTAGTGCGGGGTCAGAACTATGTATGTAAATGTTGGGTGTATAAATTTATTTGTGACATCGTGAGGTCCTTAAAAATACTATATACCTTGCGGTACCCTAAAACACTTGGTAGCTGCGGGCTCGTCGGCCAACTGAATGGGCCTCCCGTATGGGTTTTTAATAGCACAGCATCCTTTGCGCATAGCCTCAGCTAATTACATCCTATAATGGAGCTGATGCATTTATAATAACATGATCATTCTGATGGACTTTGTGGAAAGTAACGTACAACACTCGTGGTCTCGCGGTACAAGTATGTGCCGTGCGATCTAGAGGTCCTGGGTTCAATTCCCGGGTCGGGCAATTTGTTATTGGGTTTTTCCATTAGGAAATTCTCGGTAACAGCACGGAGTCTGGAAATGTGCCCGAAAACGGCAATAGGCTCGCCCCCTATTACGTGGGACTGAGACATACTTGGCGAAATGTGGGTGCGGAAATGTACCTCTGCCTACCCCTTCGGGGAATACAGGCGTGAGTTTATGTATGTATGTATGTATGTACAACAATATTTAAAGTAATTTAAAACTGAAGCGACAAATGAGCGGTCGAAAGTTCGAGTTCAAAGCATGTGCTTACTTTACGTTAATATTTCTCTACCTGTATGTCAAAAACAATGTAATATTGTCGTTTTCTTGACTCCATTACTAAGTCTACTTAAGTCTTTCGTGGTATGGTGATATTATGAGAAGGGATGAAACATTATGTTGCTAATAAGTAATGAGTATGAAAGTTGAAGGAAGGCCAAAGAAACGATGGATAAGTTGCGAGAGAGAAGATATGAAAGAAAAAGCGGGTGAAAGACCTGATGGCTGATATGGATGTTTGGAAGGATAAAACATACTGCGCCGATCCCAAATTAAAATTGAGAACAGGGCAAGAGAATGATGATGATTAGACTATTTTCGAAGAACACACTCCATCGCGAAAGGATTAAAAAAGAGATTAAAAAAAGATATCTTATAGGAGACTAGCTTATTACTGCTAGTTGAGAGCCGGGACATCCAATAATGCTACAAAGGTTTTTACCAGAAGAACCGAAAAACATTTCTGTCTGCCTCTAAAATCGAACCCAAAATTTCCCGATTCTTCGCACCAATACACGTCACAAGATTAACAAGTAACTACAATAGACCCTTCTATACTTAAGTCGTACTTTTTACTTTACGCAAACAAACTTGTTAATAAACTGAATAATCGTAGTATTCTAGTACCAGTATCCCACAATAGTCCCACTGTAGCCGACGATAAAGCATCAATTCCGTTCAACGCCAGTTGCGTGTTGGACACGTCCAGTTTTTGCGATCGCCTGTGCGATTGTGAGAACGATTTAATTAAAACTATTTGTTGTTGTGTTATCTGGAAGGGTAAACACAGAAAAACTGGGTTCAAGACGGCGCTGAGGCTCACATGATTAATGCTTGTATGCTATAGTCTGCATATGCGTGGCGTGAGACTGAGGGGTCCAGAATCCGATGCTCAGGGTAGGTTGAGCAAAAATTCTCGGCAGCATTGAGTCTGGAAATGTGAAGTAAATGGCAATGACCTTATTGAGACAAAGAAATTCGCAAAATGTAAAGTAGGCAGATATTTTTATCAACCACGTCCCGCCGCTCTATTTTAGCGTTCATATGCACTCACATATTCAGCGGGAGCAATCAATTGATTCCATCAAAATAGTACATACATACAAAGCGTTACACGTTAATTGTGTAATGTCTAATTTATAATTGCTTATTGTGGGGTATTTATTTAACAAATTTCTGTTATTAAATAAAGATTTGAAGCTAAAAAAATATTATTCGTAATTTGGAAGGCAAACTGAACTTTTGGGCTTCTTTCGAAGTACTGCTACTGATGTACATACAACCTCACGTCATGGACCCCGAAGGGATAGGAAGAAGGATTTCTGCAGACACCTATTGAATTGAAGTATCAAGTAAAATATGCGAACCTATTTTTCAGTAGCTCACAATCGTTTGTTTGGTCATCCAATATTATGTAACGACCTAAGAAATCTTCGTATTTACGTCACACCTTTGGGTTTAAACCTTAATACCATAATCACAGCCATTAAACCTTTAAGTAAAGCGAAAGTCGCATTACCAGACAATACCGTACGCTAATGCTCTGCGTAGACGTCATCGGTTATGCACACGGAGAGTCGTTTAGTAAAGTTCACGCACTTTCTATGCTTAGTGATACATGTGGAAACTTGTGACTAAAACTCACATACATACATATTACATAACCAATCGTGGTTATCACTTTTTCGTGGTAACACAAAAGGAAAACATACATACATACATAAACTCACGCCTGTATTCCCCGAAAGGGTAGGTAGAGGTGCATTTCTGCCCCCACATTTCGCCAAGTATGTATCAGTCCCACGTAATAGGGGGCGAGCCTATTGCCGTTTTTCGGGCACATATCCAGACTCCGTGCTGTTACCGAGAATTTCCTAATGGAAAAACCCAATAACACTTTGCCCGACCCGGGAACCCAGGACCTCTAGATCGCACGGCACATACCTGTACCGCGAGACCACGAGGCAGCAAAAAGAAAACAAAAAGTGGAAAAAATAATACAAAGAATCATTGAATAAATGAAATCATTCAGAGGAACACCTTCAACGCGTTTACAGTTAAGTAATAAAATTTACCAATACAAACTTACTACCGAAAACGGCTTGAAGTGCTGCCAACTTTAAAATATTTGGGTAATGTTGTAGATAATGACAAGTTATGGGTGAAGTGTTAAATAACTAGTTTATCGACAAATATTAGAGATAGGTCAAAAGAAGATTACGTCAGTCGAATTAAGTTCTCTCATACATACATAACATCACGCCTGTATTCTCCGAAGGGGTAGACAGAGGTACATTTCTGCACTTACATTTTGCTAATTGTGTTTTCATCCCACGTAATAGGGGGCGAGCCTGTTGGCGTTTTTCAATCATAGTTTCAGACTCCGTGCTGCTACTGAGAAGTTCCTAAAAGAAAAACCCAATAACACTTTGCTTGAGCTGGAAATCGAACCCGGGCCCTCTAGGTGGCACCTAGAGGTTATAAGAGAGTTATAAGAGGAGGATTAAATATATTGCGTATGTTTAAAAAGATATATTATGTTTATAGGAAATTATAGAAAGGTAAATTAAAAAAAAACTATATTCAAAAGTTTCGCATGTCTAAGCTTTGTATTGCGGGCATGGCAAATTGAATCTGATGTTTTTATTTATAGCAATACCGGAGCCGTCCACATGTAGTGTTGACTGATATTAAGTTTACCTCTCACAAGTCGACAAAATTGTTCTGGCCTCATCACAAAATATACAAACTCACAAAATATCACATTTTATACCAATCATCAAAAGACTCAAACTATCCCTTATAAAAAGGTCATTTAGAAGCCTATCAATTC
The DNA here is from genome assembly GCA_907164795.1 of Hemaris fuciformis. Taxonomy (NCBI): domain Eukaryota; kingdom Metazoa; phylum Arthropoda; class Insecta; order Lepidoptera; family Sphingidae; genus Hemaris; species Hemaris fuciformis. Next base: position 2,999,995 of record OU015455.1, on the reverse strand, counting down.
TGAATTATTATTCAACGCCTTTTCATACCCTATATAAAAATAACCCAATAAAATAACACTAAAAACTAGGCACCACAAATCATTATTGATCATAACAAATACACACATAATATTATAATTGAAAAACAAAACACAAAAGTACAGCTTATTAGCATGCACGATGCCCCGAGGCGAAACAATTTATCTATACGGAGCGAAAAAAGCGTAAAAAGCGCACAATAACTATCCTATTTAGCGCTGAAAAAAGCGATGCGCTCGCGGCGACCGTGTGTTGTAAGCGATAAAGCGCAAAAAGCGTTGCGTTCTGTGGAATGTCACACGCCTTAGGCGCCCTAAGAACAAGCTACATGGGACTCGGTACATTATGTTGAAATTTATTGGCCATGTATCAGAATAATCGTGATCAATTGATGTTTAATATTATTATGAGATACATGACTCGAGGATAGTTGAGAAACTGTAGTTAAAATTTTTCTTTTTTTTCTTTCTAAAAACAATACTTAAATTGAACTTTTTAATGCAAATTTTTAAAATATTATGCAATTTTATCATTAATAACTATTTTTATACGTTGCCTTGTTGATTCCACAACATTAAATGAGTCATGCGATCGAGAGATCCCGGGTTCCATTGCTGGGTCGGGCAAAGAGGTATTAGCAGAAAATTCTCACGTAGTCTAAATATGATAATAATTTTAGTTTATTTTCTAAAAAAATACTTTGGAAACTATACGAAAATGTTTCATATAGACTATAGACCTAATGTAACGACGTATTTTGAAAAATATCATTAAAAGACGTTTCAAGTTCGACTCCCGAGTCAAGCTAAGGAATTGTAACAAATATAACGATTTTATAAATGTCCTCAAAAAGCGGCAATAAGCTCTTATCACATGAAACTTATCCAATTCTTCCCCACTGTCCTATTTTTAGTACACTTTATTCAACAATTTATTTTTTTATTTTTTAGGGCTTTTATTTTTATTATTTCTGATGAATATATAATTTTACACTATTTTTCTAATATATTTTTCGTTGTAAAAAATGTAAAGTTGATTTTAATGTAATTTTTTCAAATTGATAATTTTTGTCGACTAACGAAGCGCATAATACGCTTCATATATCGAGATTTTATTTTACTAAATCTTGTTTTTTTTTCTCATATTATTTTTTCTTAATGTAGGTACTTAGAACTTTATTTATACATTTCTTTAAAAAATTCCATTATTTTCGATGCTTGGGAATTAATGGGTTATTAACTAAAGAAACGTATGGTATAAATTCATCTCTGCCAACCCATTCGTGGATACAAGATCGTATGTATCTAAATACTTCCTTGAAAAAAAAAACACTCCAGCAGTATTGAGCATGTAAATATTTCTACGTAACATTACGTATAAATCACTAGACATTACATACATTAATTTAATGATTATGTTTAGTCTCTGGTATCATCACGCTAAGCGGCGCGGAGGCTGACACAGTTAATGGTCGTCATTACGCGGCCCCCGCTACTTCGGTCTCGGTAAGTTTCTAAGTTTTTTCGAGGTATTTAGCTGAGATTTTTGACGTGAAAACTTTTTTAGCGGCGCTGTGCACTTTTTTGGGGATGGGTAAAAAATGTTGAACTCGCGTCAGATCACGTGACCCTGATCGAAAATGCGTAAGACGCATTATGTAATATCAATTGTCATGTTTGTGTACGCTAGCGCAATAAATATTGTGTTATACTTAAATGGTAGTACTTTTAAATAAGGTAGTATTAATAAATAAAGCAATTCGTGCGAAATTATTCCCTAACCATTGCAAAATATTCAAAAATGCACAACGTTAATGTTGAATGTTGAAGTTCTGAATTTTTGGAACCAAAAAACGGAAAGGGGGTTAGGCAGAGTTAAGTTTCTGTACCCACGCGTATTTTCCTGTGTTTAAGTTCCAAAAAATCATTTTCCAGTCTCCGTCCAGCAAATTTAGAAAATCCAAATTATACTTTGCCCGACCCGGGAATCGAACCTTAGATCATGTACCACCACCAACGAGGCAGTCTATCGAATCAGTGAAGAATTTTTAATTGGATTCAAGTTTACGGCCAGCTGCGGTACATAAATGAGCTTCAGATACAAAAATAAAAGAAGGTCTAACAAGCCACCTGTAGGATATTTTTTATCCTCCCGATATAACGTTTAGTGTTAATGCAAATTTTCTGTTTGTTTATACAATTTTTTCCCATGGTACGAGACTAGAGAAGACCTGTCCAACCACTACTATGGAGACTCAGTGATTTAAAAAAAACCTTGAAAATATAAAACTATTAATATATTCGTATGTCAAAGGACGGGAAGTGTTATAAGGTTTTTTCATTAGGAAATTCTCAGTAGCAACACGAAGTCTGGAAATATGTCCGAATAACGGCAATACACTTGTCCCCTATTACGTGGGACTGATGCTTACCTGGCGATATGTGGGTGCAGAAATGCACCTCAAATGCAAAGCATGCATAGCCACGAAAGTGACGACTAATGTGCATTATTAAAAAATGTACGAACTGAATATTTGATATTTTTATTATTGGAACTTATCCAATTAAACTACACATTTGAAGCTGATGTAAAATAATAAAAGATTGTCAATAAAACACTAGTTTAATCAATTAAAAATAATGGCGACGAGACAAATATTTGTAGATCACATAAATATTTCTCTCTGATATTGATGTTTAGAAAACCGTACATTCATTCATGATCTCGTATACTCACGACAGACCTAGACCTTATTGTGTGAGTATATTTATTAACTAGCTAATGAACAATATATTATAATAGATTAAAAAAAATACAAAACCAACCAAACACATATAAAGGAACACGTGTAAACAAAAACTTATTCATAAAAATCTCGACTCGAACTTACTGAGAAATGTCTGAGAACACTAAGTACTGAGAATTTTATTTTAGTTCCCATCCCGAAGCCAGTCCCACAGATAATTTTATAACCAGCCAATGAGCTGAGTTAACTAAGTATAGAAATAATAGTTGTTTAACTAAAGCCTGCTTATACGGCCGGATGAAAAAACATTGTAGAAACGCATAAATCGCATACTATTACTTTATTAATGCAGATGATTGGAACGCACTGGCATATAGAAATGTTAATGGATCGTACATTTTGTTAGAATCTCGTTGTCAATATCATGAGGAATAGGGAGAAATACTGTGCTTTTATCAGTAAGGGTAAGTAAAATCATTTTTTTGAAGGGTGAATATCGATAGAAAGACATCATCATTATTATCATTATCAGCCTAATGAAAGTCCACTGCTGAACATAGGCCTCCCCCAATGACTTCCATAGTGACCTGTTGGAGGCAGCCTGCATCCAGCGACGACCCGCGACCTTCATCAGGTCGTCGGACCATCTTGTGGGTGGACGTCCTATGCTGCGCTTTCCGGTACGCGGCCTCCACTCGAGAACCTTTTGGCCCCATCGGCCATCGGTTCTCCGCGCTATGTGCATGTATAAATAGAAAGACAACTTATACAAAATCACATGTATAAAAAAAAGTCTTTCGTCTTGGCTTCTAGGAGGCTTAGACAAAGTAGCAACCCACTGTTGATATCGTAATGAAAACTAAATGAAATGTATGGAATTTTCAAGACAAATTGCAAAATGACGTGACCATTTATGTCTATTATACACTTTTGTATCGTTTCTAAAACCGCTTTCGGTTGTAAAATACTTTGTCTCTTAGTTCATTTGGCGTCTTATATGTATGGAGATTTAATTGTCTTACAACGATTGCGACTGATAATTTTTCTAGCCAAGGTTTGTGGGAAAATATGTGATGAGGCAGGACACAAACATATAGTATCGTGAGAAATATTTCAAGAACTGTTGGCTGTTTTAAGTCGTTATGCCCTCGAGGTTTAAGTGCGTAAGTTAAAAAACTCGACAATTATGGATCCAAATCATTACTTCTATCTAAACCGCCATTTGTGACACAACTTAATTTTAATGATACCAATACCTATTATGTTCTTTTATTTACAACTAGCTGTGCCCGCGACTTCGTCCGCGCGGAAAATGAATTTTTAATAAGAAAATTTATAAAATAAAAGTAGCCTAAGTTACTCCTTATTACATCAGCTATCTGCCAGTCAAAGTCCCGTTAAAATTGATCCACCCGTTTCAGAGATTAGCCGGAACAAACAGACAGACAGACCGACAAAAATTGTAAAAAACGTTATTTTGGTATATGTACCGTATATACATCCATAAGCATTTATTAAAAAGCGGTTATTTCAATATAACAAACAGACACTCCAATTTTATTTATTTGTATAGATGTATAGATAAAACGTAAATAAACCAATAAATAATCATAGATGTGTGTATAAAGGAAGCATTGTTAAAAAAATTGCGGCCTTTGTGGACTAAGGCCTACACCCTCTCAGCTATAGAGAAAGCTCGTGCCCAGCAGTGGGACGTATATGGACTGACATAGAGTATTGAATAACCAATCGTGGTTATCAATTTTTCGTGCTAATACAAAAAGAAAACAAAAAAGTGGAAAAAATAATACAAAGGACCATTGAATAAATGAAATCATTCAGAGGAACACTTTCAACGCGTTTACAGTTAAGTAATAAAAATTACCAATACAAACTAACTACCGAAAAAGGCTTGCAGTGCTGCCAACTTAAAAATATTTGGGTAGTGTGTGGATAATGACAAGTTATGGGTGAAGTGTTAAATAACTAGTTTATCGACAAATATTAGAGATAGGTCAAAAGAAGGTGACTTAACCTCACGCCTGTATTCCCCGAAGGGGTAGGCAGAGGTGCATTTGCCTGCACCCACATTTCTAGACTCGGTGCTGCTACTGAGAATTTCCTTATCGAAAAATCTAATAACGCTTTACCCGACCCGGGACTCGAACCCAGGACCTCTAGATCGCACTCACCCGTAGTCTCACACAACTGGAAATGTAAATAATAAATCCATCCAACAGTCACATACCTACATAATTTTGACACCAAACTAAGATACAAATCTTGTGTCGTACCAGAAACTATCATATCATGTCGTATCAACTAGAAACTTTTTGGTCCCACAAACCCTCAGAAAGAAATACTTGTAGGTCATTCAAACATTTTCGATCGAACCCGCGGCCTCTTTTCAAACAAGCTGGTGTTTAAAACTGCGCCACGGTGCTATTAAATATTGTTTTTACTAATAGCAAGTTCTCGTTAGTCATATGACGGAATTTGGTGATAGAGAGGTAGCGAGTTCGAGGGACGGATCGGAAAAAGTGTTATCGTCTTAAACCACACACCCATATTGTTTTTTGCTATACACAGATTGCCAATAATGTCAATATTCATTCAAAGATTCGGTTTGTTTTCTTATTTGCTTACTTTTATCGATTGGACGCAGCTCTACACTTGTCGCGGCTACGTAGTGCAGTGACCCCGCGTGAGCGCATTGAAAAAAACCGGACTTTTACGACTATTTACCGGTAATAAAAATAAAAACACGCAAACTAATATCTGTATTTATTGTATGGAATCTTATATAATTTTCATATATATTGCATAATTAATAATGTCGACATTCTCGTTTAGTTTTTATTGTATTGTTTAATTTCATAAGCAGTGATGGCCTCGAGGTTTAGGCGCGCGGTCAAGAATTTCGGCGGTCGCAGTTTCAAACCCCAGGCACACACCTCTGACTTTTCGAAGTTATGTGTGTATTCACAATAAATTATCATTTGCTTTAACGGTGAAGAAAAACATCGTGATAAAACCTGCACACCTAAAAAGTTCTTAGGAATTTCTTAGGTGTGTAGTCCGCCAACCCGCACTAGGCCGGCGTGGTGGACTAAGGCCTAAACCCTCTCAGTTGTAGAGGAGGCCCGTGCCCAGCAGTGGGACGTATTTGGGCTGATGATGATGATGATGTATTGTTTGGTGTTTTATACATGTTTTTTACGTTCATTCAACTTAAAAGTCTTTTATTAGTTTTTCGACTTGTTATGTAAGGTTTTTATTTTGTATTTAGCTATGTTTTTGACATATTTAACCATTTAAAACAAAATAAGAAAGATGTTGACCTGCGTATGATTATTACGATATCTCTACGTTATTTATTTATTTTTAAATATACTTTTTTGTACACTGTACAAGTATGCACTTTTCATGACAAACTTATTTGACCGATAAAAATGAAATTGATAAAACAATAAAACCAAATATGAAAATAATGTCATTGACAGACTTGTTGGCGGAAGGTTTTAGTGTTATTTCATTTTGAAACAATTGCGGGTGTTATTTATTTTAGAAAATGTGTAATCTATAGCTGTTCTATCACACAGTAGTTATCCATTTGCATAAAGGTTATAGGATATTCATCATCAGCCCACTTACGTCCCACTGCTGGGCACTGACCTCCTCTACCATTGAGATGGTTCAGGCCTTAGTCCACCACGCTGGCCTAGTGCGGGTTAGCAGACTACACACCTACGACAATCCTAAGAACTTTTAGGTGTGCAGGTACATCACGATCATCATCACCATCTCATCCTTCACCGTTAACGTGAGTGATAATTCATTCAAATTCACTCATTACTTCGAAAGTTTTCTTTCGCTGCTAAAAACATACTTACAAAATATTTTTTGAAATGAAAACTTCTTTCTGTGCACTTTTTTTGGGTTGGGTAAAAAAATTTGAACTCCCGTCAGATCACGTGACTCTGATCGAAAATGCGTAAGACGTTTGTTGTCAAGCGTTGTCATGTTTGTGTACGATAGCGCAATAAATATTGTATTTTACCACGTAAATGACAGTACTTTTTTACTGATAAATAAAGTAATTCGTGCGAAATTATTCCCTGACCATTCCAAAATATTCTAAAATGCACAAAGTTAATGTTTTTTTAAACTGTTGTCCAACTTGACCTCTTAGTATCACGCGCATTCGTACTCCAACGAGGCCATACATATTTTGCAATTGAAATCGTAAGTATATCACAGGAAGCCGGCCATCCATATAAAATAGTGAGTTTCTAATCCTCTGACCCACAAACTGGCAGGACGTGGTTGAGGTCAGTTCATAATTATATTTTTATTAACTTACAGGAAACCACGCAATACATCGTACACGTATTACGTTAATTACATTATTTAAACTGTCTTGTTGGTCTCACAGAATAAGGTATGGTGCGCAATCCAGAGGTCTTGGGTCCGATTTTCGCGTCAGGCTAGTATGTATTGGGCATATTATGGTGCAAAGAGGCACACCAAAAAGATATTAATAACACCTCGGGGGCCGCCAAGGTAGGGACGGCGGCCCACACCTCCCCTACCTACCTTTAATAACCACACTAGCTTATCAAAGTACTTAGTCTAAAATCCAAATATTAAATAATAAAAACTATGACTCTTTTTCTGTCTTACAACAATCCAGAAAATTAATAACCAGAATAATCTCAGTGCGGTGGATGAACCTTTCGCCTTATCGTTTTACAGTCTAGCAAAAAAAAACACCGTAGAGGCTTAAAGCAAAACCATAAAATATAAATCCAGAAGACTATAAACACACTTTACGGTCTTCCTACATCAGTAAATTATTTGTTGGTCTTATTTTTATTGCGTATAACCACGCTATTTCTAATTCCCAATATCCATAAATTTATGTCATTATTTAGAGCTGTCAAAATACCTTGACCGCCATCTTTCTGTCTATAATTGAATGTTTTATTTTTATTCATAAACAAATTTACTAGTAGTACTTTAAAATATGTATGTATTTCCGTATCTAAAATATAAAATAAACTAAGATAATAATAAACTTCAATCATAAATACAAAGCAATCATAACGTTAAATTTATTTTTCGGAATAGGCAAAGATCATCAACCCGTACGGCCTTGAATTCCGCATTTAATTTGTGACGGAAGGTTTTTTATAAGACCGATTAATCTTAACTTCCTTTGCACAATCTATGACATAACATAATATATTTTAAGACGAATCATGGCGAATAATATTTCTCGTATTAACGATTTCATATTTTGTTATATTTAATTATAAGTAGCAGGATGAATATTTAATTAAATATAGTAGCTTATAATGAGAGAGGATGTGCAATGTTAAACAGAAATTTTATTAGAATATTCAATAATTAGATTTTATTTCATAAATTATATTTTATGAAGCATGTAATAATAATACTATACCATAAGGAAACCTGTAACGAAGTATTCCGGATAAGAAATTGCAATAAATGCAGAACCAAACCTGCATTAAAACAGTGATGTTATTGAGTACCACTCAGGGCTAGAAGTGCTCACATTTGGAATTCAAAAAGGCCACAAATAGTATATTATGTGTCTGTAATCGTGTTGTAAATTTTATACCATAAATACTATACTCAATTAAATCGTTATAAAAATGTAGACTTTTTTACTTTAACTTCATATCTATAAAACTTGTTACATATTCGTATCTAGGTTTTGTTAAATGCTCTATGACATAGACAAAGAGAAAAAACGTTATTAGGACATATAAAAACAACTTTAAACACCCAACCATAGACACAACATTGTTTTTAGCAAAGAGTTCGCAAGTCATATAAACCTCTTCGCAAAAATAATCCGGAAAAACATGTATCCTCTTTTAAATCACTGCCTTACAACAAACATAGTATTCGGATAGAAATATTTAAGAACCATAGTGTTTGCGTATAGAGTGACTAATCGCGTAATAGCACACGTCACGCGACCGATCGTCCTTCTACACGCGAGCCTCTGATTGCTTCGGCAATTATCGATACCTGCTTTAGCGAGCTATGTACTTAGTTTATTTTAGATATTTACTACATTACAAACTTACAAGCACACGGGAGTCTCTGTAGGGGTAGGCAGAGATGCATTTGTGCTCCCACTTGTGTCTAGTCTCACGTAATATGGAGCGAGATTATCACCGTTTTTAGATCGAGCTGCTACTAAGATTTTACAACTGGAATGTCTCAATAACGTTTTACCTGATTCGGTAACAAAACGCGGGATACACACACACTTGTATTCTGTCAGCATAATAACGTTTCAATGTCATACAAAAGACTTTAAGGTAGACAGGTACGAATCCGTCTAAGAACGATCTTAGACCTTAGTCTATACGCCATTAAACGCTATGAGTTGTACAAAGGAATAGCCTATAAATTTTAGTAAAAAACTATTGTGAGGATAACTGCACACTTAAAAGTTCTTCGGAATATCTTAGGTGTGCAGTGATGGCCTCGAGGTTTAGGCGCGCGGTCGAAAATTTCGGCGGTCGCAGGTTCAAACCCCAGGCACACCCTCTGACTTTTCGAAGTTATGTGTGTATTCACAATGAATTATCACTTGCTTTAACGGTGAAGGAAAACATCGTGATGAAACCTGCACATCTAAAAGTTCTTAGAAATTTCTTAGGTGTGTAGTCCGCCAACCCGCACTAGACCAGCGTGGTGGACTATAACGTCTTAACCCTCACGGTTGTAGAGGAGGCCCGTGCCCAGCTGTGGGACGTATATGGGTTGAAAAATGAATGATGAAACAAAAAGAAATGTAAACAAATATTTCGAATAATCACGCAAAATTTCATCAATGGCTTGGATGTGATTCTCGCTAATAGTGAATAGCATCACTGTCTAGTCAGGAAAATAATAATAATAATTAGTCAACAAAAAGTACTCCCCAACGTGTCCTTTTGAAATACTTTTTCAGACTATTGTTATTTTAATTACTCAGCCACATTATATTAAATAATGGAATGTAATGAGTCATAGATAAGCCGCAATAGTTTGGTTTGTCTTTGGTACATTCAAGCGGCTTAGTCAATTGGTGACTGAAGATCATACATCAGAATCATTCATATTGAAGATAATAAGCCCTGGGAGTAATGTAAATTGATCGGAGTTATGTTTTGTTGCTATAGTTTGTATCGTTATGACATTTACAATGTAAAATTTAAATAATGTAATTAAAAAAAGACATTTATTGCTATTTAAAAAAAATGACATGTCGTGTTGCTGAGGGAGTTTCTTGCCGTTTCTTCTCCACAGCGATAACACGTTTCGAAGCGGCAATAGTTTAAAAAATATTAAAAAGTGTAAAATTGACGATTCAAAAGAACTTGTAGAAGTCTATTTGAATAAAGATAATTTGACTTTGACTTTGACATCGTGTGGCAATACTTTGGATATCACATTTACATGACAACAAAAAACAACGCAAGGAAACTTGCACACCTATAAGATCTCAACTAGGTAAGTCTTAGATCTATCAACCAACACTTGCGCTAACTAATCTGATAATTAATTGTGTCATTCTTTCAATTTATGCTCTCCTAGTACTTACCTTATACATTTTTTTTTCGGGAGGCATATTTTATTTACTTTTCATTTATATACATAAATAATAAAAAGGCGGACTTAATCCCTAAAGCATTGTCTACCAGTCTATCAGTCAGTTGTTAGGGTGATGATGTGATAAACTAATAATGCATATTGGTGATAAAATGAATATAAACTACGAATATAAACGCTGGCAATTATATTTATAATTTAGAAAATATACATAAATAAACCCTAGGCAAGAGGGCACCTAATAAACAGTGGCGGTACTTCCATAGAAGCCCAAAAGCCCAGTTTGCCTTTCAAAATTCCAAATAATGTTTTTTTAAGCTTTAAATCTTTATTTACCTAAAGCAATTTGTTAAATAAAGACCTCACAATAAGCAAATATAAACTAGACATTATAAAATTAACGTTTAACGCTTTTGGGCTTCTATGGAAGTCCCGCCTCTGCTAATAAATAAATATGATATTTTTTTTCCAAGAGAAAAACTACAATCATAACCTAAACTGACAGTCCAAAAATAGCCAACGCATTCGACCATAAAACTAATTATCAAAGGTAATGCGATATCACTTATAAGTAAATCTAATTACATGAACAGCTTGTGGATATGACAGGTGACCACAAAAGGACATTCCGGTCTCACAATATATAACCTACAAACATTTGCCTTGGGTAATGTCAAACCACACGTGGGCAAAATAAAGAGCTTTTAATGGAAACAGATATTTTAATGATCAAACTGGCATAATTCAGTCCCGCGTTATAGGGGACGAGCCTATTGCCGTTTTCGGGCACATTTCCAGACTCCGTGCTGCTACTGAGAATCTCCTAATAGAAAAACCCAATGACACTTTGCCCGACCCGGGAATCGAACCCAGGGCCTCTAGATCGCACGGCACATACTTCTGTCCTATTACGTGGGACTGATACCTACCTGGTGAAATGTGGGTACTGTAATACCTCTGCCTACCCCATCGGGGAATACAGGCGTGAGGTTATGCATGTATGTATGTGTACTGGTGTAATTGTGTTATTTACTTCCTGACAAAATTATTTAGATATCATCTGCATTTATATAATATGACGGTTATATTGGGCGAATACATCCTACTTCTGGGCACGAGTCTCCTTTATAACTGAGAGGGGTTAGACCAGTGTTTCCCAACGTGGGGCCCACGCCCCACAGGGGGGCAATTTAAAAATGGACTCGACACGACTTTAACTCTTTCACTATGGATTATTTAAATGCAATGCTAGATATCGGTGACAAATTTAACAAAAAAGGCACAAAAATTTTTGAAATGTTAAGGTGGGGCATGGCATAAAAAAGGTTGGGAAACACTGGGTTAGACCTTGCTCCACCAAGCTGCCTTAGTGCGATCCTTTTAAAGAACTTTTAGGTGCGCAGGTTACTTCACGATTATTTCCTCTGTTAAAGTACGGTATAATCTTTATATATAAAAATTATGTGTCACGTTGTTTGTTCGCGATGGACTCCGAAACTACTGAAATGATTTTAACTTTTTTTTGTTGTTCCAACTTAACAGTTAGGATAGTTTATATCTCAATTTATAATTGCAATATCATTTTATTGCAAATTATATGCTTATTATCTGACAGTCATAATTATTTGTTAGTTCGATAAGATTCTAACAGATGGCGGTGTATTGGGTTTTGATAAACGAGAAGACGAGTGGAATAAAATTGAAAAAGAGCACTACCATGCGAAGCCAGGCCACTATTTTATAATAAAAACACATATAACTTAGAAAATTCAAAGGCAAAATTTAACTAAACCATTTTGAGTAGCAAAGTCCCACGTAGAAAAGTCTTGCATAACCCATACCAGACAAACACGTACAAGAAGTGCACTCGACGCAGAACTGATTACAGATAAACACACGCCTTACATAAATATTTGGTCACGAAAAATCCGCTCTATTATGGAGGGACATTTTAAACGAGCGTGTAGTTTTATTGTGCCGGCCCACGTACAGCCCACTGCTGGGAAGATATGAAGGGTTAGACTTTAGCACAAAAATACTTTAGACGCATCATTCTGTACATAAAATTGCTAATTGATGTTTTAATAACATCACATAAATAACCTCACGCCTGTATTCCCAGAAGAGGTAGGCAGAGGTGCATTTCTGTATCCACATTTCGCCAAGTCCAATCCATCAGTCACATGTAATAGGGGATGAGCCTATTACCATTTTTCGGGAATATTTCCAGACTCGGTGCTGTTATTGAGAATTTCCTATAGAAAAAACCTAATAACACTTTGTCCGACCCGGGTATCGAACCCGGGAATCGAAATCGCACGACACATACTTGTACCGCGAGACCACGAGGCAGTTGAGGCATGTTTAAGAAGTCATAACTTAAGGGACGTAATGATAACTACAAATTTTACGCAAACCTTCTCTCGTTTATTAATGGGAACATTTTTTTATTATGATATCGCAGAAACCCTTCATTTGAATAGAAGCCTAATACCGATTTTATATACCTACATAAAATAAATATGTGCTTTATTTAATTATATCAAAAACGTATCAGCGATTTTTAAAAACATACACTGAATAGGAAATTTCGTTTCGCCGTTTTGTTAGTTTATCATGTTTTTTGTTTCTGCTGAAAATAAGATTGAATAAAAATGATATACCTAAGACGTCACCTGTTTCAGGTTGTGTTCGCACAATTTTAAATTAACTGTTAAAATTGTATTCTTTTACAACCACCGCAGTCGTTTGTAAAACAAGAGCCTGGGTTTTCGATTCCGAGAACAACCACCGCAGTCATTTGTAACACAAGAGGCTGTGTGTTCGATTCCTGCCTGAGACAATATTTATGGAATGAACGAATATGATTTTCGGATCATATTATTTGAGATCGAAAAATCTACCATAGTTTCTAATATCCACGAGTTTCGAAAGACCTGGATCTTAGAGTAGAATCAGAATTATTTATATGTTTAAGAAAAGTGTAAGAAAAGACTGCCTCGTGGTCTCGCGGTACAGGTATGTGCCGTGCGATCTAGAGGTCCTGGGTTCGATTCCCGGGTCGGGCTAAGTGTTATTGGGTTTTTCGATTAGGAAATTCTCAGTAACAGCACGGAGTCTGGAATTGTGCCCGAAAAACGGCAATAGGCTCGCCCCCTATTACGTGGGACTGATACCAGTGGCGGTACTGCCATAGAAGCCCAAAAGCCCAGTTTGCCTCACAAAATTCTAAATAATAATCTTTAAGCTTTAAATTCTTATTTAACAGAAGTCATTTGCCATATAAATGAGAATATCCTGACCCAACAATAAACAATTATAAACTAGACATAAACAATTAACGTGTAACGCTTTTAAGCTTCTATGGAAGTACCACCACTGACTGATACATACCTGGCGAAATGTGGGTGCAGTAATGCACCTCTGCCTGTCCCTTCGGGGAATACAAGCGTGAGTTTATGTATGTATGTAAGAAAAGTGTGTTAGATGTATCAACGATCAAAAATATCTAGGTTAAGTTGACGAGATTGCATAGACGTCTGTTGAAAATGGTAACACAATACCATTATGTAATCTGTTTTTAATATAAATTATACCGACAATGTTCTACATGCAAGTATCCCACACAACTAGTTCTAGGGAAATATGTCTTCACTCATATTGCATAAAATATCATAGAAAATCGTAACGCGTTTTCAAACTGGTTTAAACTCTTTAAAGAAGCAATCCTGAAAAAAATGTCATTGCCTAGCCTGAGAATTGTACTAAAAATCTATTGTTTAAAAACTTATAGTAATAAATCGAGATAAACTATATTTTTTGCGAGCTCAAATAATAATAATAATAAATACACCCAACAGTCACATACATAGTTCTGATCCCCCACTAAGATACAAGTCTTGTGTCGTGGTTATCAGAAACTACGAGAGATTTTTCTGTCTCACATACACCCAGACCCGAAACAAATACTTGTGGATCACACAAACATTTGTCTCGGTGCGGGAATCGAACACGCGGCCTTTCGTTTCGCAAGCTGGTGTCTAGCCAACTGCGCCACGGGGCTGTCAAACAGAAACAAATAAAATGTTCACGCTAACGCAAATTGCCCGACCAGATAATTGAATCTCCTATCTTACGGTTCACATATTACACGCCGTATCTAAGTCAATGGAGCGAGCAAAAATTCTAATGCAAATATAATATGTACTAAAGGCATTTTTAAATTTGCGATTTTGAACCATTTCATTTTAGTATGTATAATGTCTTATCACCAGTTACTAAAATACATAGAGTAATAAAAATCAAAAATATGTAGGCATAAGATTCCGTTTCGCCTTTAAAACTAGATACATTGCTGCAGAAACAATCATTTCATACAATTATCATTCATATAGCTACTACTTCGACTTTCAATATTAATTGAACAGTTAAAACCAATGAATCCACGGAAACTGACGTTCACAGGCATGGTATGTGCGCATTCTCTAGCCCCGTCAGGGACACGCCGTGAAATTCTTGCACAACTGTTGACAAATGTTTTTCAATACAAAATGCGGGCCTTGCAAAAGTTCCGCCGACAAATACGAACACAACATCGGAACTATCCCAGACTCATAGACGCAGCGCCCTACGCAACTCGGCAGGGTTACCTTACCTTTATAAACTCCTGTTGGACGACGCGCATTTATCCATTGACCAGGGGCACTTTAGCAACTTTTTTTTATAACACGCCAGGATAGGGCACTTACACTGTTTCCAAACTCACGTCGGTTGTGGACAGACGTCCGCACCCCGCGGCGGCACACGCGCGACTGCTGCGCCGAGTGGCGGTACGAAAACTTGTCCGGTAAGTATGCGCCCGCGCAGTCCGTGCACCCAACGGATCGTCCGGTTCTACGTTTGGTTACCTAGCCTTTTGTCACACTGGATATATACAAAAATTATGTCATTTACTCGGTGTTGGATTTTTGTAATAACTCCAGCTTAATATATTAAAAACGACTTATGTTTATCGAGGCTAGACTAAAAAAGGGAGACTAGATATTATAACATTAAAATCGACTTAATTATATAACGTTTAAAAATAAAACCAATTTTAATCTCATACCATTATGCAGTACTAAATAAAGACATTCCTTTTGATTCTGTCACAGCTACGCTAAATGTTATCGAGCAAATTATGTTAAGAATTCTGTGATTTGGTCTCAATAGGGCCAAAAGCTTAGAGAACTAGAGAATTTGATCCACAGGACCATCTTAGTAATCGCGGGTTCCAATTACACTGGTCAACAAAAAATAAATTTTTCATTGCCGCGGTTTGAAACTTGTATTTTTCCATACCTTACCATGAGATTAGTTAAAATACGTTCATAAAAAAAATTTGAAACACCCACTTTCTAAGAAAAAAGAGATTAATTGAAATTTATTTGTAGGCTGAGGTGGTGGGCTGTCTTCAGTATAAGGAATCGGTTTAGTTATAAATTCCAAATGAGGATATGTAATTTTATTTCTTGTTTTATAAGAATATCCCTTCAGTTTCCTTAAACAAAAATAACAATAATTCTCGTGATCTTTTGTTCCCTCCAAAGTACAGGTTTAGAAAAAGGCATTAATCGGTGGGTACCATTAAACCACCCTCTCAAATAACATACATTTCTTAAACAAAAAAAACTTGGTGTCCAAGGTTGATTAATACTCTCAGAAATCTTGAAACCAAAATAAATTGTAAATGTTATTTAAATAGTAACGGCGTAGGTCGTTCTCGATTGGAACTTGAATTAAACTCGCCACAAACAAAATAGAAGAGATCCGATGAATTGAAACACTTTCGATTCATAATGCAAACTATATACATATGTATTTACTATTTAGTACACTTCTTCAAAACCGAAACGTATTCAAATTGACAAAAAACTTCACAATTTAAACAACAACACTTTGGAATAAACACCAGAAACTGCACGTCGTCGTAGCAATACTCGTATTACGTAGTGGTACGTGTTAAAGTAATATAAAAAAATTAAACATCAATGAACGAACAATAACGAGTTGAAAATATACAGGTTTAAGGATACATCGTGTACTACCAACAACAATATTGTCTTTGTAAGTAAGATCAGCTGTGCAATACTCTTTTTCGATAGGTATACCCACACAAAATTAAGCCAAATATATCGTACATATATGTAATTGTACATATTTAGATATTTCGATGTAATAGATATTTTTTATTATTTTTCCGTTAATATTTATCCATAAAAGATACCGAAAAAGTACAATTGGATTAACGGCAAAAAGTCATGTTGACCAGTGTTATTGATCTTTGATATTTCTTAATAGAAATAGGAATTTCTTAGGTGTGTAGTCCGCCAACCCGCACTAGGCCAGCGTGGTGGACTAAGGCCTAAACCCTCTCAATGGTAGAGGAGGCCCGTGCCTAGCAGTAGGACGTAAAAGGGCTGATGATAATTTCTTAATATGAGTATTTATGAATGTATTATGTCATCCGAAAAAAGAATCATCAAAATCGGAGCAGAATTAAGAATCAAGAATTCAGAATCGGAGCAGAATGAAGAATCTCCTTTTTTGAAGTCGGTTAAAAACGCACTAGACCGGTATGGTGGACTAAGACTTAGCCTCTAATACGTAGATGAAAACCTTGCCCAACAGTGGGACATTTTCGTGCTGATGTTATTATTAACTCCATTAAACCAGTCGTCTACTCACTATACTTCGAGAACCCACTTTTGTCAAAACTATATTTAGAAATGTAAGTTCTTAGAATTGTGTTATGCATTTTATTGGGTATAGAATTTATAAGTCAGAACTTTTTTTTTTTTTTTTTTTTTTTTATTTTTTTTTTTTATGTTATTTTTGCAATCTGTTTCTGTGAACATTTAGCAAAGGTTTAGATTTTATAAATTAGTCTTGAAGGGCAATCAGTCCAGCGACATGCTCCCTATATGTAGTAACTCCTATAGATCTCTAGGGGACTTTCTTTTTAGCCTTTTGAATGTTGAGTCTTCATTCATTAAGTGAGTAGTCAATATGTTTGGGTGATTATTCAGTCTATTCCTGTACGATTTCATTGAATGTTCAATCTCCTCCCGAACTGTTCTTATTTCAAGGTCGTGGTGTAGTCGTTGGTTTGTGATAAACCATGGCGCATCTGTGATTATTCTCAGCATTTTGGACTGGAACCTCTGGAGTATTTCAAGGTTTGAATTGGAGGCTGTGCCCCAGAGTTGGATCCCATAAGCCCAGATTGGTTTCAAGATACACTTGTATAAGAGCAGTTTGTTCTCCAAGGACAGTTGTGATCTTCTTCCGAGCATCCAATACATTTTCCTCAATTGGATTCCCAGTGCTTTTCGTTTTGTGAAAATATGTTTTCTCCAGGTAAGACGTCGGTCTAAGTAAATACCGAGGTATCTGGCTTCATTTGCCTGGGGTATCTGTACTCTGTTAAGCGTCACGGGGGGGCATGTATCGCGTCGGGTCGTGAAAGTCACCTGTACCGACTTAGCTTCATTTGCTTTTATCCGCCAGGTAGTCAACCATTCCGTGATATTGTCTAGAGAGCGTTGTAACATGTTACTTGCTTGGGCCGGTTCGTCGTGGACAGTTAAAGCTGCTGTGTCATCAGCAAAAGTACCTATCACAACGCCATCCGTCATAGGCAAGTCTGAGGTGAACACAAGATAGAGGATTGGGCCAAGTACGCTTCCTTGTGGTACTCCTGCATGAGCTCTATGTAGTCCAGTGATTTCTTCTCCATGCTTGACGTAAAAGAATCTGTCAGTAAGATACGATTTTAGGAAAATGTAATAGTTTGTTGGGAGTTGTTTTTTCGTTTTGTACAATAAACCCTTGTGCCAAACCCTGTCAAAGGCTTGGGATATGTCCAGAAATGCAGCGCAGCAATATTTCTTGTTTTCGTAAGCCTTATGGATTTCTTTTACCAGTCTATGCACCTGTTCTATCGTGCCATGTCTCTTTCTAAAGCCAAATTGGTGGTCAGGTATGATCTTATGTTCTATTAGTACTTTGTTTAATCGCTTTAGGAAAAGTATTTCCATAACTTTTGACAGTACAGGTAGTAGACTGATCGGTCTGTAGGAAGATGTGTTTTCAGGAGCTTTACCGGGTTTAAGGATCATTTTAATTTGAGCCACTTTCCATTGAGGTGGGAAGATACCTCTGGTCAGTATACAGTTAAACAGGTGCGTTAAAAATCGAACTGCCGCTTCCGGTATTTCGCGGAGTATTTTTGTCGTAATCAAGTCATATCCCGGGGCTTTATTCTGTTTTAGATTTCCAATTACTTCTATGACTTCGTGTATCTTAATTCTTTTAATTGGTAGGTCAAGTTGGTAAGGTTCACTAAGAAAGCTAGTGAGTTCTTCGCTGTTGGTTTTCGATGCGTTTTGGGTAGCGTTTGGTACAAAGACATCGGCTAGATGAGAGGCAAAGGTTGTACCCTTCTCAAGGTCACTTTTTGCCCAGGATCCGTCCTTTCTGCGTATCGGTGGATTAGAGTTAATAGGTTTTTTGATTCTTTGGGTTGCCCTCCAAAGGGAATAGTCGCTAGCAACCGTAGCATCCAGATTACGTAGATGGTTCTGTACGTTTTCGTTTCTTTCTGCATGTATTAGTTTCTTAAGTTTAGCTGTTAAGTAGTTCAGCCGTGTTTTGTCTCTGTTGTACCTAGTATTTTGCCATACTTTACGGGCCTGTCTTTTTTCGGCTACTAGTTCGCGGATGGTCTTCGAGCAGCCTGGTTCCATGTGTTTCTTGGCAGCTGGAGTGCAATCCCAGGCAGCATTTTGGACGCACTCGTTGAAGTGTTCGACGGCTATCATAATGTCCTCTTCTGTTTTAAGTGGTAGGTTAGTATTAATCTTAGTCTCTATCATGGTACGGAATAAATCCCAATTGGTCCTACGATCGTGTAACCTTGCTATGGGTTTTACTTTTGCGAATTCTTGGGAAACCTCTAGTAGAACTATACTGTGATCCGATGAGAGGTCTTGGAGTGAAGTACACTTGAAGCATTTATTCGGGATTCCCTTTGTGACACAGAAGTCTACCAAGTCAGGGACTTTTTTTGGGTCAGTCGGCCAGTAAGTTGGTTCACCATTCGATATTGTTTCTAGGTGAAGATCATTTATAGCGGCCTGTAATTGACGTCCTTTGGGAGTTGTTAAGCGAGAGCCCCATTGGGTATTTTTGGAATTATAATCTCCACCAGCTATGAACCTTGTTCCCAAGGTTTTGAAGAAATTGACGTAGTCTTCTTTTTTGATCACATGTTTTGGGGGAGAATACAGTGCAGTGACAGTCAGATGCCCCCGCCAATCCTCAACAACAACACTTGTGGCTTGTATCTCAGGAGTTCTGAATGGTTCGGTCTCATAATGTTTGATATTATTCCTGATAAGAATTGCGGATCCTCCGTGGGCCGTTCCATCTGGATGCATCGTTTGGTAGAATTTGTAATTGTAGATTCTGAGATAGCTTTTATTAGTGAAATGTGTTTCAGATACTAGTAAGATATCAATTTTATTAATTTTCAAAAATGTCTCTACTTCGAGGACATGGTGTGAGAGCCCATTGGCATTCCAAAGGGCTATTTTCTAAGTCAGAACTTGGCTTACATAATTTCTTATTGAGAAATTAGAATGGAATTCGGTTGAACCGCAGTTTATTTGACAATAAATTTCATTTTATGTTTATAGGTATTTGTGCTAATTATAAACATTGTTACATAAAATAAAAAATAAAATATAGAATCATAATGAGTACTATATTTTTATTTTTAGACTGCCTCGTGGTCTCGCGGCACAAGTATGTGCCGTGCGATCTAGAGGTCCTGGGTTCGATTCCCGGGTCGGGCAATTCTCAACAGCAGCACGGAGTCTGGAAATGTGCCCGAAAAACGGCAATAAGCTCGCTCCCTATTATGTGGGACTGATACCTGGCGAAATGTGGGTGCAGGAATGCACCTCTGCCTACCCCTGCGGGGAATACAAGCGTGAGACTACCGACAAAAAGTTTCGAAGCACCTATAAATTTTTGTAAAAACAAATAGCAAATTGATAATAACGAATTTTATCGATGTTGTAATAAAATATAATATTTTTTTAGTAATAAGAATATGGTTTTGTTTCATAGTTTAATTTTTGTTTTAATTAAGTACCTAATCATTCTTAATTAAATAATACTACATCTTATATTATTTCTAAAGTAATTGAGAGTATTAAAAGTGCTTCCAAACTTTTTGTCGGTAGTGTATGTATATTATTCTTTGATTTAAACATTTACATATATACAATAGATAGGTTGTTTACGTAATAACCGATTGTCGTTTGACTGACACATTTTTATACTTAGTGGTGCTACATACGATACGATACAATGTGGTTTTTTCTGTTTCATAACGAAAAAAACACATTACACTATGAGTATCTAGAAAAAAAATTAAAACGGAAACCCCTTCGGAATTTGCACGTGCCAATTTGGGCCTCGAGATTGACCCCTTTAAGAGAAACACTTGTATCATTAGAGTTCTCTAAAAAAAAAATATTTTTTCCAAGTAAGTGCGTCTTAATCAATTAATGTTTTGTCTCGCTCTTGCTCCCTCTACTATTGTCATTACTTTCCTTAAGTAATAACTCCGTAATTAACACTGCCCTTCCAATAAACCCTATTTATAATATCCATCTTATGGTTGTCTTGAAAAGATCGCCATGTGCGATAAGGCCGCCATTTGTACCTTTCTCTAGGTTATATATATGTATATATTTTGTATGATTTTAATTGTGTACAATAAAGAGTTAAATAAATAAATAATTAAATGTTTAAAATTAAAATCATTTTGTTAACAACCCAAATAGCACATGAGGACGCACATGATAAAAACGACTCTTAAATCTATCTTCAGTAAAATCGATTGTTTGCATTAAGATTCCTTTAAGTTTTATCATCAATTTATCACACTAACAGGTAAATTACTCTTTCACACAAAAACTATTATACTCAGCCTATCGCCGTCCACTGCTGAACGTAGGCCTCCCCAAGAAAGCGCCAACCAGTCTTGAGCAGCCCTCATCCATCCGTTACCCGCCACCTTTCTCAAGTCGTCGGACCATCGTGCTTCAGGTCGTCCTACACTACGTTTGCCTAAGCGCGGTCTCCACTCCAACACTTGTCTGCTCCATCGGCCGTTGGACCGTCGGCAGACATGGCCGGCCCACTCTAATCTTGCGGGCAATGTCAATGACTCTGGTTCTCTGGCGGATGACTTCATTACGAATTAAAAACTATTGAAAGGATTTAAATGACATTTGTTATAGCGTTAGCTAGCCTGGGTATACCTGACACATGGTTTACTTTTGATACTGAAAAACTAGTTATATGTGGGTGAAAACACATGGCCCAGTCATTAATATAACCCTTAAGCACTTCTTTCCGTCACAGCTGATATCACTCCTTTTCCCACCAAAACAAAACCCCGGATCTTGCTGATAAGAGGCTCGTGTCCACTGAGAAATTCTGATATGTATCACTTAACGCATTCATCTCTATCTACCCCTTCACACGCAACGCGTGAACACACGCATAATGAACGGAAGCATTTCGTACTATTCCTTATAGTCTAGCATCAAATAGAAAGCATCCGTACGAACAATTCGCGTAACCAACTGGTGTTTTTTAACGTTAATTAAAACGTTATTAAGTAGCACGCCAATTGAACCCGTTGCGGTATTTGTGTCGTGAAATATAACGTTATGTAATGAGTTATAACATTTGTTTTGTACTTGTTGCGGGATGGACTCAGATTTGTAAGTAAATGGTTGGAAATAACTTTGAGCGTAACAAAGGAAAGAATTTTGTAACGCTTATATTGACAGCCTTCGAGGTACAGATACATTAAAAGGGAAAGCATCTTACGGCCGAAAGATGTCAACGTTTTCGGTTTTCCAAAACGAAAAAATTATCCGTAAAGTATGAGCCCTATTTAAAATCCTATACAAACATACAAGCAAAGGGCTTAAATATATGAGATTTTTTAGGCAGTTATAGGGACTAACGATAGAAGTGAAAACAGAACTAAGAGTATTAAAATTTGATAACAAAGGAAAGAATTTTGTAACGCTTATATTGACAGCCTTCGAGGTACAGATACATTAAAAGGGAAAGCATCTTACGGCCGAAAGATGTCAACGTTTTCGGTTTTCCAAAACGAAAAAATTATCCGTAAAGTATGAGCCCTATTTAAAATCCTATACAAACATACAAGCAAAGGGCTTAAATATATGAGATTTTTTAGGCAGTTATAGGGACTAACGATAGAAGTGAAAACAGAACTAAGAGTATTAAAATTTGATAACAAAGGAAAGAATTTTGTAACGCTTATATTGACAGCCTTCGAGGTACAGATACATTAAAAGGGAAAGCATCTTACGGCCGAAAGATGTCAACGTTTTCGGTTTTCCAAAACGAAAAAATTATCCGTAAAGTATGAGCCCTATTTAAAATCCTATACAAACATACAAGCAAAGGGCTTAAATATATGAGATTTTTTAGGCAGTTATAGGGACTAACGATAGAAGTGAAAACAGAACTAAGAGTATTAAAATTTGAAATATAGTGTTTGAATTAAAATTATCGACACTACGAGCAACAATAATATGCATGTTTATATGTAAAATAAATAAATAAATACACCCAACAGTCACATACATAGTTCTGACCCCACACTAGGATACAAGTCCTGTGTCGTGGATATCAGAAACTACGAGAGACTTTTCGGTTTTTTTATTATTCAAATATATTACGGGCTATATTAAGATCATGACAAAATATAAATACAATTCAATTGAAACAACAATTAATATACAATCATATGATTTATGGATAGTATATGTATTCACATAAACAACAAAAAAAAAACGAAAAAATAATAATAAAAAATATCGTTTTCCAAACAACCACAAGTATTAAATGTATGTGGTGATACCAAATAAATAAATAAATAAATACACTCTACAGTCACACATACATAGTTCTGACCCCACACTAAGATACGAGTCTTGTGTCGTGGGTATCAGAAACTACGAGAGACTTTTCGGTCTCACAAACACCCAGACCCGAAACAAATATTTGTGAGTCACACAAAACGTCAAAATTTATATGTTTTGTTGGGATTTTTTGTACATGGCTTTATAATCACCGTAACTGTTGCCTGTCTTAGTTTTCGATCACGGTTTTATTACGCCTATAAAGCCCCCGTAGACAATCTCTGAGTACACTACAATATTGTTGATGAATTACTCATTTGTATAACATTTCAAAGCTTACGTTATTACGTAAAGCTTGTGTTCCGACACCTGCCTAGTTGTCATGTTTATAATACCTTCATGTTAGACAAGGTTTTATTGTTACGTCGATCACGCAGCAATGGATAACGCATTGTACTTTTTTTACTCCTTTTTTTAAAGTAACAATTTGGCGCTGTACACTTTTTTGGGATGGGTAAAAAATATTGAACTTGCATCAGATGACCTGACCCTGATCGATAATGCGTAAGACGTTTGTTTTCATGTGTTAATGTCGCGTTGTCATGTTTGTGAACGATATCGCAATAAATATTGTATTTTACCACGTAAATGATAGTACTTTTATACTTATAAATAAAGCAATTCGTGCTAAATTAGTGCCTAACCCTTCCAAAATATTCAAAAATGCAATCGTTAATGTTAAAGTTAACAATAAATAAATACACCCAACAGTCACACGCATAGTTCTAACCTAATACGATACAAGTGTTGCGTCGTGGTATCAGAAACTACGAGAGACTTTTCGGTCTCACGAACACTTAGACCAGAAACAAATACTTGTGAATCACACAAACATTTGTCTTGGTGCGGGGATCGAACCCACGGCCTCTCGTTTCAAAAGTTGGTGCTAGCCAACTGCGCCATGGGGCTGTCTTCTTCTGTCACAATCTTGCAAATGATGGCCTCGAGATTTAAGGCGAACGGTTGAGATAAAATCGGTTCCCAAAATACACACATATGAATTTTCAAAGTGATGTGTGTATTCACAATGAATTATCACGTATTTTAACGGTGTAGTGTCTCCACCTCGGTTATTAAATCATAACATTATACTGATAGATTGTCGATAATATGCTAAAATTGTAAAATTTTACTGGACTTAGAAACATATTCTAATCACGCCTGACATATACATTGTATATTATTAATTTTATTTTATTTTATTTTATTAATACATAGACAAAGAAAGGACTCTTGTGTCGTATGTAAAAAAATACTATGGACTTTTCAGCCTAACAAACACCCTACAAACTAATATCCACAACATACGCTTCGAGTGAAATTTCAAATGACCGTAGTGTTAAAGAAAGCTGTTAATATTGTCTCCTCTTGACAATCAGTTACAGAATATTCTAGAAGTGACAAAATATGGCTGCCTTGTTGCACCCGCGGAATAAGAGTATAACATACTTACATTCGTGAAGGCACATTCGATTCCCGATCGGGCTAGTTTTATTGGCTTTTCCATGTTTGATTCATAACCACGTTATAAGTAGCAGAGTTTAAAAAATTCGCATTTAAAACTGCAAAAGGCTCGCACCTAGTCGCGATGAAACTAAAATAAAAACCAAAACGTAACGCGGGTGTAGAAATAGAGTTCTGCCTACCTCCTTTGGGGATATGGGCGTGAGTGTTATTATATTTATTTGTATTGATTACGCAAAAACTATAAAATGACACTGACTAATAAAATATTTTCTGAAGGAGTATATTTATTCTGTGACAAAAAAATAATTATAAAATGATTCTTGTAAATGTCCACCAATAATATACCTACTTAGTTAAAAATACTGTGTAACAGTGTACGTGTTGTTTAAAAGATTATAAAAGGCAAAAAACATTACTTCCGATGATCGTTATATCCGTGATTTCAGTCAATGAATAGTTTTCACCCGCATCAAATGCGTCACGATGCCAATGGCGTAATGTTAGTTTTTAAATTGGAAAATTAACCACAATTGGTGTCTACGATTGAAGCTAGACAATGCAGTGGTTACAGTTTCTTAAAGTGAAAAAGAAATTTCTTTTAATCATAGTGTCTCTTTTTATGACAGAAATGAAAACAAAAACGTTGGAAAAATAAAAAAAATTGAAAAGTATTCTGTAATACAAAAGATTTCAACGAAATCTTTTAGGCTATTTTGATCTTTTAGATACAACACCATCTATTGGTGTATAGTATCACTAAGGCTAAACGATCTATTTTTCGTATTACTTCAAATATTTTTACATATGTCAGGGGGATAACTAGTTCACATTTTTTCTTATAAATTCATGATATTATATATTTTAGCAATATTTTAAAGTGCATAATCGAAAAAAACAAGTAATTAAAGAAATGCAATAGTCACTTTATAACTCCGCAGAATAAAATTTTACTCTGTGCCTCCTCAATAGACATAAGGTCGCTATGACAACATGGCGTAAATAAATAAACATTCAAATTCTAAGTTACTTTAAATATGTCGGCAAATACTAAGGAGAGCAGTGGGCAAAACACAGAGACCAATACACCTGAAGTGAAACCGTTAAGTGAAAAAGATATGAAAATTAATAACAACTTGAAAAATAGGTTGAGGAAGTATATCAAAAAATTGGATGGTACGTTAATTAAAGTGTATTATCTTAGCGTTCCATTAGTAAATTTAGTCCTAAAAAATATACACACGTAATCTTGACTCTACAATAGGTGACATTGTCGTGGTCTAGATCAATATTTCTTTGAAGATATGAAGTTGTTCCCAAACAACTACTTGATGGTGGCTGTCAACCTCTAAATAGATTAAACCATTCATTACCAAAAATAAACAATAAAAGCTTTAATACTAGAGAAATAACCTTACTAAAAGGCCAAAATCTTATAATGGGCTTTCTTCAAATTCATTCTTCAACTAAACATATATAATTTTTATAAGTAAATAATTAATTTACCACTCTTATGCCTCTTTGTCTGGGAGAGATTGCTTTAAGCAACTGTGTTATAAGTTGCTTTTTATTGTTATTTTTCTGGGTTTTTTTTTGTGCTTTTCTTTGGCAATCAGTCGCTAGACTATAAGCAGATTTTATAGTAAAATATCACATGAATGTGATGCCACATCTGCCTAGATCACCACACATCTTTTCTTTTTAGCCTTTTCGGTAGTAATGATGGGTTTAAAAGTTGCGCTGCCAGAGTGTTGGGTTAATATAATAAGCATTCTGCATATTTGCAGTAGCAAGGATTGGATATCTTATGTAGTTTACAATCATATACTAAACTTTACTTTTTAAGTTTTTTATAGATGCTAACATACAAGCAATTTTACCATTAAATAAACTTTTTTTACAGAAACAGGAACAAGCACAACAAAAGAGGAAAGCAAAAAGATAGAAGCGGACACATTCAGACAATTATACAAACCAAAATTGGAGGGAGATGAGGAGTCATACAAGGAAATACCCAAATTCTACTACAAATTGCCTCGGACTGATGACACTTTAGCTCAGAAACTTAGAGAGGAAACGAGAGCTCAGTTCCTGCAGAAAAAGAGCAAGGAATTGCTTGACAATTGCGAATTGAAACAACTGTGGAGCTTACTAGAAAAGTCTAATGGAAGTTACAGTACAGCAAACAATGATGAGCTTGTAATTGACTATTTCCAGTTTAAAAAGATTAGAGATGAAGCTGGACCTAAATACAGGTACTATTTTTAGTAGCATAATAAATGTGGTAATGATTGTACTTAACTGCTTCACAACTATATGTATATGATATAATGAAGAAGAATGGTATAGTTTAAAAAGACATGTTATAAAAAGACTGTAATTGAAAACTAAGACAGGTATTACTTACAGTGATTTCAAACACATTTATGCTAAAACAAACCCAAAAATATTTACTTACTTACTTAAACTCACGCCTGTATTCCCCGATGGGGTAGGCAGAGGTGCATTTCTACACCCACACTTTGCCAGGTATCAGTCCCACGTAATAGGGGGCGAGCCTATTGCCGTTTTTCGGGCACATTTCCAGACTCCGTGCTGCTATTGAGAATTTCCTAATGGTAAAACCCAATAACACTTTGCCCGACCCGGGAATCGAACCCAGGACCTCTAGATCGCACGGCACATACATGTACCGCGAGACCACGAGGCAGACCCAAAAATAAGTACCAGTAATATACCTGGGCATCACCAGACTAAACTACTAGTTGAATACTAATCTCTCCTCATCCTACTCCTCTTCGCATCATATTCCTCACTGCTGAAGGTCATGATCCCCTGTACATGAAGTGATCTTTGTTCTGACTATGATAGATAGATATATAAAGTTTCTTGTTAAGGGTCGAGCAGATTAGGTCCGATCCTCTGATGGGACATCAGCCTCTTGAATGTCATCCTACTATTATAAATAATTTTTATAATGCAATCTCAATCACACAGGCTTGGAAAACTCTCGGGTAAGAGGTCCCTCTCTTAACCGCCAATTCATACTGTTGATTTTACAAGGCAGACTTACATACACAATTTCTTTTGTTTCAGGCCATACTTCACAGCCGAAGTATTTGGACGGTTGCAAGCGGCTGAAGGTGGAGTGGGACGTGTGCGAGCTGTCTCACTATTCAACTATGTGATGAGAAGGGTATGGCTACAGCAGACTAGAATAGGCTTATCACTATACGATGTGACTGGACAGGGTTATCTAACAGAACATGTAAGTATCATGGGCTATGTTAAATTGTAAGAATCTATATACAGTAAAAAAGATCGTGATCGAAAACTAAGGCTGGTAATAGTTACGTGATTACATTGATGCTAAACAAAATCCCAAAAAAAAACGATTTCCTTATCACCATACTTACATTTAATACTTATGGAAGTTGGGAAAAAGTATTTTTATTCGGTACTTATTTATTTTAGCGTCAATAAAATAAATAAATACACCCACAAGTCACATACATGAACCCAGGACCTCTAGATCGTAAATTGTTATTTTGTTCCACTATTGCCTGTCCGTTTGTCATGTGGCAAAGGCAAATCTTCTCCATTTCGACCTTTCTATGGCCACTCTACCCCATGTTAAACATACTTTAGAATGTGCTATTTTATTCAGGATCTCGAGAGCTACATTGCAGAGTTAGTGCCATCGTTAGCGGCCCTCGATGGCTTGGATTCCTCATTCACGTCATTCTACGTTTGCACCGCCGCGAGGAAGTTCTTGTTCTTCCTAGACCCTCTTAGGATAGGACGTGTCAGGATCCGAGACGTTCTGTCCTGCTCTTTCCTCGATGATTTGCTTGAGGTAAGAAAGAGAGGCTATATTATTAAAAGTAGTTTTCAATATCTTCTATACAAATAAATAAAATTGGAGTGTCTGTTTGTAATATTGAAATAACCGCTTTTTAATAAATACATATGAACAAGGTACATATACAAAAATAACGTTTTTTACAATTTTTGTCTGTCTGTCGGACAAACATTCCGGCTAATCTCTGAAAAGGTGGACCGATTTTGACGGGACTTTTATTGGCAGGTAGCTGATGTAATAAGGAGTAACTTAGGCTAAAAAATAATAATTATTTCTTTAATTATTAGGCGGAACTTAGGACTTAGGCGGAACGAAGTTCGCCGGGTCAGCTAGTCATAAATAGGTATATCATGTGGCTTTGGTGAAACGACGAAATTATATGAGAAGATATATGGATGTGGAAGGAGCAAAAGAGCTGAGGCATGAAAGTATTGAATGACGGGACACCGAAATCTCTCGTCAATTAATGCTCTGTTTGAAAAGCATTATGCTTTCCACCAGTGGCGGTACTTCCATAGAAGCCCAAAAACGTTTCACATTAATTTGTAATGTCTAGTTTATAATTTATTATTGTGTGGTCAGGATATTCTCATTGATATGTCAAATTGCTTTATTTAAATAAAGATTCAAAGCTTAAAGATTATTATTCGGAATTTTGTAAGGCAACCTGGGCTTCTAGGCTTCTATGGAAGTACCGCCATTGCTTTCCACCCATATTTAGTAGGAATAATCTATTCCAGTTGCGCGAAGAAGACTTACCCATGGAGCTTCAGGAGCAGAACTGGTTCAGCGCAGCGTCAGCCCTTAGAGTGTACGGACAGTACCTCAATTTGGACAGAGATCACAATGGCATGCTCAGCATCAATGAACTAGCTGGGTAAGTTATTATATTGACGTTGTTTTGTAGCTTCCTATTCGTCTTCTAAGAAATAGTTTACCAGTTTGATTTTCGGGTCAAAAATGGATAACTGAGCTTTTTAATAAAAAAAGATTCTCTGTAGCATCACGAGTCACGACACAGGGAAATCTGCCCGACAAACTGGTAGGTGCAGAAAAACATCATCATCAGCCCATATACGTCCCACTGCTAGGCATGGGCCTCCCCTACAAATTAGAGGGTTTAGGCCTTAGTCCACCACGCTTGCCTAGTGCAGGTTGGCGGACTACACACCTAAGAAATTTTTGAGAACTTTTAGGTGTGCAGGTTTCATCACGATGTTTAAAATGAAATCATCACTACCAGGAATAGGATTTTGCATATCGAACCGTGGACTTCTATAATGAGGCAGTCTCATCAATTGTATCACATATCCCTTAGGTACGGCTCAGGAACCCTCACAAGGGCGTTCCTTCAACGGGTGTTCCAACAATGCCTCACGTACGACGGCGAGATGGACTACAAGACGTACCTGGACTTAGTCCTGGCGCTGGAGAACAGGAAGCAACCTGCGGCGCTGGCCTACCTTTTCAGAGTTTTGGATATTAACTCAGTGGGGTATTTGGATGCGTTCACGCTAAATTATTTCTTCAAGGTCAGTTGTTTTTTCAATTAAGTAGTTTATTCACCCAAAAAAAAATTCGAGGGGGATTTTGATCTGTCACGCCGAATTGATTGAACAGACCCGTGGCGCAGTTGGCTAGATACCAGCATACAAACGAGAGGCCGCGGGTTCGATCCCCGATCCATAAATATTTGTTTCGGGTCTGGTGTTTGTGAGACCGAACTCTCTCGTAGTTTCTGATACCCACGACACAGGACTTGTATCCTAGTGTAGGGTCAGAACTATGTATGTCACTGTTGAGTGTAGTATTTATTTTTTATTAGTAGCTGGCGATTAAAACCACATATTGTCGAATACTGAAACGCTACTTAATCTGAGGGCGACTTATATTTATGTGGCTGTTATAATTTAAGCGGTATATACTTAAAAAATGTCATGTAAAAGAACTTTTTGTGGTAATGTTGTCATTTATGGAAATTTAAGTGGGCATTAGTTAATCACAGTCTTAAAACCGATAAATGATGTTTCAGTATACCGCTTAAATTATAACAGCCACTTAAATATAAGTCGCCCTCAGATTAAGTAGCGTTTCAGTATTCGGCCAATAATGTAATTAATGTCAGGGTGAATCCCATATGTCAATCCTTAGTATATCGTACATACAAACCTATGAGGCCCTGGTACCACGCTGCAATAGGGCAACAGTAGGACCATAGAAATGTATTGGAATTGAAATGTATCACATTTTTGCTTGCAAATTTAAAATGCCACCTACTTTGTTTATTTGTACATTAAAATGATAGTTTTAAACTTTTGGTCTTTTTAAAATATAAGATGTTGCAAAGAAATGCCTCCAAAAAAAACATCATATAAGTCGTAGTGTTGGGCTTGGCTCGGCTAACACTCCATTCTATCTCAATATTCTTCTGTTGCTGTAAAATTTAAAAGGAAATAGTACTAACTTTTTTAAAATTTCAGAAGCCAGCACAATCTTGGTCCCAACGAACATTTCCTGCTACCGAATCTTAAAATAGAATTACATATTTTCTAAGTCGTGATGACCTCGAGGTTTGGGCACGCGGTCGAGAATTCCAACGGTCGCGGGTTCAAACCCCAAGCACACACCTCTGACTTTTCGAAGTTATGTGTGTATTCACAATGGATTATCACGCACTTTAACGGTGATGGAAAATATCGTGGTAAAACCTGCACACCAAGTCCAAGTTCTTAGGAATTTCTTGGGTGTGTAGTCCGCTAACGCGCACGAGGCCAGCGTGGTGGACTAAGGCCTAAACCCTCTCAATTGTAGAGGAGGCCCGTGTCCAACAGTGGGACGTATATAGGCTGCTGATGATGATGAATAAACTTTAACTTCCCAGGCCATCCAAGAACAGATGATAGCCCACGGCGCAGAGCCAGTGAACTTCGAAGACGTGAAGGACGAGATCTTCGACATGGTCCGTCCGGAGCATCCGTCCCGCATCACGCTGCGGGACCTGGTGCGCAGCGGCCACGGCCACACCGCCGTCTCCATACTGCTGGAGCTGCACGGCTTCTGGGCCTACGAGAACAGGGAGGCGCTGGCTGCTGCCGGAGACCATAACTCCTGACCCCTGGACTTCAGTAAGAGGATCATTGACTGAGGTTGGTCCTCTTCGTCTTGTGATTTTTCAAATTATAAATACATCCTACTGCTAGGCACGGGTCTTCTCTACAATTGAGAGGGTTTAGGCCTTAATCCACCACGCTTGGCCTAGTGCAGGTTGGCGGACTACACTCCTATAAAATAAGGACATAAAGATAGTGAAATATACAATGTTAACTTTTTTTATTAATTGTTGTCCTACAAGTAATATTGTAACATGGTTACCTCACTAGGCGAGTCTGTATGGAAGGGTCCCATGCATTAATATCATAGTGTGGGTCTATAGTTTTTGCATAGAGTAAACTTGTAGAAATTAATAATTAGATACCACTTATACTCTATATAAAAAAGAACTAAACTGCCTCGTGGTCTCACGGTACAAGTATGTGCCATGCGATCTAGAGGCCCTGGGTCCGATTCCCGGGTCGGGCAAATTGTTATTGGGGTTTTCCATTAGGAAATTCTCGGTAACAGCACGGAGCCTGAAAATCAACAATAGGCTCGCCCCCTATTACGTGGGACTAATGCATACCTGGCGAAATGTGGGTGCAGTAATGCACCTCTGCCTACCCCTTCGGGGAATACAGACGTGAGGTTATGTACGTATATATGTAAACTCTATTTTTTCCACATCTCAAACAATGTAGAAGATATTATATACAGTTGTAAGCTTAAAAGAAATATGAAGTAATTTTGAGTTTCTTTTATTGAATGATATTGCAATTGTAATGTGCACGTAAAAATAGAAAAATGATTAATATTGACCCACACTGATTTTGATAAAATTACTGCAGTTGAAATAAGGCCTATCTCCCACCGACAATAACTATTAATATAAATAGGAATGATAAAAACATTATATTTGCATAATAGTAAATGAAATCCTTTACAAAAGTAATACAGAGGAACTTTTTGATATTGGATAAATTTATAAATTGTATACATTGCATAAAAGTAGTTTCAATTAAATAATAACAGAAACCGTTTTATAAATCTTTGTACAGAAATTAATAAAATTAAGAATATTTTTCATTGAATATATTGTACTCTTATTATCCGTCTTTTGATATAGTTAGTGTTATATCCAAATCATGAGTAAGGTAACATCTTAAAATATTGTGATAACGATAAAATGAGAAGAAACCCATACAAATACTTTTTAACTTTTATTGATTAATATATTTCATAACAATATAAAAAACAAAATTATTTATAAAACTAAATATTAAAACATGAAACTTTGTAAATATATAAAACAAACAAGTGTATAAATTGGTAACAGAAATTGTGTATACAGTTTATAAATAATATATCACACTTAACTTTTTATGTCAGGAACATATTTGTATTACTGAGGCAAATGTTAACAGATTCATAAGAGCTCTTGCCCGTAACTTCGTTTGCGAAACTTAAAGCTTCAAACTTACATTGTTCATTGATGCTCTGCTACTTTTGGCCGTAGTGTGATGATAAATATATATATTGGAGAAGAAAATAAGCTAAGTAAAATAAGCTAAATAAGCATGTGTGGGGTGAAATTGGTAGATAGAGTGAGGAATAGTGTGATAAGGGAAAAATGTGGATTGAAAGTCGATGTAGTGACTAAAATTGAAAGGGGGATGCTAAAATGGTTTGGCCACATTGAAAGGATGAATGTTTGCAGAATGACGAAAGAGATTTACTGTGCGGAAGTGAACGGTGAAGTCGGTCGAGGACGGCCCAGGTGCACCTATAAAGAGCAGATAGGTAATTTATTGAAAAAGGGCAATATAAAGAGTCCTCGAAACCGACGTGCATGCATGAAGAGGATAATGTCAGTGGAGGAAGCGAAAGTGGTGTGTTTGGACCGTGGCATTTGGCGCTCTATAGTCTCTGCTTACCCTAACGGGAGACAGGCGTGAGTTTATGTATGTATGTAAAATAAGCTACTTGGAGTACTAATCCTGCGCAGACGAAGTCGCGGGCACTAGCTAACTAAAAGATACTACTTTATAAATGATAGCCTATTATTCTGATGTATGAGCTATATTATTGTAGTTTCATTAAAATTCATTCAGTAGTTTTTGCGATAGAGTAACAAACATCCATACAAACTTTAGCATTTATACTAGTAAGATTTTCCTGATAACATTAAAAAAATTATAATAAGGAACTAACTTGTAATTATTTATAAATATATTTAGATGATTGTGTAACAACTGCTTTATTTGTATAACACATATTATTTAAAAATAAAAATATTAGAAACTTTTGGTGGAACTCTACGGTATAAATGCTTTAAATATATCACATGTTATATTATTGCTTTAATATATGTTTTATAATATTATGCGTTTAAATATAATTAGCAGCAATAAACATTGTGGCACAAAATACCCCAAAAAAAAACTTTATTTCATTAAAATCAGTAATAACATTACAAATGTAATTTATTATCTGTATGACACGATTTAATAGCTGTAGTAAAAATATTTAATATCAAATATTTGATTTTAGGCACCATTTACCCCTTGAGTTGGGGTAGACCAGTACCCCAAAGGGACATTACATTATGCAATACACTTTTATCCTTATGTAAAACTAGTTATTGATTTTAAATCAGCACTTGTGATTCATTTCATGTCGTAGCCTAATGCTGAGGTCAACTATTTGTTGTAAATAATTTTCTGTAGGTCATTTTTTAAACCTTATTTGTACTTAATATTGTTTATAATTGCATGTACTATATTGTGACAATAAACATATTTTTCTTTTCTTTCTTTCATATACTGATTTCAATAAACAATCCTTGTTTGTATCTCTAGATCGATCCAAAAATGGACCTGATTGGTCCATTGGTCATTGGTGGTTAAAGTTTGTAAGTGTCAAATTATTTTCATTGATTATTCTTAGATCAATTGGGAGATAGTTATTAGAGACCGTAGACAGAGTCACATTATACAATCGTAATCACAAATAAATGAACATCAAATGTATGAAATTTTCAAAACGTGTCGTGGTATAAGTATGTGCCGTGCGATCTAGAGGTCCCGGGTTCGTTTCCCGGGTCGGGCAGTGTTATTGAGTTTTTTTCTAACAGTACGGTTATGTATGTATATACAGGTGTATTCAGACGTATTAAACGGTTTTTTTTCGGGATTTTATTTTAATGTCACGGTGTTTGTAATCACCGCAGCTATTATCTGCCTTAGTTTCCGATCACGGTCTGAATACACCCTGTATTTTTTTAGCGATTACGATTGTCGAATGTGACTGTCTAGGACCTCAGTTTTTTTTAATAAGCCATTAAACAGATTCCTGAGCGCTTCTGTACTCGTATACACTTCCCCTCTCCAAAAACCCGCTATGTGCTTGGGTTTCCTGTGCGTCTGATGGTGAGCCATCGGCCCGGCCGTAACCTCCACCGCCCGGCGAATTCATTATGTATTTGTCCTATAAAATATGAGGAAATTAAGGTAAAATGTGTTATAAATTTTTATCTTTCCATCAGGGGAAGGGTATTTTGTTCTTATGGTACTTTAATGACATAAACAAAAATATATAATATGCCCTAACTCATTATTATTAACTGACTTCAAAAAAAGGAGGAGGTTCTCAATTCGACTGTATTTTTTTTATATTTGTTACCTCAGAACTTTCGACTTGATCGGATTCGGATCGATTTTGATGATCTTGTGAATTGATTAAAATTTTTCATATTTTATTAATTGATAATGTAGACATTTTGGGTTAGACTAAGTTGGCATTAAGTGATATAAATATGAAATAATAATTTCATAGCCGTACCAGACTGGCGAGACATACAAAATGTTTTTAACATTATGCTAAATGCCTAAGCAAGCCTGCGGACAAAAATTAAACAAAAAAACAACGGGTGGCACTCCGGAAGTGCCGGCAGAAGTGAAAACTTCAACATTAACGTGCATTTTTGAATATTTTGCAATGTTTAGGGAATAATTTCGCACGAATTGCTTTATTTATCAGTATCAAAGTACTATCATTTACGTGGTAAAATACAATATGTAATAAATATAAAACACAAACGTGACAATTTATATTATGCGTCTTACGTATTTTCGATCAGGGTCACGTGATCTGTTGCGAGTTCAAAATTTTTTACCCATCACAAAAAAAGTGCACGGCGCTGCTAAAGAAGTTTTCACTTTAAAGACTGAACTAAATGCACAATCAGTGTACTTACCCCGGGGTAAGCCTCTACAGATGCTTTTCCACCAAGGTTAATGAGCCGCCCGTCTGTCCTCAGGAGCAGGTTCAAACCACGCTCGCCTGGTTCACCACCTGAGGAATAAAAAATCAATTAAAAAGGTCTATTTAGGTTGTTCTAGCATTTCAGAACAGAACAATTTAGTGAGATAAAGAATTCTCAGCAGTTGACATAATTTGACATATGTACATACATACATAAACTCACGCCTATATTCCCCGAAGGGGTAGGCAGAGGTGCATTTCTGCACCCACATTTCGCCAGGTATGTATCAGTCCCACGTAATAGGGGGCGAGCCTATTGCCGTTTTTTCTGGCACAATTCCAGACTCCGTGCTGCTACTGAGAATTTCCATTGGCATAATTTGACTACTGTTATATAAAAACACTTGGCAAGTAGTATATTTTTTTTTTACCGTTCATGCCATAAGGCTGGAAGGATCTCCGCTCAGTGAGAGCCGACAGCTGCACGGTGCGACGGAACACCAGCTCGCGAGTCACGCCCGCGCCGCCCCGCCAACGACCTGCAAATACCATCATCATCTTCACCATCACCATCATCATCAGCCCATATACGTCCTACTGCTGGGCACGGGCCTCTTCTACAACAGAGAATTTAGACCTTAGTCCACCACGCTGGCCTAGTGTGGGCTGGCGGACTTCACACTTAAGAAATTCCTAAGAACTTTTAGGTGTGCAGGTTTCCTCACGATGTTTTCCTTCACCGTTAAAACGGAATCTGTGATGTATTAAAACAATAGAAGAATAAAAAATATATCTCAAACAATAGATCTTATTGAATGAAGGTAAATGTTATTATACCAATAAATATCTCCATTTACATGATTCCTGAGATCTTAAAGCATTCTGTACTACAAGTTTTTCTACACTGATATATGATAATGTGGACCGAAACAATTATGTAATATCGGAATAGCAATGACCAAATAAATCATCATCACAGCCTAGCCCCTAGAGGACACAGTCGTGAACATATATGAATATAGTACATGAGTATATATAAGCGCAGCGTAGGACGTCCACCCACAAGATGGTCCGACGACTTGGTGAAGGTCGCGGGTCGTCGCTGGATGCAGGCTGCCTCCAACAGGTCACTGTGGAAGTCATTGGGGGAGGCCTATGTTCAGCAGTTGACTTCCTTGGGCTGATAATGATGATGATGATGATATATGTGACTGACCGTTCCCCCCCGAGCCGTCCCTGAGCGAGAACTTGGTGGCGAGCATGGGGTAGCGCCGCTCCACTATCTCCACGTCCGTGATCCGCGTGTTGGTCATGTGGGTGTGCACGCCGCCAGTGCCGGACCAGCCTGGACCCTGAAAATACCATATTTACGCTATACAGGATGTATTTAGACCATGATCGGAAACTAAGGCAGCTTAGGTGATTACAAATGCCCTGGCAGTAAAGAAAACCCCGACAAAAAATAAAATTTTTGAAGTTTCCTAACAACCATAGGTATAAAATGTACGTTAGGAAAACGTCAAAATTTTTATTTTTTGTCAGGATTTCCTTAAAAAAATATAACAAAAAATAAAAAACTACGTACTGCCCCACTTCCTCCCGCCACGGTTTCGTAATAGCCCCAATCCGCCTCACCCACGGTCAAGTTGTTCATACAACCTTGAGATGCAGCACAAACCTGCGGGAAATAAAAGTACACTAAATGACAACTGAAAATTTTGAATGAAATAATACATATTTGAGTAGATTATCAATAATCATGTACTTTAACGGTGAAAGGAAACATCGTGAGGAAACCTGCCATCTAAAAGATCTTAG
Source organism: Hemaris fuciformis (assembly GCA_907164795.1). Taxonomy (NCBI): domain Eukaryota; kingdom Metazoa; phylum Arthropoda; class Insecta; order Lepidoptera; family Sphingidae; genus Hemaris; species Hemaris fuciformis. Next base: position 2,962,013 of record OU015455.1, on the reverse strand, counting down.
GAATTTCTTAGGTGTATGGACTACACCAAACCATACTAGGCCAGCGTGGTGGACTAAGGCCTAAACCCTCTCAGTTGTAGCGGAGGCCCGTGTCCCACTGAGGGACGTATATTGGCTGTTGGTGATGAATGCTTTACGGGTTATCTTTTAGAATGGGGTAACTGAGAAATCCTTCAAATATTTCAAAAATAACATTTTGTGTTACCTCTTGTTAGTTTTTCTTTATAAATTTGTTATTTAGATATTATTAAATAAGTTAAAAGGATATATTAACTATAACAATATTCTGATTTACCCCAAATCACCTAAAGTGTCCTTACCTGGAATGCTTTAAGAACAACGTCGACAATACGCTGTGAAGTGAGCACATTACCGCCCACGACGGCGGCGTCCTCTGACGGGTCCAATATCGACCCCACTGGTATTATTACTTTCACTGGGTTGAGGCAGCCCTGGAAAATATAACCTGGTACAAATATCACCTGAACCACCTGATGTTAAGGGGACATGGACACCAACAATACTAGAGGAATCATCTGAAGAATGTGAAATATTATAGAACAAGAATATAATCTTTTTAAAGGTAGGTTCTAGAATTTAGAATGCTTAACAAGGGGTAAGGTGTATTCAATTTAGCCATCCAAAATTTGTCAATATCCGAAAATAGTTAAGGAACTAAAATTTGAAAAATCTGTATCGTGCCTATTACATAAAACTACATAGGTTTCAAGTTCTGTGAAAAAAAGCTTGTAGCAATTCTGCAATATTTTGTGTAATATTTTGCTATTTTGTTTTGGATATTTGTTATTGTGAACTAGAAGGGTGCTTGATGTCTGTGACACAGTTACAATACTCTTGCAGGCGTCAACGCTTATCCATGTTTTATGTTTCTAATTTTGTTATTTTTTATTGCAAATAAATTTTCTAATTATACCTGGTTTAGGGGTACGTCATGTCCGACCATACATCGCAGGCAGTATATGAGGGCCGACATAGTGATCGCTCTGGGGGCGTTCAGGTTACCCCATACCTCCACCCCAGTACCCCTGCAATACAATAACATTACTTAATATATTATTGTAGAAAATATTAAATTTTAATATAAAAAAATATACAAGCAGTGATGGCCTGGAGGTTTAGGGCACGAGTCGAGCACACACCTCTGACTTTACGAAGTTATGTGTGTATTCACAATGAATTATCACTTACTTTAACGGTGAAGGAAAACATCGTGATAAAACCTGCACACCTAAAAAGTTCTTAGGAATTTCTTAGGTGTGTAGTCCGCCAACCCGCACTGGGCCAGCGTGGTGGACTTGGGCCTAAGCCCTCTCAGTTTTAGAGGAGGCCCGTGCACAGCAGTGAGACGTATATGGGCTGATAATAATGACAAATAATAAATTATTTCTAAATAAATAAGCAGCCCCTCTTTGCTTTCGGTGGGGGGATGATTTTGGGAATTTAGGTATGCATGTCAGATAATCCACATGGAGGATGACTACAGTATTTTGTAACTATATCACCCCATATATGTATAGTATGTCCTACTACTAGACATTGGGCTATTCTTCAACTGAGAAAGGGGTTAGGCCTTAGTCCACCTCCTAGTGCAATTTGGCAGACTAAGTTTTATCTATTCAGGATACAAATATCCCACATAAAATAGTTTCCATGAATATCAAACGTACATACAATTTTCGATGGATTAGACTTAGTAAGTGTAGTGGACTATGGTCCACTTGGCCTAGTGTGGGTTGGCTATATAAATAAATAAATACACCCAACAGTCACATACATAGTTCTGATCCCACATTAAGATACAGGTCTTGTGTCGTCGGTATCAAACTACGAGAGACTTTTCGGTCTCACAAACACTCAGACCCGAAACAAATATATGTGGATCACACAAACATTTGTCCCGGTGCGGGAATCGAACCCGCGGCCTCTCGTGCAAGCTGGTGTCTAACTGCGCCACGGAGCTGTCAAACTATAATGATAGTACTCACGTGAAATCACAGATGGCGCTGCCTTGGTCCTTGTCTAGCGTGACAGTGAGTACTATGGGCGTTCCGTTGTCCATGTATTCAGTCGCTTTCAGTACCGTCGTGCCAGTTTTCTCCAGAGCATTGTTTGCTATTTCCTGTAATACAAAAATTAAGTTGAGTATATTTTTTTCATTGCCCAGCGCAGTGAACCAGTGTAAAAAAATACGATTACGCGACGGTTCGAAAGTCGATTAATCGCGACGTTACAACTTTTACCTATATCGCCTCACGTCTGTATTCCGCGATGGGGTAGGCAGAGGTGTATTTCTGCACCCACATTTCGCCAGGTATGTATTAGTATTACACACACATTTCCAGTTATTCAACTTCGTGCTGCTACTGAAAATTTTCTAATAGAAAAACTCTATAACACTTTGCCCGACCCAGGAATTTAACCCAGGATCTCTAGTACACACGGCACATACTTGAGCCACGAGACCACGAGGCAGTCTCCATCATCATTATTCATATTAAGTTCTGAAATATTTTTAAGTAGAAGCATATATCACTGTAAAGTAATAAAATAAAAATATGGAAAATCGAATTTTGCTATATTTACACTTGGAAGGATAAGACCTTAACAAGCCCACAACAGAAGCCTAAGGCACTTTTCAAATCTATGAAAATACATTTTATGTCTGACGTAGCTATTAGGTAAGTAATATTTTACCTCAAGTCCAAATATCATATTTACAACAGTGTAGAACAACATACTATAACTAGAAATTAGCTTCATCATCATCATCAGCCCCTATAAGTACCACTGCTGGACAAGGGCCTCCTCTAAAGCTGATAACACACATAATCAAAGCTTACAAATAAAATCGTTTATTTCTCATATCAACTTTAACAACAGTCTCGCCGTCTAATTGCAACTTAATAGCCCACTAAAGCAGTGATGGCCTCGAGGTTTAGGCGCGCGGTCGAGAATTTCGGCGGTCGCAGGTTCAAACCCCTCTGACTTTTCGAAGTTACGTGTGTATTCACAATGAATTATCACTTGCTTTAACGGTGAAGGAAAACATCGTGATAAAACCTGCACACTTAAAAGTTCTTAGGAATTTCTTAGGTGTGTAGTCCGCCAACCCGCACTAGGCCAGCGTGGTGGACTAAGGCCTAAACCCTCTCAGTTGTAGAGGAGGCCCGTGCCCAGCAGTGGAACGTATATGGGCTGATGATGAAAGTGGTTGTATGATATACACCTCTGTCTGTCCTTTACCGAATATAATATATATATTAATATATATAAAGTGCATACCTTTAACATGTCTCGTACTGCAATCTCTGCGTTCTTCTGTATGTGCGTCATGTAAGCTTGCACCACATCCAGACCGTACTGGTCTATCAATTCACCCACTAATTGTATACCCTGAAAAAATATATCAATAAATTAATTTTGTCAAGACAAAATGAAAAAAAAACATATATTTGGCATCTCATCTCATGCAGGTAAAATAAATTGAAATAAATTTATTAAGACTGCCTCGTGGTCTCGCGGTACAAGTATGTGCCGTGTGATCTAGAGGTCCTGGGTTCGATTCCCGGGTCGGGTAAAGTGTTATTGGGTTTTTCCATTAGGAAATTCTCGGTAACAGCACGGAGTCTGGAAATGTGCCCGAAAACCGGCAATAGGTTCGCCCCCTATTACGTGGGACTGATACATACTTGGCGAAATGTGGGTGCAGAAATGCACCTCTGCCTACCTCTTCGGGGAATACAGGCGTGAGTTTATGTATGTATGTATGTAAATGTATTAACATTATTAAGCATCATTATATTACGTGAGACTGGTACACACCTGGCGAAATGTGAGTGCAGAATGCACCTCTGCCTACCCATTCGGAGAATACAGGCGTGAGGTTATGTATTACTATTAAGCATTAGTCAACGTCATCATGGGGGCATTTTACAGTTTGTTTTGTTGCATTTTTAATTACATATAATACAAAAAAAAATCGCTCACCCTTTGGTTGGCAGCAACCTGAGCTTTCAAATCTGAAAGGTTGTCTGCAAGATTCCTCGTGCCGGTGCAGCCTGGCTCTTTACCAGGTCTCATAAGCTCTGAAATAAATATATTAAAAATAATTTCTATTATTCTGTTATAATTTCTATTTACAGACATGATTATTCTTTTAATTAAGATAAATAACTCAACATAATTGTTTTATTGATTATTTAATCAACAACAGTGTAACAGACACATACAAATGATTTTGAGCTGAAAATAAAATCAATATTTTTACTTAATATTTAATTATAACTACAACTCAAACAGTAATCAAAACCATATTGTAATGTAACATCGTAAACCTAATCCATAATCATGATGACCCCCATCACTCATCAGTACCAAATACAATCATCATCATCAGCCCATATACGTCCCACTACTGGGCACGAGCCTCCTCTACAACTGAGAGGGTTTAGGCCTTAGTCCACCACGTTGGCCTAGTGCGGGTTGGCGGACTACACACCTAAGAAATTCCTAAGAACTTTTAGGTGTGCAGGTTTCATCACGATGTTTTCCTTCACGGTTAAAGTACGTGATAATTCATTGTGAATACACACATAACATGGAAAAGTCAGAGGTGTGTGCCTGGGGTTTGAACCCGCGATCGTCGAGATTCTCGACCGCGTGCCTAAACCTCGAGTCCATCACGCATGTCACCACAGGAAGATGACTACTTATGAGCTGAGTAAACCAAATTCAATACCTTCAACCAATTGTTTTTCATTGAAGGTCCCTCCGTCGACGAGCAGCATGGACTTGAAGGCGGCCCCCTCGTGCGCCAAACACGTGGAGTGCGGCGGCATGGACCCCGGGGTCAGGCCCCCGATGTCGGCGTGGTGCCCGCGACAAGCCACGAAGAATATCGGACGGGGTTGGCTCCTGAAACAATTTATAATGGACTCGGGAGTCAGAATTAAGGGAGCATATCGGCAAGCCGTCAGAGTGACGAAATATCGGAGTCTTTGCCATTTGACGGTCTATTTGGTCATCATTACCATCATCGGCATCGTCACTTTTCCATTTGGCATCATCATTCGGCAAAAACATGATGAATTGATGGACTTTTTTCTAAGTCCGTTCAAAAATCATATTAGATCACATAAGACCATTTACCATCACACGATGGTATGGTATATGCAGGCTGCCTACAACAGGTCACTGTGGAAGTCATTGGGGGAGGCCTATGTTCAGCAGTGGACTTTCTTAGGCTGATGGATTGGATTGGATTGGATGGTACGGTTGGCGAGTATTAACTCGTGCCTAACACTGAGACAAGTACAGGATGAATAGGAATGACATCAGTCCCACAGCTAGGCACGGGCCTCCTCTACAAATGAGGCTTTAGGCCTTAGTCCACCACCTTGCCTAATGCGGGTGGGCAGACTACACAACTAAGAAATTCCTAAGGACTTATAGGTGTGCAGGTTACCTCACGATGTTTTCTTTCATCATTAATATACGTGATAATTTATTATGAATACACACATATCTTCGTAAAGTCAGCTTGGGGTTTGAGCCCGCAGCCAGCGAGATTTTCGAAGGCGCGCCTACATCTCAAGGTCATCAATACTTTACAAAGAATGATAACTTTATGTTATCCTTAAGCTGGACCCTACAGCGCAAATATTGTCATCATCTGCAACAAGACTTCTATTGTTAGACCACCCCTACATAGGGTCAATTGATAGACCTGCTTGCAATGGTGTCCTGCAATTTTGGGGTAAAATACAAATACATAGAGGAAAAAATAGTTGAACTGGAATAAATAATCGGGTAATATCACCCAAAATATTTACTTATGAAATACTGGCGTGATGACGGTCAAATCTGGCAAGTGAGATCCGCCGGCTTTAGGGTGATTGGCCAGGAGAACGTCGCCGGGCTTCAGCGAATCACCGCGGACTTTCATCTGTAATCAATCGGTCGCAGTGTTTTTTTTTTCATTATCATCATCAGCCTTTCTTACATCCACTGCTGGACATAGGCCTCTCCTATGGCACGCCACTGGGCTCAGTTGGGCGCAGTTGCACCTCCACTAGCTTTGTTCGGGCGCCCCGGTTGTGGCTGGACGCCCACGGCGTACACAGGCCACAGTGCCGCCGCCTCTCTCGGGGTCACTTTCAGTGAGGGCGCGCCGCTCCCGCAGCGCGCCCAGCGACCCCAAGGGCCCCTTTGAGTCGCCTTTTACGACAGGCAGGAGATACCGTGGTGGGATTCTAACGCCCCCTTGCCACAGGGCAGACGGTACATATACCAAAATAACGTTTTGTACAATTTTTGTCTGTCTGTCTGTTTGTTCCGGCTAATCTCTGAAACGGGTGGACCAATTTTAACGGGACATTCACTGGCAGATATCTGATGTAATAAGGAGTAACTTAGGCAAAAAAAAACACTGTTAACGAAGAACGAAGTTCCCCGGATCAGCTAGTCAGAAATAAGATATAAAGGAGACGTTGGAAAACAAAGGAGTGGTTTATAAGTGCGTGTCGGGCACGAACCTGGTACTGCACGGTGTCCTGCATGGCGCCCAGGTGCACGGGGATGTGCGGCGCGTTGGACACGAGCCCGCCGTCGCAACCGAACAGCGCGCACGAGAAGTCCAGCCGCTCCTTTATGTTCACCGAGATCGACGTGCGCTGCACCACCCTGTATACATACACGTAAACAAGTAAGAAACGAAGATTTTTTTAAACGCTGTACATTGCCTGCCTCGTGATCTCGCGGCACTAGTATCTACCGTGCAATCTAGAGGTCCTAAGTTCGATTCCCGGATCGGGCATTGTTATTGGGTTTTTTCATTAGGAAATTCTCAGTAGCAGTACGGATTCTGGAATTGTACCCGAAAGACGGCAATAAGCTCGCCCTCTATTACATTGGCTGATACTTGGCAAAATGTGAGTACAGAAATGCACCTCTGCATACCCCTTCGGGGAATACAGGCGTGAGTTAATGTATGTGTGTATGATGCAGTAAATGCAATTACAAATAATATAAGGTACAAAAAAAAGAACTGTCAAACTTTAAAAACGTCCGTTCGCCTCGGCCGATCACACTTTTCGTAACGCTCTCGGCACGCATTCGCCAGTTTACTCCCCAAGTCAAGCGGGCGTAATAGTCCAGTCATTTAAGCTTAAATTTGGTAAGAATCTCGGAATTCGAGATACCCAGCTGTAAGTCTGTAAATACTTGTATATTGTCACCCTAAAAGTTGTCTCAAAACCTACATATGGTAGGGTGTGTGCAACTATTAAATTTAAAGGTCAAAGGTCGCAAAAATCGTTTTTTTGCGCTTTTTTTGTAAATATCTCATTTCCTATGGGTTTTTTGCCATTTGTATGTATTATCAATATTGTAGAATACAAAATTCTCTACAAATTTTGTTTAAAACATTTTTTTATACGGTGAACCGTTTTCGAGATAGAGGGCTGAGAGCGCGCGGTCACAGCATCACTTCAGGTCAACCGGTGCCTCCGGTCGAAAACGCGCCATATATAGTTGATGAACTATCGATAAATCAATGATTATAAATATTTGTAAATTTTTATTAACTATTATATTATATTTTATCATTTTCTTCATGCATTAAGTAAATCTATATCTATTCAATAATACTGATAACCGTTTACTAAACTTAAAACATAATTAAGAGAAGAACTTAAGTCATAATATAATTATATTCCCAAAAACGGAGATATACTCGACTAAAAGTTTTAATAATTATCCTCATTCCAAAACACATATTTTATTTCTGCACGCATTAAGTGGCTGTGACACAACTTCTGCGCTTTTTAAAAAGGGAAAAAATCATCAAAAATCATTTTTAAAAGTTTTTGAGAAACTGACAAATTTGGATGAACTAGCTGCAGCATTTGAGGAAGAAAATTGTTCGGCCCAGAGATTATTAGAGAGTGGAACTCAAACCTTATTGGCAGTCTATAATGCTCCGAAATCTGTGAAAAGTCTCGATCCTCTTCGTTATATGCATTACGTCAAGTCTACAAAACTTAATAAACCTGTGCAGCTTTCAAATATTCCACCAACAAGTGCAGCTGCTCATCAACATTTCAACCGTGTATATTATCAAGTTCAAACTTGGTTAGGACATGATTTGGAACCCCAAGTAAATTTCATAAAGCAATTTCATTTCATTTCAGAAACGATTTTTTGGAGCCTACCTTACCACCTGCTCCAGAAGATTTGCTAAATACAATTTTCTGCAACTGCAAGAGTAGTTGTGGTTCGCGATGCGGATGCAGAAAAGCGGGCTTGCAATGCTCTTTAGCTTGTGGCCAATGTTATGGGCAAGTTTATCTCAATGCTCTACCATATCAGAGCGACATTAACGAAGATGGAACCATTGACCCCGAAATCATGGAAGAACTTGAGACAAATTTCGTTGAAGACGATAATGAAGACCAGTTTGAAATTTACCAGCACCCGGAAGACGACGATGAAGAGGAAGAAGATGATTAAAATTATAAATTGTAGTTTTTGTACCTTTTATTCCATTTTCTTTCTTTTAATAAAATAAATGTATTGAATGATATTTTTAATAAAAAGATTAATTCATAATTTATTTGTTTTTTTTCGTCATGTAAGAAGTTATTAATATTAATTAGGTTCAAATTCAAATATAATTCCTATATTTTCATTAACAATTCTGCATTACATGGGCAGGTAAGTAAGTGTTTTTAAATAAATTAATACTGAATAAAAAGTGGATAGGTTAGGAAAAATTTATAAAATATAATATAATAGTTAATAAATCATTGATTTATCGATAGTTCATCAACTATAAATGGCGCGTTTTCGACCGAGGGCACCGGTGTACCTGAAGTGATGCTGTGACCGCGCGCTCTCCGCCCTCTATCTCGAAAACGGTTCACCGTATAAAAAAAAATTTAAACAAAATTTGTAGAGAATTTTGTATTCTACAATATTGATAATACATACAAATGGCAAAAAACCCATAGGAAATGAGATATTTCCAAAAAAAGCGCAAAAAAAACGATTTTTGCGACCTTTGACCTTGAAATTTAATAGTTGCACACACCCTACCATATGTAGGTTTTGAGACAACGTTTAGGGTGTCAATATACAAGTATTTACAGACTTACAGCTGGGTATCTCGAATTCCGAGGTGAACTTACTATAATGACTGGACTATAAAGAAATTTTACTTCAAGAAGTGAGCAAAAAATGATCTACAAAAAAAGTAACTGTTGCACGATCATATCGCAAAAATTAGGTAAACTCAGCATCAAGCTGCGACATCACGTGAGTCATGGCACAGCACTGATTTTCAGTGACCACCTGAGTCAACATACTGACTCCAAAAACAGCCCTCATGCTATGTAACAGTTACTCCATCCTTTGTATACAAAATATACAGGGTGTAAACAGACCGCGATCCAAAACTGATACAGGTAATAGTCTCGGTCATTACAAACACATTTACGTTAAAAAAAAATACGTTTTCCTAATCACCACGACTATTACATCCGTATATTACTAAAATTTAATATAAATTAATTCCCTAGGATTTAATAAAAGGGGGAATCTTATAAGGCAATTAAGTAGTTATGGTGGTTACGAATAGGTATGTTATGGATATCATATTTCGGATCTGGATACGGATATGGATATAGGAATTAAATTATATCGGTTTCGGATACGGTTACGGATATGTAATTATTTCGGATTATCTGCTAGTTTCGGATAGTTTCGGTTACGGATATCAGATTGAAGTAAAATATAACTGTTTTCGACACTCTTGTAAGATTTTTTTTTATCACAATGTTTTCATTTTGCACAATCTACATTACCTTGATAAAGAGATGTCCAAATTAAAGTCGATATTGGTCGCTTTTTGTCTACTCATGTAAAAATCAATTTTGTACTTAACACAAGACTTTCATAAACTATCCGAAACTTCTGAAACGGATACGGTTACGGATATATTTTTATTTCGGATATCCGATAGTTTCGGTTACGGTTACGTAGTTCCATAACGTCCCTGGTTAGGAAAACGTCCTTTTTTTCGGATATTTTTAGCATCAATTTTTTTGGAATCTTCGTAACTTACCTGTCTTAGTTTTCGATCACGGTCTGTTTACAATCTGTATAAAGTGACACCATCCTGTACGTACCCTTTTTTACAAATGTATAATAATTATTTATGTAAGGTTTACCTTCCCATCTGCTCGGCTATCGACATGAACCGATGCGAGAAAATACTGAGTTGTATCGAATCTAGGTCTGTGGTCACTTTCTTCGTCTGTCCAGAGCCGATGGTTATTTTGATGTCTCCCAACTTCGTTATTTCAGCGCGGCAGTCTGCAATATCAAGGCGTAGTTTAGAATTACTTAACATCATCAGCCCATATACGTCCCACTGCTGGATACGGGCCTCCTCTACCATTGAGAGGGTTTAGGCCTTAGTCCACCACGCTAGAACTTTTAGGTGTGCAGGTTTCATCACGATGTTTTCCTTCACCGTTAAAGTATGTGATAATTCTATGTGAATACACACATAACTTCGAAAAGTCAGAGGTGTGTGCTTGGGGTGTGAACCTGCGATCTTCGAGATTCTCGACCGCGTGCCTAAGCAACTTAAATTTATAATAATATTAGATAATATTGGAGAAAGCACTTAAATCAAAGTCAAAATAATCTTTATTCATATAGATTTTTACAAGTGCTTTTGCAGCTTCAAGTTTAAGCTATTGCAACTGACCAGATTCCATATTATGGTGGAGAGGCTGTCCATGATGATGGCTGCCTCTCAATGTAATTACATCAGCTGACCATTGCAAAACATACTCAGAATAATTCCATAACACTGCTGTGGCATTTTAGTAATAGTGATGTAAACACTGACCAGGTTCCACCAGTACGGTGGAGAGGCTGTCCATGATGATGGCGGGTCCTGGGACCACCTGCTCTGGAAGCAGTTTCTCCAGCAAGTATACTGCGGTGTCGCGATACCCACCCTCGAAGTATACGCTTACTGTCTGAAAGGAAAATGTGACAGATGTGTGTCAGAGAGAATTATGAAAACAGGGGCTGGGCGTTAATCTTACAATATGGTCTAGTGATGCTGGTTGGAGTAATTTTTTGTAGAGACCTCTGAGTAGGTATCTTCAGGGTGTTTCCTTTCATCACCTGTATCCTCAAAGAGGTGAATAAAGGTATATTTAAATAAATAAATACACCCAACAGTCATATACTGATCCCAGGCTAAGATCAAGTCTTGTGTCGTGGGTATCAGAAACTACGAGAGACTTTTCGGTCTCACAAACACCCTCAACCGAAACAAATATTTATGGATCGAACCCGCGGCCTCTCGTTTCACAAGCTGGTGACTAACCAACTGCGCCACGGGGCTGTCAAACTAAAATTTAGCTAGTTTTATTTGAAGTCATAACAACATAACATAGGGGGTGAGCCTATTGTCATTTTTTTTACTCTTTTCAGGGCTCCATAACCTACAAAGTATTTCCCTATGGAACAACTCAATAAATCCTTGACCCCAAGACCCCACGGCGCACACTTATGTCGCAAGACTAAGGAGGAATCTTTACAAAACTGTATGATATTGTTACCTTTTCAGCAACAGGCGTGGTTCCTTTCCCGCTAGGTGGCGCCACGTCAGCAGGCACCTCGCTCATGCCGATGCCGCGCACGCGCACGTCGTCCACGATCACGTCGCGCTTGGATAGCGTGAAACCGAACTCATTTTTGTATCTATGGACGAAATTGACTTGCTTTTAAATTTGTTCTGATGAGCATTTTTTCAAATAAAATTGCGTTGGCGTACAACAAATAAATATGATAAAATAAGAACTTAAGGGAAGCTAAAAGTGTTGTTGAAAAGTATTATATACTGTATCTAACTTATTATTGATTATTACGTGATATTGCAGGATATAAATCTGAACTAAGCTTAAAGCAGGTAGTATTTCCTATTTATTTTTTTCAACTGTATTTCGTAACTTCTAACTCACCTTTTTTCACAAATTAATACGATAAAATATTTTAAAATATGTAAACATTTTTAATAAAGCAATGTATCGCAAATAAATACTTGAATAATAATTATACGCTTTATATTACCGTCTTAATTATTTTTTTAATAAAAAACAAATAGACATCCATTTGCATTATTCCGTACCTTAATAAGTGGCGAATACGATTTGAGACTTAACACGCTTTACATTGCGGGTTTACTAAGCCTGCAATGTTGTGCTCACAAAACAAATGAACATTAAATATTTATTTTACCTACATCACAAAAGTACTCTCGAATCTCACCGATTGACAAAAGCAGTGAAGAAGTCTCCATGCTTGCAGGCGGTGGCGGAGTCTCCTGGCTCAGGCGACACCATGAGGGCGCAATCGGTGCCCGAATATCGCAGGTGCAGGTACGGTTCTAGAACTATTTTGGAGTCGGGAATACCCTGAAAGTAGTATTTTGGTTCATTTAATAAAAAAGAGGCACTTACGAGTATCCAAAGAAAAAAGTGTTTTAACATATGTTTTGTCCTGTTCTACTTGACTTGTAACGCTAAACGAAGCGAGACAAGAACATTAACTTATAATTCATTTCACTATGGTTTATAAATGAGACGTAAATCTCAATGTATTCGGGCAATCTATTCACCAACTAGTCACTCAATTTGTCAATTACCTGAGCTGAGTTTCAATTTATCCACCAGCTTGACGATCAATTTGCCAGTTTAACCTGAGCTTTGAGTTACAATTTATCCACCAACTAGTCGATCAATCTGTCGGTTACAGTTACCTATGCTCTGAGTTTCAATTTATCCACCAACTAGTCGATCAGTTTGTCAGTTACCGGAGCTCTGACTTTCAATCTATCTACCAAGTATTCGATCAATCTGTCGGTTACAGCTACCTAGGCTCTGAGTTTCAATTTATCAGCCAACTAGTCGATCAAATTGTCAGTTACCTGAGCTCTGAGTTTCAATTTTATCAGCCAACTAGTCGATCAATTTGTCAGTTACTGTTACCTGAGCTCTGAGTTTGTCCTTGCACACGGCTCCCAGTACGTCGAGCAGTCGGTCCAGGTCGTGGAAGTTCTCTGGACTGTACACGCAGGCGCAGGGCTGCTGAGCTTCGTGCACTATATGCGCTAGGGCCATGCCGTAGGCTGATAATATACCTAAGGGACCAGATTATTTTCATATAGGATTTGGTAGATAGTTTTATTTGGAGGAACTTGGAGTAACTTTTTAAATGCTGACGGCAAAAAGAAAATGAAATCTTGATATTGAGGGAGTTTCTTGCGCAGCTTTCTTGATTCAATGATAATCCGTTCCGAAGTGATTGTATACATTGACCATTATAAGGATTTTGAATAGTCGTTACTTGAATAAAGAACTTTTTGACTTTGACCTTACTATCTTATTGGTTTTATCAGTGGAATAAAACATTACGAGTAGTAATCTAGCATCCCAAAGAGCTATTTACAAGGGATTTATTGAGAGGTTTTCCACGTCTAAAATTAACGTATACAGAAGAAACCAATAAAATGAATACGTTAGAGGAAGTCTGAAAGTAGCTCCTGTGATAGAAAAGCTGAAAGGAAACCGGCTGTCGTGGTATGGGCATGTTATGAGGAGGGATGAATCAAACGTAGGTAAAAAGGGGATGAATATGAAAGTTGATGGATGGGCGAGCAGAGGAAGGCCAAAGAAAAGATGGATGGAGTGCGTGACTGAAGATATGAAAGAAAAAGGGGTGACTGAAGACATGACGGCTGATGTGTGGAAGGATAAAACATACTGCGCCGACCCCAAATGAAATTGGGAACAGGGCAAGGAGATGATGATGATAAGAAACCAGTAAACTTTTAAGTAAATTGGGGAGACATTGCCTGCTACAAAAATTGTAGTACTTAAGTACACTACCGACAAAAAGTTTGGAAGCACTTTTAATACTCTCAGTTACTTTAGAAATAATATAAGATGTAGTATTATTTAATTAGGAATGATTAGGTACTTAATTAAAACAACAATTAAACTATGAAACAAAACCATATTCTTATTACTAAAATAATATTATATTTTATTACAACATCGATAAAATTTGGTATTATCAATTTGCTATTTGTTTTTACAAAAATTATAGGGGCTTCCAAACTTTTTGTCGGTATTGTATGTACTGACCTGCGTATTTGTGTATGAGCACGGTGTGTATGCCCAGGTCCCTGGCGACGGCGCACGCGTGCTGCCCCCCCGCGCCGCCGAAGCACGCCAGCGCGTGGCGAGACGCGTCATGACCCCGCGCCGTCGTCAGCGCCCTTACACGTCACATTCACATCACCATCAGCCCATATACTCAGTGGCGGTACTTCCATAGAAGCCTAAAAGCCCAGCTTGCCTTACTAAATTCCGAATAATAATCTTTAAGCTTTAAATCTTTATTTAACAAAAGCAATTTGACATATAAATGACCCCACAATAAACAATTATAAACTAGACATTACACAATTCACGTTTAGCGCTTTTGGGCTTCTATGGAAGTACCGCCACTGACTATACTCATCCTACCCTACTTTCACACCCATATCCGGTAAAGGATAGGCATAGATGTATTTCTATACCTACGTTTACCTATGGGTCATCATCATCATCAGCTCATATATGTCCCACTGCTAGGCAAGGGCCTTTACAACTGAGAGGGTGTAGGCCTTAGTCCACCACACTGGCCTAGTGCACGTTGACGGACAACAAACCTAAGAAATTCCTAAGAACTTCTAGGTGTGCAGGTTTCCTAACGATGTTTTCCTTCACCGTTAATGTAAGTGATAATTCATTGTGAATAACATAACTTCTAAAAGTCAGAGGTGTGTCCTTAGGGTTTGAACTCGCGACCGCCTAGGTTCTCGAAGGCTCGCCTAAACCTCGAGGCCAAAACTGCCTACATTAATCATATATTCATAAAAAATCTCCTATTTTGTTATTATATTGTTATTGTATTACACAATTATTCTCTCGGATTTGAGTAGACCTATATTATTCCTGCAAGCATTTCAATGAGGTATAACACAAAAAACAACAAATTCTCGTTAGACGCCAATAAATAAATCACGATAAAAACGACTTACCTGATTGGTCTGCACATCGCTTCGTTTGCAACATTAATGAAACCCATTGCAACTTCTTCCATCGACATCTGTTAAATAAATAAAAATAATGACATTTACACATATACACACACACATACATACTGCCAGACACTTCGCCAGTAGATTTCAAAAAAGTATTATCATCAGCCCATATACGTCCCACTGCTGGGCACGAGCCTCCTCTACAACTGAGAGCCAGGCAAGCGTGGTGGACTAAGGCCGAAACCCTCTCAGTTGTAGAGGAGGCCCGTGCCCAGCAGTGGGAAGTATAAGGGCTGATGATGATGATGATGATGATGATGATGGTGATAATGATGATGTTGCAAGTGCAACTGGCTAAAAAGACTATAATCTCATCATAATCTCAAATGTAATATTATTTATTTATTTATTTACACTGTAAAGGTGGACTTAATGCCTAAGGCATTCTCTGCCAGTCGAACCTTGGGTGATGCAGAGATGATGCATAGTAGGTGTGCAAATAAAATCATTTATAAACATACAATAAAAGTAAGCACTTTCATGCCACTTCGGTACCCTACAAAGGAACTGTATCAATACTGTGAAGTGCTAACAGTGCGTCAATTGTTTATCCTAGAAATTTTCCTCCGACAATACCGAGAACATTATTACAACTACATATCAACAGGTTCATCAAATAGATCTGCACGGAATCCTAGGATAACAAGACCTTACTTTTGTAAAACTTCTTTCTGTGGTAAATTTTATTATTTCCTCGGGACATTCATATACAACAAATTATATAAGGACAAAATAATTAACCACACACTATCTAAGTTCCAATGTAAAAAAAATGTTAAACAATATCTTCTCAGTCTGAATTATGATGAAACGGAAAATCTACTCCATCCTATAAAATAATATATTACATAGGCTTATATATGCATATACATTATACACATATATATATTTATTCTATAACTTTATTAAATTTATCTCACAACTCATCACCATTGCATCAGAAAGACTATTATTTAAAAAAAATTATTTCGTTTTGTTTTACTTTTGTTTCATTTGGTTTTGTTATTAAATAATTTAAAGTTATATAACTATATAGTTTCAATATTGTTATTAGTACCTAAGATAAATTAAGTATTATATAGCTTTAAGAATTGTAATTTAGAATTAAGCCAACAATAATGTAACTGTGATCCTGGAAGGCTGCTGGTTCTTATAGCACAGGGTTTCCCTATTATAAGTACCGGCTGTACCACACTGTTAGGATCTCAAAAAAGATAAATAAATAAATTGTATTATTATTTTATTATTATTATACACATACATATATACACATATTATAAGCCAATATACACTGGTAAAGAAAATAAGAAATGAATTTAATGTAATAGTAGATATAATAGTAAATATGTAAATATAATATGAATATAAATATTATACATACCAAAATACTATAATATATACATAAAAATAATACTATTAAGAAGATTATATGACTTACCTCTTTTCCGCCATCTTGCTTCAAAAACGCGTTGATATCATCCGTCATCTTTTGAAAAGCTGCTGTTGTAGCTTGCTTGTCTAAAGGCTCGTTTTCATTCGGGCCGAAGATCTTCGGAAAGTATTCTGGTAGGAGACGACCTGTAACAAAAATCTTTATATTTACATTGTCCAAGTTTTTTGAAGACCGCCAACATCCTTACTTCTTCTTTTCGAATTGATGAAATAATATAAAAAGGGGGTAAATGGTGGGACCTACGATTTTCTATTTACGCTTACAATAACAAGAAGCTAGGAATCTTTAGGTATTATATTTATTATAGGATGTGATGATTTTTGATTGGATAAGGGCAACACTGCAGTTTCTTGCCCGTTCTTCTCTAGTGATGACTGCTTTCCGAACAGGGCGGTACACTTAATTTTGAAATGACTGAATCTAAGTGATGTATTTCACATTTTATAGATTCAATAAATATTACTTCATTTCATTACAGAGACGATAACCGTTAACTTGTTTAACACTGATAGGTTTTTCTAAATACTACAGTTTCAACAATACAATGTGAATCACGAACTCTTAGCACCGGTAGTACGAGAAGGGTACGATGATTCATAATGAACTATCACGTACTTGAACGGTAAAGGAATAAATCTTGGGGAAACGTGCACACCTAAACGTTCTTAGGAATTTCTTAGGTGTGTAATCCGCCAACCCGCACTAGGCCAGCGTGGTGGAATAAGGTCTAAACCCTCTCAGATATAGACGAAGCCCGTGCCTAGCAAGTGGAACGTATATGGGCTGATGATGATGATGATGATGATATATGCCTACTTACCCAAGAGCAAGTTGGCGTCGGTAACAGTGAGTGGTCCCCCCTTCCTGTAGCAGGCGGGTCCAGGCTCCGCGCCCGCAGACTCCGGGCCCGCCACGAACAAACCGGAACGAAAGAATAACATTGACCCACCGCCCGCAGCCACTGTGTTTATATCTGGAAGGAAGGATTAAAAGATAATATTGATTTGAAGTCAAAGTCAAAGTCAAATTATCTTTATTTAATTTATAGACTTTTACAAGTTCTTTTGAATCGTCAATTTTAAGTTATTTTAAACTAAACTAACGCCGCTTCGCTTCGTGTTATCGCTGTGGAGAAGAAACGGTAAGAAACTCCCTCAGCAACACGAAATGTAAGTTTTTTAAATGGAGATAGAATATTTTTATTCACATAGTTTCAATTTTACATGATAAATGAAGTATTATCTTTTTATTTTTCATACATTTCTTAAGATCCTTTATGTTTATGATATATTATTATACGTTATATTTCCTATTTTAAGACACGTTTTCTTCGTGCTAATGCTTAAATTGTGGTGTGAAAAATAAAGAGTTTTTTTTAATATTATTACGATAGTAGAGGTATTATAAGAGGTATTGTGAGTAATTAAACACATGTTCTCGTCTTCATGGAACCCGGGGTCATTTAAGTGTAAATTTGAAAAGTAACAAAATCAATGACAGATGGTCGCCTTTTAATTTCCCGTGATAATGTTAAAAACTGTTCCTTACCTAGTTGTGGTGCTTGTATGGTGACCCCAGCAGTGGTGGCCTCGTGCACATGTTCTAGAGCGCCAGCATATCTTGACACATCAGTCGAAGTTCCCCCCATATCGAATCCTACAGTAGGGGATTTTTGTTTCAATTTTTTTCGTCTTTTTTAAGGATTTTTTTATTAGCCTTCTTCGCAGTTAAATCTAGGTGACGTAGTTGATTGATGATTATTTATTTATTCTTAATTGTATACCATATAATAAAAACATACTTACATACATAAACTCACGCCTGTATTCCCCGAAGGGGTAGGCAGAGGTGCATTTCTGAACTCACATTTCGCCAGGTATGTATCAGTCCCACGTAATAGGGGGCGAGCCTATTGCCGTTTTTCCGGTACATTTCCAGACTCCGTGCTGTTACTGAGAATTTCCTAATGGAAAAACCCAATAACACTTTGCCCGACCCGGGAATCGAACCCAGGACCTCTAGATCGCACGGCACATACTTGTACCGCGAGACCACGAGGTATATAAGTAACTCTAAATAAGGTAGTGCACAAATGGCGGCCTTATCGCTGTCGGCGATTTCTTCCAGGCAACCGTTAGATGGACTGGAGAGATCGGAAGCATAGAGTGGGTGGTAACAATTATTGTAAATGTTGAAATTATCAAATAAATTATGTACGAATAATGTTTAAAAATAATAACACCAATAAATGAAAAAATATGAATTAGTAAGTACTACATATTAATTCAGTAAATATAAATTATATAAATACAATTACCTATTACAGGCAAACCAGTCTCCTTTTGATAGGAAGTCATGGCATACCCAACCACACCACCAGCAGGACCCGACAAGATGGCTCGGGACCCGTTGAACCTAAAAATCAACAAGAAAGTTTCATATCAATATCTACTTTCATGTTATTCAAAACACACATGTTGTGTGATAGCTTAGCTGAACTGGCTGCGATATTAATGATCAAGGATTCGAGGCTAAAACTTATGCATCCAACTTCCAATTTCTATGTATTTTACTAATAAGTTCTAGATTTTTTTTCCAAATTGATTGACGATAGCAATATACACGAATGAAGCAAAACAAAAACTATACACATACATACATACTTAACTTCGCGCCTGTACTCCCCGGAAGGGGAAGACAGAGGTCCATGTCTGCACCCACATTTCGCCAATATTTATCAGTCCTACGAAATAGGGGGCGAGGATATTGCCGTTTTTCGGGCACATTTCCTGACTCCGTGCTACTACTGAGAGTTCCTAATGGAAAAACCCAATAACACTTTGCCCGACGCAGGACCTCTACATCGCACGGCACATACTAGTGCCGCGTGGGCACGAGGCAGTCACAGCAAATAAAAACTAGACTCAAATGCAAAACTCACAAGTTCATAGGCGTCAACCCTCCATCCGACTGCATGAAGAGTACGTTAGACCCCTTCAGACCTCCAGAGAAGCCGTCAGCGAAACTCCTCACGTACTCCTTGATGTGAGGTGTGAGGTACGCGTCGGCTGAGGCCGTGAACCCTCGGGGCACCATGCGGACCATTGACGTCACCGTGTGGGATAGAGACACCTGTTTGAATCCTGCAGGAATATCAGATATCCTGAATTTGAGGCTCCAGATTCATCATCATCATCATCAGCCCATATACATCCCAATGCTAGGCACGGGCTTCCCTACAACTGACAGGGTTTAGGCCTTAGTCCACCACACTGGCCAAGTGCGGGTTTGCGGACTACGCACCTAAGAAATTCCTAAGAACATTTATGTTGTGCAGGTTTCCTCACGATGTTTTCCTTCACCGTTAAAGCAGGTGATAATCACATGTAAATGAATACTTAGAAAGAACAAAGGAATATCTAATTTATTAACGCAAAATTACGGGTTTTCTAACATCGGAAAAGTTATGCTCCGAATACTACGGGAATTGCCCAGTTTATTTTTCTTTTTAAAATAATATTTTTCTTTGGACAAAATTTTAAATCCAAACGATAACGATAAATGGTATTTAGAATGAAAGAAATATGAAGCATTAAATAATGTCTCCTTTTCAATTCAATATAGGTTCCGACTTTAAGCCACCTAAAATTATAAATATCTACTGTCGTACCAACTTACCTATACTATCAGCAATCTTCCCAATCCTGACTTCATGATCGTGATAAGTATAACTATGGGCTAAAACAACCGCAACACTCTCTATCCCTTTATTCTTCAACGCCAACAGATCACTTCTCACAGCATCTTCATCTAAATCTTTAACGACCAGCATCTTCTCTCCAGTCGTGCCCACAACTGCTTTCCAGTTCTCATCTTTTTTCATCTGACACCTGTCTTCCAGTGCTGGGATGACCCTGCAGTCTACTTCCACCACGTCGGTGTACAGAACTCCTGGGCGTTTGATGTCCTGATAATAAAAAGTTTGCATTCAAAGACTTATACATTAATTGCCTTGGGGTGATTTGAGTTTAAAAACATGAATTCCAAAGTTGAAGTTTAACTTACAAATGACATCCAATAAGTCTCAACTTTAATTATTAAAATGAAGGAAATAAAACTTTTTTCACTGAGTAAGAAAGAAAAATTACAGACTTTTTTTATGATTTATGGTAAATGGAAGTTAAAATTTAATGGTTAACAGTCTCTTATTGCATAAGATAATTTAAAACTTACCAATTGGAATATGTGCGGCCTAGCCTGGTTCCCGATATACAGTAAGTCTTTAAAGCCTTTGTTGATGACCAGAGCCATTTTGGCTCCTTTTCTCTCCAACAATGCATTAGTTGCTACTGTAGTTCCCATCCGTATAGATTCTATAAACGATGAGTTCACTTTGCCGTCCTTGTCTAATGCATTACCTGTCTCCTGAAATGTTGCATAAAACTTTCTTTTTATAAGCTTTCATGCCATATTGTTGAAGAAGTTGGTTTTGGGAACCATATTAAACCCTAGAATGTGAAGTTAACTCTCTGCGTGGAAAAATATTATTATTTATTTATTTATATACTTTATTGTACACCATGAATACATACAAAAAAAATGAATATTAATATCTAAGCTTAAGATTAAGTGAACAATAGGCGGTCTTATCACTAACTGCGATCTCTTCCAGACAACCTATTTTACAAAACGGATATTTAAAAAGATGATAGGGTAATCAGTTATAACAGGATAATAATTATAATAATAAAAAAAAACAACACAATGATGTACTTAAACTTAAAAAAAAAAACACAAAAAACAGTTAAAATACAAAACGAACGAAAAAGAAAAAAGAAATCAAGAAAAAGAACATAAAAGAGGTACATTACAATATATTAACATAAAATAAAGATAAATCTAACATTTTAGTAAATAAAATTCTTTGACGAGTCTCTTAAATGTAAGAAGCGATTTAGCTTTTATTATTCTTCTGCAATTTTTTACAACATTACACAAATACATTAAACATATTTGAAATCTGAATGATAGCTTACTGATTGTCCATACCTTAGCATATACAGTAAATAAGCCCACCAACAGGAAAAACAATACAATTGCTATTTCTGGAAAGAAACTCACCTCTTGTAAGATTCTTCTGATGGCTTCCCTGGGCGCATCGTCATAGTTCTGAGGGTCCACTGACAACAGCTTCATGACCCTGACTTTGCCATTTGGACACCTGGCATAGACATCTGTGAAAGTGCCTCCACGATCGATTGCGAATTGGAAACCATTTGAGCCCATGACTATAGTCTGTAACAAACAATTTTGCAATTGTTTAATTTCATGAAAATATGATGTTTACGATACTAAAGACGTTGTATCTTATTGTAGAGACAAAACTTTATATAAATAATTACACCCAAGTCACATATGTACATATTTCTGACCCCACACTAAGATACACGTTTTGTATAGTGGGTATCAGAAACTACAAGAGACTTTTTGTTATGTTATTGTTATTTATGTGAGGTTCAACGCCGTAGGTATGTTATATCGAACAACATTAGACTATTGTGATAGACTAAAGCCTAATAATTACATATTTATATAATTTAGCTCAATAGTCAATAACTCAAAACTCAATATGTTTAATTGCTTACTACAATGTTTTACAATGTAATTAAGTGTGTGCCTACCCCTATAGCATTAAAGCGTAAGTATGTGTATGTATATAGATACATACACTGATACCAGTGGCGGTAATTTCATAGAAGCCCAAAAGCCCACTTTGCCTTATTAAATTCCCAATAATGATCTTTATTGAACAAATGCAATTTGACATATAAATGAGAATATACTGGCCCACAATAAACAATTATTAACTAGATGTTACACAATTAATGTGTAACGCTTTCAGGCTTTGGTGGAGGCAAAAGCACTGGTATGTATGTATGATTATTGAACTGTAAAGAAGAGCCATGCCCAGCAATATACAATGTGTTAGGTAAAAGACCGTACATACTGAAGTCAAATATAAGGCACTCAATTCTGACCCCGAATTTGTAAAAAAATTGGTACCTTATTTTTTACATAATTTATCCAAAAAAAATCTAAGTATTGCGTAAGTGCGGTCATCGGCGATCAGCTGTTTACAAACAGCGCTCTGTTCCCGCACCCCTCCCCGCACTCGCCCTTTCATGCCCGTGCGTCGCCTCGCCGGCCGAGCACGCGGCACGCGCGGGCGCCAGTCAAAGGTCGCGAGTCGCCCGTGATGCAATATTTGATTATTTGCGGAAACCTCTTTTAACTGTTAGTGTGTTTTGTGTCAAGTGCAATGTCGTTTTCAAACGAAGAATACTGGGAAATGGTTCGTGCATATGCCCGAGCTAATGACAGTGTACGAGTTTTTAAATTGTCACTTCGGCAATAACTGGATCGGTCGCGGTGGGCCCGTGCCGTGGCCGGCGCCTGACCTTACACCGTTAGACTTTACTTGTGGGGTGAAGTGAAACGGCTTTTGTACGCTACAGAATACTCCAACCGGAATGAACTAAAGGCTAGAATATTAGCCGCCTTTGATAAGGTTCGAAGTGATACGTTTGTGTTGTGCCGGGTGAAAAACAATATGCGAAAACGCGCCGAACTCTGCGTTGCGCGAGGAGGCGATCATTTTGAACAATTATTAAAATACGTTTAATTTTATGTAAATAGTGTAAATGTAAATACTTAGTAAATGTAAGTGAATCGGTGTAAATAAATACTACATATTCTACCATTGTGGACGCTGCATACACTAAGAGGTAGGTACCTAGTTATTATTTTTTATTCAAGTCTCGATGTATGTAGGGTGTCCATATTTTCTGCATTTGTGCTACAATAATTTCGTATCGTTTACTGTGCCGTATATTTATATTACTCTTGCATTATATTTTTAATGGTTACTTGAAGCCATTGACTAACGTGTCCTTCAGTATGTACGGTCTTTTACCTAACAACCTGTATATGGACTAATATAGCAAATAAGAAATGAAAAATTAATCTTCAAACCGCAATTTTGATACTAGGTATCAAGCTTTCATTATTTATTATTATTACCATATTTTTAATATTATGACATAAATATAATAGCCTCATTATAAATTTACACACAGTCATCTTAAACAGTAGTAAATAACAAACCAATCTAACATTTGCCTCAAGCATGATAAGAGATGAACACATAATGATAAAATACTATTTCACAAATTGAACTTTATCAAGATGAACAAAGAGTTCAATTTTTATTGGATATTAAAGGCAAATATCGCCATTCTTAGACTGATATTAAATTTGCAAGATGACAATAGGATGTTATATATATAGGTATACCTACTATTATATGAATGTTACACAATATATTTCTATTGTTTTAGCTTCAAATGTTTTTTCTCATGCCTCATTATGATGTAATATTTGAGAAAGTATCAAAAATACTATAATGATTTGAATATAACATATTTAAGCAGTTTTACAAAAGTGCTAATTCTATTATATGTAATATAAAAATGTTGTACCTTTATTCATATTTGATTTATAAACTTTAAATCTAAACTTATACAGATACACAGTAAAAAATATGACAGAATGAGGTCTGGATTTACTTGGAAAATTAATGTTTAAGGCAGAACCTGCTTATCTTAACATACCATTCCATACATCAATAAATTATACCGAGCTCTTTAACCAACGACTGCCTCGTGGTCTCGCAGTACAAGTATGTGCCGAGCGATCTAGAGGTCCTGGGTTCGATTCCCGGGTCGGGCAAAGTGTTATTGGGTTTTTCCATGAGAAAATTCTCAGTAGCAGCACGGAGTCTGGAAATGTGTCCGAAAAACGGCACTAGGCTTGCCCCCTATTACGTGGGACTGATCCATACCTGGCGAAATGTGGGTGCAGAAATGCACCTCTGCCTACCCCTTCGGGCGTAAATACATGCGTGAGTTTATGTATGTATGTATGCTCTTTAACCATGTATGTGTTCCACTCATGGATAACAATATATCAGTGTTTTCCACATAGAAAGTTGAGGTAATGAAAATGTTACATATAACTAACTACAATCATTAAGTACTAATATTGTAATGAAGAAAACCTTGATTTTTTTTGTCATAATTTAACTTAAAAACTGCCCAACCGATTTGAATGATTTATGTATAGATTTAGTACAGATGGTCATGGGACCTTGAGAATATTTTTAAGAAGGATTGGACATCTTCTAACATAAATCGTAAATACTATACTGCTTAAGTTAAATACACCATCGCTTTTGTTTAATTTAAAATTTTAAGTAATAATAGGTAGGTACTAATAAAAGCATTTGAAAATGAAATAATGAGATATATAAATAAATTATATGCTCACCTTTTTACAAAATGACCTTCGTCTATGTTTTAAGACTCCTTCGAATGTAGTTTATCGTGATATAATTATTAAAATTTCTGTACGTTTACTTATCACAGCTGCAAGTATCAAACTGTTATCAAAAGATTTCTTCCAGGGTTACCAACTCCCAAAAATATTTATCCCTAAATGTAAAGTCAAAAACCCCTAAAATCGCCACAATTATTTGAAAACCCCCTAAAAAAAATATATATATCACACATTCTTGTTAGGCATTCCAATTCTAATTTTATTAGCTATTAGCATTATGAATTAGAAAAAATTGGATGTGAGCGTGGCGCGTAAAGCCGAGGTCGTAGGTTCGAATCTCACTTGTATCATAATTTTTCGACTGTTTGCATTTTTTCTAATAATTATCTAAATAACATTTTGTAAAACAAAAAAAAAAACAAAATTATATTCTGCAATATTGTTTAATAGTCTTTATTTATAAATTATTTCATACGTCAAATATTATTTCATTTTATTCTGGTACAAACTATTGAAAATCATACATGTTGACATTAAAGAAACTTAGCATTTAGGGGATGGATTAATCCCCAAAAATACCCCTAAAAATATAAAGCCCCAAAAAAAATCCCAGTCCACATTTTTTCCCCCCAAATTTAGGGGGAAAACCCCCAAGTTGGGAACACTGATTTCTTCACACAATTTAGAATTTTCGTCATAGCCTGTCTTATTCTGTTACAGTGAAATCGTATGTGTTTGTCTCTTTTTAAATGTCAATGTCAATGTAATCCTTTTGTCAGTTGATAACTTTATAGAATTAATTAAGTAGGTAGGTATTTATTTTGTTGCCGATGGCTAATGGATAAAAAACCATGAAATAATAGGTAGATTCTTTTGCGGAAAAAAATTGCCAATACACATATTTAGTAAGTTTTATACCTTACATTACAACTAAGCCATATATACACAACCAACTTACGTTTTACTTTTATTAAATTCCAAAATTTAATTTTGAAAAGTAGTATGTATTTCAGAACGATTGCATACTATAATTTACGAACGTAACGTTACCGTAAACATAACCTTACATTTGTTGTTAACGTCAATCCATTCATACAATATTGTATTTAAAGTTTTATGTTACATTTTTGTAATTTATCACACAAAAGATTAGTGTCATTAGGAGCCTATATAAGAAGAATGGCAAGAAGAAATCGCAATGTTAATAAATTTGCACAGCGCAAACGCGATAGGAAGGAACAAGTAATTGCTTTTATATAACCTTAAAGTTTGAAAACAGTTCGGAATTTTCACTTTTTTTTTTGTTTGCAGGAAAAGAATCCTAAAGAAAAACCCAGTGGTGATAATCGTACGAATTACGAAGATATAGTAAGGGAGAATGCGGCTTTCGAGCAATATTATAAGGTATATATTCAATATTTTTTTCAAACTAAATAAATAAGTACGTTTTAAAACGCCAGCACATTATTGAATAGGGCTTGAAAATATCCAACAATTAAGCTGGCACGGAATTCTTGACGATTGAGAGATCGCAATAATTATTTTTTAAGCACTATATGGAGATTGCTATGATGTTTTTGAGGTCACTGTCATGCAAAGGAAAATGCTATTGATTTCTGTAAAGATGTTTTAATTTTATTTTTTAATATAACACAGTAACTAAACTGCAAATGCTTTTACTTGGCACATTTTTTACTGCAGAAAATAAGGAGTATAAACATAATTTATAAGGATATTTTGTTCTCAGAAAAAAGTATTATTCCTTACTAGGATTTGATGTCTCATTATACATTTAAACTTGATCATCATTACTAGTCAAATAGTAACACCTATTGCTGGAAAATAAACCTTGACTAATGACCTCCACAAGAGGAAGAAAAGAACCGGCATGCAGTTTCTCCTATTTATTAAGTTTTTTTAATTATTTTCAGATGCAAAAAGTATGTCCTGAGGAAGAATGGCCAGTCTTCATGCAGACACTTAAAGAAAATCTTCCTACAGCATTTAGGATAACAGGCTCAAAAACTGAAGCTGATGCTTTGATGAAAGTGATTCAGAGTAATTATTTTTCTGCACTGTTGAACACTAACACAAATGACAACGAAAACAATGAAGAGGAAAAAATAAAGCCTGTTAATGTACCTTGGTGAGTATATTATACACATTTTAAATTATTTCTCAATGCGCTTGCCAGTGGTAGCATTCCCATAGAAGCCCAAAAGCCATGCTTTTCTTACAAAATCCGAATAGTAATCTTTCATCTTTAAATCTTTATTTAACAATAGCAATTTGACATATAAATGACCCCACAATAAACAATTATAAACTAGACATTACACAATTAACATGTAAAACTTTTTGGCGTCTATGGAAGTACCAACACTGGATGCTTGCGGCATTGAGTTAATAAAATCCTAATAAATGTCAATAGACTTGTAAATAATTGTGTGAAACTTTATTTATTTATTTTGGCAACCACTCTCACATATGGGTATTCTCATTTTGATAATGCAAATTATAATTAATGATCCTTACCTAAACTCACCCAGAAATTATGGAATTAAGAAAACGCCTTAAGATCCCCTTTAGGTACCATAAAAGAGATCAAAAGGGATCTCCGGCTGTCATACTTAGTGCACGGATGATTTGTCAGTTGAGCTGAGTTGGGTCCCAAACCAAAATCTTATGCCAGCATACCAGCATATGGCCCCTGTTAGTCTCCTCTTAGAACAGGTAGGGGATGCCGTGTTGGAATTCGTACACCCCCAATCCACATGACTGATATTGTTATACAACCCACATGGCTGAGATTGTTGTACTTGCACACCAATGTGAGACCTCAAGCTCTTGAGCTAGTCACTAGTTGAAATACTCCTATTTAAAACATATTGTTTCCATCATCAGGTACCCTGGTGGCTTTGCATGGCAGTTGAAGTTCTCCCGCATGGACATAAGGCGTAGTGAGCCTCTGTACCGACTGCACAATTTCCTTGTGGCTGAAACAGCGGCTGGAGGAGTATCGCGACAGGAACAAGTTTCCATGATACCACCAGTTGTTCTTGATGTCAAACCCCATCACAAGGTAAGTCTTTAAAACAACCACAATGCTGGAGACAGGATATATCATCATCAGCCCATATACGTCCCATTGCTGGCACGGGCCCCCTCTACAACTGAGAGAATTTAGGCCTTAGTCCACCTTGCTGACCTACTGCGGGTTGGCAGACTACACACCTAAGAAATTCCTAAGAACTTTTAGGTGTGCAGGTTTCCTCACGATGTTTTCCTTCAGACAGGATGTATGGTACAGATGAAATAGAAAGGCATACATTTAGTAACTATTACAACTTTTATCTCACTCTGACATAATTATGTTTTTCATCTATTAATAAATCAAGTATTTTTACTTCAAACAAATATGCATTACTATAGGCTCGAGCTACTGTCCTAAAGAGGTTGTCAATGGCTTTCAGATCTCTGTAGTTTTAGATCGAAAGGAAGTGGCAATTTAAAAAAAAAAAAAAACGGGTGGCACTCCGGGAGTGTCGGCAGAAGGGAAAACTTAATGTTGTGCATTTTTGAATATTTTGGAATGGTTACGGAATAATTTTGCAACGTGACAACAAACGTCTTACGAATTTTCGATCAGGGTCACATGATCCGACGCGAGTTCAACATTTTTTACCCATCCCAAAAAATGTGCACAGCGTCGCTAAAGAAGTTTTCACTTCAAAACATTATATTTCAGGTACTCGACATGTGCGCCGCACCCGGATCAAAAACAGCCCAACTGATTGAATTCTTACACGCGGATGAAGACAAAATGCCAACAGGTACACATTTCAATTTTATTTTATTTTTTTAATCTGGCACGGCAAATTGACTCCACTGTGTCACAATTGTGGATTTTCCTATACGAATAAATGAAATTTACTTAAATTGACATAGTTAATTCGCTAAAATCGTCTCCCGTCCGGCCTTAGCTTCGGTTCGATTCCCGGGTCGGGGAAATTTTAATCAGGTTTCTACGTTAGAAATTTTTCAGCAGCATTGAAATGCGCCCCAGAAGCGGCAAAAGACTCAATTCTTATTAAAACTCATGTTGTTTTAAAAGACAAACGCGGTCGTATAAAAACATAGTGTTAACCCTGCCTTACAAGGAAACAGGCGCCTGTTAGTGCGTGTGTTTGCTAAACTACAAAAATTTAAGTTGTAACAGTATTTGATCTGAGAACCCATGTCCTATTTAAAATACTTCTTCTTCATCAATTGTACACATTAAAGTAGTGTTAGCCTCGAGGTTTACGCACGCGGTCGAAAATCTCGGCGGTCGCGGGTTCAAACCCCAGGCACACACCTCTGATTTTATTATGTGTGTATTCACAATGAATTATCACTTACTTTAACGGTGAAGGAAAATATCGTGAGGAAACCTGCACACCTAAAAGTTCTTAGGAATTTCTTAAGTGTGTAGTCCGCCAATCCGCACTAGGCCAGCATGGTGGAGTAAGGCCTAAACCCTATCATTGTAGAGGAGGCCCGTGCCCAGCAGTAGGACGTATATGGGCTGATGATGATGATGACACATTAAAAAGCAATGACCTTTTAACCTTGACCAGGGTTCGTGATGGCCAACGACGTGGACAACTCCCGGTGCTACATGCTGGTGCACCAGGCCAAGCGCCTCAACTCCCCGTGCATACTCATCACCAACCACGACTCCGCCGTCATGCCCTCACTCCTTGTCACTGATGAACAGGTTAGATTTAGACTAAGTAACAGCCCGCACTAGGCCAGCGTGGTAGACCTAAACTCCCTCAGTTGTAGAGGAGTCCCGTACCCAACAGTGGGACGTATTAGGGCTGATGATGATGATGATGATGAAGTAACAATGCCGTCAATTTATGTTGGGTAGATAAATGCGAAAGTTACTGTTTGCCTGTTACCGTGTTACGCTTCCACGCCTAAACCGCTAGGCCGATTTGAGTGATTTTTCGTATGGAAATAGATAGGTCCTTGGGAAAGGGCAAAGGGTACCTAATTTTATGAATTTACGCCCGGGCAGGACTAGGCCACACAGTTAGTCCCTTAGAATTTTTCATTTTTTTCTTTCTGATAAAAATACATTCATTCTTTTCGATATAAAAAAAAAATACCCAAATAATTTAAGTGTTTACATTATTACCGATGCGTTATAACTTCGAATTCAAACCTGCGACCGTAAAGATGATAATATTTTTTTTCTTCTTCAGGACCCTAGCAAGACGAAGCCACTGAAGTTCGACAGAGTACTGTGCGACGTGCCGTGTTCGGGAGACGCCACGCTGCGCAAGAACCCAGACATTTGGCTCAAATGGTCTAATGGCAACGGGAATAATTTACATGGGTTGGCGCTTTTTTTATGATACACTGACTGTACAGCCGTATCTATTATGTCGTTTGATGTTGATTTGACAAAGTTAGAGCTTAAGAATTTTTCAAATAAATTGGCATTAAAAAATTCACAATTTTAAGTACTATCAAGTGATATTGGAGGCCAATTTATAATGTTTCTTTTTACAATTTAGAAAATCTAAAAATAATTATTTATTTTTTTACCCATACACACGTGTGACACATAAAAAAAATATATAAAATACTTTCTAAAAAACGATGGTAATATTTTAATCCTACCGAAGTAAACGAAGCTCACTAACGCCATCTGTCCCGTGACTTTTCCACCAGCATCCAGTACCGCATCCTGAAGCGCGGGTGCGAGCTGCTGTCGGTGGGCGGGCGCCTCGTGTACTCCACCTGCTCCTTCAACCCGGTGGAGAACGAGGCCGTGGTCGCCAGGATGCTCAGGGAAGCTGAGGCCTCGCTGGTCCTGAGGGATGTCTCCGCGGAACTGCCGGGACTCAAGTTTATAAAAGGTAAATTAATAAATATACCCAACAGTCACATATATAGTTCTGACCACATTAAGAGTCTTGTCTCGTGGGCATCAGAAACTACAAGAGACTCTTCGGTCCCACAAACACCCAGAACCGAAACAAATATTTGTGGATCACACAAACGTTTATCTCGGTGCGAGGATCGAACCCGCGGCCTCTCGTTTCTCAAGCTGGTGTCTAGCAGCTGCGCCACGGGGCTGTCGTTGAGGTTGCGGTAGATAACGGGGAAGTAAAAAAAAGTTAAAAATTAAAAACTTTATTCAATTAGACTTTTAAAAGTACTTTTGAATCGTCAGTTTTAAGCCATCGCCGCTTCGGAACGTGTTATGGTTGTGGAGAAGCAACGGCAAGAATTTTTTTATCAAAAATATAGCAATATAAGTTAAAGCAAATATTTGACTTTAAATTATGTGTGTACTCATGATGAAATATCACGAATTTTATTTCGTAAGTCTCAACTTATTTGTCTCAACAAGTCTTAACTTGCCTATACTTTTCCATTTCAGGCATGACCCACTGGCGGCCAGCGTCCAAAGACATGGTGTTCTACGACAAGTACGAAGACGTGCCCGAGAAATGGCAGACGATAGTTCGGCCCCAGATGTTCCCCCCACAGCCTGAAGAGCTGGAGAAGTTCCATTTGGACAAATGGTGCGGTCTCTTTCTTTAATATTCACTAAGAGTAAATGAGACGATATGATTGTTGTTAATTTTCAAAAGCTGGTAACTTCCTTCCTGGCTTGTTCCAGTGTTATTATAGTTCCTGAGTAGATTTATCTGGTAAAGTGTATTATTGGCTATTACTCTTTTAAATTCTTCATAGCAGCACCAAGTCTAGAAATGTACCCGGTAAACAGGAATAAGCTTGCCGTTTAATATATTGGAGTATAATAAGCTTTATTTTACGTTAGAGTAGGAATATATATTAACCTATAGGTGATAAAGGTGTCAGGAGAGAATAGTATTTATTTTAAATGTTTCATTTTATTATTTTCATCATCATCAGCCCATATACGTCCCACTGCTGCGCACGAGCCTCCTCTACAACCGAGAGTACTTTTTTATTTTGCTATGCGTTTATGATCACTTTAGAAATCGTGTTAAAAATACATACATAAACTCACGCCTGTATTCTCTGAAGGGGTAGGCAGAGGTGCATTTCTGCACCCACATTTCGCCAGGTATGTATCAGTCCCACGTAATAGGGGACGAGCCTATTGCCGTTTTTCGGGCACATTTCCAGACTCCGTGCTGTTACTGAGAATTCCCTAATGGAAAAACCCAATAACACTTTGCCCGACCCGGGAATCGAACCCAGGACCTCTAAATCGTACGGCACATAATTGTACAGCGAGACCACGAGGCAGTGTTAAAAATACCTTTACCAATATTTCACAACTTGCATCTCTTTCTTCTTTCAGCATAAGAATTCTGCCACACCACCAAGACACAGGAGGTTTCTTCATAGCTGTATTCGAGAAGGTAAGCAATGTGCCGTGGATGAAGGAAGAACCAGTACCAGAGACAAAGAACGAGCAGAACGACTCAAAGAAGGAACCTCCCAAGAAGAAGAGAAGAATAGGAGGGTACAAAGAAGATCCTTTCGTATTCTTCTCCGGGGAGTCAGAAGACGTATATCCTTCTATCAAAGAGTTTTACGGCATGAAAGAAGACTTCGATGCTACTTGTTTGCTAACAAGGTGTTACGTGGGTAAGAAGAAGAATATATACCTGGTCTCGCCGATGGTGAAGGACGTGGTGAAGAGGAATGAGTCAAGTATAAAGATAATCAACACCGGGGTCAAGACTTTCGTAAGATGCGACAATAAGAACATGACTTGTCCGTTTAGGTAAGTTATTTTTGAACTGGCAAACTGGTGATAAGGCCGCTTGGTTTGGTGATATATTTTTTGTAAAGGTAGAAGATAATAGGAATTAGGAAATACTTTTGTTAAAGTAGGTCGGGCAAAGTGTTATTGAGATCTGCCATTAGGAAATTCTCAATAGCAGCTCGGAGTATGGAGGTGTTTCCGAGAAATGGTAATGAACTCGCCCTCTATTACGTGGGACAAAGACACACTTAGCGAAATGTGGGTGCATCACAGACAACCTAACCTATAGACGACGCATTACTGGGGACATGCTTTCGCCGACGTTATGCTCTGACACGACATAACCGCCGGCCCCGCCCCTTAACGTGACTCATTCCGCCGCCGAGTGTCGCAGTGACATATAGTCCCTGTTTTAAAAATATTAACTGTCATAATGCCGTATTGTTCAGTGAAATTTTGTGGAAAGAGCAGCACAACATCTAGTCTTGCAAAAGATGGTATTACATTTCACAGGTAAGTTATTATTCTTTCATTAATCACTAAAATAACTATATACTAAAAATAATATATTAAAAATTCTCGCGTTTAAGTCGTATTTGCATCTCTTTCTTTCTTATTTGAATTCATATAACATTATCTCGCTCTCTCTTTGACACGCAGACTAGTAATGAGACACAATATAATTATTGTTTTATCGACAAATAATATTGAGATCGATATTTTTATAGACTGTATATCGTTGTTTGTCTGTTGTTCAAAAGGTTTCCCAAGTGCCCTGAAGTGAAAAAAAAATGGATTGACGCTACCAAACGAGATGATAATTGGTTTCCTGGAAAAAATCACGTTATTTGTTCACGACATTTTACTGGGGATTGTTTCCGAATTGTTGGTAGATCTCGACGTTTTCTATTTGAAACTGAATAAATAATAATAATTTGAAATTTAATAAACCAAAGAGCTATCCAATGTATCTTTCTTGTAAAACATTGAATTCTTTAGCAAACCTAGAATTATTCCCCGACTTACTGCACCATCAGTTTGACTTTGAAAACGTCAATCATTTGATTGATTTAATAAAATGCGTAATTAATAAATATATCGACATACGTTTGGCTTATTTAACAAAAAAAACTGAATCAAAATCAATAAGGAGAGTTTATACAAAATTAATACATTTTAGAACTCAATAGTTGATAAATAATATTTACTTTTAATTGATGAATATTAACTTTCGTAACGAATATTTATTTTCTCGTCTCCGGAAAGTTAATAACTCTTTTATGGGGAAATGTATACGCTTCTATAACAAACTTCCGAAGGCTCTTAGGGAGCTTCCCTTGACAAAATTTTAGAAATCAATTAAAAATAAGCTTTATAAAAAAGCATACTATAAAATTTCAGAGTTTATTGAAGAAAATAAGCCTTGGGAGTAAGTAAATTGATTGGAGTTTTGTTTTGTTGCTACAGTTTGTATCATTATGACATTTATAATGTAAAATTGAAATACTGTAATGAAAAAAACATATATTGCTATTTTTTAAAGAAAAACCGACATGTCGTGTTGCTGAGAGAGTTTCTTGCCGTTTCTTCTCCACAGCGATAACACGTTGCGAAGCGGCAATAGTTTAAAAAAAGTGTAAAATTGACGATTCTAAAGAACTTGTAAAAGTCTATTTGGATAAAGATAATTTGACTTTGACTTTGACTTTGATGATTGTTTAACTTATAAGTATTAAAAATTTATATGAAAATTAATATGTTTTTTTATTTTTCCTTTATACTATAAACTTCGAAGATTATCGATAATTATTAGTTTATCCCATCTCTAGTGCGCACTAGAATGTCTATCAGTGTCTTGAAGCGTCCAATGAAAACTAGCCGACTGCCCCCGTACCCCGCCACGATTTAGCGATTTTGTTTTCATATTAAAATGAATAGAAGCGGAGTCTATAGGTTAGGTTGTCTGTGGGGTGCATAAATGCACCTTTGAGGAATACAAGCTTGAAGTTATGTGTGTATGTAAATACATACAAAGTCAAAGTTAGGGATAACGCCATCTAGTGGAAGCTATAGGATAGGGTTGGTTAGAACAGTGGCAGGACTTACATAGGAGCCCGAATGCGTTACACGTGAATTTTGTAATGACTAGTTTATAATTGTTTATTGTGGGGTCAGCATATTCTCATTTATATGTCAAATTCCTTTTGTTAAATAAAGATTTAAAGATTATTATTCGGAATTTTGGGGCTGGGCTTTTGGAGCTTTTGGGCTTCTATTGAAGTACCGCCGCTGGGTTAGGAGTGGCGTATGAAAAATTCTGAATAGCAACAAGGAGTCCATGTCGTGGAATTAAATACTGCTGGCAAAAAGTACCAGAGATAGAACAAAAGCTTTGTTGTACGGAATATTAAAAAGTTAATAACCGTTTGTTTTCAACAGACTGTCACAAGAAGGCCTGCTGAGTATAATCCAGTTCATAGGCGAGAAGAGGCGCGTGGACATCGTGAAGGAGGATCTGATCCTAGTATTGCAGAACGACAACCCCAGTAATCCACCCGACATCTCTAAATTCAGCGAACACACGCAGAATCAGGTCAAAGACCTAGGTTAGTACTGCGACCCAGTGATGCTAACTTGGGAGATTTTTCCCTAAATCTAGCGAGAATAAAAACTATACAAGGATAAGGATGTATTTATATGTGTCTATAATTATTTATTTATCTGTGTATATATGTTAGTATATATAAATTTTGATTCTATTTACATATGTATATATATGTATGTATGTATATTTTATATATTATATTATTTTAACCATTTAACTATTTATGCACCTACCTTTTTATCTCTGCATCACCCTGAGGTTGACTGTCAGAGAATGCCTTTGGCATTAAGTCCGCCTCTATACTTATTGTATAAAAAGTGTAAATAAATAAATAATATGGATTAGAGGGAAGAATTCTTATTGAGTACTTTTGGGTATAAAAATTTAATTCTGTGTGTTTTTTCTCTTATTGTACAACCCTTCATGATATTATAATATCACTAAATAACTATTCTAATTTGTTTCATTGTTTTAAAAATAATATATGTACTTGTGTCACAGTTGGGAGTTTTAGTTTGAATGTAGTGGGTTTTAAAATTGCTTTTAGGGCGAAAGATTTCGAACAGTTAGTAACACTGTTACAAAAGACATAGAATTAAAATGTCAGGCAGTAATGTGGCGCAGTTGGCTGAACACCAGCTTGCGAAACGAGAGGCCCTTCGTACCCGACGGAGACAAATGTTTGTGGGGATCGACAAATATTCGTTTCGGGTCTGGGTGGTAGTGAGATAGAAAAATCTCTCGTAGTTTCTAATATACGACACAAGATTCGTATCTTAGTGTGGGGTCATCTGTTGGGTGAATTATTTATTGAATGTACTATTTTTCCTAGCAACGGGCAGCTGCGTGCTAGACTACAAAGCGACGGATTCGAACCTGCAGCTGACGCTGGTGGGGTGGCGCGGCGTGCACTCGCTGCGAGCCTACACGGCCACCTCGGATACTGTGCACTATCTGCGACTCCTTGGAGCTGACACCAGCAAATATGGTACAGAAATATTACTTCATACACAACCTCACGCCTGTATTCCCCGAAGGGGTAGGTAGAGGTGCATCTCTGCACCCACATTTCGCCAGGTGTGTACAATTCCCACGTAATAGAGGGCGAGCCTATTGCGGTTTTTCGAGCACAATTCCAGACTCCGTGCTGCTACTGCGAATTTCCTAATGGAAAAACCAAATAACATACTTCATAAATCAGTTATTAAATTCTTAGTAGCATCATAGGTAAATAGTGACGGCCTCGAGGTTTAGGCATGCGGTCGAGAATCTCGGCGGTCGCGGGCTCAAACCCCAGGCACAGACCTTTACGAAGATATATGTGTATTCACAATGAATTATTACGTATTTCAACGGTGAAGGAAAACGTCGCAAGGAAACCTGCACACATAAAAATTCTTAGGAATTTCTTAGATGTGTAGTCCGCCAACCCGCACTAGGCCAGCGTGGTGGACTAAGACCTAAACCCTCTCAGTTGTAGAGTAGGCCCGTGCCCAGCATGGGACGTATATGGGCTGATGGTGATTATAAGGCCGACAGTAAGTCTTCCTCGATGACGTGATCCTTTACCCCTATGGAGGTACAAGATTACAAATTTCATCTCCTGCCTATGTGTTAGGTGAAACCACGGGACTATAACCTTGCTTCAATCAATCAATCAATCAATCAATAAGCCCTTTATCCTGAGCTTCTGTCTGTTATGAGATATTTGTCTTACTCTTCTAGAGGATATCTCTTAGCTCAGTGTGCCTTTTGGCAAAGGCCTCCTCTAACATTTTCCATTGCATTCTATCTCTGGCAACCCTTCTCCAGTAAGGGCCCGCTGTAAGTTTTAACTCATCTTCCCATCTCTTAGGTTGTCTTCCCCTTTTCCTTTTTCCATCTCTGGGATACCAATCTGTCACAATTTTACTCCACTTTTCTTGAGTACTCCTTAACATGTGGCCTGTCCATCTCCATTTCAGTTGATCTATCTTCGTAAGTACATCCATAACTTTTGTCTTGTCTCTTATAAAGGTGTTTCGTTTCCTGTCTTGTATCTTTATGCCTAACATGCTTCTCTCCATCGCTCTTTGGCAGCATTGCAGTTTATCTCGGTGGTGTTTTGAGAGAGACCATGTTTCACAGCCGTATGTGATACAAGGTAAAATGCAAATGTTAAAGACTTTCCGTTTTGTACCGATGCTAATGTTGTTGGCCTTCATGATTTCTTTGAGTGACCAGTATTTTTTCCAACCGTTTGCTATTCGTCGTTTGATTTCCTTGTCCGTCTGATCCTTGAACGAGATGATCTGTCCTAGATATATGTACTCTTCCACATATTCGAGAGGTTCGTTGTTTATTGTTATAACTCGGTGATCAGAGTTTGTCAGGAGCTTGGTCTTGGTGGTATTAATGGATAGCCCTATTTTCTCGCTTTCTCTGTTTAAATCTTGGATCATTTTTTCTAATTTTTCAGGGTTCTCTTCGACAATGACAATATCATCTGCAAATCTTAGGTGATTTAACCTTCGTCCATCTATGCTTAAACCAAATTGGTCCCATTCCATCTTTCTGAATATATTCTCCAATACTGCAGAGAAAAGCTTGGGGGACAGTGGATCTCCTTGCCTGACACCTCTGTTTATGTTGAAGGTCTCCCCCAAACTTTCTAGTTGTATTCTTGCTTTAGTGTTGGAGTAAATAGATTTGATGGTTTTTATGAATTGTGTGGGGATTCCTTGGTGTTCTAGACTTTCCCATATGGCTTTGTGGCTAATGCTGTCAAAGGCCTTTGTGTAGTCGATGAAGGCCATGTACAGATGCTTATTATACCCGTTGTATTTTTCTATAATTTGCTTGATAGTATGTATGTGGTCTACTGTGGCAAAGTTTTTTCTAAAGCCCGCCTGTTCTATGGGTTGGTTTTCGTCTAGTTTGGTACTTATGCGGTCTAGGATGATTTTGGAGAAAACCTTGTAGACGTTGGACATCAGGCTTATAGGTCTATAATTTCTTATATCTTCTTTTGGTCCTTTTTTGTATATTAGGATTATATAAGATGTTTCCCACTGTTCGGGTATGAGTCCTGAAGTTATAACCTTGTTGAAGATTTTAGTCAGAATAGGAGCCAGTTCTTCTAGTGTTCCTTTTAGTAACTCATTTGTAATTTTGTCAGGGCCTGGTGCTTTATCTGATTTTTGACTTAATATTGCTTTTCTAACTTCACTGGGTAAGATTTCAGGCTCAAGGTCTGATGGGCATGGGTTAGGTCTAAGGATTTCATAATTTTCCTGATTGGTGTTATCTTGGTTGGAGTATAGATTCTGGTAGAATTTTGTAGCTGTTTTATTTATTTCTTTTCTATTTGTAATATTGCAGTGGTTATTTTTCAGGTTTGGTATCCATGGATTTGATTCCCGTAGTTCTTTAAGAGCTTTTCTTGTTCCTCTAGTAGCTAAAATATGTTTTTCTAAGTTTTGTAGCCTCATGGCTTTTCTATCTTTCTTGATGCCTTCCTTGATTTTCTTACTTAGCTTGGTAATCATTTGTAGATTCTGTTTCTTCATTTTGCTATCAAATAGACATTTTCTTTCTTGAATTAGTTGTAGTGTTTTATTGCTCAGTCTATATTTATGCTTTGGTGGTTTACCAGTGATGGTACCTGTAAGAAGGCTCTGTAGTTTGTCATAGCTTGCCTTAACATCTCTTTTGTCAACTTTCAGTAATTCCTTGCCATGTATTACCAAGGAATGGGATGTCACTTTGCTGTTTTCTGGATAATGAACAATGCTGGATGTTGTAATGTGTTTTCTAGAGTTTTTGGGTGGTGTAAGTTTGAGGGAAGCTCTTATCATACGATGGATTGTATTAAAATTTAGCTTTGATATCACTGAGGTATTTGTGAATAATTTTGGATGACTGCACATAATATAATCTATCTCGTTTTTATATTTACCATCCGGGGAGATCCATGTCCACTTATTTTTCTGGTTTTTCTTGAAGATACTATTCAGGAGAGTTAAGTTGTGCTCCAGTAAAAATTCTATTAGCCTTTGCCCGTTTGTGCTTCTTTTGCCATGGCCAAAGTTCCCCAGTACATATTCATCTTTGTTTTGCTTGGTCCCTACTTGAGCATTAAAATCCCCCATAAGGACAATTATATTTTTTGTATATTTGTATATAATTTGGGATAGGTTGTTGTAGAAGGTAATGTGTTCTGTTTTGGCAGCTTGTTCCGTTGGTGCATAGGCTTGTATTATTGTCCATGTTTTTTCATGGCCGGGTATTTTTATAAGTAAAATTGCAATTCGGTCATTAACTCCAATGAAATTCAATATATTATTTCTTAGGTGTGACTTTACCATGAATCCTACTCCTCTTTGTCCCCCAGTTACTCCCTTATTAAACATTATATATTCTGTATGTTCTTCTATTGATTCGCCAGCTCTTCGCATTTCACTTATACCCAGTATGTCCCAGTTAAGTTCTTTCAATGCTTCTTCAAGCTCTAATAGAGATTCATTTGTTCTTAATGTCCTGGTATTTAATGTTGCAATGTGCAGTTTGTTGGTTTTTGTTAGAGGGTGATGGTCAGTTTCTCCCGCGGTGACCAGCCGTGGTGGGAGTGTTGGTTGTTGATTTTTGTTTTGGTGTTGTTTTGGTTGTAGAATTTTTTGTTGTGTTTGACTTAGTTTACATAGTTGCAGTTCTTCGATTCCGGCTGATGTTGTGTTAATTTTTGTATGTAATGGTCCCTGAAACAGAATGTGATCTCTGCCGCAGGTACTGAAATGCATCTTTCTTCTGCATTTTAGAGGTATTCGTATTCTGCTTGTTTGGGCTTGGAGTTTCAGATCTTTTCCTTTTTTCACTGTCTGTGTTTATATTGAGGTTTTTATTTCTAGTTTTTGCTTGTAGTACTGCTTTTGGTAGATCATGTGTAATGTATGTGCCCACATTCATTTTCTTTTTGTTTTTTAAAATCTGTATTTTTTTCTCAAGGGTTGTGGTAGCTAGCAAGATTGGTCTGATTTTAGTTTCATTGTTTTGTTTTTTCCCCAGTCTCTGAAGTCTATCTATTTCCCCTATTTCTAGTTTCACCTCGATTTCTTTCAATGTTGACGTAACGAGAGTAGTTAGGTCTTCATAATTTTCTCCATTAGACTCTGGGAGCCCGTGGATTAGTACGTTTTTACGCTTGCTGTTCGCCTCGAGATTTATTAGTTTGTCGTTTAATTTAGCCACTTCATTTTTCAGGTTTTGGTTCTCTTCAATAATCGGTTTTAGTTTTTCATCCACTTTTTTTAATATAACTGCAGTAATATTTTCTGTTATAACATTTGTTTGTATTTTTAGTTGTTCTGTCATTTTTGAAAGGAGCAGTGACATTTCTGGTGACAGCTCGGCAGACATGATTTACGGTGAAACGGAACGCAATTTCTTTTTGTAAACAAGACTTGTTTGACAGGTTTCCGAACGAACACTTAGTGTTGTTTGGTTGGTAGCACTGCACTATAACAGTTTTGCTGACAGAAATGTAACCTCAAAAAACTGAATGACTATTTTATTTTGAGATTAGATTCTTGAATCACTGTTTTTGTTGTTAATTTTAATGTTTATCGATGCACACAAGCACAAAGATTATTTCGAACGGCACTTATTTGAATCGCGGATGATATTTTGCACTGTTTTTATTTTAATTGCGAGAGCGTTTAGCAGCACTTGTGACGTTTAGGACCACCGGAACCGGAATCAACCTTGCTTAGACTGACAATATTTTTGCAGACGTGAATAAATTTAAAGCGGCAGAAGAGCAAGCAGAAAAGACTGAAAGCATGGAAGTTGCAGAAAATGCAAGTGACGTAACAGAAGTAACAGAGATGGCGGCAGAAGACGCGACAGAAGTTGAGATGAACGGAGAAGATAAGTAACGAAGCTCAGAGCTAAAATAGGAATTAGATATTTTTGTATTGATTGTTCGCGGGTCACACAGTCCTCTGGTAAATGCTAAGGTAGGCATTAGAATAACGAATTTGTTAAAAAAAACTACATTAGGAACTAATTTTATACAGATATAATTTTATTCGTAGATAAGAAACGTGTTTATTGTTGTGTATCCGGATTTATAATAAAACAACAAGACGACTTTTAAACTTCCTTTATTCGTTCCAACTTCCAAATTCGCCACTAGCGATAACAATCTTGAACGCTAAGATTAAGCCCATACGATATATAAAAGAGTTTTATATGAATAAACATACCTTGAGATTCTTTGCCCTATTGTGATATATTTTTATTAGTATATCGCATGCAAAGCGTAGAAAACCCTTAGACTGCCTGTTTTCTTGTCTGCCCGTCCGTAATAGAGCTACAACCAGGGTTGGGCAGTATTTGAATTACTTGTAATTGAAATACGTAATTGAAATACAAATACGTATTTTGTATTTGTATTTTAATTACTTTCTTAAAATGTAATTTGTAATTTGTATTTCAAATACGTGAAGCCGAAGTATTTTGTAATTAGTATTTCAAATACTCGAGGCTTCAAAATACATTTATTAAAATACATTTAGCCTTCATTTAGTATTAAGTTTGTGCTCATCAGGACCTGCAATAACAAAACAAAAACCGCCTTAAAAAAAACTATTCCAAAACAAATAAATATGCATTATTTTGTAATTTGTATTTTGTATTTCAATTAAAAATAGCTAAAATACTGTATTTTGTATTTCAAATACCTTACTTAAATGTATTTTGTATTTCGTATTTTAATTACTTGAGATACAGTATTTTGTAATTTGTATTTCAATTAAAGCAAAGCATGTATTTTGCCCAGCCCTGGCTACAACAATAGTAAAGTTATTTTATTATTAATTTGGTTCAGTGTTGGTCATGAAAGCGTTGAAAATTAAGCGCGCGTTCGATACAAAATTAGTTCGTACGTTTAAGTGTCAGGCTTAAACTTCTGATTTTAAAAGTTATGTGTGTATTCACAATTTAACGGTGAAGAACAACATCGTAAGAAAACCTGTACACTTAAAAGTTCTTTACAGGGAATTTGATGTGTGTGTAGTCCGCCAACCCGCACTAGGCCAGCATGGTAGACTAAGACCTAAACCTTGTAGTGCGAATTTATTTTATGAGCTGATATTCTTATATCAGCCTCGTGGTCTAGAGGTTCTGGGTTCGATTCCCGGGTCGGGCAAAGTGTTATTGGGTTTTTCCATTGGGAAATTCACAGTAGCAGCACGGAGTCTGGAATTGTGCCCGAATAACGGCAATAGGCTCGCCCCCTATTACGTGGGACTGATACATATCTGGCGAAATGTGGGTGCAGAAATGCACCTCTGCCTACCCCTTCAGGGAATGCAGGCGTGAGGTTATGTATGTATGTATGAAAAAATCTTAAGGGAACCTGCACACCTAAAGAAATTTACATGGTTTTTTATGTGTATAGTCCGCCAACCCGCACTAGGCCAGCATGGTAGACTAAGATCTAAACCTTCTCGGTTGTACATGAGGTTCGTACACAGCAATGGGACTTTATTACATGGGCTAAAATACTTATATTAGACAATGTATATGACATAATAGAGGCTCTGTGGCCTAGATTTAAAATACTTTTCGTAAAGTTATATTGTATTCAATACAGTAGAAGAGCACTTAATATCTGCACACAGTTAAATATTGTTGCAGGCGTCATCGAATTTTCTGTTTGCTAAGCTTTAATAATTGTTTTTGCTACCATTGCAAAAAAAATCAATGCTGCACAAAAATTTATCAATCTAAAAGTTATATAACTGTACTACGTACAATATGCTAGGGAAATAGTGACATTTCTACTAACTTATGGCAGGTTTTATCTCAAGGTATATTTCTATTAACTTATGGCAGGTTTTATCTCAAGGTATATTTGAATTAATCAAATGAATTCATATTTTACGAATATGACAATGGTATACGACTTAACATCATCGACATATTGTAAATTGACTTATTTCGAATTCCGCAAAAATGAAAATAAAGTCTAAAACTACACAACCTTATCAATACAAGAATAAGATTTCCTGAGGAGGTAACATCTCGAGATCTCGATTAACATGTAACGAACTTCGCCGTACCTTATTCATTGACCAAAAAGGTTGTTGTAATCTAATGTAAAAACCATCAAAAATGTTTTGAAAAATTTAAATAAAAATGTTTCAAAATAGCGAAAACATACGGTTATTAAGACAGTTTGTTAAAAACTAAAATCTCTACTCTTTAAAAGACCAACAAGTCTACATTCGATTACACGGAGTTTCCAAATTAAAATATTGCTATTCATATAGTCCTAAGTCTATACATGAGCTGAGCTTTAAATCTTTACTTCACCCTGAACATGAGACGCGCGGATTAAGTCGGTAGTATGGCAACACTTCACACTGATGAATAAAGTTCTCGAAGACACATGAAACATTTACAAGATATTTTCGATTAATTAAATTATATTTGATATACAATTTAATTACAACTGTTGAAGACTATGTGCTATAAAAAGGTCACGTCTCTATGTTGTCTAGGGGATTTAAAATTATGTTTTATTCGACATACTCTATCTGACACAGTATTATTAGTTGTCAGATAATTTTGATTTATGTGTCTTCAAGAACTCCTTAATCAGCACCTGTCCCTTCAATACATATCATTTATTCCTTCGTCAAAACGAGAAGGGCTCTTTCGTTACAATGTTTGACTCAAATTTTTACTTGAATGGGTGATAGCAAATTGAATGATTCCAAAATACTTTTTAGTCGCAACCGGCGAATTTTTTTTTAATTTTACATGATACATATAATATCTAAATAAATTGTATTGACGATAAATGAAAGTAAAAAATATAATATTATCTTTAAAGAAAATTTTCGAAGTTTATTTTCGCCGTAAATTTTTAAAGGCAAATAAATGTTGCTTTTAAGTAATCAGTCCAATTCGTTACAATAATACTTAACTCCAAATACGTTATCCAATTGTTGGCATATTCATTCTTGTCGTAAAATGATTTTGTGCGAAATTACATACTTCCGATAACATCAAGTGGCTCGGATGATTTTTAATGATCGATTGCGAAATTACGCATGTATTAAAGTTGCGAAAGCTCAAATGTGTAATGTGATCGCG
Organism: Hemaris fuciformis; assembly: GCA_907164795.1. Classification (NCBI taxonomy): domain Eukaryota; kingdom Metazoa; phylum Arthropoda; class Insecta; order Lepidoptera; family Sphingidae; genus Hemaris; species Hemaris fuciformis. Next base: position 2,917,405 of record OU015455.1, on the reverse strand, counting down.
AAAATAATTTAAATGTTTAAAAAAATATCAGCTAAATATTTTTGCAAAAATTAAATAACGATTATCTACACTTCACATCATTAATACAATTTAATAATATAATTTATTAATAACAAATTAAATTGATTTAAATAATTAGAAAATTTAACAGAAATTCGTGCTTATTATTAAAAAAAAACTTTAACTTAATTTCTACATTTTATAAATGTTTCATAATTAAATTGAGGTGTTTAAAAAAGGATACAAAAATAAGGCTATGAAAAAGATATAATACATACATCAAATTAAATTACGTTGACACTAGAAGATTTTTGTGAAACCAATAAAATAATTAATAAATTTAAGCTCCACATTTTAAATTAATAACTTAAATAATAACATTAATTTAATTATGACCAAAAATGAATTAATTTAATAAATTATTGACTTTTGTAATAATGTCAAATCTAGTTATATTGCTTCCTTACAGAATCAGAATACAGAAGAAATATATTATCAAAGATGTATCAAAAAGTTCATCAGTCAAATGGGTTGTACATTGATAGGAACAAATATAATTGTTTAAGCTCCCTGTATTTATAAAATAATTAATTCATTCATTTATTCTAATTATTACTATATTTGGTTATTTAATTAAATACTACTTTATTTACTTTTGGAGTTTGGACATTTTAAAATTATTATTGGCATTACATAGTATATAATATGTTGTATTTTAATTAAAATGTTAGAGAATGCAGTTTTAGAAATAGATCGCATTAGGGTTGGAACCATCTCATACAAAACTATCTGAGGTTTCAATCGGATTTACATTATGTAATTTTCAGAGTATGGGGTCGTTCCAGTATTACGTATGCAATTTTTTTACAGTTATTAACCACCCGTCCCCCATGTCAGCAAAACTAACCAAATCTACTCCCCCCTCTGATGCTAATGTAAGTATTAGGACTTGTATTTTTTAATCTGGTCTGGTTTGTTTAATCATTCACGAGTAGAAAATCAAGAAACAAACTAACAATTTTATTTTGAAAAATTAGGTGCATATAGAGAAATTTCGTACACAATAGTATTCAAATTGGTATTGGTAATTTATAAAAATTGACTAAATAATGGAAAAAAATCCGGAAAATATGCTTCATCATCATCATCAGCCCTAATACGTCCCACTGTTGGGTACGGGCCTCCTCTACAACTGAGAGGGTTTAGGCCTTAGTCCACCACGCTGGCCTAGTGCGGGTTGGCGGACTACACACCTAAGAAATTCCTAAGAACTTTTTAGGTGTGCAGGTTTTATCTCGATGTTTTCCTTCACCGTTAAAGCAAGTGATAATTCATTGTGAATACACACATAACTTCGAAAAGTCAGAGGTGTGTGCCTGGGGTTTGAACCTGCGGCCGCCGAAATTCTCGACAGCGCGCCTAAACCTCGAGGCCATCACTGCTTTTATTCATGTAATCATTATCCAGAACCCCCATCTTCTATGCCGATGAAAAATAAGCAAAGCAACCTTCCCCCTATTAAGTGTTTACGTAATACTGGTACTTGAATGGCCCATATGCAATACGGTAATACTGCCCAAAAACAGGTAAGTGATGACATTGAGAAATTAATTATAGGAATAGAAGCGAAGGACAACAGGCTTAATATTAACTTACCCTACTGTGGTTTTCTATTCACATAAGTACCTATAATATTTATACTATTTACAAATTACATTAAAATAAAGAAACGTTAAATTAAAGCCGGCTATCTGTTATAGAATTAGCTTTAAAGTTTTGAATACTGAAAATTCAGGTCACTGGGAAACCCCAGGACGAACTTTTTTGCAGGTTTCTAAAGGAAATACGGTTTTTTATTCGACAAAAAGAGGCTGAGTTTATACTAATTGGGTTAGATATATAGATATGTTCGAGATACAAAGATCCAGTTTAATTTTTCGGGTTACGAAGGGAGAATATGTACCAAAATGGCTTGGAGGGACTCACTGATTATTTCGACTAATGGAGGGTTGAATTTTTTTCGCGATTTGGAGGTTTTCAACTTATCGAGGTTCGACTTAACGAGATTCTACTGGGGAAACTACATACATTAGTGAACATGTACTAGTTAAGACTCTAGTAGTAGTGTAAACTTTATTGTGAATAGAAAACCACGTAAATACACCCTTATTATTTACTACAATTTATTCCTAAATCCATCTGCAAATTATCCACACGATCATTCCTTAACCGAATCAACATCTCGACCCAATATCACAGGGATGATGTGGTATTTTTTATAACTATACTTATACAATTAGGTACCTATTTAATATATTAATTAACCATTTTATACTAATGTATATGTGAATTTTTTTTAATCTATGAAGTGCTGCGATATTTTAATTTGTAATTTTTATTAATTATTTCACCCGGCCGTTTAAAGTATTTTTCAAAGAAATAATGAGGTAAGCTAATTAAAACAAAACTCTGTTGAATAACCAAAAAATTAAACCTTATTTAATTAACTCAAATTCAAGTCAATGCTTGCCTTTGCCCAAAATACACACAGGCAGATAGAGCATAGATCAATATTTAAAAAAGATTAACTGTGCGCTTCTTAAATGAGAGGTATTTAGCATAGAAATCTCTATTTCTATGCATCTCTATGTATAGGAACAGTGTAACGATGAAAAGCGACGAACAAAAAGCTAATACCTAACTTATTTATATACTATCTGTAGTGCTTGTTACTGGCCAAATTAACAGGATACAGCTTAAATTATATCAAAAAATAAAATTAGTAGTATGTCTAAGTTTTATAATAGAGAAGCCAATGACGATTAAAAAACAGTAGCTCTTTATTTAGAAATATGCAAAGAATAAAATACGGAAGGCGAGGCAAAATTTATTGGGCTAGATTGATTTAATTGGCTAGACACCAAAGATCAGTCATTTGAAGAGCTAAAAGGCTGACGTTACTGTCGCCTTAAAGATGTAAATACTCAACAAAATTTTGTGAATTTCGCAGTAACAACGACGCAGTCCTAGTCTAAATCTGTCTCTACTTATCTACTCATAATAAATAAACGATTACGTCAATTAAATCCATTTGACTAATGATACTTTTATTCTACATCCAAAATAAATCAATGACAAAACTATTTGCTAAATACATATTTACAAAAATTAATAATCGTAACATAAAAAAATACAGTACCTATACTCTTTTACATAATCATCAAAGAAAATATCTAATGTTTCTAATGTTTAGGTTAGATCAATTTGTATAGTAATAGCATATCATATATCAACATACTATAAGCAGATGTTAAACTTAGTGCCTTGCCTATAAACCTTGATTAAGTCTGTTTTCATTTGTTTTGCCACATTTCCTTTACAGTCATAGACGTTTAAAGAGAATGAGATGAAGAACCATTACTTACAACAGAAGTTATCAAAGTTTATATAAAAAGCCCTATTATTGTTGACATTGAAACGGCCAACGCCGGAGATGCTATAAAAAAAAAGAATACGTACAAATGTTGCCACAACTAAAATCTATATAACTAGCCAAAAAATGGTGATGTGGAGAACAACCGCAGAACGTTGTAAAATTTGACACCAAAACTTTCCATTTAGAATGAGCATTTAAGACGGATTTCTTAACGCATGGACGGTAGTTATGGACTAAGAAGCTGTGCTGTTACAAATATATTTTATTGAATTGACGGGTCGTCGTCTTGATCGACTTTTAAATGTACATATGTGTTACGTAACCCTATAAATTTTGAATTATTGCATTAGAAGCGAAAGTGATAATACCGCATCTTGTACTAAGCACGGTGCTTTAAGTGTTCTATCAAGAGGCAGGAGATATACAGGTGTATTCAGACCGTGATCAGAATCTAAGGCAGGTAATAGCCAAAGTAAACAAACAAAACAAACCCCCTTAAAGAAAATCCCGACAAAAAATAAAATTTTTGAAGTTTTCCTAACAACCATAGGTATAAAATGTATGTGGTTAGGAAACCGTCAAAATTTTTATTTTTTTACCTTGGCTATTACCTGCCTTAGTTTCCGATCACGGTCTGAACTGAATACACCCTGTATATCTATCTATCTGTATCTATAGCATAATTTATTACGTATAATTGGTTTTATAATATTAATTCATTTTTCATTGTTTTAGTAATGCTGAGACTAAGCTCTCAATATGAAACACATTCGTTAACTTTAAAGTTCTGATTATAAAAAATACGACTTGCCAGTTAATATTACTTTGTTTGGGTTCAATATTCCGCAAAATTATTTTATGAATACTTTATATTTTCATGATACAATGTAGTTTTATTTTGTTGGTACGTAACACATCTAAGTAAACATTATGTAGATGACCGGACGAAATACTTCATAGCAAAATTTGCAAATAAGCACATGTCTTATTAATGACGGCATCAGAATTTCAAGTGTCAAAAATGGATGACGGAAATGTTTTTAAACTACTTATCTAATAAGATCATTAGATGTCGTTACACGAATAATATGGATAACATAATAAACATTAGTAAATAAAATCTAAATGATCCATTGGTATGGCCTTCAGCGTAAAAATGGCATGTACATTTCTTATTATATTTAAAGAGATAATGGACTTTGAAGAAAGAGATCACTTCTTTCAAAACGATATTTTGCAGTTTACTTGATTTGCATTTGTTCTTTGAATTAGATAGGCCTTCCTGATATTCTTGAATTTCAGCATCAAGTTTGATTAAGTTCCTTGGCTTTAATTGTCAATGTGAACTACTTACTCTTTTGTGAATAGGCTTCTTTGCTAGATCAATTTGAAAAAAAAACCTCTTAAGACGGCAATTTAAGTTATGCCACTTTTATACTGGAGTCACAAAATTGTGTAAACTTTACCTTTTAAATATTCCGTCTTTTGTAATACAAAATAGAGAAAAAGAAATGAATATGAGTATTTGATATCATGATAATAAATACGTGGGGTTATTGAAATTTACCTTAATACTCGAGACCACATAAGTCTGAGAATAAAAGTTGCTTGTGAAGTGTTGTATTAAATTATCTGATACAATAATATAAATAGACTAACATAAATTATCTTGCACCTTCCAACAACTTTGTGTTGAGCTGAGACATCTGCTGCAATAACCACCTATGTATGTAGGTATTTAAATGTGGCTTAGATGTCGGTATTGGTAAGAGTACTCAAAGGTGTTAAGTTCTCTCGACAGATCTATTGGAAAGAGACCCTCTTTCCACCTTTAATAAAACTTTGTGTGGAGGTTTTAATTGAGCCATTAGATTTTTATTGGACAAAATCTAAAATGACTGTAGAACATTCTTTTCTGGATGTAAGGTTAGGGTCATATCAATACTTCACAAACAACTTTAGTTGCAAAATAGAAAGCCTACGAAGGTTGCCTGAGTCTGGGGTTTCTGGGGCACTGCATCAGGTGGCGCTGCCAGGGCAGATCTCGAGCCAGCACATTAGTGAAGCAGTACGGACACTTCCACTCATCCAGACCTAGCGCTGTGAATATAAATGTTTTTATGTACCAAACCATGGATACACCAAGACAGAATTTAGACCTATTTTATAAAGGAAACCCGTAAACAGCTATCAGACGCCTATGACCTTTTACTGGCAACTTTGCTTCTAGGGCTGCAGAATGGGAAGCAGTATCAGCTTCGATCTTGAGAAGAATAAGGTAGAACAAAGGCAAACTTACGAATGCAATTGACGTGGTACTCGCTCTCGTCAGCCCTGAGCGCCGCTCCGCACTTCTGACACGCCTTCCAGCAGCCTTCACTCATTGAGCATTCTTCTGTGAAATTACAAGCTCATTAATAGCGTATCATTTGCATTTCATAATAGCATTATTGTGATTTAAATATAGTTAGCGTGAATTTGACAATTGCAAAAGCGATTCGATGTATGTAGTATAATTTCCAAAAACTAATAACAATTATTCTAGTTGGTTTTCTAGTAGCCTATATGCGACTTTACCGGGTCACGCAGTCTTTCGTTCCTAAACCGCTGAAACCTTTTAACGAAACATTAATAAGAAATTAAAACAGGCCGGTATGGTCGTACAAGTCATGCAAACGAAAACAAACACTTCCAGTTTGCAATAGAATTTAGCCCTGTCATTTCATTATGCCTGGTCTGGTGTGTATCAAAAAGTTAAACATAGTTTGAAAGATCAGTGAATCATTTCAGCATTTAGCGTCACGTAGTGGAATAATATGACAGGACAAGATACAGGGTTTCTACGATGAGGAATTAATGTTCATACCGAGCAGATGCATGTGCAACGCTCGAGCTTCTAGCGCGACGCGGCAGTGCGGGCAGCGTGCCAGCACCACGCAGCGCCGCCAATAGTGCGCTTCCAGGGAAGATGCTGATACTCGACGCCCACACCACGTGCATGTCGTACTGTACACATACACCATCATCATCAATATACATCTGGTACCCAGTAGCGGTACTTCCATAGAAGCCCAAAAGCATTACATGTTGTTTGTGTAAAGTCTAGTTTAGAATTATTTATTGTTGAGTCAGTATATTCACATTTATATGTCAAATAGATTTTGTTAAATAAAGATTTGAGGATTTAAGATTATTATCCGCAAGGCAAGCTTTTGGACTTCTATAGAAGTACCACCACTGCTGGTACCTCTCAGTAAAGGAAGCACATGCACGACCTATATTGGCTGGATAGCTAGATTGGACATGAGAGCTGGACATAGGCCTTCACCGCGGATTTATCAAAGTATTTATTATTTATTCATCTGGCACGGAGGTAGAAGGCGTATATCGAAATATGCAAATATTAGAAGCTTGCCTAGTTTCCGAGATGGAAGGTCAACCGACCCTCCAACCAAGAGTAACCTACTCTAAAATTAGAAAACTTTTTCACTTACTGCAAACTGATGTTATCAGGCATGTGATCACCGCAGATTTCACCACCGTCGTAACCTTCGTATTGGGGTTCACTGCTAGCTGCCTGTTGTCTTCTACCTGGAATTTCATATGCGTTTTTATTATATCAATCTAAGAAACAATCATTCGGTTGGACTGGTAAATATCCAAAATCTTGGAGATCGTTAGCGCTTTCTAGGGATATTAGTAGCAGACATAATCTTCGATCCCGCTCCGTTCCCTTTTCCCTATCAAATTACAAATTATTTGCCATAGAAATGATTAAAATTAATATTTAATTACCTGGGCTATAATATCCACTTTCGTCCATCTGACTACTTTCATCCAAATGTAAGTTCCTCAACCCAGCAACCAGTTTGGGAGATTCAAGTACCGCTTCCCTAAAATACTCAGCCTTGACCTTCGGTGAATCCAAGCTTCTGCAGTCGGAGTCTCGTCTCATGTCGTTCCTAGACATCTGCGGAGAGTCCATAGGCAAGGAGTCCATGCTTCTTACATCATTCTTGGAAGTTTTGGGTGAGCCCAAGGTGGGGGAATCTCGATAGTCCAAATGGAGGGGCTCATAGACTGTAACAGGTCGCTCCTTGAGCTGCGGTTTGGATATTTCATGATCATAATGGATCATGGAGTGGCGGTTCTCAGAGTTACGGTTGGTCCTGCGGTAGATTACTTCCTGCTCGCTTTCATTTTGGTTTTCTTGGAAATGGACCTGTAAAAAGAAATTATATTTTACTTTTTCTTCTATGAAGCATAATTAAAAGTGGTAGAATTTGTTTCTCTATCATGAATTATCGTGCAAACACTTTAACATTGTAAAACAGTTACGATTTACTAAACTATCTTTATTTCATTGACAATTGCTATATTGATAGGAGGACTCCCATCAGATGCTTTTATATAATGATTGTTAGTAGTCAGAAGATAACAGTAAACCCATTGAAAAATTTCTACGCCCTTAGCGAACTATTGTAAAAACATTAAAAATAACAAATGTTCTTGTAACTGATCTTACCTTTTCAACACCGGATGCAGTAGATTTCGGTGAGTGTTTTGGACTGACAGCACTATCTAACCTTAGCTTATTATAACCCGGATAATTTGAGAAGTCTTTGGCTGTTCTGCTTGGAGTGTATCTCTTCGTAGGAGACTTTTTCAAACTACTCTTTGATTTGGTGGTATAACTGCCGCTCAGACTAGAAGGTGCTAAAGTGGCTCCGCTGGTGGTGGTTGTCATAGATTTGAGGCTATATGAAGAGGTGGCTCCGATTGATGACGTCATGCCTAAAGATGTCGTCATGCCGCTGGTGGTTCCACTTCGAAGGGACGGCGTTACACTGGCAGTGTCTTGGGTGTCAGTTGATTGGTCAGGATTAAGAAGCTGTTGTTCTGTCGGGGCTTGGTTCAGCATTTTCTGTAGTGAAGATATATTTATTACTAGCTGTGCCCGCGACTTCGTCCGCGCGGAAAATTGATTTTTAATTATTTTTAAAAAGAAAATTTATAAACTAAAAGTTGCCTAAGTTACTCCTTATTACATCAGCTATCTGATAGTGAGAGTCCCATAAAAATTGGTCCATCCGTTTCAGAGATTAGCCGGAACAAACAGACAGACAGACAAAAATTGTAAAAAACGTTATTTTGGTATATGTACCATGTATACATCCATATGCATTTATTAAAAAGCGGTTATTTCAAAATTACAAACAGACACTCCAATTTTATTTATTTGTGTATAGATGTATAGATCAAGGGTCATGTTACAAATATTGTATGTATGCAGTTTCGAAGTGATATTAGTGTTTATAGGAAATATGAAACGTAGGTTAATTAAGTAGAGTTGTTGGGTTAACTTAAAAGAGCGTCTTTACTATATTTAATATTCGTTCAGATCTTCATGTAAGTATCATGTTAAAAAAGTGCAAAAACAGTATTTGAATGGAAAGTAACAGCGATTATGAAACAGTAAATTTTAACCAAAGTTGCTAAGTAAAAAATAGAAACAAACGAGTGCTAAATGTATTTAAAAGTGTAAACCCTCTCAATTATAGAGGAGGCCCGTGCCCAGCAGTGGGACGTATGTGGGCTGATGATGAAGAGTAGAAAGTGGTTGTGACCTGCATGTCAATCCTGTCGAACTGCTGGAAGAGATGTCTGTAGATGAGGTTCCTCCTGGTGACGGCGTCGTCTGGGGGTAGCTGCGCGCGCACCAGGCGAGGTGAGCGCGCGTACGCAGCCAGCAGCAGGCGCTCGGCCGCCGCGCGCACGGCGCCGCCAGCGTGCTGCGCCCCCGCCGCGCCGCACTCCGCCACGCGACGCACGGTCAGACCGCTGCGGCCGACATACACATTACATTTACATACATACACTACCGACAAAAAGTTTGGAACCACTTATAATTTTTGTAAAAACAAATAGCAAATTGATAATAACAAATTTTATCGATGTTGTAATAAAATATGATATTATTTTAGTAATAAGAATATGGTTTTGTTTCATAGTTTAATTGTTGTTTTCATTAAGTACCTAATCATTCCTAATTAAATAATACTATATCTTTAATTATTCTTAAAGTAACTGAGAGTATTAAAAGTGCTTCCAAACTTTTTGTCGGTAGTGTACATAAACTCACGCCTGTATTCCCCGAAGGGGGAGGCAGAGGTGCATTTCTGCACCCACATTTCGCCAAGTATGTATCAGTCCCACGTAATAGGTGGCGAGCCTACTGAGAATTTCCTAATGGAAAAACCCAATAACACTTCGCCCGACCCGGGAATCGAACCCAGGACCTCTAGATCGCTCGGCACATACTTGTACCGCGAGACCACGAGCCGACATAAATATTAAAACTAAATAAATATTTGACAACCAATAAAGATGTCAATCCCTTTTTATTACTGACACTATTCTACATTTTTAAAATTTAAAATACGCAATTATTCGAATATTGTGGATAAATGTTGTCGTTTCGAAACCTTTATTTAAATACGTTCTTTACTAATATAAGGGGACATTTAACCGTATCGACGGGATAAACATTAAATGTTTGACAGGAAATTAGGTAGAACTGTTTATTATAATAAAATTGTTGTTTTTGCCATATTCCTCACAATTTTCTTATTTTTTTCTTGTATAAGAACCTGCTCCTGACAATAGCAAACACAAAAATAATAGAGGTTCTATTTCTGTTTTGATGGTTGTTTTTTTTTCGAGACTTAATAAGTGGTGTAACGGGCTTGTGTTACAGTGACGCGCATCTTAAAATTCCACTATCATCATTTTTTCATAACGCACCTAAAGAATTATAACTACAGAAATGTCCACGATTTAAAATAAGCTCTATAACAGTCACAACATGTATTAAAAATCAAATTATGCGTATCTCACCCCAAGGATAACATCCGCTTCACGTTATATACCCCGAATTTACCTGTTCTTGTCGGTGGAAATGCCGTGCGTGAGTATGAGTTGCTCCAACATCTGTAGTCGGGAGAGCGCCAGACGCGGATGCATAGAAGCCGTCACCGGACGGACCAGCTGCTGAGGGATTATGTGCAGCGCCCTGATGCATAACATAATTTAAATAGGACACATGCACACACAGACACGTCAGTATCCTCGCAGAGGTAGGCAGTATTATTTGTTATTCGTAGTAGGTACATAACCACCCGCCTGTATTCCCCGAAGGGGTAGGCAGAGGTGCATTTCTGCACCCACATTTCGCCAGGTATGTATCAGTCTCACGTAATAGGGGGCGAGCCTACTGAGAATTTCCTAATGGATGAGGCAGTTCATGGTAGGTGAAAAACTTATTGTCGTTTTTCGAGCTCATTCATTAGTCACAGTAGATTGTACTGTACTTGATCCGGTATACCTGACTTGTGGAACGTCTGCCAGTGTGAGGACGGTGTGTTGTGCTGTGGAGTGAACTCGAGGAGCAGGATCGCCACAAGCACGGAGTAGCTCCGGCAATATCTTCTCTAAGCATCGACCGATCTCCGCTGCACACACTCTGCAACAGATAGAATAACAGTCCAGATATGCTCCACAGCCGGGTGAGCTCTACTATTGAGAGGAGTTGCGCTAGCGTGCGTGTTAGTGACCTTCACTTTAAGTAAGATATTTTAGTAAAGAAGATTAAGGTGTTCTTCGAAGTTAAAGTGCGTGATACTCAATTTAGAATAGACACATAAATTCGAACTTAACATTGCCAACCCTATTTGGCAATTGTTTGTAAGCCCAACTATAAACAAATATATAATTTACCTGTCAGGCACAAATTCTTGGAACAGTACTCTGACGACTTCATTGGCTTGGGAGTAGACTGAAAAGACCTTGTCTCTCAGGGCTCTCTGCAGCAACAAAGCAGCGGCCCTCGCTGTCTTGTTGGGAGAAGTCTTGGTGCTGCCATTGGAAGGAGATGTCAGTTCAGCCCGCAAACGAGTTAGACCTTCTTCTTTGTCTAGATAGTTTTTGGAGAAGAATTTTTCCACCTGAAATAAGTAAAAAACCATAATGAACACATTTTACAACTAGAAATACAAAGGCAAACTCCATCAACCCACAATAGGGAATTTAGTAAAACAAATTTTACTTTTCGGGTGATCTGGACTTGGGTTCCTTGGAAGTTTAGATTTACGTCTAAGTACATTAAATTACGAGGGTGAATCAATTTATAAGCAATTCGGAGCAGACTTCTGCTTGTTGCATAATATAGAATAGCTTTTGTAAAGTACTTACCAAAGGATATCCGAAGATGAGTATAGGCAGAGCGGCTTGTTTCCTCTCCCTCTCGTTGAGTTTGTGTGGAGGTCGGGCGTGGGAAGTGGCGCTCCCCCCGCTGCACTCCTCCTCACGTGCTTCCCGCAGGTACTCGTTTGTGTGAGAACTGTACCACCAGGGGAACATAGAATACACGATTTACTTCATGATCCTTTCATCTCCTATTCTCTTTCTAAGGCGATTCAAGGGTATAGTGAGGTATTATTTCAATTAGGCATCTAGCTGACACAAATGTTTGAGCCAATTAACACCAACTGGTCACTAAGGGTTGCCGCAACCTGACGGAGACACTATGTCGGATTTTAAACTACATACATATATGCAATTAACTTAATGTTATTTAAACCCAGTGTAAGTGTGTACAAAGGCGGACTTTCCCAGTTAGAGCATTCTCTATGTATCAACCCTTGGTCAAGCTAATTTAGATGGACTAAAATATTCTACCGCCATCTCCTAATTTTATCATTTATGCTTTAGTCTGGGCTCACGCCTTGTCTTTAAGCCACGGCTTTAAACTATCATAGATATCAGTTGATCACCTCGAGGTAATAAAAAAAATTGCTAGCATTCTACATAGTAAAGACAAGTTCATCTTACTGCCTCAAAGCTGGTAACAATCGTTCTTCGTATGCTTCGAAAGTAGACCGTGGTCCGGCGCTTTTATTTCTTCTTCTGATTAATGTACCTTTAATAAATGTAATGAATAATCATGTAACACAATTGTCTTAAGACCACACTCCTCTTAGGTATAGACGCTAGCGTGATTTAGGGCCATTTTGTATTTTCCAAAGGCCAGAAATACAATAAATAGGTCTACTAGTATTGTAAAAGCAGTGATGGCCTCGAGGTTTAGGTGCGCGGTCGAGAATTTCGGCGGGCGCAGGTTCAAACCCCAGGCACACACCTCTGACTTTTCGAAGTTATGTGTGTATTCACAATGAATTATCACTTGCTTTAACGGTGAAGGAAAACATCGTGATAAAACCTGCACACCTAAAAGTTCTTAGGAATTTCTTAGGCATGTAGTCCACCAACTCGCACTAGGCCAGCGTGGTGGACTAAAGCCTAAACCCTCTTATTTGTAGAGGAGGCCCGGGCCCAGCAGTGGGACGTATTTGGGCTGATGATGATGATGATGACGAGTATTGTGGGTACTCATAGATGGTAGTGGTAACTCGACATATGGCGTTAAAACTCTTTAAGCTTATAACAAATATGAAGTACTTCGTTATAATATTTAATACTAATGCAAAAACATCATATCAAATATTCCTGAATAATATACCTAAGCCCAATGATTATAAGTAACGTAATTATAAAATATTCTGTGAAGCAAAAAATATATCAAAAGAAAGAGTTTGCTTATAAAACATAGCCTCAGTGTTATGAAAATTTGTGAAAGTTGAAACTATAGTTTAATCTTTACCATTAGCAGCATTAGGAGTGATACTTCTACGCGGACTATCAGTCTCTTTTCTCAACTCCTCTTCTTCTATCTTCTTCTGCAAGTCTACCTTCTCCTCTTGAGGTTGCTGGACGGGTTGTATTGGCTGGTTTATATACTGTGGCGGAAGATCTTCTTGTAGTATGTGCGCTGGTGACTGTAATACATTTACCACATTAAGTGAGCCCGGCTCCAACCGAACGCATCCTTTTCCAATTATCTACATATGTGTAATTATTTCCATATGTGTATTCACTACGAATTATCACGTACTTTAACGGTGAAGGAAAACATCGTGATGAAACCTGCTCATCTAAAACTTCTTAGGAATTTCTTAGGTGTGTAGTCCACCAACCCGCACTAGACCAGCGTGGTGGAATAAGGCATAAACCCTCTCAGTTGTAGAGGAGACCCGTACCCAGCAGTGGGACGTATATGGGCTGATGATGATGATGATAATATCCATACCATTTTTTTTTAATCGATTCAGTGGTTTCAGCTTTACTTACGTATTTATAATATTTAAATAGATTTTCTAGATGTACATACATATGTTTATGTTGTTTAAAAGGTTCTTTTTAATGACCCATCGGATTTAAGTGAAGATTTTACATACGAAAATAAAAATTTCGTGAAACATACATTTTTTTGTCTGGCGAAGCTTAGATTGTTTTTTTATAAAATCTATAGAAGGTAATAAATAAATACAAATACACGCAACAGTCACATACACAGTTCTGACCCCACACTAGGATACAAGTCCTGTGTCGTGGGTATCAGAGACTACGAGAGACTTTTCGGTCTCACAAACACCCAGACCCGAAACAAATATTTGTGCATCACACAAACATTTGTCTCGGTGCGGGGATCGAACCCGCGGCCTCTCGTTTCGCAAGCTGGTGTCTAGCCATCTGCGCCACGGGGCTGTCATAATAATGATGATATATTATGGTGTATGGGCAAGTAACACAGCCCACAGGTCTTTACTAATATGCATCAGAATATGCTTATATAACCCCTTACCTTCTCAACATGAGTGATTTCTTCTTCTTCATCATCCCCTTCATCACCATTAACGTATTCCTGTTCTTCATAACTTGGTTCTATTGGCGGTACCGGTGATGGTATATCCATGCTCATAGACCCAGCGGCGATGGAAGGAGACAAGTGGTGGGAGAAATCGTATTCTTGTGGCATTGATGTGTCATTACGTGAGTCGTGCTAGAGTCAAAAATAATTTTGTATCAGCATATTGGACTAAAAGTCTATGTTATGTCACTTATAAATACTTGTTTGGAGTCTGAGTTACGAGATTGAAAATTTACGTATATTTTCTCAAGCTTACGACACAAGATTGTGTGATTATATGTATGTTTGTATGTATTTATGTATTATGTATGTATACATGTTTTGTATATATTTGTGTATGGGCTATGTAAATAAATTAAATATATACACATTTATTTATCTTATTTATTATTATATTGTACACATGAACTACCTTCCCTTCTATCACTTGTTTATGTCCATCTTATGGTTGTCTCTAAAAGATCGCCTTGAGCGATAAGACCGCCAATTGTCCTTCATTCTTTTTGTATATTGTTTTGTTCATTATTTCTTAGTGTATAATAAAGAGTTTATAAATAAATAAATAGATTACTAACACCTATCTGTTGTGTTAAAACTGTTACTGTTTGTACCTTTGTTATTGTAAGGTAGTTATTATTTTCAGTTAATTAGAGTTGTTGATGTCAAAAGTGTCTTATAGGCAAACGTGACGGACGTCCGCCAACAGAATGGACAGACGCTATGATAAAGTTTAGTTTAGGACTTTGGATCTGATCAACAACAACACTGCGCTTACCATCCTAGTGCAACTGTTTTTCCTTCCAGTATAAATAGTGATATCAAGATTGAAATTTGGATTAACGATGTTATGTAAGTGTGTAGATATACGAGCATTACCCCCTGTTCTTCTAATAGCCTGGCAAGTGCTGGGTCATGGCGTAGTCCAGCAAGAGCGTCTGCGATGCGGTCGCGCATGCGCCGCGCCACTTCGAAGTCGTCTCTCGCCGCTGCCGTACGCTTGCGCAGTCGCCACCGCCCAACTCGGATGCCAGCTGCGGCCAATGCGCATCCAGCGGACTTCAGTCTTCGCGCGTACTCGAAGCGCTCCTCTGCACGAAAATCAAATTAATGAAATTTTATATACTACAAACAAATTGCAGATTCTTTCTATATCTGCCCTAATAAATCCTAACGCATTGGGCCTGTTCAATTGAAAGAGTAATGCTTAAGTTCACCTTCCTAGCCTTTTTTTTGTTCTCGAGGGGAAAGCTGTTTATGACTCTACTTCCCGCCAGCCCAGGGGGGAGGGGGCGGAAAGCGTATGTCGGGGTCACTGGTCTTCCAGCCCGGCGCGCGGCGACATCATGTCCGCGCAGATGTTATTGCCGGGATGGGTCCCTAACCAATTCCCTAAACCGGCATACCGACCAAAACCCCCCGGTGGCCATCTCCGCGGTGAGTGGGGCAACCACGGTACGTGAGCGAGAAGCGCCTACCGTAATGCCGCAGCCGCCCGGTGCGCCTCCGAGACGTAAACGTCTCGGCCGTCTCGGAACTTTTAGGGGCGCAGTTGCACCCCCACTAGCTTGGTTCGGGCGCCCCGGTTGTGGATGGGCGCTCGCGACGTACACAGGCCACAGTGCCGTCGCCCCTCTCGGGGTCACTTTAAGTGAGGATGCGCCGCCCCCGCAGCGCGCCCAGCGACCCCAAAGGCCCCTTTGAGTCGCCTTTTACGACAGGCAGGGGATACCGTGGTGGGATTCTAACGCCCCCTTGCCACAGGGCAGTCACCTTCCTAGCCTAGTCCAAGTCAGCGCACTCAGATAATTTTTTCAAACAACTCTTACAATTGCGTAGGTTTTCTTACGATGTTTTTTCCTTTACTATTATAATGAGGAATAATAAATAACTGGTAAACATGCATTTTTTGTCATAATGTTGTGCTTTTGGCTTGAACCAGTCACCACCAGTCTGATCAAAATTACAACTAGATTATGGGTTACTTATTCGAGGCATAACAGTCTTAAGCATAATCTGATTACTTTACCAGCCACAGCAGTCCTCTTCTTCTCATCCAAACTCCTCACCAAATCTGCTATCTCATTGTCCACATACATGACGAAGGCCAGATCATCGTAGGGGGAGTAAGTAGGTTCAGTTTTGACGGTAGGCGTGGGTTTGTCTGCGTCTTCTGCTTCATCTCCTAACACGTTGACAGCCATTAGTGCTACCTGGAAATAGTTACATTGTCATTTAATGTAAGGAGAAGATGAATTGAGTATATTCATACACATATTACATAGTCAACCCGGGCATTATCATCACTAGTGTCGTGCGTGGAAACTACAAGAAACAACGTCACGTACGCTCAGACCCGAATTAATTATTATATACATACATACATACATACATAACCTCACGCCTATAATCCCCGAAGGGGTAGGCAGAGGTGCATTTCTGCACCCATATTTCACCAAGTATTTATCAGTCCCACGTAATAGGGGGCGAGCCTATTGCCGTTTTTCGGGCACAATTCCAGACTCCGTGCTGTTACCGAGAATTTCCTAATAGAAAAATCCAATAACACTCTGCCCGACCCGGGAATCGAACCCAGGACCTCTAGATCGCACGGCACATACTTGTACGTCGAGCCCACGAGGCAGTCAGTTATTATATTATACAAATTAAACAAATATTTGTTTGGAGGCATGAATTGGCATAACGATGAATGTTCACTTGTTTATCTATTCGAAATGTGATGTACACATGCTGTCAAACAAAATTTATTTGGGTAAATCATATGTACAGTGTTCGCTGTTTGTCGCGGTTTGTACTAAACCGCATAAATTATAATCAATTTACAAATGAGAAATAAATAAAAATTGTTATTTATATTAAAGAGTCAAACCTGATCATTGTCCTTAGCGGGCGGGTGTGGTCCTGAGAGTCTGAGTTTTACGAAGCGCGCTACGGTTGGTTCCGGAAGAGCTGCTGATCTAAACATAGATTTAACCATTATCAGCCACACGACACCCATAGGTGGACATAGGTCTCCCCAAATGATTTCCACAATAACCTGTTGGAAGCGACCTGCATCCAGCGACATCCGCAAACCTTCAAAATATCCATCGTCAAACTTATCGGTGTACTAAAGTTGCCTAACTGGCCATACCACACTACTCCACCCCTCAGAAATTCCTAAGAACTTTTAAGGTTCTTTCACAGCTAAAATACGTTACAATTTATTTAGAATACCCTTATAACCTCAGAAAATCAGAAGTGAGTTCCAGGGCTTTGAACCCTCGAGCGTCGAGACTTTCAGTATACAGACTATGATCAACTAGCTGTACATGCGGATTCACCACTGTTCATTATTACCGTGTTTTAACGTTATTTTAAATAGCATTCCTGAATAAATGGACTGATTCAACACAAAAAGAATCACATCAAACCAATAATTCCAGAAATTAGCTCGTTCGACTAAGTTCGTTCAGCTTTATAACCTTTGTATAGATTACCTTGACCTTGTTTGTCGGACCAAATCTGCTCGACACCTAATTCGAAACTTTATATTGCGCTCCACAGGGCACAGACAGGAATAGGTGACGCAGCATAGTAAGAAGGACGACTACTGTTGGTGCAGGGGATCACGACCCTCAGCAATAAAGAAAACGACGCGAGGAGGGAGGAGGGAGATTACCTTAGCTCTCTAGTCCTGGCTTGAGGGGCCGGCTTCGCGAGGGTGACTCTTCCAACACTGGTATACGTGGCTCCACATGGTGTCGCCGCTCCTTCAGACACCAGTCCACCCGAGACCAAAACTTCCACGCAGGCCGCTGAGGAAGGATATCGTTGTTTGGCTGAACTCTTAATAATGTTTGCACATATGTTTTTGATGAATTATTGACAATAACGATCGAGCCCAGTGGCGTGCCATAGGAGAGGCCTATGTCCAGCAGTGGACGTAAAAAAGGGTGCTGATGAATTGACAATCAAGTATAATAAGCCTTTTTAATTACTAGACACGAAGTCTAGTTAGTGGTGTATTACCACACCACATACAGCAAAATGGTGATAAAACTTGCACACCTAAAAGATCTTAGGATTTTTTTAGGTGTGTAGTCCGCCAACCCGCACTAGTCCAGCGTGGTGGACTAAGCCCTAAACCGTCTCAATGGTAGAAGAGGTCCATGGGCAGCAGTGGCACGTATATGGGCTGATGATGATACAGCAAAATGGTCCTAGACAATAGCAATATTTTACAACCATTTAGAACGCACTACATTTTCATCGAAGTGCTACTTCGAAACTGAGAGTCGTTATAAGCGTTGCGTGTCCGTACGGCTCTCAAATATAGCTTTAATTTAACCCTTACATCCGAAAAGGTTAATTAGGCCAAGCAAAACAATAGATTTTAAAACCGGTTAGGTATACTTACGTATAAGCTGATGATGGGCCAGAAGTTGTAGCTTGTGCACGTTGGTGACGGAGGCGAGGCGCAGCAGCAGCTCGTGGGGAGGAGGACCCTCGCTGCGCCAGCCCCGCGCCGCCGGGCCCTGGGCATTCAGCTCGCATGCTGGGTACGAATTATCTTCACCTGAAATTAGTTGATTGCAACATTCTAAGCACAAGTCGTATGGTTTAGTTCGCTAGAGAATTTGAGGCTAGAAATCCCCAAGCATAGTTCCTCTTTCCTTGGTAATCCGTTCTCAGTCTATGCTGCTCGCTCGTGAATCGAACTCCCAGTGTACATAAGGCGAGCAAAATCGTTGTCTGCCTTCAAAAGTAGTCTCAGAGCACACTACTCTAATCTCTTTGATTTATCTTAGCAAAAATATATTTGTGTATTTAGCTTGTTTTTCTACATACATACATACATAAACTCACGCCTGTATTCCCCGATGGGGTAGGCAGAAGTGCATTTCTACACCCACATTTCGTCAGGTATGTATCAGTCCCACGTAATAGGGGGCGAGCCTATTGCCGTTTTCGGGCACATTTCCAGACTCCGTGCTGCTATTGAGAATTTCCTAATGGAAAAACCCAATAACACTTTTCCCGACCCGGGAATCGAATCCAGGACCTCTAGATCGCACGGCACATACATGTACCGCGAGACCACGAGGCAGTCTTGTTTTTCTTTTTTTTTATGTAACCATGGAGACCACCTCTTTTGTTGTGAAAAGAGATTTAACATTAAGTCATTACTATATCAAGGAACAACCCGTTGCTCTAATATATCAACTTTTATAAGATGTTTTGCATTTAAAGAATCATCATCGTTTAGTCCTACTACTAGGCACGGGCCAACTCTACAACTGAGAGGATATAGGTCTTAGTCCACCACGCTAGCCTAGTGCGGATTGGCGGACTACACACGTAAGAAATTCCTAAGAACTTTTTGGTGTGCAGGTTTCATCACTATGTTTTCCTTCAACGTTAAAGTACGTGATAATTCATTGCGAATACACACATAACCCTCTCAGTTGTAGAGGAGGCCCGTGCCCAGCAGTGGGACGTATTTGGGCAGATGATGACACACATAACTTCGAAAAGTCCGAGAAACCAAAGTGACACACAGTTAATCTATACATCTATATCAAGAAATAAAATTGGAGTGTCTGTTTGTAATATTGAAATAACCGCTTTTTAATAAATGCATATGGATGTACCTATACACGGTACATATACCAAAATAACGTTTTTTTCAATTTTTGTCTGTCTATCTGTTTGTTCCGGCTAATCTCTGAAACGGGTGGACTAATTTTAACGGGACTTTCAGTGGCAGATAGCTGATGTAATAAGGAATAACTTAGGCAAAATAAAACCACTGTTAGGCGGAACGAAGTTCGCCGGGTCAGCTAGTTAAAAATAAAATAACACCACTACATTCGCCTTTCCACCTGTGTGTAAAATATAACACTTTGTCGATATACACTTTTAATAGATCACACCACTACACTCACTGATAAACTTGTAATTCACAAAGTATTATATATAAGAGCTGTTTCTTCGACCACCAATGCCTCGAGGACGGTAAGTACTTTATAATGTTAGCTCGACCGTAAACAAGTGGCGCCATAGTCGAAGTCAATAGACTGTCTGTATTTATAATTATTTTACCAATACTGTATTCGCATAAATTGTTAATAGTAATTATTATTTAACTATTTCAACATTTAATAAACTACTGAAAATTAATCTCTATTTAAACAAATACATACTTATTGTAATTAGCTAACATGTGTTAAAGTTTTATTGCAAACTCAGCTATGAAATTTGCGTTCGTTTCATTCAAATATTCTTAGTATTTTAATTGGAATTATGGAGCATACTCTAACCCTAATATAAACATTGCTCACGTTACATTTAAGCGTGCATTGTACATTGTAAAGAATAATTGTTTTATTTTGGATAAAGAATTATTTACACTCGATAGCCATTATCTTTTTTTTATGAAATGAAATGAAATTGCTTTATTTGGTCACGTAGACAATCAAATAGCACTTATGACAAGTCAATACAGAAAAGAAAAATCTTTTATTATTACATTATAATTTAACTATGGTTCATTTTATATAATTTGTATAAAAATATTTACGGTTTTTTTATATATGGACTCTTAAATAACGATCAGCAATCATCATCATCAGCAGCCTTTCTTATGTCCATTGCTGGATATAGGCCTCTCCTATGGCATGATCTTCGGCCCAAGCCAGCCACCCTGCGAATATCGTCACCCCACCTAGCCAGAGGGCGCCCTACACTACGTTTGCCGAGTCGCAGTCTCCACTCCAGCAATAATAAATTAAGAATATTGAAGGTTTTTCATAAGCGATCCCTTTTTTAAATGTTTGTGTGAACCATATGCAGCCATAGCGTGGCATAATATGTGTTTGGGTAATACAACCTACAAGTTATAGAAGAAGAAAAGACGACAGCCTCGTGGTTTCGCGGTACAGATGTTTGCCGAGCAATCTAGTGGTTCTGGGTTCGATTCCCGTGACGAGAAAATTGTTATTGTTTTTTTTTTCAGTAGGAACTTCTCTGAATTGCTATTGAACATGGAGTCTGGAAATGTGCCCGAAAAACCGCCTTAGACTTACCTTCTCGCATAGGACTTTAAACACAGTCGGCAAAAAGCGGGGGAAACACCTGCGCCTGTCTCTTCGGGGATACGGTGCGAGTATATAGTACATTTAGGTACGTATGTTCAAGTTGAAAAATAGTTAGTTGAAAGTACCTATAATTATAAATAATAATAAACACACCCAACAGTCACATATGTTATTATGTACATACATAGTTCTGACCCCATACTAATATACGAATCTTGTGTCGTGGGTATCAGAAACTACGAGAGACTTTTCGGTCTCACAAACACCCAGACCCGAAACAAATACTTGTGGATCACACAAACATTTGTCTCGGTGTGGGGATCGAACCCGCCGCCTCTCGTTTCGCAAGCTGGTATTTAGCCAACTGCGCCACGGGGCTGTTAAATAAATGAATAATTAATTAGAACTTTCAATAACAAAATCTGCAACATGACTAGTCTATTATCATTTACAAAAGAGCAGATCTGGAATAAGTAATCAGGACGCTGGATCGTGCCAAGTTCGTCCTTGTTCACAGAAATGTATACGATCTCATTTATTCCGAGAAGAGCAATTTATTAAATATACCCACTCATAAACCCCTTGTTTTTCTGTTTATCTGGGTCAACACGAGTGAAGAAGGCGCCGGGTATACATGACGAGGCGTACCAGTATCGATTTTCTTCGTGAATTAAATAGACATTAAGAACATAAGTTAATGTGGTAACATGCTTTTATTGACAGCTCCGTGGCGCAGTTGGCTATATAGCAGCTCGCGAAACGAGAGGTCGCGGGTTCAATCCCCGCACCGAGATAAATGTTTGTGTAATCCACAAGTGAGGTGGGTGTCTCTAATACCCACGACAAAAGACTTGTATCACAATGTGGTGTCAGAATGTATGTGACTGTTGGGTGTATTTATTTATTCTTATTACCCCTTAAAATCTTCATATTATAGACAACTTATAGGCACCTATTCTGTCGCGACAAAGGAACAACACCGTATCTGATGACAAGCACGATGTTGTGCAATTTGATCGTCAAGTGTCGAGAGACTATCTCTCTTCACTCAATACCTCAATATCAGCTATCTAAGATGCTTCTTCACACTACTACCAAAGGACCTAGGACTATAGGAATGGAAGAATACGTGGGCTGGCAAAATGTTCCACAGCATCGTAGTGTAGCAAAATGTGAATTAGCGAATTTCGGTACTAAACGGGATAGTAGAAGTAGAAGAACTAATTTATCCTTACTAATATTATAAATGCGAAAGTAACTCTGTCTGTCTCGCTTTCCTGTTAAAACTACTAAACCGATTTAAATGAAATTTGGTACACAAATAGTTTGGAGCCTGAGAAAGAACATAGGCTACTTTTTATTACGGAAAAGGGGTTTTAAGGGTTTGAAAGGGGGGATGGAAGTATTGTCATTTTTAAAGCTAGAAACTTGAAACTTATTTTTTAGGCTGTTGATTAGATATAAATAAATATGACATTAAGGGAGCAAAATAAAAATGGTGATGAAAGTTCAATATATATTATATATTGTATATATACAATATATAATATATATTGTGTATATATACACAATATAAGAATTATATTAAAAGTTTGTGAATTTTTTTCCCTTATATGTTACGCTTTCACGCCTTAATCATTTGACCGATGTGAACGATTTTTGGTATGGACATAAATGGGACTCTGTGGAATAAAATAGACTACAACTTATTTTGTTTCTAAAAAAGCTAATAATAAATAAATGAAGAGGGCTTATTCAATTGTGATTTTTTTTAATTCCTATATATTTGACATGTTATAAAAAGCAACTTTGTATGATTTATATATGATTGAACACAGCGGCACTAAGTAAATGAACGCGAGTATGTAAATCATAATACATAAAAAATATTATTGTATACGCTTAAAAAACACAATCGTTCTAAGTGTAGATCAGAGAGATCAGTGGATCGAAATCAAAAATTTAACACGATATACACCACCCACTCCAAAGATAGTTTTTGGCTATTTTTCGTTTCGGTAACATAACAGCGACCACATAATTTTGATATATTGTACAATCTATTCTAAGTTAAGCTCTCCTGAATATGATACATAATATAAAATAGTACTCAGCGATGTAGTTATATTTAAAGGTTGTTTGTCTTTTTTAAACATTTTTGCAATGGAGTTTGATTGGACCTCAAAGAAAGTAGATTATTTTTATAAGTGCGCTCGGACCGCTATGAGAACCAACGAGTCCATACTTAAAGAGCTAAATATTAACATACGACTCTCTGCGGTCTATCAACAAAGAACCCTTCGTTTCTTTGGGCACATAATGCGATCTCCAATGCACCAGTTGGAGAAGCAAATTATCTTGGGCAAAATTGACGGCAGGCGTGCTCGTGGGAGGGCACCTACAAGATGGTCTGATGCAGTGAGAGAGGTGGTGGGAGGCAGCATGCACCGTGCGGTCCACTCCGCCTATGACCGCACACAGTGGAAACTGATCCTGCGTGGTCGCGATCCTCAGCAGTGAGGGAACGAGGAAGAAGAAGAAGCTCGGTCGAAGCTAGGCCTCTCCGACCACGGCTGCTCTTCTATATTATCAATACATTAATATACAGGGTGTATTCAGACCGTGGTCGGAAACTAAGGCAGATAATAGCTGCGATGATTACAAACACAGTGACATTAAAAAAAAATACCGACGAAAAATAAAAATTTTCAATCAACACAGACAAATAAATAATGTTCATTAAAAAACAAAACATAGATGAAATAAGTAATATTTTTTTTGTTTAAATAGGTAATAATGACTACAAAATAAAAAAATATACTCACTAGTAGCGTAGACGACGTGGAACGCAATACGTTTTGGCATTTTTCACAAGATCTACCTATCTACTCTCAATTCAGATGATATATTGACTTCCATTGCTACACTTGAAACAAACTAAGAACACTGCAGTAAAAATATAAACACATAAGGTCTCTTCGTCAAATGAACATTTTAAAAAGATTGTGCAAATTACGTTTCTTTACATTTTTTTGTTGCGTTGAGTTGAACAGATTACATTGAAATAAACTAAAATGGCCTTCCAATAAATAACGCGAGCAATTTTGTATGAATGATGCGAAGGGGCGAAGTTAGCGCGAAATGTCAAGCAGTCTGCGGACAAATCAATAAAACCGCGACTCCCTTCGCGACAGTAATAACGGCTGTACCGCGCAGGACGCCTACTTATTACAGCGCCATCTGTTAGAACATGTTTGAACTATAACAAAGCGTTTGAAATATATTGCGACGTTCGTTATTTTTATTATAATAAGAAATTTCAGGGACAAAGAAACACGCTGCCGTATTGCGAGGTAACAGCTTCGTAGTCACCAAGTATACTTAAAACGAGTGACAATTAAAAGAGTTTATTTTTTTCGCTTGAATTAATTTCGAGACTATTCTCCTTAGGATTTCTTTAGGTGTGTAGTCCGCCAACCCGCACTAGGCCAGCGTGGTAGACTAAGGCCTAAAACCTCTTACTAGAGGGGGCCCGTGCCCAGCAGTGGGACATATATAGGCCGATGATGATGATGACGAAATTAGGAAAAAAAGGAAAAATAAAACTTCAGCACGGATAAGCAATTTAAAAAGCTTTATTAAGTCCTGCAGAAATCTGCCTGAGTGGTGGTGGCAATCCAACCCAACAGCTCAGTGATCCTGGTATTGACGCCAGGGTATCCAGAGGCACAGAACCTGCCATGGCTGATGATGCCCACGATGTGCAGCAAGCCGTTAGTCTGGTCGATGTATAGCAGAGGACCGCCGGAATCGTACTGTTTAACACAAGAACAAACATTGTAGTATTAGTACATCTTTTTTTTGTTCTCGAGGGAAAAGCTGTTTATGGCTACTTCCTACTAGCCCCGGGGGAGGGGGGTGGGCGGTAAGCGTATGTCAGTGTCACCGGTCTTCCAAACCGGCGGGCGGCGACGTCATGTCCGCGCAGATGTTAGTGCCGGGCTGGGTCCCTAACAATAATCCCTAAACCGGCATACCAACCAAAACCCTCTGGTGCCCATCTCCGCGCCGAGTGGGGCGACCACGGTACGTGGGCGAGAAGCGCCCACCGTAATGCCGCAGCCGCCCGGTGCGCCTCCGAGACGTATTTGTCTCGGCCGTCTCGGAGTTATAGGGGGCGCAGTTGCACCCCCACTAGCTTGGTTCGGGCCACAGTGCCGTCGCCCCTCAAGGGGTCACTTTCAGTGAGGACGCGCCGCCCCCGCAGCGCGCCCAGCGACCCCAAGGGCCCCTTTGAGTCGCCTTTTACGACAGGCAGGGGATACCGTGGTGGGATTCTAACGCCCCCTTGCCACAGGGCACAGTATTAGTACACTTACATTTCATACAAGTTTATTTTCTATATTATTTTATTTTATGCTTTATATACAAAGTATAAAGGCGGACTTTATGCCTAGGCATCTAACAGTCAACCTTAGGGTGATGCAGAGATAAATGAATAGGTGCATAAATACTTGTGATACCATGATCAAAAATAAATATGTACATATATATGGTAAACTACGAGCCATTATATAAACATATATACATAACATACTACCTCGTGGTCTCGCGGTACAAGTGTATGTGCCGTGCGATCTAGAGGTCCTGAGTTCCATTCCCGGGTCGGACAAAGTGTTATTGGGTTTTCCTTTAGGTAATTCTCAGTAACAGCACGGAGTCTGGAAATGTGCCCGAAAAACGGCAATAGGCTCGCCCCCTATTACAAGGTAAGTCAAAGGTGTGTGCCTGGGGTTTGAACCCGAAATGGTACCTGACAAGCGTCTTTCCCAGACGAGTATGTGCACATCTGCCGAGCTGTGACTGAGGTCCCGTACGACCGGCACTGAGCCTGACTAATCACATCCACGTCCACTTTCTGAAGGACCTTAGCAACTGGCCCACCAGGGAAGTACGACCCCCAACCTGAAAACCAAAATCATTCAATAACATTATAACTTATTTGCTGTCCCTTTGGTTGCGAAAATACTTAAGACATTCATCTATACAGGGTGTATTCAGACCGTGATCGGAAACTAAGGCAGGTAATAGCTAAGGTGATTACATACCCCCTGGCGTTAAAGAAAATTCCGACAAAAAAAAAACTTTGTATGGTACTTATCACCTCAGCTATTACCGGTCTGAATACACCCTGTATAGTCTTTATAAATATTTAAAATGCGCTAGTGAGTTCTCTGTCGGTCATGCATATATCACAAGACCAATTTGTATGACTTTTGCTTTGAAGATACATGTGACCTTAGGAAAGGACGTAGACAACGCGCATCCACTGATTTCCGTCGGCAAAAATTGGAACCAAACAGCTCTGTCACCTAGTGAGTTTATATATAGTGTTCTTGGGTTTTTCAATATGGGTGAATCATTTTTTTTGTTATAAGATTATGTAATAAACAATCAAAGACAAGGCGTCGTGTTTTTATTTACACTCATGCCAAATTCATATGGAAATGGTACAGTTGTTAAATGATTCCTTTTAGTTCAGTTTTTATAAAAATATATAACAATTATGGTTATTACCAATCTCATCACGTCTAAATTTGTACCAAATACAACATTGACTTTTTATCCATTGTTTGCATTCAGTAATTGTCATAATTAAAGAGCATGATTACAGTGCTATCAGTCACCAATGCTGGCGGTCACTCTAGGATTTTTTTTGACAAAATATATTTTTTAATAAAATTAAGCAGTGATGGCCTCGAGGTTTAGGCGCACGGTTGAGAATTTCGGCGGTCGCAGGTTCATACCCCAGGCACACACCTCTGACTTTCCGAAGTTATGTGTGTATTCACAATGAATTATCATTTGCTTTAACGGTGAAGGAAAACATCGTGATGAAACCTGCACACCTAAAAGTTCTTAGGAATTTCTTAGGTGTGTAGTCCGCCAACCCGCACTAGGCCAGCGTGGTGGACTAAGGCCTAAATCCTCTCAGTTGTAGAGGAGGCCCGTGCCCAGCAGTGGGACGTATTTAGGCTGATGATGAGCCCGGCTGAGCGTTAGCCCAGACGCTATTTGTTATAACGCCATCTATTGGACAAGAATAAAATGTCGCTGATGAAAGCATAACCAACCCACCTGTTAACGTAACCTTGGCTCCGGTAAAATCGTAGTTGGCATATTTAAACGGCAGACACGCGGCTCCCACTTGTTCGTTGAACTCAATGATTGTTGAAGTCACCACTATAGCTATATCATAGTCGTAGTTTGCTCTGTGGAGAATAGAACGGCAGTATTAGTTAGTTAGTAAGATAGAGCACTGCTGGTCACGGGCCTTCTCTACAACCGAGAGGCCATAGTCCACCACGCTGGCCTAGTGCGGGTTGGCGGACTACAAACCTAAGATATTCTTAAGAACTTTTAAGAGTGCCGGTTTCCTCAAGATGTTTTCCTTCACCGTACATGATGATTTATTATGAATACACACATAACTTCGAAAAGCCGGACGCTGGGGTTCGAACCTGCGACGACGACGACCTTGCTTGAAATTCGAGGCCATCACTACTTAAAAAAACGTAATGAGCAAAAAATTCCGTAAACAAGCTAACTCGTTACTCCCACGGTAAAAATGTGCTGCGTTCCGCGCTCGATCTAAGAACCTGCAGTAGATTCTGGGATCGGTCAAAATATTATTGCATTATTCCATTACCAAATTCTCAGTAGCAGCACAGAGTCGAGAAATGTGCCTGACAACTAGCTTTTTCTTTCATGGGGGGAAAGCTGGTTATTACTCTACTTCCCGCCAACCCTGGGGGAGGGGGCGGGAAGCGTATGTCGGTGACGCCTTCAGACCGGTGCGCGGTGGCATCACGTCCGCACAGATGTTAATGCCGGGCTGGGTCCCTAACAAAAATCCCTATGCCTTAATATGTGGCCATCTTCGCCCCGGATGGGGCGACCACGGTTTGTGGGCTAGAAGCATCCACAATGATGCGTCTCTGAGATGAAAATGTTTCGGCCGTGCCCAAAAACTAACTCAGGCTCGGCTCTTATTACGTGGCACTTAAAACAAATCAGGTGATACTGACCCAGACGTTATGCCATACTTACGAATTGTACTGTGGATGCGTAATGAATCTCTCAGTTCTGTACGCCCTCGCCGAGTTTGTATCGTTGCCTAAAATAATAAAATCATTATTATTAGTCTCTATGGGGAACGTATTTGTTTTATTTTTATAACATTTTAACGTTACCATTATCGGCCTAACACACAGATATTCAGGTTACCGCAAGATGTTTTTTTTAACCTCATTCGAGGTTTGCTCGATAATTTTAACCCTTTCCACTCCAAGGCTGTTTTTGTTTTTATTCCACCAGCTCCACGCTAAAATTAGTATCTTACGATTCTAGAATATGTTTCATTTATTCCTGATTCAAACATTTTAGTAACAAAAATCCCTCCTGTTTTAAAATTTTCCGCAAAAAGAGGTATTACACCATGTCGAGTATCACTCGGCAGTGGAGCTAGTGGAACAAAATCAGTGTCGAGTGACACTCGACATTGGAGTGGAAAGGGTTAATAAAGGAATAACGCATGGCACTGATAGAAAGTTTTTAATTAAATATTTCATCAAGATTTTGTCTTGAGATTATGAATTATGCCCTTACCTACTGAGATATCATGCTCTCCAACAAGCACACCTATGTTACTAGGCGACTGATTTTCAACACAGTGGGCTGCTGAAAGCACGTGTCTGTTGGAGATGATGGTAGCACCGCATATGATTTGAACCTTTCCTACATCCACCAGTCCTGCCATCATTGGGAACTCGTTAACTTCTGCGTTCTGGCCGCCGACGATGCGATTCTACAATCAAAACATTTTTTTTTTATCTCTGCATCACCCAGAGGTTGACTGTTAGAGAATGCCTTTGGCATTAAGTCCGCCTCTATACTTAATAGTATAAAAAGTGTAAATAAATAAATAAAACGTTTTAGCATCATCATGAGCCCATATACGACTTGCTTTTATAAATAAATACACACAACACATACATAGTTCTGATCCCACACTAAGATACAAGTCTTGTGTCGTGGGTATCAGAAACTACGAGAGACTTTTTGGTCTCACATACACCCAGATCCGAAACAGATATTCGTGGTTCACACAAACATTTGTCTCGGTGCGGGGATCGAACCCGCGGCCTCTCGCTTCGCAAGCTGGTGTCTAGCCAACTGCGCCACGGGGCTGTTGGGCTAAAAGTTTTGTTAAGAACTTTTAGGTGTGCAAGTTTTCTCATAATATCATTCATCATTAAAGTACGTGTTAATTAATAAACACATATCTTCGAATAATTAGAGATTTATCCTTGGGGTTTGATCCCGCAACCTCCGAGATTTTGACTCGCCCACGTGCCTAAATCTCGAAGCCATCACGGCTTTCATAGCATTTATTGTTAGCATGAAATCAGTTATTGTTCTTCATTTTAAAAGTTAGAACTCTGTAACACCTTCAAGATTTAATTTAATTGTTCAACCGATTTTGATGATTTGATGCAGATATACAGTATATGAGACTTTTGAGGAGCCATTTTGAGTCTTTTATCGAATCATCGGTCTGTTATACCAAAATCGAAATCATAATAAAAGTATATATATATATATATATTTTTTAAATGGGGCAGAGGAAAATAGGAAATATAGACCGATTTAGGAACCTAACTTATTTTTCACCGTGCCATTTATAGTATATGAAACATTCAAAATGCCTTCGCCCACCACCGGCTGAATAAATTTTATTATAACAAAACAAATAATCTAATTAATTCATTTACAACTTAGCAAATACATATATACATAATTATGAAGGTAAGTTTGAACATCTGGTTTATTTGTAACATTAGAATCAAGCGGTATGTTTACTGTCTTACCTTGTCAAAATATATGTATAATATGGTCGGAGAAGGTTACATATTTTTTGTCACAGAAGGCAAACGAGCCTTTTTCTCATTGTAACTGATCAAAGCAGTCTTAGTTCTATTGGGTAGAAATTACATACATAACCTCACGCCTCTATTCCCCGAAGGGGTAGGCAGAGGTGCATTTCTGCACCCATATTTCGCCAGGTATGGATCACGTAATAGGGGGCGAGCCTATTGCCGTTTTTCGGTCACAAATTTCAGACCCCATGCTGCTACTGAGAATTTCCTAATGGAAAAACCCAATAACACTTTGCCCGACCCGGGAATCGAAACCAGGACCTCTAGATCGCACGGAACATGGGCACAAATTCACAAATAGAATTTACTTGTGTACAAAAAAAAATTCAAACATAAAGTAACTGCCATGCCAACATATGTATGTATTCATGGCAGTAGGTACTGATGGCCGAGGGGTAAAGGAGATTTAGAGTGGAGGATGCGTACCAGCATCATCGTTACTGTAAGAATATCCTCTACTAGTAGCCGCATAAAGTGTAGCTAGGGAAAAAAAGTAAAAGACGGTAGGGAGCGGCACATTTCTTAAGAAATTGTTTAACTATTATTGAACTGTATCAAAAGGTATGAAGATCAGTCGTTTCTTGCTTATGAATACTAATTCGACCACATCGCGTTCATCATCAATGCACATGCTCTGTGCAGTGATAGGATAAAAAGAATGAGGAAAAATTGAAATACCATACCCGTTTCCTTTCTCCACATCTACAAGTGGGTTGAGTAGGCTGTGCAACTTGTGTATACACTCGACAAATGAAGCGACCTCCTGTGCTAGATTGGGATGCTATTAGTCCTGTAAAAATCAACACTGTTTTATCTATGTGTTCCCAATTGGCAGTATTTGCCATATAACACACCGATGATTCCTCTGGTATTATGGGTGTTCATGGGCGGTGTTGACCACTTAACATCAGGTGGCTCACTAGCTCGTTTGCCTCCTTTTTACATAAAAAAAAGTATAATATGGACCTGCCGTCCAGCGTGTTGCAGACCCGCCGCACGCGGGCGGCACGTCCAGGGGGTCGGCAAATCTAACAATTTATAATTTAATTCAAGTCATTATCATAATACTTGAAATATAAGATATTTCATAACATTTTGGATACAAGAACATTGATACAAGAATTTTGTAGGTAGCCTCCTTCTTTTTAGTTGTAAAGTGTACATACATACATACATAAACTCACGCCTGTATTCCCCGAAGGGGTAGGCAGAGGTGCATTTCTGCACCCACATTTCGCCAGGTATGTATCAGTCCCACGTAATAGGGGGCGAGCCTATTGCCGTTTTTCGGGCACAATTCCAGACTCCGTGCTGTTACTGAGAATTTCCTAATGGAAAAACCCAATAACAGTTTGCCCGACCCGGGAATCGAACCCAGGACCTCTAGATCCCTCGGCACATACTTGTACCGCGAGACCACGAGGCAGTTGTAAAGTGTAGGGTTTCATAATCGGGTTTGCACACGGGCGTTGAAGACGCTAGCGGCGGGCCTGGCGTGGTGTGTAGTGACGATCTCGAAATTCCGCGTTTTATTATGAATTGGGCAGTTTGTTATTAGGTGTTTCCATATAAAACGTATCAGTACCAGAATGAAGTCTGTAAACGTGCCTGCAAAACGGCAACAGTCTCGCCCCATAACGTGGCACTTAAAATGGCCTAGCGTTGGTACATGGACATATACTCTTGGTTTACACCTTCGGGAAGACTTATGGGTGTATCCATATATATGGATACACCATATAGTATATTGTATTAATGAACTGCTCCAATTCGGGAAATTTAGTCTTTGTATCAATATTGTTAACTATATCTTTTTTATAAACTACAAAATATAAGTCGTGATGGCTTCGAGGTTTAGGCACGCGGTCGAGAATTTCGACGGTCGCGGGTTCAAGGAAAACATCGTGATGAAACCTGCACACCTAAAAGTTCTTAGGAATTTCTTAGTGTGTAGTCCGCCAACCCGCAATAGGCCAGCGTGGTGGACTAAGGCCTAAAACCTTCTCAGCTGTAGAGGAGGCCTGTGCCTAGCAGTGGGACGTATATGGGCTGATGATGATGATGATGATATATGTGTATCTATTTATGTATGTAGGAATATATATGTATGTATAATAATAATGTAAATATATTTTCAAGAGTACTTGTATTTCCTTTTTGTATAAAATAAGAATAACATAATCATTATAAGCACCGCCCCATCTATTAGTAGTATCCCTCTCCTACCTGGTTGCCTGGTAGAGATCGCTTTTAGCGATAAGGCCGCCAATTTTTTATGTACCTAATTATGTTATTTGTTTTGTGTTAATGTCTTTATTATGGTGCAAAAATAAAGTGTTATTATATTATATTATATTATATGATCTCTTTTTTGGAAAAGAGCAACACTAGAGTTTCTTGCCCGTTCTTCTCTAGTGATGACTGCCTTCCGAACAGGGTGGTAAATTTTGAAATCTAAATGATATATTTGACATTTTATAGATTCAATAAATATTATTTCCTTTCATTTCGTTTTATATAAAACGTATCAGTACCAGAATGAAGTCTGTAAACGGCAACAGGCTCGCCCCCCATAACGTGGGACTTAAAATGGCCTAGCGTTGGTGCAGAAATATAGGTACTCTTGGTTTACACCTTCGGGAAGGCTTGTATGTACTTACCTAGGCTAATACTTTGCCCAGTGGAGGTAACGGTGAAAGGATTCCTGCCACAGACAACTGTAGCCCCATATAGCTGAGGGTCTCCAGTT
Source organism: Hemaris fuciformis (assembly GCA_907164795.1). NCBI lineage: Eukaryota > Metazoa > Arthropoda > Insecta > Lepidoptera > Sphingidae > Hemaris > Hemaris fuciformis. Next base: position 2,884,299 of record OU015455.1, on the reverse strand, counting down.
ATGGAGACCAATAATCTGTCCATTCCGCAAGAATCCGACTGGAACAATTTTGCGCAGGATATTAATAGGGTTCGTGTTTATATATTGCCTCATGGTTCAGAAATACTAGATTTTTTCTGTATTTGTGCACACACTAAAAACGAAAATATTTGTAGCTCTAGAATCTTAAGATATTTATAAGTCTTGTTAGCTGTAGTATTAAGCGTAAAATTTGAAACCTTTCGTTACAGTTCCTTTTGTTCCTCGACAGTTTCAGGATGAAATCCTAATTGTAACGCCCTTTAACAGCGAATACGACTTGTCCTTCTTTAAACGAGGCTTTAAAAGAATGTTCACGACACGGTAGGCAGCGGCTGGGTTGTGCCCCTGGCATTACTTTAGTCCATGGGCGGCGGTAACCGCTTACCATCAGGCGGACCGCTTGCTCGTCTGCCTACTGAGGCAATAAAAATAAAAAAAAGAATAAAAACATCATAAAGAAACAAGCACACCGAAGCTCTCAACGAATTTCTTAGTGCGTGTAGTCCGCTAACCGGCACTAGATCAGCTTTTAGATCATCGCCTAACCTCAGTTATAGATTGGGCATCTTCCCAGCAGAAGAACGTATGTGACCCATCATACGATGATAATATGTTAGTAAATATGTGAACATACCTGTGGTAACACTACTTCGACACAATCCAAGCGCAAGTTATATCCCCTGGGACACGTCGCGATCCATCTGCACTGTATACCTTTGTTGTAGCTGTTTGGGTAGTTAGGACTTTTGATGTCGAAGGATTGGTTTGGTTGCACCTGCGGAAATTGCAATACAATAGATTAAGTGATATGCCCAAATCTATTTTTCACAATCAGATCAATCCGCATCATGAATAAAAATAGACTGTTAAATAAACTAAAGCGGAAAAACACTCAGATAGCAATCGCGAACATCAAAAGATATAAAGATAATAACTAAATAGCAAAAGATATAAACTTATATAAAATTATTACTATCAATGTGACTGATTATATATTAATACCTAATCGGGCGTTTCTATTGTCATTGTTAAAAGTTATAGGTAACATACTTATAATCTCATAGGAACAAGTCAAACAAGAGTAATCTGTACGGTTATATGAAGATGCACAATAGCTACATGTTCCCGAATTTTACATAAATTATAACTTTACCAGACCCCGTGATGCTACCGAGAAATTTCAAATAGAAGAATATACTTGGGTCGCAAGACCACCACGCAGTCCATAATATTCTAAGTTTGCCCTTCGGCAAATGTTCGTGATTCTTCAATCACTTTTGGCAAACTTCAGTATTCTGTTAGAAAGTGGTTTCACCATATGAAGCTGGTCTTATTTTTACTTAACAAGCCAACTGTATCACTTAAATAAGACTTGGTTATGTATAAATTATACTTGGTTATGTATAATTATATATGTATAAATTAGTCACTGGTTGTCGTCACTCAGTGGGTAAATGATCGAAATTGTAAGTGCTGAAAGATGTTTTTTAGGGCAAAATTACAAAACTGAATCCTATTAAAAATCTCCTATCCTCAAGAACAATGCGATTAAATACACAAACAAAATAATAATGCACTCCATGTTTACATGAATACTCACATATTGCACAAAATCACAGTTAGCGTCCTGCGCCGATGTAGAGCGCAAGATCAGAGCAACAGACAGAATTATGATGAAAAACATATCTGTAAAAAACGATATTTTTACACAAATTATATGATTTCATCAAAAATAAATTTAAATAATATTTTACTATGAATAGTCACAACAACGGTAAACAGCACGCCGCTATAGAAATAGGAACTGCTACGGAATGTTAAAATGCATTTAATTATAGACATGTACGTACTGTTCTGTCAATCAACCCCATCTGCACCACAATACACCTTATTATACACCTTTTATACAAATATTACAATTACATTGTTCTTTCACCAACTGAACAAACAGTCGTCACAGTCGTATATTAATAAATTAATTGAAGGAAAACATTGCGATGAAACACGTCTCCGAGTAATCCACAATAATTTTCTTTGGTATGAGTTAACTGCCCCCTTCAAGCTAGAGTGGTGGACTACTGGATCAACAGTAGAAATCAAGCGCAGAAGGCAACATACGTCTGAATTTTTTAAAGTTTGTGAAATGAATTGCCAGTTGCCACGTTTAACGGTGGTTGTAAAAATCTTGGGGAAATTTTACATATGAGAGTGACATAAACAGGATGTATTCAGACCGTGATCGGAAACTAAGCCGATTATAAACCCCCTGGCGTTAAATAAAATTCCGACAAAAAAAAAACATTTTCCTAACAACGATAGGTTGAAAATGTATGTGGTTGTTAGTCTTAGCTATTACCTGCCTTAGTTTTCGATCACGGTCTGAATACAACCTGTATATAAATTCACGGCTGTATTCTCTGCCCTTCAGAACCAGATGCTTTTTGGCACACACATTTCGCCAATTATGTTTCGTCCCTCGTATTGGACGGCTAACCTATTACCGTTTTGTAACAAGATTCCGTGCTGCTACTGAGAATTCCCTAATGGGAAAACCCAATAAAACTTTTATCAACCAGGAATTCAACCCTGGGATCTCTCGGTCGCACGGAAAATAGGACAAACATTACGGAACGAAATAATTGTCTTTCTTGTATAATTCATTCGGTAATACATGATTGAGCCTTTTTACTTAGTCAAATAACATTTAAAGGCACATGAAATTATTACCTACTTCACATATAAGAATAAATTTAGTTGAATGAACTCAAATATTGGTTTAATAACATAATGAAAAGATTGTGTAGCCAAATGTTGGCGAATTTACTTTATCATAATTTGTAACGTCGCGCTTTTGGCAATCGCCTTATAAATCTTATTTTTTATAACAATAAAAAGAAAAAAATCTTTATCACTATGTTGATTTATCTATATTGATATTATAAAGAGGAGTATTTCGATTGTTTGTAATTTTTTAGTTACAGATAAACTCAAAAACTTCTGAACCGTTTTGAATTATTTTTTGGTATAGATGTCACTTTGAGAAAGATTATAGACTACATTTAAATATAATCTTGAGCCCGAGCGAACTGCGGTAAATTAGGCCTTTATCAAAAAAATCTACTTAATTCAAACCGAAAACAATATAATTAGCAGGAATAGATAGAAACTAAAGGATCTGAAAACGTTAAACAGGTTAATGAAATAAAATTTCTGTGTACATTGTACCTTTCTCTTTCTGAACTTGATTGTTCTGCTAAAACAATATTTTACGGAGCTCGTGGCGAGGGTGAGAAAATAACTTTGTAAGGCACCTTTGACTGACTTATCTACTATGGTAATTCCAGTGCCAAATAGGATATCAACAGGTACTAAGGGATTATTTTTACCGGTCAATGTCATGGGCGATGACGTACAATCAATTGGAAGTAATCTGATCCTGCACCACAACTGGCTTTGCACTTTATATACTGTCATTGTTGTACATAATTGGTATTATATCGGTTAGGGGTTCAAACCCCAGGCACACACCTCTGATTTTTTGATGTTATGTGTGTATTCAAAGAATTATCACGTACTCTAACGGTGAAGGAAAACGTCATGATGAAACCTGCACACCTAAAAGTTCTTAGGAATTTCTTAGGTGTGTAAACCCGCACTAGGTCAGCGTGGTGGACTAGGTCCTAAACCCATTCAGTTGTAGAGAAGGCCCGTGCCCAGCAGTGGGACGTATAATCAAATCAAATTATCTTTATTCAAATAGACTTTTACAAATTCTTTTGAATCGTCAATTTTACACTTCTTATTTTTTTTTTTACTATTATACTATGGGTTCATGATGATGCTGATCATATCTAGTTCAAGTCCACTACTAGGAGCATTAAAAAGAAAAAGAGCGAAGAACTTAAAAAGATGTTAGTGAGCACTCGAGCCGTGCAGTGTTTAATCAGTCTTACAATCAAAGTGTTTGAATGTAGAAATGAAGTAAATCATAAATGATTTCGTCCAGGGAAGATTTAAATCGATAGATGAATTTCACCAATTACACAAAGCAAGAATAATTTTATCACTGAAGATTATATACAGCGCAGTATGTAGGTATATGTCAATTGTCGAAACAAGAATTGAACTCGCCTATGTCAACGTCAATGCACATCGCACTGCAGGCCACGAGCCTTCTCTTTCGATCACTTTAAGATCTTAATCCAATACTTCAGCTTAGCTAAGGTTGTAAGCCTAGAGAAGATAGACACACACACTGGCTTCTCTAAGACGTTTTTCTTCATTATAAAAATACACACAAAAGTTAGAGGTTCCTTAGTTTCGAAAGGATTTCACAGACTTACCGTAATTACTAGAGGCAATTCTGGCGCACATCCCGGCACAAATACAAATGAGCCAAACAATCAGGTACAGTATAAATACACAGTACGGCGTGCCGCGGCAACAATTAACGCACTGATAACGTACATAGTGAAGGCTCTGTCATAGATAACAATATAGATAGTTTGCCCGCGTTTAAATCAAGTTTATACGATAATCTACTATCGCCACATCAAACTACAGCTAGTTCGGATTGACCGTAGGGAGGACACTGTCTTGAAGGATATTGATCTCAAGAAATATAATATATTGACAGCCCTGTGGCGCAGTTGGCTAGACACTAGCTTGCGAAACAAGAAGCCGCGGGTTTGATCACCGTACCGAGACAAATGTTTGATCCACAAATATTTGTTTCGGGTATGGGTGTTTGTGAGACCGAAAAGTCTCTCGTAGTTTCTGATACCCACGACACAAGACTTGTATCTTAATGTGGGGTCAGAACTATGTATGTGACTATTGGGTGTATTTATTTTTATTTATGCATAACTACCCAACAATCACATAAATACTTCTGATCCAACATTCAGACATAAGTCTTTGGATTTTGATTTTGAAAGTTCGTAGGAATTTCTTAGGTGTGTAGTCCGCCAACCCGCACTAAGCCAGCGTGGTGGTCTAAGGCCTAAACCCTTTTAGTTATAGAGGAGGCCCGTGCCCAGCAGTGGCACGTATATGGACTGACGACGATGACGATGACAAGCCTGAGGGGAAAATGTTTACTACCATTTTTATGTTTGCCACCAGATTTTTTTCGAAATAAGTCATTCATAAAACTTCATTGCTATCTCCGCTCACTGCATTACGTGTGTGTTGACCTGCATTATAATCTTGCATAAGGGCGAATCCACTGACAATAAACTCCAAAATGTAGTATCGCCCTTGACTCTGTTACAGCCATCATCTCGAGTGGCCTTAGTTAATTATGATAAGCACAAATTTAACCCAAATAAATCGCAGTGATGGCCTCGAGGTTTAGGCGCGCAGTCGAGAATTTCGGCGGTCGCAGGTTCAAACACCTCCAGGCACACACCTCTGACTTTTCGAAGTTATGTGTGTATTCACAATGAATTATCACTTGCTTTAACGGTGAAGGAAAACATCGTGATAAAACCTGCACACCTAAAAGTTCTTAGGAATTTCTTAGGTGTGTAGTCCGCCAACCCGCACTAGGCCAGCGTGGTGAACTAAGGCCTAAACTCTCTCAGTTGTAGAGGAGGCCCGTGCCCAGCAGTGGGACGTATTTGGGCTGATGATGATGAAATCGCAAATAAATAGTGAAAACTACAAATATCATCATCTCCTTGCCCTGTTCTCAATTCTGTTTGGGGTCGGCGCAGTATGTTTTATCCTTCCAAACATCCCTATCAGCCGTCATGTCTTCATTCTCCCCTTTTTCTTTCATATCTGCAGTCACGCACTCCATCCATCTTTTCTTTAGTGAAAACAACACATATATTATACATAACCTATTGCTGTTTTTAGGGCACATTTGCAGACTCCGTGCTGCTACTGAGAATTTCCTAATGGAAAAACCCAATAACACTTTGCCTGACCCGGGAATCGAACGCAGGACCTCTAGATCGCACGGCACATACTTGTACCGCGAGACCACGAGGCAGTTTTTTTTGTATAACAATTATATCAAATTTAGTGACATATAATTTTTATTCTTATTTTTTTTAAATACTAGGTTTTTGAAAATAAAACGAACAAATAAAATTCTAAACAATATATTTTGCTACACTTTATAACATTATTTTGTAATTAATATAACATAACTGACGCACAACAGCTAGACACTTTCATAATCAAATATCCTTAGCGTCGTTTCCAGTCTTATACAGGATGTATTCACAACCATATACATACATTTTATACCTGTGGTTGTTAGGAAAACTTCAAAATTTTTATTTTTGTCGGGATTTTCTTTAACGCTAGCGTGTTTATAATCACTTTAGCTATTACCTGCCTCAGTTTCCGATCACGGTCTGAATACAGCCTGTATATTAGAAAAGCACTGAAGTTATGTGTCTTACAATTGTTTAGCATGGATCTATTAAATTTTCAACATCAACTACGAGCCGCAATATAGCTGCATCTCTTTCTCGCTCATCATATTACTTAATAGGTGAAAAGAGAACGAGCATAACAAACACAGGCCACGCCTCTTTTTCGACTTAGCGTTCATATTAGGACTAAAAGTATTAAAAATACGACTAGATGATAAAACTACACGCACAAATGGCGTATTTGAGTTTTGTATACATATATATGTACCTAGCAGGGATATGTAAGTAAAATATCATAAGATTAATACATGTAACTAAGATGATATTCTGTAAAATTCTACTTTCTAATAATGTATATTTTTATGCTGCTTATGTGATGACCTGGAGGATTAGGTGCGCCGCTGTCGAGAATTATGGGGGTCGCGAGTTCAAACCGCAAGCACACACCTCTTACTTTTAGAAGTTATGTGTGTATTTATAATAAATTGTCGCGTACTTTAACGGTGAAGGAAAATATTTTGAGGAAACCTAAACACCTAAAAATTCTTAGGAATTGCTTGGCTGTGTAGTCCGCCAATCCGCACTAGACCAGCCTGGTGGACTAAGGCCTAAACCTTCTCAGTTGTAGAGGAGGCCCAGCAGTGGGACGTATATGGGCTGATGATGATAATGGTGACACTCTTATTGCTACATTGTGGTATGTCCAAAAAAGAACAAGTACCGAGCGACTCCCATCTTTTCTCACCTAAAGTTAGTCAGGGAACAAGATTCACCAATTTTTTTAGGTCATACAGAAATACTAATATCGATTGTAAAGGTCAACACGAGCGGCAAATGGGTAATTCCACCACTGGAACACGTGGGTTGGAAAGTACCACAATATTAATGAAAATAATTGTTCTATTTAAACTTTCCCCTTCCTCTTTCCCTCTTTCTCTTGGTAGTATCCTCCAGGTCCTGGCACCAGCTTCACGCTTGTCTTCGAGTCTTTGCGCTCAAGATCGGGTGACGCTCCCTCAGCCGATGAATCAGACACAATACCCTGGAGGCGATGAGTGTTTGTTTGGCTTAACCTGAAATAGACAGCTTTTCAGTCAATGAATTATTTACATCATTTTGAATGAAGGTTCACAAACCGTTAGCTTTATGTTGACCTATTCTAAGACAAAAGACCAGACCTATCCATACTAATATTATAAATGCGGAAGTAACTCTGTCTGTCTGTCTGTTTCGCTTTCCTGTTAAAACTACTGAACCGATTTAAATGAAATTTGGTACACAGATAGTTCAGACCCTGAGAAAGGACATAGACTACTTTTTATCCCGGAAAAGGGGTTTTAAGGGGTCGAAAGGGGGGATGAAAGGTTGTATGGAAGTATTGTCATTTTCAAAGCTTGAAACTTATTTTTTAGGCTGTTGATTAGATATAAATAAATATGACATTAAAAGTTTGTAAAAAATGTACCTTTAAGGGGGTAAAATAAAAGTAGGGGTGGAGATTCGTCATTTTTGAAGCTAGAATGATGAAACGACGCGTAGACAACTGTAACTATGGATATGTAACTATATATGTCTGTTATGCTTTCACGCCTAAATCATTTGACCGATGTAAACGATTTTTGATATGGACATAAATGGGACTCTGTGGAGTAAAATAGACTACAACTTATTTTCATTCTGAACCCAACCCTGTAGGCTACGCGGACGGAGTCACGGGCAAAAGCTAGTAATTGTATAATTGAGGGATAGACAGAAAATATCTGTAGTCTGTACACACATTTCGCCGTTGTTACTTAAGTCTCATATCGAGCACATTTATGTATCCGTCTGCTTCTGATAACTCTGCTTAAATTGAACCCGGGGATTCTCAGCCATCCGCGCTAGTCTATAATGCAGAACTACTAAGATGAACTTCTATATTACCAAACAGAACTTTGTTACTAAAATCATGTAAATGTTGATGGTGCAGACTTATTCCCTTATCATCAACGTCGTAAACTTTGAATCTTAGGGTTTGTCAATATTAAGAGTTGTCTTGTACCCATAAAATTAGCCTTTAGGAACTTAATGATCTGCTATCATCATCATCGGCCGAAACACGTCCAGTGCTGGACAAAAGCAATAAGACTTCCAGAGCTGCCTCGTGGTCTCGCCGTACAAGTATGTGCCGTGCGATCTAGAGGTACTGGGTTCGATTCCCGGGTCGGGCAAAGTGTTATTGGGTTTTTCCATTAGGAAATTCTCGGTAACAACACGGAGTCTGGAAAGGTGCCCGAAAAACGGCAATAGGTTCGCCCCCTATTACGTGGGACTGATACATACTTGGCGAAATGTGGGTGCAGAAATGCACCTCTGCCTACCTCTTAGGGGAATACAGGCGTGAGTTTATGTATGTATGTATGTACTTCCAGAGCTATATGTAAATCTGCTTGGAGTCTGCTATGCCTAAGAAATATCCATGTAAAATTACCTGACTTCCTCGACGTCAGCTACCTTGTCGATGAGGCTGCGTATGATGCCCTCTTTGTGTTCCAGGGCCAGAGCCGCCCTCTCCAGTTCACGTTTGTACTCCCCGTGGGCTAGAGCAGCCCTTCGCTCTTGCTCCACTATGCGACGCTCCAACTCTTCGAGAGACGTGTACGCCCTGGCCTTCACTGCCTGAATATAAATAAACCTATATATTTCCCAATTTATGAAAATATTTTTTAATTTAAATATACAGAATGTATTCAGACCGTGCAACGGGCAGATTTATTTTTTGTACTTTGTTCCTATGTACGTTTGCCAATTGTAATAGGGGACGAAAAATGTATTGTTTTTCGGGCATATTTCTATACAAAGAGCTGCTGACAAATCTCCAACAGAAAAACCAAAAACACGCATACTTTTGCCATGGGATCAACAAGACAATCTATAGATATAAAAAGTCTTAATAAAAATAATATTCCTCTTACCTTAATCTCGTGTTTGATTTTGTCGAGTGCCAATAGCGCTTGTTTGAGCGGTTCGTTGGACGCTCGAGAGCGACGCGATGTGGTTCGTACTCGGGAGTACCGCGCAGTACACGCTTTTAAGCGCTGCCGGAATATCACAGCCGCTTTACGGTACAACCTAAGACAGAAATACTATCCTTAAAGCATTTGATAAAGTAACACATCCAACAGTTACGTAGGATTTACCCCACACTCTTGTGTAGTGTTTATCTTAAATTTCGAAAGACTTTCCGGTGCACTCAGACCCGAAACTATTTTTTTAACAATAGGGATGTCGATTGACGAAAACCGAATAGATTATCACTATCTCACAGTGGACTAGTATAGATTTCGCTAAATATTACCTGACGTTCTTCAAAGCAGCTTCAAGTTCTTCCTTGATTGCTTGGTGCTCTTGGCATATCTTCTCGTATTTCTCTTCAGTCACTTTCAACTGTTCTTGAAGTTTAGTCATCATCTCAGTTTTCCTTTCCATCTCCATGTTGTACTGATGCTTTAGTTCTTCCAGCAATCTATGTTGATTTGACAGTGACAACATAATACTTTTTTTTAATATAAAACACACTTTCACCCCGTATAAAATTGGGAACAGGACAAGAGGATGATTTCGCCCTGTGGTTGGGGGCGTAAGAATACCGCCACGGCATCCCATGCCTGTCGTAAGAGGCGACTTAGAGGGGTTGTCGGGGTTGTAAGGCGTACTACGGGGGAGGTACGCCCTTACAAGAGTTGTACAATTCCGAGATGTGCGGCAGAGTGCATGGCCTCGTAAATGTCGCGGACCATCGAGAGGTTTTATTCAGTATGCCGGCGTAGGATTTTGGTTAGAGAGCCAACTCAACCGAGCGAACAATAGTTCCGCGTTCAGTTGGAAGGCCGGTGACCTCGACATACCCTTTTCGGCCTCCCCCGAGGAACCGAACAGGGGGCTTAAGGCGCTTTCCTCTCGTAAAAAAAAGGATGATTTGTATTTGGTGTATAAATATATGTGTCTGACCGCTTGCAGTGGTCCAGCCTGCGCTCGTGCAGGTCGGCGGGCACGGTGCTGGCGCGCGCCGCGTCCGCAGCGCTCCGGCGGCACTCCGCGGCCTGCAGCGCGCTGCGCACCGAGAAGTACTCGCGGTGCACCGTCTCGTAGTCGCGCATCATCGCCGACACTGCCCACAAAACCTTACATACCATACCTTTTTTATATGGGAAAGGGGGCAAACGAGCTAGTGAGCCACCTGATGTTTAGTGGTCAACACCGCCCATGAACACCCACAATACCAGAGGAATCATCGGTGCGTTGCCGGCCTTTGAGGAAAATATAGGCTCTTTTCTTGAAGGTCCCTAAGTCATATCCATTCGGAAATACCGCCGATGGAAGCTAAGGTGTACTTACTACTTACCTGGCGAAACAAGTGTAAGTGGATAGACCAGGGTCAAACTTTTGGTTTCACGAACCCCTGTTAAAATTTCCAGGTGACAGCGAACCCCTGTTAAAGATTCCAGGTGACTGCGTACCCCCTTACGTCTTAAGTAACTAATTAACCCCCCCCCCCCCCAACATAAAATTTAAAAAAATCTGTTGAAGAAAATAAGATTTTTATTTCAAAAGAAATATCTTTTTAATATTAATTTCATAGGTTAGCTTGTTTCTTGTCGCAAATGGAGTCCATTTAAGAAGCAATTTCGGAAATTTTTAACCATAATTCTGACTCAGAATCGAATCCAGTTTCATGGTCAGGATATTCTCATTTATATTTTTATTTTATGAGACAAAAATTTAAGCTTAAACATTATAATTATTCGGAATTTTGAAAGACAAACTGGGCTTTTGGGCTTCTATGGAAGTACCGCCACTGATAGAACATGGGAAAAATTTGAGAGTCCTTGCTGTTACTAAGAATTTCCTGATGAAAGTCCTGATAACAGTCAGCTTGACCCCGCGAAACGAGTCACGGACCTCTCGATTACGCGTGGCATGCAAAGTCAACCAACGAGAAATATTCAAATATACATATCTAATCTTGAAGCGTAGAGAGGACACTTCTATGAAACTTAAGTAAGAAAGTTAAGAGATTAAGTGTCTACCCACCAAATGACTAAACAAAAACTGTTTTACAAGCATTTGTAGCATGAACTCACTTTTATCCTCGTACAATTCGTAAACTTCCTTCAATTTTAATTCTGCCTTCTCCGCTCTTTCAATCAGGGTGGCCTTTTCGATATCTGTCGTCTCTTTCTCAACCACGAGCTTTTTGTGGCTCTGTCTCGCTTGCATAAGCTCGTCTTCTAAATTTTTCACCTTATCCGCTAGAGACTTGTTCTCCGATACAATCTGTTTGGACTTTTTGTTCATGTTTTCAAACTGTTTCTCGTAGTCGTGTATGAGACTGTCTTTCTCTTGAAGGTTTTCTTGATACGCATCGAATAGTGGTGCTGTAACAACAATTGCATTGACGTCATTAGAGGTTCAATGTAATCTAATTCAACAAAATGCAAAAGGAGACAAATACCAAGAATTAATCAATCCATCTAATAGATTGCGTGATAAAAGACATGGATAATAAGGATAGTATTATGATGATGACAATGGTGATATATTATATTTAATTTGATAAGCATCTGGTTAGACGAGCTAGGAAAAATATATTGACGTAATTATGTTTTGTAAATACTTCGTAGCTACTATCAGAACTCACCTATCGCTTGTGCGCTGAGCAACCCACACAAGTCTACAGCTCGTCCAGTTGTAGAATGATCTTCAGCACTGCTTTTATGGGAGTGAGCATCATCCGTAGCGCCAGCTTCTGCAACCAAATGAACAATTTTTTGCCAGAACATGTTTCTTTCCCATGCTTTTCGGAGTATGGAGAATTTATGCAACTTTTAATTCTAATATTTTGTTCGCAGTAGAAATATTTGGAACGAATTCTTTATTATTGTCTTTAATACCAGTTTAATTCAGTTTGTCATGATTTAACTAGATTATCATTCCCTTGCCCTATTCCCAATTTTATTTGGGATATGTTTTATCCTTCCAAACATCCCTATCAGCCGTCATGTCATCATTCACCACTTTTTCTTTCATATTTTCTCTTACGCATTTCATCCACCTTTTCTTAGGCTTCCATCTGCTTGTCCATCCTTTAAAGTTCATACTTATTACATTTTTACCTACATATGCTTCATCTCTATGATAATTCATTCATAAATAACTAGATATGTATTTTTATAAACATATTTAACTAGCATAATAAATACGATTTTAGAACTCACGAGTCTCCAAATATATGCCTTGTCTCCTAAACAAGACCCACTTACCTGTCCCTTTCCATCCCAGGCTAGCATTAATCAGCGAATCGAGACCATCGTATTTGTCACACAGTTTGAACACGTCATTTTTCCCGTCATCTTTCGTGTGCGTAGTTCGAAGTTTTTCTTGGTAACGTGATAGCTGTACGTTTAACCTAAAAACACACTCGTTTAAAGTGATTAGTCTAAATAACACGGTAATCATCTTTATAATTAGATCTCCATGGGCGTCAATAGTCGTGATGGCGTCGAAGTTTGGGTACGTACGCGGTCTAGAACCTCGACGGTCGCGGGTTCAAACACCAGTATGTGTGTATTCACAAAGAATTGTCACGTACTTAAACAGTGAAGGAAGACATCATGATGAAGCTTGCACACCTAAAAGTTCTTAGGAGGTTCTTAGGTGTGTTGTCCGCCAACCCAACCTAGGCCAGCGTGGTGGACTAAGGCCCAAACCCTCTCAGTTGTAGAGGAGACCCGTGCCCAGCAGTGGGACGTTTATGGGCTGATGATGAAATCTTACCGGGTAACACAAATACTCTTTCTTTTTCTTACTTTTTTAAAACCGACAGCACTACCACGATTCCTGCAATCTAGTTAATGTAATTCAACAGAATAATAACAGAACATACAACCGAAAGCCAGAAGAGTTGAGTTCGATCCTCGTCCAAAGTTATATTTGCAAGTCATAAAAACATTTGTCTTAGTTAGTGTTCTGACTGCCTCGTGGTCTCGCGGCACAAGTATGTGCCGTGCGATCTGGACGTCCCGGGTTCGATACCCGGGTCAGGCTGTTATTGGGTTTTTCCATTAGGAAATTCTTAATAACAGCGCGGAGTCTGGAAATGTGCCCGATAAACTGCAATAGGCTCGCCCCCTATTACGTGGGACTGATACATTACCTGGCGAAATGTGGGTGCAGAAATGTGCCTCTGCCTACCCCTTCAGGGAATACAGGCGTGAGGTATTTATGTAGTTTTGTACGTTAAAATTGTATATGTAAACACCTCAATTCTCATTTACCTGTATAAAACATCTTTGAGCGCATGCATGTCCTTCTGTAGTCTTGAGTTCTGCTCTCTCGCCTGACTGAGGATGATCTGACGGCTGCTGCAACTCATGCACACTTCCACCAGTGGAATCGCTGTCGAAGGTTCTGGAAATATATTTTCTCAGATATATTAAAAGCTTTGTATACTAATTGGACAAAAACGGTTACATGTTGAAAACTTATGTACTCAAAGAAAGCCGATTTCATCTTTATCCCGCAAGGAGAAAAACCTATGACATGTTTTGTAATTTTTTAGGAGCACTTTTTAATAAACGCAAAAGGACGGATGATATAACAGGGGAGACATCAGACAGGATTATAATTTATAACTTAGGCCATTCAATACCAATAGCAATGCAATACGTTTACCCTTATGAGATAAAAACAGCAATGTATTTTAGGAACGAAGAGTAGATTTCATTTTTTTAAAAGCCAAAATCAATTTTACACACATAAATGCCGATATAATAAGCCAAAAGAAATATTAAATTAGCGGGAACAAAGTTTAGCGCGTCTAACTGAGCCGAAAGCCGCGCCAAGAATGCTCGCGGGCGCCTCCACCACCTTCGAGCTTCCCCACCGTTACCACCACCAACTGACCGTGCCATGACGTCATGGTGACGTTACGTTAGGCTCCACCCCTAGTAAGGTGATATTTCTAATAGTATACATAATATGTATATTACAAGTAAAAAGTTTAGTAATAACTTACCCCGATCAGGAACTTCAAATTTCTTCACTCTCTCCTCCAAATCCTTATTCTTGTCCTCCAACTCTTTATTTCTCTCTCTCTCTTCTTTAATAACAGCTTTACATTCTTCTACGTATTTGACTATAGTGGAGTACTGACTTCGAAGCTGATCATTCTCTTCTGCAAACAACTTGTTATATTCCAGAACGCTTTTCAATTTCTCCCTTAGTTTTGTTATGTGCGTGTCTTTTTCTGAAATCTATAAACGAAACTATTAATATAAACCACATTTATGTATTTAAGTTAAATTGCATTGAAACAATTTGTTACTTCGTAAGCCTTTTTTTTCCAGTCCTGTCTTTGTCAACTACTTAATATCACATAAAGCTTTCGTTCGTTTAGGGGTACATAAGTTATAAAATAATGTTTTTTTTTTTCAATTATCATCATCATATGCTCATAAACGTCCCACTGCTGGGCACGGGCCTCCTCTACAGCTGAAAAGGTTTTAGGCCTTAGTCCACCACACTGGTCTAGTGCGGGTTGGCGGACTACATACCTAAGAAATTCCTAAGAACTTTTTAGGTGAGCAGGTTTCATCACGATGAAGTACGTGATAATTCTTTGTGAATTATCACACATATCACACATAACTTCGAAAAGTCAGAGGTGTGTGCCTGGGGTTAGAACCCGCGACAGTCGATATTCTCGACCGCGTGGCTAAACCTCGACGCCATCACGACTTTTTTTTTCAATATTTAATTCGATCACTGGGGCGTTAAAATTGGATGATTTCATGATACACATTCGTTATACTATTCAATTACAGTTTATATTCTATTAATTCGCCAAATATAAATACAAACCGCTAAGACGTTCTCCTCGCATCTCTCCATCAATGCAGTGATCAAGCTTTCATATTTCTTCGTTAGTTTCTTCTTCTGCTCTCTGAGGAGGGACTTGCCCTCCTTGCTTTGTCTCGGAGAGCTCACCGCTATGCCTTGAACATTTCTCTTCCTCGGTGGCTTTGCTGGTTTCTCACTCACTAGAAATTAGTGTTTATGTTATCTCATATTTAACAATTGAAATAGTATAATAATTACTCACTAGAATTAATATAAATTTTGGGTGTCATCATCAGCCTATATACTACTATATAGGTATGTCCCACTGCTGGGCACGGGCCTCCTCTACCATTGAGAGGGCATAGGCCTTAGTGCACCACACTGGCCTAGTGCGGGTTGGCGGGCTACACACCTATGAAATTCCTAAGAACTTTTAGGTTTGCAGGTTTCATCACGATGTTTTCCTTCACCGTTAAAGTATGTTATAATTCATTGTGAATACACACATAACTTCGAAAAATCAGAAATGTGTGCCTAGGCTTTGAACCCGCAAACGCCGAGATTCTCGACCGCGCGCCTAAACCTCGAGGCCATTACAACTTTTGGGTGTGACGTAACTCAATGCCCAATGGCCTCTAGATGAAACTAAACACTAATGCTACTAGCAGGGAAGGCTAAAATAATAAAAAATAAACAACACAGACAGTGATTTGAAGAAATGGAACCACTGACTGACAACTGACTGACGTTTCTCAGTTGTATTTTGTTCAGTGCACAAGAATCAAGATTGCCGGAGAAGGTAGTGGTAGGATATTCCTCTCCACTCACTGTAAATAAGCTGTAAAGGTTGCCACAGAGATTCGTCAACTGCTTAAGTCTGCTTACATACATAAAGGCCAGTATAAATAATAAAAATAGTAATCAAAGTTAATTCTAAAGAATCTACAGATATAGCAGGTTAACTGTGATGCTATTTCACACAATTATTCACAAACCTATAACATCCCTTGGGTCTTCATATAAGTCATCATGCTCATGACTGATCACTTCCCCAGTTTTCTTCATCACGGCGTCCAAGATGTCCTGGCGCATGCTCAGACGACGCTCCTTCAAGGGAGAGGAGATATCAAACAGCTTGCTGTCTCGGGTGAAGTTCCCAGACAATGTCAGCTTTTGTGGGCTGATTTTAGCCGTACATTTTTTTGATACTCTACCATACACCTTAAAATTGAATTATGATCTTTGAAATTTGAATCCTAATAGGATTAAATATAATTTTAAGAATCCTGGAAGCAAGTTTGTTAATTTTTACACACTAATCTCGGAACCATTGGCGGTACTTCCTTAGAAGCCCAAAAGCTCAGTTTGCCTTTTCCAAATAATAATGTTTAACCTTTAAACCTTCACTTTAAAAAAAAGAAGGAATTTGACATATAAATGAGAATATCCTGACCCCACAATAAAGAATTATAAACAAGACATAACCCAACTAATGTGTGTAGTTTTGGGCTTCTATGGAAGTACTGCCACTATCTGAACCATGTATGTCAGTTTTGACTCTTTGACTTTTTCTCCAGCTATATTTGTCTACAAATACATTAAAGAGTAAAAATAAATTAAAGACATTTGGGTGTCACAAAATTTTGCCTGATTGTATTATTACCAATGTTCAGTTTTAGCTCATGTAATGTTAACACAAATATTTGGATAAACTTAAGATGTCTAGCAGAAGTGCAGCATATAGAACAAATAAGGGTCTACAGAAATGTACATAATTACAGACTTTCAATTTTAACCATAAATAAGCAAAAGTCACAGAGTTCCATCAGGTTTTTGCTAAAATAGGAGTGCATATGATTCAGTTTTTGAATTACATCTAATCACTGTTAAAAGTTTGTCATAAAAATGTATTCATTAGATATCAGATTGCCCTATTGAGGCATAGATTTAGAATTATATAAATAAATAAAACATCAAGGGCCTAGTCCCAGAATACATAAGTGAAAATTATTTAAAATTTAAAATACTTGTGCATAGATAATTTTGGGAATTAACAGACCTTTGGAGAAGACTCATCCATTATCAAATAACTAGACTTAAAACAATATCTCCCATTGTATTTTTCATAAAGGACTCTTACAACGAATTCCTATAAATTCGGAATAGAATCATTAAAGACTACTTTAATGGCTATCAGACAAAAAAAGGTATTAAATTAGGTCACTGGGACAGTTCAATACTTTAACATAACCAAATAAACAAAATAGTTGATATTTATTGACAAAACATTAGCCGCATACTGTAGCACATTCATTCTCAATTTAAATTTATAAATGTACATTATTAATTATCAAATTCTGTTTATATATTTAATAAAAATAATTAATATGATTTTTTTTAGGAATAAAGAATAGTCAATTTATATTGGTGTAAATACTGTAACACCGGCAGTTTGACAAATTTGTTGCTATGGCAACCGGGGCTGCCAAAAAAATACAATTTAGTACTACCTACTAAATTTTAAAAATGTATCTTTGTTGTAATTTTTTTAAATATTTACTTTAATAATATTTAATAAATTAACATTACAAATATTAAAAATTAATAAAAGTATGGAAAGAATGAAATTGTCTGGAAGAGAGCCCGCGAAGAGTGCACAGCACAGGCCTAAAAGCAATCAATAGGTAATTAATAACTCTGAATGTTGAATAAATCTTGCTAATTGCCTCATTGCTATTAAACAAACAAATCATAAAAAAGTTCACCTTAGGGCTCAAACATTTAATCAATGTACCTAATGAAATGAAATATAAGAGATATTTTTTGAATCTATAAAATACATATAATCTCATTTAATTAATTAAATGTTTGAAGGAGTATAGTGAAAAACATTTTTTTTGAAAAAAATTTCGTTTTAGATTTTTTTTTTATAAACACCAAGTCAATCATCATCATCATCATCATCATCAGCCTCTCTTACGTCCACTGCTGGACATAGGCCTCTCCTATGGCACGCCACTGGGCTCGATCTTCGGCCTTCCTCATCCAACCGCTGCCAGCCATCTTGCGTATATCGTCACCCCACCTAGCCAGAGGGCGTCCTACACTACGTATGCCAAGACGTGGTCTCCACTCCAGAACACGTTTCCCCCAATGGTCATCAGTTCTGCGACAGATGTGACCTGCCCACTGCCACTTCAGCTCGCTGATCGTTCGGGCTATGTCGATAACATTGGTCAATATGTTATGGTAATTACGCGTTGTATAAAATCTACTTCACAAAAATATTTTTTTGTTACAAGCAACACTACTTATTCTTTAATGTCACTGACATCTATTGATAAAGTTAATAATTATACCAGAAATATTTTTGTTTCTACCCAGCAGATGACACTATGAGTCCTCTCACTGACAGAAATGGAAATAATACGTTCAAATTCGGAAGGCATTAAGTTGATCTAATGACGTCACAGATATTGACTTTCGTATTAGGCCGTATAATAAGAGATGTGGGCATGCGCGAAAACAGCTGAGCGATAATAGCGACGTAATGCGGCTGGCGCAAGAACTAGGCAGTCGCATCATGTCTGCCCGCCGGCTCGGTGTATGATGCTCGGGGAATTTGATAACCTCTAAAACGAATTGAACAAACTTTACCGTCGCTCCGTCCTTTTAAATTGGAGTTCTTCGCTTGTATCGTTTTGCGAATTATTTGGTTATTATTATTGTTTAAGTGTTAGACGGTGAAGTTAGTTTGCACAGTAGATACGCGCCCGCGGCCGTATCCTTTGCGCTAGCGTTTATTGATTTTCATTTTACAATGAACGTAACGTATTGTTTACTTTTCAACCGTGTGTAATATTTGCTGAAATATGTTTTTCTTGTGCAATATTCGTCGTTAGTGTTGTGCTGTGATCAATTCAATTATGTGCGAGAGTTCGCGCGAGACTTTGTGTTTTGGATGACAGAAAAATGGAATTCGAGAACGATTTCAGCTTGAAAGAATGGGCGAAGGACAAGCCATTGTCCATTCTGCAGTTGGACCCGGCCGACCGTGCGGTCCTGAGGATAGCAGGTTTGTTTTATATTCACAAAACATCAGCCGCAAACATCGGGATGTTGTTTTGCACGTTACATGCTAATAAACGTAATTTGTTGCGTTAATCAGGTCACGTTATCATGTGCCGCGATAGTGGCGACAGTTAAGATTAATGTTTGCACTATAAACTTGATAAAAAGTATTTTCTGCCTCTCATTACAGCATTATCTAAGCTGTTTACTTTACGCCTTCAGATTTCATCCACTCTACTAGTTGGTAGTGTTTTTTTCGCGTGATTACGATCTCGCTAAACTAACTTGTTTTCACTTTCGTTTGTTCTGTACGGGTTTTAATTTTACGCGATTCTCTTTTGTTATCAATCATGCACAGTAAAAGAGAACCGGTGAGTTAGTAATGTGAATTCTTTTGCCTAAACTTATTTCGTTGAAAAAATAAATTGAGCCATAAAGCTAGTTGAAAAATGTTTATGGCTGTCTTGGATGGCGGTTTTAACTGTAATTATAGGAGCACGGTTCTTGACAATCCCCTCTTTCTTTTGTCCGTGCGACTTTCTCATGGCATAGAATGGTACGGTAATAAAGTAGTCGCAACTTATTTTTACTGTCACGGTCGCGAGTAGGGTTGCCGTAAGCACGGGATTCCCGGTGTTATCGATTAAACCTTGTGATTTCTACCTCCCTACAGGGTAATATAAAGCTTGTTGCATAATTTACCCACATTTCCGCAATATTAAAGTTATAAACATACCTTCCTCAATTAATTACAAATTTAATATCGTTAGTCATAATCATAATTAGTTTATGGTTGCCTAAACGTTCAGTGACGTGAAAATAATGAGCAAATTAAAAAAAGGTTAATTGCTCGTCTATGGTTGTCACGACCTTGGAATTTTACTGTGAAGATGTTACCTTCGTAATTTACATAATATGTATTTATTTCTTGTTTTAAAATATTTTAAACATAGCAATTATTTCAACTATTTAAGAATAGATATTTATCAAGATTATAACCAAATCCATAATACCTACGTAGGTAAATGAAATATTTTAATCTTTTGGACGAAAATAATTTTAAAAGCCGGTTTTGTTACTTTACAATGAACTTGTCCAGACTAAACATGTACGATAAAGTGAGTTTTTAACAAATTTAGGATAGATAGTACCCATGAATCCTAATTTATGTCGTATTTCATTGCATTTGTAGTTTTTTTTTATCGTAAAATTAAATAAACTGTCTCCCATCCAATCCAATTCAATCCAATCCATCAGCCTAAGGAAGTCCACTGCAGAACATAGGCCTCCCCCAATGACTTCCACAGTGACTTGTTGGAGGCAGCCTGTATCCAGCGATGACCCGCGACCTTTACCAGGTCGTCTGACCATCTTGTGGGTGGACGTCCTACGCTGCGCTTTCCGCTACTCCATTTGTCTCCCTTGCTTAAATTATAAATGCATATGAATTTTTAACTCTACACGCATAAGCTACTGGATCGATTTGCATAATTATTGATAATGGAGATACATTCCTATGTATCTTGACAGTCTTTATCTATGGACCTTGAGAAAGCACATAGGTTACTTATTTACTATAAATTTGCGCCTCGGCGAATCTGGGTCGCATTCCCACCATATCTGAATTTGTACCATTGTACATTTCTCGAAACGGTATTCTACGCCCATTATGTGATCGAGGACGCACAAACTCATCGGGCACAATTCCAATACTGTCTGAATCATGTTCTTACAAGGAAATTTGCCCACAAAGACTTGTGAGAGGTTTTTTTCACTTTGTTCGTGATAAGATGTTCATATCGGAGCATTATAACGGCCCCGTGGCGCACACATAACAGGCTTCCGAACAGGGTGGTACACAAAATTTTGCAATAACTGAATCTAAGTAATGTATTGACATTTTATAGATTCAATAAATATTATTTCATATCATTTTATTCGGAATTATACTCGAGTCAAGATATATCCTTCTTTCGTGCCACTCAACCGCCATGCTTTCAATCACTCCACTTTTACCTCTCAATACAATTATCGCTGTTTAACTCTCCTTTCCAACATTCATCAAAAAGGATAACAGGTATAATAAACATTTCCGAATTCAACAAAATTATTAATACAAGACCTTGAAATTCTTGCGGTCGAGTACATTCGTCGAAACATTTACCCTGCGAAGTCGTGCTAAATTGCTTATGTCTTTAACTTAACGTTTTTATTTATAATCCTAAATAATATTGGGACTTTATGTCTTAGACTTTCACAAGTGTTTATTCAACTGTAATATAATCTCTTGCTGTAAGTACTATGAAAGAATTTGCGGTCTGACAACATTATTACCCAAGACATATATTTTGTAATAATTACTAGGATTCACTCATACTCCTAGTAATTATTACAAAATATATGCCTTGGGTAATAACTTATTAGTTAGTCAATTCACTCATACATTTTACTGAATTTCACTAAGTATCACAAAGAATTATCACGTACTTTAACGATGAAGGAAAACATCGTGATGAAACCTGCACACCTAAAAGTTCTTAGGAATTTCTTAAGCGTGTCGTCTGCCAACCCGCACTAGGCCAGCGTGGTGGAATAAGGCCTAAAACCCTCTTAGTTGTAGAGTGGGCCCGTGCCCAGCAGTGGGACGTATATGGGCTGTTGTTGATGATGATGTAGAGGGGGCCCGTGCCCAGCAGTGGGACGTATATGGGCTGATGATGATCATTGCTTTATTTATTTTGCACTCCATTCTCGATTTTACAAATGAAACTACTAATTTCCA
Source organism: Hemaris fuciformis (assembly GCA_907164795.1). NCBI lineage: Eukaryota > Metazoa > Arthropoda > Insecta > Lepidoptera > Sphingidae > Hemaris > Hemaris fuciformis. Next base: position 2,862,156 of record OU015455.1, on the reverse strand, counting down.
TAATTCCAATATATTGTACATAAAATGAGCATCATTTGAAACGTTTTGAATGTAAGCCAATTGCCGTTGCACCTACTTTGCACTAAACAAAGATATCGAACAAAACAACTGGCGAGAACATCCTCCTTTGTTGTAAAACGAGGCAAAGTGAATATTTTAACGTTTCCAAACGCACAATGGAAAAGCTGTTGCCATCTTGTATTTAAGTGGTTTGAACAGACAGCCCTGTGTCGAGTGTTTAAAAGATTAGCAGCGAAAGGCGGATCACGTTCTTGCCCTACATGAGTATATTATAGTTTTTGTCTACGGTACGTTTAGGAAAACAAAGATTCAGCGTGTTTATGGTACGTCCTAAGGTTCTTGCCTTTTTAGTCGATACATTCTAATGCCTGCATATCCGAAAGGGTAGTTGGTAAGCAGTTTTGTATTTCTGGTTTTGCTCTTTATAGGGGTAATTAGAGAAAACAAAAATTACGGATGCAACATACGTGACATACATGCTTTTGATTTTTCGAGTCTGCAAGTGCGTTAATATATTAGTTTCACGTTGAAAGAAAACATCATAAGGAACTATAATGTAAATGAAATTTCTTTGTGAGATTTTTGAGGCAGAAATGACTTAGACTACTTTTCATGTTTAAAATGCAAAACCACGCCAGCTCTTCACTTGTACAAACTAAAAGTAAATTGAAAATGAACTTATTCTAAATATAAATAAATGAATTGAACCGTAAAATAGGTGTGTATTGTATTGTGGAAAGGCTACTTGAAAACGAGTAAAGAAGATTTGCGTGTAACAACCCGCACTAGGCCAACGTGGTAAAATAAGGCCTAAATCCTCTCAGTTGAGGAAGAGGCCAATGCCCAGTAGTGGGACGTACATGGGCTGGTGATGATGATGCGTGTAAAGTATAGATACTTATTCTAACTTTCCATCGCCCCTGGAATACACAACTGGGGTTGTTGTCGGCTAGTTTGAGTTACGTAATATAATGCTAGGGGCAATCGATCCCCGCTAATGTTGCTTACAAAATAATCGAAAGCGGTTATGTTGTTTCTAGTTGATATAGAAAATATGGATAAAAAAATCCCGGCGGAAAGGCAATGGCATTTTTATTTTCAATATTTAATATCAGCTATATATTTATATAGCCAGGTACCTACAATTAGGGTTTTAAAAGTAGTTTGTATATCTTAAAAGTTTTATGGTTTTATCCTACGTTAATCGACATAAAATAAATTGACAGCAACTAATCAATTATTATTTTAATTGATTTATAGATTAAAATCTTTTTTACTGACTGCCTCGTGGTCTCGCGGTACAAGTATGTGCCGAGCGATCTAGAGGTCCTGGGTTCGATTCCCGGGTCGGGCAAAGTGTTATTGTGTTTTTCCATTAGGAAATTCTCAGTAGCAGCACGGAGTCTGGAATTGTGCCCGAAAAACGGCAATAGGCTCGCCCCCTATTACGTGGGACTGATACATACCTGGTGAAATGTGGGTGCAGAAATGCACCTCTGCCTACCCCTTCGGGGAATACAGGCGTGAGTTTATGTATGTATGTAATCTTTTTTAATCCGAATTGCTGTAATAAAAGCGAATGAGTATGCGGGTTAATAGTCCTCCGATAATCTCATTCGTCGAGCTAAGCTGTTTCACAGTGCAGGTTTTCTGCGGGACGGTGGTGACACCACGGTCGAGCCGACATATTCATACTGGAGTTTAAGCTAACTACAGTGTGGATCTATCAATGTCATTATAACTCAAAAAAGTTTTTTTTTTTAAATTTTGTATCTGCCAATGACATATTTGTCCCCTATTTAGAGGCAACTCTTCCATCAAGGTCAGTTCAAAGTCACCACCCCTTAAGGGTAACTAAAGGGCGTTCTTACATTGAAGTTGCCCCTTTGAGGCTTAGCGACAATTATTTCATTGTTTACTCCCCTCGCCCTTCACAACTGGCGTCCCTTCGATTCCCTAAGGTTATATGGCTGTATTTGTTCACTTAGCGGTCGTTTATAAAAAAATACTGCCTGGCTAAATCTGTTTTCCCGCGCCTGTCTTTCATCGTCGCATGTCTCAAGCGTGAAATATATTAATCACTTTTACTTACAATTAGCATTCGATAATTGAACAGCAAAAAGTCAAAGACACCTGGCAGTAAAAAAAAACACAATCGATTAATAAAGTTCAACGGCCAGTGTTTGCGTTGCGAGTTTTTTTTATTAGTTGGTTGGTGTTGAACCGTGCTTTCACCATTGTCGGTCCATAGATCGCTCTCAAGTCCAAACGGTGTGACGGCGACGCTGTAAAATTAAAAAGAAAAGAGTTTGTTTTTGGTTTTTGCAATGTAAACTCATTACTTCAAATGCTTTTTTGTTGCTTTATAATTACTGTGTTGCGTTAGATTTTTTTAGGTGCATACATATAAAACATGCTGGTATTGAAATATCTACACGAGTTTCATTTACAATTTTAATCTTGTACCAACCAACATGTGTATGATTGTATCGCAAACGAGATTTCTGGAGATTGCTTCATAATTATGAAGCAAAAAACACGGAAAAAACAAAGGACATCCACTGCTGAACATAGGCCTGCCCCAATGATTTCGTAAGTGACCTGTTGGAGGCAGCCCGCAATGAAATATATGTCCCGGTATATTGGTATGCTGGGTGATCTAGAGGTGCCGGGTTCAATTCCCAGGTAAGGCATAGTGTTAGTTAGGGTTTTTAATTAGCAAATACCACGAAGGTCTGGAAATATATTCAAAAATCTGCAGAAATTTACCTCTGCCTTTAGGATCAAAGCGTGAGTTTGTATTTGTGTCCGCGAGAGATATCTTCATGTTTTGCCAAACGTGTTTAAGACACGCGTAAGAGAGAAAGAGACGTTACCGCTCTTTTGTCTCTAAATCTTAGGAAATATCACATAAAAAAAAATGAAGCTATATAATAAGACTTATATACGACGACAGCCCCGTGGCGCAGATGGCTAGACACCAGCTTGCGAAACGAGAGGCCGCGGGTTCGATCCCCGCACCGAGACAAATGTTTGTGTGATCCACAAATATTTGTTTCGGGTCTGGGTGTTTGTGAGACCGAAAAGTCTCTCGAAGTCTCTGATACCCACGACACAGGACTTGTATCCTAGTGTGGGGTCAGAACTATGTATGTGACTGTTGGGTGTATTTATTTATAAAAAAAAAAATTATTATATATCAGTATTTTTGTTTTACAATGTTCATGTATATTTCACAAACCAAATCCTCATCCGATATCCATGGAAATTGCAGTTCGAATCGCATCAAATAAATTCTCGCGTACATTTCGCAGCTAGTTGGACCGGACGAGGCAATCAATAGCAAAATTGGCACTGTAATAGTATCGTGTCGCAGCACTTTTATTAGCGAGCGTGTAACGCTTTTGCTAACTCAACCGGAGTAGATTGATTACTCTTTTAAAAAAATATACATGGACATCTCATTGAACTTTCTGGCATGTTCAGTGGGACGTTGGGATATTAGAAGATTTATTTATTTATTTTTATTTATTTATGCTTTTTATACATTAAGTATAGAGGCGGACTTAATGCCAAAGGCATTCTCTAACAGTCAACCTCTGGGTGATGCAGAGATAAAAAAGGTAGGTGCATAAATAGTTAAATGGTTAAATAAATACATATAAATAGAATAACTAACATATATACACAGATAAATAAATAATTATAGAAACATATTATATATATTATATATATATAACATATATATATATATATATATATATATATACACATACATACATACATACATACATAAAAGAGAGATAATAATCAGATATCACACATATCATTCGGTAATTTCATTAAAGAATAACTGCCGGACTTTCATTTTGAATGCCAAGCGAGTTGTAACCGACCTGATTTCGAGGGGGAGTGCATTCCATAGGAGAATAGATTGTATGGAAAATGAAGAATGGACAAAATCGGAGGTGTGGGGAGGGCACTTAAGGAGAAGATTGCTTGAAGAGCGGAGATTTCTAGAATGGGTGCTACCGAGGTATTGAAAATGGGGAGTTAAGTAGGAGGGTGAAGAAGGAGAGTTAAGAATAGAAAATAGGGTAGTGAGGGCACGCAGAGAACGACGCTGACGGATAGGCAACCACTTTAGGTGGGAGCGGAAGGAGGACACATGATCATATTTACGAAGGTTAAAAATGAATCGAATGCAGTTATTAAGAAGACGGTCAAGTTTATTGAGATATTCTGCATTCAGATCGAAATAGCACACATCACCATAGTCAATTATAGGGAAAATCAAAGTCTGCACAAGCATTGTTTTGGTTTTGAACGGTAGAAAATTCTTTAGACGATATAAAGCGCGAAGAGTGCTCGTGACTTTTTGGCAAACCGCAGTTACCTGGACTTGCCAGCTGAGAGTGGAGTCGATGTATAAGCCTAGGTTCTTAACGGCTGGGCACCAGTCTATATTACAGCTATTAAAAACGACAGGTGGTAGTGTAGTTGTGTCCAGTCTAGTCATCATCCTTGGGCTGCCAACAATTATGACTTGACATTTAGTTGGATTGACGGTCAAGCCAAAATTGTCAGACCATTCCCTAATGCGAGCCAGATCTCTGTTAACCGAATCAATAGCAGAAGACACACAGTCAACACTTGCCTGGGAGTAAATCTGCAAGTCATCGGCATACAGGTGGTACGCACATTGAAGATTTTGGGTAATGAGATTAATAAAGATAGAAAATAACAATGGAGAGAGTATACCGCCTTGAGGAACGCCTGAATCCAGATTGCGCCAATTTGACGATAAATCGTCAAGGCGCACTGATTGCTGACGTCCCTGAAGATAGGAAGAGAACCATTCCAGAGCCTCAGACGATATCATAAGATGGGAAAGGATAGCTAAAAGGATGTCGTGACTGACAGTATTAAAGGCATTGGAAAAATCTATTAAGGCCAAAACAGTAACCATGGACTTCTCCATGCCAGCCCTAATATCGCCAGTCACTTTGAGGAGAGCGGAAACAGTGCTGTGCTGAGGCCTGAATCCGGACTGCAAGGGACTCAGAAAGTTATTAACGTAAATAAAACGGGACAGCTGCTTGTGGACACAGGCCTCAAGCACTTTGGAAAGGAAAGGCAATATAGATATAGGACGGAAATGGTTAGAAGTAGAAGGATTTGGGATTTTAGGGAGAGGTATAACATGAGCATTCCGCCATAAGGACGGAAAAATGCCGGATTCAAGAGAAGCGTTGATGATGTGGGTAATAGCGGGAAGAAGGAGGTCAAGTAAGGGAACTATCATGCGACGACTGATTTTATCACAGCCCGTAGCATTTGATTTAATGGAAAGGATAATCTTTTTGATATCGCCAGCAGCCACTGGAGAAAAACGGAAAGGTTTTATATTGGGACGAGGTAGACTATTTAAAATTTCCAGGGTTCGGTGTTTGATTTGGAGATTTAAAGTAGGAGAATTTGTAAAATGAGTATTAATATCGTCCAAATCAATACACCTTGGAAATTCCAAATTTTTTGATTTGCCAATGCCTAGGGTTCCAAGAAACTTCCAGACATTAGCCGGGGAGGAATTAGAGATATTATCTAGGATGTGTCGGCGTTTCGCATTACGCACCACCTGATTACACCGATTTCTCGCGGTTTTAAATTTACTCCAATTAGTGTCTGACCGGTGCTTCTTGAATTTACGGTAGGCACAGTCTCTACGCTTCATCGCCTTTCTTACATCTTCGGTCATCCAGGGTGCTGGAGGGCGCTTCAGCTTGATATTCTTCATGGGCGCATGTACGTCGTACAGAGCAAGTAGGCTAGCATTAAAGAATTCTACCTTGTCATTAATCGATGGAGTCGCCCACAGTGTATCCCACTTAACACGAGCAGCATCCCTGCGCAGGTTCTCTACATTCAAACGACCAAAACAACGCATGCGAAGAAACTTCGAAGGAATTTTGATGGGTTTAAGGGCGTAGGATAGGAAGATGAGGTCATGGTGAGAAAAACAAGGAGCCAAATACTGACCGTGACGTGTTACAAGGGATGGGTCTGAGGTAAGGATAAGGTCCAGCCAGGTATCATTACCATCAATATTGTGATGAGTGGCTTGCAGAGGTAGAACGTGTAGACTGGCTGACCTTAGGATTTCGAGAAGTTTACGGGAACGGGAGGACGTTAGGGAAAGAAGGTCGGTGTTGAAATCTCCCATGATGATGTGATGTGCATAATCCGATCCTAAAGATTCCAGTATCGATTCGACACTGGAGAAGTAATCAATAGAGGGAGGACAGTAAACCACTCCTAGCAAGGTTTTGACTCCACTGGCCCAAACCTCAAGAAAGAGATATTCAGAAGAAGGTGAAGAAGAAAGGGAGGAAGAAGCAATAATTTTATGAGCAAGGTTACTCCGTAGGTAGATTGCAACGCCACCACCTCTTTTTCCGACTCGGTCATTCCGAATAAGAATAAAGCCCGGAAGAGAGTAGATGGTTGAAAGTAAATGAGGTTTGAGCCAGCTCTCCGAAATCAGGACGGCATGGACGTTGGCATCCGCAAAAGTTTCAAGCAAGTCTGTGTAATGACTTGGTATACTCTGTGCGTTTATGTGACACACATTTAAGCTCTGAAAACACTTTGAGTCAAATGTTTCTCGCACCAAGTCACCAAGCGTCTCAGTCACAGAGCAAAAACTATCGTCACTGGAAAAAGAATTAGAAAAGTTGGCAGAATGAAATGAATCATTGTCAGAAGACATATATATGTGATATATGAGAGTATAAATATATAGATAAAATACAACAAATAAATAACAATAATAAAATAATATAACTAAGTAATAATAGGTATAACTATGGGTCAACACAATTTAGTCTCTGCACCACCCGCCAGCAAACTACACACTACACAATATATCAAACAAAAACAAAAAAAAAATTAAAAATAATACCTAATACAAATCAGAGCTAATAATAATTACAGGAAAAAAAAAAAAAAATGTAAACCATTTACAATATATGGTTTCCGAACGAAAATTGGTGTGACGTTTGTGAGCTGTCAAATTCAAGTTGACATTTAATTTAATATTAATAACAATAAACACAAAAATTAAGACCTGGACTGACGGTAGACTAATGGAAGTATCACAAACAACAACGCACACCAAGAAGTTATAGTGGACAATACAAAAGTTATGATTAAATAGATACAAGACAATAAATGCATTCATATTGATAGCGCGTAAGCATCAGTGACAGATGTTATGAAAATCCTAACAAGGTCCGCTTAGATATCCCGCTACTTTACCGCTTTAGCTGCTGAAGGAGAAGATCTTGAAGTCTTGGGATATTTCGCTATCAAAGGATTAAGTTCATCCATCGTAGTGAGCTTGACACGGCTGCCATCTGGGATCTTCACTACAATTGTGCCGTCTTGGGTCCAACAAGACCTCATGCCAAAATGATGCCGAGCTTTGGTGAAAACTAGCTGCCGGGATTTGGTTAGGAATTCCTTCACCGTAATGGAAGAACCCTTGAGCTTCGACTTGGACGTCCAGACTGAAGACCTATGTTGAACTCCAGAGAACCGCACAAGAATTGGCCGATGATGCTCCTTGCTGTGATTGCCAATTCTGTGACACTGTGTGATGTTAGATGAAGACATATCTTTTACTGCCATTGTGTTATTTATTATACCAAGCACAGTGCTAGTGCAGTCCTCTTTGGTATTCTCGGTGATTCCAAAAAAGATAAGTGTCTTACGCCGATGTCTTGTTTCAATAGTGTCCACCATACGAGCACATTCACTTATCTGTTGCCTCAAAAGCCTAAGGATATTGAACATTAGCTCTCTGAAGTCCCGGAATTCCTCGGCAACTCGTGCAACGGTGTCCTTAGAAGTGCCTCCCTGCTGCAACTTTGCTTCAAGTTCGGCCATTCTTTTGGAAAAGCATTCCTCAAGCTGAATTTGGGAGTCTTGGATGTCGCTGAGCTGAACCATTGCGGGAACTTTAATTTTTTGTGAGTGACTTTTACTTGTCAAAGTAGTTATGTAGGTGATACACTGGCAGGTGGTGTTTGTAGTTTTCTTACGTTACATAGAGTACAGAAAACAATTGTAGTGCCTTGTGACAAAGAATTGCACAATATTCACTAATATTTATATGTTAAATAACGATATAACTATAAATTTTGAATATATAACTTTTTGAACACAACCGTTTTTTATTTACACCTACCCACCTCACACACCTACCTTTATGATATTATTTTTGTATACAGTATAGAACTAAAAAAAATCGATCGGTATCTGAGAATGAGCCAATTCATATCCGTTGAATGTCATTAGATTAATGAGACGGGGATTTGAAAAACAAGATCTGAGGACAACTTATTGAGAAATAGGTCCCACCCAGCTTACGTCACTTCAACACTGTTTATTTAGATAGTTTTACTGAGTAATTTAAGTGAATAATTCAATATCTTAAGCCCTTCCTGGTATACGATAAAGTGTTAAGCAATATTATAAGGTATATTATGAATTTAAAGAAACCTTTTTCCTTGATTTTTACTTAAAGAAAGAAGAAATGTTTAAAGAAACTCTGAGAACTTTCTCATACTTATGAGCATCATTTTTTTTTGCATATAACAGAGATACAACGGGTTCGATCCCTTGGTCCAAATGTTTTGAGTTTTTCAGATAAAAAAAAATTATGCTTATAATGGAATGGGATTAAAAATGAAGATGAATAACGAAATTCATCTCCTATCTTTTTGATTAAATTACCGGCCAAAACAAGTTTATGTATTTTTTTTTATTATCCATATAAATTCCAGTTGTGGCCTGCCGGGATTTCCGAACTCAACGAATCTCGATCCATCTCCAGTTAAAAGACCTTAGACGTTTTAGCATCGTCTACTTCGTCCGACAAACAACCTTTCAAAATGTCACAACTCGTTAAAAACTAGTCCAGTTCCATAATTTTGTGGGAAGTTTACATTCAAATGTATAATAATAAAGTGTAATAAAAGATAAGGCATGTGAATCAACCTGTTTACGGAGCTATTGCTGAATTTAGACCAGTTTATGTGGAAACTCGTTTATGAGTATGAGCCGAATTAGAACCGGTCACATCCAGTTGGCTAATGTCAGCACAGCACGTACGTTCAATATTTTTAACTAGTAGTTCTAATATACTGTTTGTTACTATTTTTTAGTTCATAAAAAATACTAATATTAGCTTCCAGTATGATCTAGTTAAAGCTTCTTATAATGGCTATTTTATTACCGACAACGGCGAGGTGGATATGTGTTTTAAGAACTTAATAAGACACGTATTTTGATCTGTTTCCCGAGGTTCTACTTTCCATTATTCACTTAACAGCCCCGTGGCGCAGTTGGCTAGATACCAGCTTGCGAAACGAGAGGCCGCGGGTTCGATCCCCGCACCGAAACATGTTTGTGTGATCCGCAAATATTTGTTTCGGGTCTGGGTGTTTGTTAGACCAAAAAGTCTCTCGTAGTTTCTAATACCCACGACAAAGGACTTTTATCCTAGGGGTCAGAACTATGTATATTTGACTGTTGGGTGTATTTATTTATTGATATATTCTTCATTGTATGAATTTTTTAATGAATCAATGGAGTAATGTATGCATCTAAAATTAGCAAATATTACTCTGACCCTACAATGTGTTCGTATCATACATAAAACACAAGTAGGCGAAATATTAACTCTTATGCTCTTATAGAATCGCCTCCTTTTCCACAATCTCCTTCCTTTATTGCACCATAGGTGGTCTGTTAAAAGTTAATGAGTCGTAACACCTACTTATCTCAATTGCCTCTTGGCTATCTTTTGTCCAATTATACACCTCGAGTTTTAAGTAACCGTTATCTCTTATCACTTACTTAAGTAGGCATAGCTCATTTTGACACCTTTTTTATTTGAGGTATAAAGATAAAATAATTCGCCTTCGACTAATAGCGTCATTGATCCTACGCCATTTATTAGAAGTGTGACCAAGAAGTCCAAGGTTTGATAGTGTTATTGGAGTTTTTTTGTAAGCAAATCCTTTCAGCACAGAATGTAAATGTAGCCAGCAAGGCGGTATACGAAACGAGGTAATATTACACCTCTGTCTAATCTTTTGAGGATAGAGGTATAAATAAGTGGTGGTACTTCCATAGAAGCCCAAAAACCCACCTTGCCTCACATAATTCCGAATAATAATCATTAAGCTTTAAATCTTCATTCAACAAAAACAATTTGACATATAAATGAGAATATCCTGACCCCAATCCAATCCAATCCATCAGCCAATGGAAGTCCACTGCTGGACATAGGCCTCTCCCAATGATTTCCACAGGGACCTGTTGGAAGCAGCCTGCATCCTGACCCCACAATAAACAATTATAAACTAGACATTACCTACACAATTAACGTGTAACATTTTTGGGCTTCTATGAAAGTACCGTCACTGGTATAAATAAATAATAAATACACCCCCAACAGTCACATACATAGTTCTGATCCCACCCTAAGATACAAGTCTTGTGTCGTGGGTATCAGAAACTACGAGAGACTTTTTGGTCTCACATACACCCAGACCCGGAACAAATATTTGTGGATCACACAAACATTTGTCTCGGTGCGGGGATCGAACCCGCGGCCTCCCGTTTCGCAAGCTGGTGTCTAGCCAACTGCGCCACGGGGCTGTGTAATATAAATGTATGCAAGAAATTCGAAGACATCGCAGGTTCAAACCATTCATTTAGAATTTGGTAATGATACCATCAGACACTGAGTTGTCACTTGTCATTGTGTAGTTTCCTGCGAGCTACGACACTTCCGCTCGTAAAGGATATTACCAAGCGGATTCACAATCACACGCCTACTAATTAACTCATTTGTATATGGATGTGTGCTGTTTATGATTTTGTTAAGGAGTTTGGTGAGGTTTTAAAAACTTTATAAAAATAATGTACCTTCTGATTGAAGATTAAAAATCTTATAAAAAGATGATGATGTAACTGGTTCTCTCGCGGCTTAAGTGCGTGCCGACTAGTGCCATGTTATCATCATCATCATCATCAGCCCATATACGTACCACTGCTGGCATGGGCCTCCTCTACAACTGAGAGGGTTTATGCCTTAGTTCACCAAGCTGGCCTAGTGCGGGTTGGCGGACTACACACCTAAGAAATTCCTGAGAACTTTTAGGTGTGCAGGTTTTATCACGATGTTTTCCTTCACCGTTAAAGTACGTGATAGTTCATTGTGAATACACAAATAACTTGGAAAAATCAGAGGTGTGTGCCTGGGGTTTGAACGCCCGACGTCGAGATTCTCGACCGCGTGCCTAAACCTCGAGGCCATCACGACTTCTTAAGTCAAGCAATAGAGAATCCGAAAAACGGCGATAGTCACGCTCCATATAACGTGGGATTTAAAAAAAACGAGCAATTTCAACAACCACATTAGTAACTTTTTACACAATTTACATAACCACATCGTAATCGTATTACGCGCGGAACATAGCGGCAGTTTTTAATATTACCCTCATGCTACGCACGTGTTGGAAAATGCCTAGTGGAGGTCGTCAACCCCGTGAATTAGGGGCATCCTCACTAGCTTTGTTTTTACGACACGTCTTCCTTAAGTGGTGTGGTTTAATGAGCTTAATTTTAAGTGCCAAGCACCTCACTGATGTTTGTCGTTTTATGCCGTCATCGTATTTCATCCGGGCTACATCGACTGCTCTGAAAGAATAATCTATGATTGATTTTATTGCTTCATTGTGATTTTGTTGATTAATCGCCGTGCCGTGATAACGTATTGAAGTATTAACAGGTTGCACTGAGGTCTCTGGAAGTCTCGGATTCACAAATATTTTATGAAATTTAAGTTTTCCGAGAATGAAACATGTTCGTAGTATCTGATCCAGTGTTATCAATTCTGTCTGAGGTTCATAGCTAGCGTACCATTTTTAGATGTATGTATACCTATATAGCACTATAGAGCATCTCCCTATCAGTAAAGCGGCTACATGGTCGGACGACCTGATAATATTTTAATTGTCGTTGGAGACTCAACTCAACTATTAGGGGGAAGTCCCCTAGTGGCGGACACTTAAGGTTTTTAGGAAAAAAATTAAAAACCTTTCTGAAAAACGTATCTTTATTGACAACTAAAGTAACTCAACAAATATTAAAATCCAAATAAACAAACAAAATTGCAATTTCTGCATAATCATATTAAAAAAACATAAATGAAACTTTGGTGAGAATAAACGCATTCTTTGCAAGTGGCACCTAGTACCGGACAGATTTCAATCAAAACACTTAGAATCGGAAAGTTTTCAAACATGTGACTCCGATCACATATATAGGTGTCTGAACATTCTGGAATGTCAGCACAAGCTTAATGAGCCCACTTATGGCAACTGGAGTTTTGTATCCAGTCCTCGTCGTTATCCTCTAAGCATACTACGCAAGTAGTTTTTTCTGATTGCGATGATTCAGTAAATGACGGTTTTTTCTTAACATTTTTATTTCCATTGTTTTTGGCTTTTACTCCTTCGGCTTGCTTTCCCTTTTTTGCTTTGGCTTTCTACCTTTGGTTTCTTTCCTTTCCCCTTCTACTGCAGTTTTAAAGTTAGATCTGATATATTTTTTTCCTCTTTAGCTTGTTTTTCATTCTCTTTTTATTCGACAGCAATTTTAAAGGTGGATGATGTTAAAATTTCTTTTTTTTTCACATTGTTTTGGAATGTTGTAGCGCAACGAAGCTTCTTTCAAAGAAATTTTAGTTATCATAACTTTAGTTATTGCAGTTTGTAAACTTGCTTGGTCCCTATTTCCGTTCTTTTTCTTCTCTTCCATTTTGGTTTGATTTCATTCTTCTGTCCTTTGATAAAAAATTATGACAGTCATAACAAAAAGTATAAATACAGACAAGAAAAACTAACATATTCTCTGTCCGGCGTTAAGGGACTACTTTGTGTCCGGTGCTAGGGGACAGAGAATCATCAGAATTATTATATTGCATTTAAAAACTAGGTTAGAAATCTTCAAAAATGTTACTTGATTACGAATACCAAAGGAGCACTACCTTTAGTTAGAATAAGCATAAACAATTAATTACAAATGCTTTTTTATAACACTCGCCTGAATATTATGTGATGCAGTGTCCTTCCACCTAAAATGGCTAACAACGTCACCCACTTTTGCCACGCGCGTCACTGACTTACCGCATTCCGTCACTCGTAATTGCTACGTCCCCCCGTTTCTTTTCAATCGTCTTTGAAATGCTCGCTTTCGGAATTGCCGAAATAATACGAGTGTCCGGCCCTAGGTGCCGTCCGGGGTTACGGGACTTCCCCCTATAGATGTCCAAATATAATGGCTATGTCTGGTGGCGTTGTGTCTGAAAATAATGATAAAAGCAATTAATGACGTCACGGAAGTTCGTTAGTTGCCCTGGTAATTTTTTATAAACATTAGCTATTGTACTTTTCCACTTGAATGGTCTACTAATTTGGTCTGCATTTTAAGTACAATTCAGAATAGAAGACGAGAATGTTAATTATCCTATCTTTTTAATTGAAGCAATAAAAGTGGAAATGTTAATTATTTCAAATTAACTGCTTATTAAGGTCACATATATTTCTTGCTTACTTGAAATGATTGATGTAAGTCTGTACTGAACTAAGTTTTAGTTAATGCTGATTATGAGTATGAATGTTGAAAGATGGACAAGCAAAGGAAGGCCAAAAAAAAGATGGATGGTGTGCGTAAGAGAAGATATGAAAGACAAAGAGGTGAAGAAAGACATGACGGCTGATAGGGATGTTTGGAAGGATAAAACATACTGTGGCGGTCCCAAATAAAATTTGGAACAGGGCAAGAGAATTATGATGATTGTGTTATTGTTAACACCTTTTTTGACTGCCTCGTGGTCTCGCGGTACAAGTATGTGCCGTGCGATCTAGAGGTCCTGGGTTCGATTCCCGGGTCGGGCAGAGTGTTATTGGGTTTTTCTATTAGGAAATTGTCGGTAACAGCACGGAGTCTGGAATTGTGCCCGAAAAACGGCAATAGGCTCGCCCCCTATTACGTGGGACTGATAAATACTTGGCGAAATGTGGGTGCAGAAATGCACCTCTGCCTACCCCTTCGGGGATTATATGTGTGAGGTTATGTATGTATGTATGTAGAAAGACAAGGAGTAGTATTTCAGTTTTTTCAATTGCCCTTTAAAGGAGCCCCCAGTCCTTCAGACGGTAAATGAAAACATTCATAAAAAGTAGGCTAAAAATCAAGAGGATATATTTACATAAAAACTTCGAGTTCTACTTTTTGTTAATTCTCTTTGTTCTATTGAAAATATTGATTCCATAAACGAGTTGTTTGTGTATCGCAAAGTGGGTTTGATTTTTAAATCAATGCAAAAATGTCAGACGTATTTTTGTTTTATACAAATGAGGGCACGTCTGGCTGCAGTGTAGCAAATACATACTTTTGCATAAACAATCGAATTCAAAGTATTTTATCTCGATATATCATTGGGAAATGCAACAATTCCTATATTTTACCATGACAGGACGAAGTTTTCAATGCGGGCTTCGAATTTATTATCTACATACAAAATTGTTTAAAACAGTACTTTTTTACTTTGAAGAAACTTTTTTAATTGACTCATGTGGGCTTATTTAAGGCCCAATATTAGGTAACTTTTTAAAGTGGAATCGGCTTAGGATCTAACCGTTTGATATTTTGCATCATCTTTAAATTGAGCTAAGATTATTATATGGACAGGGACCGTATTTCCATATAAGCCCAGAAGGTTTACACGTTAATTGTGTAATGTCTAGTTTATAATTGTCTATTGTGTGGTCAGGATATTTAGCGATCGTCGCGGCAGTGCGCCCTGTCCTCCAGCAGTGGATGGACAGGCGCCACGGTGCGCCGACCTTCCGGCTGACGCAGGTGCTCACCGGGCACGGCTGCTTCGGTGCGTACCTGTGTCGCATCGTTGGAGTGGAGGAGTCCGCCGTGTGCCACCATTGTGGCAACTGCCGTGAGGACACGGCCCAGCACACGCTGGAGGAGTGCCCAGCCTGGGACGAGGAGCGCAGCGCTCTAGTAGCGGTCGTGGGGAGAGACCTCTCGCTGCCGACTGTGGTCGCTGCCATGGTCGGCAGCCGGAGGTCGTGGAAAGCTATGCTCTCCTTCTGCGAACGTGTCATTTCGCAGAAGGAGAGCGCGGAGCGGGATCGGGAGCAGACCGATCCCGCTCGTCGCAATAGGCGACGTAGGAGGCGCCGGGACAACATCTAGCCCGGCGCCCAGAGGCCACGCGGGGCCGCCGTCCCTACCTTGGCGGCCCCCGAGGAGGAACTAACATCTGTTGGCATGCCTTTTGGCACGGCGCAGAGGCGGTCCCGGGTCAATCCATAGCTCTGGCTTCAGGGTATTCCGGGGCCGTCTCGCTGAATGCGCTGATGGTGGCCGTCGCGGGGTTTTTAGTCGGTATTACGGCGCATTTATTTTTGGTAGGGACCCGGCCCAGCGGCTGCCCGCAACAACCACGGGCGGTGACATCTATGCTGGGTCGGAAGGCGCCGATGAGTCCGACACACCCTCGCCCCTCCGGGGGTGGGATGGTCCGTAAATAGGATTTTCCCCGCAGAAAAAAAAAAAAAAAAAAGGATATTCTTATTTGTAAGTCAAATTGCTTTTGTCAAATGAAGATTTAAAGCTTAAAGATATTATTATTCTGAATTATGTAAGGCAAACTGGGCTTTTGGGCTTCTATGGAAGTACGGTCACTGATTAATGACTTTTAATGTCGACAAGACCAAATTTAGAGTCGAACTGACGACAGTTCAGAAAATATGAAGCGCTTTTTTAATAGATGTTTATGTAACTTGTATGAAGTAAAGTCAATAAACCGCGCCGCGCGTTCATTCATCCTCTAAAATAAACAATTTACCAGTGTTAAGTTTGTTTTCTTAATCACCGGCCGGCGGCTGAACGTGTAGAGTAAATACGCAGCCTCCATTGTTCCCAATATTTGCACTTCGCACATTTCGACTCATACACAAAGAAATTCCTGTACGCCGGAGTAAGGATGGAAAATTTCCCAAGGTTAAATGTGGGGGGGGGATTTGTGTGTTGTTCAAGGAACGTTAGGAGGGGAATTAATTGTGGCGTATAATATAAGGTTATAAGTAAGGTTTGTGTTGAAAAGCAGGCATGGGAGCTGTTTTTTTTTTAATTCAAGGATAATAAAAAGTAGGAAAATTCTACGATAAAATTTGCATAATTGACTGCTACGAGGTCTCGTCGATGTGCCGTGTGATCTGGAGGTCACGGGCTCGAATCCCGGGTCGGACAAAGTGTTATTGTTTTTTTTTATTATTAGGAAATTCTAAGTACATAGTGGCACGGAGTTTGGAATTGTGCCCGAAAAACGACAATAGGCTCGTCGCCTATTACGGGGGATGAAAACAATTATTGGTGAAATGTGTGTGTAGAATTGCACCTCTGCCTACACCTTCAAGGAATACAGGCGTGAGTGCGTATATTTGTATATACCTATGACTATTGAAGTAATTCGCTAAAATGTTAAGTTTACCTACTCATGAGGCAATTCAATCATATCGCAATAAATGGACTTGATTTCAAGCAGTATGTTATGTTCCAATTTACTTGTCTGAGGTACAAATGGTTGAAGTCTACAAAGAGATCAAAGCCTAACTCCTCAGTACTAGTATTTCATTAAAGAAAATAGTTTTACGCTCTCGCGTTGTTATATTCCTTAGGATAAAATAAAAAAACAACGTGGCACTCCGGGAGTGTCGGCAGAAGTGAAAACTTATTGGAATGGTAAGGGAATGATTTCGCACGAATTGATTTATTTATCTGTATAAAAGTACTATCATTTACGTGGTAAAATACAATATTTATTGCGCTATCGTATACGAACATGACAATTTATATTACATAATGCGTCTTACGCGTTTTCGATCAGGGTCACGTGGTCCGACGCGAGCTAAAAAAAATTACCCATCCCAAAAAAGTGCACAGCGCGCTAAAGAAGTTTTAACTTTAAAGAAATCAATCTTTCCCAACTGATAAAAGCAATCAAATCAAAGCCACTTTTCATCACCTTATCGCGAGAAAGCTATTCGTTTCTGTGAGGAACAGTGTCGTCGCCCTCGCGATGACGCACAAGGTCGAGTGGGACGATTGATTAGAAATACGAACAGACCGCGCGACCCACATACAGAATCGCGACTGATAATATCTATTTTGTATTGCATGTAATTGTGCATATCTAAATATATATAACTCAAAGGTGACTGACTGACTGACATAGTGATCTATCAACGCACAGCCCAAACCACTGGACTCATCAGGCTGAAATTTGGCATGCAGGTAGATGTTATGACGTAGACATCCGCTAAGAAAGGATTTTGTTTAATTCTACCCCCAAGGTGATAAAATAGGGGATGAAAGTTTGTATGAAACTTTGTCAATTTTAAACCGGCTGAGACTGCATGCATAAAGCTATTATGACGTAGACATCCCCTAAGAAAGGATTTTGAGATGCAGGCTATATAAGATTAGTAACTTTTTAGTTTAAAATATACGAATTTCTTCAATCAAAGGATACCACTTATTTTCTTTCTGAACCCAACACTGTAGTCAGCGCGGACGAAGTCGCGAGCAAAAGCTAGTTTGTCGTATAACTTGTACGGCAGACATAGGTCGTTCTTTAATATTTTATCGTGAACTAGGAAGGCGCTCGGTATACGCGACACAGTTAGAATACCTACTCTTATAGGCGTCAACGCTTCATCATCATCTCCTTGCACTGTTCCCAATTTCATTTGGGGTCGGCGCAGTATGTTTTATCCTTCCACACATCCCTATCAGCCGTCATGTCTTCATTCACCTCTTTTTCTTTATCTTCAATCACACACATCAGGCGTCAATGCTTACTCTATGTTTCAATTGCAAACAAACTATTAAATTAAATTTAAATTAAGTTGAATGGATTTTTGCGAAGATAAACTCACGCCTACATTCCCCGAAGGGGTAGGCAGAGGTGCATTTCTGCACCCACATTTCGCCAGGTATGTATCAGTCCCACGTAATAGGGGGCGAGCCTGTTGCCGTTTTTTGGGCACGATTCCAGACTCCGTGCTGCTACTGAGAATTTCCTAATGGAAAAACCCAATAACACTTTGCGCGACCCGGGAATCGAACCCAGGACCTCTAGATCGCACGGCACATACTTATGCCGCGAAACCACGAAGATTTTTTGCGAATATCTTTGTTTGAGTACAGAGCACATGAGTCTCTTAACTTTTTGGATCTTGTGAATCCTATTTTCTAATGGGAAATCAATCGTAGACTGTATGTGCAGTTATAAATAAGAATTTTGCAGTTTCGAATTTTCCAATTCGCAACAAAATAGGAGTGGCCGGCCCAGGCGAAACCATATTGGCCTAGTACTTATATGAATTGAAAGAGCTCGACCTACTTTTAAAGAATGTCAACATATAGTAGTTTCGTTGTGTAGAATATGAATTTTTATATAACACGGAAATATAGTTTGGCAAATGTCCCAAAAGGATGATCTTCGATAGAATGAGCCAGTTTGGCTACCACTCTCCAAAGATTATTTCTAGACGCCTGGCATATATAAGTAATTCGAATAATAATGATGATGGTCACGATGATGATGACCAATATTTATTGTCCTTAGTATCAAACTCATTTCATACATCCCCCGATGAGATCACCCTATATTTTCCCCGTTCTTACGTCATACCGATACAAAGTCCCATCGATTCACGACGCTAAACATCAGTGACGTTATTGGACTCTCGCCCAGTTCCTTAAGCAAAAATAAGTTAACGAGACGATCGATACTCAGCTAACCCTCGTGGTATCGGACGGCTGAGAGTCAACACTCGAGTCGAGAGCTTGGCGCGGCGCGTCATTCCGAAACAAAAGACTGTTAAAAGACGCCAGTTTCAGCCTTGTGCCTTTTTTGTTCGAGTCCAGTGAATTATAATTTTAAATTTCGTAATATAGGAATGGCGCATGCATGCAGGGAAGGGGTCGTATTTTAACATGGTTTACTCTAGCTATTTTTTAAGTCCTACCCAAGAGGAATCGGTATATCGTCGGGTAGGGGAACAGAGGGTAATGGGAGCCAGAGGGTAATGAGAGCGATTCTGTTTTTTTCTTTAAAGCTTATCTGTGGCTAAATGTCTAATAATGTAACTTTAACACTGTGATTAAATGATAGTCAAATTTAGGATTTAGTTTGTAATAAAAAGTTCCTAAAGTATCCATAAATTTGACTTTTATTAACCTTTTTCCTTAGTAGGCTCCAATTCCCCCCATCTCCCCTACATATTTTTAGACTTCTTTTTTATTTTAAAATCGTTCATGCATAAAAATTCATATATCGTATATCTTCGAAGGAATAGGCAGAGGTGCATTTCTACACTCACGTTACCCCGCTAACCACTTTTATATAAAGTCCCATGTAATAGAGGGACACATTGCTATTTTTTGTCCATATTTTCTAAATTTAAGAAAACGTTGTAATAAATAGCTAAAATTATTACTAAATATCGCGGCGTTGCCTCCGAGCTGTATATCAACATCGGATCAATACAAGGTAAACTGAGTAGGAGGGTGGGGGGTCTCCAGACAATCTGCAGACGTCATGTGATACAGCTACGGCGTAATAAAAGCTGTCTGCTTCTAGCTATAAACCTGTTTTATGTACTTTACTTTTACTGATATGTTACGACTTTTCTGAGTAAATTTTTAATGCTTAAAAGGAGATTATTACACGATCAACTTACTGTGTTCCGATAATGTATGCATATATATATAATATGAAGAACATTTCGGCTTTTAGGCATAAAAAATAAACCGACTTGAGACCATCGATACTGGGGCCTATAATAGCTGTAAGATTTATCATCATATTAATCATCATCATCAACATCAGCCCATATACGTCCCAATGCTGGGCACGGGCCTCCTCTACAACTGAGAGGGTTTAGGCCTTAGTCCACCACGCTGGCCTTGTGCGGGTTGGCGGACTACACACCTAAGAAATTCCTAAGAACTTTTAGGTGTGCAGGTTTTATCACGATGTTTTCCCTCGCCGTTATAGTACGCAATGATTCTTTGTGAATACACACATAACTTAGAAAAGTCAGAGGTGTGTGCCTGGGGTTTGAGCCCGCGACCTTCGAGATTCTCGACCGCGTGCCTAACCCAGTATAACTTTACCTCAGCAATTACAAGTCATGTGTAGTATCAGCAACCTTGAAAATTTGTATTGTCTTTTACCAAAATCGAAGTCTCGCTTCATGTGCGGTTTTGTTTTACGCTGTTTAAAAAATACGATTGCTTTTTTCGAATGCGCGTGCGCTGCGCGTAAGAGCGCTCGTGACTCAGAGGTAAACAGTCGGGTCGCGGGTTCAAGGTTGTGCAAAGCACTTGTGCATACATTGTTTCTCCCGCAGTGCACCATAATTTCAACGCCGTGCAATTAGTATAGTTAGTAAGGTTTTATGTAAATTTCACTGGGCTCAGTTCGTGGAAGGCAATTTGTGATGCTAATGTATGTTTTTTTTACTGTATAGTAATTATAGTGCACCGCATTTGGATGCAAATATATAAATTCTGGAAGCTTCCAGCATTACGGAAATTACTAGAAAAATACTAAGAAGTAATTGGAAGAGTCAGAGAGACAGTGTAGTCGGTTAGTTATTTTTTCTCGTACCCCTAACAAAAGTCGGAGTCTTTAGCATTGTGAATTCTTATTTGTTAACTTACCCCCTACCTATGCTAACTCCTTCTTTGGAAGATCCTATTGCTCGCGTAGTGTGTAGTCGGTTTGGGTTGCGTTGCATGGGCTGGGGTTGTACCACTCTCGTAAAGAAATCCGGCGTGAAATAGTACAGCTTTTGTGAAGAGAAGTTGCAGGTGAACCAATTTACTAGTGGAATAGTATTTGTGTTTGACTGATTTTTGATCAAAGACCATACGTGTAAATCTCTCCATACAAGTAAGGTAAATTGTATGTATTAAGTTTATGGACCAATAAAATTGAATTCGAGACGTGTCGATTGCACTTATACTTTTTTATGTATGTACTTTTTTAGGTTCGTTAAGAATTAAGTAGACAGCGTATTTTCATATTAAAAGGCGAAGTATTTGTAAGTTGGCAGAATGGAATAGCCGCACAGTAAATAGCAACCGCGTTCTTTATATCTAAAACCATTCGTACACTTCGGCATTTAGCAAGAAACTGTTAAAATATTGTGCTCGCTATGGCCGACGTCACGTACTACGATGAAATATTTCAAGGTCATTAACGCTCTCAGAATTAAATTCTTAAACATAGCGAGGTACTACCGATCCTTTGCAAGTGCCAAGTAAGCCGAGAAGCGCCAAGATTTTCAACCGTCTTCTCAGTCAATTTCCGTGGTTTGTCAAAACCATTTTTTTTTTCAAAATCTGAAGATTTATTTATTTATTTAATAATGATTTATTTTATTGTAGCTACAGCAAACAAAAGAACGAAATAGGTATTTGTAATGTTACAAAAAGGCAGTGTCACAAAGTGGCTTTATAATTAGGAAACCGTTTGATGGACTAGAGAGATCAGAAGCATAGTTTGGATGGTCACAATTTCGGAAAATGTTGAAATTTGAATGAATGTTGAAGAATACATGTGAAGTGTCGTTACAACATAACTGTTATTGGGAAACAAATGAAAGCCGTTGTCTTTACAATCAGTTTTTCGCCAATAACCATACTATCCAATGCAGTGTAAATTGTTGATTTATTTATCTCGTTCTATGCGACAAAGTGTGCCGTTCCCAGTATTGTGATACGACTGACCTCCGAAACGGAGCGAAGTCCCGCGTGTTGGTTCAGTGGCCGCGCTCCGCTCACTTTCTCTCGTGCAGGGCATTGTGTTCCAACGGCTTATGGTTCCGAGAAAACGATCCATTACCAACTGATTCTATCTTGCATAGATAAGAATGACTAAAATTGGCCGCGGAATTGGATTTTGATTTTGTCGCATTGATAAGTAAATGATTAGTTATAAGAAGTTGTTGTTTTTTTCACTGGAACGGCAAATTGAAGGATCAAGTGGCAAAAGATTCTCCTCTCTCGTCACTTGAAACAATTATCCCGGCTTTCTAAGATAAGGTTAAGCGCCCAGCAGAATGCACAGAAAAGTCTAATTGGCAATCTATTCCATTAGTTAATAGTGCAGACACATACCAAATGGCAAATCTTTTGGTTCTAGCCGGTATTAAATACGAATTTGTGGCATCCATAGCTAGTACGGTATCCTAGTAATCTGTTGTAAAAAGGAGAGAGTGTGATTACATTAAACAAACCTTCGGCGCATTCTGCATAATACAGAAGGTACATGAGAAAGAAAATGTGTCTATACTACTGCAACGTTTCTAAGTTAACTCAATTAGGTCCTTTAGAAGGCAGTAAGATTAAAATTATTATATTATCAGTTTCTCCATTCTAGATGACTCTATGTTATTCTAATATTCAATACAACAGTCTGAGATTGTATTAATGAGCTGCTCTAATACGGGAAATTTAGTCTTTGTATCGATATTGTAGAGTAGACTATCTCTTGATTGGAAAAGAGCAACACTAAAGTTTCTTGCCCGTTCTTCTCTAGTGATGATTGCCTTCCGAACAGGGTGGTAAAATTAATTTTGAAATGTCTTTAAGTGATGTATTTGACATTTTAAAGATTTAATAAATATTATTTCATTTCATTTATTTAAAAGGTAAATGAGGCTGAAATACCGGCCGGAATATGGGAGTTTCCAGGCAATATTTATTCCAATACGTAATCTTAACTATAAAAGAAAGGTAACGGTTGCAAAAGAATAAGTTTGCATGGATTTCGTTAAGTGATACATAAAAGAATCACTTCGCAGTGACTTGCATTTAGGTTTTATTTCGTAATAATGCTCTTTCTGAGAAGTTCTGAAAGTTTTTCTACAAACTGATTGTGTCTTCTTTTTCCTTGTCGAAGTTTAACCATTACCATAAAACATAAAGAAAGAAAAAAGAATTTATTGCTACAAAAGTATACAAACAATGATAATAATAATTAAATAAATCTGTCCATATGTATAAATGAACCATTTAAACACTTGGGAAATCAATTGTTAACCTAAGGAAGATTGAAGTACCATTATTACGTAAATATAAAGGAGCATTATGGCCAGACTGGGGCAATATGAAAGTGTAGATTTGCTACCACAAAGAATTAATTAATGAAAAATCCAATACCGCTTTGCTTGACCCAGGACTCGAATCTTTGTAAATTGTACCCATTCACAAAACGAACGAGGCAGATCGGTGTAGATGTTTTATAATAATCTTTATTGCAGTCTCTTTATCTCTTTAAATTATATAAAGCTATAACTTTTAATTTTATAGCCTAAACATTTAATAGACTAAGGATGAAATTTTCCAATGTGCTTACGTAACATCTGCCCAAGCTGTTAGGTAACTTGTTCTGAGACGCAGTGCGGAACGCAATCACAATGCAGCCTGCGTTTTAGGAGTATATTTTATTATGACAGCCCCGTGGCGCAGTTGGCTAGATACCAGCTTGCGAAACGAGAGACCGCGGGTTCGATCCCCGCACCGAGATAAATGTTTGCGTGATCCACAAATATTTGTCGAGTCTGGGTGATTGTGAGACCGAAAAGTCTCTCGTAGTTTCTGATACCCACGTGATACCCAATGTGGGGTCAGAACTATGTACCTATGTGACTGTTGGGTGTACCTATTTTATTTTGGTGCCAAGAAACCCGGCCAGTGGCTCCCAATGCGGTCAGTGCGTCCTTGAAATACTTACGTTGCCTAGTAATGGCTTTTCTATAAACTACTATGACATACATAGCCTATTCTGGCTTCAATTGTTTTTTACTATGGGAATCGAGCAAGCGTTATGACTAAACTATAGAAATGGTCAAAAACTCATGGTAAATACAATAAAGTTAAGTGTTGTATAAAAAGCATCAAGTAGTGATACAAGTAGTGATGGCCTCGAGGTTTAGGCACGCAGTCGAGAATTTAGGCGGTCGCGGGTTCAAATCACAGACACACCTCTGAGTTTTCGAAGTTATGTGTGTATCCATAATAATTTTAACGGTGAAGATAAACATTGTGAGAAAAGCTGCACACTTTAAAGTTCTAGGAATTTCTCTAGGCCTGCGTGGTGGACTTAGGCCTAAACCATATCACTTGTAGAGGAGGCCCGTGCCCGGCAGTTGGACGTATATGGGCTGTTGATGATGATCATAAAGAGCATCGGAAAACGCTTGAAGTCATAATGAAAATTTTCAAAATTGTAGTGGAAGCGTACTCTGTCAATCTGCATTAGAAATTTGGTAAATTGAAGATCCGGATTCAACCTGTGGATCCGCTAACGAATAGGCCGACATAGTCTTGTTATTCGACATCTAGTCTTTGTGATCGTATACTCGTATTGACAGGGCGATCCTAGTTCAGTATACTTGCTTGTGTTATTACTGTGAATTTGTCACCTCAAACGAGATTCACGAACGGACACAAATATCCTTCGACAGTCATACTGACCGAGCTGACCCATTCATAACAGCAATATATAAAAAGCAGGAAATATTTTAGTATTACAGATAACAAAATGACCCGTTTCTATCGTGGAAATACCAATTACGCGTATTTATTTATAAATGTTGCGAGTATAGCTTTATTGCTTTATGTAGTGTGACCTTGTTGAACTATGCAAAGATACTGCTGCTATGTATATAAATGGTATATAGGGCAATATAATTAAGATAATAAAGTGAGTTGTTGTCTGACGATCTTATAAAGTTAACGGGAAACTGCTGGTTCCAGGCCATTTCTCACAATCAATTCTGGGAATTTTTAGAGCCGTCTTTGTCCAGTAGTGGCGGTCTCTCGGCTGATGATAATGAGTTCTTGACTGTTTTACATTAGCAGTGACAAACATTTGTCAATTTTGCGGGGTTTTCAGGTTATAAATACCCTCAACCGTCACATACATACTTCTGACCCCACACTAAAATGCAATATCATGGGTATCGGAAACTACGAGAGACTTTTTGAAGTTACTAACACCGAGATCCGAAACAAATATTTGCGGATCACACAAACATTTGATTCCGCGCAGGGATCGAACCCGCGGCCTCTCGTTTCACAAGTTGACAATTTTGCAGTGCTAATTCTCCGCTTATTTATTGAAACCGTGACCTCGTATTTCATAGCCTGTTCTAAACCTCTGCGCCTCGTTACTGCCGTTGTAGGTGCCAAGTTTGATAGTCGCAGTCAAAGGTTCAGCCATCAGTCGTGGCCTATATACTATGGCGTCAGGACGCCCGGCGCCGCCCGACCTCTAGATAACTTCAGAGGTCGTGAGAAACACACCGAATACGTCATACCGCTTCGCGCACGTTCTAAGTTAGCTGTTTTATCAAAGGGTCATGTTGGTTTGATGTAATTGTATAGATTATTTAGAGCTAAGGATTTTGGTTTTGTGAGGAAATGTTGAGGTGAGGTTTCTAGAATTTAGTAAGCAGGCTAAAAAGAAACTGTTTCAGTGTCCATCAGTTAAAATCCTAGTACACCAATGAATAAAGTTTTGGATGTATAATTAAAACTCTTAAGGTATTTTAATTAATGATGAACAAAATCATTATCATCATCATCATCATCAGTTCATATACGCTAGGCGCGGGCCTCCTCTTCAACTGAGAGGGTTTAGTCCTTAGTCCACCACGCTGGCCGTGTGCGGGTTGGCGGACTACACACCTAAGAAATTCCTAAGAACTTTTAGGTGTGCAGTTTCTTCACGATGAGCAAAATATCTTGACGAAACCAGGAATGTTTAAAAACCGCCGTGTTTAGCATGTGTACCTATATGATCCTTTGTACCCCAAGCCGGTATATTTGTTTCGACGGGTCAACGATGTAGAAGTTTCTTGATAGTCGACAGCAAAAATAGATTTTGAACCAACGAACCCATGAACGTTTGAAAAATCTCGCGTCATTGCTCAAATAAGTACCACGTGTATGTTTTTGTCCATGCATACAGCAAATTAAAATCGAAAGTTCTAGTAATGTCGCGCTAAATCATCGGGCGTGACAAAAAGTAACGCAATATCTTGGCCCAATTTTAAATACGTTTGCCTATCACTTGTGTCCTTCGCAAAGTGGCTGCATAATAAATGTTTATTAGCAACCGGCTGTTGGTCAATGTCCTCTCGTTTCGTTGTACCGAGCTTAATAGATTCCATTTCTATTTTAAACAACTTGAAAAAAAAAACTCCATTCATTACAGGTAAGGTGGTGGCTATTATATCTTTGACGAGTTTTGATACAAAGATGCGCTAATACTACCATGCAATAGGTACACACTCCAACCTTTTTTAAAGACTATCCATAACCAACAATGAGCGGATCAGCATATGAAATGGCAGTGTACCATTTTCTGGACAGTGCCAAAAAAAAACCCAAAAAGAAATAGATTTATAAAGGCAAAAAAAATCGCATCATATTACTATGTTACTGTCCTCATGGAAAACAGGATGAAAGATCTTTCGGCCATAAAAAAGTAAGTAAATATTAACAGTAGCAAAACTATCAGAATTTAATCTCACTCATACATATGCGATAAAAGACGCTCCCATAAATAAACTTGAACTTTTTTCTTTGCAAAAGAATATCAAAAACATCCAAACTACTTGCCGGTCGACGACCCGTCCCTGGTTAATATTAATGGCGCGTTCCTACAATCTGTGCTTATGTGACTTAATTAAGTAGTGATGTTGCTAATGTGGACTATGAATAATGAAAATGAGAAACAAATAGCTGAATTATGCAAAAATGTGTTGTGACTTCGTCCAAAAATTAGATTTAAAAAACGGAAAAAATAATTCCGTTGCTCCTGGTCTAGGTATTAAGCGTTTCTTGTACTTTCCATTGACAGAAAAAGTTTAGTTCAGTACGGTTACAATTGTTCTCACTAACCGGCATTATTATGATAGGCTAAGCCCGCAACACGATAATATCATACGGATAACCTTCGTTTTATAACAATACTAGCTTTTGCTCGCGACTCCGTCTGCGTAGACTACAGGGTTGGGTACAGGGTTGGCCTACGTCATAGTAGCTTTATGCATGCAAAGTCTCAGCCGTATCGGTTTAAAATTGACAAAGTTTCATACAAACTTTCATCCCCGATTTTATCCCCTTGGGGGTAGAATTAATCAAAATCCTTTCTTAGCGGATGCCTACGTCATGACATCTACCTGCATGCCAAATTTCAGCCCGATCCGTCCAGTGGTTTGGGCTGTGCGTTGATAGATCACTATTTCAGTCAGTCACCTTTGAGTTATATATATTTAGATGTAGGTACGTTAAGATGAATATTGTATCAATACCAAATTAAGGCCAAAATATATTGCTCTCGGAACAGAGCTGCTTCACGCAAGTTTTAATTTATGGAAAAGGAAGCAAACGAGCAAGCCATTTGATGTTAAGTGATCAACACCGCCCATAAATACCCATAATACCGTAGGAATCATCGGTGCGTTGCCGACCCTTGAGGAAAATATAGGCTCTTTTTATTGAAGTTCCCTGTTCGGAAAGTTTTCTTTAACTCAGTGGCATCACTAATATCGACCCGGTCTATTCTTACTCCGATCTGAATTTGGCTCTGCCGCATCTTTTATAGCTCAGTACTGAAATTCCATTCTAGTGTATAGAATCGTTCCGCGTGTGACGAAACGAATTTGTCAATAATACCGGCCGGTATGCGCATGTGTGGAATTAATAAAATGCATCGACAGATGTGGCTGGCGACGTCGGTGCTAGTCCGCCTGCTCGCCCGGCACAGGCTAATTGCTAGTCACTAAGCTGTATTTTATATAGCCTATTATAGTACTATCTGATGTTTAGAACAGTGATATTCAAATGTATTGTCATTACTATTTTCCCTTAGGTTGGCACAATTATTCTGACTAGACCAGTTAACTTATATAAGAAATACTTGGATGGTTCCAGGAATGTGTCACACGCAAGTTTTGATGCCTTGTGTTTCATGATATGAATACTATATATGTATTTACAATTGGGGCTAAATTAAGTCGGCGTTTATTAAATAAATTCAGATATAAAATTCTGCCCCCACACTAAGATACTAGTTTTGTGGCTATCAGAAACTACGATAAAATTTGCCGTTTCCCAATGATCTGGATCATCTCTGAATCAGATCTGAAAAGACGGCTCACACAAACATTTGCCTCGGTGCGGGGATCGAATGCCCTTTCGTTCTACAATTTTCTAACGAGGCAGCACTTGACTCGGCTTTCTTGCAAGGGAAAATTGGCGAGCAACATTCGCGCGGCGATCCGCGACGGCATATTAGCATATGTCACTGGTAATTACTTTGTATCACGAATGTGGTGCACGCCGAGCGTAACACTTTCTATATCGCTGTAATCGGGTGGTTGTGTGCGAGTGCGCCTTTTGTTTTTACTCTAAAGCAGTGTTTCTTTGAGTTAATGATAAAAGTGTGTGTTAGAGCATTCTCAAGCAGGGTGGAGATAATTTTTATATGATAAAGTTGATAGGGAAACAGTTCGAAACTGGCGAAGTCGGACTACATATTATAAAGAAAAATATTGTTTTGATAAAAGATGACCTGGAGTTTTAAATTGTACACACACCTACTCACTCCTAAGTACCCCTAAATGAATTCTTATAATCCATTTTTCATTGTTTCAAATCCAATACCGTATTCATGCGAGTATTTCACATTTCTAGACTCCAAAGCGTATCTAAATATTTCCAAAGATACTTCCCGACTTGGAAACAAAGCCGGGGATCTCATGATGACAATTTCAATACTTTGGATTTCAATTCGTGGTAAGCAATTCCGTGCGCGACCTTGCGCGTGCGCCGATGATAATGCACGCCGGCCGCCGCTATGCAAATGACGTGAAACATAAGCAAACAGTGTTTTCTATTAGAAATGTTGCATTATTACCATAATATGTACGGTGATTCAGCGCATTCTATTGTGTTTTTTAAATGGCTGGTAATGTGCTTTGACAAAGCTGAAAATTAAATATACGTCACACTACCGGGAATGGACCGGCTCTACTATTTGCTCGACAACATGATGACACTATTTGATGGTGTCCTTAGTTTTATTTCATGGTTTTTCGACATAAGGCTGTTATATATATTTCATTTTGGGATGTATTTCACTCAGTCACGTAGCAACGGTTGAACTTATTACGACTAAGATTTCCATCATCACCATCATCATTATCAGCCCATATACGTCCCACTGCTGGGCACGAGGCTCCTCTACAACTGACAGGGTTTAGGCGTTAGTCCACCACGCAGGCCTAGTGCGGGTTGGCGGACAAGACAAGATTTCCTTACTGATAGAATTATTGCACTTATTAATACATATTTTTTGTCGCGAGAAAGAAATTACATAGGTATATCATGTTCTGTTGTTATTGTCAAAAAACAACGGGACATAGTCACTTGTTTGGAAGATGTGTCTTAAAGAACAATAAAATATTAAATATCAAGCGGTCTTAATTACGGGCTACAGATTGTAGTTTTGCAAATATAATTTCTATGCCATGCAAATATGAAAGAAATCGTAAAGCAAATACTTACTTAAACAATCTTATCTTTATTACTGAGAAACATTCAAGCGTACCTAAATTAGAGTGGGCAATGACACCACCAACTTTATGACAGCGTGACACGTGCTGTAAATGATGAAAAATATTAACGCTAATAGGAAGTGTGTATTGAAGGGGTAGGCAGAGGTGCATTTCGGCACCCACATGCCTCCCTCCCTTAGGGCTGGCGGGAAGTAGAGCCATAACCAGCTTTCTCTTCGACAAAAAAAAAGGTATAGTATCAGTCTTATGTAATAGGGTGCGAGCCTAGTGGAAACCCCCATTAACACTTTGGGGGACCCGGGAATCGAACCCAGGACCTCTAGACCACACGGCACCTACTTGTGCCGCGAGACCACGAGGAGTCAATGAAATTAAATTAAATAATATTTATTGAATATATAAAATGTCAAATACATCACTTAGATTGTGACATTTCAAAAGTTATTTTACCACACTGTTCGGAAGGAAGTCATCACTAGAGAAGAACTGGCAAGAAACTCTAGTGTTGCTCTTTTCCAATCAAGGGATAGTTTACAATATTGATACAAAGATTGCATTTTCCGAATTAGTGCAGCTCATTGATTCAATCTCAAACTATTGTATTGAATACGAGAATACCATAGAATCATCTTGAAAGGAGTAACTGACATTATCAAGTATTATATATATAACCGTGATAAGTAAACCTGCACACAAAAAAAGT
Source organism: Hemaris fuciformis (assembly GCA_907164795.1). Classification (NCBI taxonomy): domain Eukaryota; kingdom Metazoa; phylum Arthropoda; class Insecta; order Lepidoptera; family Sphingidae; genus Hemaris; species Hemaris fuciformis. The sequence continues at coordinate 2,831,604 of OU015455.1, read as the reverse complement.
CTCCACAAGAAGTTGCTTAAATTTGTAAAGTCCACCAACCCACATTTGGCTAGAGTGGAGGAGCAAGACTTAAGTCAATCTCAATGGCAAAGGAAACCTTGATATCGTACATATATGGGTTGAATGCTTAGTTTCACAATCAGTCTTTCAAAAACTCAGCCTTATCGAAAACCAGTGTTTTACTAAGTGGTACTGCAACATACAGCTAAACTTACAGTATATGACTTTTTTGTGCCAGTAATAAACTTTTTTCTTTCTCATAACAGATTATGACGTCATTTAGTTTATATACTTGACCAGTGATTTTTATAGGACACGATAATCTATAGCGCTTTAGGTCTTTTTGGCATTTTTGCCCTATTCCACCACACACCCGCCACTGCAAATTCTGTAGCCCAAGATCAACAGTGGCACGCATAGAATTGACACCGAGCACTGAAGCTCAGCCACTCTAAGAGAAACTAAGTTGTCACAAACCCACGATGAAATAAATGAGAAAAAATATAAAGGAGGATTTGGAAACAAAGAGGTCGCTATGGTAAGTTACCAACAAAAAGTCAACAATTAAAAATTACTATTTAATGCGTGCTATTACTTTGTCATTACGTAATGCGAAATTTTACCGATTATAGACAGTGACTTCATTCAATTAAATTTGATTAGTGTTTAAATGGGATCGTAGCTAATTGAGTCAAGTAATGGTATGAAGTCGTGATGGCCTCGAGGTTTAGGCGCGCGGTCGAGAATCTTGACGATCGCGGGTTCGAACCCCAAGCACCTTTGACTTTTCCAAGTTATGTGTGTATTCACAAAGAATTATACGTACTTTAACGGTGAAGGAAAACATCGTGATGAAATCTGCACACTTAAAAGTTCTAAGGAATTTCTTAGGTGTGTAGTCCGCCAACCTGCACTAGGTCAGCGTGGTGGACTAAAGCTTAAACCCTCTCAGTTACAGAGGAGACCCGTGCCCAGCAGTGGGACGTATATGGGTTGATGATGATGATGATGATGATGAATGGTATGAAAATTAGTTGGCGTTCACACCCCGAATGCACAACAGTCTGTTTTACCTATTACTATTCATTGGTAACTATTACTTTTGTTTATTGTAGCACTACGAAGTGACAGCGTTAAAGGGGTAGGTAGAGGTGCAAATTTTAGACTTTAGTCATCGTGCTTTTACTGAGAATTTCTTAATGGGAAAACCCAATAACACTGTCCGACCCGAAATTATCAACCCTGACTTCGGGGAATACATGCGTATTCCAGAAATCGAACCCGGGACCTCCACGTCGAAAGGTACATAATGTAAATGGCCAATAGGCAGTCAAAATCTAAATTGGTATTAATAATGAGGTACATTACAAATTTATCAATATTCTATGAAGATGCATATATATGCATTTTGCTTAGATCCAATATCAATAGCAAAGGCAAATAACAAGGCGTCTACTGCTGTTTCAGTGCCTGAAGTCGCAATAAGTAAAATAGTCTATATTTATATTTTTAAACCCTGTATTGTACACCAAGAAATAATGAACAAAACAATATACAAATAGAATGAAGTACAATTGGCAGTCTTATCGCTCAAGGCGATCTTTTAAAGACAACCATAAGTCTAGTGTATTCTAAATTCGAAAATTGATTTTAACTTAAACAGATACTAAATTCGCCTTTTAAACATTTTTGCTGCACTTTGTTCGTTGAAATTAAATTAATACGCATGAGTGACCTCGCGTACAAATTACGTGCAATTTACTACATGGTAGTAACGTAATTATAAAAATATGTATGTGTAAAATATTACTACGTCTGGTGTGGTAAAAAAGTAGAAGTAGAAAAATTACTAAAAAAATAAACACATAATTCTTATCATTTAAATTCGTAAAAGGAACATGCGATGTCAAGACGGGACCATGACCGGACATTGGTCAGTTTGGCCGCGGGCGGTCGTTGACCCGCGATTACGTCTCCAGATCGGTGGGATTACGCACATGCGCCGCGTAGCGCGCGGGAAATCGAGCTTTGCATTTTAAAATTTGAATTGCTTTTTGTGTATTTGCAAATGGCGGCGTTTTGATTTGTTACGCCGGATTAAATAAAACTGGATTGCGTCCGATTGTTTGTATGCTTATTTTTTGCCGATAATATAACGCATGCAGAAATTATATACATCGTATGCCTTATTTGATCTTAATGATTATCATGTTTTACTTTTATTTGCTAGCTCTCTTTTATCTATATTAAGTGTAAGATATATAACGTTCGTAGTATAGTATCTTATGTCGTCTATTAGTTGGTTGATGGGTTTTAGGCTTAGGTCTATTACTAGTAAAAGTCTATGATGATAAAAAAAATTGAGATGTTTACTCTTGATTCGATACTAGCCAACGACACCTTAACGATATATAATTCTTTATCATCCTTACCTTCATTATGCATCACATATAACCCTCACCGCTAAATTAATTGTCTAATAATTCATACTTTCAAAGGTCTTTTCTGTTCCTGAGATTCGAAACCGCGGCTGTAGTTTCTTGGCAGATCGCGCTTATAATTTATCTCATAATTATTTTCATCTATGGCCCAACCATTAAGCTTTAATAAGAAAAGATTATTCTTAACGTATTCCATTATTGAATATAATAAATCTTCATAGCGCAACGTGATGTTGAATGAATTAAAATCATATTAGGCGTAATACGGCGTGGATACACATAATCTTTAAGCGGTATCTCGTTAACATACTGCGACCGAGCAATCTTGATCGGGATTGTTCTACCTAAGCTATGCATGAGCACTACTATCAAGATCCATGTGCGCGCTTCTATTTAATATTATAATAACAGAAAACCTAGTTGTCTCGACACCAAATGTTGCGATTCTGACGTCCCGGGTACGTTCCCGTGTCAGGCAAAGTGAAATTGTGTGATCACTATTCAATTATCAGAATATTGTATGTCTTTCATAGTCATTGTTGGTTAAAGTCATGCATTTAAATGTAATACTAACTGGTAATTGAGGAACAAAATTGGTAACTGAAGATAATATTAGTTAGGTTAGGATATTTTTAATTTTTTACTGTTTTTGATCTTTAGCTATTTCTTCACGTAGTTCTCGAAGTTAAATGTTTTTTTATGCCCCGTTACCGCCGTTGGCTAAACACCAACTGGCGAAACGAGATGCCGCCGCGGGTCCGATCCCCGCATCAAAACAAATGTTTGCCTGGTCCATAAATATTTGTTTCGGTTCTGAGTGTTTGTGAGACCGAAAAGTCTCGTAGTTTCTGATACCCACGACACAAAACTCGTATCTTAGTATGGGGTTAGAACTATGTATGTGACTGTTGGGTGTATTTATTTATTTTGCTGACTCTTTAAGAGTGTGTTTCGTTACCTTAACGTTATTGTTGCTACATTGTTCGACCCCCACTAGTTTTGTTTGAAGCGATTCGAATTTGTTTATTTATCCGAACTCCCGGAGGAACGCAGTCTATTTTTGAATTCAATTTTAAAGGTGAGAATGTGTGAACTATTTGTTAAACGTTTCTTTAAAACAAGTGACAGTCTCTTGGTTTCAGTTGGTCTGAGATTAAGCTGACATTACTGAATATTCATTCCCCTGTGGATTCATCAGATCATGTGTGTTTCGAACTTATTTTTCTACTGTAGTAAAATGCGTCGATTAATCCGGAGTAATTGGGGGACACGAGTGATCGGAAAACGGGTATTTTCGGATAATCGAACTGTATTGATTCAGCCATAAATATTTACGTATAAATGAATGAAAACCGTATTTATGTTTTATATCTTTAATGACAACTAAGAGCTATCGTTCGGTTGATCGACGTTCGGATAATCGACGCTGTACTGTACTTATTTTATTACATTCTCCATTAATAATTTTAAAAATAAACATTTAGGAATTATAAGTACTTATATTCATCAAACTTTATAAATATAACGAGCGAAATGTATAAGTGACATTTTGCACGTGATATTTATTTATTAAGTTTTGTTATAACTTTTCCCTATCGTGAAATATTATCAGAACATCCAAACACAACTGCATTCGATAATTGATAATTGCACAACAATATGTCATTATTTTGAAGAGCATCTATCGCTCTAAGGCAGTGATTCATACTCTGAATCAGCAGTAACGGGTTTTCCTACCACGCATGCACGTAAAACTGGAGAAAGCGGTGTAGGTGCATATCGATTATGGAATTGTTTCATTTGGACATTCGACTGTAATTTTGGGCCTGTGACTTACTTGTACTTATAAGTCGTGATGGCCTCGAGGTTTAGGCACGCGGTCGAGAATCTCGACGGTCGCGGGTTCAAACCCCAGGCACACCTCTGAGTTTTCGAAGTTATGTGTGTATTCACAATGAATTATCACGTACTTTAACGGTGAAGGAAAACATCGTGATGAAACCTGCACACCTAAAAGTTCTTAGGAATTTCTTAGGTGTGTAGTCCGCCAACCCGCACTAGGCCAGCGTGGTGGACTAAGGCCTATACCCTCTCAGTAGTAGAGGAGGCCCGTGCCCAGCAGTGGGACGTATATGGGCTGATGATGATGACTTATCCATTGCATTCTTGGCATATTGACTGTGACAAAAATTTGTATGTCACATATATTTTTTTATACTTCTATTTTTCTAATCCATGTACTTACATATGCCTGAGTGTGTAAGGTGCGGTTAAAAGATCTCAGGGACGTTTTCCGAATGGGTCAGATTGTTCTCGAAGTTTCCTTTTGGCTATGCTAGGTAACAACCTAGTCCTAAATGAGCCCGCTTAACGGCTCAAAGCTCACCACTTATATCATCATCGTCATCAGTCCCTCTATGTCCCACTGCTGGGCACGGTCTTCCTCTACAACTGGGAGTGGTTAGGGTTAAGTCCACCACGCTGACCTAGTGCGGATTGGCGAACTACCTCGGATATTTTCCTAAACCATTAAAGTATATTGCATACTCATTGCCTCCTATCCCATAAAATAAAATCATATGCCACTGTCATACAAATGTTCTTTAACCTGAAATTATTAACTTCACCGCGAGGAAACACAATGTATTTGCCGTCACGACGAAGCTTAGCCTTGCCATTTAATGTGAAATTGTAATGCCGGCATCACGATTATGCAAAGCTGACTATTGAACTGTAATCCGTCACGGAACGTTGGTAGTAATAAGGATTTGTTCAGGGCTTAGGGAGTTTAATATAATGCGATATATTAAACCTCACGAAATAAGGGGCGTGGTTATTGTCATATTTCGGGCATATTTTCATACTAAGATTCCCTAATGTCAGAAACCAATTACTTTTCTTATTACATACATACATCATCTCACGCCTGTATTCTCCGAAGGCCCGTAGGCAGAGGTGCATTACTGCACCTACATTTCGCCATGTATGTATTAGTCCCACGTAATAGGGGCGAGCCTATTGCTGTTTTTAGGGCACATTTTAAGACTCTGTGCTGCCATTGAGAATTTCCTAATGGAATAACCCAATAACACTTTGCCCGACCCGGGAATCGAACCCAGAACCTCTGGATCGCACGGCAAATACTTGTGCCGCGAGACTACGTGGCATTCTTTTCTAATTATTATTAAGTAATAGAATAGGATAGATTTTTATTTTTGTCAAAAGTAAGTAAAGTCAAAAACTAATGGATAAGACCTTGGGATAAGGCTATTTTTTTATAAATTTGTCCCCGGACTGAGCAGAGCCTAATCGCTGGTAGATAATATTGCCTTATTCCATCAGACCTCGTGTTCATGAATGCTATGGTCATATCACAATACTATTGTTGACAATGACATGCTATAATGATGTCACCGGGCGCGGCTCGCTCTACACCTGTCGCACTTTATTGGTAGGTGAGGCTTGGGTGTTACACCGACGACTGATAGGTTTATTGTTGCGAATATTTGTCGCATGGTTCGACTTTGAAATTGTCACATTAGGGCCGTTCAAGTATTACGTAAGCAAATTTCTCACAATTATTATCCCCCCCATGTCCCATGTCAGCAAGCATTAGTATACATGTATTTTTTTAATCTGTTCTAGTTTTTTTTATTCAAGAAATCGGAATAAAATTTTGTAGAAAATCCGAAAGAGAAATATAAATATTGCTTACGTAATCACTATCCAGACCCCCCATTCCCCATTCACGTTGGAGCCACGGCATTCAATAAAAATTATGAACTTTGACGTTGAGGGATAACATCGTGAGAAAATCTGCATAGCTAAGTTTTTTTACACTGAATTTCTTGAGTCTAGGATATATTTATTCCGCCAACAACCTCCCCCCCCTGTGACGGCATTGTGCACTAACGTAACTCCTCTCAATAGTGTAAGAGTGGGAAGTATATAGGCAGAAATAGATATATAATAAAATATTATAACCATTTCAAGCTTTTAAATTAAACAATTTTCATTTTTTTAAATGTAAGAACCATGCAGGGTTGCTCGGTCGATTAAGCGGTATGGGTATATGGTATATGGTAATTGGCGTTAGGGGCACGATACCGAAGTATTTACCTCTGAATTTTGAATATCTCTGCGTCTTAATCTGCCTCGTTGGCCCACATCCTGGTCTAAGAAATTCCTTATAATAAAAGCTAGGTATGGACTCATGATGATTTCTTTCGCCATTAAAGTACGATGTTTCATTAAAAAATGTTAATTAAAGTTGGTAAATAATACATTGTTGCTAGTTCAATGTATCTCCAATGAATATTCATCGATTGAAATGTATTTGTGCATACATTTGAATCACTAGAGATGAAAGAACCCGCAACTACAAATAGTACATGTAAGTGGCGTGAAAACGTACGGTTACACGCACCACCGTGACAAAATGTTGATGACTGATGCAAATCGGTGTAATTGAGCTAAATATCTATAAATATACACGACTTATTTTTATTTTTTTGTATTTTTGTCATTCAAGATGATTGAATGACGTGGTAAGGATCGCAGGGCGTCGCTGAGCGCAGACCGGTTCTATCAGTTTACTCTGGGATTGACTGCCTCGTGGTCTCGCGGTACAAGTATGTGCCGTGCGATCTCGAGGTCCTAGGTTCGATTGCCGGGTCGTTCAAAGTGCACAAGGCAACAGCACGGAGTCTGGAAATATGCCCGATAAACGGCAATAGGCTCGCCCCCTATTACGTGGGACTGATACATACTTGGTGAAATGTGGGTTCAGAAATGCACCTCTCTACCCCTTTGGGAAATACAGGCGTGAGTTTATGTATGTGGGTATGTTCTCTGGGATACTTTGATAGAGGACACAAGGTCAATACCGAAGATTGTACTCTGTGCAACCTAAGCTATTGGAGAGTTCATTAGTAATACAAAAAATCCAGTTTTTCATATAGGCTAGGCTTTGTTTTCGCTTAATTTGCGTCAAATTTTTTGACCGATTTAAAAAAAAAAACATTGATCATCGTAAATACTCCTTAAATTGTGGTCCTTTTTTCAGGATAGATTAGGAGACGGTCTTGGTTAGTTTTCAATTGCGACTAAAATGCGCATGTCTAGATCCAAATTTTAATATTAGTAAATGGAAGTTAATAAAAAATCCCCAGTGTTATGTGTCGGACACGTTTATTACAATCATTAGTTTTCATGATACAGTGTTTATTGTTTCCCTAATTTGTTTATAACAATTTGAATATTTGGGTGGAACAAAGAAGAAATTAAATAGATTTTTGTAACATAATAATAGTTGAATTATCAATTAATTCTCGTGTACTTTAACAGTACCCAAAGGAAAACATCTTGATGAAACCGGCACATTCCACCAACTCGCAACTAGCGTGATGGACTAAGGCCTAAATCTTCTCAGTTGTAGCGGAAATCCGTGCCCAAAAGGCATTGATAATAATGAATAATAGTAGAGTGGAATAACCTCAGTTCTCATCGTATACTGAGACTTATACATTATAGCACTATGTTTAAATATACTTACCTGTGAATAGTTGGCCGCAACTTTTATCGTGGGACTAAATAGCAGCCTGTTTTTATTAATCATAAATATAATATTTTATTAGAGTTAGTAGTCCTAGTCCACTTCTCGCACATTTGCTCCTCAAAAGGCTGATAGAAAGTATCCTACGCCCCACTCTATATTGCAGACTAGGAATATTTTTAAGCTGATAAATATAAAAATATAAAGGTAACATTTCCAACCAATTCAATTAAAACCATAGATAAATTTTAATATTCAATTAATAAAAGACGATTAAAATGCCTTCGCACATCGGTTAGACGCTATCTGAGATTACGATCTCAGATCAAGCCCTGACAACACGGTTAATTAGCAGCATAGTAATTACAAGTGGATAGTTCCACTATCCCCGGCTGGCTAGTAAATTCTAGTGCACCTGCTACGGTTAATTGCGGGGACGTGAACTATTCGATCTCCCGCCGTTTTCTGGATTCCTGGTACCGATAAAGTTGTAACACGCTATTAATTTTATTAGGGACTCATATATTAGTAATGTAGGAAGTAATCTAGGGAATAACATTGTTACATGCCGAAGATGTCAATTAACTTCTTAATTTGCGAAAGTATGAAAAGTGTTTGCGGGTATCAAAAATATTCTAAGTTTGGTTGTGTTACATTGAAAGTGTGACTATTACGACTGTTTTTCATGAAAAATCTTAATAAGATGTCTTAATAAATTAATACAGCCCCGTGATTAAAATATTCTGACTAAGATTTCTTAATTAATTATATATAACAAACGCCTTTAATAAGCTATATTTTTTATCATTTTATCACATTAGAACGCTTTCGAAAAACCTAGTATAATTATGTCGATTCGGTAGAGATCATTGCAGTAGGTAATTCAATGATCTTATATCAATGCGATATAGAACAGTTCGTTTATTTTTTTTTAAGATCGTGTCATTGATATCGAGAATAACCGGCACTAAACACTTCCTTGGCAAAAATGTCTTTATTTTCATTATTTTAAAAACATACGTGTATTGTATATGAGATTTCTCAAGACACCAAAATATGCGGAGCTTAACGACTCAATATGGCGACGTTAGAACCAGTTAGCAACATTCCAGTAAGCCGCACACTGGTACCTAATTGATTAGCAACCGCAAATAGCTCTGGTAACCAAATTCTGTGGAAGTCATGCGATACCCTTTTACGGTGAAATCTTGGAAGCTTGGAGGCGCGCCGTCTCTTTTAGTTAGCGTGAACATACTCCGTTTTAGTGTTGAGTGGAATTTGTTTTACATACGAACTGCATTGCGGTAGGGGTGTAAAATATTACGTCACTACGAAATTTGGTTTGAGGTTTCGCTGCGTTGAATTCATAATAAGTCAGGTAAACGATGCGTTGATGATTACTAACGTCACGTTTCGAGGCTTATAATATCTATATCATTCCGTACTTCACAGGTATACACATAGGTCACTATGTACGGTATGTCAATACTTACAGGTACGGAGGGGTAACTTGATGTTTGGCTAGTTGTGTGAGCGGAATTGCAGCATGTAGCTGAATTAAGGGACCATTATTGGCCGTGCAAATTATACCTACTAATGTTTTTTTGTATTTTCGTGGATTGACTAAAAAAATCTTCTTTATTTCTTTCTTTCTTTTCTTATAAAAGAAGGTGCGTTAATTGCCGCCGTAGTTCCAAATTTCGTTATATAAAAACACAATGAACAACACACTAAAGAAGAGACAATTTGTACCTATGAAAATTTGTGTTAGTAAAAAACATGATGTATGTTGTAATTATATTAATTTCTCTTTTATTTGTTTCAGGTACAAATCAGCGTTATGAAGCAGTTACATCATACAAGGTTTAAATATCGAGCCGGAAAAAAATACTATCGCCTACTTCAAAAATTGCGCCGAAAACAACACACCTTTAAACAATAACACCAACATTAATCCGCTCTACCCAGCAAATAACAGTTTCACCCATATAACACAAGGATTAACCTTATTAAAACGTACAGTTACATTGCGCCCCTCAAGCGTGACTTGGAATCAATGAGCGCACATTGTCTCTGACGTCACGTGGGCTCTGCCACCCAGCCGTTTGTTTCTACAATTAATTATGCATGACGGACGGAAGCACAAGATTGCCCACCTGTTGCTCTAGCCAGGTTGTGTCAACAATGACCTAGGTCAACAATAAGGGCGATCTGTCTTTGCGCAGTTGGATAGGCGTGTGGTTCTGATTATTTGATATTTTGGGACTAAGAAGTTGATGTAAAAGGAAATAAAAGTAGTAAAATCGCTGCAATTAGCAATATTTGCATTACCTATAAATAATAATGGGGTCTAAATGTCGCAGTACTTCCATAGACGCCCAAAAGCGTTACACGTCAATTTGTAATGTCTAGTTTATAATTGTTTATTGTGGGGTCAAGATATCTCATTTAGGTATATGTCAAATTGCTTCTGTTAAAAAAAGATTATAAGCTTCATCATCGGCCTATATACGTCCCACTGCTGGGCACGGGCCTCCTCTACAGCTGAGAGGATTTAGGCCTTAGTCCACCACACTGGCCTAGTGCGGACCGGAACACACCGGAACTTTGAAAGGCAAACTGGGCTTTTGGGCTTCCATGGAAGTACCGCCACTGGGGTCAAGGTGTGTTAAAGTCACGAACCCCCCCCACGACACTACTATACTACACTATTATTAGCCCATATATGCCCCATTGCTGGGCACAGGCCTCCTCTACTACCACGCTGGTCTTTGCTGTTAAAGAACTCAACAATTCAATGAGTATTTTAACTAATGAAAAATTTATATGCCATATTTGAGCCATTATCCCTTCAGCTATGATAGATAGATATGATAGATGCTAGATGCAATCCTTATTTTAAATCACTCTATTAAACACATCGCGAGGTAAATATAAGCCCGCTCGCATTGTTTAGCACAAGGTTTGTTTCTAACAATTCATGCATGACTGAGTGCGTGCGTGTCGAGATGATAGTGTCGTTGTCCTCCACGTGAAAACTGATCTCTGGTTGACAGGTTTTTACCGTCAGTGACGTAAACATGAAATCTAGTGATACTAAATAGAATTGAAACATTCGACTGTGGTCAATATTTATAATATCGTTGTTTGATTTTTTTTTGTAAAGTATTATTGATAAAATGAATATTGGTAGACTACGTTTGAGAAGTATAAAGTTCAGACTTTACATACTTTAGGTTTTTATTATCCGGTTTATTTCTAAATTAATTATTATCATATTATTTTTTTAAGTTGTTTTGCCACCTCTTCAACATTTAAATTTGAATTTAAAGAAGAAATAATATGAAAAGTAGGTTTAAAAAATAGGTCTATATCGCTGTTCATTTCTTTATTTACATTCTTAATAAACCATCTCATACTATTTCTAAAAATTACATGTTTGTATTCCTACTTTGCAAGCTGCTTCCAACAGGTCCCTGTGGAAGTCATTAGGAGAGGCCTATGTCCAGCAGTGGACTTCCATTGGCTGATGGATGGATGATTCCTACTTTTATTATTAGAGGCCTCCTCTTAAAATGTTCATATTTCTGCTTCTAACATCAACTACCTTTTTTAATGTCATCTTTTGAATCATCCTTCTTTAGTTTCCTTGTACAATTCTTTCTGAGATTAAAGTACTGGTAAATAGTTAATACCGTTTACACAATCTGTATTCTGAATGCAGCTCGCTCGAAGCGGTCCGTGGTTGCGTGTATGGCATTCTCCGAAGTAGCAGCGCGTAGGGCCGCGAGCCGTCCAACTGGTTACACTTTGTTCTTTTTGCGCGATTGAGCTGAATAAATCTGGTTTGCATAGACGCCATAGCTCTGACATTTTTACCCAGCCTATTTGAGTGTACAGATTGTTTTTATCGACGAAAAATAAATCGAGGAAACGAAGACTAGCGGTGATTCAATAATTAAAAAGTATATCACCTCGTTTTTTATGAATTATATGTTTTATACATACAACGTCTATTAAACCTATTCAGTAATAAAAATAACATTTAGATTATTTCTTTTGCGTGTGTAGAGGAGGCGGCGGTCATAAATAAATGTTTTGTACTTGGGAATATGTGACCATTCTTGTCTTTATGGCTTATGAAGTTGTTAGTCTTCGAAAGACAATCAAGTTATGCAAGACACCGAAGACCCATATTAGAGGCTAAGGTCTCCTCAACAATCACCTCTTAGTTTCTCTTTTCTGTCTTATATCCTTTTGATTTCAACTTCATCAACTCGTAAGATTACCTACAGATCTGTAGACATTAAAAAAGCAAAAATGTAGTAGGTGTCAGTCCGTGACACTATCAATATTTATTCCACAAACGTCGAGTCACCAAGAGCATTACAAAGCAGACGTTGGAAGGCGGAGGGGTGCTCTAGGAATGCGGGTTTATTTTTACCCAGTCTCATCGAAGGCGCATCAATCATCTGCCGCGTCGCATGTTTTTGTAAGGAACAAAATAACGATGCTTGACAAATGTGTGGTGTATAAATTATGTGCTGTTTTAAATAAGGGGAGTGTTGTGGCCGGATGTTATAAGGAGTTATAATGAAGCTGATACTTCTATGAAATTATACGTCACACTGCTGGGAGTTGGCCTCCTCTAAGTTGGAAGGCTGTTTATTACGCTAGTCTAGTGCACGCCTCTTGTATTTTCGTATATGATATACGATTAGTACCATACATAATATTTGCTATACGAGTTTTATGGCTATGGTTTATTTGATTTTGTAAGTATGCGCGGCGAAAGGAAAGAAAAAAAAGAAGCTAAAATTATGAAATTATTCAAAATATAATAGCAGAATTCGGAAATATAACCTTATTTATGTAATAAATTAAAGAAGGAGCCTTACAAAACTCTCAATCTTCTAAGAATTATAATCCGATACATATCAAACGAGCGTTACTTGCCCATTAAGAGATGTAAAGTTAATAGAATGTAATATTATGAGTGGATAAATATTGGGTGCGTCCGACTACTGGTTATTGACAGGTGTTTGGCGGAGTACGCGGTGGGCAGTCGTTTAAATGTTGTAGGGTAACAGGTCTTTTATTGTGCAGGTCCGGGAGACTAGTTAACATGGTCATGGTAACAGTTCGTAAGACCGGCATTTCAAAATGATTTGGACAAGGGGGACAAATGTGTAATCGGTAAGAGGGTGGCGGGTATCTTTCGGCATAGCAAATAACTCTTTCTTTCTAGGTCTTTTATCTAAAAAAAATGTTTTGAATCATTCCGGCATAAACTTGTAAAGCTTATAGTCCTGTTATTCCTAGCGCATTAAGTTTGTGTTGATCTTAAAGTTGCCGTACTAGCAGTATGATCTAAATGTTTTTATTTTTCGAACAATAGGTACAAATAGAACAGCCTATAGCTATGGTCCGACTGAGCCCAAAACACGACACAGTCACTTGAGTTTCAATAGTAAAGCTTACCCTTAATCTGGGGTGGTCGTATATCCATCAGCAAATGAATGAAAGCAATGATACCATCAGATGTATGACGATATGTTTATACTGTTATTGGCCGCACTAAAAAGATTAGACGATTGCGAGTACGCAGATAAGGCAACAGGTTCGGTGACCGGTGTAATTGGCAGGTGTACGTTATCGCACGTCGTGGGCAGTCGCGTCTCGCGGCTCGGTATATATCACGCTTTTAATGGTATTACGGACGCGTGGTGTTAGAGAGCATGTACACTATACTTCATCATCATCATCATGAACAGCCTTTGTCACGTCCACTGCTGGACATAGGCCGCTCCTATGGCACGCCACTGGGCTCAATCTTTACACTATACTTACAGGTGTGAATTTTCTCGTCCATTCAGTTTAGTAGTATATCGGCAATGTATTTCTCCAAATTATTATAAAATAGTATACTCGTATAGTAAAATTGAAAATTCATAGAAAAAATGCAAAAGAAATAAATGTAATAAAACTAACATGCATAAAAGTTGATGAATATCTTTTTGGTCGTCTTCAGAACAATGAAATTATTTAAAAAGGTTTTTTCACTTGTGTACAAATAGGCAATCTCGAGAGTCTCGTAGGATAGATGTGTACATTGTACAATATGAATTCGTAAAAAGGTAAAGTTACCTATGGCGAAAACACACTTTAATCTCCACTCGCTGTAGGAGTAAAACGCGGCGTGGGTCAATCAATACACCCACAGTCACACACATAGTTCTGATCCCACATTAAAATACAAGTCTTGTGTCGAGGGCATCAGGAACTACGAGGGACTTTTCGGTCTCACAACACTCAGACTCGAAACAAATGTTTGTGGATCACACAATTAATAGGCTCGGTGAGGGGGTTGATCTGGTTTCTACTCTAGCTTACTACACCACAGGGCTTTAGACACGCTTCAACTAATTTAGTAAAAAATCCACCATAATATTCTAAGAAACTACGGCAAAATACTATACAAATCAAAGATAACCATAACAAAAATAATTAATCAACTTCTGATTTCTATTTCACCGCGGCCATCAGATCAGTGGTAGTTTGTGCACAGTCACGCCGCGTCAGATCTTGACCTTGGCATCCATCCGATCTGTGATTACGTCACGCGGCTCGCTTACACGCAATATACGGATTAAATATTTACTAGAGAAATATTTGGAATTATTTACAAAGTTAATTTGTTTTAGATATTTGTCGAGTGTGAAGCGAATGCTATGTATGTTGCTATGTATGTTTCTATGTATTTGTAAGCACGGTGAAGTAGCCAATGTATGGTAGAGCCTGCGTATCGTACTAATAATACAATAATGTTGTAACTCCAACGTAAGTCGAACGTGAATGAACTTGATTAAATAATATTAAACTTTTTTGAAAAGTATTATTCCTTTAAGTTTACAAATAAAGCTCCCGAATATATTTTTTTAAAGTTAGTAATAGAGTTTAATAATATCAGTTTTTAGTAAATTATGAGAAATGTTCAATTTTGAATTACACGGTACTATATAAGGTTTACGATATATACACTATATGTACAATCACACCTGGTATATTTGAAACATGGTATATTTCTGCGGTCTCGTTTCGCTAGAATCCTGCGCACTTAGGTCGCAGTCAAAAATTTGTTTTACTCTGAATACATGTCAAAGCGCTTCCTTGGTACAGGAAACTCAACATATTCCGGAACAACTAGTTCATCATCATCAGCAGCCCATATACGTCCCACGGCTGGGCATGAGACTCCTCTACAACTGAGAGAGTTTAGGACTTTCCACCACGCTGGCCTAGTCTTCATACTGTAGTCTAATCCTAATGATGTAAAACTTCCAACCCCTTCGGCGCTAATTGCGTGACTGTATATTTATTTATTAATTCAACACACACAGTCATTACAGGTTTAGGTACCCAATTCGAACTGGCGGGACTATAACACAAATTTATACAAAATAAAACAATATATGGACGTACGTTTGAAATTGCAGTGTCTGAGCTATTTAACAACCTCAGTTCTTATCTATCAGCAATCTACGCTATTATACTGCTTTGCACGGAATATTTACTAAGGGTTTATGAACAACTGTTTTGCATAGTTCGTAATAGTATCTTGCATGTAATAGCTGCAGTTTCGATTCTCTGAGCTGTCAAGGACTAAATTTTCCGCTGAAGGTTCAAAGTTTATAATATTTGCCTTTTAGCATTACGTGCTAAATAATAAATAGAAGCATCTGCCTTCTGTCCCCCATTTTTTTATATCTACGCCATTTTTATCCATGTTCTGCCTTGAAACTTGATAATGTCTCCCATAAGTGAACCGCCATCTTGGGTATTGGCTTTTTGAAACCTCTAGAAGTCTTAGACAAAAGCCTATGATTGCTAGAGTCGAAAATCTTTGCTGTTTAATACCTATGTCTATAAATTGTAATGAAATTTTCTTATGGAGCTATATTTGCCATAAAACGTATCATCACACCCTCTCTAAGCTACCATTCCATCTATAACACCAACATTTTCAAAGAACGTATGTTGAAAGATGCAATAAATGTTCCAGATAAATTGAAAGAAAAAAAACTTGGCTACAAAGTTGATTAAGTGCTAACATCATTAATAGCGTAACACGAACATTGAATAATCCTATCCGATCGGATCGAGCGCGGGAGACATGGCGCGCCGATGCGGAACGTATGTAATTTAAAACTCCTACCGTACTGTACTGTTATGTACTGAATCGAGATAGGAGACAAGTCTATCCCTATATGGCATATTCGTCTTAGCGCCTTCTCATTACATAGTAAGACCAGTGGCAGTACTTCCATAGAAGCCCAAAAGCCCAGCTTGCCTCACCAAATTTCGAATAATAATCTTTAACCAGTAGATATTTATTTAATAAAAGCAATTTGACATATAAATGAGAATATCCTGACCCCACAATAAACAATTATAAACTAGGCATTACACAATTAACGTGTAACGCTTTTGGGCTTTTATGAAAGTACCGCCACTGAGTAAGACTCCTGTACGTTCACGTGATTTAAAAAACAAAAATACGCCTAACTATTGATTGTAAATTTGGATATTCTCTACTGAGAATATCAGCAGCAGCCACGGAGTCTGGAAATGTGCACGAAAAACGGCAATAATCTCGCCTCATATTACGTGAGTCCGCCAACCCGCACTAGGTCAGCGTGGTGGACTAACGCCTTAACAATCTGAGTTGTAGAGGAGGCCCGTGCCCAGCAGCGGGACGTATATGGGCTGATGATAATTATGATGATAGATACCTGGCGATATGTGGGAGCGGAATGGCATCTCTGCCTACCCTTTCGAAGAATACAGGCGTGAGGTTATGTATCTATGGATTAGACCTGGCTTCGCACGGGCGCAGTTTTGACTTCCGTGCTCACAGGATCACTACATATTTCTGGGATAAAAAGTAGCCTATGTTACTTCCCAAAGTCCCATCTATGTATGTTAGTAGCAAAAATCATTCAAATTGGTCGAGCAGTTTTTAAATTAAATCATAACAAACAACCAAAAATAAAATCTTCTCTCTTTATACCATTATATTACAAAAATATATTATTATATATATCAATGGAGAATATTAAGTTGCAGGATAGTGTTGCATAACCCTAACAAGTGTAAGGGTGTTACGTATTGATAGTGATAAAGCCTGAAAGGCCATTGTGAAACATTTTATTAACTTCAGGCAGGTGTGCCTGCAGGATAGTGTGCCGATGCCCTAACAAGTATTGAAATGTCGTTGCGTCAATACTTATTGCTTATTCGCAGACTTGGCGCGCCTGCTTGGCTTGTAGATTGAGTGAAAGTATTTGTAATAAGAACTTTATATTTATGAGTAATTTATGTGTCTGTACGTCGCGTCGGTGAGTTTAGCTATCATAGATTAAGTAAAAGTAATAAGGACTTAAAATTATGATTTAAATATAATTTATCGAATGTCTGTGATAGAGAGAAAGGAAAACAATTTATTTTAAACGTTGTTTGTAGAGCAAAGTTTATTAAGATGTCAGTTTACGAGACTAAGACTTTAAAGGGTTCACCCAATGTTTTTTCTTGCCTTATTTTCTATTATAAATGCGAAAGAAACTGTTTGTCTGACTGGACCAATTTGGATGGCATTTTGTATGAACATAGTATACCGGGAAAAAGTGCAACCTTCTACTTTTTATAAACTACAGTCAGGCAAAACTGACCTAACCGCTAGTAATTCATATAAAAAACAACTAAATAATATCTGAATTAATTTATCATCTAAATTAATTGCACCGTTCGATGCTGCATGATAGTTTGCAGGACGGTAATTGTGCCATAACTCTTATAGGCGGTTAATACGTTCGCTCATTACTCATTCACCGGCGCGCCCACCGCCTTGTCGTAGGTCGGAAATTTAAAAATATAACCGTGATGTGTACACGTATGATCTGACGAGATCCGACAGAGTTTGTGAATGGAGAGTTGTGTGTGGGTAACTCATAGTATTCGGATTTTAGTATGTTCCGTTCTGGAATACATATTTTTTATTTGCTGTTTTGAATTATTCGTGACCCTATATTATGAATTTGAACATTAGATTCTTTCAGTCGTGTTTCTCTGGTATAACCGGATTAAGAAAAAAGAGGAATCTAAACGATATAATTTTACTGATTCATATTAATCTGGAAATTCCCAAGCATAGTACCTCTTTTCCTGGCAATTCATTTACAGTGCATGCCGCTCGCTTGTGGAACGATCTCCCTTTATCTATAAGACGAGCTCAGTCGCTGACCACTTTTTAAAGTAGTCTCAAAGCACACCACACTAAATCTAATTGATCCGATACCATCAAATATATTTGTATATTTTGATACCATAATTTTATTTTTTGTTTTTTCTTATTCTTGTAACTCCATGGCCACCCATTTATTTTTGTAAACTACTATTTCCTGGGTTGTCTGGAAGAGATCGCTAATAGCGATAAGACCGCCCTTTGTGGCACTCTTTGAATTTATTTTAGTTTTATTATATGTTATTCTTGTTTTTGTGGTGTCCAATAAAGAATATTAAATAAAAATAAATAAATAAAATGTTTATCGTTTCAATTAAATTGAGGTAATTGAAATCTGCGTACCCTGACCCTGTTTCGCGAGACTGCAATTAAGCTCTATTTATAGTAATATGGGGTTTATCGACAAGGGAATATTGCTACCCACGGACCTCTCGGTTGCCTGACTGGCTACGTCATCAATAACTTACTTTTGTAGACTGATTAAATTGATGGCAACCACGCGCAATAAAATCAGTGATCCTTTAAGAGCGACTGTTCGTCGCTGCAACCCGTTATACTACGCCAATAGGAATCTGCTATTCAGTGTATTCCAGCTCCTTCTGCGGATATGTAGTTGAATCAAGGCCGCGCGTCCTGTCACCCATTTTGGGATAGCTTTCAATGAGAGCATTCCGCTTCCCTTGCACGACCTCAATAATCCTTGTAAGTTAAACGATAGGTAGGAAAACACAGCTGAATCTGAGGCCTGTTCTTTGCATTGGATGAACGATAAAAGACTAGTGTATTAATTTAGGAGTAGATTTGGATTTTGTTTTAGTTTCCTATCCCACCACACACCCGCAACTGTAACTCCTGTACTTTAGAATCAACAGCGGCACGCACAGTATCGACGCCGAGCAATGAAGCTCAACGAATCTAAGGGGACCTACATCATAAATGGATACCACGTCACATGGATGGATGGATCAATGGATGTCACACTTGGATATGTCTATTATGCTAGCATAGCAAAATGACAACATTGTGAACCATCGTAATCTAAATATTGTCTTGATAGAGCATAATGTGGCGAGACCCATACTACTAATGATGGTAATGATCTTCACGTTATGTTTTTTTTTTTTTTTTATCTGGCAAAGTGACTCCACTGTACCGGATGGTAAGCACAGTGGAGTCCAGAAAAATAATACCGACCAGCGAGAAACGATGGTCACCCGCTGGTCGACACAATCATGCCGGCCCGCACAAATGCTTCTTCACGCTTCGCTTAAAGGAATTATGTTTAACAAATGAGCATAATAAGAAAGTAACACTTGGCTTAACCGTGGAATGGTTCATAATTCGGCAAAGAAAGTAAGCGTCAGTCAACAAAATAAGTTGCATGAAGTGTAATGCATGTAATAACCTCATTTGTAGAGTGTGGTCATCAGATGTCAACAACAGTTACTCGCCGAGAACGTATGTATGTAACTGTTACGGTGAGGTTGTACCGTTCCTCGAAGACCTAAGGGCTCGCTGTTGCGAAATGCAAATCGATGTACGATGATTTGTAAATTCGAAAACGGTTGGAGCGATGTTAGTATTAAGGGTGACTCGGAGAAGTAAACGAAAGTCAAATATCCCTTTCTTGATACAGATAGGGACCTTGCGTTGGATAAATTTTGTGTTAAATTAAAGCACAGAAGCGGTATTTGTGCGATGCAGCAGGGAATCCTCATAATGTAGTACTTCATAATGTGGGAGTAACATTTTTTAGTTTAATAGCCTTTTTAGTGAAATTTATTAAAGGCTAGCTTGAGAAATGACTAATGCTTGTATCTTTCATAATATTATCTCTAAAGGATCTTGGAGTTCGTGAAGCACCAAAATAATTTGAGGATAAGGATACCTTCGACGTCCCTGATTAAGAGCAAGCCTATTGCTGTATAACGGGGGATTCCAGATTTTGCTTGCCATGCTTAGTGCGGGAGTCAAACCCACGACCTTTTACTCACACGTGCAAGCTTATACCGCGAGCACATCAAAGGTTTATTGATAATAAAAACACATCTGATAATGAATTCACGCCGAGAAAAATACGTACATGATCACTTACAAACAACGCTGCAATTTCGGAATTACTTTGCCAATTAACTTCATTCAGTGGAACTCGCCGAGCGTACGAAACGAACGTACTATAAAGTCGGTTTTATTATATGAATGGGTAATTAGAGATGAGTTGAAAAAACAGATTTGCAACCGCGCTCGGTCGCATGCGAGTGATTCTCGATTTCGCTGAGAAAGTGGTCACGGTGCGGTGGACGGCGTTGGTCTTTTTTACGCAATACACAACGATGGGATGGACGAGATGGGAGAGGCAGCGAGAGCGGTCGATGAAGCTATTTTTGTTTGTACCACACGAATTTGAGGATATTTTTTTTATATCATCGTGATACATTTCGTTTCCGATGAAAGGTCTTACAGTCTTGACTAGCCAGGATGCTCAGTATCACTTGTTCCCTAGTATTCAAGTTAGTGACTGTCTTTATCCGTGTTTACAGGACTTTAAGGCGGAGTAACTCACTCTATCAGCATTTAATGCGTTATTCCAGGTGACATTGGGGTTGTAGAAATAAAAGAAGAATTTTTTTCCTTTACATCTTTATGCGCTTTGAGTGATAATGATGATTATTTATGATGATCGTAAAGGGATCTTCGTGGACCCAATGGCTAGTACTGTACTTGTCACATAAAGTTTCGATGGTGACAGGCGTTAAAGATAACGGAAGGCTGATTTGAGATTCTGTTTTGGACAGAAATCATTTGAGATGAGAATATACCTGTATAAAACTTTATGATTCCTTTAACAGCATAAAGCTGCTTGTGCGAGTGACCCTCGCTTCAATTCGCCGCAGGTTATAAATGCAACAATTTATAAAATCATAGGTTAGCTTGTAATATAGATAAGCTTATGACTATTGTGTCATAGTGATATTTATTAATTAAATTCAATCATAATTATAGTAAATCATTAAGATATATCAAGACTTTAATGGTAGCATGTAGTAATAAAGGATTTTAATGTTTATTTTATGGTTTTACAAAATTGAACGTTAACTCAAAATATTACCAAATTTCAAAATCGGTTTCAACACAATCTAATATAATAAACTTGTACATAACAGTTTCTACCTGTAATGCACTGAAATTTTAAAGTAACCTATGTATATTGTATAGGCCTAAAATCTAGTTAAGTTACCAATTAAATTTAATAGAATAAAATATTTTTGCAAAACCACCAATCGTTTTACACTTGTACCGCGGCAAACCGTGGTCGAGAAATTATACCATCCTCATAAAAATCGTAATCATGTTTATCTTTACGTATTTTTTATGAGCCATTTTATAAAACAAAAATCGTTTGCATTCGTACATGGTACAACTTCATTTCCTTTTTGTTGTATCAATGAGTAAGTTTTTCTTAACTAAATAATTGAGCTTTTTACAATAAATACGCTACTTTCGGGTCTACTTGGCATTAATTATAATAGACATTTTTATTGACATTTAATAATGTTTACTTCAAGGTAAATTATAGTTATCCGATAAAAAATAACTTTAATTATAATTAGACACGAACACACGTCGAACTTGACCCATTTGTAATTATATTAACTAGCTAATATCTTGTGTGATCGGTATCAGATAAGTATGGCATCGAGGTTTAGGCGCGCAGTCGGGAATTTCGGCGGGCGTAGATTCAAACCCCAGGCACACACCTCTGACTTTTCGAAGTTATATGTGCATTCTCAATGAATTATCACTTACTTTATCGGTAAAGGAAAACATCGTGATGAAACCTGCACACCTTAAAGTTCTTAGGAATTTCTTGGGTGTGTAGTCCACCAACACGCACTAAGCCAGCGTAATGGACTAAGGTCTAAACCCACTCAAAAGTAGAGGCCCGTGCCCAACATTGGGACGTATAAGGGCTGATGATGATGATGACGGGTATCAGATACGGCTTCCAGACTAAAACCTAGTGTCCTCAACCCTACAAGTCCTTAAATATTAAACAAAGTTCTAGAAATTTCTTCTAAAAATAATTCTTCAGCACACGTTGGCTTGACACATTTCCTTATCGCATCAAACACATACTCAATCGACATTAGTCAGTATTCCCGTCTATTTCGATCCCGGACTATGTAGGTGGCGAGCCTATCTCTAAATCGGTCACAAACGCACACGGAATTGTAGTGTCATGACGTGTACGGTGTAACATTTGTTATTATACATACATATATACATGACAGTTGAAGGAAAACATCGTGATAAAACCTGCACACCTAAAAATTCTTAGAAATTTGTAAGGTGTGTAGTCCGCCAACCCGCACTAGGCCAGCGTGGTGGACTAAGGCATAAACCCTCTCAGTTGTAGAGGAGGCCCGTGCCCAGCAGTGGGACGTATATGGGCTGATGATGATTATGATATACATGCCAGTGGCGGTACTTCCATAGAAGCCCAAAAGGTTACACGGTAATTGTGTAATGTCTAGTTTTTCGTTTATAGTGGGGTCAGTATATTATTCTCATTTATGTCAAACTGCTATTGCTCAATAAAAATTTAATGCTTTTATAAAGCTATCTGGGCTTTTGGGCTTCTATGGAAGTACCACCACTGATACATACATAAATAAATACATACATATGTAATTGTATACATAACCTCGCGTCTGTATTCCCGAAGAGGTAGGCAGAGGTGCATTTCTGCATCCAAATCTCGCCAATTGTTTTTTGGACACAAAAAAAGAACACTTTGCCCGACCCGGGAATCGAACCCAGGACATCCAGCACATATTTGTTCCGCAAGACCACGAGGCAGTCGTATTACATTCGTAACACTGCTAATACCTATTGTCAAAAACACATTAAATGAAATTCGCTTAATAGGCGAGGAGGAATCTTGTATTTGATCATCCATGTGAAAGATGTGGTAAGGGTTTATCGTAGTCGTCTTAGCAGCCGACACTCTTATTTGCACCGCGTACATGTCAAGTATATCTTAAAATAGTCTGTTTTACAAAATTACTTTTTATCGTCAGGAGAAGACAAGTACAGCTTAAAATAGGTTCGATAAGTTTTGTGGTCTGTTCTAGTTGGTGTATAAGTGTAATACTTAATCAAATCAACTATTAAATTACCTTTTATAATCAGGAGGAAAGCTTAGGGGTAATAGATAATCCTGGTCGTTACTCGGAACCTGTCGATACCTTGGACCGAATTGCAATTACTATCAGAAGCGGTTTTTGTTATTTTGCCGTGTCAATAAAAAATCTCGTACGAGCACTAGAGCGGCTCCATGGCATCCTGTCCTATGCTAACTTTACGAGGCATTTTTATGCCCCCTCTAAACCGTCAAAAACTCATTTGCAACGCCTTGAACTAAACAACTTGTAATAAATAAGACCAATAAATCGAATGATATTTACGCTAGCATAATTCCGATTGATTTATATATGTCAAATACCTGTCAAGGTCCACTCGGAGACAAACAATCCTTGATGCTGCAGGAATCCAGTATGATCACTCGGAAACCTTGGACGAGAACCACCAAGCTAGCGGTGACGTCATGGTTTGTATTTCATCACTAATCGATTAATTTAAATGGACGTCGCCTTGTACAGTTTTTTGGTAAGGTCATCACGGATTAATCGAGTTAAATGTTTACTTAATTTTTTGTTTACTTATGGCCGATACTGAAACGCTACTTAATCTGAGGGCGACTTATATTTAAGTGGCTGGTATAATTTTTAGCGGTATACTGAAACATCATTTATCGGTTTTAAGTTTATTTTTAAGTTTTATAGTTCATCATCACCATCGGCCCATATACGTCCCATTGCTGGGCACGGGCCTCCTCTAAAACTGAGAGGGTTTAGGCCTTAGTCCACCACGCTGGCCTAGTACGGGTTAGCGGACAGTTGCCTATACCATATATTGGCCGAATACTGAAACGCTACTTAATCTGAGGGCGACATATATTTATGTGGCTGTTATAATTTAAGCGGTATATACTTAAAAATGTTATGTAAAAGAACTTTTTGTGGTAATGTTGCCCTTTATGGAAATTTCAGTCGGCATTAGTTAATCACAGTCTTAAAACCGATAAATGATGTTTCAGTATACCGCTTAAATTATAACAGCCACTTAAATATAAGTCGCCCTCAGATTAAGTAGCGTTTCAGTATTCGGCCAATAGTCACTTAAATAAAATATTCGTATGTTTCATAGCGGTGAAAGGATTCGTTGGGGTTATTAATAAGACTAACTGAAAGATGTATCGCTGGAAGTTTGGTTCGATATACCTCGTGGAATATTATGATAACTAAATTCTGTGTAAAAATGTGACGGGAAGTCGTAAATGTGTTGTTAGTACCTATGTCGAAATTTTATTGAAATTTGTATTGACAAGGAGAAAGTACCTACCTACTGATTTTAATTTCGTTTTAAATGTTTTTTCATATTTACTATTGCGCAAAACATGGTTCTAAAGTAGTTATGGCCTCGAGGTTTAGGCGCGCGATCGAATCAAAAATCTGGTTCTAACCCCAGGCACATACCTCTTGGAAGTTATGTGTTTATACAAAATGAATCATCACGTACTTTAACGGTGAAGGAAAACATCGTGAGGAAACCTTTACACCTTTAAAATTTCTTAGGAATTTCATAGGAGTGTCTTACGCCAACCCACATTAAACCAGCGTGGTGGACTAAAGCCTAACCCCTCTCAGTAGTAGAAAAGGCACGGGCCCAGCAGTGGGACATTTATGGGCTGATGATGATGGCTCTATTATTTTTATCTACTTTCTAGAATTACAGCTCAGGTAACACACATCAGATCTTTCCAGCCGATTTATTCCTACTGTAGTCCTAGTTGATTGTGTTGTACTCCCAAGTATCGTCCAAAATGGTCATTTAATTACATTGTTTAATAAGTCGATTGCCGTTTCGAATTAAAAGCATCCGACCGCCCACGCGGCAAGTTTTATTGAAGCAACGCCTGTGGTCTGGTACTTGTTACAATAAAAAGCGATTTGATCATTGTATAAAATTACTCTCTGGATATGTACCCGAAAAAAGGCTAGGCCAAGAAAAGGCTCGCCGCCTTTTACGTGGGACTGATACATACCTAGCGAAATAATAATAATAAATACACCCAACAGTCACATACATAGCTCTGGCCCCACATTAAGATACAAGTCTTGTGTCGTGGGTATCAGAAACTACGAGAGACTTTTCGGTCTCACAAACACCGAGACTCGAAACAAATACTTGTGGATCACACAAACATTTGAAATGTGGATGCAGATATTCACCTCTGGCTACCATTTCGAGGAATACAGCCGTGAGGTTATGTATTTAATTAAATTATTTATGAGTGTAACAATTTAATTAATAAAACTTTGTAAATTAAAGAAATTATTGTTTTTGTATGTCTAAAATGCAATAGTACAAATAAAAAGTGTATAAATACAATGCGTGTCTTTTTTATTTGATTTATTTACAAGGAAACTTGAAACTATGACATGTAATGATTTAACAACACATCATGAATTTAATTTGCTTTGCCAATTATAGGTTATCGCTAAATTTTAAATTTTAATTTCTTGCATGTGAACGCATTTCATGTGCACACCTAAAAAAGATCTTAGGAATATCCTAGGTGTGTATTCCGCCAACCCAGACTAGGCCAGTGTGGTAGGCTAAGGCCTAAACACTGTCAGTTGTACAGGAGGCCCGTGCCCAGCAGTGAGACGTGTTTCAGCTGATGATATTTACTTGAGTCATTACGGTATTATGTCGTATATTCTATATCCCAAATTGAGTAGTAAATTAAAATAGGGAATGAATCAGAATTATTATATTTTGGATCCAATTAATTTTATTTACTCGCCCGTCGCTCTTGTACAAGCCCACCGCCGTAACTGCTCAATCGAACGTGGGGTCAATTGGTTCCCCGTGCATTTGCATGTGAATTGGCAGTTTGTTGACTCGGACACATTTTTATTTCACCGCACGGAATGACGTCATTAGTGCAGTATCGCACCTTGAGTATTTTATTTTCTGTATGTAAAATGTTTGTAGTGATTTATGGTAATTTAAAGTTGATACAAACAAATATTTTTAAAGGTGTAGACAGAGATCTGCACCCGTGTTTAATGTTATACAAGTGTAAGCCTATTCCAGTATACTGAGGACATTTCGAGACTTCGCGCTACTTACAATTTCCTAACGGAACAATTCGCTATAACGTCACCTGACCCGAAAATCGAAAACAAAACATGCCACAGCAAAAACAATGCGGTTATTTTTAAGGAATTCTTACTAATTCCCGACTGAAATATAGGCTTATCCTTAAGTTTAAAACTATTTAAATAGAATTGTTTTTCATCCATCGTCATCATCTGACCATAAACGTCCCGCTGCTGGGCACGGGACTCCTCTACAACTGGGAGGGTTTAGGCCTTAGTCCACCATGCCGGCCTAGTGCGTGTTGGGGGACTACAAAATACACATCTGAAGTACGTGATAATTCATAGTGAATACACACGTATCTTTGATAAGTCAGAGTTGTGTGCCTGGAGGCTTAAACCCGCGACGGCCGAGATTTTTTTAAGCGTCCCCAGGCCTTAACCTCGAGTCCATCAGGACTTCACGATTTCTGACCCGTAAACACTTATTTTGTCTGTTGTCTTATGTCATTACTTACTCTATAGTTTCTCCCACTCTCATGTACATACATGAAATTAATTTTCCACTTACTAGCGATTATTTTATTGCTCCATGACGTCACTGTTCACGTCAACTAATGTACATTGGCGTGGGTATAAAAAGTCTTACGTGATCCTGTTTGCGATTGAGGTAAGCTATACTTGGTAGTAAGTTGGTCTGATATACAGGCGGTCGCGGGTTTAAAGATATGCGAATATCAGATTAATATTGTTAATGTCAATATTTATGGATTTAGATATTTTATTTTCTATTTTACATAATGGAATACAAATATGTATGGAACTAGGAAATCATAACCTACATTACCATAAGGCCACTTTTTATTCTGAAAAATGTTAAGTACCTACTTAAGAATTTAAAAAAAAAACAAGAGAAGGATAGTTCCACTATTTTTTTATTATTATTTTTTCGCAGCCATATTAAATAGCGGTTAAATATCACGAATATTAAAGGAAAATTGGCTATGAACATGCGATTCCCAGAGTCTTACTACCAACAGACAGCGAGTCTAACCAACTCAAAAATCATAACATAATCCAAGATAAAATATTCAAAGAATTCCAACGTGATTGTAGATTTATTTGGTCAACAATATGATAACTCCAAGGTATTTATTTAACAGATTAGATTGTGGTATTGATTCTGGATTTAGCGCAGCACAATGTTGTGTACATTCTCAGTAATGATAGCGTATCGTAATTCTGACAGATTCTACCAATCGGGTTGTATGCGGAACTTGTTCTGACCTTGTCGCGATTTATGTACGGTGATGTTGATAGGGCAGGTAAAAATGATTATCTGCCCTGTGGTAAGGGGCGTTAGAATCCCACCACGGTATCACCTGCCTGTTCTAAAAGGCGGCTCAAACGGGCCCCTGGGGCCGCTTGGCGGCTGCTAGGGGCAGAGAGAGGCGGCGGCACCGTGGTCTGTGTCCGTCTTGGGCGCCCACCTAAGCTAGTGGGGATGTAACTTAGCCCCCCACAACTCCGAGACGGTCGAGACATTTTGTGTCGCGGAGGCGCATCGGGCGGCTGCGGCATCATAGTAGTAGCATTTTGACCACACACCGTGGTCGTCCCATTCGGCGCGAAGATGGCCATCGGGGGGTTTTGGTCGGTATACCAGCATAGTAGAGCCATAAGCAGCAGTCCCCGCGAGAAAAAAAAAAACAAAAAGGCAATGGTGATTATTCGCAGCCGCTGGCTGGTATATTCCCACGTAATAGGCCACATTAACAAAGTACCTACATAACTTTGTATTTTCAATGGAATAATTCAGTAGCATTGTCTAATTCTAAATTACACGGCTTGAGGATTGGTTTTCATCGTATTGATTGTAATATTTATAGCGATCACTTGCATTAGTAAGTTAACCCACTCTCTTGAACTACAAATTACCCTATACTTTTACTATTTATATCAATTTTTAACTATAAGTAAAATATAGTATGCCATTTCTGGATAGTCCTAATGCAAATATTTCTACAGCAACTTTTTGAAGAAATCACCATTCAGCTATGTAAACATAATAAACTGAACCAAGGCCCAGCAGTGGGACGTATATGGGCTGATGACGAAATATAATAAAATTATATCTTATTTCATTATGCTTTCGTCTACCTTAGAATCGAATCCCCATACCAATACGAGTATTGGTATCGTATTTTCATATACCGTGTGTCAAGTTCGTCAAACCGGGAAGCGTTCTATTTCGGTCCCCACCGCGCAGCGCCCGCGAGCCGCGATTAGAGATTGCAACCCGGTATGTTTCCCAACCCGGCCGGGCCCGGTTGCATCCGTCGCCAACCCGGCCGGGTCCGCCGGGCCCGGCCGGGTTTGTTAGCGATGAAACATTTAACGTATTTTATGAAAATTTTCTATATATAAATGGAAAAAGACAATGATTCAAGGTTAATATTCATTTCAAACTGGCTTATGGACAATAATCACTATAATTAGTCTCAAAAAAATGATAACTTTGACTTATGGACAGAAAAGTAACATTAGTACCTATTAGTAATTATTAATTTTTATAAGTTTAAACAAGCAAGTCTTTCTCTTTACTCCTTATCGTGTCTATTTGAAAACATTGTATTATAATAAGAAACTAATAACGCAGTTTAAAGTACTAAACGTGTCATAACAACTTAAATTAGATAGATCAATAAAGTATGGTAGCTTTGGTATAAACGAAACAAATTCTTATTTGCTAAAAGTAAAGTATGTATAATGTTTTTTTCTTAAACTTTGGCCATTAATGTTATTATTACTAATTGAGCAAATAGCGAAATCTTATTGGCTAGGCTGTACCTACTGTAACGACAAACAACCAAAATTGTTTAGTCCCAACTAACAAAATGTAACGTAAAATTGGTTGCGATACGTAGGCTTCATAAGTATAATATAACAAAACAAAAAGTAACAATTATTATTCAGTCTGAAAGAATGATTGATACGAGTATTTTACAACAGTAACTACTACGAGTAGGCGCTCCCGCGCCGCGATTTACTTATCGGGTCCGCTGACTGGCTGAATGGCCGGGCCCGGTGGGTGCGTAAATGGGCACCGGGCCCGGACGGGCCCGGCCCGGCCGGGCCCGGTTTGCAATCTCTAGCCGCGATGCTTTTATTGTAGCTGTGGGACGTCGCGACCGCTTGTGTGTACATACATATTATGCTTATGAATTTGGGTGGGTATGTTGGGGGGCAAGAGTCCCTGCTTGTGATCGATTGAGGAATTTTAGTATCGCACGACATGTGTTAGTGCCGCGAGACCACGAGGCAAAAATAAAATCGTCGTTACATAAATTAGCCCGGTACGTGTAGTATTTTAATACTTTATTAGTATTAGTTTTTTATAACACTCCTATGATTCTCTCTTTTTTTGAAAATGTAGCTAAGGCAGCTATTAATCTTATTTATTGACTATGATAATTACAATAAAAACACCAGTAATTTGGTTTACATGTTTTCGCTTATGGATGAGGGCTGCTCAAATCCGGGATGGTTGGCCCCTACTTTGGAGGGGTTGGGGAGGGCTACGTTCAGCAGTAGACGACGATAGGCTGAGAATATAGGTTTTCGCTTCAACTTACTCGTACTTGCTATATAACCAAAGTTATTGCCCGAGCTTGTAAATTTATATTCTTTAACTATAGACGGAGCCAAACTAACAGAATTATCTAAACAGAAACTCCTCAAGTGCAAGTTTTACTATGATGTGGCATTACGGGGGCCACACCCTCAGCACTTAAGGTGGCTACGCCCCTGTCTGTTGACATAATGTTATACTGTTGATGTTTTAAGTAATGGCTTTTAAGTGATCTTTGAAGTTGTTTTTTTTAAAGTTAACACCATCAACCGAAAAATAGAAGAAATTTAAGCTGCTTGTAAGCGCGTGTAGTTTTTAAATTATACGTGATATACAAGAAGATATTTTGCTGGAATTTTCAATTTATTATTATAATTCTGTTGCGTCTTCCACAGATTGATTTGTAGCATAATATAGGAATAACTTTTTAAATCACATGTCCCTATAATAGTTATATAAATGTATGTTTTATAAAACACTATAAAATAGTGTGTCACAAATGAATGTTTTTGCTCCGACCTTGGCCAGTTTATCATTTAATATATTTCCTGTTTGTATGTCGATAAGCGTTGCATGTATTAAATCGTTAGAGTTAATTTCATGTGTGTTTCTTTTACAGCACTAGTGTAATGTGGTTATATGGGAATGTGACAATTACGATTACAATTACGACTTACTATCGCCAGTCGAATCAATTATGATGACCTCTTTGTTATAGGCAAAACACGAAACAATGTTTGTCACTATGGTGTGTTTTTTATGTTATGTGGTCGATATTGGGACGGAAAACTGCAAGCTCTTGTACAAAGTATTTTTAACATAGACAATAATTTCGTAAGGACTTCCTCATCAATACCTCTGAAATAAAAAAAACAAATCTCTGACACAAATGATCGCGACCTTGACTGACGTCATCACTCCATGATGACATCAATCGCACGTCAATCAAAGTCAATTACCAAGTGATTGCAAATGAAGAAATCATCGCAAATGATTCTTAGGTTCCGGTAAGCTTAATTACTTTGTGATCATTTGCGAGCTTCACAAGGCAGTCGGAATCTGATCTAATAACTTGCCTTCAACTCGACTCCTTCAACTTTTCGAAGTTATGTGTGTATTCACAATGAATTATCACTTACTTTAACGGTGAAGGCAAACATCGTGAGAAAAACTACACAACTAAAAAGTTATTAGGAATTCCTTAGGTGTACACTGTGTAGTCCTCCGACCCGCACTAGGCCAGCGTGGTGGACCAAGGCCTAACTCCTCTCAGCTGAAGTAAAGGTCCGTGCCCAGCAATGAGACGTAACATAATATATGGGCTGATCATAGTGACAACATTAGTGTACAAAATATTTATGAACGCGAGCAAAAGCATGAATTTTTCAACATAAAGGTAGATCATCTGTTTCTCTACCTGCGTAAACAATATAATAAATATACATTGAAATTCCCAAACGATCATTCTTAGAATTTCTATCGGTTAATTTAATGCTTTCTCGTTTATATTATTGTATTTTAAAGTGTTTCGCTGGAGATAAATCTTTGTAAAGTGTAGTAATGGGCAAACAACAGAATAGTTTAAAATAAGGCGGTGTGCAAACAGTGCGATTTCGGTAGATAGTTTGCAGGAAAAAAAAGAGGATAATGTTGGACGGCTTTGCGTTTTTGGTTCAAATTCAAAGGTGGCTTTTTTCTTGAAGTTATGTGTATCTATCAATATCACCTGCATTTCTGAACGTGGAATTTTGTGAAGGGTGTTAAGCCTTAGTCTACGCTGCTCTAGCGCGGATTCACTATGCGGATATATTTGTATTCATAATGCATTGAGCATGGAAGTGGGCCGGCCATGTCTGCCGACGGACGGAACACACAAGCGTGCGAGTGGAGATCGCGCTTAGACAGACGTAGTTTAGGGCGTCCTGCAGCACGATGGTCCGACGACTTTAGAAAGGCGGGTAGCAGATGGATTAGGGGAGTTCAACACCGGGATGGTTGGCCTACTTGGGGAGGCCTTCATTCAGCAGTGGATGGCGGAAGGCTGAGAATAAATAACACTTAAAAAATCTATCAAACAGTCGACTTACCTTCATGCTTGTTGGAATTATTTATTCATCAAAAAATATTACAACACGCGTTTTGTATTCAGCTTTACTTTCATTTAATGCATTACAAACAAGAACTTTCTCTTTAAATTTGCAAACTGTAAATGCGTTGAATTGTGCATTGCAGTAATTTAATAGACTTTGGGGTTTACTTTGGCGTATTATGTGTTGGTTTGGTGAAATGGAAATATTTTCTTGTATTTTTTTTCTTTTCCTAAGTTATGAAGTTGTTTTGTTTAAAATCTTTTGTACATTTCTAATGTTACTTGTATTTATTAATATTAGTTTATAATAGCTTTCATTGGATAGATAACCTTGTAATACAATTTGACAAGTAAGCCTCCCCAATTAAGTGCCAACTATCCCGGTCTTGAGCCAACCTCATCCATCCGCTCATCTTTTTCAAGTCGTCGGACCATCGTGCTGCTAAAAAGTTTATATAAGGTTATTACTTATTCCCAGTGAAGGTGAGCTATGTCTGTAATGAATGCAAAAAGAACACTCATTGTACGAAGTTTTTACCTTCCTCCTTGGCGTCCCAATTCGGGCCTATTTTCAACGCCGTAAATCTTTATTAACCCGTGCCATTGTCCATACATCACAATAACGGCACAGTTTGGGAGGCGGTCGCTAATCGCAGTAATTTGTGTACCTGCGCAGTTGCCGGTTGCTGTTGTCGCAACCAAATTGCCGGCATCCTTCCAGGGAGATTGGGCTCTGTAGTTATACTATGCTGTGCGTCGATTGTTGGACTATTGTTTCTACTTATATGCACTCACGCCTCTATCTGTGAAGGGGTCAATATCAGTGGCAATACTTCTATAGAAGCCCAAAAACGTTTCACGTTAATTGTGTAATGTCTCGTTTATAATTGTTTATTGTGGGGTCAGGACATTCTCGTTTGTATGTCGATTTGCAATTCGATTGTCGATTTAATAAAGGTTTAAATCTTTAAGATTATTAATCGAAATTTTGTATGGCAAGCTAGGCTTTTGGGCTTCTATGGACGTACCGCCACTGGTCAACGTACGTATATTTTTAAACCAACGTTTCAAAATTGAAGACGAGCCTATTGTTTTTCGGGGACATATTCAAACACCGTGCTGTAAAATTCCCAATGCCGTTTTGCTCGGGAATCAAACCCACCTCGCAAATACACGCACACATATTATCACTTTATACGACCTCTAAAGAGCCTCCTAAGCAGAAGTACGTAAAATAGTGTGGTTTCACACTCGCGTGCTAATGTTTCGAAACAGTGGCGAACATGCGCTAATAGGGTTACATCATGTCGGGTTTCCTGTTTTAGACGGCCCCAACTGTCCTCTAGTACAGTATTATTAGAACTGTAGATTTGAGCTAGCTGTAGTCTGTACGGGGGACATGAACGCCAATATTAATCGCAAATTTGGGAATGAAAAGAAAAAAACAAGTGGTCTCGCGGTACAAGTATGTGCCGAGCGATCTAGAGGTCCTGGGTTCGATTCCCGGGTCGGGCAAGGTGTTATTGGGTTTTTCCATTAGGAAATTCTCAGTAGCAGCACGGAGTCTGGCATTGTGCCCGAAAATCGGCAATAGGCTTGCCCCCTATTACGTGGGACTGATACATACCTGGCAAAATGTGGGTGCAGAAATGCATCTCTGCCTACTCCTTCAAGGAATACAGGCGTGAGTTTATGTAAGAAAAAAACAATATAAAAAAATGAGGTTCTGGACTATATCTCTTCATTAGTTGTGACCCACTTAAACTCTCCTTGCAATATTAAGTAGGTTGGAAAATGTCCCATTTTCGCAACAAGAAGGAGGCTGTTAATCTCTTTTCAGTAGATCAAAATGCCATACAATCTTACAAAGGTGCTGATTTATATTCAGTTTACTTTGTAGTACTGCACTCTTGGCCCAATCTCCGCTTAATAAATCCCCAATTTGCAAATCAATAATGCTAATAATTCAATAATACATTTAATACCCACTTTATTAATAACTACCTCGTGATATCACGATACAAGTAAGTGCCGTGAGATCTAAAGTTCCCGGATCTAGCAGTGTTATTGGGTTTTTCCATTAGAAAATTCTCAATAGCAGAACGGAGCCTGGAAAAATGCCCTAAAAGCGGCGATAGGCTCGCCCTCTTTTACGTGAGACTGATACATACCTGGCGAAATGTGGGTGCAGACATGCACCTCTGCCTATCACTTCTGGGAATACTGGCGTAAGGTTATGTAAAATTATATATATGAATGACATAGTTTATCTGTGTAATTCGATAAGTTTTTTTTTTAAACATTACATGTTTAAAAATCTCAAAAGATTGATTCACTATAAAATAAAAAAATGAACAGCCAGCACATCAAATTCCATACATACAAGACTTACAATTAAATTAATAAGTCACAAATACTCACACCACACCTTATACACTAAAAGCTCGCGAAGGAAGGTGAAACCGTATCAAATAGCGAATTTACCTTCCTCTCGCGGGCACGTCTTAACACTTTAGCATCTAAACAACACCACATATGATTTCAGTATAATAATAAATATATAAAAAAAAAAAAAATTCATAAGTCTATTAGTCTGGACCAAGTTCCTTAACCCATAGCTAATAGATGTAATTGATGACCAGCCATCTGTTATGAATAGAAGCCGATGGAGAGGTAATATTTCATCCAACATTCAATGGAGTTCACATAATAAGCACACGATATTATTTTAAGGTCTTTATGATCTTGCGATAGGTTTAATTAATAATCTTATTTGTATGAATCTATTTATACTATTAAAATCGTTACACTTTTGTCTAGAAAAAACTTGGCTAAAGCTCGATCGCTTTGTTAACAGTTTTTGACTGGACATAGCTATTTTAATAGTGGTTGAGTCCGAACAATCTGGACATCACATTCTTTAGTGTGGTCTCTGATTTACGTATTATGCGGACCTTATAGAATCTGAGAGGAACTTCCGTCCTTTCTGGCGTTTTTTTCTTACCTACTGTTGAGAATTTTAGCTATATTTGTTTCCGCATAGCTTTACACTTACCTTCTCCAGTTGTATACATCTTGCAATACCTCATATTCTAAAAATATCTATCACTTTTCAGTGGAGAGAAGTAGACAGCTATTACTGCTATTGTTATATTTTAGGACTAAGAAAGTACGTCGTGACGGCCTCGAGGTTTAGGCGCGCAGTTGAGTCAAAGTCGCTGCGTTCGCAGGTTCAAACCCCGGTACACACTATGGAATTTTTGAAGCTAAATATGTGTGTATTCATGATAAATTATCACGTACTTTAAAGGTGAACGAAAACAACGTGTGGAAATCTGCACACTTAAAAATTCTTAGGTGTGTAGTCCGTCAACTGCACTAGGCCAATGTAGTAGACTAAGGCCTAACCCTTCTCAATTATAAAGGACGTATATACGTAGGCTGTTGATGATAAAGAAGAAAGTATGAGATAAGCGTAACAAATGTTTTTGAGCTTACATTACTCTGTTTTTATACGATACTGCCATGCAACAAGCAAGCAAACACGCCACCTGACATTACATGTGACAAGAGTCTCATTTCGCAAGTGAAACCGATTCGAAGATAATTGCCACTGAAAGTCATTGTTTTCGGTGTTGCGTGATCGCTGGTAATACGTTCAAGACAGCAGTAAATAAACACGTCGGTTTTGAGAACTTGACCCATAAATTATTGATTTATGTGATTTGATTCATGATTCGACGGCTCAATCGACTCGGGAAGATGCTAGCTAACAACGATACATGTTTTGCGGGTCTCCTTATGAATATTTGTATTTTGCTCCAGTGCTAGCGAGTTGTGTGTAAAGAAGTACAACTCTATTACGCTTTCATGTGTATTTAATAGGAATAATAATAGGCTCGCCTTCTATTACGTGGGACTGATACATACCTGACAAAATGAGGAATACAGGCATGAGGCTATGTACATATGTATGATCTTTATACAATTTATATACTAACACCCAACAGTCACATACATAGTTCTGACTCCACACTAGGATACAAGTCCTGTGTCGTGGCTATCAAAAACTACGACAAGCACCCAGACCCGAAACAAATATTTGTGGATCGCACAAACATTTGTCTCGGTGCGGGGATCGGCCTCGGTTTCTCGTTTCGGAAGGTATCCAGCCAACTGCGCCATACATTGAATAATACATTGAATTTGCCATCATTAGTCTCTAACAGTCTTTGCTAATTTACAATAAATAAGTCATAATATTTTAATGCTAAAGTATATGCAGGTATAAAATCCAAACGCGGCATTTGACTGACCGCGAATGAATTCATAAAAAGCGCTTTACGGCCGCTTTAACAGTGATCCAAATATGCGGACTACGTACGCGCCGCTTATCAAAAGTGAGGTCATTAAATGAGCGGCAATTGATAGATTAGCTCGAAATTGTATTTCAACTGCATTAAATCATGTATTGGCATGTAAATTTTTACCTAAGGTTTGACTGGGAGAGAATGCCTCAGGCATTAAGTCCACCGTTACATTATTTATGTATAAAGCGTAAATAAATAAATAAATAAATTTTTATTGCTAAGCATCCGCTTCTTTAAAACTTGAAAGTTTTGGCTCAAGTGAATTACCGTGCCTAGATTCTTGAGCAATTGCAAATAACAAACTTGAAAATTGCCTAGAGATTCGCCTTTTAAAAAGTGGGACCTAAAATACCATTGGAGAAACGTGGGGGCTGTAGTGCACCTTTGCCTACCCCTTCAGGATGAAGGAAATTAAGTATTAATACGAAATTACTTTGAAAATCAATTGAGGAATCAGAACCCGCGAACATTATTTTGTCATTCTGATCATCCCATTATATAATAAGATAATAAGGCATTTTTAAAATTATATCTCCTATTTATAGAAAATAAGATATTGTGTGTTTATTACTACTATACTGATCCCTTAACCCGCATATCTTAGCTTTACCGTATTTCAAAGGCAAAATATATAACTAGACTATGTCATGGTCAGTATCGCTCCTGACAACTAGTAATACGTGAAGATCTAGGGTTATCATACTAGCCTGTGATAATAGTATGTTTACTGTTTTGGTTAAAAATTAAATATGTAGGTAACAACCTAAAGTCCATAATAAAAAGATTTTTGAAATCTATTCATTACATTTCATTAGAAAAGGATAAAAACCTTTACTATTGACGTCACCGCTGTTAAAATGCATGCGTGCGTTGGTAAGAAACAGCACTAGACCCTCCCTTTTCTATTAAATATTGATTAATTTTCCAAGAAATTCCATGACACCTAAACCTGTAGACGTATTGATCGATTGAAATAATTAAATCAGTCAATAAAGTGATAATTCAATGACTTGTTCAAATTAACATTAATTTTCTAGTGGCTCACAACTCACAAGTATCTCATCGCGCTCTGAATGCGTCCGAGCACATTACAGCTTCATAGTATCGTATCGTTGCTCTTAAGTTTATGGTAATGGAAACTATTATGTATGGTGTTCGTGGACTAGATTTAATTGAACGACGCTGATAGGAATAATTGGTTTTATTACATCATAAAATGGATAAGCTGGGTGGAACTTGACTATTGCCTGTCATAGATCGTATCGTATTGTATCGTTTTAAAAACATTCTGTTAGAACCTGAGTCTGTCTATGATTGCAAATACAGTACTGTCCAAATCAAGCATAAAGTAGAGAGGGACTCAAGGGTTTCTCGCCTGTCATAAAGTTTCTAGGTCTGCATTTGATAGTAAGTACAAAACCGTCCATATAATGTATAAAGTAGGTAAGAGCTGAGCTCTTCACACGTTTTGAAACCACCTGACAACTCAAGGGCTCCTTCGAAGTATCCTGGTTTCTTAAAGCATAGCATGATGAACAAAATTTGAAAACTGGCATGAGTGAAACAGATAATAGGCCTTCGCCACTTGATGATCTGTTGAGGCAGTATCCTGCTTTCGGTAAGGCTCGTTGATGTCATTTTACTTTGCTACGTGGTTGCTAGTCTGCGAGATTATGAATACAAATTTTCTAAATGATCGGGCAAGTGCAGCTCGAAAGCATAACCGTACATTCATTTTTTTAATATTCTGTAGGGTACTTGGAAAATTTAACTTCATTCTTTCTTAAACGCTACTTCGGTGGCCCGCAGAGGGCTCTCGTGTTTCGCTCGAAATGTTTTAAACTTCGCACGGTTCCGTTTCCAAGTGGAAAACAAATCGCTTTGCGTATTTTTTAGGTCACAGTTTTGTTAGACTATTAGGATTGGTCGGACGCGTTAGTTTAATGAGGTGCTAGAATTTAAATAAAGGGGTAAATAGACTGTTTCGTTGTTCCCGCGGTATGATTGTGTGCCGTGCGATCGAGTGAGATTGACAAGGGGACGGCACGACCTTGGGGAAACGAAACACCTCATGTTCGATCCCCACACAACGACAAATCTTTGCAAAATCTATATGGGGTTGGATCTAAATAGAATGCTGTATAATGCTTAGATTCGATATACATAATTTGCTTTATATTAGTTCGAGAGATATATACTATTGGATCGGTTACGGCGGGTTTTACACCGTATGTACGCTGGTACCTATTCCGGCGGGTACAAGTAATTTAGCCTACGACCATCTTCCTAGCAAAACTTATCGGAACTAGGGCATAATACTTTTAATAATTATGTAATAATAATATAGCCTTTTATTCAGATCTTTAACTTAAAAACTAATTCAAACATACATTTAAAACAAATTCAAACAAAATACATAAAAGTTAAAACTTATTCTACTATCTGCTGTTTGGTAATCTTTTGCAGATCTGTTTGCCAATCGGCAAAGGCCTCCTCCAACCTCTTCCATTCTGTCCTTACTTGAGCTACTCTGTTCCACATCACTCCTGCCACCTCTTTGATATCATCGTCCCATCGTTTCAGCGGTCTCCCTCTTCTCCTTTTACCTTCCCTGGGGTACCAGCTTGTAACTTTCTTGCTCCATTTATCACGTATGTAATAATTATGTATTAGATCTTAAATATAGTGAAAATTATTGTGTTATGAAAGATCAGAACTGTATAAAATCAAGCATCTAGATATGCGTAAATTATGATAATTTTAATTTACCCTTTTGATAAAGTCTCGTGGTTGAAGTTCTAGCTATCATCATCATCATCAGCCCATATACGTCCCACTGCTGGGCACGGGCATCCCCTACAACTGAGAGGGTTCTAGCTATATTATCTATATATTTTATGATTTGCTTGTAAGACTTATCTATGATAATATTTTCTTTGTCATTACCTATCATTGCGTTTTAAAAATCCCATAACTTAGATTCGTGTAGCCAAGATGCGCCCTCTATCGTAAGACGCGAGTATATCTGGGTCACCCGTTACACTGCAACACCGTAGTATACTGGAAGTTGAAATAGTTCTCGCGCACATTTCTAGATGGCGTTGTTACAACAACTAATTATTATTATTTTCTTTTCAGGTAAATGCGTTTTTACATTATTGGCCGGAACACAGGTAATTTTGCATTATCGATATTGCACGTGTCTAAAAATAAATCGCTGATTGAATGATTGCATAAAGTTTTTATTTACAAGTATTATCTTATCGTTTGCGTAATATTATCTGTGAAAAGCCCTGTTTATTAAGAATGGGTGCTTTCGCCCGCCGTGTCACGTACGCCATGACGTGCGTATTCAATGGATAACATTGTGTTTTTATTTAATTAATTTTCAAACGGGTGAAATTAAATTCCAAGCCTACCACACACGCAGATATAAAATTGATTGGTTTAGCTCCGTAGCCCACAAGATGGTAGTAGCAGTTTCAAAATCAAGGCGTATTTACATTTTTAGTATCGTTCATAATACATATTTGAGGGAGTTCTTCAAAGATTTTTTAAGAGGAAATTCAGTCGTTCATTGTAAATCTTCTCAGCCATTAAGAAGGTCCGTGCCCAGTGTGTAAACTAGGATGGAAAAGACATGCTCGCATTTTTTGAAGCAGGTTTAATACCTAATTAGTTTCCACATTTGTCCGAGTATACTATTCATTTCATTCTCAGCCCACATGCACCCACTGCTGGCTATAGGCCTCCCCCAATGCTCGCCATCTCTCTCGGTCCTGGGCTACTCTCATCCAAAGCTTTCCGGTTAACTGGACTATGTCATCTGACCATCTGGCCGGTGGTCTGCCCCGTTTCCTTGCACCTTCTCTTCTTCCTTCTCTGTTAAATTCCTGTGTACACCATAAAATAATTGTATGTAAATTAATCCACTTTTATCTTTGATATAATCATAGATAGATAAAATGATAGGTGAGTTGTATAAGCAACGCGGTCCTTCGAGGCAATTTTAGTAGGTATACGTTTGACTACGTGACACTCACTCTTGACTTAATTCGATGTATTTTATTAACATACAATATGTTATATTAGAATTTATTTATTTATTTATATACAGGTGTACAAAGAAAATTGTGACGTTAAAAAAATAAAAAAAATAAAAGTTTTAAAAACACATTTAAAATTAACGTATACATACATACATAAACTCACGCCTGTATTCCCCGAAGGGGTAGGCAGAGGTGCATTTCTGCACCCACATTTCGCCAGGCATGTATCAGTCCCACATAATAGGGGGCGAGCCTATTGCTGTTTTTCGGGCACATTTTCAGACTCCGTGTTTTTTTTTTTATACTGGCACGGCAAAGTGACTCCACTTTACCTGATGGTAAGCACAGTGGAGTCCAAAAACTCCGTGCTGTTACTGAGAATTTCCTAATGGAAAAACCCAATAACACTTTGCCCGACCCGGGAATCGAACCCAGGACCTCTAGATCGCACGGCACATACTTGCACCGCGAGACCACGAGGCAGTCAAATTAACGTGATTAGGAAAAACACTATATACATTTAATAGTCTTATGGTAGTTAGGAAAACGTAATTTATTTTTCACGATTTTTTTTGCGTCAATCTGTTTGTAATCACCGTAACTATTACCCGTCTTAGTTTACGGTCACAGTCTTTTTACACTTTGACACGGTAATACTATCATACAGTATGTTAACTCGGCCGCATTTTTGAAATAATCTTATATATAAAAATGAATCGCAAAATGTGTTGGTAAGCGCATAACTCAACAACGCCTGGACCGATTTCGCTAATTCTTTTTTTGTTGTGTTCGCTATCGTTAGGAGAAGGATCTTATGAAAGAAAAAGTTAAGAAAATTGCGAGGAATATGGTAAAAACAACAATTTAATTTTCTCATATAAACTGTTCTACCTAATATTCTGTCAAACATTTTATGATTATCCCGTCAATACGGTTAAAAAAAGGTTAAATAAAGGTTTTGAATCGACAACATATATCCAGAATATTCGAATAATTGCGTATTTTAGATTTTAAAAATGTAGAATAATGTCAGTAATAAAAAGGGATTGACATATTTATTGGTTGTCAAATATTTATGCG
Source organism: Hemaris fuciformis (assembly GCA_907164795.1). NCBI lineage: Eukaryota > Metazoa > Arthropoda > Insecta > Lepidoptera > Sphingidae > Hemaris > Hemaris fuciformis. The sequence goes on along the minus strand of OU015455.1, from coordinate 2,789,859 downwards.
TGCGTTCAGAAATGTATTTTTAAACTCCTTGGTTGTACCTGATTTACAAACGAAGGCAGGTTCGGTAGTCATCACGCTTTGAAATCTAAAACACCCACAACTATGCAATGGAATGCGCTTGGTGTTAAGAAAATTGTTGAGTAATGTTATTCACGTGACGATACTGAAAAGACAACTTAGAGATGAATTGGTGCTTGAGAATTCATCAATTAGATTGATCTAAGATTTCATGAATCCTAACGGGTATGACCATTGAGTTCAAACGAATTCAGTTCCCGATTCGTCATGCCTTCGCAATGACGATTAACAAAAGATGTTTGTGATCTTTTAGAATTATAATAAAAAAATATATTAAAAATGTGTATCACAAGGTGCATCATCATCATCAGCCCATATATGTACGTCCCACTGCTTGGCATAGGCCTTCTCTGCAACTGAGAGGGTTTAGGCTTCAGTCCACCACACTGATGCTTCAATGAAGAGAATTAAAACCGACTACATCCCATCCTATATGTACATGTTTAATTAAATCATGACTTGCGGAGACACGATTGATGCATTTAATTTTCGTACTTATTTATTTCTGTATTTTTATCTCAATAAAGTGCTAAACTTAATATTTATTTCCATACAATCAAAAATAAAATTCAGGTAATATGTAAATATGTAACATTCAATGACTGTTAGGGGATACGAAGTTTTCCGGGTCAGCTATTATAAATGTTAATGTTTTGTTTGTTACGCTTTCACGCCAAAACTACTTAACCGATTATCATGAAAATTTGTACACATAGTCTTCGAGATTTAAAAAAGGACATAGGATTCTTCTTATTAAAAAAAATACGGAGGATAAAAGAATTGAAAAATGATTGACAAAAGATTTGAATGACTTTTGGTATGCAGATAGGTGGGACCCACCGAAGTAACATAGGTGGGAATTGTTATCCTTACTATTATATACCTAAATGTGAATGTAGGGATGTTTGTTACGCTTTCACGCAAAAACAAAAATTTTGGTATGACCATAAATGAGACCCTGTGAAGTAACATAGGCTATGTTTTATCCCGGGAAAATGTAATGTTCCCATTGGGATAAACATATTATTAAAAATACGAAAATAACTGTCAGTTTTACTTTTACGCCACAACCATTTGAATTGATTTGACCTTTTTTTAAATTCAGTAAGTGCCATTTTGGGCACTTGAGGGACGATTTATAGATTCACTTATTATCTTTCTGCGCCCAACCCTGAAGTCTACGCGGACGGAGTCGCGGGCAAAAGCTATAAAAATATAAAAATTGCGATGACAAAACAGGTGTTGTTCGTAGAAGGGTGAAAATTTGGAGTTACCTATATGTATTTTTCAATGCTGAATCATAAAAAAATTAAAACAAAAAATGTCCACAAAATAAAATAAAAAAACTTTTCGGGTTGGACCACCCTATAAAAAATAGATAACCTATTCTCAGACTTACTGAATATACATATAAAATTTCATCAAAATCGGTCGAGCCGTTTCGGAGGCTGTTTCGAACTGTGACACAAGAATTTTATATATATATAGATGTATATGTATATCTCACTCTATACAATTTTGACCATATTTTTTTGTTTAATTTTTATATTGATCAAAGCAATGACTGTTATACGTATCATTATAATTTTTCAGTGCTATTATCATTTATTTACATTTTAATAAAAATAAATCAAATTAAAATGGTCAGTATAAGATAGAGGTTGATCGTAGAAGGGTGAAAATTTATGATTACCTATAATAATTTATCAATGCTGAATCATAAAAAATAAAGAAAATAAAGTCAATAGAAAATAAAAACATACCCCTAAATGTTAAACCCTTAAATGTTGACCGATTCTCAGACCTACCTACAATATACACACAATATTTTATAAAAATCAGTCGAGCCGTTTCGGAGGAGTTTGCCAAAAACACCGCGGCACTAGAATTTTATATATATGGCAAAACAACGTTTGCCGGGTCAGCTAGTACTATATATATATAAGTAAGGTATAACTCGCGTTTCGCCCGTTTGTATGAAGTTAAACTTCTGTATGATAGTATTACCGTGACTTTGTAGTTAAGACTAACAGCTACGAGTATATCTTAGGTCTTAACAGGAGTAGAAAACATTCAACAACAAGCCACTAACAAGTATTCACTTAGCTACAGGCGAATTTATTTATAGAAATAATATATCATTGTATAAGTAAACAAAAATGTATAATTAAAAATAAACAAGTTCGAAATTATTAAGAAACATGTAAATCACTACTTAATGGCGTCGGCTTTCTCTGCATCTATTTCTGATATGACTGACATTATCCTGTCTTGGCTGAGCAGTGTGAACGGTTCATTCCTTTTTAATACTCCCACCTGTAATAAAAACCACGTGTCCATTTTTAGATAGCCTAGTTGTTCTCACGACTTTTGCGCCATGAGATCAAGAGGTCCGAAGTTCGATCCTGGGTCGGTCAGTGTCTCTAAGGTATTCTCAGTAAAACTAGTATGGAAACGTGTCTGAAAAATTTCTCGACCGAGATTCTTCTCGAGGTTCTCGACCGCGCGCCTAAACCTCGAGGCCAAAACGAGTGTATGTAGCTAATATTTTGCACATAGCTTCATCATCATCATCATCAGCCCATATACGTCCCACTGCTGGGCACGGACCTCCTCTACCATTGAGAGGGTTTAGGCCTTAGTCCACCACGCTGGCCTAGTGCGGATTGGCGGACTACACACCTAAGAAATTCCTAAGAAGTTTTAGGTGTGCAGGTTTCATCACGATGTTTTCCTTCACCGTTAAAGTACGTGATAATTCATTGTGAATACACACATAACTTGGAAAAGTCAGAGGTGTGTGCCTGGGGTTTGAACCCGCGACCGTCGAGATTCTCGACCGCGTGCCTAAACCTCGAGGCCATCACGACTATATAACAGCAAATTGCCATTGCCATTATAGTATATACGGACAGGAATAGTAATTCTACATGAATGCCTAAAGTAAGTACCCACATCGAATTTTCTAGGTCCTAGTTGAACGACTTCTAGTAACGCTGCTATGGCAAGCTTGATAGCTCCCCTATCGGTTGACACTTGAGATAAACTGTAGTTCTTCTCGAGGAACTCTCGAGTTGTCTTCTCTCCTTTGCCAGTTGATGTTGCCTGCGAAATAAATCATCAGTTTGTTCAAATATCTAGACATGTGTCCATCCAAGTTAAAAAAATATCTGTTGAAGTTCAGGAAACAAAAACTGACGTAAGCAATTTACACGATCCCCTCCAACCTTCTTTTGACTCCAACAATTCAAAACAGATATAACCCACAAATTTGAAATTTGGCACATTTCATGACGCTTGTTAGTTTATTAAAATCACAACGAAACACCTCACTCATAAAATACTGAGATACACAATGCTAACATTTGTTACTATTTGGAAACCTACAAATAAAACTTCCACGTGGATTCTTTATCAGGAACTCTTGTAATAAGGAGTCCCATTGCTTGGATTTCATAACGTATGTCTTTCATTGTCGTGCATTTATAATTAAACAATTAATAACTAAGAGATGAAATTATCAATTATTGTTATGTTTATTTTCAAACATGGGCTACCTTCCACTCATAGTACACTCCGGAAGGCTCAGTCTGGAACAGATGCGGGCTGCCGTCATAATCAAATCCTGCAATAAGACAGGATATGCCGAACGGTCTGCGTCCATTGCATTGTGTGAACTTCTGCTTCATCTCAGCAAGGTATCTGGATATGTACTCTATTGACACCGGGTCTTCTACTGTGAGACGGTAGGACTGGCATTCTGTTTGAGCTCTGGAGAATAAAAAATGTCGGAAGTTACATAAGCAGAGTTGTGTCCCCAAAGATGTAGGCAGTTGTGTTTTCTACCGTTTTGCTACTTTCATGTATGAATTTCCTAATAGAAAAATCCAACTGCCCGACATTAGGAATTGAAGCTAGGAACTTTTGATTACACGCTGCATATTTATTCGTGGTAGCAATGAAGTAGTCGTAGTCAGAAAACTATTGGTCGATAATTGTGGTAATATGTTATACGAGATTACAATTTGCAGTACTTGTAATTACGATGGCAATAACTTGAGTTATTAATTGCAGTCCTTGTCGTAATTTTGCTGTGAAGATAGCTATTTTAATATTAAGATGTAACATAATACGTTCCATAATAAATACCAATCATACAAATAATGAAAATTTGTCTTAATATAATTCTGCGTTAATAAAACTGATCTAAACAATTCCTCTTAATAATCTCCGTAATATGATTATGTATGCAAAGAGAAGTGATGTCTCATATCTTATCTTTATCAACTCATGTAGGTCTCACTTGGTAGGCTTGGTCCTCTTCTACAAATTAACTAAATAAACAATAAATACACACAACAGTCACATACATAGTTCGGATTCCACATTATGATAAGAGTCTTGTGTCGTGGGTGTCAGAAACTACGAGAGACTTTTCGGTCTCACAAACACCCAGACCCGAAACAAATATTTGTGGATCACACAAACATTTGTCTCGGCGCGGGGATCGAACCCGCGGCCTCTCAAAAAAGGTGTTGAGGCTACTCTTGCTTAAACTATTGGGATTCGTTCCCAAAAATTTCGTCAATATCGCACGCCTAAACCTCAACGCTATCATGACTTATATGTTGATCAGAATATAAACCTGGTTATCAACACTCTAGCATCAGCCCTCAACCCAGCGAACGCAAGCATAACATGATCATCCAGTGCAACAATCTTCTTCTCCGTTCGTTCTTCTTGCAGGTTTTGAACAGTCCTTCTCTCAACTGCTAATACTACCACATTCGGTCCTCGTACGCCAACTACAGCTGATCCCTTCCGAACAGCCTCCTGAGCGTACTGGACTTGTAAGAGCTGGCCATCAGGGGAGAATACTGTGATGGCTCGATCGTACCTTGCCATATGTAAATCAAAAGTGTATAAAATAAATAAATAAAAACTGAGATGAAAAACTAGTGTCAAAAGATTGACAATGTGCGGTTTGTCGATGGGTTTAATGTTACAGATTATTATCAAGAGATCTCACAGATCAAGCGTAGACAACCTTTTTTAAATTTATTTAACTAGAAATTTTCTTTGGTGGAGATTGCGACTATCTGTATAACTTATTTATTCAGATGGAAATGATTTTACCTTTTTTTTTAAATCATACAATTAAGAAAGAACTTATTTTAAGTCAACGTTTTAAAAACGATTACAGTAAACAATTAAATAAGTTACCACAAAACAAAGAAACACTTTACTGTTCGGCATGTGTTCTATCCTTCAGCAATCAGACGAACAAATGTGCGTCGTCCGCTCTGTGAAAGCTTGCTAATGGATTCCCTACTTTGGTTATGTTACACACTCGAGCAAAAGACTTATACTTAGAATCAGTAGGTAGTTTACTAACGAGAGGAAGTCAAGTCATTTGATGGCATATTGTACTTTTCATGTTTCTTCTTTTCTTGGTTAAGATGTAGGGTTTGACAGCCCCGTGGCGCAGTTGGCTAGACACCAGCTTGCGATCCCCGCACCATGAGACAAATGTTTGTGTGATCCCCAAATATTTGTTTCGGGTCTGGGTGTTTGTGAGACCGAAAAGTCTCTCGTAGTTTCTGATACCCACGACACAAGACTTGTATCTTAATGTGGGGTCAGAACTATGTATGTGACAGTTGGGTTTATTTATTTATTTATTTACTACCCAATTATTTTTATTCCCAATTTTATAAACTGTATAGTTTTATTGAAAAATTGGGAATAAAAATAATTGGGTAGTAAATAAATAAGTAAATAAACCCAACGAGTATACACTAGTTGTCGTAGATCATGGTACAGTTTATATTTAAATATAATCATCAACTGCAATACCTTTTTTTTCTAAACGAAAACAGCCTCTACGCGTTTCTAAAATGTGTTTCACTCGCTGATAACCTTGTGATTGGAAATTATAATCAAACTTACTATACAAGTTTGATGAAGTACATATACCAGCCCGCATAGACTTGAGAAATTAGGTCTCGGCTCTATGTTATCCACAATCTGTCCTACACTGTGTTAGACCGGCATAGCTGTGTCGTCTAGTAGTGTGTTATTATTATTTTCATAGCAGTTGCCAATACTCGTGTGATTACAGCCATACCAGAATAAAAGGAAGGAAATACCATATTACTGAATAGTGACATATAACAGACACTAGCAAAACAAAACACAACCAAGCACCAAGACTTGAATCCCACCGCAACGAAATGCAAATCTCAAATTATCGCATTAAAAGCTGTCCAACGACCACTTGTAAATCAGTTGGCGCATTGAATTAACCCGGAGCTCTCGGTCGTTTTGCACCGCCAGCCCGTGCGTCTGTCGGGAGATACGATGACACTAACGCGTCTCAGTGATTCATTTTATTGGCATCGACGACGGCTGCGTGCGTCTCGTCTTTTTGCCATGTCTCGTGGGAACGGGACTGCTTGTTATGTAACACGGAATGCTTTGGTCTTTTCCGATCTTTTGCTGGTTAAGTTAGGATATACGGATGAAAGGCATAAAATTATCTTCGGGCTATTACGCTGTAGTCTGTGTATAACCTAGACTTTCATACAATAATATAAAATTATAAATTGTCTAATCCACAATAATGAAATAAGCTGTGCTTGTTTTCGTTTCTTCTTGCTTACTGCAACTCAACTAGAGATTGCAACCCGGTATGTATCCCAACCCGGCCCGGCCCGGTTGCATTCGTCGCCAACCCGGCCGTGCCCGCCGAGGTTGTGTTAGCGATAAAACCTTCAAAGTATTTTATGAAAATTTTCTATATATAAATGGAAAAAAACAACGATTCAAGGTTGATAGTCATTTCAAACTGGCTTATGAACAATTATTATAATAATCAGTCTCACTCAAGTCTCAAAAAAATAATTACTTTGACTTATGGACGGAAAAGTAACATTAGTATTAATAATTATTTATTTTTATAAGTTTAAACAAGCAGGTCTTTCTCTTTACTCCTTATAGTGTATATACATATATTTGAAAACATAGTATTACAATAAGAAACTAATAACGCAGGTTAAACTACTAAACGTGTCATAACAACTTAGATAGAGAAATAAAGTTTGGTAACTTTGGTATAAACAAAACAAATTCTTATTTGCTTTAAGTAAAGTATTATGTTTTTTCTTAAATTTTGGCTATTAAGACTAGTGAGTGTTATAATTACTAATTGAACAAATAGCGAAATCTTATTGGCTAGTCTGTACTGTAACTGTAAACAACCAAACTTGTTTAGTCTTAACTAACAAAATCTATACATCTATACAAAGAAATAAAATTGGAGTGTCTGTTTGTGATATTGAAATAACCGGTTTTTAATAAATGTATATGGATGTATACACGGTACATATACCAAAATAACGTTTTTTAAAATTTTTGTTCACTGGCAGATAGCTGATGTAATAAGGATTAACTTAGGCTACGTACATATAAATAAAATTGGAGTGTCTGTAGCGAGTAATGCGCGGAGCCCGCTACTATGCTATACGGGAATCTAACCCGTATAGTTAGTTGTGCAAGAGCTATGATGTGCGTTCAGGTAAGCGAAAGAATGAAGAACAAGAGAAGAAATGAAGGATGTTATTAAAGCCAAATAAATAATATATTTTAAAGTTAACAGTACAATAACGAAAACAATTTTACAGGGGAGCGCGTGTGGTAGGTAGTCTTATCCGAAGTCGACTGTCGGTCGTTCCTCAGCGCTCGCGTAGGTAAGCTTGTTGGCGTGTACGTCGCCCGGCCCGGCGAACAAAAACATTCCTCACCTAAGGCCGCGGTACAAGATCATAAGCGGTAGCGGTTTATTGGATTGTAAGGTTGTGGTCCAAATTATGATCCGCCACATATTCCCCCCGGCCAGACCGTAACTACGGTCGATAAAAATCGGGGAACTTTACTCGCCTCCCGCTTTTCGTCTTCCTCTCTTCGGTTGCAGTAGTGGTAGTGTCAGCCGTTGTAGTAGGTGTTTTGACATGAACCTCGTTACGCGTTACATAGGCTGGTTTCAGACGATCAACTGACACGTTGTTTGGCTTCCCTTGCACCTCTATAGTGAAATACTTTGCTTGCCTCTGTAGAACCTTGTAGGGTCCTGCATACGGTGCTTCCAATGGGCGCCGTACGTAGTCTCGTCGGAGGAAGACATAGGAGGAAGAGTGTAGATCTCGTGGCACGTAGAAGGGTGACGAAGTATGCCACGCAGTAGGTCTAGGCGTCAGATTGGCCATGTGACGTCGTAGGCGGTTTACATACTCAGTGACGTCAGTTGTAGTAACATCAGCCTTAGGAGACAGGAACTGGCCTGGAAGCTGAAGTGCTTCCCCGTAGACAAGTTCGGCTGGCGTAGCTTGGATGTCTTCCTTCCACGAATTGCGCATGCCGAGAAGTACCAACGGAAGAGCTTCAGTCCACTGCGAAGAGGTATGGCACATGATGGCGGCCTTAAGCTGTCGATGCAGCCGTTCCACCATGCCATTTGCTACTGGATGGTAGGCAGTGGTGCGAAAGTGGTCTGCCCCTAACAAGGCAGTGAGAGCCTTGAACAGGTGACTCTCGAATTGGCGACCACGGTCGGTGGTCACCCGAGCCGGACAGCCGAAGCGGGCCACCCAGTGAGTCACTAGAGTGGCTGCGCAGGTCTCCGCCGTGATGTCTTTCAGGGGGTACACCTCAGGCCATCGGGTGAACCTATCGATGACGGTAAGGCAGTACCTGAAATCAGATGAAGGGATTAAGGGTCCTATGATATCAAGATGAATATGAGAGAAACGAGAAGATGGAGTAAGGTAAGAGGAAAGCGGAGATTTGGTGTGACGAGTGACTTTACAAGTCTGGCATTGTAGACATTGCCTCGTCCACTCTCTACAGTCTTTACGAATCCCTGGCCACACATAGTGTTGTGTCACCAGTCGCACTGTAGCAGTCTTCCCAGGATGGTGCAAATTATGTAGTGAGTTGAAAACATCTCTGCGCAGTGTTGGCGTTACATATGGACGGGGCACCTGTGTAGAAGTATCGCAATACACTGGTAAGTTTCCACTGCAGGAAGATGCAATCTTCTTTAATTTAAGTGTCGAACCATGAAGGAGGAGGTCTTGCAATTCTGGATCGCTTTCTTGAAGCCGTGCAAGCTCCTCGAAATTAATAGTGGTGGATACTTCTTCTACGCGCGATAATGCATCAGCTACGATGTTCTCACTACCTGGTAGGTACCTTATGTCTGTAGTGAATTGACCTATGTAGTCAAGGTATCGGAACTGCCTTGGCGGAAGGCTCTCTCTATTTGACTTGAAGGCAAAGATTAGCGGCTTGTGGTCCGTGAAGATTGCAAAGGTTCTGGCTTCAACCATGTGCCGAAAATATTTGATAGCCTCGTACACTGCTAGTAGCTCTCTGTCGTACGGGCTGTACTTCTTTTGAGCATTGTTTAGCTTGTGAGAGTAAAACGCTAATGGCTGCCAGTTATCACCTTTACGCTGCTGTAGAACAGCTCCAATAGCTGTGCTCGATGCATCGGTGACAATTGCTAATTCCGCAGATGGGTGTGGATGGGCCAAGAGTGTTGCTTTTGATAGTGAAGATTTACAATCTTCGAAAGCCTTCACCATCTCTGGCGTCATTTTTACTGGATGCGAACCTTTTACCTTAGGGCCAGCAAGGGCTGTGTTTAATGGTGCTTGTAGTTGCGCTGCGTTTGGTACAAATCGGCGATAGAAATTCATCATACCTAGGAATCGTCGCAGCTCCTTCACGGTTTTGGGTTTCGGGAATTCCTGGATCGCCTGCACCTTGGACTGAAGTGGTCTAATGCCTTCAGCAGACACACTATATCCTAGGAAGGTCAACTCTTGCTGTCCAAAGTTGCACTTGACAGGGTTGACAACAACGCCATATTGTTTCAGGCGATCAAACAACAGGTGTAAGTGCACCTTGTGTTCTTCAGCAGTTGCTGAAAATACCAAAATATCGTCGACGTATCCGTAGCAGAAATCAAGACCCAGTAGGACTTCGTCAATGAACCTTTGGAAGGTTTGAGCCGCGTTTCTCAAACCAAAAGTCATGAAAGGGAATTCATATAGCCCAAAGGGTGTAGTTATCGCGGTTTTTGGAATATCCTCTGGGTTGATAGCTAGCTGGTTGTATGCCTTTACGAGGTCTATCGTTGAAAAGATGGTGCAACCTGCTAGTTGGTGAGAGAAGTCCTGAATATAGCGGATGGGGTACCTGTCAGGTATTGTTCTTGAGTTGAGTGCCCTGTAGTCGCCGCATGGTCTCCATCCGTCGTCTTTCTTCTTCACCAGGTGCAGTGGCGCTGACCAAGGGCTCTCCGAGCGTCTCGCTACTCCGCTTGCGAGCATCTGCTCGAACTCCTTCTTAGCAGCCTGTAATCGGAAAGGGTCGAGGCGTCTTGGCTTACATGCCACAGGTGGGCCTGGTGTCGTCCTGATAAAGTGCAAGGTGTTGTGTTTTCCCGGTACCTGTTTTCCTGGAGGTCGTGTGATCTCCGGATACTCACGTAAAATTTGATGGTAGTCAGATTCACCTACCACCGCCTTCAACGAAGCAATATCTACTGAATTGCAGTATGTGGCAGGTACTGATAAGGAAGTCAGGTTGTCGATCAGGCGCTGGTTCCTGCAATCTACCAGTAGGTTGTAAAAACTAAGGAAGTCTACCCCAATTATGGCTCTGGAAACATCCGCAATCGTGAAGTTCCAGCTGTAGTTCCTTCTGAGTCCTAAGTTAAGTTGTAGTTGTAGAGGACCATAAGTGTGGATAACTGTGTTGTTTGCAGCTACTAGATCGTATCGTGACTTTTTATAGGGCTTTTTGAGAGCAGATCGGGGAAATACACATAAGTCTGATCCGGTGTCTACTAAGAATTGAACTTTTGACGACCGGTCAGTGATAAATAGACGGCCTGAAGACGTAGGGCAGTCGTTGGCCGCTACTTGCGACCGCCCTTCCTGTTTTCCGCCGGGAATGAGCATGGCTGCTTGCACTTTTGAGCCTTGTCCCCGTATGTGTAGTGGTAAAAACAGTGTGGGTGATTTTGCGGTGGTTGTCGTGGTCTAGATTTGGAGCGCTGATACCTTCGGTAGTCGTTGCGGGGCCGTGAGTGTGAGCGATGTCTCTCCCTGTTACTCAAGCGTGACGTGAGCAAGGCTACCTGCCTGGTGAGCTCGTTCACCTGCTTTACCAGATCCGATGAATCCGTGGTAGTGGAGGCGGAAGTACTAGCGATCTGTGACATTGGAGCAATCTCGGATACCCTGTCCGCTATTTCGGCTAACTTCTCCACCTGTAAATCAGCAATTTGCGAAGCAATTACCGTTTGTATATTTTGAGGCAACCGGCTAGTCCATATGCTTTTCACAAACTCAGCAGCACCTGATGGTCCAGCCAGGTTTTGCAGGTGTCGCAGGAATTGCGACGGCTTGCGGTCACCTAATTCCTCATGAAGTAGGAGCTGTTGTATGCGCTTTTCTTGCGAAGCTGACAACCGCTTTATGAGCTCGGTTTTTAATTTATTAAACTTGTTCTCCTCTGGAGGATTAGTAATAATATCCCTGACCTGCAAGGCGTATTTTGTCTCGAGTTGGGTAGATGCGAAATAAAATTTTGTTGAGTCACTAGTAATTCTCGATAAAATAAATTGGCCTTCTAGCTGCGCAAACCACAATGCCGGTTCATCCGGACAAAATGGAGGACATCGCAATGGCATTCCTACAGCCGATGTCTCTCCTGAGACAACGGGAACGTCCTTACAATCGGCGTAAGCGTCCGACTCGGCCATGTCAAATTAAAATAAAAACGCTCACCGCTATATCCAGTACCAAACCCGTCCTGTTATTATTTCGTCCACCAATGTACACGGCGCACTCCTCCTTCTCGAGCTGCCTGGATCCTGGTCTTCAATCCCGTGGTTGTCGAGGGTCACCAATGTAGCGAGTAATGCGCGGAGCCCGCTACTATGCTATACGGGAATCTAACCCGTATAGTTAGTTGTGCAAGAGCTATGATGTGCGTTCAGGTAAGCGAAAGAATGAAGAACAAGAGAAGAAATGAAGGATGTTATTAAAGCCAAATAAATAATATATTTTAAAGTTAACAGTACAATAACGAAAACAATTTTACAGGGGAGCGCGTGTGGTAGGTAGTCTTATCCGAAGTCGACTGTCGGTCGTTCCTCAGCGCTCGCGTAGGTAAGCTTGTTGGCGTGTACGTCGCCCGGCCCGGCGAACAAAAACATTCCTCACCTAAGGCCGCGGTACAAGATCATAAGCGGTAGCGGTTTATTGGATTGTAAGGTTGTGGTCCAAATTATGATCCGCCACATGTCTGTTTGTAACATTGAAATAACCATTTTTTACTACATGTATTAACATGTATACTAGCAAGCAGTGATGGCCTCGAGGTTTAGGCGCGTGGTCGAGAATTTCGACGGTCGCAGGTTCAAACCTCAGACACACACCTCTGACTTTTCGAAGTTATGTGTGTATTCACAAAGAATTATCACTTGCTTTAACGGTGAAGGAAAACATCGTGATGAAACCTGCACACCTAAAAGTTCGTAGGAATTTCTTAGGTGTGTAGTTCGCCAACCCGCACTAGGCCAGCGTGGTGGACTAAGGCCTAAACCCTCTCAGTTGTAGAGGAGGCCCGTGCCCAGCAGTGGGACGTATATGGGCTGATGATGATGATGATGATGATGACTACATGTATATATGAATATATATGTATATACATTAATTACAACAAAATAACATTTTTTGTCTGTCTGTTTGTTCCGGCTAATCTCTGAAATGGCTGGACCGATTTTGACGGGGCTTTTATTTGTAGGTAGCTGATGTAAAAAGGAGTAACTTAGGCTAATTTTAGTTTATAAATTTTCTTATTAAAAATTAATTTTCCGCGCGGACGAAGTCGCGGGCACAGCTAGTGTAACGTAAAATTGGTTACGTTACGTAGGCGTCATAAGTATTATACATATAACATAACAAAAAGTTACAATTATTTTTCAGTCTGAAAGAATAATCGATACGAGTATTTTACAACAGTAACCACTACGAGTAGGCGCTCCTGCGCCGCGATTTACTTTTTTTTTTTTTTTTTTTTTTTTTTTTTTATGAGAGGAAAGCGCTTTAAGCTCCCCTGTTCGGTACCTCGGGGGAGGCCGGAAAGGGGTATGTCGGGGTCTCTGGCCTTCCAACTCGGCGCGCAGAACAATAATTGTCCGCTTAGCTGAGTTGGGTCCCTAACCAAAATCCTACGCCAGCATACCGACTAAAACCTCTCGGTGACCATCTCGCGCATTTAGGGCGGTTTTGCGGCATCTCAGGGCGAGAAGCGCCCCAAATGGTCCGCCTCCGCCTAGCGCACCGTCCGATTATGGACTCCTCCAAATTGGGAGGGCTTGAGATGCCCTCCACTTACGCTTTTTTGGACGTTCACCTCTTGTGAACGTCCGCGACAGTCAAGCGGTCACGCCCTCTGCCGCAAATCTCAGGGTTGCTGCCACCATTGTGTACCGCCCCCGCAGTACACCCAGCCTCCCCAGTGGCCCCTGTTAGTCGCCTCTTACGACAGGTAGGGGGTACCGTGGCGGAATTCTTACGCCCCCGATCCACAGGGCGGGGGCGCCGGATCAGCCGTATTCGGTCACCCGGCGCCTCCTTCTTTGCTGGCGGCGGCGGGCGGGATCGTTCTGCTCACGAACCCGTCCCGCGCTCTCCTTTTGCGACATTACAGTCTCACAGAAGGAGAGCATCGCCTGCCACGACCTCTGACTCTCGACCATGGAAGGAATCACGGCCGAGAGCGAGAGGTCCGCTCCGACGGCTGCGCGGAGTGCGCTTCTCTCTTCATCCCAGGCCGGACAATCCGATAGAGTGTGCTGGGCTGTGTCCTCCGAACAGTTGTCACAGTGGTGACACACGGCGGACTCTTCTTTTCTGGCCACCCGCCACAGGAACCAGCCGAAACAACCATGTCCCGACAGAACCTGTGACAGCCGCGATTTACTTACCGGGTCCGATGGCCGGGCCCGGTGGGTGCGTAAAAGGGCACCGAGCCCGGGCCCGGTATGCAATCTCTAAACTCAACGCAGAATAAGTACGCAAAAATAATGGCCATATGATTAGAGTTTGCAATCCCGCAGTATTTTTTTCCCGCAGTAAAATTTAAAAATGCAAAAATATGCATATAATAATGCTTTATTACCTGTAGTTTAGTTACACTATATTAAAAAATAATAATAATAGAAACATTCATACAATATCTAATAGAAAAAGTACTTTTTCATAGTTCTTATGAGGTTAGATAGGGGGTTTGCAATCAATAGGGTTTCCTGCGTGTTAATATGGATTTATCTTACCTAAACAAACAAATAAACCAATTTTAATCCTTTACTTCGCTCGATCGGTTGATCGATCTGACTGACGCGCCCGCGCTGTTGTGATGGAGCTAATAGGCCTTCAGTAAAAGCTGAATTACCTTGCCGAGTCAAAAAAATGCGGGAATGCTGGGATGCGGAATTGCAAACTCTACATATGATACAATAAAGTTAATAAATTTGACGTACTTTTTAAAAAGCAAATGACAGTAATAAGAAATGAACAATATGTGCTCTAAGGTCTATGAAAAGTTATGGTTAATATCAAGGCTGACTTTTTCCACAAATTCGATCCCTTTGGTAACATTTGTTCTTCTTAGCCGCAACATATTCTCGGACACATAAGTGAAAGGATCGTTTTAAAGTTAGCTGAGAATATAAAATGAATGCGTTTGATCTAGTTTTTACAGAAAACAGAAGCGAAACAGTAGCTTCACTGTTTCCTTTAGTGACTATTTTGCTCTATGTCCAATAATCCCAGCCTCGTTCACTCTTTTCGCAGGCAATTGTGGTCACTTATCATCAAGTGAGGTGAAGATTGAGTGCCACAAAAACAACCATGATGCATTTCATAAGCAATTGCACGCGGGTTACGACTTTGTGCCGAGCAATGACAATTGAATGCGGTCAAATTGATTGTAATTGAGTTAGATCCAATGTTGTTACAACCAGTTTAAACTGAATTCGAATTTATATGCTTGTTTTTGTGAGGTGCATCATTTGTAGCAATTCTGATTAACAATTATGTGCCGTGCGTTAACTAGACCTCCTTTTTTTAACGAGAGGAAGCGCCTTAAGCTCCCTTTTCGGAACCTCAAGGGAGGCCCGTCATGGGTATGACGGGGTCTCTGGCCTTTCAACTCGGCGCGCGGAGCAATTGTCCGCTTAGTTGATTTGGGTCCCTAACCAAAATCCTACGCCAGCCTACCGAATAAAACCTCTCGGCGACCATCACGCGCATTTGAGGCAGATTTACGGCATCTCAGGGCGAAAAGCGCCTTAAATGGTCTACTGCCGCCCACCGCACCGTCCAATTATGGACACCTCAAAATTAGGAGGGCTTGAGATTCTACTTCACTCACTTATCTAGCCCCCCTAGGACCTTTTCTTCCCGGGTTCGATTATAGGGGCGGGCATAGTGTTATTGGGTTAACAACCATTAGGAAATTTCCAATAGCAGCTCCTCTTATGTGGGACGAGAAAACAATTGGTCAAATGTGTAAGCGAAATGCTCATCTTCGTATCCCTTCGGAGAAATACAGGCGCGACTGCGTATAAATGTTTGTTCTGACTTTGCTAATTGAAAGATGGTGGACATCCTCTTCTGTGCCTAAATTAGCTGGTTAAAAAATGAGATATCGTGAGTTTCATCTGCATTATTTATAATAAAAGGCGCTTTTAATTACCTTCACTACTCGGCAAGGTGACGACATTGTATTTATTGTATTTATTAATTCCAGTGCTGTCATCATGTAATTAGACATAATCATAATGACTCGTGATGCACCTTTACGCCATTCTGTAACTTCTTATTTAAGATGTTGATGTTTGTTTATTTTTAGTGTTTTTATTTTTCATTGGGCACGTGAGTTCGACCCACTCGCTTTATTCATAACCGAAAATAAAATATATGGGGAGAGAAATGTATAAAGAAGAGAGCAAAAAAAGCTGTTGTTGCAAAGAAAATATCGATAGAAAAGTCCTACTCGTTGCTTTAGCCTCTATATAATATACTTTAACTATTCTGATTTAGATTAATTATTATTTTCTAACTGCCTCGTGGTTCCGCGGTACAAGTATGTGCCGTGCGATCTAGAGGTCCTGGGTTCGATTCCCGGGTCGGGCAAAGTGTTATTGGGTTTTTCCATTAGTAAATTCTCAGTAACAGCACGGAGTCTGGAAATGTGCCCGAAAAGCGGCAATAGACTCGCCCCCTATTACGTGGGACTGATACATACATACCTGGCGAAATGTGGGTGCAGAAATGCACCTCTGCCTACCCCTTCGGGGAATACAGGCGTGAGTTTATGTATGTATTTATGTATTATTTTCTAAGTTAAATTGAATATAATCTCTGTGCTCTTGGTGCTTAATAGTCTGTATAATTAATTTCTATTTACATAACTCTTTATTGGCGTGAGGTTATCGCGAATTGATATTGTATGCTCACGTTGGCTTCAAAGGCTCGGCTGTGAGTCCGACAAAGACCCGTTTTATAAACATCGCTTATCTTAATTGATTAGAATACCCGTCCTTGTGTCGCGAAACTGCTCATTTGTTGTTTTCAACTTAATGTTGTATTTATTGTGAAGTGATGTAATTTTAACTGGATGAGACGCTTGCACCCAAGAATCTGACAAAAGGGATTCCATATCATAGTTTTCTTGTGCCGCGGAGTTACCATTATCATTCATCATCATCAGCCCATATATGTAGGTTCCACTGCTGGGCACGGGCCTCCTCTACCATTGAGAGGGTTTAGGCCTTAGTCCACCACGCTGGCCTAGTACGGGTTGGCGGACTACACACCTAAGAAATTCCTAAGAACTTTTACCATTGGCATTATCAACACCATTATCAACGTGAGGTATTTTTAACAATTTGGTACAGAAGCCCTTAAACATACGTCTAATATTTGCTCTTATATCAGCCGTTATGATTGGGTTGTTCTTTTTTATCTTGGGCATGTTACCCCAGTCTGTATCAGAGTTTGCTTTTAATTCACTTAACACCATAGTCATTATCCTTTACTTTAAGATCCTTGATTTTAAAATCTTTTTTTCGCCTTCGTTTTAATACCAAGTCAGTGATTCTTCGAGATGTTTTCGAGAAGAAAATTAAACTAATCTAATGCGATTTTGTCTGGCGATATAACTTTAAATGATATCAGTTATTATATATGTCGGCGATACGCCAGAATTATCGTGTCCAGACTCCATAATAACAGAAACACACACACAATATAGCTTGGTTTATTTTCAGACAATTTCTAGTATAGAACTGAACTCAATGTGAGCTGCAATGGCCGTTTTATATAAAACCAACTGTCACTTAACGTTTAACAACTGCAACTTCCTTTACAACATGTAATTGAAATTACTGTACAATTAATTATGAAATATAGTTCAAAAATCAACATTAATATTATAATTAATTTTACATAAATCCAAATAATTTATTTTACACATATTACTAATTTATTTTAATAATCAAATTGCTTTGCTTTATGCTTTGCTTTTTGAAATTGCTTTATTTTATTTAGTCACGTAGGCAATCAAATAGCACTTATGACAAGTCAATACAGAAAAGAAAAATCTTTTATTATTACATTATAATTTAACTATGGTTCATTTTATATAATTTGTACAAAAATATTTACGGTTTTTTTTTATAATTTATTTTTAGTTTTCATCAGGAAATACATAATATCTTATTATTATTATTTTAAAGTAAATAACGAGATGGACCTTGTGTATTTCCGAAACGTCACGTATTATTTTAATGGTACCACCGGATCCGACCGCGACCCTGACTGAGAAGACCCGGCGAAACAAACTCAGCGGGCTCACTTTACTACTGGAATTTACGCGGCGCGACCCACACCTGAGTAGATCCAGCGAGTCCAACTCAGTGGGCATGTATTTGGTCCAGTAAGGATAACATAATTATATTATATGACCTGCCAAATAAAAATTGCCTTCTTATTATTTATTTGCTCGAATTATTTAAACACTACTTTACAAATGGCGCTATTAACAATATGTAAATATAATCACATGTTATTTATTACATAAAATATAAAAATAAGTGTCAGAATAATGTTATTTAATTCTTATTGATTGTACTTTGAAAGTTTCTGGAGTAATAGAAATAATTAAACATTAAATTAAATAAAGGGTGTCTCAGAATGTTTTTCGTTTTTAGATGTTAAATAAAGAACAACAATATCAATTAAAACTCGTTTTATTTATTGTTAAATTAAAGAGCAGTTCTTGAAGTTTATTTATGAAAGACAATCGTTTGCAAATGCGCAACATTCACTTGTTCACACTCATTTAACCTGGAGCTAAAATTTTCAATCACTCGCTGGTGCATCGCTCTTGGAATAGAGTTGATTTCTTCGGTGATTCTTTGCTTCAAAACATTCAGGTTGGGTGGCAATGGATTGTAAACGTTACTTTTTAGGTAGCCCCATAGAAAAAAATCAGCAGGCGTTAAATCAGCGCTCCTCGGTGTCCAGTTGATGTCCCCTCGGCGACTTATCACTTTTCCAGAGAAAAATCGTAAAGAGCAGCTAATGAGTCATTTGTAACATGAAAAGTGGCTCCATCTTCCTGGAAAAAGGTGTTGCGGTTGTAGCCATAGTGGTTTTGCATTTCTGTAGCCAAAAAAGTCCGGATCATAAGGCAATATCGATCAGAATTACCGGTCTGAGTTCGACCTCGGTCATTCTCAATAAAATAAGGACCGATAATTCCTTGACTTGATATGGCAGCCCAAACAACAACTTTTGGCGAGCGCAAAGGCTTCTGGTGCAGTTCTAGCGGATACTAGGAAGCCCAGTATCTGCAATTTCGCTTATTCACGTGACCGTTGATGTGAAAATTCGATTCGTCGGAGAACCAGATGTTATTGAAACTTCTAAAACGTTTTTTTATTATCTTGCAGAATTCGACTCGTTAATAAGGATAATCAGGCTTCATTTCTTTAACAATAACAATTTTATAGGGGTAAAAATGTAAGTCTATCGAAATAATGCGATGAACCGTAGATTTGTTCAAATTAAGAGAAGCTGCGCGCAATCTCAACGACTGTCGTGAGTCGTCCATAACAGACTGGCGAACGCGGTCGACGTTCATGTTCGTTCTTGATGTCCTTTTGCGCCCAGACGATTTGTCCGGCATTGTATTCCCAGTCTCTTCAAACTTACACACCCAATGCTTAATTAAAATGGCACTTGGCACATGTTTTAAGCTTGTTAAATTAAAATTAGTCTTGTAGAGACGACGAAAAATAGTGTAGAAATCGTTGTTTTTATAAAAGGCTCGCACGCAAAACGCGGGCTGAGGTCCCGCGAAATGATTCATGGCTACAAAACTTAATAAGTCGGCCAAGCATTTGAGACTACTCCCCTCCTCCTGCTACCTTCCGTTGGCGCGTATTGGTCAATTCAAAAACGAAAAACATTCTGAAACACCCTTTATCTCATGTTTTTAAAACAGATAAGCAGTCAATACAGTGTCTGAGAATTTTTAGAGTATTTAAATTCTCAGTTTTGTGATCACAAATAGCTATTTAAATATTAATCTTAAATATTAATTATATTTATGTAACAATATAATCATTATTTATTAGTTTGCGCCCATATATACGTCTTCTAGAGCACTCCTCCGGTCTACCTCGACGCCTCCGCCCCGATAGAGGCATTGAAGCGAAGGCGTAAAAGTTATTAGTGTGTTTTTTATATTCAACTACCACACAGTGACATCGCCGTAACTCGCTGATGGAATTTTAAAAATATCTCCAATTTGTTGCACGTATGCATTAATGGAGGCATTTTTGAGTGAAACTTCATTGCGATCGGAGTTATATAAAGCAGTAAACCTGGGTTCGCACGCAATATAGCTATAAAGTTAGCAGTCATGCCAATTTTGGGCCGGTGTGCGCGTGCTATGTATGGACCGGGTCATTGGCATCGTTGGAGAACTTTGTAAATTGGGTTTTTGATGTTGAAGGTTGTTTGGCTTTAATAGATTGAGTTTATAGTTGGAGAACGGGTTGTGCTTTGCTCCATTGAATGCTTGATATACTTTTTTTTTTCCGCGGGGAAAATCCATTTACGGACCATCCCACCCCCGGAGGGGCGAGGGTGTGTCGGACTCACCAGCGCCTTCCGACCCAGCATAGATGTTACCGCCCGTGTTTGCGGGCGGCCGCAGGGCCGGGTCCCTACCAGAAATATTGCGCCGTAATACCGACTAAAAACCCCGCGACGGCCACCATCAGCGCATTCAGCGAGACGGCCCCGGAATACCCTGAAGCCAGAGCTATGGATTGACCCGGGACCGCCTCTGCGCGGAGAATGCTTGATATACTTGGGTGTTTTTCGTTTGCCATTAAATTAACCAATGGCCTCGATAACATTTTGGTGAAATGAAACCACTGTCACCTCAAATCCTCGTTGACGAATGAAAACTGTTGTTTGAAAATGAATTGGGAAATAAGCTAGCTCCCTCCCTGATGTCTTGAGGGTGACAGAAAGAGGTATGCCGGAGTATCTCCTCGGTAAATAACGTAGAAGGCTGGAAAGGAGAATGTCGAAGACCGGTCCGACGCATCGGCATTTAAGCTCGACGCGCGATGTTAGTTATCACCGAATTGGTTTCTAAGGCAGTGGCGGTACTTTCATAGAAGCCCAAAAGCCCGGTTTACCTCACAAAATTTAGAATAATAATCTTTAAGCTTTAAATCTTTATTTAACAAAAGCAAATTGACATATAAATGAGAATATCCTCATCCCACAAAAAAAAAATATTAACTAGACATAAGAAAATTAACGTGTAACGCTTTTGGGCTTCCATGGAAGTACCGCCGCTGTTCTAGGGCATTAATAATGTCGGAATTTCTCGAAAAACTCGGTGGCTTTATTGAAGGCGCCTTGTTCAGCCCAGTATTCAAATGAAGGACCCTACAATACTCCACTAATACTGATGGTTCGTGACGGATCTGACAGAATACTAGTCAAAAGTGAACATTGAGTGAAAGACTAATATTGAACAATCCTTTCTTCATGACAGCCCCGTGGCGCAGTTGGCTAGATACCAGCTTGCGAAACGAGAGGCCGCGGGTTCGATCCCCGCACCGAGACAAATGTTTGTGTGATCCACAAGTATTTGTTTCGGGTCTGGGTGTTTGTGAGACCGAAAAGTCTCTCGTAGTTTCTGATATCCACGACACAAGACTTGTATCTTAGTGTGGGGTCAGAACTATGTGTGTGACTGTTGGGTGTATTTATTTATTTGTCACACACCAAGCATAGAACATATTGTCTCAAGGTCAACAGCTAAATCGATCAAGGACCATATACGTAACGTTCCGGTTGAGTCTTCCAACCGTGTTTGGCAGAACTTGTACCAAATTAGCATTTTGTTATAGATTTTTACGTGATTGTTATGCAAAGTGACGCTCAGTCGTTAGGCGCCGAGAGGCAAACATTCGTAAGTTAAATATATGATTATATCATCAATACATCGCGTTCCTTGAGTAAATAATTATGTAATCAATTTATCATTAGGTTTGCTCGCAATGCGTAATGTTTTAGTTGTTTGATCTGTTAAAATATTCTGATAATATTTTGATCTGTTAAATATTTTTCTATCTTTTGATTGGAAAAGAGCAACTCTAGAGTTTCTTGCCGTTCTTCTCTAGTGATGACTGCCTTCCGAACAGGGTGGTACACTAAATTTTGAAGTGACCGAATCTAAGTGAGGTATTTGACATTTTATGGATTCAATAAATATTATTTCATTTATGGATTCAATAAATATATATTTCATAAAGCGCAATTACGCCTGTCGGGGATTCCTATTATTTTAAGATTCTCTAAGAAAGCTACTTTAAAAGTATAAGTAGTAGTAGTATAAGTATAAGCGAAATTCTATGGTAGCTTCTGCTATAACAACATTAATTGTCAACCACTCAGTAAATAGAATCAAACAAAATATTTGAAAATATTTTTCTAACGCACACAAATCACTTGACAATTTCTTCGCTCGAAAATATTTGTGTTCTATTACGTGTTTTGCCTTAAACGCCAGTTGGTTTCACCGGCCGTGGGTGCAGCGGGGGCGTGCGTCGAGAGCCTATTGCCAAATATACGCGAGTCGATGCACGGTGACGTCACCCTTCTACCTCCATCGCCGTGTTGATTCAATTGAGTTTATAGGATAGAGCAGTGGTTCTCTAAGGAGGCGATGATGCTCCTTTGAGGAGGAGTGGGACTTTTTGAGGGGCCGTAGAAAGCAATGAGATAATTTTGTTGACAGCCCTTGTAGTAGGTTAAAAGTCTGTGTGGGTAGCGATAGCCCGGAGTTTTGGTCTTTATTCGTATAAAGTAGGTACTGAGACTAGCGATTGTGTGATCACATCAGTGGCGGTACTTTCATAGAAGCCCAAAAGCCCAGTTTGCCTTACAAAATTCCGAAAAATAAACTTTAAGCTTTAAATCTTTATCAAAATCTTTTCTTTTTTATACTGGCACGGCAAAGTGAGTCCACTGTACCTGATGGTAAGCACAGTGGAGCCCAAAAAGATAATACCGACCAGCGAGAAACGATATGGTCACCCGCTGGTCGACACAATCATGCCGGCCCGCACAAATGCTTCTTCACGCTTCGCTTAAAGGAATTTGACATATAAATGAGAATATAATGAAACAATCATAAACTACGAGTAGACATTACACAATTAACGTGTAACGCTTTTGGGCTTCTATGGAAGTACCGCCACTGGATCACATAATATACTTGTTTCGAGTTTTGATGTAAGTAGGATGGCAAAGAATAATAAAATCTTATATACTCGTATGTATGTACGTTAAATGTTATCACAACAATTGTCTATTAAAAATATTCACTATATTTTTTAATCTCACTATGAGGTTCTTTACTTAGAGGGATCACATCCATTGATGAAGAGACCAATGGAAAGGTGGTGGAAAATGGAAAGACCAATTTTTGAGAACCTGTGCAATATAGGATTTGTTTTTTTGTGGGCGCCCGGTCTTGCGGAAGTATTGGATGTCATTAGTATAATTGGATATACACACATATCGTCACGTTTACTAATTAGTTATGTCATTCATGATGGCTAGTTGGTTTAGCGGCACGGGTAGGTGACAGTGGTCGCGTGTTTCAGTCACACGCAGTTGATTCCCAGGTATCTACTTTTGTATAAGAAAATATTTGTGGTGAGGAAAATATGGTGATTCATATGGGAAAATGTTACTTTTCTTAGGGTTTGTTTAAAAAAAAACACCTAAAAAGAACTCTCATCATCATCATCATCATCATAAACATCAGCCCATATACGTTCCACTGCTGGGCACGGGCTGCTCTACAACTGAAAATGTTCAAGCTTTTGTCCACCACGCTGGCCTTTCTTCTTACACATATTTTTTCTCAGAAATCAATTACAAACTACAAGAACGAAATATCGAGGAGAAGCTAGTAAATAATAATTAATTAATTTCTACAGCGGAATAAAGCGTCAACACATCAAATTGAATCCGTCATAAACCGGTACATTTTGGTATCCGGCTCGCGGCGCACACCGTTACTCATAGATCAATGCGCGTGCGCACTTTTTGCCGGCATAATCCGTCGCTCCATTTAAGGTTATGAGCACCTTTTGATTATGACGAACTTGTGAATGCAAACAATTCGTCATTTGTTTCGTGGGCTTTTTCAGACAAGCGCGTGAAAAATTGTGGTAGTTTTATTAATATATTTTATTTTCTTACGCAGCCGATCTTAGATTTCGCTGGTAAAATCCTAAAGCACACATCTCTCTCTATTTTTACAAATTATTTGTATTACACAAGAAATATCACGCACAATAAAAGAAGGAAAATCATTTTAAGGTAACCTTCACATATAGAAATCCTCCACAAAGTTTTTAATCTTGTTTAAATTTTGTTAAGCTATGTATGTGCATTAAGGGGTAATGAAGTAAATAAGGTTTGATCTTGGTGCGGAGTACGTCAATCCACATTTGTCCCGAGTGTTATATAGGTAAACTTCTTATTTACAGTCGTTATTGTAAGTGTCCGCGACAGAAGAAGCTCATGTTTTCGGTTAGGCCACCTGTATCATGGCATTATGCCCATCAGCCCCATCTTTGAAGTCATATTGATGGTAAGATAGATCAATCACCTCTAGCGACCGTTGTTGATGATTTCTGGTCCGGAGGTAAGGGATCACGGAGAAAGTTCACTGCGAAAAATAAACTTATTTTTTGTAGCGTTGCGCCCAGGTGAAGTTGGTCCGGTCCAACAGTCAATAAATGTGTTATATTTTCTATCAGCAATCCAAACAAAAAACGAAGCGATAAATTTTTTGTTACAAACAATCACTGGTTTTACCAAAGGACGATTGTTATCGACGCCTAACGGGTATTTTTTATGGGGTTCACACATCATTGACAGCTCCCGTTTCTTGTGTAAGTAGTTTTAAATCCGCCATTTAACTGTCACCGTTGAGTCTATAAATAGACAGGCGATTGATATATCTGGGTCGCGTTTTTGCACAGGGCGCCCTATTCGGCAAGCGGCTCGTTCAGACATGTGCAAATTATTCTGTCTCCTTTATGTTGCTGGCCGCCTGGTAGAATACATACGTACACTGAGGATTGTATTCTTGAAAGGGTCGGCAGAGATCTCTACGCTCGTTTATCGCCATCAATGACCTAATATGGGTCCCCCTCTTTCCAACTGATTGGAGTTAGGCCTTAGTCCAAAACAATGACCTAGTCCAGGTTGAAAGATTACGTACCTAAGATTCTTTGTGTAGAAATTTTAGGACTGCATGATTACTCACTATTTCCTTCACCGTTAAAATACGTGATATTTCATTGTGACTACACATAACTTCATAAACTGGATAGTGACATTTCGTAAACATCAGTTATACCTATTTTGGGCCACAATCTACCCGAGTAGGATAAGGCTGCCAACTGCAGTTAGTATGCATTGAACGGCCATTGATGTTGATTAATGGCGTCTGCCTCCGCGCAACATTAATATACATTATTTAAAAGACACGGTTATAATTGAAGTTAGTAAAGCCGACGGCGCTATTACGTGTCATTGTGTATGCTCGGCGTGATAGCTTCTGTGTATACCGCTTTATATGAATATATAAAGTAAATGCCAACCCGCACTAGGCCAGCGTGGTGGACTAAGGCCTAAACCCTCTCAATGGTAGAGGAGGCCCGTGCCCAGCAGTGGGACGTATATGGGCTGATGATGATAAAGTAAATGATCTCGCGGTTCATGTATATACCGTACGATCTAGAGGGGGTTTGATTTGCGGTTCCGGCAAAGGGTGATTAGGTTTGTCCACTAGGAAATCCTTAGGAGCAGCACGGAGTCTGGATATGTGCCCGAAAAATGGCGGCTCGCCCTCTATAACGTGGGACTGATATATACCTCTAAAATGCACCTCTGCCTACCCCTTCGCGGAATACAGGAATGAGGTTATGTATTTATGTATGTAAAGTAAGCGATAAGGATTAGATTGAGAAAGTGGTAGTTGAAAGTTCGAGTCCAAAACAAACAACTCGGATGTTTCTAATTATGTGTGTGTTGATTTTTTAGCTTTTCTCTTGAGAAAAGCGTATCGTTTTGGGGTGCAGCTGTTCAGAAACCACGCCTTGAAATTATAGACTGCTGGTTCGCTGTTAGCCAGCGCTAGCAATTAAAATTTATCTTGGAGTAGATCGATGGGTTTTCAAACCCTTTCGAAACTTTATAAAAACACTAAATCACTTATGAATGTATTTATATGTCTATTTTCAAAAACAGTTGTCTCTACATATATACATAATCTCACGCCTGTATTCCCCGAAGGGGTAGGCAGAGGTACATTACTGCACCCACATTTCGCCATTAATATATCAGTCCCACGTAAAAGAGGGCGAGCCTATTGCCGGTTTTCGGGCACAATTCCTGACTCCGTGCTGTTACCAAGAATTTCCTAATGGAAAATCCCAATAACACTTTACCCGACACGGGATTCGAACCCGGGATCTCTAGATCGCACGGCACATACTTGTACCGCGAGACCACGAGGCAGTCTTAGTAGTTGTCTCTATTGCAATTTAATATAAGTTGGTCAAGGAAATCATGTCATAAAAAATATTCCGGTACAGTACAACCCCACCTAAAACAATACGGTTGGTTTAAAATAATATAGGGCGAGCGTGGCAGATGTTAAGTTCAACGGCAAACGATATCAGCAGCCACCAGGTGCGGGTGATAACCTTTAAAACGGTTTTTGACACGCATATCATTAATTGTTACTATTTCAGACCTAGCATGTTATATAAGGGCATGACAATGTGACAACACTGTAGTTGACGGTAAGCACGATGTTGTCAAAATAGAATATCTTGTTTGTATATTTTGTTGTTTTTTAGTGTTTTTTGAGTTGAGGATGGATGATTGTAGAATTACGAAATATATTTACTGTTCGCAAGTGATTGATGAAGTCGGTTAAGGAAACACTAGGCGCACTTATAAACACCTATAAAAAAGAGATAATTTAAAAGATCCTCATAACCGACGTGCATACATGAAGAAGATAATGTCAGTTGAGCGAAAGAAGTGTGTTTGAACCGTAGCATTTTGCGCTCTATAGCCTCTGCCTACCCCAACGGGAGTCGGGCGAGTGTTTATGTATGTACGATGTACATATGTTTTGAGTTAATAATTAATTAACAGTTTCCTTATAAATCTATCTGTATCTACGTCAGTTATTAAAAGTCCTACTGCCTTGCGCGGATCTTCATAGCTAATAGGTGTTAAATAGTATACCTCGCTTGACCATTGTGGTTTTACGGACTACACATACTTAAAAATACTCGTGCAAGTTTTGTCATGATATTTTTCGTTGCTCGACTTTATGGCAGCCTTCGATACGCAGATGTCTAGACACAAGTTTGTGAAACAAAAGATCGCTGACATGATCCTCGCACCGAGACAAATGTTCATGTGATTTACTAATATTTCGATGCTAATAGCGAAAAACCTCTTATAGTTTCTGATATTCGCGACACGATAATTCGTGAACGACGCTGTAAGTTATACATTTGATCGTATAACAAATAAATCTGTACTACTTAGTTTTAAGAATGTGTAACTGTTTGTTGTTCCAATAAAAAAAAAAAAAAAAAAAAAAAAAAAAAATTTGCGTTCAATAGTGGGGTAAGATTAGAAGTATTTAAGACATGTGTTATGGGTGTGTCAATTAAAAGTTCATAGGAATTTGGCAGCCCCATAAACGAGAGGCCGCGGTTTTGATACCCGCACCGAGACAAATGTTTGTGCGATCCACAAATATTTGTTTCGCTGGGTGATTGTGGGACCGAAATGTCTCTCTTAGTTTTTGATACCAACGACACAGGACTTGTATCCTAGTGTGGGTTCAGAACTATGTGTGTGACTGTTGGGTGTATTTATTTATTTCTGAGATGTGTAGTCCACCAACCCGCACTAGGCCAGCATGGTGGACTAAAGCCTAAACCCTCTCAATTGTAGAGGAGGCCCGTGCTCAGCAGTCGGACGTATATGGGCTGATGATGATGTAGGTATGTATTTGGATTATGAAACGCAATTACATAACTTCTTACATCAGTATTAGAAAATATTTATTCTTATTCGCACCAGGACCGTCAAACCCACGTTTCATATGACGAATGGGTACATAACGAGTCGGTTAATTAGTCATTAAACGTATTCATACAAGATTACACAAGCCCTTTGTTCGGATCTTACGGAGCTGTAGGTCTCTGTAGGAATGTAAACAGGACTCACTGACTCAGCAGGCTTGCGAAAACTGTGAATAATGTCATCGCGGGGTTTGTGATGAGTCAGCACGGAACCTTGTTTATTGAAGTTCGGCGGCTGATGATCGACGTTCTGTGTAAAAAAATCTAATGAATACTACTAGTGCACATTAAATCCTGGTTTTAATATTGCATTCCCGTTTAAATACTGTCATAATGGCGATATTGTCGACATCAAAGTTACTTTAATTACGACATACGCTTCCCGCTCCCCTCCCACAAGGCTGGCGGGAAGTAGAGCTATTATCAGCTGGGAACCTCGAGAACAAAAAAAAGTATTTAATTTAAAATTTCTAACAGTATATACCGGAGATACAAATGTTATATATATTTGGCAATCAAAATAATGTAAAATCTGCTAAACAAATCTAAACACAAAATTTAAACTATGAATTCATACATGATTAATTAACAAAATTGTCTATTTGCTGGTCACACAGAATACGTCCGGATATAAAGTGTAGTATCTTTTTCTTGCAACTTTTCATGAAATCCTGAGAAGCCAATGTGCTCATAGAATAAATTGTGGATGCTTTTACCAACGCTTTTCCTTGCTAAGTTTATGTAAGAGGCAAAGTACCTCGATTTAGGCAAACCCAACGTAGGCGCTCTCATAAATCACGGCGATCCAAAAGTGGCGCTCCATAGAAATATTTTTTCAACACATTGATAAGCGGGCAGGAAAACTGATCCATGTATGGAGTAGTTAGATCATTGGTGACGCCCGCCCACTCGTGGTGGCCCACGCGTGCGCTATATTAGTACAGGACTGAGAGGACGGCATTCCGACTTCGACTGGGTGTGTGTCAACCTTAGCACAATATCATCGACATGGTTACTTATAGCCAATCTTTTTTATTGGTGCGTGGAAGGCAATACTGGACCTAATGGTAATTCATCATCAGCCCATTTACGTCTCACTGCTGGGCGCGGATCTCCTCTGTAACTGAGATGGTTTAAGCCTTAGTCCGCCATGCTGGCCTGGTGCGCGTTGGCGGACTATACACCTAAAAATACCTAAGAAATTTTAGGTGTGCAGGTTTCCTCGCGGTTTCCTCCCGTTAAAAAAAGTGATGACACATAATGAATACGCACATAACTTCGAAAAGTCAGATATGCCTGGGGTTTGAACCCGCGACCGCCGAGGTTCTCGACTGCGTGCTTAAGCCTCGCGGTCATTACTACTTAATAATAATGGTAATTATGGCATCAGAATTTCGCGACATGCTCTGCTCGATGTCAAAGGCTTTAAAGGTCATCGGGGTCGCTGATCGTGATACTCAGATGACAAATGAATGTCTAGTTTTATTTATTCTGCGGATGCGGATGAGGTCAATTTATCAACCTTCTTCCCGTTGATATCCAGAAAATAATTTGATCGATTTTACTACTTTAATGTCTACAAAGAGACTTGTTCTCCACAGTCAATCATTCATTCATCATCAGCCCATATACGTCCCACTGCACGGGCACGGGCCTCCTCTACAACTGAGAGGGTTTAGGCCTTAGTCCACCACGCTGGCCTAGTGCGGGTCAGCGGATGTTTTCCTTCACCCTTAAAGTACGTGATAATTCCTTTGTGCATACACAAAAAAAAATCTCCACAGTCAAATAAATTGAGCATTATCTCTCTTCTTCACCTCCCTTTTAGGGCTGTCTGAAAGTACTGTACCCAGTGACGTAAGAGTACTACATATTTAAACCTATAAGGGAACGTTCTAGCAATTTATGGCTAGCTTCCATCAACAATTTATTTTAACATTTCCGCTAACAACGGCGAACTTAACCAAGACCTAACTTCCTAAGCCATTAAATTGTGATAAATCTCCCAGCAACTATCACTCTTACGCTTCTACAAATAAAGTTCACAATCTATTGAAATGTTGTAATGTAAAGAGGAGTCGTTTAGTCAGAATCGTAAATTATTGCGAGGTGTGTTTCCAGTCGTGTTCGCAAATAGAAAATAGAGTGAATGAACCCTTATCGATCGATTGTTTTGTAGTTAAAGGGGTTTTGAATTTTACGGAACTTCTATTGCAATTCTGTTGGCTTCCACAAGCTGTAAGTACGATTTTTGCATATCACGCGATGGTAGATACGTCTTTCTAGTTAAAAAAGATCGCAATAGTACACAACTCGATAGAAAATATTTAAGTATGTGATATATGAATGAATTTTATTCTAATAGTGAACTTCTAACAATCGGCTCATTAAATATGGCAGAAAAGGCGAAAATTATTAAGCTCCGTAAAAGAATACAACTTAATTAGGCCAACTTCATTCTTCACAATATGCCCTTTGTCTTGCAAATTGTAAGTTAAGTTGGCGGTATGCACCGCTTCATGCATTTGAGGATAAGGCGATGTCTGCCTGCTGCCATAATGAGATACCATCTCTGTGGACGTGACATGGGAATTAGGAGGAATAATAATGAATAGGTTACATGAAACTCGTGACCTGGGCTTGATAGTCGACTCGAAATTTACTTGTCATGACCATATAATCAATATGTGTAAACAGGCATATCGAATTTTGGGCTTCATTATGCGTACTGCGGCCGAGTTTCAAGGTATCAGGGTGGCTATTGTGTTGTATAACACATACGTAAGAAGCAAACTTGAGTTCGGTTCTATCGTTTGGGACCCGCGGGAAGAGAAATACTCAATTATGATTGAGAAGCTTCAGCGAAAGTTTGCTAGGTATATTTACAGTAGAATCTATGGGTACTATCCTTATCTTTATCCGTCTCTATTTGTAACGGGAATGATTGGTTTTGACACCCTTGAACTTAGGCGTAAGGTTTTCCTGGTGCGGCACTACATTCTTCTTTTGAGGCATAAGATTGATTCTCCTGAGCTGCTCAGTTGCATTCGCTTTTTCGTTCCGGACAACTACGTGCGCCTGTGTCGTCGTCGACTGAGCCTGTTTATGTCCCGGAATCAGTACGTACACTTCAGGGTGCGAATGCTCCCACGGTTAGAGCTATTCACTTGCTGAATCGTTTTGTCGCTGGGGTCCAAGATGTCGACCTATTTGATGATGCGGTAATGCAAATTATTAATTGTTTTAAATATTATTTTAGCTGTATTTGTTTGTGTATATTGTATAATTAATTGTTTTTTTTTAATTATTTTTTTTGTGTATTGTGTATAATGTATATTTTTTTGTGTGTGGTTTGTGCACAACTAATCAATGTAAGCGCGATGGTGTATACTGTAAGCTTGTGTTGTAATTTTAATTTAAATAAATAAATAAATAAATAAATGGGAATTTCTGGCAACTTATGAATGAAAATATGTGAGGGAACACAGGTTCCCTGTACAGACAGGAAGACAAGTGTTATAGAACGTATGCGGATTGATATAGATTGATTGAAGTTAGCCTAAAATATACTAATCATCATCGTCATCGTCAGGTCTTATACGTCCCTCTGCTAGGCACGGGCCTCCTCTACAACTGAGAGGGTTAGGCCTTAGTCCACCACTCTTGACTAGTCCGGGTTGGCGGACTACACACCTAAGAAATTTCTGAGAATTTCAAGGTGTGCGGGTTTCCTCGCGATTTTTCTTAAGCGTAAAGTAAGTGATTTATTGTGAATACACACATAACTTCGAAACGTCAGAGGTGGTGTTTGAACCTGCGACCGCCGAGGTTCTCGACCGCACGCCTAAACTTAGACCATCACTACTTCAAATATACGAATGTATTCACAATACTATCATTGCGGCGGCGCAACAGGTTTGCGAGGAATGTCGAATTCAGACGAATACTGTTTCGAATTGCACTCACGTAGAGCTGTTCTATTTGCAAGCCGAAAGAAAAGTGCGTTCACCCCGCGACACCGCGCCGCGCTGATAAGATAACGGTCGGTTTTGTCTCATGTCATTTTATTGGGGATAAACACGGAAGAACTACTCAACTATCAAGTTTCTAATATATTATGTATTAAAAGGGGTGCAATTGTAGGCCGATATAAAAGCATTGAAGCAAGCAAAAAAAAAGCAGTGATTGCCTCGAGGTTTAGGCGCGCGGTCGAGAATTTAAATTTAGTGGTGGTAGGATTTTCGTATCCGCCCGGATAGCGACCACCGTGCACAGGGCGTAAAACCCGCCATAGTGACACATGCAAATGTGTCGCGTTCCGGGATCAGTCAGTGCACATCCGGTTTTTCGGGGGACTTCAGTCGTGGTAGGGGGATGACCGTGCGGGTATTTTTTCCTCGACTGGTTGGAGGTGTATTGACCCATCGGCCAGGGAGACCTGTAGAAACGGTTGTTCCGCTGGCCGCCCGCGGTATAGTACAGGGGCCCAATCGTTGCTAACCACCTCGAGAGGCTGCCCCACCATGCCGCGCATAATCTTGGGGTAGGTCGTCGTGCCGGTTGGTGACCGGATGTGGGGTCCCGGCGGCCTATTCCGGGAGGGTACGGGGGCCCTTCCGTCCGATGGATCAGTCTGCCTCCATTCAGCACTTTTGTGGCTAAGTTCCCATCGCGGTCTTCTTACTACCACGACATAAGTCCCCCTAGCTTCTTCACACATTCCTTACACACCCATGACAGTGCAATATAATAAAGCAGGTTGTACAGCGGTGCACAACCCCACCACCGCGTTCACGATGGAGTTCGCCAACATCCGCGGGCTCCATTCGAACATTAATGCCGTCCACCACCATCTAGAGACGGCCCGGCCTGCTTTGCTCTTCCTGACGGAGACGCAGATTCGTTGTCCGGCCGATCTATCGTACTTGCAGTACCCCGGCTATTCGCTTGAAGAAAACTTCAAGCCTAAGGCCGGGGTGTGTTTGTATACTCGGTCGGACGTCTGCTGTCGCCGTCTGCGCTGCATGGAGGATCCTTCCTTCTCCACTCTGTGGGTACACGTTGACCTCGGCTGTCAAAGTCGTGTCTACGTGTGCCTTTACAGATCTCATAACGGGGATGAGGAGACAACCCGGTTATTTAACTACCTTGGCCAGGCGACAGACGCCGCGCAGGAGCAGTTCCCCACAGCGGAATTGGTAGTTTTGGGGGACTTCAACGCACATCATGAGTTGTGGTTGGGTTCCTCCAAGACTGACCATGCTGGAAGAGCTGCCCACGCGTTCGCTCTTACTCATGATTTGGCGCAACTGGTGAACCAGCCTACCAGGATCCCAGATGTGTCGAGTCATGTGCCTTCTCTGCTGGACCTTCTGTTGACGAGTCACCCAGCCGGGTATCAAGTGACGGTTAGTGCCCCTCTGGGATCCTCCGACCATTGCCTGGTTGGGACGTCAGTTCCGCGCGCTGCACCTCCACTACCCGTGAAGGTTAAGCGCAAAGTCTGGCACTACTCGTCAGCAGATTGGGATGGTATGCGAGAATACTTCGCATCCATCCCTTGGCGGCAGCGCTGCTTTGAGGGCTTGGATCCTTCAGCGAGTGCCGACGCCATTGCCGACGAGATCAGATTAGGAATGGAATACTATATTCCTTCCTCTGAGATCGCCGGCAAAGGACGCGGACGCTCCTGGTTCAATCGCGAGTGCGCCGACGCTGTTGGTAATAAACAGGCGGCGTACCGCGCTTGGATCAGGGGTCGCGCAATGAAGGATCCCAATTTAAGTTTACTCAAGGCAGCCTATAACCGTGCCGTCAAGGCTTGCAAGAAGGCTTATGTGAGAGCGGATGCTCAGCGCGTCTCCAAGATTGGACGTGAATTGGCAGACCATCCGACGAGCAGCCGTGCTTATTGGAGTCTTGCTAAGGCTGTCCAATCCAATTTCTGTCGTCCTTCGCTGCCCCCGCTGAGATATCCGGACGGATCACTGGCCCATGGGCCGGAGGAGAAAGCCAGTCTACTGGCGCGCCTCTTTGCGGCCAATTCTCGGCTCGATGACTGCGGTTCTCAGCCACCTACGCTGCCCAGCTGTGGCCACACAATGTCTGATATCCGTATCAGGCATTGTGATGTGAGGCGTGAACTGCAGTCACTCGACGTCCGAAAAGCCAGTGGTCCTGATGGTATCCCGGCGGTTGTTCTTAAAAAGTGCGCAGCCGAGTTGTCTCCTGCACTGACACGCCTGTACCGCGCGTCTTATCTTTCAGGTGTGGTGCCTCAATCTTGGAGAGAGGCTAATGTGCAACCGATCCCTAAGAAAGGTGATCGGTCAGACCCTGTTAATTATCGCCCAATCGCCATAACCTCAGTGATCTGCAAGGTGATGGAGCGGATCATTAACATCCAATTGGTCCGCTACCTGGAGGATCACTCGTTGATCAGTGATAGGCAATACGGCTTCCGCCGTAACCGGTCAACGGGTGATCTTCTAGCGTTTGCCTTGCATCACTGGGGGGAGGCGATTGATCGGCATGGCGAGGCTCTTGCCGTGAGTCTCGACATAGCCAAGGCATTTGATAGGGTCTGGCACCGTGGCCTTCTCTCCAAGCTTCCGGCATACGGTCTTCCCGGCAACTTGTGTTTGTGGATTTCGAGCTTTCTGCATGGGCGTAGAATGCGTGTCCTCGTCGACGGGTACGCTTCACAGCTCATGTCAGTTAGTGCCGGGGTTCCACAAGGCTCTGTGCTATCGCCCACCCTGTTTCTTCTGCATATCAATGATATGCTGCCGCTTGGCAACATTCATTGCTATGCAGATGACAGCACGGTCCATGGGCGGTACTGCAGTAAGCCACCAGGTTGCCGGGCGGATACTGAGAGTAGACGCGAGGAGCTTGTCATTGAGCTCAATCGGACCCTGGAGCTCATTTCTACATGGGGTACCCGGAATCTGGTTGAGTTCAATGCCAAGAAAACCCAGGTCTGTGCGTTTTCGTGCAAAAAATCCCCGTTTTCTCCTCTCCCCCATTTTCAGGGCATTCCACTCGCAATGCGGAACGGCCTCAATATCCTAGGCGTGGATATCCGCTGCGATCTTAATCCAAGGACCCACATCGAGGGCATTATATCCGCCACATCTCGTAGGGTCGGAATCCTGAACAGGGTGCGCCGGTTTTTCACGCCCGGTCAGCTTTTCCGCTTATACAAAGCGCAGGTTCGGCCGGGCATGGAATACTGCTCGCACCTCTGGGACGGTTCCGCCAAATACCTTCTCGATGCCTTGGATGGATTGCAGCGGCGTGCCATCCGCATTGTGAATGATGCAGACGTTACAGCCAACCTGGAGCCGCTACAGTTGCGCAGGGACATTGCCGCACTTAGCGTGTTCTACCGTCTGTATCATGGTGAATGCTCTGATGAATTGTTTAAGCTTGTCCCATCCTCTCCTTTCCTTACCAGAACCACGCGTGCTGGCATGCGAAGCCACAGCTTTGTGGTTACAACATCCGCGGCTCGAACCAAAAAGTTCGCCAACTCTTACCTTTGCCGCACCATCAAGCTGTGGAATAGTTTGCCAGCTCACGTGTTCCCTCCTTCCTATGATCCTGGATCCTTTAAGCGAAGCGTGAAGAAGCATTTGTGCAGGCCGGCATGATTATGTCGACCAGCGGGTGACCTTATCGTTTCTCGCTGGTCGGTAGTAATTTGTTGGACTCCACTGTGCTTACCATCAGGTACAGTGGAGTCACTTTGCCGTGCCAGAATAAAAAAAAAAATAAAAAAAAAATAAAAAAAATTAAAAAAAAAAATTTCGGCGGTCGCAGGTTCAAACCCCGGGCACACACCTCTGACTTTTCGAAGTTATGTGTGTATTCATAATGAATTATCACTTGCTTTAACTGTGAAGGAAAACATCGTGATAAAACCTGCACACCTAAAAGTTCTTAGGAATTTCTTAGATGTGTAGTTCGCCAACCCGCACTAGGCCAGCGTGGTGGACTAAGGCCTAAACCCTCTCCGTTGTAGAGGAGGCCCGTGCCCAGTAGTGGGACGTATATGGGCTGATGATGTTGATGATGTTGATAAAAGCATTGAATATGGGCACACGCGCTCGGTGTGGTAACAAAGAAATATATCGATAAAGTAGGCGTGTAGTAAAGTAGGCGTGGCAGCCGTACTAGAAGTATGACCTACATGGCATACTTATGTAAATACCTAATTATTCCAATCCAAGCCAAGTCAACCAATGGAAGTCTATTGCTCGTCATAGGCCTCTCCCAATGACTTCCATAGGGACCTGTTGGAGGCAGCCTGCAACCAGCGACGTCCCGCTAATTATATTACACAAAACGATTTCTGTTTGTTGATATGGTTAATACAACAACAAGCACTTCTTGTGCGGTTAAAAAGGGCGTTGGCATTATTTCCTCTGTATACCTACTCTAGTATAATAATAATAATATATAATAATATTTATTTATTTACAAGAAACACAACACATATGTACAAACTTGACATTAAGACAATATCTTAAAAAACTTAACAAAAATGTATATCGTTAGCAGTAATGCTAGGTTCTAGACCCGTGTTACTACTGCTAACGCCCTCATTAAATAAACTTACATACGAAGTACAATTTTATAAGGCACAGACGGCACACAGTTTTTTAGTGACAAATGAAATATGTAAATATGTAGGTAACCAGGGTTTACAACGAAGCGTCAACTTTTGTAGGTACAGAAAAAACTATGTGTGGTCCAAGTGCATTAATTGAAGCGTATTATAAAAAATAATTTAAAAGTTAAAAAAGTATATTTATGTTGATATATATGTTATTTTCTTCTTTCTTTTTTTTTCTTTTTTTAAATAAAGTAACAAAAGCAAAACAAATATTTTTGTATAAGTAAAAACATTGACACAGACAAAAATAAAGAGGCAAAAAATAATATTAATAATATGTGAAGCCTTAATAAATAAATAAAATAAAAGAGGGTAATACTAAAACTAAACAATGGAAAAATAAACTTAGGTGGCTTATAATAATCATCAAACCATTCTATCCCGACATATTTGTATACAAGTATTACTGTATTTAAAAAAAACGACTTAAAGAATTCCTGTTAAAAATATGCAAGTAATTTATGTGTATATTTTGAATTATAATACTTGCAGCCCAGCATCGCGATTGCGAAAGTGCCACTGGCGAAAGCACACCGGTTTTCTGGTCAACGCCTAGCCATTCCTGATTTATTAGTTTTCGATTAAATTCCGCGCTTCACAATAATTAATACTTCGCGATAGGCACTTAAAAACGCTTTCAGCTTTATGCTAGCCTGGTAATGACGATTGACGTTTTTTGATGAATGATGGCTTATGTAGTGATTGTCTCAAGGATTATGCGCAACCGAGCGAAAATCTTGGTAGTGGCGGGTTCAAATCTTAGGAATCTACCGTAACGTGACGTCAACGTACGTAACGCCAGAATGTTACGTAGTTATAGACGCCTGTATCGCCGAAAGGGACGTCAGAAAGTCATTTTCATCTACGTTTCGCTAATTGTATTTTAATAGCAGTGGGAGTTTTGTGGAGTGATGTGAGTGATATGTGATGCAATTATGACGCACTTTAACGATGAAGTAAAACATCGTGAGAAAACCTGCGTACCTTAGACTTGTCAACAGAGAACTTCTTTGTTATGTTATGCTCAAATCCGCATTAAGTTAGCGTACTGGATTAAGCCTGAGCCCTCTAAGTTGTAAAACTCTAATCATTGGAGCGTATATGAACTTGCGCAGATAGATATAGTATAGTTTCCCAGCATACCATATGTTACTATGTAACATCGATATTGTGCAGTTAATTACCTTGTACCTTACGTCTGAGCCGCCTGTGCGCCAGTATGGTAGTGTTTATGAAATGACTCGCGATATATTTAGAATGGCGCGCGGCTCTAATCGGCGCAGGCTCTGAACCAGTCGCGAGAGGTTCGCCTCGCCCGGCGCCTACACATCTTTGTGCCAATGTGTTACTAGGGCTGGTTGGTATGATTTTTTAATGACATGCCATACGCACATATTAGTCCACATGGTATTACTATATGAGAAAGAAAGAAAGAAAGAAAGAAAGAAGTATTTATTACTAGCACAATTTACATGTAAAATATAACAGAAAACAAAGAAAAAAAAATTAATAATAATTGCACCAGCAATGGTACCTCCCATTCAGCTACGTGCTGCAGTAACGCGTGAGCGATACTGCAACGCTGATTTTCAATGGGAGGCCCAAGCTACGTACGGACGTTTAGTCGGAGTAACAATAATTGAAACAATAAATTTAAAAACTAATGATATAAAACAATAAAAATAAAAGCAATAATTAAAAGAAAACTAAAACAAAATAACAATAGTAATCGATATCATAAACACAATATTGCACTTTATACGTTTACTCTACATGACATTATGTTGCGAAAGTTTTAGTCATCCTTAGTTACCTAGACAGTCATTTAGTGATAGCATAAAAGTAAAATATTCTATTTTATTGTTTTTGAATATTTAACAAATAATTTTTGAATGATTTCTTAAAGCTAAATACACTTTTTTCACAACGACATGGCGGTGGAATGTTGTTCCAACAATGAGTGGCGGCATACCTAAATGATCCCCTGAAAGCGGCGGTACAGTGTCGTGGAACCGATAAAGGATTCGTGATGGTACGAGCGCCATGCGTCACATGGTCGCACCTCCAAGATAGTTTGTTGTAAAGGTACTTTGGTGTTTGCGTTTTTATTATACCAAAAAGTAAAGTTGCCAAATGTAATTTTCGCCGAGCTACCATTTTTAGAATATTGGCATCATCTAGAAAAGGAGTGTATGCTGTATTAGCTTCTCCGTTCTAGACAATAAACAAGGTCCATATACAGTGTCACAATAATTAAGACGTGATAGGATTAAAGTGTCTACAAGCCTTTTTCTTAATACTACATTTAGAAATTGTCTGAAGCGGTACAGCAGCTTGAGTCGATAAAAACAGTTCTTTACAACGTCGTTAATGTGTGTTTCAAATCGGAGTTCTGAATCGATGATGAGTCCCAGGTTACGTGCAGTATATGCATATGTACATTCCGTAGCTAGTTCAGCTACTTTTATAATAAATAAATAATTACATCCAACATTAATATACCTACATAGTTTCAGAACTATGGGCTCCGTCCCACACTAAGATACCAGACAACTACGTGTGACTTTTAGGTATCACAAATTCCCAGAACTGAAACAAAAAATTGTGAATCATACAACCATTTGTCTCAGTGAGAGGATCGAACTCACCGCCTCTCGCTTCGCAAGCTGGTGTCTCAAGCCAACTACCCCACGGGGTTGTCAAGCTATGGAGAGATTGTTTACAGCATATTAATGTAAGTTGGTGAACTTCAAGTAGCTGTTAGACTTTTCGAAAGGCTTCCCCATGTATGTAAGTGGAACCGAAATCCAAACGCACTCAATTCCCGGGAAGTGTTATTGTTTTTTACTATTTGGAAATTCTCAGCAGCAGCGCGGAGTCTCGAAATGGCTCGCCATCCTAACACCAGTGATTCAATAACTGGCGAAACGTGAATTGCAGCATACAAGCCTGTCTACCTATTATTAGAAACAGCCGTTTATACTCAGCCTTCCGCCGTCCACTGCTAAACGTGGGCCTCCCCAAGAAAGCGCCAACCATCCCGGTCTTGAGCAGCCCTCATCCGTTTCCCGCCACCTTTCTCAAGTCGTGCAGCCGTTTATGTACAAATTATTTAAGTACAAATTCCAAGAATTAAGATTTTAAATAATATTTCCACTTAAATAACAATTTTCGTAGCAAACACAAGTGTGCGCTATCCACAGCTGTGCTTAATGTTTTTCAGCGACTTCTCATGAATATAACAAACTGGGCGAAATTAATTAGTCTCGCATCGGTTTCGAATAATCGCCACTCGCCAACCATAGCGACGGATTGCCAAATACAAGTGAAAGAATTGTCGGTCCGACGTCGCGAGGTTTCCATTTGAATAAGTTGTTTATGGTCTAACTGTATTAATTACTTTGCGATGCAAAAACAGATAAAGTGAGATTGGAATTAGATAATGTTCAGTCTCGAAAAGACTTAATAAGCATTGTCAATTGTGTTATTAGGTTTGTAATGAATCATTACTAATGATTACCTGCAAAGAAATAATACGCCCAACTGTCATACATGTATGAATACATAGTTCTGGTCACATTTAAGGTATATTCTAGTTTTGACGGTTGTCTCGCCTACATTTTTTTGCAATATATTAAAACCTTGAAACTTGTTGACTATTTTTTTGTCAAAGCAGTTTTGACAGCCCCGTGGCGCAGTTGGCTAGGGACCAGCTTGCGAAACGAGAGGCGGCGGGTTCGATTCCCGCACCTAATTAAATATTTGTGTGACCCACAAATATTTGTTTCGGGTCTGGGTGTTTGTGAGAGCGAAAAGTTTCTCGTAGTTTCTGATACCTGATAAATAAATAAATAAATAGAAACCCACGACACAAAACTCGTATCTTAATGTGGGGTTAGAACTATGTGCATGTGACTGTTGGGTGTATTTATTATTGAAGTTATACTTCTTTTGGCGCGTTAGGGAAAAATGATGAGAGTGATTTTTTACGATGCGCGCGCACACCGACACCAAAAAGTTATTATAAGCAATCAGCTATTCTACTGATATTAAAGATGAAATTGATCGTGGTTTGTTACTCAATGTTACAACTAACTCAGTGTTGTGCAAAGTGTTATAGGGTTTTTCGATCAGGAAATCCTTAGTAGCAGTAAGGAGTGTGGAAAACTGCCCGAAAAACGGTAATAGTCCCCCACCATTTTTTAAATGCATCCCCCCTTTTATCTGGGACTGACACATAACTGGCGAAATGTGGGTGCAGATTGTTATCTGCACATCCCTCTGCCTACCTACTGTATTCGGGGAATACAGGCATGAGGTTATGTATGTATGTATTATCTGGATTAACACATCAAAAAAATACTCCAAAGAGTTGTAACGGTCGTATAAGAATATTTAATGTGTCTCATATATGTAATAACCTTCTGAATCCAAGTCGCGAGCAAAAACTAATACAAAAACTATAAATAATATTGTTCCCATAGAAGCCCATAGCGCCTATGTTAATATCGAGCTCACAATCCCACAGAAGCTATTCCAAGCACATGATGTGCGTCTAGCGATACTGGTTAGCGTTACTTAGCATTGTAAAGTTGTCATTATGCCCATATTGGATACATCCATCGGATTTGAATTCTGGGTCACTGTGCACGCCCATACTTAGGCTTACAAGGAGACCTGAAGTGCTAGTGTATGCTGGAATTTTCTTTTTTAATATTTATTTCTTTGGTAAATGCGTGTAGGAACCATTTTTTTTTATTACCAGGGTGGTAAACAAGCTTACGACCTGCCTGGTGGTAAGCATTCACCGTAGTCTATTTAATTCTGCAACATTAAAAGTCACTAGAAACTAGTCTTATTTTAGGAAAGAAGGAAGGATGGTTGAGGCGTAATGAATGAGAAAAAATGTATAATATTTCGTGTCGTATGATACCAACTCCATAGCTGTAAAACTTTCTGAAATGGCTCTAATACTATTTGACAAGTTGAATATCGTTAAAGAATATTTGCGCTAAAATATTGCCGACGTACATTTAACTGCGAAAGTAAGCGCCAATATATTTTTTTGCATTTTTAATGCTTTACAGCCAACCGCAAGAAGAGGACGTAGGTATATTTCTCTACAGTTGATCCCTTGTTGATGGACCATTGGCATCTGAAGTGATACTACACGAGCCAATAAACTTTTGGACGGCCGCGTGGCCGCATTACTGACACTATTGTTTACTTCTTATTAAACGTAGACGTAAGTTTAGTAATTCATTGTGCGTTTGTAATGTTAAAATAGACAAAACTGTGCGGATAAGTAAGCAAAAATTCTGTGTGATAGGGTTGATACATCGATAATGCTATAACCGGGCAAAGTTACACAGACATTTCGACAAAGAGAAAAACTGTTACGGGTCATTATTTTGCACATCATTTTTCCTGAGCATCGAACCTGTGACACGATTAGCTTCCGGACTGCAGTTCACTCGGGTGTAATTTGATAAAACAAATATAGGAGTAGTAGCAAAACAAACATAAAAGAGTTCCCTAAGTCGATTTAGGTAGATCACACAAACAAAAAAATATATTCAAATTTGCATTAACAGCTAGGATTAATAAAGATACTGTAGTAATCCTTCATTAAAGGCATCGCACGACCTCCAGTCACGAATATTTCTCTCCATCATGTTGACTGCTTCTCCAAATAATACGGCCAATATACAACTTGTAATCACGTTTAATCCTTCTTTTTCGTTTACAATTGTTCCGTAACTATCGTACACAACCGTCCGCCATTTCAAAATCAATGTTGCCAGTTATATCTTTTTACAAATCAAATATATTGTTCATCAATTTACATTTACACTTTTATATAAAATAATGAAGTGATTAAATTGAGATAATTTACAAACAGACATACATATATGATAAAATCTGTTATCATAAAATAAATTCAGGAATTTGCAAACACGCATTAATGTTGCCAGATTATTTTTAAACAAATCAATAAATCAAATATTTGTATACATTAAAAAAAAGATAATTTAAAAACATAATATGGTGAAACCTGTAATTGCTAACAGACGGCCGTCCTGTTAAAGAAATGCCCCATTTCTTAAATAGTCTCGGCCATTCTACAATAAGTGTATGGCTCTATACAATAAAAATAAAATAATCACAGTGTGTACTAAAGTGTAACATAAAA
Organism: Hemaris fuciformis; assembly: GCA_907164795.1. Classification (NCBI taxonomy): domain Eukaryota; kingdom Metazoa; phylum Arthropoda; class Insecta; order Lepidoptera; family Sphingidae; genus Hemaris; species Hemaris fuciformis. Next base: position 2,747,031 of record OU015455.1, on the reverse strand, counting down.
AAAAATACATTATGTAGCCTGACCCACAAAATAAATGACATGAACATTTAAAATCAAATGATTCCAAAGTAATAAACTCTAGTAACTGCTTAGAAATACAGAACAAATAGGAAAGTTATATGCATTATTATGATATCCAAAAATGTATATAGGTATACATTTAACATTCACCAATAGTCTAATCAACAAAACAATCATTATAAATAACATTTTGGATAGTCAAACAAGGATGCGAAGTTACTTCGAACTGCAATTGCTGCTGAAGATATGGTCCACCACTGTCAGTCAATATAGCTGGATAAGTCGCCGCAGGCTGCCGTTTGCCACCCGAGGGACACGGTCTGCCTTACAGCACTGTTACACACTTAATTTTGCTCATTTACTGCAGGCTGCCGTTTGCCACCCGAGGGACACGGTCTGCCTTACTGCACTGTTACTCGCTTAAAGCTGCTCATTTGCTGCAGGCTGCCGTTTGCCACCCGAGGGACACGGTCTGCCTTACAGCACTGTTACACACTTAATTCTGCTCATTTACTGCAGGCTGCCGTTTGCCACCCGAGGGACACGGTCTGCCTTACTGCAGTCTCACTCGGTTAAAATTCTTAGTTCACTGCAGACTGCTTTTTGTCACCCGCGGACAAAGTGGATACTTCAAGGCTAGCCGGTGACACCGATTGCACCGGTCTGCCGTCTGCGTCTACAGCGTACCTAAGCTGTAAACTATTAGGATAGGGATAGGGATTTTGAGGTAGGACGTAATGGGAGTTGACTTTCACTCTCGGAATCACTACTGGTACCTTCATCATCACTGCTTTTCTCACTGGTAGGAGAGGATTGGAAGGTTATCCATGGTTTTAGTTGATCTGCTGGGTAAATATTTTTATACTCTTTCCGTGAGTGACCATCAATACTAGTAACTTCATACCGATCTTTATCAAGGACAGATGTAATTTTAAATGGACCGCGAAATTTAGGAGCTAGTTTCTTGCTTTTGCCTTTTTCAGGGTTATGGTTGGGGATCATAACTAAATCGCCTTTACCGTATATCTTTGTAGGGGCTCTAGTTTTATCGAAATCAACTTTCATCTTGATTTGACGTTCTGCTATAGTGTTTTGTACCTTTCTTCTGACTTCCTCTCTTTCGTCTTCTGATGCTGGTAATGTAGGCTCAACAGCTCCTCGTATGATATTTTCGTTTTGACTAGTCGTTCTATTTCCGAAAACGACTTCTGCAGGACACTTTCCAATACCTTTGTTGATTGTATTATTTAAACTCCACTGTAATTTTCCCATATTGAGATCCCAATCCTTCTCATCTAGACCGTGATTCATAGAAGCTAGCGAATTTAAAATTGTCCTGTTGTATCGTTCGATCTGTCCGTTAGCGCGAGGTGTCGCTACGGCATTCAATACGTGCTTGACACTAATCAATCCTATGAAACTTTTGAATTCATTGGAAGTAAAACTCGAGCCTTGATCGGATATAATAATTTTCGGACAACCAAAAGTAGCAAATATTTCCTCTAATACTTTTATAGTCGTTTTAGACTTTAGGTTTTTAACTGCCTTCACGATAATAAATTTGCTGAACCCATCAATCACTCCAAAAATGTGCGTATTACCACGTTTGCTTTTCACAAATGGCCCTAAATGGTCTATATGAATTGTATGAAAAATTGACGGAACTTTAGGAATCGGGTGTAAAAACCCTGATTTCTTACCAGGCATCTCTTTATTATATGCGCAATTTATACATGATTCGACATACTTCTTAACAAATCGCTTCAGTTTGGGAAACCAATAATCCGCACTAATCTTTTCCAATGTCTTGTCTAAGGAAAAATGCCCTGCTTCGTCATGGTTAAGCTGACAGATACGCCACCGTGCTCCATGAGGTACTACCCATTTCAGCTTTCGGCCCACGCGTCTGTATATTTTTCCATCGCGGACTACATAATTATTGGAAATGTCTTTGAGGTCCTCGGTTGACGTCTCTAAAATCGTCTTAATATGCTTAATCCGCGGATCCGTCATTTGTACAGTGTGCAACCAGTCATTAGTGGTTATTTGTAAAATCTCAATCTCCTTGTATTCGTGGGTACACTCCAATGGGTTTCGACTTAAAGCATCTACATGTTGCATGTTGTGACCTGGTCGATATTGGATTGTGAAATTGAACTCCTGCAGCATAAGCCACCATCTTGCCACTTTCGGTAGTAGGTCACGCTTCGTGAGGGTGGAGCGTAATGCATTGCAATCAGTTACGACTTTGAATTCGATCCCAATCAAAAATACTCTAAACTTTTGCAACGATAAAACCACTGCCATAGTCTCAAGTTCATATGAGTGCCAAAACTGCTCCTCGCGTGTAGTTTGGCGACTAAAATACGCTACAGGTCGTAAAGGGTTATCCTTATCGGATCTTTGAAGCAAAATGCCCCCAACTCCAACTTTGCTAGCATCACAGTGTACTTCAGTCTCATAATCGGCATCATATAATGCCAGAATTGGTCTGGTGACAAGTTTGTCTTTTATACTCTGGAATGAGTTTTCTTGTTCGTTTCCCCAGTGCCAACGGACGTCCGATTTGGTCAAACTGGTCAAGGGTTTGGCTAGCGTAGCAAAATTATATATAAACCGCCGGAAGAAACTAGCCAATCCTACGAACTGCCGTACTTGATGGACATTTGTTGGTGTAGGGAATTCGGCAACTGCTTGTGTCTTTTTAGTTCCCGGTCTTAAACCTGTCTCGGATACTTCATAGCCCAAATAATCTACTTCTGACTGGAAGAAGAAGCATTTCCTCAAATTGAGTGTAAGGCTGGCTTGCCGCAGCAATATCAATATTTGTTCAAGTTTTTCAAATGCTTCAGAAAAGGTTTTTCCCGCCGATAATAAATCATCAAGATATGGGATAGCCAGTTCAAACCGTTTGTTACCTAATGCCTTATTTATCATATTTTGGAATACCGCAGGGGCGTTAACGAGCCCAAAAGGCATCCTAGTATACTCATAATGCCCATCCGGCGTTACAAAGGCTGTCACATGTCGAGACTGTTCTGAAACCGGTATTTGATAGTACCCAGATGCCAGGTCCAAGCTAGTGAAGTAACATTTTCCGCTTAGTCTGTCTAGCTGGTCTTCAATCAGAGGCATAGGGTAGCTGTCTTTCACAGTCTTTTTATTCAAGGCTCTGTAGTCCACGCATAGTCTATACTCATTATTTTTCTTTTTTACTAACACTATAGGACTTGCGTACGCCGAGGTGGACTCTCGAATTATTCCGTTATCTAATAGGTTACCTATCATTTCCCTAACAACAGTCCGTTCGCTGTAAGGGAGTCGATAAGGTCTGTAAGCAACAGGTGTATCGTCGTTAAGTCGAATTGTCATTTCAGATATATTGGTGCATCCTAACTCTCCCATATTAAGTGCAAAGCAATCCCTATATGAGTTCAAAAGTTTAAGCAGCTGCAGCTTTTGTTCTTTAACGACCTTTGGACCTACATTAATCATGTCTAGAGGAATAGGTTCGATGCGATCTTTCGAAGCAGATGAAATAGATCCAGTATCGTAAATACTGTTAACAGGCACTGATGCCAGCTTCGTTTTGTGCCAGCTGTTTTTAGGTAGCTTGAGAGCGCGGGCAATTAGCCTACCCTTTGGAAATACGAAAGGGACTCCTGACAAGTTAACGATTATGATATTACCCACACCATTATTAAACTGGTATATTCCTTGTAGGACACTATATTCTTTGTCCTGTTCCATACAAACATTCCCTGGTATAAACATAAACTCCGAATAATTTCTATCTAATGTGTGTACCGTTATATCCATAAGTCCTTCGACAGTAACTTCATTGGAATTAATGATTCCCACCCGTTCTGCACTTGTATTGTCAGTATACAATGTTAATTGATTGCTGGTCTTGTATACAGTAACTGTTGGCAATTCCGTCAAGGATTGGCCTATCATAACATCAGTATGTAGTAACTCATCAGCCACGACATAGACGTCTATATCTGCCTTAACTGCGTCTATTTCTATTGTAACAGAAGTTCGTCCTATCGGTGTAACGCATCCATGGCCAAATCCTTTTAACACTGGAAGCTCTGTTTTGTCTAACAGTAGCGCAGAACCCACTGCAACCTTGTTTTTGATAAGTGTGCATTGACTTCCGAAATCAATATAACTAGATCTCTTAACACCATTTAGACTAATAGTTTTGAAATATTTGTCATTCACGTTATCCTTAACCATAGCTACATTTAGTATATTTCTCGTATCTGCATCTAAATTATTTTTTTCACTAATGTCCTGTGTTAGAGAATTTGCGGGTCGTTGTGAGCATTCTTGTATACTATGACCTATTCGGTGACACTTTTCACATCTTTTCAGTGGTTTTGGGCAGTTGATAGCAACGTGACCAGCTTCAGAACAATTGTAGCAACGTGTGTTGCGTTTTCCCCGAAAAGTGTCTGTATTGTTTTTTAAAGTCAAGGAACTCCGGTCACCGTTATCAGTTTTATTATCTTGAAACTTATTTTTATAATTCTGTTTTCGAGGTGGCATGGTTACTCTTCTTGATATTCTACGTAAATATTTCAGAAGCTGTGAGGGATGCTTAAAGCTGGAACCCTGAGCATTTAATCTAATGCTATTATCATAAATACCGTTTATAACGCAATCAACGGCATTACGACCTACGATTCCGCACATTTTGACGAGCCTAGCCTTTTCGTGATAATATTCTTCCAGTGTTTCATCACGTCTACTTTTTCTCTCAAGCATTTCGTAAAGACGGTCTGCGTAGTTCCTGTCTTCAGGAAAGGTTTTCAAAATTTTACGCTGCCATTGTTTCCATGTTAAATTTACAGAACTTCTACTTTGGTACCACCGTTTAGCGTTGCCCGACAACTTAGGGATTGCGTAATAAATTATTTGCTTATCGCTCCATCCGTAGACTCTTGCCGTCTGATTCACCTTACGAATCCAATCATCAGCCGTAAAAACGTTCGCGTCGGGATCAAAGTCAGGCAAAACATTTTGGGCTCCCTCAAAGCTATTCGAACCCTTTCTATCTAGGTATCTGGCAAAGTTCTTAAGGAAGCCATCATCATTACATTTACTCCGCGATTTTCTTTTAGTCTTCTGTTTATCCCGCCTTCGTGTTTTTGCTCTAGAATGTCGCGCGGAACTATCAGAATCCAGGGAGGTATTTGTCATCGTATCCGTGCTAGAACTGGTACACGAGACTTCACGATTTCGTTTCATATCATTGTTACTAAGATCTTCGCTAGACGAATTAATTGGTCGAAGATACTTGCGCCGTGACCGACTTCGGTAAGGTTTCCGTCTCTTTCCAAGATTACGCAACGCATGGTCACGAGACTCATGCGATCTTCTTTCGTCAATATTCATTTCCAAAGGTGGTGTAAAACTTGACCGTACCGACATAAGTATTAGGGTGGTATAGGAGACTATCTTTGTTAAATTGGATAGGGTATGTAAATTAGGAAGAAAAATATAATCATCTATTAGTAGGGTACACTATGTTATATCATCGTAAAACATAAAAGTTGAAACAGTATTTTAATTTCTGTTTGTGAATAAATAAATTAATTAATCAATAGCGAACATATTGTGCAGGTCAGCCGAACTAAATCACCGATTGTGTTACTGCACATGTGTTTGTTCGCTTGAAACTATTGACAGTATAAAACTCACTATTTTTCGTACAAATCGTCGCAAGCTATTTGTCGTGTTTCTTTTGACTAGGCACAACCGGTTCGCACCGGGGAGTATGAATCATCAAGTATAGTAGTAAACTAGATATGAATTTATGATATAAATCTACCCACCGATCTGTGTGCCACACAGAACGTAGACCATAAAATATTAAATAAATGCAATTCATTGTACATTAGGGATCATTACAATGGGGTGAATGTTTTAAATTATTTTCACGTGTAGGTACTCAACACATTAAAACCAATAATATACCTAGAAAATATGCTAAGATCGCACCAACAATTTTATCATGTTAAATATTATTTCATGCTTTCACACGAAATTTCTTTTTTTTTTTTGAATGCATATCTCAAATCTATGGCGATTGTGCATTATATTTAGGCAAAATAAAAGTTAAACAATTAGTACATACCTCGGGCTTATCTCAAAAGTTCTTACCACTTCTGATTGTTGACTGCTTCTCCAAATAATACGGCCAATATACAACTTGTAATCACGTTTAATCCTTCTTTTTCGTTTACAATTGTTCCGTAACTATCGTACACAACCGTCCGCCATTTCAAAATCAATGTTGCCAGTTATATCTTTTTACAAATCAAATATATTGTTCATCAATTTACATTTACACTTTTATATAAAATAATGAAGTGATTAAATTGAGATAATTTACAAACAGACATACATATATGATAAAATCTGTTATCATAAAATAAATTCAGGAATTTGCAAACACGCATTAATGTTGCCAGATTATTTTTAAACAAATCAATAAATCAAATATTTGTATACATTAAAAAAAAGATAATTTAAAAACATAATATGGTGAAACCTGTAATTGCTAACAATCAGATCATACATATTCCGCCAATAGCACGGTAATTGTCGTTAATCAGTCCAATGAGCCAATCATTGAGGATTCAGCCGGCGTACTATAGCCGGACAGAACACGAACCGCACGCCGCTTCCGAGAACGATAGGATGCGGTGTGGGCCCTCTGTGTTGTGATGTTTATACTTGTGAATGGGGTTTTAATGCGGCGATAGCATTATGTTAGGGAGTTGAGACGGAAAAACGTGTGGTAGATTAGTTGAAGAAATGATTGGCGATATCATGGTTGAAAGTTTGATACTAAAGTTAAATGTATTGACACAGAAGAGGTACAGCGGAAATCAAAAATACCACGTGTTTTTTTTTTTGCTTGCATTTGTGGAACTATAGGCAGCTCGAGCAGGTTGCTGCCAACGTCTCAATTAATCCTACTCGTCATCAATCAGGCAATAGAGCACTATTACGTCATTCTCCCATTATAAAAGGACTGTTTCGGTTGAGATGTAGTAATGAATATAAAATGATAGGGCTATAATTGATTTAAAAAATTAATAATTTTATTAAGATATATTGAACCAGTTTTTAGCTCTATGATATAGTTTCACTGTGAATTTCGAAGATAGGTTCGCCAAATAAAGACTACCATAGTTTGGAGCCTGCATTACTTGTGATGAAAAACTATTACATTTCTAGACTCAACCAAGCGTCATTTAAAAACAACTGAAAATTAGTAACAAAATCAAAACAACCACAATTTCTGAGTCAATCGCATCTGCAGTTCTTTGGAAGTGTGACATCACTGACTTGTTTGCTACGATCGACGCCGGGCTTAGAGGAAAACTCCATTTGTGTATGACCTATTCCCGATTTGGGTCACAGTTCAAATACTTAGTAATGCAAATAAATTGTTATGTAAAGTGTCCTCGTTCTATATAAATATTGTCGTTTTGTTGCAGGTACGTTGGTGGTTTTGTGTTGAGGAAAATTGGGGTGCTTGTGGAGTTGTGGTATGAGGTATTTTAAGTAGTGTTAAGGAATAAATAAATTTACATTAAAACTTTCTGTTTACGTGTGTACACTATGTACAAAGACACATACATACATAAACTCACGCCTGTATTCCCTGAAGGGGTAGGCAGAGGTGCATTTCTGCACCCACATTTCGCCCGGAATGTATCAGTCCCACGTAATAGGGGGCGAGCCTATTGCCGCTTTTTCGGGCACACTTCCAGACTCCGTGCTGTTACTGAGAATTTCCTAATGGAAAAACCCAATAACACTTTGCCCGACCCGGTAATCGAACCCAGGACCTCTAGATCGCACGGCACATACTTGTACCGCGAGACCACGAGGCAGTCAGCAGAACAAAGACATGGGTTTTTTAAATTTTTGGTCGTCTATTGGTCTCTCCTCATGTTAAGATTATGATCGATTTTGACAGTACTATTACTAACAGACAGCGTATTTATAACGAGTAGCTTAACTTCCTGCGCTAAAAATATAAGTTTGGCAACACTAACAACAAAATTTGTTAATAGTAACATCTAGAGAATAGCTTGTCTAGCTCCATCAGTAAATATACATATGCACATCCCACCGTCGCAACTTATACATATCCACACATGTCTTTAAGTTTTAATAAAATATATTAACCATTCCAGACGTTTGAGCTTATTTTTTAAACCTAAGTCTTTCTAGGTAAAGAATAAATAAAGACACGCAACACGATACAGAATCTTGTGTCGTGTGTATCGGAAACTACGCGAGACTTTTCGGTCTCACAAACACTTACACCCGAAACAAATGGCATATAGCATAGAATACAAGCACCTACAGTTGTCACGCTTGGTTGCATCGGATCAAGTGTTACATCATATTATTATTATTTTTTTAATTTCAAGCATTTACGTAAGTTGTGACCACCCACTCTATGCTTCCAATCTCTCCAGTCCATCTAACGGTTGCCTGGAAGAAATCGCCGACAGCGATAAGGCCGCCATTTGTAACACTACCTTATTTAGAGTTGCTTATACCTATGTTGTTTTCTTATTATATGGTGTACAATAAAGAATAAATAAATAAATAAAATTGTTATCAATTGACAGAACTCACCTTCGTGTGATTTTGACTGACTGTACCCAATTTATGACTTATATTTGAACGTGAATATTCGCAGCGACCAATCAATGTTAATAACTCCTGGTTTTAACCCCGTAGCTTATATTATACGCGAGGACATAGTGATAAAAAAAAACTTTTGTGTATGTTGTATTAAATTATATAATTTTCATTTCAATCGCATAATAAAGTCTTTACATTTCCTTTGAATATTTATTGCAAATTAGTTAAGGCTTAAACACTCCAGCTAGACCAGTGTTTCTCAAAGTAGGCGACACTGACTCTTTGTGCGGAGCACAGAAAATATCGTATAAAATTAGGGTCATTATAAGTTGCAAATAAATTGCTTTGTTGGGAGAGTAAGTTTTAATCCAGACAAAACTAAAATAGCACATCAACAGCCCAGTTTACATCCCACTGCTGGGCACGGACCTTTTTTTACAAATAAGAGGATTAGATTTAGTCCACCACGTTGGCCTATCGCGGGTTTGCGGACTACACACCTAAGAAATTCCTAAGTAATTGTAGGTGTGTAGGTTTCCTCACGATATTTTCCTTCACCGTTAATGAACGTGACAATTCTTTGAGAATACACACATAACGTCAAAAAGTCAGAGGTGGGGGCCTGAGGTTTGAACTCGCGACCGCCGAAATTCTCGACCGCGCGCCTAAACCTCGAGCCCATCACTACCACCGCTTTTTATTCACCGTTAAAATACGTATAGGTTTAATACATTGTGAGTATACACATAATTTCCGCTTAATTAATATTATCATGGTTTTTAAGTGGTGGTTTAGTTAAAGAACAGAGGGCTAAAAAATAGTTTCCTTTCTAAGTTGGCAAAAAATGGAAAAAGTTTGAGAATCTTTGGGCTAGACGGTTATTGAGCTAAGACACTCCCAAGTTCCAGGCAGTCTGTGCGTTGCATTAAAAAAGAAAATCTGCGACGAAAGTCTTTGTTAGGATACGCCAACTTGTTTGTAAAGTTATATTAAAATATCCTGTCGGTCTGAGCCGTAAAGTTTGCAAGGGTCTATTTTGGAAAATTTTGTATAAATTTATCAGGGTAGGGTAAAATAATTTATTTAGTTTTTAAAAGGTCCAATTGGTCTCAATAATTTAAGAGCAACATTAATCTCGTTTTCAATTTAAAAGACTACGTGTTTTTAGACAAAGATATAAAATGAAAACAGACTGCAATTAATAGATGAAATGTATTTATTACTTTAATATATTTTTAAGAACAAAAAAAAGTAATATGATACTAGGTTTAAATTGAGCGGATACAAATATTGTCGACTACAAAGTCTTGTCTCTTCGAACGAACTCTTACCAGTGCGAAATATGAACGTCTTCGGCTAAATATGTATCTTTCTCAAGTATGCAGTGAGTTAAGGTGTACTTGCAGTTGATATATGGGATGTTTAAATTGTTATTTAATGACACGATCAGTATTTCTAAAAATATTTAGGGTCGAGATTTTTGGCGGTCGCGGGTTCAAACCCCAGGCACACACCGTTGGACTTTTCGAAGTTAAGTTTCGCGTACTTTAACGGTGAAGGAAAATATCATGTGTAGGTTACACACATAAATTATTACGTGTGTGGCCTCCAACCACAAACCAAAGCTTCAATCCTCGCTGTTGTAAGGGAGGCCCGTGCCCAGCAGTGGGACGTATAAGGGCTTTGATGATGATGATTTCTTCAAAAAACTATCACACAAAAACATTTCAAATTCCAGCTTAGCTTAAGAGATAAAGGTAATTAAGATTGCATTCAAACGAAAAATGCAATTTCATAATCAGCCCAAATACGTCCCACTGCTGGGCACGGGCCTCCTCTACAACTCAGAGGGTTTAGGCCTTAGTTAAAATGCAATTTGCAATAATGAATCCGAACACGAATTGAAAACAACGAAACAGTATTACCGATAATGAGTAACCTTTCTCCACTCGACAGCTAAGCACTAAAATATGCAGTCACTTAATACGAGCCCACACGAAGGTACTGATGTGGGTGGCGTGGACAAAGCGATGCAAGCTATTAATCAAAACTACTGTTTATTCGAAGTAGTGATGACCTCGAGGTTTAGGCACCCGGTCGAGAATCTCGGCGGTCGATTCAAACCCCCGGCACACGCCTCCGACTTTTTTAAGTTATTTGTGTATTCACAATAATTATTTATCACTTACTTTAACGATGAAGGAAACCTTCACACCTAAAAGTTCTTAGGTATTTCTTAGGTGTGTAGTCTGCCAACCCGCAGTAGGCCAGCGTGGTAGACTATAAACCCTCTCAGCTGTAGAAGAGACCGGCGACAAGCAGTGGGACGTACCTATACGGGCTGATAATTATGATGATGATGACTGTTTATTCATATCAGACCTCTATAAATTAAGATACAAATCGACTATGATAACCTGGACTTAATCCTTCTTAAAATACACTGCATTTCGTTATGTGCTGCTAATTCGATGTCGACTTGATTGATATCTTATCACACCGATATTTTGTATGAAAACCTAAACGATTACGTCATTGTGCCCCTTATCTTCACCCATATCAAAATATCAACTAAAGTAATTGATTTATCAGTGAAGTGTTTCTTCAAATTGAGAAAATCGTGTCAATTAGACGTATAACAATTGTTTTGTTATATTGTGTCAAAATTATGGTGTAAAAATGATTTAATAACCGACTTAGAAGGAGTGACGTCATAATTATTGACTTCAAACTTATTTCGGAGCGCACCGTCAGAATGTTTTGTCATTATTTTCGATACAAGTACCTGTTTTTTATCCAACCCACCATACCATACTGAGTCATTTTGATCCATTGAAGCCTCCATTACACAGCACACACACAAAGATAAGGCGAGCCAGTTTGACAGTTCGCTCCGCTCGCATCAGTTGGCCGACGTACGGCGTCGCGGCACGATCGTTCTCCGCCGCCATCTTGTTCACGGACCGGGCAGTTTATTAAAAATAAACAGTACGTGTCGTGTGCCAGTGTTTTACACGTTCTTTTTTTAAAAAAATTCATATTTCAAAATCAAAGTGACGAGGTTCGCGTTGGACTCTCTGGTTTTGTTGTTTTTGTTTTCGTCCAGTGCCAGTAACCGGCTCGGTGGTGATGTAAATTGCAAAATAATTATCGGATATTTGCATTGATCGCGATAAGTCGTCAAGGCGACCGGTGATGTCTATGCCACTGTTTTTTACTTATTATTTTAATTAAAATAGGTTACGAAGTCCCGCCAAAAGTGAGGTTAGACTAAAGACATCAACGCACGAACGTTGAAAAACATAAATTAGTTGTAATTTGTTTTAACGCGATTCTGTAATACAACATAATTTTTTGTTATAAAGTTATTTGTAGTGTCACAGTTGATGTCATACTTAAAAGGAAAACAGCCTTGTTATCAGGCCAATGTCAATGCTATAAGAGGATAATATCGTTATTTAAAAATATCTAACCATAAACAACCGGTATTCATAAACGGAACGCAATGTTCTTATTTTGAAATTAAAATCGTTTAAATTGAATGTAAGCTAACTTGAATATTTGTGCCGCGGGAAAGAGGTGGTAGGAAATTTAAAGATTAACGTAAGGCGAACCATTGTTAGAACGACAAGACATCTTTTTACACACCTGACTCACTGATAACGTCATTTCTTATTCAAATTCCTTAGATATAAATGTTTTTACAGCATTTTAAACTTTGTACCTTTTGAAATAAGTGTCACAGTTGAGTTAGCTGAGAGCAAAAACATAAGTTAAGGATTTTTCGAGACGCTAACTTACTTTGTACATAAATACATCATGCTCTATTACAGCGAAGAGCCTTTATGTTTGGTGTAAATATAAGAATTCCTTTAGACTTTTGTGGCTATTACATGTACGGTAAATAAAGTTTTTTTTAAAGTTCTATAGCATATTTGATAAACAAAATACCATGTATTAATGGCATTATTATTTGAAAATTTAAATGATTCACTATTTTTTATCATCGGTTTTAGGCGAAATGAATAATTTTGAATAGATCCTTACATAATGACAACAATTAAACTACTAATTTAATAGATATTATTAATGACCAAACATTTTTACATAATTAATTATAAAGTCCCTTTATTTAACTTTAGTTATCGATAATGAATTAATTACTATGTATTGTAGAATGAACGGTGATTAATATTCCAAGGTAATTTTCATTTTATAAAAAAAATCTCAAAACGTATCATTACTAATACATAACCTATTATTAATGTCTTATGAGTCAGATTAAATACTTAATACACTAACCCACATAACGTAGTATACAACTATGACTATGACTACAAAAGTACGCATGCACATTATCTCCGCACAATCCCACACTGTTATCAATTGATAAACAGATTACACGAAGCGCATACGATATTTTGCAACCGGATCTCGCTGCGTTTGTGTACGTGGGTTTCGTAACACAATAGGGAGAGAAGATGGATAAGGTCTTGTACACGACAATCCCAATTGCATTAATATTATAAATTCGAATATAATTTTTTATGGTTACGTAAATATTTTCACGATCGGAAAACATTTTTATGAGCCTTAGCACAGAGATTAATTGAGGCCCTGAAGACATACATAGGATACTTTTTAAGCCGGAAATTAAGTTCATTTTATTATTATTAGGAACGTAAGAAATTAGCAAAAAAAAAAGAATAATTGTATTTATGAAAAACTTTTCGGTTTCTAAAAAAAAAATTTACACTGTTTTTTACAATTATTTCATTGATATAAATCCATTGAACTATTTCAAATTCCAATGTTCTGGCGCTATAATAATGTGCAAGTATTGCTTCATTTAATAAACTATTAGACTAGTTTGTAAAAAAAATCTAACCAGTACTTATAAATGACTATTTCACAAATACTCAGATTCGAATCCAATATTAGCAACACCTACATGTTTCGGCAATAGAATACCTACAGACTCGTCTTAACAATAATTGTCAAAAAGATGTTCTCTTTAGGTTGTTTTTTGGCTGCATTCAGTGAATTCCACGATCGGTTCCATTATTGACAGTACCCAGTGCAATGACAATGGTGCTGAAGGCCACCACAACAATAGCGACTAACGAGAAATGTTCACGTACATTTGTCGTTTTTTTCCGCAGTGAATCAATCTGTGAATTTGTTTTCTATTATGTAAGAGAAGATGCATCAAACCGGTCTTAAATAGAAAAGAGGACATCATTGATATCGGATATTTAATTTTCGTTTCTTATACCTCTGACTTTTTGAAGTTCTGTGTGTATTCGCATTGAATTATCACGTACTTTAACTGTGAAAACATCGTGAGGAAACCCGCACACTTAAAAAATCTTAGTTATTTCTTAGGTGTGTAATCCGCTAATCCACACTAGGCCAGCGTGGTGGATTAAGGCCTAAACCCTCTCAGTAGTAGAGGAGGCCCGTGACCATATGTATATGGGCTGATAATGATGATACCTTTGTGAATTGTGATCGGCCTATACATAACTTAGCTGAACATACATAGTTCCCACATTTTTGTATTCATCTTTGTTCTTACTCAACATGATTGGCCAATGTACGTGTCTATAATTTCATGCAATTATATCCCTGAAAAATTCAACCACATATTCATAGTGAAGTATCGTGTCCCTAAAACGATGTTTGTAAAGTCAAAGTCAAGGTCAAAACAATGTTTATTCAAATAGACTTTTACAAGTGCTTTTGAATCGTTAATTTTAAGCTATTGCCGCTTTGGAACGTGCTATCGCTGTGGAGAAGAAACTGCTATAAACTCCCTCAGCAACACAATATATTTACATATTTTTAATTGTCATGTCAATTTTTACGTCATAAATGTCATAACGATGCATAGTGTAGTAACAAAACAGTGAGATAACCCATATAGGTACCATAAAGAAGACTACTACTTTATTACGCGTTATGCAAGTGTTCCGACTTATCTATATAGGCTAGGAAAACATGTCTAGTAAATGTGAGGTGAGATGGCTGCCTCGTGGTCTCCCGGCACAAGTCTATGCCGTTTGATTCAGAATTCCCGGGTTCGATTCCCGAGTAGGGCGAAAGAGTTATTGTTTTATTTATTTTTTGCATTAGGAAATTCTCAGTAGCAGCACGGAGTTTGGAAATGTGTCCGTAAAACGGCAGTAGGCTCGCCCCTGACTGATACTTGTCGGGCGAAACGTGGGTGCAGAAATGCACCCTTGCTTATCCCTTTGAGAAATACAGGCGTGAGGTTATAATATGTAAACTATGAGGTATTGAATACAGGTTGTTTCAAAACGAACATTACAAAATTCACGTAAAGTATTGATAAGCGATTGTACAAGGTGCTAGTGTTATTTCATCGCATGTAACGCGGCGTGACGCGATGTTGTATTTATAGGCGTTTATTTTGTCGCTGGTTCTCTTTAGCGAGAGTGACGTCATTACCACTGTCACAGTTCGGTGTAAATGCAGCGATATGCGGTGAGGTGTTTCGCGAAATTGCAATCAATATTTTATTATTCCTATATTTCTATTGAATATTGAAAGGTTCATTGTAGGATACATAAAAAGTCGGTTGTGGTATGAATGAGCTCGATGTTCGTAATGGGATAAATGTTTTGACGTCTATAAGTATTTGCTTCCGGTTTGGATGCTGTTACACCGAATATTATGAGTATTTCTGAGAACATAATATGTAGTATACAGGTTGACATAGATGTAGAAATAAACGTGGGTACCTCGTTGGTGCTGCTGCAAAAGAGTATGTGCGATCGGGAGCTTCTAGATTCGATTTCGAGCATAGTTACAAGAAGTGGCGGTACTTTTATAGAAGCCCAAAATCGTTACACGGTAATTGTGTAAAATCTAGTTTATAATAATTGTTTATTGTGGAGTCAGTATATTCTCATTTATATAATGTCAAATTGCTTTTATGAAATAAAGATTTCAAGATTCGGAATTTTGTAAGGCTAGCTGGGATTTTGGGATTATATGGAAATAACGCCATTGGTTACAAGTATAGTTGCAATTTCTCCATTAGAAAATTGTCGATGCAGCAAGGATTCTGGAAAAAAAAAACTTGCAAGAGTCAACAGTTTCTGGGATACAGGCTTGAGAGTATTTCTGTAGATAAATAAGTAATAAAGTGCTTACGCTTGTAATGCGAGTGTTAGTGTCAGATGTAATGAGTTGTTTCTCACGAACTTTGCAGTAAAAAAGAAAGTAAAGTCATCAGTATGCGGTTGGGAGCGCGCGTGGCGCTATACCGACTGTTTACCCACCTAATTTTATAGCGTTAAAGCACGAATTACTGTTATTTGCATTAACGTGTTTGATTAAAGTGAAGACAGAGTTTGATAGAAAGTTATTTAGACGCTCTGATAGTTTTATTTAAAATACCTAAAGTAGCGTTCTTGGACATTTATTCGTATATTTACCATTTTTTGAATTACGCTATATACGCCTGCTATAGCTAAGTTTTTATGATTTAAGAATTCATTAATACACAGATCTACCTAATTAAGTGTTATTGGGTTTTTCCATTAGGAAATTCTCAGTAACAGCACAAATTCTTAAAATGTGCTCGATAAACGGCAATAGGTTCGCCTCCTGTTACGTGGAACTTATACGTATCTGGCGAAATATGCATGCAGAAATGCACATCAGTCGAGTCCTTTGTGGAATACAAACTTGAGGTTATGTATCTATGTAGTTCTACCTAAAGTCCAGGCTAACCCACTAACTTTGACTTTGTAAGAATACAAGGCTGGGGAACTCAATTGAATGGGTAGAAGGTCTAGTGCAGTCCATACATACTACTTGTAGGCGTAAATCACAGATTCCGATGCGATTTTACTCGTCCAAGGTGTAAGGTCGTGAGATGATGTCAGGCCGTGGATATGACTCGCGGTGTTCTCGTTTCCTTTCCATCATCGGTAACAGGAAAGTCGCTATTTTACTAAAAATAACTATTAATATTGCATGGGGTAGTTCGCTAATGCAATTCCTGTTTGCATTTTATTTGATTAATTCTTTAAAGGCCTTATGTTAAGTAGTGAAAAGGTAGGATCTCTTTTTATGTTGAAATATTATTAAATTTCAAGAATTCATTATTATCAATTCTAGGTATTATGGTATAAATCCAATGAATTTTGATGTGCCGTGCGATCTAGAGGTCCTAGGTTCGATTCCCGGGCCGGGCTAAGTGTTATTGAGTTTTTCCATTAGGAAATTCTCAGTAACAGCACGGAGTCTGGAAATGTGCCCGAAAAACGACAATAGGCTCGCCCCCTATTACGTGGGACTGATACATACCTGGTGAAATGTGGGTGCAGAAAGCACCTCTGCCTACCCCTTCGGGGAATACAGGCGTGAGGTTATGTACGTATGTATGTAATATTCTCATAGGTTTTTACTTGCTTATTACTTTCGTTGAGGTGTTGAGGTGATTAGTTAGTGGCTGTTTGTACTTATCATGAATATTCCTTCCGGAATTAAAGGATGTGTTTGTTCCTTTAACTCGAACCCTCTACTTTCGTCTTATAAATCTAAGTAAGCTACCATCATTAATCTCATCGTGCCATAGGTCAAATAATTACCCACCAGCCAACATTCTCTAAGCTCAATTAAATTGCATCAAACAATAACAGCGCGCCCCGCTCCCATGCGACCACAGAACGGGATCAAACTTCGATAGCATCGGTAAACACTCGTTTCTGTGTTTGCACGGGTACTTTCATGGCCCGGGGCTGTTGGCCGGGCAATGGTTATCGAAATTTTCGCAGAGGTGAAAGGTGCCGCGGTGTAGTTGATTGTCCTCGTGACGTACGTCCCATGTCCGCTGAGATATAAAAGTAAAATGTACTAGATTTGAGATTAATTGCTTTTTGGTTCGCGGAACTGGTTTGGGTCTGTATGCAAATGAAATTCTAACATCGCATTTGTACTTGTACAATATGAGACAAAGCTTTTTCGGTAAAGCCATTCTATGACAAGTATCCCAAATAGTTCAAAGTCGTCATAATCAAGGACATCATTTAAGACGAAGCCATGATGGCCGTTATTCAGTGCAGACCCAAAGAAACTCATTGATAAGTGCATCTTATAAAAATTGTGGATAAACAATTAAGTTTAAAATAGCTTGCCCTTTGAACTATGCAAAAATCTCGTGTATAGATGTTTTAAAAGATCTTTAATGCTAGATACTGTAAGGGAAATTATAAATTACTACACAGCCTAGAACTAGAAATTATATGAGCTAAACACATCGTTTTCTATTTGTATTAATGCTGTGCATTCAGTTTATCTGCTCCGATCATTAATCACTTTTGCGTACAGTCTGACACGATAACCTACAGGGGTTTATTGCGAATCTGTCAGATTGTTTTCATTACAATATTTTCGCGTGGCCTTGAATGGGGTTGCGAAAGCTGTGCTTGGAATTCAGGACGAATAATATATGTATTGACAGCCCCGTGGCGCAGTTGGCTAGAAACCAGCTTGCGAAACGAGAGGCCGCGGGTTCGATCCCCGCACCGAGACAAATGTTTGTGTGATCCACAAATATTTGTTTCGGGTCTGGGTGTTTGTGAGACCGAAAAGTCTCGCGTAGTTTCTGATACCCACGACACAAGACTCGTATCTTAGTGTGGGGTCAGAACTATGTATGTGACTGTTGGGTGTATTTATTATTATTTATTATTATATATAGATATCAGTAAGTAAAGCGTAGGATGAATCATCACTTACTTTACGGTGAAGGAAAACATCGCAAGGAAACCTGCACACCTAAAAGTTCTTAGGAATTTCTTAGGTGTGTAGTCCGCCAACCCGCACTAGGCCAGCGTGGTGGATTAAGGCCTTAACCCTCGTATACGGGGGAGACGTATAAGGGCTGACGATGATGATGATGATGATGATGAAAGCGTAGATGTACACAAGGGGGCCTCAGATAATTCACTAATTGTATGTCTAGCACCCCGTGACATAGTTAGGGGAAGGAGAAGGAGGTATTAGGAGGTACAAGTCCAGTAGTGGGCGTGACTATCACTTGTAATTACGATTGATAAACTTAAGAAAAAGACCTGGCGCAATTCAGAGTTTATCATAATTTTCTTGCCCTCCACGCTATTTACACTAAACTTGTACAAATGGAAGGATGCTGGTGCGTAATGTTCAGTATTCCTTTTTTTTAAGTACCAGGGCTCAAATTTAGGATATGAGATATGTAGTTCATAGTCTATTGTGTAATAATTATACCCCATTTTGCTACAATAAATAAATAATAATGATAATTCATTATCATTCCATCATAAACGTCAATGCAGCAGTTGCTAGCTTGCTTTGAAAACCTACTTCATAATTCAACCAAAATCATTGAGTTTCGACTCTCGAAAACATCT
Source organism: Hemaris fuciformis (assembly GCA_907164795.1). NCBI lineage: Eukaryota > Metazoa > Arthropoda > Insecta > Lepidoptera > Sphingidae > Hemaris > Hemaris fuciformis. Next base: position 2,727,901 of record OU015455.1, on the reverse strand, counting down.
AGTCCGTATCACTCCATCCGAATATGTAATTGCTATGTAAGTACACAAATGGATAGTCGGTAATGACGCGTCGCGGCCGCGCTGTTAGCAGCGTCCCGTTAGTTCGGAACCGGTCGCGTCGCCGGGATTCCGCGCGTTCCGGAATGCTCGCCATGAGATTTTTGTTTATATTTGGCTATTGGATATTGGCGATTGGAGATTGGATATTGGCGATGTTGGCGTTGAGAGTGTCCGTGCTATTCAAGCCGTAGTCTTAAGCGATGTTAATGTTAAAGCAAGTCTGTTGAGCTTAAACCTCTGCATCCATAGAATTTGTTTTAAATATTGGACCCTTGGAGTTGAAGATGGCAACTACAGATTAGCATGCTAGTTTTAAATAAAATCTATGGCCTTCGCAAATATTTGCTTATAATACTAAAGATTAGGTCACGTATGTATATTTTGATACCCGTGACAGAAGAGTTTCCCCTACTTTCTGTTAGGATGATGTAAGATATTTCATTTTCAACTATACTTCGATATATTCAGTTTATTACATTTCTATTAGTTTTGTATATTAGATTCATTAATAAATGAATTCTCTCAGCCATCCCAAGGCATGTATACGTGTTGAGAGTTGTCTCGTAACGGTGCCGGCGCGGTGTCGACCCGTTGCCGGCTCGGTCAATGGTCATGGAAATTGTATCCCATTCTTAAGACTCTTCTCTTCGGTAACGTCGCCTCGGCACGCACAATGGAGCCAGTTTTGCGTTATTAAATTTACTTTTCGCACGATACGGATTACGTGTTTTTGGGGTTCAGTGTGAAACGGATTTATAAAACCGGATTTAAGAGGTATAGAAATCAAGATTACTTGTCAGATGATTCCTGTTTGGTCGGCTGTACCAGTGTGCGGCTTGCGATCGAGTTGCCCTGGGTCCGAATCCCAGGCAAGGTGTTATTAAGTAATGTTATTGAATGTAGTATGAATTCATTTATGTCTTATTATTATCAAGTTTCCGATAAGAAACAAAATCTTTGTCGTATTCGATAACGAAGCGCAAAGAATATAAAACGATGTAAATATTGTATACGGATCCATTTAATTTTTTTCAGTCCATCAAACTCTTTTATAGTGGTCGAATTAGTCTATAATTGTGTATTCATCTGAGGTAACGAGATATCGCCGAATGTCGGGGTGTTTGATCTAGTACCTATGTTTGACTTTTTGTCAGAGTACGTTGGACTTTTGGAGTAACACGTCCATGTTCTTGATGCTGTTTGATCGGCCGTGACGCGTATTGAGTTTCAACTGTTTTTTTGGAGTATTGAGTTATGTGGGAAAATATCCCTCATCATCAGCCAATATACGTCCCACTGCTGGATACAGGCCTCCTCTACAACTGAGAGGCTTAGGCTTTAGTCCACCACGCTGGCCTAGTGCGGGTTGGCGGACTACACACCTAAGAAATTCCTAATATAATAACCTGGTACTAATGATAGGCTGTTTAGTGATTCTTGTATTCCGAAGGTACTTTTTAGATTTATGACTATGATCGCGTACAATATTTTTCTACTAACAGCTACATTCAAGCAAATAAAGGCTTAGGGGTCCGCCAATTAACTAGATCTAGACCTTAAACAAATAGTTCACTGATCGATTCCTCTGATAATCCCGATAAAAGGAAATATGTTGAATGTATTCCCCTACAATGATTCATCACATCTATAACCATGGCAAAAACTAGCGTAATAATGACCGATCAATAGAATGAACTGGACAAAAAGTAAACGCGGGCCGACTGTCGGTCGATCGTTCAGACCGAATGTAGTTACCGCAAAAACGTTCAATTAGTTTAACCTAGATTGTCAATTGACGTTTGACGATTATTACAAGTTGCATTTTATTGACAGGCGTGAATTTTAACAATTTAACGGGTTTGTTAGTTTTTAGTATTAAAATATTTTTAACTAATTTTCTTTTTCTTGCGAGAATTCTAGATTATACCAGGGCCGTAGTTTATAGTGGCTTAATTAAATCGAGTTTCAAACTTTTCATTAATATTTGTTTAAGGGCTGGGTGTTTTGAGACCGAAAAGTCTCTCGTAGTTTCTTCGACACAAGATTTGTATCGTAGTCTGAGGTCTGAACTATGTATTATAAGACCGTTGGGTGTATTCATTTATTTATCATCGACCAAATGAATATATCCCTAAGCCAACTTTCCAATCTAAGTTTTACGTACCTAGTATTATAATTATTTATATCCATATGTAAAAAATATCGAAACTAAGCGCTCGATTGTCGCTAACCTTGCACGTAGTTGTTCTGTAAAGCCGCATGAATGAAATCCAGTTCAAGAGACATTATGTCATGTGCGTTAATATCGTGTGATTTAATGTTGATATCATTGACATTTCGCGATATGGTCTTCGCGGGGAAAATGTCCACTCGGTAATAGCACTTTACATGATCAAAAAGAGTTTTGATTACGAATTTCGTATTGTTTTTGGTGAAAACAACTTTCATTGCAAAAAGTCACGTTAACTAAAATTGTAACCGTCATGATCATGACTCACCTTTCATTATCTTTGGGTTGCGGGACCGAATCGCAGTTATTAATTATCACGCACTTTAACAGTAAATCTTGTCATCGTAAGGAACCTTGCAAATTTTAAGTATTAACACTTTAGACAAAAAATTTGGAAACAACTCTTAGTGTCAGGTGCCATTACAAAAACAAAAATCTTAGTGCTTTTAAGTTGGCAAAATATTTAATCAATTCTACTCGAATTTTCATCACCTACAGCAAAGTGTTGTGCACAGTACAGTGATGGCCTCGAGGTTTAGGCGCGCGATCGACAATCTCGGCGGTCGCGGGTTCAAACCCCAGGCACGCACCTCTGACTTTTCGAAGTTATGTGTGTACTCACAATGAATTATCACTTGCTTTAACGGTGAAGGAAAACATCGTGATGAAACTAAAAGTTCTTCGGAATTTCTTAGGTGTGTAGTCAGCCAACCCGCACTAGGCCAGCGTGGTGGACTACGGCCTAAACCCCCTCAGTTGTAGAGGAGGCCCGTGCCCAGCAGTGGGACGTATATGGGCTGATGATGATGACAGCAAAGTCACGCCTCCGCTAAGCTTTTCAACGTTTGTCCCTTGTATTATAAAAATATTGTCCATATTTGATATCCTACCTATCCTATAATATCCAGCTGTCACATTTCGACTTAAGATAAATGAAAATAATAGACACAGCCAACCTTCAATGGTTCCATTGAGCGAAACAGTGGGCGGACACTCGCCGCCAGTTGAGCGGATCGAACGCACAATTTTTCAATCAACCTCGTCTGGACGACGGCTCGAGGTGCCTCAGTTCGTTATTAATTAAGGAACTGGTTTCCACGAACTCTCGAGTGTCTATTAAAAAATAAATTGCCACGAAATGAAAGGGGGGATGTCTGGTAAATAGTTTTTGTCGGTTCTCGCCAGTTGGTACTCTATTTGGATTGAATCGTACCTATGCTATTGTAATCTGTTTAAGTCTTTTTGCTGGGCATGGTCTTCCTCCACAGTAATTAGGTGTTACTCCGAATAAAGAATAAGTAAGTTGGCTCTGGTCTATAGCGGGTTGGTAGTTTTCACAAATCTTAAACTGCTCACAATTATGAGGCACTTGTCAAATTCATGAGTAGAGTAAAATGGTGTGTTTAGACTCCCTCGAATTCAAAAATTACACCACCAAAAACACTCACGTCTGTATCCCCGAAAGATTGAGCAGAGATGTATTACTGTACCAACGATGTTATTTTCAGGCACATATCCTGGCTCCGTCCTAAGTATTTTCTATTAGAAAAAATCAGTACTCCTTGCCCAATCTGGCAATCGAACCCTCTATACATAAATATCTGTGACATACGGCACAACTTCTGAACGTACGAAGAAGCACTACTAAATAAAAATTAACAAATATAATTATTTTTTTGGAATATATCAATGTCGATTACAAAATATCATTTTATAATAAGTTATTTACTTCCCGTTCCGCATTCCTCATTTGCCGTATAACACGTATAGGTTTTGCTAAAAACATATTTTTTATATGACATCAAGGTCTTCTCCAACAATATATCAATCAGTTTTTATTTTATTATGGATCATATTGACGCAAACATAAACTTTTAGCAATCACATAAACATCTGATACTGAATTAAGATTTTATTCATCAAGTCTTGTAGGCTATCAAAAACTACCATATTTCTCGGTCTTACAATAACCTAGATCTCAAACAGATATTTCTAGAGTAAAGTAATATTGGTCTTGTATGAAATCAAATCAAATTATCTTTATTCAAATAGAATTTTACAAGTTCTTTTGAATCGTCAATTTTACACTTCTTAATTTTTTTAAACTAGCGGAGATCGAACCTGATGGGTTTCACAAACAAGCTTCTTAAAAATTGGACAGTTTTGATTACCAGTAGGGCATATAGTTTTTACGAACTTGAATCATAGCAACCCTATAATAATATATTGGTATTTATGTCTAATTTGGTAGTGTGCCAACCCTGACACATATTCAAAGAGTTCACCATAGCCAACCGCAGCGCATTGTTCCGCCGGCATATTGAAACAAAAGGTGATATCACCCGCTAATGCCATTCAATTCTCGTGTTTAAATTAGTTTTGTTGTAACAGGTGATCTGCTTTGACGTAATACAGTTCAAACAGTTATTAGCAATCAGGTTTTTGTGCTACCCCTTAGTAGGATCTTGTATCTCATAGAAAATCGAAATAAAGCTGCTCTGATGCCTTTGGTTGAATTTGGATGTTTGTATCCAACAGATAAACATCGTGATGAAACCTGCACACCTAAAAGTTCTTAGGAATTTCTTAGGTGTGTAGTCCGCCAACCCGCATTAGGCCAGCGTGGTGGACTAAGGCCTAAACCCTCTCAGTTGTAGAGGATGGTACGTACATGGGCACTACTATTATGGTATGGATGACCCGTACCCAACAGTGGACGTATATGGGCTGATGATGATGATGATAAAGATCACCGCAGTTAAGGTGTTCTAGCATAACAAATTAATAAAAAAAATAAAAATATCTTTACCATTAGATCTCAAGACACATACGATACTTATGCCGTAAGATCAACGAAGCAATCATTTTTTATTAAGTATGACATAATGCAAAGCCAATATGTTTCTCATAACATTTAAGATGAATTGGCAGAATTGTATGCACCTGTAATGTTTGCACAAATATCGTCAGCTGTAACATGTAGTTACATAAGTATTAGTAATTATTCTGCTAAATTTACAAATCAAACAAGCAGAACTTTCATGACTTTTTGTGATTATTATTTTTGACACTAGTTAATTACCCTACCAGGATGTCTCACTGTAAATCGACATAAAGCTCTTGTCCCAGTTTCGTTCCACGAATAACATTCCCAAAAGCACATATTATTCTTCTTCTCTTTACTACAGTTCTTTTAAAAAAGTGGATTCGCTTGCTAAATATTCATATATTAGGTACGTACAGATGGGGCCTTACTAAAAATACTATATGCTGGCATAATGACCAAAAGCCTCTAAATGGCTCCATCCCACACATATTTAGGCGCGAGAGTTTCCATAGTCAGAAAAAGGGATCTTACCGTAGCCCCGCATTAGCCGTAGCAACTCATGGAGGCTGTCAATACAATATTATTCATATAACACGTAATGCATATTGTGAAACGACAGTACACGACTAATTACAGTTACAAAATGCTACAATATCTCCACTTGTACACATACGTTGCGTAAGCCGCTCTTCATGCAGCGCGATTGAAATTTGAAAATAATGGGTCGACCGGACCCTATTTAAAACGACCTTAGATTGGCGTAGGGTGCGTTTGTAAGCGGGGACTGAATATATAGTAAATTGGGTAATAGACAGGTTTTAATAATTGTTGTCTTTCAAGTATCGCCATGGCCATGACTGACGAAATAAGTACCAAACGTTATTTAGACATTAGATCTTCTGCAGCAATATTTCTGAGTACTACATACGTATTTGACAATACTCCATTCAGTAGCACCTATTTTTTTTCACTCCTTCCAATTTTTTCTCTGACGAAACCACTTTTGCGTAATGTATTATAGGGAAATATTAAGTAGTCATGCATGATATCATGTCATGTGTAATGTAGTATGTAGGTTGGCCAGGCACAATTACCCAATACTGAAATTTTATAGATTATGATGCAGTTAGTATTGTTACTATGACAATTTCAAAGAACCGATACTCAAATAGTAGTTGGCGATGATGAAGTTACATTAATCTTTCGTGCCATTTACTAAATTACTAATACACTAGAACATAAATTTCATTTAACGTTAAGAATTTTAAACTCCGTGCTAATGCAGTTAATTGTTCTGAGGAAATTACGTAAAGAATATTAAAATTGTTTTAATGTTTTGTTAACATTATGTAACACAACAGAACACGGTACGTAGATGACAAAATATTGTACAATAATTACTTTAATGATATTACTCACTAAGTCAGTTTATGGTACAGTCTTATCCACAATATGTAATGAAATTTCTACCACAGACATCTGTGAATCCGAAAAGTATTTTATCATCATATATTTATATTTCCAACTAATCGTGTCTAATCTTTTTATTTTTATTGCGCTTCAATGCTCGGTGTCATTTCTATTTCTCTGTCGTACCTAAAATTGTTTGATCCTATCCCCCCACACACCCGCCACTGTAACTCCTGTGCTCCAGGATCAACAGCGGCACGCACAGTATTGACACCGAGCACTGAAGCTCAGGGAATCTAAGCGAATCTAATTTATCATGATCCAATGTAATATACATACATGTGTTACAGTGGAGGGGGAGCCTAATTAATTTTTGACGTTCCTACTTAGTGAGAATATTGTTAGGTAAAGAAAACAATTTGTATCCACCAAAAGTGAATACTGTTTTAGAAAACCAGTTAAGTCGCCCATATAAATTCAATGAGTGTTGTTTGTTTATTTTAATGAGTTAATTAACATCATTTCAATGGTGAAAACTTTACTGGAAGTTCTATATTTGTTGTTGTACTACTTTTGGTGCAGTCGTTATGTAGATGTTATATTTACATCCCATATTTAATTTACAAACTCTTCTAACAGTATTCACAGTTAGAGTAAGATGCTTTTCTATTAAATGCTAAAATAATGAAGTCAAAAAGAAAACGATAGAATTTCAAAAGTGATATTCCTGATACAAATATAAGTTTTAAAGATTTTTTGGTTTCAATTCATAATTTATGGTTTTTGCATTTTCTAGTGACATAAAATGTACGAAGAATATTTTGCCCCGCGAGACTGGCTGTCACCGTCGCACTATAAACACATACACATTGATAGCATTTATCTAATCAAATACTTATCTCATTTTATTAAACAAGCACTTGAATCTAAAATCTTATCAACAATTTGCGCAAATACGACCTTTCAATGTTGATAATCAACAAGTTAATATTACTACAATTATTGAAGTTTTGCTATTGTTATCATAGTTTTTGAAGCGCTTCTCGAAACTCAAGTATAATAATGACGGTGTTACTCACGTAAAAATATATGCTCTACCATTTTTTTAGTACTGAAGCATTTTATAAATTAATATAAAATTGTATGCATCGCAACACCGATGTATAATATTAATTTTTTTTTTTTATTCTTTTGCAATCTCTGCATTAGACATTTACTCTTTGAGTCCCATTTGTCATAAGCACCTGCAGTACGACACGTTAAAACCGCCTACCAAAGCCTTTAAAACCCTTTCAACCCCATTCCCAATGGAACTTCACGGAAAAACCTATGCTTACGTAGTCCACAATTTTCAACGTCTAATGCACCGACGAGTATTAGATAAGAACGCACGATCGTAAAACGAAATATGTCGTGTCAAGGGCCTCACAGTTATGATAACAATGTTGATTTCATCGCTCGGTAGCGTCCGTGTTTACATTCTTATCCTATATATGATTAGAATTCTTTTGTTTTAGTTAAAATATGTTTTACGGAGTAGCAAGTGAACGTCATAATTTTCAAGTCTTCTTTCTTCCTGAGCACTTATATACATCGTCTTGTACAGGAAGATTGGCTTTAGCTATGTTATCTAGGCCATTTTGAACTTTACTATTACTGTCCTATAACTTTATTGAAAATCTAGATGATTTTCCTTAACCTAGAGCTCTATGCTTACTAATTTTTTTTCCATATAATCAACCCCAAAGTTCCAATCTAGACAATTGTTTGAAGATTAGAAGTTGCGTTGTAACATTGGTGTGGTAATTTAGTTGTGAGCGAATCCAAGTCAAATGACTCTTCAGTCTCGTCTTTTTTCCTTTAATTCGCTGTTTTCCTGATGCCTATAACCTTCGATCGATAAATTATCCAACCGGTAGGTGCTGACAATCAGGTGCATCGTAATCACTTCGCCCTGACCGTGTAAAAATGATGATAATTCCAAATTTCCAATTACAAGTACTTATCTTGTTTAAATGCATTCCCATATCGTTATCTTTTTTAATGTTGCGCCATATCAACACATCTTTATTATGTTATAAATTATATTAATTCTTCTACCGTTCATATCTTGATATTACAAGAACTGAAATATTAATGGCGACTAACCGTTCCAACAAATCGATGTTTGCTTTTTGTTTCATTCCTGGGTCGGTTAAATGAGGACGCTGCAGATGATAGTAGTACATACATACACACTCAGGCTTGTATCCCACAGGGTTAGACAGAGACTATTGAGTTCAATCTACAATCCTGACACACCTGTTGCTTATTTTTTTTCTTTTCTACATACACACACTAGTAGTAGTGCTGTCCAAAAAGTGTGAATTGCCAAGAAGCGACTACAATGTCACTATGTATAATCATCAGCCCATATACGTCCCACTGCTGGTCACGGGCCTCCTCTACCATTGAGAGGGTTTAGGCCTTAGTCCACCACGCTGGCCTAGTGCGGGTTGGCGGACTACACACCTAAGAAATTCCTAAGAACTTTTAGGTGTGCAGGTTTCATCACGATGTTTTCCTTCACCGTTAAAGCAAGTGATAATTCATTGTGAATACACACATAACTTCGAAAAGTCAGAGGTGTGTGCCTGGGGTTTGAACCTGCGACCGTCCAAATTCTCGACCGCGCGCCTAAACCTCGAGGCCATCACTGCTTTCGCATGTCACTATATAGCTAATATTTATTTTAGGTTTCATCATAATAAGGAAATAATAATAATAAGGAATTGAGTTGATAATATATATCTTCTATGTATTTATGTTTATATATGTAATATGTACGTATGTATATGAGTATGATTCTATATGTGTATATATTTATATTTGTGTGTATGTATACTGGATTATATTTCATATTTTATATGTGTATTCCTATTTTCTTGTTGTTCTTAATATGTTAGTATATATGTATGTGTGTATCTTCACCAGTTCGTTATTTATGCGCCTACTTCTTTTATCTCTGCATCACCCAAAGGTCGACTGTAAGAGAATGCCTAAGGCATTATGTCCGCCTTTATACAAACTGTATAAAAAGCATAAATAAATAAATAAATAAATAATAAATCTATATGCGATTCACTGCTGTTGATTCAAAGATCACTTTTTTTCTTTTCCTGTTAATATATTACATGGGTGGAACGTCTGCAACTCGAACACGGAATTCCACTTCACCAAATGTCTAAACACGGTATTTTCGACACACCTTTTCACAAGCCTTCGCCATTACCTTCGTGCACTCTCACACTGGCGCTCCAACCTTTCCATTGTGTCCCCAGTTCTCACGGCCAATTTCGGCATTATGTGCTAAGGTCGCGTGACCTTGAGTCTGTCACTAGGATGTCTCGCTCGATGCATTTGGCGAGAGGGGGAGACAAAGAGAGGGGCTAGGGGGGAGTGGTATGCGTTTTATTGTTCGCCAAACTAGTTGGGGAACCCGACCTGTTCTTGTTATCAGTTTTTGTAGCATCGGTCGCTTTTCATGTACGTCTGCGAATTTCGCGCGCCTGGATTTTATTCGTGTATTAAGTATGAGAAATAAGTAGTAGATATGACGATATTTTGTCACGAAAAATTAATTCTAGGTGAAGTTGAAAAATATTAGTGTTGATGGAAATCGAAGATGTCTTTGCCTTAACGCAACTCTTGCCTATATGGGTGTTCTGGCAGGTTTGAAACCTTATGATGAACCACTATGAACTTTGATTGCCGACCGGACGAATACTATTAACTAGGTTTTTTGAATTCGGCTTCCGAAAAATCTCTCTTTCTAAACGAAACACAGCATTAACTTATTTTTTTATGATTCAGTTGTACCAGCACAACTTTAACCTGTAGTTTTTTATTAGTCAGCAAGTTCAATATTATCAAGCTATAGATATTTCAGCATAAACCTAAGCCAACCTCATACTAAAAATTGTAGTACGTACGCGACACTTAATCGTCGCTTCGAAAATATTATAGGCCATTGCCCAGGTTATTGAGTGAGTATAGAAAAACTCGGTGAGCAAAACAAATGAGCGGACGTTTCCTAATGTTCAGTAATTTATGTTTTGTTATTTAATAATGCGGATATGAGAACAAAAAGTGCATGGATTTTTTTATTCAATCTGCGTTCTATACTGAGACATGATTTTTCGGAACGTAGTATTAACGGAATCAGCTCAAACTTCTTTTGCAACATAAATTTGCTGGTGGTAGGATATTCGTATCCGCCCGGATGGCGACCACCGTACACAGGGCGTAAAACCCGCCATAGTGGCACATGCAAGTGTGCCGCGTTCCGGGATCAGCCAGTGTATATCCGGTTTTCGGGGGGGCTTCAATCATGGTGAAAGGATGACCGTGCCGGCAATTTTTTTGGCCGGTTTGTCGCGGTCGGTCCTTTGATCGCCATGATTGATAGTCCCCCAAACTTCTTCACAATAAGGTGAAGAGGTATTCGGCCGGCATGATTGTGTCGACCAACGGGAGACCATCATCTCTCGCTGGTCGGCACTTTTTCTGGACTCCATTGCGCTTACCATCAGGTGCAATGGGGTCACTTTGCCGTGCCAGAATAAAAAAAAAAATAAAAAAATAATAATAATACTATACATCATCATCATCAGCCCAATATACGTCCCACTGCTGGGCACGTTCCTCCACTATAACTGAGAGGGTTTAGTGACTAAGGTCCACCACGCTGGCCTGGTGCGGGTCGGCGGACTACACACCTAAGAACTTTTATGTGTGCAGGTTTCATCACGATGTTTTCTTTCACCGTTAAAGTACGTGATAATTCATTGTGAATACACACATAACTTCGAAAAGTCAGAGGTATGTGCCTGGGGTTTGAACCCGCGACCGTCGAGATTTTCGGCCGCGTGCCTAAACCTCGACGCCATCACCACTTAATACTATACATCCAACAGTAATGTACATTCTGACCCGACAATATATACAAATTTACCTTCGAGGGTCAAAAACTACGAGAATCTTTAAGGTCTCACAAACACTCATCCCGAAACAAATGTTTGTAGATAATACATAAATTTGTCTAACTACGGGGATTGAACATGCGACCCTACCTCGTGTCACAAGCTGGCGTCTCGTTGACTGTGCGATGGAAGCTATCGTGCTCGTTTGTAGGTCTTGGATTCACTAATGATTTTTTTATGTAATGGATAATCAAGACGAATATATATCTCCGTCTGTCAATCCATGAATTTGTTAGACCTTAGTGCACCCCTTAGGCTCTATAGATAATGTCAGACTTCCCGAAATTCTTGTGAATTATAAGACTTGTAATTTTTTCACAATTAAAGTGAGCTATAATTAACAACAGTATTGATGGCCTCGTGGTTAAGGCGCGCGGTCGAGAATTCGGCGGTCGCGGGTTCAAACCCCAGGCACACACCTCTGAGTTTTCGAAGTTATGTGTGTATTTACAATGAATTATTATCACTTACTTTAACGGTAAAGGAAAACATTATGATTAAACCTGCACACCTAAAAGTTTGAATTTCTTAGGTGTGTAGTCCGCCAACCGGCACTAGGCCGGAGTGGTGGACTAAGGCCTTAACCCTCTCAATGGTAGAGGAGGCCCGTGCCCAGCAGTGGGTAGTATATGGGATGATGATTATAATGATAATTAACAATTAATTAGAAATCTGGGGTTTGTGCCGCTGGCAATTTCTAAGCTTTACGACCGCGCTTGGCATCGAACAGCAGACCTCCCGACAAGTTGCACGTGCGAACATAGAGAAATTCCCAACGATCGAGGTTTATGGCAAGGTCAAGCCGGCGCGCGGTCAATGACCTCACAAACACTTGACTGCGTTAGTCGCCGGCACACACCGTTGATTCTATATTACGTTTATGAATTAGAAGTTATTCTCCGAGATCCGGGAATCGAACCAAGCAAAATATTTGTGTGAAGATTCGATGAGTCTCTTACATTTCCACTATAAGTGCAGATACAGAACAATGGTTACGTTGGATAAATTTACTTTATTATAAATGTTAGATTAGTTAATGATGAAAGGAAATAATTCGCGATTATGTAACATACATACATACATAACCTCACGCCTATATTCCTTGAAGGGGTAGGCAGAGGTGCATTACTGAACCCACATTTCGCCAGTATATATCAGTCCCATGTAATAGGGGGGCGAGCCTATTGCCGCTTTTCGGGCACATTTCCAGACTGCCTCGTGGTCTCGCGGCACAAGTCCCGGGTTCGTACCCGGGTTGGGCAAAGTGTTATTATGTTTTCCATTAGGTAATTCTCAGTAACAGCGATTATATAACTTTATAAAAAAATAATAGAAAAATATTTGAGAAAACCTGCATGTTATTCATTAGAATTTTCTATCTCGTAAAAGATTAGTGATCTGATGGCTCGCGGTACGCTTTGAACCGTAGCAAGAAGCCTTTACCCAGGAATGGGACGTATTTAGTTCTGACCCTTAAAACTATATAAAGAATATATTTTTATACTAAGTCAATCCTAATACCACTGGTGTGTCTCGATTCAAATTTAACAAAGGCTACGAAAAAATTTAGAAATTGCTACCTCTTTTTCGCGGTTCGCTGCTGTTTATTGCGTCGCGGACCACGAGTTGAATTGTCTGAGTAAAGCCATAATTTGTTTGACCTGCCCGAGGTCATGTAACCTATGCATGGTACTGCAGTATTTGTGCTATTAAATATTAATTAAAATTAAATGAGTAAAATCGATTAAGGATACCTCTGAATTAGATCCGGAAACAGCGGGAAGTATTTGTTATTTTTGAATTTTTGTTTCAAGTTTGGACTTTGTGAGACCTAGTCTCGCAAATTTTAGAAATTGCAAAAATATGTAAGACATTTGTCGGAGTTACAGAATTTTCTATCAAGATATGTTCTAGCTTGGCACAGAAATAATAGCTTTTATTAATCAGCTTACTTCGCCCTGACCTTAGACTTTGTAGTTTGAAATGTTACAATACTGGCAAGCAAAATAACAAAAATACTTTGTACGACATAAATATTTATTTACCCTTGAAATGTTTAAATCTGGACCGTAAACCGGTTCCGTATTAGCATAGTCCTTTGAAAGATACGTTATAATTCTCACAGACGCGCCGGCACACAGTCGTGTAAAACGTGGCATAGACAACCATTTCAACAAAACCATAGACAAAATCAGAGACCTCGTTCACACGAAAAAAGAACGCGTAAATGACTCACGCTTTACGAAATTCGAATTTTAAAGTTTTTTCTTACCTACAGGCCGTGCTCTTCTGTGTCCGTATTTGCACAAATGTGAACGAAAATTTGTTAATAAGACAATCGAGTGATTCATACATTCCAAAATCGACTAACGCTTAATATTGCCATACTAAAAAAGAAAAAAATATTAACAACCTTTTTTTAAATTTACCCGTTAAGGTGTACTGAGTAATCGTGTAAATCGTGTCAAGATCGATAAGTGTGTGTCAAGGGGTTTGCAACTTTCCATCTTTAGAACCGCTGGATGGTGCGGTTATGAAGTGAATCGTTTAAATAAAACCTTCGTCGTATTAATCGGGCTCTTTGTGGAGGGATTTTGGCGGATCCGTTCATGAAGACTCATTGCGGCGGTGTCCGGGACACGATTAAAAAGTAAAACAAAAATAACAATAAAAAAGTGAAATAAAAATACTGTCCACTAATAAAACAAAAACTTAAGTGACATAAGTGTAATTAAAATAATAATATTTAAAAAGTGAATAAAAACAAAACAGTGCTACCAATATTGTGACATGCTAAGTGTGTGAGTGAAAAATGTCGACGCAAGCGTATTACAAGGAGCGCCTCGGGTTCGACCCGCAGGAAGACGGCGTTAATGGAAACGCCTTTTACGAGGGACCTCATCAGCCCAAACGTCAAAGGAGCGAGCAACGTCTCCCTTCGGAGACCCACGACCAGGTCTACGAGGAGAATTTGACCAAATTCAAAGGTACAACATGTTGGGACTTCTTTATACGACAGGCAGGTTCGTGGTGACGGGTATAGAGAATGCGAGTGCTGACTGTTTGGCAAACATCCGATTGTTTGATGTTGTTTTAACATTCCTTTATACTGGGCTATCGATTAATCGATTCGTGATCCGATACGACGATTGTTGACAAAAGTACATATCGATCCAAATGTGGTGCTTAGTAAACATCCGATTATTTTGTGCAATATGATAATGGGTTTGGAATAATTATTAAGTTTCATACCAATTGGATCTTCATCTTAGCAAATTAATGGTTTTTTTTTAACACCCTTTCTCCTAGTTGTCAGAAATGAAATGACAGAAGTAAATTATAGAATATGCCGCTTACGGCTAATATACTGAAATCATTATCGAATCAACTGGCCCTTAGTCTGTCTTTACCAAATTTAAAAATACATTTACGAACATCATATTGAGTACATATGATGTGGAAGGCAATTTATAAATGCCAAATATATTGCCACTAAAATATGATTTAAAGCAAAACCAAATAATTTCAACCCAAAAATATCTAAACTCGTATAGCCCGCCAATAATTCACATTCTTTTTTCTCAACACATCTGTCCGACGGGGGTCGTTATGAGCTCAACTTTAGATTTGAATCGAGCTCGCATAACTCGTATTTCTTGTTTCGTAGATTTTTAACACTGTGATGTTGTTCTTGTTAATTTTAATGTAAATGTGAGGTTTTTACGATTTTGATTTGTTACTACTAATATTTTGTGTCAGATATTAATGTTTTTTGCAGAATTAACGTTTCAATGTTTTTGGCGTTTGAAATATGTGTTGTGATTACGATTAATCGATTTAACAGTTTTAATTATTGCATGATTCAATGTAGTGTTTGCCTCTTTTTTTAAATATTCGATTTTGATAATCGATTATTTTTTTGTTAATATTTCTAGACGTTGGCATTATGTTGTTATTGTTAAAAAAAAACTATTACAAATGGAGCAGTCACATATAAAGAACACTTACTATTTATTTTAACATATTCAAAAATGAAACAATAAACATTTAAAGTTCAGATCATGTAGATTAATGTACATATTCATTGTCTTTGCATACGTCTTGTTCAAAGACAAAGACACGAGTGACATTTCATTCTTGTTAATGATCTGTAATTGATATTAAACTCAATGTAATTTTTTGTACTATTCGATTAAGTTTTTTTTAGTTTAAAATGTGACACGTAATTTGAAATGTGATAGACCTCCACACTGATTTTTTTTTTTATTACGTTACACGAAGGAGTTTGTCTTCCTTTCTATTCAATGTTTCTAGTATTAAACGATAATATCTAAGATTGAAAGACAAGTGAGTAATTCAAAAGAGGAAAACCTTGGTTTGTCCTTACAAGCAGTTTTAAATCGCGATCCGTCTGCTGGACAAGGTTAAGTAAAAACTGACCGAGTTGAGATAATAAGCGCCGGATGCGATGGAGGCTCGTATTTATGCGTTTGGGATGTCGGTGTTGTAACTAGAGTGCTTGTATGTCAAGGTCAGTCTAGTTCAAAAAACATGTAGTCTTCTTCGAGTCTGAGACTTTTTTTTAGAATTATACCTCTTAATTCTCCATTTCGAAGACATTGCTGGTAAGTGAATAGGAGAACGGGTAGGGAGATATAACCAGCATAGTTGTGTGGAATAAGAAGAGGTATTCTTTTTTTAGCTCTTTATTCTCTCTCTGGACAGCATTGCTGGTCAAAAAGTTGTATGCGCTCGAATATACTATAAATTAAATTATTAAACCACCATAGTTAGCAAAAAAAAAACAAAAAACTGCAATATATTTTTTATGTCCATAACAGATATTCATAACCGTTTCTCGGTTATTGGCGCTTTATTTAGACCATACTGAATATCTGGCGCTGACCTTTATATACTAAGACTATCGCCGTCCACTGCTGAACGTAGGCCTCCCCAAGTAAGCGCCAAACATCCCGGTCTTTAGCAGCCGTCATCCATCCGCTACCCGCCCCCTTTTTCACGTGGTCAGACCATCGCTAGAAGTTAAATATAGAAGTGAAAGGCCACGTCATAATCACCATAGACTGCGATACAAATAGGCCGGTTAGACCAGGGACCACAATCCTGGGAAGTACTACTTTCTCAACGAATATCGACTAGTTGTCAATATGTTTTACCATCCTAAAAAAACATCATGAAAGCACCACAGGTACACACCTCTGACTTTTAGAAGTTATGTGTGTATTCACAATGAATTATTAATTGATTTAACGGCGAAGGGAAACATCGTGAGGACACCTGAACACCTAAAAGTTCTAAGGAAAATCTTAGGCGTGTAGTCCGCACCAGGCCAGCGTGGTGGACGAAGGCCTAAACCCTCTCAGTTGTAGAGGAGGCCCGTGCTCAGCAGTGGGACGCATATTGGCTGATGATGATCATCATAAAAAGGCCCGATGACAAAGAAGACTATTAGCTGTCTACAACAAGATCTCAATTATGTCTATACGCGAGTGTTGTATTGTCGGTAACGATTTCAATTAGCACTGCGCCGCTGACTGCGCTAATTGGCTGATTTGTACTCCCGGCGCAGGGTCGACGCAATCAGTAAGCCGTCTGTAAGGTCAGACGTTTGCGATTCGCTGAAAAACAATCACCCTGAAAAATTGGTGAATTTTGATGAAATTGTAGTAGAAATTAAAGAGTTTTATGAGGAGAAGTCCTCGTGAGTTATAGACAGAAAGAGATTTGATTTTTTTGGTAATTATTATGAGCTCAAAAATTATTGGATCCATTTGGATGATTCTAGGTATGGACAAAGACGAGATCTTGGCATTGACACGGGACCAATAACCAGCTATTTTTATTTATATAAAAATACAATTTATGTGCTACTTATTTTTAAAATACTGCACCCGGGTGAAATTGAGCGCACTGTTTTTATATAACTGTATTATAAGGATTCTTTTGAATCAGTTTTGGCAAGGTCTAGACCGTCGATGTTCTTTCTAGGCAGGCTCTTAAAGTAACTTTATATAAACCTATGACAAATAATGCTATTGTACCGCTCGCATAGAGAAGCCGAATGCTCGCCAAGTCTCCATCGGAAAATTGCGTATTTACGTTGTCTGTGCCAAATTTTTTACACAGACCGCCGGGAATTGGAGCACAGTCGGCCATTGACCCGGTAACAGCTGATTGAGTCTACGGAAAAAAGATTTCTCTACGGAATTTCATGTATATTTTTTTATGTTCGGAAGGCGATGAGTGGTAGGGTTTATTGTTAATAATATTTATACTATAAACATGACCGGGCAAAAGACTCCTTTTGCCTATTCAGGCGAAGTAATAGGTGAACATTTGAAACATAGTTGAAGTTACGTAGATGGAGAAATATAATCTGAATATCTACTTAGAAATACACGCGTGAGTGTCTATAGGTGATAATCATCATCATCATCAGCCTATATACGTATTACTAGATACTAGTCACGGGCCTCCTCTACAACTCAGAGGGCTTAGGCCTTAGTCAACTACGCTGGCCAGTGCGGCTTGGCATCAATGATAAAATATCTTCAATCACGTTCAGAACCGCCCTAAACTCAAGCGATAGACTCCCCTGCTTCTGTTGTAGTAGGCCTGGAGCCACCACTAGAACGTCTATGGGCTTATATCATCATCATCATCAGCCGAAAGACGTCCACTGCTGGGCATAGGTCTCCCCCAAAGACTTCCAAAGCGCTCTTTTGGAAGCGGCCTATATCCAGCGGCTTCCCGCTATGGGCTTATAAATAAATAATTTCTTAATAAACGCAAGTGTTTGAAGTAACCGTATTTCTACCGTTTTACCGCCCTTGCTAAGTTGATAATGCGATTATACAAACACGTAAGTAAACTAATTATGTGTGTGCTGCCGTCGCTCCTACCGTCCGTTTGTTTGTACGAACGGATAATGTTTCCTCGTACCTTTGAACAAGGAACAAAGGATAAAGCCAAACAAACATATGTACACAGTAAAACATTAGTCATGAGTTTTAAATTGAAATATTTGGGTAATTTGTATAATGTGTGATTGCTGACAAAGACTTAGAGTAGGTCTATGATTTGCCACGAAAATGTTAGTGGACTAGATTTTTTTACTAAGTACAGTATGGTCCAAATGGAGTGTAGATTATTTAGATGCCAGCTTGCGAAACAACACAAATTTTTGTGTGATCCACAAGTGTATTTGTTTCGGGTCTGGGTGTTTGCGAGACCGAAAAGTCACTCGTAGTTTCTGATACCCACGACACAAGACTTGTATCTTAATGTGGATTCAGATCTATGTATGTGACTGTTGGGTGTATCTATTTATTAACAAGGGATAATTACGGCTGTCACATTCAAAGTGACTATAGCTACCTAAGACGTAGACTTCCTACTTTTGTAATGTTAGGTATTTCGGCAACATAAACATTTTATTATAAAAATAAACTCCAAGGTTCTAGTAATATTTATAATAAAATTCAACACAATTATACCAACATTTATGATGTATTTGTGTAATCGATTAGGCTACTTTCGGTACTGTTACAATCGATAAGTTTAGACCGAGCAAATGACTCATTGTATGTCATAACCAACAACCACAAACGATTATGACACCGGGTGCGGAGCCTTTAAATAGAGGGTAAAATAAATTGTATATATGCAAACGTTTAAACCTTATTCTTTGCCGTCCTTAAAATGTTGTCTAAATTAGAAACGAAATTAAAGTTACCTTGCCAAAAGCGAAATGTACCTCGTTGACCTACTGACGAGTTTTAGCTATGTTACTGCATTAGGGTTGGCAATGCCAAACTTTTTATGATTTCGCGTAGTATCCAAATGTCGCTGTGGATGCGTTGACTTGAATTTATAAAAGCAAAAAAGTTATGAAATGTACATTATTGTTTTGTTTATCTAAAAGTTTGCACTTTTCGAGAAATCCGGGCATATGCGCTCTTAAATAAGGTTAGTAAGCGGTTTCTGTGAACTGCGTCACAGATTGTCGTGTGCAAATGTAGCCTGAGTATCAAGGCTTTAATGCCAGACGATTGAGAACTGGGAAATGAACATATTTCTATCATCGGCGTTTTTTTATTACTTAATGAGATAGGTGATAATTTTTGGGGTAACTTTTTTTCGGTAATCTGATTTCTAACCATAAGTGGTCATGTTATTATATGGCAACGCTTAACATATACCTGTGCTATTAATGAAGCGAGGCTATATAATACTGCGTAATCGCACTACATAATTATTATGTTTATAGTAAGGTTGTCAACCCTATTAAGCAGTCCATGTCCACTGAACGATTCGCCTCCGTCACCGACGCTTATCGGATTGTCTGTGGGGCTTCCGTGTAGGGGCTTACAAGGGGCTGCGTTTTATATGAATATGTAGGAAATAATAACCTCAGATTGTATATTATGAATATTAAAGAAAGAAATAGTTAATTATGTTTAAGAAGTAGACAGGTGAGCCCACCGTCATTTGTTAATTTTGCTGGTACATATGTACTTATCCACATAACATACACAGTACAAAACACAGATGAAATAAACCTATACATTTTCTCGCCAGATGATATTCTATTTGGGCCGCACTTCGCTTACCTTACTTTACCATGGCAATATAAAATAAAATATCATTAATAGTGTTTCATTTCTATTGTTGGGTTAAAGTGAGGCGGTTTATTCGACAAACGCATAGCCAGAAACAAATACTTGTGGATCACACAAACATTTGTCTCGGTGCGGGGATCGAACCCGCGGCCTCTCGTTTCGCAAGCTGGTATCTAGCCAACTGCGCCACGGGGCTGTCAAATGTACGTCAATAGCAGAAAAATTCTTAAAAATTTGTGACAACAACAACACGCATACAATAACCTCCGTTGATTAAATCACTGCAATCCCTTACAACTAGATAATATATTAGGTCATAAAACAATTGACGCGCAAATGCATGATAATAAAATCGAATTGAACATAGTGCAGTGTGAAACGGTAGGGCAACTTGAATATCTGTGCCGTGCGAAAGTGTTTGCGTGTCTTGTTTGATTGGATCAATCGAGTACAGAGGGCGTTGCTCTCGAGATACTGTTAATCATTGGTGCTGTTTGGAGATGCGACTTGTATTACTTACTAGCTTTGAAGATTATCTGTCTCACTGCTGATTACGGGATAAAGTACGTAAGCTAATATTTAATAATATTTGCGCATGACATTTATCGAAATTCGTTCCCATGTGTTAGGGTTACACATGCTTCTGGTATAGGTGTTTACTAGGTCTAAAAAGTCTTTATTTACGAAAATATCACAGTGTTCTGTAGAAACTTGTTGAAAGCTTTTTGCACCCGGCGCGGTTCTGTGAATTTTTCAAATCGTTCGTCTATAACTTATTCTCCGATATTTCCAGACATGTCTTGAATGTCGTCGTCAGGCTTTTAAGTCTGGACTGACAATATTGTATTATGCGTTATTATTAGGTTATCTTCTTAATTTAACATACACATACATTGTTGTTTTTTCTTTTTGTTTGATTGATAGCTACCATTCCCATCTTTGGCATCTGATACTTCCATTAGATCCCACACGCCATTAACGCCGCAAGTAATGGCTTGCACTGACGTATTTGGCCCTTTAATAGAGTACGGTTGACATCATCAGATCATTTGCATCCAAGCCGAGCTAATGACTCACGTCCAGAGTTTGTCGTTAGTCCTCATTTGTTGCAGTTGGCACTTAGCGATAAGTCCTCCACGCATCGCCTACTGAAGCCACTTGACTGTTGACGTCTGATCTCATATTACTGCTGTGTGAATTTACTGTGGCATGTATTGCGTAAGTTGAGTCTTAGGTCTTGCGAATGTCTCCAATTGATCTGTGTACTCGATTATGAATCGTATAAGTTAATTTATTGATGGTAGAATTTTACTATTTATTAGTGATCATGTGGGATGTGGACATGTCGAATGACATATAAAAACAGACTTTTATAGTTATTTTGTGTAGTTACAACAATAGTATATTAGTAAGAAACATTACAATTAATTGGCTATCCACTAACGCTGACTTGGAGAGACTGGTGGATTAAGGCTTAGCCACTGTTAACCGTTAGAGCAGGAAGGACTCTAAAGTAGGATGCATGACGATGATGTTGATGATGATGATGGCAATGAAGTCAACAATCGTACAACAGTGATGACAATCATGTTACATGAAAAACATCCTAGTTATTTCCTATGCGCCCAAACTGCATATAAGTAAATGCACTCCGTTGAATTTCAGTTATTCAGTAAAAACAAATCAACATTATATGGTGCTTATTTAGTGCTGGAATCCAATTTATGATGTTTTAATGAGCCGTCAGCGTTAATTAAGATGAATACATCCCAGTCTTTCATCCGCAGCGCATTAGATAAATGGACGCGAATGCCTACGTTGAATTAGATGCAGATCTGTCTGAATTATTGAACGGCTTGCGCTGATTTGTTCTAGTTAGATGGAATGTTGGGACATCTTCGTCGTTTTGTTCTTTAAGAAGCATTCCGCGACTGAAGTTCAGTCTGTTATTTGTTGAGTTGTGGATGACATGTTTGGATTGATGGACAGTATTAGGATTACGTTCACGATCATATATTAACATATGTAGACATACGGATTGACACTCGAGTGATTCTGTAAGGGTTTCGTTTTTTTCCTGTTGCATTAAAGACGCTAGCATTTAGTTGAGTTAAGAATGATGGTATTTTTAAGCACTTGATACTTTCTCTGAGTAGATGCAATTTGGTACCTCTTTCTGCTAGTTTTAGCAAGAAATTATCGAATATGAAAAATCATTTTATGGCCTTTGCGTAGTTTAATTATTATTAAATTGAAAATACAATGCAATTCCATTCTGAAGTAACTAATTACAAAGATCTTGTATATCATCATCATCTCCTTGCCCTGTTTCCAATTTCATTTGGGGTCGGCGCAGTATGTTTTATCCTTCCAAACATCCCTATCAGCCGTCATGTCTTGTCATGTCATCACAAAGATCTTGTATATGACAATTCGAATTGTATCTGGACTTAAACCTTCCTACACAACTTATGGTAAAACCACCGCATCATTCCATAACCAAAAGGTCGCAACCTCCGCATACAATAGAATAGTTGAAATCGCCACAGCAGCCAGTACTTCCGATCCGCAAATATTTTGGCAAGCACATGCGCCACTACCGGTACGGTATAAATACACCGATGTTAGAACGCCATCAGTCACCCAAGTTCGTTCAACTCGGAACATGTGTTTCGTTTTGGTCGCGTTGTAACGGCGTGCGCTATTGTATGGGATGATTGATATGCACGCATAACCGTTTTGGATCGTGACTGTGTTATCATAGCTTTGGGTTTTTAAGTGATAAGTCTTCAACGGCCGGGGTGATTAATCTAGGGCGCTTTAGTTCTCAAGAAAAACGTTAATGACAAAATGTGGTTGCTGGAAAGCACTTCAATTTATTTTTTTACTATTATATCAGTTACATGCATACTTCTGCCTAACCGTTCGTGATTCAGGCGTGATTTTGTGTTTGTGTGCTAAAATCCTAGGTATTTTTCTCGTATGTGAAAAAAGTATTGAGAGAATTAGGTAGAAATGCGTAGGGTTTTTACTAGGGTTCTTAAACATAGTGTCTGTGTCTGGGAAGCCTGGGACACCGATATATTTTTTTCAGTCAAAGCATATCCTTCCCAGCCAACACTGTAGCGCTGCAAAGGCATCTTAACAGCTTTCCTTTTCTTTACTAAAGTAAGAAAAGGTTTTTCGTCGCAGTTTGTTGAATGCGTGCGTTTGCCGGAGGCCTAACAATTACTGCCACCTTTATCCTTCCCTTTTATATACATCGCGAAAAACTCAACGTTACTGCGACTTTCTAGGTTTTTAGGGGTAGTGATGATATTTACCATTAGATAGAAAGTGTTTTTATGAAAGGTAATAAATAAACTTTTTGAATTTTAAGGTTTTTAATATAAAAAATTGAAATATATAATCTACATAAATCTCTGTAGTCTACTGTACCAATCGCTGCGAAAAGTCCAATGCAATGTTTGAGCATATTGCCTCAAATGTAGGAAGGTTGGCATTCCATTGATCTATTTATTAATGAAATTAATAAGTGTATTAATATCATGTTTTTTTTTATTCCAGATGAAAGGGACGCGATCCAAAAGAAAACTTTCACGAAATGGGTCAACAAACACCTCAAGAAGGTAAGAATGTCGCTTGCTAAGTAAATTAATTAATACAATTTAGTCATTTAAAAATAATATCATTATATATGCTGTCACAATTTTAATAATACGGGTTTATGTAAGAAGAATTTTAATTTACCCATCAATAGTTAAAAGGTTAAAACAAAATACAAATACATCAGTTCCCTTTTTATCACTTTATCGATTCGGTATTTTATAAGACCGCAATGTAAAGCGTACTAAAATAATAACAAACGATTATTATTAATCATTTAAAAAATATGGTAATTAAAATAAATAAATACACCCAACAGTCACATACATAGTTCTGACCCCACACTAGGATACAAGTCCTGTGTCGTGGATATCAGAAACTACGAGAGACTTTTCGGTCTCACAAACACCCAGACCCGAAACAAATATTTGTCGATGACACAAACATTTGTCTCGGTGCGGGGATCGAACCCGCGGCCTCTCGTTTCGCAAGCTGGTGTCTAGCCAACTGCGCCACGGGGCTGTTAAAATTTAAATTATTTAAAGTTTGACTTTCGCGTATCTCTAGAATAGTATTCATATAAACAAAATTGTTATTCACGGTAGAATCCCTAGTTTGAATTCTTAAACGAAAATATTCAACTGCTTCTGCGTCAAACTGCCTTTAGGGCCTGTTACTTAGAGGTCCCGGGTCCGCCGAATTGTTTATATTAGCACTTAGGACTCTGATAATGTGCCTAAAGTAAAGGAAAAGGTCACACCATAGCGGCCGTTTAAGTACTACGTAAGAAAAAAATTCACAATTATTTAACCCACCCGTCCCCCAAGTCAGCAAAAGTAAGCAAATGTCGTACTCACCCTCCTATACTCACGTAAATATTAGTACATACATTTTTTATCTGTTCTGGTTTCTTTTTTTGTTCATGAATTTAAGAATAAAAAGTCGTAGAAAATCCGGAAAAGAAAAAATACTCCTTACGTAATCAACATCAGACCCCCACTCCCTCATGTCATCAAAATAAGCAAAGCGAAGATTCCCTTCACCCCCCTTTAGTGCTTACATACATCATCACGATGTTTTCCTTCACCGTTAAAGCAAGTGATAATTCATCGTGAATACACACATAACTTCGAAAAGTCAGAGGTGTGTGCCTGGGGTTTGAACCTGCGGCCGCCGAAATTCTCGACCGCGCGTCTAAACCTCGAGGCCATCACTGCTAGTGCTTACATACGTAATACTTGAATGGCCTTATATAGGACATAAATATTTTCTAGCGAAAAGTGGGTGCAAAAACCTCGGCCGGCCCATACAGGGATATAAGTGATAGTTTATATGTACCTACATGTATAATAGATCTAGGACGAGACATTGTCCTGCGTTTCAACCTAGACACACAAATCATTACGTACGTCGGTCGTGTGTTATTGTGATGTGTTTGAGTGGCGGCGTCAACTCGCTGACGTCTCGCTCGTGAGCCGGCTATCAACACGCGCCGCGACGTGAGTTGCAATCCTTGTGTGCGGTAATAGCGGTTGTTATGCCGGCCGTGCAGTAAGGACGCCGCGCCTGTGAGGCAACTGTGTGCAAAGTTGGTTATAGGACCTGATGGTGAGAGGATGGTGGGGAAGAACAAAATGCTCAGACTACTTATGTATACGCAACTGCAAGCCTATATGGTGGAAGTTGAAGAGGGAGGTGAATTTTAACACTCCATTTTGAAAGGAAAGGACTGCCTCGTGGTCTCGCGGTACTAGGTTTTTTCATTAGGAAATTCTCAGCTCGTAGTGGAATTGTGCTCGAATAACGTCAATAGGGTCGCAATATATTACGTGGGACGAAAAAACGATTCGCGAAATGTGGATGCAGAAATGCATCTCTGTCTACCCCTTGGTGGAATACAGGTATGAGGCTATATATCTATGTATATAACATTTTGAAAGCTGTACTTAAATCTAAAAAAACAAAGCCTACTTTTGTTTACCGGGCACACGTCCAGATGCTGTTTAGACCTATAAAGATAAAAAAATACCGATAGTTTGTTTCAAAGTTCGAACAAGCGGCGAAACTATTAACTTTAAAACTTTTTTGCACCCGAAATGTTGCTATATTTATCCTCAAAATACTTTAAAATTATTTATTTATTTATTTATACTTTTTAGTACACTATACAATAATTTATACTACATGATTGAAAATGAAGACAATAAGTATAGGCACAATAGGCGGTCTTATCGCTAGCTGCGATCTCTTCCAGACAACCTACGGGACTGGAATGAAAGGTTGTAGTTCAGGCAGTTGTCTTCAGAAATAGAAAAAAATAAAATAAAGAAATAACCAAATATATATATATATATATATATAAAAAAAACATATAAATATACATACATAAATATATAAAGATCATTATAGTAAGATAGCATTTAATAGAAGATCTTATACGAGTATCAGTAAAGTTTCCATTAGTAGTTTGCATGAATTAAAACAATACTATTAATAAATGTATATAAATACTAAATACATACATACATATATATACAAATTTACTAAAACGAATATAAAGTTAAGAATAGTGAGCTCTGAGAAGTTTTTTAAAAGTGGAAAGTGTTTTAGCCTTTCGAATTGTCAGCGGCAATTCATTCCACAAACGTGCAGCATGGACTGTAAATGAATTACTAAGAAATGTGGTGCTATGCTTAGGAATTTCAAGCGTCAGATTTTCTGAAGACCTAAGAGGTCGTGCATGTGTATCGCTAAGAAATCGGAACCTATCTTTAAGATAACGGGGAGCAGTGGGATTATTGTTATTACTTTAACAACCCATGCAAGATAATTCAACGCTTTGACCCATACATTAATTTTCGTGTAGACAAGTATGAATGAACCGGTACACGAATAAAATAAATTCACGCGAATTTCGTAGCATCTGTGATGCAAAAGCAATTGCGAAAACCCAGCGTCTGAGTCAAGCACCACAGCATAATGCGCCTCTCGCATCCCTTTGTCCGCGCTGGTAAATAAGCAAACCTGTGTGGAATACGTTCCCTTTGTTAATTCAATAAACAAAATAGCATTCGTGTATTGTGAATCACTGCTTTTGTGATGGGATGTCGGAGGGTTGGCTTTCATCTTGGGTGCTGGTCAGTTACTGGCTTTTCAGGTATTTTGGGATGAGAAAGATGACAGATGAGACATCTGTGCAGCTTGCGCTATCTATTGAGTTATGTTTGTGAATGACTGAATGAATGAATCAAATTTAATCGCGATTTTTTTTAACGAACGACAAAATGATGGCTCTGATGCACTATAAAGGCGCAATCATGTTGGCCAGTTTATTACCAAATTTACGCAGTCCTAGGAACTGTGGGTAATTGAGCCAAGTCGTTATCAGATGGGTACGAATATGGCAGATACACCGCGTTGCTACCATTATAAAACTTAAACGTATTCCGCTTCTCTCCTTATTATATATATGTTTGATTACATGGGATGATATAACATAGTTAAATTCAAATTAGCTTAGAAACTATTTGATAGAGGACACATGCGAATTGTCAGCATCAATTCGTGACAAGATGACGCACCGCACGACCCCAATATTTAATCGTCAGACGATATCCATCGACAAACAGCAGAGACCCTAGGCCTCGTGAGTCACACACAAACAGATCCTTTATGCCTCGAGAAAGTGGCACGCATATGCACAAATCAACGGCATAATGTATACATTTTTTTAAAAGTAACCATTGTATCGAAATCGGTCTGTTTGGACAACGGGTCTTCTGTTTTTGGCGATGAGCGAAACTGGATTACTGTCGATCATTTCTTCATTTATGTACGGGGTCTTTCAGACAATATTTTTAGCCAACTGGTTACAAATCGGAAGCCTACCAGAATTCATTCGGCTGCATACTTACAACATCAAATAAATTACGAGTAATTTAGATGAAAAGCTATTTCATTTAAAAAGTATCACTACAATATTCATTTCATGCTTATACATTTATTTCTTTAAAATTGAACATACGCAGCAATCCACTTTAAAATGTATCACAACGATCAATAATTCTAACAAATGCATCGGCAAATCGGTCAGCATCTTGGAATTCAGCCACAAAAGCACGACGGAATGTGTGTATTATAAAGATTCTTAACCTCTCGCTGCAGTTAGTATGCGCTCCTGTGAAACTTCCTAAGGCCCCTATAATAATCTAGTCAAGACGCGGGTTAAGCGATTCAACCGGACAGTGTCTGAATGTGACCGTGTCGTTCCTAAGGTCGCCGGGAGCCTCGCCAATGACGTCATTCACCAACCGGTCCTCGGACATTTTCGCCATGCCTTACATTTCTGCGAATCCAACCAGTTTTGTACTGCACAATGAGCCCTTGTTACTGTCGAGATCGCTTTGTTGGAATATTTTACGGTGTTGTGATTTCTGAGAGGATGTAACCTTGTTGGTTGTTTTTTTATTTATTTATATAATATACTTTATTGTACACTATACAAGGAAAAATAACATAAATAACATACAACTTAAAAGATATATAGTTACAACAGGCGGTCTTATCGCTAGCTGCGATTTCTTCCAGACAACCCACTGGAATGAAAAGTTGTAGTTGTGGCAGCTGTCTTCAGAAATACATATAAATAATATACATATATATATACACGCATAAATACATACATACACATTCATATATAAATAAATACATACATACATAAATAAATAATAATAAATAAATACACCCAACAGTCACATACATAGTTCTGACCCCACACTAGGATACAAGTCCTGTGTCGTGGGTATCAGAGACTACGAGAGACTTTTCGGTCTCACAAACAACCAGACCCGAAACAAATATTTGTGGATCACACAAACATTTGTCTCGGTGCGGGGATCGAACCCGCGGCCTCTCGTTTCGCAAGCTGGTGTCTAGCCATCTGCGCCACGGGGCTGTCAAATATACACATATATATGCATATATAAATAGTCTACATTTAATAGAAGAGATAATTACCGAGATGTAAATACATAATTATGGTTGGTTTGTCGATTGCAAAGGGATTATTGTATGTTTAAATATCCAGTTCTTTACCTTTACACAACATTATAGCGGGGTAAACGCATTCTAATACTGTTGTTCATCTTGCAAAATATAATTATGGTTCTAAAACCGATTATATTTCTTAATCTTTTCGCATAATAAGTTATACCTTCCGCCACTTTGGCGTGACCTTTCAAAGTAATAAAAGTTTATGAGACTTCTAGGATTCGCCAATGTGTCCTTTAAAAAAATCTCTAACATATTTGTCATATTTCAATTCTATGATAAATATCATTGGTTCTGATTTGTGGCTTGTCATATATTATATTTTTAATGCGTATGATTCTTACGATATTACTCACAACTTCGTCATAACAATGGCAAAAGATATAGGCCAAGCGCCGGAGCAAAAAAAGTAGGTAAGTTAAGCATCGTTCGGGACCTGGTTTTTTTTTTTGGAATACGTTCAAGGGTGTCCCCTGAATGTAAATCCAAGTTGGCGCGGCTGGGGTTCACTTCAGCCGCCATCTTGGAAAACACGTTTTATGGAATATCTCACGAACCGCGCATCGTACGACAAAAATTGTAGAAATCATTATTGTAGATAATAATATTTGCCATCTTTTTTATTTGAAACTTTTTTGTGTCCAAGATGGCGGCTGAAGTGAATCCCCCCCCCCCCCGCCGTGCCAACTTGGATTTACATTCAGGGGACACCCTTGAACATATTCCAAAAAAAAAATTCAGGTCCCGTACGTTGCAAAAAAAAACCCCCGGCGCTAGGCTAATAGCTGTAATCATATACTCTGTAGGTGTCAAATATTTTGTGTACCAGGAGTGCAGAGTTACAAAGCGGTACCTTAAAGCTCACGGAATGCTCATAACTATGCGGTCATGGTGTTGAGTTACCCATAACAAAGGATGTACTCGCGTGAGTCACTGCGGATGCATGTTGCAACGACGCGTGCGACGACACG
Source organism: Hemaris fuciformis (assembly GCA_907164795.1). Lineage (NCBI taxonomy): Eukaryota > Metazoa > Arthropoda > Insecta > Lepidoptera > Sphingidae > Hemaris > Hemaris fuciformis. The sequence continues at coordinate 2,698,085 of OU015455.1, read as the reverse complement.
ACCGCTTCTGGTAGGCTTATGGGCTCCTGGTACATCGACCTGTTTTTTTAAGAAGATTATATGGTCATCCGTTACGTATTATATGGTCATATTATGTTGCAATATGCTCTTGTATTTCGGTCGATCACGATATACATTTTAATTTGTCGGGATTTAGAATACACTTTTTATTTAATTCTACAAGATATATTGAATTTATGTAACCGTACCAACGATTTAAGCAGTATTAAATGCGTGTGATCTAGAGATGCCGACTCGGATTCTCAGTATTAACAAGAAGTATGGAAAATTCTTGGTAAAAGATAATGTTTACTAAATCTCCTTTTACTTAAGACTTCAAACGTACTAAGCTAGCGAAACATGGGTTATGAGTACCTACACCTCTGCTAAACCAAGAAAGTATCTCACAGAAAACCAACTTAAGGCCTTGTTGTTTTTAGAATAGGTAATATATGTATATTTTCACATCCAAGTTACGTCATTTAATCGCATATAATTGAGAGCGAGCTATTGCTGAATATCGGGCACAATTCTAGAATTCTTGCTGCTACTTTTTCTATTTCTACAGCATTTTGATTAACCCGGGTATCGTACATATGATCGCACGCGATAATTTATGCTTCAAGTTTTTTTTCAAAGTATGAGATTATATTGATTGGAGTCACTTACAACTTACAAGATAATAAATAAAGTTATTAAAAATATTGATTCATGCAATAATACGTAAAAGGTCGTCTCGATGCCCACAAAGATGTTAAATTCACTGATTTACAGCGCAATAAAGTCTGACTGCTATCCGTTTTCACGAAACATACGCAACGCGGTTCGCCGAATATGGCCACTTAAACACATCAATACTGTCGGGTGCATTTTTTATTTTTTAATCTGCGGGCAGATGTTGCCGCATCTCTTGTGGGCGCCGGCGCTAGGGCTGTCGTGCGGAAAAAGTAATATGTATATTAAACTTGTGTTAAAATCTAGATAGACTAGGATATTTTAGAGTTTCGTGTGTCCAGGGATGCAATATGCAATCTTTTATATCAGACGTGTTCCTATAAATAAATAAATACACCCAACAGTCATCACATACATAGTTCTGACCCCACACTAGGATACAAGTCATGTGTCGTGGGTATCAGAATCTAAGAGAGACTTTTTGGTCTCACAAACACCCAGACCCGAAACAAATATTTGTGGACCACACAAACATTTGTTTCGGTGCGGGGATCGAACCCGCGGCCTCTCGTTTCGCAAGCTAGTGTCTAGCCAACTGCGCCACGGGGCTGTCAGGGGCTTCTGTAACCCTGAAGGGGTAGGCAGAGGTGCATTTCAGGTCCCACGTTAAGTCTATTATGTTTTAAGTCCCACGTAATAGGGGGCGATCCTATTGGAGTCTGTCCGACACATTTCCAGACTACGTGCTGGTAGTGAGAATTTCCTAAATGAAGAACCCAATATTTTTTTTCCCCATTCGTACATGAAACCTAAAAATATTTAAGAAATAGCTAGCAAATATTTGTAATACACGTTTAACTACACCTCGGGTGTGTGTGATTGTATATAAGTTTATTCTCTGATTAAACCCAATTGGAATTTGGAACGGAAAAATATTTCAAAACACGACTTACTAAATGACCATCAGTGACTCAGTATCACACGCATCGCACTAATGGGATAGATTTAATAGTAGTTTATGAGTCATTTTGTACTAGGAAATACTATTATGAACAATGATCAAGCTTCTGATTTTTTAAGCGGATTAAGTTTTTGTAGCATTTTTGTTTTATCAGTCACATCGGATGAAAATTTAGTCTTTGGTTTGACTGTGTGAACATCTTGGACTGTTTAAGTAATCTATTTGCAGCAAACTGATGTGGGACAACAGAAAAAAATCTTACAATTTCGAGCTTATTTCCTTTACTATTCGACCCTTATTATAAGGGTATTTAAAAGATTAAATTAATTATATTGAAAGATTTGTATTTCAAGCCAGTAAGTCCCATGTTAATATAAAAAAAATAGACATCTTCAAGTAACAAAACTAACTATAAATGATAAATATTTTTTTGATAATAATTCATATCTTACGCTACCATAAAATACAAAGCAAAACAGTGATTTTATGAGCTTTAAATTAGTGCATTGATAACACATCTGGGCCGAAGTATGCATAACATCAAACATCAAAATGTAAACAAACAAAGAACATTTAAACACACATCAAAACGTTCGCGTTTGTAAACAAAATCGTCTGTAAATTAACCCGAAGCAATTCAGTGAGTGAAAGATGCTCCCACCAAAAGGAACGGATAACCGCCTAATGGCGATTATTAATCATTTGCCCGTGACTCACGGAAGATAAAGTGGGGTACGTGTATCCGATTTGACGGAAAGTATCGCTTATTCCTTTTAATAGCGGTCATTTGTACAGGAGCATAGGAGAGGGTTCCTAAAGGAGAATTGTTATGGATGTATAATATATTGTTTGGTTATTTGTCTTTTGTACGGACTGCCTCGTTGATACCGCTGTGTGTATGCCCCGGCGCTCAGGACGTGACACCTTTCGTTAAAGCAGGTTATAGCTTAAGTATGGTGGTCGATATTAGGGCGTATATCCTGTAAGGGTTGTCTTATAATGCCGGTAGACTTATTTATTTCGTCATGTTATTTCCGGTAGATTATTTGCTGCCAATCAAAAGTGTATATTTATTACGTGCAAACAATTATGTATTTTGTGTTTACTTTATTATTACTATTTTTAAAATATGATGTAAGAGTCAACAAGTCGAATTTAAAGAAGTATATTGTTTCCGTTAGTCATTTTGTATTTCCGGCGAAACTAACGTCGGTGGATTCAAAACTGTCTGACGGCATTCTGATTCGAGCGTTCGAACAGTGTACAATGTACATATCTGAGGAGAATAAACGAGTTAAGTGAATTGGAGTTTTATTATTGCTGTACGACAATAATCCGTAGAGTATTCAAGGCGAAACTTGTCCAAATCCATAATTCATATATACGCAAAGATAATTGATTATAATTCTTACAGTAATTATGAGTTAACACCTTATTTTACGATCAATTGTGACAGCGTATATGTATAAATATAGTTATATCCAATTTTCGTTCTCTAACATGTTTCTTTTTCAGCTAGTGACGATACACAAAAAACTACTCGTTATAGTTATGTTGATTTAAAAGCTACGATTTAAATTTATAGAATTTTATTTTGACTTGTAATTTTTTTTTTTAATAATAATAAATTTTATTGTTGAGATAAAAATACAGATGAAATAATTTACAAAAAAAAAACAATAATAAAAACACTTATAACTAATAATTAACAATACATAACAAACTGACCGAATTCTAAGCGCAGTAAGTTGTTTTTTGTGAATTGTCACACACCATGATAACTTTACTGTCCAATAATAAGTATTTTTGTGTGTTTAACCTTCCATCGCTTATCCTCTGGATCACGGACAGCATTGGAAATATCTCAAGGTGTGTAATTTTGTAGTCTAAATTATCGTCTCGCTTCATTTTCAGTTTTGTGGTAAAGACCACAAGAACGAAAGAAAGAACGAAACGAACGAAAGCGTTTCATTTCATGACTTAAGGTCTGATCGTCATCCAAATTAGGCTTGTTCATTTTTAAATGCTACAATTCATTCTGCGTCAATGTCTTTTGTAAGGGTATTACTTTGTTTAAGATTATCATACTTTGTTGTTTCTGTCGCTCCCAAATAGTTATTTAAAATATTTTCTTGCTTCTTTTAAAATTATCAATGTAGTGGTAATTGCTTTTGCATAGGTTTATTATGGAAAAGAAGGTTTTTTTTGCATATTTATTTAGTGCATTTTAGGGTATCTTGTTTGCATTATTTTATGGGCATAAGCAAAGAAATAAAGTATACCGACATATAAATATACAAAACTGTTCAAAATATGTGTTTGTAATAAATTATCGGATCTCTTAAATTTGTGAAAATTATGAAGCCTTGATTAAACTTGTCACTATTTCCAACCTGTCTAATTCTTTAAATAAATTAAAAGTCGCAATTTTGATATTTTATCCAGTGATACTATGTCCGGCAGTATTTGCAATAGACCACTGAGAATAACAATCAACTAAAATGTATTGACATTTGACTCGCAACGCTGTTAAAGGCTCTTATAGAATCAATTTGATGTATTGAATACGAATCATCAATCATTGTTACCGCAACGAGCGCACTTTCAATTTCAATTGTCGTCTCGGATGCACGGACGGCGTAACATTTGAATATTGTCTCATGTCGCTTGATTTCATTTTGTTTGGAGTTTTATGAGCTTGTAGATTAGTATTTCTTAATTAATTTGACATTTGATTTGATCTATTTGAATTAATAATGACATTATGTATCATTTTTATTATGTAATCTAGATTTGTCTGTATGTTATGGATTTATTTAGAATGAATTGCTTAAAATATTATACGATATATTTTAGATGATATGATAATATTCGGGCTTTATTTTGGTTTGGTTTTGAGTTTAATAAATCTTCAAATAGTCTGATTTAATACAAAAAAAGTAGCTACTTTTGAAATTTGAGTTATTGCATGCGTCGTAAGTAGTTGCTTTAGTCAGTGTTTATTCTGGTTTTGATACTATTATGTGGTTCAGGTGTTAAATTATCTTTGCCCCATGCTGCTCGGACAGACGTACACACGTCTACACGTGTGCGAGGTCATCAACAACCAACCGTGTTGTCCGCCCCAACAAGTAAGTGCCTTCGGTGTGTCAACGCTTCTTATAACATTTTGGTTCATTTAGTTCTTGACTCAATAATCGTATCACTTTGATCACTTTTGATTTCATCACATTAATACAGTCAATTTTGAATTTGTTTTGTTTCTCACTCTGCATGGTTGTTATTTTGTTGCATATCTACCATTTAGATCTTGGTTTTGTCACTGTTGTATTCTATTGAGTAATTTCAGTGATTTTCACTTCGTTTTCGTCACATTGTTTTTTTGCTTTGATTAATTCGTTTTATTTGCATATTAGTTTTGTCATTTAGTTGGTTGTTAGATTATTTTGTCTGTTGATGTCGTTTTGAGATTTTGCATGCGTTTCAGATTTGTTTTGTAGTTTGTTTCTAATTAGATACAGGAATGGCATGTGATTATTTTCCTCGTAGAGGATTATTAAATAAGCAAGTTAAATCAACAGAATCAATGGTAGAAATAACCGACGAAGAATCGTGTGCTTGTTCATGAAGAATTTTTTCATTGGCATCAATGGCCTGTTTGCCCTGAATACTGTTACTAATAAATATTTATTGATTTTATATTTTTTTTCTAATTTACTATTTATGTAAACAGGTGAACCGTCACGTGAATGACCTGTTCGAAGACTTGCGCGATGGACTCAACCTCATTTCGCTGCTGGAGGTGCTTTCTGGCGAACACCTCGTAAGTATATTGTTTTAAATTAATTTAATTGAACTGCAACTGGTGGTGATTTCTAAGACTAGCGCTAGTTACAAAGGCCTGATTTCTGTTAATAGTAGGGGAAGCCCATTCCCTGCTCGGGAATTCATTAAGGCAGATATAGGGAGAATGAAACTTGATGTAATTTTTGACATCATTCGTCGCTTAGGAAATCAAATACGACTAATGACGAGATACGTATTTGGGTAAACCTACAAATGAGCGTTAGATATAGTTTAAATTATTTTATTTGCGATTGTTAGAACATTTCCCAATTTTAAATACGGACTGCATCGCCCTAAAATGGTTTTATTTATTAGAAAGTTTATCAAAATAATATTTAAAACTACTTCGACAAAAATACGATGTGCAGATAAAAATAATGAATAGTGGTAGAAGTACCACATTAAAGTCGTTTATTTAGGATTATAATATTAAATTTGCTTTTACCGAGCAATAGATAAAATGCAAACAGTGCAATTAATTGAATATGTAATTTAGATGTTAACACGTCTATTTGTATGAGAATTATGTTTGTCCGTCAATCAGGTGCTCGTGGGATAATTTCTCCTAAAACTTGATTTAGTAAAAGTTGCTAGAAATTTTTTATTTACTGCGATAAATTATGCTTTTCTATATTATTGAGCACTTTTGTGTAGATTTCATGTAAAATTTAAGCATTTTGCTAGTATATATGATAATTACCTATTTTTAGTGAAAAGATTTATAAAAACAAAGTTTAAGAAATAAATTAAAGATAAGCTTTACAAAAAAGCATACTATAAAATTTCAGATTTTATTGAAGATAATAAGCCCTGGGAGTAATGTAAATTGATCGGAGTCTTGTTTTGTTGCTATAGTTTGTATCGTTATAACATTTACAATGTAAAATTTAAATAATGTAATGAAAAATGAAAGACATTTATTGCTATTTTTTATAGAATAAAAAAATACATGTCGTGTTGCTGAGGGAGTTTCTTGCCGTTTCTTCTCCACCGCTATAACACGTTTCGAAGCGGCAATAGTTTAAAAAAATATAAGGAGTGTAAAATTGACGATTCAAAAGAACTTGTAAAAGTCTATTTGAATAAAGATAATTTGACTTTGACTTTGACAATGTAATTTTCGAAAACAAATAACCACTGTCTCTAAACCCTTGGATTGGATATGGTATATAAGAGATGAGGTGGAGATTATTATTCCACAATGAATAGTATAGCTTTTGTTTTGTGATGTTAGTGCAACATAACGGCACCAATCCGATCGAGCGCGTTGATAACAGTTGTTTTAGACTAAATCAGCCCGTACCTACATGTACCTAATGTTAGGCCGTTTTTTTTTTACTATTCAAGGTGATAGATCCCAGCCTACCACGCTAGTAGAGCGTTGGTGGGTGAAAGTTCAAGAATATAGCGTGTATACCACTCATAAAATCCACTCTACATATAAAGCTAATCATTAGAACAAAATATCCTCAAGCCTTTGTTTCCTTATGTCCATACGCTCGGAAATAAACAGTCACGTGTTAATTATTCATGCAGATGATATTAAGATTAACGATGTTTGTGCGTGTAAAGGGATTCATACTAATGTCGTTAATTAATTTGCGTATTGCATGTATTTAGTACGAATACTTTTTATTAGGTCGCGCACGTGTTGTGCTTGATCGCCCTTAATGACTTTCAAGTTTTTTTTTTCTGTATGATGAAGTGGCGTGTCCCACCATATGAAGCCGTGCTAATAAATTGTAGTCTCGAATAACACGGAATTTTTGAAATTAGAATATGACGCCTTTGTATAACTAAAAGAAATTGTGTCTTATTGCTTCGTTAGTAATGCGGGTTTTGTTACCATAATTTTAGTACTAATTTGTTGAAGATTGAAAGTGATTGTCGCGTGATATGAAACGAAATACTGCTAATTTTGAACCTATCATCTACTTATTGAAAATAGGCAATCGTCGGTAGTCGCTAATTTATCATTTAATTTCCTCTTCTTTTCGCTAACGGGTTATCCATCATAACGTTATCAGAATCAGGGCAATAGGGTGTGGTGGAAACGCCACGCCTTTCGGGTCGGACCTATTTACTGATAGCTGATGGGGTCGGCCGAGGAACACGTTAAACGATCTTTTGTTAATTGAATATGAGACCGTACTTTTTGTAACGGTTGGGAAAGGCAGAAAATTATTATTAAATATAAAGATTCACTTATACTTACTCACTTACTAGTAGTGATTGCCTCGAGGTTCAGGCGCACGGTCAAGAATCTCAGCGGTCGCGAGTTCAAATCTTTGACTTTTCAAAGTTATGTGTGTATTCTCAATGAATTATCACTTACTTTAACGGTGAAGGAAAACATCGTGATGAAACATGCACACCTAAAAAGCTCTTAGGAATTTCTTAGGTGTGTAATTCGCCAGCCCGCACTAGGTCAGCGTGATGGACTAACGCCTAAATCCTGTCAGTTGTAGAGGAGGCCCGTGCCCAGCAGTGGGACGTATATGGGCTGATGATGATACTTACGCGTTTCTGATTATATTCAAGAGCTTTGCCAGTGTAAATAAGTGTATGACTTGATGTGATTTCTTTAGGAAATAATCAGACATTAGTAGATGCAATAATATAGCAGTGATGGCCTATATAGCAGTGATGGCCTCGAGGATTAGGCGCGCGGTCGAGAATTTTCGGCGGTCGCAGGTTCAAACCCCAGGCACACACCTCTCACTTTTCGAAGTTATGTGTGTATTCTCAATTAATTATCGCTTGCTTTAACGGTGAAGCAAAACATCGTGATGAAACATGCACACCTAAAAAGCTCTTAGAATTTCTTAGGTGTGTAATGCGCCAGCCCGCACTAGGTCAGCGTGGTGGACTAACGCCTAAATCCTGTCAGTTGTAGAGGAGGCCCGTGCCCAGCAGTGGGACGTATATAAATTGAATGGCAAACCCATTTAGGGTAAATTTCTACATCATTAATAAAATCATATTTTATTAACTTGTAAGCTGAACGAACGATATTTTTCGCGGTTGTATCTTTTATGTTCTTTCTATACTAGATAAATGATAGATTCAATGGGCATGTGTTCGAGTTAATTACTAAACTACGACTTAATTACTTTGTAATCTTATATAAATTATGCATATATTAATTTATCTCGTAAGCACACAAGCGAAACTTTTCGCAGTTTTCGAGTATCCAGTCGAGTCGAGTCCAGTCTGACAGCCCCGTGGCGTAGTTGGCTAGACACCAGCTTGCGAAACGAGAGGCCGCGAGTTCGATCCCCACACCGAGGAAAATGTTTGTGTGATCCGCAAATATTTGTTTCGGGTCTGGGTGTTTGTGAGACTGAAAAGTCTCTCAACTATTTTTACTCAAGTATTTTTAAAATTTTTTTAAAGTTTCTGATACCCACGACACAAGACTCGGATCTTAGTTTGGGGTCAGAACTAATCATGACTGTTGGGTGTGTATTATCTTATAATTCCGTATTAAAATTTCTTTCACCACCTTCCAGCCGCGCGAAAGAGGTCGCATGCGCTTCCACATGCTCCAGAACGTTCAGATGGCCCTCGACTTCCTCCGCTACAAGAAGATCAAGCTTGTGAACATACGTGCCGAGGACATCGTCGACGGGAACCCCAAACTCACGCTCGGCCTCATATGGACCATCATTCTGCACTTCCAGGTTAGTCAAGTTTCTGTTCATAACGTTTTGATTGTCAATTGTTTTCCCTACAGGTGCACCGTCATTTGTTTCTCTTCTATTATCGTCGGTAACTGTAGTATTAGTAAATTTAACAAGTTGTTTAATAATATTTTTATGATTAACTTCATATGATATGTTTATTCACGTCCAAGTATTATTTGCTTCGATCCATACACAATGTTGTGGAGCCCTCCTTTCGGTCTATTTAAAGTAATTTTAGCATTCGTGAGAATAGCGGCAAGTTTGGTTCTTTTTGTGTAACTGTTATCAGCTTAATTTCCAAACTGTTTTTACATTTGGTTATTTAAAAACTAATATTTAATTCGACTTAGCCCTTAAAAACAGTACTTGCTATTTTTAAAAATTTAGTTAAATATGTAAAATTAATTGGCCGGTTGCATTGATGATGACTTTGAATTTTAAAATGTGGATTATTAATATTAATATCGGTACCAATAAATAAAACATACGTTACATCCGATCGCAATTAGTATATTGATTTAATTAACATACTTATGTTTCCTTTGACCTTTCGTTTGGTGAATGAATCAATTCATAAAAAGCCAAAGACACAGCTAGCCACGAATATATTTACGGAATAAAAAAATCTTCTATTCCATTGACTTCCTTCTAAATATACACAACAGCTTCATTCATTACTAAGAAATGAATGGGTGTCGTAATAACTATAATTATAGAGTTTTTTGGCAGCACTTCAATCTTCTATAAGTATTACCTATATACTGTAACATGTGTTGAGTTTAAATGATCTAAAAGCTTATTCTAAAATCAAAAATTCAGTTTGGCGCTTCCAACAGGTTAATCTGTTAGTTTTTGGGGAATACCATGCATATCCAGTAGTCTTATGCATATTTAATAATAATGGTTTGGCTTGTAGACTGTTCTATTGTTGACAAGTTGTCAGTGGCGGTACGTCCATAGAAGCCCAAAAGCGTTACACGTTGATTTGTAATGTCTAGTTTATAATTGTTTATTGTGGGATCAGGATATTCTCATTTATATGTCAAATTGCTTTTGTTAAATGAAGATTTAAAGTTCAAAGATCATTATTCGGAATTTTGTAAGGCAAGATGGGCTTTTGGACTTCTATGGAAGTACCGCCCCGGCTGACAACCTATCCTATCGTAGGTTGACGGAATGAATTTTTTTTTAACGTAATCTGATGTGGACTAGCGAAGTTAATCCGGGGACCTTGGCCCGTATGAGTGGACAGTATTTTTTTAGCTGTAATCCAATTATAGATGGCTGTGGCGCAATTTTTCGCAGTCAACGCTCCGTAAAGAGCGAGATAGCGATCTGTACTAGCTTCAGGCTCGCGTTCATGTCTAGACTTTCGGTTTTATGAAAGTAAATTGAATTTATTTTATGTTTGAGGTTATGTAAGGTGATATATTGGTTAATATCCGACTTGGTGGGATAAGGATTTTTATAGGGAAGTTACTAAATTTAAACGAGCGGTGTCTGACATATATACCCTTTGCTTGAACACCTTTTTACAGAAATATAAATGTGGTATATTGCGTTTTGTCTAAGATAAAACATACGAACTTTATAAGTAAAGTATTGTAGTACTAGATATCATGATTTTTTTAAGCAAGAATTATCTCCTTTTGTAAATTAAATTTACTATACAAAAATAGCGATTGAAAATAACAAGCGCTTGTTTTAGACCGTCTACCAGAAGATAAGGTTGAATTAGAGAAAGCATCCCAGCCTCAGTATTAGCATGCAAGAATGCGGCGGATGGCGCGTGGTTTGCGTACCGAGGTCTCTTGGCGCCGGGCCCCATGGACACATAGTAAACTTCGCGCAGAATACTTGATAAAGGAGACAATATGTCACTGTGTGTTATACACATATGTATACACAGGCGTGAGGTTATGTATATACATCATACATAACCTCACGCCTGTATTCCTCGAAGTGGTAGGCAGAGGGGCATTACTGCACCCACATTTCGCTAGGTATGTATGTATGTATCGCAGTCCCACGTAGTAGGGGGCGAGACTATTGCCGTTTTTCGGGCACATTTCCAGACTCCGTGCTGCTATTGAGAATTTTCCTAATGGAAAAACCCAATAACACTGCCCGATCCGGGAATCGAACCCAAGACCTCTAGATCGCACGGCACATACTTGTACGCGAGAACACGAGGCAGCACTGCGTGTTATAGTTGTGCAGAATAAAATTTTTCCTTACTGGCACAAATTGACATCATTGAACTTGATGGTATGGTCTCTTCAGAGGCGGTACTTCCATAGAAACCCAAAAGCCCAGTTTGCCTTTCAAAATTTCAAATAATAATCATAAAGTTTTAAATCTTTGTTTAACAAAAGCAATTTAATGTATAAAAGACAATATCCTGACCCCTCAATATACAAATATAAACTAGACATTACCCAATTAACGTGTAACGCTTTTGGGCTTCTATGGAAGTACCTCGATACTCTTATGCCAGCCTGCTCAGATGATTCTAGGTTCACCCTGTCGGTAATTTAAGTGCGGCTGTACTTATTCGGACCAAGGACTCAGACAAATGAATTTTTAATTTACAGTCAAATTGTGTTTTTTTTTAATATGTTTATTTTGATTTCCACGATATTGTGCGAATGCTAATGTATTTCCCACACATTATCTCGGCCGGCCACTAATCACGTACGAAACCATAAGAATATAATTACCTCATCGTCATTCATGCGTCCGGTTACGTTAAATCATCTATGTACACAATACATAAACATAATACAGCGAATTACGCGTGTATTTTGCATTTAATTTCGATATTTCGTATAGTATAAAAATAATATTAATTAAATTTATTAAGTTATTTGATTTGTTTGTTTAATAAATGCGAAATATTGGGTGCTTTTTGTAATTAAAAATACAAAGAAAATGTTTTCATTTTACGCTTTCATTTATATAAATTTTTTTTTATTATGGGAAAGGAGGTAAACGATCTAGTGAGCCGCCTGATGTTAAGTACGAGTAAAGAATCACAAAACGATCATTAATTATGTACAAATGCATAAATACGCGTATTGTGAATTGAAGGTTAAATTAATGGTGTTATCGAAAAGACCTGTTATACTAACAATCAACAAAAATTACTCAAACATGCTTTAAGTTCTCATTTGCATACTAAAATCAAACATTCCATACGCTTCTGTGTGTTGGGCGTGTGTTTACTACTAGTAGTACCGTAGGATGACAGTTCCCCCCCTCTCCCAGGAAATTCAAAGAGGATACTTGAATAAAGGGTCGGTTCTATGGCGGCAACTCGCCTAGGGCTTATTCATGACGCCCCTTTTCTCTCTCATTTTGAATTGATTTATTAAAAAAAAGGTAAATATTAAGGGTCTTCGAAACCGACGTGCATGCTTTAAGAGGATGTCAGTTGAGGAAGCGAAAGAAGTGTGTTTGGACCGTGACATTTGGCACTCTATAGTGTCTGCCTACCCCAATGGGAGAAAGGCGTGGGTTTATCTATGTATTATACAGATTCCTGTTTCGATATTTGTATCATCATCATCATCAGCCCAAATACGTCCCACTGCTGGGCAAGGGCCTCCTCTACAACTGAGAGGGTTTAGGCCTTAGTCCACCACGCTGGCCTAGTGCGGGTTGGCGGACTACACACCTAAGAAATTCCTAAGAACTTTTAGGTGTGCAGGTTTATCACGATGTTTTCCTTCACCGTTGAAGCAAGTGATAATTCCTTGTGAATACACACATAACTTCGAAAAGTCAGAGGTGTGTGCCTGGGGTTTGCACCTGCGACCGCCGAAATTCTCGACCGCGCGCCTAAACCTCGAGGCCATCACTGCTTCTCTTCTTCTTATTTGTATCTGATTTACCGAATAATAAAGGTGTGGCCACAAAAAATCTTAATGCGCGTCATGTACGGCGAATATTCGCACCATGACATAGTATTTGTGTATTCTGATCATTTGGTGTTACATAATAAAATGCGGATACAAGGACGTGACGATTTTATAATAGAATCGTAAAAGCTTTCGTGAAAATTGGTCTGCAAAATTTAAAAAGGCAGAGAAACGTTTTTTGTCAATAGCTGAATAGGAGCTTGGTGGTCGTGGGTTCGAATTACAAGTAGGGTTGTGTTATTGTGTAGTCTTGAAAAACGACCGTATAATCGCCTCTTTTACGTGGGTCTTAAAACACAGCCGGTTAAACGTGGCCATAAGCATTACACCTCTACCTATCCCTTCGGGATTTAGACGTCCGTATGTTGTGTTTTAAAACATTACCAGTGATAGTTACCATTTCTAACTTCGCACTAAAATATGAGTTGTGACGTCAGAAACATTCAGTCTCACAAACGTTATTATGTAAGTTTATATTACCGGCTAAATCTTATATTATTTAAATATGTGCCGTGCGATTAAGAGGTCTCGGGTTCCTTTCCTGGGTCGAGCAGTATTATTGCGAATTTTTTAGTAGGAATATTACGTGGTATGAAAACACAATTGGCGAAATATGGGTGCAGAAATGCACCTCTGCCTACCCCTTCGGGGAATACAGTCGTGAGTATGTATGTATCTACTAGTATTTTTGCATATCCTATTGATTTGAAGACAACGCGTCACCTTAAAAGGCGTTAATCAATGACGGTGCTATTTGCATTAGAACACGCGGAAAATAAATGACGTATTGTCGGTTACAACTTCTAAACATTTTGATGTCATCTGTTCTGAGAAGTATTGTAACCGGCCTCGCCGCGGCGCGGTCTTAGCAATGATACCTACATTGGTGGCTATGACGATAAGTATGTGATTTTTGTTTCACATTAGTAGTGACTGTTTAAATATACACAGCCTATCGTCTACCACTGCTGAACATAGGCCTTCCTTTTTAAACGCCAACCAGTAGAAGCTAAAATGATTTAAACCACTAGAAAATGCCACAGACCTCTCGATAAGTATAATGTTTCATCGTTGCATCAGGATGAGCCTTTAAAAGTCAGCTACGAACCTCGCCCAAAGACCAACTTAATCCTAAAATGTCATAATTGCATAACCCGATCTTAGGTTGTACCGTGACCGTTCATCTCTTTCACTCGTTTCGCAATTCGAATCCTTGTCGTGCATCTCGCTCGCACGCTAGGACCGGCCGCGCGTGTCGAAAGCAAATTCGCGTGAAGTTTTTAAAAAACGAAAGTGTTACGAATTTTTCGGCCGGAGGTGGAATGAAAGTGCAGGAGAGCTATGCAGCTTGTATATTGTACTGTCTTGATGTATGCAAATGTATTCACAAGAATTATCACGTACTTTAACGGTAAAGGAAAACATCGTGAACCTCAGGTGAACCTGCATACGAAAAAAATCCTAAAAAAATCCTAGGTGTTTAGTCCGCCAACCCTCTATCTCAGTTGTAGTGGAGGCCCGACCCCAGCAGTGAGACGTATATGGGCTGATGATGATGTATGATGTATCTTTCTAAATCGATTCAGTTGAAACTAGTTTTATCAATCGTTGGCAATTGGCTTAGGGTTAGGCAGTAAAACAAGATTATATAATGTGACGCATAGTTTTCACAAGGGAATTGAGATATCCTGCAGAAATAACCATATATGATGACGTAGCTCAACGGCTTAGGAGCTTGATATTTTGAAATAAATAAATCTACAGCTGCCTAGTCATTTCCGTCTCGATACGAAAATTGTGGAATAATTTGCACAGCTCAAATGATACATATTATTACAGTCCTGGCCCTATTAAAAGTAGCGTAAAGAAGTAACATAAAACTATGTTTGCTAATTATTTTTTTATGGGAAAGTGATCGCACTTAGGTCTCTTAGTGCATTGCGGTTGAATATCGAATACGAGAAACGAGTGAGCTATTATGGCGATATAAACTTAAAATCAAGGTGGACCGACGATTTGGTAAAAATCGCCGCTTCCGACAGAAAACCATCTGGAGGTCTTTGGGGGAGGCTTATGTCCAGTAGTGGACGTCTTTAGGCTGATGATGACGAAACTTAAAATGGCTTCTATCCGGGCGCATACCAACTTCCCAACCAACACAACATAGCAATTTTTCTATTTACCTATCAGTGTCATGGGCTTCAAGAGCTATCATGCACAATACAAGTGCATAGAGTGTAATTCTTTATGTTGGTATTATTGCAAAGCTCAGACCATAATAATATCCATTAGAGTGTGTTTTGTATACGAATGTGTGTATAAAGTATAATTTATTTGCAAGTTGGCATCTATCATATCGCTCTGGTGACACACTACGGTCCTTCCGCAGCCGGATATCGGGCGCCATGCGATGTACTTACGGTTTGTTTACGCAAGGAAACAATGTGAAGGTAGACTAGTTGAGATTGTTCTTCATTGAACAAAAGTACCAATTCTTCTAGAGACTCATCTGAGGATTACCTTAGATTGGACTTTTGATAAGAATTAGTTTAGGTCTGTTAAGGTCTTTTGTCATTTCGTCGAGTTTCGCTCCATGAGTGATTGTTGCAGATGAAAATTTGGTCTCTCTCTCTCTGGTCGGTCCCTCATATCTGAGGATCGTGGTCAGCATTAGGGTGACATCTGGAGCGGATTATCTGCTTCCACCGGTTTCTGTCCAGCGCGTCCACGGCAATATAGAATTTGGAGGACGACGACTCTTTTATTTGATCGGACCATCGCATTGGTGCACGACCGCGTGATCCCAACTTCGGTGTTCCCAACCACAATCAATTTCTCCAGGTTTCCGTCGCCTCTGCGCACCGTGTGACCGAAGTACGAAAGGAAAATTTGGTAGGCTTTACTAATTAACTTCTTGTAGTATTCAATCTAAGGCACAAAGTCCGATATTTTAAAGTATTTTGTGGTGAATTAAGAACGAATGATCGTGTACTTTATCTGTAAAAAAAAGGCTGTGTGTGTACTTATGTACACGCGTTAGAAGTTATACTTCATACATAAATATATATTTTCTTAAATAATATAATAATATATTATAAAATAATATTTTAATAACTTCATGGTGTCGGTTTTTCATGACAGTGTGCGCGCGCATCGTAATAACTTCAATAAGTTTTTTTTTAATAACTTCATGGTGTCGGTTTTTCATGACAGTGTGCGCGCGCATCGTAATAACTTCAATAAGTTTTTTACTTAATCTTAAAATTAGGATGAACGAAATTCCCGATTCCAATCGATAGCTTACGTCACGCCGGTTCCAATGATACCAAACTCGGGTATCATAGGTGGGGGGTCTCGGGCTAGGGGCGGAGGGGGGGGGGGGTAAGGTGAACAGTACGTGACGTAATCAAAACTACTTAAAAAAATATGTCAATCCCTTTTTATTACTGTCACTATTCTACATTCTTAAAATTTAAAACAAACTTTTTCTGAATAACTTTTTGGTGTCGGTGTGCGTCGTAAAAAATCACTCTCATCATTTTTCCCTAACGCGCCAAAAGAAGTATAACTTCAAAAACAGGAAAACCTGTGTATTAAATGACCAACATTGAGTTTCATAAGTTTTGTATAGGCCAGGATGGTTGAGGAAGACCGAAAGAGACATTAACATATTATTTAATATTAATGCTTAACAATAAATAAATGAATGTACCAATTTTATCCGTTCAAGAACTTTCCAAATGCCGGATAAATACGACTAAAAGCAGAATTTGTATGCAATTTTTGCAACTGCATATCAGTGTTTCTTGCGTCATCTGTCGTTCCGTATAAAGCGCTCGTTTTAATAACTGTAATGTTTATTCATAAATTCACCAGTATCTCGTACTCCATATTGTGTTCTTTATGCAAATGTTATGCGGCTGTCGCATTGCATACATAAAGCTATAAACTGATTATTTTTATCGACATAACTCTGTAGGTACTTTCAGTTGGTTCGAGATTGAAAGTACAAAGTGTCGTACTTGCGTAATATAGTATTTATATACTAGGCTAAGACTGTCTAGCTTTGTTAGGTATTCGACCAATTTGGACTTATTTCCGCTTTTAGCTTCTCTTTTTTAATCCAGATTTTTTTGGTGAGATTCATCCTGCACCGCCCTATCAAAGCGCGATTTTAGTCTGGCTTTTTTACAAAAAATTCTGCCTAAAAACGGGTTTTTGAATATCTCCATAATACTGTACGCTAATCCATTTATTAGATAAAAAGATCTAAGCTCTTTCCAACAACGAGAATACAAACAAACTTAAAATGGAGAAATATAGGGATCCAAAGCTCTGTTACATAACAGTCGACACATTTAAGCCTGCAAACTCGAAACCGGTAGTTTCCAGCCGATCAAAGAACGCACGTTACACGTACTTTTCGGGTTATTCTTGTGGGTTTTACACGCAAGTTGTTATGGTGAATCTGAGTATAAAATATATCATATATTGAGACATCAACCTTAATACCTTTATGTTTTATGTTTATAGTATTGTTTACGTCATGTTTCTTGTTCGGTTTTATTTCTTCATCACGTACGCGGCGCTACAATAAAATATAAAATGTAAGTTCTTACGAAACTAAAATACGACTGTCCGACCATTTCATTTGTGGTTTTATGGCTTTTATTACTTAATAAAGTAGAGTATTTAATACAATCTGATTTATTTTATACTGTAAGTTCTCAAATTTATCAAGATAAATATAGCCCACATTGATATAATAAAACAAACTAGATATCGTGGGGTAGGTTTCAGTTTTCTTAGTTGGAATTCACTAATATTATTTTACACACGTTTTTGTTCCACGACTTTTAAATGCTACAAAGCGCTGAAGTGGATCTAATGGCTATTCCGGGAATTGTTATGTATAGTAATGATAAAGACGCATCGTCATAAGCAGGGCCACCAGAGTGAAGAAGATCAGGAGACTTATATATGAAGCCACAGTTTTGCAAACATTAACATTATTTTCTCCCACTTTTTGATATTCCTTTTTTACTATATTTATTTACAAGACTAATCTTTACGTCATATTTCGCAGCAACCTAGAGAGCCTTGCTTTGCGAAGGAGCCGTGGACAATACAATAGTAATTCAGTAACTTAAATCAATATAGACACTGGTTTGAGAAAACTTTCTCGCACAATTGACGCGTCGCTTTCATTGCAACACGTGGAACAGGATGCCGTCGAGACCTCATTGAGAGCTCGCCACACCCTGTCTACCTTTCAAGTGCACGAGCATGATGAATAATAAATACTGCTAAAGATCGAAGGGTACTGGGTTTTGCATGCCAAATGCGATTGTTACGGCGCATACTGACAGTAGTTTGATAATTTTTGTGTGATAATCTAGGAATAATTAATAATATTAATGAAATCTTTATTGTTAAATAGGAAACATTTAACAAGGCCTAAACCCTCTCAGTTGTAGAGGAGGCCCGTGTCCAGCAGTGGGACGTATTTGGGCTGATGATGATGAAGGAAACATTGAATAAAACCAAATACAAAGGGAATTACAGTACAATTGACGGTGTTATCGCTCAAGGCGGTCTTTTAGAAACAACCATAAAATGAGCATAAAGAAGATAGATGGGAGGGTAGTTATCGTGTCCAAATGAAACATACAACAAGAATAGAACTAGGACTAGCAGTAGTTAGGCATACGTAGACTTGACCGCCTGAGTGTAGTCAAGGGTTCTAGTACAGAGTAATTTGATCATTCCTCCATTGTACAATAAGTTAGATATCCTAGTGATAAATGAGAGGCAACGGGTTCGATCTATGAGACCAAATAATCTCTCGTAATTTCTAATATCATCAACACAAGATAAGTCTTAATGCGTGGTAGACTTATGTTTATGACTGATCGTTTTATACATCAAATATTACTCTAAGGGGCCATTCAAGTGTATTACGTAAGCACTAGAGGGGGGTGGGGGGTTATTCCCTTTGTTTATTTTTGATGACATTGGGGAATGGGGGGGTCTGGATGGTCATTACGTATGCAATATTTATATTTCATTTTGGATTTTCTACGAAATTTTGTCCCGATTTCGTGAATAACAAAGAAACTAGAACAGATTAAAAAATATGTTTACGTAAGCATATGAGAGGGGAGTACGATATTTGCTTATTTTTGCTTACATGGGGGGGGGGGGGGGGGAATAATTATGAAAAAATTGTTTACGTAATAGGTACTTGAACGGAAGTATAAAACCCTAAATTTACGCATTTTCATTGAACGTATCTGAATGCATTCACACAATTACTTAGTTAACCTAGGGATGAACGATATTCATCGATGTTGAAGAAACATCGATGTTTAGCTGAAAAACATCGATGTTTTAACATCGATGTTTCGACTTCGATATCATCGATATATCGATGTTATAAGAATAAAACATCGAAACGACGAAACGTCAATTATTCTTTAGGGCGCCATCTAGTGTTCGCAAGACAAGCCGTACGAATAGTTATTTCTTTGCATTTCTCAAAGAAAAAAACAAACTGATAACACATTAGCAATAACATTAAAATATATCAATTCAACTGCGAGTGCGAGACAACATTTAACATTATCCTTTTTTTTTGTGTCTGTCAACGCGCGCGTATTCTTAAGTTCTTGAGTACGTACACAATTCATACCGATATATCGATACTTTTTAGTAAAAATATAAATATAGATAGATATTTTCAAATAATATATTTACTTTATTGCATTTTCCGACATCCCTACCAAAAACATCGATGTTTTAAGACATCGATGTTTTTCAATCGATGTTTATCGTACATCGATACTTCTGGTTCGATGTTAACATGATGAGGTTAACTGTTAACCTCAACAACTCGCAATAAGTGAATTTATTATTATGGTCCTGTCGGCGCCACCGCCCGGCACAATTGTTAAATGTAATAACAGATTCAATTCAATTCAATCGGTTTGGTGCGATCGACGTGTCACTCGATTGTGATTGTACATGATTCATTGCTCGTTCTGGCTTTGTGTGCAGATATGGGAATTAATTAAACGCAACATGGAATCAAAATAGATTTATTTATGTTCCTCTAGTACGGGTTTTCATTATAATAATCAATTTTCTAAGTTACTTTTTGTTGTATTTTTACTAGGATTTTGTTTTGCAGATTCGTTTATATTGGTGTAATTTATTGAATTACCATTTTAACTTATACTTAATATCGATAATTCAGAGGTAAGCGTCTAATCTAAAAACTATAAATATTCAGTTCCCCTAATAAAATATCTCGAGACTAATGATTCGAGTTTTACTAGGACTAAATTTTAATATTATACGACGTGAAAATATTACAGACATCTAACGCCATCTACCGTTAGCATTGCAAATGAATGTTAGAACAGCGCCACCTGTGTGATAAATTCACAACTGTTATACTATCACTTATAATGCATTATGCACTAAATTGAGAAATTTCAATCAAATTATTGTTAGAATTTTGTCAATTAACCGCATTTAAAAGATTACGTTACGTTTTCTAATCAAGATAATTTTAGTCATTCTTTTAGTTGTATTTGACTCTGAACTAAATGCATCAATCTATACATAACAATTGCAGAGATATCATGCTTTCTAAAGACAATATTTATGACCATTATTGCATAAACTTGTCTCGCGTTTTTGATTTAAAGCCTATTTGTATAATCTACCTTTGTGATGCAAAACAAGAAGGGTTGAGGGTTCTATCGTGGAAAATAAATAAAGTTATGTCTGAGAGTCTCATGGCCGAATACTAAAACGCTACTTTATCTGAGGGCGACTTATATTTATGTGGCTGTCATAATTTAAGCGGTAAACTGAAAATCATTTATCGGTTTTAAGACTGTGATTAACTTAAATTTCCATAAATTACCACAAAAAGTTCTTTTACATTACATTTTTTAAGTATATACCGCTTAAATTATAACAGCCACTACACACCATAAGTCACCCTCAGATTAAGTAGCGTTTCAGTATTCGGCCATCAAACTTATAACCCGCTGTTGTTATTGTTGTTATTTGAATTTGATTTTTTTAAAACTTCGTAATTCACATATTCTACGAAAGCTCAACATGCACCTTGCAACTGCAACAAACAAGTTATTTTTCTATTTGTTTTAAACTTAATTTATGAAATTAAAACCTTGCTATGACGTGACAACGAAATTGAAAATGATTGTGCAATCACATGATTATGTGATAATGTTATTCGGAAATGGTAGTACAATGACGTCAGTACAAGATCACTTCCAGTGACCTACAGAGCGCAGGGCGTTCACGTGGGCAGTTCCAAGGCCGGGCAACAGATGGCGGTGCCCACGCCACCCCCGCGGTCTGCTTGCGACACTAACCACTTTCTGAACGCCTTTAATAGCTATGTCCTGACTAGTTTTCGACAGGTCGAGTATTGTAAGTTTACAATTTGTAACATATCCTTTCTACTCTACAAAGGAATAGGTATAAAATAAAGAAGGCTTATTTATATTACTAGAGTCGATTGTTCGTACAAATGCTGGGTAGTGTAGAGCAGTGGATATGGAAAGTCCACTGGACGAAAAATAATTTCGATGTAACCTACCGAATCTAAAAGTTCATAATTTACGGTCAATGGACACTGACAATAAGCAAAAGCGCTATAACACCATTCTATTAGTGTGTTATGTACATATAAACATGGCAGTTTTGATATTAATCAAGTTTTTAAGTGTTCACGTCCTTTTAACGTAAGTGCTTTGTAATTGATAAGCAACCACGTGTTTCCGATGGGCTTCGATTCTGGTCAAAATGAATTGTAATATAACATTACGCTGATGCTCTGTTCTATGTTTTAACCGATAATTATTACATCCATGCCCATTTGAGTCGTTGGAAATGAGTTTTGTGTCATGATAAAAATTTAATCTCAAGAATTTATTTCACAATCAATTTCAATCTCTCATCACTTGACTCATTGTTGTTTCCACTGCTACGGCAAAGACAAAAAATAACTTTAGTATTCATTAAAAGGTACCCTTCCATCTTCGATCACGTTCTGCGATGTTGTCATTTATTTTGTGGACCAAGTTGTGTAAACATACCTACAAGTCTGGCGGACGGTAACGTATTCAATACAACTTTAAGAGCTCGTTTTATGGTCTGTAAAGTGCGCGACCGGTAATCCACCTTTAACGTTCTGCGCAGTTGTTTAAACTATTTATCATTTATCGTGTAACGTTTATTTTAATTTAGCACGTTGTTTCTCTCTTTACACACTTATAAGATACATTTCTGAAGTTAACCACAATACATACCTACGAAAAGTCGAAGATATGATAGTTTTAGGGACTGTCATATGATAATGTTCGTTTTGTATGCTGTATGCATTTTCTTAAGATTTAGGTACACTGTTTCTAGTTTACTATCTTATTATACTTTTAGTATAACAAGATTAAAACCCATTGGATAAATTGAACCATATGGTGAAATAAAAGTTGAATTGAATGGAATAACCGCAGCTATTATCTGCCTTGGTTTCCGATCACGGTCTGAATACACCTTGTAGATTTTAAATCAATCTGGTCGTTTTGATTAGGTTAGCCTTATCGAGAAGAAACATGTAAATTTTTGTGTATATTCGACGTAAAAATAATATATTAACCGTAAATAGCAAGTAAGGCAAAAGTAGTCTTCTAAAAATAGGTAAGAAAGATCCCTAGATGGTGGCTTTATTAAAAGTATGTTCAAAATTAGGTATCCATTAAAAAAATGTGTGTGAAAGAGACAAAAATTTTAAAAGTCTCATAATATTTATAAGTTTTGAATTACAAAGGTATTCACACACTTTATCTTACATGCACACCTCTGGCAGACCATGATGGTGAGTTGTTGGACATAGCATCGCCATGAACAAGCTTGCTTGCTTGCAGTTTACTATGTTCGAAACTAGATGGCGCCACAGGCTCGTGCTGCCTAACTGCGCTTGGCATCGCTTTACGACCGCGTTGCGGAGATGGCGCTGTTGTTAAATTTGCGATCGCGTATATAAAAAAAATATATATGTAGTTAATGTTATTACTTTGTAACAGTTTTTAAATAATAACAAAAAAAATACCATGATTATTATCATAAATAAGGCTAGGTTAGTTGAACATGAGGTAATTTGTCTAAAAATTTTACGACTTTCATAGATTATTTTGTGTAATATTTTTTTGTGGGAAACATTGTTTTTGTTTCACATGCATTTACGCAAGACGGTAAATAAGGTAAGTTCGATTCGATTAATAAAGATGTTTTATGCTCACTTACAGGTAAAAAATAAAAGAAATTATTATATCAAAATTTACAATGTTTTTATGTTTTTGATTATATTATCATCTAATAAGCATGATCTTTGGCGCAAAGATATGCAGATTTTTACAAGTTCTAGTGGGGGATCGTTTTCTTATCCTTTTTCTATGGAATAGATGTTCGATGTATGCCAAGCCCGACTTATTGTAGTCTTTACAAACTATAACATTAGTGTATAATTTATGGAGTAAATAAAAATAAGTAGGTCTAAATTTAAAACAATTTTCTTAAAAATAACGCTGTTGATACGTATGGCAACTCTTGTACTGAATATAATTTTCCATGAAATTTGCATCGGCGTATTTGCATATTGGTATGGCGTTGCGCGATGACAGCTCTAGGTACTATTTCTACTAAGGCTGTGGCGCTTTGAGTATATAAGTTACAGAATACATACACTAAAGATGATACACAGTACTGTAATTAAAAGAGAAACAAAATGGAACAGCTTTAGTTAAACACGATATAATTAATGACCGTTGGATGCAGACCACTTCTGACAGAGCACTGGAAATCTTTGGGAGAGGCCTATGTCCAGTGGACGGCTTTCGACGTTGATGATGATGCTGATGAATCAACGGACAGACAGTTTAAGGACTACATCTAGGACCAAGGTCACCACATTATGCCAACATATAAATCTTTGAATCATCCCAAACAAAAATCTACGATAGACACGTAAATGTGAAAAGAAATATTTTCGTACTAGTCCCACCTATTTAGATTAAATTATCTTTGCTGTCTCCTTCTTCAAAAAATGCGAGACTCTTATACAATTTAGCTTAGCTACAGCTAACGTAGCCTTCAATAACAGTTTATATGTATGTATACAATATTGTATATTTAATAAAGCCTTCTGAAATTAAATAGAGAAGCAAAAAGTTTTTTTCTGCTTGACTTCAGTGATGCTCTACGACCGAATCTTCATATCAGAGCTTCTCGATTATTCGCGTTATCACTTTTTACCGCTAAAATTTCAACATGATTTTTTCATAATCTCATTACACCTCAACGGTAAAGGCGTGAACATAACGTCATCACCACCCGACATTGACACGCGACCTTGGCTAAAACAAAATTATAATAATCATTAAACAACGTACCCACATATGAAATACTTGCATTTTTTTCAACGCGCTCCGCCGGTATGCGATGCCGTATGCGCGCGCGCAGCTCTACCAGCCAGTCACCTGTCAGCGACCGAGAGAGCCGCGCGCGTCGCGTTCCCGCCGACAAAACAAAAACAACGAACCGAAACTTACGAACTAACAACACTAATATAATTTTTGTGAAACTTTTTTGAAAAACGGAACGCAGTGCTGTGCTGGTGTGTGGGTGTTCGTTTTTTGAATTTTAATTGTTTTTTTTTACAAATGTGCAGTGACGTACTGTTGCGATTCGATGCGCGATTTTTACCGATAAATATACCGGTGACAATAACGGTTTTCAGTTGTTTTCGGTTTTTTAGAATCGCTATTACGTTGTTATGATGGTTGAGTTGTTAATTGGTGTTAATTTTGACGCGATCTCTGAATGAGCAGTTTTGTTTACGCCGCGATTCGCAAGAGATGTTAATCTTCTGTGGCAATATTGTTTCGAAATGTGATTCCTGGTTGAATCTTTTTACTGTGTATTATTCGACTTTTTACCTTATTGCTTACGGTATCCCATTAAATAATAGAAATTAACTTGTTTACTTATGTTTCTTACAAACAAATAAATAAAATCGAAGATAATAATACCTTTTGTGGGAACTATATTCAATTCTACGGCAATCGCGATAAAGGTGTTTACAATACTCGTAGTCTAAAATAATGTATGCAAAACCATTATAAATAATATACCTACTCGTGATAGTTATCATCGTAATACGTATACCATCTTATAATAGCTGGCTACGGATATTCTTTTACATAAAGAGTTTTACCCTTAATCTTTCGTTATGATCGTATATGAATCAATGGACCTTACATCCTTAAAAACTCTAACTGGTGGTATAAGGTTACGCTCTAGGTGCTTTCTCCCGCACATTAGGTGTAAAACCCGTCATAGCTCATATAATCATGTGCGTCGTTTTCCGGGATCAGCTGTGTACTGTCGAAAGGGTGGGCATAGTTGCGCCTATGAGGGAGAGGTTTTCGTAGTCGTTGCGAAACAATGATACGCTTTTTGGAGAAACTCTAGTATACATAATAGTTCGTGGAGCAGTAGGTGTGACCCCAGCCTATAAATCAAAAGGCCTCGGGCTTGATCCCACCGTTGTCGGATCCAGAAATATTTGATTCGTGTCTGAGTGTTTGTGAGATCGAAAAGACTGGTAGTTTCTGATTACCATGACACAAGACTTGTATCTTAGTATCAGAGGCGGTACTTCCATATAAGCCCAAAAGCCCAGCTTGCTTTACAATATTTCGAAAATAATCTTTAAGATTTAAATATTTATTTAACAAAAGCAATTTGACGTATAAATGAGTATATCCTGACCCCAAAATAAAAAAGTATAAACTAAACATTACAAATTAGAGTCAAACACTTTTGGGCTTCTATGGAAGTACCGCCACTGCTTAGTATAACTATCAGAACTATGTATGTGATTGTTGGGTGAATTTTCATTTCCCAGGCCGCACCCCTATACACAACAATTTGTTGTATATTTTAAGTATGACATCATTCATCTGCTTATAATCGGATTGTCGTTGTCAAAATTCCTTTTCAAAACATTCGCTACCTGATAATGACGCTAATCCTACATATCTGCATGTTACAAGTGACATTAGGTGTTGATATCGAGTGCATTTTATCGATAAAGTGATATTTTAGTATCGAGTGTTATGTTTGATGTTTTGATGCATCGTTTGTGAAGAATTTCACCGACCTTGTGTTGGATATCCGGAGGCACAATAAATTTTACCTGCCTTGAATCCATTATGTTAATAATTGTAGGTTCATAAAAATATATGTTGTATCAATTCTTAGGTGCTAAAATAAATACGCCCAACAGTCACATACATAGTTCTTAGTTTACATAACATATTAAATTTCTGAACACACTCATAAATATTTGACAACTAATAATATATGTCAATCCCTTTTTATTACTGTCACTATTCTACATTTTAAAAATCTAAAACATATCATTATAATTTTTTTAATTCGATCCGAAACATATTAAAACCTTTCTGATGCATTTGACACTTAGATTTAACATAGGCAGCTTTAATCTGTCAATTATATTGGAGCACATAGGCAGCTTTAACGTCTTACTTTTGTGTACAGTGATGCGCGCGCATCTTAAAATTTCACTCTCATCATTTTTGCATAACGCGCCTAAAGAAGTACGAGTATAACTTAAAAAATTATTAAAATCAGTTCAGCATATTTGATATTTCCGCCTTATTAAAGACTTTTGTATCAATTGGCGCCGCCCTCATTAGACGTTGTTGACAATTGTACTAATGTCAGCACCCCATATAAGTTGATCCAAGGTCCGTTGTATGTGGGAGTCACCATTGAATTCCTACAACCGCCCCCACGGTAAATACACCCGGTAACTCGCCTACATGTTGTTGATAATTAAAAAAAATAATTTATGGACTCCTTTGTTTTTATATTATAAATAGCTTGGCGATTTAATAATTTAAGTAGGCGATACGACGTAGTAAACAAGTGGATAAGTAGGGCCTGATTTAATGGTAAAATGATGGATCAAATAATCAGTATTGTATTAGGAACTAAATTAGTTTGTTATCATCATCATCAGCCTATATACGTCCAACTGCTGAGCACGGGCCTCCTCTACAACTGAACCCTTTCAGTTTGTTATAAAAGACACAAATTTATTCGAAGGCTCATTATTAAAAAAACGAAGAAAAAACCTGTGGCACTCCGGGACTGTCGGCAGAAGTGAATACTTCAACTTTAACGTTGTGCATTTTTGAATATTTTGGAATGGTTAGGGAATAATTTCGCAAGAATTGCGTTATTTATCAGTATTAAAGTACTATTATTTACGTGGTAAAATACAATATTTATTTCGCTACCGTACACAATTTATATCACATAATACGTCTTACGCATTTTCGATCAGGGTCACGTGATCTGACGCGAGTTCAACATTTTTTACACATCCCAAAAAAAGTGCACAAGCCAAGAGTGCAAAGCCGCTAAAGAAGTTTTCACTTCAAAAATATATAGGTATATCTTAAGTTAGAGATTCAAACCCTAAACCATTTATTTCAAATTCCGTTTAATTACGGACTGAACCAACAAGCCTATAAAACATAAAATGCATTACAAAACTTGTCTATCTGCAGTTCAAGCGATTCTCATGCAAATAGGTTCAATTAGCACATGCGCTGACGAGATGCGTTCCTTCACACGAAGTAATGTTCATCTTTGTCATTCTCTAACTGTGCGACAAACACGCTAGCCTGTCTTTGTTGTGAAACCATATTGTTGTACTGTTGGCTTAGTAATTGTGTATGTTGCCTGTAAGTCTTGGATTTGATATTAAAGTAGGGCTAGTTTTGTTTTTCGATTCTTCATTAATTATGAGGATCACTAGAGATCTGATGATTGGTATGACGTAACAGTTATTTCACCTTAAGATTCGATGCATTTATTATAGCCTATTCAAATCTCAATGTAAAACAAAGTAATAAGGGTTACTTACAGAAAGATTATAGCAGACTCTGACATATAACTTTTAGTGTATCCAAAGGAGGAAATAAGGCATCTTCATTTCTATAAACAAACTTACAGTAACCTGTATATTCGCTTTACTATTTGTAGCGTTTAATTTTCAGCCATAATTCTTGGTATTGACTCCATTTACTCAAGTGTTTTACTATTGTAAAACAATACGTTACTCGGAAAATGTAGGTCAGATGTATATATTTATTTTATTTATTCACACTTTCTTGCTTGAACAAAAATATATGGAGAAAAAAAATATATAAAAAATAACAAAAACAAGAGGCGGTCTTATCGCTCTAGGCAATATCTTCCAGACAACCTTTGGATGGATAATAGAACAGGAAAAATAAATAGGGGTAGCATAAAGTGTGTAGCAAAATAATAGTGAAAATGATAATAATGTAACTATCATCTCACTTGCTATATGTATTTTTAAAGAACTATACTTCATAATACTCTATATACGTCCCACTGCTGGACACGGGCCTTCTCTACTTGCAGGTTCCCTTACGATAATTTTCTTAATCATTCAAAATAAAAAGCGTTAGTAGTAAAATTTGTTATGAACGAATACGTAATTTTAATAGTTTGTCAGTTCATTTGTTCCCTTCTTATAACTTTATTATTTGTTCCCTTCTTATAACTTATAACACTACCAGATTTATACGTTCTTTAAGGTTTATTTTTATTGTGTTAGTACGAAAAACACTTCATCATTTGTGGATAATACACAATTTGTTTATACATTTTGGACGCGTGGTTTTTAATCTACGCGATCGGTTTTCTACCACCTGCGCAACAGGGACTGTCGAATTACTGCAATTACTACAACAAAATCATTGGACTATGAGTTACATGTTTCAACATTTCCGAGGATATTATATGTCATATTACGTTACCAATATCTGAAATGGTAGCGAGCTTAATCGTTGCAATGCCCACGTCAGGTTATACTTTTACCGAGTTTATTTGTTATAAATCAGTGTATTGCTTGCCACGTTGATGCGAACGAGAGGTCACGAGTTCGATACTCGGGTTGGACAAGGTTTTAACTCTCAGTAACAGCGTGCGGTCTGGTTTTGTGCTCGTAAAATGGCAGGCTCGTTCCCTATTATGTGGAACTTAAAGAAAATAAGCTTGAGAAACGTGGGTCGAAATAAACTTATTACCAAGCATTCGAGGATATTTAAATATCTTTATAAATATTGTTATATTAAAGCCCTCGAAGTATGATATACTTTAAAAATAACCCAATATGTAGAACTTGCATTTTAGTTAATACAGTAAAAAAGTATACTAACAAAAATACTCCCAACAATTGCGTCACCTGTCAGTTTGACAAATTACATAACGTATAACAACTCTTTGCGATCTAAAAACTTACGTCCTTCGCTTATAAGCAATGGGCGACGTCCGTCGTCCGGCGGAAGGGCGCCATTTTGTTGCAGTCCTTATATGGCGACAACCGTCATTGGAGCCTTGACGACTTTTAGTTTCTAAACGATTCACTTTCATGTATTTTTATGGATGAGGGAAATACTAGGAACTATTTGTAGTTTGAATAATTCCTTAATCGTGGTGTAAAGCTAGTAAAGTAGAACTAGTCTAGCTAATTAAGGCACGTTGTAGCGTAGACGAGGAAGTAAAGGGCTTGACTAGATGCCTTGAATAAAAATATTGCGGTGCATTAAATGCATCGTACATTTTGCAAAATCAACATCATGCTAATTTTCATCTTACTCTTTGTATTTTTTATGATTCTCATTCAAATTTAATTTTTTTTTAATTTTATTCGCCTTTGAACCTTTTACAAGGGAATGCGTTGGACAAGAAGTTGTAGTCTTTAGTTATTTTCTTAGTCTTTATCCTTCTGTAGTTAATTTGAAGGTTCCATCCATGAGTGACAAAAACTTTCACATCAACTGTATTGTTAAAGATTTATATTACCGCTGTAAAATCAAACCTTACATCCAAGATGAGTGTGGTGCACTTATTTCCAGATGCATGATTCAGATGTGATTCAGTTAGTCGCATTGAGGTCGGCTGTGCGAAAAAGTGCAATTAACGTCACAAGTAACACACGACCGAGCTTGTTAATGGCTTATTTCGGTGCTTAAGTCGCCACTTTGAGTCGTAACTGTCGACTTTCTTAAACCCGCGTGATGGATGTTCTCGAGATCAGGAAGGATGAGGAGACAGTTAGAAAGTTGAAAATTGTGGACAAAATGCAACGAGATATCCTAATGCAATGACCGGATAACAGGAGGTCAGGATGTTAACGATATTTAATATTAGGAAAGGGATTTTTTACACCCGGTCGAATGAACACGACTCGCATTAGATTACAAATTTCGGTTGAACTATTTAATGTACCTACACCTTTTGTGAATTTAGAACGCATTTGATAGTAATAGGATAATAATATGAGCATAAATGATTCAATATGTATCTTTAAAACCGAATACCGCTACAATATTCTTCGTTTTAACTACATTAACCCTTTTTTATGCAACGACGGAATTTACCGCGTACACTCCGATAGCGGGATACGTTAGATTATTACCAACTTGTCACCGGTACGGTAAACGCCCCACGCGCATCGAATCGCAAATGAGATAGATAACGCTTTGCAGCTCGCGCGACGACTATAGCATGCATCATACCCCGTGAACGGTGAAGCGAATCGAAAATGTCCATGTACCGATTCGTGAAAGAGGGCAGCAGCAAGCGGCTCTTCGTGCAAGGAACCCTAGAGAGTGATGAAGCGAAACCTCTCAAATCGAGCCTCAAGAAGTCCTCCCCGTCGCCCGTCGGCTCTCCAATCACCACCAGTTTAAACTTGGCTTCTGTGCCCAGAAGCTTGAGAGAAAGTTTGACGCGCCACGAGACTGTGTACGATGGCAACTATCCGGGCATGGAGCGCTCCTCGAGCCACCGTTCAGGCTCATACAGGGAGGACAGCTACAACGGTCGCATTGTTCACGACGGGAACCAAACCCATTTCGAATATGATGGCGAAAGCGCTCTCGCTGTGCCCCTATCAGCTGGCGGAAGGGGCATATCGGAGCTGCAGGCGATTCACACGAACAAACGCATGTCGACCGAGGTTCTAGGCTCTTCATTAGAGTCGACGAAGATCTCGAAGAAAGACGACAGTGGGCAGCGAAGGATAACGACGAGGATTGTTAGGAAGGTGACTACGCTGACTCGGGGAGAGGAGAAGGCGTCCGTGGAAGATGTCAGAGGGAGGGAAATGCGAAGGTCTTCCTCATCGGAGCATTATCGGCATGTTGAAGTGGAGAGCTTACCGAGGAGATCTAAGGTATATACATCGTTGATACTCTTAAATATTCTCAATTTATGTCAATAGTTGTCGCACTTTTCAGCACGTAACTCCTTTCTAAAAACAAGTATACAACATAAACTGAGAGAAGTGAATCGATTATATCGATTTACTTCTACAAATCGATTACCATAGAAAGACATGAAGTGACGTGAATGTTTTATCATACACAACCATTATTATTGGCTCTGTAATCGATTCTGTTCACGATCTACTCGTAATTCCTTGTTTATTGGCTAACGTAATCGCTTTAGCCGCTTTTGGGTAGGGGTTATAATAAAATTTGTATGGTCATCGTTTTTGTTACCATCGTGATGTTTAGCGTTTTCAATGGCACGACTTTGATGCTTTAGAAATATGATGATTTTATTAACGATGCTCATCTAAAAATATGTAATTTATTTTAAATATAAATACGTACATAGAAGTTAAATTATGATTCTATATTTGTAAATAATTTTGAGAGCGATTTTTCTACTACTTATAGAGTACCTTACCCGTAATAAAATAGTTCGATTCAACGGCAAATTAAATAAGGATTTAGTAGATTTAAACACTTTAGCAAACACCATAGCGTCGGGTGACTGATCCTTTAATATAGAATGGAGAAGCAACTTAGATTGAATGTAGGCATTACAAACGTATCTGTGTTTTCGATAGCACGTTAAATTAACCCTCTGGTTTTACCTAATAGTTACAGTAAATACGCCTCATCAGAAACAGCATGCCTTAAAAGTTCTGATTGATTTAATTGAAATACATCACATACTCAGATTTATGTTACCAGTTTAAATTTAATGACATTTGGTTTGGAGGATGTGATGACCCGCAGTTCCATGCAGTCTAATAAAGATGGAACATCAACTATTAGTCTGGCTTGAATAATGTATGCTGTCAGTTTAATTACACAAATTGATAGCTCAAAGTGTATTCTAAGACCATCGTTGTAATTGCTCGGTGTGCGCTAATGACTATCATTTGGTTGGTGGTTATTATCGCCAGTCGTAGTTAATACGACGGTACATTCATCTTGTTGAAAGGATATTAGGGTATTTCAGTGTATGTTATCTTTGAAGCAGTGATGGCCTCAAGGTTTAGGCGCGCGGTCGAGAATATCGGCGGTCGCAGGTTGAAACCTCAGGAACACACCTCTGACTTTTCGAAGTTATGTGTGTATTCACAATGAATTATCACTTGCTTTAACGGTGAAGGAAAACGTGATAAAACCTGCACACCTAAAAGTTCTTAGGAATTTCTTAGGTGTGTAGTCCGCCAACCCGCACTAGGCCAGCGTGGTGGACTAAGGCCTAAACCCTCTCAGTTGTAGAGAGGCCCGTGCCCAGCAGTGGGACGTATTTGGGCTGATGATGATGATGATGTTATCTTTTGCAATTATTTGCTTTGTCTTGTCTGTTTCCGTTGTTTTTGTGCGTTTAAATTTGGCTTTAAAAGTAACTGATTCATTTAGATTTTAAACAAAATGACATTGTTGTTTTTTTTATTTTTAGATTTATTTGTAGATGTTTGTTATTATATTACAAATTAAAATTGCTATTATACAACAGAATTTAGTTAAATGCAATTCACTTTACTTATTTCTCATAATACTCTTCACTTTCATACCGCCAGCGTGGAATATGGACTCAATTTAAATATTTGATACCTCTTTAATAATAAAGCGTACAATTATATTAATCCTATTATTCAGAATTAACTTCTCAATTACCCAACACAAAGGGGATACGAACCACTCGAGTCGAGTGCACAATGTATTCCCGATATGGAAGATCTTAAAGCTAATTGGATAGAACTTGAATGTTCTGCTACTCAACATCATGCGTATTATGAATGGTTCATTCTTCAGATTCTATAACTGGGAGATTATTGGAGATCAAAGGCCAGTTAAGTTGTACATGAGTAGTTTTCCTCGAGTAGTTTGTCAGGTATGCCTATACGATATCAGAATACCAGCGCAGGCGAATGTGAGAGAATAAGGCCAAACGCCTCTCAATAGCAGAATGACTCGTGCCGATCTTTGTTATAAATAGCGTTCATAAAAACATTAATTAGGAAATAGTATGATTTTTTTTTGACTGCCTCGTGGTCTCGCGGTACAAGTATGTGCCGTGCGATCTAGAGGTCCTGGGTTCGATTCCCGGGTCGGGTAGAGTGTTATTGTTTTCTATAAGAAAATTCTCGGTAACAGCACGGAGTCTGGAATTGTGCCCGATAAACGGCAATAGGCTCGCCCCCTATTACGTGGGACTGATAAATACTTGACGAAATGTGGGTGCAGAAATGCACCTCTGCCTACCCCTTCGGGGATTATAGGCGTGAGGTTATGTATGTATGTATGTAGTATGATTTTTCATTTCGTTCAGTCCAGAAAGTTTGTAAATACTTTTTTAAACTACCAATCGGACAATTCTTTCACACTTAATAATGGTCCATTACTGCAATACTTGGCTGTCTAAAGCTCGTCGGACGAGCGCTGTTGCCCCGAGCCTTTTGTTGGCCGTGATATTTTCTCACGTAATTGATTAATGGTCTTTGATGGTCCGTTCACACGATCCATTTCTCAAATAGTCTACGCTTTTTATATAGAAATTGTGTTAAGCATACGTGCTCTTGAATTAAAATATTTTAGGGTGATGCTTTATCCTAATGTGCTTGTTTGTGTCATGAGAAATTCGGAAGTGTGTAATTTGGTCAAACATTTTGTTTTGTCATTGAGATTGAAGATGTATTTAACCACAGTATACCTACAACATTGATAGTTTTACTATTATAGACACAATCTTATACTGTTATTTTTTTCATTTTTAAAGGTTATTGAAGAGAATAACATTGTCAGTCATTTTAAATGACAATTGCGTATATAGAGAGACGCTAGGAGATAGGATAGGCTTCAGTATAAATTTTATCGATCGCATTAACTAATATCTCGAAACATTTATCAATCCTGATCGTCAACCGTGTACTGTATCGTAATTCAATATGGCTTCTGGCGCTAAAGGCTCAACGTGTGAGGTTAAGTAGCTGCACACGCGCAGCCGACCTGTACAACCTTGATGACGTCACCGATCCATAACCTCACCACACGGCCGCCGTGGACATTCAAAATACCTATTTTATTATGTCATCATCAACATTTACATACAAGTAAATAGCACAAACGTGACTGACAGTTCAAAGCGATTTTAGATTTGCGAGAGGCTGTCGAAAGTTAGCAGTCCTCCTGTTGCTTGGTGATGTCATCGATTACTGAATACTGATACAAGGCGTTTTTGTTTATTAAATGTATTTAATTTAGTACCAATTCTAGCGTATTGGCGAGTTACGAGTCCTTGGACAATTCCGATAAATATTGATTCAGTTACAGTAGATTTTGGTTGTAAGCTTTTGCAACTAACAAGCTCTTATTTTGGTATAGTTTTTTTTTTAAACTCTAAGTTGATGATAATCTATCACTAGATCTAGATCATTTTCAGTTACTTACAAGTCTAGTCGTGTTTAATTTATTATATCAATAGTTCAATGCCAAAATTTTAGAAGTTTGATTTTTTATTTATACTTAACTAATTCCGTTGTATGTAGTTAGGTTTTAAAATTGTAAGAAAATTATTTACTACAAATTATTATTCATTATGTTTGTACTTAGTTTTTGTTTACCCGCAGTAATCGCTGCAAGTTGTTGTTGCAACTTTAATTCCTATTACAACAAATCTGTTTATTGTCTGATTATATGGAGGCCGAATTCAAAACACAAGCAAAATTCCTGGCGTTCTAACTAAACGGTCAATTTGTCTAGCAAATAACTCACGGATTGCGACCGAGTCAATCGAGAGAAAATTTCAACTTGCTCGCCACTGGATGATCATCTAGAATGGCATTCTTTACAATGTATTTTGTTGCTGTTTCATTATAACTGTTTATCAATGAGATGTTAAACGCAATGTAACGTTTTGTGATTGTGTTTGTTATAAAACATCTTATGACTGACCCAATATAATAGAGGTAATCGAAATGAGATATTCCTTGTTTTGTTTGATTTGTTTTTAAAAGCAATTGAAATTTACAAAATCGAAGTAAAAAGTGTCGTCTTCTGGGTATTTTTGGTTGATACCTTTAGTAAGGTACCTTCTATTTTAAAGAAACTTTTAAAGTGTAAATGATCAATTGATTACATAATTTCATAAAAAAAATCTGTTATAATATACTGGTTCTGTGATACTATGATAGTTCGCAAACGTTGCCATTTACAAGTATACTGTGATATTTGGGTTAAACCTTTGCTCAATCCGCAAGTTTCCAAATTTGGTGATGCAGGATTACGTCGAATGCAATAGTTAAACAAAAAAGAGGTTGTTTCTGTTAAAGGTTTAATATTTGTTGTAATTATGTTCATAAGTAGGTTTTGTTACACCAAACAAAACCTAATTATATCATTTTTTTGTGCATAAATTTTAAATCTCATACGAAATACTTGATGGTTGATGATTAGTGCCAAGCTAATAGAACTGTTGCACTTGTAAACTTATTTTTTTAAATTGCAAGACTGAAATTTTATTGTTTTGATGTTGTGACTCCCGATCTCTGGTCGACTAGGATATTCAGGTTGGAATAATTAATCTGCGTCATAGTTAGCATTTCAAACCGGGCTCGTAACCCATCTAAATTTAGATCCACTGCAATTCATAGTGATCGCAAACGCATGTGATAATTTGTCTCAGCCTTTATTTATATGTACCATTAGGAAATACATGTTAGTCGGTCAGGACATTGCAAATTAAATTGTCATCGTTATTGCAATAGCTTTTAGGATTATAATAGCTTGAATTTTAGAATGCCTTAGTCGTGATGTTATTCCGTTGTGTTCCAAGACGTGAACTTTAAATGTCTGTGGATTTTCTTGTCGAGTGTATTCCTATCTAGTACTTTCGATCTTTGGATGCGATCTCTTTGGTGTTTGATGGTGTTACGTTTTTTTCTTATTCATCTGATTTGTTTCTTGTTATTGTTTTCGTAGTTATTTTGGCGTTATCTCGATCTGTTTATTTAAGACTTTCTTTTGCTAGTTGGCTTCATTTATTGTTGTAGTTTGTTTGCATTGTAGCGGATGCTCGATATAAACAATGTGTATTTTTTTTGGTCGAGGTATTCTGACTTCAAGAAGTTGCCGTATTTTTTTGTTTTGGGATTATGTATTCAGCTTTGAGGTTAATGTAACCGTTAATATTAATCGGGTATAATATATATTGTTCTATTTTAGTAGTCAAACACTATTTCGCGACTTTTGTTCTTATTCATTACGTCTAGATTTCAATTGAAAACATTAGGAGTTAATTTCCTGTGTTCCATACTGTCGGAGTTGCCTTTCTAATGAATCACTTTTACCAACAAACGAGCAAGCCGAGGGGTCGGCACAGGATGGTATTTTATTATTCACCGCATTGTTACAGACGGAAGCTTCTTATGGTTGATCGATTAGAGGAAATTGGTCTGCGACGTTGCGTGATCGAAATCTTTTTGTCCGGCCAATTAGTTTGTTTAGCGTTCATGCAAATATGGTGCACTTTCGATGGCGTGCTGTCTCACGCGCCGCTGCCCGCTGTAACGGTTTGAAACTTTGATATCAAATCTGATATGCTGTCTATCTTCATGTAGTTAGCGAGATATGTGGGAGCCATTGCGGGGTTTTTACTTTGTTTTGTACGTTGTTGTAATGACAGCAACAAAGATGATAAATTAAAAATACTAAAAATAAATAACTATTAAATTAATCGTAACATTATAAGCCCTATCGTATTTTTTATAAAGAAAAGAAATTCGACAAATCGCATTTAACAATCTACAGAATTCATGGAAAAGGTGAAAGTATAGAAACTCTACAAGTTAAAAGGTTTTGGGTAGCCCGCTGCCCAGAATTGCGACTGAACTATTTCATACACAATCCTTAGTAGATATTAACTTATACATCCTTGACATTATGCCAGTTTTATGGCATTCTCATACAACATCCATGCAAAGTTACCTAACATGAGTCATCATGTCGTGACGCTGGCGCGAGGCGCCGTGGCGACGAGGTGGCGTTTAAGTACAAGACTATATGTACACATACATTTTGCGTTGCGGTTCAGCTACTGCAATATTGGGTTCAACGTAGTTTATAACTTCGGTATTATCACCCATATGGAATTCTTAGGAATGTTGTTTTGATTAGAAAAATGACAGGAGTAATGAAGCCTCTTTGAAATTTGTAAGGATAATTAATTTAAGATTTTGGTTCTTCTGATAAAACAGCTAAGGATAAGTTATTTTTACGGACAAAAGACTTGTATCGTCTTATATCTGAATTTGAGAGACTCGAGTGTCATCATTTTCATTTGCCTAAAGACGTACACTGCTAAACATCGAACTCATACACTCATACTCATACAATTCATACACTGAAGTCGTGTGCATCCATGTTTTCCGCGGTGTTTTTGAGATGATTTAAAATTCTTACCATTGATGTTTTAGGATGTTCTCATACTTTGTTTTATTATTTTGGTTATGTTTATTCAACATCTAAATTGTTAACATTTTAACGATATAAATGTTTTGGTAAATACTATAAAGTTATGTTGTATTTTGAATAAATAGGTAATGTTGAATCCTTTCTATCGTGTATAGTGTCGCTCCTAGTGGTTACACTTGCGCCCAGACGCGCCCTCTTTGCGGTAATGATGATGTATTGCCTCGTAATAGCCACCGTGGTTTGTTTGCTTAGCTTTGATGCTTTCTGGAAATAGAAGGATTAACATGAGTAATGTTGTGAGTTTAAAGTTTACTGCTACCTGTTACTACGACCGGGGTAAATAGACTTAAATTATGTTTTCTTAAAATAGTAGCATACGTTATCTTTATCTTATATAGGTCTGTACCAAATTTTATAACGAGTTTATCGATTTCGCCTTAAACTCAGTTTAATAACGTCATATTTGAATTTTAATAAAGATTATATATTTGACACAAGATTTGCCATCTTATAATGTGGTGTCGGGGCTACTTCTGTATGTATCTAATTACTTAGATAATACTAAAGCGACAAAAACGGACTTTATGCCTTATATCTCAGGGTTCAGTTTGTCATCGTTGGATTTGTGATTAGTATCTGTATGTGGGGTCGGAACCAGTGGCGGTACTTCCATAGAAGCCCAAAAGCCCAGTTTGCCTTTTAAAATCCCGAATAATCATTTTTAAACTTGAATTCTTAATTTAACAAAACAATTTGTTGAATATAGACCCCATAGAAAGAAAATATAAACTAGACATTACACAATTAACGTTTAACGTTTTTGGGCTTCTATGGAAGTCCCGCCACTGGTCGGAACTACCCATATTTACCGTCCCAACTCGACATCGGTCGGCAAGGATGCACAACGGTGTTGCGTCGCGTGCAACATGGCGGACAGGAAGCGCGCAGGTGCGACGCCCGAGTGCCGCCGACCGACGCACCCAACCGGCAACACTCCGCCTGCCCTCTGTCTACAACATCATTGTTTTCGCCAAAATGTTCCATAGTAACTTTATGGACGAATCTAACTAGAACGAGATAATTTCGAGGAAAAATGTTGCCGGAATATCCTGTCTCTTTATTTTTGTATTCTTTTTTATTACTCTCAGTTAATTTAAAGAACGATTTCATTCTTTATGCATAATAATGCATATTGCTAGACAAAGGTCTCTTCTACGGGTAAAATGGGTTTGGTCTATTATAAGGACTTGAATTCGCTGGGGGATTTTGAATATCTGAAGAATACCTTGCCGTTTATAAAGGCGTAACGATCTGGCGGAGAATTGTAAATGCGGGATAAGAAATTAAGAATACATGTATGATTTCAAAAAGGCAGCAAATGTGTGTTAAAGATTCAACACGCCCAGATTTAGTCTTTAGTCAGTCCTTAGTCCATTACACTCCCTATGTCAAATTCGATGAACTTCATAAACCAAAATAAGTCCTACTCGTGTCAGTAAAAACAAAAGATCGAAAGTGGCCTAGTTTACTTACCTATAACTTATAAGTTTGTTCTTCGTCACAATTTATATGATTTATACACATCCTGAATGTTATCGTTTCCATTGAAACCACGATTAATTCGTAACAGTCATATAATTGAATCCAATTTAATTCCAATATCCGTACTACGTTTTAAAATAAACGACCATTAATATGTCTATTAAATTCGTTTGTAAAGACAGCGGCGAGCTATAAACACTTGGATTTATGTTTCCTTAATCGCCATTTATTAATGCTCCTATGAACTTCTGTGTGCCTGGTACCTCATCCTTTATTTTGACATGAAGTTTGATTATTTTACGATACAAGCAATAAATAGGTCAGCAAAATTTTACCGACTTATGAAGGATGCTTTTGCCGTGCCAATATAGAAGAAACGCGTGACAGATAATATTTCAACGGTATGAGAAGTTTTATTATTAATGTTTAGTCATATTGACTGCCTTGTGGTCTCGCGGTACAAGTATGTGCCGTGCGATCTAGAGGTCCTGGGTTCGATTCCCGGGTCGGGCAAAGTGTTATTGGGTTTTTCCATTAGGAAATCCTCAGTAACAGCACGGAGTCTGGAAATGTGCCCGAAAAACGGCAATAGGCTCGCCCCCTATTACGTGGGACTGATACATACATGGCGAAATGTCGGTGCAGAAATGCACCTCTGCCTACCCCTTCGGGGAATACAGGCGTGAGTTTATGTATGTATGTGTACATATTTACTTTATTGTATATTAGGAATAAGTCCGATGGTACCATTAAAAAAATCTTTGGTAAATATAGTATTTCTACTCTATTTCTCAGTTTCAGAAGACTCGATAGTACGGTACGATATGGTATAATGATTTCCTGACGGTTAATAGGTACAATACCGACTAAATACATTGCCTACTCGAAGCGATTGATAGCCTAATCTGACCAGTATAGTGTGTCTAAAAATGTTACCAATTTAAAAAATAAAACTCTTCAATCTCTCATCACTAGACACAATTTTGCCAGCCACTTCGGGGTAGTTGGCAACGGAGTGTGAAGTGTATATTATCGGCACAGATTTCTCTCCATGATCGTGCTAATAAAGTGTGAAGCATACGTAAAACGTACAGACGAGGAGGAAAGTGCTCGTTCCGTGCTAATAAACCCGGGCGCGTCCGTCGCGACGAAAGCAAAGGGCTCGAGAAAGCTGATCTCATCTCACCCGACCTTTGGCTGCCACCTCCGATGAAACCTTTGAACAGGGCAAGGAGGTTGAATTTTTTTTTCTGTAAGAAATAGTTGTGATTTATGCACCATATTATAAGTAGTGATGGCCTCGAGGTTTAGGCGGTCGAGGATCTCGGCGGTCGTAGGTTCAAACCTCTGACTTTTCGAACTTATGTGTGTATTCACAATAAATGATCACTTACTTTACGGTGAAGGTAAACATCGTGAGGAAACCTGAGTTCTTAGGAATTTCTTAGGTGCGTAGTCAGCCAACTCGCACTAGGCCAGCGTGGTAGAATAAGGCCTAAACCCTCTCTATTGTAGATGAGGCCCGTGCCCAGCAGTAGGACGTATAAGGGCTGATGAAGCAATTGCACTAAAACTAAAACGCTGATGTAAAAAATGTTAAGAAACTTCGCACTAACGCTAATGTTCTTTGATAACCAACGTGTCCCATAAAAGTAACGGCTCTCTATAAAATCGTGCGCCATGAGATGCTTCGGCGCGTTACGCGAAGATCTTTTATCCGTTCCGAGAAATACACACTTTTGAGCTAAATTTTTTATGGCGGTTTGTGCAGTACATTTTGTAAATATCATAAATTTGGATTTCCTCGTCACGAAATTTTGGCACGCATTGTATGTCTATAATTTCCTTAGTTGAGTATTTCTTTGCGTCTATACTTTTTTCATATTTATCCATAATAATAACATCGGTTTTAAGTAACTTAGTCTTTGTTAACTTTTTTGGCTATACTGCAATTTTAAAATCTTTTAGCCAACTAAGAAGGCTAGAATGCCTAAAAAAAAAGCACGAATAAATAGCATTAAAATAAATACACCCAACAGTCACATATGTACATAGTTCAGACCCCACACTAAGGTGCAAGCCTTGTGTCGTGGGTATCATAAATTACGCGAGACTTTTCGGTCTCACAAACACCCAGACCCGAAACAAATACTTGTGGATCACACAAACATTTGTGTCGGTGCGGGGATCGAACCCGCGGCCTCTCGTTTCGCAAGCTGGTGTCTAGCCAACTGCGTTACGGGGCTGAAAGATACATCTAACAGTCACATATGTACATAGTTCAGACCCCACACTAAGATACAAGCCTTTTGTCGTGGGTATTAGAGACTTTTCGGTCTCACAAACACCCAGACCCGAAACAAATACTTGTGGATCACACAAACATTTGTGTCGGTGCGGGGATCGAACCCGGGGCCTCTCGTTTCGAAAGCTGCAGTTTAGCCTACTGCGTCACGGACGCTGTCGCATTCGTACGAGTATAAGACATGTCAAAAAGAAACTAAGATTCCTTCAATGCCTTGGTTAAGTCTGCAGTAAAAAAGGACTTTACTATTTTCTATAGACGGCCACACCTATAACAGGACTTTTTATGCAAAACATGAGTTTTATGTAAACAGTAAAATAAAAACTTGTTCGATGAAGTCATTTCTAGGTTAACCGTTATGAATTTAGGTATAAAGCGGATATTGGTGACAAAATAATATTCTATTAAGCTCCATGTATGTTAAAACGGTATAAGGAAAGAGATAAACACTGTGTCATTTCTATATTGATCTTGACCTAGTGAGAAAACATACAAATATTCAACATATTACATACATTAGGTATACATTACAGTTATACGAGTAGTACATACATTATAGTTATTAAAAAAAAGTTTAAAGGTAGGCGAATTTCCACAACACGCACAAATAGAAGATAAATTACGTAACAAAAAAATGCACACATAAATTTTATTCCATTCCATTCAAAATGCACATAAATTGCAATCCGCTCTGGGAATCGAATCCACGATCTAATACTTCGTAGTATATATAAAGTACAACTAAAATTATATGAAAATAGAAACAGAATCTTTAAAAATCATATTGAAAGATTTATTGTAGCCTTTCCGAGTACCAGGACATCATAAATTAAGCAGAGTGTGTTATGTCCCGTAAAATACTCGGCCAGACCGTTACGTCAGTATATACGGCCAGCGGTTGATACACACGCCGTAGAAGGCGATGCGATGGCGCACTGGTTTTAATAACTCTCTCAGAAGTCATCTCCAATACTGTCGTGTAACTGTAATGTCAAATTTAAAGGAAAAAGGAACATTAATTTATGTTAGCTAACATAATTCCAATATTTATGTTATGGGTAGACTTAAAACTGTGATTTCGTGTGCTATTTTAAAAACATAAAAATTAACATAATATTAAATGAATTTTAACTAAAAAATAACAAACTTTCGGCACTATAATTGAGATCCTTTGTACTTTTATGTATTCTATCGTTTGCCGTGGGCTGACCAATAAATTGTCCTGTCTTTAATTGCAGCAACGTACAGCAATAACTTAAGGATGCTTCTGGCATCAATATTTCATTTGCTTTTATATTTTCAACACCCACATGTTACCCGTGTGATTATATAGTTTTTGCATCTTTAAAATTTTATTAACGATCCATTCTTTACAGTAATTGTGATGTGCATTACCGTATATGGATCGGGTACACGACCTCCGTTTAAGATGATGTCATCTTATTGGTTATTCATCGGTATACACATAGAACCGGACAATGGACAGCGTGCAAATGGTTTGGTTGTACAATTGTTCCTAACTTATGTGTCGAGTGATGAGAGAAGAGCCACTCTACCCTTGATTGAACTTGAACAAAGACAAAAAAGTGGTACGGGGGCTGGACTTCTTTAGAACAGAATATATGCCCCCTTCTATAATTACAAAAATGATTGGAAACAATATAAGAGCCTCCTTTTTCCTCGTTCCTTAATCAAACTTGGATAATTTTCT
This sequence comes from Hemaris fuciformis, assembly GCA_907164795.1. Classification (NCBI taxonomy): domain Eukaryota; kingdom Metazoa; phylum Arthropoda; class Insecta; order Lepidoptera; family Sphingidae; genus Hemaris; species Hemaris fuciformis. The sequence continues at coordinate 2,654,495 of OU015455.1, read as the reverse complement.
TTCTTTTTCTATGTACATACATACATAAACTCACGCCTGTATTCCCCGAAGGGGTAGGCAGAGGTGTATTTCTGCACCCACATTTCGCCAAGTATGTATCAGTCCCACGTAATAGGTGGCGAGCCTATTGCCGTTTTTCGGGCACATTTCCAGACTCGGTGCTGTTACCGAGAATTTCCTAATGGAAAAACCCAATAACACTTTGCCCGACCCGGGAATCGAACCCAGGACCTCTAGATCGCACGACATACTTGTACCGCGTGACCACGAGGCAGTCAGTCTTTTTCTATGTTTATATGTATTTTACGAATATTTCTTTTTAAAGAAACGTACACGTAATCACATTGGACGCTTTTTCTTAAGTTTATCTGATTTTCATTCTCGGTCCGGCAATTGCTAAGGATATATAATTTAGACTATTCAAAAAGTTCTCGCGGTATATTTCCCTCAAGCAGACGTCTCGTCGAGTTGATAAGGTGAACAATCGTACAATTCTTCGCGGAGACAATGCACGTTCCCAGTGTATCTAGAGAGGATCGGTTGCACTGCACGATTTTGCTCTTTCATTAGATCGCGTTGAAGTGCTTTTAGTTCTGAAACCATTTTAGATTTTCCATGACCAGAATCTCAATGTGTGACATCAAGATGTATTACTGTTCGGATTTATGTGAGCATTATTCACAAGAGAAGTTAAAACTTTGGTAAAAATGGTCCAATTATAATCAATTTCTTTCCCAGATTAAATAAAAAAAATCAGATAAGAAGATTAGAACTACCGTAGATGCAAGGTTAAAATTTTAGGGGTATAGTGATAAATAATGTGTTCTAATAATTTAGAAGAGAAATATTATTCGATAGAACTTACATGTTTGGAAATGTTAATCAGTGGAGTAGCTATCCAATGTGTAGTGGTTAAAGGAGCGATCATGCTATAGAATTATCATATCATATTCTGATAAGTATCATGCGTAGACTTTTGATTGAAGTAGCGATAGGTATCTGTGTGTATTGTTTTATTATTAAAAGTAAACATACACTAACATGATACAATATGTGCTTTTAATATAAAAATTAAGGAATTTTAGCAAATGAAATTGCCCAGTCCACAATAATCTAGTTGAACAAAATCAGGCCAATCGCAATTCCGTAGCGGGTTTCCCTCGATAATGGGAATTAACGAAATCCATTAGAGCAATATTTCGTGTTCGTAATGCCGGAATCGTGGATGCCCGCGTTCGTGATCCACGAGAGCCGTCCGTCGACCTAATGAGCGCGCCGAGCACCCTTTGTGTCGGTAACGGTGTGAAAATTGGACCACCGGGGCCTTCTTAGATCGGCTTGATGCAGCTGAAGCGATCGCAAACAGATATCTTTAATAATAGGAAACGCGTTGAAAATTGGATGGAATTATTGGAAAATGTTTTATGGAGTGACAACTCAAGATTTTATAATCATGATGCTCTCAAGTTGATACTTGATACGTTGATACTCTTTTGTAAGACTATTGAAGTGGTATCTAGCTTCAATGCAAAGCAAAGAAAAAGTAGCATTTTGTTAATCGGTAACAATATTGATCAAAGTGAAATTTTAGAAGCAGTAGATTATGATAATCTAAATATATATAACTCAAAGGTGACTGACTGACAGACATAGTTATCTATCAACGCACAGCCCAAACCACTGGATGGATCGGGCTGAAATTTGGCATGCAGGTAGATGTTATGACGTAGGCATCCGATAAGAAAGGATTTTGATTAATTCTATCCCCAAGGGGATAAAATAGGGGATGAAAGTTTGTATGAAACTTTGTCAATTTTAAACCGATCGGGCTGAGACTTTGCATGTATAAAGCTACTATGACGTAGGTAAGGAAAGAAGAAATCCTAAGAAAGGATTTTGAGATGCAAAGATTAGTAACTTTTCAGTTTAAAATATACGAATTTCTTCAATCGAAGGCTACAAATTATTTTCTTTCTGAACCAAACCCTGTATTCTACGCGGACGGAGTCGCGAGCAAAAGCTAGTTCTTATAATAAAGCAGGAGTGGCTCCATAGTGCCGTATGAAAATTCCTTAGTGACTTATTAAAATCATATTAAATAACGCTCCCAATGAAATACAATTTTCCACATTGCACCACGTAAAAAATAAACGCTGTCAATTATATAAAAATCAGTAATTATACGCAATCAGTAGCCGTACAATTAAAATTCTTAAGAACTTTATCCCCAAGGATTAAACAGCACTCAAAGATAAATTCAAAGCATTCTTCGGTCTCGATTGGTTTATTTCGGTTTAGCACTTCAGTGCAGTCAATGAACTAACAGAATACTTATTTGTTTCGACGATGCTTGTGGTACCGCCCACGCAATTCGTTGAAGAATTTGCATACGACTTTATCTTCCATAAAGCTATATTTGTCGGCTATTATACTAGATTACTTATTTTCATCGTTTTATTACGTAGCTTGTTGGAAGGCATTCTTAAAACGAGTTCGATCCTCGCAGAGATTGTCTTTTCAATACATATATACACATATTGATACAAATTCCAGGCTTCAATGTATGAGTATATAGTATGAGTCACAAAAATATTTGAATTATCACGGTAAGAGATAGATTTATGTATGTTATCATCATCATCATCATCAGCCCATATACGTCCCACTGCTGGGCACGGGCCTCCTCTACAACTGAGAGGGTTTAGGCCTTAGTCCACCACGCTGACCTAGCGCGGGTTGGCGGACTACACACCTAAGAAATTCCTAAGAACTTTTAAGTCAAAGTCAAAGTCAAATTATCTTTATTCAAATAGACTTCTACAAGTTCTTTTGAATCGTAAATTTTACACTTTTTGATATTTTTTTAAACTATTATATAATATAATATAATAATCATTTATTTCAGTCCATATTTTTGGCCCATATATTACAATACATGTAGGAAATACATACATTTATCCCGCCACATGTAGGCGATTCCATGTGCCTGCCGCTTCGAAAACTTTTAGGTGTGCAGGTTTTATCACGATGTTTTCCTTCACCGTTAAAGCAAGTGATAATTCATTGTGAATACACATATAACTTCGAAAAGTCAGAGGTGTGTGCCTGGGGTTTGAACCTGCGACCGCCGAAATTCTCGACCGCGCGTCTAAACCTCGAGGCCATCACTGCTTATGTTATGTATGTACTATGTATGTTATGGATTTAGTTATTTTCTGAGTATTGCAAGCACATAATAGATTGAATGTGGATGATTGATTCAAAATGCATCCTTAAAACAAATTTACGGCGATTAAGATCCTCGGCCTATCTATTAGATCTATTATTTAAAGTCGCCAAATAATAAAAATTCAATAACATAAACAGTATTTATACCAACACTGACTGTTGTGTAAGCATTGGCTATTGATGCTCCTAACAAGTTGACTCCATTGATAACACCTGTACTGAATGGACGTCGCACAATCGTTAAGTACACATTTAAGCAACACTTCGTGCGTCCTTGCCGTTTAGCTGATCGGTCAAGGTCCGTACGTTACCTAAGTTTTTCTTATTTACATTGCTAGGTGTTGCCGAAAATAACTCATCATTTTGTGTTTGTTTATTGCTGACCTTATAAGTCCTTGATCTCATTGGAGGCGACCGTGAGGTCAATAATATTATATTCAAGAGGAGTATTAATTTTAGTCGTGTATAGTGTAGGTCATAAATTTTAACCATCAGAAACAAGTTTAAGAGGTCGTGGATTCTATAAGCCAAATGTGGACAAGCATTTTTTAAGGCTAGATTGTTTCAGTGCGAAAATTTAACTTGTAACCTCTTGCTTTCCCATTTCTTGCTAACTGTGCGAGATCAAACAGAGCATTTTGGTTGGATTATCTGTCATAAATTTAGAAACGCAAGTAAAATATAATTTCCGCTTTCAATATGATGGTTTATTACCGGACACATTGTGGTGAATAAAAAACAGACAGCGAATCACGCAGATTTGTATCGAGCAAAAAACATCATAATCTTGTTCGTAAATAGGAGTATTACGAGAGAACTACAATGGTCTATTATGGGCTGTATTGTAAAAAATAGATTATGGGCGTTACCGGTGTTCAGAAAATGTAAAACGTATTGATGATAATCAAAAGTTAAATGGACATTGTTAATTGTCTTTGTTTTGTCATTGAAAGAGATGAGGACTGTGTTTTGATCACCAATTTCTCTAGTGTGCGTGACTTTTTTTTATTTACTGCAAGATCGCGGGTAATTCGAATTGTACAATAATGTTATTAATACTAATTCAAATACTATTTCTAGTTTATGCAATTAATGCAATGGCTTATAAGATCAACTCTTGCGGAAAATAAAATATGGGGACAATCTATAAATCATTTTATGAGAAGTTCGATCGAAAGTTGGTACTTATTCTCTATCTTTATTAGTTCGTCGACAATGATGATACTTATGTAGTGATGTTACAATTTTAATCGCCTTCTTATGGTTTGAATCGTTAGCATTTACTGTACTGTCCGTATGCAAGTATGTATTAAGTACATGTTATATAATGGCTTAATGGCTTTGCTATCTTCTGGCTTCCACATAAATGACATCACTTTTCGACAATTATATACTAAATACTTCAAACGATTGTCATTTTTTGTGTTTGATTATGTCAATAGAGTTTTTTTTTATATCTTGCTGAATATTGGTATAGTTTGGTATTCGATATTTTTTTCATGTTTCCTTTGAATTGAGAGCATGCTGTCTAATAGAATTATGTATATGATTTCATGTTACTTCGATACTAAAGATATTAATCTGATTGTATGTTGTATTACTTTATGTATCAGTCACAATCTTTCCATATTCATTACACCGAACGGCTCAATCTTTAATCTCATGAATTTTATTTTCCGGTGTTGGTAATCAGCGATTACGATAGTCTGCGAAAGATTCTTACCATATTTCACACACGTTGTCCATCGTAACCTGAGACAACAAACAAATAAATATCTTTGGCAGTTAGTTCTATTTATACTGGACATTATCGTTACGCCTCAGTTAAAAGCCGGACTGTTGTATTTTTTCCAAGCACGTCCGAAACCGCAAAACCGCACTACCAACTTTCATTTACCGTTCCCAGACTAAATTTTTCTATAAACTGCAAGTGAAATCGTAGTTTATCAACCGCATTTGTCATTTGGTAGTGGTGACTGTCAGAGCGTGACCGTTTCATTAAGTCGATGGTCAGTAAGACGATGTTGGATGTTTACTGTCATTGATATTTCTGATAGTGGTAGGTACGTGATGCAAGGTGGGATTTTAAAAATACAACATTTTTTTTAAAGATAAATTAGAAAATAACTAAATAAGGTTTTAATCAAGATTTTCGAAGTCGTTTAACGTAGAAATTATTACGTGTAGTGAATAAAATTGAATTAGAACTCCTTTTCGGAATATATCAATGAGCACCGGTGAGAACAGTGTTGTATGGTTGAAAAAAAAAACAATTTTAGCCGAGGATAGACGAATTAGCTCCTCAATTATACTTATGTGTTATCTTAGAATGATTTGTTTATTTTTATCTTAGTCTTTAATCGCTACAAGACTGTTTCGATGTTACATGCGTATTTATGATAAAATTTTGTAGGCTTGGCCCGTGTATTAGGTACACGGGTCATGAGGCCTTAAGATCAAAAGCACTTCAATTCTATCTAGAAGTAGGACGTATGTGAACTACAGATAGATCCGCTTTGCGCGAGAATTACTCATCAATTAACCTGATGTTTTTAGATCGATACAAAAAGCAGAGTTATAGTAACTGCATGCCGCTGAATCATAGTACGAAATGACTTAACGCTAATTACCAGCGGGTTTTGTAAGTGAATTCAAAACGTTCTAGAAACTTCAAGAAAATACTTGATGGTACTGAAAATACATACATACATACATAAACTCACGCCTGTATTCCCCGAAAGGGTAGGCAGAGGTGCATTTCTGCACCCACATTTCGCCAGGTTTTGTATCAGTCCCACGTAATAGGGGCGAGCCTATTGCCGTTTTTCGGGCACAATTCCAGACTCCGTGCTGCTACTGAGAATTTTCTAATTGAAAAACCCAATAACACTTTGCCCGACCCGGGAATCGAACCCAGGACCTCTAGATCACACGGCACATACTTGTGCCGCGAGACCACGAGGCAGTACTGAAAATCTTTTTTGGAAAATGTTTTACCTGGATGAAATTAAAGTACTGATAGAAGAGCTGTTGTTTAATATACTTGATGTAAATTTGCAATCACCTTTAGATTTGCGATTATCAGGAATTTGGGACCAAATTGCAGAGCATAGATAGTGTTCTTATTTTTTTATGAAATATATGGCGTAATTATGTCGAGTAGTCTAAGATTATTAAGCTTGACTTGTAAAATTGTATGAGGGTAATACTGCGCTTACCATCAGATAGATGAATATGAATATAGACAGTAAATTTATATATTAGGGTCATTATTTATCATAGGACTATGGAGATTTTTGAGTTACGTGTTTATTGATATAATTAATTATCGCTGCTTTACGGTGTCAAATTTAATTAAAAGATAATAAAAAAAATGCCTGACTAATATTATTCGGTTCCCACGCGTCCTACTAAAGAAGGTATTCGCATTTTCGTCATTCTGTTGTATTTTATAATTAGACATAAGATCATAATAACATCTCGAGTAAGCTTCGGTGCTAATAATACGTAATCTATTGAATGGTTTATCTGTTTCGAGGAGTGACGTCATCGTTTATGCTGTAGGTAAACATGCGAAAACACGGTTCAATGTAAAACTTAAGTTACGTAATCGGGTTATAATAACCATCAAAATCTTTAAATATATTTTGATATCAGCTACTGCTCGTGTATCTTCACTGTCTTTAGCTGTTGTCGTTTTCTGGCTACATTTACCTGAAGCAGAACTATTTGGAATACTGACTTTTTATGCAGTCTGGCAAGATCAAAAAAATCTCAATGTCAAGTATTGTGTTGTTTACTATTATTGAATAGAGCAACACTTAAGTTTCTTTCGGATGTCCAAAAGGACATAGACTGTCAAGAGACTGCCTTCTGAATTGGGTGGTACAATATAGTATGAACCGAGTCTAAGTAATGTATTTGATGCTTTTTAAATTAAGTTAACAATTTTGATTTAATGTGATTTTAATACATACATACATAACCTCACGCCTGTATTCCGCGAAGGGGTAGACAGAGGTGCATTTCTGCACCCACATTTCGCCAAGTATGTTTTAGTTCCACGTAATAGGAGGCGAGCCTATTGCCGTTTTTCGGGCACATTTCCAGACTCCGTGCTGTTATTGAGAATTTCCTAATGGAAAAACCCAATAACACTGCCCAATCCGGGAATCGAACCCGGGACCCCTAGATCGCACGGCACATACTTATGCCACGAGACCACGATTGTAATAATACTGCCAAAATCTTGGTGGATTTAAAATTAAGTGGTGGTTAAGCGAGGACCATGACACCGATTGTATGACATCAGCTCGCCCGCGGTGCTCCCACGCCGACCGCTTTGGCAATGAATTATATTATTGAAATTGTGTTAATTCCTTATGTAGGAGTAGGACTTTCATCATTAAATATGTACTGATTTATAATAAGCTCATTGATGAATTAATTTAAATTAAGCTTGCTTAAGTCAGGGAGAAATATGTTATAGAAATGTACAGCTATTGGAAGGGTCGTTTTAATCTCTCCGTAAATGAACCACAATACAAGATCTATCATTATGACTATCGCAAATAAAGTGTAAAAAACGTTTGAAAAGACCCAACATTATTATTATGGTAATCAACGGAGTTAATCGTAATTGTTTAATTAGAATACTATCTGATTTGAGGCTTTATTAGTAGCATAAAAATAACCTTACGTAGTCTAGCTTTTTAATTTAACAGCTCTGATCTTCACGTAACTAATTAATATTTAGATGGTAATCCTCTTTCCGCAGTTTATCCATTTATGTGGAAATTAAAAGAAAAAAGATCAACAAGCGATGCAACATGAAAGTGCAATTATCGAGTCCAATCATCAGTAGCCGGCCGCTACCAATCGTTCCATGATAATTTACGCCAAAGTTTTTTCCAATACTTTCACTAAATAATTACGAACTTCATTAACTCCTGGTATGCATGGAATTATGTTTTTATTAACTTTAAGTCACGCTATAGTTATTTACTTATATAATTTTTTTTTTTTTATTTCTTCCCCTTGGAGCACTCATTCTGTGTTTTGTTAGTTGTAAGAAGTTGTGATGGCCTCGAGTTTTTAGGCACGCGGTCGAGAATCTCGATCGCGGGTTCAATCCCCAGGCACACACCTCTGACTTTTCCAAGTTATGTGTGTATTCACAATGAATTATCACGTACTTTAACGGTGAAGGAAAAACATCGTGATGAAACCTGCACACGTAAAAGTTCTTAAGAATTTCTTAGGTGTGTAGTCCGCCAACCCGCACTAGGCCAGCGTGGTGGACTAAGGCCTAAACCCTCTCAGTTGAAGAGGAGGCCCGTGGCCAGCTGTATGACGTATATGGGCTGATGATGATGATGATGAAGATATTTGTATCCATCCCAGAACGGTAGTTTGTGTATAAAAAATACGTTTGCAATGACGTTGTTCTTACGGTTTGCTTAATCGAATCAGATTAGATTCGATCTGGCTATGCTTGGTGACTTAATAGATCAACGCTCCGTATCTCTTTTTTTTAACTCAATATAAACTTTATTTTCATCACAATTTTCCTCTGAATCCGATATTTTTCATGACCTAAACGAAGATAAAGGTGGGTGAATTTTTATAATTTTACGAACATCGGTAAAACAACAACAACTACGACAAACTTGAAGAGTTCAATATGTTCACCCAAGATTACATGCGTGCTCCTATTTTTGACTTATCATTAGATTAATAAACAGTCTTTGTTTTGTTCTCCATCGTCAACTTTCTCGTATAAATAAATAAATAAATACATCCTACAGTCACATACATAGTTCTGACCCCACACTAGGATACAAGCCCTGTGTCGTGGGTATCAGAAACTACGAGAGACTTTTCGGTCTCACAAACACCCAGACCCGAAACAAATATTTGTGGATCACACAAATATTTTTCTTGGTGCGGGGACCGAACCCACGGCCTCTCGTTTCTCAAGCTGGTGTCTAGCCAACTGCGCCACGGGGCGGTCCAAGTATGTATGTAAGTTTACTGTCCATATCTACTTCTACTTCAATATCGGCATTAAGTAGTGCAAAAATAAAGCGATGTAAATTAATTACAAAAGTTGCAGACTCAGTCCGCTAATCCCGAGGTGAATTGTAATGTTCACGGGCGTCGTAATCGATTTGCCGCCGCGGCCGGAGCAACGAACTACCAGTACTCGTTGTTATGATTTATACTTTTTCGTATTGTGCGCCGTTTTATTAATGCTTTTTGTCCGCATCATATTCTGGATGATGAATAGTTTTCACGGTGGATTTGTGCCGTCATAAAGTAAAATTAGGATCTGTGATTCCGAGAATTTTTAGATGTTTTTTCTTTATTTTGCACTATACTTCTCCGACCTTGTATTGTCATTAAGTATGTAAATTTTGTGTATTATACGAATCTCAAGTTGCTTTCTTTTACGTAGCCTCATTCCCATAAACCTCATGTCTTCTTTTTTAGTTATTAGAAAAAAACAATTCAGCTTAGCAACAGTCGTGTCAGCATTAGTCTCTTATACTTATACAAATAAAACTTACTACAACTCCAAAGAAGATATCTTTATCCAGTTGCAGCACGCGTAGACTCATCATGTCGTGTCAATAAGTACATGATGAACTATTAAATAGCCTCTGGGCAGTACAAGCGGGGTCCACTTCCTCATAGTGACGATCTATAATAAATCCTGGATATGGGCCAAGCATCGCGCTGCACCGCCCGGATCTGTTTCAATAGCTTTCACCGAAATTGCAACAGTTTATTAATGTTCGTGCGTGGTTTTCGCGACCTTTTGAGCTGATCTATATTAAAACAGGCTAAATATGTTTAAATGTCTATGGTGTTTATTTTAGTCGTTAGTTAATAAGTAGTTCATAAATAGGAGTCTCGGAAACTTGATTACGATTACGATGACGGTTTCAATTAGTAGAACGGTCGATGTATATTCTTATCTCCTTTGGGATCCGTATTATTGTTTAAAATACCATCGGCATATGATGAAGAGGGAAAATGAAAAAAGTGGAATATTTTTCGTATATTAGACCTCGCAGTAGAAGTATGTGACGTGCGATCTAGAGGTCCCAGGTTCGATTCCCGGGTCGGGCAAAGTGTTATTAGATTTTTCATTAGGAAATTCTCAGTAACAGCCCGAAGTCTGGAAATGTGCCCGGAAAGCGGCAATAGGCTCGCCCCCTATTACGTGGGACTGATACATACTGGCGAAATGTGGGTGCAGAAATGCACCTCTGCCTACCCCTTCGGGGAATGCAGGCGTGAGTTTATGTATATTTATGTATCTGGGTAACATTAAATCAGCAGACTTATGAGCGATGATCTTAGTCGTTTTTGCCATTCTACATTCTTTTTCAACCGTATTACACTTATTATCAGGTGCGTATACTGTTTGTCGTGACAGTATAACAAACTATTATCAATTGTCCTTGAAAGAGGGCAGCAGATCCTGTTTGCTATAAAACGCGTCAAATCTTCCACCAATGTCAATACCATTTGTACTTATCTAGAAATTTTCTTTGTCCCCCAGATATCAGACATAGTAGTGGGCCAGGAGGCGAACGTGACTGCTCGCGAGGCTCTCCTCAGCTGGGCTCGACGCTCCACCGCCAAATATCCAGGCGTGAGGGTGGCAGACTTCACCTCGTCGTGGCGAGATGGACTGGCCTTCAACGCGCTTATACACAGAAACCGTCCTGACCTGATTGACTGGCGTAATATCAGGTGAGTTGTTTGAAGATGTTGGGTTTATGATTGATGAGAAAAAATTGTAAGCAATTTAATTGCTTTGTTTTTGTAAATGTCATTTATATGGAAGTTCTATTTCTGTATTTAAATTTTTAGAAGTGCCTAGAAAAAAACAATGAAACACTTTCACATTTAATGCGGATAAACATTTTTTTGAAATAAAACTAGAGAGGTAGTGGATTTATCCCTATCAACCTTAGGAGGCTAGACGAAATATTGTTCCATTAAGGTAGTATTTTTTTTGAGAAAACTATTAGTAAGTTTAATATGGTCCTTATAGAGTATATTATGTTAGTAAATAATTTTTAAGTACACATATTAATTTATGTATATTCTCCACAAGATCAAGACAAGTCCGTGAGCGTTTGGAGACCGCGTTCCACGTGGTGGAGAAGGAATATGGAGTCACAAGACTGCTGGATCCTGAAGGTGAGTCCATTCTTAGAATTTACTACAACCGGAAAATTTTAGTGCCAGGAATGTTCTCAAAAATTAATACTATAAAAATCATCGGCAATTTTTTTCATGCCAATGTAAAGGATGATAATTGACGCGATATCCTTAACCTACAGTAACTGATTGGTAAATAACAAAATGTATTTGTAATGGATTATTACGTACTTTAACGGCGAAGGAAAACGTCGTCGTGAGGAAACCTGCACACCTAAAAATGTCCTTAGGAATTTGCCCAGCAGTGGTACGTATATATGGGCTGATGATGAAATACCAAAAACTGTGTGCTCCTATGTATACAGTATGCCATAAAAATTGGCCCCACTTGTATCCTTATATACTCAGAAATAAATAACCTGCCTCTAGCAAAGCTATTAGAGCACAAACAATGTGTACCTGCCTTACTCACTTGTTATCGATTAGTGTATCACATTGTTCTCTAGTTATGCATCAATAAATATTAATTCGATTCACAAACATTATCGAGGGTTATTGAGCGTAACGCGCCTATGTGCAAAGGAGATAGATAATATGACGGGTAGTCTGTCTCTTTCTATTACAATAGGGTTGGACTCAAGAGTGGGGTGTTTTAAAATGCCCATACAGTGGATATTTTTATGCACTAAACTAGCTAACTAGCTCACAAGTGCGTTTATTATAGAGACATGTTGTAGGATATCTAAATAAAGCGTAATACAGATGTCACATTATAAATACAATGTGGATTATATAGTGTGACAAGGAAAGTATGTGTACAGTAAAATTGCTTTTTCAAATAAAAATGTCAAATACTTTCTGTTTCGGATGTTTAAACGTCTTTGCTATATTTCGTTTGGTGATAATAATCTACTATTAATAATTATAATTGCAGCAGACATTACCATCACGGCATAACTCATCACTTCAAATAATTATACTCTTCAAAACCAATAGAAAGATCAATCTAAAGTATTAATAACACGTATAACTTTAGTTCCCAAGCCCAATCACTGTCATAGACATAAAAAAATCACCCGACCGATACACCAGTCTCGAATTACTCGCGAGACTATAATTAAACAATAAAGCGTCTGTGAGCAGCAGCGGGTCAAGCGCAGCTATTCAATAGAACTTTACGAGCCATTGTTGGAGCGAGGTGTGCGAAGTGCCGTGATACAATGCAGGGAGGACAGAAGGCTTCCTCTGTTTCATTTTAATGAAAAAGATTATAAATAATAATAATAATAATAATAAATTCTTTATTTCGGATGCTTTACATCCATACCTTAAAATTAAAAACCAAACAAAAACTTAACCTAAGAAAACTTAACCTAACTTAAAGTTATTTAAGGTATGTATAGGATGTCCTATGAGAGGACATCCAGTGCCACACCAATGCACTATCACACTTTTGTCCGACAACAGACACAAGTTCGTTGGGGCTACCACGCACCCGTCGCATCATGGATGCCATTCTGAGGCGGAGGATGGCGTAAAAATCAGGAACTCCCATTTGAGCAAACATTCCTGACGCACTACAGAAACGTGGCAGCCCCATCATCACCCGGAACGCGTTGTTGTACTGAATACGCAGAGCGTTGAAAGACTTGCGCGTGTAATTGGCCCACAGAGCACACGTGTACAGTGACTCACAATATGCTCTAAAAAGTGTAATTTTGACTCCACTTGTACACCGCGCGAATCTACGGGCCAACATATTGCACCTAACTGCCAACGCTCTACGTTCCCTTTCTATGTCTAAGTCATCAGAGAGCCCGTCGGTGACCCAATGTCCCAGGTACTTAAAACAAAATACTCGGGTGAGCGAGTTTCCGCCTAACATGACTGGAGGAATATTGTTGTAGGTTTTGCTACCGGCTTTAAATACCAGTATTTCGCTTTTACTTGCGTTGTACCTGAGACCGTGAACCTTAGCATACTTTTCACAAATACGTAAAAGTACCCTAAGCCCATGTATGGATGGGCTCAACAATACCATGTCATCCGCATAACTAATATTATTTATACATTGTCCATCAATGGAACATCCGACCTTGGCATTGCTAAGCTGACATAACAATTTATTCATATACAAGTTAAAAAGCGTAGGAGAACTAAGACCCCCCTGCCTAACCCCACATTCCAGCCTGTATGCCTCTGATGTAACATCTGCCCATTTCAAAAAGTTATTTTGATGGCTATACCAGTATTTTAAAATATGTATAACATCTTTCGGAACACCTGTATCGTTCACCAGTTTTTTCCAGAGACAGTCATACGATACTAGATCAAAAGCCTTTGAGAGATCCAAAAAGCACGCATATACTGGAGTTTTTCTTGTAGTATAGTATTGGACAGTCTGCTTAAGACAGAAGATAGCAGACTCTGTAGATAAATTTGGTCTAAAACCGAATTGGGCATCATGAAGCGATATATGCTCGTTTAACTGTTTATTAATCAGACTGTCCAATACTTTACCAATGACAGTTGCCAAGGAAATCGGTCTATAATTATTTTTATCATTAATGTCTCCGGTTTTATTTTTAACAATGGGTACGACTATTGTTTTCATTAGATCATCAGGAAGGTAAGAGTGACCCATACAGAGGCCAAAAAACATTGCTAGAACTATGGGCAGATGTACACCGGCATACCGCAAATGTTCTATAGACAAGTTGTCATGTCCGGGGGATTTCCCCTTTTTTATCCCCTTTATTGCTAGAACTACTTCTTTTGCCGTATATCGTATATGCACGTCTCCAGACCTCCCAAAAGATAATGGCTTATTGGTTGACGGGCCCAACGGTGACTCAACCATAAAGGATGTCTTAAATAAGTTAACAATATCTTTGGGCTCTGTAATACCATTAACGTTTACAGGCAGACTCGACTTCGGATTCAGTTTGTTTGTCGCTTTCCAGAAGCTACTAAAGTCTTTTGCATTATGATGATCGGCTATTGCATCCATCCTTATTCTATCCATGTTATTCTGGCACCATTTTAATTTATTTTTAAATATCCGTTTACTTTCAGTCATTCTCACGTATAGTGCTCCAGATCGGGGTTTACCTGCTGACATCCAAGTCTGAAAGTCAAATCGAGCCTGCCTGTGTGCACTTTTCACATATTTATTCCACCCTACTTTGTTATATTTTTTGCGATATATCAGGTTTTTATTAAAGCTTAATGTAGCGCCCTCAGAAAGAATCTTTATAATTTCCGCATAGATATTATCCAACACCGTATGATGCTCTATATTACTGCATCTGGTGTCACAACACTCCGAAAGTAATGCAGGAAAAGTAATGTTTCGCAATTTAGAATTACAATACTCCATGTAAACTTTTACCTGCAATTCATCCCTCTTACCCCATTTTACTGTGTTATGTTGTGACACCCTTGGAGTGAATTTAGGTCTTAAGTTATCCAAATTGCTTTCTATAACTAATGGTAAGTGATCCGACCAGGACACGTCATATAGGACTTTAATGTTACTGATGGTATTCCACGCCGCTTCAGTTACAACACAATGATCTAACCAGCTGGTGGTACCATGTGTATCACTTATGTATGTATATGTGTCCGATTCCACGCCGAGTAACATTATATCAGCACATTTCCATTTCACTTCAGATGAAAAATTTAATAGTTCCCTACCAAATAAATTACAAGGTTGTGCATTAAAATCACCCAATATATACACAGCATCTACCTCACAGTTTTCAACAATTGCATATATTTCACTTAGACAATTAATAAATTCACTAAGATTATCTAATGAATCAGTTGGCATGTAGACAGAAAACACAATAAATGATCTATCGCCCATAATTACTTTAATTGCCACAAGACGCGTACTTTTACATTGCAAAACTAACACGGAATGATAAGCATTTTTACGCCACAATATTGCAACTCCACCGTAAGGCCTGCCGCGCAGAATTCCTGACGAGGTATCTACTGCTGAGACGCCCACATATTCAAAGTTTGAATGAACAGTACCCAATAATGGAATATCATGTGGCAATAACCATGTCTCTTGCAAGGCGATTATATCTGAGGTTTGACATAATGTTCTCACGTAATCAAAGGATCTCAATAAAGATTTACAGTTAAAACTAACAAATATACTATTATTTCTAATAGAATTATAAATTTTGCGAGCCATTTTTTAATTTATTATTATTATCACCACGCCGTCTAAACTCTATAAACCTACGGAAAATAATGCCCTCTGGCCATAGCCGGTCATCTAAAAATATCGCTATTTTATGTCTAGGAACAAAAATTTTATATGCACTATAATCTTTTGGCTGTTTCATTTTAATTTTTTCTATTACTACACTTACCTGAGTTTTCATTTCTATATAGGATTGTATATCATTCTCTGTGGTACTATTGTTTACATGATTTATAAATAGCGGTATTTTTAAATCAGCTGCTCTAAAGTTACCCATTTTTTCACTATTACTTGTGGCACTACCGGTAAGCCCTTTAAATTTTTCTTTAAATCTATTTTTTCTTTGCACTACAATCCAGTCATTATTACCATCACCACTTTCTCGAAAAATGCCAGCATTCAATTTTTTCTGTGGTGTAGACAAAGATTGCGCATATGTTCTTCTCAACATGGCATTCATACGGGCACTATTGCCACTCTCTTCGCGCGTACGAGTTTGTAAACTTCCCTCCTTATCTAATGATGTCGAAACCACGGTGCGATTTGGGTCCTCTGCACGCGGCCGCGGCGTAAGCGCATCAGTGTCCTTCGTCGGTTGCGCTACAGGTGCCGAAACCGAGGTACCGGCCTCCACGTGTACAATAGGTCCTTGAGTGGTTGGTGCGACGTTGCTACCGTCGTGCGTGATAGTAACATCTGCGCTTGGTAAGTGTGAAAGAGAAAGACATGGTTCTTCAATATTGTTTGCTGCGGGTGTGATGTGCGGTAGGTCATATAACGATGATGTTTTTATTACTTTTCTATGATATTTCAATTCTTCCTTGATAGCAGATAATTCTTCTTTTGTGATATAAGTATTCTTGAAGCTGCTTATTTCTTTCTGGAGTATTAAAATATCTTTTAAGAGTCGGGTGGCGTCTATGTGGTCAAAAGTAACCGGCGGCAATTTGTGTAGTTCTCGTGCAACAAATATCGGCATTACCTCAGGATCCGTTTCTTTCATTAATGCGATAATATCGTATAAGTCACGGTCGGTTTTCGCAGTCCCTCTTCTCGCCACTTTACGTTTCGACGATGGCGCCGATTCAAACAGCAACTTCTTTGCAGTTATAACATCGTCGACAGAAAAACTTGTCACACAAAGGCGAACTAAACTTTCCTCGTCCATAACATCTATTTTGTTTTGCACAAACGATAACAGTTCATTAATCACAACATTGCAAGTATTGCATTTGACTATTGTCGATGTCATTTTTAGCAATAGCACGAAACTATGCGTGACCGCAAGCGCATCCACACACTTGCGCGGGTGGACGCGGACTAAAATGAATAAAGCTTTGCTCTAGAATTTATTTTTATGTCTTTTATGACAACTGAAAGGATTTAGGCCATAGTTCAACACCCTAGAATAATGCAGATTGGTGGACTACACACCTAAGAAGAACACATCTAAGAACTTTAAGGTGTGCAGGTTTCCCCCCGATATTGGCCTTTACCGTTAAAATACGTGATAATTCATTGCGAAATTAGATTAAATCCTCTTAGTTGTAGAGGAGGCCGTGCCCAGCAGTAGGACGTGTGATGATGATGATCTGAAGGATGATGTGATGACTCGGATAGAAAGTGGTATGCTTAAGTGGTTTGCATATATGGAGAGAATGTATGACAGCGATTTACAAAGGAAATATGTATATCGAATATATGTGAATGAACGATCACCTAAAGATCAGTTTCGGGATGTTCTCCGCCTTTTTTAAGTTGCTTTGCCATGGTTTGCTAATTTTCTAACGTAAATTTACTATTATATATAAGTAATAACGTATTTATGTCTTCAATTTAAATTGAATATCGCAATGACGTATAAAAGGGCTCCGTAACCTATTATGGAAAATCTAATTAAGCCTACTAATTAATGCAACACTTGTGTCGGTGGCAAACGTATCAATCAAATAGTACATACGCGATTTAATGTCATCCCGCTCACGCACGTAACACCAAGCGTATGAGTGAGTGATACAGACAATGGGTTTTCCGAGGCGTCAAATGTGTCGTCCTTCTGTCCGTCATGTTTCTTATGGCAGCGTTTATGACGTTACTAGTGATTTGTATGGGTTTATGCAAATCCATTTGGATTGTATGGAATGCATTGTAATTACGTCTGAATCATATAACTATACGAAATAATAGTTGAACGTCGCTGTGCTAGGATATTCGTATCCGTGAGGATAGCGACGGTGTTAAACGTGTGAAACGCTAGAGTAACCAATACATTTGTGCTATGTTAGGATCAAGTCTACCTATATGTTATTTTTTCTGTATTTTTTAAATATATTTTCGATACGGTAGCCCTGTCCTGTTCACACGACTAACTGCCCCTACCTAAAAAAATCGTTGCGGGATCATGTCAAATTAGGTTCCCTTAGAACCGCTGAGCTTCAGCGCTCAGCGTCAATACTATGCGTGTCGCTGTTAATCCTGGAGCACAGGAGTACAATAGCGGGTCTGTGGTGGGATAGGGACACTTACCTAAAAAGTAAGCATATTTGTCACACTATATTTTGCGTTTTATTCACTATATACATACATACATTTGTCTCTACTCGCGTTGGCACAAGATGCCAGTGCATATTACTGTAATCATATGAACTAAAACTACACACAACACATTTGTCTAACATAGTTACATATAGTGAGGCGTAAATAATGACGGCAGCCTCGGCTCGCCACTTTTATTGTTATCTGTATAATCGCGTGCGGCGACAAAGCGTCGTTTAATTGCTGCAATCTTTGCAATTGTGCTTTACCATTGAACTTGTGTGACCTGCCGTCGCGGCTTCGAGTCGCTGAGAATACTGTCAACATTGCTATGACACGTCGGAATTGTCAGATTAAATAAATTACATGGAATTGTATACAGCCAGTATATTTTTATAAAAAGTTTCTTTTAGCGACCTAGCTTTACTATTAATAACTATTAAGTTTTCATCAATAACACGGTGAAATGATTTTAATAAACTTTGCATAGGAATAAGAAGGAAGTTGTTCCCAATTATTCGATTTTGAAATCGTTTACCGTGCATGCCATAGATCTCTTCACAATTTCTCATGTTCTAACATGGTGGAGAAAGGCCTGAATCTCCTCAATAATACAGGGTCCCGTGCTCAGGAATTGGCCGTTTATGACTTGATTTATAGGTACTGCCCCTGACTTAATAAATAGACTGCACCTCTACTGTTGGAATCCTTCACAAGTCGTCACAACTTACTAATTCCATACATTTCTCTTCCAGACGTGGACACCCACGAGCCAGACGAGAAGTCGCTCATCACGTACATCTCGTCGCTGTACGAGACGTTCCCGGAGCCGCCGCCGGTGCACCCGCTGTTCGACGCGGAGTCGCAGCGCCGCGCAGCCGCCTACACCGAGCACGCCGCGCACCACCGCGCCTGGCTGCACGAGAAGTGCGCTCACATGCAGGTACTTACTCCTAGATGGTTCTGCTGCCCTGGTACAAATACTTAGGTAGATTTACAAACTCCTTATGGGTCCTGTTGCCCTGGTACAAATACATGATGAGCCTTAGTAAAAATAACGAACTTATGGTCCTGCTGCCCTGGTAAGTATACATGAGCCTTAGTAAAAATTACGAACTCCTTATGGGTCCTTCTGCCCTGGTACCTAAACATGAGCTTTAGACGGAATCGCAACTCCTTATAGGTCCTGCTGCCCTGGTATTAATACATGTGCCTTAGTAAGAATTACGAACTTCTTATGGTCTTTCTACTCTGGTACTCATACATGTGCCTTTGTCGGAATCACATCTCCTGGTATGGGTCCTGCTCCCCTAGTAACAATAGCTCAAAGTTTGATTAAAAGTGACTTGCCTTTTGCTAGTTTCTGACCCACTTTATTGCATGGAGCTCCTGATTGTTAACATTACGTATGCATAATGCAATGTATATTATATTGTAATTTGTATGTGAAAAAAGAAACTGTAGAAATGAAAAGTACCTACTGCAATTAATGTCAATAATAGTAACTGATCTATCTTTTTTACTATAGTAAGTAATTCTTGGGTATTGTTCTCTTTACAATATCGTTGATATATGCATAAATCATCTGTGAGTTATATTCGCTTATGTTTCTCAAATCAATGATTTATCGCAACATAAATAGTTAAAGTTTCCGTTCCAGTTTGTGTCTCGTTACGGTCAAACGCGTAAAACAAGTAACAAATTATTATTTATTATTTATGTCTGCTGTATTTTATAGTAGGTTTTATATGCCCTACTTTAAATGATAGGCCTTATGTTTCATGGGATTTTTAACAAAAGCTTCACTGGAGTAATTCTTGTTTACTTTCCTTTTTACGGGGAAGAGCTAAGCTTTAATTAGCTTTCGCTTTGGTTCGAATAAACCAGCTAATTATGTGGGATTGGTGTCAATGAAAACCACTGCCGTTGCGTTTAATATCAGCCATAAGTCAAAATCCCGAATAGTTCTCCACCAGACTTGCAAAGCTACAGGACGAAAACATACTGCATCCAGTGACGTTATCACCATTTAGGAGGGTTTAAAACTACTCATGTGACCCAAATAGGTGTCTCCCGTCTGTGATCGACGATATTCCGCCACGAATTGCCTGCGAAGTTGTATCCTAGACCTATTCGAACCGCTCTGAGTTAATCATTCGATGCCAGTGCTGGCACTTTGCTTTTTCAGTATGAAAAACTCTTAAAATCGTCGACAAAGGACCCCTTACACTCGGGGATGTTCATGAATTAATGTTTATTGTACATTTATGTTTCAGGACCGTGCTTTCCCGTCAACTTTGATAGAAATGAAGAAGCTGCTCAGTGAGAGCACGCGTTTCCGCAACGAGGAGGTGCCGCTCAGGCAGCGTGAGAAACAGAAGCTGTTCCACCAGTACAGGGAGCTTGAGGTACGAATTGACAATGTTGCACCTAACCTTGACAGAATCTAAGCCATAAACATTATATGATAAGATCAGAGGTTGACTAAAAATGTCTCCATAAATATCTTACTAATATTGATACATCAATCAAAATTAGCGTAACACAAATTTCAGATTCAAAACAGTTTAAGCCTTAATTAGTTATCTATTGCTATGTATGTAGTTCATTTTAACACTTTTCTTATTTTATTTATGCATTTATATTCAATCTGGATTGAATAAACCTTGGGTTTTTTTGCTTGCTGATAATCAATACAACAATTTCATTCTTTCCATTCGCACGTTTGCAGAAATACTTCGAATCAGTAGGCGAGTGCGACATCGAGCCGACGCTGCGACCGGAAGCCTTGGAGCAGGCCTGGGCGCGCCTCATGATGGCGCACCAGGAGAGAGAGAGGGATCTCACCGATGAGATCAGACGCCTCGAGAGGCTGCAGCGGCTCGCCGAGAAATTGCATAGGTACAATAGAACATTATTAGCTATCAAAACAGATGTAACACCTAGGTCTTCTTGCGACTAATGTTCCCTTATTTGCTTTTGTTTGTAGTGTTTATTTATGTTATGGCTATAGTAAGTCACAATATTAATTTGATTTTTACTTAATTTTTACTACTCTAGCAGTTAAGACCCAAATTGCTATGTCACTTGCATGTTGGTAATAATCCTTCGATTGGATCTTTTATTTATCTTTGGAATTTTTTGTTATTAATATTTTTGTTTATTATTAAATACTACGGCGAGCCTAATACCAGGTGCATTCTCTGCCAGTGTATCATTGAATGATCACCTGAAAGGCTGAATGTTTCCCAGGGACATAAAGCAGACGGAGTCGGGTGTGGAGAGCGTGGAGCGGCACATCGAGGGCGAGGTGCGTCGCGTGGAGCGCGGCGTGCACCCGGCCGACGCCAAGCTGGCGGCCGAGACCATCGAGCAGGAGCTGCGCGCCATGGAGCACACCATCCAGGAGATGTTCCACGACGCGCTCGCGCTGCGCGACGGGCGCTACCCGCAGGCCAACGAGCTGCACAGGCGGTCAGTTCAGTGCATGCTTTCATGTGTGTTACAGAGTGTATTCAGACCGTCATCGGAAACTAAGGCAGGAATAGCTACGGTGATTACAAACCCGTTGGCTTTTAAAAAAATCTCGACGAAAAATAAAAAAAAATATGTTTTCCTAACAATCATAGATATTAAATGATGTAAGGAAAACGTATATTTGTTTGTCGGGACTTTTTTTAATGTCACGGTGTTTGTAATCGCCGCAGATATTATCTGTCTTAGTTTCTGTCTTAGTTACGATCTGAATACAGTCTGTATAATAAAAAATAAATAGATACACTCCTCATTCATAGTTCTGACCCCACACAAAAATACAAGTGTTGTGTCGCGGGAATTAGAAACCACGAAATACTTTTCGGTCTCACAAACACCCAGACCCCAAACAAACATTTGTCTCGCTGCGGGGATTTAACGGTGAAGGAAAACATTGAGGTGAAACCGGTACACCTAAACTGTTCTTACGAATTACTTAGGTGTGTAGTCGGCCAACCCGCACTAGACCAGCATGGTGGACTAAGGCCTAAACCCTCTTTCTCAGATGTAAAGGAAGCCCGTGCCCAGCATTGGGACAGTATATGGTCTAATACTAACTACTACTGATACTAAATACTAATGATAATAAATTTGTATGTTATTCCAGTGTACAACAAATTCATGACCGCTGGCTGAACGCTCGGCAAGCGTTCACCGGCCGCCTCCTGCCGCGGCTGTCGTCGGTCAGGATGCCCGTGCAGCAGACCACGGTGCATCGGGAGACCAGGACGGTCCTGGAGACCAGGGTCCACGACGCAGACCCCAAGTTCCAACTCCTCAGCGAGGCCATCAAGTGGTGCAAGGAGAGACTGGTATGTGTTTGAGTGTGTTTAAACTATTTGATTTTACGAATTTGAATTTTTTCGTTTAATTTATAAAAAAATTGTTTCAGTTTGAAAATAATTTCTTAAGTTTGAAATAGTTGGTTCTTTTATTAATCTCCCAAATTATTTATTGTAGTAATGGAATATTTAACATGGATAATCAAGTATTTTTTGTTGTATTTTGCATTTAACTAACTTTTATGTCTTATAACATGTCTATAACCTTACTATTTTGTTTGCGCTATAGAAAAAGCTCCACGAAGCAGAATACGGCTCAGACCTGCCGTCAGTACAACACGAGTTGGACAAACATCAACGCGAACACAAACAGATCGACCAATTCCATTCCAAGGTATGTATAGCTACTATTAAATTAAAAATCAATATATTATCAAGTTACAAGGCAAAATGTTGTATTGACTCCTGGCTGGAAGGTCTCAACTATACAGAGACTGAAGATATTTTGAATTTTGTTTTATGATTCTCCACTTTTACACACATATTCACAGGCACACATATATTCTTACACATACACACACAAACACTATTAATTTGGCCGTTACTTTTATCTTTGTTTTTGTTAATTAACCAGTATTTATAGTATCCAAATCCTTTCTGATTTATTTATTTATACATACATTTCTCCATCTGAGCATTCCTGCCTTCTCCTGTCCCATTATTATACACTGATTTTATGTAATGTCATGTAACATACTGCCTCTACGAGACAAGCTCAGCTTAGTGTAGAATCAGTAGGTAAATTCTAAGTTGAAACCATTTGTATTGATTAGGACTACCTGTAAATGTAATTGTGAAATGTAAATTGTGAAATAAATAAATATTAGACCTTATAAACTAAGCGACATAGCTATTTCTTAATGAAATCACAAATTTGTGACCAAAGGTACTAAAAAAATACTGCTTAGTCTTGAATGAGGGTTGTTTATACTAGATACTGTTTGCTTTATTTTTTGTAATAAATATAATGTATAAAAAAGAAGTGAAGTTGTAACTTGTAGGACTCAAAAGCTCTACTTGTGTAGGGTATGTCGTGAAGTGTAAGTTTATTTGCTTTCAATATTCAGGTGGAGCAATGCGTCCACAACCGCTCCAACTTCAGCGGCGAGGATCTGAACCTGTACAACCAACACTTGAGCCAACTGCAGAAACTCTATGCCGAGTTGCTATCCACCAGCACTAAACGGTTAGTATATTTATTTTTGAAAGTTGAGGATGTAATCGGTTTCATAAAAGTTGCACTCGACATTGACTGATTCAGTTAGGTTAGTCGCGAAGCTGGTATATATAATGTGGTCGTGAGTTCGATTCTTGCACCCAAGCAAGTATTTGTGAGATCGAAAATATATTTTTGTTGTGACCGAAAATATAACACTCTCATCCTGTGGAAACCACATTAAAATACGCATTTTTTATATCATACAAATACAAGTTTTAGTATCATCATCAGCATTCACAGCCTTCTTCATCCAACTGCTGGGCATATCCCTTTTGCCATGCCATTCGCCTCTATATAGGGGCAGTCTCATCAAGTCTAAAACACTAAAACGCGAGACAAATATTTATATCAAAAATACTTCAATTTGTTCAACCAAAGTAACCATTGTTATAATTTTTTCACAGCATCTCCGACCTGGATGCCCTCCAAGACTTCCTTCAATCAGCCACCGCCGAGCTGAACTGGCTCAACGAGAAGGAGCAGGTGGAACTGTCCAGAGACTGGGCAGACCCTCACATCAACCTTCCAGCAGTGCAGCATTATTACGAGGTAAGGATATCGACACTTAGACAAAGCTTTTATGCTATGTATAGGAAGGGATTTTGAGCATGGTGTGTTGAGACTTCTGGGTTATTCTAGCATTACTATAGACTTTTCTATGATAGTAGGATATTAGTATCCGAAAAGCGATCGCTGCTTATATCATAAAGTGCTATTAGTGCCCTCATAAATATCCATCAAAACCACCAACCATTAAAGGTTAGGAGTGAATATACAATACTCTTTTTTGTCGGATAAATAATGTAATGATGGTAAAAGAACTACCACAGCATTAAAGAGGAAAAAGATGGTATGTTTTGGGACTATCGATAAAAATGAACCTTTATGGACTATATCAGGTACTTGCGTATCCTATATACGTAAGTCTCAACTAATCATGCATAGAGCTCCAACAATTACTACTTCACTTGAAAAATATAATATCTCGATTGCCGCGTATATGACTTTATTCGGCAATTACTATAGATGTAGCTTCGAGCACTGTCGGTTACTTCATGAACTTAGGTTCTCAACGCTTTTATATTGTGCGATTTAATATCGATTCAATTTATGATCGCCAATGTATCGATAAAAATTGATACGGCTTGCACATCGTTTTACTATTTAATTTTAAGAATGAATCTACTATTGATAACAGGAATACATAGATTAATATGCTTTAATCATTAATCGAAAGACAGAAGCATAGTCGAGTCACCCACGGTTTAGTTTTATCGATAATTCACAACCCTATCACCTAGTTTCATAAAACTCATACGTCCACGCTGACTACACCCCATCAATGTGTAAATACGATAAGTTTTTGCAATAAGTTACAATATATTGTTTCGTTTCTCGTGCAAGCATTCATTCGGAGAAGATAGCGAGGTTTGTTTTTAACACCAATTTGAAATTTTATTTTTATTTCACTTAATGTTTATTTGCCTCTTTTTTCTTTTAATTGCTTATTCTTTCGTGAAACCTGTGTAATTACACGCCAATATCTCCCTTTTTTAAAGTGTTATTATCGATAATTTAATCGATGAATTAGTTTTCCCATTCTATTAGATCCCCTTATTGACAATGCTTTGAACAAATAATTTCAAATTTTAACTTCTGTGTCAAAATTAATTATGTCTAAAGTTGTCTAAAAAGACTTTATTCCATATGAAATAAGATTGAATATCTCTTCAGCAAATCAATATGCCACTTGTATACTAAAATAACATTTACCTTCATAGTAATAAGAGTGATATTTCCGTAGCAACTGATGTCCCTGCTGGAGAAGCGCGAGCTGCAGTTCAGCAACGTGATCGACCGCGGCGAGGCGCTCATCGCCCAGCACCACCCAGCCACCAAGACTATCGAGACGCATCTACAGGTAAATAAGGATGGATATATAGCTCTTATGTTTTCTCAATTTTTTTTTAAAAGTGTACTAGCGCAAATGTTTCAAAAATTATAAAAACCTTGACAGTTTTGGCTTTCTTTGTCGAATTAACACATTAGAAAAAGATTTTATAGTGCGACATGACGTTCATAATTATTATTGTGGTCATATTTATTTCAATAGACAAACTATTTCTTTTAGATTCTTAATGGACAATTCTTTATTTAATTAAATAATCTTCACACCATACAAACTTTTTACAACAAAATATTTTCCCATATACGATATCAACAGTTTTGTATTTAACAATTATGTTAAATATTATTTTTCACAATTTTGTTTTCTTTATTATTGATATCGTTGTTTACTAATTTTTGTATTTTTCTTAGGTGATGCAGTCTCAATGGGCCTGGGTACTTCAACTGACCCTGTGCCTTGAAACACACCTGAAGCACACCACTCAATACCACAACTTCTTCGAAGAAGTGAAAGAAGCCGAGAAATGGATACTCAAGTAAGAAAAAATTATACATTATAAAAACTTCAAGGATATTTGTTGTCTGAAAGTTTACTGTCATTTCTCATTTTATGTCGTAAAAAAATATCGATGAAATCTTTATTGAAATTTGAAGTAGAAAATTCTACTTGGTGTGATTTAAAACTATAAATTGAAACACAATTCGGTCGTCCATTGTAATCTGACTGCCTTAATCCAGGTTTCCCTGACCCAGAAATATCTATCGGTCTAACTACCTACCCTAATGCCTGTTGTATAAGAATCGTTTCTATATACTAACCTGAGCTCGTTGTCCACAGACGCGAGGAGGCGTTGAACACGACGTTCTCCCAGTCAGAGTTCACGCTGGACCAGGGCGAGCGCCTTCTCAAGGGCATGCAAGAACTTCGCGAGGAACTGAACTCACACGGCGCCGCAGTGTCGCAGCTCCTCGAAGCCGCCCAGAGGATCAGACCCTTGGCGCAGAGGAGACCTCCGCTGGCCAGGCCGATAAGGGCTGAGACTGTCTGCGCTTATAAACATGCTAATGTGAGTAGACTTTTTGAATATTTTATAAGGTGTTATGAATCTTCAATGCAAGATTCAAGAAATTACTCGTGAATGTATGAAGAAACTTGACGAGGGTTTTTTGGTGCCTTTTGTATACGTTGATAGAGCGTTTTTATGTTACGTCTGTCAAATTGTGTATAGACAGATGGTTAGTTACAATTAATCTATGACAACGATATGGCGAATTTAAGTTTAAGCTAACATTTGAAAAATGATGATGTTAGTAAAGAAAAGAAGGTTCCTTTTCTAGAGCATTTTAAAAAAGGTTTATTTTTGTATTATAAATCATTAGTAAATTAAAGTCAGCTTTAGTAAACCGAGAGGCTTGTGGCGTGTTCGAAGATTCAAGACCGCAGAATAAAATTATAATCATTAGCAACCAGCAAGCTTGAAATCCTAACAGTTCTCAGAAATGTAAAGAAAGAAGGCCTAAACTTTCTCAGTTGTAGAGGAGGCCCGTGCCCCCAGCAGTGGGACGTATATGGGCTGATGATGATGATGAGTGCGGAAAGGTTAAGGTTGTGGTATAATTATGTTAAGATAAAGATGTAATATGAATTGTTTGTCCCCACCACAGGTGGAGATCGAGAAGGGCTCGGCGGTGACGGTGCTGGACAACTCCGGCCGCAGCCGCTGGCGCGTGCGGCTGGGCGGCGCGGGCTTGGAGGCCGTGGTGCCGGGCGCGGTGGTGGCGCTGCCGCCGCCCTGCCAGGACGCGCTGCACGCCGCCGACGCGCTGCGCGCCGCGCTCGACCGGGTCAGCCAACCCAGCCACACATCTTACTAACTCTGCGGAACTCTGTCACACTCTGACAAACTTGGGGGAACTCTGCGGAACTCGTGCAAACTTTACGGAACTCTCCGAGACTCGGTAGAATTTGTTTGAACTTCAGGAAACTCTGTGAGCCTCTGGAGAATTTGTTCGAACTTTTGAAAACTCTGTAAGACTCTGCGGAACTTGTTCGAACTTTAGGGAACTCTGCGAAGTTCTGTGAAACTCGCATGAACTTTGAGCTTTCCTAAACTTTTTGCATTTTGTTGAGACTTTATAGAGCTCTGCGAAACTCGTTGAATCTCAATTAAGCTTGTGGAGACTTGATGCTTCTATGACTTCTGTATTGCAGTAAAAATGTCGATTATTGACATATTTTTTTATGTATTTTATAAAAAAGAGATGTCATAATCTTTTACTTTTTAAAGGTGATACAACTGTGGCAACGCAAGCAGCTGCGAATGAGACAAAACATGATCTTCGCCACCATCAAAGTGGTTAAGGGATGGGACTTCCCGCAAGTGAGTATTTTTTTTTGTTTAGGTAATTTTTGTAATAGTGCACTATGACGTCACTTTGTCAATTTAATTTGATTGTATAGCATGTATGGTATGTTTGTGAGGTACCTTGCTCGAATACCGGGTTGGTTGAAGTTTTATTTTATTTCTGAGCGAAAGATCTTAGAAAGCAAAGTTAGTTTTGTATTGGGTTTCGTTGGCTGCTTTTTTTTTAAATTTCACGTAAGAATTGACGATCCCATAGCCAATTTTAGGCATATTTATAGCTAAGCTGAGCATTTTCAAATGTGAAAACCTGGCAACACTTGGGAATCTAATTGAAGACTCTTGCACAGCACTCATATCTTCTGTTGGACCAAAAAAGCAGTCAACTGATTTACCTATTTTAAATTTTTACTAGTTCGTGGCAATGGGCGCGGAGCAGCGTCAAGCCATTCGTCGCGCGCTCAATGAAGACGCGGAGAAATTGCTGGCTGAAGGAGACCCAGCGGATCCTCAGCTCAGGCGCCTGCGCAGGGAGATCGATGACGTCAACAGACTATTCGACGAGTTCGAGAGACGCGCCAGGGCTGAAGGTCAGTACAATTTTTTTCTGTGCGGTCATTTCGGTGTGCATTGAGTGCGAAATATTTGATGTAGCTTACTTTATACGAGTAATATCTTAGGGGCAGTGGCGGTACTTCCAAAGAAGCCCAAAAGCCCAGCTTGCCTTACAAAATTCCTAATAATAATCTTTAAGCTTTAAATCTTTATATAACAAAAACAAATTGACATATACTTAAATGACAATAATATAGTGACTCCACAATAAAAAAATATAAACTAGACATTACACAATTAACGTGTAACGCTTTTGGGCTTCTATGGAAGTACCGGCACTGCTTAAGGGTTTAATCAAGAATTGTGATGAGTTATGGAACCATCCAGTGTATATAATAACAGACCTAATAGTGTCTGATGGTGATAATTTGCATGTGACATTATAGCGTGTCTTACACAATATGTACGGTGGTCACTGTCCGGGCGAACATTAATAGTAATCATCATCATCATCCTCCTCTACAACTGAGAGGGCTTAGGCCTTAGTCCACCAAGCTGTACTAATGCGGGTTAGAGGACTACACAACTAGGAAATTATTACGTGGTACAAAGACACAATTGGCGAAATGTGAGTGTATAAAAGTTAGGCATCTGGGAACCTCTCAACGAATGAAACGCAACAGTATACAACAGTACGCCCCGTGGCGCAGTTGGCTAGACACCAGCTTGCGAAACGAAAGGCCGCGGGTTCGATCCCCGCACCGAGACAAATGTTTGTGTGATCCACAAATATATGTTTCGGGTCTGGGTGTTTGTGAGACCGAAAAGTCTCTCGTAGTTTCTGATACCCACGACACAAGACTTGTATCTTAATGTGGGGTCAGAACTATGTATGTGACTGTTGGGTGTATTTATTTATTTATTATTCACGTTGATTCTCTATGATATAATAGTCTATGATTTGTGTACCGCGCTGGCCTTGTACCGGCGATTTTTATTATGCCAGTTGGTTCATCAAAAGCGCTAATGGATCATTATTGCGCACATTAGCTGGTGACGCGACCAATTAAAAATAAATTGGATGTGATTCCGAGACGTCTTTTTGTTAACCACTCAAGTGGACGGGAATGAAAGCTCGCCGACATAGGGAAATCAGTGCAGAAGGTGCATTTTTTATTGCATCGTCTCTAAAAAGTACGAGAATTTACGAAATTATAAATGTTTTTATTTCCTTTCTAGTCTTTGTTATTCGAGACAAAATGCTCCAAATTGTATCGATATGATGGTATGAGTAATGTAAAAAAACTTGGTTGACTTTACTATCGTAAAAGATTAGGTTTTTTTTGTTTAACTGGACATTTCAATGCTTCGTCTAATTTATATAATGTAGGCGTTTTATTAAGACTTTCTTAGAATTATTTATTTAGCCGATTCATTTTTGTTAGATTTTTCTGTCATTATTTCAACTCAAAAAC
This sequence comes from Hemaris fuciformis, assembly GCA_907164795.1. Taxonomy (NCBI): domain Eukaryota; kingdom Metazoa; phylum Arthropoda; class Insecta; order Lepidoptera; family Sphingidae; genus Hemaris; species Hemaris fuciformis. The sequence goes on along the minus strand of OU015455.1, from coordinate 2,624,436 downwards.
TATAACTTAGCACCGGTCGAATACGTTCTAGGTTTTCTGAAGTTTATGTGTTGTGGCACATCGAGTAGGCCAATAAAGTGCTCGGTCACAAATAGCTGGCAAGCACGATATCACTTATCGGCACTGTTCGTTGCACCTTCTACTTACTTACTGTGTGTATTGCTGACAAATTTTGATACTTGACATTTACAATTTTTTTTTATTTTATTAAAAAGTGTATATTGAAAAACTTGATTGGTGTGGTGGAATAACTTATCACTGTCTAATTGAGCTCTAGATGAAATAAAAATCTCTTACAGTTGTTTTGTCACTTTTATGCGTTACGAGGGTAGACTGCGAGCTTATTCACAGACAAAGATAAAGTTTTTTGTTCACTTTCTTTGGGTCTATATTATACTATGCCATTAATTTGAAAAATATTTTTGAGGCCCCAAAAATATTACCTCATATAAAATACTAGTTTATCAATCATTCATCATCAGCCGAAATACGTCCCACTGCTGGGCACGGGCCTCCTCTGCAACTGAGAGGGTCTAGGCCATAGTCCACCACGCTGGCCTAGTGCGGGTTGGCGGACTACACACCTAAGAAATTCCTAAGAACTTTTTAGGTGTGCAGGTTTTATCACGATGTTTTCCTTCACCGTTAAAGCTAGTGATAATTCATTGTGAATACACACATAACTTCGAAAAGTCAGAGGTGTGTGCCTGGGGTTTGAACCTGCGACCGCCGAAATTCTCGACCGCGCGCCTAATCCTCGAGGCCATCACTGCTTATCAATACATAAAATAGCTCACTAGTTTATCAATACATAAAATAAAAATCACTTACGCACATTTTAACAGTTTAAAACAGTTACATTCATTTTAACTGTTTTATGTCATGCATCGACTCAATAGAGACAATTAGAATCTTCACTTATTATTCGAGTATCAATTACAGTAAGCGATTTATTAAAAAGAAAAAAAAAACAAGATCAAATATCAAGAGACATGCCTATTATGTTGGCGTAGTACCTACAATAATTGTCAGTGACAAAGGACGCGTGCGTAAGTCCTACGGCCGGCAGTATCAATTTTGTGTGCGCGTGAGCGGTCTGAACTTGCGGGAAAGTTCACCGCGTTATTTGAGTTTTTTTTTTAAATTGTGAATTGTGTTTATTAGACCTTTATGCCAGACTTAAATAAATGATGGAGTGTTCATATACTTAGAGTAATTTAAATATAGAACATATTTTGTGCTTTTAATTGGTTTGGGAAGTTTGTGAATGACATATATGATGATTTGTGGATCGAATGTCGATTCGAAATAAGCATCAAAAATGGCGGCAATTGTTTTTTTTTTAAATTCGGTTTCGTTTTCTTGTTGACGAGCCTCCTTTAATTTCAAAAATAGAGCATTACGTATAACTTCCAACAGTGCGTTGTCGTAAATTGAATATACATCGTAAAAAAAAACTAACCAAAATGTAAAAAAGAAATTTAATTGTAATAATAAATAAGAAAAAAGGTTTTAGTATGTCTATATTGTTAGCATATGATACTGTCGTTTACAATTACGCAAACCCAGCTACATGTATTAAAAATCATGTATCTGTAAGGATAACACACTCACAATCTTTAAATATAGAAAATTAATTTCCCAGCCTCTGCAGTAATTAAGTAATTATAAAAGATAGTTATAAAAAACATATTATTCAATATAAAAAGGTAATGTAAACAAAGATTCCTCTTCCTATTTATAGACGGGGTGCAGTCTGACCACGTAATCTTATCTTTTTTACTTATTGATTCCTCGTCGCTAAAATTCATCATCATTCTACTGATTTTATTACATTTGACGCTGTTTACTAAATCATACACGTAATTGAACACGCGGCCAAACGTTTCAGACATATTAGTCTTCCGAGAATCCCTAATTTTCTCACGAAATATATTAAAAAAGCTTAGGTACATTAATGTCCAATAAAATAATCTGTCATTGCTAATTATGACCAATTAGCTTTTGCTCCAGGCTCAAATGTTATTTCTGGCCACGAATTTGTTTTTAGTATAAAAATATCTCGCAAAGCGAATGATGACAATCAATCAATGCAGATTCAAGATAGACGATTAGGTTCGTTTTCTATCTGACTTTTCGCAAGTCGTTGCCATGGTCCACCTGGCTTCTAATATCAAAGACCCAAACAAATACTGCCTGTTGAGCCCGAACCACCTGAGAAGAAACTTAAAACTTGACACCAAGACTGTCACGCATTTTACCAACTAAAAATATGAGAGCTAAGTAATATGTCGTGCTTTGTCTATAAATAAGTATACTACACTGTAGTAAGCCTTCCTTGCAAATAAATGACTGCATGCAGTAGTTGAGTGACTTGGCCTAATTGCGTTTGATCCACAAACACCCTCATTTTTCATCCACTTAAATACTTCAATGTGATTAGTTGAATGTTAGTAAAAGCGTATTTTTAAATGAATCATCATCAGCCCAAATACGTCCCACTGCTGGGCACGGGCCTCCTCTATAACTGGGAGGGTTTAGGTCTTAGTCCACCACGCTGGCCTAGTGCGGGTTGGCGGACTACACACCTAAGAAATTTCTAAGAACTTTTATTTGTGCAGGTTTCATCACGATGTTTTCCTTCACCGTTAAAGTACGTGATAATTCTTTGAAAAATGAATAATTAACAATAATTAAAGTAATTAATTTTAACAGAATAATTATAGTGAAATATGAGTTTAAGTTATGACGTAAACATTAAGTGACTATTAGTGATTGAAATAAGTCGTGTCAGTGCTAATTTACTAGACAGCATGAAGAAGATAAAAAGGATATTCTCCATTGGGAAAGGAGGTAATATAAGTAAATTTTAATTATTAATTTATCTTACAATCACGCATTGGAGGATTAATTGTATTTGAATCGATATTCTATTTATTGCACTTCGATAAGACACCAGGTTTATTCAAATTATAAAATGCCTGTGAATTTAAAGAACATGGCTTCGATCCCTTTTCAAGACAAATGTTTGTGTTATTATTTCGGATTTGGGTGTTAGTGAAAACGGAAAGTATGTCAGTCTCTGATACCCACAAAATTTCTATATTAATGTCGGGTCAGGACTATAGTTTTTTTGTTACGTATTGTGTTTATCTGTATCCTATAATTTGCCTGGGTTAAAAACCACACCAGTACAAAGATACCAAAACTATAAGCTTCTTATTCAGACGGAAGCTTAACATTACTCAATTAAAGATGGTATTATGAACCCAGACTATTGTAGTCACATATCTTCTCCTCTTCTTGACTAAATTGACAGCACTCAAACAAATTACCGACTTCTTTGTATCCTGTGAAAGGATCAGAGTTGTCTAGACTTGATTGAGTTGAATTAGGATTAAACATTGACGGTACGGCTTATAATTTATATACCTATAAACGATAGAACGCGATTTAATAAAAAAAAATAACAATCTATTTTCTTTAAGGTCTCATCAAGTCGATACCAATAATCAACCAAATAGGTTTATTAGTGAGGTTATTCATACATACATAAACTCACGCCTGTATTCCCTGAAGGGGTAGGCAGAGGTGCATTTCTGCACCCACATTTCGCCAATTATGTATCAGTCCCACGTAATAGGGGGCGACCCTATTGCCGTTTTTCGGGCACATTTCCAGACTCCGTGCTGTTACCGAGAATTTCCTAATAGAAAAACCCAATAACACTCTGCCCGACCCGGGAATCGAACCCAGGTCCTCTAGATCGCACGGCACATACTTGTACCGCGAGATCACGAGGCAGTTATTCGTAACAAAAAATATACAAACAATCAAACATTTTGTCATTAGATTAATTTTATACATTAAAATGTCTTTCTAATTAGTGTACTGTCATGGTTGACAATTAAAAAAAAGGTGTAGTTAAAGGTAAAAAAAAACATTTACCAACATCGCACGATATTTTCTCTGACAGGCTAACAAAGTGGCAGCTTCTATGTATTTTGCTTAAAATAAGACGCAATGAACACTTGTCCGTGCATAAAATAACTTTTTATGTAGCAAACAAATCACGGAGTTCCTAGGTGATATCAATTGAGAGCCTCTGCCCACCCACGTCCGTAAAGGCCATGAAAATAAAATCATAATTAAACACCCAAGTAACGATATTGTTTAATAAGTGGGGTGAGCGGTGTATCGAGTCCATTTATAATAGTGATGTGGTGAAGAATCGGAATAAGGTGTTATCATAAATCCAATATAAATTTAAGTGTTTCGCAGATAGTCAGTAGAACAAAAAGCAACCTTCGTTTCGATGATTAAATGGGCGCATTATATGGAAAGGTTTTTGACAGTTTTTTCACACAGAAGGTAAGCTGCTGTCCAAATAGATCATGAAATAGCTAGAGTCTTTCATCTCTCGTCAATTAAAACCCTTGTGCCAGCTGAATATCTATAAATTTGTCATGTATACTGTAGACAGTAAGCACGCCATATGTACCGTAGAACTTAAAAAATCCAACTTACTAAAAACGATACAACTTGCCAAGCAAGGCTATTGCCTCAGGTAGAGCTATTTTCCTACGAATCTTTGTCTTCGTAGTCTTCGCGTTTCTTAGAAACCCATATGAAAGGAGCAATGTCTTCGATACAATTTAAAATTAGCTTGTTCGTTGTTGTGAATCACTTGTGATTCAGTAAACTGTGTTCTGGTTTTGATGCGTGATTCACGAGAATGTTACATCATGACCAAGTTCTTTCTTTTGATTTCTTTGTTCTATTTTGTTGTTGCTACATTGAGGTGGAAAGAGCAGTAAGGAATCTTATTATCTTAATATTGGTCATTTGAAGAGTAGGGATAGGTAGCTAAAAGATAATTTCTTCTGACAATATTATTAATGAAATGAAATGAAATGAAATTGCTTTATTTTTTTAATTCTTTATTTAATATTAATACACCCATTAAGTCAGAGTTATAGCTGGCCCAATGTAGGAGTAGAAATTGATTTTCGTTTCGAGGGCACGAACATTAACGGTAATTTGGTAACAATTTGAAGAAGATTCTCTTTGTACAATTATTTGAGTTATATTCCCAGCAGTATACTCCACTGCAAGATTTCTATTGAAATAATGATTATTTCGTCGGACCAAATCTGCTCGACCCTTAGCACGAAACTTCATGTTGCACTCCACGATGCTAAAGACAAAAACAGGTGCAGCATAGTCAAGACAAAGACTAATCCAAATACAGGTGATCACGACCCCCAGCAAGAGGAAAACGATGCGAGGCTGAGGAAGGAGTTAAAGATGAGGTCGAAAATGAAATTGAAATCAACTGCAACATCTCTATTGGACGCCTGAGAGTATCCTACGCTAATGCGTGGTGATGTCATATATCGTGGACGCTATTGTCCCAATTGCAAGGGCAATTTGCTGTGACCTTGTTTCCTTGTGTACTGATTTAGTTCACGCTTGTATCGCCACTTTGGAGTTTAAGGAAATTAAGGGTCGTCCGTCAATGTTTGTTGGTCTAGTTAGATATATTATGTTTTCTTATTGTATGTTGTTTATTATTGATGGCCGCGAGGGTTAGGCGCACGATCCAGTCAAAAATATCGGCGGTCGCGGGTTTAAATCCCAGGCACAAGTATTCAACAACACAGTTAATTAATTAACACACAAATGAATTATTACCCGAGGAAACCTGTACATCTAAAAAAGTACTTAGGATTTTCTTAGATGTGTAGCGTGGTGGACTAAGGCCTTACCTTACCTACTTAGGTGTTTAATAGAGCTTTAGGCGAGAAAAGGATTAGGATAATCTTGTCTAATAAACATGTTACTAGGTGGCTTTATTTATAGAAGTTAGTGAAACCTTAGTTGAGCCGAACTAAAAATACTGCAGTTAAATGTTTCTACTGTTTTTTTGGTTCAATTCAATTGAAGATTTCGGTGTAATTAGTTTCAATGGTTTCATTCCCGAAATTGATGCTGTTTTTTGTACGATTTATAAACATTTGTCTTCCTTTATATAAAAAATCATAATAGATACTTTTACTTAAAGTTTTGATCCTTTACGAGTGTCGAGTTTATTACCCTTATTTATTCTCATAATGTGACTCACTTCACTCCCCCGCAGTAAATCAAATCCAAAGTCAATAAAAACAAGTAGAAAAATAATAAAAACGAAATAAATTCACATTGAAACACTCGGAACGCACCAGACAGTGGTAATAACAGAAATTCGAACCGAAAACTCTATATTTTATGTTTGCCAACTGTTACGTAAGTCTCGTGTCCGACATCCTGTACAGAATGCAACGCGAAATGTTAAGACATTCGGATTTATTGGTTTTATGTTCTCGATATCTTGACGTTCATCTATCTGGAAAAGAGAATTATGGATCGAAAAGATTTAGCTGACAATATATCGACCCCTTCCCGCCAAATTATCGTAAGCGACACTTTTTCGAAAATGCGTTTTTTATCGAAACTACTACTTTAAGCCGTAACGGACCCACCCCTGTCGAAATTTTCCCAAAAAAGAAAATCGTTATAAAGTTATAGCAAGTACCAAAATTATCGTTAACACATATTTTCTTAAAACTTTATCGTAAGCGACACAAGCGTTTTCTTCTTACGTGCCTTGCGATAGATTTTTTGTAGCGAAAACGATCCTATTTGTTTACTGAAGATGATCAAATTCATATTTTTTAAACTATTGGGGATTAGGGTGTGATAAAAGACAAAAAAATCCTTTTGAGAAGAGAGGAAGGGTGTGAGAGAAGGAAATCCTTCTGTCAGGTACTAAAGAGAAAAAAAACTTCATTTTATGTATGACATGGTGGCGTTGCTGTATATACATTTCAACACCTCGATTTACCGATAGTGGCACCGCTGGAGAGACTCTAGCATATCCCAGGTTTCGATCGAATCAAAGGCTTTCTCATAGTCCACAAACGCTAAACAAAGCGGCAAGTTATATTTCTCGTTTTTTTGTATAACTTGCCGAAGCGTATGGATATGGTCTATAGTGCTAAAGCCATTTCGGAAACCGGCTTGTTGGGGAGGCTGGAAGTCATCAAACTTTCGTTCGAGACGATTTGTGATGACCCTCGGAAACAACTTATAAACATGGCTCAGGAGCAAGATGGGCCTATAGTTCTTCAGCAAAGTGTTATCGCCTTTTTTGAAGAACAGTACGACCACACCCCTGCTCCACGCCTCTGCCGTTGAGCCCTGGAGGAGAACGGAATTGAAGAGCCTTTGAAGGACTTCAAGTATCGGCGTTCCGCCCGCTTTCAGAAGCTCTGAAGTGATTCCGTCCTCACCGGCGCCTTGTTGTTTTTAAGTTGCGTCAGGGCCATCTCAATCTCACACAGGCTGATGTACGGGATATCATCGCTAAAGTGTTGGATCAACTCGACTCTCGGCTCTTCAGCCGAGCTAACAGTCAGTTTGGGAACCGAGGTGTAAAGCTGTTCATAGAACCTCTCGATCTCCCTTAATACTAGAGGTATTAACACACACTCGTCGACACTATGCGGCCGTCGTCCGTCTTCAGCCTAGACAACTGTCTTTGCACAATAGATAAGTCTCTTGCAAACACTTTGGAGCCTCCGTGCCCCTCAATAGTGTCTTTGACGCTCACAGTATTGCGTGCACGAACATGGTGTCGCAAGGACTTCCAAATCCGTCTATTAAGCCGACGATATGCTTCAGCGTCATCGGAAGACTGCAGTGCCATAGATCGACGTTCGGCCATGAGGTCAAGAGTGTGGACCGAGAGTTTTTGTGGTCTATCTCTACGGCGAGATCTAAAATATCTACTTAGATCCCACCGTATGGACAGCTTCTACCAAACCGCTGTTTAGCTTGTCCACTGCAACGTTTGTTTTAAACAATCAAAGCGATTTGACAGCTCAAGTTGAAAGCTCTCGGGGTTTTGGATACAGGCGCGAGTAGGTCGAAGCAAAGACTTCATCAGGCGACGCCTTTCTAATTGGACATTGATATTCAATGAGCCTCTACCCATTCGGTGATCACTGCCGGTTTTCACCCTCAAATCAATTCAAATCACCTCACATCCAAATGTTTAATATAAATAAATATATTTTGCAATTATAATATGGCTTTTTCATTTAAAACCTATTTAAAATGTATATTTATTTATCAAATAGAGTTTCTTAAACATAGTAATGTTAACAGATATTGTTATCGTAAACGCCAAAATAACCTTGGTTTATGACAGCAAAAATAATGTAAGCGCCATAAATAGCTTAAATATTAATTATTTTTGTTTATTTTTCATTTATATATGTAAATATCTAAAAATTATTCATGTATGTAAAATTTTAATTTACTGGCACATTTCTGTTTAAAAATATTTAAAAAAAACCTTCTCCTGTAAAATTTGGTTTTTGTCGGTTACGCTAAAACGGCGGTAAGGGCTCGATATGGACAAGTCTTCTACCAACCTTAACGTTGTTCTGTCTCATAAACATAGCTTTACCAATATTTTAAGGGTACCTAAATAGTGTACAGGTTTTTAGTATTTATTTTAGATTTTTAGCGTATATGGGGGACAGACGTGAGTTTATGTATGCATGTAGGATGATAAGTTTTAACCACCACGATTTCCATTTAGCAGCTTGATTGTCATTGAATGATCTGGGTTAGAAGGACCTTGAATAAATGTGTCAAAGTCAAATTTTTCTTTATTCAAATAGACTTTTACAAGTTCTTTTGAATCGTAAATTTCTAACTATTACCTCTTCGGAACGTGTGATCGCCGTGGAGAAGAAACGGCAAGAAACTCCCTCAGCAACACGAAATGTCAATAGATAAATGAGGATTAATGAAGACTTTCTGAAAGTAGACGAAGCGAAAGTATAATAGTATGACATGTGACAGCAGAAATACGGTCTTCTCTTCCTCGCTATATGCAGGTGTACGAATAGATGAGTTAAAACATCAGGAGGCCTTACTGGATAGGATTTAGGCACTGGTTCACAAGGACCCGGAGCTGGTCCGTAATACAAATAGAAAAATAATATTACCGGTAAAGTTTCTAGCTTTAAAACATCGTATTGCATGGCTGTTCGTGTGTTTTCCGATTCCGCTGGCATGTTTAGGGTTATTAGTTAGCGTCGGCCTGCGGTATCGTAGTTCCGATGCACAGGGCGCCTCGCGGGAACATTCTACGTGTCCACGTCGCAATGCGCAAATAGAACGGTTCTAATTAGCCCACTCATACATACTTATATTAAAAAAGATGTTAAAGTCAAAAAACACTTAGCCGATTTGTATGATTTTTGCATACATACATAAACTCACGCCTGTATTCCCCGAAGGGGTAGGCAGAGGTGCATTTCTGCACCCACATCTCGCCGAGTATGTATCAGTCCCACGTAATAGGGGGCGAGCCTATTGCCGTTTTTCGGGCACATTTCCAGACTCCGTGCTGTTACCGAGAATTTCCTAATGAAAAAACCCAATAACACTTTGCCCGACCCGGGAATCGAACCCAGGACCTCTAGATCGCACGGCACATACTTGTACCGCGAGACCACGAGGCAGTCTTGTATGATTTTTGGTATGGATGTAAGTGGGATCTTGGGAAAGAAAACAGACTACTTTATTTTACGAAATTGCACACGCGTGAAATAGGGACCAAGCTCTAGTGGAATATGGAAATGGTTTGTTTGGGAATACCAAGAAGATCGTGGGTTTGAGCTAAGATCGTACCTACACTTCTTTAAGAAGTTGCGTTTTAGCTGCTTCCATACCTGGGTTTTTACTACAAACAAAATTAAATAGGAAAAAAAAAGGTGATTGGTACTGGCAGGTTTGATGGACTAAAAACTTTTTAAACGTAGAGGACGTCCGTGCCAAATAGAGGCGTCTGGATAACATGAAGATAAAGTGTGTTTAGGCGAATGAATTTTATCAGCAATGCAGTGTAATGACGTCATAACTATAACTCAGTATTAGTGTCTTTTTCGTACTGGCATGAGAAAATACATCACGGCACCGTTTTAAATATAGTTCTATCCGAATAAAGCTCTATTTGTTGAGGAAAATATATAAACCTACAAAATTATATTTGTAATCAGTCCATATATACGTCCCACTGCTGGGCATGGGCCTCCTCTACAACTAAGACGGTTTAGGCCTTAGTCGACCACGCTGGCTTAGTACGGGTCGGCGCACTACAAACCTAAAAAAATCCTTAGAACTTTTAGGTGTGTAGGTTTACTCACGATGTTTTCCTTCACCGTTAAAGTAAGTCATAATTCATTGTGAATAACATCATTGTAACCAAATATACACAGGCTGATTCCAGAAGCCAATACACTTGTATAAATCATTATGTTAAGTTTACACCTTATGTACGGTGGTTGCTTTGCGGTTAAATGCCAGCAAAATGACAATTAGATAAAAAATATGTGCATGAAGAGGATAATGTTAGTTGAGGAAGTTTAATAAGTGTGTGGGCCCTAGCATTCGACGCTCTATAGACTGCCTATCAGTGGCGGCACTTCCCTAGAAGCCCAAAATCTTACAAAATTCCATATAATAATATTTAGGCTTTAAATCTTTATAGAACAGAAGAATTCTTACATATAAATAAGAATACCCTGACCACACAATAAACAATTATAAACTATATATTACGCAATTAAAGTGTAACGCTTTTGGGCTTCTATGGAAGTACCACCACTGCTGCCTATACCAATGGGAGACAGGTTTATGTATGTACATAAAACACACGTAAAAATCTTTAGAGCAATATAACATAACCCCTAAAAATTACTTATGACATACGGACCTAGACACACAAACTTAGAGACAAATACAAAAATACGAATGTATTTTTTACACATTGCGAATAAAGGCGGACTTAATGCCTAAGGCATTCTCTAACATTCAACCTTTGAGTGATATAAGGATAAAAAGAAAGAAATGAATAAATAAATATAAATAAGATATTGTTAATAATTATTATAGTATTTAACAATATATTACTGCGCGCCAAAACTCCCCTGAAGCTCCTTCAAAACTTACTCGCTAGTCACAGACTATCGATTCAGCAAATCTAGTCTAGGCGTGGTCCTCGCCACAACGCAGAGGTTAAAACCCTCCCCAGCCGGTAAAATAATGTTTTACAAGCAATTTGTCATGTTGAAAGTGTAATTACACAAAAAATTGGGTTTTTCAATGAAATGTTGATTGAAACGCGTTAGAACTTCAAGTGTCAAACTGTGCGGTCGTGTCAATATTTATTGAATAGCTTTCAACTTTCAAGAATAGTGTAGAAATATTTATTTTGTTTTTGAAATTGTTGTGACAAGATTGAATTTGATAAAAAGATTACTAAGCGAGTGAATTTCTCATATTTAATTGAACGCGAAAAGTGTTAACGTGTCCGATAAAATTGATTGTAATGATGTCATTTTCAATCAGTTCACCCGGCCTTGTTCAGCGAAAGACTGACAAATTGTGACAGTGTTATCATTGCAATTTCCAATAGCGGTTGTTGTAGGTGGCGCGCCGTGTTGAGAGGAACGGTAGGGCAAGTAGGTCTCGTAGGATTTTTCATTTATTTTAGATAAAAGAGTAATATGAACCTTGAATATGGATAATGAGATAACAGTCACAGTAAATTTGATTGTATGTTCTCTATTTGCGAAATAAAAAAGAATTGAGCTCATATTTGGAAAGTAAACATTTCTATAATTTGTGAAGTGAATTAGTTAAGTAATGATTATTATAAAAATCATATTTTTGGTGAAGTTGTAGTATGTTTTGCACTACTTTTGAATGATTTTGTTGTTATTAAAATCCGGAGACAATTCAAAATATAATAGACAGTAATAAGGAAGCAGCTCGCTCAATGCCGTCTCGAAAAATCGCTTAAATAATAAACACAGGCGTCGATTAAAAAAGAGCAAAATCGATACCGAAGTAAGGAAAGTCTCGACGCGTGATTACGTAACGTAACGGGAGTTTTATAGACGGCACATTAATGTTTGTGCCGCAGTTGCCATACCGTTCCTCCCTACACGGCGCATTAGCAAGATCAACTGATCCAAGACGCGATTTTTCAGTCTCTCCACCGCCTTACTGTTGTGCAACGGTGCAACATTATATCGATATTTTATCGAGAAACTTCGCCATTTAATTAATATTAAATGTTAGTTAAGTTCATACTAGTGTACGTCGAGAGAACGGTCGAGAGGAATTATGTTTGCACGCATCGAAAAGGTGTATTTTTTTCTGATGTTTTTCAACACCGGTGTTTGTTTACATGTGGTGGTTTTGCCCCGGTGTCGACAAGGATAATTTTAAGTGCTTTTTGAAGTTTTGTGATGTGTTTAAAGAAATGTGCCAGTCATGTTTTGGATATTTGAAGCCGGTTCATATGAAGCTTGACGAATGTCAGGACTTCATGTCATAATTTAAATGAGTTATTAGTGATTCCTTTGAGTTCTGAGGTATGTAAAGTCTACCAACATTAGGCCAGCATGGAGGATGAAGATATATTAGTATTTTGATGAAGACTAGGTTCTCGTCTACTATTTGAATAAAATTGCAGGAAGAGTGTACATAAGTGTACTGAGTGGTAGGGTAGATGGAAGACTAATGCAATGATGATGAGCACAGGTTTAAAATCAAGGCTCTGTTTTTTTTTTTGCTGTTTTCGGAGTAGTGTTTGTACAAAAATTGCAAGGGTTCGTGAACTCAACCAATCCGCATTAGGTTACTGTAGTATTTCAAAAGCTGACACTCCTCATTCTGCATGTATATTTCAAAGTCAAAGTCAAAATTATTTATCTTCAAATAGAATTTTACAAGTTCTTTTGAATCGTCAATTTTACACTATTTTTAAACTATTGTGGTTCGAAACGTGTTATCGCTGTGGAAAAGAAACAGCAAGAAACTCCCTCAGCAATACGTAATGTAATTTTTTTCTTTTTAATAATAAATTAGAAATATAATGATGAGGTGATAAAGATGAAATTTCCGCATGATATTATTAATGAAAAAGGGGAAGTCCGATAAATTTTAATCTTTTTTAAATTTGCGCATTAGATTTTGGCTCATTTTATTCAAACAATGTCAGTTTGTAATGACGATCCCCCTGACCGAGGCAGGGATCCCTTCGGCAAAAGTATGTTGACCCCTAGGTCACCGAATAACTCCCGACCGAAACGGCTTTTTGGTGACATGTCACCTACAAACATTTCTCCAGGCGATAAAAGATCGAAACCGTCCGGGTCGGGAAGCACTTCTCCTCTTTCTTTCGAGGACAGCTGCGATGCGGGTCGAAATAATTATTGCGATTTGGTGTCCGACGCGTCGTCATACTTGAGTAAGATAAATGACCTAGTCAACGATCAGGGGTCGCGAATAAACATCGCGAACAAATCTGCAATTATGGACCTCACTCAACGGGTCACAGGCATTATTTCTTTACTCGCGATAAAATCGTCTTGCAACGAAACAAAACTTGCAAACTTACAAAGAGAGATAGATAAGAATAAAAATGTGCGCGAACCTGCACCGGTAAATGGCACTTATGCGGACCGCCTAAAGTTGAGATTATCTAAACCGACACCGGCAATGGAGTCGCGCGCGCCGCTGCCGTGTGTAGTAGCATACCCCACAGCTGAGCGATCAGCTGAGTATGCGTCATCATCTGCAACGAAGCAGGCGCTAATGAAAGCGATTAAGCCGAGTGATGACGGTTTCCAAATTGTTGGCGTTAAAAAAACCGCGAAATCTGGAGTCGTACTTCGTGTCGCGAACGAGTCACAAATTAAAAAATTGCAATCTGTAGACGCAATAAAATCCGCCGGTTTGCGATTAGAAAAACCAAAAGGCCGTCGACCCCGTCTTTTAGTTAAAGACGTCCCGGCCTCAATGGAAGATCGCGTTTTCATTAATGCTCTCTACAAACAAAATATTAAGAGCGAGTTGCCGATTAAAGAGGACGATTTTGTTAAATCCGTTAGAATTGTCCGTAGGCGCGTCTTAGATAACGGTCGGAAATGGATAGGCATCGAATTAGACGCGGAAGTGCGTAAACATCTTGTTACCACCAAAGACAAGTTGTTCATTGACTGGGCGACGTGCCGATTTGTTGATGACGTCGAGATTGTCCGGTGCCTTAATTGTCAACAATACGGACATGTTCATAAATTCTGCACAACAAAATCCCCAACTTGCGCTTTGTGCGCCGGCGAACACGAAACTAAATCTTGTCCCCATAAGGCCGATGCCACATTTAAACCAATTTGCGCGACGTGTAAGAAATTAAAAAAACCGCACGACCACCCCTGTGGGTCTCAGGACTGTCCATCCTTTAAACATAAATTACAAATGCTAATACTCTCAACTAATTATTAATTATAAAATGGATAATCTCACGATCGGACAGCTTAATCTACATAACGACAGGGCGGCAACGTCGGAGTTAAATATTTTAATTAATGAATATAAGCTTGACATTGTTCTCGTCCAAGAGCAGTACCAACACGCTCGGTTACGTACTAGATTAATACAACTGGATAACAGATCGCGAGCTGGCATTTACGTGTCGAGTTCTGTTTTTACAGTCACATCAGTGCGTAATCTTATGACGTCACACTGTGCGGTCGCGGAGGTTACTACTTCCACAAATAAATTATACGTTGTGAGCTGCTATTTTCAATACTCGGACCCTGTGGGTCCACATTTACAACATTTGCGAAATGTCCTGAGGTCTCTCTCGGGAAATAAAATTGTTGTTGGCGCAGATGTCAATGCGTCTTCCCCTCTTTGGTATGGCAAATTAAGATCCACTGATTCTGAGCGACGTTGTGCCGTCGAAGATTTCATTGCAGAATTAAATCTCGTAATTCATAATACACCTGACGCACCACCTACATATTGCAGTCCTATGGGCGAATCTTCAATTGACGTCACACTCTCATGTGGAGACGTCCATATCGATAAATGGCGTGTTATACCAGACGCGTCTTGTAGTGATCATCGCCTAATAGTGTACGAGTTTTTACTAGGATTTACACGAGGACATCATAATAATTATTACAACTTTAAATATAAATTAAGAGGGGCTAATTGGGAGTCTTTTGGCTCGCTTTTTGCGCATCATACTAAAGATTTCACTCGCAATGAACTTTCAGCTGAAGCTTGCGCTGAAATAATGACCGATACCTTTACGTACTGTGCGGATATAACATTCGGTCGTTCATTTGTAACTGGTACTCGCAGATGTGATTGGTGGAATAATACCTTAGTCCACCTTCGTCAACTATTTCGCCGAGCGCGTAGGAGGTTCAATACGCTTAAAAAACGGTGTAGCAATAGTAATTTACTTGAAAGTGCTTTTTACACTCTAAAAACAGCCAGGTCGCGTTATAGGGCTGCGATTATTAAAGCAAAAGGCGATTTATTACGAAGAGTAGTTCATCGTCTGAACGATGAGGGTCCTTGGTCCCCTCTTTACCATGAGTTTAAAGCTAATAAATCAATTGATTCAGCATATATTGAAAATATAAAGGTTAATGGCACATACACTACTGGTATTGAGGAGACCACGGAAACTTTATTAAACTCACTAATCCCGGACGATAGCCTTGAAAACGATTCCGCATATCATAGTCAAGTAAGGCTATGGGCCTCCGTTTCACCAACGTCTCCTGATTCGGATAGCCCATCTCTTCACGAATTTCTTGAAGTAGTTAGCTCCCTGCCGCTTAATAAGGCTTCTGGGGATGATAAAATTTCCAATAAAATGATAAAGGAGGCGTGTAAATTGTCTAGTGTCGCTATAATGTGCGTTTTTAACCGATGTATAGCTGAGGGCGTCTTTCCGCGAATTTGGCGGTGTGGTCTCATTAAACTTGTACCAAAAGGAGGCAATAAGCCTCCTGAAGACCCAAAATCGTATCGTCCTATAACGTTGTTACCGTCGTTAGGTAAGTTACTTGAACGTCTTATTGTGCCTCGCTTACTACCGGGCGGACCGAAATTCCACGATAATCAATTCGGTTTTACGATTGGTAAATCAACCGTGGATGCAGCTTTATCGGTTAGGAAAGCGGTTAACAAATCGGACCATAAGTATGTTTTGGGAATATTTTTGGATATCTCTGGTGCATTTGACAATGCTTGGTGGCCTATGATACTTCTGAAATTAAAGTCTCGTGGTTGTCCAAGGAATATATTTTCTATGATATATTCGTACTTTATCCACGGCTCAACAAAATTGCGCTTAGGTCACCACGCAGTGTCAAAGACACTGACAATGGGTTGTCCCCAGGGTTCCGTTGTCGGCCCTTACTTATGGAATCTAGGCTTTGACGACTTTCTCGCGATTCCTTTACCTCCATGTTGCTCTCTAATAGGATATGCGGATGACGGACTCTTACTCATACAGTCAAATAGCAGATCTGGTTTAGAAAAGTTAGCAGACACGTGTCTACAGTTAATTACTCATTGGGGTGAAAGAAACCGTCTCTCGTTCGCACCCCAAAAATCATTTCATTTGCTGCTGAAAGGCAATCTGAAAACTCCGCCGCGTATAAAATTTAATAACATCTCCATCAAAAGTAAACAATCTGTTTGTTACCTAGGGCTCGTTCTGGAACGTAATTTCTCTTTTATTGAACATATAAAAAGCGTCGGTGAAAAATCGAAAAACAACTTTTATGCCTTGACAAGGATATCAACGTCAACCTGGGGTCTGTCGTTTAATACCTTAAAAGTAATTTATGGAGCTACATATTTGGGTTGTATTTGTTACGCTTCCCCTGTGTGGGCCGATAGGGCGACCGTCGGCGCAGTCAGAAGGAAATTGCTCCAGAGTCAACGTTTGGCGTTGATATTTTTGTGTAAGGCGTACAGAACTGTTAGTACTGAGGCTTTACCTGTTCTTGCGGGAGTACTTCCAGTCGACCTAGAAGTACAACGTCGCGCCGCGTTATATTTTGCCAACAAGCAAAATATTGATAAAGATTTTCTTTCATCGCGCGACCTTTCGAAAATTACTCGTTTATTTAAACCATACCCCGAGACTTACTTGGAATTAATAGAAGAATGGCAAAAACGATGGAGTCTGTCGGTAAAGGGACGTCATCTTTATCAATATTTTCCTTCAGTTAGCGATCGCTTGGCAAAAACTTGGCTCGAGATTGATCATTACGTGTCGCAATTTCTAACGGGTCACGGCAATTTTCGTAGCAAATTATTCACATTTAAGTTGGTTGACTCTCCTATGTGCCAATGTTCAACAAATGATTGCGAATATGAACAGTCCGCACATCACATCCTTTGGGAGTGCAATCTTTGGTCGGATGAGCGTAACATTATGCTCAATAGTATGCATGTAACTTCTGGTGTTGTTTATTATACAGACCTCGTTGAATCTAGGAAGAACTTCCGTGCTTTTCGGCGTTTTTGCCATGCCTATTATTGGAAGTGTACATAACAGCTCACACCTTAGGTCCAATTTACCCAATAAATCTCATATATGTAAGTAGTTATTTATCCGTGGTGCGTTAATTGCGTCTAATTTGACTAATTGTAATTGTCTTTCTTTTTATGTGAGGGTTAAACCTCACAGCTCAATGTTTTTGTCACCCGCTTTGCTATGGAGGGAAGTGGACAACTCTTTGTTTTCCAACTCCTCCTTTATTTTGTCTTTCTGATTAACTTCGTTGCGGGATTATGACAAATTTAGGTCCCCTTAGATCCGCTGAGCTTCATTGCTCAGCGTCAATACTGTGCGTGCCGCTGTTGATCCTGGAGCACAGGAGTTGCAGTGGCGGGTGTGTGGTGGGATAGGAAAAAAAAAAAAAAAAAAAAAAAGATTGAAAAATTAATCGGATACTGAAGGATTAAAATATTTTTAATAAATAAAGCTATATACACCTCAAATAATAAATCACGACAACCTAAATCAAGTACATCTAAAACAGGACAATATTATAAACATACCATTAAATATTATAAGTATTTAAATACTGCCTCGTGGTCTCGCGGCACGAGTATATGCCGTGCGATCTAGAGGTCCCGGGTTCGATTCCCGGGTCGCGCAAAATGTTATTGGGCTTTTTCATTAGGAAATTCTCAGTAGCAGCACGGAGTCTGAAAATGTGCCCGAAAATTGGCAATAAGCTCGCCTCCTATTAGGTGGGACTGATGCATACCTGGCGAAATGTGATTGCGGAAATGCACTTCTGCATACCCCTTCGGGGAATACAGGCGTGAGATTATGTATGTATGTATTTAAATCTGTTGTCCTCTAAAAGTTCTTTGGGTTTAAGAGAATATTATTACATATCACAATGTTTCGTAATTGTAGTTCTTTTCTGAAGTTTAGCTATTGTATACCAGCTATTATGTTCTTTATTTAATATTTATAAGGAGCAGTGTTTCCTCGACATCGGATCATCATCAGCCCATATACGTCCCACTGCTGGGCACGGGCCTCCTCTACCATTGAGAGGGTTTAGGCCTTAGTCCACCACGTTTTAGGTGTGCAGGTTTCATCACGATGTTTTCCTTCACCGTTAAAGTAGGTACGTGATTATTCATTATGAATACACACATAACTTCGAAAAGTCAGAGGTGTGTGTCTGGGGTTTGAACCTGCGACCGTCGAGATTCTCGACCGCGTGCCTAAACCTCGAGGCCATCAGGACTTTTTACACGACATCGGATGATTTGCTTATTTTCTCTGCTGGTTTATTAAATATGATTATCATCAGCCCATATACGTCCCACTGCTGGGCACGGGCCTCCTCTATTATTGAAAGGGTTATATAGCAATTATGTAAAAATACTTTTTTTTATTTTTATTTTTTTGGATTCGATAACGATATATCATATTGTTACTATTTGAGCTGTTGGACTATGGACTGATGATGATGATTTTTATATATTTGCTATGTCATACGATGTAAAAATATCTATAACACGTATCCCACACTTTTATATAAAAATAACATTTCAATAATATGTTCCAAATTGGATGTTTATTGCAATATCGCCACCCAAACCGATGAGCGTTGAACCAAATAAGGTTTTAGATCGCGTCCTCGCAAACGTAATTTGTGACGTATCCCCGCTGGAAAGGGCGATGACCTGCGAAATGCGATTGGTACGAGATGAATAGATTACACCAAGTTGTAGTCACACGGAATATCTTGCGGTAGATCATGACTGTCATTGAAGACCTGGCTATAAAATTATGTTTAGTGGGTCAATGACAAAGGTAAAAAAACACTGATCGTTTTTGTAAACTGTTTCAATGCCATCTTTACATCAATCCTGGATCACCTAAATATTGAAGCATCCCGGCATCATTGTGTGGAGCGACAAAAAATGGCCCAAGCAACTCAATAATATACATACATACAAAACACGTGCAGTACTTAGCATCTAATGGCTTTACTTTGTCGTGCCAGAATCCATAATTTTTATCGAAGCTTGCCGAAGTACATAAATGTCGCGTTGGTAGTAAATATGATGTTCTTCTCGGTCTATATGAAATAAAAGTGCAAATTTAAACCGCATGAAACTTCGAAGCAAGTTTCGTCTCGTTGGGTTAGTTTACTATCGCTCCTTTGAAAAATAGAGTATCTGGTGGTTGTATATTCGTATTTGCGCAGACAGCGACCACTGCACAAAAGGTATAACATTTCCATAGATCCAGGCAGGCGAGTCACGTTTCGTGTCATCGGATCTGTGTGTATCCGATTGCAACACGCCGACATAATTGGGTCGACTGGAAATGGTCGTAATTGTCACTCGCAGTTCGATACTATTTGGACTGAATTTACTGACTGACACATATTTAGAAACTACCGTGACAGTAAAAAAGCTACTATAATGACTTATAAGACCGTTTCTATTAAGAACTTCTAGAAGCTTCTAGAACTACTTGATTGAAAACTTAATCAAAATTCCTTAAAACCTGCTGGAAGTCCTTCCAAAGAACCTACTAAAATTACTTGAGTAAAAACTTATTCCAAATTCCTTAGAACCTGATCCATTAGCTAACCCTGTGTCTTTTCTCGTTGCAGAGGAATCCAAAAATGCCGCGCGCATCTTCACAGAACAGTCCACACACTTGCTGGAGAGACTTGAGGTCCTGGAGAGACAGCTGCACGAACGGATAGCGAGCCACATCCCGCGGGATCTCGACTCCTTGGAGCACTTGGTGCTGCAGCACAAGGATTGGGAGGGTTCCTTGCACGCCCTGTCTGGAGATGTCGAGGAGGTGCAGACTACTTTCAGAGGTGAGTTTGGTTTCCTCTGAAACAATTCTCTATAAGAAGTCTATTTACTTTGGTTGAAAAATTGTTAACGATTTCTAAATGATGATTTGGTCATCATCAACAGCCTTTATAACGTCCACTGCTGGTCATATGCCTCTTCTATAACTCGCCACAGGGTACGTTCTTCAGCCCTCCTCATCCAACCGCCAGCCACCTTGCGGATATCGTCACTCCACGTAGCCTGAGGGCGTCCCACACTACGATGATTTGATATCTTAAACTAAAGTCTTCAAAAGAATGTTTGCTTTCGATAAAATCGACTTTTTCCCCAGTGCCATGCATTATATTGAAGTCGTTTAAACATTTTCCAATCTTAATATAGATATCAACGAAAACATTCTAAATCGTAAGATCAATGCCTCCGTAACAAATTTTTCATTACAAATTTATACAATTGCCGTAACGGTTGCAACGGCATATTTTCAAGTACCGATTCACAAGTCTTAGTTGCTAATAAATTTAAAAAACTTTAGTTGAAGGAATGTCTGTACGCTACAATAAAGTCTGAATCTCGTTCCAGGTATTGCATTGAAGACACCAGCTATGAAGAAGAGCCTCGACAAAGTAATGGGCAAATGGAACGACATGCAGTCAAAGAGCCAACTGTTTGTTGAAAGGTAAAGGGTTTTTGTATGGTTTAAAACTATTACTTTACGTTTAAAACTAATACTGGTTGTATTAGGTAGGAGAGATGAAAATAAGAGATGACAGCATTAGTCTTGATGCATAAGTCTACGTCCTGTGATCGTGAGGTCCCGGGTTCGGTAGTCCGGTCAGGCAAACTGATGGTTAGTTTTAGTTATGAAATTGTCAGTAGTAGTAAGAAATTTCAAAACTACATTAAGAACTATTCCGTGAAAGATAATAATTGACGAAATTTGGGCGCTGAAGTATCTTTCTGCGTTTCCCTGTTAGATAATAATATAACATTTTCATTGTCGTAGTCAAAAGTAAGTAAGACTGCTTCGTGGTCTCGCGGTACAAGTATGTGCCGTGCGATCTAGAGGTCCTGGATTCGATTCCCGGGTCGGGCAAAGTGTTATTGGGTTTTTCCATTAGGAAAATCTCAGTGACAGCACGAAGTCTGGGAATGTGCCCGAAAAACGGCAATAGGCTCGCCCCCTATTACGTGGGACTGATACATACCTGGCGAAATGTGGGTGCAGAAATGCACCTCTGCCTACCCCTTCGGGGAATATAGGCGTGAGTTTATGTATGTATGTATGTGTCAAAAGTAAAAGCACTTTCAGGTCAAATTGCTTCTTTAAAATGATCTTGCATATCTCTAAAATTAAATATTACTAGTCCATATTACCTATGTCATGTTCACTAAATTGCGTTTATCCAGAATGCGAACACCCACTCTTTAATCATGTAATCAGATGGCACTCGAGAAGTGTGTGATCGTTTTGGGCTATATTGACCTCGACGAGAGATATTAGGCTAATCGACCCAATAAAGGAATGACAAACAATAAATTATTTAGTTTACATTGTAAGCTTCTGACATAGGAAATTCGTTGAGTACTGCCTCGTGGTCTCGCGGCATGGTATGTGCCGTGCGATCTAGAGGTCCTGGGTTCGATTCCCGGGTCGGGCAAAGTGTTATTGGGTTTTCCATCGGGAAATTCTCAGTAGCAGCACGGAGTCTGGAAATGTGCCCAAAAAACAGCAATAGGCTCTCCCCTTATTACGTGGCACTGATACATACCTGACGAAATGTGGGCGCAGAAATGCATCTATGCCTACCCCTTCGGGGAATACAGGCGTGAGGTTATGTATTATGTATGTGTGTATGTGTACTAAAAAAAAGAAAATATTGTGTTGAATGACATCACTGCCATTTGTGCGCATGCGCACGTAAGAGATGGTCTAGATGATACTGCTACTGCCCCATAAGATAGGAATCTTAAAATTATTTATTGCCTCAATATTCGGCGAATTATCCCCTTTGCTACAAAAAAAAACTAATAATCGTTAATGTAGTTGTATACATAAGAATGTATAAAAATAAATAGGCTTAACCCTATTAGAGCTGTTCCAGAAATCCCCCAAGCCATTACTCATGTAAATGAAGTCAATAGTTTCGTCAAACGTTCTCCACGATAAGTATAAAATGTGATTAACCTGATTCCAAAAGAATGATGTGAGTGAACAAACTGCCAGTGTCCTGGAAAATTGCCAGATGGCTGGCAATAGCTTTGTTTAGCACTGGAGGAGTGCCATAGATATCGCGAGATTTATAATGGGGGTTGCACAACCCTATCGGTCAATACTTTCATACTTGGACGGTCAAGTGAGGTCATGATCGAGAAATAGAAGTTATGAAATGAAGACTATTGGTGTCTCCAAACGTATATATTCTTCAGCCTTGACTTTTTTTATTATTTAAGCTTATGGTTTTATCACTTTTGATAGTTAAGAACTTTATTTATATCGATCGTGATGTTATGAACTCCTACTTTGATTTCTGTTATGGCATTGATATTGACAGCCCCGTGGCGCAGTTGGCTAGACACCAGCTTGCGAAACGAGAGGCTGCGGGTTCGATCCCCGCACCGAGACAAATGTTTGCGTGATCCACAAATATTTGTTTCGGGTCTGGGTGTTAGTGAGACCGGAAAGTCTCTCGTAGTTTCTGATACCCACGACACAGTACACTTGTATCCTAGTGTGGGGTCAGAACTACGTATGTGACTGTTGGGTGTATTTATTTATTATTATTATTATATCAACATTGTAACTGATGGTAAATGAAATTCCATCCACATATCCACATATCGTCTAACAAGATATAGTTATTCCTCTTTATTAGACACAGTCACACTGTAACAGCTAATTGGGATAGAGAAACCATGAAAGTTTAATGATTCGGTAAAGATTCAGAATCTCTGTCATTTTTTGGTTCGCTACGAATTGTAAGATATTATTGAAAATGTTTTTGGTTGCAGACTGAAGTTCGTAGAGATAGTTGTGAACAGTATGGAGGAGAACCACCAGACGATATCCGAATTCGAAATCAAAATGGCGCAGTTCAGCGACTTGCCCAACGACGTAGAACTGCTTAAAGACGTAAGTATCTATCATCGTTAATTATTTGTTTAAAAAAAACTTTTTAATCAATGTGTGATTTTAGCCTAACATTTTAATTTTATTTGGCAAAAAATCAAAATCTAAATTACTTTCTTCATTAGAATTTGTTAGAACTGTGTACATTGCCTCATTGTTGCATTTATTGACTTAGGATTATTTCGCAAAATCTGCGAAAATACTCACTTGAACTCAGTATTGTTTTGTTGAAAGCCTTCTTATATTCTTATAGTATATTTCACGATATTTGGTCGATCTAGAGGTCGTGGGTTCGATCCCCGGGTCGGGTAAAGTGTTATTGGGTTTTTCTATTAGGAAATTCTCAGTAGCAGCACGGAGTCTTGAATTGTGCCCAAAAACGGCAATAGGCACGCCCCCTATTACGTGGGACTGATACATACCTGGCGTAATGTGGGTGCAGAAATGCACCTCTGCCTACCCCTTCGTGGAATACAGGCGTGAGGTTGTGTGTGTATGTATGTTAGAAGAAGTGTGAACGTTTCCTCATCAATTAACTCACAAATAAATTGTTACATTTATTGACCGAGAATAATTTCGCAAAATCTACTAAAAAACAAATTTACGCTCGGCACTGTCCTTTTCAAGGACTTTCAAGTTCTAGATTCTCATAATATATTTCACGATATTGATACTATAATACTACGTATTCCTTCCTCCGCAGATGCACGAAGACCTACTCCGCATGCAGGTGGCTGTAAGCAAGCAGCAGATCCATGTAGACCAGATGAACGATGATGCAGAGAACTGCAGACGCCTGGTCCAGAGCTCTCGGGAGACACTGCCCCACTCCTCCCTCCCCCGTGCAGGAAAACACATTGACCTGGAGAGACTGGACAAAGAGGTCACACAGTTGAACAACAGGTGGAGCAGCGTGTGCACTCAGCTTGCTGAGAGGTAAGGTTTTACTGTTTGATTTAATATAGTGTCTATTGCAGAACATTCTTGTGGAATCTTTTAGTGACTGATGGTTTTATAAACGTGATTAGTAGAATTATGATAGGTGAACAGCATAATATTATATTTTATGAAATATATGGCAAATCGATGTTTCTAATTCTGTCTGATTCTAACAAAACGAAATTGGTCCCGAAATAGGACAATACTGCTCAATATACGCTGGCCATTCACGTGTCTACTCACCGAACTGGAAGTCTTTAACCTCTTACCGCTTTTGATCGTCAATATCTTTTCTGATAGAATCTCAACTAGGATTGAAATACTAAGTGATTTATTTTTCCGCAGATTAAGGAGTTGCGAAGCCGCTTACCAATTACTGCGTAACTACAACGCTGGCTTGGAGAAAGAGGCTGAATGGATCGATGATACCTACAGCAAATTGCAAGCCCAACCACCCATCGACGTTAGGCCGAAGGAGCAATTTGAACCGACCAGGGTACAGTATTAGAATCGAAGTGTGTTGTATTTTTTTAAACAGGAGAAGAAAAGAGGGTTCGAGAAATCTGTCATAATTTTTTTCGTATCTGTCTTTTGTTTTTTTGATGATTGTAGTCTTCGCAAGTATGTTCTTCCATCGATTTTCGGGAGAGTTATAGGAGGATTCTCAAAACCATGCTGTTTATGGGGACAAGTATAACTAAAGAATTAAAATCAAATGGGTCAATTAATACTACTAAGTTAAAGCATGTTTTACTAAAGAATAGGAATGAAGGAATATGATTTAGAAATAACATTTTAGAATATCCCCTATGCATGTACGAGTACATTCCAATATATCGGATAAAATTCTTTTAATTATGTTAAGGTTACCTTTGTCAAAGCATGAGTATCCCTTTAGGTTTAACAGCGGACATTTTGGACCTTAAATTTTCACATTAAAATCCACGCAAAGGACCTTCTAAATATACACATACCTTAATAAATATATAACTTTCATAATGAATGTCGGATAATAAATTAATTCTTGCATGATTATAATATTGGGTGTATTGTGGCCAACAGAATCTACTGACAGGCGTTGTGGAGAGGACGCCTAAGATCGAAAAGGTTAACGTTGATGGTGGAAGATTCATAAGGGAGGCAAAGGTAAATATACGTGCTAACCACTACAAGATGGCGTTAAATCACTCCGCCAAATATCTGACGTCACTCCTTGCGATTTAAGCAATCACGTGTTATTACGTCATACGATAAATTCTTGACCTATTGCTTTGTTTCATTCAGTAGAACATTTATTTATGGCGAAATAACAGGTCATGCTAGAAGGATGACGTAATTTATGACGTCAAATCAGATGACTTGGCGATGTACAAATTTGTGTTTTTTTTTCTGATGAATGGAGTCTGAAAGGTTGTAAGATGTCATATCGGTCCAGCGTCTTCTGTCTTGTCACATTGCTTCTCGGATGTTTTCTTGTCTCTGGGTCTTTTGTGGTCTGTATAGCGGTGTTTCACGCACTCGATGTTTTTTTTTTTTTTACTTTTTAATTAATGCTCGAATATTGACGCTTTGGCTGCTTATCTAAAGTTACGCTTCGGCAAAAAACAAATAATTGACGCTTAATACTTTCTCTAACGTGTTTGTTTTCTTTGCTTCCTTTACTAAACCTTAACACATTCTGAAAGAGACGTTTGTGTGAGCGACCTATAAATATAATGAAATGCAATTTATTACTGCACAGTTTGTAACTAAAATTATGAAATATTTTCACCTAAAAGAGATATTTAAGGATTACTTCAATGTTGCATGCAGTGTGACCTGCCATGTATATAAACATGAGTGAGTGTTGCCAATGTAAAATAAGCTACCATTTTGGTAGAAATTAATGTTTTGATTTGTGTTATATTAATTGTGTATGTTATCGTTGTGTCATTGTATATAAAATGCTTCGGGGCATAGACAAATGCACGAACACATATGACAAGAAATATTCTCTCAGCTCTTGGTGTTGCACGCTTAAACCTGTATTTAAACAGGCATTTTATGGCATGATCTTATGCGGTGTGTTGCGGTGTTACGGAGCTGGACTGTTCAGTGTTGCCCGTTATGGATCTGTGAAAGTACTGAAGCCTGAGAAAATCTATGAAGAGGCGATGTATGAATGCATATAAAGTATCATCTGTGTAAATGTCACATGTTGTATGCAAGATGGTATGAATGGAAGAATCTAATATGCATAACAAGCAGATTGTTTGATATTAAAGTTCTTTCCAATTATTATTATTTTATAATACCAACCTAAATAAAATTCTACCAAAAACAATCTGCTCTCGAACTAACATAAATAAACCTAACCCGCTTGGACCCTAACCCCGTAATAGATACACTCGTCGAGGTGCCAGCGTTACTCCGAATGGCTGTGCGAGGAGGTTCATCCCTCCCTGGACATAAGGCAGCTGAAACGGCAGGCGGACGTGCAGCAAGCTGAGAGGATGAGGAGGCATGGCATGAACGTGGACCCTGAACGAGTCCCCATCGGAGCTGAGAGCGTGGCGAGGGAACTCGACGAGCTGAACGCCAAGTACCAGAGACTGTTGGACATGCTTTATGAGAGGTTGAGGAGGATAGCCGCCGCCAATCCAGGAGACATCGTCACTTTGGTAAGTTGAATACGATTTTATTATTATTTTTTTCAGAATACTTGGTAAAAACTAATTTTAAGTACAGTTTTTGAAAGATGACACAGTACGGTAAAGCTTCGACATTTGTTAGTCATAGTCGCAATGGATATATCGATTTTTCTGTTAATATTTAGTATAGTGTTGTGGTAAACGGAGACAAGTAGGCGAAGATTTTGATATGGGTATTTAAATGATTCAAGTGGCATTTATGTTTGAGGAAAATATTTCAATTCCACTTGAAGTTTTGTATCTTAAAGATGCTCTAAAAATAGCCAGACTGTTTAATGTGTTTATGACATATCTTTCATGTGAGGTAAGTGCTATATTGTAATATTGTTGATTTTACATATTTTTTTTATGACTACAAGTCATATAATTTTATTGCAATTACCAACGAAATAAAGTTTATGACAAAAAAATTCATAGTATTTTTTTACAATTATAACGCTGGCAACAAATTAATACTGTCATAAAAATAACGTTCGATATTTAAATTATACGTAGTGAATAACAATGACGTAATGTTGCGTGTTTGTACATTTAGACGGCAAATTGGCGCCACACGTGATTTAAAAATGGTCACCTTCATGATGTCATTTATTATGATGCCACGGTCCTACGACCTTGGTTAAGTATTTTATTACAAAAAAACACTAATTGTTTATGGATGTATGAGCGGTTTTAAGTATTTTTTAAAAATAAGATCAAATTATATATCTCTAAAAGAATCATTACACGTAGTAGTAAAGAGGTTTATTCCTAGCATAGAGTACATGGGCTGATATTATTGTTTATTTGCTAATAGATAGACAAATAGAGCAGCAGCATAATGATTGCAGAAACGATACGTTGATATTAACATAGTCATATCAAAAAATGAAAAGGGATTTATACTAAAACTAAGTATTACTAAAGCTGTTAATAGTAATGAAGGAACCATAGCTAGGCTATAAAAAACAAACGACCATCACATAAAGCAATTAATATCCTTCCCCGTCGACAATGCTCGCGAAATTGCTCTATCGTGTGGGCGATATAATTATTTACCAAAAACCGTCAGTACATTTGACATTTTAACGAAGCAATACGCCGGTACCACCATTTATTACCGGCCCACATCGCTACCATAGTAGGGCATGCGTGGGCCACGGCGTTTGCTCAACGCAATCCGGTATTGTACCTCTGCATTGGTGATTTCATTTTGTTACTTCATGCCTTTGGTTTATCTCGTCGAGTTTTGTATTGATATGTCGGCGGTGATGTTTTAATACGAGAACTTAAGCTAGTGTCTCTGAAGAGGTAGGCGGAGGGTTTTTTCGACAATTGTCTTCTAAGTTTCACGTGAGCGAGTCTATTGCCCTGCTTTAGACATATTTCCAGAATGTACTTTTACAATTTTTTCAATTTTCTGATTGAAATTCCCAACAACTCTTTGTTCCATCCGAGAATGGAACCTTGATGCTCTAAATCGTACGGCAGAGACTTGTACCGCAACACTTGAAGGCATAAGGAAAATACGGTCTTGAAACTTTAAAATTTTCCAATTCTTGAAATGTCTTAACTATTAAACCACATTCTTACATCACGCTCAACAAAAACCTATGAAATGACGTTACCAACAATTTGACTGTCGAAAAAACCGCACGGACATTCGGCAACGATGCAGAAAAAAATTTAAACCCATCTTTAACACCTTTCGGGATTAGGGTTGCCATGTATTTTGGCAAAGATGTTTTTATGCACTCAAAAAAACTTGAGATTTCTTTTCGATGCTGCCAAACGAAAGTTAGAATACTACATCTGATAGTAAGCATCTATATGATATCATCATCATCATCATCAGCCCAAATACGTCCCACTGCTAGGCACGTGCCTCCTTTACAACTGAGAGGGTTTAGGCCTTAGTCCACCACGCTGGCCTAGTGCGGGATGGCGGACTACACACCTAAGAAATTCCTAAGAACTTACTATATGATATGCCTACGTAGAAAAGAGCTTTCATACAATTTTGGTCTACGATAAATAAACTCCTTTAAGACTAAGGTTGAGATTTTCTAGATCATTCTTTAACTAAATCTTTGAGAATTGCGTCGGTCCGCTGATGTCATTTCAATTTGATCTTTATTTGGATGTTTATTTTATTTAGCCACTGGCACGTTAGAATAACACCGTATGTGATACTAAATGCAGTGCAATCCTAATCGAGTGTCGACTCGCCAAAAACGATAATAATCTTTCACTAGTCGATATTATTGTGTCGGTACGATGTTAATTTATAAGAAGCTAGAAAAACTAATGCATTTACAACTAGTTTGACAACCCTGTGCTATGTCAATGACCGCGTTTTGGTCTGTTGATTGCAAAAACCAAAGTGCACGTCTTAACGCCAAACTGACATCATGTTTTGGAAATCCTCTTTCATTTCCTGTGACGTCATCTGTAATCGTTTCGTTCAGCTTTACATACTAAAAAGACGTTTTCTTACACAAAACCGTCTTAAAGTGAAAATTCGGGAATTACTAAGAACTGCAGTTTCGTGTTTTGCACTTCAATTCGCTTTTGTCAAAGTATACTGATTTTTCCCTGTAACATCTTATCATCGTCTCTGGCCAGAAAATGCACTGCTGTCTTCCCCCAAAAGATTTTTAAAGCGTCTTGATAGAAGATCCTTTTAGTTAGCCTTTAGTCAATCCATTTAACTACGCTAGTTAAAAATAATATTTCTGATCAAATCCCTTTCAAAACCTCAGCAAAATTCAGGTCAGCCAGTCGAACAAGTTTAGAAATAATCTTGTAGTAAATAAAACTATATATGGAGTGCGCTAAGCGAGCTAGTACAAGTAGTTCGTATGTGACCTGGTATTACCTACATGGCGAAACGTATCAAGTGTTCTCCACGCCTTACTGACTTTTGAATATGCTAATACAGAAGCGAGGCAGACGAGCATGCTGATTTAGTCAGTAATTGGCAGTAGACTTGTAGTTTACTGTTTTGGTGATCAGGGTACTCTGCTTGGTCCAACGGGTCGGGTGAAGTGTTCAGATTTCATGGCACGAAATTCTCAGTAGCAACGCTGATTCTGGTAATAAGCCTAGTATTGCTCCTTATTTCGTAGAATTTGAAGCTTTCGTAACGTGATTACAGAAATCATCTTCCTTCGTCAAATATGTGACTAAAGTTGTAGTTTTACCTGTTAAATAAAGTCCTAGGCCGAACAAGGTTACCCCATTGTATCCTTTCATCTAAAGTTAGGCCGTCCGGCTGAGGTAAAGTTGACTAAAGTTCCTTGGCAACGATGCCAAACCTATGTGCTCAATTTTATGTTATTTGCTCAACTTTAAGTATTCTGTCATATAGAATATTGCTTCCTTTAGACCTGACTGCATCAAGGCTTATTCATGTCTTAACCTGGCTATATCGAAGCTCAATTAGGTACACTAAAGAAACAAATTTCAAGTTGACCTTTTTTTGCTCCTTTGAATAAATTTAAAAAGTAATTAAAAATTTCAGTACCTATTGTCGTACCTACAAGCTATATGTAAGTAGAAATGTATAGTAGAAATATATTCGAATAAATAAATACACCCAACAGTCGTATACATAGTTCTGACCCCACATTAAGATACGAGTCTTGTGTCGTGGGTATCAGAAACTACGAGAGACTTTTCGGTCTCACAAACACCCAGACCCGAAACAAATACTTGTGGATCACACAAAAATTTGTCTCGGTGCGGGGATCGAACCCGCGGCCTCTCGTTTCGCAAGCTAGTGTCTAGCCAAATGCGCCACGGGGCTGTCAAATCAAATCAAATATCAAAGCTTAGTACATTAAAGAAAATCAAACTCCTTTGAATTCATTTAAGTTATTACTAATTCCAAGAGAATACCTACTGCAGATACGATCAATATTAACATATTTTACAAACGACAATTTTATTTCTCATGAATCCCCCATGTTCGCGGTTTATACAAAATGATGACATCGCTCGATGACGATGATTCAATTGCGGTTACAAAAACGAATAGTTCCGTCACTTCGTAACGATATTACGTTGTTGGTTTGACTTGCTGTTAGATATTGAACTTCCGATGCATGGGGCAAATGTTTGCGGGACTTGCAAATGTTTGGACCAATCTTGTATGAATTGAAGTAGATTTTGACTAAGTATAGGATTAAAAATGTTAATATTTTATTACTCACTGAAATAATATTTTCAAGATTAGTGAAGCCGTCCACATTTAAATGCCGCTTGGTTGAAATAGTGTGAAAAATAAAGACTTTTCGTTGCTATCTTCTACAATGTTACGATTTGTCATGTAATTATGTCTAAATATGTTTTATGATGTTAAAGTTTTAAGAAAGGTTATATATTACTTCCAAAACGACCTAGGAAATTACCAGATTGCGTCTCTAAATCAACCAAACTCATCTAAGTTCTACATTTCTTTAACTAATGTACATCAATCTTAGTACCTAAATAGAACAGCACCGAATATATTTTACGCTCGAGGTAATAGTAGCCACTTTCTGAATGATTCCGGCGTATTGCTCAACGTTGGAGTTACGTCATCGACTTGAATTCATTTATTTTTGTAACTACTAAACCTACACAATATACGGGTTCCTATATTGTAAGTGAACACGTATTGTGAATTAAAATTTAACATTATTCAACTATACCTACCTCTGTAGGATAAAGTTGACATTTGTGTTAGTGTTTAAACAATAATATATCCTTTTTTATTAACCTTGGGTTTAAGCACGTGTCTTCGTCAGATTGCAGAGTGCTTAGAGAGAGTATGGATTTTTTTCATTTACTGTAATTAAAATTAATTCTACTCTACTCTTAAAAACTAGCTTTGGAATATTTATCTGAAATTTAACGTAAACGAGCAGTCAGGCCAAATGAATTGCTGTTATATATTTATATATTTTTATGTTTTCTATTCAGTTACGTATAAACTTATAAAGGTGTACTTAATGCACTTAGGCTGATGCAGAGGTAAAAAGTTGGTCCATTTACAACGATAGGGTAAAACCAAAAATAATATTGAGTATTCAAATTAAAAAACAGCTGCCGAACTTTCACTCTGAATGCCAAGCGAGTTGTAACCGACCTAATTTCATATAAATACTATTCATCAAATTTTGTTTCCCTTTGGTCGTTCTCTGAGGTCGTATCTGTGATATTTATTAATATTAGTCGGTTTAGGCGTTAAAATTAAAAATACATATTTATTTTCGTATTTATAGTAAGTTTATAAAGGAGTGTTCCGTGACCCGACCTCTCCTTGTATGCTTTGAGGTGCGTGAGGAAAATGCAATCAGTTAGTAAGCAATGTGTGGTGACGTAACCGTAACGTTGACGCCACGGGACGCGCGGACGCCGGTGTCAAGGTCCCCGCGATAATTGCCGCTTTGTAGGACAACCTAGCACGCGAAACGTGCTTTTAATATAAATGCGGTAGGAGTTAACTGTCCGCCAACCCGCACTAGGCCAGCGTGGTGGACTAATGCCTAAGCCCTCTCAGTAGAGGAGGCCCGTGCCCAGCATTGGGACCTATAAAGGCTGATAATGATGAGTTTACTAGATTTGCGATTGATCGTAGTTTAAAGATTTTCCTTAACTCTTCAAATTTAGTATGGCAGTACAGGTGCCGTGTGATTAAAATGTCCCAAGGTTCGAATCTTGGGCTGGGCAAAGTGATACAAGGTTTTTCTAGAAGGTAATTCTCGGTAGTAGCATCGAATCAGGAAATTTGCCTGAATACCGGAAATAGAATCGCCGTCTATTACGTGATACTTTAGAAAAAAATTAACCAATCGTGGGCAAAAGAATGCACCTCTGCCTATCCCTTCGACGATACAAATGTGTTTTTTTATAAGGGCACGACAAATTGACAACACACCAGGCTAGTGAGGTGGAGTAAGCCTTACCATTCTGAACCATAGAGGAGGTACTAACTGTTTTATGGATTCAGACATTAAACTCTTTATGTTCAAGTACTAGGCTAACATAAATTCTAAATACGTTTCGCTATCGACCGCTCGCAGAGGTCGTCATAACAAAGTCAAGGACTTGCTTTCGTAACGCCAATACTATAGTTCAATAAAATATTTTAATGATGAAATGTACAGTGCTGATAAGGGTTCTTTAGTGTTTTAGTTGCACTCGTAAGTTAAATCCTTACTAATATTATAAATGCTATTGTAACTCTGTCTGTCTGTCTCGCTTTCCTGCTAAAACTACTGAACCGATTTAAATGAAATTTGGTACACAGATAGTTTGGAGCCTGAGAAAGAACATAGGCTACTTTTTATTCCGGAAAAGGGGTTGAAAGGGGGGATGAAAGGTTGTATGGAAGTATTGTCATTTTTAAAGCTAGAAACTTGAAACTTATTTTTTAGGCTGTTGATTAGATATAAATAAATATGACATTCATATAGAAATAAATGCCAATGAGATTTGGATAAAAAGTATTTTCGTGTAATTTTAATGACTTTAGATGTTTATTTCTGTACATCGCCAGTTTTGTTCACTTCACGCGTAATAAAATGCGAGTTTATTGCCATTTTTGGTCATATTTCCATACTCCTCATTGTATCATAGGTTATACAACTTCATACGCTTGTAACAGAAAAATAGAATCTGTTGTTTAACAATTTAGTTCTACACAATTTTACACCTGAAGAAATGTCAAAATTTCACATTTCGATCACGTAATATTCTATCGTAAATTTAACAAAACAAATTCTGAATTTACTCCGCCTAAAATATACTTGAAAAGCCGTACCACCATATACCAGCCTAAGCTATCAATTTCGAAAGTTACATCATCATGCCACCAAAACAGATTCGCAACATATTTTTAGTATTCCACCGGTGAATTTGCACATCACGCAGCAAGAAGTTTATACATTGGATCCAAACAAATGCTGATTAATTTGACATCAGCTCACCAGGTAAATTCTAGCTCGGACGAATGTAATGTTTGCGCAAGAAAATATATTGCTCCTCTCCGTGATGGATGGGCATCTTTCAGCGGCTGTGGTGCTGTGATTGATCACTGTTAGATCCGGGGTAGCGCTTAAAGCGGCTTTAACGTAGCAATTAAAGATTTGGTTAGCGCTTTTACTGTACTGAGTACTGGGCAGCACAGTGCTGTATATTGTTGACACTTTTATACCTATGCCATTGAATGATTTTTCGCTAAGATTGTGTGGTCAACCAATTTTTCGTCTTACTTATAATTTAACTGCCACTGAAATACGCTGTCTCCTTTTCTCTAACGCCACAGGTCAGTCAATAGAGCGGGACAGGAAATAATTAAATAGTAATTAACACTGGCTAAACCTGAGAAGTCTTAATTTGTAATACCTATCAAAGGATCTTAGTGTGACGACAAAACGGTGTATGTCACTGTTAGGTATATACCTATTTAAAACAAGTAATAGATGTATGTAATCGGGAACTTTGGTGTTCGATTTCCAAGTCAACAATTAGAGTAGAGAGACGTAGAGTTTTCGTTTTAGTGAATTCTCAATAACAGAACACAACCTGGAAGTAAGAAAAAAAAATGGCAACAGTCTCGTTCCCAATTACGTGAAAATTTACAGCAGTCAAAACTTTGATGTGGAAATAATCTCTGCTTACGCCAAAGGGTATACAAGCGGTAGTGTAAGAATGCTATAAGTTCTAATAATTAGCATTACAGCTTAGTCACGTGCCCTCGCCATATTATTCACAGATGTGGATAATGGCACTGAATGTTTGTAGGGTACTTGCGTGTCTCCCCCATGTGAATATTATAGGAGGGTTGGCTTGGAGAGAGAGTGCACAACAAAACATCGCGTGAGGGATTGTTGTCATTAAAATTCGGTATATTCGATGTTCTTTTGTCAGGGTTATTTAAAATATTTTAGTCTAAAAATCTCTAGGTATAAATATATTGAATGTATAAACCAAGAACTCAAAAAGTGTGATAAATTTACGATATTCCGGTATTTTATAGCTCATTTAAGATGCTCTTAAAATTTATAATATTTATTGTTATCTAAACTGTGTAGTGAAGCCGTAAATGATGGTTTATAGACTACCTTTAAATATAGAAATAATAGCAGTACCAATCACAATTAATTAAAAATATCTCAAAACATAAGACATATTTAAAAGTTAAATTTATCATTGTATTGTATATGCGAATTTATATCGATGAAAGTTGTTTTTTCACACGTAGCATTTCATCCTCAAATAGAATTACGCCTAACATTTGTATCTATAAACAACTGAGACCAAAATACGACTTGCCAAGATAATTCGGTAATCTTCGACGCAATTCAGGTATTATGGAATACGGAGTAACAAGCTCTTGCCCTGTCAGTGCAATCCACTCCTTATGTTAGATAGCGCGATGAAATCACTAGATAAAACGTTTGCAATAAACCATTCTTTAGGTATATAGCGTTGCAGCGATCGGCCAGATATCGCGAGCGATTTGCTACGATGACGCGACGCCGTATGTTTTTTCAGTAAGGCGCGCGCGACGACCGGCGATCGACGCTTGCGCCGCGACACTAACGAACGAGTACCGCGTTTGGAATTACGAATTTCGAATTTGTGGTTGTTTTGTGTGTTTTTTTTTTGTGATTTGTGCCAGTGTTATTTTTCATGTGAAAGAAGGTTGTGATTATCGAAAATTTACACGTTGGATTAATATTTGAAATGCGAACGCGGCGCCTTCACGTCGATTTTCACGGAAAAATCGTATTGTATCAACAAAAATTGAATGTCACACGCTATGTTACGATTTTGTCCATGATTCCTTTTTCAAAATCGTATGATTAACATGAATAATTACTGAAGAAATGCATAGCCTTAGAACACATCAGTTAAAAATGTATTAAAGAAACGACAATACACTATTATTATTTGTTTATTTTTATCTTTACCGTGTGGGTTAAGATAATCGGATTTAGCAAACGATAAGTGGAATTTATGAATGTTCGTATTCATTTTTAAAATTCCTAAAGTTAAACGGTTGACCTCAACCGACATACATGAATCATTAATATAATTGCTGTTTCATTGAAAAAACAAATTAAATAATTAATTGAAAAAGGCAGGGCTGATTATATGTTCAATGAAAAAAACTAAACTACTCATGTTTGTTTTTATTATTTTTTCTTTTATTTCGCTTACGTATTACTAATGATGTCATCGCTTAAAAAAATCATTGAATGGGGTTAAAGTCGAAACAGGTTTTATTTAAATAAATAATAATATTTCATCAAATGTATTTTTTACACAAATTGCTTGAGTTTTTATTGATGTCGATAATTTTAGTTCGTTTATAACAATGACGTTTATACAAACACAGTAGGATTATTATTTTCTATCATTACCTGATTTACTACATTTCCATTTTCCGTTAAAAGTGTTTAAATAATCATAATCAAATATAACCATTTTCTACGTTGAATTTGACGGTTTTAGGTACAGTGGATCGCGGATGGGGTTGGATTCCGCGATTCGTGATAAATGTTAGGGTGGATGCGAATATTAATATGCTAGACACCAGCTTGCGAAACGATTGGCCGCGGGTTCGATCCCCGCACCGAGACAAATGTTTGTGTGATCCACAAATATTTGTTTCGGGTCTGGGTGTTTGTGAGACCGAAAAGTCTCTCGTAGTTTCTGATACCCACGACACAAGACTCGTATCTTAATGTGGGGTCAGAACTATGTATGTGACTGTTGGGTGTATTTATTATTTATATGATTTTCGTATCCTACAAAACTTCATCCTATGAATCGCAAAAAAGTCAAACAAAACATTCACTTGACAATTTGATATAACACAAAAAATGTAACTGAATACCTAATTGTTCCGTATAGTAGCGACATTGAAAGCCCAAACACACTTGTCACATGTCAAGGACAAATTCGGCTTAGAACGAGCGTTACATGATCACCAAGGTCATATATTATATGTAATATTTTGTAAACATACGAAATTATCAAGTGAATGATAATATTGAGTGGGACTGTCTGAAATACCGCGAATGTGACACCTCTTCAAATTATCGTAAATTATGTTTTTTAATTCTATAGAGTAAGTTCGACTATCACGCGGAAATTGCTGAGCTGATTATGATGAGTTTTGGTAAATAGATAGATGGGATTTTGGAGATTGTTATATTTTTTTATGTATGATGTCTTATTAATATGAAACCGGGCCGAGATGCTAATTAAATAAATGAGAATTCACTTTAGCGGTAAAGAAAAACATCGCTAGAACACATACGTAAATATTATTTTGACGGATATCGGAATCGAAGAAGCGAATCTTAGACCTCTTTAATACGCGAGACCAACTAGGTGACCTCATATAGTGTTTTAACCCTATAGTTATTTATATAAAAATGCAATTGTTGGATATTTTTGTCGCAATCGCGTACATTGTAGACAGTTTGTTTGGATATCTTAATTGTACTGATAATTGTCTGAATTTTTATTGTACCTACTTGTCACTGATAGCGCGTCAAATGTTGTATAGACAAAATAAGTTTATTGTATTTTTGCATATCGGAAAATATTTATTTATATTATGTCAAGCAGGTTAAGGAATTTATTCGGGGTTCAATGCCTTCAAACCGTATTGGATTCGTACTCAATTCTTTAAAAGCCACTTTGGTATGGGTCAAATAAAAAATGACAGATCTACGACTGATATTACTGTTATAAATACGTGTATTAGTTTAATATGCAGAATTCAATATCATTGAGTTAATTGACTGCCTCGTGGTCTCGCGGTACAAGTATGTGCTATACGATCTAGAGGTCCTGGTTTCGATTTCCCGGTCGAGGAAAGTGTTATAGGGTATTTCTATTAGGAAATTGTCAGTAGCAGCTTGGAGTTAAGAAATGTGCCCGAAAAACGGCAATACGTTCGCCCCCTATTACGTGAGACAAAAAAACAATTGGCTTAATGTGGGTGCAGAAATGCACCTGTGCCTAACCGTTTAGGGACTACAGGCGTGAGGCTATAGATGAGTGTAGATTTAATTCTTTGTGCTACATCTTTAACAGAATACCACACCATTAGAATATCAACATTTGAATTTCCACGTCAAATCCTTATACACGTATATACATACAGTATTACGGCTAATAGTATTAAATATAGATCGGCTTAGAGAATTCTCGACGGACCCTTGACCCTCATTATCGGTGATACAATAAATCACAATGAGCGCAACCTTGCGCGCGTCGCCCGTCGCGGTGACATCACCAGTTCACACTCACAAGGGCAGGGAAATGTGATCAAATTAGCGGTGATAACGCTGTTATCATCAGCCCATATTCGTCTCACTGCTGGGCAAGGGCCTGCTTTACCTAAAGTTTGTAACCACGTTTGTGTCCACCACGCTGATCTAGTGCGGGTTCCTTCATTCATTCCTATGAACTTTTAGGAGTGCAAGTTTCCTCGCGATGTTTTCATTCACCGTTAAAGTACGTGATAATTCTTTGTAAAAAAACCTTCAACTTTTCGAAGTTATGTGTGTATTCACAATGAATTATCACGGCTAAATAAAGGCTAAATGTATTTTAAAGTTAAAATTTATTT
Source organism: Hemaris fuciformis (assembly GCA_907164795.1). Classification (NCBI taxonomy): domain Eukaryota; kingdom Metazoa; phylum Arthropoda; class Insecta; order Lepidoptera; family Sphingidae; genus Hemaris; species Hemaris fuciformis. The sequence continues at coordinate 2,585,768 of OU015455.1, read as the reverse complement.
TGAAGCCTCACGTATTTGAAATACTACCTAATTACAAAATACCTTGGCGTCACATATTTGAAATACAAATCACAAATTACATTTTAAGAAAGTAATACCTGTAGTTCAAAAAGTCAGAAGTGTGTGCCTGAAGTTTGGACCCGCGACCGCCGAGATTCTCGACCGCGCGCCTAAATCTCGGCCATCAATACTTAAATGCTCTTATAACCTCGGTGAATTCTGGGGGGTAATTTTTATTAACAACTCATTTAACTGAGGATGGACCTAACGCACTAGTTTTTGAACGGTATTTTACAAGGATAATAAGCTTTCATGTAACTAAGTCCATTTGTCTACGGAGGAGGAACTTAGAAAAAAATAGTCAACAATTTATTTCACTTTATAATAAATGACTTTTTCTGTTTCCTATGTTTCGCTGCGCCAAAGAGGTGGGTAAAAGTGCATATCATCATCATCATCAGCCCATACACGTCCCACTGCTGGGCACGGGCCTCCACTACCATTGAGAGGGTTTAGGCTTTAGTCCACCACGCTGGCCTAGTGCGGGTTGGCGGTTGGGAAAGTGCATATAACGATATCAAATTGTTGTAAGCAAAAAGAATTGAGTATTGTCAGTTTTTAGTTATATTTACATCATTTACATTATGCTATGGTTTGAATATGAATAATAGATTTCGCGGTCGATGGAAGTTCCGGTGCCCTTTCCGGTCATATTTAATATCATAACAATTTGTTACTATAACCAAAAATATTAAATAAACATTAAACTTCTATAACAGTAAGCTAGCGTGGTGGACTAAGATATAAATCCCCTTCAGCTGTAAAGGAACACGTACATACGTATATGTGCTTATAAAGAATACTTAAAGTTATAGTACGGTATCGGAATAGCAGTTTTAGTCCATGTATACTACCTTTATTACTATATTTTATTTTTTTATTAATTTAATGTGTCACTCTGAAAAAAGCGGTCACTTCTTACGTCGTGTAAATAATGTATATAGGTACTCGTAGAATAAAATTCCAGCATTTACCTGTACCCATACGATTTCGCAATCGAAACTGCATTGTGTAGGTATATCGTAAAAAGCGTTGATTGAATCACTCGAAGGTCTGCGGCTTGCCTTTTGAATATAAATGCGTGGCTGTCTGATGGTTTGTATTCTATGTTAATTATAAATATACAATGCATTCTCCCACTTTTGGACTAAAATATCTATGAATAAAATGGACTAATAATAATTTAAATTAATTGACAGCCCCGTGACGCAGTTGGCTAGACACAAGCTTGCGAAACGAGAGACCACAGGTTCGATCCTCGTACTGAGACAAATGTTTGTGTGATCCACAAATATTTGTTTCAGGTCTGGGCGTTTGAGAGACCGAAATGTCTCGCGTAGTTTCTAATACCTACGGCAAAATACTCGTATCTTAATGTGGGGTCAGAACTGTGTATGTGACTGTTGGGTGTATTTATTTATAATCGACCACAAGGATTAAAAACAACTATTAGTATCATTAAGGCAGTCATTGCTCAAATGTTAATCCATAGATGGAATGAATCGAATGAATGTGACCCAATCTTTAAAGGCCAAAAATTTGCGGTATTCTCAAATATTTGCTTACAATCTTCATAATACGATCATATCTCTTGTAGCTCGTATAAAAATTCTATGAAATAGAATTCTGTCATTGTCATCCATATTGCTACACTTCTTTGGGCAAGAAATGTCCAAAGAACAACAATTTTTCCAGCAATAGACATTACCAGTGTCTGTTAGATTTATTGGCAACATGAGTTTACTAACCTCATTTGACATTCATACACGAACCATTATTTTTATTTCATTTTTAATATGCATTATCGCATTATGACTGAATAGGTGTCCATTTGACCCAACAAGTGATCTCATTCGTGTCTTATCTGCATTTTGTTTACGTGTTAATGTTTTAACACCACATTAAAGTCAGGGTGATGAAGAATGAACTTACATCCATTATTGCTTCTTTAAATTATATAATCATCATCATCATCATCAGCCCAAATACGTCCCACTGCTGGGCACGGGCCTCCTCTACAACTGAGAGGGTTTAGGCCTTAGTCCACCACGCTGGCCTAGTGCGGGTTGGCGGACTACACACCTAAGAAATTCCAAAGAACTTTTTGGAGTGCAGGTTTTATCACGATGTTTTCTTTCACCGTTAAAACAAGTGATAATTCATTGTGAATACACACGTAACTTCGAAAAGTCAGAGGTGTGTGCCTGGGGTTTGAACCTGCGACCGCCGAAATTCTCGACCGCGCGCCTAAACCTTGAGGCCCTCACTGCTTAGGCTTAAATTATATGCAAAGTGATAAATTAATAGTAATAGTAATTTCTTAGGTGTGTAGTCCGCCAACCCGCACCGGGCCAGCGTGGCGGCCTAAGGCTTAAATCCTCTCAATTGTAGGGGAGGCCCGTGCCCAGCAGTGGGACGTTTATGGGCTGATGATGATGATTATGAATTGACATTATCGCCAACTCGCTCTAAACTAGTGGGTGGACTAAGGCCTAACCCCTCTCAGCTGTAGAGGAGGCTCGTGCCCAGCAGAAGGGACTTTAAATAATCTGAAATAGAATTGAAATTATGGAAAAAATAATTGAGAGTTGAATTGGTACATGGTGTTAAATATAATGCAAAGCAGAGTGTTGTCAACAATAAGCAAAGCAAGGAAAGCAGAAAACGGTTAAAATCATCCCAAAATTATTTCTTATCAAATTTCGTTAATAAATGTAGAAGTCTGGATGGACTTTACTTAAGGGGTTATACGCAGTTAGAATTTTCAAAAAATCTTCTTTTTTTTTTCATTTTCGGAATGTACATATATTTGAGTATATTCTCTGAAAATTTGCAGTCAATCCGATAAATACTTTTTAATTTTTAATTTACCTATGTGTAAATTACTTCTGAAACTTTAAGGAGCATAATTTGTATAAATTTACAAACTCCGTGTTTATACACTAAATCTAAATGAAGTGATGATAAATCAATCCGCTGTTTTAAAAGATGACGCAAAACTACTCAGTGAATGAAAGAATAAAAAAAGAAAAACAGCAATTACTGTCGAAAACATATTAGTAAGATATTTTGCTCCACAAAGGAAGCGGACTAGGCGTATCATAAAATCCGAAGTATATTTTAGTCGATGAAACACATTAGTTTTTCAGCCAAAACAATGATGCAATTCAATCATAATATGTAGTTGAAAAAAAACTGAGTTGGCAAAAGGCGTAGTTTTTACGTGATTTTAATGTGAATGAATAGGACGAGTGTTGGAGAACAAAAATAGTGATGTTGAAAACTTTTTTTTTACGATAAGGAAAGTAAACGAACATGCGCTTCACCGACTGCGATCTGGTTTAAAATACCGTTAGATGTCATCATCATCATCATCAGCCCAAATACGTCCCACTGCTGGGCACGGGCCTCCTCTACAACTGAGAGGGTTTAGGCCTTAGTCCACCACGCTGGCCTAGTGCGGGTTGGCGGACTACACACCTAAGAAATTCCTAAGAACTTTTTAGGTGTGCAGGTTTTATCACGATGTTTTCCTTCACCGTTAAAGCTAGTGATATATAATTCATTGTGAATACACACATAACTTCGAAAAGTCAGAGGTGTGTGCCTGGGGTTTGAACCTGCGACCGACGAAATTCTCGACCGCGCGCCTAAACCTCGAGGCCATCACTGCTTTAGATGTAATTTAACCAAACTATCAATTTTTGTATGTTCACTTCATGAGATCTCTTAAACTTCCCATAATAGGCGCGTGCCTGATACATATATACTGAAAGATAAATAAAAGTCTAGATCTTCGATATCAGGTTCGACATTCGCGTTGCTAATTAAACCGCTTCGATACGGGTTGTGTTATCGTCGATACGATGCAGTGTTCAGGCGGATTTCGTTGTTATTGCTCGTCGCGATATGGACTACTTTTGCTTTTGCGATCCTGTGAGTTATTGTTTTGTTTTATTCTGTATTATTTGCTTCAACATCATCCATATTTGTATCTTAATAGTATTCAACGTAATAGTTGTCAACGATAGCATTGACTTGAATCTGAACTGCTCCAAAATTTACTGTATTGATGGCAATAATTCAAAATGCCGGCCGTTTGTTGACATTTTTTGAGTCACTTTTGAATTTAATCGAATTTTATTGATATGTTTATCTTTGTATTCAACATAGCTATTTTGTGTTGCACTCTTCTCGTTGATGTAATATTGCTATTTTATGTGATCACATATCGTTGTTTTTGATATGTTATAATAAGTCGTGATGTTCACTTTCTAGTACTATTATATTTATATGTCATCATCATCATCATCAGCCCATATACGTCCCACTGCTGGGCACGGGCCTCCCCTACAACTGAGAGGGTTTTTAGGCCTTAGTCCACCACGCTGGCCTAGTACGGTTTATATGTAAATTAGGATTATAGAAATATTTATATATTTGTTATAGAAATATTTATATGTAAATTAGGTTTGTATCTTTTTAAACAAGAATTTAATAGACGATTCCATAGTTATGATTATAACAAATAAATTGACGCAAAAAAATGATTATCGAAACTAATTTTATAATTGCGAAAGTAAGTGTTTCTCTGAAACGTTTTCATGTCCAAACTAGTACCAATTGTAATAAATTTAAGTCAACGAAGACGGAAAATGGAGTACCTTATAAACTTTAAAGTAAAGTAAATTTTGAAATAATTAATTCTTTAAATAAAATGTGGCTATTTATAACCGTTCGTTTTTACTTAGAAAATGGTATATAACTACACTTAGCCTCATTATCCTTCACGCGATTTAAGTTTTAACTCCGACCATAATTCAAACTTATTTTTATCACTCATACTTAACGTATGTTGTTTAATATCTTTATTTGACTGCCTCGTGGTCTCGCGGCACAAGTATGTGCCGTGCGATCTAGAGGTCCTGGGTTCGATTCCCGCGTCGGGCAAAGTGTTATTGGGTTTTTCCATTAGGAAATTCTCAATAGCAGCACGGAGTCTGGAATTGTGCCCGAAAAACGGCAATAGGCTCGCCCCCTATTACGTGGGACTGATACATACCTGGCGAAATGTGGGTGTAGAAATGCACCTATGCCTACCCTATAAGGGAATACAGGCGTGAGTTTATGTATGTGTCTTTATTTGGTCTGAATGTTTTCCTAGACATGTCTCAAGGACGCGACTAACTGAATAACAATAGTTTGAACAATTGTGTTTCTTTTCGTTTTCGCAGAATCATTATAATTTATTTTGTTGCTTTATTAATACTTGGAACCGTACTTCGGACAGTATTTAAGAAACGGAATTTAGTAGCAACTTTCTTATGTTTCTGGTAACTTAGTAATTAAATAAAAATTGAGAGTTTGCTACAATAGAACGTGGTCGTGATGGCCTCGAGGTTAAGGCACGCGATCGAGAATCTCGACGGTCGCGGGTTCAAACCCCAGGCACACACCTCTGACTTTTCGAAGTCATGTGTGTATTCACAAAGAATTATCACGTACTTTAACGGTGAAGGAAAAGTTCTTTGAAATTTCTTAGATCCACCGACCCGCATTAGGCCAGCGTGGTGGACAAAGGCCTAAACCCTCTCAGTTGTAGAGGAGGCCCGTGCCCAGCAGTGGGACGTATATGGGTTGATGATGAACAATAGACCGGGTTGAATGCATCCTGCATATATAATGCAGGTTGATATTACGAACGGATATACGGTATTTAATAACACTTTCCAGTATCGTATTTCCACAACGTTTCTAAAGCGTGCTGATTGCGCAAACGTACTCACGACTGCACCTTCGGAGTTGTAGGAAGAAATCTTTTTCGACATCCACGCATCGCATACATCATCATCATCAGCTAAAAGACGTCCACTGCTGGACATAGGCCTCCCCCAAAAACTTCCAAAGCACTCTGTCAGAAGTGGCCTGCATCCAGCGACTTCCCGCAAATTTCGTGAGATTTTCAGTCCACCTTGTAATTAAGGATAAGCCTGTTGCCGTTTGCTAGAATTTTCAGTCGGGAAACCCAATTTTGTATAACCCGGAACCGAACCAAAGTCTACATAATTGCACTTCGTATTTTTCCCAGCGATCCTATTGTTGTTAACCGGCCACGTTTCCGAATTACGTGCTTTTTAGAATTACCTCCTAAGTAACCCAATAGAATTTTATCCGATCCGAGAATTGAACCTCATGCCGATTTATGTACGAAACAGACAGCAGACATATTACGCAAACATGTAGAAGAATTTGTAGGACGGAAAAACTAGCAACTTGTAATCAGGTCAATGGACTCGCGCGTAATGCGGGATTTGTTAATTTTAATGTATGATGGTACTATGTGATGAATGGGCTATTTCGATCTCAGCAATGTGCGAGAGACGGATGAAAAATATTATAAGAGCAGATGTTTTATGGATGGATTACGTTGTATTTATTTTGACTGGGATTTTATGAAATGAATAATGAAGGGTCACTGCCTAACTCTATTCTTTTGTTTATATTAGACTTACTGATATTCAAGACTGGTTGTGTTTTGTGCTCATATTGTGCCTCAAAAACCAAATTGTACAAATAAACCCTAGTTATACAAAACTCTTAACCATTGGACGCCTTTTGTTCTTTGGTTATAAGTTTTTATGGTTAATTTGATCGATGAAAACAAACCTTTACGTCCCTGTGTATTTTTAGCTACGACTGACAGAGAATGCCCTAAAGCGTTAAATTCATCTTTACATTATTTGTGTGAAGTGATACGTATTTCTCGTCAACTTAATTTTCTTACTAGATGTCCACTATCCCCCATTTACCTAATGTGGTGGACTAAGACCGGGTCCTGGTCAAATAAAAAGAATACCATGCATATTAGTGAGGCTAATATCGACAGATACTTATATAGGAATTCAAACCGGATCTTACAAAAATGCGTAGTTAAGGTCATAAAATAAACCTGACATTTGTCGCGAACCTTGGCGGAAGATGAATGGCCTAAAATTCATCATACTATGATGTAATCAGTTTGTCGCTTCGACACCTTAGCCAACACATATTGAACTTTGTCATAAATGAATAAAGTGTATAATTACTTGGCACGCAACGTTGGCTGGCCGATAATCTTGGAGCAAGGTAAACATCATTCTTGTAGGCACAACACTAATCGTATTATTGAAATCCGCTTTTATTTGCTAATAAGTTCGCTGCTGCTGTTCGTTTGTTAGCAAACATTACATATTATATAACTAGTATGTATAAATATTTTGTGTATTGCGCACAAAACATCCCGTCAAATTAGTCAATGTTTCGGATTGACAAAATATCCTTCAAGTGGTTTCCGTAGATTATTATCCATTGAAGAAGAAGTAAAATTACGATGTTTCCTACACATCTACCATAGCTTTCGTGGGGCGAACAATCTCGAAAATCCGAGGACGTAGAAATATAAAAGGGTAGCCAGAAACATACAGAACCCGTTTGACTGTTGCACGAAATGGTAATTAATTCTTATCAAATTAAACCAAAAATAACGAGTCATTCAACAGTCCGAGTCAGTCGACAGCCCCGTGGCGCAGATGGCTAGACACCAGCTTGCGAAACGAGAGGCCGCGGGTTCGATCCCCGCACCGAGACAAATGTTTGTGTGATCCACAAATATTTGTTTCGGGTCTGGGTGTTTGTGAGTCCGAAAAGTCTCTCGTAGTCTGTGATACCCACGACACAGGACTTGTATCCTAGTGTGGGGTCAGAACTATGTATGTGACTGTTGGGTGTATTTATTTATTTATTTGTGCAAGTCCATTGAACATTCACCTGAGGGGTCTAATAAAGCGATCTTGCCCCAAACAAGGATCAAGATAATATATTTCATCCGAAATGCTATTACGTCTAGTTTCGCATTCTAAAATTGCGCCTCCCCAAGTCCCTAGTTTCCTCTGCTGTAACAACTGCAATCTGAACGTATAGAAATGCAAATGTACAATTTCCCGTGTCCACCGGACTGTGGCGGCCCGCTTGTGGATCGGCGTGAATTGTGAACGAAAATAAATTAGTTTTCTCTCCATTTATCGAAGCGTTAAAGCGCAAAGAGCGCTTGACGAGCGACACGTTTCCATTCAGATTTCTATTCTTAGATACTGTTTCAGTGTTATCGATACCAATTATAGTGTATTTAATACACAATACACCTAATAGGCACGTACACACATATGATCCTTGCTAATATAGAATAATGGTATTAAAGAGACGACTGCCTCGTGGTCTCGCGATACAAGTATGTGCCGTGCGATCTAGAGGTCCTGGGTTCGATTCCCGGGTCGGGCAAAGTGTTATTGCGTTTTTCCATTAGGAAATTCTCAACAGCAGCACGGAGTCTGGAAATGTGCCCGAAAAACGGCAATAGGCTCGCCCCCTATTACGTGGGACTAATACATACTTGGCGAAATGTGGGTGCAGCAATGCACCTCTGCCTACCCCTTCGGGGCATACAGGCGTGAGTTTATGTAAAGATTTTATCAGGGGCACTGAGTGTCTTTTTAGTCTCACAATAACAGATATGAAAGATATTACCTGTTATTGTTGATCAAAAAAATTTTTGCTTGATAACACCTTTTTTGTAATGCTAAGATAATAGTGTCAATCTTGTTCATTCTGGTAATTCTCTATTTTGAATCTTTCCATTGCACTTAATATTGCACAAGGTAGTATATTACCTATGAAGTATCCTTAAACATTAAACGGCGTGATCATAACAATTAAAATGTAATAAAATGAAGTCATATGATTTGATAATAGCATTACACAGGCAGCTCGCAGTCATCGTGTCCTTACCAGCACGTGCGTAGCGCCCATATGGCACGCTTCCAGATTTTTATTGGCCAACGGATAAATACAATAGTATATATAGATGCAGCGTTCAATAAACTCGTTGGAAATTTGTCTACATGTCTCCCAACGTCCTTGGACTGACTTTGGAGGACGTTGATATATGAACCAATGTTTGATCCAAAATTTTCAAACTAGTTGGCTAGCATGTTGCAAGATTCTTATGTATACAAAATACATTGTTATCTTTATAAATGAACTGTAGTAAATTTCTCGCTGTTAATTTAGAGAAGAAAGTTACTTAATTAAACCAAACCTGATCAGGTGTCGTGTAGCGTGAGATTGATGAAGATGTGAAAAGCATTTATTGCTTTTTAATTGTTTGATTTTCTCATTTCGGATTGCCTTTCTTTAAGTCTTTGCGGAATAAAATAATATGCTACTACTTTGCGAAAGCATACTGTTCGTAGTTCCTGCCCTTTTTTAGTCTAGTTTCGATTTCTATCTTCTATGATGTCTACTTTGTGATCATGTGCCATTATGTAGCATAAGGTACCCAAATCTTAAACCAATTAGATTTAAAAAAAAAACCAATCATTTAAATTCATTTTCGTGAAGAGCTATACTATTAGGTATATCTAAAAATACATAGTGATTCTTATTTTCATTTGTTTTTGTAACATGAGTCGAAGTAATCCCAGCTCAAACATTTTGAATATCTATAATGCTATTCTTGTCTGTGCAGGACGGAGGGAATTTATAGATATTGTGGATAGTTATAGTGGATAGTTATAGTGAATAGTGAAAGTGAATTGGGACAATTATAATAGTGATAGACAATGTTACGTAAGTTGTGTGTAATGTTGAGATGCATGCGGACGGCTACATGCGTCGACCGCTACTGTAAAGGGCGCTACCTGTACCATCGGGCGCCCCGCCCACACGGAAGGATATCTCTGTGGGATAGCTCCGTTCAAGGGAGGCAACGCGCTCGAAACTGTATAAAAGGCGTGCAGTTTCGAGGGATATCATCCAGTCATCCAGTCGTCGCGAGCCATCAAGGAAGAAACAATCCAGTCATCCAGTCGTCGCGAGCCATCAAGGAAGAAACAATCCAGTCATCCAGTCGTCGCGAGCCATCAAGGAAGAAACAATCCAGTAATCCAGTCATCCAGTCGTCGCGAGCCATCAAGGAAGAAACAATCCAGTCATCCAGTCGTCGCGAGCCATCAAGGAAGAAACAATCCAGTAATCCAGTCGTCGCGAGCCATCAAGGAAGAAACAATCCAGTAATCCAGTCGTCGCGAGCCATCAAGGAAGAAACAATCCAGTCATCCAGTCGTCGCGAGCCATCAAGGAAGAAACAACTCAAGAAAAGGAAGAAACAAATCAAGAAAAGGAAGAAAGGAATAACCTCTGCAGGGATAAGGGAACGAATCCCTGCTACTGAATAGCCGCCAGGAAGAAATCCCTGCAGAGGCGCCGTGTGGACTGCAAGTCTGCGAGCCATTCGTCCCGTGCTACACCCGTGGCACGTCGCTGCATACCAAGCCATCTCGCCCGTCTCGGGAGAGGTCTCCTTGTCGCAGCCCGCGGCCCACGCCGCCGCTCGCAGCACCCCGCCTGCCGTGGTCCCGCCGCCGCCTGTGCCGGCTCCCTCCGGTACACGCCAGCGTCCACGGCGCTTGTCGCAGCACACGCGTCCACTGCCTGCACCGCCGGTCGCGCCGCCGACGCGCTGACCACGTGCCGCCGAACCGAAGGAAGCGACGCCGCATTTCGCGCCAAGCCCGGTCGCACCGCAACCCGCGCCGCACATGTGCTGCCGGACCAGAGAAGGCGACGCCGCGTCCTGTGCCGCGCCCCCCGTAGCGCGACCCGCACCACACATGTGCCATCGGACCCGGTCGCAGAGCTACGCGCCGGAAACTATTATTGTTTGAAGAGCCCTTCGTTTTTGCCTAGTGATCCCTGTTTTTCTAATAGTTTATTTTGTATAGTTTTTGTGTAACTTCCTTTTCGCGTGTAATTTGAATAGCCTAATCGTACATAGTATCGTATTGTTTTGTTTCTCCTTGTTGTGTTGTGCTAATAGTATTAATTTCGTGTTAATAAATTCGTCTGCCCGCTGTGTAACGTGTTTTGCATTTCTGTCCTTCGCAATCCGGCCAGTTAGTATAGTGAGGAACAGCCGCCCCGGGGGCTCTCGAGCCACGCACGCAACACACAATAGGTGTTGCAATAGTATAAGTGATATACAGTCCACTTTACAAAACCCGAGGGCGGTCCTGTTCATTTTGGTCCTTCGAGCCGGATCTAGCGATTGACAGAGATGCCGGTGACACGCTCAGTGGGGAGGCGAACGGTGTCCGCCACAACAGAGACGTCGACGATAGCCACGACGGAAGCAACGGGCACAACGGTAGCCGAGACATCGGAGGAATCCAACGTGCCGTCCGTCGACACCGTGGAGGAGCAACATGCCGCCACAACGTCGAACCCGCCGCAGGACACACCGCGAAAGAGTCGCCCGCCATCAACGAGAAGAAGCAAAAGGACAACAAGGGCGTTCCGGTTGGCACAGGCCAAGGCGGAGCTAGCCCGATTACAAATAGAATTGGCGCAGGCAAGAATAGCGATGATTGAGGCCGACGATGGATCAGATGACGACGTCGAATCTGTGGTATCCGACGTCGAACAGGAATCGCGCGTGCACACCTGGCTGACACATAGCAGGGTGCTCGCGATTGAGGGTCGCCACACGCAGCAGCAGGCCGAGCCCGCCCCGCTGGAAGCCGCACCCGCGGCCGCGGGCGCGCCGGCGTCTGTACCGGCGGGAGTCACTGCCGCACCCCCGCTACCGCGCTGCAACGACACGGTTCCGACAGAAGAGGTCGGACCCGCTCCGCCAGAGACCAACGCCGAGTCCTGGCGACCGAACCCGAATAGTGTGTTGCCACCGCCGGTTGTCACCGCCTGGCACCGGCAAAATAGTGAAGCTGCACAACCCATGCCAGAGACCAACGTCGCGTCCTGGCAATCACGCGCGAATAGAGCGCAGCCGTCTCCGGTCGTCGCATCATGGCACCGGAGGCAAGAAGAAGCGACGAAGCAACTTCCTCCAGGAATCAATGCCCAGCCCTGGAGACAAGATCGCACCGCCTCACCGCCACCACAACCGCCCGACGTTCGAGACCCGGGAGGTACCATGATGCTGAGGGGTAAGTCAGACATAGATAATCTGGCCTCAGCAATCACCACAGCCGTACAAGCCGCGCAGGCACGTAATAGATTCGCGGAACTACCCAACTTCAGTGGGATAGTACAAGAGTGGTTAACGTTCCGCGCCGCCTATATAGAGACGGCACACAACCTTTCGCCCCTGGAGAACCTGGCCCGGCTTAGGAGGAGCCTTCGAGGCACGGCAAAGGAGGCCGTGCAAGGCCTGCTGATCACCAACGCGAACCCCAACACCGTCATGCGGACACTGGAGACGCGCTTCGGGCGACCAGACGCCATCGCGTCGACGGAAATAGAAAGGCTGAGGACACTGCCGCGCCTCACCGATTCCCCGCGTGACCTGTGCACGTTCGCCACACGCGTGGAAAATGCTGTAGCCACTCTGCAGGCACTCAACTGCAGCATGTATCTATTCAACCCGGAGGTCACCAAGGGCCTAATAGAGAAGTTAACACCTACCACAAAGAGGTTGTGGTACGAGTTCGCCGCCACACGCCCCAGGGAGGAGCCCGACCTGTGGAAGTTTAGCAAATTCATCTCCCGGGAGGCGGAACTGTGCAGTCCCTTCGCTCCGGCCGAAATAGTGACCGACCACGCGCCGCCACGAAGAGCCCCTCCCGATGTACCACGCAGAGCGCAGCGGGTACATGCAACCATTGTTGAAAAGAGGGCAGTGAAGTGCGACATGTGCACCAACGGGGGACACGCGGTCGCCGACTGCTCAAAGTTTAAGGCAGCCACTACAGAAGCGCGCTGGGAGGCAGCGAAAAAGTACCGCCTTTGCTTCCGGTGCTTGAGGTACAAAGGCAGAGATCACAATTGCAAGCCCCAACGCTGCGCCATAGACAACTGCGAAAGATTTCATCACAGGAAACTGCATGCGGCGCGCAGGCAAACCGAGGCGACCCCCAGCGAAGAACCCGAAAGACCGCCGCAAGAAGAGCAAGTAAATTCCGCCTGGACTTCCCGGCTAGCCTTTCTAAAGATCGCAGCGGTCCAAGTGCAGGGACCGGCAGGTGTAGTTGACACCTACGCGCTGCTGGACGACGGCAGCACCGTTACACTGATCGACCGGGAGTTAGCAAACAGAATAGGCGCCAAGGGACCCGAGGAACCTCTCCACATCAGCGCGTATAACGGAGAGACTAGGACCGACTCGACATCGAGGAGGGTATCGGTCCACCTGCGTGGAGAGGGGCACCTACTGAAGAAAATAGAGGCGCGCACCGTCGACAACCTTCGGCTGACGGCGCAGAGGATACCCGAGGAGGCGATAAAAGGCTGCCACCATCTGCGAGGGATCGATACAAAAATTAACACCCGCGAAGTGGGGCCACAGATTCTAATAGGCCAGGACAACTGGCACCTTTTAATAGCAAAGAAGGTAAGAGCCGGGAAGAAGCATCAGCCCGTCGCCTCATTGACCCCGTTGGGATGGGTCATCCACGGCAGTCGAACCCGAACCTCAGGACACGTCGTCAACTTCGTGGGCCAGGCAAGTCTGGACACGAAACCAATAAAAATAGAACGAAGATATAGAGCCGATGACGACGTGTACCCAAGGCGATCAGCGAGCAACCCGACTGAGCGGGCGCTCGAAACACATAGGACTTCGGAAGGCAGAGAACCGCATGACGAGAGACGACGAGTGGAAGACACGGGGGAGGATCGAGCCCGCGTGCTCCATGTCGCCGTCCGAGCGGCAGGAAATCCGAAGAAGATAGTGCCAGACTGCCGAAGATTTTCGACTAGGACCCAGAACCTGCGGACTGCGGCAAAAGTGAAAGACAAACGCTTGAAGACGCAGGACCCAAATTGGAGTCGCACGAAGCGACCAATCAAGCCGGCCGAAGGACGACTGACACTAGGCGCACCAAGGACCATTCAACGCGTCACACTACCCGTCAGAACCGGCACACGGACCGCACACCAACCTTCGGGCCGCCCAGCGTCTTGCGGACGCCTTCTGGACGCGCCGGCTCCGGGAATACCTCCCCGAGCTCCGCAACCGGCGGGAGCCGCACGACAAGGACCCGGAGGTCCGAATAGGAGACGTCGTGCGGATAATCGACGGGACACTGCCCCGAGTCCAGGGAAGGGTCCACGCCACGTATCCGGGACCCGATGGGGTCACCAGGACCGTCGACGTGGCCACCAAGGGCGGAATGCTGCGCAGGCTAGTAAGGAAGCTCATCGTGCTCTGCGCCTCCGAAGAGTCCGCCAGATAGATAGCTGGTTCGTTGGACCACAGAAGGTGGTCACTCCGCCTGCACCACAAATAATGCATCACCAAACGTGGGACTTGGGTGATGCACGGCGGGAGGATGTGCAGGACGGAGGGAATTTATAGATATTGTGGATAGTTATAGTGGATAGTTATAGTGAATAGTGAAAGTGAATTGGGACAATTATAATAGTGATAGACAATGTTACGTAAGTTGTGTGTAATGTTGAGATGCATGCGGACGGCTACATGCGTCGACCGCTACTGTAAAGGGCGCTACCTGTACCATCGGGCGCCCCGCCCACACGGAAGGATATCTCTGTGGGATAGCTCCGTTCAAGGGAGGCAACGCGCTCGAAACTGTATAAAAGGCGTGCAGTTTCGAGGGATATCATCCAGTCATCCAGTCGTCGCGAGCCATCAAGGAAGAAACAATCCAGTCATCCAGTCGTCGCGAGCCATCAAGGAAGAAACAATCCAGTCATCCAGTCGTCGCGAGCCATCAAGGAAGAAACAATCCAGTAATCCAGTCATCCAGTCGTCGCGAGCCATCAAGGAAGAAACAATCCAGTCATCCAGTCGTCGCGAGCCATCAAGGAAGAAACAATCCAGTAATCCAGTCGTCGCGAGCCATCAAGGAAGAAACAATCCAGTAATCCAGTCGTCGCGAGCCATCAAGGAAGAAACAATCCAGTCATCCAGTCGTCGCGAGCCATCAAGGAAGAAACAACTCAAGAAAAGGAAGAAACAAATCAAGAAAAGGAAGAAAGGAATAACCTCTGCAGGGATAAGGGAACGAATCCCTGCTACTGAATAGCCGCCAGGAAGAAATCCCTGCAGAGGCGCCGTGTGGACTGCAAGTCTGCGAGCCATTCGTCCCGTGCTACACCCGTGGCACGTCGCTGCATACCAAGCCATCTCGCCCGTCTCGGGAGAGGTCTCCTTGTCGCAGCCCGCGGCCCACGCCGCCGCTCGCAGCACCCCGCCTGCCGTGGTCCCGCCGCCGCCTGTGCCGGCTCCCTCCGGTACACGCCAGCGTCCACGGCGCTTGTCGCAGCACACGCGTCCACTGCCTGCACCGCCGGTCGCGCCGCCGACGCGCTGACCACGTGCCGCCGAACCGAAGGAAGCGACGCCGCATTTCGCGCCAAGCCCGGTCGCACCGCAACCCGCGCCGCACATGTGCTGCCGGACCAGAGAAGGCGACGCCGCGTCCTGTGCCGCGCCCCCCGTAGCGCGACCCGCACCACACATGTGCCATCGGACCCGGTCGCAGAGCTACGCGCCGGAAACTATTATTGTTTGAAGAGCCCTTCGTTTTTGCCTAGTGATCCCTGTTTTTCTAATAGTTTATTTTGTATAGTTTTTGTGTAACTTCCTTTTCGCGTGTAATTTGAATAGCCTAATCGTACATAGTATCGTATTGTTTTGTTTCTCCTTGTTGTGTTGTGCTAATAGTATTAATTTCGTGTTAATAAATTCGTCTGCCCGCTGTGTAACGTGTTTTGCATTTCTGTCCTTCGCAATCCGGCCAGTTAGTATAGTGAGGAACAGCCGCCCCGGGGGCTCTCGAGCCACGCACGCAACACACAATAGGTGTTGCAATAGTATAAGTGATATACAGTCCACTTTACAAAACCCGAGGGCGGTCCTGTTCATTGTCTTTGTTCCCTAACAGGGCATCCGAAAATAGGCGTCTGCGTGTAGGAAGCATTTTATATTGCTCCCATTCTCTTGGTTTTATTGTCAGGAGTTTCATGTATTGTGTTCAAAGTCGTATGTCTGCATTAACCTGTGTTTTGTTTTTCACTCCGAATTTATGATATCTTAGTAAAGTATAACTAACAATTTTCATTTAAATAATTATAGTGTTATGAAGATAGACTTCCAATATCGGTTTCCTAACCTCAAACTAATCTCGTAATTTTTATCTAAAATAAATAAATAAATAAATAAATACACCCAACAGTCACATACATAGTTCTGACCCCACATTAAGATACGAGTCTTGTGTCGTGGGTATCAGAAACTACGAGATACTTTTCGGTCTCACAAACACCCAGACCCGAAACAAATACTTGTGGATCACACAAACATTTGTCTCGGTGCGGGGAACGAACCCGCGGCCTCTGGTTTCGCAAGCTGGTGTCTAGCCAACTGCGCCACGGGGCTGTCAATAAGTTTAAACACGGAATCACATCGTTACTTTCGCAAAGCTAGTTTTTAAACATGGCTTGTCCTGTTTTTTTGTCACACCTTCCGCTGTCGATATACTAGGTATATAGCAGTTCACCTATAAGGTATTTTTGTTAAGTCTTAGATCAATTCTCCGAGTATAACGCAGAAATACACAGTAATGCAAAATTGCAGTTGACCTCTATATTAATAATAGGATTTCTGCTAATTATGCGTAATTGTTGAACTCACTTCGTTTCACCTGTGCCTGGTTAATTAATATGATATTTTCTTTCAAATACTTTTATTATAGATTTTCAGTACAGAGTCGAAATTTGTATTAAACAATAACTTGTGGTTCATAGGTAGTAAGTGCGTTTACTTCCTCATATAAATTGTTAAGGCTTTAATGAAAAATATTAAGGTTGCTTATACGCCCAATGCTGTTTATTTGCAAAATTCCAATCGGTTTTAACCTTGTTGGGCCACATTTTTCTTCATTTTCCTCAATTGTTATGCACGGACAAATCGGACACTTCCTTAACTACGACCTTGCTGCGATATTGCTAAATGCAATTGTTTTTGTAAACACTAGGTGTAATACATCGTATTATACAGTATAAAATTTTCTGTATATCATTTAGAGTACATTTTATAAATAAAAGGTACTGTTTACATACAGGTTATTTATCGCGGCGGACGCGGGTTCAAACCCCAGGCACACACCTTTGACTTTTCGGAGTTATGTGTGTATTCATTATGAATTATCACTTACTTTAACGGTGAAGGAAAACATCTAGAGGAAACCTGCACGCCTAAAAGTTCTTAGGAATTTCATAGGTGTTTAGTCCGCCAACCCACATTAGGCCAGCATGGTGGACTAAGGCCTAAACCCTCTCAGTTGCAGAGGAGGCCCTTTGCCCAGTAATAGAAGGTATATCAGTTGATGATTATGGTGATCATTTGTTGACAATCATTGGAAATCACAGAGCTTTCACTCCGTCCAAGTTATATTCCGATTTTCCGTTTGTTAGCTTTCTTATATGTGTCTCCGGTTTTGTCCCTTATTGGTCCTGCGGCATGAGATCGAGATTTTCCATTTAGTTATTTTAAAAATGAGCACGAATTCTCGAAATGTGCTCTAAAACGGCAATAACACTATTACGCGGAACTTAAAATTCTCAAAACATGATTATTTCTTAGGAGATATATAAGTAGATGTATGTAGGCATATTGGTCTTTAAATACGACTTGCCTGCAAACCAGCTAAAAATATTACATAAGTACTCCGCCATTGCTCCGCCGTTTACGTTTGTTAAAGCAGTTATCATATTATGAACTGGCGCTAAATTTAGACATTATAGTAAGTGCTGGTAAATATTTATATCCCGGTGCATGGTGTACTGGTTATAATGGGCTTAATGGTGTTTTTAGTGATGATTGATCTCGAAGCCCATACATACACGCCAGCGGCGGTACTTCCATAGAAGCCCAAAAGTGTTTCACGATAATTTATAAAGTCTAGTTTATTATTGTTTATTGTGGGGTCAGGATATTCTCATTTATATGTCAAATTGTTTTTGTTAAATGAAGATTCAAAGCTTAAAGATTGTTATTCGGAATTTTGTAAGGCAAACTGGGCTTTTGGGCTTCTATGGAAGTACCGCCACTGATACACGCGACTCTCTAGGATGAGTAGACATAAATAGTAAATGTTCCGAGTAAAGTTGCGAGGCTAATATTTGACTACCTCGTGGTCTCGCGGCACAAGTATGTGCTGTGCGATCTAAAGGTCCCGGGTTCTATTCCCGGGTAGGGCTAAGTGTTATTGGGTTTTTCCATTGGGGAAGCATGGAGTCTGGAATTGTACCTGAAAACGGCAATAGGCTTGCGCCCTATTACATGGGACTGATACCTGGCGAAATGGTTGCAGAAATGCACCTCTGCCTACCCCTTCAGGGAATACAGGCGTGAGGTTATGTATGTATGCTAATAGTTACGACATCATTTTTCATCATCGACTTTCGTGCGGGTGCTAAGAATTGCCGGACGTTTAGTTATAGCTAATCCGAGAATCAAATTCGGAATTTATCGTTCAACTGCGCCATTTTATGCCGCGGTGCTAAAGCGGCAGACTTCCCTTTACATTTGTGGATGTATATTTCAAGTGATTATCAATTTTTGAAACTACTTGTATATTCAAATATGTACATTGCACATTAAACTACTATTAAAAGTTCTGAATGCCTCATTTTCTCGTTTTCAACGTAGAGTAAAATGAGACCTAAAATATTGATAGCTACATTTTTGACCACAATTTTACTAACTTCATACTCTAAGTAAACATAAACTCACGCCTGTGTTCCCGGAAGGGGTAGGCAGAGGTGCATTTCTGCACCTACATTTCGCTAGGTATGTATCAGTCCCACGTAATAGGGGGCGAAGTAAGTAAGTAAACGAACTGAAATATATCAATTCCCAGTAGACATCAGACGTCGCGATACAGACGTACACTGCAAAGTCACTGACCGTTTACACTAAAACGGCAGCATTTTTACGAAACACAGGAAATCTTTGTTTCGCATCCTTTGACTTCAGTACGATGTGAAACAGGTTCAAGTTATTCGGATTTTTTTTTTGTCAATTTACTTTGTATTGCTTCGAAACACATGGTTTTGATGGTTATTGGGCTTTCGATTGTGAAGTACCACAGATTCAGAGCTTAATTCGTCACAAACAGTGGATTAAAATTATATTGTAGTTATCCGTTTGTTTTGAAACTTCTATGTAAAATGTGGGCAAAAGTCACTTGAAAATCCGCGATAGAGCCGCCAGGCGCCATTGCGTCCATTGCGCAGAACTGAACGATCAATGCGTCAACTGACATCTTAACAATCACAATCCGCAGGGAAATTGTGGAAAATTCTTTGAAAAACTAAGCAAAAGATAAATAAAAAGACGCGCATTGTTTTCCAAAAACGGTGTCACAGTGTCAAGATTAGACGGTGGGGTGCACCGGCGTGGCTGCGCGCGCATCTCCGCAAGCACCGCTCCCCGAATCGAATCGGCCAGTCACTGTTCATAACCTCAAAAACCACCCCCAACAGCTGTTATATCAAATAATACGTAATTAAATGTTAAACAGCACCGCGACACACGTGAAGCGCCGACCGCTTTCGCGGCCACTCCGTTACGAAATGATTTAAATTTAGAATTCTTCGTTTTGTTTTCAATTTACGGTCTTTACTGCATTTCATTCAGTTTTCGGCCAGTACGAATCGTACAAAGCCGTGTTTATCGAAGATTTTACTCATTTCTTTGTACGAATGTTATTAAATACAGCTAATTTGTGTTTTATAATCTGTGACATTCTTTTTTTGGTGATTTTTAGGTTACATTTTTAAATATGTGTACTTTACAAAATTGAGTGTTGAAGTGAATATTGTGTGAAACAATGTGTTTTGTGAACGTTATAAATAAACTATCTTGTGTTGTTTTATAATAAGCTCGTTTAAAATGGAGGAGTACGAGTATGACTTCGCGTACGAGTGCCGGGTTGGTACCTGTGTAATTATTCTGTCATCGTTGGTCAAACATTCGCCGTCCTCTTCTTCATCTTATAATTAGAAAAGGAAAGAAACACATTCGACGAATGTTTGATCAAAATTACTGTTGTGAAAATTTTATGGTTTTTTTAACTCTTGATAACGTTTTTGTATGATGCCAGAAAATTCCATGCGATTTTTTAGCACTTATTTATAGATAGCCTTGACTGAGTCATATAAATGAATCACGTAACAATTTTCTTAGGGGTCAAGGGGGAGGAAATTAATGTTGTTTTTAAACACCATTTTGTTTCGTAAATACCTTATGTCTTGTGCAGTGCGGTCCAAGTACAGTCTTAACTGTCGATAAATTATCAAGATTATTCTCAACCAGTCCAAATAATTATGTTAGCCCTCCACATGTCTGCTTAAACTTATTTAATGAATGATATGCCGTCACAAACTCTGGTTTTGGCGCATAAAGTAAATACTCCGTTGCGCAGCGGCGAATGACCATCTGATTAACGGAAGTGTGCGGATTCGATTTCCGTGACGCGACATTTTTGACTGATGGCTAAACTTATACTTGTTGTAATGCTGGTTATTCCATCAGACATGCTAAGTTATTTATTGGTCGCATTAAAAAAAAATTAAATGTAGACCCTTTATATTGAAAAATCTATCTATTGGGTTATTGTAATTGCCATAAATGTATTTTTTAATTATCGTGACAACGGATGCAAAGCTGTCGGCTTCGGGTTCAATGCCCGATCTGGGAATATTTTTTCATTGACTAATAAATCATAGTGTTAAGGCAAGTATGGTCATTTCTGATGATGTGATCCTTAAAACCCCACGAATATTGTTACTGATAAGGCTATTAGAATATATGCAAGGCCTTCAAAAAGGTCTTGAAGGATTAATAAGAAAATAAAGTTTCAAAAATGGGTCGTAAATTCCTTAACTTCAGATTTTTTGGATAGGTTAGTAATGGAAAATTTGTCTATTAACTCCCGAAGAATCTTAATTTCAAAGCAGCTCTTGTCTTATACAAAACTGTTAAATAGAGATAGTGTATTCAAATATTTTCAATCGCGACTGAGATTGCCGTAATCCAAAAACCCTCTTTAACCCTTTGGCTCCCCTCCTCAATACATTTCCAGAGATCGTTTCTATGATATATATTTTTCCCCGCCGCCCCATTACTAAACATTAGGCGAAAACTTTACTCATGTAAGGGGTAAACTTATGCCTCGACTGTCTCGAGGACTCGCGGCACAAGTATGTGCCGTGCGATTTGAAGGTCCCGGGTTCGATTCCCGGGTCGGGCAAAGTGTTATTAGATTATTCCATTAGGAAATTCTTAGTAACAGCTCGGAGTCTGGAGATGTGCCCGAAAAGCGGCAATAGATTCGCCCCCTTTTACGTGGGACTGATACATACTGGTGAAATGTGGGTGCAGAAATGTACCTCTGCCTACCCCTTGGGGGAATACAGGCGTAAGGTTATGTATGTATGTATGGGTAAACTTGTCTGGCTGTATGTGAGGTCTCGTTTGTCTCTTGTACTTTCTGATACATTTCGTACAGCACATTGTTACTTTCACCTGAAGAGTTGTAACTTCAAAGTGAAGACTGAAGTTTCTTTGAAGACATTCTAAGCACCAAGACTTGTATCACATGGCATCGGGATACAAGTCCCGTGTTAGTATGTGGACTGTTGTATAGAAAGAAAGAAAAACGATTTAATTACTGGCCAATTTACGAAAGTATATAAACAATAAATAGGTGTTATTATTGACCCCAACAACAAGGATCCCTTCATTCTGCTACATGCTGCAATTCCGCTTGCACGGTATTGTAGCCCTGATTTTCAATGAAGGGACCAAGTCACAAACTGACGCTAGACAGACAGTTACAAAAGTCAATAATAATAATCTAAGTAAACAATAACAAAAATTATAAGTAAAAAAATATATAACAAACACAGCATTCAAACAATATATAGCAAGCACAAAATAAATAATTGATATATATGTCGTTAAATGCAGACTATATAGACTATGCGGACCGTTGCATCGGACCGGTCTCCTCTCGCAGTCGGTGACTCGGTCGATACTTAACACATACACTAAAATCAGGTCGTTGACCCCACGGGATGTCTGCAACGTTTTTGCCCAGTACGGTTGGCAAAAAATTGTACCCGAAATAGCGCGTGTTTGTTATACAGATGATAGACATTTTGAGAATTGACTATGAGTAGTTAAAAGCGGGATAATGTATGTTTTAAAGTAATTTTGTTTACCATTGACGAGTGGACACATCCTTAGGTTAAAATATTAAATTAATTATGAATCCATAGAAATTTTCTCTATAAATTATAACGACAAAATGTTTTATATATTGAGTCATCTTTTATTTATAATCGTATTGCTTTTTGGTGTAAAACATTGAATAAATGTTTAAATGAAACGAATACTTGCGATGATAATTATTTTCGTAAAAGATGTTTTGTATTGTGACTGCCTCGTGGTCTCGCGGTGCAAGTATGTGCCGTGCGATCTAGAGGTCCTGGGTTCGACTCCCGGGTCGGGTAAAGTGTTATTGGGTTTTTCCATTAGGAAATTCTCAGTAACAGCAAGGAGTCTGGAAATGTGCCCGAAAAACGGCAATAGGCTCGCCCCCTATTACGTGGGACTGATACATACCTGGCGAAATGTGGGTGCAGAAATGCACCTCTGCCTACCCCTTCGGGGAATACAGGCGTGAGTTTATGTATGTATGTTTTGTATTGTCTTCTTCTATTTCAGCGTCTCGTGGAGGCGATGGCACCTCGTTCGGCGCGCTCCTTCCGACAGGAGTTCAACATGCAGGACTTGACGACAGAGCACACATACACCACGCACTATACCTCTGAGAAGTAAGTACTAGTCTATAAGTAACGCGCATTGTATACCGAAATTACGTGTAGTTACGTGTAACGAAGGAGTGTTGGTCAGGGAAAGTTTCGTAATTGGTTCTTGGTACCAGTCTAAAGTAAAATATGTTATTAAATGACGAAATGAAATGTTCATCAAAAAACAGAATGTTATCAGAATGTAATGTTAAAGATCGTTGATTTTCCAATGCAAATATTTAGTCAATCTATCGTATGTAATTTCGGAAGTATGAAAAATCTAACTGCCTAAATGCTAGACTACATAACAAGACTTATATTATTTAACTATTACATCATACACCACAATTAGTTTCTTATAAATAACGATGTAGATCAAAAGGTTTATTTGTATTTTAATACAATACTAATGTCTGAATATCTTACAAGCAATCGATTGTTTACAATGTGGGAGTATATCATTAAAAAATGTTTTTTCTTTGTACTGTCCACTTAAGAATAATGAAATGAGTTGACTTAAAATTATTCGCTATGTAGCGTTGTTCTGTTATCGTAGACAGAATGTACCGTTTGTAGTATAAAGGTGATAAGTCACGTCAAGAACTGCATTACCAAAGTTATTATTCACTTTAAATGTACTAAAATTGAATAGTGTCACTGCGGCATTATATTAACTATTCCTTCCCCAATACAGATATGTGAGAACATCACACACGACAGAATTGGAAGGACAATCGCCTCACAAATCAATGGCCAATGGCAAACTAACCTCGCCCACGTACGCCACAAAGTCAATAATCACGGATGATGATAGACCTGACGTGAGGAAACTCAAACGAGTGCACAGAATGTACGAGGGTCCAAATATTATCGAATCCAGAGGTATAGTCCACCCAGAGACTAGAGAAATATTGACCGTAGGTCAAGCTATAAGCATGAGGATACTAGATGTCCGAACGGGAAGGTTACTCTCCTCCCCGGACACGAGACAAACCATGACTATCGAACAAGCGGCTCAGGAGGGTCTCATCGACCCTAAATTAGCTGCAAGACTTACAGGACCCTGCGGCATGACCGAAGATGGCAATGAAGTTACATTGCTTGAAGCTATACAGAGAGAATTGTACGACGCAGAACAAGGACTAACAGACCCAGCAGAGAAGAGAATTAAGGTAACTGTCGAAGGCGAAACGCCCGGCACACAAGGAATGAGTATCTCGGACGCGTTAAATTGCGGACAAGTAGACTTACAACGCGGCTTGTACAGGCTGCCAAATGGTAGCTACATCACAATAGCGGAAGCCTACCAAAGAGGCTACCTCATTTACAACGAGATTATCAAAATAAAGTCAAGCGCTTTGTCTCTATCCGATGCAATCAGTCAAGATTTGGTTGATAATAACGGTTGGATATTGGACAGAAATTCTGGCGAGAAATTCCAAATAGACACAGCTATTGTAAATGAATTAATCAATCCGAATATTAGGGAAGTAGTCGATGCTAAAAATGATACTAAAGTAACGCTTGCTGAAGCTATAGAGAAAAATATAATAAATACTAAAGTTTCTAAATACGTACACAATGTTACTAAGGAGAAATTTACCTTCAAAGAGGCAGCGGTTAAAAAGTATATTTGTAAACCTATGACTCTTAAAGATGTTTGCGATAATAATCTCATGACTAATGATGGTAAGATTTTGTCTCCAGCCAACAGGGTTCCTTTAAATATCTTGGAGGCTATATCGACTGGCGTTCTCGACAGTGATAGTGTTAAATGCATTACAGATACAACATCCGGTCAACTCCTTACTTTGTCTGAAGCTCTAGCCACTAAAATTATTCTCCATGATAATAAATTCAGGGACAATTTAACAGGTGAAATATGTACTGTACCCGAGGCTGTAGATCGTGGTCTTATTACTTCCGTATCTCAAAGATCCATTTTTGATATTGATGGTTTTAGAGACTCCAAGACAGGGGAGTTCATTTCATTCAATTTAGCTTTAAGTAAAGGGTACTTGAAGTACGCTAACGGTGAAACGTTTTTAAAATCGGAAAGCGGTGATTTTGTATATTTGGAAGATTGTACTAAGGTAGCAATAGTTAGGCCGGAAGTTTTAGAAATGTTTAATCGAAAGATAGGTATTTATGAAAACAACAAGGAACTTTCTGTTCTAGATGCTGTTTTCAAAAACATACTTGATCCTAAAACAGGACATTTACTGGACGCGACAACTAAGAAACCCATTCCATTCAATAAGGCGGTTGAAATTAATATGATAACGCCCGAAGGCGCTGCTTTGCTTAACTCTCTTCTTAATATAACTCTGACTTTACAAACTGTGACAAAAACGGTCAAACGGTATGTCACAGTAACGAATACAAGCGCGACGCAAAGATCTGATACTATAATCACATTCGCGGAAGCGATTAGACGTGGATTGATTGATGAAAATACGCAAACATTCACTGATCCTAATACAGGAACAGTGTTCCCGATACAACAAGCTTTAGATGAGGGTCTACTAGGAGTAGAAAAGAACGAACCCCGTGTAGTCCATATATCCGATCGCGTAACGAAAAAAGATTTAATTCCTGGTCAAGTAGTAGAACTGAAGATCACCAAAAAGTCGTTCATTAAAGACCTACCCCCAAGCCCCGAAAGCAAGTTGGAACGCGATAGTCGTCCGGAAACTGTTAAAAGCCCAGACTATACTATACGCGAGATTAGTCAACCTAGGGAAGGGGTAGTCAAAGAGATTAGAACTGTTACGACAAAATCCGTCGTTTCAGAGCCCACAGTCACTTCAATGACTATTAAGAAGAACACGATAGAGCTGCCACGTGGCGGCTGGACACTAAAGGAAGCTATACAACAGAACCTGTTTGATCCTTCCACGGGAATGCTGGTTATACCAGGCACGGATAGGATTTTAGACCTCGAAGAAGCTCTCAAATTAAATATCATAAATCCTGATTCGGCTAAAATAGTAGATCCTAAGACTAAAAAAGAAGTTTCTTTAGGCAAAGCACTCGAACTTCGTATTATTGATAATGTTGGAAGATATAAATACATTACTGAGACAATAACTATGTTAGAAGCAATTGAGCGGAAATTTATTATTTTCATTCAAATAACAACGACAACGTCGTCGCAAAAAATTATAACGATTACATCGGTAGCTGGTATGCCAGATAAAATGGAAATTTCTGAATTAACTGATGTTCCCCAAGATATTACAACTGATGAACAAAACGTTTTAGAACCCGTCCAAGTAGCGCCAGGGGTCATTTTCGATCCGGCCACTGCGTTAGTCATATCTACAACGTCGGGTGTTTCTGAAAATATACTAGAAGCCGTAGACCGCGGTATTGTGCCTTACAATTCAGTTAAAGTAATCGAACCTCAAACAGGAAAACCAATTACATTAAAAGAGGCAATTAATAGAGGAATAGTAGATAATAGAACTGGGGAGTATAGGGACAATACGGGTAAAAAAGTTAGTCTCGTAGACGCCGCTAAGGTAGGTCTCTTGGCTGTAGTGGGTGCTCCGCTCGTCGCAGCTACTAAGGTTATTCAGGTTGTCAAAAGTACAATGGTTGTAGACCCGCAAACAGGTGAAAATGTTCCCATGGAGGTCGCTTATGAACGTGGCTTGGTTGACGCAGCCACATACAGGAAATATGAGGAATCTATTCGTGATAAAACTCCAGAGACTGAGTTAGGGCATGATATTAAAACATCTCTTACTGAAACCGTAACTGTTTCCCAATTCACGTCCACAACTTCTCCTACAGGCACTACTACTGTGACTGTAGTCGTCGATCCCAACACAGGTGAGAGACTTCCCATTGAAGTAGCTTATGAGAGGGGACTCATTGACCCTATCTCTTACAAAAAATATGAGCTGTCTGTCAAAGACAATGTGCTACAAGACACTAGTCAGGATATTAAGTCACCTAGTACTAGCTCAGTAACCTTCACACAGGTTACTAAATCCACACCTGAAACCGTGGTTACTATGGTAGTTGATCCAAAGACTGGTGAACAGATTCCTGTTGATGTTGCTTACGAAAGAGGCATCATCGATCCCATTACTTACAAATTGTACAAAGAATCCACGGTTATAACTGATTCATCCATACCAGGTACAACGAAGACCGGTCCCGGTATCAGTTCAGTAACTGTGTCTCAAGTTTCTTCGAAGCCATTATCGGTCGGAGCGGCTGTATCTGAAGGATTCATTACAGTAGAATCCATACAGAACAGCTTATCGGCCGATAATAGGAGACCGATCGATGCAATTACATCCGAGAAGAAGGCTCGACCTTCTGACGTTATTCAAATTATTAAAACGAATATCAAACCAAAATATAAAATAAGTGTTGCTAGAGAAGGTACCCCCGAGAAACCACTTCTGGAAAGTAAGCCCATCGTCCTACAAAAACTTAGAAAGCGCGTTATAAATCCTCTAGAAGCTTTAGAAAAAGGTTTAATTAATAAAGAAACGGCTAAAGTTCTAGAGATCGTAAAAAAATATAAAGACGGTAATGGATCCCCGATCACATTAGGAAAGGCAATTGAAATCGGATTAGTTGATGAAAATAAGGGTCAATTGACAGACCCCGTCAGAGGGGATGTTATTACAATTAAAGAAGCGTTAAAACGGGGTATCTTAGATCCCGAAGGTCAAGATGAGATTTTGATACCTTTGGCTAGAGCTCTTTCGGTGCCAGAAATCCTTCAGCAAGGATTACTAGACACTGCTACTGGTAAAATAATACATCCTGAGACCGGTAGTCTCTTGACATTAAGAGAAGCTATTATTTGTGACATCGTGGATCCATTATCTACTGTAATTGTTGCGCCCGGCAAAAAAGTTACGCTTGAAGAAGCGATTGAACGTAATCTTATTGATAATGACAAAAATATCGCGAAAAGTACTGATGGGCCACTAGATTTAGTTGCCGCTGTCAATGCTCGGATATTCCCAGAATCTGAACCTCTTAAGCCGTTTGAAAACATTTCTCCCGCTGCAATGACACTCAATATTGCAATTAAAAAACAACTTATCAACCCTCACACGGGTGAGATTAAACATCCTCTTACAGGTGAAATTATTCCTTTGGATGATGCTGTAAGCCGTGACTTAATTATGGCTATTCCTTATCCTCAGTCATCCCAAACAATCACTTTAGAGAAAGCTCTCGAAACAGGTGCTGTTAACTTAAAACATTCTACGTTCACCAAACCTGATACTAAAGAAGTAATTCCTATTGATACAGCTCTTGAACAAGGTCTGCTGGCTGTGAAACCAAGCATTGACAGTGGCATTGTCACAACGATCACAGAGACATTTACCTCTCAACATACTGTTACTACTAAAATGATCGAATTACTCGCGGATTATGTTTTGGTTAGTGCTAATGAGGTTAAAAACACAAAAACGGGTGAAATTATTTCGATGGAAGAAGCCCGCCGTAGGGGAATTGTCAGGGATGAGCAAACTAGTAAAGAACAATTTATTACAAGCGATAGTAATATCAATTTCGAAGACGCACTTAATCTCGGATACATCAATATCGAAGCGGGAACCTTTACCCATCCCAATACAGGAGAAACCGTTAGTATCTCTGAAGCTGTTAGCAGCGGAATATTGAACACAGAAGTTTCATCTGATTCAGACAAAACATCTCTCAAGAAAAAAGACCTAGATATGTTGGATCTCTACGAAGCATTTGAATTATTATTTGATGATAAGACTCAAAAGTTCAGAGATCCCAAGTCGCTTAACAAAGTTATGACTTTCAAAGAAGCTCTTGACAGAAATGTTATTAATCCTGAATCTGTAATTTACAACGTGGAAGCAGGGAAACCAATTACGTTACAAGACGCGCTAGAAATAGGATTACTCGATAAAAAAACTGGCAAAGTAAAAGAAGCAAAAACGGGTAAGTCTGTGGATATCAAAAATGCCGCTAAAATGGGTTTAATTGCTGTAGTTGCTGCTCCAGTCCTTGCAGGAATGGCTGTTGTTCAAGGTGCCAAATCGGTAACTAAAATTATACAAGGTAAACAAGAAAAGGAAGCAGACATGCCAAGTAAAGTTGTTACAAAGGATAAAACTGCTAAATACGAAATAATTTCTACTGAAGAGCCAGATAGAATTCACACATCTGAACAAGCAGAAATTCAATCCTTAAAGGCACCTTTTGAAAAAGTCTATGAAAAGCCTATCAAAGACGAACGCATGAAATTAACTGACGGCCAAAAAGAAAAATTACATAAAACACCCTCAGAAAAGAAACTTGAAAAACCCGAGGAAAACCAAACTGTAATTCTTGAAAAATTAACAGATATATCTAGCAAAGAGAAACCAGTTAAAAATATGCGTTCAGAAACTCAGAAAACAGAAGAAACGTCTGTGACTGAGCAAAAAATTGTTATTACAAAATCAATATCAAAAGAGCATATCGATATATCTGATGTCGATTCAAGCGCAGAACAATTCAAACCGGATGACAAACTCGCCATGAAACCGATGAATCCAGATGTAGTAGTTTCAAAACTAGCCAAACAAGAAATTCAACGTGTTAGTCATGATGGGGATAACCTGAAACCTAAAGTTTCAGAAATATCTGAAACTTCACCTATCGGTAAAGTGACTCAAAAAGAGAAAATAACTAAAGAACAAGCAGGACCCATCGAAAGTTTAGATAAGCCACCTAAAGACAAGCATCTGCCTAAAGGTCAACACGAAACAGTAAAAGACGTAGATAGCAGAAGCCCTATTAAAGAAGGAACTACAGTCGAAGAGTTCCGTGGGATTACACCGGAGGGTGAAGTTACTACAATAATTAAAAAAACTATCACTACGTCTACCGTTGAACCAAAGGAATTCGTTACAGAACACATGAGTACTGTCACCACTTCAACATCTTCGAAATTTAGTACAATCGAAACGAGTCAAGATGGAACTAAGACTTACGTTGTCACGGAAAAAATCACTTCACCACACGACTTAAGTAAAACTACTTTACAAGAGAAACCAGCTGGTCTTGGCAAAGAATTGCCGGATGAAACAGATAAAGCTATTCCACAATCAAACCAACCAGCATTACTTGATTCACCCAGCAGAGAAGTCATTTTGGACAAGGTTGAGCCTGAAGATAAAGTATCGGCTTTTGACTTACCCAAACAAGTAACTCCTGAAAAAGATGAACCTCAAGAGGTAATTCAAGTTGCACCTGGTATAACTTACGATCTTAAAAGCTCTGTGGTTGTTTCGGACACTACAGGTAAGACTGAAAACTTACTGGACGCCGTAAACAAAGGCACTTTGCCTTCTGAAAATGTTAGAGTCGTTGACCCTGACACTGGCAAGGAAATAACATTGAAAGAAGCTGTACGTAAAGGTATAATTAACGATAAAACTGGAGAAATAAAAGACAAAATGGGCAAGAAAATGAGCGTTGCAGATGCTGCAAAACTTGGGCTCATCGCTGTTGTTGGTGCACCCATTTTAGCGGCCACTAAAATTATAGAAGTCGTAAAAACCGCAGCAACTGACCCTCAAGCTAGTGAGAAAATAATAAAAGAATCAGTTACTCGCTCAGGTGTCCAATATGAAGAATACGTAACAGTCCACACTTCAAGAGACGTGTCCACATCTAAAATAACTGAAGTAGTAAAAAGCGTGGTAGTTATTGATCCCACAACAGGAGAAAAGATCCCAATCGAAGAAGCTAAAGAACGCGGGCTCGTAGACCCTGAAACTTATCAAGAATATCAGCAGGATGCGCAAGCCCAGAAACCAAGTGAAGTAGAAACTAAACAATTATCTGAAGTGTTCACAACCACATATATTAAAGATCCCAACACGGGTGATAAAATAACTTTAGAGGAAGCTCTTGACCGCGGTGTTATTGGTAAGGATACATATGAGCAGTACAAAAAGAATGAAGGAGATATTTCTCCTACGGCAACAAAAACTACTACGGTGACAGCACTCATAAATACTGTTATCTTAGACCCTACCACTGGAGAGAAAGTGACATTGCAAGACGCTATAGATCGTGGTCTAATCGACGAAAAACAATACGAAGATATTACAAGAAAGATGTCGCCTAGTGCCACAGAAAAACTGACAGACATTGTGAAGACAGTTATTGTAGACCCTAAATCAGGAGAACAAGTTACTTTAGATGATGCATTAAAACGAGGTATTATAGACAAAGAAACTTACGATCAATACAAAAATACGACTACTACTGGAATATCGTCAGAATCAGTAACAACAACACTTACAGATCTAGTAAAGACAGTTATTATTGATCCAAAGACCGGCGAAAGAGTTCCTCTAGAAGATGCTTTAAAACGCGGTCTTATTGATGAAGATACTTACCAACAGTACAAGGACGTCAATAGAACTAGTATTCCATCTGAATCAGTGACAAGTACAGTTATTGATTTTGTTCAGACTGTTATTGTAGATCCGAATAGTGGTGAAAAAGTATCTATAGATGAGGCCTTAAGACGTGGTCTTATAGATAGAGACACTTACAACCAATATAAGGACGACAAAATAACTAAAGCTCCGTCAGAATTAGTTACTACAACAGTTACTGAAATTGTTAAAGCCCTCATTGTAGATCCGAAAACAGGAGAGAAAGTATCTTTGGACGAAGCGCTTAATCGCGGGATCATTGACGAAGAAACATACAAACAGTACAAAGATGCCACAAAGACGGGTATTGTTCCAGATTCGATTACTTCAGTTACTGAACTAGTGAAAACAGTAATTGTCGATCCAAAAACCGGTAAGAAAGTACCATTAGAAGAAGCTTTAAAACGCGGCATTATCGACAAAGAAACATACAACCAATATAACTTGTCTATCAAAACAATTTCTCCAACAGAGTCAACTTCTACAACAACCGAACTCGTAAAATCTCTAACGGTTATTGATCCCAAGACTGGAGAAAAGCTCGATGTAGAAGAAGCTCATAAGCGTGGCCTTATTGATGAAGAAACTTACACTCAATATAAAATCACAGCTACGACAACAGTATCTTCTGATGCTTTTATAAGTACAACTACTGATACTGTAACAACTACTTCTATTATTGATCCCAAAACTGGTGATAAAGTGCCCTTAAAGAAAGCCTTTGAACAGGGACTTATTGATTCTGAAACTTATAAACAATACCTTGAACAAAGTAAATCTGGTAGTCCTACTAAGTTGGAACCTTGCGAGCAACATATAAAGCCCGCCGAACTTGAAAGTTCTAAAGATTCTCCGAAAATAACTAAAGTCGATATAGTTGTTTTCACGGTTGATCCCAAGACTGGCGAAAAGATACCTATAGACAAGGCTCTTGAACAAGGTATAATTGATGCTGAAACTTTTGAAAAGTTCAACAAGGTAGCATCTACAGATGAACCGGTCGATGCTATTGCTCCGGACACTACAGAAGTTATAGCATCACTATTAATAGACGATCCAAATTCTGGAGAAAAAATCTCACTGAGTGAAGCTGTCAAACGTGGAATTATAGACAAGCAAACTGGTAGCAAATTGGAAGATGCTATTCAAGCAAACGCTACTGAAGATCAATTAGCTCACTTAATTCCAAGGGGCGTAACATTTACCCAAGAAGTTGTAGAACGCCATACAAGCACCAAAACTATAACACGTCTAGGAGAAATAGTAATCACTGAAACTACTCAAGTTAGACCCAAAATCACTGAATCTATTACTACAGTAGAACAAAAAGTTTTGGAGTTTGAAGGTCCTACGCACACTGTAATGCATGATGGAAAGACAGTTTCCGCAATGCTTATTGACGCTGAAAGGCAACCACTTCGAGTTATTGACGAAATTACAGAACAAAACGTAACTAAAGAGAAACAGGTCCCAGTAAAGCCTTTGTATGAAAACATTCCAGTTATTGATGCTATAGCTCAAGGTAAAATAGAGCCTAAAGTTTGTAGGATTATCGTCAATGGGGTGGAATCACCGCTTACTGTTCAAGATTCTTTGGAACAAGAGCAGATAAGCCGATTCACTCCTGTAGACGTAATGTCCAAAAACTGTGTTATCTTAAGGGAATCTAAGCCCTCATACTGTGTTGCTATTTCTCATAGACTTACTCCTGAAGAACTGTCAGAAATGGGTGTGTATGACATAGAAAAAGGTATATTTTTAAATCCAGAAACCGGTGCTAAGATCTCATTCGAAGAGCTGGTTTATGGTTTACAAATTTTCGATCCCGAATCAATTTTGGTAAAAGATCTAGGCTCTAAATCCGACAATTATATAACGTTCGATGAAGCGATCGCAAGACCTATTATTGACAAATCTACGGGCCACATGGTTCATCCCAAAACTGGTAAACGCGTGTCTTTCTTAGAATGTATTCAGTTAGGTTGGATAGTTGAAAAGCCTGAAGACGTATCCGTCCCTGAACAGGTTACAATAGAATCAGCTTTCGAGCAAGGTATTTACAATCCAAAGACTTTAGAGATAACAGACGTAAAAACTGGCGCATTGGTGCCTATCGGTCAAGCCGTCGAAAACGGTCTGGTAGATCAAGAATCTTTATTGATTAAAGTACCGCGTACTGAAGAAGTTATTTCTTTATCGGATGCAATCGACCGGGGTATTATCAAAATTGAAGAAGGCTGTATAACTGTTACCGAAACCCGAGAGACTGTAGAAGTATCAGTCGCCATTAAGCGGGGTGTAATTAGCATAACACGTAGAGCAATCTCCATTGAGGCCGTTATTGTTAACGAAATGTACGAATCTAAATCAGGTAAAATCATTGATAGAATGACTGATCAAATAGTCACTGTAGGTGATGCGGTGGATAGAAACATCATTCACCCTACTATATCAGAAATCAAGGATACGGACTCTGATAAATTCGTGTCATTGGCTGAAGCGTTGGATAAGAGAATAATCGACCCAGAAACAGGTAGGGTTAAAGACAAAAAGACTGGTAAAAACATTCCATTAGACGATGCATTGAAGAAGGGATTGGTTGCTACTAAAGCCGTTACTTTTTCTTTGTTCGATATTATTGAATTAGGCTATTATAACCCAGAATCGGGCAAAATTTTAAATCCTAAAACTGGTAAGATTATTTCCCTTAAGGAAGCCATTAAAGAAAACCTTGTAGATCCCACTGACGTGACAGTTAAAGACGACAAATCTGAATCTGTTATTCCATTTGAACAAGCTGTAAAATCTGGTTTGATAGACTTAGAACAGGGTATTATTACATCTCCAGTTACTAATCTCAAAGACGCACTCGACAAAGGCTACCTATTAAGCGATAAGAAACCTTGGACTTTACAAGAAGGTTTAGTTCAAGGTATATACGACCCAGAAACCGGACTTTTAACCATTAACAATAAGACGATGACATTAGATGACGCTATAAAAATTGGTAATATCAACCCAGAAGCTTTGACTATACGGAATTCGATGACTGGAGAAATTATCTCGTTAGCAGATGCAATAAAAATGGGTATAATTGATTCTAAAGAAGGTAAACTAAAAGATCCCATACACGGCGACAATATTTCTTTCACAGACGCCTCAGAGCGTGGGTTGATACTTCCAGCCAAACGTAAACTTAGCTTACCTGAAGCAGTTTTCAAAGGATTTTATGATCCGAAAACTGGCAAATTTACACATCCACAAAGCAAGGATAAAATACAAATGGACCGGGCTATAAAAAAGCGAATGATCGATCCACAGTCCACTTTAGTGCACGTTGCTGGTAAAATCTTGCCATTTGAATTTGCCGTGGATAGGGGCATAATCGATAGTAGGACCGGTACGATAATGCTAGGCGATGAGAAGGTAGATTTCCGTGAAGCGTTTGAGAGAGGTATACTCGTTGAGGTACGTAAACCTCTGTCACTGGTCGAGGCTATCGATAAAGGTGTGTACAACGAAATCACTGGTATGTTTATGGATCCGCAAAGTGGCAAGAAATATACTCTTGCAGAGGCTATTAGGCTCAATTTAATCGACCCTCACTCGGTTCACATCCAAGATAATAGGTTAGGCAAATGGGACAAAATCACTATTCCAGAGTCCTTGGAAACTGGAGTAATTGACGACCAAACTGGTAAAATTAGAAACATAAATAATGATAACGAAGAAATTACTCTCCGTAAAGCATTTGAAATCGGTCTTTTAGTTGATAGCAAAGCTCCAATCAGCCTTCAGAGAGCGTTACATCAGGGATTATACGAGGATAGCACGGGCAAAATTATTGACCCAGTTACTAATCGCAAAATCACACTACACGAAGCTATTCGGCGATCCATTATAAGCCCGAAATACCTTTGCTACTTTGATAAGAAATCTGAAAAGCCATTATCATTGGCAGAATGTTGTCGCAGCGAAATAATTGATAGAAGAAGCGGCAAATTCCATGAACCCGGTTCGGATGTCCAAATCCCATTGTCTGAGGCGATGAGCCTAGGTCTTATCGTAGATATTGAAAGCGCAGGGTTTACTTTATATGACGCACTTGCTATGGACATGTATGATATTACTGAGTTAGTATTTGTTCATCCAGTTAGTGAAAGAAAAATCTCGCTTAAGACAGCTATTAGTGAGGAATTGATTAACCCACAAACCTCTTTGGTCAAACATATTCCTTCAAGCAAATACATAAAATTAGACGAAGCTTTACAGACTTGTATTGTTGATGACGAAAATAATGTGTACAATTTGCCTAATGGAAACCAAATTAATTTGTTAGACGCCAAACATCGCGGACTTATTGTAACCACCAAGAAAAACCTTAGTCTCGAAGAAATCATTAGAAACGGTTTATTCCGCGCAGATAACGGTAAAATTGTCGACCCTAGCACCAATGAGTTCGTAGATATCAATAAAGCTATTGAAATAGGTTTACTCAATCCGGAACTAACTGTTGTTAAAGATAGTTTCACAAATAAATTCAATCCGCTGCCTCTTGCCATTCAACGTGGTGACGTAGACGTCACTAAAGGTAGAGTACTCGATACAAAAGCAAAGAAAACTTATAGTTTAGACATCGCGTTCGATAAAGGTCTCCTTGTAACTGTCATTCAGCCTATTACATCACAAACGGCCACAAAACGTTACGTCACAGATTCCGGGGCATCCAAAGAACCCGTGTTTAGGGAATTCACTTTGGATGAAGCTATTAAATATGAATTCATTGATCCCGAAACAGCTCTTATCAAAGATCCCCATAAAAATAAATACATTCCATTAAAATTAGGCATCAGTGAAGGTATTATTGATAAGAATGCTAAAGGGTCGTTTGATACTCAGAATAGATCGCGTACTCTTTGCTTTGTGTTTGAAAATGGTTTGATTGTTTACATTCGCGAGCCTCTAACGTTTGAGCAAGCGATAGAAAACGGTCATCTTAATGTAGCTGCCGCTCGATTTACTGATCCACATTCCAACGAAATTTTGACTATAAAGGACGCTACGTCATTAGGTTATATCGATGCAGACACAGCGCTTATTAAAGATAATCTTAAAAAGAGGTTAGTCAAACTCCCGGAGGCCTTCCGCAAAGGCCTCATGGATGCTGAAAAAGGCAACATCCTAGATACAGAGACCTCTAAGCTGAACACGCTGACTGCAGCGATCGAGAGTGGTTTGCTCATGACGCCAAAAAAGAGCTTCAGCTTAATAGAAACTGTGAACTTCGGAGTTTATAATCCTACCACTGGAGCATTGAACGATCCGTTTATTACAACGAGCGTCATGGACAGAAAGAGGTTAAACTTAGGCGAGGCGATCCAACAAGGAATCGTTGACGCGTACAGCACAGTAGTCAAAGAACCTGAAACAGGAAAAATATGGCCATTGGTACAAGCGATTGAACAGAAACTAATCGATCCAGTCGAAGGCAAACTGATTGTAGATCCAACAAAAGGAATCAGTCTTGATTTAGTCAAAGCTCTGAAGAAGGGATACTTGCTGCCAGCAGAAACGAGGGTAAGTGTGTTTGATTACGCTTTTATTGTGCTTCTATCGAGCGAAGGTGTTGCTTTACGTTTCCTGTTTCCATTCTTACTAGGTGACTATTATCTTAAGCGTTTGGCTTCAAACATTGGCATGGCACGACACCCACGTATCAACTCAGTGTCGATTTACTGGGAAATATAGTTATGCCATAGTAGCGTCAGTTCATAAATGTGGCATAAACTAATCAAATCGACACATTACATCAACGTCCATTTTACTTTATATAAAATAGATTTAGCTGAGAGTAGTTGAAGCACATGTTTCTTTATACACACGTTGAGTTTTTAATTTTTAGTAACAGCTTGAAACACTTCATTAGGCGTTAGTTTAGTTTTATTCTATACTGTGATACTTAAGTGCCTTGTGTCGTCCTAGATGCTTAAGTATAGGTACATAGCGCTCGAAAGCGATCGCCGCTGTCGCCCGACCGCGGGGCGACGCCGGCGATCCCGATGTGTGCTTTCACCCATTTTATAAGGCTCGATGTATGTTGTTTTTTATTTCCAGCCGTTGCCTGCGATGCTAAAGAACCCTTTTGAGCTAAATCGTGAATGCTTGCCTGTGAGGGATCATATTAACGACGATATAGACAACAATCACCGTTTCGCCAAATACCTAACCTCCCATAATCACTTTGTGCTAAGAGTTTGCGCGGGGCATGGCGCACGACGCCGCACGTCGCCGCCCCGGTTCCGCTTTACGTTCGCTTCCTCATACAAAAAAACCAGTGTATTATGACTGCTGGTGTTGTCCCGTTAAAGTATTATCCATAGTTTGAAATACTCATTCCTCGGAGCCGGTGCTCATTGGAACGCATGCTCGACGCGACGTATACGATCGTGTCGCGCTGCCGTACACAAATATATGAATGGTAGAAAAGTAATCAAACGTGTAAAGAAGGTAGTATTTATTCATTATCGTTCAATATAAAATGACCGTCATGTTGAGGTTTCATTTCATCAGGCATCCATTCATTAGGAATGTATTTTACTGAAACCATAAAAGCGGTTTATATTTAATCAATCAGATGTTTGGTGAAATAAAACCCTCATGAAAGTTTCCTTTATCTTTCAAACTGTAAATTCGTCCAATAAATGTAACGTCTTTTTCAATATTTCTACATATTATACGTATTACTTTACCTTTTATATCACTTTACAAAAATACCTTTAAGTTTCAGATTTTTACAAATAAAGTAAGGTACTCTATACTTTTTTTACTCTTTAACAATTAACTCTAATCAATCCAGTTAATTTAAACGTATCGGAAGTTGTTAATACCATTATACGTTTACTGGGGATGTGTCAATTGTTGTTATATTTTGATGCGTCCCCTCCCGCACGCTTGCATGAGGAGCTTTTTGCATGTTTTAATCGTCTATGTTTAGTGTGTACGCAGCAATGTCGACTTGTTGTGTTCTGTCATCTCCATGCTGTTTGGCTGTCTTCGGTGTCGCCTTGGTCTCGTTTTTATTTCTTTTAGGATTTATTTTTGATTTTCCTTTGCTTACTGTCCGCGTAGTGTTTGTGAACGATGCTTCTTTTTCAGGTATTTCAATATGTTGATCACTATTTTAAGCAAGGTTATCTAAAAAACATTTTGTGTTTTCGCTACTATACTCGTGAGGTTTTCATAAAAACCGTGAAAAAAATGTTTTTTAATGTCTCCATAAAGCTCTTCGTGCACCTACTCATAACATCCAGTAACTTTAAATTTTAATCGATTCTTATCATTTTCAAGTTACTCAAAATGTGAATTTATTATGCCAGAATAAAAAAATATTTTTAACGCAGGATGCCTTGCTGAAAATAGAAGGATTTTATCCAATTTATATAGATTGTATGTGTCAAATTTGGGTAAGAAGAAAATTTAAATTATTAAGCATTAGTAAGTAATACTAGACTCGTTCAATAGACTAGTATTAATGGAGTATCTTCACTTCCTCAAATTGACACTACACCTGAATCCCACAGATGTCTTAGTTTATGTTGTCGAATACGTGAATGTACAAAATACTGCATTTATATTAATCACTGTAATATATGCACTGAAATAAACGGACCTTAATGATACAGGCTTTGTTTAGTGTTTGTCATATTAAATTGAAGCCAATGAAGTAATTTGGAACATCATTTCTGTGAC
Organism: Hemaris fuciformis; assembly: GCA_907164795.1. Lineage (NCBI taxonomy): Eukaryota > Metazoa > Arthropoda > Insecta > Lepidoptera > Sphingidae > Hemaris > Hemaris fuciformis. The sequence goes on along the minus strand of OU015455.1, from coordinate 2,546,616 downwards.
AACAGCAACAGGTGGTTTCAGCCCAGTCTGAGACACCAGATTAGTCTAAGATAATGTTCTAGTATGTTTCGTCCTAAAAATAAAATATCTCATAAACGACCAAAGGTTTTTAAATGGACACAATTAAAAAAATGTAATTGAATCTCTATTAAGAAGTATTTCTAAAAAGTAAAGAATAGTAGTTATGGGGCAAACTAATAAATAATGATTATATTGTTACATAAATATAATTAATATTTAAGATTAATATTTAAATAGCTATTTGTGATCACAAAACTGAGAATTTAAATACTCTAAAAATTATCAGACACTGTATTGACTGCTTATCTGTTTTAAAAACATGAGATATTTAATTTAATGTTTAATTATTTCTATTACTCCAGAAACTTTCAAAGTAAAATCAATAAGAATTAAATAACATTATTCTGACACTTATTTTTATGTTTTATGTAATAAATAACATGTGATTATATTTACATATTGTTAATAGCGCCATTTGTAAAGTAGTGTTTGATTATTAAAATAAATTAGTAATATGTCTAAAATAAATTATTTGGATTTATGTAAAATTAATTATAATATTAATGTTGATTTTTGAACTATATTTCATAATTAATTGTACAGTAATTTCAATTACATGTTGTAAAGGAAGTTGCAGTTGTTAAACGTTAAGTGACAGTTGGTTTTATATAAAACGGCCATTGCAGCTCACATTGAGTTCAGTTCTATACTAGAAATTGTCTGAAAATAAACCAAGCTATATTGTGTGTGTGTTTCTGTTATTATGGAGTCTGGACACGATAATTCTGGCGTATCGCCGACATAGTCCACCCATTATAGCTTAGTCTTTAAATTATTTTTATAAACACTAAACAAATCTGTACGTTATTTGCTGTTGTCAAGTAGTTCCGTTGCACTGATGTAGTATAGAAGCATTTTAAGCCGCCTAGTATTAGACAACGCACTGAGGCTCCAAGTCCTCTGTATATAATCCAAGCACCCTTTGTAAAGCTACGAGCATTGGCGATCGAATTCATATTTGCTCCAATTGCGTGGTCACTTAGTTTGATGTAGTTTCGATGAAGTAGCTGTTGAAATGGCACAAAAACTGTTAAAAAATATCAAAATGCACGAATGTTGTTTTGAATGGCCAAAAATTGCATATGTATTGCATGTCTACATAGTAGAACTGATGATTATATTTCCATACACCGTAAATCTCTGTTGAATCAACAAAATTGTTGCCATCTCTTTCGCAGTCTACTTGCACATATGAGTGAAAGAGACAGCAATAACTTACGGGTTATTTCTTTCGCCAATCTTCGAAGTGGACCAAAGGCTGCCGTAAATTAACTAATCAATGCGAATGTACTAAAAATATGTATTATTTCTGATGTGTAGCAAGCAGTAGAAGAGAAGTACAGACTTTGCGATGAGACTCTGTCGAAATTGCTAGAATGGATCGCTGTTGTGGAAGAACGACTCGCTAACCAAGAGGCAGTCAAGGAAGACATCGATGAGCTGCGCAACCAAATTAATATTCTCAAGGTAACGGAATTCTTGGTATTGTAATCTCACATTTATTGTGAGGTAGTTGACAAAAACTCATTTGTAAATTATGATCCCGACACTCACAGAAATACTCTTTCAACGAGTTTTCTTAAGATTTCCAAGGGGTTTCAAAATCATTTATGACTAAAACCTGGAGATTTTATTTGATTATTTATTTATTAACACTTTGTACAATTTGTAAAGGTGCATTTAATGCCTAAGGCATTCTCTTACGGTACTATCTTAAATAAGAGTTATTTTTCCTCATCCTATATCACTTGTCTCACCAATCAGTCTGAATATTTAGCAGTTTCTAATAATAACTTCTTACTATATACATATGTATGTTCAGTGTCTCTATAATTTAGATTTTAGATAGAAGAGTAAAATAAGCAATAATTCAAATATTATTTAAAAAAATAATGTAGTAATTATGTCGATACTTCTTTTCCATCTCCGCTTGTAGCTGATCAAGGATGATCTAGAGGGTCATCAGCGCCAAGTATCAGCGTGTGCCGACCAAGCTAAACAACTGCTGGTGTCCGGTGGCGACGTGCTTGCTCCTCATGAGGTAATACAAAAATAACTTTCTCATTTATAATCTGATGCATCGAGGTTCTTTACGCGTTCATTTTTACTTTTTATTTACGTATTCATTAAATAAAATAGGTTCAACTACTATGTCACTTGCTACTACGCCAGCACCTGAATTTTTTATGTCAATATAAAACAGTAATAATGGATAAGAAATAAAAAAAAAGTCGTGATGGCCTTGAGGTTTAGGCACGCGGTCGAGAATTTCAACGGTTGCGGGTTCAAACCCCAGGCACACACCTCTGACTTTTCGAAGTTATGTGTGTATTCACAATGAATTATCACGTACTTTAACGGTGAAGGAAAACATCGTGATGAAACCTGCACACCTAAAAAGTTCTTAGGAATTTCTTAGGTGTGTAGTCCGCCAACCCGCACTATGCCAGCGTGGTGGACTAAGGCCTAAACCCTCTCAATGGTAGAAGAGGCCCGTGCCCAGCAGTGGGACGTATATGGGCTGATGATGAATGGATAAGAAATATGATGTTTAAAATTTAATATAATTGTAAACAGACAGATCAACCTTCATATGTAGTGTTAGGCAATATCCAATCAACCAGCTAAACATCAAATTTAATGAACCACATCGTGTAAAGCCAGCACCACCGATCCGTGAAGATATTTCTACCAGCAGGTGCTTCATTGTTATCCGATTGTGTCCACCAGGTGGCGGCGCTGGAGCGTGGCGTGCGCCAACTGAAGCAGAGATGCGACAAGTGCACTGACAAGTGCGACAAGATGCTGCGACGCCTCGCCGCCGCCAGAGACGAGCTAGGAAAGTTCACGTGAGTATTTGTCGATACGTTATGATTTATGCGATTGAATAAGTCACGGTTTCAGATGCACACATGACGGTCGGTTACACATGACGTATTTAGCTTTAATTTTTTTTTTTCATCAAAATTTGGTCATGTAACTACAGTTGCACTTGATGCTATATTTGGAAGGCACCGTAATTACAATTAGGTGCGGTGTTATCCCAAAGAACAGTGCTTGTACAAAATAAACTTTAGTTACAAAAAAAAACATAAAAAAATTGTCGAGAATTTTTGTGGTAGATAGGATAGGTAGGATAGGTATCACGTATGGCTCTTTCATATTTTACTGTAACTGTCAAAGCTTTTTGCAGCCTTAAAAGTTAATCACTGTTTTTTTATACAGCAATGAACTCAACACTTTCAACTCATGGATGGAAGGAGCATACCGCACTCTGGAAGAGAAGGAGTCCGCTCTATCCAGGCTGGACAACTTAGCTGGTCAGACTGAGGAGGTCAGGGAATTCGTCTCTGACGTCATCGCTCACCAAGCTGACCTGCGGTTCATCACCATGTCCGCACAGAAGTTCGTCGACGAGAGCAAAGTGAGTATCAGACAGATTTTAGGTACTTTTGGGCCTGAAAAAGGCAAATTCTTACTTTGCAAGGTTCTATAAGCAATTTTCCCTGTTTTAACCTGGACAGGATTATACTTTGCGGGCCCTTAGAATGTCCTAGCTAATATGAATGAAGAAAAAATATCACGCAGAAGATCTATTGATATCATCATCAGCCCATATACCTCGCACTGCTGGGGACGGTCCTCTCCTACGACTGAGAGGGTCTAGGCCTTAGTCCATTGATATACGAGTACTCTGTGGCAATAAACGGCATTGTTCAATCCCTTTATGACATACTGGTTATCCCCTTTCCAGGAGTTCCTGTCGATCCTGAACGAGTACCGCACATCTCTGCCCTCGCGGCTGTCCCACGTGGGCGCCCGCGGGGACAGCGCGGTGCGTGCATCAGCTGCGCTGGCCCGGCGCAGACACGGCGAGCTGTGTGCCAGAGCTGACAAACTGCAGGACAGGCTGAGGGGAGCCGCTGACGTCACCAGGCACTACCACGACGCCCTCAACAGAGCTACTAGGTGGATCAACGAGGTAACAGATTTTTCTAGAAGGTTACTTTCAGAGTTAGAGTAAATTTAACTTTTAGGAAATGTGATAATATATTGTCAGCAATAAATTTGTGTTGGGGTGGCAGTAGGCGTCATCACGTCGGCTGCCTATATAACGGGCGCTGCTGAGCGTCACAGGGCACTCACTCATCGGCCGGCTTACAGTGCGGAAGCTCTGTCCGAACGTCTACGCGTGTCTTTTGTTATTAATTTACCCTTAGTAATGTTAACATTTTGTTATTTCAAATTCATGTAAAATGTTATGTCAATTTATGTTTGTTACGATCCGTGGTCGAATAAATCTTTATGTTAAAATCAATTAATATTCCCATTTCTAAATATATAATCTATCTCGACAAAAATCTTTCGTGCCAGTTCACTGGACTTCATGTCGCTATATAGGAGGCTGCGGGGTCAATCCTCTGAATTTTTCTGTTTGTGTGATCTTAAATATTTATTTGGGGTCTGGGTGTTTGTGAGACCAAAAATTCCTTCATAGTTTCTGATACCCTTGATATAGAACTTCGATTTTAGTGTGTGATCAGATCTATGTAAATGACTGATGATTGTATTTATTTACCTCAATTTCAACTTTTTGGTGACTTCAAATATTAACTGTTGTCGATGTTTTTCGTTACAGATAGAGCCGCAAGCCCGCTCGGTACTATCAGAGCCAGTGGGAGGTGAACCGCGCGCCGTGGAGACTCAACTCTCCAAAGCCAAGACCCTGCACAACGAGATCATCTCGCAGGGAAGGCTCATCGACAACGCTAAAGATGTAAGTGGTTTAAAAACTTCTAGAACTAGCCAAAAGGTTGACTGGTAGATAATGCCTTAGGCATTAAGTCCGCCTTTATACGTTATTATGTATATAAAGCATAAATAAATAAAATAAATAAAAGGTGATGAAAATAAGAGTATTTTTCTTGTACTAAAAAAATAGTCTGGCTATGTTTCATCATCATCAGTCGAAAGACGTCCACTGCTGGATATTGGCCTCCCCCAAAGACTTCCAAAGCACACTGTCGGAAGCATCCAGCGGCTTCCGGCGATTTTCGGCTATGTTTAGATTTTTGGAAATAATTATTTAGTGGGCAACGGAAAAATTGATAACATATTACTATTAATAAAGATTATTCGAGATTAGATAACTTTCAGAAATATTATTTTATCACGATTGGTATAAAGCTTCTCATTTAGAATGGCATAAGATTTATTGGACCCAAAAAAGAGCTTTTTATTGTATGTCGGTGTGATACGAATAAAACTATTTTGACTACAACCACCTTGATCTTTTAAATGGTTTTCCTCCTCAGGCGTGCGAACAACTAGTGAAAGCCCTGGAAGGCAACCTGACGCCGTCCGAGATACGTCAGATGGAGGTGGCGGTGGTGGAGCTGGCGGCGCGCTACCAGGAGGTGAGCGGCGCGGTGGGGGCGCGCTGCGCGGACCTGGAGGCGGCGCTGCTGCAGTGCCAGGGCCTGCAGGACGCCGCCGAGACACAGGCGCACTGGCTGGGACAGGCCGAGAATCTATTCAAGTACGTAGCTCATATGTCTTTGGTGTAGCTTTTAGATATATGGACAATATAAAACTCTTTCTGTTTTACCCTGAGGTAATATTTTCTTTGGAAGTGAATGACAAAATAATAAAAAGCTTAAGCAGATCTTATGAACACTTATAAAAGCCAAATGCTCTGTACGACAAGAAACTTAACGTCAATTGTATACATAATGTTCTCATACTTCAAAAATATTATATTTTTACGTACATCATATATATTATATAATATCAATATTTTCATAAAATGTGACCACCCATACTATTTGATCTCTATTCTGATCACTCTAGTCCATCTTGACAGCCCCGTGGCGCAGTTGGCTAGACACCAGCTTGCGAAACGAGAGGCCGCGGGTTCGATCCTCGCACCGAGACAAATGTTTGTGTGATTCACAAATATTTGTGAGACCGAAAAAGTCTCTCGTAGTCTCTGATACCCACGACACAGGACTTGTATTCTAGTGTGGGGTCAGAACTATGTATGTGACTGTTGGGTGTTTTTTTTTTTTTTTTTTTTTTTTTTATCTAACGGTTGCATGGAAGAAATCACCTATAGCAATAAAACCAACACCTATTTTGTTCTTTCATTTTGTGAACACAAAAGGATATGTATAAAAAAGTAATTAAACTTAATATCTAGATTAGTTAATTTGTTTTGACAATATATTTTTTAGTATTTAGTGTGTGATGTACCAAACCACCCCTATCCCCAGGAACCAGTACAAGCCGGCGTCGCTGGTCCGCGAGCGGCTGGACGAGCAGGTCCGCGAGCAGCGCATCGCGCACAACGAGGTGGCCGCGCGCCGCCCCACGCTCGCCAAGCTGCGCGCCTCCGCCAGCGACGCCGCGCGCACGCCCTCCAACGCACGCATCGCCAAGAAACTCGAGCAGCGCGCAGAGGATATATATGCCAGGTCAGTGGCGAGTGCGGAGAACAATCGCCTTTGAGTGTGGAGAACAATCACCACCGAGTGTGGAGAATAATTTCCTTTGCGTGTGGAGAATAATTTCCTTTGAGTGTGGAGAATAATTTCCTTTGAGTGTGGAGAATAATCTCCATTGAGTGTGAATGAAAAATTTGATGCCACGGTTGTGGTCTGATAAGATTTCGATATTTTTTAAATAAGTCAAGCAGTGGAATTTCAAGGTTATTAAGTTGTTTTCCTGATAGCAACATCATATTCACAGAAAATGGACTATCGTAATCGTATATCGACTGTCGATATTTTAAACAGCACTCACCATCAGATGTCTTTGCATTTATCGTTCTAATTAAAAAAAAACAACTTATTTATCCATGAAACATTTCCACCAGATACGAGAAACTGGTGGAGAAGTCGATGAAGCGCGGTCAGTTCCTGGACGAAGTGTCTGGTGAGTTGGCGCAGTTCTCGGCGCAGGCGAGTGCGCTAGACGCGGCGCACGCGCAGCTGCTGGAGCAGGCGGACGGCAGGGACCTCGCCAGGATGCCCGCCGAGGAACTCTGGACCAGACTGCTTGATTTGGCTCACTACAGGTACGATTGAACCTCTGTGACTCTAACTCACTTTAACACATTAAAGTCGAGGGATCTTGACGAAAATATGCTAGGGAACGCGGCGACCGCCCGATTCGTTTTTCGTCCTAGAGCACAGTTCACAGTTAACTGGTTAAGCTACAGTCGAGATAAATCGTATTACTACGACTCCCATCTTTAAGCTACAGTCGAGATAAATCGTAGTACTACGACTAATGTGCTAATTACACTACCTTTAATGTGCTAATTAAAACTTAAAAAAAGGAAGAGCACATCCAATATGGACTTGACATGACGTGGGCACCGCTCTTTCACTTTCCTACCTATAGCCATCGATACTGGCTATATACTCATTACCTCGAGTATGATTTATTTGTAGCTCATACAAATTCTCTTTTAAAAGGGACAAACAAATGCCGCTCCTGGAAGAATGCCTTCGTAACGGCAAACAGCTCATCGCTAAGAAGGACGTCACTGACACCCACGTGGTTCGAGACAAGATGAAGGTAATATTAAGAATATTTTGGTAATTTTTATCTCTAGATTAAGTCTATATTTACATAATTTATCAAGTGTAATAGAAGGTAATGAAAAAGATTCACAAACTCTATACTTCTGATATCACAGTGTATGATGACCTTTTTAGTAAAAGGTTATGAGTTAAGTTATTAATAATTTAGCTACAAAGAGAAAATAACTAAAGTTTTTCTAGGCTGTAGATAGATTAATTTAAATCTATCAAAACTTTATTAATAAAAAAATATCAAAAAGAAATATTACGTACAACATATTTTTCGTCAGCATTATTAACACACTGATTAAGAAATTAAATGTCAAGTGAAAGAGAAAAATATTAACCAAAAACGATTTTTTTATGTGTACAGGCCTTGGAGAACCAATGGCGTGACTTCAACACCGCTTTGGAAGAGAAACAGAAGTTGTCGAAGCAACGCGCCGACCAACTCAACCAATACGAGAGTCTTAAGATACAGGTAGGAATCAAAAACACGTCTTAACTACTAAACCAATTTGGATAGATTTTCCCTAATTGACTATGTTTTGACACGAAAATAAAACTTGCGAGTGGTGATATAAATAAATACACCCAACAGTCACATACATAATTCTGACCCCACATTAAGATACGAGACTTGTGTCGTGGGTATCAGAAACTACGAGAGACTTTTCGGGCTCACAAACACCCAGACCCGAAACAAATACTTGTGGATCACACAAACATTTGTCTCGGTGCGGGGATCGAACCCGCGGCCTCTCGTTTCGCAAGCTGGTATCTAGCCAACTGCGCCACGGGGCTGCTGATATAGAGAATGCAATCAAATTATTGTGCATTTCATATTTATAGCACTACGCCCGGACGAAATTGAGACGGAGCGGTTGATTGAAACTTTTCCAAAACAAAGCATGATTAATAGAATTTACAATAATGGTATTAGGATATTTTAAACTTAGTGGAAAAGCAAAAAAACAAAAGATTTTTATGACCAATTGACAGCATTATGCTATATAGCTGAAAATTGGCTTCAATATCTAAAGTAAAAGACATTTAAACATAACAAAAGCCTGATTAAAGTCCTAGCAATATTTGTTCCCGATGACACCCTTCTATATCCTAGAACACTTTATCGATGTATACTAAACATCTCAACTACTCTTATCTAGGTGCTAGACTGGCTGCAGTCCATGGAGGGTCGCGTGAACCGCCTACAACCCGTTGCAGTAGACCTGGACGTCCTCAAACAGCAGCAGGACGAACTGCGACCTCTAGCCAAGGAGTACAGAGACTTCTCACATACCATCGACAAGGTAGGAGCATCATATTGAGTTTATTTTGTTCGGGAATCATTACCGGTTAATTAAGCTATATTTTTGCTATTAAAAACTGTATGTGAAATAATGTCTCATATTTATTAGATGGTTTTGCACTGCCTCAAAACAGTCGATACACTTTAATTTTGTTTTCATCTTCTATCATCTTGTGTAATTTCAATAGTTGACATGTAGGCACTAGCTAATTCCATTTTTAACCAGGATCACGAAAGGTGAAGCTTCGCTCATTACTATGATATATATGGCTGTTGATTTGATGCGGTCGAGAATCTCGGCGGTCGTAGGTTCAAAGCCCAGGCAAACACCTCTGACTTTTCGTAGTTCTGTGTGTATTCACAATGATTTATCACTTACTTTAACGATGAAGAAAAACATCGTATCTAAAAATTGATAGGTGTGTAGTCCGCCAACCCGCATTAGGCCAGCGTGGTGGACTAAGGCCTAAACCCTCAGTTGTAGAGGAGGCCCGTGCCTAGGCAGTGGGACGTATATAAACTGATGATGATGATGTGTGTGTTTGTGCAGGTGAACGAGGCCGGCGCGGTGTACGAGTCGCTGTCCCGCGAGCGAGGGGAGCGCGGGGACCGCCCCGACAGTCCGCAGCGCAAGCGACAGCTCTACAGCCCCACCAAGCGACACACGCCCAGTCAGTATCCACTCTTGTTACCATCACCAGATACAAATAGCACTAGATGTGACAGTCATTTGTTGTTGAAATTGAGCGTTGATAATGTAGCTTTCTTTAGATGGAAGAAGTTTTAGAATCGGTTCAGTGGTTAAAGAGATAATTTCCTGCAAAGAAACGATAAAAAAAATCTTCACGATATATTTATATCTATATTATCATGGTCTAGATTAATCTTTGAGACGATTTAAGTTTTTGTAAACACGAATTGTTAGTTAAATGTACTGTATTTATTTGGAACCTTATTTATTTTTTAATAATTTTATAGATAGGCTGTAATTTTTTTTTAGATTTTTATTGTGAATAACAAGGCATTGAAGCCGTTTACTTTACTTCACCCGTCTTTCCTTTTCCAGGCCGCACCCTCGATGGTAGATCACCATCTCCAGGCAAAGGCCACGGCCTCGTCAGCCCTGGGTCCACTCACTCCACCTCCAGTGGATTCTCTTCACGTCGCTCCAGCCAAGACGGATTCCATCTTGAAGGTGTGTGAACATAAATTTTTATAGTAATGTGTTATTTCCCTCTCACTTTTTTAATTTTACGTCGAGAAGTCCCACACACACACAACAACCTTCCTTTCCAGTGAAACGGGAGACCGTGGGTTCGATCCCCGGACTGATAGAAATATTTGTGTGACCCAAATAGCACGCCTAAAGATGTGGGAGTTTGTTAGATAGAAAATTATTTTGTAATTCCTGATATCCACGACACAAAATTAATATCTTAGTGTGTCGTTTGGTTTGCCGTTCCAAAATGCGTTATATAAAATATCGATAAACACATATCAATTACTTTTTTTCTTTTACAGAATTGTCCCCAGTACAGCAACAATTGTCGGAGATCAACAACCGCTACAGCCTGCTGGGCACCAAGCTCACAGACAGACAAACCGAGATCGACGCCATCAGAGAAGAGATCAGGAAACACTTGGAGAGCTTCCGGTCACTGCACAACTTCTTGGACAAGGTATGTTTGGTTATTAAGGTGAATAAAGAACTTTAATGATTCGGTGATGTGATGTTTGTTTAGGTCGAGTAGTGTGTAATACACGATGTTTAAATACGAATGTTACGGGACTAAGTTTACACATACTGGTATGTGTACTAAGCTTTATTGCGGTGTGTACTTAGCTTTACATATGTAGCTATGAGGTTATGTATAAGTCAATTGTTCTAAATTATCATAGATTCCTAAGATGTTTTAAGGATAGATAGAACTTATCTAGTAGTCTACAAAACTTCAGTCATCAATTTATATTTAATGGTCCAATTATCGATAGTGAATTTATATGCATGTCGCTCTCTATCCAGGTCCAGAGACAGCTTCCCAAAGAGTCCGTGCCTAGTACTAAGGAGGAAGCGGACAAGACGATCAAGCAGGCCCGTGCTATCCTCGAGGAGATGTACGAGAAACAGAGCATTCTGGACTCTACAAAGACTCAGGTTAGTGTGCATTATTTCATTATGGTCTAACATATAGTGTTGATTTATGTTATTTTTACTAATAAATACATACATAACCTCACGCCTGTATTCCCCGAAGGGGTAGGCAGAGGTGCATTTCTGCACCCACATTTCGCCAGGTATGTATCAGTCCCACGTAATAGGGGGTGAGCCTATTGCCGTTTTTCGGGCACATTTCCAGACTCCGTGCTGTTACTGAGGATTTCTTAATGGAAAAACCTAATAACACTTTGCCCGACCCGGGAATCGAACCCAGGACCTCTAGAATCTAGAGTCTAGATCGCACGGCACATACTTGTACCGCGAGCCCACGAGGCAGTCAAATAAATATAATAAATACTTCGAATTAAATAATTTTATGACTTCCTCGTGAACTCGCGGCACAAGTATATGCTGTGCCATCTCACGCCTCTTCACCAAGAGGTCTCGGGTTCGATTCAGGTCGAGCAAAGCGTTATTGGATTTTTCCATTAAGAAATCCTCAGTAGCAGAAGGGATTCTGAAAATATTTCTGAAAAACGGCAATAGGCTCGCTGTCTATTACGTGGGACTGATACATATCAGGCGAAGTGTGGGTGCAGAAATACACCTATGCCTACCCCTTAAGGGAATACAGTCGTGAGGTTATGTTTGTAGTAGAGTGCTCAGATACAGAACTATTACTGTAAAGATAAGCTATTTCTAATTTGTTGGTGTTTGTACAACGTGATGGTGTACCGCAGGTGCGCGAGCTGTTGAAGCGCAAGCAGAGCGTGCAAGGCGCCGACCGGCTGCACGATGAGATGGAAGACGTCGCCTCCAGGTGGAAGGCACTACACGACGCCTTCAAAGACAAGTAAGTTTCACAATATTTTGTAGTAAAATAGTATCTTAAATTTTTGGGTTCTTTTTATGAAGCATGGCCTCGAGGTTTAGGCGTGCGGTCGAGAATTTCGGCGGTCGCAGGTTCAAACCCCAGGCACCTCTGACTTTTCGAAGTTATGTGTGTATTAACAATGAATGTTATGTGTGTATTCACTTGCTTTAACGGTGAAGGAAAACATCGTGATAAAACCTGCACACCTAAAAAGTTCTTAGGAATTTCTTAGGTGTGCAGTAGTCCTCCAACCCGCACTAGGCCAGCGTGGTGGACTAAGGCCTAAACCCTCTCAGTTGTAGAGGAGGCCCGTGCCCAGCAGTGGGACGTATTTGGGCTGATGATGATTATGAAAGTAGCTCTTAACGTTATTCTTTTGAAATAAATTTATTTCGCTGGTAAAAATAATAATAAATGAGTTTGTTTCGGTTTACTAAACTACACATTGATGTATTTTTCATTTTGTATCACGAACATATATTTTCACTTAAATTTTAAACAGCATGCTTAAAAACATCTAATTATCTTCCAAATCTACACAGTATGTACCTATCTGCTTCATAAATGACTTTGTCTTCCAGGATCAGACTGATGGAGGAGATGAAAGACTTCCACGACACGTACAGCAACCTGTCGCAGTGGCTCCAGGCCAAGGACCGCATGATGGCGGCGCTAGGACCCATCTCTACCGACTCCAGGATGGTCCACACTCAAGTACAACAGGTACGAACTTTCTAGAAACTACCATCTATAGAGCAATTGTTCAATGATTTGAATTAATGTCATATATTTTTTTAAGTTAAAATGCTGCTTCATTGTGTAAGTGTATCTGTTCACGTGGAGTCACCGATGTACGTGAACCTGTGATACACTTGTATTGTTGTTGCGTAAGTAGGGTAAGCGCAGCGACGTAAATGAAACGACCGGTCTTGATGCGTGCTAATATATGACTCAGTGCATATACAACCTTTATTGCCTTATATACTAAATTTTGGCATACTTCGAGTTCATCGACTATGCTGACGATGCTCCCACATTAGTTCCCCCCTTTAAAAAAAAAAAGTAAATGTATAACAATAATAATAAAATAAAATAAAAAATGTAAATGTATATGACACAAATAAACTAATTATAGGTTCTTGCTTTTCCGCTGATCAGGCTCTATAGCGAATCGTACAACAGGGCGTATGACGCGACCCGAACGTGTTGTCGTCAGCGTGGCCTTGTTCTTTTCCGCGAGCTCAGCACTGTTGCGGTCGTTGACGTTGTTGCTGCATGTGCTTTTTAAGTGTGCCAAAGGTTCGTTCGCCTTGTCTTCATTTACCATGTAAGCAGGTTTCAATCTGTCCACTGTTACTATGGATGTTTTTTCTGGCATTTGTATTTTGAAATATTTTTCGTATTTCTCTAACACTTTATATGGTCCTTTGTATGATGGTGTTAGGGGCTTCTTTACAGCATCTGTTCTGACGAATACGTATTCACAATCTTTCATGTCCGGGTGTATATATGGTTTATGGTTTGTAGCGTGGTGACTGTTGTTAAACGGGCTTAGGTTGGCCATTGTCCTTTGTAGTGTCCGTGTAAAAATTTCTGGTGATGTGTTTTGCTTTTTCGGCTCGATAAACATACCAGGTAGACGTATATTTGCTCCGTATAACATTTGTGCTGGGCTGATGTTTTCTTTCAGTCGTAAGGCGCCTCGCAATCCTAATAGGACTAGGGGTAACTCATTTGACCAGTTAGTTGTGTTACCACGCGCAATTAGTGCGGTTTTCATTGATCTATGCCAGCGTTCAACTAATCCATTTGATTGTGGGTGATAGCTGGTAGTTCTGGTTTTCTTGATACCGAGTGCTTTGGTTAAGGCGGTAAATAAGTCTGACTCAAACTGTCGTCCTTGGTCTGATGTAATGGTAGTTGGGCATCCAAATCTTGCTATCCAGGTATTCAGGAGAACTTCTGCTACAACTTTTGCTGTTACTTCCGGTACTGGTACGGCTTCAGGCCATCTTGTTGCTCTGTCGATCATTGACACGATGTATCTGTTTCCATTGGATTCTGGCAATGGACCGACGATGTCTATGTGCACGTGGTCTAAACGTGTTGTTGGCGTGAAACTTCCAATTGGGGCTGAGTTGTGCCTGTATGTTTTACTTGTCTGGCATGACTCGCATGTTTTCGCCCATGTGCCTACGTCTGTATTCATGCCTGGCCAGAAGTAGTGTTCAGAGATCATTTTCTTTGATGATCTTACACCAGGATGCGTAACGTTGTGCATAGAGTCAAATATTTGTTTTCGAAGCGACTTCGGTATGTACGGTCGTGAATTTGTTCTTGAATTTTCGCACCATAATTGTCTCGTTCCCGGTAACTGGATACTTTTCCAGCTGAGGTTGTTTTTATTTAACAGCTGAGAGAGTTCATTGTCACTGCGTTGCAAATCTGCTATGTCTTTCCAATCCACAGGTGTGGGGCAATCTATTTGTTCGACCCGTGATAGTGCATCGGCCACTGGGTTCATATTACCGGCGAGGTGGCGTATGTCTGTCGTGAATTGTGCAATGAACTCTAGATGACGTAGTCGTCTTGGGGATATCCTTTTACTTGAACTGTCTTGTTTAGTAGTGAAGGCGTGACATAATGGCTTATGATCGGTGTATATTATCAATTCTCGTCCCTCGATGTAAGGTTGAAAATGCGTTACAGCCATGTAAACTGCCAGCAATTCTCGATCATATGTACTGTATTTAGTTTGTGCTTCACTTAGTGCCTTTGAAAAAAATGCAAGTGGCTTCCACGTGTCGTTTTCGTACTGTTGTAAAACGGCGCCAATACAAGTTTGCGAAGCATCTGTCATGAGTGATAATGGAGAATGCGGATCTGGAGACGTCAATGTAACAGCGTCGCTTAGACTTTCTTTACATTGATCGAATGCTTCTAGTGCTTCGGAAGTCCATTGTATTTTAGTTTTGTCGTTTTTCTTTGAGCCTATGAGATATTTGTTCAAAAGAGCTTGATGTCGGGCTGCCTGTGGTATGTTATTGCGGTAAAAATTGATCATGCCCAAAAATCTGCGTAGCTCTTGCACCGTTGTTGGAGTCGGGTATTTTTTGATTGCTTCAACCTTTTCAGGTAATGGTTTGATACCCTCTGGAGTAATTAAATATCCGAGGAATTCTATTTGGGGTTGTCCAAATACACATTTGGCGCGATTTATTGTGATGCCGTGCTCGTTGAGTCGTTTAAACACTTCATGTAGATGCTGTCTATGTTCACTGGGTGACGATGACCTCACTAATATGTCATCGATATATACAAAAATGAAGTCTAATCCTGCTAGTACTGTGTTCAGGAATCGGACAAAGGTTTGGCCCGCGTTTCGTAAACCGAACGGCATTCTAGTGAATTCGAATAGACCGAACGGGGTAATTACTGCGGTTTTTTCAACATCTTTGACGGGTATTTGGTTGTAAGCTCTTTTTAGATCAATTTTTGAGTATATAGTAGCTCCAGGCAACAGGTATGTGAAATCTAATACCCTCGGGATCGGATATCTATCCGGTACAGTGATGGCGTTTAATTTTCTGTAGTCGCCACATAGTCGTAATTCGCCGTTTTTCTTCTTTGTCACCAGTAGTGGACTAGCCCAGGGACTCTTGGAAGGCCTGCATATGCCTGTCTGTAACATGTCCTCTATTTCTTTTTTCACCTTTAGGTATTTGTCGGCCGGCAAAGGTCTTGACTTGGAGAACACAGGATGTCCCTCAGTGATAATGTGGTGAACCACGTTGTGTTTTGGTGGTGACAGAGTGTCGAGCGGTTTTAAAATATTTGGATATTCTGCTAAAATATCTGCGTAATCTTCGGTTAAGTCAACGGTCCGAAGTGTTGGTGTGCTTGACTTCATCAACTTTGCGTTTCTTTGAAGTCCAGTCGTACCATCTATCAAACGCTTGTTTCTAATGTCGACCAAAATGTTGTGTTTTTCCAAAAAAATCGGCTCCAAGTATTGGTTGTGTAATATCAGCGACGATAAAAGTCCAACGGTACGGTCGTCTCAAATTCAGATTTAACGTCAGCGTTTTGTCGCCGTATGTTTTTATTGGAGTGCCGTTTGCGGCATATATTTTGTAAGTGCCGTCGGTTTTTAATTTGTTACCTCTTCTCGGTATTGCTGAGATGTTAGCGCCAGTATCAACCAAAAAGCGATACCCACTTTTTCGGTCGGTAACGCATAGGCGGTTTGATGGGACAATAGCGCTGACGACCGCCTCTGTCAACGCTGATTCTAGTTTTCCGACGGCTTACTCCAATTGCACGGTTGTTCACAATTCCAAGCTCGATCCTTATAGCGCAAGTGATATCTACATAACCATTGAGGACTTTCCGGCGTGATTCTTGTTCGCGATCGGGATCTTTGGCGCGTTAGGCATCGATTGCGTCTATGGTTCAGGTATCTCAAAAATTAAGTATCTAAAAAAATGAATTGAGGAGACTTTAATTTAAAATGACTTGTATTAAAAGATAGAAAAAAAACTTTGGTAAACTCCAAAAAAGATTTAAATAACAAAAAAGTATCCCAAAATTCAGCAACTAAAGATAAACCATTCGATATCGTCCAGGTGCAAGTGCTCCGCGAGGAGTTCCGTGGTCAGCAGCCGCAGCTCAGCCACCTGGAGGAGGTGTCTGCAGCGATACTGGCCCGACTCGACCCTGGCTCACCAGATGCTGTCAAGCTCAAGCAGAAGGTCACCGACCTCGTCAACAGATGGAACGATCTTCTTAACAAGTGAGTAGAACTTACTGGAATAATCGAGATATCATCATCAGCCCATATATGTCTCACTGCTGGGCACGGGCCTCCTCTTCAACTGAGAAGGTTTAGGCCAAGTAAGCTGCCAGATTGTGAAAAAAAATGTTTTTCAAAAATATTCTTGTGATCCAAAAATTTTTGTTTCTGCTCGAGATGTTTGTGGTTCTGACAAAACATACAGATCATATGTGTGTATATTCTGTTTGTAGATTTTTTTTAAATGTTGTATTTATTTATCTAGACTGGAGGAGCGCGCAGAAAGTCTGGGCGCTGCTGCGGACACGTCACGCGAACTGGATGCTGGACTGGCTCGGCTCCGGGATGCCCTGCAAGGCATTGCGGATAACCTGGATGATCTGGCTCCAGACGCAGAGCCTGCTGATAATCTACGTAACATCGAGGTAAGGATCTCAGTAGTAAATTCAGTTGAAGGCCAAGCTGGTAAATGATAGGCCTTAGAATCGATTTCTCCACTGAGATATTAATTGTTTTGTGTCTTGTTTTCTGTGAGAAGTTTCTTAATTGGTTATTTTTTTAAGATAGGCCTTTTATGTCTCGGTACTCTTTTTTATTCATTTGTGCTTAATTGTTATATATCGATAATATTTCAATACATATCTATTGTAATATCGATATTTTAAAACTATAAATTACCACCACCCATTCTTTAAACCCTCATATAATAAAAAATATCTAACAACTAATACCTTTCACCAGAATCTGGAACGCCAGCTGGAAGGCCAGCGTCCTCTCCTAGCAGACCTGGAAGCCGCCGGGGCCGCGCTCGCGCAAGTACTGTCGGACCCGGCGTCCAGACAGGACATTCAGAGCAAACTCACCGCCGTGGCCAGGCAGTACGACAACTTGCAGAGGAAACTCGACCACAGGAAGGCGGAAATCGAGGCCGCCTTGAAGTGAGTACTCGAATTTGTTAAAAGTCGATAAAATAGTGTTCTAACTTTCTATCGATAAAGTATAAAGGATCGATGTTGGATGGGACTGGGATCTAAGCAAGTAGTATGTTTATGGAAAAAGTGTACACTGTACATATCTCTAGCAGTGAGTTAAACATAATGTCGATAATTGTGATGAGTTAAATGAGTTAAACGTGAACGTGAGCTTTATATTGACAGTAGTATTCTTGTATCATGAACAAATGATCCAATTCATGTTAGACCAATGGAATTTTGTAAAGAAAAATACAATTTAAATTTTAGTAAATTGTAAAAGGTTTTTTGGTTATCTTATCCTATTTATTCCAACCCTAAATACACTCAAATTAACATACTCCCCAAACATATTGTAACCCATAATATTTGTATCAGGGATGGCCGCAACCTGGAAGAGAGCGTGGCCCGCACCCTGGGCTGGCTGCAGGCTGAGTTGGGTTCCCTCCCGGGAAGACTGCAGGTGTCGGCAGACATCAACAAGCTGCAACAACAGCTGGAACGTCATGAGCCGCTCTACAGAGAACTCACGCAGAAAGAACACGAGCTCATCATGCTTCTTGATAAAGGTATTCGATTGTTTATCGATAGTTTTGAGTGAGCTATTTTTAACAAAAGGAAAAAATAGCTTAAATAATAAAAATATATATGTGATGATCTTTAAAAAATCATTAAATATTTTATTATTGTTCGGCGCAACCAATAAATTGCGTACCTACACTATAGCGCTATTACTTGACTTCAGAATCTTGACTTTATTTGAAATATACCTTCTTATGTTCACGCGTCAAAATAAATATGTTTTGCTGCTGATTTTAAATGTGGTCAATCTCATAAAATACAATCAATATCATCCTGCAGGTCGTGAAATGGAAAAGAAACCCTCTCACCAGAATCTGCGCAAAGACCTCGACAGAATTCAAGCCCAATGGGACAAACTGAAACGCGAGACAGTCGACAGACAGACCAGACTGCAGACCGCTATGGTAAGTTACCAAAAATGGATACACAATCAATAATTATATTATAAGAAAAGTATCGAAGTAGCCTGTTTTAAGAAATTATCAATATTTTTAAAATTATAAAAAAACTCGTTTTCTATGTCTGTATTTCTGTGCGTTTTCCTAAAAAAGTAATTGAGGGATTTTGCATTAGTTTACATCGTCGTAAAAGAAGTGCATAAGAATGGCTTATGTGTATAATTTTTAATTATTTCTTTAAGATATAATATAGAATTAGATATCAATAAAATTAGTATTAATATCAAATACATACACATACATACATGAACTCACGCCTGTATTCCCCGAAGGGGTAGACAGAGTGCATTTCTGCACCCACATTTCGCCAAGTATGTATCAGTCCCACGTAATAGGGGGCGAGCCTATTGCCGTATTTCGGGCACATTTCCAGACTCCGTGCTGTTACCGAGAATTTCGTAATGGAAAAACCCAATAACACTTTGCCCGACCCGGGAATCGAACCCAGGACCTCTAGATCGCACGGCACATACTTGTACCGCGAGACCACGAGGTTTTATGTCAAATATAAAACTTATTACACGTACTCGAATTTCACAGGAACACTGCCGCAAATTCCACAAGGCGCAAGAATCCTTCGTGCCGTGGCTGTCTGATGCTGAAGACCGACTGGCCAAACTGCCAGCAGTGGCCTTCACCAAGAAGGAGGTCGAGAAACAGCTGCGAGAGCTGCAGCAAATTAGAAACGATATCTGGAAGAGGTTTGTTATATCAATAATTATAAAGAAAAAGAATTAAAATTGGTTAATTATGTATTATAGATATGGACATAGTTGTGATCTTGAGAAAAATCTGGGGAATTTTTTTTGTACAATTGCGCTAAGATAAAGTGGGCCACAACCGTAAGTCCTCAATAAAAACTCCGTAGAATTTATCGATTAAATATTTTTTAGATTATTAGAGGAGGTATTTTTATAGGTTTATTCATTTGTTCAGGTCTGGTGAATATGAGAACAACAAGACTCTAGGAGAGACATTCATATCATCATGCGATGTTGACCAGGAGGTTGTCAGGAAGCCGCTTGACACCATGAAGGATAGATGGGATAAGATCAATAACGGTGAGTTAATATTTCATCTAATTTATTATTGACAGTATTAGTTCTGATTGCGACCATAGGTCACAAATATTATACAGGGTGTATTCAGACCGTGATCAGAAACTAAGGCAGATAATAGCTGCTTACAAACACCGTGACATTAAAAAAAATCCGACATAAAATATATTTTTTACGTTTTCCTAACAATTACATACATTAAATACTCGTGGTTGTAAGGAAAACTTTTTTTTTTTATGTCACGGTGTTTGTAATCACCGTCGCTATTAAATGCTTCAGTTTTCGATCATGGTCTTTATACACCCTGTGTACTCCTGATATAATATGTAAAATCGATGTAGGTGTATGTTACCTATACCTTGTAAACTACCTGTATACACTTAATCAGCGGGTTGGACCAAGTCCAATCTCAATTGTAGAGGAGGCCCATGCACCGCATTGAATACATTTTGTATACACCTTCAAAGATACCGGTATGAATGTATGTGGCTTGGTTTACAGAGGTGCTGCGCGAAGTGGAGTTCCTGGAAGCCGCGGGGCGCAAGCTGGGCGAGGTGGAAGAGAAGGTGCGCGCGGTGGCCACGCCGCTCGAGCGCTGCGAGCTGCGCCTCGCCGACGCACTGGCCGCGCCGCCCGCGCGCGCGCACGACCACGTGGCCCGACTCACCGACCACCTGCACGCGCTGCTCGCGCCCATACAGGTACTGCTCCTGCTCGGACATGCTAGCCTGGTACCTGCGCACTCTCATTTGAGGCAATCTTCTACTCGAAACATATTTTTTTACGATATACGGCCGCCAGATTTGTAGGCTCTTATAGCACTATGATAGCCTGGTACTTTCACCTGGCATAGTCTTCAACGTTTAGCTCTTTTCTTCTATAGTAGCAAGCGCCTCTACGGGAACTCCAGACTCCTTTGGCTTCTGATATCCTCGTACTTGCGCACTCTCATTTGAGGACATAATCTTTAAGTTTAATCTCTTGTCTTCGATGAGAAGTAAATGCATACACTGGGCTATGGTAGCCTGGTACAAGAGCTCATAGCTCTTCTCTTCTCTAATGAGCAAATGCTTGTATAGGTGCTGCTCGTACCTATTTATGGTAGCCTGGTAACTGCGCATCTATGTATACCATGTTGCCATCGACAATTGCCCTCGTACCCAATCCTTGAAAATTTTGACTAATGAATATTATCAATTTAGATTTAGTTGATTATCCACTAACGAACCCTCTCTGTCCATAGAGCATAACATCAGCTGCGGACGACATCGTGTCTCTGGCCGAGGAGTGCCACGGTCCCGCGGCGGGCGAGCGCGCGCGCGCAGCCCTAGGGCAGCAGGTGCGCGCGCTCGCAGACAAGCGACAGGACCTGGAGGAACGCGCCGCACTGGCCCGGGACAAGCTGGCTGCGGCGTCCAGGGCTATGGCGCTCTTCCAGGTAAGAACATATCTGACGGCGTAAAACCATATACTGGGAGCTACGTCATCGCTCTTGCATAAACAAGAATGACTCACGGGTGGTCGCCTCTCTCCGGTGTCGATTGCCCCCACTATTCGTCTATAAAAGGCCGCCCGCTGCAGCGGAGCGGGGCATTCATCGGTCGACGCGCGGACAGCAAACATCCGATATATTGGGATATAAAAGGAACTTTGATTGAAGTTGATTGTTGAAATTACTTCTCAAAATGGATCCTCCAGTAATAACGATGTCACTGCTATTCTTAAACGATCCTGGGCTATCTGCCTCGTCAGTAATTGTGAAGTTTTACTAAAGAAAACTCAAAGTATGAGTTATCACCATAAACCAACAGTTGTGACGTCGGCAATGTGACTTCACACATCTTAAAGACACTTCCAAGCCTCTCCTGCTCCGACATATCCTATTATTTACAAATTTTCACACCGCATTGCCTTTTTTAAATCTATAAAAACGAAAATGTATTTGTCGAAGGGTCTTGTGCGTTATGGTTTTTTTTTAAATAGTAGCAGTAAAACTAACTTAACCATCAAGACTTACTTCCACTAATGGGCTAATTATTACTACTTTCACCAACAGGACAAAGTGAAGAACCTGTCAGTGGACCTATCAGACCTGGAGAAGGAGCTCGACACGATGAAGCCGCCAGGCCGCGACATCCAGACGGTGAAACAGCAGCTGGACGACATCGCCAGGTTCTACAAGCAGCTGGAAAGAGCTGACGACCTCATCGCCGATGTCGAGAGAGATGCTGAGAGTCTCGACGAGAGTGGACACGCTGTCGACTCCACTAAGACTAGAGACCAGGTAAGAGCTGGAGAAATTTTTCAAAAGAAAATTATTAAAATTGATAACTTTATTGTAAAGAATTATAAAAGCATTGTTTATGTAATTCTCTTGTATAAAAAATGCCCTTAGAGTAGGGTGCAAAAGTACCTTATTTCCTTTTTTAATTTACTAAGGCTAAATGATATTTAGATTATTCTATAAGGTAACATAATGATAACCATATTAACGTTTATTAAAATTAATCTATAAATGTATCTAGTGTATTTTACCTGTCTGAATCTTTCTGTCGTTCCTCCAGGTTGAAGGTCTTCGCAAGCAACTAGGAAAGCTGGACGAGCGCGCTCGCTCCAAGGAACAAGACCTGGACGACACGCTCAGCAAGCTCGAGGCCTTCTACAAGGCTTACGACTCCGTCATGGAAGATGTCCAAGAGGTAATTATTCATCTAAAACTATATGACTGTGTTTCGAAATTTATCTCATGGTTCCAACATAACTAGGTAAGAAAGCACTTTCATAGACTAATAAAATGAAGGGAAAAAGTTTTTGTTTCTTTACAATGCATGAACTAACCTTCAATACTCTTCTTTTGAATCTTACTTGAAAAGCATCGATTCCAATTTAGTTTATTTTACGTCGATATAAAACTACATTTCGAAATTATTTTTGTATTCATCGCTAGATTATTCAAGTGTTACATTGAAAACTTAACTTCAAAATAAATCGATTTTAAAGATTGTAAAGAACTAATTCAATATTAAACGCATAGAGAATAGTCCATTAACGCATTTTGATAATTAACAGGCGGCAGAACAAGTGCGTAGCCTCAAACCAGTGTCATCGGAAGTGGAACAAATCAGGGCTCAGCAAAAGGACTTTGCTGAGCTGAAACTCCGCACCCTGGAACCTTTGGGCCAGAACGTCACCCACTGCAACAAGATAGGCCAGGGTCTGGTGAGATCAGCTCTGCAGGGAGCCAGCACGCAGGTCCTTGAAAAGGACTTGGAGAAGATGAATGATAAATGGAACGCCCTTAAAGAGAAGGTGGGTTTTAGCTTTTATAATGTCTAAATATACTTATCGATAAATTCTTCTTCGAATAAGTTTTATATGTTTTTGATGTTCCTTTCATTTAACACGAAATATACATGAAAATATGTTATACTTTACATTTATTATGTCATTATAAAAAAACGCCTTAGATCAAAATAAGTGTTTAAACTACACTAGAAGCAGATAAAATTTAGTTGCAATATGCAGGAAGTACATAAACCATTCCAAAAAATATCTTAATGTAATTGAAAACATACGTCGGACGTCGCTGGTTGCAGGCTGCTTCCAACAGGTCCCTGTGGAAGTCACTGGGAGAGGCCTATGGCCAGCAGTGGACTTCCATTGGCTGATGGATTGGATTGGATTGGATATTGAAAACATAATCTAATTTCAGAAGTGGTTTTGAGAAATTGAAAGGAGAAAGTAATAATCAATGATATCAATTTTCATTTTGTACTATATGACATTACAATATATCGATAGTATAGAAATAATACCTTATAGAAAAATAATTATATTTCTGACTGCCCAACAGATGAACGAGCGCGAGCGTCGTCTGGACGTGGGACTACTTCAGTCCGGCAAGTTCGCTGAAGCCCTCGCCGGCTTGGAGAAGTGGCTGGCCGACACAGAAGACATGGTCAACAACCAGAAACCGCCTTCAGCTGATTATAAGGTCGTGAAGGCGCAGCTGCAGGAACAGAAGGTATTAAATATTTGTTGATAGTTGGGATATCCCTTACCTTTTTACGTCGATACATTAGTAGGTACTATTTTATTAGATGTTGGTAAAAGTTTGATGATATTTTTATACCGAAAAAGATTTTAAAGTATCAAGTATATAATATCGGATGTTTTTATTGATACCATTTTTAATTAATGTCTAGTAGCTCGAGACATGTTTTAGTGCAATCAAAGTCAATACACGTTACTAAAAATAATATAATTTTAGCGATAAAACGGTATTGCATTTGCTACAGAAAATCTATATCTTCCTGTTATTTCATGATATATTCAACATGCCTATTTCCTCAACAGTTCCTAAAGAAGATGCTGATGGATCGGCAAAACTCTATGTCGTCATTATTCGCTATGGGCAACGAGGTAGCCGCTGGCTGCGAGACCGCTGAGAGGAAGACCATAGAGAAACAACTCAAGGGTCTGATTCAGAGGTTCGATGCATTGACCAACGGAGCGCAGCAAAGAATGCTCGACCTTGAACAGGCTATGAAGGTAAGGCGTCATTGAAATGAATAAATCAGGATCGAGATATCATTAATATTTTTATTTGTTTTGAAATGTTGAATGAATTATAAGTAGTTACATTATTGTAATGTCAATGTATTATATCAATAACTTTAATATGTTTTTTGTGTTATCGTTAGCCCATTTACGTCCCACTGTTGGAAATAAGCTACCTCTGCGAATAAAAGAAAACAAACTAGAGATCTTGGGTTCGATTGCCAGGTCAGGGAGGGTGGTATAGAGTTGTTCCATTAGAAAATGCTCTGTTAAACAGGCCCTATTACGTAGGACTAAACCCGAGTACAGATATGTGTGTTTTTATAATGTTGTAAACGTAACTTTCACAACAGGTTGCGAAACAATTCCAAGAGGAACTTCAACCTCTGGTGGAATGGTTGAGTACCACTGAACGCAAGGTCAAGTCCCTCGAACTGGTCCCCACTGATGAAGAGAAGATACAGCTGAAGATCAGGGAACATAAGGTTAGCCATTATCACGTCAAAATTTGTTCGTACTTTTGTAAATTTTAATATAATAATGGTTACTAGGTATTTTAACAGTATGTGTTTTTTCGATGCAATAAATTAAAAGCTTCATTATTAATTCAGAGTAAAGGAAGGTTATATCTAGCCTCGCCAAGCGATAATAATCGCATCTAGTTTCAATATAATATGCTTTTGGAGATCTTTGTTAAGAATCCTTGTATTCTGATATGTGAAAAAATAATTTCTACTCGTATAAGATCATATTTTAATACTTTCATACTATATCATCATCATCACCCCATATACGTCCCACTGCTTAGTCCACCAGGCTGGACTAGTGCGGGTTGGTGGACCACACACCTAAGAAATTCCTAAGAACTTTTAGGTGGTAGTTTCATACTATAAATACATTGAAACTTTGTTGTTTTCAAATTGTACCTGATGGCAGTCACAATGTTGTCCAAAAAGAGCATCAAGTGCCTAGAGACAACTTACTCTCTGAATCACTTGCTTGATCCCTTACAATAATATGGGGACATTATTCTGTTCATAGATGCTGCACGATGACATCCTATCGAAGCAACCTGCGTTCAAACAGCTAACGGAAACAGCATCTACCCTCATGGGCCTGGTGGGTGATGATGAGGCCACAGTTCTGGCTGACAGACTACAAGCTGCGACTGACAGGTATGTTAAAGTTTATAGTAATAATATTTTTTTTAAACAGTAAAAGATATCTATAATATCAAATTGACAGCCTTATTCCAAAGTACGATTTATTCTAAACAACTTTACCCGCAGAGAAACAGAACAATTCTGTTTATAGAAAAGAACATCAATTTTCTGCAAATAAAAAAAATACACAATTTTATGTATATGACTAAATTCATTTTGTGCTAAAAATCATAAACAATATCTGTTTTAAATTATAAAATCAACGTTATCATATCTATAATTTTAGATAACATTAGAAAAATCTATTTCTTTGCTCCATCAGGTACCAAACCCTAGTAGACCACAGTCTGAACATCGGCGAGCTTCTAGAGAACTCTCGCAAGGGTCTTCGTCACCTGGTCCTCACGTACCAGGACCTGTCAGCCTGGATGGACGCTATGGAACAACACCTGGCCAAGAGGAAGATCCTCCCCGTGAACATGGAGAAATTGCTGCGACAGATGGATGAACTTGCTGTGAGTACATCAATATGATTCTACAAGATTGATTATTGCATTTAATTCATTTCGGTCAAGTAGGATTAAAATTAATCCTTATAATCGAATAAACAAGGTATTGTCAATACTCAATACTTTGACCACACTGAAAAAATCATAAACAAGAAAATTTACTGGCATAGACAATTATATCGTTTTTCAAAAGAGGAGGGATTCGATGATTTTTACCTGTTCCTTTTTGTCGAAATCTACTTTGTTAAAGTTAAAATTTATTTAAAAATGTATTTTTTTCAGTAGAGTTAATAAGGATACAAAAATATCGTTATCTACCCAAAATTAATAAAGGGCATTTTACTTAACAAAATTTTAACCAACAGGAAAAGACCGAAGAGATAGCGTCTAAACAAGAAGCAGTTGACAGCACCGTGGAGTCAGGGTTGGAGCTGATGAAGCACATCTCCGGAGACGAGGCGCTGCAGCTCAAGGACAAGCTGGACGCTCTGCAGAGGAGGTACAACGACCTCACCAGCAAGGGAGCGGAACTACTCAGGGTCGCTTCGGAGACCTTGCCCCTGGTGCAGCAACTCTACAACAGCCATAATAAGTGAGTATTTCTTAGATTTTATCGACTTTTATGTTGTGATATTATGAATCGAGCGGTTAATGGACTTTTGAAAGTAACGATAATTAGTATTCATATATGGCTCATTTGAATTGCAATATTGCATGGCAAATTAAAACTTTTTTTAAAGCCTTTTCCGTTTTTGTAATGGGCTATTTTAATTATAAAATAACGTGAGTGGTTATAAATTATAATGGTAGGCTCGTTGGTCCCGCAGCATAAGTGTGCCCCGGTTTGTTTTGGTCGGGACATTTGTCATCGTTATTTTTCCTTAGGAGATTCTAAGTCACAGTTGAGTCCAGTAATGTTTCCGAAATACGGCAATAGGCTCTTGTCCTACCCTTGCCTACCATAGGCGTGAGAATGTATGTATATAATTATAAAATGTACGTTTGTTCCACCAGGCTCACGGAATGGATGTCTGGCGCGGAGACGTGCCTGCAGTCGGTAGAACCTCGGGAAGAAGATATCTTAAGGCTCGAGGCTGAACTGCACGAGTTCAGGCCGGTGCTCGACAGCATCAACCTCATTGGACCACAACTATGCCAGGTGAAGATAATTTACTAGTTTATTTTTTATAACTCTTCAAAAGTTTTTGTAAAAATATATTTGACTTTATAATTTTTGAAGATTTTTTTGACTTGGGCCTCAATGTGAAAGTTTTATGTGTCTTGTTAAGAGGATGCATTTTCTAACGAATCTAATTTAATAAATTGTGACGTATAAAATTAAATGTTGATAAATTTTGACTTGTATCATGATAACTTTATATTATGATATTTCAAATATTTCAGATAGTTTTGCACAGTCAGCTTATTTTTATCGATTTTCATCGATTTTTTATCGATCCTCAGCACCATTATGCTTACTGATAGACGATAGCCTGGTCACTGCTTAAACCGTAAAATATAGTTAGAATAAAAAATAATTTTGAATTAATATTTGTACCAGATTTCGCCTGGAGAAGGAGCAACACACATCGAAGGTATCGTGACGCGCGACAACCGCCGCTTCGACGCCATCGCCGAGCAAGTGCAGAGGAAGGCGGAGAGACTGCTGCTTAGCAAGAAGGTGAGTCTATCGTTTTTGAGAGTTATTTAATATAGGTGTCTATGAAACTTAAAGTAGATTGTTTGGAAATATTTAGCCTGCTTGAACTATTATGACGAAAACAGAAGATCAAGATGGGAACACAAAATATATCTCCTTCCAAATTTCTATCTCCTTAAAGATTGTCACAATGATTTTTTTTTACTTTTTTTTTTTTTTTTTCAATAATTCTAAGACTATATATACTCAGTCTGTCGCCGTCCACTGCTGAACGAAGGTCTCGCCAAGTAGGCGTCTTGAGTGGCAGTGCAGTTGTACTATTTATACAAGTCAATTTATATTATTTTTTTATTTTAAATTTATCCATAGTAGGTTCTTGATCGGAGTAACATACTCACCTGCACGTTTACAAATAGTAAAGAGACTTTGTATCAGCGTTCGCTGGAGGTGGTGGGCGACATGGAGGAGGCGCTGGAGTGGCTGCGCGGCGTGGACTCGCTGCTGCGCGCCGCCGCCCCGCCCGCCGCCAGCCCCGCGCCCGTGCGCGCGCAGCTGCGGGACCACCGCCCGCTCGCCGACGACGTGGCGGCGCAGCGCGCGCGCGTGCGGGACCTGCTCAGCCAGGCCAAGAAGGTGACGCCGCCGGCCTCAGTAACTCACTCATCATCACCATCATCGTCAGCACATATGTCCCACTGCTGGCCACGAGCCTCCTCTACTACTGAGAGGGTTTTGAGCCTTAGTCCACCACGCTGGCCTATTACGGGGTGGCGGACTACACACCTAAGAGATTCCTAAATAAAAATTAAGTCCGCAGATTTCCTCACAATGATTTCCTTCGCCATTAAAGTAAGTGATAAGACCACGATCCAGGCAGCTCCCATCATTCCAGACCGATCATTTTGCAAACGTCATTAAAATGAAATGAAATGAAATTGCTTTATTTGGTCACGTAGGCAATCAAATAGCACTTATGACAAGTCAATACAGAAAAGAAAAATCTTTTATTATTACATTATAATTTAACTATGGTTCATTTTATATAATTTGTACAAAAATATTTACGTTTTTTTTTTATAATTTATTTTTAGTTTTCATCAGGAAATACATAATATCTTATTATTATTATTTTAAAGTAAATAACGAAATGGACCCTGTGTATTTCCGAAACGTCACGTATTATTTTAATGGTACCACCGGATCCAAACGCGACCCTGACTGAGAAGACCCGGCGAAACAAACTTGCTACCTTATTAATGTGTATAAAACATATTTATATTTATATCCATTCTCAGTGTTTAAGATTTTTTTATTTCTCTAAAGTAATAATATGTAATCATCCTTATCGAAATTTGTATATATTGTTAACACTTATGGAGAAGACGAAATCGACCGTGACTACCGCATAAATTTGTTACATATTTTCAAATCCATTCATCGAATATAACTAGTATAATTTCAACCCCCAAACCTACTTAATCTTCCATGATGTAGGTGGTACGCGAGTGCCAGTCCTCTGATGAGACGGCGGTGATCCGCGAACGCAGCGAGGAGCTGAGGGAGATGATGGAAGAGGTGGGACACCTCAGCGCTGAGAGGCTCGCGGCGCTGGAACAAGCGCTGCCGCTCGCCGAGCACTTCGCTGACACACATCATGGGTGAGTAGCTTCAAATACCATCTTAATAATATTTTGGTATCAAAATTCACCTATGGGCAAAGTGGAATTTATATAGTATAGTTTTAGAAATGAGAATATTAATTGATTTTAAATAAACATTTATTCGGCCGTAACAAAAATAGACAACATTGAAATTACTAAATAATTTACATTACTAAGGATAAATTGAAAACACAAGACACGCGTAGACGTTCGGATAGAGCTACCGCACTGTACAACAGCCGATGAGCGAGTGTGTCCGTGACGCGCAGCAGCGCCCATTATATAGGCAGCCGACGCGATGACGATGACTGCTACCCGACATCGATTTATTTCTAATAATTGTTTATATCCGTCAAAAAAATCATGACATTGTTTTAATCTGAGGTTTTTCAAATTCCATAATTATCTTATCTTATATGTGTCGTCTTTTTTATAGTCTCTCAACTTGGTTGGATGACATGGAGAAGCAAATCCATATGCTGGCGATGCCCGCGCTCAGACCCGAGCAAATTGTACAGCAGCAAGACAAGAATGAGGTGAGTACACATTAAATAACTTAACTGGCTTCTTTTGGTGAAATATTATACAACAAAAAATTCTATATTCGTAAAAATCACAAAAAGGTCTCCTCGTTTAATTTCTGTTATAAACGAAAAAGTATGTTAGTTGTTTCTTCTTTTAGTCGTCGTTTAATACCTAAACACTTTAAATAATTTAAGGCAATTTGAGTATAAGGTTAAACGCCATTCAAAACGCGACTTAAAAGATAGTAAAAAAATACTATATGTTGAACAAAATTCAATCTTACCACCCTTACAATAGAGTATATAAAGTATTGTCTCCACAGATGCTACAACAGTCGATAGCCGGGCACAAGCCGCTGGTGGACAAGCTGATGAAGACTGGCGAGGCTCTCGCACGACTGTGCGGTGAAGACGACGTCGCCAAGATACAGGACATCGTCGAGACCGACTGCGACCGGTACAACGCACTGCGCGCCGAGCTTAGACAGAGACTGCAAGAGCTCGAACAGGTGCGTGTGAGCGAGATAGATATAGATAGAATATACGAGTCGGTACTAAAGATTTTAAAAAATAAAACAATTTATTGATATGTTTTTATTTTGATAATTTTTACTTATTTTTATTTTGACTGCCTCGTGGTCTCGCGGTACTAGTATGTGCCGTACGATCTAGAGGTCCTGGGTTCGATTCCCGGGTCGGGCAGTGTTATTGGGTTTTTCTATTAGGAAATTCTCGGTAACAGCACGGAGTCTGGAAATGTGCCCGGAAAACGGCAGTAGGCTCGCCCCCTATTACGTGGGACTGATACATACTTGGCGAAATGTGGGCGCAGAAATGCACCTCTGCCTACCCCTTCGGGGAATACAGGCGTGAGTTTATGTATGTATGTACTTATTTGTATAAGATTGCGCCCTGACGAAGTTTTGCCTTACTATTACTTATATGTATAAGTATACCTACATCATTTATATGAATATTTTGTTTCCGTAGGCTCTTCAAGAGTCATCCCAGTTCTCTGACAAGCTGGAGGGCATGCTGCGCGCTCTGTCCGGTGCGGCCGACCAGCTGCAGAGAGCCGAACCGGTGTCTGCACACCCACCTAAGATTGAGTAAGTTTCTATCCTCTAAGAACTGTTTTTTTTATACTAACAGGAAGAAGGTTGATGAAGAAGGGCAGTTGTGATATTAATGACAATATTAAAAGTAGGGTTTTTTTGGTAAACATATTAAGAGCAAAAAATTGTTCCTATTATTATTCAAAAGTAAATTATTCAAAAAAAATTGGAATGTCTTATTTTAACGGTTTGGTTTTCATTAAAATGAATAATGTTGAACTGAATTATAAACATAATGGATAATTTAACAGGGACCAAATCGAAGAGAACAACGCCCTCGTGGAAGACCTGGACAAGCGCACGGAGGCTTATAACGCGGTACAACGAGCAGCCTCTGACGTCATCAGCAAGGCCAACAAGAGTGACCCTGCCGTCAGGGACATCAGGAACAAACTCGAGAAACTTAACAAGTGAGACTTTTTTATCGATACATTTTTGAGTGATGAGAGATTGGAGTCTTTCTTCTCTTGATGTTCTATTTGGACTGCATTTTTCTTATCATATTTATATATTAGTAACGATGTATACTTGTCAGTTACTTTGTCGTGTCTGTATAAAAACGTATCTGTATAAATAATAGAAAAAAAAATCCGGGAATGTTGGCAGAAGTGAAAAGTTCAACATTAACGTTGTGCAGTTTTGAATATTTTGGTATGATTAGGGATAGGAATAATTTCGCACGAATTGCTTTATTTATCAGTATAAAAGTACTATCATTTACGTGGTAAAATACAATATTTGTTGCGCTATCGTACACAAACATGACAACGCGACAACAAGCATGACAACAAACGTCTTACGTATTTTCGATCAGGGTCTACGTGACGCTAAACATTTTTTACCCATCCCAAAAAAGTGCACAGCGCCGCTAAAGAAGTTTTCACTTCAAAAATATTCCTTTATCGATTCATTGTCGCTACTATAAAAGGTTTGGTTATTTAGTAAATACAGTGTAAACTCCATGTAACGTCGCTCGATTTAACGACAAACTCCCTAAAGCGTCGACATTGCATGGCTTTGATTTGTTTAGCTTGCCTTCCATACAATGATTTTCTTCTCTCCATTTATCGACAACTCTCTATAACGCCATAATGGTGTCGTTACATAAAGTTTACACTGTATATTAAAATTACAATAATATTTAAAAAAAAAGTGTGTATGTGTACTTATGTACACGCATTAGAAGTTATACTTCATACATAAATATATATTTTCTTAAATAATATAATAAGATTTTTACTTAATCTTAAAATTAGGATGAACGAAATTCCCGATTCCAATGGGGCCAATCGATAGCTTACGTCACGCCGGTTCCAATGATACCAAACTCGGGTATCCTACGATTAAAATTGAGGGAGTTAGACAGAGGGGGGGTGAGGTAGAATTTCTGAGGGGGAGGGGGGTCTCGTGGGGAGTCGATTCCTGCAATAAAAAATTTCAATGGTGGGGGGGGGGTAGGATTCTTGCTATAGGGAGTGAATGACAGAGCAAAGTGATTGCTATTGGAGTATGGTGTCTTGGGGGGTGAGGGGAGGGGGGGTGTCTCGGGCTAGGGGCGGAGGGGGGGGGGTAAGGTGAACAGAATGGTTTCTGTGGTAATTTGCGGTTTTCGATGGGTGAAGGGCCAGGCGCGGGGGGAGGGGGGTAAGAGGAGTTGCCAGAGGCAGGGGCGAGTTATATTACTAAAAACGATTTAAGCCTGACCATGCGTGACGTACATATCATATAAGTAATACATTTAAATTAAGGAAATTAAAATTATAATTAATTCTGACGTCACGACTCGGTCTTGACGGCACGTGACGTGAGCAGAATTTTAAAAGTAAAATCTGGAATGTGTCCAGAACGAAGCCGAAAGACCACTAGAGATAAAATCTTTTGACGTAGGGAAATGTAACAGTATCTTGGCTTTACCATGTTCACAGGAAGCCAAGAAATTGTATAAAATGGTAGAAATAAGTTTATTTAATAGGCATTAGTATTGTGTTATTAAGAGTACGTGTATAGATTAAGGATAAATATTAGTAGATTAGTAGATTAAGCATACATTATTAGTAGGTTAGTAGATTAAGTATATATAATTATTATTAAGAGTATTATATTGTAGTATTTGTAAGCCTCTTATGGGGGTGGCGTGATTTATTGTGATCAAACCCCCTAAATATAAATAAAGAAAAAAAAAAAAAAAAAAAAGTAAAATCAGATTAAATTAAGCCAGCTGACTCATTAATGGTACTAGGGATTCAGAAAGCTAGAGAGGCGAAATGCTATCATTAATAAGTTTTGTTTTTAATTCATCGTGGTTTAAATTTCGAATGGATTATACGAGTATACAGTTTTTAATGCTAGTACTTTGTCCTTGCTGATTTATGATGTCCTGGTAGTTGCGTAGAACATAATTGACATTTTCTTATTTTCAATTTTAGTTTTAATTTATTTAAAAATCTAAAACATAAACTTTTTTGAAAAAATACTTGATCTGAAACATATTAAAACCTTCCTGATCCATTTGACACTTACATTTTTTTTCGAGACTTAATGAGCGGTTAAGCAGACAACTTCACTGTTAATTTAAGCAGACAACTTCATACTGTTAATTTTGCGTCACAGATCTTAAAATTTCACTCTCATCATTTTTTCATAACGCGCCTAAAGAAGTATAACTTCAAAAAACTTATTTTATTTAGTGACATTTGATTCCTATTTTCACATAAAATCGACACATCAACGTGAAGAATAAATCACTTACCCAATTACCTGCAGGCTATGGGACGAAGTGCAGAAGTCGAGCGGGTCCCGCACGCGGTCGCTGGAGAGCGCACTGGAGGTGGCGCGGCGGTTCTGGGCGGCGCTGGCGGCGGTGATGGGCACGCTGGCCGACCTGCGCGACACGCTGGCGGCGCAGCCCGCGCCCGCCGCGCAGCCGCGCCACATCCAGGCGCAGCAGGTCGCGCTGCAGGAGATACGCCAGGAGATCGACCACACCAAGCCCGAGGTGGGTGCTCCTCACAGTCACCTCTCAGAATCAACATCAGCCCATATACGTCGAACTGCTGGGCACGGGCCTCCTCTACTGCCGAAAGGGTTTAGGCCTTATTCCACCACGCTGGCCTAGTGCGGGTTGGCAGACTACACACCTAAGAAATTCCTAAGAACTTTTAAGTGTGCAGGTTTTATCACAATGTTTTCCTTCACCGTTAAAGTACGTGATAATTCTTTATAACTACTAATAATACTCACATAACTTCGAAAAGCCAGAGGTGTGTGCCTGGGGTTTGAACCCGCAACCGTCGAGATTCTCGATCGCGCACTTAAACCTCGAGGCCATCACGACTTATCTCAGAATACAGTTTACAAAAAAGTTGATATTTTATTCCATATTGATATTAATCGTAGTGACGAAACTGTATATTATTGTTAGACATATACTCTACTTTTTGTTTAATTTTTTTTAATTATTTAATGACGAATGCACGAATGAAGTTTGATTGAAAAGTCGATGTTTTTTCAAGAGTAAAACATTTAAAACAAGTAAAATAATTATCATATTCGAAAACTATTGGGCTAATTATAATAATTAATGTTCCTTCTACGTATAGGTGGAGAAAGTCCGAAAGACCGGTTCGACTCTGATGTCGCTATGCGGCGAGCCGGACAAACCGGAGGTGAAGAAACATATGGAGGACCTGGACAGTGCGTGGGACAATATCACCGCGCTGTACGCTCGACGAGAAGAGAACCTCATCGACGCCATGGAGAAGGCCATGGAGTTCCACGATACCCTACAGGTATCAATTAAATACTCTTTGCTGAAATTCTTTTTTAATTTTTGAAAATGGAAGTATGGATTTTTTTTAAATAGTACATAGAATCAATTTATTTCATTAATCAATCATAGTTACTGGTTGAACGTAATTAGACGTATGTTCACCACGCTGGCCTAGTGCGGGTTGGCGGACTACACACCTAAGAAATTCCTAAGAACTTTTAGGGTGTGCAGGTTTCATCACAATGTTTTCCTTCACCGTTAAAGTACGTGATAATTCTTTGTGTATACACACATGTTAGTACATAAAATGTAGTATCATTTGTAGTAAAACATAGAAGGATATATTACTTTTACTTTTATGACTGCTATCAATTAATACTAAAACTAGCTAAGTATTTTTACTAACATATACATACGTATAACGTTTAACTCTGGTCCCAATTTTGAAGTCGAAACCAAGAAAGTCGATAACAATATGCACTGTAGGTTTTATATAACTTTTTTTTTTTATATCTAATGGGCTATTTTGTTTATGTCAGTAAATAATCTATCCTATTTTCGGTTCCGTAGAATCTCCAAGAATTCCTGGACACGGCTGAAGACAAGTTCTCCCGTATGGGTGCCCTAGGCTCCGACATCGATGCTGTGAAGCGTCAGATCGCACAACTAGCCGCCTTCAAACAGGAAGTAGACCCTCACATGGTCAAAGTCGAGGCTTTGAACAGGTTCGTAAAAGGAATTTTTATGGGTATTTATTATGGGTAGATATTTATGGGTATGCATGAGGTAGATAGTTTTGAAGTTGTTGATAATATTAAATTTATAAAAAAGGATTTTTTGGGTATTTATATTGTGCAAAAATTAGCAAATAGTTTATGTAAAAGTACCTAGTATATTTTAAATTGGGTCTATAAGTTTTTTTTTTTTAATATATTTGTAATTGGTTGAGGAAATGTACAATAAGTGTAACAGTTATCGAATTTAATATGACGACGATTTACCGATTACATTTTACTTCGTTATTCATGTTAGAAACATGACAGTTATAGTTTTGGGTTCGATTCCCACGTAAAAGACGTGTATATACGGAAATTAGATATAGCGAAAGTTGAGTACTGGTTGACTTTAAGCGACATTAGAAATTTAGAATATCGATAATATTATGATGTTTTGTGTTTCCCCACCACGAGTGTTTTTTCCTACACTTCCTGTTTATTTAATTCCAGGAAAAAGGTTTTAATTTAACCCCCGGGTATAATAACAGTCTCTTAAATAATATACCCGATTATACCCAGCACATTAATAAGGCAAATAAGAGGAGAAAATAATGACAGAACTTACCATGCAATTTATGTATCTCACTGAAAACGAAAAAAAAATGTCTATAATTTTTTTCTGCATTTTTTAAATGGTAATGGAAAAAGCACATTATTTTGTCCTCTTCACAATCCTTAAATAGAATTCCCTGTGTATCTGTTACTAATTATGTATTTTTTTATGCAACACGTTGGATGACGTCACGCAGGAGTCTGATGAGGCAAGGAACATTAACTTTACCATTTGAATGTGCACTTGTGACGTTCTGGTTTTGTAGTGTAGTGTGCGTTTGATTTGGTCGCTTAATATGTTTTTAGTTTTATAAATGTATTCTGGTGCTTCTAGTTATTCAATAATATAGCCCATAAATTATCATCGATAGCTGGTTATTACTTATTAATATTGATATTGGTTTTAAAAATCTGAGATAAGTAATCACATACATACATACATACATAAACTCACGCCTGTATTCCCCGAAGAGGTAGGCAGAGGTGCATTTCTGCACCCACATTTCGCCAAGTATGTATCAGTCCCACGTAATAGGGGGCGAACCTATTGCCGTTTTTCGGGCACCTTTCCAGACTCCGTGCTGTTACCGAGAATTTCCTAATGGAAAAACCCAATAACACTTTGCCCGACCCGGGAATCGAACCCAGGACCTCTAGATCGCACGGCACATACTTGTACGGCGAGACCACGAGTCAGTTAAGTAATCAATGAAAGTAAAATCCTGTTTGAAACCATTTAATAATGCCCAGAATGCATTTTGTCTATATTATTTGTTTACTAGTACGGTGTGTGTGTGTATTTTGTGTGTGAAATTGCTATATATGTATAATATTATAATTTGTAATTTATACGACTAAAATCAAAAAATCTTTTTGTACTGAAAATATAAAACAATGTTAATATCCAGGAAAATTAATAAAACTGAATAATTTCATGATAATATTTCAAATGATGCAATAATATTAAATGATTTTACACGGATCTATATAGATTTTGGATTTTAGTCGTTTTATAATCATTTATGATATTTTTGTTTCTTTTAATATTTTTAATAAGCAATATTTTAATATAATGTAATCCTTTATTCAGTATTTAATTATTATATACTGTATGATAATACAGTATGTTGCATTTATAACAAATTCATGCAAATAAAACTGTATAATATTTTCTATTTGAAATACAATTAACATGAAATAATTTTAACCGTTTCTATTATACAATTAATCATATCTTTATTCTGCTACATACATTCATTATTATAATAAAACATTCTGCATACCTTACCATCTAATTAGAACAAATTCACATCACCCGCAACAAACCTACAACCCAAACCTCGAACTTCCAGACAAGCTCAAGAGCTGACCGAGCGAACTTCATCGGAGCAAGCTCAAGCGATCAAGCAGCCGCTGACGGAGGTGAACTCCCGCTGGTCGGCGCTGCTGCGCGGCATGGTGGAGCGCCAGCAGCAGCTGGAGCGCGCGCTGCTCAAGCTGGGCCAGCTGCAGCACGCGCTGCAGGAGCTGCTCACCTGGATACACAACACCTGCGACACGCTCGATACGCTCAGACCGGTACGGTTCCATCATCATCATCAGTGCTGATACATCCCACTGCTAGGCACGGGCCTCCTCTACTACTGAGAGGGTTCAGGCCTTAGTCCACCACGCTAACTTATTGCGGGTCGGCGGACTACATACCTAAAAGAATCCTAAGAAGTTTTTAAATGTCTTTTTTTTAATCGATTCAACTGTGAGGTCAACTGATTAAAATTCGGTATGTATAGTATGGTCCCAACAAAATGTTGGCTTATGATAAATAATCATCGACATATTTCATCATTGCTATGCCCGGATAGACATTATTTGGGGTAGTATCTATCTCATTGAATATGAATAAGGATACGTCACTTATAAAGAGGAGATACTCGTAGATGTAATTTTATCGTCATACGAGATTTGCAGAATTTAAGCATATCGTTAAATTAAGTATATATGCAAGTGGTCTGAGGAACATGAAGTTGAAGGTACTACTTACATGCGCAGGTGGCGGGAGACCCCCAGATCCTGGAGGTGGAGCTGGCCAAGCTGAAGGTGTTGGTGAACGACATCGCGGCGCACCAGCCCAGCGTCGACACGCTCAACGACGCGGGCGCGCAGATCGTGCAGCACGGCGCCGGTACGTGCTCACTCTCTACTCGCATTACCTATTTAATAATGAGAAGTATTTGACATCACTTTTGGCTATCGTATTTAGTAAATAAACAGAATTAGTGTTGCTATACAAATACACAATAACAAATACAAATAAACCGACTAACACGACCAATAACTTCAATATTAGATGATAAAATTATCAATCTATAAAAATGTTATACAACAGACGAAGCAGGCGAGACGGCAGAGAAACTATCGACCCTGAACAGAAAATGGCGAGAGCTGCAGCAAAAGGCTAGAGACAGGCAAACAGAACTCGAAGACGCACTTAGAGAGGCACAGAGGTAAGATCTTTGGGAATTTAAATTGTTGAACCAACGATTTCTTCAAATTAGGCCATGGATCGATATATTTGAGCTCAAAGAAATAATATCGATATGAAGAAATGACTTTGTTGTCTAATTAAAATCGATAACAGATATTTTGCGGGTAAAAATTAAAAACTCATTTATTGTTATTTCTATTGATATAAAAATGAATGTTTTTCTGTATGTTATCGAACTCCTTTTAAAAGGCTGGACCGATTGGAATGAATTTTTTTGTGTGTGTTCGAGGGGATTCGAGAATGGTTTAGATTCACAATTGGACCTGATAGATGGCGTCGTTGTCGGTATGTCAAACGGCGGGACCGATTGGGATGAAATTTTCTATGTATATTCCAATGGGTCCCTGGATGATTTCAAAACACAATTGGAGCCGATAGGTGGCGCTGTTGTCAGCATATCGCTTAAAGCTTTTCTGGGCAGGACGACATCTGCCGGGACCACTAGTGCTAAATAAAATTAGGTACTCTAAGGTCTGTATCCTTAATACACAAAACTAATGTTATATACTTGTATTTTAGCTTCAATGCGGAGATTGGAGACCTTCTGTCCTGGTTATCTGAAGTGGACAGCGTCATCACCGCTTCCAAACCCGTGGGAGGTCTTCCCGAGACCGCATCCGAACAACTCGAGAGGTTCATGGTAAGATACTTTTGTTTATAAATGTTATTTAAAACATCTTAATACCAACGGCACAAGGGTGGATTTCGAGTGCAGTGTCCTGATTATGTATGCATTTCAATAACATAAGTTGTCAGTTTGTTAATTCGCCAAATTGTGAAGTTTGTGGGGTTTTGGATGATGTACAGCACCTCTTGACAGACTGTGCCAAATTTCAAGCTAAAAGAGACCAACTAATTCAAAAATTACAACTTAATGTATATGATGTTGGCACTTTCACTCAAATTTTGTCTCAACCAACTTCTGAAGAGGCTGGAATGTTGTTTAATATGTTTATGCATTAATGTTATTAATTAACTTTATTTTGTCTCCACATTTTAGTCTTAAGCTAGATAATGTTTAGGATACGATGGGACTGACATACCACTGTTGGTGATAAGTCCCTAAATAAACTTAGAATAAAAAAAAGTTGTCAGTTTAAAATATTGACGTTTTAACCATCGCAGTTAGGTAATCATTTTAGTTGTCTTTTTTTCTTAGTATGCTTTAAAAATTACATAAAAAAAATATGTCTTATAGTGAATGTACTAAAATCCAATATTCCCTCAAACAGGAGGTATACAACGAGATCGAAGCGAACCGTCCCAAAGTGGAGGCTGTTCTGCAACAAGGCCAGGAGTACCTGAAGAGGCAGGAGAAGCCCAACCCCACCTCGCAGCTACACCACAACCTCAAGAACTTGAAGTCCAGATGGGACAATGTCACGGCCAGGTGAGAATTCTGACCATTATAATATTATATTGATTTCCATTTACCTTGTTCTAAGATCATTGTTCTTTTATGGTTTATTTCAACTTTGACGATTCTCAAAGAAGCGATTAATTCATCGATAATTCGTTACAGTAAACGTTTTTTATTATTTCGTTATTAAAACTAATAATAAATAGTGGTCCCGTAATAGGCCAGCGTGGTGGACTAAGGCCTAAACCCTATCGGTTGTAGAGGAGTCTCGTGCCCAACATTGGAAAATATATGGGCTGATGATGATGATGAAAATGTATTAAATATAATTTAATTTATAAGATAGTGATTACAACAGTAATGCTTTTAAAAAGAAAGATCTCCCAATTATTAATCCTTTTCTCCTTACACGTTGAATGCTAGTACTTAAATGGCTTTGGATGCCTTTTAATTACACACATTAAATATATGAATGTTTAAAGTGGATTGATTAATCGAGTTCGTTTTATGAGGAGTTGTATTAAAAGGCTCAACTCTTATTTATTTCCACAGAGCCTCAGACAAGAAGATCAAGCTGGAGATCGCTCTGAAGGAGGCGACAGAGTTCCACGACGCTCTGCAGGCGTTCGTGGACTGGCTCACCAGCGCTGAGAAGACCCTCACCTCCGCCAAACCTGTCTCCAGGGTCATGGAGACACTGCTCAGTGAGTTATCAAAAAAATCTGAACAGTCTGAATTATCCAACTTAGCGGTATTTAGATTTAGACATTTTATTTACCACTTGGTAACAAAAGCAGGCTAGAGAAGAAATTTTTCAAAAAGTTATCCAGATAATAGGCTGAATCAGTGAAATTTTATCAAATACAATTGCAATTTGAGGTCATTGTAAACTGTTCTGGAAATAAAATATCTAAAGTTTTTTGCCCGTCCTTCTTTAACATGCTTTCATTACCGTACGGTAAATAAAATTACTGGACTTAAACTTTCGTTTTTGATGGCATTTGATTTAGAGCGAGTCATTCATTCATTAAAATATTTAGTGTTTCTTAAAAATATACATATAAAACTCCGTTAAATTCTATAGTAAAGATTCATACTTCAAAATTCTACGTTTAACAGGTTATTAACCTTTCTATTCTTGATCACGTTTTTCAATTTAAAAGTTTCATTTGGATTCGATTAAAATTTGTTAATAATTCTAACCTTTTCCGCCACAGCCCAAATCGAAGAGCACAAGACATTCCAAAAGGAGGTATCCACACATCGCGAGACCATGCTACACTTGGACAAGAAGGGCACACACCTCAAATACTTCAGCCAGAAGCAGGACGTCATCCTCATCAAGAACCTGCTGGTCTCAGTCCAGCATAGATGGGAGAGGGTCGTCTCCAAGGCCGCAGAGAGGACCAGGGCACTGGACCACGGCTTCAAAGAGGCCAAGGAATATAACGATATGTGGTGAGTTTCGTCGCGTTTATCGATATGATATGTATGTTGTAGATTAAATTTCGACATACCCGCCCTAGGCCAGCGTGGTGGACTAAGGCCATAACCCTCGTATTTGTAGAGGAGGCCCGTGCCCAGCACTGAGACGTATATGTGCTGATGATGATGATGAAAGTGCGAGATACTTATGTGTATCATATCATCACATCTCTTTGAATTGTGTTATCGTTAAATAAATTATCACACACTTTAAAGGTGAGGAATGAATAAAAAAACAGGGAAAATTTTACGACTAAGTGTCCTCCACAATTCCTTTTCTATATGAGTCTACCAATCTATACTCGCCAAATGTAGAAGTGAAAGAGTTATAGCTAACAGTAGGTATATAGGTTGATAATAGTGATCTGCCTCGTGGTCTCCGTGCGATTTAGAGGTCCTGGGTTCGATTCCCGTGTCGGGCAAAGTGTTATTGGGTTTTTCCATCAGGAAATTCTCAGTAGCAGTACGGAGTCTGGAATTGCGCCCGAAAACGGCTATAGACTCGCCCCCTATTACGTGGAAATGATACGTACATACCTGGCGAAATGTGGGTGCAGAAATATACCTCCGCCTACCCCTTCAGGGAATACAGGCTTGAGGTTATGTATATATGTATGTAATAGTGATAATATGTAAGGCGAACAAGGATTAAACATCCTCAAATAAGAGGTGCAGAAACTGAGATGGCCGACCTCACTATGTCAAGTGTATTTGATAATCGAATCTATTCTGCACCGCACATAACATCAATTTTCAATAAAGTTATTATCCGATTTGTACATTATAACGACAATGTCCCTACCCAGGAACAACTTGATGAACTGGCTGAATGACACCGAGCAGCAATTGGACGAACTCAACGCCGAAACAACTATCAACGACCCCGAGAAGATCAAACAAAGGTACGTTGTAAAATCACTTTTCAGATAAACGACACTCTTATCGCCATGCCAAACCTGCACACCTGTCTTTAAGAATTTCTTAGGTGTGTACAATCCTCACTAGGCCAGCGTAGTGGACTAAGCCTTAAACCCTCTTAGTCGTAGAGGAGGCCTGTGCCCAGCAGTGGAACGTATGTGGGCTGATGATGAATGGAACTTCTAGTAGTGAATCATTATAAGATAATCTAACACTTATATCTTTGACCGCCTCGTGGCGCAGTTTGCTAGACACCAGCTTGCGAAACGAGAGGCGGGTTCGATCCCCGCACCGAGATAAATGTTTGTATGATCCACAAATATTTGTTTCGGGTCTGGGTGTTTGTGAGACCGAAAAGTCTCTCGTAGTTTCTGATACCCACGACACAGGACTTGTGTCCTAGTGTGGGGTCAGAACTATGTATGTGACTGTTGGGTGTATTTATTATTATTATACTAATATCGACAATATTCCTCCAGGTTGAACAAACACCGCGACTTCCAAAAGGCCCTGGCGGCCAAGCAGCCGGTGTACGACCAGGCCATGAAGACCGGCAAGCAGCTCAAGGACAAGGCGCCCAAGACCGACGAGAACACGCTGAAGACCATGATGGCCGACATGAAGACCAAGTGGACCACCGTCTGCTCCAAGGCTGTGGACAGGTCGGTCTCTATCACACTCACAATATCTCTTATGTAGTATTTCAAAAGATCTTATGAGTCATCTCAAATAAATCATCTGATATTTTTTTATTAATTACCACCAAACATTATGCACTTTTCATCAGAAAACAACCTAGATACTTTTTATCTTTTCAAAAAATGTTTAAATAATTAATGAAGCAAAAATATGTAAATAATGCATGCAAAGATATAGTTATCATGCTAGTGTATGAGTTATCATAAAACTCCCCTTATCTCTTTCATAATGGACTCCTAAGAATGTTCTAAACCAAAACCACCTTGAACAGACAACGCAAACTGGAAGAGGCCCTGCTCTACTCCGGCCAGTTCAAGGACGCCATGTCAGCGCTGCTGGAATGGCTCAACAAGCAGCAGAAACGTCTGGCCTCAGACTCACCACTGCACGGGGACTTGGACACCGTCATGGCTCTCATCGAACAGCATAAGGTAGTTTATTTAATATGCTTTTTTGTATACCACATATACAGAAATAAAATATAAAATAATGCTAACTTATAAACTATTGTGCCACAAAGGGCGGTCTTAACGCTAACGAAGAAATAATCTTTCTTGCATTACCCCCTCCCAGACTCTTTTTCCTTCTACATTTTCTATGTACTTTTATAACAATCGTTTTGCAAAATATACCAGTTCTTAAATTTTTATGTCACAGCAATTTGAAGAGGACTTGCATTCCCGCGAGCAACAGATGCAGTCGGTGATGAAGACCGGCAAAGATCTGGAAGCCACTGTAAGTATAAACATATTATACTAGTTACGTCATTGGAACGAATAATAACAGATACTAAACAGATATTTGTGTATATAAGTATTTGTACTGGGTCAAACTGTACTAGGCCAGCGTGGTGGACTAAGGCCTAAACCCTCTCAGCTATAGAGGAGGCCCGTACCTAGTAGTGGGACGTATATGGGCTGATGATGATGATTACTAGATCATAGGTATGTAGTTTTCCATTTTCTGAAAAACGCCAAAATGCTCGCCCCCTATTCCCTGGGACTTATAAATACCTGGCGAAATGTGGGTGCAGATATACACCTCTGTCTACTTCGCAGAACACAGGCGTGAGGTCATGTATGTGTGTCCTGTATAATCATGTGTGAAGTTTGCAAGGTGTTACAGCGTGTGTATGCATGTGCAGGTTCCCCGCGAGGATGCCGCCAGCATCCGTGAGCAGTGCAGCTCGCTGCAGCAGGCGTGGGAGGCGGTGCACGAACTCAGCGAGAAGAAGGCCGCCAAACTCGAGACTGCACTCAAAGAGGTATTTCATCTTTTAACAGCCCCGTGACGCAGTTGGCTCGACACCAGCTTGCGAAACGAGAGACTGCGGATTCGATCCCCGCACC
Source organism: Hemaris fuciformis (assembly GCA_907164795.1). NCBI lineage: Eukaryota > Metazoa > Arthropoda > Insecta > Lepidoptera > Sphingidae > Hemaris > Hemaris fuciformis. The sequence continues at coordinate 2,502,099 of OU015455.1, read as the reverse complement.
GAGACAAATGTTTGTGTGATCCACAAATATTTGTTTCTTTTCTGGGTGTTTGTGTGAGCGAAAAGTCTCTCGTAGTTTCTGATACTCACGACTCAAGACTCGTGTCTTAGTGTGGGGTCAGAACTATGTATGTGACTGTTAGGTGTATTTATCTCATTTTTAGTCTATAGCAGGATAAAAAGTGCACTCTGTTCTTGAGCAGACGATGTCGAAAGTATAACGTTGAATGTAGTGGGGCTTATTACCTAGTTAAGTAAACAAGTGGGCTGCCTCGTGGTCTCGCGGCAAAAGTATGTGCCGTGCGATCTAGAGGTCCTGGGTTCGATTCCCGGATCGGGCAAAGTGTTATTGGGTTTTTCCATTAAGAAATTCTCAGTAGCAGCACTATTACGTGGTACTGGTACTCACCTGGCGAAATATGGGTGCACAAATGCACCTCTGCCTACCCCTTCGGGAACACAGGCGTGAGGTTATGTATGTATGTGTATGTAGTAAATAAGTGACATGATGATGTATACAGGTGATTCTAACAGATGCCCTAAATATCTTTGGGCGAGTCCTATGTTCAGCGGTGATGATGTCAGTAATGATGGTGACGATTTTCAAGTAATAATTTTGAGTAATCCCCATCAGTGGCGGTACTTCCTTAGAAACCGAAAAGCGTTACACGTTAATTATGTAATGTCTAGTTTATAATTGTTTATTGTAGGGTCAGGATATTCTCATTTATAATATTTCAAATTACTTTAGTTAAATTAAAATTTAAAGCATAAATATTATTACTATTCGGAATTTTGTAAGGCAAGCTGGGCTTTTGGGCTTCTATGGAAGTACCGCCACTGATTCCCATAAATATTGTACTTTGGACAAGAACTAAAATTGATTTCTATTCGATATAACACTATAGTACCTTCAACGTTGAAAATTAACAAATGTAAGTTAAACAATCTGTATATTTTCTAAATCGTTAACACCCCAACCAGGCCGAGAAACTGCACCGCTCAGTGAACATGCTGCTCGAGTGGCTCTCGGACGCGGAGACCAAGCTTCGGTTCTCCGGCCAGCTGCCCGAGGGAGACGAGGAGACTCAGCAACAGATCCGGGACCACGAGAGGTTCGTCCGGGAACTAAACGAGAAACTTCGGGACAAGGACGAGACCATTGCGCTCGCCCACGCCATACTGGGCAAGGCGCATCCTGATGCCGTCACCGTCATCAAGCACTGGATCACGATTATTCAGAGCCGATGGGACGAGGTATGTCAACATTATTCTAACGCATATTGTAGCTTTAAAAAAAGCTTATGTACTGGCAAAGTAAAGTGACGAGACATATTGTAGAAAATGGTGCCTCTTTTTTGAGATGTAAGTCTAGAATTAGATTTTCGGCTCAGAATTAATGTTATTAAGTTGTCTCTCTAAGAATTTTTACAATCTTAACCCCAAACAACAATAAAATTCATCAACACACGATATAGGTCCCCCTGCTGCACGGGCTTCCTCTACAACTGAGAGGTTTTAGGCCTTAGTCCACCACACTGGCCTAGTTCGTGTTGGCGGACTATACACACTTAAAAAGTCCCTATGATTTTAGGTGCGCAGGTTTCGTTACGATGTTTTCCCTCACCTTTAAAGTACGTGATACTAAATTGTGAATAAAAAAAAGAATATGAAAATAAAAAAAACTTTAATGAAAATAATAAATAATTAAGAAAAACAATTATTATTGGTCACTTGGTGGTAAAATGAAGGTGATTTCCGACCCTGGCACCAACTCGCCAGTGACTTCCATGTTGCCGCTTCTGTAGCTGTACTTAATTTGGCAGTTCACCCACACTGCCCATAGCAGTAGCAGGGGGATTATCTGGAACAGTATAGATTAACAAAATATATTTTGTAAAAGAAAAATAATGAGTTATCTGAAATAGAATTGACTACAATTTTTTGGGGAAAAAAGAAAAAAAGGAGTTATCTGAAATGGAATTGATTACAAATTAATGTTTTTGGGGGAAAAAATGCGTACAATTTGAAACAATAACTTAAATAAGCAAAAAGGTATTACCCATTTTTTTTTTAACGTAAAGTCTTTAAATATTTCACTTTATTACTTTACTGTTTTGTTAGTAGATTGCAAAAAAAGGTAAACGCATATTTTAAAGGGGGAACGGATATAAATTTAAACTAATTTAATAACAAAAAATATATCGAATCTACTTACCAGACTGGACACGTTCATATTTGTATTTGGCGACTTATGAACTGATGTGAAATAAATTCAGAATATTACATAAAGTCTGTACCTTAATAATGTCTGTACGTTATTCAATATATAGACGGGCGTTTCCACACTATCGTTTTTAAAATACGTTAATTTTACCGCTGCAATTTTTAAACTCAAATTGTATTTTTAATTAATTTTTGATTAAAATAAAAAATAAAATAAATACACTCAACAGTCACATACATACATACATAATTGCCTACACTAAACATTTGTCTCGGTGCGGAGATTGAACCCGCGTCCTTTCATTCGGTATATTGTCTAGCCATCTTCGCTACGGGGCTGTAACATGTAACTTATTTCTCGAATAAATCATTAACGATTTAATATTTCATGAATGTTAGCAATAGAGACAGTTATCTCAATTAGTGTATAGTTGGTACAGATTATTCCAACTTATAACAATAATATTTGATCAAAGCTATGACGCGTTAGTAAGCGTTTAAACGCTGGCGTTTTTTCCGTCCGTCTGCTAAAACATATTTTAATTAGGGAAATAATAATATTAACAGCTGTTCAAATACTTGATGTCGTTTTCTTACTTCGAGAATGATATAGAAGGTTATTTTGACAGACATTACGAGATGTTTTAATAAACAACATGATCGAAATACTTTGATAACTCTACACCAAAGTATACAGACCTTAATGTTCTACGTTGAGGGTTCGATTCCCCGTATGCATACTATTTTGCACGAGTATTTTACAGGTGCAGATTTTTGGCACTAATAAAAAAGCCTCTCAAATCCCGTTGAGACTAAACAGCGCCAAATGTTATCGTATAGTAAAAACTATAGAAAAAACATAGTGATATTGTAATTATAAGAAATTTCTCAAAAACCTTCGTCTCCCATGCCGCTAATATAAAGGTTAATTTTAAATGAATTTCAAATAAGCTGTTAGGTCTTACAAGTATTAGTTATATTATCCAAGAGATAAGATTTCAATATTGACTATTTCACATTAAATTATCACTGACTTTAACGGTGAAGGAAAACATCGTAAGGAAACCTGCACACCTATTTTTTTTTAGAAATATCTTAGGTATATAGTCCGCCAACTATACCACTAGACCAGCATGGTGGACTAAGGCCTAACCCTTCTCTGCTGTTGAGGCTCGTGCCCAGCAGTAAGACGTATATGGGCTGATGATAATGTTTATCTAAACTAATCAGGATGTAGTATTCGATCGAGCAAATTGCATTTTAGTCTGCATCATACATGAAGTATTTTAACACCACCTACCCCGCCCGAAGTCACGCGGTTAAGCATAATATATAAATGTCAAATAAAACGCATGAATGATATTAAAACGAAGATAAAATTAATAAAAAATCAATTATCACAATCTTATCACAATGCAATGATAATGAGTTAATTTTTTGATATTGTTTTTCATTGTTGGAAAATTTTGCGAATATAAATACGTTTTAATGTTATGTAATATTTAAATGAAATGAAATTTGAATAGTAGTGATTTGAAATGAGTGGTTCAAAGGATAAACGCCATCTTGTGGCCACGGTGTTGCCAGTTATAAGGATTTTTAGCAAGGTCACACCTGGACAGGTAAACAGGGATATTTGAAAAAAGTGACTAAGTTTGGTTGATTCTGCCTGTTTTTGGGTGCATTTAGTAAAAATAATACTAGCCGAAAGGCATACTTTTATTTTTACAAAAATGTAGAATCTAAGTTGCAACAATTCATCATCATCATCATCAGCCCATATACGTCCCACTGCTGGGCACGGGCCTCCCCTACAACTGAGAGGGTTTAGGCCATAGTCCACCACGCTGGCCTAGTGCGGGTTGGCGGACTACACACCTAAGAAATTCCTAAGAACTTTTTTTAGGTGTGCAGGTTTCATCACGATGTTTTCCTTCACCGTTAAAGCAAGTGATAATTCATTGTGAATACACACATAACTTCGAAAAGTCAGAGGTGTGTGCCTGGGGTTTGAACCCGCGACCGCCGAGATTCTCGACTGCGCGCCTAAACCTCGAGGCCATCACTGCTTCTTGCAACAATTAAACGATTGTTTTTTTTTATTAGTCTTGGAAACAAATAGACCCAACGGTTTAATTAAATGTGGGTAGGGTGTAAAAACATAAACACTTAATAATCTACTTGGTTAAGGTCCAAGTACCATCAAATTTTACAGTTGCAACCTTATTGATGCAGTTGGTACGATCCCTGTCAAGTGTCCCCTTGCGTCACACAACCCAAACACTTTGGTGATAAGACCTAAACATCTCGGAATTTCTGATATAAAACTTGACTTAGTGTGGGGTCAAGAATACATTATGTCTGTTGGTATATTTAATATTGTATGTGTAGGTATGGCAATGGGCGATGCAGCGCGGTGGCAAGCTGGAGGCACACATGCAGAGCCTCAAGGACCTGGACTCCGTGCTCGAAGAGTTGCTGCAGTGGCTCACTGGACTCGAGAACACACTGCTGTGTAAGTCACATTTAATTCACGAGACTAGTCTTATATACTCAGCCTATTGCCGTCCACTGCTGAACGTAGACCTCCCCAAGAAAGCGCCAACCATCCCGGTCTTGAGCAGCCCTCATCCATCCGTTACCCGCCACCATTCTCAAGTCGTCGGACCATCGTGCTGCATTCGTCCTGCACTACGTTTGCCTAAGCGCGGTCTTCACTCCAACACTTGTCTGCTCCATCGGCCGTCAGACTGTCGGCAGACATGACCGGCCCACTTCCACTTTAGGAACTAGTCTTAAATTTTATTTCATTGCGTCCACGATTAATGCATGTTATTTAATTCCATAATTTTTGCTTCCATAATTCTAGATCAATTTTGTGATGATTTAATTACCAAAACGTACAATCTAAGAGTCAGAAGAAATGGTTATTTAATATTTATTCTATGAACTTGACTTTAAACATTAGTTTTGCTTGACAGATAGTGATTATTATCGGTATAAACCACCCGTTTCTGGACAACCGTATTTTGGGGAGCTTATTTCAGGAAAGGATTCAAGATTTTTTAAGGAATAGACTACACCCCCATGCACCCCTGTACTCTTAACTCATCACATGCAATATCATCATCATCATCATCCTCCTCTACAATTGAGAAGGTTAAAGCCTTAATCAACCACGCTGGCCTAGTGCGTATTGGCTGACTACACACCTAAGAAATTCCTAAGAAATTCCTAAGAAATTTTAGATGTGCAAGTTTCATCACAATGTTTTCTTTCACCGTTAAAGTACGTGATAATTCTTTGTGAATACACACATAACTTGGAAAGTCACAGGTGTGTGCCTGGGTTTGAACCCGCGACCGTCGAGATTCTCGACCGCGTGCCTAAACCTCGAGGCCATCACGACTTGCAATAACAACAACTTTTTATGTGACAGCCATGGAAGCTGAACCCCTACCAGAATCCATCGAACTGCTGGAAGCTCTTATTGAAGACCACAAGGAGTTGATGGAACACACGCAGAAGCGACAGAACGAAGTGGACCGCGTCTGCAAAGCTTACCAGGTCAGTTCGCTTAGTATTGAAATTCCAACATATTTTATGGTGGAAAACATGCTCTATTTATAACACCGCATAAGTGTGCGACGTGCTATTGAAATGTCCCTGGATTGATACCCAGGTCGAGTAAATTTTTTATCAAGGATTTCTCAATAGAAGCATACAAATACCTCTGCCTATCCATTCACGGATAAGTGCTATCATCATCATCATCAGCCCATATACGTCCAACTGCTGGGCACGGGCCTCCTCTACAACTGAGAGGGTTTAGGCCTTAGTCCACCACGCTGGCCTAGTGCGGGTTGGCGGACTACACACTTCACTAAGAAATTCCTACGAACTTTTAGGTGTGCAGGTTTCATCACGATGTTTTCCTTCACCGTTAAAGCAAGTGATAATTCTTTGTGAATACACACATAACTTCCAAAAGTCAGAGGTGTGTGCCTGGGGTTTGAACCTGCGACCGCCGAAATTCTCGACCGCGCGCCTAAACCTCGAGGCCATCACTGCTTAGTCGAGGCCATCATTGCTTAGTAAGTTGACACTTGATAAGTGCTAAAGTATTTCTAAATATGAATCTAAATCCACCAGGTTAAGAGTCAGAGCCAAGGTCGGGAGACTACGCCGAGAAAGGTGTCAGCCAAGAGCGCCACAAAGGGCACGCCTGGGTATGTCATAAAACATATAAACAAGGAGTCCTTATATAATTTAAATGTTTGTACGTAAAATCAGTTATATTTGTTTTTAAACATTCCCTTTGTTTGTCTTATATTTTAGTTTTTTATCACTTTTTTGGTAATGGAACGTATCTAACGTTTGACGTATTAATGTCTAATGATTTGAAGAAGAAAAAATATTATAAATAAGATTATTTTATAGGCTGTACTTGCCTATTTTTTGAAGACTATGGGTAACATAAAAAAGTTCCATTTTCAAATCTGTTTTTTTTTTGTGTCCCAGCCTTATTTATTTTTAACGTATGTGTTCCACATTCCATTACTCATTTTATGTTTTTTTTTCGTTTCTCCCCTCCCCACTATTTCCCGCACACTTCATGCACGTCGTTCATCGCGACCGCCCGCCATATTGTGACGTCATTGCATGGTGTTACCGCTTGGAAACGTTATGTTGCCATCATAAAAAATGCAGTCGCGGATCCCAGCACGATCTGAACAGGGAGAGATCTGTGTCGCCTGATTACTATGGATCTAGGAGGTTCAGGTCTGTTTAGACATATTTTTCTTTTTTTTTTATTGCTTTGTGACGTCCTTTTTTGTCTTTATAAAGGTTACATTTTCAAAGATCAACATATTGCAATGTTTACCATCGGCTAAAAAGATATGTTTTTCTATTATATTTTTTTTCAATGTTTTTGGAGACTCTTGTACGGTCGAAACATGGAACAAATACTTGCATAATGTTGATCAATCTAACCTTGGAATAACCTTGGAATTTTTGTTTATGTGCTTTTCGTGTTAATCGCTACTTCTCTCACGTATTGGACTGCACAAACAAATAACAAAACATTTTTTGACCAATGTGTGAGGGAAGTTAACTCATTTGGAAGCGTATTATAAAAATGCGTGTCGTTTTATAATAGTTTCCTTTAATATTTTCGTCGAGTTCCCAAAATTATTTAAAATGCAAGGAAATATTTTTTTGACAATTTAAGTATATCGCATGTGTATTTAATGTCTTTATAAACATAATTAAATATGATTTAAATGACAATGTAAATATCGGCTCATCCCACTTCATAGTTTGGGTCACTCAAATAAAAATTATTGGCATGTATATGGGAGAATGCACTTATTAGCACAAGTACATATACATGACAAAAACTTCTTCATATAAATCCAGGTCCACTTTAAATAAGCCAGGCTAAATACTTGACTTACATAACAATACTGTACTTTAAATCCAGTTTTCTATATCCATACATTTTTTGGCATTATTTCTCAGCTATTTAATTTCAAAAAGGGTTTTCCACAACAACAAAAAATATACTTATCATATGCATCAATATCTACTGTAATTTTTGGTTTATTTAAACGACTGACTGATTCGATCATTGAATAATAAAAAGACAAAAGACACGCATTTATTTATAAAGCGCACCAATTCGGCATAGCTTCGTCCCGCTCTAACACATTTAAAAGTAACCGTTTCTGTCTCGTTCATGTCACGCTTCACCACGGACAGGTCCAGGATACAATGTCGAGTTAGGAGAGGAAGGTTTGACGCGTTTCTATATATTAATGTGTGATGTGCTTTTAGTTTGTTGTGCACACTGTATAAAGTAGTTTGAATACGATTACTACACAAGTTAATTGAAATCCAGTAAAATATACTTGAAATTTAATGACATGTTTTTCCAAAGGACAAAAAAACCATTTAAAAATATGAAAAATATTTTTTAAATAGTATACGACACAAAAACTACACATATTTTATAATAACAAATCTACATTCATTAATGGATGGATTCATCCAACACATAACACACACATTTATTGATGTATGGTCTTTGTATGTGTATAAGCTAGTGACAATGTGTTGTGATAATTTCTTGTTCACTCTTGCATGCAGTCGATACGGATTACATCTCGACTTTAGGTAATGTAGCGTAGAAAATCCTAAGTAAACTTTACTGAACATTAAAGGATGGTTAAAAACAAATAAAAGAGTGGATGTTCTAGAATGAAATACGTTCCTAAAATGTTCAGTATTATTTAGTTCATAAATTGATATACAGGGCTATGATAAAATAAAGGTAATATCCAGCTTGCTAGCCATATTGAGTAGGATCACGAAAACTTGGTCTGGAATTTAGATATGTCTCTTAAAGAATCTTCAAAAAAGACACAGGAACTTATTGAAATGAAATTTTTCTTTAATTGATAAATGTATTTTGCAAATCCTTTTTTTTTGTTTGGACAGAGCTAACCGGCATTAGCTGTCATTTTCCTTAAAACTTTAGTAGTTCCGATGTTACATTATTTATTATTAGCCCTGTATTAGGTTGTACGGAGTATTTGAAAATGTTTAAAGATTATATGCTTTTGGTTTGATTCCACTTCTCAAGGTACTTCAATATCATACGCTTAAATAAACAAACCTCACATACCAATTGTAGCTTGTATTGATATCGAAGCCTGCGTTTATAATATGAATTGGTTTGAAGTGGAAACAAACTTTGTTCTAAGAAACAACACCATATTATACAACTGTGATCCATCGATCGTAGAGAAAAGTCGTATAAAAATTCATATCTACCCTACCAAATAGATTTATTATAAAGGGCTCTTCTGTTGTCTCTTCCTTAGTTTTTTTTTTTTCAAATAATTTGCTAAGTGGAAAACGAAATACAGATATGATATTAAAATTGAAGGTTCGTTCATTTTATTGTAAATTTTATGGAAATGTCTTCATATTTTGTGGGGATTTACTGAAGAAAAAATGTAAATCCTTTAGTGTTCTATTCACTTTAAAGATGTCATACAGTTAAGAATATGAGTTGTATGTGATGTTGTTTTTTGGAATTTTAGCTTTTTACCGTAGAAGCTTCATTATTGCATGCAACGTAAGGGGTTTTAGGGGAAAAACCGCAGCAAGGATTTTTTGCGATTTACGTTAATGGTGCAATCCATTGTTTTACTAATGTATTGTGGTAATCCACATAAACATCGTATTTTGATCAAAATCAAAAAGTATTTTTATATTTTAACAATTGGATTGCATTCTGGAATATATAGTAGGGTAAATAACAAAACTCTAATCAAAGAATCATTTCAAAAAATAACCGCCTAACATACCGTCGTGCCAACATTATAATAACACGATTGCCGTGCTGCCAACCGCACACTAACCGCCGGGCAAAGGGTGTATGTCATGTTTTTCGTGTGTTTACAATAATGTGTGTGCTCGTAGCCGAGTGAGCCCTGGCCGTGAGACGCCCGATCGGAACTTGCAACACTACGGGCCGAGGTTCCCGCCGAAGGGAAGGTAAGGCATACATCGCTGTTTTAAATCAGTCATCGGTCGATCAAACGCTAACTAAGGGCGACATGTACGGTAAAATCGGTATTAAACGCTTACAAACGGGTTGTGTTCGCTGAAGTCAGGGAAAGCTTTTATACGCTGAATGTTGTTTTTTTGCGGGGATTTTTTTTTGTTATTTACAAATATTGTGATGTAGTGAGCTAGTCAGTATGCTAGCATGTTATATAGTGCTAAAGCAGAGTAATGTCATGTTTACTTACTGTATTTGCATTTTCTACTGAATTTCTACTTTACCTACTCCAAATTTATTTGTGACTAAAATTTTACTATAACTATTAAAACAAAATATATCAATGTCCTTGGAATTAGAATAGTAGAAGTTCCTTAGCCTGCTAATAAATTTAAAAAATGTATACAGGTTGTATTCAGACCGTGATCGTAAACTAAGGCAGGTAATAGCGACAGTGATTACAAACCCATTGGCGTTAAAAACAATCCCGACAGAAAATAAAAAAAATGACGGTTTCCTAACAATAATAGATATTAAATGGATGTGGTTGTAAGGAAAACGTATTTATTTTTATTTTTTGTCGGGATTTTTTTTAATGTCACGGTGTTAATAATCACCGCAGCTACTATCTGCCTTAGTTTCCGATCACGGTCTGAATACATCCTGTATTAAAACAAACGTTCAACCATGTAGCAAAGGCGCCGAGCCGGAGTTCAGGTCGCCACGCGTGAAGCAACTGTGGGACAAATGGCGCACCGTGTGGCTCCTAGCTTGGGAGAGACAGAGGAGGCTTCACGAGCGATTGGTGCATCTCAGAGAACTGCAGAGAGTGTCCAACTTCAGCTGGGACGACTGGAGAAAGCGGGTGAGTGAATTCATTTATCATTTTATACTGGTAAATATACTGCCTGACTGCTTCGTGGTCTCGCGGCAAAAGTATGTGCCGTGCGATCTAGAGGTCCTTCCTGGGTTCGATTCCCGGATCGGGCAAAGTGTTATTGGGTTTTTCCATTAGGAAATTCTCAGTAGCAGCACGGAGTCTGGAAATGTGCCCGAAAAACGGCAATAGGCTCGCCCCCTATTACGTGGGACTGGAACTCATCTGGCGAAGTGTGGGTGCAGAAATGCACCTCTGCCTTCCCTTTCGGGGAATACAGGCGTGAGGTTATGTATGTATGTATGTACTAGTAAATATGGCTGTCCAAAAACAGTATGGAGTAGCCAGTGGTAGTTTTTGTGACTCAACGCAATGATAGCTCGACCCAGATGAAGATCTGTTTGGAAATATTCCGGTACCTCGATCATAATCCAAGTTGGCAAAATCCTCATCATGCCGTCTTTATCAGCTGTTTGATAGAAAAAATAAAAATTGTAAGATGTAGGTGAAAAGGGCTTGGCTTGGACTAGAATAAATTGTAACCGTTATAGTGCCAATATTTTATAAAAATGTGATGTAACAATAAGTTTATCGGATGCCAACGTTTCATAAATTCTCCTCCTAAAAACTCCTTTTTCAGCACACTCTTCGAAACAATTTTATGATCCACGATTATGTTTCTCTCGATATCTTAGTCGGGGTAGGATCACTACTCCGTTTGTGATTGTTGGGTGTAAAATATATTTCTTGTCCATCAGTTCCTGAAGTTCATGAATCACAAGAAGTCTCGTCTGACGGACCTGTTCCGCAAGATGGACAAGGACAACAACGGACTCATAGCGAGAAACGAATTCATCGACGGAATTATCAACACCAGTAAGTGCTTTATAAATATTAATTTTTTCTTCAGTTAAATTAAAGTAGTAAGATTTGTTTTTTTTTAAAGCAAGTGAAGCAGAAGACTAACTTTTAAAGTGTATATACCCTCCTTCATATCCCCATAATTTTGTTTGTTATGAATGAACAGAAAAACTACTGGACCAATTTGGATGAGTTTTGGTATGAGGATAGATGGGACTTTGAGAAAAAAAGGCTACCTTTTATAAAATTTTCCTATCTAATATCACGTTTTACTTTGAGACCATGAATTTGAGAAATTAATCTACTCTAAAAGATTTAAACATGCAATAGAAGTAAAGCATAATTTCCCCTACAGAATTCGACACATCTCGCCTCGAGATGGGCGCCGTGGCTGACCTGTTCGACAGGAACGGCGGCGGCCTCATCGACTGGGAGGAGTTCATCGCGGCGCTGAGACCTGACTGGGTGAGTACCACCATCTATAAAACAATACTAAATAACGCTACCATCATCATCCTCATCATCAGCCGATATACGCTCCACTGCTGGGCACGGGCCTCCTTTATAACTGAAAAGGTTTAAAAGTCCACTACGCTGGCTTAGTGCGGGTCGGCGGACTACACACCTAAGAAGTTCCTAAGAAATTTTAGATTTGAAGGTTTCGTATTCCTTCGCCGTTAAAATACGTGATAATTCATTGTGAATACACTCATAACTTCGAAAAGTCGGAGGTGTGCCTGGTGTTTGATCCCGCGACCACCGAGATTCTCGACCACGCGCCTAAACCTCGAGGTCATCACTACAACACAACATGTCACCATGACATATTGACATATTATTAAAAATGATTATATTTCAGATGATACTTATTACCTCTTGGTCTCGCGACTCATGTGCCGTGCGATCTATAAGTCGGGCAAAGTTATATTGGGTTTTTCCATTAAGGAATTCTCAGTAGCCGCAGCAATCTGGAAATGTGCCCGAAACACGGCAATAGGCTCGCCACCTGTTACGTGGGACTGATAAATACCTGGTTATGTATGTATTGCTGACTATGCTATTTTCGGGCAGGTTGAACGTCGCGGTCCTCCCACGGACGCCGACAAGATCCACGATGAAGTGAAACGCCTTGTAATGCTGTGCACTTGCAGGCAGAAGTTCAGGGTGTTCCAAGTCGGAGAAGGCAAATACAGGGTAAGTGCATTTTTAAAACTACTTTCATAATCAGCCCATATACGTTCCACTGCTGGGCAAGGGCCTCCTCAACAACTGAAAGGGTTTAGGCCTTATCCACTACGCTGGACTAGTGCGGGTTTGCGGACTGCACACCTAAGATTTTTTTAGGTGTGCAGGTTTCCTCACGATGTTTTCCTTCACTTATAAAGCAAGTGATAATTCAAAACTACTTTGCCATACTAAAATTATGTTGGTCAATTGTGCTGAATTCAACTCTCAAACAAGAGAAATGGAAGTAGAAAACTTGTATAAGAGTTTAAACCATGTTTTACATTTAATTCAAAAACAATTATTATATATCTGTTGAAAATGTTCTTACTCGTGAAGGATGTTAATAATTGGATAGCATACATTCCACCGGATAACAAAACTATCTTGAGAAAACTAGCATAACAATAAACAACCGTATACTTTCGTGCGAAAATTGGGTCAAGTATCAGATGAAATAAGAATTGTTTATCTTCCTTTACTCTAACATTACATAAACGATATGTCCGTTCTGTTTAATAATGTTTTTCTTGTTTTGTTACGAATTTGTTCACGTCTTTTTGATAAGTCACCCAAAACAGCAAGTCTGTTGCAAGTCACTCGAGTGACTTGTTAAAGAAAACACTCTAAGTGACTTTGCAACTTTGAGTGCAACGTTAGATTAGCTTGTTATTTTATCTCAATTGCTCCAACTACTTTATCGATTCCGGGTCCAGAAAAATATGATTAGGTATTTCTTTTAGAAAAATCGTTTTAGTACCTCCAGATTTCATATCTGGAAACTTATGGGAATACGAGCAAAAATCTAGCTGGGACTTAAAAACACGACTGATTATACTTTCATAGGCATAGCTGTTATTATATGCAGTTTTTTCAATCTCTGGAAATCTACCTGGAAATCGGCAATAAGCTCGCCCCCTATTAAGTGGGACTGATACTGATAGCTATTTGTGGGTGCAGAAATACACCCCTGCCTATAAATACAGGCGTGTGGTTATGTATGTATGTTTTCTCCCTATAACTTTCCTACTTACTACGTTAGGTGACTGCCAATATTTCATCCCCCAAATGTTCCCAATAGTTCGGCGACTCACAAAAACTCCGTTTGGTGCGCATTCTCCGCTCCACCGTGATGGTACGCGTGGGCGGCGGGTGGGTGGCCCTCGACGAGTTCCTGGTCAAGAACGACCCCTGCCGAGGTACGTGCAGATCCTTTATAACGGGTGGTTGGGTGCCAATGTATAAACACATTACCAAAATAACAATGAGGGTAGATAGTCAATTTTTGGTTGGTTGAATAAACTAATTTATTTATTGAATTTAAAGGTCATCATTTTCTCTTACTAAGTTTATATCACATTAGAAAGCAAGAAATGAAAGTGATAAAAATTAGAAATGACGATACATTTCTCGCTTCTTTATGATCTACTTAAACGGTGAAGTAATTACCATTAATGATGAGGCTAATTTTACTAACATAAAGTGAAGCAAACACAGGAATTATGAAAGATATAATTTTTCTGTGCTATGACCAATATTGTTTAATAGACTTTTTTAATAATTAACATTCCTAATAGTATTATCTATAATTTTTATGTAGAATGGCACAATTTAAGCAATAATTGTTGTCTCAAAAACTTCAATAAGAGAGGAATATCATAGAAGAAAAGCAAATGAAAAGTTTTTTTTAAGTGTGTATGTGTTTTGGTAATGTGTTGGTAAATATGTCATGTTTCTCGATTTTACTGATTTGATAAATATATCCTTAATTTATTCAATTTAATTATAAAGATTAAAATCTAATATGCTGCAGCAAAATCGATTAGCATTCTCAATTATTACAATTATATATTTTTAATAAAAGTCCTGTTTCAGAATTGAAAAAATAATATTATTTGGGATTGAAAAGTAATTAAATATTTTATAATTAGTATTATTAATTTGGAAAATTATAATGTGGCTGCAATATCAGATATAACACATTTATATATGTTAACTTATTTTTATAAGCATTTACTAATGGGTATCAACTAATTCATATTCACATTATGATTTTCTGTTAAGCCAAATTGAAATTTAAAAAATACTTTAAAATCTATCTTTAAAAAATTATTTATAGCAAATACCATATTTTAAATACTGTATTTTCAATTTGGTTTCTATTTACAATGGCAACTTTTGCTCTGCTCTCCACATGGAAAGCATTGAAAGAGTTCCACTTTGTTGTACCAACTTAAAGACAATAATGTCTTAAGGTTGGTACAAATGACAAATATATAATTCAAAGTGTCAATCAATCGTATCAGGAATAGATTTGTGTTTAACACCCTAACGAGGGAACTAATACTTGTCCGATTATGATTAACGTGAAAACGTGGTTAAATAACAAAATAACAACAGATTCAGTACAATATTTATTAATTGATTACAATATCGAATACAAAAATTACATTCAAAACTTACATTAAACATAAATTAAGTAGCTGGCAATATCGTTAAAAATTACAACTAGCAATACTGTCGAAAAAATGCATAAATTCCCCGCCATTAAATTTCGAAATAGCAGACATTTATCACAGAAAAGATTCGAGATTCCGCCGAAACAATGCACTACACTAGTATGGCTTATTTATGGAAGCACCTTGGCAAAAACTGGAAATATTCAAGGCCTCGCTACCTGCTCTAAATCCTAAAATATTAGTCATACGCCTAAAATAGTGGCACCATACTATAAACCTTTTGTTACATCTGGCTGAAAAGAATTTGCGATACAAAAGTTTAAACATATACTTCTCTGTCTAACATTTATTTGTTTTAACACATCACCTTAAATAGTTGGTGCCACATTCCAAAATCGGCTCTAAAATCCTTAAAAGGCTACACCTACGCCTATCGCGAGCTATATAAGCTTAAACAACTGCAGATAAAGTTTCTAAATTGAGTACAAGATAAATATTATCCTACAAATACTGTTCTGCCTTACAATAGTGCAAAGGGATGTTCTATATCTACTCTAAATACCCCTTTTGAGACAAAAACACATACAAATTAATTTGAGTACATAGTAAATGCAAATTCAAATCAGCAATAATTGTCACAAATTAGTCCACAGTAGTCTTCCTGATGAAAGAAGTAAGGAGGGATATCTCGCTAGATTGTTCTGGTAATGGGCTGATTTCAATCTCCTCGCTCAGGTTTTGAGTATCTGATGTGTTATCTGCAACAGGCCAACGTTTGTGGCTTGGAGCATACAATACCAATAGAGCAAAAATGTATATATTCCACATTCCATATACTCCAGTGAAGAATGCTGAAGTGTATTCAAGGGCAATATTCTCATCCCATTTCCACTGTCCTTCAGCAACTTGTCCCAATATAAAGCCAATTACAGTCATTGCAGCACAAAGTAGTGTAGCCAACATAAGAAATTTGAAACGGTAAATGATTCCTTCATAATGCAAACGTCTGACCGAACACATTGTTGGTAGAGATTGACGTTTTTGAGATATATTGGTGAAAACTTGCCAAATCATGTAACAGAGGAACAGAAAGTAGATTCCAGTAGATATTCCAGCTAAGATAATGAAAGTCAAGGCTAGATTTGTCCCAATATCTGTCACCCATATTGAATAGAATGGATTCCTTAGTTGCACACCTCTCTCACACATATCAAAAATGAATAATGAAAGACAGCCCATCGCAACAGCACTAAGATGTCGCCAGTATTGCTTCAGAGAGCTCTGCGCTGATGCTTCCTGGATAAGCATGTGTTCTCCGGCAAAAACAAGCCAAAATGAGAACAATGTTGCATAAAAAAATCCTTGTCTTATGTCTCCTAATAATAGCATAAATGGCAGGTCAAAATGTAAAGTCAGGTACTCAATTGGCATGTTCAGTAAGCACAGGGCTATTCCCAAGCTCAACAGCATCTTTTCTAATAAAACAGGTTTCCGTTGCAGCATATGTATCCTCCTCCAAAACCAAACAATAATTCCTATAATGCAGGGAAAGAAAACAGTCTTCAAGGACAGCCAGACTTTAGTAAATCCTCCATTTTGATTAATTATTGTCAGCCACATGTCTTGAATGTGCCCAATGTGAGCATTCATATCGGGAGTGTCTACAGGTAATCTCACATTCAATAAATAATAGTCATGGAACAAAGAGCCGAGCTCAAATAAAGGTATAGCAGAGCAATTATACAAGTAATTCTCGCTTTTTATATCAATATCGCAGTCTAGGTGTCGCTTTTCTATGGACTGCGTGTACAGTTGCCAGTGTTCGTCGGGATCGCCTTTGTTCCTGTAGGCTAAGCGAGCGTCAATCGTTATTGTGCTGCGCGGACGAATTTCCATTTGAGAATGATACCTGATGTCGACTTGTAGCACGCCGATGAGATTCTGCTGCCACCGGGAGTAGTCCAATACCATGTTTTCGCGGGGCACCGGCAATTGGAACGCGAAAACAATGTCCGTTTCGGAGAGGTCGTGATGCGAGTCGCCGAGGTCGAGTTTCTCGCAGGAACCTTTTCCACGGGTGTGAAACCATTTCGTCGTATCATTTTTCACCGTCGAAGTATCTTTACACACCGTCGCCAGCATGGTCTGCGCATTTGCAGGCATGGGTGCGACCAAGCCGCCGATCAAAAAACATGTTACTTGGCACAATAGTAGTATAGTTACAAGCACGGACAATTTGCGACCGCTCAGATTCTCGATGATCGTTCCGGTCATGTTTGACGCGTCCGCCGCCGCGAACACGCTTTATAACTGAGTCACAACGAATTAAAATCGACCCGTGTTCAATTCCATTGTTCGTGTTTTGCGTTCTCGATGCGGCCGACTTGACATGCGCGGAGACGATGTTGCCAGCTGTGAACACAATAACGCTACTTTAGTACGTTATTTTAGAAACGTTAGCGTTTTATTCGTTACGGAAAGTAGTTATAATTCAAATAATATGCGAAGCGGTTAATATCAATTTAAATACGATTAAATGCCTTCAAAAATTAATGAAGCACTAATTTCATTTCGAAGCCGCGTGAACACACCGCTCCGTTGTTACACATCATGGAATTCATAGTACACTACACTGCTATTGTGAAGCATCGAAATTGCTAGTACGGCTAACTAGGCATCGACTGTGTCCACAACAATACAAAATTTTGATGTTGCTACTAATTTACTAATTCGTATTCGCTTTGCCCAATCCATATCCCGTTGTCCCATGTGAAAAATTATTTAATTTTTTTTTATATTTTATATTTCGTTTTATTCCTATAAAATCCTGTTTACATAAAGTAGTATCGTTAGTGCTACCGCTGCCTGACCCGAGTAAACCGGAGCAGCATGAGGCTTGTTGCCCGCTCGGTAAGAACCACGACTGCCTTGGAACCTTTGTATATATTTATGATAATATTTTATTATTTTTACAATTATTATATTTCACTTTGCTTTTTATTCAGAACACAAAACTTATGGTTCCATCGCAGGCCGTTCTAGTTGGTGTGGCTTAGACTTTAATTTTGCGATGTAGAAATGTTTTTTTGGCTATTCTTTTGGATATTTTTACACCTTTGATGCCTTTGTTGGATGCTTTTACTAAAAATACATTGCAAAACTCATCAAATGTGTAGAACGCCTGGTAGTTTGGATATTAACAATAATTTAACATATTTTTGTATTGATGTCATAAGGTTTATTGAATATCGCTTCCTGAGCATATAATAGCATGATGTCGGAATTTATTTGCATATTTAATTATTTTTTTTATTATGTAGTAACTAACTTGTATAAAACAAGTGCAAGATTGGTGTTGTGTTACATTACAATGTAAATAATTATCATTTCACTTGCACAATTGTTTGTTTTAAATGTCGTCAAGTTAAAATATTTTTCGTGTAAATTTAAATAAAAGTATTAATCTTGCTCTTGGTTTACAAGTGTTGCATAATTATTGGTGAGTGAATAAACTAATCGTATATTACTGTTCCTATTCCCTACTGCACTACGTTAAACGAATCCCCGTTTTATTTTATTTTTTGCGTTATGTTTGTTTATGTTTGACATGTTCTGATTTGTTTGTTGTTTTTTTTTCTTTCCCTCACTACCACTGCACGATGTCCCGATGTTTTTTTTAACACTTTGGTGTTATTTTTTTTCTGTCCTTTTACCTAATGGTTTTCTTTGACCCCTCCCCCTCCCCTCCCGTTTGCGATCCCGCGCACCGGACGCCGCCCGCATGCAGCCAAGGGACGCACCAACATCGAACTGCGCGAACAGTTCATTCTGGCTGATGGAGTGTCACAGAGCATGGCTGCGTTCAGACCGCGTACGCCTCGCTCTAACACAAACACGCCCCCGTCCACCGGACCGATCACCAAGGTAAGTAGCGACGCAGCTATACGTACTACTGTTACACTCTTCTCTTCTGCAGGATAGAACCTAGTTATAATTACGCACAAGTATCATAAAGCGCACCGTAGTTGTTGGAGGGAGCAATTGGTTTGGGAATCAATTTTGGCTTTGTTTATTTTTTTTGTGCAACTTGCACACGGAACACGTGTCCGTTTGCAAGGTGCGGCATTGTCGTGAGTGCAGCATGTGTTGAGCTCGTAGCGTTTGGTCGTATTGCATTAGTGTGGTCATGCGACGTCGCCGCACACGCCCGTGTAGTGTTTTGGTGTTGTTTGTATCATTGGACCCACTGCATTGGAGAGGTGGCACGTCTACGCCTGTGGATGTTATGGTAATGTATTTCGTTCACCCATCCCGCTAGATCCCCCCCTCATGCCCGCGTTTGGTAAATACATCACCGCGTTCGTCGACTAAACGTGTGGACTAATCGTAACACCGCGGCAAGTAATCCTCGCGCGAATATATCGGTAAAGATTGGCACTATGAAGGCAAAATGATTATGTTTACGGTGATGCGCCTTTCTCCCCTTAATGTGTGTCCCGGTTTTGCATTGGTGCGTTTAGCTGAAGAGTTTATGGAGCAGTTGAGGCCAATATTTGAGGCTCTGAGGCAGCGGGAGGAGCTCCCGTGCTCGTATCCACTGCACGTCGGCTCAACACATGGCACTAAGCAAGCATTTATATACGGCCATTCAAGATCTCAGGGTTCCACGACGCCGGGCGCGCACCATTACACGCACCACCACGGATACCAGCCGTCACCAGGATACCATTGGGTAACGCTAACGGTTGTGCGTTAATGTCGGTTTCAGTTTGCACTCCTGTACTGGCAGTTCAACGCCAGGTGTTTTATTTTGTTAACACTGTCTTTTGTCTGTGTCCACTGTTTGTGTTTTAGATAGAATCACACGTCCCACTCTGTCTTAGCGTAGCATGCTCCTCTAAATTAGTTTTTTGTTTTTAAATTGCTTTTAATTTTATTTGTAACTTCCTTCTTGAATTAATCGTTAGTTTGAATTAACTGTTGACCCTGAGTTTTTGTTTTAATTTGGCTAATCTTCCCACGTGCCCTATGGAGGAAGTTTTAACAGCTGGTTGTTGTAATATAGGTCAGGGAGCGCACTGTTCGCTCTGTGCCTATGTCAGCGGGAGGTGTGGCTGGCCGTGCTTCGAGGTCATCTCTCAGTGCGGGCACACCTGACTCGCTCAGTGACAACGAAGCCGCAAGCGGACTTGGAACCAAATACAGGAAACCAAGCGTTGCAAGGTAATAATCAAGGTCTACATTATACTATATGGAAACTGTAATGACTAATTCACAGTCACATTTTGAAAGCCCTGTTCTTGACTCTGTCAACAAATCGTAACAAAAATTCTATCGCTAGATATTATCAAGTTAAACAAAATAGCTTGGCTTTGCTATAAGTATGTTATTTTCAACATCAATTCCACGATTAAGTTTATACAGTTTTATCATGCCTTATATTTTGATACCTTCGGATTTTTCTACAGGTCAACCTTGACACCGGGTGGTTCAAGACCAGGTTCGAGGCCAGGATCTAGAGCCGGCTCCAAGCCACCTTCAAGACATGGATCGAACCTTTCATTGGATAGCACAGGTTAGTGGTCTTCTTTTAATTTGTACCCAATCCAGAAACTCTACTGCCTCGTTGGTCCCGCGGCCTAAGTGTGTGCCGTCGGATCTATAAGTCCTGGGTTGGATTCCCGCGTGAGACAAAGTGTTATTTGGTGTTTAGTAGTTTCGCCATTAGGATATTCTCAATCTAGATATACTGCCTCACATGGCGATAGACTCGCGCCTATGCTGGACTAATGCACTTCTGCCTACTGCCTCGGACATAAAAGCGTGAGTGATAATCCTAATCCAGTAAAGTCTTTTGGAATATATATGTGAAGATGTGGTATTATAACCGCAGGACTGAGATTAAATAACTGAGTAGTTAGGCGTGTATATCTGCGGTTTTTTTATACATATGTCTGCCTACTTATAGATGCTTTATAGTCTGTTTACTTTTGTCAGTAAGCGACGTCGCTTCATCAATATAATCAACTAAGCAATCCTTTAGTAGTGTTTCCTAACACATACGACTTAGGAGCATTTAAGTTCCAGTTTTTTTAAAGATAAGCAAAATATTAGTGATACTTCTGGATTTGTGAGTGTCCATGGGCAGTGATAACCTGTCATCAGGTTAAAATATAGTCTCTAAATGGCCTAGTCTAATGTACCGTACCTAATATCAATATATTATAAAATATTGATTTGTATTTTGGTGATTAAAGAGCAGTGTTAAGTTAAAAGGACCATGAAACTAAAAAAATTAACATACTCACGCTCGTTTCTTTGGAGAGAATGGCAGAGATGTATTTCTTAACGCACGTATTGCAAGATGTTTTTAAATCCCTCACCCAAATGCTTTGAGCTTCTACTGAAAGTTTCGAAGCCTAAGAATCGTACCCAAGATATCTTCATCCCGGATCCCAATAAAACAGTCAGCATATCTGAATATCACCCTAAATTGATAATTTATTAACCGTTGCCACAGATGACGTGACCACGCCATCTCGTATCCCGATGAGGAAAGTGACGAACACGCGCACATCGACGGCGCGCGCGGCCGCCAACGCAAGCAAGCTCGGCCTTACCACGCCCAACGGAGGCTCCCGGCCGCGCACTCCCACCGGCTTCCTCACACCCGCTAGCGGAAGGTACGCTTACACCAACTAAATTTAATAAAGTATTATACAACAATGTGTCTTAATGTAGTTGGGTTTAAATGGAAACAGAATACAGCGCGAAAAGTCTTAATTTATGGTATTTTTTGTAATTTCGACATGTTTGCTATATAAAAATGCGTATAAATATAAAGAAATTTTATTAATAAAATGTCTTACGAAAATAATAAGTCCAACTACATTGATTCTCTTTGGAAAAATAACTATAAAATTTACGTTTCTCACTACGCAGTTTTAGACTACAATAATGACGTACTTAATTATTTTAAATCTCAATTTTATATTAACAGGCAGTTATTACGATCTAGAAGACGAAATCTAACATAGAACAATTAGTTCACCCGCTTTTCATTAACAGATATATTTTTATTTTTCCAAAAAAAAAACTAAAACATATATACCTAGGATAATGTATACTAAACATGGTTTCCACTGATGCGCACGGACAGGTATACCGGCGGAGGGATGTACCGCACCTCAAGTATACCGACATTGTCACACGTGCCACCGTTAGTGAGGTACACATGATGAGTTTCACACTGTTTTGTCAACGTGTATGTTTACGGCCGGAATTTGTGGTTTTATTGTCTGTGATCGTCTTTTGTCTCTGGTTTGTTCACGTACCGTGTATAATCTGTGACGTTTAGTGGTGTGCTGTCAAATAATAACATGAAAGGTTAGTTTATCTGCCTTATATTATGTCAGATCGGCGTAATAACGCAAAGGAAGTTTAATCAAACGGTCAAAAAATAATAAGAAGAAAGACTGAATTAAATAATTATAAAATTTAAACTATTATTCTTAAATGAGGCAAAAGATGGTTTTTAAAGTCCATAATTAGTGTACTTAAAATTACGGCCGTAATGTTTGCCATACACAGCGCTGGATAAGCACGTTTCGCTTTGAGAAGGGCTATTTGAGAGTTTGTAGTGACGTGAGGATTATACGTCTACGAGTATGGGTGCACTGTTCAATTTGAATGGATCACGAGACATTCTGGTTTCAAATTGTAAAAAAGAACTTGTAAATTCATTATGGTGATGGTATATTTGGCGTCATGCCGAATTTTGGGTACGACGGTGCATGGGTATAACCATAGATAGGAGAACGCAGTGTGGTATTGACTAACATAATTTTTAATATAGCGAAATACATACAGGATTAAATAAACGAGGGTTAATGCAATTTTTTTCCTTCCCGCATGCGATACGAAAACGGATACAAAATAAAACAGCTCTACACATTCCCAGCCATCTTCCGTGGCGTCCGAACTTCCCAAATCCCTATCCCATACTCATCCAGCATTCCAAACACAAGGTTCCACCAAAATCCCCGTTTACATCGGCAACCGCTCCCAAAGAACTCCATCGGTTGAACGACGGTTGAAGATCAGAAAGTCCCACTCCAGGGAGACATCCCAGGAACCCAGTCCCACGTCCCACGACCCCTCGAGGAAGTCAGAGCAGAGGAGTCCAGAAGACGACTCCTCATTGTTCAGCATATCGGGAATGACGAGCGACAATGAATACGAAAGTACCATAAGCGAATCTAGTGGCGATGCGTCTAAGCCGACTCAGCGTGACGTCAAAGGGTACAAGCTTGTAGAATGCTTCGATTTTTGCCCGAACTATTTTGATTGATGCCTCTTTGATACCTTTTTTGTCACCCCATCGCCCTCGTGTGTTCACAAAGATCCGTTCTAATCGCCCCATTTGCTTGTCGGCACATGAAAGTTTCGCTACCCATATGTCATTCGAATACTGTATGTATCGTTTACTAACATCGCATATTATGCACATCGAATTTCATTAAAGGATTTGTTTCACTTCTTAGCTTGCAACAAAGTTAAGGAAACATTGACATTTATCGGCTCGACCAGAATTTTTTGTGGCAAAAAAAGCGCATTAAATAGTTCCGTTAAATGAACAGGATTCAATTTTATGGGTTTAAGAAAATTAAAAAAAAGTAATATTAAAGTGACCAAGTGTGTAAAATAGTGAATTAGTGATCATAATAGTGAAATAGTTATCATAGTTATGTAATGGTGAGAGTACCACTTATCATCACATTAATCAACGTGTTTCTGGTCGAGCCACAACTGTAACTCGGTTACAAGATTGTTCACCGAAATTTGGATATTTGCAAAATTTGCCATGCACATTCATGAAAGCTTTCATCCCACCACTTACATGCACATAATTTTCTGGCCTTTGGCTTCATACATATGATGATGAAACCACAGCATATAAATATTTCTCTGTATTTTCTTTACCCTTTTTTAAATTTTATGTAGCTTTCACTCATCATGTAAAGAAGGTAAAGAAAATTATTACTTTATATGCTGTGGTTTTGGTACTTATACGTACTTATGTTTAATGTGTTTATATTCTGTTTTATCTATTCTTTCTGTTTTTTATTTGTTACTGCTTATGATTTTTTTATTGACAAAGTTTACCAGCTTATGAAACGAGTGGTTGCGAGTTCGATCCCGCAGCGATACAAATGTTTGTAATCCACAAATATTAGTTTTGAATTTATGTGATTTAGAGACTGAAAAGTCTCGTAGTATAATATGCTACAAAACTTACATCTTATATTTTTAATGTATCTGTTCACTTGATATTTTTTAATTATCACGATGTTTTGTATATAAAAATCATATGCAGTATGAATATCCTCTCTCTGTCGTCTTGTTACTAAATTTCTGTATGTCTGTCCTTGTGTGCTCGCTAACACCGACATAGGAGTGGGTCGTTTGCCTCCACGGACGGACAAACGCCCGGCCGCAGTCGCATTCCCGTGTTTAAGGAACACCAAACTAACACTAATATAAATAGGTAAATGCTTTTTTTTTGTCTAACACGTTTGAAAATTTATAAAGTAGGTCTTGTAGACCTATAGTATTCCAGGTAGATTTTGGTATTGGATTTAAAGTTTTGGATTTGTAGTGCGCATGCTGTGAGGAGCTGTGACGAAGGAGTGAAATGTTATTATTTTGGCAGGCAAAGGACGCCGTCTGGCAGCACTACCCCCGTCCGATCTGGACAGCAGACTGCCGTCTCGAGGTTACTCAGGAAACCATCGGATGCGTCAGATAGTGGAACGCCCACCACACCGGCAACACGCCGAGCCACGCCAGCGCGGACGACGGAGAAGCGCGAGCCATTCCGATTGTAGATGAACCGTGATATTAACGAAGTGAAATTATTATTATGTTATGCAAGTCGCTTTGATGCTACACTTAATGTAATCATGTTTATGCCCAATTAAAGAATTGTATCTCTCACACGTTTAAATCAATATAAGCTTGGAAGCCGTCACAGCGACTGGCAAGCATAGGGCATGTGCCGATATATTAATGTAATCTACTAACATTAATTAACCAATTCGCGGATTAAGCAAAGCTTAATAAAAAAAATACGAATTTGCGAATGTGGCTTTCTAGATAAGTGAGAAATAGATTGGTAGTAGTAAAAACTTCAAGTCTGCACTTGTTGCCTTGTATACTTATTTTTTTCTACGTAAGCGTGCTTTTTGCGCGTGAAATTGATTTTTTTTTTATTTATTTTGTGCCGTCAACTTTTTGGAACAAGAATATTCGTTCAATGTGTATATTCCCATGTTTACCCCTTATTTATTGAGAATGTTGCCATAATTATTAGTGTATGTTTTTTTGTATGTTGAAATACGTATTAGCGTCTCGTTACAGCGACCAGAAGGGAAATGTGATTTCGTAAACTTTTTTTGTAATAATATTTTCTTTAGGGACCATTTTGTTAACGAAATATTGTGGATAGGCGCTTGCCGGCTATGGTTTGCTCAGGCTATTCCGGGTGTATAGTATCGCCAGACTATTAACTTCGGAGGACTGTTCAAACGATGCCCGGCAATCAGTTAAGGTGATAATTTGTGTATTTTTTTCGTGAAGCACAATCATGTTTCGTTCAGCATCCTCTGTGTTCATTCGTAACATAGCATTTGATTTTCATATACAATTATGTATAACGTTTATTTTTACATCGACTGCACAATTATTTTACGGAATGCTTTTGGCGAATGGCGGCGCGACCGACGCCAGGGTCGCGACCACCGTTCGTTCAATTCAAATTCAACGGCTCACAACGTAAATTCCATAGTTGACATTATTTATAAGTGATTTAACCTAAAGTACACTGTCTCAAAAGACATTACTTAATAAAAAACAATACTAAGGATACTTTTGATAAATAAAAATAAACGCTTTGAATTGTAACCTTCCTTCATTTATAATGTTAACCATCACTCACATTTATTTGTTAATTTTTATTATATAAAAAATGACTCTGTTTTAAGTTCTTATTATTAGTTATGGAAGTATATTAATCTGGTCATTTTTATTTAAATCATTGTTGTATCTGTTAAAATGTAAAATCATACAAATCTACTAAAAAGCTTTCAATATTTTTTGTATAAAATAAAGATTCTGAACAGCTACAGTTTTAAATCTCATTATTGATTTCAAAATATAAAATAAAGAATAACAAATAATAAATATGTTTTTTATTTACCCTATGTTTAGAGAATACCTAATTAATGTAAAGCTTAAGTATAATTTTGGCATAGTGGTAATATACTTATATCGGATGAATGATAACACTGGAAAACAGCATGTCTGTTGCATGAGGTTTTTTACATGAATCTGAAGAGTTTTTCCACGCTGATTTCAAAAATATATGCCGTTTTTATGTAGCAGCTCTAGTTTTGGAGTTATGAAGTGACAGGGTTTTTCATTGAAAATGCTCATAGTTTAAGGTTAAGAAATTTATTAAATATATTTATTGTGAATAATATTTGCTTATTTTGGATTTTCTAGAGTGAGATGTATTATGAGTACTATTTTGAATGCTCCAACAATAATCAGCCATCATATGTTCATTCCAGTACCCCTGATACCTCTCCTCCATAGTGTTAATATCCTGGTGTAATCGCTCGCCTTGTTCTTCACTGAGATCCCCAAGATTGGCAGGAAAATAGGCTGAAAATGGGCTAGGTTGTGGAGGAAGTGTAACTTGATGCTCATGTTACATCCGAGCCTTGAAAAGTGACGCATTAGTTCTTGGACGTGTTGAGAAAAGTTCGAACTTTTTTTATTTCTCAAAAAAAACTGTTATAACCAAACAAACTCATTCCATGCGTTTTTCTCACTATTTGTCATAGTCTACATAAAATTGGCGTCTTGTATTAACAATCTTATTTGTGGCCCGTCAAAAATACCCGCTTTTATCTTCGCTGCACTCAGTTTTGGAAACATTTTTGATAAAATTGACAGTTTTCGCCTCAAAATCCATAGAGTTTTCCTGAGAAGGACCGGGTAAGGCTCAGGTAATATAGTAGGACTCAAAACACGTCTATGTGCGGACCGTATAGACGGATATTCCCGTTTGGCTCGATTTTAACGGTTAATACCAGTTATGTTTACCATGCAAAAATAATAGTTATTCTCGTGGTTCACGGGACCTTTCCTCATCATAGCGGTTCAATCTATTCCTTTTCTTTTCTTTTCACAAACGTAGAGACTCAACACACGCTTTGCATGCCTTTTGCGGAATCCATGTTCATTTCTAGGGAGTGTCCAAAGTAATTTTTGTAAGCCTCAATTATGAACGTTTTCACATTCAAACGGAATTCTTTGAACTATATTCTCCGCAAATGAAACAACAATGATTTGGATCACTCACACAAATTCGTCTTGACGAAACCATATCAAATTATATTAAGAAAACTTAATAAGTTAGAAATTATGAGCAAAGTAACACGGTAATAAGTTGATTTTTATGTGATAGCTATAATTCGTAAACTAGAGCTGTTACAAAAACTGAGAGTATATCTAGAATCAGCGACGTCAAATTAGTAAAGATCAAGTGATAAAAGTCAATCATCATACAAAAGTTTAAATTTTGTTGTGCAGTGTTATCTATATTCGTCCCACCACTAGCCTATTTTTGGAAGATTAAACCGTAGTCCGTCACGCTGGCCTAATGCAAATCTAAGAAATTACTTTCGTAAGAAAAACTTACGTATACCTATTGATTTCCTGGTGTTGCTTAGATGGTGGTCATCACCAATCCTCGAGGCCATTTAACAATGAAATGCAATCAATTAAGGCCTTCGATTCAAGCAGTTTGTTCAATCTTAGTTTTGAATAAATTTAATTATTATTTCGCTTTTCGTATAAAATTGCTGGATTGAAAGATTTTTCGCACTATTTAAGTTGAGGAAATATTGAATAATAAATCCCTAAAAAAACCATAAATATGAAAAATGTGATAATTAAAAATCATAACTACATACACTAACCTATGTATAACCCCGAAGGCATAGATGTACATACATACATTCACACCGATGTTACGCTTTTAAGTCTCACGCTATAGATTATATTGTCATTGTTCGGGCACATTACCACACTTCTCTTGCCAATGAGAAGCAATACCATGATCTCGATCGCACGCCACATTTTGACGCTGTGAACCTACGAGAAATTTAAAATTATTATCACATACCCAATGCTGTGCACGGGCCTTCTCTACAACTGAAAGGGTTTAGGCCTTAGCCACCACGCTGGCCTAGTGCGGGTTGGCGGACTACACACCTAAGAAATTCCTAAGAAATTTTAGGTGTGCAAGGTTTCCTAACCATGTTTTCTTTCACCGTTAAATTACGTGACAAATTATTGTGAATACATAACTTCGAAATGTCAGAGGTGTGTGCCTGGGGCTTGACCCCGCGACCGTCGAGATTCTCAACCTCGATGACCTCGAGGCTATCACTACTTAACAGTAACGTATATTATTATTAGTAACGTAAATAATACATGGCCAAGATTGGTAAACAAATAACAAGTTTCAAGTAGAGATAAGCGAGACACTTGACGATGGACAACTGTTTAAAGCTATCACGGAATGGCTAAAAATGACCGAAATTGGTGGGTATCAGTCAATTAATCAGGAGCTGTGAAGAAAACTGATAAATCTGCCGGAGTAAAACACTTGTGGTGAACCAAAAAAGATGATACTCATGAGTTAGTGCTTAGGCTGATGATCAACATGAAATAAAGATTGGTGGTATGGGTTTTATCGTGAAAAAAACTCAATGCAGTAATTAGTGATGACACTACTAATAATAATTCAACAAAAATCAAAATCAAATTAATTAGGCAAATCAACAGTTCTAAATGACTGTCCACACGTCGCCATTCCAATAACAATTAACTATTCGAAACCGGCAATACACGATTTATGTCACAGACTCACAAAAGTTAAATCCTTTATGTTTAAACACATTTTAAATAAATAAATATGATTATTAAAAAAAACTGCCTCACGGTCTCGCGGTACAAATATGTGCCGTGCGATCTAGAGGTCCTGGGTTCGATTCCCGGGTCGGGCAAAGTGTTATTGGGTTTTTCCATTAGGAAATTCTCGGTAACAGCACGGAGTCTGGAAATGTGCCCGAAAAACGGCAATAGGCTCGCCCCCTATTACGTGGGACTGATACATACCTGGCGAAATGTGGGGGGAGAAATGCACCTCTGCCTACCCCTTCGGGGAAAACAGGCGTGAGTTTATGTATGTGTATGTATTAAAAAAAAGAACAAAAACAGAACACCTATATGAATTATTATTTAATTTATTTTCAATCATTAGCTAGGTAATTATTATGAACACATTGCATTAATTTATAACATGCTGTACCGCGGAACAGTGCCAGTATTTAGACTAATAGTTAAAACAGTTATTTCGTTATAGCTAGTAGTGATTAATATTTAATATTTATCTTGTGGGTAACATTCTCACTTGTCTTAGAAAATGTGTTCCAGTTTGTAGTTTTCATATCTTTAGCATTATCAATTTCCTACCTCCTTTACGCTTCAGCATCTATATTATACCATCTCACTCTACGACTAAGAAGTAATTTAAACATGTCAGAACGTAAATAAATTTTAATCACTGTAATTCGCAACAAAAACAAAGTATTTTAAAGTCGTAATTACTGTTTGCTTATTAAAAATGGTTGGCCTCAATATCGATGGTCCCGCTAGAGACCGGGTTTTAAAGTTGATGGAGGAAAAAGATAGAATAGAGAGCGAAATTCGCGATCAAACAGCTGTCTTGGAGAGCAACAATGTTGGTATGCAGGATACCCTGGTGGATTCTGACGGATTTCCACGTAACGACATAGATGTTTACAAAGTAAGACATGCTCGACACAGGATAATATGTAAGTACCACCTAAAATCAATATATTTTCCATGCAAATTGGTTAGACCATGACTAAGTACTTTCGTGGTGCCGCTTCCACTAACACTACAGTTGTACAGTATATTTAGGCGCCCTTTACTAAATTAGTTCTCGCAGTCTCTTTGAACATTGGCCATGTGCCACACTCTTCCTATTGAATGAATGTATCACATCTAATAATGTTAGTATAAAATATAAAATTTATCGGATCTTAGCCCAATAACATCATAGGTATGGCACTTCTGTGTTTTACACACTTAAGAGTGGAGAAAGAAAACTCATTATTAAGATTCAATATAGTTGGATACACTAAGAATGTATTTTCAATAACAACAATTATATTTTAAGGTTTACAAAATGACCACAAAAAAATAATGAAGGCAATCGAGCGAGGACTAGCGGAAATACACTCAGACTTGCTCGGAACCCCTCATACACCACACCAGGCTGCAGCCACATCGTCTAATGGACATGCGGATATTGGACACCAAAGCAACGGAGAAGGGTTTAGTGCCCGGGAAACTTTTGCTGTTGTGGGATTTGTTGATGATGGATCTCCTGCTGATTTGGGAGTAAGTAACAATAAAATATAAATATTGTGACTGATGGCTCTTGCCAATCATTTTACCATATCCAGAAAAGGAATATCCAGTCAAATTGTTTAAGTTTGATGATTAAAAGGCTACCCATGCAGAAATTGGGTCTTGCTATATTTTATGACTGGTACAATGCTTGTAGAGAAAAGATAAAATGTCATATAACTATCAAGAATTTTGTTGACACCAACTTGTTAAACCTGAGGCCACTGATTCAACTTCAATCCCTGCACCAAGACAAATATTTTGTGTAAACATTGTTTCAGGTCTGGGTGTTTGTCAGACTAAAAGACCCTCATACTTTCCGATAACCACAACACATTACTTCTAGATACAAAACTATGTTAATGTCAGGGGTATTTATTTATTTATTTTATTGTTTCAGGGTCTATGTGTCAACGACGAGATCATACAATTTGGTTCAGTGAACTATGGAAATTTCTCAGACATTACTCAGATCCACAACATTGTGTCCCATTCGGTAGGACAGAGGATAAATGTCATCGTCAAAAGACAACAGCATGTTGTTAACTTGACAATTGTGCCACAACCATGGGCCAAACCTGGTCTCCTTGGATGTCACATTCAGAGGAAACCAAATTAATAAAAATATTTGTACAGGGGGTTTCATATTCAATATTTTGGAGGTAAAGAAATATATTG
This sequence comes from Hemaris fuciformis, assembly GCA_907164795.1. Taxonomy (NCBI): domain Eukaryota; kingdom Metazoa; phylum Arthropoda; class Insecta; order Lepidoptera; family Sphingidae; genus Hemaris; species Hemaris fuciformis. The sequence goes on along the minus strand of OU015455.1, from coordinate 2,470,632 downwards.
CAAAAAGTTATAATATTATTTACCTTCAATGCCATCTATCACTTGTTTAATAATACTAACATAAAAATATGATGTGCATAAATAAAAGATGTTAATAATTCTAGATGGTTTATTTTTTTGAAAATTTCTTTAATTAGTAACAAAAGATACAAAATATTTAAATTGCATTTTCAGTAATATTAAGATCTCACCTATTTTTAAAGTTGATTTCGTGTCCACTCAATTGATTTTTGCAAATCACTAGGGTTTCTACCTCTGGATTTCATTTTTGTCATGTCTTGCTTTTTTAGATCAACGTAAATTTGCATCTTGCAGAAAAAATTACCCCAAATTCAATTCCATCTATTAATAATTGCCAATTTAATGACTAAAAATATATTTTATGATTTATAACCATTGCGTTAGATTTTTTCTTGACCAACTTGATTTTTACTTGTTGGTTTTTGCAGACTATTTTCGTTTCCTCTTCCTTGGGTTCCTCTATGTCTTTTTCATCTTCCCTGATTTTCTGCTCATCACCGTCGAACAAGTACTTCATTCCGAAATCGAAGTACAATTTGTTATCTACCATACGATAATCTGGTTTTTCTATTGTGCCTCGTTCGCAGTCGTGGTAATGACATACTATCTTCTCTTGCTCGTAAGTCTCACAAGAACCTGAAAGGAAATATTGACAAAACTCTTAAATTGAACCTGTAATCAAAGTAAGCTATTGTTCGAAAGAATACCTTAGCCCTATGCAATGCTAAGAATGCTTAAAATTCAGTCTAAAAAAGCGGTTGTTTCCTATGTAATGTTAAGTTCGTAATCTTTGTAGACCTAAATATTTGATTATAAGTATAACATCTATCCAAAAAAATCTCACTCGAGAATCAAGCCCGCAGTCTGCTTCCTTTACCGTTAAAGTAGGTGATAATTCATTGAGAATACACACGAAAAGTCAGAGGCCTAGGGTTTGGACCCGCGACCCCTGAAATTTTACTCGACCGCGCGCCTACACCTCGAGATCATCACGACTTCGTATATTCGGCTTAGCTAAAATAAGTTAAAAAGACATCCATCCTTGAATTTACCTGGTCTTTGCACCCTAACCGTGAGAACAGCCCTCTCAGGCGCCATGTGTTTGAAATGAACCAGGTAGCAAGCGAGCATGGTGCCCGTGCGACCTCGGCCATGTCGGCAATGCACTCCTATTACCTGGAAATAGATCGTCATTCATCATCATCAGCCCATATACGTCCCACTGCTGGGCACGGGCCTCCTCTACAGCTGAAAAGGTTTAGGCCTTAGTCCACCACGCTGGACTAGTGAGGGTTGGCAATAAATGCAATGAATTGTAAGTTTAGAATTTATCAAGTTAGTTAACTAACTACTTAAGTACTTAACTTGCTAAATAAAGAAAAACATTTCGAATAATCAAAGGTTAAACGCTACATTGAGTTATTAAGTTATAACATTTAAAATAAGACAGATTAGATAAAGATACTTTTAGTTTGCGGGCCTATTTTTCTTTCTTTCTTACATTTAGGTCTTTACTCCACTGTCGCTTTGTCGTTTCAGAAATTAAATAAATTAATAAGAGAAACGACGATGGTAATAATGATTATGCCAATTAGAATTAATTGCCTCTGAGTCCACAACTTTTTAAGTTCCACAATTTCGATCAAATAGTAATGGCTTACGGTATTGGCCCTATTCCACCACACACCCGCCACTGTAACTCTTGTGCTCTAGGATCAACAACGGCACGTACAGTATTGACGCTGAGCACTGAAGCTCAGCGGATCTAAGGGAATCTAATTTGTCATGATGATGATGAAATTAATTAGAAATAAGTAGGTACCTGTATTAGGTAGGAGTAATAATTATATAGAGGAGGATAATAGCTTACGGGATACGAAAATATTACATTAAAAACTTACTTCTCCCCTAAGTTCAGCCCGTTCGCATATCTCAATGAATTTCAAAATTTGTTTTAAAGTCGGCGCTCCGAACTCTTTTATCCTGATCTCCGTCCATTTTAATTTCTTCTTGCATTCCAAAATCGGTGGCAATTTTTCCGGAGACAATGTTATTAAGTGGTTCACACCAACATCAGCTAAATAGTTCAGATTCGCTACTGTTTGAGGCCATCCCATAGCAGCCACTTTGTTCTCTATAAACCATGAGAAATTGTATGGTGGATACGCCTCATATTCTTCCTCTTTGATTTCAGCTTCCTGCTCTTTTTGTTCTTCATTTTTATCTTCTTTCACTTCTTCAGCATATTTGTAAAATAGCTTAGCTAGTTTCACATTGGGCCTTTTGGACACTGTAGACATTTTGGTAAACACAACTTTGCCTCACTCCGGAAACATTTGTTTAAAAACGGACTGACTGATGACGTGCATTGTGAAGCGCACTTCATCTTATTAGAGGTGCCAACATTTGCAACGGAAATAAAACAAATAATAATTTAATTGAAACACTACCCGCTTGACAACGTAGATAAATTAGACCTAGGTACAAATTTATATTACGCTTGCACCGTCACAGGATTTTTGAATGGTATGAAACGAAAATAGAATTTCACACACTGTTTTGATTGTCGTGTCATAGGTCCGTAGTATGTATACCTATTTATTAATTTATTTTGGTGGTTTTTGATCTAATAATTTAGGTTCTTAAAAAAAGGAACCATCATGAAGGCGGTTTTTTAAATTCCATAATATGTGTAGATACCTAAAATGCCAAATAGTCTCGCGGCACATGCATGCATATCTAAAGGTCCCGGTTTCGATTCCCAGGTCGGGCAAAGTGTTATTTAGGTTTTTCCATTAGGAAATTCTCAGTAGCAGCATGACGTCTCCCTCCATTACGTGATATATACCTGGAAAAATGTGGGTGGAGAACTGAATCTCTGCCTTCCCATTCGGGAAATAGGCGTGAGGCAATGTTTGTTTTATTAGGTAGGTAATAAAAATTCAAATATGGGCATATCCATTGAATAAAATAATTTAATTTTCAGTGACAATTTTAAACTAAAAGGTTCGTTCGTTTGCTTGTTCTAAGTCAGTCTTCTTTTTAGTTTATTTCTGTAACAGAACGCAGCAGACATTTAGTACGTGAGTTTGGTACAATGCCAATGGTACATATTGGCAACGCGTATTGGCAGACATAGATTTAATGACATTTCCACACACCTAGTTCAGTTAAATATTTAGAAATTAAAGAAATAGAAATACCTACATAATAATAAAGATATCATCAAATAAGTACTTGAACATAGGCAAGAAATACTTCATTGGACCAATCTGCAGCCCTCATCGAACTATTGTTTTACACCTGTAAATATTTAAAACAGTGATAATTCTCCGAAATTATTTTTGTTTACTTCATAATATTTAACGAGACGTAGCCTTAGATAAATGAAGAAACCATATTGTGATGAACTTGGTCTTCATTGAATAAAATAGAGAGGAAGACCAACACAAAAAACCAGACTGATAATTATTTTAGCCATATCCCTAGGATCAGGGTTGGGCAGTATTTGAATTACTTGTAATTGAAATACAAATACGTATTTTGTATTTGTATTTTAATTACTTTCTTAAAATGTAATTTGTATTTAAAATACGTGTAGCCGAAGTATTTTGTAATTAGTATTTCAAATACTCGAGGCTTCAAAATACATTTATTAAAATACATTTAGCCTTCATTTAGCGATCATGAGTGTGAGTGCGAGGCGAGAGTGCAATGATGGAAAAGCCTCGAAATTTACAGACTTTTATAATATTGGACATTAAATTTGTGCTCATCAGGACCTGCAATAACAAAACAAAAACCGCCTCAAAAAAAAAACTATTCCAAAACAAATAAATATGCATTATTTTGTAATTTGTATTTTGTATTTCAATTACAAATAGCTAAAATACTGTATTTTGTATTTCAAATACCTTACTTAAATGTATTTTGTATTTCGTATTTTAATTACTTGCGATACAGTATTTTGTAATTTGTATTTCAATTAAAGCAAAGCATGTATTTTGCCCAGCCCTGCCTAGGATACAACATAATAGCTTTGAGAAACTGAGTGTAAGATGACGTAGAGCATATCTGAGGACACTGACTTTAGTTGCCCCGTAGAGGACTCTGTAGACAACGTGGTACTTAACCCTCTATCACTCATAAACTTGGATTCAGTTGATTTTTGGAATGGAAATAATAACAATAAAAATAAAATACCCGTATTTCTGGATTTCATTTTTTTTTTATTATTTGAAAAGAAAATTCCAAAAAAAGGGTGTGTTGCTTCTAGGCAACATTGCGTTAAAAGGTTATAATTTATAGTAGTGTTATGAGATATGGAAGTTTCCGTAACAATATTTAGTTTTAGTGTAACATAGGGTAACCTCGCAATTTTCGCACCCATAATTTGTAAATCCATCATATTTGGGGAACTTACAACAAATTTTCTTATCCAAGACGTATTTTGTGTGTGCCCATGATCTAAGAATTCAACATCCCCTATGTGGCGACTGTACTCTTCGACCACATGGGAGCACTTTATGCTCATATATACGTTTAATTCTGTTTGTCCATCTTCGTACATCAGTTTCAGGTTTGTGGGTAACAAATATAGAAGCCAGGTTGAGATTTTTATTGTCTTTTCAGACACCCAAAAAGTGCTATTAGAAACGTTTTGCACAAATTTGTCTTTCTCTTGAGTAGGTCATTTGTAAATATGAAGGTATTAAAAACTCCGCGGGAGTATCTAGCTCAAGACGATCACCTGATCGTAGCACCCTAGACTCTGGAACCTGCATCCCATAAAAATAAGTTGCCCTACATTCCATTCCAAATTATTTTTCTTTGAGCGTAAATTCAGTTTAGCTAGCTTCTCTTTAGCGATTTTTCTTGGGATCATGGCTTCGAAATTGTAGAGCTGTACTCTCATCTGTAGTTTCCGTGCTCGACAAAGCATTTCCTTGTTTTGTAAAGTTTCTACTATAGAAACCACATCAATCACACCACATCAATCACATCAATATCACATCACATCAATCACATCGGCAAGGTCGTCGTCATTGTTGTCCAAACCATCTTTGTTTTGTGCACTATCATTTAGCACAATAATAATATCATTATCATCAAGAGAGCCCTTACTAACATTCTACAATATTAAAAACTACCATCAATATAATAGGTATCAAATTCTTCCCTTATCGCCTGATGTAGCCCACAGTCTACAAACCCCTTTTTGCAAAAAATACATAATAAAACGTAAAAAGTATTCAAAATTAATATTACACAAGAAAGTTCAAACACTTACCTCTCTAGTTTATCCATATAATAAACATAATATAATAACAACATTTTTTTATTATTTTTTGAAAATGTAGTCAATCGTCGCCATTAGAAAATGACAACAGTCGATAGGCGAATTCCTATTTACTGCGTACAGCACCTCGTTATTGTTTTCCTTGGTATAATTTAGTAAGTTCGGAATGTAGACCACGGGTGACAAAGCACGATTATGTTATAAAATCAATTTTATTAAATCTGGAGGCGTTTGAACGGTATGTTGCCTACAGTCTACACTATGCTACAGAGGGTTAAGCATTTCTTCAGTATTGTAAACATTTAAAAAAATACTGATAATAAGACTATCGTATATATAAACTCTTCCGTCTCCTTTTGCGTCTAAACTTACTTGGAAACTCGAATATAAGGAACGGCTACATTTTTTTTTAAATAACCACTGTTTACATTGTTAAAATTGATAATATATTTCACTCTATCGCTGAGATACTGATCATATTTGCGATGACTATATTCTGGCATCTAAACAAGATTTTAGTCAAATTAAATTGATTTTTTGCTTGAATATTTATTTAATACACATTGAAAACTTTGTTCTCATTTACGAGAATTTAACGATTGAAGGAAATGTTGCGGAACAGAATCGTATTTTGAATGTTAGATCTATTCTGAGTGGCTTGTTTATAACAACGTTGAACTTGAAGCGCATAAACAATGTTAACGGTTTGTTTCATTGCTAGTCTTACGAATTTCTTTTCTTCCTATATTCCTTGAAATATAACAAAAATATTACTGTTATTACTATACTTACCAATAAGCAGCCGTATTTGATTCGTTTGTTCCTTATAATTAAACTGGCGAAGTCATCATATTGAAGAAAAATAAAGTTTTGCTATTAAAGTGGGAACAATTTATTAAAAAACAATTGACGGTGTCTGCGGCCAATCAGTGTACATTCTCTTAATAATCTTTTTCTTCATTAAAATAAAACAACCATAAAAAGGTAGTCGAAAATCATTTTCCGTTTTCAATGATTTGACTGAAGTATTACCTACATCAAAGTTATTAGGTACGCAATTGTAGGTATAAAAATATATAAATGTATAAATGTAAACTAGTAAGTTGAATGAAATATGGACAATTCGATAAAGCCCGCAGTTAAAGTCTACGATGCTTTCAACAACGATAGATGATGCTAAAAGACAGGTACTGAAATACCAATTCTTCATGAAAATGATAAAAACCCATAAATCATTAACAAAACAATTTAATCACAGGTACATAAGATCACAGTTAGTCGAGAACTCTTTTGGTGCTCTCTTTGGCAGCTTCCACGAATTCCTCCATAACTTCACCACTTACTCCAAATTTAACAGGATTGTCCTCCGTAAGATATTGAAAGTATCTACCCACAGCCTCTTCGTGTTCCTCGAAGTCGCATGATCCTGCGAAAGGAGGTTTTAATAGATGAGTTTCAACATGATCATCATAAATGAGGTTATACCTACATCCACCCAACTTGAACCAAAAGGTTCGCCATTCTGTATCTTTAGGTACTGTGCATGTGTGGAAGATTTGCGAGCCCACATGTTCTCTTCTTCCTATTATCCTGGGTCTTTAAGCGTAGCACGAAGAAGCATTTCGATGCAGGACGATATGAAGATATCGAACGGCCCTATCCCACCACATACCCGTCACTGTAACTCCTGTGCTCCAGGATCAACAGCACGCACGGTATTGACACCGAGCACTGAAGTTCAGCGAATTTAAGGGAACCTAATTTGTCATGATCTCGCAATCAAATTAGAAAACAAAGAGTTCACTTCCCTCCAGAGTAAAGCGGAAGACAAAATATTAAACTATGAGGTTTTACCCTTACATTAATGATAATTACAATTGTGGAAACTAGACGCAATTAACGCAACACGGGTAAATAACTATACGATGTTTAATGGATAAAGGGTTTCGAGATATGGGAAATAGGATTCGTTTATCACTCGGTGCCCTATTGGATAGAACGGTTCTTACCATCACACGAGATATTAACCAACATCAGATAAAAACAAAACATTTACTATCCTCGAGATTGCTAAATTAAGAAAGCTATATAGCTTTCTAGTCAATTATTAAGTATTGTACCTGGTCTGATCATCCTGATGACGTTCATGGCTTGGTCTGGGAGGAACCGGTGGAAATGCACCAAGTAGCAAGCGAGCATGATGCCAGACCGGCTGCGCCCTTGCCGGCAGTGAATGCCCATAACCTGATGAAAAAAAAATCTTGTAATGTTGCTCTTAGCAAGTAATTACTGTCTTGTATTTTACATATGTCCAAGCCGAGAAAATTACGAAAGCCTATTGCAGGGTAGTTGGGGTAGTATCTAACAATTGGATAACGATCTTGACTATATTGTTTTTGCGCGTAAGCTAACAAAGGTCGATGATACTATGGTAATTTAATCTTGGAAAACAATACATTTTTTTGAAGTTTTTATTAAGAATGTACAGTCTAGCTTTACTTCTTTAGTTAGTTACAGGGTAACCACTGAGCTGGGGTCAGGGTTGGGCAGTATTTGAATTACTTGTAATTGAAATACGTAATTGAAATACAAATACGTATTTTGTATTTGTATTTTAATTACTTTCTTAAAATGTAATTTGTAATTTGTATTTAAAATACGTGTAGCCGATGTATTTTGTAATTAGTATTTCAAATACTCGAGGCTTCAAAATACATTTATTAAAATACATTTAGCCTTCATTTAGCGATCATGAGTGTGAGTGCGAGGCGAGAGTACAATGATGGAAAAGCCTCGAAATTTACAGACTTTTATAATATTGGACATTAAATTTGTGCTCATCAGGACCTGCAATAACAAAACAAAAACCGCCTCAAAAAAAAAAACTATTCCAAAACAAATAAATATGCATTATTTTGTATTTTGTATTTCAATTACAAATAGCTAAAATACTGTATTTTGTATTTCAAATACCTTACTTAAATGTATTTTGTATTTCGTATTTTAATTACTTGCGATACAGTATTTTGTAATTTGTATTTCAATTAAAGCAAAGCATGTATTTTGCCCAGCCCTGGCTGGGGTTAGGTACCTTTCAGAACTTGAGCTGTATATGTTTAAGCCCATATACGTTCCACTACTGAGCAATGACCTCCTGTACACGGGGCTAGGTTCAATTCTTGTGAGTCCTAGTTCGCCAACCCGCACTAGGCCAGTGTGGTGGACTAAGGTTTAAACCCTCTCAATTGTAGAGGAGGCCCGTACCCACCAGTGGGACGTATATGTGCTGATGATGATGATGATGACATTCCACAAAAATCATCTTGTGAAATATATCATAATTAGTCTGGTTTTCCCCTTAAGTTTCTTACCCCTTGATACAAGACTTATTACGTTTCTTAAGTTTAACTTAATTTTATTACCTACGTTCAAAGCTTATAAAGAAATAAACCATAGATTAGACCATAGTTTCTTGAGTTAAAACAGAGATAAACAACTGTGAGTTTTAATCCTTAAAATATGATCAATGCGAAAGCTACTTTGTAAGGCTTTCACGCTGAAACTACTCAACCAATTTTGATTATTTTAAGTACACAGACAAGGTTACAGGGTATTCATTGATTAAGGGCCGCATTAACCCCGTAGCAGGAGTAGCAATTGCTACGGGCCCGACGCAAAAGGGGGCGCCGCGTATTTAAAACCGCTCAATCTCATCTCTGTTTTTTTGTACTTATCAGAGCCTCATCACCATCATAATCATCATCAGCCCATATACGTCCTACTGCTGGGCGCGGGCCGCCTCTACAACTGTGAGGGCTTAGACCCTAGTCGACCACGTCGGCCTAGTGCAGGTTAATGGACTACATATGTAAGAAATTCCTAAGAACTTTTAGGTTACGATGTTTTCCTTCGCCATTAAAGTGCCTGGGGTTTGAACCTCAGAGCCCAACAGGGCATTAAGTTATGAACTGTACAATTAATCTCTCAAATTTGAGTGTTGATTTTTTTTAAATCAATTTAATGTATTTACCTATAATACCTACAAATGGAGCAACAATTTTCTTTGTACGGAAATCGAACCTGCGCCTAGGAGCGCCTACTTGGCAAATATCTAAGATGTTAAGGGCACTTCGAAATGGACATACAAAAAATGGCTTGGGTTAATAATAAAAAAACTTACCTCCCCATTTTTGTCCGCTCGTTTACATACATCTATGAACTGTTTAATTTGTTCTATACTTGGAACTTCGAACTCTTCTATTGGCACTTCAGTCCACCTTAGTCTGGCAATATCATTTACAGGAGGTTTCTTCCCCGCTGTCAGTGTTACCAGCAGCGTTATACCTTGGTTCACTAAAAACTTCAAGTTTTCCTTATTTCTGGGGAATGCCATAGCGGCCAGTTTCTTTGGTATAACCCAAGAAAATTTCAGAGGTGGGTACGCATCTACTTCTATATCAGGGAAGGGGTTTTCTGGAATTATCACAGTTAAATCATTCCGTATCTCTTTCGTCGCGCCAGCTAAATGTCTGTCTTCTTGTTCTGTGATTTCTTCTACTCGTGTCACCACGTGGTTGTATTCTTCGTCTTCCATGGCTGTGTAGTTGTTCCTTCACTGCCACCAACAATTAAAAAAATATTTTGTAACTTTTTAAATTATCGTTAATTTGACAACTATAGCGGCCAGCTTCGCGACGTTTAGCGTGTTAACTGACCGTTGTAAGGGCGGGAAAAGTTTGGCACAAAATCCATGGCCGCTGGAGAGAGCGTAATATTTATTTCTGGAAATACAAGCGTTAACAAACTTTACACGTGTTGAGATTTTCAACAGTTGTCGCAATTTGAAACGTATTGCCAATATATAAAGTTCCACTACACAGGCTGTATGATAAACGCCGTTGACAGTAAAAAAGTAAATTAATTCGGATACATTGTAATTTAGTGTCTGATGCAAAATATACCGTCATAATGACGCTTCGCGAAATATAACGCGGAAACTAGAATAAAGCGCGGTGCGATATTATTATCAAATCACAAGAAAGTTACGAGCCATTAACGTGCGCATCGAACATTTATGAATTTGATGTGCCAAAACATCCTGCTGTCCTTGGCTTTGTTCATGATTAGAATTATGAAAATAAACATTCAATTTCAGTTCTAATGCTTGTTGTCTACCGTTAATTCTAAAGTTATTAAATATGCAATTTCTCACCACAAAAACTTTTTAATAAAACCTCTTTATTTATAACATTGTCACTATCTATCGACTGAATTATTAATAAAAAAAAAAATTTTTTTTACAATATATAAAAAAATGGATGATCTAATATTGTTTCTTACCTTTTAAAGACGATACCGTCTGTTTGTATTGAAACTAAAAGTGTCACTGAGTCCAACGAACAGCCACTAAAGGGCGCGATGTCCACACGCACTTGTCAAACTTTTATATATAATTAATATTCTTCACTAATGCATGTCGCCTGGCTTCACTTCTTATTTTTTATGCAAATAAATACCATCAATCACTCGATTCTGATACCGCATGAAAATACACAACATATTTCGTTAGTGTCGTTAAGTGGTAATAAGTAACTAAAACAAAAGTCTTCTCTACAGCCAGTGTCAAAACAAATATTTGTGGCCCTATCCCACCACACGCCCGCCACTGTAACTCCAGTGCTCCAGGATCAACAGCACGCACAGTATTGACGCCGAGCACTGAAGCTCAGCGAATGTAAGGGAACCTAATTTGTCATAATCCCGCAACGAATTTAATCAGAAATGAGATATGAAGGAGGAGTTGGAAATATTTATAGTAATACAGAATATTAGGGATCAAGGATTAGCACGAGATATGGCGAGACAATAAAGACAAAAAAAAGCGACAATACCTCACCAACCTGTATATAAGACGCCACCAGTACCAGCGCCTCTCAATATAAGACGTCTGTTACTAGTAATGGCACCTACCTGTATACGCTGATTCATTCATTCATCATCAGTCCATATGCGTGCTACTGCTGGGCACCGGCCTCCTCTACAACTGGAGGGTTTAGGTCTTAGTTCACCAAGCTTGCCTAGAGCGGGTTGGCGGAGTACACACCTAAGAAATTTCTATGAACTTTTAGGTGTACAGGGACTTTCACGATTTTTTCGCCGTTAAAATACGTAATAAGTCGTTAAGAAAACACGCATTACTCCTAAAAGTCAGAGGCCTAAAGCTCAAGGCCATCACTATTGCATAGGCTAATACAGAACAGAAACAATAATTTAGGTTTTATTTATCAGGATGGCCTCTATAAAACTATGGCAAGAATGTTGTCATGAACGCTGATACTTGAAATATCATTCAAAACTTTTGATCCAATAAACGACACGAAGAATAAGTAATTAAAATTGTTTGTAATATCTATTTCTATACAAAAATTGGAGTGTCTGTTTGTAATATTAAAATATTTTTTTAATATAAACGGCTGTTGATAAAAAAGCCAAAAAGATATTTTCAACTACGCTTTTTGCAGTTTCTATTTTATATTTTTTCTGCCGATTCGAGTCTAAGGCCTAATCCCACGATACGTATTTATAAAAATTGGCACAAAATTGTATACAAAGCACGTAGACTTTTTAATAATTCCTTTTATCGTAATTTTTTGTATTAAAGGCAAAGTTGAAGGTATTATTTTTTTATAATTTAACATCTGTCTCACATCTCGATTTGGCATAAGGAATGAAAAATAATAATCCACATTTATTTCTACTTCGTAAATAAAAACATACGTTAATTTTATATAGTGATTATCTAACCGCATCGTTTCATATGAAATTGAACTTTATCTGTTGAGCTTAGAACTTATATTAATATAGTGCAATAATCGGCCATCACCTGTCACACGTGCGTCCCGAATTAGTGCGCGCTTTTTAGACCACGATAAACTTGAAATTTACTTTTGGTAAATGTTCTGGAATTATAGAATCGAGTCGACTAGTTTTCCCGCCATTTTTAATTTATAATACTCATTAATAAAGATCTTGTCTAAGAATCCCACAAAAAATGCATTAAATTTGGCTAAATGTGTTTTGTTTACTGTAAGCTTGCTTTGGGGGCAAAGAATTAATTCAAACAAATATTTTATTAACTAGTGGCTCGGCACCGTTGAACTTGTTTCCTTTCCCCTTAGATAGCTTTTAAAAATTATACACATAAGTAGGTACGTGAATACAAAAAGCATGGAGATGTAATATAAAATTCTTAAAATTATAATTGATTAATTGATTTTCAGTCTAAGTTATATTCCTTTCGTTAAAAGGGAATATAAGGGCAAGTATCACAAGTACTTTATTTTTCCGAAGCAAAAGGTAAACAATTATTTTTTACAATACAAATACAGGTCAGTGATCTAACAACACATTATCGTCACCTCTGAGAAGCTCGCGTCTAAAACTTGGCACTGCGTTGCATTACAAATAGATTATTTTTCCAGTATTATATTAACATTGTCGATGTTCTCAGTAGCAGAAAAGTTTGAAAATGTGCTCGATAAGAGGTTATACACTGATACCCTTTTAAGTTAGTTAAAATAAATAAATATGTCTAACAGGGACAAAGATCTACGCCACATCATCATCAGCCCATGTAACGTCTCATTGCTGGGCACGAGTCTCCTCTAAAAAAGAACAAAGAACACACCAAAGAAGTTCCTCAAAACTTTTAGGTGTGCAGGTTTCCTCACGATGTTTTCCTTCACCGTTAAAGTACGATAATTCAGTATGAATACACACGGTAACTTCGAAAAGCCAGAGGTGTGTGCCTGGGGTTTGAACCCGCGACCGCCGAGATTCACGACCGCGCGCCTTAACCTTTCTTTGTGGATTGGGGGTGTAAATTATGAATTCTGCCTGTCGTAGAAGGCGTCTAACGGTGGTCGTCAGTGACCACCGAGCATGGGAGTCATGGGCCCTCACAAAAAGTCGAATATAAGACATCTCAAGCTCATCTTTTAGGAGTCCACGTATGGAAAATTGCACCAATTCACGTGACGACCATCGAGAGGTTTTACTAGCTTGGCCGATTGAAACTATAAGACAGTAAAATATACTAAATAAAACAACTAAAATCGTATTAAATATATAATTGGAGAACTAGAATAAACAAAACTAACGTAAAAGTAAATAAATTCTTAAAACTAATATTAGGTATATTAGTTTACTTAACGGATATTTTTTGTTCCGGCTTGATGACATTTTTTGAGTAGGTTTTCTAAATATCTCTACTATAAATACATAATTAATTGAATATGTCGGGGTCCAGAGTATAAAGGAGGAAAAATATACGGTAAAAATATTTCAAACGTAGCAATGAAATTTTCGCATGGAATGTACTCACAACTGACTTAGGCTAAAGGCACATCGGGTGGTATTAAAATACACCTATAAATATTTAAAATTTTAACGATTACAAATTCACTTTTATGTATTCGACGAGAAATAAGTCAATGTATAACAGTTGCAACAAATTGACACTTTCGTTTACTTGTTTTAACATGATTTTTTGATAGTGATATCGTTCAGACATAAAATTTGAAATAACGGCCACTTTCAATAAAGAAATCCGATCTCTGAATTGATATAACATTAACCAATGAAAATAATTTAAGTGAATGCGTCATTTACAAACTTCAACCTGATTGGTCGATTATTTAGATCGATCTAAAGATCATACAAGGATTGTTTATTGAGATTGACCGTAAATCTTAACCACAGACTACGTAGAGAATTAACTTTCTATACATTTCATTGATTATAAACAATATTTTCAAGTTTTGACTATGTTTTTCGATTGTTGTACCTAAACAAAGAATAATGCCCATTTTGACCCTGCAAACCGGTTCTAATCAAATTTAATTTTAACAATACACCGAAAATTTGTAAATTTAAATTGGGTTTCACTAAAAAAGAAATAAAAAAAAAATTAACCGTTATTTTTTCAAGAATGGCGTAAAAGTAAACTTAATCAAGTCGTTGAAAGTTTTATGCTAATTAGATTTGCCGCTGTCTGATGCCATAGCCATGCTTTATATCTATGTCTCTGTGATTAAGTGACAGGACATTATGTATGGGCAATGGGCATTATTGATGTTTATTCAATATTTTTATAAAAACCTTTTAATAACAAACTTACACAGATCCTACAAAAGAATGCGCTTGACAATGACAGTTCACATCGTCCTGCGACATTTTAAAATACAAAAAGGTCCTATCTTACGAGGCCGTGTTTTCACAACTAATAATTTTCTATTTACCCTTCCAATTATAATTCTTAGGGCGTCGAGACGTATAATACAGACAACTTATGTGTATTTGACTATTTTCTATTTCTATATGTGCTTATCGCGGAATTTAAGTTAAGTTTTTTTATTTATTAATAAATTTGACGAAGTCTAACCCAGTTTAGTCACAATGAGCAAAGTCACGCCACGAAATAATGCCTTAAATTGACAACCATTACAATGTTGCCATATTTTTGGTTTCAATTACCCCAAACCAAAAAATATAAGATGAGAATACTGTATTTTAAAACTGATTAAAGGGAAATAATGATTATTTAGAATATAAATAACATAGTTTCTTATAACAGATACATTTTATTCGATTTGTGACATTTTTAAATAGCATTTAATATTCGATATGGAAATTTTTGATTTTGAATTTCAACTAATCATTTGACATAGCTGAAAAAATCCCTTCCTAAATTCTTTTTCTAAATTACTCAATTTCCCTAAAATTATAAACTATCGTTTTCAAGTGTCTCGGGACTTATTTCGCAGCGGAGACAAAATATATTTCCTTTTGAGCATCATTAACTGTGGAATGTATACAAAAATCTTTTTTTATCGTAATTGAAAGTCATCTAGTAAAAAATCATTTATCACAGAGATCCCCGTTTCCCACCAATTGCTGACATTACATAATTACCACGGAATTATATTAATGGTATTTTCAATAAAACATTATTCATGCTCAAGCCACTATCGTTTTTACAAATGAGTATTTCATTGATACTTCGACAATATGTCCTATTAGAAAAACGGCCTAAGTGCCAAGTGGAAAGCAGTCGCATTTTATTCCTTCTGAAGTCAACAATTGGTGTCAGAAAAGTTTAAATACTCGGAATGATATTATAATACTTATAAATTATTGGAATACTTACATTAACGCTTAAGCTAAATATATGTTTAAGTACCTATAATAACTTTTGAACATTACCACTTCTAACTGCATAGTATAATTAGTCATACGCAATAATTCCATTACATAAAAAATATGCAAATATTAACGTAGAATGCCGCATTATTGGTCCCATTTTTTCATAGGACCAAACATCCAAGCGGAGTCACTTATGCGCTACGATAATGCAACATCCTATAGTCAATTCATGTGAACAGAATTTTATAGAAAATGTATGATTGTTGTATGGCTCTGGTTGTAAAAAATAAAAAAATAAAAACTATTTTGACATCAGAAAAATATTGACATACAATGTTTTTTCTTTTTTTATTTTCTGCCCAACTATCGTTATATTTCATTTTTTTGGGCAATCCTATTTTAATCATACACTTTCCAGTCTTTCCGTTATTTTTTTAATCAATAATCCATTAAAACTCGTCTTTTTAGACAGCTATCAAGCCATAGCACAATATGGTAGAATAAGATATTAAATATATTTTATACGGGACTTGTCGATGTTATTGTCGAATATTATTTCATATAAACCATTTTTAATAATCTTGCTATCTCTTTTGCACTTGCATTAAAATATTTGCGGACGTCACTGTACAAATGTGGCATCCCTTTTCAGAAATATTATGTTGTTCCATTTTAATATATTTAAAATCAATTCTACCATATTGTTTTAACGATTTTATACTGTTAAAAATAGTGTTGTCCTTGTCCTTTTGATTTTGTCGCGTTCTTTCACTAGGCAACTCAAAAAAGCGGCCATATTGACAACTCGATTTCAACTTCATTTCAATGATTTAACTGGTCTAATATGACAAAATGTATATTTGTAGCTCGTCCTTGTTAAACATAAAACAACATTAGTCAATACTTATTTCCAAATGTGAATAGTAATGCATATGTGATCAATTAAATTCTTCAAGACATATAAAACGACTATCCAATTATTAAACTTAATACACCTTTTTAAACGATATGTATCCGAAATATTGCATTGTTTTTAATAGACAAAAAATATTCGACAACAAAAAGAAGCAAAGAAAGTAAAGAGCAAGCAAAACTAAAGCATTACATATTTAGAATGTATTTTTTTACTAAAAAAGGAGGTAAGTTTGATAAAAAAGAAACATATTGTGGCGAAAATAGAAAACTAGTAAACTCACAGCAAAAAAAACATCGCCAGTAATCAACAAAAAAAAAAAAGAATTAAAAAAAAAGTATGATAGACATGTTAATTCTTGACATTGGTTGATGTTTTTTTTATAAGCTTATATCCATAACATTAATAGATTCAATTAGGCATACGCTTCATTATACAAAATGTTTTAAATAATTGACACACGCGATATTGATATACAATTACAAGTAAAAATCCACATTAAACTAGATATGTAATGGATTATGAAGAATTTTCCAGTAGAAAACTTGACATTAATAATTTATTTTAGTCATAGGAATACTATAATATAATACTTAACAAGATATAGATTACATTAATAATGTACAAAGATTAATACAGTTTTTGTAGGCAATAAGCTCATAATGCTTTAAAAAAACTGGCATATATTGAAAATAATATTTAAAGACAAAAAGTTATAGTAATTCGCCAACCTTTTTTAATTTACTAATGATTACACTTTTTTCCGCAACTACCGTCAATACATAACAAAATAGCGGTTACAAAGGGAATTAATTTTAAAAAAATACAAAAGGCACTAAGTAATTTTTATACAATAACTGCGTTTTCTATATATTTTAACTTCTGAATAATTTCAACAATTGTATATACAGTACAAAATTACCTGATTGAAGATGGGTTAACCACAAAAGGCTGGTTAAAGCAGTCGGTAGTATATTTAACTGCACTTGTATTTACGATCAATTTTAATTAAATACACTCAACAGTCACATACATAATACTCAGCCCACACTAAGATACAAGTCTTGCGTCGTGGGTATCTGAAAGTACGACAGATTTCGGCCTCACAGACACCTAGACCCAAAACTAATGTTTTGATCACAATAACATTGCTCTAGGTGTGAGACCCAAGCCATGGCTTTTGTTTCAATGGCTTGTGTCTACCATATAGGCTTTTTTGCTTTGAATTCATCTCAATATGCATTAAGTGATTCATAATTAGCAATTAAATTGAATAACTACAGTGAAATTAAATGCGATGCTTATGCGACAACAATGTAACTAAATATGTGCTTTAATAGAATAGCAATAAAGGAAATTTTCTATTGTCACACTTTCATAACAGGAATTTTAATTTTTGCCACACACTAACAATTGAATAGCACCTTACTTAGGAAGTTTATTACATAATAAGGCTGGTCTCATCTATTCTTATTCACACCTAAATATAAAGACCATGATAATTGTATGTTCTAAGATATGTAATGTATGGTGGTACTTCCATAGAAGCCCAAAAGCCCAGTTTGCCTTTCAAAATTCCGAATAATAATTTTTAAGCTATAAATCTTTATATAACAAAAGCCATTTGTTGAATAAAGACCCAACAATAAGCAAATATAAACTAGACATTACACAATTAACGGTTAACGCTTTTGGGCTTCTATGGAAGTCCCACCACTGTGTAATATAAAATTAATAACAATTTTTAGAACCACAGGCAACATTCAGTAGAATTTCTACACACCAAATTGACATGGGTGAATTGGTACTGCCCAAAAATATATTTATATAAAAGATTAATGGAATTATTAAGCGGTTTAAAATTGGACTTTGTGGGTATACCTTTAGAGCATATAATAACATATACTAAACATTTCCAACTGCTCTATTTTTCTGATTAAAAGACAAGCAAGGTTCTTATGGAGACTCGCTGAGCTTCACCGCTTTGTGTAATTTCAGTGACTCAATCTTGGTGTACAGGAGTCATAGTAGTGAGTGTGTCGTGGGATAGTCACAGTATTACATATACTGTAGAACCTCGTTAAGTCGAACCTCAATAAGTTAAAAATATCCAAATCTCGAAAAAATGTTTTTTTCCCTTCCCTTCAAACTACAAAACCTCCATTACTCGAAATCTCAACCCTCTATTAGTCAAAATAATCAGTGATTCCCTCAAAGCCATTTTGGTACATATTTTCCCTCCGTAACTCGAAAAATTAAGCTGGACCTCTGTTTCTCGAACATAGCAATATATCTAACTCAAATTGTATAAGAATTAAACTCAACCTGTTTATGTCGAATAAAAAATCGCCTATGTCAAAATCCTCCATAAGTCGAAAACTCTATAATTAAATATTTTGGCGTCTCCCTCGATGTTCGACTTATACACAATATTCCTTGAGAAACTGCAAACAAATTCAACCTAACAAGTATTTTAGTCCCATAATTTATGTATTACCACGGCTTGCTTGTGGTCACTCTTTGGAGACAAGTCCAATAATTGTATACGAGCTCAATACTAAATCACCCATGTCTATTTGTGTTCAATTTCAATCATTTTAATGACCCAATCTGTCACATTTCATATAAATTATTGCTCATTTCATTTCGAGATATTTCTTGTCAATATACCAAGTTAGTTATACTCACCTGTTGTTACGTAATGTTCTGTCTCGCTTGCTCTAACGTCATGTGTCTTGAAAGACAAGGACAGAGTACTGAGTAGTAATGCAATTTTTGTATTTTGTGAGGCGGATGGAGTAAAAATAATTTAAGCTACATTTGATCCTAATTACCAAAACATGACTTTAATTATTCCAATTCCCTGATTGAGGGAATAATCGGGAATTTAGCTAGGAGACCTTTATTCCAAATATTTGAGGTCTTCCAAGTACATGATACAAATATATTTTTCCTACTTAACTGTTGGCCTTTGGGCTCAAAGATTTGTTAGGTAGTTTTTAGTACTTTAAACAACTATTAAGTATTAAGCTAACTTAACTGACAAAATTTCGTGATTTAAATTTTAATTAAGTACCAGTAATACATAATGTCTTGAACAACACTTTTGATAATAAATAATTTATTTAACATTATAAATGAGGCTAATGTAATACCTTATTTCATCTCCTAAATAAATAAATGGAATGGACAAGTAAAATATCAAAGACCATTTGCATTGTTACACGAAAAGTATCCAATCCACACTTAGATCTAAATAAGTGTTTCTAAAAGTTAATCTCTCCTTAAAAAGTACATAAAAAAAGATATATATTCTGATATTATTGTATTCGGTTTTTCTTTCTGAAATGATGGTAGAATATACTGATAATTCATAACATCTTGTGAAAGAATTCATTAATAAAGACATCTTGGCGTTAATGACATGTTATTTTGAGTAGACCATCAACAAAAAAAAACACTTATTATTTTTGATGGATTAGGTCAGTGTGAAGCCTCTAAGCCCAAATAAGGTCGAAAATCTATTGTGATTTTTTATTATAAATCTCATTAGTTTATCTCTCTATAAAGTCATATTTTTCAGTTTTAGATCGTGAGAAATGGATACTTTTCACATAATTACAATTCTAGTTAGGCCAGTATTGTGGAATGTAGTTTTCCCTAGCATTAGTCTCAGAGTATTCTTTGCAAACGTCATGCAGTGCCCCCTATCATTCTCACTGACAATCCATACAAATTGTCTCAACAAATCATATATTTGTGCTCGGGGCACTAAACACTACACTTCTGCATTGCACAGGCAGTGTTAAATATACAGTATTTTATCACCATATAACTATTCAATACCACAAGGTAGTAAGTGGCTGGTGTAGTGCAAGCCAATTAGAACCTTGTGGTGTATGAAATATAAGTAGTTTATGTGTATAATTGTTTATCAGGAATGTGTGTGTGGCGGCGATACCGCTGCAGGATGTACTAGAGATGTAAAACTTGCCCATCATCCTTGGACGGGACAGGGAATGTTGTGGGTTCGGGCTGTTCCTCTAAGGTGACAGCTGTTAAGTCCACAATCTCGTCTTGTTCGTCTTGGTCGAATCTGAAAAGCAATATATATGCGGGTTATTTAATCGTCTCATTTTTTTTTATCTCTGCATCACTGTAAGGTCAATTGTAGGCAATGCCTTAGGCATTAAGTCCGACTTTATACAAACCGTTATAGAAGTTATGTGTGTATTCACAATTAATTATCAGGTACTTTAACGATAACCCTCTCAGTTGTAGAGGAGTCCCGTGCCCAGCAGTGGGACGTATATGGGCTGATGATGATGACTTTAACGATGAAGGAAAACATCGTGATGAAACCTGCACACATCCAAGTTCTTAGGAATTTCTTAGGTGTGTAGTCCGCCAAACCGCACTAGGCCAGTGTGGTGGATTAAGGCCGAAACCCTCTCAGTTGTAAAGGAGGCACGTGCCCAGGAGAGTGCCATATATGGGCTGATGATATGTTTGTTGTACAGTGGAGTCCACTGACCGGTCGTCGTCGGGTTCGCTGGCGGGCGGGTCGGCGCGTGTGTCCGCGGGTGGCGGCGCGCGCTGGTTGGCGGGCCGCACCGTGATGATCAGGTTCGACGAGTTTGCCACCATCATGTCCGTCACCTGGAATTTAAAAAATGTTGCTCACTACTATATCGCTCGTGCTCTCTACCCGGTAGATAAAATGTATATACAGGGTGTATTCAGACAGTGATCGGAAACTTGGGCAGGTAATAGCTAAGGTCATTACAAACCCGCTGGCGTTAAAGAAAATCCCGACAAAATATAAAAATTTTGAAGTTTACATACCATACCAACCATACCAACATTTACATACCATTTACATACCAACCATAGGTATAAAATGTATGTGGTTGTTAAGAAAACGTAATTTTTTTTATTAACGTGTAAATATGTATCCATTATATACACATATACATCAGTTTGTTGTACACTTAGATACAATTGCGAATTATAAAAAAGGAAAAAATACATACATAAACTCACGCCTGTATTCCCTGAAGGGGTAGGTAGAGGTGCATTTCTGCACCCACATTTCGCCAGTTATGTATCAGTCCCACGTAATAGGGGGGAGCCTATTGCCGTTTTTCGGGCACATTTCCAGACTCCGTGCTGCTTCTGAGAATTGCCTAATGGAAAAACCCAGTGACACTTTGCCCGACCCGGGAATCGAACCCAGGACCTCTAGATCGCACGGCACATACTTGTACCGCGAGACCACGAGGCAGTCGTAATTTTTTCCTAAAGGAAAAAATAATGCTGCGCAAACCCAAACCAAGTTTGTTATATTTTCAACTGGCCCGACACAAGGTCCCCTAGGAACAATGTTATAGGAAAATGTAACTTATAATATCTTTCTTTAAGGTTCCATCTTTCTTTACATCAACCGATCACACTAATACATTATTAATTTGAATGCCAGATATTCGTCTTATACAACATGTAAAAAGACCGTGAAAGATTTTTTACGTTTTTACACATTTTATTTTTCGATAACGGTTTGTTTACACCTGCATAATATAACAAAATACACACATACATACATAAACTCACGCCTATAATCCCCGAAGGGGTAGGCAGAGGTGCATTTCTGCACCCACATTTCGCCAGGTATGTATCAGTCCCACGTAATAGGGGGCGAGCCTCTTGCCGTTTTTCGGGCACATTTCCAGACTCCGTGCTGTTACTGAGAATTTCCTAATGGAAAAACCCAATAACACTTTGCCCGACCCGGGAATCGAACCCAGGACCTCTAGATCCCACGGCACATACTTGTACCGCGAGACCACGAGGCAGTAAACAAAATATTAACATTAATTTATTTCTTAGGCTTTTTACAGGGTGTTAACAGACAGTGATCGAAAACAAAGACAGGTAATAGTTATTGTGGTTGGGGGTCATTTCATATTTTTTATTTTATTTTATTATTATCAATGTGTTTGTTATCACCATTGTTATTACCTGTCTCATTTTTCGTTCACGGTCTTTTTACATTGTGTATACAGGGTGTACAAAATTACCTGATCTAAGGTTTTATTGGAGACGTCGATACCGTTGACCTCTAGGACTTCGTCGTTGACTCCCAGCAGTCCCGTGGACTCGGCCAGGCCGCCGGGCACCAGCCGGGAGATGAAGATCCCGGGGGAACGCTCCACGCCGTTCGGGGTCACTCGCACTGACGTACCATCTCTGGAAGACAAATTTAATTAGGATTTAATTAAGTGACCGATTAACACAAATTTTAATGACCATCAGTTGCTATTGCGGTCATTTCAGTTATACCGCGCCAAAAATTGATAGCAAATAAAAAATCCTTGCATATATTTTTTATTTATTTTTTAAAAGAAAAAGACAATTTATGAGAGATATTTGTTCAAAATATCACAATGTTCCACGTTAATATTTTTTTGGACTGGTAACACTGCTATATGGCCCTTGAATCTGTTGTCATAGTGTAAATTTCGTTTTTTTTAGTTCTATATTTTGTAATAAAAAATATTACCTGATGAAGAATCCTAATGGTCTGTCCGAGCCGTGTTTCAATAGTTTCACTCTCCTACACGTTTCTGGTACAATGTCTACGTCTATGATAGCGGATACCTGTAATGCGAATATTATGATTTTTAGTAAGTGTTGTTTGGTTTTTCTATTAGGAAATTCTCAATGGCAGCACGCAGTCTGGAACTTGGCCCGTAAATCGGCAATAGGCTCGCGCCCTATTACGTGGGACGAAATTAGAATTGGCGAAATGTGAGTGCAGAAATGCACTTTTTACTAACCCTGCGGGGAAAACAGTCGTGGGGTTAAGTATAAATTTAAATATTTGTTTTTTAGCAGGGATATTTGTGAAAATTTTCAGCTAAGATATGATTTGTTAAACTGTCTACCATTGTTTCATCATCAGCCCATATACGTCCCACTGCTGGGCATGGGCCTACTCTACAACTGAGAGGGTTTAGGCCTTAGTCCACCACCATACCATTGTTTAGTACAGCAGAATCGTGGGATGTTTAAATGTCATCATCATCAGCCCAAGTACGTCCCACTGCTGGGCACGGGCCTCCTCTACAACTGAGAGGATTAACGGACTACACAACTAAGAAATACCTAAGAACATTTAAGGTGTGCAGGTTTCATCACGATGTTTTCCTTCACCGTTTAAATTTACTTCTATTTTAATTTCAACATATTATGTACATACATAAACTCACGCCTGTATCTCCGAAGGGAAAGGCAGTGGTGCATTTCTGCCTCTAACTTTCGCCAATTATGTATTTGCGTCCCATATAATAGGGGGCGATTCTATAGCCATTTTCTAGCGCAGATTTAAATATCCAACAACAGAATTGCCCGACTCGGTAATTGAATGCGGGACATCTAGTTAGCACGGAACACTTGGCTCCAGAGATCGAGAGGCTGTTTAAAATATTTCTGCTCTAAAATTTAGGTATTTATACTTTTTATGCAAAACAGAGACGTACCATTCTGAAATCGTGGGGGTTTGATATGGCCAGCCCTTTGTTCTTGGCCGGCGTGCCGCTCAGTATCGACGAGATGATGTTGCGCGGCCGCATCGTGCCGTAGCCATTGAGCTCCTCCAAACTGTCGCCTGAAATAAAGAAATAAATACACTCAACAGCCACATACATAGTTCTGACCCCACACTAGAATACAAGTGCTGTGTCGTGGGTATCAGAAACTACAAGAGACTTTTCGGTCTCACAAACACCCAGAGGTGAAACAAATATTTGTGGATCACACAAAAATTTGTCTTGGTGCGGGGATCGAACCCGCGGCCTCTCGTTTCGCAAGTTGGTATCTAGCCAACTGCGTCACGGGGCTGTCAAATACACATTTAGATTTTTCTTTAGATACATACATTAACTGTAACACCTAAGGAGTATACAAAGGTGTTTTCCAGCATTCCTTATCAAAAAGGAAAACAGGGTCCTTATAGGATGAACCGTGTGTGTCTTTCACAGCCAATTTCCTCGGAATCTACTTGACCGATTGGTTTTTTATACACTCCTTTCGCTAATTATTATGTTCTATATACATAACCTCACGCCTGTATTCCCCGAAGGGGTAGGCAGAGGTGAATTTCTGAACCCTAATTTCGCCAAGTATGTATCAGTCCCACGTAATATAGGGCCTAATGCCGTTTTTTGGGCACATTTCCAGACTCCGTGTTGCTACCGAGAATTTCCTAATGGAAAAACTCAATAACACTTTGCCCGACCCGGGAATCGAACCCAGGACCTCTAGATAGCACGGCACATTATGTTGTCTTGTTCGTAATCGGTAATAGGTGTCTATCTGCGCGCGACCCGGGAACGCAACCCAGGAGCTCTTGATCGCACCCCGCATACTTTTACACTTTACATTTATTTTAATTATGTACATTTTGTGAGTTGTAAAAAGGATAAACTAATATTCAACATTTATCGACGTGATTTTGGTCGATTTTAAAACCATATTGATCGCAAATATCAATATTAAAATATAAAATAATAATTTCTAGATTAGTCTTACGATGACTGTTGCAAGTAAAAGCATTAATTGCTAATCGTTAGTTTTCCCACGTCACGAATGCGGATAGAATCTAGACTGGATTCCTATTATGGCCGTGCACCCAAAGGGCATTCGAACCAGGTGCTCTACTCGCGGCTATACGAAGGTTGCCTGCATATTTATGTGATGATATATGGGAACTGGGTATAATATATGTATTTTAAATTTAGTTTTTTTTTTCTTTTTAGGTGTGTAGCCCGCCAACCCGCAATAGGCCAGCGTGGTGGACTAAGGCCTAAACCCCCTCAGTTGTTGAGATCTTTTTTTTTAACGAGTGGAAAGCGCCTTAAGCTCCCTTTTCGGAACCTCGCGGGAGGCCGGTCAGGGGTATGTCGGGGTCTGTGGCCTTCCAACTCGGCGTGCGGAGCAGTTGTCCGCTTAGCTGAGTTGGGTCCCTTGCGCCCAGCAGTGGGACGTACATACATACATATATTGCCTGATGATGATAATGAAATTGATTAAATCTAAGAAAATCATAAGAACTTTTAGCTTTGCAAGTTTCCTTACGCTGTTTTCCTTCACTGTAAAAGTAAGTGATAATTCATTGTGAATACATATTCGAAAATTTAGAGGTGTGTGCTTGAGGTTGGACCGCCGAGATGCTCGACCGCGCGCCTAAATCTCGAGGCCATACTACTTCACATAGACACTGCAACTCCTGTACACCAGGATCGACAGCTCGCACAGTATACATAGACTTCGAGCAGTGAAGCCCAGTGAGTCTATGAAATCCTAGTATGTCTTCAACCCGCAACGAAATTAATCAGAATACAGGAAGAGTTGAAATAGACATATACAGGGTGTATTCAGACCGTGATCGGAAACTAAGGCAGGAAAAAAAATAAAAAAATTGACGTTTTCCATACAAACCGCGTACATTTAATACCGATGGTTGTATGGATAAAGTCAAAAAAAATATTTTTTGTCAGAATTTTCTTTAACGCCAGGGGGTTTGTAATCACCTTAGCTATTACCTGCCTTAGTTTCCGATCACGGTCTGAATACACCCTGTATAGCTGGTTATGTACATGAAAGATGTATTCCAAAACAGGTGAACGCTACCACGGTCACAAAATAGCGTAATGCATGAGCGATGGCCGGCGGTGCGTGCCGCGCACCCGCTGCTCACATGACAGGGGGCAAATTACGAGCTGAAGCGGAGGAGGCAGTGGAAGCGATTTCTAACACACTCACGTTCACACTTCAGGTGCAGGTAGAGGTTCACTTCCCTAGCTATCATTTAAGTATAACGCAATAAAGGTGAGAATACTGACGATTTTTGGGCATATATTGTAGACTCCTACTGCAATAAAACTTTACCCAACTCGGGATCTCTAATGAACAATTTATTTATTAACACACATTTTTAAAGACTAAGCAATAACATCATTTAGGAGCATTCAATCAACCAATATACAATTTCAGTTCTAATTACACGCATTGTTTCATCATCAGCCCATACACCTCCCACTGCTGGGCACGGGGCTCCTCTACAACTGAGAGGATTTAGACCTTAGTCCACCACTTTCACCTAGCGCGGGTTGGCGGACTACACACCTAAGAAAGTGTGCAGTTTTTATCACGATGTTTTCCTTCGCCGTTAAAGCAAGTGATAATTCAATGTGAATACACACATAACTTTGAAAAGCCAGAGGTGTGTGCTTGGGGTTTGAACCCGCGATCGCCGAGATTCTCGACGGCGCGCCTAAACCTCGAGGCCATCACTACTTCACACTATGCCACTTAGCAATAAATTGAACAGTTTAATTGGTTCGTACGTCGTATCTAGGATTAAACGGACCTCAATGAAAATCGCCCGCCGTTCCCTACTTAATCCCGACTCGAACGGAGAGTTCTCTGTGTGTGCTCGTTCTTGTGTCACGGTCATGGATTGTACTGGGCATGTGCATTGAATTATCATGTTATACTGCGGAATAGCTTTTTTAGACATTGAACACTCTGAATATGCAGTAACAGAATAATGGTGCATGGCCATACAGATGGGGCGAATATACCTAAGATATTTTTATATGAGAAACCTTTTCTCACTTTTGAAGTCATTCCTTTGGCGCGTTAGGGAAAAATGATGAGAGTAAATTTTTATGATGCGCGCGCACACCGTCACGAAAAACCGACACCATGAAGTTATTCAAAAAAAGTTTATATGTTTTAGATTTTAAATATGTAGAATAGTGACAGTAATAAAAAGGGATTGACATATTTATTAATTGTCGAATATTTATGAGTGCGTTCAGAAATGTAATATGTTGTGTAAACTAAGAACTATGTATGTGACTGTTGAGCGTATATAAGTTTTACTTCTAAATCTAAACAAATAAATAAAATTGGAATGTCGGTTTGTAAAATTGATATAACCGCTTTTTAATAAATGCATATAGATGTATACACGGTACATATACCAAAATAACGTTTTTTACAATTTTTGTCTGTCTGTCTGTTTGTTTGTTCTGGCTTCTCTGAAACGGGCGGACCAATTTTGACGGGACTTTTATTGGCAGGTAGCTGATGTAATATGGAGTAACAATTAAAGAGTCGACTGTTAGGAGGAACGAAGTTCGCCGGGTCAGCTAGTTACTACTAGATTGGGTGATAGGGAACAAGTGAAATGCATCGTGGTCGCGCGGTACAAGTATGTGCCGTGCGATCTAGAGGTCCTGGGTTCGATTCCCGGGTCGGGCAAAGTGCTATTGGGTTTTTCCATTAGGAAATTCTCGGTAACAGCACGGAGTCTGGAAATGCACCTCTGCCTACCCCTTCGGGGAATTTAGGCGTGAGTTTATGTATGTATGTATGAAATTCTGTATGGGCCCGATAACATCGAACATACAATAAAACTCTACACACATTAGAAAAGGCATTATAAATTCGCTAACTCTTGAACGTTTTTCTAAGAAAATACTTTTGCTTCAAAATTTTGCAAAACCACAAAACCGACTCGGCCAGACTGTACCATACTATGTAAAGACTGCAAACAATGCGCTTCCGAAAACCACCTTCAAATGAGTCGATGACGCTGCCTCATGACGTCACTACGATTGTTCAGACGCCGGACGAGACAGACTTCGTTAGAAGTAGAACAGTGTGAAATTTAAAAGAAAAATAAATTAAAATGATTCTTACTTCTTCCTAATTTTCCCGATTCCATCCATTCGTTTTTAACATAAAGTGACCACACTGGCGCCTGATAGCCACTCAAATAGAATTATGACTGATGATGACTAGATTGATGAGAAACGATTACCACTATCCCCTCCCTAGACTAGTGTATGTGGGCGGAAACGAATATCCTACCAAGAACAGAGAAACACGCCGAGGGACTTGTAAGCACCCTGTTACGTGTCTATCGAAATCTATCACCTATCATCGACCGCGAACAAAAAAAAATTGTCAAGGGATTGTAATCATAATTATCATCATCAGCCCATATACAGTCCCACTGCTGGGCACGTTCCTTCTCTACAACTGAGAGGGTGAAGTCCTTAGTCCACCACGCTGGCCTTGTGCGGGTTGGCGGACTACACACCTAAGAAATCCCTAAGAACTTTTAGGTGTGCAGGTTTCATCATAACTCTCTGTGAATACATACATAACTTCGAAAAGTCAGAGATGTGTGCCTGGGGTTTGAACCTGCGACTGTCGAGATTCTCGATCAGATGCCTAAATCTCGAGGCCATCACGACTTGACGATTGCAATCACTCTTTACCATATTCTCATCAAACAACTGACGTATCTGGGAAGAAGTCTACTCATGAACCAGCCTAATATATGAGGAGCATTTAAAATGGTCACTGATACGGTACAACGGTCTGTATATTTGTTTGGCCGCGTACATAGCGTGAAATACATGTGCCACATAGTTATTCACGCTTTCACCGCTGAGTGATTTGTTCCGGGCCTGGGTAACTTGACTGGCAAAATAAATTTTTATTCTGGCATATCATACTAATTAATTACTATTCTAATTAGTCCAAGCAGAGAATCAGCACTTTATCCTATCCCACCACTGGAACTCCTGAGCACCAAGATCAATAGCATGCAAAGAATTGATACCCAGCAATGAAGTGTGGGTGATCCTAATTTGTCTTCAACTAGTTACAAAATCGATCAGATTGTCCACTTCCCTCCACAGCAAAGTAGAAGATAAAGGATTTTAAAATAATTAAGATATGAAATGATTTTAGTAGTGTTCGGATATTGATGTACGTGAATAGAGTGCAGTTATAGAGTTATGATAAAATTCACTAAATGCGCCGGAACTTTCGAATTATAATTTTTTTGGCTCAATCCCACCACACACCCGCCACTGTAACTCCTGTGCTCCAGGATCAACAGCGGCACACACAGTATTGACGCTGAACACTGAAGCTCAGCGAATTTAAGAGAACTTTATCTGTCATGAACCGGTAATGGAGTTTATCAATAAAACGATATAAAAGAGGAGTTGGTAAACAAATAGTTGTCCACTTCCCCACACAGCAAAACGGGAGACAACATACTGAACTATGAGGTTTTACCCTCACATAAAAGATAAATGCAATTGGTGAAACTAGACGCAATTAATTAAATTATTTTTTTAAATAGTAGCAAAACCGTCGTGAGCTTGGAAATTGGAAATTAGTCCAAAATACCTCAGTGCCTGAAGACGAAAGTCTTCGATAGTTGTGTGTTACCAGTGATGACATACGGCACTGAGACGTGGCCTCTCACTATGGGCCTCATTAGACGGCTCAGAGTCACTCAACGAGCTATGGAGAGGGCTATGCTCGGGGTTTCCCTACGAGATCGAATCAGAAATGAGGAGATCCGTAGGAGAACTAAAGTAACCGACATAGCTTAAACTACAGCTGCGCGGGTGGTTAAACAACTGTCCTGCACTAACAAATGTCTCAGATAAAAAGAAATTCTCAACGCCAAATACTAACTTAACGAAGCCATACGTCAACCGTGAGTTAACATTAATGACGTAGTTATAAGCCATGAGTATATATTTCCTACTGTCAGAGTATCCAATCAGGTTTACGTGTTGCGTGACTCACAAGTCCTAAATCCCACGTATTAATATCGACGGCGTCCGAGAATTTCCGCGTTTCTGAGAAGATTACTACGGCATCATCAGTGGCGGTACTTCCATGGAAGCCCAAAAGCGTTACACGTCAATTGTGTAATGTCTAGTTTATAATTGTTTATTGTGGGGTCTGTATATTGTCATTTATATGCCAAATTTCTTTTGTTAAAGATTTAAAGCGTTAAAGATTATACGGAATTTTGTAAGGCAAGGGCTTTTGGGCTCCTATGGAAGTGCTACCATTGATCATGTAGTCTGCTCACAACAGCTTGCGAAACGGGAGGCCGCGCCCGCGGGTTCGATTCAAGCACCGAGATAAATGCTTGTGCAATCCGAAAATATTTGTTTCTTGTCTGGATGTTTGTGAGACCGAAAAGTCTCTCGTAGTTTATGATACTCACGACACAGGACTTGTATCCTAGTGTGGGGTCAGAACTATGTATGTGACTGTTGGGCGTCTTTTATTTTATTTTTTTATTTACTGGATCTATGTTATAAAAAAGGAAAGTATCCAATGTAATTCAATTTACATACATACATACGCACTAACGGCTATATTTCCCCAAAGAGTAGGCAGAGGTCACGTGTTTTCGCCTCACATAATAAGGGGCGGGTCTATTTTCATTCTCGGGCTCATTTAGACTTCGAGCTGTTCATGATTTTTTTAAATTAAAAAAAAAACAATAACACTTTCTCTGACCTTGGAATCGAACCTCTAGATCGCACGGCACATAATCGTACCGCGAGACCACAAGACGGTCATTTTATCAAACACATTGCCACATTGTTGAATCTTAAATTCTACCTGTCAATATGAATTACACACGTCAGTTGAACTCATTGTAGTTCAATCAAGCTCGCCCTACAAAAATTATTTCATTAACCATTAATTCACGCGAAAATATACCTTAGTCGTCTGTGATAAGCACTAATATAGTACAGGTAGAATGACAACTCGCCTCATTCTATGCTAATTGATTTCCGTTGGCGGTGCATGGTATTGTATAATTGTTTTTTTTTTCTTCGTGGCACGCGCCCATTGTTTTTTTTTATCGTTATGCGGAGTTACAATCTCTTGCAACCTCTATGGTAATCTTCATAGACAATCTGGCTGCTCAAAGACTAAAATTTCGTGACAATGGTTTATACTAGAATCTGTGTCCAACTTCGTCTTCGGTTATTTTATATAAAAAGTATTGCTTCTCTAATAGTACATAATTTCAAATTTATTTGGAGGCCTATGCCGATTTTGGAACTCATTATTTTTCAGTTAATTGTTTTAGCGTTTTGGGAGTGAAAGCGCAACAGACGTGCAAAGTTGCTTTGCATGCATATAAGGATGGAAGTGTATATCTGCATACACTGACTGCAAATCCTATGTAACAGAATCGACTGTGGCGCTCAAATGAGATTCAACAAATTCTCGGGTATTATCAGGATTGCTAGGCGTCTGATGGGTGCAGTACGCCCACACCAAAAACAATCCTAAGATGTTTTTTAAATAAATAAATACACCTAACAGTCACATACATTGTTCTGACCATACATTAAGATACGAGACTTGTGTCGTGGGTATCAGAAACTACGAGAGACTTTGCGGTCTCACAAACACCCAGACCCGAAACAAATATTTGTGGATCACACGAACCCGCGGCCTCTCGTTTCGCAAGCTGGTGTCTAGCCAACTGCGCCAAGGGGCTGTCAAGAAATTTACTTACTATGGTAGTTAGTATTACATACCTTTCCTCTGTATAATGACTCGCAACAAAGGGCGGGCTGTGAGCAGCGCCCTGGCGAGGTTGTCGTCATTGTTGATCGGCAGCAAGTCGCCGTCACTAGGATCTGTGTACGAAATGAGGAACGCCACGTCGTGTAGCCGGTGGAGCTTCTCTATGAGCGCTTTGAAGTCTTCATACTTGAGTTTCTCGCTCCTGCTGAGCGAAAACCGACGGAACTCCGCGTCGAACTGGGGACAAGAGTAACATCATCATAATTATCATTATGATCAGCTTATATATGGCCTTCTCTACATCTGAGAGGCTTTAAGCCTTAGTCAACCACTAGCCCAGTGCGAGTTGATGGACTACACACCTAAGAAATTAAGGACTTTTAGGTGTGCTGGTTTTATATATTAATATTTTCTTTCACCGTAAAAGTATGTGATAATTCATTATTAATACACACATAACTTCGGAAAGTCAGAGGTGTGTGCCTGGCTTGAGCCTGCGACCGCTAAGATTCTCGACAGCGCACCTAAGCCTCGAGGCTATAGCTGCTTGATAAAAGTAACAGGGATAGGTATATTAATTTTAATAAAATATAGAGCTATATATTTTTCCTAGTGGGTACTTTGCAAAGGTGCAAATTTTCACATAGTAGCCAATGATCTTTTACAAGATCCTATCAATATCATTTGAATTAGTCAATTACAGTTTCAGTTTATCTGTGACAAATAATTGAATAATTAAAAAACCCGACAAAACTTTGCCCAACCCCTGTTTCAAATTAAACCCAGGACTTCTAAGATTGCATGCCACATACTTGTGCCACAAAACCATGTGGCAGATATATTGCATCTATACCAATATTATAATAGTATAGATTTATATGCTTAGAATTTATATAATCCTTTATATCATCATGCTATCCTATCCACATATGTTCTTGATCTGCAGTTGTAGTATTAATAATTATTTTGTGGTCATGGAGCCAAGAGTACACTGTGGTTTGTTATATGAGTTTTATAGTAAAAGAAGCCTGTTGAGGTACCGGTTAGGTGCTATTTTATATACTGACTCAGCCATAGGATTGCAGCACATCAGATGGTATGGAATTTTTATCATCATATAAGTCCCGCTGCAGGACATGGGCCTTCTTAACAGCTGAGAGGATTTAAAGCCTTAGTCCACCGCTCTGGCCTGATATGACTTGGCAGACTACAGTTAGTATAGAATACTAAGTAGCATTAGATTTCCATATTCCAAGTTAAAGTCACAGACCAGCTTATGGAGATTGTCCGTAACAAACAATTAATTCCTTTGTATATTAAACATAAACTAACTATATATACATTTTACTGATGATGAAGTCTACAAGCAAACTGCCCTTTTAATTGCCTTAGTCTTAAGTGGTGTCAGTACATATTTTGTAATTTATAGATTGTTTTGGGCATAAAAAGAATCATTTTTTTTTTATTATTATTATTATTTAATACTACAATCTGTCTCCTTACTGGGACAATAAATAGTAAGTTAGGTTTATATTTTACGGGCATGCTCGGTATGCGACCATTGTCGCATCCTACTTTACTTCAGGATGATAAAGATATGTCTTGCGGCATTTTCCGTTTAAGTCTGTGAGTTGTTTGGTTCTTCTCCATCAAGTGTCTTGCCAAAATATTTGGATGGTTG
Source organism: Hemaris fuciformis (assembly GCA_907164795.1). Classification (NCBI taxonomy): domain Eukaryota; kingdom Metazoa; phylum Arthropoda; class Insecta; order Lepidoptera; family Sphingidae; genus Hemaris; species Hemaris fuciformis. The sequence continues at coordinate 2,437,071 of OU015455.1, read as the reverse complement.
GCTATCCTGTTCTTATACTTTTTTGTCTGGTGCGCAATTTCCTGATGTACAGTTTGCATTTGCAGGTCGTGATGTAGCTGTTCATTTGTTACAAACCAGGGGGCATTTGTAATCATCCTTAGCATTTTGTTTTGAAATCGTTGTACAATTTCTATATTGGAGTGTGAAGCTACACCCCATAATTGGATCCCATAAGTCCATATAGGTTTCATTATTGCCTTATAAATTATTAATTTGCTGCTAAGGGACAGTTGTGACTGACGGCCAATGAGCCAAAACAGTTTCCGCATTTGTAAACCTAGTTGTTTGCGTTTTGTCATTATGTGTTTTTGCCAGGTCAGTTGTTTGTCAAGATATAGTCCTAGGTATCTAACGTGATCTGCTTTTGGGACTTCTATGCTGTTTAGCGTTACGGATGGACAGACACCTTTTCTTAGGGCAAAGGTAACATGAACTGATTTGGATTATTAGCCTGAATTCTCCATTTTTTGAGCCAAGTTGAAATATTGTCGAGTCCTTTTTGAAGAATTTCCGTCGCCATTATTGGATCCTGGTGGCATGCTAAAATCGCAGTATCATCAGCAAAAGTCCCAGTAGTGATACAATCTGAAGTGGGTAAGTCACTTGTGTAGATCAGGTAGAGCAATGGACCTAGCACACTACCTTGTGGAACTCCTGCATTAATAGGACACAGGTCTGATAGGGCTTCTCCGTTCCGTACTATAAAATGCCTGTTCTCTATAAAGGACTTCAGAATTTTATAGATATAGTTGGGTAACAAGGACTTAACTTTAAACAGTAGGCCGTCATGCCACACTCTATCAAACGCCTGCGATATGTCCAGAAACGCACTAGTGCAGTACTTCTTTTCTTCAAAACACTTGTCAATCACATTTATTAATCTATGGATTTGATCCGTAGTGGCGTGTTGTCGGCGAAATCCAAATTGATGTTCGGGAATTATCTTGCGCTGTTCTATAATTGGGAGCATGCGTAGTGATAACAATGCTTCGTAAATTTTACCTGGTATAGGAAGTAAGCTGATTGGCCTGTATGATTTTGGATCCTCTGGTTTTTTATCAGGTTTGAGTAACATTATTATTTGGGCAACTTTCCATTGAGGTGGAATGAATTGGTGTTTGGTCATTGCATTGTAAATTGCTGTAAGTAAGGTTAGCCCAGAATCGGGTAACTCTTGTAGGACTTTATTGGTAATAAGATCATAACCCGGCGATTTTTTGGAGTTGGCCTTTTTTATTACATTTATAACCTCTTTTTTTGTCAATTTAACGGGTGTTACAGCGTCCATATCGGGGGAGTTCAGAAAATCTTCAATTGCATTCTGGTGTTCTTGTGAACCTTCATAAGGGTGGGCCTGGAAAACATTGACCAGATGTCCTGAAAAGGTATCAGCTTTTTCCTGGTCGCTACGTGCCCAGCTGTTATCTGTTTTTCTTAGAGGAGGGGAGACTGAGATAGGGCGTTTTAATTTTCTCGTCGCTTTCCACAAGGAGTAATCTGTAGCAGCAGTTGCATCGAGACTTAAAAGGTAAGCTTGTATTCCTGAGTTACGGTCGTGGTTAAGAAGTTGCTTGAGTTCTCGGGTCTTATGGTTAAGAAGTTTTTTCACGTCAGGGCATCTATTTTGTTGCCATAGTCTGCGTGTTGCTCTTTTCTCCTTAATTTTATCCATGATGTTAGATGGTGTCAGTTGGTCAACATGCTTTCGCTGATTTATAGGAGTCGAATTCCACGCGGCATTTTGGACGTTTATATTAAAAAATTCGACAGCACTTATTATGTCATTTTTTGTTTTAAGTGGAACGAAAACAGAGAAGGCTTCATCTACCAGATGTTTGAAAAGGAACCAGTTAGTCATTTTGTTGTGTAGTGAACATTTTCGTACAGTTTCTTTGATCTCGGCTTTAATTTCTACTAAGATAGGAGAGTGGTCTGATGATAGGTCCCAACAGCTATAGCAGGATATATAGTTTTTTGTTATTCCCTTAGTGATACAAAAGTCTATTAGATCTGGTATTTTCCCTCGATCAGCCGGCCAGTAAGTGGGTTCACCTGTTGATATCACGTGCATAGATTTTGCTTGAATACATCTGAAAAGTTCACGACCCCTAGGTAATGTAAGTCTAGAGCCCCAGAATGTATGTTTTGCGTTGTAGTCGCCGCCAGCTATGAATCTACTTCCTAATGTTCGGAAAAAGTCATTGAAATGCTCTTCCTTAATAACGTGCTTTGGTGGACAATAAAGCGATGATACAGTAATACTGCTTACCCAATCACATACTACTACATTTGTCGCCTGAATAAAGTCCTTACAATATTGTTGGGATTGATAATGCTTGATGTTAGATTTTATTAAGACAGCTGAACCCCCATGGGCTTTGCCATCTGGATGCATAGTATGGTATAATATGTATCCCGGGACTTTGAAAAAACTCTTAGATGTGAAGTGAGTTTCAGAGATTAACATAATGTCGATTTTATTTAACTTAAGGAAAAACTTTAACTGATTTGAGTGTTTGGACAAGCCATTAGCATTCCACACGCACAATTTTAATGCAGTGAATGTAAGGGCAATTTTGACATGAGTTCTACTAGCATTTTGGTCATCGTCATCATTTGATTCATCAAAGCTTGTATGGATTCTTTGAAGGTGCGAAGTGTGTCTGAAATGTTTAGTTCGTTAGTTGTATACATGTTACTTGTGTTTGGTTTCGAGGAATTATTTACAACCGAGCTATATGACCTTTCTGGCTTTGTATTTTTATGACTTTCCATATCAGTAAGTTTTTGTCGGATTTCCCGTTATTTATTGGAGTGGAATGTTGGGTACTTTATCTTTTGAAGTTCCTTATACACAATGCAACCTTTATAATTTGCAGGGTGGTTTCCTTCAGAAAGTACACATTTGACTTTATCAGATCTTTCCTTTCTGGGGCAATTTTTGGTGTGATGAGATCCTGCACATTTGACACATTTGGGTGAACGGTGACAAAATTTTTGCGTATGCCCATATTGCTGGCAGTTGGAACATTGGGGAATTGAACGTTTTGGTTTTGGGGGTTCAATTTCAATGTTGCAGTTGAGTAGTGATTTAATACTGTAGACATCTTTATTGTTAGGGCTTGGTTGTAAATCTATGTAGAATATTGGTAGGGGTAGTTTTGTTTTGCTGTTTTTTAAATTCCAGATATTAGTTGGCTTGTGATTTTTTTCTTCACAGACCAGCTTATGGAGATTGTCCGTAACAAACAATTATTTCCTTTGTATATTAAACATAAACTAACTATATATACATTTTACTGATGATGAAGTCTACAAGCAAACTGCCCTTTTAATTGCCTTAGTCTTAAGTGGTGTCAGTACATATTTTGTAATTTATAGATTGTTTTGGGCATAAAAAGAATCTTAACTACAAATTTAAAGATGATGGGTAACGGTTAAACTTAATAATTACACTCAATAACTGTTCTAAGGCCACAATCGTCGCAATGGATAGAGTTGAGAATTATATTCAGTGTTAATGAAAATAATTTGAGGCTATATCCATTGAGAAAAGTCTTGTAACTTTGTGTATTGCTGTAAAAATAGATGATCTAACATTTATCAGCCACTTTTGTAAAATCCATAAGGAAATAATTAAACCAGATTAAGTACAAGAACACAATAGCTAATGAGCAAAGTAGTAAACTTTGAAGGATTTTTAATTAGTTATTATGTGAACATGTAATATGATTGTTACTAGACATGAATGGCAAGATCATTCAAGTATAATACATGAGCGAACAATACGCGAGTTGCTGACATCCAATCCAAAATAAAGATTATTATTTCATAAACACCAATGTACACGAGAAACTTTTCAACGTTAAACAAGATAAAGACTACGCAACATTAGTAAACAAAAGTTATTTACCTGATAAATATTGCATTCTCAAGGTATCAAGATTATCAAGGAGCCTTGTAAATTCGCGTGTATCCAAAACTACTACTATGAAATTAGAAATTTTTTACCCACCTTCGTTTTTACTTCCACACTTTGACTCTCAATTCTGGCCGCTATTTTGTTTTTAGACATCTCGATAACATTTATTATAAAGCACTTATGTTGTAAAACTACACTCAAAACATTTAGGCACTTAATTTTTAATAAAACATTGTAAAATATATAAAAGATTTATCCAATTATGTGACGGTGTTAGACACTTCGCGTCGCAATTTCAGTTTATTCGTTTTCGTATACGACATTTTTGCCGCATTAGTAATGGATGACGTGTAATTGACCAATCGTGTGCAAATTCTTTCATATATTTTTAACAGAACGAATTGTCATTGGTCATTTTATAGTTGTGTAGAAAACAAATTGTTTTGTCAATACGGTCCGTTTCACGAAAAATACCAAAATGAAGTAGGTACATGTAATTGTATTCTATTTTTACTACCGTTTCCATGGCTTCCATAATTTACAATTATATTAGTTTTGATATGTTTTTATCAAGTTTTATAAATATGTAGATTATTAAAGTGGTTTTGTCACTAAAACATACCACGGTCTTTAAACCATTAAATCATCGTGTCACTACAAGAATGACAAGAACCGCAAAATAACTCCTCCACAGGGATGCCATTAACACGGCAAGTGTCGTGTTATACGGCAATCGGGGTCACTTGACAAAAAAAAAAGCACACGGCAGAACATTCATAGCCGTGTCATAAAACACGGCAATCAGAGTAAAAGGAAAACACTAATGCAAATTCGAATGCAACAGCTGAAATCAATATAACAAAATAATAACATCTACCATAAATAGCACATTACTTGCGAAACAATACATTCAGGCCCACGGAAATTGCAATTAAAATTAAATTGAAATTTAATTCAACAAAAGAAATGATAAATTTCATGAAAGATAGTGCAAAATATAATTTAGCAAAGGAGGAAGAAGAAATAACTAGCGATATTAAAAAAAATATATTAATAAAATAAATTACATTAGAGTATATGTAAACAAAAGTATACATTTTGATAAGAATTTCATGCATTTTGAAAAAAATATATATGAAAACGGCAATTTCTCAATTATTCTACAAAACACGGCAATTTGACATCCAAAACACGGCAGTCAATTTTTATTTTATGGTAGCCCTGCCGCAAATGTCAAAAAAGAAAACATAACCAATAAAAAACAATATTTGTGTTAAAAATTAAAAATATTATTAATAAAAATCCGAAATGACAAAGTTAATAAATAAAGACGCAGCGCGGTTAAACCCATGCCTAAAGGTATTTTCTTTATAATAGCCAGTGAATTTACTTATTTTAGTGAAATAAATTTAAATTATGTAACTTTATTTTTAGGAGCAAGAACAATCGTACGAATGTCTAAACAAAAATGCATATGATCAGTCCAAATGTGAAGAGTATTTTGATAATTACAACACATGCAAGAAGTTTTGGGTATGTAGTAAATTTATGAAATTTTCTTACTGCAGACCCTTTATGCTCATTGCATGCTGGCACCATAAACTACTGGCTTCTAGTGGAATATGCTCTAAAAGACGTTTACAGGGAGAAAAAAATTAACGGATATTATTTCTTGTCATAATATCTATCAGTAATAATTTTGTTTATGATCATACTAAAATCAATGTTGTTTAATTAATAATTTAATTACCAAGTTGGCTGTTCTTTTTCAGGGAAAAGTATACAGCGATAGAAGGTCCAAAGGCATCAAACCTTACTTGCCTGATGTTGAAGAAAGAGAAAAGATAAAAGCTGATTTTGTTAAGGCAGTTAGAGGGGAATGACACAGTGCTTGTGACAAAATTGGTTAGAAGGCTGTCCAAGCCCCAATCGCCACAGACAATTTTCTAAAGATTTAGTTTGTGATATTCTACTACTTAAGTAAGCAGCATAGGATGTATTTTAACAATGTAAAAATGTCCCAAAGTATTTTTTCTGTGTGGTAAGTTAGTTGCCACTCATTTTTTACATACATACATAAACTCACGCCTGCATTCCCCGAAGGGGTAGGCAGAGGTGCATTTCTGCACCCACATTTCGCCAAGTATGTATCAGTCCCACGTAATAGGGGGCGAGCCTATTGCCGTTTTTCGGACACATTTCCAGACTCCGTGCTGTTACCGAGAATTTCCTAATGGAAAAACCCAATAACACTTTGCCCGACCCGGGAATCGAACCCAGGACCTCTAGATCGCACGGCACATACTTGTACCGCGAGACCACGAGGCAGTCATTTTTTAGTTTAACTTATTCATGGAACACAAAATATTTAGATATTTGGGTATATATTTATATATCCTTTCACATCAAGACTACCTGTAGAGTGTAATGTATGGATAGCAATTAGAGACCAATTAATTAAAAAAAAAGGCATTTGTAATTCAACATGAATTAAGCTAACCAGTTTTCAATAAATTCAGATTACTATTTCTGCTGTGATAAATGTTTGTAGCCCTTATTCAAAGTCATATTTAATAATATAGCCTTTTTCACCAAGTTCTTAACATGATGTAGACAATAATAGTTATTTTTTTTAAAGGTTGAGGTTCATTCTCTTAATATAAAAACTATCAATTACATTTGTTGTTGATACTCCCTGATACAGTGAAGTCTCCATGAAAAAAAACCTGCTTAACCCTTAAATGCATGAATTTTTTTTTATAAAAAAAAAAAATTATAGGTATTATAAGTAGTAAATAATATACCAAAAAGGTTATAATATAAAATATTTTTTTTATGGATTGTAGACATTTGGCAACAATATGCATTTAAAAGGGTTAAGTAATAACATGGGTATCTTATGTGATCTTACAAAAGTAATTTTCTGAATAAAAGTTATAATGGCTAACTATTTTATATAGCCAGTGGAGCAGGCAATAGTTCACATTTTTTGTCTAAAAATAATAATCCATTAAAAGGAAAAAAAAAGTTTTATAATATTATTGTGATGACATTTTAGTATACCTATGTGACTGCCCTAAGCCTTTCATAAACACTGTGTAAATAATAAATATGTCTTATATTAATATAAGTTGGTATTGTATATAATTTGACTTAATCAAGCATTTAAGTAGAACTGGACAAATAAATTATATATGAATGACAAAATATTAGTTTTGACTTTTAGTTTTTATCCATTTAATCATTCTGCGTATGTCCAAATGTAAGCCATAAGGGAGGAAATAAGACAGCCTGTATGGCATAGCAGGGAATTTAGTTTTGAAATAAGACGACACGGTTTTATTTCGTTCCCGGCACCAAGACAAATGTTTGTATGATCCACAAATATTTATTTCCGCTCTGAATGACCGAAATATATACACAGTCATGCCTGTATCCCTGAAGCTCCAGTCAGAGGTGCATTTTCAGGCTTGGTCAGTGAGAGGCGTACCTATCGCCAGACTCCGTACCATTGCTGGGGATTTCCTAGAGGAAAAACTCAATAACACTTCCCGACCCAGGAACCAAACCTAAGACTTCTCGAACGACTGCAACTGTGGCCCGAGACCCTTTTTTTGTTACACGAGGAAATCCCTTTACGGATCGTTCCCGAGCATGAGGCTCGGAGGTATGTCGGAATCACCGTTCCAGTATTTGAATATTACATTTTTAGTAGCGGTGGGCGATTAATTTTTTTAGCTACTTAATTGTCAATAAAGTCCTAGGTACTGACTAAAACCCTGTGATATTCCTCCTGCTTCTTTATACAGGAGGGCACAGTATACGCGCGTGCATTAGACCGCACCCTCCTAGAAGTTGGCCCTAAGTAAGGGTCTCTCTATTACTATACTCTTTGGGTTTGGGTCTCTCCGCGGTCTGAACTAGGGATGTGAGAGTAATGGAAAAGAAGCGATTTTAATAAAAATCGTTTTTTTCTATTAGTTAAAAATGAACATGCTTTTCATTCGCCGACGCCTGCGTGCTAACCCGATTATAACGCCCTACGATATAACGATTATGTCGCGTAGCTGTCATTATATTTAAGAGAGGTCAACAGTTCTCGGTTTTTGAATAAGTTTATATATTTTTCTACTGGTAACACTGAGTATTTTGACAGCAAATCACGATTCAGTATGAAAAAAACACCATGAAGTTTGGTTGTCGTAGACACGTTGTTTTTCTTTTTGAGATTTAATGTCATTTTGATTTAAAAATGTGTTAAAATAGGTTAAATCATGCACATCATAGTGTACTGTGGTTGAAAGAAACGTGAAGGTAAGTAAATATTTGCAAATTTTCCTTTAAAACCCTTAGTTTCAGTTGAATGTCGTTTTAGGTTGTTTTGGGGATAACTGGAACGCAAAAGGGGGAAAAAGCAAAGCATGGACAGGTATAATTGGAACAACGCTGGGGTTATTTGGTTTGCTTGCGGGGTAAATTGGAATCCATAAATAGGGTTGTACCGTATCCAAAAACCAATTTTACGTATCATCAGACCCAAGGTAGCGCCCAGACGTAAATGCCACCTAGTCTTTTTGCATGGTTTCATCCATCCAAAACTGTCTGTCTATGTCGACCGTCGCTTAACCTCTGTGATTGTATCAGATCACTTTAGTTAGTCGAGCTATAAGTGCTTAAATGTTTTAATGTATTTCAGAATGCCTCGCAACTACATACCCAAGCCAGGTGCTAAACGTTATAAAAAATACGATGAGCTAGTAATAAAACAAGCCCTGGACGAATTAGATTCATCCGAAACTAGCTTAAGCGCTGTAGCTAAAAAGTATAACATAGCGAAATCAGTGCTAAGTCGCCATAAAAATCGAAATATGAAACCCCATGGTAGACCAACAGCACTTACCAAAGAAAAAGAACTATATATAGTAGAAAAATTAAATATCTGCGGTGACTGGGGCTACCCATTAGATACTACAGAGCTTAGATATATAATTAAAAGGTATCTGGACTCCATGAATATTAAGCACCACATATTCAAAAATAACATGCCCGGTGTAGACTATGTTAATGGGCTTTTGAAAAGGCATGCAAATGTAATATCTCAAAGAATATGTCAGAATATTAAGAGATCTCGGGCGGCAGTGTCTTCAGAAACAATAGAAAAATATTTTTGCGAATTAGAAAAGTATTTGGAGAACATCCTACCTCAAAATATTGTTAATTACGACGAGACGAATCTTACTAACGACCCTGGTTGCAAGAAAGTAATAGTAAGAAGAGGATGCAAGTACCCAGAGCGTATAGTTAATCACTCAAAGGGATCAATATCTCTAATGATGTCAGCCACAGCAGATGGAGAATTCCTACCGCCTTATGTCGTCTACAAGGCAGCATATTTATACGATTCGTGGACAATGGGGGGACCGCGTAATGCAAGGTATAGCAGGTCTTCTTCTGGTTGGTTTGATGGGGACATTTTTAATGATTGGATTAATACAATAGTTATACCTTTTTTTGAAAATAAAGAGGGTAAAAAAATTTTGATTGGCGACAATTTGTCCTCGCATCTATCTATTGATACAATAAAAATGTGCCAGGAAAAAGATATTCAATTTATTTTTCTACCGGCAAATTCGACGCACATTACCCAACCCCTAGACGTAGCAGTTTTTACACCCATGGAGATGATTTGGCGTCATTTATTAGACAAATGGAAAAAAAGTGATGATGGAAGGACACTATCATGTGTTCCAAAGGGATGCTTGCCACGTCTCCTAAAATTACTAATGGATGAACTAAGTGTGAATGCTCAAAAAAACATCAAAGCCGGATTTAAAAAATGTGGGATTGTCCCATTAGATGCCAACCAAGTTCTAAAAAGGCTTCCTCAGCTAGAACAAAACGAAGTAGCAAAAATGACAGCCGTAAAAGATTTTACGTTATTGAATGAAATGCGCTATGAATCCATGTATATCAGAGACCCTAAAAAGAAAAAAATGTTAGAGGTAATGGCTGGAAAAAGTGTAAGTGCTGAGGAAGTAGAAAGTAAAGAAAATCAGGAACCTGTGAAATCAAAAAAGAAAAAAACACCAAAGGAAACAAATGAACCAACTCCGTAACATATGTCTATTTGAAAAACAATAAATGGTTATAATCTATTAGATTGCCTATACCTACTTATTTAAACGACACAATTTAAAAGGCAGCCCTCGTACCATGCCAATTATTATTGCTGAAAATTTTGATTGCCAAGAAAAAACACACAAAAGTCACAAATTACAATCATATCAGATATAAAACTTAAATTTCCAATGCCCACGAAAAATATTAATTCTACCTTACTCAACAGTAAGTGACTCAACTCGTCCACAAAGAGAAAGAAGTCTGAAAATGTAGGTACAAACATTCGGAAAAAAAAATTTAAATTTTAGAAGAAGAATAATTTTATTTGTACTTATAAGAACTAAAACTACTACTTTTTTCGTTGATTTTAAAGAAGTTTAAAATGTTTTTCGTGACCTAAAGCTTATTTTTAAATAAAAAAATTGTTTAATATTTTTTTCGTAATGTAGATTATTTTTTAACTACCATATTTGCTACTCTTTTTAATTAAGCTAAACATTTAACCGTTATGTTTAACTTAATCCAAAGAAGATGCTATGAATAAATATTGAAAACTGATTATAGCTTGTAAGTTAAATGCGACTTTTTTTATTACCCATCCCATCCACAATAGAAAAATCTGAAAAGGTTTTTTTGATTAAACATTTAAAAATGACATAACGCTTACGCACTCATAATTTCCCCACTAGGCTGGGCCTGTGTCGGAGATACTCTATGGACATACATAAGACATTGTCAAATAACCATATCTCGCGATGATAAGCCCAGAGCAGTAACACATCGGGAACTGAACTTCAAAAGTCGGGATGTTACTGTCTTTGGAATGGGCGAGCGTGGTGCTTTCCACTACGCGGGCGACTTGCACGTCTTGTTATTAATTTTCAAAAAGAAAACAAACCACCCAGATTCGCGAGAGACATTAAAATGCAGTATTGGAAAACATATCTCTCGTCTCGTCTCGTTAGAAATCGAACCCGGGCCTCTGGTTCAGCAGGGAGTTAGTCTGACCGTAGCTATATTTATACACTCTATAAGGTTTTTTTTAAAATAGCTAAATGGGTAGGTTTCAACCCTAGTTAAAATTACGATTAACCCGTTTTTCGTAGTAGTCCGCCAACCCGCACTAGGCCAGCGTGGTGGACTAAGGCCTAAACCGTCTCAGTTGTAGATGAGGCCCGTGCCGACAGCTGTGGGACGTATTTGGGCTGATGATGATGATGAACCGTTTTTCGAACCTATTAACCCCGTCAGGTGTAAATTGGAATTTAATAGAGTTTTTGTTAATTTTCTCAAAATTATGACAATATTTGGAAATCAAAAGCTATTAATCATCGAAAACAGCTAACCATACATTCTTAAGTATACGTTATAAATAATCTGAGCTACAGATGAAGGTTAAAATTATTTAATTAATTAATTTAATAAAATTCGAATTGAAAGTCATGATTGGACCAATACAAAACGGGGTAAGTTTTACGGTTCCCCAAGTCAGACTTACGGAGGTCGTGAGTCATCTCGCTGACGACGGGTTCGCCTAGACCAATTTCTCAAACTTTTGGTTTCACGACCCCTGTTTAAGTTTCCAGGTGACAGCGAACCCCTGTTTAAGTTTCCAGGTGACAGCGAATCCCTGTTAAAGTTTCCAGGTAACAGCGACCCCTAAGTCAAATTAATGTCATGGGTTAGCTTGTTTCTTGTCGCAAATGGAGTCTATTTTAGAAGTAATTTTGGAAAAATTTAACCTTAATTCTGACTCGCTATAAAGTCGATTTCTGTATTTACTTTTTATCATGACTAGTTGTGAAAACCCACACTCACATAAGTATGTTGTAGCCTATATGTGTGCCGCACGTGGCTGCTAGGCATCAAGTCACCATTACGTAAATCTTGTCGCGAACCCCCTGCCGTCGAATGGCGAACCCCACTTTAAGAAACCCTGGCCTAGTCGTATATTGCGTTCCCTTTCTCCGCTCTTTCTTTTCCATCATCACGTGCTCACAATATGCAGTTACGACAGTCCATTGCCTATCGCTCGCCAGCATTACACAAACCACATTAGGCAGTTATAGTTCGTTACCAATGGAGACAGTCGGGATCAGTGGCGGACTAAGCCCGTCAGAGGCCCGGGGCGGCAGAGCTAAATGAGGCCCGGGGCGGCAGAGCTAAATGAGGCCCGGGGCGGCAGAGCTAAATGAGGCCCGGGGCGGCAAAGCTAAATGAGGCCCCCCAGCTATAAAAAATGTAGTTTTAAAAGCTTTTTATTCAGTTCATATTTGTATGTATAAATAGGTGTTTATGTTTATTTCATTAAAATCTGGCAAGTGAAATTTAAATTCGACTTAAAGTATTTAGGCTAAATAAACATATGAAAACTATTACACTTTTTAATGAAATTACTTTTTTTATTAACTAAATAAAAAGAGACTGCCTCGTGGTCTCGCGGTAGAAGTTTGTGCCGTGCGATCTAGAGATCCTGGGTTCGATTCCCGGGTCGGGCAAAGTGTTATTGGGTTTTTCCATTAGGAAATTCTCGGTAACAGCACGGAGTCTGGAAATGTGCCCGAAAAACGGCAATAGGCTCGCCCCCTATTACGTGGGACTGATACATACTTGGCGAAATGTAGGTGCAGAAATGCACCTCTGCCTACCTCTTCGGGGAATACAGGCGTGAGTTTATGTATGTGTATGTAAATTATAAAGCATTCATAAGTGGCATTATAACAAAAAAACGTATATACTAATATCTATAATTTTCATACTATTGGGGTTGATACCAGTGACTGGCAGGAGTTAGCAACTGTGACTGGCAGTCTGCTACTTGTGAACCCGGGCCTAAAGTCTCGTTTAGGATTTGATCAGGCGAACGCAGAGGTTTTTGGGGCCCGCCCAAGACCGTAGGCCCGGGGCGGGCCGCCCCTTTCGCCCCCCTGTTGGTCCGCCACTGGTCGGGATTTATTCTTGAAGCAAGATACGTGTACGCTACAAAGATCAATAAAATCCAAAAAACTTGGTGTAATACTTTATTCGTGAAATACACAGTGGAAAGCAACGACAATGTCAGTGTAAAAATATTATGTGGCTACAAAATTCAATATGAAGGCAATGTTAGGAAGAACTCCGTTTACAATTTAGATCTTTTATTACAATATAGACGAAAGGAAAATATATCGACTGGCTTTGGAATGCAAGAATACTCAGAATAAACATCGGAGATAAATTAATGTTTTATTATTTGACTTATCAATTTAAATATGTTTAATATATTTAATTCTTTTTTTTGGTTCCCGCCTTTGCTGAATACAGTAATATTATACAAAAATCGAATTCTTGCTACTCAAAGCCAGTCGAGTTTACAATTCATTTTCTATGTGGTGGCTAAATTTTAAAATGGGTTTTCATATCGCCCTCACAAATGAGGTTGGAATTACATATCTGATATGCGTAATTGTTGAACATAGGGGTCACCCTTTGAGCATTATCTTCAGACCTTTTGGTTCTATGGCGTATTTTACGTCATAATTTAGCGACCACATAAAAAGGCGTAATTATTTTAATAAAGTTATTAAATCAATACCAAAAAATAATATTAGATAAATATAAATAATACAAATAAATACTTAATCTATACAATATAAAACTTTTTTGTGTTTATACATATGTCAAATAATTCCATCATATTACTGTGATACAATTAAGTAATATATTCACAATAATATAGTGGACCTACCTATTGAATTATATCGTTAAATTCATAGTGATTTTTAATATACCTAAATAAGTGGGACTTACAGCTAACCTTCCAATGACCATTTATTAATTCCTCAAGAAGGGCATAAAATAGAATAATATACAAGACTAACTCTAAAAATCCTGATATGGGCTTGCATATCCATATTTTTAATCTATTAACCTTTGAAATTAAATCTGAAATATACCTGAAGAATGTATATATATAATCAGCCTATCGCCGTCCACTGCTGAACGAAGGCCTCCCCAAGTAGGCGCCAGCCATCCCGGTCTTGAGCAGCCCTCATCCATCCGCTACCCGCCACCTTTTTCAAGTCGTCGGACCATCGTGCTGCAGGACGTCCCACACTACGTCTGCCTAAGCGCGGTCTCCACTCCAACACTATGAATGTATGAAGAATGTATCAACATAGCTAATAATATGGAAGCTGTACCTAAATTTTACTCATTCTGTAGAAATTTTCTTTTTTTATTTTGCAATAAATCCTAAAAAAGTTATAGGTCATTGGAATCCATCTTTCTATATCATTAACCTTACTGTAAGTTCAAATTTCAATCAAATCGAGAAAATAATTGTGAGTAATCGATTAAAATACTTTTTATGGTAGGCACTTTATTTTGTAGTGATTTTAGTACTTAGCTATCTATTAGCGTAGTCTAAACGCAAGAAGCTATTATAGTTGCGTTATGTTTTTTCTTAATTTTAAATTCGATTTTTAAACTATGAAGACGTTAACGGCCATCGTTAAATGAAGTAATTTTTGGCTCGTTTTGTCAAAGATTAAATGATTAATTAAAAATACTTAATTGAAAACAAATTTTCCATGACTATTGAACGGATAAGGTTGGTAGTATTAGATTAATGTATCAAACAATTATTTTTTATTATACACAAATAATTTACCAACGACATAGACAAAATATTAGGGCTTGGCAAATTTCTGACAGACTGACATTTCGGCATAAATACCATCAAATCGATCTGATTGATTTAGTGGTAGATGTCGATAAAATTTATCGACAGTTAAGCTTTAAATTCCTTGTTCAAACTTTACAAATAACTCGCGAATACATTCTATTTCTTACCTTTGTCTTTTCTAATTTATTTTTCTTCAGAAGCCCAAAGATCAATCGAAAAATTAAAAAGTAAACTTATAGTTGACCTATCCAAAGTCATTTGTCGACTGAATTCTAATATGTTAATAATTAATTAAAACTTAGCCTATAATAGCAGTTCCCTTAGCAAGCTATTGCACTGGTCGAAATTTAAAATAGGTGGGCATACATAGCGTGAAATAAAGCATATTTTTTTAAAATAAAATGCAATTTTATACCTAAAAAAGACGGATTGTGAGGCTACAAACATAATTTGGAATTAAGCAACCGTTTTGAAAACATTTTTCTATCATGCAATGTAATCTAAAAAATATTTTTGCCAAAGATTTTTTTTTATAAATTGATACGAAAACGCGAAAACTGTACCTACAACAAAACAAAAAAATTGATTCATTGACTATCAGAAAAAACGTTTTTTTGTGAGGTTTTTGGTCTATCTATTACTCTTCCACGCTTAAACCACTGGACAAGTCTGGAAAAACGTCATTAGCTAGATAAAACCTTACAAAAGGCGCAAAATGCATTTTCAAAATTTGCTGACACTTATGGTTGCAGTCTCACAACACGCCACAAAATACACATAAATTTGGAATAATACATAAATGCTTTACGAATTAAAGATAATTTTTCTTAATACTATAAAGGAGGAGGGTTGATAAGAGGCATTTTTCGCCCGTCACAAACTCGAAAAAAAAAGTTTCGATTTTCAACTATTTATTAATGCACTTGTAAAGTTGAAGATATATATTTTTTTATTCAATAAGATTTACGTGATAAATAGTATAGTAAGTCATACCTATTATTGCCCAAAAAGAGAGTATTCCGTCTATTTTGTATATATTTGACGTTTTTTCAATCTTTAAATTAATATTTTTTAAAGAAGCGTTCTTTGAAACAAATTATTTTTGACTCACAATGAAACTACTGTTTATAAGCTTTTATGTGAGTACTATTTTATTTTGTTTCACTGTGCGCTTCTATCCTAAAAGAAAAAATATATTACGCGTGAGAGTAGAATAGACTGGATACGATTAAAACAAACGATGAACTAGAACAGAATACTATTCTGAATATCTTTCGGACTTGTTGACTTCTTTGTTCGTCCCTGTACTCCTCTCCGTAGCGCACACTATTGAGAGATAATTACTCTGTTTCAACCGTCGTTTGCTTCAACCGTATACAGTGTACTCTATCAATTGTATCACGATCGGAACGTGTTTTAACTTTTAACACGCTCAAAAAGTATTTGCGTAGCGTAGATGTTGAATTTGTGTTCGGAAGCTGTAGTTGTGAATATTTATTGATAAACTTAATAATTAATAATGCCTGGTAACCAATATGACTGTTGTAAAATATGGCGAAAAACGAATAGTGATTTTCGTATCTGTTCTAATAGAAAAATTATATCAATACTTCGAAGATCTAAAAACTGTGATCTACAGAGTGGTTCTAAGTTGTGTTTTAAATGCAGTTCATATGCATATCGTGTGGCTCGGGCTAAAAATCAAAATACTTCTACTT
Organism: Hemaris fuciformis; assembly: GCA_907164795.1. Classification (NCBI taxonomy): domain Eukaryota; kingdom Metazoa; phylum Arthropoda; class Insecta; order Lepidoptera; family Sphingidae; genus Hemaris; species Hemaris fuciformis. The sequence goes on along the minus strand of OU015455.1, from coordinate 2,420,624 downwards.
TATCTTCCTTAATGACAAGAGTTCTTGCTTCAAGAAGTACGGCTGACGATACCACGAAGAGTCCTAATATACGTTTGTCAATACCTCGTTGTCACAACTCAAACACGTGTTGTGTAATATGTAAACGTAAAAATTGTCTCGTAACTGTAACAAAAGCAGCTCGAACTCTAGCATTTATAGAAACTGGAATCTATATTTCTTCAGGAAAAAGATGCTGTAAAACTCATATTATCGGATCGGTATTCAGTGAATTTGATCTACAAGCTTTACGCCCTGTAAGTGAGAGTACATCAATGTATGAAAAAGATATTAAAAGTCTTTTAAGCAATATCAGAACGATAGCAAAGAAGAGAGGTCTCGATTTTGAGACACTGATTTTGTGTGCGCACGTTGCTATTATGGTTTCTGGCTTACTGGCGCCATCAGTCAATCGAAGTCAAAAGACCAAGTCTTGAATATGCTAGTACACTACAAGATACTACCGCTGAAGGGTGGTCCAGTAGTTTTAATGAAGAAAGTCAGAAGGAAGATTAAAAAACATATTGCTAAAAGTATCTCAAGCTTTCTGATTATTTTTAATTATTGATTATTTCCCATATTCATAATATTGAAATAATAAAAGTTAATAACCTTCTTTTATCTTAGTTTTGCATTAAGTGTTCTAATAACAGTTGTTTTTTGGTGCTAAAATGAATGACAATAACGTTTATATTAATAAATGTTCATAATAGATACATAAATATTTATTTTACTTATCCCATCAATTACAGGATATTTATTAAAAATAATTGTTTTTTATATTTGTCATGATGTATACTATTAAATAAAATTCATATCACATCAAGTGGCTGATGGGCGAAAAATGCCTCTTATCAACCCTCCTCCTTTCACTTATTGTGGAATGGGTGTGAATTTGTTAGATAGATTAGGTGACAATAAAACCCCTGGCGTTAAAAAAAATCTCGACAAAAAATAAAAAAATTGACGTTTTCCTAACAACTACATACATTTTATACCTATGGTTGTTAGGAAAACTTCAAAATTTACTCACCTTAGTTTCCGATCACGGCCTGAATACACCTGTATAATATTGTGTAGATAGATACTTCGACAGTACTTGGTATTTTACAAATTTTGTAAGTAGGTAAAAGTTATTAAAAAATACTATAAATATAATAAAATATAGTCCGCCAACCCGCACTAGGCCAGCGTGGTGGACTAAGACTTAAACCCTCAGTTGTAGAGGCCAGTGCCCAGCAGTAGGACGTATATAGGCTGATTATGAATACTAGAGTATTAGCACGCGCGTAAATAGACATAGATTGGCATAAACTAACGCATTTCTATACTTCTGTGACTACCCAAAAAACTTTTTTACACCAAGACGGCTGTAACATATGCAGTATTAATCCTAACTAAAACAAAAAAAAAACTGTGTACATACTTGTTATTTACAACATAAAATATTAGTTATGTAAATAAACTGTTATGTATTAGTTACAACGTGTTAATAAATTCTTTAAACAATTTTTTTTTATTAAAAACTATAATCTCAATGTGTAATACTGTTAATAGATTAAGCCTCTTTACTTAAAATTGGTAGGATGTTTGTATCCCTTTACAGTGATGCCAACTTGGGGGTTTTCTCTCTAAAACGTACGTAACGAAAAAAATATATACAGGGAGGTTTTTAGGGGAGAATATTTTTTTGGTGTATTTTTGGGCATTTGATTTTAATTGTGTTTTTTTAACACTATTCACAATATTCCATACTAATATCACTGAATAAGTATTCTAATTTGTTTTATTATATTGGAAATAATATATTACAGTTAGGGAGTTTTAGTTTAAATTTGTTTTGTTGTGGGTTTTGAAATTGCTTTAGGGGAAAAGATTTAAACAGTTGGCAACAATGTCTATTTAGACGTCGAATACTGTACTTTGTACATAAGGTGTAAAACTCGCAGTAGAGAGCTGTTTTAGATACCCGTTAAGGGATCAGGTTCGAATATTTAAACACCATTTACATATTATGTTATCGATAAAAATAACAACAACTTAATAACAATATTGAAATTTGAAAAAAATCTTGTCAAGGAGCGTGGGAGGGGGGCACGTGATATCACAACTACTCTTAATGTTATAATATTAAAATTATGTAATCAATAGTGTGTGTGTGTGTGTGTATAGCCCAAGGGGTAGACAGATTTGTGTTTCTAAAACGATGATGCAAGCGGTGTGCCCCTATTGTCGTTTTTCAGGGTCTTTCCAGACTTTGTGCTACGGAAAAAAATCTTAATAGGAAAATACAATACTACTTTGAATACTTATTAAATAATTATTTAAATAGCTTCCATTGATTTTAGATACTTTTCTATATAAAACAATATTTTATCCAGCAATATTCACACACCCATTCCACGATTACTTTACAAAAAATAATATATTATACATAAAACATTAATCTCAATTACAATAAAAAAACTTTAGTTAATTTTTGATTTTTTAGTAAGACTTACCATAAACAAAATAGACAACATCTATAAACACTGGATATCATACACAAATACAGTTGAAGAGTGTGACGTAACGCGTGGATGACGTCATAATTACGTCGCACGCATCTAAATATGAGATTAAATATCGCTACCTATAAAGGTACGTAATACAATGATTATAATTATAAAGGTCAGTCCACACTAGTCAGTGAAAATTATAAAAAATCGCGAACGGTATAGAACAGTATTATACCCATCCGTTGTGTCTCTATTTACCATTTATTTCTCTATTTTATTTGTCGTAGCTCCATAACTACAAAATATTTTTGGCCTGGTATTGAGTATAAACGTATTAAGTCGATTGGGATAAGCAATTTATAATGACTAGCCTCATAGGGTACTTTATATTATACACAATTTTAATGTGGCGTCTTTGAAACAAAAACCATTGTATTATTTAATTTAATCGTATAGAACAATAAATAAATATTTAAATACACCTTTAGCATATCTAATATTCCGTACAAAAATATAATCAAAATAATAATGTGGACTGACCTAACACAAACTTAAGACTATAAATAATGAGATAATTTAAGAAACCATAGACAATGCGTGCTATGAACCCTTGAAATAAAGATGTACACAAAAGAACGATAGATAGAAAAACTGTGACATACACTTATGTGATGAAAAGTTTATTAATAAGGTCTTTATAAAGACATTTTATTTCAATTTCGCATTTAGATATTTATTAAGACAAAAGGTTTGCATAACCTCTTGCAACCTGTGATGGACACTAAAAACCTGAATAAAACGTACCAAAGACATTACCCCTTATAAAGAACTTACTAATATCAAAATTCACTGGGATTCGCTTATTTCAATGTACGAAAATAGTGTTCTGTAATTTTTCAGTGTGTACAATCTTAATATTAACATAACATTCAGTCAGAACAACATCACTTTTAGTACAGCATATTCTAAAGCTTTACTTGTCCCCCAATTATAGGGCATGGAGGTATAATTAAGGTAAGAAACCAAATGAATATTTATTCTTCTCATCATATTAAATAGTGAATTATTATTCAATTTTCAATGATATCCTTATTAACAGTATAACCGTCATGAAATAATGCCAAACAGTTTAATTACTTGCAAACATGAAAAATTTGTTTACTAGTGGATATGTATGGGTGTTGTGATGTTGTTATAGCAGTTGTTGTTACACAAGTTGTTATGTAACAATAACGTTACATGCAAATGTTATGTTATCTAGCACGCATTGTCATCTAAGAGTCAATCTGTACGTTGCTTTATGTGGAAACAGCTTATTCGGAAGTGATCGCACATTTGGCGTACCTGTTGAGAGAAATATTAAAAAAATATATTTACAGTCAAGATGCGTGGCTTTTACTCCTATAGTATTGCAGTACATGCAAATGCCCTATATAGAAAAAATATATATTTAAACCTATGGATATTTGTCTCAAGCTGTGTGAACGCAAATCAATCATTCTTGCACGGTATCATGAGAACCATTTGTCTGAATTTATTGTTAAATGTATTTGATTTATTTATGAAATAATTATAATGAATTGAATGCAAGTTACAAATAGATCTACCTTGTATATTTTTTTTAATACTCATAATGTGTTGTCAAAAAAAGTAACTACGATTTTTTTAACTACCGACAATTTTATCAATTCTTATTTTGAAAATAATATTCATACATCCCTGTATACTTTAACAAAATCTCCCAGAATATCAACAGTAAAATTTTCAAACAAATTTCCTAGGAAAGTGTATAAGTGTAAGTGTATTTATATTTGGCCTGCGCAAATATGATCACGTTTCCGAATTTCGCAATAAGCTCAAGTGGCTTCCTATTCGTCTTCGTCGGAATACTCACATTCTTTCCCTCCTTTATAATATTCTCTTTAATCCCACTACTCCTTCATATCTCAAGAACCGTTTTGAATTTCTTCACTCTTCCCATTTCTTTTCTTTGCGGTCGTCAGAAAACATGAAACTAAAAACCCCTGCACATGGCACTGGCTTTTTTGACAGCTCCTTTACTGTTCAGGCTATACGCCTGTGGAATGCACTGCCGGTTACAATTCGACAAGCGCTATCACTCAATATTTTTAGGAATAAGTTGAAGACATATTACCACTTGAAATCTAATTAGTTTTGTTGTTGTTTTGTATTATATATTATATTGGTATTATGTATAAATGTATATATTTATGTATATAAGTATGTATGTGGTATGTATATATTTATATATGTTTTTTGTGTGTAAATACATGTATGTATATTTTATATCATTTAAACACACCCACATCTCGTTGATCACTCATCGAATATTCCATCAAGCCTGGTTGTCTGGAAGAGATCGCTTTGAGCGATAAGACCGCCAATTGTCCACTGTATTGTAAATTGCTTATTGTATTGTTTTCTTTGTTTAAATGGTGTGCAATAAAGTGTCTATCTATCTATCTATAAGTGTGTGTACTCACCACACAGGAGCCGTAGTGTAGATGTGCGAGCACACTGAGCGTGGTGATGCCGTAGAACACCGCAGGCTCATAGTGCGGCAGCGCGAGCGCCGCCAGCGCCGCGCCCGCCAGCGGCCACGACACCCAACACATCCCCTCGCAGCGCTGGTTGCTCATCTGGGCCACTATCAGGCGACACTGGGGGACAAATATAAATAATATTATGGAATATGTCTTGGATTTGATTGCAGTTTTATGTTTACTAGGTATTTAGGCTTCATCATCAGCCCCAGGAAGTCCACTGCTGAACATAGACCTCCCCAAATGACTTCCATAGTGACCTGTTGGAGGCAGCCTGCATCCAGCGACGACCCGCGACCTTCGCCAGGTCGTCAGACCACCTTGTGGGTGGACGTCCTACGCTGCGTTTTCCGGTACGTGGCCTCCACTCGAGAACCCTTTGGCCTTTTAGGCCAAATTTAGGCTTAAGTTTAAAAGTAATGTGTTTTGTGTTCTAATTTATTAATAAATAAAAATATAGGTATTACTTGTTCATTTTTTTACACAGATTCATCTTCAAAAATGTATACAGGGTGTATTCAAATATATACCACATACATTTTATACCTATGGTTGTTAGGAAAACTTCAACATTTTTATTTTTAGTCGGAATTTTCTTTAACGACAGGGGGTTTGTAATGACCTTAGCTATTACCTGCCTTAGTTTCCGATCACGGTCTGAATACATCCTGTATAAACCAGTGGCGGTACTTCCATAGAAGCCCAAAAGCGTTACACGTGAATTGTGTGGATATTCTCATTTATATTTCAAATGAAGATTTAAAGCTTAAAGATTATTATTGGGAATTTTGTAAGCCAAGCTGGGCTTTTGGGCTTCTATGGAAGTACCGCCACTGGTATGAACATATTTTGATGTTTGGTACTAAAGTCAACTGGGCTGACTAACTAAAAACTGTATGTAAAACCAATTATAACAACTCTCCTTTAATGATAATATAATATCATCATCATCATCAGCCCAAATACGTCCCACTGCTGGGCACGGGCCTCCTCTACAACTGAGAGGGTTTAGGCCTTAGTCCACCACGCTGGCCCAGTGCGGGTTGGCGGACTACACACCTAAGAAATTCCTAAGAACTTTTAGGTGTGCAGGTTTTATCACGATGTTTTCCTTCACCGTTATAGCAAGTGATAATTCATTGTGAATACACACGTAACTTCGAAAAGTCAGAGGTGTGTGCCTGGGGTTTGAACCTGCGACCGTCGAAATTCTCGACCGCGCGCCTAAACCTCGAGGCCATCACTGCTTACTAATAATATACTACTACTGATAATATAATATACGGGTGATTTATTTATAAATAAAGACTAACCTTCAACTTCAACTTATTTTTTTTAAATTTGTATAAGGAATTAAACTAAGGTTGAGATACTACCAGTCAACGATACAAAAAGGGTTTACTGACTCTACATACCGCGACATTACTGAACAGCGTCCCAATAAGGAGGAACAAAGCCCTCAGGTCGTACTCTGGCAGTCTTTCACTCTTGTGCACCCACACGGTGCAGATCACGAACACGATGAGCAAAGACCACAGCGGCCTGATCGCCTCCGTGAAAGACCGCATTTTGCCCGTCCGTAGTTTGTAGGACCTGAAATATCATCATTATCATCATATAATAAGTTCCACTGCTGCACACGGCCTCCAGTACTACTAAGAAGCTTTAGTCCACCATGCTGGCCTAGTGCGGGTTGGACTACTCACCTTAGAACTTTTAGGTAAGCAGGTTACGTTGCGATTTTTTTCTTCACCGTTAAACAACGAGATAATTCATTATGAATGCACACATGACTTCAAAAGGTTAGAGGTGTGTGACTAGGGTTTAAAATCGCAATTGCCGAGATTCTCGATCATGCGCCTTAACCTCGAAGCCATCACTACTTCCAGAGCTGAGTTATAAATTCCTGGCTTTTGAGAACTTAAAACTATTCATTCCTAAAAATATTAGAACCCCGAGGGATGCCTTGTGATCTCGTGGCACAAGTATGTGTGTGCGATCTAGAGGTCCTGGATTCGATTCCCGGGTCGGGCAAGGTGTTATTGGCTTTTTCCATTAGGAAATTCTCAGTAGCAGCACGGAGTCTGGAAATGTGCCCGAAAAACGGCAATAGGCTCGCCCCCTATTACGTGGGACTGATACATACCTGGGGAAATGTAGGTGCAGAAAGGCACCTCTGCCTACCCCTTCGGGGAATACAGGCGTGAAGTTATGTATTTATATATTTATGTATTAACACCAGAAAAGTGGGCAATAGCTACGTAATTCCACTTACTTGTGCACATTATACAGGGCGACTGGCAAATTGGTGACCACGCCTGTAGCGTATATGAGCCACTCGAAAGCATTCGCCAGCGTGTACCCGTCGAACAGGTACTTCTTGTAGAATATTGTTCCGTTCATACCCGTCCACATGAAGCATAGCGTTGACGCCTGTCAATACCAACATATATATGTTAGAGACATATATAGTTGGACTTTTCAAATACAGTGTAAACTATATACAGAGTGTATTCAGACCGTGATCGGAAACTAAGGCAGATAATAGCTGCGGAGATTACATACACCGTGACATTTAAAAAAAAAACCGACAAAAAATAAAAATAAATACGTTTTCCTTACAACCACATTCTTTTAATATCTATGACACATACATACATACATAAACTCACGCCTGTATTCCCCGAAGGGGTAGGCAGAGGTGCATTTCTGCACCCACATTTCGCCAGGTGTGTACCAGTCCCACGTAATAGGGGGCGAGCCTATTGCCGTTTTTCGGGCACATTTCCAGACTCCGGGCTGTTACTGAGAATTTCCTAATGGAAAAACCCAATAACACTTTGCCCGACCCGGGAATCGAACCCAGGACCTCTAGATCGCACGGCACATACTTGTACCGCGAGACCACGAGGCAGTAATATCTATGATTGTTAGGAAAACGTCAAAATTTTTATTTTTTATCGGGATTTTTTTTAACGCCAATGGGTTTGTAATCACCGTAGCTATTACCTGCCTTAGTTTCCGATCACGGTCTGAATACATCCTGTATAGTGACACTGAAGGGACTGTGCAGTTTATGGCGTTATAAAGTTGTTAAATAGAGAGAAGAAAATCATTATAGGAAGGCTCGGGCTACGCGCGTCGGGAAAGTGGTTTCGATCCGATTCAATTTTATTTAATAAATAAATACATGCAACGGTCACATACATAGTTCTGACCCCACACTAATCAGAAACTACGAGAGACTTTGCGGTCTCACAAACAGCCTGACCCAAAACAAATATTTGTGTATCACACAGACATTTGCCTCGGTGCGGATATCGAAGCCGCGGCCTCACGTCTCCCAAACTGGTGTCTAGCTAACTGCGCCACGGGGCTGTCAAATATATTTGTACAGATAATAAGTACTTCTAAGATGTCGTAGAACCCCTGTATGTAATATATATACATACAAGTTGTACACTTTTTACTCTAGTAAATAAATATACTTACTAGCTTTTGCCCGCGACTCAGTCTGCGTAGACTACAGGGTTGGGTTCATCTATTTTACTCCACAGAGTCCCATTTATGTCCATATATGTGTATTTATATGTGTTATAAATCCATATAAAAAAGATTCATCATACTAGCTTCAAAAATGACGAATTTTCTCACAAACTTTCACCCCTACTTTTTATTAGACCCGCTTAAAGGTACATTTTTTTACAAACTGTGAATGTCATATGAAAAAATAAGTTTCAAGCTTCTAGCTTTAATAATGACAATATTTCCATACAACCTTTCATCCCTCCTTTCAACCCTTTTTCCGCAATAAAAAGTAGCCTATGTCCTTTCTCAGGATCTAAACAATCTGTGTACCAAATTTCATTTAAATCGGTTCAGTAGTTTTAGCGGGAAAGTGAGACAGACAGACAGAGTTACTTTCGCATTTATAATATTAGTAAGGATAGTATCACTCACCCACATACTGAAGTCGTAGCCCCACGGCAAGAAGAGGACCCCAGTGTTGTACTTCTCCCAGTGGCTCAGGTAGAAGTTCAACAGGAGATTCCACATTACATAGTAAATTCTGGAACAATATAAAAAAAAGAACCCTTTTTAAAAACTAACCTTTATTATGCTCTTATTAATTAAAAGAACTTAAAATTTAAAAATAATAATTTAAACTTGTTAAGAAAAAAAATAATTACATATGACGTACTTTAACGGTTAAGGAAAACATACCTAAATGTTCTTATGAATTTCTTAGGACCACAGCCAACCTGCATTAGGCCAGCGTGGGGAACTAAGGCCTAAAGGCCTAAACCATCTCAATTGGAAAGGAGGCCCGTGCCCAGCAGTGGGACGTATATGGGCTGATGATTATGATTTTCAGCTACATTTTTTACCGTATTGCTATATTATGTAGCGAAATACAAGAATTATAAGACATATAAGAATATTGTGATGTATTTTCGCCATAATATTTTCTTATTGCTATATTAATTATTTATGAAGCGAAAAACAAGAATTATAAGATATATAAAAATATATATCATAGTTTTATTTACATAAATCGCTTATCAACTGTAGTACCAAACATTGCGTCGATCAATCATTAATTCCTAGGCTATTTATAGCTCTCACTTCTTAATAGCCCTACCAACTTATCAATAACTAGCTGACACGTGCAATTTTATCTATTAATAGTATGAATGTACCACTTATTATAATCATTGTGGCACATTTTTATGGCTTTGTTAAATAAATCGTGATTTATTTTATTGAGTAACAAAGATTTCGGGAATAAACCATATGACTGAACAAATTCGTATTTGACTCGCGCATATTGGGTTCCGTACACAATACATAGGCCAGCGTGGTAGACTACCGCCCTGTGGATCGGGGGCGTAAGAATTCCGCCACGGTACCCCCTACCTGTCGTAAGAGGCGACTAACAGGGGCCACTGGGGAGGCTGGGTGTACTGCGGGGGCGGTACACAATGGTGGCAGCAACCCTGAGATTTGCGGCAGAGGGCGTGACCGCTTGACTGTCGCGGACGTTCACAAGAGGTGAACGTCCAAAAAAGCGTAAGTGGAGGGCACCTCAAGCCCTCCCAATTTGGAGGAGTCCATATTTGGACGGTGCGCTAGGCGGAGGCGGACCATTTGGGGCGCTTCTCGCCCTGTGATGCCGCAAAACCGCCCTAAATGCGCGAGATGGTCACCGAGAGGTTTTAGTCGGTATGCTGGCGTAGGATTTTGGTTAGGGACCCAACTCAGCTAAGCGGACAATTATTGTTCTGCGCGCCGAGTTGGAAGGCCAGAGACCCCGACATACCCCTTTTCGGCCTCCCCCGAGGTACCGAACAGGGGAGCTTAAAGCGCTTTCCTCTCGTAAAAAAAAAAAAAAAAGCGTGGTAGACTAAGACCTAAAACCTCTTAGTTGTAGAAAAGGCCCGCGCCCAGCTTACAGCGGAACCCTATTTTTTCTTACATAAAACATCGATTAATTTATAAATCGATAAATTCGACAAATCTTTATCGTGTCGTGCGCTAAATTCCTTCCTAGTCACGATGTGTTGCACTTAACGAGATTAAACTGAATACACATTTCAATTTGTTATCGCAGCGATACAAGATACGATAGCAGATAGCAATCGCGAGTGTCGCGTGATTTTTTGATAGTGTAAATAAATCTTTGATATGTATTGTTTATTATTCCGTCTTATTATACACGAGATAAAGTTATTTGCTACTTAAACTACGTATGTTTGTGATGACATATTGCTCAATGTAATGAAATGTTCAATAAATAAATACACCCAACAGTCACATACATAGTTCTGACCCCACACTAGGACACAAGTCCTGTGGCGTGGGTATCAGAAACTACGAGCGACATTTCGGTCTCACAAACACCCAGACCCGAAACAAATATTTGTGGATCACATAAACATTTGTCTCGGTGCGAGGATCGAACCCGCGGCCTCTCGTTTCGCAAGCCGGTGTCTAGCCAACTGCGCCACGGGGCTGTCGATTGATATTTATTATTTGATATAATTATTAATCATGAAGACAATGAAATGGATTTTTTTACTGTCAAAATGACACTAATTTTTTCTCGCTCGACTGGAGGTATAGGCGCGCGGTCGAGAAACTCGACGGTCGCAGGTTCAAACCTTTGACTTTTCGAAGTTTGTGTATTCACAATGAATCATCACTTACTTTACGGTGAAGGAAAACATCGTGAGGAAACCGGCACACCTAAAAGTTCTTAGGAATTTCTTAGGTGTGTAGTCCGCCAACCCGCACTAGGCCAGCGTGGTGGACTAAGGCCTAAACCAGTAATTCCCAAAGTGGTCCAACCCCCAGGGGTCCACGGGAGACTCAACGGGGGTCTACGATGGGCGTGACAAAAAATGAGGGTCCACAATCGTCAAAATAATATAAAATATTGGCTTGACTTCTCCTATCAATATAGAGAGATAATATTTTAAGAAGCTCCGCGTATACAAAACAAACAACAAACAACGCGTCTTGTTTTTTTTTAGTAGTGATGTAGCTTCAGTGTCCACCGGATTCATCAAAATTTAGAAAGTGGTCTATACAACAAAATAGTTTGGGAACGTCTGGCCTAAACCCTCTCAGTTGTAGGGGAGGCCCGTGGCAGCAGTGGGATGTATAAGGGCTGATGATGATGATGATATTCTCTTCATGATGTTTCATTGCCTAATTACCAAATTGCCATACGATAATGTCGTAACTCAGTAAGTTAATACATACAGTTAGGTTACCGTTCTTTCACGTGAAATCAACACATGACACCTCTTTAAGAAGAGGAAAAAAATTTCACCTTATAGGAGGTATGGAGTAGTCCAACCGTCCGAATATGGAGTAGAGACACGCGGGGATGAAGAACACTGTATACGAGTCCAGTCCGTGGTCGAACAGTTCTCCTAGTGGGCCCGAAGTTTGCGTCCGCCGGGCTTGCTTGCCGTCGATACCGTCTGGAAGAGAAACACTTATTTATACATATATACTCACGCTTGTAATCCGATGGGGGTAGGTAGAGGTATTTTTTGCAACTATATATTCCTTTTTATGAGATTTAAATAAATAATTACACCCAACAGTCACATACATAGTTCTGACCCCATATTAAGATACGAGTCTTGTGTCAGGGGTATCAGAAACTACGAGACTTTTCGGTCTCACAAACACCCAGACCCGAAACAAATATTTGTCAATCACACAAACATTTGTCTCGGTGCGGGGATCGAAACCGCGGCCTCTCGTTTCGCAAGCCGGTGTCTAGCCAACTGCGCCGGGGCTGTCATGATTTATTATAAAAAAAGCAAACGAAAAAACACTGTTATAACATGAAATTATTTATATAGCACTTTCAACATTTCTTCTCATTTAGCTTTATTCAAGTTTTTTTTGTTAGGGCTCTTATTTTTTTTTTTTCTGATGAAATTCGTTATTTTACTGACAGCCCCGTGGCGCAGTTGGCTAGACACCAGCTTGCGAAACGAGAGGCCGCGGGTTCGATCCCCGCACCGAGACAAATGTTTGTGTGATCCACAATATATTTGTTTCGGGTCTGGGTGTATGTGAGACCAAAAAAAGTCTCTCGTAGTTTCTGATACCCACGACACAAGACTTGTATCTTAGTGTGGGATCAGAACTATGTATGTGACTGTTGGGTGTATTTATTTATTTATTTATTTATTTACACTATTTTTCTAATAAAATGTTTTCTTTCGCTGTAAAAAATGTTAAGGTGATTTTAATGTAATTTTTTCGAATTCATATTTTTTGTTGACTAAGGAAGAGTATTATGATTAGACTTCATATATTGCAAAAAAAAAAATTTTTTGTTCTCATAATTTTTTTTCTCAATGTACTAACAACTTAATTTATACATATCATCAAAAAATTCCAACATTTTCGATGCTTGAGAGTAATGGGGTAAATATTTGCATATGCGTGCAACAGTAAGTAAGCTAATATAGATACATCAATACAGTATTCCACTTACCCAAAGTATAAGCGAGGAACAGAAATACTCCTATAGCGTACCACAGGTTCTGCGGTATGACTTCCACATAGCCGTTGAGTTGTGTCTCAGTCAACGTGGAGTTGTAGTAGCTAGCCGCGTAGTACTCGTAGTCATAATACGACAACATTAGAAAATTCAGCACCACGAGAAGGAATCCGGAAAAGGTTAGAACGTTGGGAGCCACCCATTTAGGCACAAGCTGAAAAAAAAAACAACATTATCAGTCTTATTAGTTGTGAAGAGGAGAAAGAAGGGGTGATTTCAGGGCCTGTGTTAATAGTAATAAATAAATAAATACACCCAACAGTCACATACATATGTAGTTCTGACCCCACATTAAGATACGAGTCTTGTGTCGTGGGTATCAGAAACTACGAGAGACTTTTCGGTCTCACAAGCACTCAGACCCGAAACAAATATTTGTGGATCACACAAACATTTGTCTCGATGCGGGGATCGAACCCACGGCCTCTCAATTCGCAAGCTGGTGTCTAGTCAATTGCGCCACGGGGCTGTCAAAAGGGGTTAGCTGAGGTCTGTTTCGGCACTCATGTTTTAACAGCTGTGTTATGAATGCCACTGAAAAATACTGTAATTGCTTTAAAAAGTCGTGACGGCCTCGAGGTTTAGGCGCGCGGTCGAGAATCGGCGGTCGCGGGTTCAAACCCTGGCACACACCTCTAACTTTTCGAAGTTATTTAAGTTTTATTAATGAATTATCGCATTCTTAATCAGTGAAGGAAATCTGCATATTTAAAATTCTTACAAAATTCTTTGGTCTGTAGCCTGCCATTCCGCACTAGGCCAGTTTGAAGGACCCCACTCAGCTGTAGAAGAGGACCGTGCCCAGCAGTGAGACGTATACAGACTGATGATTATGTAAACAAGACTCACCTCAACAACTCGGTTCCAGAAAGGGTGCATAACATACACACTCAGAGGGCTGGTATCAATTGCCATATACTGGAACAAGTTATTTTATTAAATTAAATATTTGTCACAAAATTATGTAAGTCTAGACAAATGCATTTTCAATGGCTTTAACCATCAATCTAGGGAATCCTCTAAACTGAAGAGCTCTCTGTAACTAATTCTTAATTTGGGTTGTGGTCTAAGGGTCAGCCCTTCTTAAATGTATGAAGGTCTCAGGCCAGCTTGTATATGGCCTTATATCAGTGGCGGGACTTCCATAGGAGCCAAAAAGCCCATTTTGCCTTTCAAACTTCCGAATAACAAAATTTTTTAAGCTTGAAATCTTAAATTAACAAATTTGTTAAATAAAGACTCAACAGTAAGCAAATATAAACTAGACATTACACAATTAACATTTAACGCTTTTGGGCTTCTATGGAAGTCCCGCCACTGACATATTATTACCACACATCTAAATAATAAGGAAGGATTTTGGAACCAATTTGGAAGAGGTCTGTAAGGTTGGCAAAGACATCATCCTGTTTCATCATAATACATTATAATTTACTAAATAAATCAACAACAATGAAGTGGCTTTATAGAGCTTAGAATGTAAGTGTCAATAAAAATTATAGGACTATAATTTGATATTCAGCCTTTTTATGGTCAAGTGTGTGTTTTAGGAACATCTGTTTTAAGCTAATCACATTTTCAACCTACTTCTAAATTAAAAAAACCCTTAGCAAGAAAAGGTCCTTAGTCAAAGAAATTGTATTTTGTTAGTTGAAAATTTACTACACTGGCGGATAGAATATGTAAATCTGTCACCTTCAATACATTAATAACATTTTATACATAATAATAATATTGATAATTGATTATAATTATTTATAATATGCAGTTTTTTATTAAAACTGGATCCATATATCTAATAGTATCGTTTTTACCGATAAATATTTGTGAAAGCGGTTTTAATAACATATCCATTCTCTATGACGAAAGATTTCTAACGTAGAAAATTAAATTGCGCGACTAAATATGTTGCGCAAAAACTTTATAGGTTAAGTTGATTTAACTGTTGTTGGCCTTCCATTTTGTAATAAAAATAGACATTTAACTCAAATTAACAATGTAGATGAGTTACATTATTGATACATTGTGTATTTACCTTGTAATTGTCGAACCCTTCTAGGTGGTCGCGGCTTAAATATTTATAGGTAAACATTTTCACAAATTTGACTTACACTACACAACTTAAATTAAATTAAATGGTTTCGAATACTATTTTGGAAAATATCTAATTAGATTCAAATACATTTTTGATTGAATTTTAAATAAAAACGATCTAAACGAATTGAGAAATAAAAAAATCGTCTGTGCTGTCTGCTGATGACATTGACATTTGCGCCTGGCTTGCGGATTGTGATGTATAGGCTTTAAGCGGAAGGAATCGCTTCCGTACGTCCAAACAAGTTTTAAATTTACATAATTTACTAATTATATTCTAAGTACGTAAAATACGTTTCTAAAATTTAAGCTCATCATCTATTAATGATCATATATAAAAGTTATTTACACAAGATGTATTACTAACTTAAAGCAAATTTGAGAAAAGGAATTTTAATGTCGATTATTGTTGGTAGATGGCGTTGTCATACAGATTTATTTTCTAGAGGCAAAACAATACATATATATGTATATATATTGTACAACGAATGCTCTGAGGTCATCTGAATCTGAAGTGTGAATCTACTTCTCATCCCGAGATCGCTTTCGGTGAGAGCATATCCCACATACAGCATGTCTACCAGCTTTGATGATGAACCCTATAAGTTGCTTCTTGCGTCATGTTGAAGGTAAAGTGAAATATTTTCACTCCAAATCGTGAGGAATCCTGTACCATTTTTTTAGACTAAGAATTTAAAGCAATTAAATGATGCTCGGTGTACCAACACGCATTGAGTTTGACATGACAGTAAAGTAAACATGACTTTTACAGTTGGATAGTGGCGCAAGTGCTCATATGACAAGAGATGTAAACGTGATACAAAATGCATCATATTCACCTGGTATAAGGGAGATTATGGCAGCGAATTAAAATGCCATGCCTGTTTTGTGTTCAGGTGATGTGAATATCATAACGGTTGCTCCGAATTATAAATATGAGGTTGTCTCAACAACATAATGGATTAAAAGCCTAATCAGCAGAAATATATTAGCGTATATTTCTCAATGTATTTCTGTGATCGCATAACTATGAATTGTAGAGAGCTTTCGAGAGGGATTTACTGACCTGATTCTGATACATTTTGGCAAAAATAATTACAGTTAAGAGCAGAATGCTGCGTTTGGTGGTTTTGATATTCAGATAAATCGCGGCATAATATGCGATATTAAGTATACGATCGCCGATCGCGAGGTTCTAGGCTTTATACCCGGACCAGAGTTCTCAGTAGCAGACGTGGTTGAAAATGTTCCCAAAACAATACAGTCGTCCACTGATAATTGTGACTTAAAAACACTTAGCGAAACATGGATGTTGAAAATTGAAATGTATCCCAAATAACTCTGTCTTCTTTTTCGAGGATACAGTCATGATTATATGTATTACAGATGCATAGTAATTGGTCATTTTATTTATGTATGCATATTTTTAGTGTTCAATAAAAAAAAAACACATTTCGTCAATTTCCCGCCAAATAGACCCACAGAAGATAATAAAATGACGTCACGTTGTGCACAGATTAAAAATATATCATTCAAGGCGCCACGAGATTAATTATCATGGAAGTATGGCGAAAATAAACAACATACGTTTGTTTAGCATAATAACGCCCACATTTTTGTTTGTTGATGTCATTATTACACGCAAAAACCTCGGAACTGCGATCTCACCTTGACTTAGATATTACAAGCTAGACATAGTGGAGGAAAAACATCAATCTAGGTAAATTATGAACCTGTTGAATGTGACTCACGAGCACTTTATAATTCATTCAGTGATGTGTTAAAGTCTGTTTTATAGCACTTCAATCATCAGCCCATATACATCACACTGCTGGGCACGGGCCTCCTCTACAACTGAGAGCACGCTGGCCTAGTGCGGGTTGGCGGACTACACACCTAAGAAATTCCTAAGACCTTTTTAGGTGTGCAGGTTTTATCACGATGTTTTCCTTCACCGTTAAAGCACGTGATAATTCATTGTGAATACACACATAACTTAGAAAAGTCAGAGGTGTGTGCCTGGGATTTGAACCTGCGACCGCCGAAATTCTCGACCGCGCGCCTAAACCTCGAGGCCATCACTGCTTTAGCACTTATGATGCTTAAGTTTCTGTACGAAAATTTATATACGTATAAATCCAAATTTCGATTCAACGATTTTACCCCTTCACAGTTCACACTAACATACAAGTCTTGTGTCGTGGGTATCAGAATCTACGTGAGACTTTTCGGTCTCACAAACACCCAGACCCGAAACAAATATTTGTGGATCACACAAACATCTGTCTCGGTGCGGGGATCGAACACGAAGCCTCTCGTTTCGCAAGCTGGTGGTTAGCCAACTGCGACACGGGGCTGTCAAACTACCACATAAAACTTACCAACGTTAAATATAATTAAATAAGAATTAATTATTATTATACGAGGATACAATGACTAAGCCGTCATAAAATAGCATCATCAACAATAATACTACATAATTGGGATTAATTAAAATTGCTAATACCGCGATGCAGATGAAAATTTGAATCATTCTTGTTTTGTTAGTCATTTTATTTACCGCATCTTTAATGAGTGCATGCATCATAAACACACACACACCGTTGTATCCTCGAAAGGGTATACAGCAGTGTATTTCCGTAGGTACCCACATTTTACAAGCTGTCTTTTAAATCCCACGTAACAGGGAGTGAGCATTAAGCTGTTTTAGGCAGAATTGTCTTATGAATAAAACCAACAAAAATTCACCCCAAGACTTCTAGATTGCACGTCGCACACTTATGTCTCATCAACAACGAGGCGAATATAAACACATACATAAACTCACGCCTGTATTCCCCGAAGGGGTAGGCAGAGGTGCATTTCTGCACCCACATTTCGCCAGGTATGTATGTACCTATCAGTCCCACGTAATAGGGGGCGAGCCTATTGCCGATTTTCGGGCACATTTCCAGACTGCGTGCTGTTACTGAGAATTTCCTAATGGAAAAACCCAATAACACTTCGCCCGACCCGGGAATCGAATCCAGGACCTCTAGATCGCACGGCACATACTTGTACCGCGGGACCACGAGGCAGTCTATTTATATAAGCCCATTAATGTTCTAATGTCGGCCTTGGACCTCTCACAACGAGGAGGGATAAGGTCTTTCCTATTATCCCACTCTGACCCTATTGCGGCTTGGCGGACTACACATCTAAGAACTTTTAGGTGTGCATTTTACCTCAAAATGATTTCCTTCGCTGTTAAAGTGCGTGATAATTCACTGTGAATACACACATCAATTCGAAGAGACAAAGCTGTGTGACTTCGAGCCCGCGACCGCCGAGTTTAGTCTCAACCTCGAGCCTAATCTTCAATATCGTTACGACGAGATTTCGATAGATATGATTATGTATTCCAAATTACAGAATTAAAGAATTCCGACCCGCCAAATCATCAATTATCATCATCAGCCCATATACGTCCCACTGCTGGGCACGGGCCTCCTCTACAACTGAGAGGGTTTAGGCCTTAGTCCACCTATTCCTAAGAAATTCCTAAGAATTTTTAGGTGTGCAGGTTTCACCACGATGTTTTCCTTCACCGTTAAAGTAGGTACGTGATAATATTCTTTATGAATACACAAAACCGAGACCTGTCAAAACGTCTTGCAAACTCTTTTTATTAACCTAAAATTTATACAACAAAAGAACAACGAGAATTTTAATTCTGTTGTTAAGCTTTTCTGTTTTATTGCAATCTGCGTTTAAATTCTCTAATAAATCAACCAGACAATTAAAAAAGAAGTTAAGCATTCATAAAATGCTAAAGTAATTGATTACTGACATAATGCCATTTATTACGATTATTATGCATTCCGAATGGAGGTGCGGCGCTAGTTTCGATATTACGTCATTCATTAATTTCGTGTTGCTAATAGCTAATGTTTCATACAATCGGCCTTGTTTCCATGGTGATACTAGGAATGCAATATATCAGTTGCATCATCGCCGTAAATTGACGCTTTTGATTGAATCTAGGATCTAGTCCGCGAATGAGATGTGTGATAACGTTTTTTACATCAGGAGTCGGCAATAGGCCCGCTGTTTGTTTCTTGGCAGATTAGTGGGCGAAACATGGGCGTAGAAATTCATCTCTGCCTATCTCTATGGCGATAAAGGCGTGTTAAATTTGTATCATCAATTTACATACATAAACTCACGCCTGTATTCCTCGAAGGGGTAGGCAGAGGTGCATTTCTGCACCCACATTTCGCCAGGTATGTATCAGTCCCACGTAATAGGGGGCGAGCCTATTGCCGTTTTGTGCTGTTACTGAGAATTTCCTAATGGAAAAACCCAATAACACTTTGCCCGACCCGGGAATCCACGCGAACCCAGGACCTCTAGATCGCACGGCACATACTTGTACCGCGAGACCACGAGGCAATCATCAATTTATCATACACTATATGCAGATTTCTAATTGATGTGTTCCTTCGCCGTAAAAATGTGTGGTATTTAAGAATACACATATAATTTCAAAAAAAGGTTGTGTGAGTTTGAATACCTACATATATTCAGCCTATCGCCGACCACTGCTGAACGAAGGCCTCCCCAAGTAGGCGCCAACCTTCCAAAGCCTTCCAAGCCGTTGGACCACCATGCTGCAGAACGTCTCACATGAATAACTTGTGTGCTTTAACTTATATGTTCTGCGAAGCAGACTTTTAGATGACAGTGGATACAGTACCTAATCTTTTTCCGTGGTCGTATATAAAGAAACGGTCAACGTAACCCTGCCTAATTTATCGATTGTTAAAGTTTGTGTGTTTTTGTTAAAATATGATGGTTAATGTTCTGCGTGCATTCGAGAATAAAGCCCGAGTTTCATTTACAGTTTAAAAGATTAAATGGAGCGCTGATTCCAAAAATGTAACCGGGGCATGAAAGGAGACGAATGCAGTCAAATTAAGTATAGAAGATGCACCCAGGCGAAGCTTCGCCGGGCCGCTAGCACACGAATCTTATATCTTTAAATGAGCAATTCTTGTATATATATAATTGGAATCTCGGAATCGGCTCCAACGATTTTCATAAAATTTAGTATATAGGGGGTTTCGGGGGCGATAAATCGATCTAGCTAGGAATCATTTTTAGAAAATGTCATTTGGAAGAAAAATAACAAAAAGGAGGCGTTTGAGTAGACTCTTCCTGACATATATTGGCGAATTGGCGAATAATAATACTATTTTTTGTGAGCAACCAATTGCTTTAACGACACAACAGCAGATGGCGCTGTTAAGTAACATTATTCATATTTCATCATTTTATTAGTAATTGTACTTAAATATAATTTCTAAAAAACACAATTAAAAAAAAAATCCGAGCAAAGCTCGGTCATCCAGGTACTAAAGTTGATACAGCGCTTATTGTGTCAAGGCGCATTCCTTGATTCATCTACCCTCTGGCAATGAGGTTATAACAGGATCGATAAATACGATGTTTCAGCCGAGAGAAACACAAACCATAGCTGCATCAACACTAAAACTGTTCAATGAGGTAAGCCTCAAACGCTCACCTGCGTCTGTTTGGTTTTGTGAATCACTAAGTACACCTCGCGCTAATTTCACCCATATAACATTCTGCACTAAATCTAAAATCACGTGAAAAACATTCGTTAGTTGTTACGTTTGGCGATGGTTCAAAATCGAGGTGCAATTTTCGTTGCATAAATATACGTAGTGACGTCATAAGGGAAGAGCGGTGTCAGGAATGTAATGTAGGTAGGTATATAAGAGCTTTATTGCTCAGAGTTGTAATCATGACTGGGAATGCAATCATGATTACTTTTTTGAGGATTACAAGTATAGCGTTAAAGCTTTTATCGTCATGAGAGTTTGTCACCGTTTACGTTCGTTGCTTTTGGACTTTTTTAAATTCCTGAGGAACCAAATTTTTTTGTATTATTAAATTTAGCCTTTAACCGTTTCTAAGATTCGATTTATCTTTGTGCTAAAATTAATCAAAATCTGGACAGCTGAGTGGGCGTGAACATTTTGTAATTTTTATTTCATCCCTTAAAAGGTTTGTAAAAAATAAAGAAGTCTATATATCTTTTACTAAAGTCTTATCAATCTGCATACCAACAATAACTATAATAGACAAAAAAACGTGATTCAGGCGCACGGCCGAGTCAAAATTTTTACTTATGAATGAACGAATATCAAGTAAATAATAAAAGAACCCAAATTGCTCATCAAATTCGACATAATAAATACACCCAACAGTCACATACATAGTTCTGACCCCACATTAAGATACTTGTATTGTGTCGTGGGTATCTGAAACTACGAGAGACTTTTCGGTCTCACAAACACCCAGACCCGAAACAAATATTTGTGGATCACACAAACATTTGTCTCGGTGCAGGGATCGAACCCGCTGCTTCTCGTTTCGCAAGCTGGTGTCTGGTGGCCAACTGCGCCACGGGGCTGTCATCATCACATCAAATAAACGTTATGACTAAGTATAATCAAATAATAAAATCAGATTGCTTTATTGCCCACGCTGATTAAATAGGCGCGTTTGGCCGAGCGGTCATAGGTTTGATATTTGACTGTGGAACACACAAATATTTTCGTTGGTGTTTAACTTGTCTTTTAACTTAATATAAGGACCCTATAACATTAATTTCCTAAACTTCGGCAGATATTCGTAAGCTTCAATAATAAACATGAATTTTATGTTTTAAATGAGTAGCCATTGCAGTTTCTGTTTTAGCTTAGACTCATCATCATCAGCCCATATACGACCCACTGCTGGGCATGGGCTTCCTCTACTACTGAGAGGGTATATGCCTTAGTCTACCACGTTAGCCTAGTGTGGGTTGGCGGACTACACGCCAAAGAAATTCCTAAGAACTTTAGGTGTGCAGGTTGCATCACGATATTTTCCTTCACACTTAGAAAAGTCTGAGGTGTGCCTGGGGTTTGAACCCGCGACCGTCGAGATTCTCCACCGCGTGCCCATACCTCGAGGCCATCACGACGTTTGCTTACTTTAGTATAGATTCGATTAAGTCTCAAAACCTAGACATATTAAAACGGATTAACTATTTATGCAGGAGAAAGCTAACGAAATCTAGCTTTATCTAGGTTTCAAGCGGGTCACGCATTGAACTCTAGGTCATGCCAGTCTAAGTTAACATGCCTACAATTATGACTGTTATTTTCTATTAAACATGATCTCTAGCCTTTAGGGATTGGTTAGATAGACAGTCATGAAGGAGAAATAAATTTACGTATTAATACTGACAGACTCCGGCACACAATTTTTTTGAAACATGCTTACGCCTCCATCCTCGCTATGATAAAGGCAGAGGTAACTGAAATCAAGATAGGTATATTTAAACAAATAAATAAAATTGGAGTGTTGGTTTGTAATATTAAAAAACAGCTTTTTAATAAATGCATATGGATGTATTCACGGCACATATTCCAAAATAACGTTTTTTACAATTTTTGTCTGTCTGTCTGTTCCGGCTAATCTCTGAAACGGGTGGACCGATTTTGACGGGACTTTTTGGCAGGTAATGTAATAAGGAGTAATTTAGGCAAAAAAAAGAAAAAAATGGACTTTTAAGCGGAACGAAGTTCGCCGGGTCAGCTATCTTTGATAAATTTATGCCAAGTTTCATATTATTTTGGACTATTTCCGTTTCACGGATACATGTCCAGACTTCGAGCTGCATATTTTTACAACGGAAAGCCAAGATCAACATAATTTAAAAAATACTACTTTTGGCCAACCCGGGAATCGATATTTTGTTAATTAATGCCGTGGGACCAAAGCAGCCTGAAGGTCTAAGTTTCAAAATATTTAAAAGTTTTTTAATCGCGAGGACGAGGCCACGAAAAACATCTTGCACAGTGCAACAATAAAGTACTGTTCCAGTTAAAACCAGCTTTATGATAGCCATCACAATACCCAGGCTATCTGCGTTTTGAAGAACAATCTAACCTTCTGGCGACGGGTTGATCCACTTTTTACTATCACGGATAATCGCACATTTATTCAAGAACTGCAAGTGGCATTCGCTAAAAAAAAAGTACCTTTTTCAATATTCTTACATACTCAGGCCTAATACTTAAGTATATGAAATCGAATATTTTTTTTCGATTGCAGATATTCATTGTATCTGTGACTAATAAAAATGCCAAGGGTTATTTTTAAAACGATAGTAACAAGTTTGTTTAACGAATTAAAATTCCAAACATGTTTCGGTGTAGTTAAAAATCTCTAAAATTATCCATTGCTCAAACATTTCATTCCATTAACGTAAGTATATGTCATTTCTCGCGATGCAGACGAGATATTTGTGTTGTTTTTTATAAATTTTTTTACACGCCATAAACGATAAACCGAATTCCAATCGTCCAGGATTTATTTTAGTATTTTTCTCAAATACCAGGATACTGAAAAAAGCCTAAAACCTTTTTTTACAAGCCGCGACTGCAAATGTAGTGAAGTCCAAATGTAGTTTCGACGAGTAGAAATAGAAACGATTATCCTTAGAAATTAGAATGTCTACACCATCACTCCTTTGAACATGGATTTTTTTAGATCTTTCGGAAGTAGTCGGCTTCCAACGACGTTCTGCAACCTCTTTTGGTGACTCCACCTCTTCTTTTCTCTTTTCACAGTCACGACACCATGCATAACATAATCCCAACATAGATTGCTTGAGATTTAGGACCAAATACCAATATCATGAGTCATGTCTTCTAATGACAGCCCCATGGCGCAGTTGGCTAGACACCAGCTTGCGAAACGAGAGGCCGCGGGTTATATCCCCCCACCGAGACAAATGTTTGTGTGATGCACAAATATTTGTTTCCGGTCTGGGTGTTTGTGAAACCGAAAAGTCTCCCGTAGTTTCTGATACTAACGACACAAGTCTTCAATCCTAGTGTGGAGTCAGAACTATGTATGTCACAGTGTCACTGTTGTAGCTTATTATTGTGGTAGGTCCACACCACAGACATCCTAACCTATAGACTCCGCTTCTATTAATTTTAATATGAAAACAAAATCGCTAAGTCGTGGCGGGGTACGGGGGCAGTCGGCTAGTTTTCATTGGACGCTTCAAGACACTGATAACATTCTAGTGCACACTAGAGATGGGATAAACTAATAATTATAGATAATCTACGAAGTTTATAGTATAAAGGAAAAATAAAAAAACATATTAATTTTCATATAAATTTTTAATACTTATAAGTTAAACAATCATCAAATTCAAAGTCAAAGTCAAATTATCTTTATTCAAATAGACTTTTACAAGTTCTTTTGAATCGTCAATTTTACACTTTTTTTAAACTATTGCCGCTTCGCAACGTGTTATCGCTGTGGAGAAGAAACGGCAAGAAACTCTCTCAGCAACACGACATGTAATTTTTTCATAAATGTCATAATGATACAAACTGTAGCAACAAAACAAAACTCCGATCAATTTACTTACTCCCAAGGCTTATTATCTTCAATAAACTCTGAAATTTTATAGTATGCTTTTTTATAAAGCTTATCTTTAATTGATTTCTTAAATTTTGTCAAGGGAAGCTCCCTAAGAGCCTTCGGAAGTTTGTTATAGAAGCGTATACATTTCCCCATAAAAGAGTTATTAACTTTCCGGAGACGAGAAAATAAATATTCGTTACGAAAGTAAAATATTCATCAATTAAAAGTAAATATTATTTATCAACTATTGACCTCTAAAATGTATTAATTTTGTATAAACTCTCCTTATTGATTTTGATTCAGTTTTTTTTGTTAACGTGGTTTTTTCCAGGAAACCAATTATCATCTCGTTTGGTAGCGTCAATCCATTTTTTTTTCACTTCTGGGCACTTGGGTAACCTTTTGAACAACAGACAAACAACGATATACAGTCTATAAAAATATCGATCTCAATATTATTTGTCGATAAAACAATAATTATATTGTGTCTCATTACTAGTCTGCGTATCAAAGAGAGAGCGAGATAATGTTATATGAATTCAAATAAGAAAGAAAGAGATGCAAATACGACTTAAACGCGAGAATTTTTAATATTTTATTTTTAGTATATAGTTATTTTAGTGATTAATGAAAGAATAATAACTTACCTGTGAAATGTAATACCATCTTTTGCAAGACTAGATGTTTTGCTGCTCTTTCCACAAAATTTCACTGAACAATACGGCATTATGACAGTTAATTATTTTTAAAACAGGGACAATATGTCACTGCGACACTCGGCGGCGGAATGAGTCACGTTAAGGGGCGGGGCCGGCGGTTATGTCGTGTCAGTGCATAACGTCGGCGAAAGCATGTCCCCAGTAATGCGTCGTCTATAGGTTAGGTTGTCTGTGGTCCACACGTAGTAGTATTTATACTAAAAATCGCAAAGTCGCAAGTATGCGCCGCTGTTCTGCATACCGCATCATAACGTATATTATTTCAGTTGAAGCGTGGGCGGTGAGCGTCCGATATTAATTTTAAACAGATTAAAACAATCTCAAGTGTGAATTGTTACTGTTTAATTGCAGCGTTGGCGTGCGCGAGCGTTGGCTTTTCTCATAATCAAATCGATTGGACGTGTGCACATGCAACGAGGGGTATTTTTAGAGTTCTCCATTGAAATTGTTAAGAGAATCTTTATTTTTGAAACTTTTAGTGGTCAAATGGATAAATTGGTGAATGAGTCCGATTCCTGAATTGACAAACAATAAAAGTTTAAACTTATCGTCTGCGGTATCTTTCAGGCAATCTTAATAAATAAATAAATACACCCAACAATCACATTCCTCTCGTAAAAAAAAAAAAAAACATAAGACCACCTGTTGTAGCTTTTTATTTTTCTCATTGTTTTTAATCTCATTTCTGATGTATTTTATACTTGTATTGTGTACAATAAAGTATATTAAATAAATAAAATAAATTAATAAAATTACTGTGTCTGTACTAAAATTTAAATTTAAATACACCCAACAGTCACATACATAGTTCTGACCCCACATTAAGATACGAGTCTTGTGTCGTGGGTATCAGAAACTACGAGAGAATTTTCGGTCTCAGAAACACCAAGACCCGAAACAAATATTTGTGGATCACACTGACAATTGTCTCGGTGCGGGGATCGAACCCGCTATCTCTCGTTTCGCAAGCTGTTGTCTAGCCAACTGCGCCACGAGGCTGTAAAATAGAGGTTAACAAAAAGCTAATATTTTCCTAGTTTAGATTTTCTTCTAAAGCAAGGAGAACAAGGAATCTGGAAATGTGTCTCAAAAATGGCAATAGGCTCGCCCCTATTACATAGGACTGATAAATAACTGGTGAAATGTGGGTGCAGAAATGCACCTCTACCTACCCCTTCACAGGCGTGAGATTATGTAAGTATGTATGTTTAGAAGAAAATATTAATTTTCGATTTAGTTGACTGTAGATCGAAAGGTTTCAAAGTTACGTTCAACCCAACATGGGGTCAGAATGTGAACGTGGCCATTCTCTGTGACACAGTGATACATTCCAATCAGGTTGATTTATGTCGTAGGCCGAATACATCGTGACTTGCTAAACCTGTTCAGTCCATTAAACAGGTCTACTTTGTACTACCGTAGTATTAATAATGTCACATTAGCTAAAAATCTGTTCAGTCCATTAAAAAAGCTATCAATCTTTCGTCTTTAGAAGTCAAAGTCAAAGTCAAAGTCAAATTATCTTTATTCAAATAGACTTTTACAAGTTCTTTTGAATCGTCAATTTTACACATCTTAATTTTTTTAAACTATTGCCGCTTCGAAACGTGTTATAGCTGTAGAAAGAGAGGTCATTGACCGCCTGAATATCAGAAGTAACAAGCCTAAAGTACTTTTGCAAATTGAAATAGCATGGAGTTTATTATTCCTATTCTATTGTCCATACGGAAAGAGCGATGGACGCCATAACAAATAAACTGACCAGCATTGTACCGATTACTGATTGAGTATCGCAATTATTTCCAGTTGATAGTGTATTTAAACCCTCCTTAAATACGTACATAACATCATGCTTTGATTCCGCGGTGTAGGCAGAGGTGCATTTCTGCACCCATTTCGCCATGTATCACAGTTTCAGTCTCACGTAATAGGGGCAGAGTCTATCACCGTTTTTCGGGCACGATTTCAGACTCCGTGCTGCTATTGAGAATTTTCTAATGAAAAAACCCAACATTTATTTATTTACCCTTCATACAATACATGTAAAGGTGGACTTAATGCCTGAGGCATTCTCTGACAGTCGAACCTTAGGTGGTGCAGAGATGATAGGCGTAGGTACGTAAATGAACTTAAATAAAATATACAAAACATAAATATCACTTTGCCCGACCCGGAATTCGAGCCCTGTACCCCTAGATTGCACGGTACAGCCACATGTCGTTTTAAAAGCTGGTGTATAACTAACTACATTCCAGACGACGTAGTTGATAAATTGACGTAAAAACAATGTATTCTTTACCAAAATTATAAATGGAAAAGAAAGGTTTTTATTGAGCTTTATCGTTTAAATTACTTAATAGATACATATACGAGTACACACTGAAGCCTAAATCCCACAGGGTTAGGTAGAGACTATTGTGTGCCAGAAGCAACGCTCTTGACACACCTATTTTGCTTCTTCAACATACATAAATAAAATAATAAATAATAAATACACCCAACAGTCACATACATAGTTCTGATCCCACACTAAGATACAAGTCTTGTGTCGTGGGTATCAGAAACTACGAGAGACTTTTCGGTCTCACATACACCCAGACCCGAAACAAATATTTGTGGATCACACAAACATTTGTCTCGGTGCGAGGATCGAACCCGCGGCCTCTCGTTTCGCAAGCTGGTGTCTAGCCAACTGCGCCACGGGGCTGTCATATCACATCTCCTCATAACACTAAGATCAAATTACTTAATGGATTTCGATAAATTGTGCCACAGAGTTAGACGAGTGCGTGGAACACGGAAGACAAATTTTTAAGATTTAACAAATTTCCTCTTAAAGCAAGCGAAATTATGGTCAATTGTTAGCGAGTAATAAACCGATCAAACTCTCAGCCGAGAATAATAAAAGTCGTCATTGATGCAACCCCTGAATTTGTCCCGATGGAAATTTGGGTCGCGACCTCATTTGAGAAATAAAAAATCCCCACAGCATTCTCGGAACTTAAAGACATTTGATTGGCATTTTATTGGTCAATAAGTCTGCACGTGAAACTTTGCTCCTTGTTAACTTTTTTGACACGAGTGATGAGTGATTTTGAGTAAATGGACTCGAGTTTGAGAGTGACGTCATTAGTGATTTTTAATGCCCACTGCTGAGAACGAGCCTCCTCTACAGCTGAGAGAGTTTAGACCTTAGTCCACCACGCTGGCCTAGTGCGGGTTGGCGGACTACACACCTAAGAAATTCCTAAGAACTTTTAGGTGCGCAGGTTTCCTCACGATGTTTTCCTTCACCGTTAAAGTAAGTTATCAAAATAAGCGATAATTCATTGTGAATACACACATAACTTCGAAAAGTCAGAGGTGTGTGCGTGGGTTTCAACCCGCGACCACTGAGATTCTCGACCGCGTGCCTAAAACTCGAGGCCTTATTTTATTTCAGGCAATTTCTATCCGGTAGTATATGAAACGTTTGATAAAATAGGTTAAAAGCAAATATGAGAAATATTTTCTGACAATTGCAAACCAAAAACTGTATCTTTCGTGGATTCGGATCCACAAAGGTCCCTAACATACTATTTTTTACGCGGCAAAGTAACAACAGCGCTCCTAAGTCCTGATGGTAATCAAGATGCTGTCCAAACAGAGTCTGAGGTGACTAGATACATTAATACCAATAGATTCCCGCACCGTCCCTAATTCGCGAGGTTTTAGTCAAGTGACTTCCTCGTGGTCTCGCGGTACAAGCATGTGCCGTGCGATCCAGAGGTCCCAGCTCCGATTCCCGGGTCGGGCAAAGTATTTTTGGGTTTTTCCATTAGGAAATTCCCAGTAACACGGAGTCTGGAATTGTGCCCGAAAAACGGCAATTAGCTCGCCCCTTATTACGTGTTCCTAGTACATGACAGGCGAAATTGTGTACAGAAATGGTCTTGCCAATGAAATGTTTCGAATACAACTAAATTACACGTAATTGAAGTGACGTAAGCGCATAGAGTTTTCGCAGGATTCGGCCTAAAAATCCAGACATTGGTCAGTCAGTTTGCCGTTACAATTAAGTGAGTTAGATGCGGTTCTAGGCGTATAGGTTAAAAAATGTTGCACTGACCCAAATTGGTATTTAGTGACGATAATTGTCCTTGGACGCTGCTTGCATTATTACCGAATAGGCGTATGAGTATGGTATTGTACGGTGAAAGTCTTTTTCTGGAGATCATCATCAGCCCATATCCGTCCTACTGCTGGGCACGGGCCTCCTCTACATCTGAGAGGCCTTATTCCACCACGCTGGCCTAGTGCGGGTGCTAACCCTGCCGCTAGGCTTAGCGGACTACACACCTAAGAAATTTTAGGTGTGTAGCTTTCTTCACGAAGTTTTCCTTCACCATTAAAGTAAGTGATAATTCATTGTGATTCATCAGTGTTTGTCTGGAGATGCCGGGTTTTATTCCCGGGTCTGGTAAAATTTTATCTTTCTACAAAAAGCAAATCTAATACAGAAAGCAGTGATTGCCTCGAGGTTTAGGCGCGCGGTCGAGAATCTCGGCGATCGCGGGTTCAAACCGCAGGCACACACATCTGACTTTTCGAAGCTATGTGTGTATTCACAATGAATTATCACTTTCTTTAACGGTGAATGAAAACATCGTGAGGAATCCTGCATACCTAAAAGTCCCTAGAAATTTCTGAGGTTTGTAAATAGACATATAGCCCGTATATAAATAGACCATATATACAAAATACTTGCATGCATCCATACAAATCTACTTATTATATACATAGCTATATATAACATTTTTTGAAAATGCGCTTAGGGCACATGTGACGCGCAAAATGTCTGAAAACAAATTTCTTCGTAATAAAATGACGAAACCTATGTACATTTTTATTATCAGACATATTGTGATTAGACTGTTTGCCTATTTTTTTTAACGTAGCAGAAATGCCCCCCCATAAAACTGCGACGTTTCTAGCCGGTACTGCCCACTTAGCCGGGTTCACATTCATCTACTTTAACGATATTATACAGTTTTGGCCGTAAAACGATGAGACATGGTTTTGGTCGTCATCTCTCGTACTATACGTACATGACTCTGCAAATTTTTTGATAAATAATTCTCGGAGTCTCAGTGTGAAAGCATCACGTGTAGTGGACGAACTAATGTTAAAACAATCAATATATATGCCTACAAACTTGCATATATGGTTTATTTTGTACTATCTAGTTGTTTCCTTTTTTTTTATCTATTGCAGGCATTTGACCACGATCTCACCTGGTGTTAAGCGACGATGCGGTCGACGATGGAGCATGCCTGTCTAGTAGCAGCCTATTCACATTTGATTTGAATTTGTCCAGATTGTATCGTACGGGAAACACTTCAGCGGGCAGGGCGTTCCACTCCTTTGCAGTGCGCATTAAAAAAGTAGACCCAAATCGGTGTGTGCGGCAAGATGGCATATTAACAACAAGGGAATGGCACGACCGCCGGCTTCTTGTTTCCCGATGGCGGAAAGTGCTCGGCGGAACTAGTTCGTGCAGTTCCTTCGCACACTCCCCGAAATATATCCTATAGAAGACCGACAGACGAGCTACCCTACGCCGATGATCAAGAGACTGCAGCTTAGCGTCTACCAGCGTGCTCGAGGATGAAAAGCACGCACAGTATTGACGCCGAGCACTGAAGCTAAGCGAATCTAAGGTAACGTAATGTATCATGATCCCGCAACGAAGTCAATCAGAAAAAATATGAAGGAGGAGTTGGAAATCATTTTTTGACAGCCCTGTGGCGCAATTGGCTAGACACCAGCTTGCGAAACGAGAGGCCGCGGGTTCGATCCCCGCACCGAGATAAATGTTTATGTGATCTACAAATATTTGTTTCGTTTCTGGGTGTTTGTGAGACCGAAAAGTCTCTCGTAGTTTCTGATACCCACGACGCAAGACACGTATCTTAATGTGGGGTCAGAACTATGTATGTGACTGTTGGGTGTATTTAATTCTTGTAGTACCTATTAAGAAAGATTTTGCCAATGAAAGTGCTGAAGATTCTTCAGTGGCACATTTCACCTCGAGTCACATAACTCAGCGCGTCAACTGGCTTATTTACGCGCACCGCGATGCGTAAAAGAAGGGTTCAACATAAATCAATTTAAAACGTATAAAAAAGTAATATTTTAATGGCGCGTTGTGAAATTAAGCGAGTGTCGCATTCATCTTGATTAAGCAACTTTACAGTTTTTTTTGCATTCGAATTCAGAGCAGTAGCATCGACCTTTCGAAAAATTACATACATACATACATAAACTCTCGCCTGTATTCCCCCAAGGGGTAGGCAGAGGTGCATTTCTGCACCCACATTTCGCCAAGTGTGTATCAGTCCCACGTAATCAGGGGCGAGCCTATTGCCATTTTTGGACACATTTCCAGACTCCGGGCCGTTACTGAGAATTTCCTAATGAAAAAACCTAATAACACTTTGCCCGACCCGGGAATCGAACCCAAGACCTCTAGATCGCACGGCACATACTCGTGCCGCGAGACCACGAGGCAGTCTACTATATAAAGCTATTTACATAACCACAACATGACGCAGAATCTTTCCAAGCCCATAGGTACCTACTCTTCCCACAAAACCCATGTCTCGTCATCTATTTTTACATCGTAAATATACAGAGTGTATTCAGACCGTGGTCGGAAACTAAGGCAGATAATAGCTTACAAACACCGTGACATTAAAAAAAACCGACAAAATTAAAAAAAAAAGTTTTCCTTACAACCACATTCCATTTAATATCTATGATTGTTAGTAAAATGTCAAATTTTTTATTTTGTGTCGGGATTTTTTTAACACCAATGGGTTTTTAATAACCGTATTTTATATTACCTGCCTTAGTTTCCGATCACGGTCTGAATAATCCCCTGTATGTTTGTTTGTCATTGCAGTATTATGGTTGACCTCGCCGCGTTTAATTAAAGCGAGATAAATACCCGTAGTACATGTAGTGTACACGTAATATTAATAATTAATTGTAAGGTAAACGTGAAAATAAATCATAATATAAGCGCTGTTCCCCACTCAAACCGGTTCACTACTACCTGTGATATCGGACCGAGTGGACGTGTCAGACGCTATTGAAACCTCTTAAGTAGTTTTATTTATACAAACCAAACCTGAAACATCTGGACATAACAGTACATTTATAATAACAGGAAAGTCCATTGCAGAATTCCCAATAATTATTCTAATTTTATATTTTCTCTCATACAATATAATCGTGAAGGGATAGGCAGTCAGGAATTTCTATAAGGATTTTTCGCCAGTTATTTTGTCGATCGGAATCCGATAGCAATAGAAGCTACACGCCTTATGGTTCATCATTAGCCCATATACGTTCTACTGCTGGGCACGGGCCTCCTCTATAACTGAGAGGGTTTAGGCCTTCGTCCACCAGTCTGGCCTAGTCCGGGTTCGCGGACTACACACCTAAGAAATTCGTAAGAACTTTTAGGTGTGCAGGTTTCATCACGTTTTTCTTTACCGTTAAAGTACGTGACAATTCATTGTGAATACACACATAACTTCGAAAAGTCAGAGGTGTGTGCCTGGGGTTTGAACCTGCGACCGCCGAAATTCTCGACCGCGCGCCTTATCCTCGAGGCCATCACTGCTTTTATTTATGTTTATTGTTTATATATATGAGTATATTTCCTGTAACGTCAATATTTATGCACCTGTCGTGTATCTCTGCATCACCCTAAGGTTGACTGGTAGATAATGCTTTAGGCATTAATTTCGCCTTTATACATACGTTGTTAGGTACAAAAAGCATAAATAAATAAATTACCAGGCTACGGCAAAGCCAAAGGGTAATGTTAGTATGGATACGTAACTATTTAGCGTTTTGGCGACGGCAGTATACACTTACATTTACTTAGTAAATTATAATTAATCTCGGCGTCGTTTTCGATGAGAGCGCATCGCTCACAAAAAACCCGGGATAACTCTGTTACTGATTACTGTTATTTATAGACATAAATATTGACTTGCCATTCGTATTGACTGCAACATCCTCGTGGTCTCGCGGCTCTAGTATGTGCCTTATGATCTAGGGGTCTCACTTGATTCCCGGGTCGGGCATTTTTTGTTTTTGTTATTTTGGGTTGACGAAAACATAATTGACGAAATATGGGTGCAGAAATGCACTTCTGCCTACCCCTTCGGCGAATACGGGCGTGAGTGTATATACGTACGGTATGTGCTATTAAGCTATACGCTATACGAACCGCAATGCACTTACCAAATGCTGGTGCTATTTTTGCGTCTTAAAAAACTCCGGTCAAATGAAAATGATTGACCTGAGTCTCCAAAATTATAACGAAGGTGACTGAGTGTGAATTTAGGGATTTATCAACGAATGTTTTTGGGTTTCTGGGACATTGCAAATCGTTGACAGGGGTGCGGAATTGTTTAGACAGGGCTTTTCACAGTAGAAAGGTAGTTCATAATAGTTCGGAAAGAGATCGCAGCTGGCGATAAGACCGCTTATTGTCCCTCTATCTTATTGTCATAGTTGTTGCACAATGATGTTGTATAGGGTACAAAAAAGGGTATAAAAATAATAATAATAACTACCTATGTGTCTATTCACAATAATTCATCACTTATTTTCGAAGGAAAACATCGTGATGAAACCTACACACCTAAAAGTTCTTAGGAATTTCTTAGGTGTTTAGTCCGTCAATTGCACTAGGCCAGCGTGGTGGACTAAGGCCTAAACCCTCTCAGTTTTAGAGGAGGTCCGTACCTATATAGACTGATGAGAAGAAGGGGGAAAACAAATATACACCTGCTTAAATTGTATTTGGGTAGGCAGAGGCTAAAAACGTTGTTAGAGAAACCATTGCGCAATATTTATAGTACTACAATTTTCCACTTTCACTAGTATTCCAAAAGATGGCATCACAACTCCTCTATCGCTTTTTAATGTCACTGCACAGGACAAAAGGTAATATTTTCCACGTCATGTGATGAAGCGGTCCTAGATTCAATAACATCATCAATCAGCCAATGGAAGTCCACTGTTGGACATAGGCCTCTCCCAATGACTTCCACAGGGACCTGTTGGAAGCAGCCTGCAACCAGTGACGACCCGCGACCTTTACTAGATCGTCCGACCATCTTGTCGGAGGACGTCCCACGCTGCGCTTTCCGGTACGGTATAATAAATATCCAACCCTACCGACCTCCTTGGAGGATTATTGCGTTCAAACGCACTGTTTATGGTCGTTTTATTGTTTTAATTATGTGTGCGTCAGATCTTATTTCGCGTCGTAAACACAGCTGTTGAATTGAGTGCGCTCATCTGTGTCAAG
Source organism: Hemaris fuciformis (assembly GCA_907164795.1). Classification (NCBI taxonomy): domain Eukaryota; kingdom Metazoa; phylum Arthropoda; class Insecta; order Lepidoptera; family Sphingidae; genus Hemaris; species Hemaris fuciformis. Next base: position 2,385,768 of record OU015455.1, on the reverse strand, counting down.
AGAATTTAGTGCTTTTTTAAAATTTAATATTGTTGAATTATTATTGGTTATTACTTTGGGGGCGTTATAGTATTACTTAACGTTTTCATAACTATTAATCCCCCCCTCCCCTTGTCAGCAGAAGTAAGCAAATATCCTACTCCCCCCATCATTCATAATAAAAAATGCTAACGTAAGCATTAGTAGGATATATTTTTTAATCTGTTCTAGTTTATTTTTTTATTCAAGAAATCGGGACAACATTTTGTAGAATATCCGAAAAAGAATAATAAATATTCCTTACGTTATCACCATCCAGACTCACAATTCCCCGATGTCACCAAAAATAAGCAAAGGGAATAACCCCCCCTCCCACATCCCCTTTTAAAGCTTACATAATACTTGAATGGCCCCTTTCTACTAATTTCAATTATCGTGACGTCAACAAGTAGCAAGCTATTGGTGCCACGGCATACAGCGAGCGATGAAGAGGATTCGATTTCCGGGTCCGGCAAATTTGTTATTGCATATTTAAATTATACAATTCTCAGTACCAGAGCGTAGATTGGAAATGTTCTCACGTAACGGCAATAGACTCGGCACCCATTAAATGGGATTTAAAGCAAGATGTTAGTGCCGGGCTGGGTCCCTAACCACCCTAACCTACACCGGCATACCGACCAAAACCCCTCGGTGGCCTTCTCCGCGCCAAGTGGGCGACCACGGTGCGTGGGCGAGAAGAGCGTCTAGTACCTACTCCTACTTAGATTCGTTTGTATCAGTGGCGGTACTTCCATAGAAGCCCAGTTTCCCTTAGAAAATTCCAAAAAATAATTTTAATTTTTAAATCTTTATTTTTCTGTCGTAATTATATAAGGGTACTATGGTGCTAGCATAATCAAGTGATTGTAAGTCCCTAATATGAAATGAAATTGCTTTATTTGAAATGAAATGAAATGAAATTGCTTTATTTGGTCACGTAGGCAATCAAATAGCACTTATGACAAGTAAATACAGAAAAGAAAAATCTTTTATTATTACATTATAATTTAACTATGGTTCATTTTATATAATTTGTACAAAAATATTTACGGTTTTTTTTATAATTTATTTTTAGTTTTCATCAGGAAATACATAATATCTTATTATTATTATTTTAAAGTAAATAACGAGATGGACCCTGTGTATTTCCGAAACGTCACGTATTATTTAAATAATAATAAAGAGAAAAGAAACTTTATTTAACAAAAGCAATTTGACATATTTAAGGCAAATATCCTGACCCCACAATAAACAACAATAAAGTAGGTACTACACAATTAACGTGTAACGCTTTTGGGCTTCTATGGAAGTACCGCCACTGGTTTGTATGTACGTTAAGGCTCCTCCCTTTTTATCATTAGTTAATGCATAACACTTACCTTTTTACAAGCGGAATGCAGATGAAGTCACTAATATTATTCAACCCGCAGACGTAATGCGTCATGAGTTTCGGCACGGCAAACAAAGCGCTCTAAACCGTCCGCAAATATCTTGGCGGTTGTGTTCAGTCGTAAAATCGCAGGTGAGCTGCTTAGGCTGAGAGCTGACATGACTTTTCATACATTGAACCCTTGCGTAGTTAATGTACGTCAAAATGTACTTGAGCCGCTCTAAAATCCATAATAACACTATAAATGCAAAAGTCGTGATGGCTTCGAGGTTTAGGCACGCGGTCGAGAATCTCGACGGTCGCGAGTTCAAACCCCAGGCACACACCTCTAACTTTTCTAAGTTGTGTATTCAAGAATTATCACGTACTTTAATCGTGATGGAATACATCGTTATAAAACCTGTACACCTACAAAAATCCTTAGGAATTTCTTACGCGTGTAGTCCGCCAACCCGCACTAGGCCAGCGTGGTGGACTAAGGCCAAAACACTCTCAGTTGTAGAGGAGGTCCGTGCCCAGAGGTGGGACGCATATGGGCTGTTTATGATGAAATGATGACTATAAATGCGCAAGTATTTGAATTACTTTTGGTGTGGATATAGATACGACCTTGGGACAAAGTATACTTTTAATCTCTAGAAAATACAGTTTTCCCGGGGAATGAGCCCAGACTTCAAAATTGCGCCCAGGCCAGACAGCTAGTAATAAAAAACACACACACCTTAAAACTACTATGCTATTCACCTAGGAACACACCTAAGAAATCACCATCAGCCCATATACGAGCTGGAGCTTCATCTACAACTGAGATGGTTTAGACCTTAGAGCGCCACGTTGGCCTAGTGCGGGATGGCGGACTACACACGTAAGATCCTAATTTTTTTTAGATGTACAGGTTTTCTCACGATTTTTTCCGTCACCGTTAAAGTAGGTGATAATTCATTATGAATACATACATGCCTTTGACTGCCTCGTGGTCTCGCGGTACAAGTATGTGCCGTGCGATCTAGAGGTCCTGGGTTCGATTCCCCGGTCGGGCAGAGTGTTATTGGGTTTTTCTATTACGAAATTCTCGGTAACAGCACGGAGTCTGGAATTGTGCCCGAAAAACGGCAATAGGCTCGCCCCCTATTACGTGGGACTGATAAATACTTGGTGAAATGTGGGTGCAGAAATGCACCTCTGCCTACCCCTTCGGGGATTATAGGCGTGAGGTTGTGTATGTATGTATGTGTATGAATACATACATAGCTTCGAAAAGTCAGAGGTGTCACAGTCACATCTACTCTCCCCTTTACTACGCATTGTTATTTTAAATGACATTCGATCAATTTTATGGAGGTTGCGCTGACCTGGCCGTCAGTTGGCAACTGAAGACTGAAAGTTAACGATGACCTTGTAAACAGACCAAGGTTGCTTAAAATAAAGGGTCGGTAGAAGAACAAATTTTATGGCAGGCATTACAGCTTTGAACGCAAATCTGGCATCGCGGATTAAGTGCGCAGTCGAGACAAAATCTCAGCCATTGCGAGTTTGAATTCCAAGCACAAAATTCTGTCTTCAGAGTAATACATTCATAATTATCATGAATTTTAACGACGAAGGAAAACATCGTGAGGAAACCTGCACACTTAAGAGTTCTCCACAAATATTTTTTTAGATATGTTTAGCCCGCCAACCGCCACTAAGCCAGAGGGCTTGCTTATTTCTACGACTGCCTCGATAATTATGGTGAGGCTTTGTATCTAGAGGTCCAGGATTCGATTCTTTCTGAAAGCATTAGTGTATGTTTCTGTCAGTGAATTGTCACAGGCAGAATTAAGAAAATTTACCCAAAAAATGGCGATAAGCAAGCCCTAGTCCTAAGGGACATACAAATTAGCTGGCGAATTTAAATCTGGAAATAGACCTCCATCCTTTTGGATTCCTTTTATCCTTTCCTAAGTAGTAATGGCCTTGGTTTAGGCGCGCGGTCGAGAAGCCTCTGACTTTTCGAAGTTATGTGAGTATTCACAATGAATAAATTAAATACTATAATGGTGAAGAAAAGCATTGTTAGGAAACCTGCACACCTAAAAAAGTTCTTAGGAATTTCTTAGGTGTGTAGTCCGCCAACCCGCACTAGGCCAGCGTGATGGACTAAAGCCTACCCCCCTAGAGGAGGCCCGTACCCAGCAGTGGGACATATACGGGCTGATGATGATATATATGTCCTTTTGGAGGCACAGGCATCATGTACGAGTATTTAATACGTATGTACTCTGAATGGCAGCGCACCCAGTAATGTCCATTAAAAGTGTCCACTTCCACATTCCATACGCGAATAAAAATGATGTCACAAAGTTAAAGACGGAAAAATACTAAAGTCTCGCTTAAATCCATATTTACAGACTGCGTTCCGAACTTGTACATACCGCCATAAATAATCGATAGATCTCCACAAATAAAGATTAAATGGATCATGCGGTAGATAAGAAAGTTATAAAAAGATGAAGATAGCTAAAACCGTCGTTAAAACTAAGCTCTGTGAAAAATCTGTGAGAACGCCTCGTTGAGCTCGCGTCATAGGAACGATTGTCTCCTCGGTTTGATTCTCAGGTCAGGCAAGATATCAGAGTTAATTTAGAAATTCTCTATTCCAGCGCGAAAACAGCAATCGTCGGCAATTGGTTTACCTCCAGCGTCGATTGCAAGTCTAAATGCCTTATTAATCTATATCTATACATCTATACAAATAAATAAAATTGGAGTGTCTGTTTGTAATATTGAAATAACCGCTTTTTAATAAATGCATATGGATGTATACACGGTACATATACTAAATAACGTTTTTTACAATTTTTGTCTGTCCGTCTGTTTGTTCCGGCTAATCTCTGAAACGGGTGGACCAAATTTAACGGGACTTTCACTGGTAGATAGCTGATGTAATAAGGAGTAACTTAGGCAAAAAAACGGACGGCCGATGGAGCAGACAAGTGTTGGAGTGGAGACCGCGCTTAGGCAAACGTAGTGTAGGACGACCTGCAGCACGATGGTCCGACGACTTGAGAAAGGTGGCGGGTAACGGATGGATGAGGGCTGCTCAAGACCGGAATGGTTGGCGCTTTCTTGGGGAGGCCTACGTTCAGCAGTGGACGGCGATAGGCTGAGTATATAGGCAAAAATATAATAATTTAGTATCGACTGTTAGGCGGAATGAAGTTCGCCGGGTCAGCTAATGTTTCCATAGATTGAGATAGCAATTAGGCTATGAGTCCTTGATATCCACTATTTTAGTAAGTAGTTATGATATAATCGCATTTGGTTTTCTCCAGTCTTTTTCATTTGTCGTTATCGACCTGAATAAAAAGGCCAAATAATTCGGAGGTCGTTAAACATCGATCCGTTGTCATTGTTACATTGAGAACAAGAATACAAAACAGATGATATCACCCGAGTATTAAAAAGACGGAGAGCAATAAAATTTTGATTGTTTTTGGTGGTAACAGTCTTTATGATGCAATTCGCGAAGCGTGAAGAAGCATTTGTGCGGGCCGGCATGATTGTGTCGACCAGCGGGTGACCATCGTTTCTCGCTGGTTGGTATTATTTTTCTGGACTCCACTGTGCTTACCATCAGGTACACGTGCCAGAATAAAAAAAAAAAAAAAAAAAAAAAAAAATCGATACCTACACAGTACACACGCCAATATACTTGAAAGGGTAAACAGGGGTTTCGCGCCAAGTGTTTTAAACCTCATGTGAGGTTGCGAGGCTAATATTACTCGAGGATATATCAACACTTAGGGCTGCTACTGAGATTTTTTTTTCTCAGCCTATCGCCGTCCACTGCTGAACGAAGGCCTCCCCAAGTAGGCACCAACCATCCCGGTCTTGAGCAGCCCTTATCCATCCGCTACCCGCCACCTTTCTCCCTTTTGAGAATTTACTTATGAAAAAAATGCAATAATACCGAATAGGATCAAACCCGATGATTTGACGGAACGCTGCACACTTATCTCGTGGGATTAATAAGGAAATCGGAGGCACAAATGAAACAGCAGTAAAGAAAAATAAATACAAACAAGATTTAAATAAATAAATACACCAATAGTCACATACATAGTTCTGATCCCACACTAAGATACAAGTCTTGTGTCGTGGGTATCAGAAACTACGAGAGACTTCTCGGTCTCACATACACCCAGACCCGAAACAAATATTTGTGGATCACACAAATATTTGTCTCGGTGCGGGGATCGAACCCGCAGCCTCTCGTTTCGCAAGCTGGTGTCTAGCCAACTGCGCCACGGGGCTGTCAGATTGTTTAAAGAATAATTAATTTCTATTTACAAAACATGATAGCATTGGTATTAGGGAGTTAGTAGTTTAAGTAAACAGAAGCGTACATGAAACCCAGTTATTATTTTATTTTATTTATTTGGATTACCAACAATTGTGTACATAATTTCATTTAATTTACGCAATTCATCCCTATCATCTGGATGAATAGCGACCCTCAATCGTGTGGTTCAAAATAAGTTTCTACCTCGCACAACATCTCTGTGGCATCAGCTTTCGTCGGCAGTATTTCCAAATGGATACGACTTAGGGACCTTCGAGAAAAGAGCCTATAATTTCCTGAAAGGCCGGCAACGCACAGATAAGAAGACATTTTGAATTTTATTTAATGAATCTCCACAAACACACACATATACTCATACTTACACATACATTACTCATACTCACACACACACAACACACACACTTTGGGTTGTTATTCTTTTTTTTTTGTTTATTAACCGTTTGATTTTTTAAATAATGTTCTTCTGTTTTTCCTTTGTATCATATTCTTAATTTCTCTACGAGACAAGCTCTGCTTAGTGTAGTCAGTAGGTAAATCTAATATTGTAGCCACTGTTATTAAAACATGTAAAATGTAATAAATGTAAATGTATTTATGTCAAATTGTTTTAGTTAAATAAATAAAAAATAAATTCCTCTTGTATTGTGGGTGTTCATGGGCGGTGTTGACCACATAATATCAGGTGGCTGCTCGTTTGCCTCCTTTCACATTAAAAAAAGAATACATATGTAGTTACATAGGTTTATGTTGTAAATATTTGGGTAAATGCAACAATTATTTATAGGCAAACACCGCATGCACAAAACGTCATAAGAAAGTTACACCAATTTATTCAGCTACATACATTATCTGCAAAAGTGCCAAAGGCGTCCCCTTGGCCTACAGGTCCTTAGGCAGGGGATGTCGCGGCGGGATTTTAACGCCTCCTAGTTAAAAGGTAAGCGGGCCAGTATCAACCTCAGCCAAAAATTGTCTATTTGATGTAACATTATGCAAGTGAGTACGTAATTAGTATTTTTAGATAAATTGCAAAGAGCTTATGCACACGGAGCAATAATGTTTACGATAATAAAATAAATATTGTAGCCATTAAGAAATTCTTTTGAGGTTGTATCAAGATCACTTTCGTTTTCAAGGGTGATACGGAGTTGTACCGAGGGTTCTGTACCGTCGTTTATTTTTTTATATTGTTGACTATAGACTGCCTGTCCTGCAAAACCTCGACAGGCCGGCGAAACGGACTTAGGTCTAACCCCTCTCGTTTCTAGAGCAGGTCCGTGCGCAACAGTGGTACGTATATACAGGCTGTATTCAGACCGTGATCGGAAACTAAGGCAGGCAATTTTGACTTTTTCCATACAACCATCGGTATTAAATGTACGCGGTTTGTATGGAAAACGTCAATTTTTTTATTTTTGTCAGAATTTCCTTTAACGCCAGGGGGTTTGTAATCACCTTAGCTATTACCTGCCTTAGTTTCCGATCACGGTCTGAATACACTCTGTATGTATGTATTATGTATATATGTAATTGTATGTATACATTCGAATCCGCGACAGACAAGATCGTGACTCGATACGCGCATTATCAATTTCAGTATAAACAGAGGCTGTCCGGATAACATAAAGCCATTATACTACTACTGGGCATAGGCCTCCTCTACACTGCGAGGCGTAAGGCCTTAGTCCACCACGCTGGCCTAGTTCGGGTTGGAGGCGGCGCACTACACACCCAAGAATTTGCTAAGAACTTTTAGGTGTGCAGGTTTCATCACGATGTTTTCCTTCACCGTTAAAGTACGTGATAATTCATTGTGAATACTCACATAACTGCGAAAAGTCAGAGGTGTGTGCCTGGGGTTTGAACCCGCGGCCGTCGAGATTCTCGACCGCGTGTCCAAACCTCGAGGTCATCACGACTAGCCTCTTATTACATGATTTTAACGCAGTTGGTGAATCGTATATGCAGGTATGCACTTTTGCCTACCCTTTCGGTATCCAGGCGTGAATTTACTATTGGGATGATAATTTGACCATATTCTTATGGCAGCGTGACGTCACGTTCCCAGAAATACACTACCAAACATGTTATTCGCTAATTGTTTGCAGAATCTGTGTTTAACGAGGCCAATATGTGATTCATTAAAAGCGATAGATTAATTCAATAGTTAATTATAACGCATAAATCTGTATTAATAATACTAAAAACAAGAACGGTTTGTATTTTTGTATGTTTGCAACGAATAAACGCAAAAACTTTTTTGGCCCTTTCCCATCGCACACTCGCCACTGTAACTCCTGTGCTCCAGCATCAACAGCACGCACAGTATTGACGCCTGAATCTCAGCGAATCTAAGGGAACCTAACTTGTCATGATCTCGGAACGATATTTATCAGAAAAAATATAAAGGCTCCTCCTTTTAAAAAAAGGTTGTGCACTTCCCTCAACAGCAAAAAGTTCATGACGAATTTGAATTGAGATGTAAAGAACTGGAGTATTTGAGTCTTAATTCGATAGACTCGGCTCAATTTACACAACTCAGTGAACTAACTAAACTCGGAGTCTTGAGTCGAACCGAGCTTCAGTCTTTTCACAAAGACGCGAGCGCAAATAGAGCAAAATAGAACTCGAGCTCTTAAAAAGAGAACAATGAATCATCACTAACTTTAACGGTGAAGGAAAACATCGTGAGAAAACCTGCATACCTAAATGTTCTTGGGAATTTCTTAGGTGTGTAGTCTGCTAACCCGCACTAGGCCTAAACCCTCTCAGTTAGGCCCTTGCCTAGCAACGGGACGTACCTATAAGGGCTGATGATGATTCTCTAAGGATGGGCACAGGATTCATGCACACGGGCGGAGCTGAGCCCCAGCGTTATTAAACAATAATTCCCGTCATTGATTAAAACGTGCGAACATTCTAGGAAACCGTGTTGATTATTCAGGAATTCTGAACTATTTGCGTGTGTTGCTGGCGGGTTTGAAGGGAGGTTTTTACGAGAAACTTCTAATGAAATTAGTTATCAATCCTTATCTTTATTTGGGGATAGATCGCTATGTTCCTGGAGCCAAAAAAGTATTTTATTTATTTATGCTGTATGTTTCATTGACCACATTGTGGTCTCGCTGCAGAATTATGTGCCGTGCGATTTAGATGTCACGGGTTCGATTCGGTTTTCCTCTAATAAATTATTAGTAGCAGCACGGAGTCTGGAATTGTGCCCTAAAAAGACAATGGGCTCGCTCTCTATTACCTACGTGGGACGATAACACTACTGATAAAAATAACAATACGAGATAACACTATGTGGGTGCAGAAATGCACCTCTGCTTACCCCATCGGGGAATACAGGCGTGAGATTATGGATGTTTCATTGTAATATTTTTTACCTTTTAATAACTCGATTTTGATGCACGCAAAAATAGACTTTTAATAAATATTATTCCATCAATATTGCACCAGCATGCAAAACGAAAGGTCGCGGGTTCGATTACGCACCGTGACAAATGTTTGTGTGATACACAAATATTTGTTTCAGGTCTGGGTGTTTGTGAGACCGAAGTCTTTCGTAGTTTCTGATACGACACAAGACTTGTATCTTAGTGTGGGTTCAGAAGTATGTATGTGACTGTCATATTTAATTAATTCAGCTATAATTTAAAATAACTTACTTTTAGTTGATAAAATAAGCACGTTTATAATCCTAAATAAGTCGTGTAAGTTTATAAATAAGTCGTGATGGCCTCGAGGTTTGGGCACGCGGTCGAGAATCTCGACGGTCGCGGGTTCAAACCCCAGGCACACACCTCTGACTTTTCGAAGTTATGTGTGTATTCGCAAAGAATTATCACGTACTTTAACGGTGAAGGAAAACATCGTGATGAAACCTGCACACCTAAAAAAGTTCTTAGGAATTTCTTAGGTGTGTAGTCCGCCAACCCGCACTATGCCAGCGTGGTCGACTAAGGCCTAAACCTTCTCAATGGTAGAGGAGGCCCGTGCTCAGCAGTGGGACGTATATGGGCTGATGATGATAATCCTAGATGTTTGTTAAAAATCTCGATTGGACCTAATGTAAGCAACACAACATTTCAATGAATGAATTACGAATCCATGTGAGTTGTACTTCTATAGCCGTGTCCTCGCCAATTAGCGGTTAATTAATAGCGCAATCAGTAACTACGTCATTATTTCTATGACTATGACAATAACAATCCGTAAAACAAAATGACTAATTAATTATCTGACTTCAGGATAAACCGCACGATCAAGCTAAAACCTCGACTCTCGTTTAATTCCCGGGAACACATCGCTCATTTTATACTATACACTTACTGAAGGCTTTATAACCGAAAGGGTGGGTAATGGTGCATTTTTGCACCCGCGTTTTAGAAGGAGTATTAACTTTCACGTAATAGGTACGTCCGCAAACCCGCCGTCCGCAAAAGTTCTTCGGATTTTTTTAGATGTGTAGACCACCAACCCGCACTAGGCCAGCGTGGGGGACTAATGCCTTAACCGTCTCAGTTGTAGAGGAGGTCTGTATCCAGTAGTGGGACGTTAATGGGCTGATGATGAATAGGCCCTGAGTCGAATCTAACCCGCGACTTTGTGATCACACTCCGCACATTGATGACGCAGGATCAACGAGGCATTAATATCATCGCACCATTAATTGTTGACCTATATTGACCATTCCAAAGGTCGCTAGTACGAATCCTAAACACAAAACTATGAATTTTCTAAGTCATGTGCGTATCCATAATGTAATTACTACTTCCGATAGATCCCGAAAATGTTTCTTTGAACTAAGCTAGGTAGATACTGGTCAAGCTTTAAAACTATGGCGCTGGCAGATGCACAAACCGTGCCTTGCAATAAGGAAAAAAAGCAGTTAAAAAAAGTTGGGTAATGTATTATTTTTTATACCCATTTGTTAAAATCACCTATTTCATATTTCTGTGGGACAACGTCTTAAAGACTTTACTAAAAACCGTTAGATGACGCATAGAGCAATTTTAAACGTTGGCGCCACCATTGCCCCCAACCTACAATGTTTTGGCACCTGAAATAAACATTAATTTCACGAATACACTTAAAAATATTATTCTTGAAATGATCATCCACATTTCTAAATAAAACAGTCAACAAACATTTTAAAATTTTCTATTCGCTCTTTCTTTACCTCCGTTTATTGGAGTGAATGAGAAGGAACACATCACGAACACATTCGAATGACAGAAGCGAGTGATATAACCCGACCGATGTGTAACGGCCAGCGCGCGAATAATTTAAATATGGAGTATTAACGTATCAACATTAGTCGGATTAATACTCCAAATATTAGTAGCGTCTTAGCGAGCCAATATATCAGTCCCGCACTCGCTAGCGCGCGCACGTTCGAAATTCAAATTGACGATCGCGTTCGTAAACTGCCGATGTTTTGTTCGCGAAACTATGGCTAGATGATTTTTTAATTTATATTTTTAAAAAAGTTATTGGACTTGAACTTTGATTTGCATTTAAAAAATATTTTTTTGTCAGTGTTTTGTTAGTGTTGAAAAGCTGACATGAAGAATACGTAAGTCCTATTATCATGTATATTTATTAATAAGTATGTTAATTTTTGACGACGTTTCAAACGTTAAATTCTTATGCAAAATATTTTCAGAATAATTATTGAGCCGTCACAACAGTGTTTTAAGCGTACAATATTCTTTTGTACCTAAATTTTCTTAGGCAATATTCAAATAGCAACTTAGGTACAGTTAAAATGTACGTATTAGAATAGTTTCCTAAGATGAGTTTTAGTGTCCCTGTTACTTGAGTTATATTTTAACATAATTTCCTTTTCCTTCCTTTATTTTTGAGATATAACAATGAAATATGATTTTGATACAGCAAGTACAGAAAAAAAAACATTTGATATTATTTTTACTTAAACCTAATATTATTTAGACTTTTATGCTTAATAGGAAATTATATCAATTTATTATATCTATTAAACCACCCAGCCTAAGAAATTTAGAAGAAGTTTATATTCGCGATATTATTATGCATATTGTTGCCGTGAGGGTAATTTTCTTTTATTTTTCTACGCAACCTCAAGTTACGATAACAAATGACCGTACGTTGCGTTCCTTTGCCGTGAAATGGAGCCAAAACTATGCGTAATAAAAAAAATACGAAACAGTTAAATTCATATAGTTTTTGCGACACATCACTTGCATCTCAAGTGTTTCGGCCATGTATTTACATATATTATTATGGTAGGTAGTAATCTCAGCACTTTTGCTTCACACAAAATGTTGTCTCGTTGAGGGGTTCCTTGCAACCTTATTTGATAGTCTAAATAAGTTAATGCCTGAAGGATTTGTGACTAAGCTCTCAAGTGATCTAAGTGCCACGACTGCCTCGTGGTCTCGCGGTACAAGTATGTGCCGAGGGATCTAGAGGTCTTGGGTTCGATTCCCGGGTCGGGCAGTGTTATTGGGTTTTTCCATTAGGAAATTCTCAGTAGCAGCACGGAGTCTGGAATTGTGCCCGAGAAACGGCAATAGGCTCGCCCCCTATTACGTGGGACTGATACATAAGCACCTGGCGAAATGTGGGTGCAGAAATGCACCTCTGCCTACCCCTTCGGGGAAATAAAGGCGTGAGTTTATGTATGTATGTATGTTTTCATGCTCACATTATTTTGTGGACTCGCGAAGATTTTTCATTGTAACTAAGGATTTTATTGGACCCAGATTTTTAAACTATGATTTACTACAAGAACGACTGTCTCCAGTCGACACAATTTTCCGACCTTATAAATTGTATCATACTTGTAATAAACAATAAAACTTACAAATATTAGATTTAATAAAGCTTTTAGTAATGATAAACCATTTCGGATGTTCGGATGGTAAATGGCTTTTAAAGATATTTTATAGTGTTAATAAAATGTAAAAGGAAGATGTAGTATGTGAATAAAAGTATTTATAAGTATGTTTTGGTGGCATCTATATTCTATAGAATATTGCGTTTTAAAGTTACGATTTTTTTTAAATAAAACGAAGCTCAAATATATTAAATAATAAAGAATCAATGTATATTAAAATAAGAAAGGACGTGAAAATAAAACTGCCTCATGCTCTTGCGGTAGTGTGTGCCTTGCGATCTAAAAGTCCTAGGATCGATTTTCAGGATAGTACAGTAGCAGCGCGGAGTCTGGAAATATGCCCGAAAAAGGGCAATCAGTTCGCCTCTTACTACAGACGATTTAAAAATAAAATTAGTAAAACATGGGTGCAGAAATAGTGATGGCCTCGAGATTTAGGCGCGCGGTCGAGAATCACGACGGTCGCGGGATCAAACCCCAGGCACACACCACTGAGTTTTCGAAGTTATGTGCGTATTCACAATGAATTATCACTTACTTTAACAGCGAAAGAAAACATCGTAATGAAACCTGCACACCTAAAAGTTCTTAGGAAATTCTTAGGTGTGTAATGCCAACCCGCACTAGGCCAGCGTGGTGGACTAACGCCTAAACCCGCACAGTTGTAGAGGAGTCGTGCCCAGCACGTATATAGGCGACGTAAGCTGATGATGGGTGCAGAAATGCATCTTTGCCTACCTCTTTTATGCAGTTGAATTTGTGTGTGTGCGTGTGTAACCTAGTGCCGTTATTTGGACACATTCACAGACTCCGTGCTGCTACTGAGAATTACCTAGTTAAGACCAAAAGTATGCCGTATTTACAAATGTATTTTAATACAACATTCCTCACGAGGAAGTGAATTGATAAATTCCCAACGTAATCAAACTAAAAGAATTTATTATCTACATGATAAGGAACTCCTATGACTGTTTAAAATTTTATTGACTCATAGGAACAAGTCAGTTGCTCTTATCAGTGTTTATTCCGCGATTAACAATTATTAAAATTTGGAGGTTTAGTTTGTTTGTCGAAAAATTGCTGGTTAGAATCACTTATTACCAGTAAGCAGGGTCTTTAGTAATCTTATTAACCGAATGAAACTCATCAGAATTCCAGTTTCATTTTTTAGTGAGACAGTGGTTTTGCATCGTAAGGGCATGAAAAATAATAATAATCAAAACAGGCCCATCCGTACGACAATCTAAGCTAAATAGAGCTACACCACAAATCTATACAAATAAATAAAATTGGAGTGTCTGTAATATTGAAATAACCGTTTTTTAATAAATGAATATGGATGTATACACGGTACATATACCAAAATAAGGTTTTTTACAATTTTTGTCTGTCTGTCTGTCTGTTTGTTCCGGCTAATCTCTGAAACGGGTGGACCAATTTTAACGGGACTTTCACTCGCAGATAACTGATGTAATAAGGAGTAACTTAGGCTACTTTTAGTTTAATTTTCTTATTAAAAATAATTAGAAATAAATTTTCCGCGCGGACGAAGTCGCGGGCACAGCTAGTATATAATATTCTTCAATTATTTTTTGAGTCACACATAGTTGGCGAGCTTCAAGCTGTGTTTGGGCCGTTGAGAATTATAATAAACCAGTTAATCTTTGCTCGGGAATAAAACCTAGGATTATTCGATCGTACACCGCGTATGCTGCGACAAATGAGGCAGTCTGAGATTTTGGCATAGAGTAAGTTAAATATACCCAAAAATATTAAAATAACAAATACAGGGAAATACAAGTTTTGTGATACATGTATCAGAAACTGACAGCCCCGTGGCGCAGTTGGCTAGACACCAGCTTGCGAAACGAAAGGCCGCGGGTTCGATCCCCGCACCGAGACAAATGTTTGTGCGATCCATTAATATTTGTTTCAGGTCTGGATGTTAGTGAGAGCGAAAAGTCTCTCGTAGTTTCTGATACCCACGACACAGGACTTGTATCCTAATCTGGGGTCAGAGTTATGTTTGTGACTGTTGGGTGTATTTATTATTTTTTATTATAACTGCCCATATACTTCCCACTGCTGGGCACGGGCCTCCTCTACAACTGAGAGGGTTTACTGCCTTTAAGACTTTCTAATCTAACAAACACCCAGACCACACACGAATATACAACAAGTGTTTATCTTGGCTGGGGAGTCAAACCCGCGACCTCTGTATGGCAGGCTATCGTTCCAACTACGCCAGGAGATAGGTATTCAATAAAGCAAACGAAGCCGCGTTCAAAAGTGCACTCATAAAGAAGATAGCTTTCACATCATTACTTTAATGTTTTTAATCCATTATCTCGACCCAAATACTCCGATTGAGATAACAGAACATTTCAAGTATGAAAATGATTCGGGTGTTATGAATAGAAATTCTTTTGTTTCAGTACCAATAATTTATTGGCTTGTTTGCCATAGGGAATGGCTTGAAAATAGTACAGTGACCTTATTGTTGGTTGTTCAAGGGAATCCGATTGTTGTATGTACCCATGATATTTTTAACTGAGCACGAAGTTTAGTTAGATGCTATGGATGTTTTATGTGAGGGTGGAACCTCATAGTTCAATATTTTTTCTCCCGATTTGCTTTGAAGTGCACAACTCTTTTTTTCTAGCTCCTCCTTTATATCTTTTCTTCTAATTTACTTCGGGATAATAACAAATCAGGTTCCCTTTGTAGTTAATACATCTCGTTTTAAAACTTAATGAACAATGTGTATTGGAAATCGGTACGAAAAATTCGAATATTCAATAAAGATTCCATAATGTTACTAATATCGTATGGCCAGAATTTAATGAATGCATAAACCAGGCTGTATCTCATGAACCGTGATAGATAGCCAGTTGAAATGTTGACAGGTGATGCATTTCTGTTGCCGCTATAATAACAAATACTAAAAAGCAGAATAAATAAATATTTAAGTGGAGATCCCATAAAACAGAAATGATTTTTGTGCCGTTTTTAGTCGTTGCTCCTGCTACAATTTAATTTATATGTCAGTACAATAAGTTTTCCTTCACTTATCTAATAGATATAAATATAGGTCACTATGATCAATTTAATTAATATTAAAGTTGGAATAGTGAGTACATGTTAAGAGACGCTAAATAAAGCATAATATATATTTTTGTACTGCCACAACAAAGAGACTTAACCTCATCTGATGGTTTAAAGGGAGTGACAAATAGCAAGCAACGACTAAGATAATCTCCCGTCAGTCGAAATAATTATGGAGGCCTGATGCTATTAAGCTGTTACCTGTTAATTATTATTTACGTGATGAAATAAACGAACCATAAATAATTTCGTTAAACGGTAAGCGAAAAAAAGTGTTAACATGTTAAGCTCACGACGGAGCGAATTTTAAATAACTTTAACACTGTTCAATTCATTATATGTACTTTATTTCTTTGGAAAGTGGGACTTGGTCGCGATTCTCTAGAGTTCCGTTCGCGTTGAAACCATTCGAAAACAAGTGATTGTTGTTAGGGTAAAAGCGTGATAGATGCCCCAGTGGGATAGATGCCGCATTATCAAAAAACCTAACTTCCCAAACTCGTGACTAAGAAACAATAGTATAACCAAGTGCCGCAATCACCCCTCACCTTAGTTAGCCATGGACCGACGTGCAGTGAGGATACGTTTCGCTGGTGTGGGCATTCATTTCCGCGACGAATTTCAAAAACACGTAATATTTTAAAATGTTATATATTATTTGTTGTTGTATAACTTTATAAGTACTCATTAATTCCGTTATATTTTTTATTATGTCAGTATACTGATTCCTTAAGTATACATCTAGATGTAAATAGTTGTTCTTTTGTTTTTTTTATTATTTAAATATGTCCAAGACATCTATCCCTATCAAAAAGGATAGTTGCCCTGATTTTTTGAGGGATAGATGCCCCTAGGGGCACCTATCCCTTCATGCACCATATGTACCTATATGTGGCTTCAATTTATATTTTGAAAATATTTTTGTGTTCTGTTATATTTATTATGTGTTTCTGTATATGTATCACTATAAAATATTTAGATTTTCTTTGAGTTTAGTAGAACCACGCCACGAATATACTCAAATACTACCTACATGAATTGAAACTATCTAAGAAAAAATCTTAAGAAAAAAGAAAGGAACCTCTATTACTAATTACATTACCAATCAGGAAAAACATTATTTTAGTGATAACAACGGTGATGACCTAGAGCTAATTTATGTGATAAAGAAAATTATAATTATTTAAGAGTTGACTAGGGCCACGAACAACTAAAACGGTAAATTATTTATAGTTTAAACAGTGAAGATGAAGACAGACCAACTCACTATAAAATTAAGGAAAAGAAAACTAAAGATTTTCCGGCAAAGAGCACCAAGAGAGATGGAGAGAGTTAGCCTAAAGATACAAGTAAAGATAACTGCATTGAATGTTTTGAAAACTACAAAAAACTCGAAATCTAAATCCGACTGGAATCAATGTATAAAGTGTCTGCACTCGCTATATGATACCTGTACATTTTTCAGAAATGATTACTCAAGATGTGGAAAACTGAAACCACTCTTCGGCTAAACACCATTTAAAAGATTTAAAAAACAGCAAAATGACATTTATTAATTAGGCAATTATTTACAATTTCAGTTTTAGGAGAGGCCTTTTAAAACTATACACTTATTGTCCTCAAAACCTCATAAATGTTTAGTTAAGTTTTGGTTTATACTTTATGAAGGGCATCTATCCCACGACGCAGGCATCTATCCCTCTTCGTATTTTCAAGGTGGGGCATCTATCCATACGGGTAGGCATCTATCCCCAAAAAAGGAGTTCCACGAGAAGTTAAAATCCTCAAAATCTATAATTTATAGGTCAAAACAATCAAATCATAGTTAAAGATAAAGGATTGACCTAACTAAATTCATAGACATTATTCATATAAAATTAATATTTTGGAAATTATGAGGTTATTTCAAAAAGTGGGGCATCTATCCCGCCTTTACCCTATATTAGCGGTTAATTATCGCTTATGGCAATTCGGTGCAAAAAATGACAAATTTAGCTATTGATATATTTAGTATGTAGTAAGTTATTAATATATGTATACTTTGCGGACATTTAATACTAAATAGTTTGTATTAATACTACAATACAATATTGTTTTTTCAGCACTATGAAGATTAGTCACTTGTTTCGAACAAAAAAAGGAAATTACTTATGTTAAAAATCCTTCTCATATAGAACGGGAACGATAAAATATCACCAGTATCAATCTAGACTTATTTCAGAGCGCTTTGTTGTCGCCATATATTATGCACCTTATTTACGATTATTACTGTCCAAGTGGATGTAGAAGCAGTTCTACACCACACAAGTATGTGCCGTGCGACCTATTGGTCCTGGGTTCGATCCCCAGGTCGAGCAAAGTGCTATTGGGGTTTTACATTAGGAAATTCTCAGTAGCACCACGGAGTCTGGAAATATGCCCGAAAAACGGCAATAGGCTAGCCCCCTATTACGTGGGACTGATACATATCTAGCGAAATGTGGGTGCAGAAATGCACCTCTTCCTACCCCTTCGGGGAACACAGGCGTGAGGCTATGTATGTATGTATGTAGGTATCCTAGAAACAATATATTCGGCTACTGTAGTTGTTTATTTAGCCATTCCGGGAACCAAAATGTGTTTTACCGTTTGTGACATAACATTCAGTTCATACAGATAAGGTAATTAGGTGTTAAAACAGTACATAAAATATATTGTTTACAAGTTTTCAATGTTTTATTTTTATACAATATTTAACTCCAGTAGTGCACCTAGCGATTATTGATAAATATACATAAACAATAGCACTCACTAACACACGTCACTATCGTGAATACTGCTCGGTACTTTAAAAAAAAAATACAACCGAAAAAAGAAAAATATATATCCAAATAGGAATTAAGATTCGATCAACCTCTTTTGTTCAAGAATCTTTTATTTAAATATAAATACAATTGAGCCATGGAAAACATACATACATTTTTTCGTTTTACAAAGAGGTCGATCCAGATTTACTATTTTTTCATTAAAAGTAGAGTTGAAAGAGACAGATTTTTAGATCTTACATATTTATTATATCTTTATCCGGTTGGAAACAATGACAGAGCAAGATTGACGAACTTTTCTTTCAAAATAATAAATAATTAATTGTCACATGCTAGTTTTTGTACTAATCTATGAGTTATGTATGAACTATCAAACTCGCTGACCAGTCAAGAGGTTATCGAGTCAAAACTATTATAATTAAAAATGTAATTAATTTTTCACTATTACTGTTAGATACTTCAATTATGAATTATTAGTTATCGCGTGCTCGTTATTGTTATAACATGGGAAAAATTACGTTCTTAGATAGTTTCACGACTAAATTGCTGAACAAAATTTTAAATTTAAAGATAATGGGACCTTGGATATGGTTATATTTTTTTATCCCAGAAAACTGGATCCTCAGGGATTTTCTCCATTGATTCAGAAACCTACAATAATGTCAGGGGAGACATGCGTCTTATCAACAAATTACAAGATTCAAATCTTACCTCTTGAGTATAAAAAAATTCAAGAAATAATTCGTTTCCTAAATATTCTAGATTCTAAACTAATACACACATACATACATAACCTCACGCCTGTATTCCCCGAAGGGGTAGGCAGAGGTGCATTTCTGCACCCACATTTCGCCAGGTATGTATCAGTCCCACGTAATAGGGGGCGAGCCTATTGCCAAACTAATCTAAACTAATCTAGATTCTAAAAATCAGAAATATTATTGAAAACATAAACAATACGTGACAGATCAATGGATCTGTTAGATCTAATCTCGATTTAAATCTATTAGTATTGGCATATAGTCATGTACTATGCTTATCAATAGTCTAGTAAGATAAACAAAACGATAAACAAGACAGGTTTCATTGGTCCTGATGCAGAAAGGGTCCGATTCCCGGCCATAGAAATATTGAGAATTTCCACTAGGAAATTCACGAAAAGCAGTAATAGTCTTTGAATTCGGGATACCGGCGTGAGTTAATAGAATAGTAATTAAAATCAAGCTTAAAGTGAAATTTACTAAATAAAGAGTGAGAGTTATGATTTTCAGATTCAGGAATATTTGTGACATTAAAATTAGCACACGATTCAATTTAATTGTATTCAAATAAAATAAATCACCAATTTAATAACACCAACAAGGCGCTAAAGGCCTGATAAGATAACCTTTAATAATCGTGATTATTAAAGTTTATCTAAGTATAATCACATTTTTTTCATATTATAATTTGGCGTGTGTATCTGAAAAGTCTCAGGGTCGTGTAAAGTGTTACTTTGTATTCCCTTAATTTTCCCTCACAATCAGTAGTAATAAAAGCAAGCCGGAAATAATTTATGTGGGAAAAAAGCACTAGACTTCCCTTGCGTTACATAGAATTGGCGAAGTGTGTGCGTCCAAATAACTTCTGCCTACTGTAAAGAGTAGAAAACTGAAAAAGTACTCTAAAGGGGATACAGGTATTAGTGAGCATAAACTTATCGAAAACTTCTCAATATGAATAATAATTATTAAAAACAATAGTACCGTGCCGTCACGGCAAATTAAAACAATAAAAAGCTAAGGAACTCGTAATCATTCTGCCAGATGTGAACTTGCCAGTTTTTTGCCGCCATTCGGCGTGGCGCCGGCGTCGATTAACGGGCATTGCTTGCGGCCGAAACAAAAACTGACCTTTTTTGTTGACAGTTAATTAAAGAGTTGATAAAAGATTGGATGGCGCCGCTGCAAAGTGGATTATGGTTTTCAATTCGACACAAATCATCAATGTTTTTTTTACTTTAATTTTAATAAGATATTAATTTTTGAAACGCTTCATTCATATGAGATCATCATCATCTCAGTTCCAGGGCTCTGAATAAAAAACATCAATTCTGATTTTTTTTATGATGCTTTCACGTCTACACCGTTAAAACTATTATGTCATAGAGTTAGATGGGATTTTGGATACGCGTTTTCATCAGTTTTATCCCGGATAACCGTTACTTTTGAATATGAAAGCTAAAAAATAAAAGCTTTGTTTTTGTATGTCTTTATACGTAAGATATGAACTATAGCAATAATTTTTTTTGTATTTCAACAAAATTGGATCAGCGATTTAATGACAAAATCTTTAATCCCGCAGCCTATGTCGTGCGTAATATCTGGTTCATTATGTTTTGAACCAAATTATATTCTTAGAATAAGCTCACGGCTGTCATTTTGCGAGTTCTAGGAACACTGTTGAATTCCTTTTGTATCGTTTGTAGGAAGAATTTGAAGGTCGCCGCCGGTAACTAATTAGCACTTATCAAGGTACACAGTGTATACGCTAGCAGTGATGCAGTCTGTTATTATTATTTTGATTTTTTTTTGTTAGCGTGTGCAGTTGCGAGGTGCCGTTTCGATTCCCGGCTTGAGCAATGTATCTTTTAGAGAGTCGTTACAGAATTTGCAGTATTAAAACTAATTTCTCGGTGAACCGAAATAATCTAGCACTCTATCACGTTTCTGATTTGAAAGATATCTGACGAATTGTTTTTGAGTACATAAACTAGGTACTCTATATTTTTTTTTTTTAACGGAACATGAATCAGAAAGATCTTATGCAGTATTTTGACAACCCCGTGGCGCAGTTGGCTAGACACCAGCTTGCGAAACGAGAGGCTGCGGGTACGATCCCCGCACCGAGACAAATGTTTGTGCGATCCACAAATATTTGTTTCGGGTCTGGGTGTTTGTGAGACCGAAAAGTCTCTCGTAGTTTCTGATACCCACGGCACAAGACTTGTATCCTAGTATGGGGTCAGAACTATGTATTTGACTGTTAGGTGTATTTAAATATAAATTTTAGTACAGACACAGTAATTTAATTAATTAATTTTTTTATTTATTTAATATACTTTATTGTACACTATACATTTATACATCAGAAATGAGATAACAATAAGAAAAAGAAAAAGCTACAACAGGTGGTCTTATGTCAGCTGCAATCTCTTTCACGTCGTAGATTTTAGTGCATACATTAGTGCAAGATGACATGAATGAAACACTTTATTGTTGTTAGCTGCTATCTCCCATTTATATAGAACCAGCGGATGTAAGCGGACGCGTAGGTGATTAACAACACGATTATCTGCATGGCTGTGTGTCTGTGCGCCTTCGTGTCTGTTTAGTCTGGCGCGCGGAATGCGAGGATTTCATTTCGGCAATATCATAACGCGAAACCGGTTCACATATCAATTCGAACCCGTTTTATTTTTAACCGACTTCAAAAAAAGGAGGAGGTTATCAAGTCGTCTGTAATTTTTTTTTATGTTTGTTACCTCAGATTTTGTTGATTCTTTTTTTAGTACAATATTCTGGAATGCTTTGAGTGTTTAAATTTATCTTTGGAATTTATAACTTAATTAAATTAATAAACCGAACATTCTCATACAAGTCTTGTGTGGGTATCAAAAATTACGATAGACTTTTTTTGCGAATCACGAAAGTTTTTCGGTAATCAATCCCGCGACTTCTCGTTTCACGAGCTGATTTCCAACGAAGCGGTACTCTTTAAAATTATGCAGGAAGTCTGTGGTTATTAGAATGTGTAGCACATAGTCCAGAAACATGTTCTTATCTTCCTATTTATCAAAAAGGACACAAAAATCATAAAATGTTCTTCATTAACTATTAAGATGACAATATTTCTATTGGTAATTAACATTAAAAAGTGGGTAGTTGTAAAGGAGAGTCAAACGAACTTTTGCTCTGTAAATTTTTTTAATTTAAAAATACTTACAAGTCTTAATTTCACTGTTTTTAATGTTCTACTGTAAGAGTTAAACTGTCTATCTGCTGGTGTTAACTTTAATTATTCCTGTGATCTTTCCTTTCATCACTTCACTTTTTGGCACCACTTATTATACACCAGTTACTATGGAGTCCACCCTAAGTGCTACGATTGAAGAAATGAAGGATGAATTTAATAAAAGAATGGCTGCATTTGAGCTGGATCTTCAAAAATCATCACCTGCTACAACAGGCACCTCCGACTTGGCCGTGGAATTTGCTGCTTACAGGGCTTTTGTCAACCAGTCTCTAAATCTGCTGCAACGGCAGATTGAAGCCCTGGCTCACACTGTGGATTGCATGGAGACGCAAAGGCGGCGCAAAATTCTATTATTCCACGGTGTTTCTGAAGTTGCTAACGAGAATGCAGAGCAGCTAATTGTTGACATTATCAAACAGCGCCTTGGCGTAGCTGACTTCAATGTTAACAACCTACAACGCTGTCATAGGATGGGCCGAGTGACGTCTTCGAAGAAACCTAGACCTGTGCTCGTCAAATTGAAGGATGCTGCTATGAGGGACAAAATCTGGTTCAATAAGACTAAGCTCAAAGGCTGCGGCATCACACTCTCCGAATTTCTCACTAAAACGCGTCACGACCTATTCATGGCTGCCCGTGATAAATATGGAGTTACTAACTGCTGGACACGAGAAGGGATAGTGTATGTCATCAGTTCTGGCGCGCGGCATCGTATCACATCCTTCGGCGAGCTTAGCCAGATTAACGCTGACACTACAGCTAAGCCCAGTCCAGTCAAGAAGACTATTGCAGTGTCTAAGTCCAGGCGAGCTGCAACCAGCAAGAAGTGATGAATGTCTTTCCTTTTATTATTTTGAGTCCGGTCCAGGTAATGTACAGCTATAGCCGTTATTGTCATTACGTTGGGTTGTTACTTCACCGTCACTAGTAATTGATATCCTTTTCGTTGTTTTAAATTTAGCCTCTTTTTGGTCATGTAAACATACCCACGCACGTTTTTACTTAGATGACAAATGACAACATTAGTTTATTGTTATTCTGTCAAATAAATGTCAGCTTTGACATAATGCAATTCGTTCGGAAATTGAAAGTATTTTAAGTTATTATTGTTAATGTTTGTTTCTAATATTAATTTTTCTTTGGCTGTTTAATTTTTTAATTTATTTTTATTGTTTTAGTTTTTTATCTTTTCTTTTCAATGATTTTTTTGAGAATTGCTATTTACTTTAATAATATTTTATTAAGACTGTACTACCTGGACTACTACTATTTAGCTGTAAGTTGTACAAATTAACTTTTTTACCATTACTATGTTATTTTTCTTCTTTTTTTCGATTATTTCTTTTGTTGTATAGTAAAATTAGTCATAAGGGTCCTATTAAGATCACATTAATTCAGTTATTGTGCCTTGTTAACAAACCGGCAGATGGTTCATTGTTAGCTTGTACTTGTATTTTTATTTTATTTTATTATTTTTATTTATTGTAGTATATTTTTAGTCTATTAATTGTTTTTTGTTGTTATTATTTTTTATTGCTTTTAATTATGTCTTATAGCAGTTTAAGTTGTGATAGTGATGAATTCCTGTCTGCTTGCAGCGATGATAGTTTTGCCAGTGTTCCCTCGCTTGCGGAAACTCTTTCGAATCATTTCTCTGACGTCCCTAGGAACTTTAACGTGATTCATATCAACGCTCAGAGTATTCCGGCTCACTTCCCAGATATGCTGGCTAGTTTTGACTGTACCCATATACATGCTATTCTTATTTCTGAATCTTGGTTGAAACCTTGTCTATCTTCTACTACTTATTCCCTTCCTGGCTTCCACCTCATCAGAAATGATCGTACAGCTCGTGGTGGTGGCGCTGTCGCTATATACTTGCGTACTCAATTCCGTTACTCAATAATTAGTGTGTCACCCCAACCACCACCTTCAGATGCTGGTGAACATCTTTTTCTGGAGGTGGAATTGTCGCTTACTAAAATTTTACTCGGTGTTTACTACTCTCCTCCACTTCATATTGACTTCTTCTCTTCGCTTGAACTCATTCTCGAAAACCTAGTCCCTTCGTACAGTCAAACCATAATCATGGGTGATTTCAATACCTGTCTCCTTAAGAACGATCGTCGTTCCTCTTCCCTTCTTAATACTATCCAATCATGTAATCTGTCTATTCTTCCACTTTCACCTACACACCACTCCCCTAATCACACTCCTTCGCTCCTTGATCTTATCTTTGTCTCTTCCTTAAACCATGTTGCGAAACATGGTCAATGTTTCGCTGACGCCTTTTCTTCTCATGATCTTCTATTCCTATCCTATCGTGTCCGTCCTCCTAAAGCCTTACCCAGGGTTATCCTGCAGCGGAATTTTCGAGGAATGAGTGTTGATAACCTTCGCAAGGATGCTGACAGCATTGACTGGAGTTTGCTTACTAATGCTGACTGTATTAATTCCAAAGTGGACATCTTTATGGAAAAATTGTCAACCTTATACGATATACATGCACCAGTACGACCTATTAAACTCAAACACCGACCAACACCTTGGCTTACAGCTGACATTAAAAATTTACTTTCTAAAAAAGCTTTTGCCAAATCAAGGTATAATCGACGACCCATTGAGTCCAACTGGCTAAAATATGTTAGCATCAGGAATCACTGCAGTAAGGTGTGTAGGAATGCTCAACGCCGACATATTCATAACTCTGTGGAAAACGGAGATCCAGCCAAAGTTTGGAAATTCCTAAAGACACTGGGAGTGGGTAAACCTGATCGAGTATCCATCCCTAAGTCCATTGACTTAAATTCTTTGAACCAACATTTTTCTTCTTCGCCATGTTTTGACAGGGCGACCAAAGATCAGACTATTAAACATCTTTCTACCCTGAAGACTCCCGATTGTTCAGCCTTTGTTCTTAAACAATTCGCTCTTTGTGATGTTAAGAAAACCATTACGCTTATTTCATCCAACGCATCAGGGAGTGATGGTATCGGCCGTAATATGATTCTGCCTATCCTAGACGAAATCCTACCAATCATCTCCCATATTTTGAATCATTCCATTTCCTCAGGTATTTTTCCAACTGCTTGGAAAAATGCTAATATAATCCCTATTCCTAAAAAGCCCAATGCCTCTGTTCTTTCTGATTTCCGTCCCATATCTATACTCCCATTCCTATCTAAAGTCCTTGAACGATTGATTCATTCCCAACTTCACGATTTCCTCACCATAAACAATCTCCTTAATCCTCTCCAATCGGGATTTCGTCGTGGGCATAGTACGACCACTACTCTGACTCATATTACGGACGGTATTAGATCAGGCATGGAGGAAGGTAAGCTGACTGTCCTAGCTTTGCTGGACTTCAGCAATGCTTTCAACACCGTTGATTACGATGTATTACTTGGCGTTCTGCGTTCTCTTAACATATCTCCAATGGCGGTTGATTGGTTTCGTAGTTACCTGTTTGGACGCCGGCAGCGTATATTTGTAGAGGACAGTTTTTCCTCCTGGTGTGTGGTCTCAGCTGGCGTACCACAGGGCGGCGTGCTATCTCCTCTACTCTTCGCCCTCTTTATTAACTCTATAACTAACAAACTTCGCTCATCCTACCACCTCTACGCAGATGACCTGCAAATATATATCCGTGCACCTCTTGACAAGTTAGAAAATGCGATCATCGACATTAACACAGACATTCAGCATATATGTGATTGGAGCAAATGTCATGGAGTGCAAGTCAACCCATCCAAAACACAAGTTATTGCTGTCGGCAGCCCTAGGATGATGTCGAAACTAGATAAGCTCGCATTACGGAATGTTTACTGTGATGGTGTGACCATTCCTTTCAGCGATTGCGTCAGAAACCTCGGGCTCTATCTTGACAAGACACTCTCCTGGGGTCCTCAGCTTCGGGAACTCAGCCGAAAGCTGTTTGCCTCAGCAAGGTCTTTGCGAAGGTTATGCAATATTTTACCTTGTACTACGAAGATTTCTCTCGTGCAAACCCTTCTCCTTCCCATCCTTGATTATGCTGATGTCAGCTATCTAGATCTCACCGAGGACCAGCTTAATAAACTTGAGCGTCTTCAAAATTTTTGTGTTAGACTCATATTTGGCCTCCGCAAATATGACCATGTTTCAGAATTTCGTGCTAAGCTCAAGTGGTTACCCATACGGCTTCGCCGGAATGCTCACATTCTTTCTCTTCTATATAATATTTTATTTGATCCTATTACCCCCTCTTATCTCAAAGATCGCTTTACATTTCTCCAAAACACGCATTCAAGAACCTTGAGGTCGTCAGAGGAATTGAAATTGAGAATGGCTGTGCATACAACAACTTTCATGGACAAGTCTTTTATGGTCCAGGCTGTTCGATTGTGGAATGCCCTACCACCTGCCATAAGACGAGCGGAAACAATTCACTCATTCAAAAGACAAGTGAAAGATCACTACCTTTCTCTCTGATCTAACTTTTCTCCACTCATTTGTTTATATGCTATAAATTATATATGTATGTATGTATATATTTGTACATATATGTTTATTTAATATATTTTATTTTTATATTGTATATGTTTATTTATGTATTTAAGTGTAAGTATATGTTTAATAATATGATGATAATTTTTATTTACTCAAAGTTATTAGTATTATTTATTTTAATTGTTATTTTTTTTTTCTTTTACTTCCTTCTTTACACTTTATTCTACCCTCTTTATTTTTCCTCTTGTATTATCCATCCTAAGGTTGCCTGTAAGAAATTGCCTAGAGCGATAAGGCCGCCTCTTGTTTTTTTTTTTTTTTTATAGATAAGTTTCTTTATAATTGTTGTACAAGGAAGTGTAAATAAATAAATAAATAAATAAAATGTAGGTCCGATGAGTATTTAGTGAAAATTTATGAAAGTACTATTTTTGCTCAAATTACGCTAAAATCGCGTAAACGCTTATTGGTCGGTGTGCAGTGCAGTGGCATAACATAGATATAGTAGATATACCATAGTTCTGATGCCACTAAGATACAAGTCTTGTGTCGTGGGTATCACAAACTGCGAGATACTTTTCGGTCTCACAAACACCCAGACCCGAAACAAATACTTGTGGATCACACAAAAATTTGTCTCGGTGCGGGGATCGAATTCGTGCCCTCCCGTTTCGCAAGCTGATATCTAGCCAACTGCGCTAATGTTTTTTTTATATTGATTACGTCATGGTTCCTCTAAAACTATAGGTAATACACTTCAGAAATGTCTAAATGTCTGCCTAACCTACATAGCTATGACATTTCAAATTAGCAACTGCGTGCGTTAACAGTCATAATATTGAATAGAAAGGGCTGGTGTCAGGGTCTTTAGCTATGATAACACTTGTAACTTGTAGGTATATCTTCGTAGAGAACTGTATAATTTCCAACACGTTCCTTTCATGGTAAAAGACCTTCTGGAATTAAGTGATTAAAAATTACACACTACCTAGTTGGTTCCGCGGGATTAGTGCTGGGGTCTGATGGAGATGTTCCGGGTTCAATAGTCGGGTGGCGCAGTTGAAAACAATAAATAGATATAAAGAGTTTTATTATCATTGTAGTAGTATGCAGTTTAACGGTGTAGGAAATCATCGTGAGGATACCTACAAAGATAAAAGTTCGTAGTTGTTTCCTAGATGTGTAGTCCGCCAACCAGCACTAGGCCATCGTAGTGGACTAAGGCCTAAACCCTCTCAGTTGTAGAGGAGGCCCGCGCCCAGCGGTGGGATATTTATGGGCTGATGATGATGATGATGATGAAAATCGCTAATGATTAATCTAAGTCGAAACAAGCACGGATGGTGGATCTAGAGTAAAATTTTTGCATTTCTATTGCACATATGTAAGTAATTAGCTACATATAAGGAGGCAGACTGATTTAACTAACCAAAGATTGACGTAGACCAGGCCGCAATTAAAATGCCATTTAAGAACCCGTTTTTCTATCTGACCTAAATAGAGACAGAGGTCGTACAAAGTAGGTCCCAATCCAATTTAGACAATCAATTTTCTATAACCCGGAACGAATAATTGTAAAGGAGGCCGCACATGACACACAAACCATAAATCAATGTGTAGTGTTAATGCACCATTTGACGTTATTGCATCAATTAATCATAATTATGCAGGCAACACTCATCCGCGTCCGACCAAGATTCACGTGCAGTTGACTGTTAGAATACTCGTGAGGATAACTCTTGTGATGCATTTTTAGAACGGCAAATATAAGTTGGTTTTTAATGGTCAAGAAGCGTGGTGAATGAAATGGAATATCCATATATTTCAATTTTAAATGTTTAATTTATTCTTTTTTTATTTATTAGAATTTTTTTCGTATTTTGAATCTGTGCATCGATTTTTTTTTAAGTGAAAACTTCTTTAGCGGCTCTGTGCACTTTTTTGGGATGGGTAAAAAATGTTAAACTCGCAGCGGATCACGTGGCTCTGATCGAAAATGCGTAAGACGCATTACGTAACATAAATTGTCATGTTTGTGTACGATAGCGCAATAAATATTGTATGTATTTTACCACGTAATAAATATTAGTTTTATACTGCAATTTATGCGAAATTATTCCCTAGCCATTCCAAAATATTCCAAAAAAGAAAAAAAAATACAGACTTGATAACCTCCTCCTTTTTTTTAAGTCGGTTAAAAATTCACTTCTGCCACCCTTTTTTTATATTTAACTGACGAAGGACATATGAATAAATGTTTAAATTTGGACCATGTAAATAAACTGTGGACCAAAACACAATACGAACAAAAGGACGCGGAAACTATTGTATTCACAATACGTATACAAAGAAAATGCAAATGATTTTGCAAAAGGTCATCGGAGCAAATATTTTTGAGTCGTTGATACATATCTTTCCGATAAAGATATATCAGTGTATGGTATTTGCTTTCTTTCTTATCTTTAATGCTTTAAATAACCGTCAAACCGGTAAAAGATAAGCAAATGTTATTTTAAAAGTGAATGTCAAATAAAATATATTTATTATGATAAAATTTCACGTTTATCTCGATTTGTTATTTAAGATACATACATAAACTCACGCCTGTATTCCCTGATGGGGTAGGCAGAGGTGCATTTCTGCACCCACATTTCGCTACGTATGTAACAGGGGGCGAGCCTATTGACGTTATTCGGGCACATTTCCAGACTCCGTGCTGCTACTGAGAAATTCCTAATGGAAAAACCCAATAATACTTTGCCCGGCCCAGGAATCGAACCCAGGACCTGTAGATCGCACGGCACATACTTGTAGCGCGAGACCACGAAGCAGTCAAAAATAATTTCATTTAGCATATATTGATGCCCATCCCAAACAGAGATCTAGACATAATTGGAGTGCTTCATAAGTGGGTCCCTAGTGTTCGAACCTACGATCCACAAACGCCTTTCGCTTTATCTTTGAACTACCATGCAGTTTTTAATATATACTAGTTGCGTAAATGTAACAAAAGGCGGAAGAAAATATGCCTATATTTCTGATGTCAGTTATTAGCATATGTTTGTCAGTTTTGTAGAAATTGCGTCATATAACCTTCCATGACGTAGGTCATTTTATAATGTACCTCTTTGAACCTACAAATGCAGTGCTTAGTAACGGATAAATAACTTAGTGTTCTATGGTGTATTTAATGCAGTAGGCAGAAAAAAAAAAAAAATAATAAAAAAAAAAAACAAAAATTAAGTTAGTAAAGTTTTTTTTTTATATATAAAAGCACGACAAAGTTGGTGGTTTATACTATAAGGTTTTAATACTCTGGTCTAATAACTAATAGTCACCTAACGATGTTTTTTCTTTCATATTTCTTTTTTACTGCCACGTGGTCTCATCATCATCATCATCATGATCAGCCCATATACGTCCGGCTGGGCACGGGCCTCCCCTACAACTGAGAGGGTTTAGGCCATAGTCCACCACGCTGGCCTAGTGCGGGTTGGCGGACTACACACCCAAGAAATTCCTAAGAACTTTTGGGTATGCAGGTTTCATTACGATGTTTTCCTTCACCGTTTAAGCAAGTGATAATTCATTGTGAATACACACATAACTTCGAAAAGTCAGAGGTGTGTGCCTGGGGTTTGAAGTTTGAACCCGCGACCGCCGAGATTCTTGACCACGCGCCTTAACCTCGAGGCTATCACTCATGGTCTCGAGGCTATCACTCATGGTCTCGCGGCACAAGTATGTGCCGTGCGATCAAGAGGTCTGGGATTCCCGGTTCGGGCAGTGGTATTGAGTTTTTCCATTACAAAATTCTCAATAGCAGCACGGAGTCTGGAAATGTGCCCGAAAAACGGCAACAGGCTCGGCCCCTATTACGTACTTTAGACTGATACATATGTGGCGAAATGTGGGTGCTAAGTGCACTTCTGCCTACACTATACTAGTTTTTATGTATATTTTATACCGACAACGTAGTAAATGGTGGTTTCGAGTCTGTCTCTATTGATTTATGCGTTCCAAAGAACCTTAAAATTCAACAAATCTGATACATTTAGATTTGAATGGACCATTGTTAGTTATTTTTAGCGGGTTTTTAGTATAGTTTTGACTATAAAAAGGGCAACTTGAACTGTGAATGTGTTTCTGAGATTTTTTTTCATACTTTCACGTTCATATTCTCAAAGGTGTAGGTAAAAGTAAATGTACCTACCAACTTTTTTTTAATAAATCAATACACCCAACAGTCACATACATAGTTCTGACCCCACATTAAGATACTAGTATTGTGTCGTGGGTATCAGAAACTACGAGAGACTTTTCGGTCTCACAAACACCTTGATCCGGAAGAAATATTTGTGGATCACACAAACATTTGTCCCGGTGCGCGGTTCGAACCCGCGGCCTCTCGTTACGCAAGTGTCTAGCCAACTGCGCCCCGGGCTAATTATATGTTACACGTAATTTAAAACGAGTCTACTGCCTGTCATGGAATATCTAAACTCGGCCTAAATAATTTTTACTTTTACCGACCTGGGAATTGAACCGATCCCACCGTACACTCAATCCGCGGGACTAACGAGGCAGACTAATGGGTAAATAAAGAAACTCTTACGTACTCCGTATCGAAATTCCGAACTGACATCAAAATGATTATAATAACGGCTTATATGTAATTGAATGGCACTAGCAAAGATAAACACAATGTCATATTAATAAAGAGATGCCACTTGCCAACTGGACTATAAAAATTACAACTGTCATATTGAATCTCATTATACATCGCAAAGTAGGTAGTGATGGCCTTGTGGTTTAGGCGCGCGGTCGAGAATCTCGACGGTCGCGGTTTCATACCCCAGGCACACACCTCTGACTTTTCGAAGGTGTGTATTCAAAATGAATCATCACTTAATTTAACGGTGAAGGAAAACGTTGTAAAGAAACCTGCACTGCTAAAGGCTTTGTCCGCCAACCCGCACTAGGCCAGCGTGGTGGGCTAAGGCCTAAGCCCTCTCAGTTGTAAAAGAGACCCGTGCTCGGCAGTGGGACTGGGCAATGAATATGGGCTGATGATGGTGATGATGAATACTCTCACCTGTACTAAGAGGTTAAGCAGAGGCGTATGAATACTAACGTTTCGGCTAATGATGAAGACAGGTTAAGCCTTCGTCCATCATTCAGGTTTCTTAAACTCCTAAGGACTTTTAGTGCAGGTTTTCTTAAGAGGTTTTCCTTCAACGTTAAAGTAAGTGACACAGAGGTGTCAGTCTGGGGTTTGAACCGGTTTTATAGTTTTACCACAGAACAGCTGAATATGATTAGAAGGGAAATAGCCAGTATTTTGTTTGGTGACGAGTGTCGCCGCTTGTCTGTCACCTGTTCATTCTACTACGATTACACGACCAATGATAAAATTTCAAATAAGCATGAAGGGGTGCTATTGGTTGTCACACATTTACATAAGTCTTGATATTACACGCAACCCGATTTACTAAGAAGCGGCCGTGTCAAACATATGACAGTCAAATCGTAGGTTCCGCACGCTCGGCATGCTGATATTTCCTTTCTAGTTTTATTCAACTGTTCTATGACGGATGCTGAGCTGATTTATTTACACGACACAATTTTATTACAATATAATTGGACATTTATAGGGAACATGTTGAAATCGTTGAAATATGAAGATTTATGCGCTACTAAAGTGAAAATATTTATGAAAACACGAGATAAACAATAGCTGTGGCGGTTTACTGCGCTATAAAACTCGAGATGGACATAGAATATTGAATTACGCAGAAGGAATTCATATTGGTGACTTTACAACCTTTTTAGTGATATTTGATTGATAATTGTAAGTAGTGATTTATCATTACTAGAAACTTTATTTCGTTTACTTAGGGCTGTCAGCTGCTATTGTCAGAATTTTAATTTATTGCATTTGTTTACACTCTTTGATATTTCATCTAAAATTTGCAATACTATTATATTAGACTGCCTCGTGGTCTCGCGAGGCAACATAAAGAACCGTTTATGACAATTTTTCGGTCTTAGTAAACTTTATTTTCCGCACGTTATTTGAACAGGTGCCAGTACACGCACTTTATCCTCCCGATTTTAATAAAAATATAATTTGCAATGAACTATTCTGATATCCTAAATAACAAAATTCTTAATAAACAAGCATTAGGCGTCAATAAAATCGTTTATTACAACTGTCGCTTCTGTAAAAATTTTTTATTTTTGTATTCTCTGTTTAGACGACCTATTTCTTACAAATGACGTTGATAACAGGCACGCTGAAACCGCTTGGGTATTAATCGTATTGTATTCACACGTTTGTATAAAGAAATAAATATATACTTACACTAAAGTCTATATTCTCGAAGTTAGTGTATATACCAAGAATCCTAGAGTCGATTATATCTTTACTTGTTTTATAACATTACATAGACAATGAAATATATCAGAGGCGTCACAAACGCCATTAGACACCAAAATATTTCAGAAGGCCATTGACATCAAACATTACTTAAGATGAAGATAAAAGATAAAAAACACTTTATTGTGCACCATTTGAACATACAAAAATAACAAAACATACAAAAACAACTTAAATATAGTGGACAATAGGCGGTCTTATCGCTTAAACCGATCTCTTTGCAAGACTGTTCTCTCTACTCTTCTCTTCCATCGTGATGGAATATTCACCGAGTGATTAACGAGATGTGGGGGTGTTTAAATGATAATTAATGTAAATATATTTATACATATATGAATAAAGTCCTGATGGCCTCGAGGTTTGGGCACGCGGTCGAGAATCTCGATGGTCGCTGGTTCAAACCCCAGGCACACACCTCGGACTTTTCGAAGTTATGTGTGTATTCACAATGAATTATCACGTACTTTAACGGTGAAGGAAAACATCGTGATGAAACCTGCACACCTAAAAGTTCTTAGGAATTTCTAAGGTGTGTAGTGTGCCAACCCGCACTAGACCAGCGTGGTGGACTAAGGCCTCAATCAATGGTAGAGGAGGCCCGTGCTAAGCAGTGGGACGTATATAGGCTGATGATGATTATAATGATATGAATATAGTATACATACATAGACATACACACACATACATATACTAGTACTTAAATAGGAATTAAATATGTACATACATATACCCATTATGTCTTCTCCCACAGATTACAATTACTGGCGGTGCTGTGCACTGCGGTGGCCGTGGGCTGGGCTTACTGGGACCCCGGTCTGCCTCGAGGCCCTTTCTGTGCGAAAAATGGTGGAAAATGCTGCGCGCAAAGAGAGGACGGATGCTCCCATCAAATTCTTGGTAAGTACTGTCAGTTCTATACAAATTGTTGACTTGGGAAACGAGAGGCATTTGTGTGATCCACTAACATTTGTTTCGGGTCTGGGTGTTTATATACTCACGGCCTATCGCCGTCCACTGCTGAACGTAGGCCTCCCCAAGAAAGCGCCAACCATCCCGGTCTTGAGCTGCCCTCATGCATCCGTTACCCGCCACCTTTCTCAAGTCGTCGGGCCATCGTGCTGCAGGTCATCCTACACTACGTTTGCCTAAGCGCGGTCTCCACTCCAACACTTGTCTGCTCCATCGGCCGTCGGACCGTCTTTCACTTTAGCTTGCAAATCTTGCGGGCAATGTCAATGACTCTGGTTCTCTGGCGGATGACTTCATTACGAATTCTATCCACCAGAGAAACTCTAAGCATTGCCCGCTCCATAGCACGCTGAGCCATAGTTTGTGAGGCCGAAAAATCCCTCGTAGTTTTATCATGCCGTATCTTAGCGTCGTGAAGGCCTCGAGGTTTAGGCGCGCGGTCGCGAATCTCGACGGTCGCTGGTTCAAACCCTAGGCACACACCTCTGACCTTTAAAAGTTATGTGTGTATTCACATTGAATTATTACGCACTTTAACGGTGAAGGAAAACATCGTGATAAAACCTGCACACCTAAAAGTTCTTAGGAATTTTTTGGGTGCGTAGTCCGCCAACCCGCACTAGGCCAGCGTGATGGACTAAGGCCTAAACCCTCTCAGTTGTAGAGGAGGCCCGTGCCCAGCAGTGGGACGTATATGGGCTGTTGATGATGATGATCTTAGTGTGCTGTCAAAACTATGTATGTGACTGTTAGTGTTATTCTTGTATTCCTCACATGCCAATGTCTTTTTTATACCATATACTATGGGATTCTATGTTGTCCTCAACCGCAACGAAATTAACCAGAACAAGACATACAGAAGGGGACAGCAACGAAGATTTGTTCACTTTCATCCGCAGCTAACTGGGAGATAAATATCGGATTATGTGGTACGCATCACGTAAGCTCTAATACTTAGGTCTTAAAAGGCGGGTTGCCATCTTGGCTTGACAGTAGTATTTGTGATGTTAACAAGATCTGCCTCGTGGTCTCACGGTACTAGTATGTGCCGTGCGATCTAGATGTCCTGGGTTCGATTCCCGGGTCGGGCAAAGTGTTATTGTGTTTTTCCATTAGGAAATTCTCAGTAGCTGCCCGGAGTCTGGAAATGTGCCCGAGAAACGGCTATAGGCTCGCCCCCTATTACGTGGGACTGATACATACGTGGCGAAAGTGCAGCGTGCGTGAAGTGAAGCGTAGCGTGCAGTAAGGCAGAGGGCCTTCCCTTTCGAGGAATACAGGCGTGAGATTATGTATGTATGTAACAAGATCTTGTTGTTCCAGAGACTCTGTGTTACTGCGATGAGTTTTGCAAGCGCATTGGCTACCAACACGATGACTGCTGTCCGGACTACGAGGAAGTCTGCCTCGGAATCGCTCCAACCGATCCATCGCCCATAGCTGATCCGTGCCGCTACAGGGGGAAGCTGTACTTCCCTGGGGAGAAGAGGGTAGACAACTGCAACACTTGGTAAGTTTATGTCTTTAACAAAATTCTATCTATACATCTATACAAATAAATAAAATTGGAGTGTCTGTTCGTAATATTGAAATAACCGTTTTTTACTACATGTATATGAATATACATAGGGTACATACACCAAAATAACATTTTTTAAAATTTTTGTCGGTCTGTCTGTTTGGTCGGGCTACTCTCTGAAACGAGTGGACCAATTTTAACGGGACTTTCACTGGCAGGTAGCTGATGTATTAAGGAGTAACTTAGGCTACTTTTAGTTTATAAATTTTCTTATTAAAAATAATTAAAAATAAATTTTCCGCGCGGACGAAGTCGCGGGCACAGCTAGTTTAGAATAAATGATTACTCGTTTACACAGTTCTTATAGGTTTTTACAAAACGGATCCACGGAAGAACAAGTAATGTAAAAAACATGTTTCTATCAATTGTGAAGAAGCATTTGTGCGGGCCGGCATGATTGTGTCGACCAGCGGGTAACCATCATTTCTCGCTGGTCGGTATTATTTTTCTGGGCTCCACTGTGCTTACCATCAGGTACAGTGGAGTCACTTTGCCGTGCCAGATTAAAAAATAAAATAAATAAATAATAATAATTGAAGTGTATTTAGTTGATAGCTATTAAGTTTAGCATTTCTTTGTATTGTCCTAGCGTGATTGTGTCGACTGATCTTATAGCAGTCGTGGCAAACTTAAAATAATGAACAACCGAAATACCGCCACATAGACAGCTATTACACAGAATACTATTATTCCAGTAAATGGTTCGGTTTTACGACCGTAGTAAAGTAGCTTGAAGTAAGATAGCCGCTGGTTCGTTCAATTTAAATAAATAAAAAATAAAATACACCCAACAGTCACATACATAGTTCTGACCCCACACTAGGATACAAGTCCTGTGTCGTGAGTATCAGAAACTACGAGAGACTTTTCGGTCTCACAAACACCCAGACCCGGAACAAATATTTGTGGATCACACAAACATTTGTCTCGGTGCGGGGATCGAACCCGCGGCCTCTCGTTTCGCAAGCTGGTGTCTAGCAAACTGCGCCACGGGGCTGTCATTGCACTGTTTATTTAAATATCTTCGTGAATTTAAAACATATAAGGTGTATTCAGACCGTGATCGGAAACTAAGGTAGGTAATAGCTACGGTGATTACAAACCCATTGGCGTTAAAAAAAATCCCGACAAAAAATAAAAAAATTGACGGTTTTCTAACAATCATATTCAATGGATGTGGTTGTAAGGAAAGCGTATATATATATATATTTTTTAATGTCCCGGTGTATGTAATCACCGCAGCTATTATCTGCCTTAGTTTTCGATCACCGTCTGAATATACCCTGTATACTGAGGTTAAAAAATAAAACGTTGATTGTTGAATTGCCATATTGAAGTTAGAGATACTCGTGAAAAGATATATAAAGCAAAAGACTTAAGTGCTGTTACTAGTGCCAGTATAGCCAGAGTGTTTAATAATTAAAGCTACAAATGTCTTGAGCCAATTCCATATTACATTGCTTTTTTACGATAATGTCAGAATTAATTTGGAAACATGCTCTCATAAGCGTTACGAAGTATTACAGTCTGATTCATATTCACACTCAATAAATGCAAAAATCAGGATAAACGTATAAATTCGGATTTAGGTCGAAGACCCCATTATTCACGCCTCCGAATATTTTTGTGAGGATTTCGTAAGCTTATTATAATTCGTGATGCGTTCGTCGAAATTTATATGTTTCAGTGTTTTACTCGTCGATAAACATAATTCCAAACACACCTACAAGAAGTTTATTAAAAATAATTGTTGATTTCTTTGATGTAGATTCTTTATGTTTTTCTTTATTTTAATGGTTTGCTTTTACCTGAAATTTCGATTTCCATAGCTTAGACAACTATATCTCATTGATCACGTCCTTATTTTATAATTTTCTTACTTTGCAAAGTCGAGATCGTTTTCAGTGATAAGATTTACAGTATTGACGACAATAATTTTGGCATTTAAATTAATAATAATTGATCCATAAAAATTCATATCTCGTTTGGAAATTTGATTATGCAGCGAAATGGTACAATGTTTCTCTAGATTTACTACTAAGGACATGTCTATTGACTTCTGTTGCTCGTGGTGTCGCCTTGCCTGACAATAAAACTCGTTTGCACCAATCTACTGGAGTAACACAAGACGAATCAATCAAAATGACGTTCCCATCAAATATTGGAAGCAATTGGTCAAACGTAATCAATGAAAAACAGAAGGTCATAACAATTGCGACGTGGCCGAAATTATTGGTGGCTGATTGTCTGATATTTCGATTGACGATAAGGACGGTTGAAAGTGAAAGATTGCCTTTGATCGCTTGTACGATAGGTATGCTATCGTGTGAACAACAAATATTTGTTCTGTTACTGGGTGAAAACGGTAAAAGTCCCTATCAATACGTATCGTAAAACATTGCTATTGAAAATCAAACTGCTTCCTTGTTCCTGATAAAAAATCACACGTATACAATTTAAGTAGGTAGTTAGAAACCATTCAGTCTCCTAAGGATTGGCAACTGATGTACGATTCCTCCTTGCTCTAGACCTATGGATCTGTCCGAAATGACGGAATTCCAGTCTTGTAATTATCGCGATGTTTTTTAACTGTAATTCTCTGTATGAATATTGTCATGATCGGAGAGTCTAACAAATTTTCTGACTACAAATCACCGTTTAAATTTTATATCTGTCGCAAACAGAAAACATCCGACGCCAGTTCAAAAAAATATTGTGTAAAATTGGTTCTCCACCATTGTTTTCATCCATTTTATATATAATTTTTTTTTTTTTTAAAACAGGAAAAAAAAACTTTTGAAGTCTTAACTTTTGTACACGAAGTTGAGAGTAACGGTCAGTATTTGAATAACTGTGTATTTGTGAGACTGTTTTTTTCCTATTGTGAAACTTTTTCTAGCATGTTAAGTTTTAAAAACTAATATAAATTAATTAATATCTGGTTTTACAAGCGTCATATTGGAACAGTAGTAAGCAATTACTGATAAATAAATAAAAAATAAATAAATTTTTCTTTTGATATTGAGGTGATAGCTCTACACATTTAGATGATGATGCTAACAGAATCATAGAGAATGACTCCAATGTAGAATAGAAGGGCACCGGCCGAATTACGAAGCGTTTATATTCGTAGGTGTTTGTTGGAGATATAAAATGGTTCAAAAATAACTGTGACCCAGGTGTGCCGATGTTTGAAACTCCATCAATCGCCGCCTGGCGCGTGGCCCAGTGCTAAAGTGTTGTGCAAATGTTATGAGTATTATTTGCGTGTATGTTTGTTTCTTGTATGTGGTCGTTAAACATTTACTACTGAATACTTGTTCCTCATTTTCTTCAAATTGTCTGAGTTTGGGAAATGATCTACATATCTAAGCGCAGGCTTAGTTCTCCACTTCGTCGAATTTGATGGAAGTTCGAAAACTCTTCATTCGATTTGCTTCTTCCACCCTTAATATGGTGTTAGTACTCACCACCAAAGGATTTTAAGCCAAATACCTAAACTTATATTTCTTATATCATGTTGTCTGTGAGATAAAGAACAGCCAAGTTAAGTTCTTTCATTATTTCAGTTTTAAGTAAGCTTAATTCTAGGTAACTTTCGTCTAACTGTATTGTGTTTTTTTTTATCAGCTTAATAGATAAGTTAAAATACCTACATATTTTTGAAATAGTGATGGCCTCGAGGCTTAGGCGCGCGCTCGAGAATCTCGGCAGTCGCAGGTTCAAACCCTAGCCACACATCTTTGACTTTTCGAAGTTATGTGTGTATTCACAATGAATCATCACTTCCTTTACGGTGAAGGAAAACAGTTCTTAGGAATTTCTTACGTGTGTAGTCCGCCAACCCGCACTAATGTCTAAACCCTCTCAGTCGTAGAAGAGGCCTATGCCCAGCACCTAACCGTGGGAGAACTCTGTAGATACAAATAATAAAGGGTCTATAGACATATAGAAAACAAGCTCGTTGTTTGTTCAAAGTTCTTTTCAAAGTCGCTAAAGAGGTTATTATAAAAATAAATTTGACCCAATTCTCGCCCATTTGGATGTTCAAGAATTATTTATTGGTGCCGACCAGGCGTCAGTAATAAAAAATCAGTGCCTACTTGTAAATGTGTGTCAACTATATATCAATTGTGTACCGGTTTGTATTATAATAAACTCAGTCACAACACAGTCCCAGCCACATATTAAGATATAAGTCTACTGTCTAATTGTCAGAAACTACGAGAAACTTTTAGGCCTCATGAATTCTACCCGAAACAAATATTAGTATCCATAAAAACATAACAAACCTTTTCTGCACTACTTTCCAGAATTCTGTTAAATAATCGTACATCATCATCATCATCAGCCCATATACGAGTACGTCCCACTGCTGGGCACACACAACTAAGTAATTCCTATGAACTTTTTAGGCGTGCGATTCGTACATACAAACATACAATAACTCATGCTTTAATCTTCATCAGTTTTGTTTTTAAGAGCCCCGAAATGGGGGCAAGCTCATTGCGGTTTCATATGCATATTTCTAAACTACTGTGATTTTCCGATTGGGGAATAGAGCGCGTTACCTCTCAGACGCAAGAGCACACCTTTCCTCGCCAACTAACAAAAAACTACTAAAAAAAAATTCATTAATTCTAATTAACCTTCAGAGCAAGCTTTTAAGAATTATTGTATGTAGTGCAGAAATTATAACACATTTTCCATTTATAATAATTTGCCTTTGTGGGAATCTAACCTACGGTCACGGCATAACAGCTGGTTCCAAACCAATTGTAGCATG
Source organism: Hemaris fuciformis (assembly GCA_907164795.1). Lineage (NCBI taxonomy): Eukaryota > Metazoa > Arthropoda > Insecta > Lepidoptera > Sphingidae > Hemaris > Hemaris fuciformis. The sequence goes on along the minus strand of OU015455.1, from coordinate 2,344,942 downwards.
GATGCTGAATAAAATAGGAGCACAATGTACTGCCTCGTGGTCTCGCGGCACAAGTATGTGTCGTGCGATCTAGAGGTCCAGGGTTCGATTCCCAGGTCGGGCAAAGTGTTATTGGGTTTTTCCATTAGGAAATTCTCAGTAGAAGTACGGAGTCTGGAATTGTGCCCGAAAAACGGCAATAGGCACGCCCCTTATTACGTGGGACTGACACAATACTGGCGAAATGTGGGTGCACAAATGCACCTCTGCCTACCCCTTCCGGGAATACAGGCGTGAGGTTACGTATGTATGTATGTACCAACACAATGTAACGACGAAATACTCGGTGACAAGCACTCAGGTGTCGCTAAGTATAAAAATATTTGAATGATTCATCGATTCATTGTATTTAGTCTACCTTCCCACACTTATTTATTTTTGTTTAATGGTGCGTATCGGACCGTGACGCGAATATAAATATAATTTTTTGTTTTTACGTCACTCCTGAACGCGAGCCACCTTAACAGCTGAGAGGGATTAGGCCATAGTCCATCTTACTGGTGTGTGTTATTTTTGAGATCCTTTGCACGTGGTAACTGAGAACCATGGGGGTTTTTAATCGGTAAAAGTACGATATAACCTGCTTGTATAAGTAGGAATCCAAGAGGATATACCCATGCCAAAAAAAGGCCATAGTCCATCACACTAGCCTAGAACAGTCTGGTGGACGCTACATACTAAGTACTTGGGGAGAACAGGTAATAAATTGTGCAGGTTTTTTTATGATTGAGAGGGCCGAGACGCTCTCGTCTCGGAAGCGCACTGGGCGGCTGCGGAATCATTGTGGGCGCTTCTCGCCCACGCACCGTGGTCGCCCCACTCGGCGCGGAGATGGCCACCGGGAAAAAAAAAAAAAAAAAAGGTTTTCTTATGATGCTTTTTTATTACTGTAAGTGCGTAGCAATTTATTGTAATTCACACATAACTTCGAAAAGTATTTGTGTGGAAGGATTTGAGCCCACAATCGCCTAGATTTTGTCTCGACCATGCGTTTATTCCTAAAGGTATTTGCGCCTATTTAAAACTTATAACTTTTTAATTTATTAGATAGGTTTTAAAACGTCTTCCTAACTGAATTACGGTCACGAAAATTTTGATTGAAATGTCTAAACTAAACGACGAATTCTCCATTGCCAAACTTGGATTAAGAGAAACCTGAATTTAAGGGATCCTGTATTTAATAAATAGAAAGTAGCATGTAACATATTTTATGTTTTATTTTATTGTTATATGTTATGTTTTATTTACAAAGAATAAGAGGGGTCTAAAGGTCCCGAGTTCAATTCCCGGGTCAGGCAAAGTGTTATTTGGTTTTTTCATTAGGAAATTCTCAGTAACAGCCCGGAGTGTGGACTTGTACCCGAAAAACGGCAACAGGCTCGCCCTCTATTACGTGGGACTGATACATACTGGCGAAATGTTTGTGCAGAAATGCACCTCTGCCTACCCCTTCAGGGAATACAGGCGTGAGGTTATGTATGTATGTAATTATCACTCTAACGATCAAGCAGAACATCATAAGGAAACACCTAAAATTTCTTTACACGAGCTTTATTAGTTACGCGAACCCGCACTAGGCCAGAATCACTGGCGGTACTTCCATATAAGCCCAAAAGCGTTACACGTTAATGGTGCAATATGCATCTAGTTTATAATTGTTGTGGGGTCAGGATATTATCATTTATACGTCAAATTGCTTGTTAAATAAAGATTTCTTAAAATTATTCGGAATTTTGTAAGTCAAGCTGGGCTTTTGGGTTTCTATGGAAGTACCGCCAATGGCCAGAATAATGGGCTTGCAGCAAAATATGGGTAATACATAACCTCACGCCTATAATCCGCCAAGGGGTAGGCAGAGGTGAATTTCTGCACCCACGTTTCGCCAGGTATGTATCAGTCCCACGTAATAGGGGGCGAGCCTATTGCCGTTTTTCGGGCACAATTCCAGACTCCGTGCTGTTACCGAGAATTTCCTAATAGAATCCATTACATAATTTTGCACGGATTTGCTTAGTCCATTCGCGTTCGCGCTCTCCTTACATCTGGCATTAAACAATCTGATTTGTAGTCGCTAACTGCATTTAATTTGACAGTGACATGTTCGTGGCTTGCGTCATTTGTTACTCATACGTTAAGCTTGCATAATCTATGCATATTGATCATCAGTCCTTATGTGACTTTGACAGCTCTGTAGCGTAGTTGGCTAAACACCTTGCGAAACGAGAGGCCGTGAATTCGATCCCCGCACCGAGACAAATGTTTGTGTGGTCCATAAATATTTGTTTCGGGTCTGGGTGTTCGTGAGACCGGAAAGTCTCGCGTAGTTTCTGAAACCCACGACACAAGACTTGTATCTTAGTGTGGGGTCAGAACTATGTATGTGATTGTTGGGTGTTTTTATTAATTAATTAATTACGACTTACTATCCTAGTATGGATTGAAGGACTACAGAGAGACTACAGAGAAGTCTCATGTTTTTATGGATGCGGGTTTCTTCGAGATTTCTTTCATCGTTCTTATGCGTGATAGTTTATTAAAATATAAAACATGTGTTTGGAATTAAAAGTAATGTATGCCTGGAAATACATTATTATGAAACCTGCGCACCTATAAGTCCTTAGGAATATCTTAGGTGTGTAGTCCGCCGACGCGCACTAGGCCAGCGTGGTGGACTAAGGACTAAACCCTCTCAGTTGTAGAGGAGGCCCGTGGCCAGCAGTGGGACGTATATGGGCTGATGATGATAATTATTCAATAAAATACTGATTAAACAGTATATTTAGTAACTGCCTCGTGGTCTCGCGGAACAAGTATGTGCCGTGGGATCTAGAGGTCCTGGGTTCGATTCCCGGGTCGGGCAAAGTGTTATTGGGTTTTTCCATTAGGAAATTCTCAGTAACAGCACGGAGTCTGGAAATGTGCCCGAAAAATGGCAATAGGCTCGCCCCCTATTACGTGGGACTGATACATACCTGGCGAAATGTGGGTGCAGAAATGCACCTCTGCCTACCCCTTCGGGGAATACAGGCGTGAGTTTATGTATGTATGTATTTAGTAACTGTAGCTGTTTGGAGTAGTAAATGGATTACCTAAGCCAAAACAGTTGTATAACGGAGAAAATGGAACACGAACAAAGAATTCATCTTAATATTCAACCTGATCACGCGTTTGTTCTTTAAACGCGACTCGCTGTGGTTTTTAATTCTATTTTATATTAGGGTACGAGAAAACCTGGTTGTAGTTTAATAGTTTTTTTTTATACTGACCAAGCAGTTTGGTGTATCAGTTGGGTATATTTATTTATCACTGCCTCGTGGTCTCGCATCTTAAGTACATATGTGCCGTGCGATCTGGAGGCCCTGGGTTCGATTCCCGGGTCGGGCAAATTGTTACTGGGTTTTTCCATTAGTAAATTCTCTGTAGCAGCACGGAGACTGGAAATGTGCCCGAAAAACGGCAATAGGCTCGCCCCTTATTTCGTGGGACTGACGAAATGTGTGTGCAGAAATGGCCTTGCCAATGAAATGTTTCGAATACAACTAAATTACACGTAATTGAAGTGACGTAAGCGCATATAATTTTCGCAGGATTCGGCCTAAAAATCCAGACATTGGTCAGTCAGTTTGCCGTTACAATTAAGTGAGTTAGATGCGAAATGTGTGTGCAGAAATGCACCTCTGCCTACCCCTCCGGGGAATACAGGCGTGAGGTTATGTATGTATGTATGTATGTATGCAATCAGCATCCAGGTGGTAGATTACTGCCTTATTGGTTCCGCGTTATAAATGTGTGCCGTGATATCGGATTCGATTCTTTGGTCAAAAAGTTATTTAGTTAGAAAAGTCTCAATAACGGGACATAGAGTGGTTATCTGTGTCTCCCCCTATATTACAAGGGACTTTAAAATACAGCTATCAAATATGGACAAACAACTCTGCCCCCCCCCCCCCCCCCCCCCCCCTTGTGGACACAACCACAATTTATGCCTCATGCATGCATTTAAACACTTTTTTTTTATTAACCCCTTCGAACTCATGCGATGGAATAAACCGCAATTTAGAGAATAAACATTCATCTTATAAACGTTATAAATAAATATATAATATTATGATGTAATAAATAAATAATAATATAAAAATTACCGCAAATTATTCTGCGTTATGATGAATAACCACTGCAGTGTAAATAATAATTAATAAATTGTTATTATTAAATATTTATAAAGGGCGATGATTCAAGTATTTGAATGAAATATATTACTCATGGAAACTGCTGAGAACTCTTAATGATAATTCATTTATTTATTTTCCTTTAACCTAAAATAACACTCAACCGAGCGAGACAAAAAAATCTCGTCATAATAAGGTTCCTAAAGCCTGATAAAACATATCTAGTGTTTTATTGGGACAAACAGAATACCTACTTTTAATAAATAAGATCAATGTGTGCTAGGCCCTAGCCCCCAAGGAAAAATAGACCTAAAGGGGCCATATACGTCTCACTGCTGGGCACGAGCCTCCTCTACAACTGAGAGGGTTTAAGCCTTAAATAGAGTTGTTATGTTGTTTTCACAGAACATTCCAAAGCGCCCGGCCGCATTAGCTCTCGAGAAACATTATAACAATCACATTTTGTTAAATAGTTCTTACGGAATGCTAAATTTCATTTGCGCCAATTGAAGAAATTAAATTATTAATATGTAAACCCAACCGTCACCTACAAAATTCTGTCTCAACACTAACTTAAAAGTTCTGTGCAGTGGGTGTTAAGAGCTACGGCCTTACGGGACACTCTTCGGATACAAAAACACCCAGATCAGTAAAAAAGATTTCACGAATATCTCGTACGTTACTCGCGATCAACAGCAAATGCATTCAAAAGCTTTTACTTATTCACAGACATGTAGTCATACCATAAAATACCAAACTACCAAATCTATTCTGTTGTTGTCATAATTCAAGTGTCAACCACACTGCCCTAATGCGAGATGGCGGACTACACACCTAAGAAAATTCTAAATGTGCAGGTTTCACCGTTAATGTACGTTATAATTATATATTTAGGAACGAAGAGTAGATTTTTTTTAAAGACAATAAATTTTACATATAAATTCCTATTTAATACAAATCAAATTATTTATAAATCAAATAGGAATATTAAATTGGCGAGAACAATGCATAGCACGTCCAACCAAGCCGAAAGCCACGACAAGAATCCTGGAGGGCGCTTCCACCACCTCCGACCTTCCCCACCATCGTTACCACCACCAAATGACCGCGCCATTACACGTCGTGTTGACGTCACGCTAGTCTCCGCCCCTTTTTTGGTCATACGTCTGATAATATACCAAATTTGTTTAATAAGGTTAGTAGATCACGCGAGTCTCATTTCCTTGCAGATTAGCCATTCAGAATTAAGTATGTGCTAATTACAAAATTAGGTTATCGACTTTTTTAATCCAACAGGCCATACTGCAAAACTGTTTCCGCTGGCAACCCCAATACGAACAGCTAACGTTCCTTAAGTAAAATTATTAAATATTTAATTTATTTAATTAATCGCTGTGCATAACCATCTAACTCTTAAAAACAGTACTTAATTGTTTAAAAAAACGTTAATTATAAGTATTAGTAGTTTTTAAACGTTTTTTTTCTTAGACTTAGTAATACTTGTGTGACTATAAGTAACTGTCAGATAAATTTAAATTTAAATTTCTTTGTCATCGCTTTTCTATCTCTTTTATTGATTTTTTGGTTTGATTAATTGGGTAAGTGATTGGTGCAATTGTGTATTTCCTCGGTTTTACTTTCAGCTAAAAACTGAGGTAAGTAATACTTTGTTACCTTTACGACCCAACTTTAACATCTGCAGTTGTTGCGCTTTTCCTTGCAATTATTACAATCCACCTAGTCTAGCCGCAGTTTATACTTGTAAACTAAGAAACTAGACTATCTAACATTATCGAAATGATGACCCGTAGAGCCCTGTCCCGCCAAGAGGAATCTAAACTCCAACTGGCGTTACAAGAATTAAAGATTGCAAGGGAGAGATGTGAACTGCTAGATCGGGAGAGGGATGACAACGAAAAGGAGTTATTGGAAATACTAAATAAGAATACATCACTTCGAAAAGAAATAACTGAGATGCACAAACAGTTATTAGTTGTAACTGAAGAGCGGGATCAGCTCAGGCTAATTGTGGAAGGATTTGATAAATGTTCCCAAGAGTACGAGATGGCCCTAAACACTATCTCCAGCTTACAACAAGAACTTCGTGAAGCTCAACACCACATCACACAGCTGGAAATGGCCAAAACCTCTGCTCGGGAACAACAAACTCAAAACCTATTCACCGAGCTAATGAGTACTGATTCTGTTCTGGCCTCAGTAACTTCTAATAGTTCTGCCTTAACTACTATAGATTTAACAGGGGATGACACTTTACATCCAAGTAGTGGGGCAAGAGCTGTTGGAAGTAGCAAAAACAAAATGAAGAAATATGTTAAGATTAATAGGTATATAACGAAAACTCAAAAACTTTTAAAAAGACATAAACAACAAAATAAAATTGTATGTAGCTTGAAGGATAAATTAGCTCTTAAAGACAAAGTTGACTTATATGCCTATGAATTAGAACAAAATAGAATTAGGTATGAAACTGACACACAATTACTTAATTTAGAATTGGAAAAACTACAATCATCCCTAATATCTATGACTTCTAAATATGAAAATGCTCAAAGAGAAATAGAAGAGCATTCATCAGCCTTAACTGAGTTAATTGATTTATGTAAATATAATGCAGACCGTTTTGATTCATTGCAAAACCATAATTTAACTTGTAACTGCAATAGCTTAAGTGATTCAAGGCCTATGAATGCTCCGTCTCTCAATTACTCATCCAAATCTTCTTTATGTACCAGGCCTCAACATACAGAGCCAGCCAATAACTCCAATAGTCCGAATGTTTCACACAAAGTAAGTAAAAATGTAATTATGTACAGCGATGAAATAGGCAAAACCATGGGAGCGTTAGTTAGTTTGGAAAGGGGACAAACACTATTAAATAATTGTATGCCCAACATGCCATATGCAGAAATTGCAAAAAGCATACTAAATCATAAAAAATTTGATTCAACCAGTAAATTAGTTATATTCATTGGCAATAGGGGTAATTTAAACAAAATTAAATTATTAAAATTCTATGAACAACTTTGTTCATTAAATCTGAAAGAGGTAGTTATGTTTACATTACCCTATTGTAAAAACTTGTCAGCGGAAGAAAATAACATTAGATATAGGTTAAATATAACAATGCACACAATGTGCACTAATAATAAGACATTCCATGTAATTGACACTAACAAGTATGTTAGTAAATTATATTCTAAGACAAGAGATAATTTTTATCTCCCATTTTATATTAAAAGACAGATAGCAGATGTGCTATCTTATTATTTTAGAGTAACAGCCAAAAACTTGGCTAATAGACTATGCTCTATTGAGCGGATTGATATAAATTCAGATTATAGTAATCTGAATAATAAGACATTTAATTTAAATTAGTTCATAAGACAACAGAGACAAACTCTGGCTATATTAGTAAATTTAATATAAATTGTAGCAATAATAAACAGGCTATTAACATGATACACCAAAATATACAAGGACTAAAAAATAAAGAACTGGAAGTGGAATTATTTCTGAATTCAAATAACATTGATATTTTATGTATAACTGAACATTGGCTAAAGTCCAATGAGTTGATGTTTAACTTTAACAACCATCATGTTGCTAGCACATTCAACAGAACAAATATGATACATGGAGGCTCCTTAATAATTTTGAATAAGTCAATAAAATTTAAAGAAAGACTTGATATAGTGAAACTTTCTGTTGAACGTGTTGCAGAAATAGCTTGTATTGAATCTGGTCAATTTATTGTTCTAAGTGTATACAGGCCACCTTGTGCATTGCTTATATCATTTATGGAAATCATGGAAGATGCTTTGCACAGAATATGTAATTCAAAAAAAGGAGTTATTATTTGTGGAGACTTTAATATAAATATTCTAGAAAACACACAGGCAACTATAAACTTATTAAATCTTTTTAAATCATATAACATGAAACATGTATTCTCTGAGCCAACAAGAATCACTGCCACAAGTGCGACATGTCTAGATAACATTTTTACCAATGTTAAAGTTATTAAAAGTACTATTATTAATAGTTTTGATTCTGATCACTGTGGCCAGTTGGTGTCTTTACCTTTGAATACATGTAAAGTATCAAGCAAAAGTATTACATTTATTCCTATTACTGCTAGCCGCTTAAATTACTTTAAAACAAATATGGAACAAAATCTACCTAAGTTGTCCTCTCAAAAAGATCCCAACAAAATTTATGGTTCCTTATTTAATCATATAAACATGGAACACAATAAAGTTTTTAAATCAAAAACAATTACTTTGAAGAACCGTCTGACCTTTAGTGAGTGGGCAACTACTGGTATATTTAAAAGCCGAAATAAATTGTATGATTTATATAATGAAAGAATGTTTAACCAAAATCCGGCTTTTATATCCTATGTAAAATTATATTCTAAGGTTTTTAAACAAGTTTGTTCTGCTGCCAAATCAATGCATCTTAAAAATAAAATTAAATCAGCTCCGAATGTAATACAAGCCACTTGGAGCATTATCAATTCTGAATCGGGAAGGAACATAGCACACCACAAAGAATTTAGTATAGAAGTTAATAATAAAATTGTTTCAAAAGACACTGAAGTGGCCGCTGAATTTGAAAGATTTTTTGGAAATATTCCAATAGTAACTACTCAACATCTTCAGTCGTCTTCGAGGTCTGCTGTGTTACTTCTTGAAGATAATGTTCCTCAATGTGATGCATCGTTTGAATTTTCTGCTATTAGTCATTATGATATTCTTAAGGCTTTTAAAGAAATTAATAAAAAAAAGACTAAAGATTTGTGGGGTATGTCAGTAGTTACTATATCCTCTATAATCGATATTATTGCACCTCACATGGCAGCTGGGTTTAATCGTTGCGTCGCATCTGGAGTGTTTCCTGACCTGATGAAGCTTAGTAAGGTAATACCACTTTTTAAATCTGGTGATACCTCAGACCCTTCAAATTTTCGACCTGTTTCTGTTTTACCAACTCTTAGTAAGTTATTTGAAAAAATTATACTTAATCAATTATATTATTAAATAAAATAACAACAAAATGAATCATAAATTGCAAATTGAAAAGTGCATTTTTTGGCTCCGCATAAGAATTTTGATGAGTGCCAAATTCTGTCATTTTACGTGGAAATATTATTTAAATAATTGTTGCATGAACGCTTTGGTGGTGATGTGCGCAACCTGAAAATAAATCACGTTCTTATCACCATCTTAAAAATCACTTGACTAATGCGTGATCTCTCTCAACTGCTCCAACCAGCGGTTGCAAGGGATATTGATTATTGCATAGAATAAGGGTTCAAGGTGGTCACTGAAAATTATCATCATCAGCCCAAATACGTCCCACTGCTGGGCACGAGCCTCCTCTACAACTGAGAGGGTTTAGGCCTTAGTCCACCACGCTGGCCTAGTGCGGGTTGGCGGACTACACACCTAAGAAATTCCTAAGAACTGTTAGGTGTGCAGGTTTTATCACGATGTTTTCCTTCACCGTTAAAGCAAGTGATAATTCATTGTGAATACACACATAACTTCGAAAAGTCAGAGGTGTGTGCCTGGGTTTGAACCTGCAACCGCCGAAATTCTCGACCGCGCGCCTAAACCTCGAGGCCATCACTGCTTAAAAGAACTAAACTGCAAACTAACTTTGCTTAATTATGATGATATACTACCTACATAGGTACAGACCAATAGCGGTACTTCCTAGAAGCCAAAAAGCGTTACACGTTAATTGTGTAATGCTAATTTATCATTGTTTATTGTGGAGTCAGGAGTCTCATTTATATGTCAATTTTTTATTTTTTTATAAACATGTATTAACGTGTCATAATTGCTATATTATTGCCTTTATGATAAATAAGTAAACGATCATTTCATTTACTATTTACTAATTTTTGCAATTAAAAGACGTTAGGGTCTAGTCCGTCACGCAGGTTTTATTCAGATTAAAAGAAAACCTTCAATAAAACTCTTAGATATATAGAGATAAATTACCTTCAGTCACTTTGCAATTAAACTGCGTAAAATAACCTTTAAATTCATGTAATTTTTTATCATCAATCATTTTATTGTCCTAAATTAATTCGACCCACTTTCCAAAAATAAATATAACAATTATCTAGACACTTCATTAACAGCGCTACTGGTATTATGTGGGGTCAACAGAGACTTGACGATGCTGATCCATCAATCAACGGCTTACTTAATTAATCATGGTTATCGATAAACACCGACCTTGCGGCGCATCACTAGTGACAGTGACACCTGGTGACGTAACCACATAGATTGCATTCAGATATTTTTAACTCTTACTAAGGCTGGATTTGTGCCAAGATTCCAGCGAAATTGAAAGTGGTTGAGTACCGTATGAGTCATTAAAAATACGGCCTTAGGTCACGGGACATTAAAACCTTGTTTGGTGTTTGTAATTTAGGCCTCCTTGGTTCACCGGTTTAAATAGCCAAGTGTGTGGTCTCGGATTCGATCTATCGGGTAGTGTTAATGATTTCTTTCCTTAGGAAATTCTCAGTAACTCGGAATTTAGGAAACGTAAAAGGTTATGCACCACTCTCTCCTACGTAGGATTTAATATGTGACATTTTCGTGGCGCAGGTGGTTAGCTAGCTTGCGAAACGAGAGGCCGCGGGTTCGATTCCCGCACCGAGATAAATATTTGTGTCATCCCCAAATATTTGTCGGGTGTGGATGTTTCTCAGACCGAAAAGTCACTCGTAGTTTTGAATTCCTACGACACAAGTCTGATCTTAGAGTGGGGTCAGAACACATGTATGTGACTGTTGGGTGTATTTATTTATTTGGTAGGAATAACTTTTATCACGTATTAAAATATTTTTATGTATTTACATTTTATTACGAAGTAGACTTAATACTCGAGGTATTTGAGGTATTGTTTATCAGTCGAAGCAGAGACGAAAGGCACTTAGCCTATGTAAAAAAATAATTAAAATAATGTTCAGGTAGTATTAAATAATTAATTAGCATCTGTATTAGTTATGTAAATATAATGTTTATTTAAATGTTATAGAGATAACAGAAACTGGTTCTCTTAGCAACACGAATATTAATTTTATATGTTATAATGTATACTTTAAGCAAACAATTTAAAATAATTTTCCTATATATCTAATACCTACATTATAATAAGTATATAATAATAGTCTCTTTATCGTCGTGATAAAACCTGCACACCTAAAAGTTCTTAGGAATTTCTTAGGTGTGTAGTCCGCCAACCCGCACTAGGCCAGCGTGGTGGACTAAGGCCTAAACCTTCTCAGCTGTAGAGGAGGCCCGTGCCCAGCAGTGGGACGTATATGGGCTGATGATGATGATGATGAATAGTCTCTTATAATAGTCATTTATCACTAGGCAACCATTTTTGACTGCCTCTCTCATGCACAAGTATTGGGTGTACAAATTAATTCGGTCCGTTCTTTGTTGTTAAAAATATATTTATTATTAAATCAAAATAAATTAATAGATTAATCAAAGTATTGTCCATCGTTGAATACTACTTTTTCCCATCTCTCAGGCAATTTTCGAATTCCATCTCGAAAAAATGATTCGTCTTTCGAGGCAATCCAACTTCCGATCCAATTTTCTATTTCTGCAAAAGAAGTGAACCGGTGACCTTTTTTTTTTTTTTTTTTTTCTCGAGGGGCCAAGTCGTGTTGCATCCATCGGAATAACCAGTAATCCGAAGGTGCAAGGTACGGAGAATACGGTGGGTGTCGTAAAATATCCCACTTGAGTGTTTCTAAATATTTTTTGACGACGTTTGCGACATGAGTTCGATTCCCGGGTCGGGCAAAGTGTTATTGGGTATTTCCATTAGGAAATTCTCAGTTTCAGCTCGGAGTCTGGAATTGTGCCCGAAAAACGGCAAGAGGCTCGCCCCTTATTACGCCCAGTATTTTCCTATGAAAGAAGAAAAGCCTATGTTCTCTCCAAAGGCGTCATCTATGTCCACACGAAGAGTAATTTAAATTGGTTAAGCTGTTTTTGAGTTCATTTGTTACAAAAAATCTTTCTTCTTTATAATTTGAGTTTAGATAATCGTTATCATTGATTATATCATTATATCATATTATATCATACAATTTTAAGACTTAAAATAAAGTCAAGAATTTTTTACGCGGAAATTAAAATATCTAATATTGGTAAACTAAAAATAACCCACGCAAATGTCAAGATCTTTGTTATGTAAACATTCTTCGAAATATATTTAAAAGCGTATTACTGTATCGTCCCAAAACGAAAATAGATGTGCGTGCTGAATACAGGTATGAGTGAATTAGAATCGATAAAACATAGTCATTACTAAATATAACGATTATACATACTTAGGTGACTGCCTCGTAGTCTCACAGTACAAGTATATGCCGTGCGATCCTGGGTTCGATTCCCGGGTCGGACAAAGTGTTATTGTTTTTTTCCATTAGGAAATTCTGTAGCTGCATGGAGTCTGGAAATGTGCCCGAAAAACGGCAATAGGCTCGCCCCCTATTACGTGGGACTGATACATACCTGGCCAAATGTGGGTGCAGAAATGCACCTCTGCCTACCCTTTCAGGGAATACAGGCGTAAGTTTATGTATGTACATACTTAGGTAGTGATTGCCTCGAGATATGGGCGCGCGGTCGAGAATCTCGGCGACCGCCAGTTCAAACCCAGGGAGGTTAAAATTATACCTCTGACTTCAGAGTTATGCGCACAAAGAATTATCACTAACTTTAACGGTGAAGGAAAACATTGCGAGGAAACCTGCACACCTAAAAGTTCTTAGGAATTTCTTAGGTGTGTAGTCCGCCAACCCGCACTAGGCCAGCGTGGTGGACTAAGGCCTAAACCCCCTTAGTTGTGGAGGAGGGTTAAGCAGAGGCGTATGTAACATTTCACCAAATGCATTTTAAGTTATAATAGAGTCAGTCATTGATTTTTCATGATAAAATTTCCGCAAAACCGCAGACCGGAAAGTTTCCGCAAAACGGCAATTGCTTCGTCCTGATTATGTAGAACTAAAAACTAGTTAAAACGCTGACGAAATTTGGGTGTTAAAATACCACCTCTGCTTAACACTTGGGGATACAAGCGTCGTTATAAATATATATATCCCATATCAGCCTTTTTTTACATTATATACTTAGCCGATCGCCGTCCACTGCTGAACGTAGGAATTCCCAAGTAAGCGCCAACCTTCCCGGTGTTGAGCATCCCTCATCCATCTGCTTTCCGCCATCTTTCTCAAGTCGTCGACCATCGTGCTGCAGGACGTCCCACACTACGTCTGCCTAAGCGCGGTCTCCACTCCAACACTTGTCTGTTCCACCGTCATGGCCACAAGTAGCCATTGAGGTTCTAAATATATTAGGTTCTAAAAAAATTGTCAACAAATTCGTGGGATAAGTTGGTAAACAATCCCACGCGACGGTTTCCGGCGCCATCTTACCCACATACTGCTCTCAAATACAGGTTCTGTTTGTCAATGAATCATATGGTCATCGATGTATCGCAAGTTATTTCAATATTTATTTAAGAGTCCGTATTTAGAGAGGTCGGATTTGAATGAAGTGAGTTATTTATTTACTAGAGTGTAAGTTGCTTCTTTTTTTGTGATGTGGTCTCAACGGTCTTGGGTTCGAATCCTAGGTAATAATGTTGACTTTTCGAAGTTATGTGTGTATTCACAATGAACGTACTTTAACGGTGAAGGAAAACATCGTGATGAAACCTGCAGACCTAAAAGTTCTTAGAAATTTATTAGGTGTGTAGTCTGCCAACCCGCACTAGGCCAGCGTGGTGGACTAAGGCCTAAACCCTCTTAATGGTAGAGGAGGCCCGTGCCCAGCAGTGGGACGTATATGGGCTGCTGATGATTAATGTTGACTTTAAATTATTTGAGTATTTAATGAATTATGCGGGATTTTAATGAATTAAATAGGACTTAAGAATTGTCAGGAAAATATTGGGTTCAGATTTTTTACGGGGTGGTGGACTTAGGCAGATAATAGTCCAGTAGTGGGGCAAAGATAAGGTAATTTAATAAAAATAAGGTTATTTTTGAAAACTACAAGATATAAAGTAGTCATATTCAGCCAGACGAAGATTAAATCCAAACTTTTTAACATTGAAGCGTGAATAAGCATTTGTGCAGGCCGGCATGATTGTGTCGACCAGCGGGTGACCATATCGTTTCTCGCTGGTCGGTATTAATTTTTTGGACTCCACTGTGCTTACCATCAGGTACAGTGGAGTCACTTTGCCGTGCCAGAAAAAAAAAACATCCAAACATCTAAATGTATTTGTATATCATGAAACGAATATCCTCACGCTATAAAAATGCAATTTTATTATTTAATACCTTATTAATATGCATGTAAAGTGTATGATGCAACTTCTAAATTAAAAATTAACCTTTTAAACGTAAAACAAATTAATTTCATCAAAATATTCATTGATGGTTGGCGGCCTTCATGTTATCTTGTTCTTGATAGAACCAATTAGCTTATAAAACGTTTTGGAGTAGTGATGGCCTCGAGGTTTAGGCGCGCGGTCGAGAATCTCGGAGGTCGCGGGTTCAAACCTCAGGCACACACCTCAGACTTTTTGAAGCTATGTGTGTATTCATAATGAATTATAACTTACTTTAACGGTGAAGGAAAACATCGTGACGAAACCTGCACACCTTTTTCTTAGGAATTTCTTAAGTGTGTAGTGCGAAAACCCGCACTAGGCCGCTGTTGAGGAAGCCCTTGTCCAGCACACGGCACACGTGCCTGGGGTTTGAACCCGCGACCGTCGAAATTCTCGACCGCCTTAGCCTCGAGGCCATCACGACTTTCATTAGTAGGACGGAAAGTCGTTGAAAAAATGAGGCTCTGCCTACACTTTCTTTTCTAGACAGCCCCGTGGCGCAGTTGGCTAGACACCGGCTTGCGAAACGAGAAGCCGCGGGTTCGATCCCCGCACCGAGACAAATGTTTGTGTGATCCACAAGTATTTGTTTCGGGTCTGGGTGTTTGTGAGACCGAAAAGTCTCTCGTAGTTTCTGATACCCACGACACAAGACTCGTATCTTAATGTGGGGTCAGAACTATGTATGTGACTGTTGGGTGTATTTATTTATTTACTTTCTTGATATTAGTATGTGTTAATTTTTTAACGATCTTTATCAGATGAAGCGTATCACGTCCCATTGTACGCTAAATGATTTTATAATAGAGAACGAATTTAAATATATGTAATATACACGTTATCCGCGGAGACCATTCTTTAAAATCGGTTGTATATTTCAAGGCTATGTTATTGAAAGTTTACACAGCTGTTTCATTTAGAACTGGATTTGAATACTTAACTAGAATGTTATCTGAGTAAGGTATATTTTTATACATACATACATAAACTCACGCCTGTATTCCCCGAAGGGGTAGGCAGAGGTGCATTTCTGCACCCACATTTCGCCAGGTATATGATATGGCACACACAGCGAATGATACAACAGTTTTGCTCCTGACATTAATAAAAACACCCACAAAATCAAAACCAGAGTTTAGGGTGTTAATTATTCACCTAGGTATTAAACAAAGCAAAAGTACATACATACAGAAACTCACGCCTGTATTCCCCGAAGGGGTAGGCAGAGGTGCATTTCTGCACCCACATTTCGCCAGGTATGTATCAGTCCACGTAATAGGGGGCGAGCCTATTGCCGTTTTTCGGGCACATTCCCAGACTCCGTGCTGTTACTGAGAATTTCACCCGGGAATCGAACCCAGGACCTCAAGATCGCACGGCACATACTTGTACCGCGACACCACGAGGCAGTATTTTTATAATACCTCATCATCAACCCATATACGGGCCTCCTTTACAATTGAGAGGAGTAAGGCCTTAGGCCACAACGCAGATCTAGTGCGGGTTAGCGGACTACACACCCAAGAAATTCCTAAGGACTTTTAAGTATGCAGGCTTCCTCGCGATGTTTTCCTTCACCGTTAAAGTTCGTGATAATTCATTGTAAATACACACATAACTTCGAAAGGTGTTTTTGAGCCCGAAATATTTTTCCACTCAATATTTTGGCTGGATGATTCTCGTTCTGAGAACTGTTTATTCAATTGTTCTGTGCGTTCATACAAACTACAAAATATTAAGTGATTCAGAACATACTTGGCAATCTTGATATTATGAAATCATACATTTGTCAGTGGTAAAAGAATTCGTCATTTTGTTTCTGTTTTTATTTACGTTCATATTTTGCCAACTGTGTTTCAAATTCCAAATAATAGAGTCGTTTTTTGGGCAAGTTTCCAGTCTTCGGCCTACTGAGAATTTGCTATGGTTCATCATCAGCCCAAATACGCCCCACTGCTGGGCACGGGCCTCCTCTACGACGGAGAGGATTTAGGCCTTAGTCCACCACGCTGGCCTCGTGCGGGTTGACTACACATCTAAGAAATTCCAAAGAACTTTTTAGGTGTGCAGGTTTTATCACGATGTTTTCCTTCACCGTTAAAGCAAGTGATAATTCATTGTGAATACACACATAACTTCGAAAAGTCAGAGGTGTGCGCCTGGGGTTTGAACCTGCGACCGTCGAAATTCTCGACCGCGCGCCTAAACCTCGAGGCCATCACTGCTTTTTTGCTTTTTTCTTGCTATGGTTAAACTTAATAATTCTACATGGGCCGGGAATCGAAACGGGGACCTTTGCCATGCCGAAAACTAATGTCACAAGACAAATGAGACAGCCCTTATCGTCCATTGTATAGTAAAACCACTGAAACTGTTTTATGAGGACTGCAAATTGTGACCGTCTTTGAAGCTTAAATTGATTGTCAGACCAAGTGTTTCCCCTCCTTCCTATTATGCTGGATTTCTTATACTTACATACATAACCGAACCTGAAGTCGTGATGGCCTCGAGGTTTGGGCGCGCGGTCGAGAATCTCGACGGTCGCGGGTTCAAACCCCAGGCACACACCTCTGACTTTTCGAAGTTATGTGTGTATTCATAGAGAATTGTCACTTTGACGGTGAAGGAAAACATCGTGATAAAACCTGCACATCTAAAAGTTCTTAAGAATTTCTTAGGTATGTAGTCCGCCAACCCGCACTAGGCCAGCGTGGTGGACTAAGGCCTAAACCTTCTCAGCTGTAGAGGAGGCCCGTGCCCAGCAGTGGGTCGTATATGGGCTGATGATGATCATGATGATGATGACATACATAACCTCAAGCCTGTACTCCTCGAAGGGGTAGGCAGAGGTTCATTTCTACACCCACATTTCGCCAGGTATGTCTCAGTCCCACGTAATAGGGGGCGAGCCTATTGCCGTACTCGTAACTCAATTTGAAATAGAAAAAGTCACAAGCTGAAATCAGTATTGTATATTTCTGGTGTTAAGTCACACTCGTGTCTTACAGTATCGTTTTATAACCGTATAATAACCGTACAAAGAACTGCAAAAAATGCACCAAACCTCCTAGCAAATTATTTAAGACCTCTGTCTTGTACAGAGCAGTATACACCTCGCGGGTCATTTAAGACTTACGTATTCAGTTTCAAGCGGCAAATTTTGAGGCAAAAAATGCAATGAATACAACGTTATGAATGGATTGGCAACAGTTTAGTGACGTCATTCGAGTGAGCAAATGACAAATGGAGATTAATGTAGTACATAAAGTTTCGGAATTAAGATTATTTGAGGCAATTCCATCCAACCTACTTTATAAAATAAAATAAAACAATGCACCTTATTTTTTTCACTCTTCGCAACTTATATTCAAAACTTTACGATTTATACGTCATCATCAGACTGTATGTCCCGTTGCTGGGCACAGGCCTATTCTGCAACTGAGAGGTTTTAGGCCTTAGTCCAACACCGCAAGCCTAGTACGGTTCGGTGGACTACACTATGAAATTACCTATGAAATTACTAAGAACTTTTAGGTGCGCAGGTTTCCTCACGATTTTTTCCTTCACCGTTAAAGTAGGAATAATTCATTGTAAATACACACATAGCTTCTAAAAGTCAGAGGTGTATGCATGGGGTTAGAATCTGCGACCGCTGAGATTCTCGACCGCGCGCCTAAACCTCGATGCCATCATTACGTCCCTTATACGTCTCTCTACTACTTTGCCTACCTTTACGACTGAAAGGAGTTAGGACTTAGGCTTTTTTTACGAGAGGAAGGCGACTTAAGCTCCCTGTTCGGTACCTCGGGGGAGGCCAAAAATCGTATATCATAAGCTAGTGCTGGTTGCCAAACTACACATGTATAAAAAAAAAAAAATTAGGTCTGCAAGTTCTCGTAGTTTTCCTTCATTATCTATTAAACTAACACATAACTATATGAAGGGCAAGCTATAATATTAAAAGCCACGCCACAGACCTTGTGTCAATTGATCATTTATCATTTGTGACATCATTTCTTCGCTTCCTCGTACTAAAATAAAAATCAACAACGCGGTAGTGTACTATTAAAAATTCAACAGGCCCCGAGACATGTTTCCGTATTCCACAGGAATCTGATATGCGAGCGTGTTGCTTTAATTACCGTATTGATTTAATTGTTTATTTATTTATTTATATACTTTATTATACACCATGAATATATAAATAATATAATAATAATAAAAAGCATAAGATTAAGGGAACAAGGCGGTCTTATCACTAATCGCGGTCTCTTCCAGACAACATATTTTACCAAAGGGATATGTAAAGTCAAAGTCAAAGTCAAATTATCTTTATTCAAATAGACTTTTACAAGTTCTTTTGAATCGTCAATTTTACATTTTTTAATATTTTTTTAAACTATTAAACTATTGCCGTAAAAAGAAGATACGGTAATTAAATAAAATAGAATAATTAATTATAATTACAAAAAATTAACAATGATGTACTAAAACTAAAAAAAACAACAGAAAATAAAGTCAAAATATAAAACGATGGAAAGAAAAAAAATGTTGTTACGTTACAATGTATTATATTAACGTATAATAAATATTAATTAAATTATTTTTGTGAATAAAATAGTCTGACGAGCCTTTCAAATTTAGGAGACGACTTATTAATTGTTGTTATT
Organism: Hemaris fuciformis; assembly: GCA_907164795.1. NCBI lineage: Eukaryota > Metazoa > Arthropoda > Insecta > Lepidoptera > Sphingidae > Hemaris > Hemaris fuciformis. Next base: position 2,325,597 of record OU015455.1, on the reverse strand, counting down.
AATTTATTATAAGAGTTTACTAGTAAAATAAACAGGTAAACTGAACGATACTAAGTGAATTATTACAGCAGCGCGGCGGTACTAAACTAATTAATATTCTTCAATAGAAATTGATAAAATAAATGTTAATACGATTTATTTTCGACAATTATTTTTAACAGACTGAGGGCCGAATACTGAAACGCTACTTAATCTGAGGGCGACTTATATTTAAGTGGCTGTTATAATTTAAGCGGTATACTGAAACATCATTTATCGGTTTTAAGACTGTGATTAACTAATGCCCACTTAAATTTCCATAATTGACAACATTACCACAGAAAGTTCTTTTACATGGCATTTTTAGGTATATACCGCTTAAATATAAGTCGCCCTCAGATTAAGTAGCGTTTCAGTATTCGGCCATATATCATGAATAAATAAAAAATATCTATATACAATAATACTTATTTCAGTGTCACAAATAACTCTTATTTTTAGGCCTGTATCTACAAAAACGACAGATCTTGCCTCGTGGTCTCGCTCTTCGACGAGATGACAAATCCTATGAGTATCCTAATGACTTCTCCCTCATACATCGAGTCTAGTCAAAAAGCCAATTGTATTTTACATATTCAATGCTGATCCCTCATAATTGCCAAGATTGACAATGCTTTATGACGTCAGGCTTTTGTAGTATAGATGCAGCATGAGTAATGCATGGTTTGAAGGTCACTTTAAGTCATTGTATTATGGTGTTTAATGGTGGATAAAATACGCCATAATAGGATAGTCTATATAGGCCCTATTGTAAGGCACGTGGCTCCTCTAATAGTGGAGGGGTTAAGCCTTAGTCCATTATCCTGGCCTAGCACAGGTTTGCGTACTTCAAATAACTAAGAAAATTCTTTTGAGAACTGTCAGTTATGCAAGTTTCATTTGTCTTTTAAGTGCTTGCCTTTATAAGTGTTTCGGAATTTGAACCCGTGACTTCCGAGATTAATCGCTAAATCTGCACTCATAAGTAGACACCAATATATCGAGACTTTGCATGTGGTAGAGCCACAATATAGGTAACTTAGATTTTGACAAAATTATTAAAAGATTTGTGAACTCGAAATTGTATAGAGAATTATAAGGAAGCACCTTTATCTGTCCATTAAAGGAATTTGTCATTTACGCCGCAAATTTGAGTTTTAGTCTAGAACCTTGACATATTATTGAGACCTGGTTTTTAATTATAGCGAATTGAACTATTATATAATTTTATTACAAAATAAAGAAACTAATGCTTTTTTATGATTAGATTGTTAATGACATTATAAAATGTAGGAATGCGGTATATAGTACATTAACTTAAGTTATATTTAAATAATATTAAGCAGTGATGGCCTCGAGGTTTAGGCGCGCGGTCGAGAATTTCGGCGGTCGCAGGTTCAAACCCCAGGTACACACCTCTGACTTTTCGAAGTTATGTGTGTATTCACAATGAATTATGACTTGCTTTAACGGTGAAGGAAAACATCGTGATAAAACCTGCACACCTAAAAGTTCTTAGGAATTTCTTGGGTGTGTAGTCCGCCAACCCGCACTAGGCCAGCGTGGTGGACTAAGGCCTAAACCCTCTCAGTTGTAGAGGAGGCCCGTGCCCAGCAGTGGGACGTATTTGGGCTGATGATGAATATTAAGCTGCCAACCAGCGTGGTGGACTATGGCTTAAACCCTCCCAGTTGTAGAGGAGGCCCCTGCCCAGTAGAAGGACGTAAATAGGCTGATGATGATTATTATTATTAAGCGGCAGCTGTGTTAAATCCTACGTAGCAGGGGGGCAAGCAAATGCCGTTTTTCGGGTACACTGACTGTGAGAATTGCCGAGTGGAAAAACCAAATGCCCGACACGGGAATAAAAGCCGGGACCTCTTTTCTGCAGTCGCACTTTGGTTCCTAAACTTTGTTTAATTACAGCGAGTAAGAGCAGGATATTCTTGTTAATCAAAAATACCTCCATTAATTCCAATTATTCTTCTAATAATTCACAAAACTTTTAGACTCCCTCGTAGTCGCGCGGCACAAGTATGTGCTGTGTGATCTAGAGGTACAAGGTTCGATTACCAGGTAGGGAAAATTTTATTGGTTTTTGGTTGCAAGATTTAATATTATTTACATATTTATAATTCGGTTGGAAGACCTTTCTTTTATTCCCATTTTCTTTAAATATAGTCATTCATATTTAAATTCATGCATCTAGGGTTTGAACCTGCGATCCCATTCATAGAAAACTGTTAAATCTATAAATGATATTAGCAAATCCGTTACACCTAGAATGATGTAAACCGCGCTAAAAATTATATCCACCATTGGCAAACATTTGCGCAAATGTTTGCTTTACTTAATTTAAGCACTAAGTACTAAGGCGTCAAAACGGCCAATAACCTTAGGTTTTTTGTCGAAATATTACGAACCTTGAATTTTGCTAGTTGAATGGTAAATACGGAGTTTTACCGTTAGTAGGTGTTATCTTATCTATATCGTTGAGGTGCAATTTGTCTGTCTGTATGGATTCACTCCTGGAAATACAAATAAAAAATATTCTCCATCGTTGGTCCCACCATCCAGCAGTCTTGGGTTCGATTCCTAGTTGAGACAATAAAAAGTTATTTCAGGCAACCTAAAACACTTGGCGAAAACTTGGTATTGAAAACATCTTTGCCCCCGAATACACCCGTCTGTACAAGAAATAAAAAGGGCTATCTTCTGAAGGGATTAACTTTTTCGTTTTGCGTACCCAACTTTCTTGTTGGCAGCTTTTTTCAATGGAAGTCGTAAAAAGGATTTGAATAAGACAGGACCGAAATAGGGAAAAAATACCACAGGGACTCGTGTCCACCAAAACTTTCGCATAGTATTGACCTATGTGGTAGGCTAGGGAGTAATATATGTAGTGCTTTAGATCAAGTTCATACAGAATATATAAACTAATATATTATATTTTATTGTATTATTATATTTATATTGTTCTTTGTCGCGTATGGCAAGATTATATAATGATATATCATGTACCAGAAATAATACCATCGATATATTTTCTGTATACAAGCGTTCCCTATGTCCTGAAACTGGAAATTGATTCATACTCATTGTTATTAGTACATATAGTTTTAGTTACAAGATTTTTATTTTTTATTTGTTTTCATTTTGTTTTAAGTGTTTTAGTTCAATATTTTACCTTTTTATTATATTTTTAAGAATACCCTTAACTATTTGTTTGTTGTGTGTAATTACTTTGTTGGTGTGCTAAATAAATAAAATTAAATACTGGACTGAGCCCTAAACCCTCTCAGTTGTAGAGGGGCTCGTGCCAAGCAGTGGGTCGTATATGGACTGATGATGACTTATACTTTTAAGGAGAAAAAATATATTTCTATTTGCAATATTAATCTCAAAAACTAGCTGAATTAGATGATAGGGTATGATCATGAGACCTTGCGAAAGACCAAAGGACAAATTGGCCCTATATGAGTTTGCGGTGTGACATCTAGATTATTTCGGGTTCATCTTCTTTAACTCGGGCAGTATTGGATTGGATAAATAAATTCTCAATATTGACAGCCCCGTGGCGCATTTGGCTAGACACCAGCTTGCGAAACGAAAGGCCGCGGGTTCGATCCCCGCACCGAGACAAATGTTTTTGTGATCCACAAATATTTGATTCGGGTCTGGGTGTATGTGAGACCGAAAAGTCTCTCGTAGTTTCTGATACCCACGACACAAGACTTGTATCTTAGTGTGGGATCAGAACTATGTATGTGACTGTTGGGTGTATTTATATTTATTTATTAATATCACCATAAACATCGGAAATGTGTCTAATAGACGGCAATAGGCTCGGTACTTGCTATTTGGAACCCACAACCACAGCTAATAGCTAGCTATAAAACATAGGCGTCTTAAGTCTACCTTTTTTTTTTTTTGTTCTCGAGGGGAAAGCTGTTTATGGCTCTACTTCCCGCCAGCCCCGGGGGAGGGGGGGGCGGGAAGCGTATGTCGGGGTCACCGGTCTTCCAGCCCGGCGCGCGGCGACGTCATGTCCGCGCAGGTGTTAGTGCCGGGCTGGGTCCCTAACAAAATTCCCTAAACCGGCATACCGACCAAAACCCCCCGGTGGCCATCTCCGCGCCGAGTGGGGCGACCACGGTACGTGAGCGAGAAGCGCCCACCGTAATGCCGCAGCCGCCCGGTGCGCCTCCGAGACGTGTTTGTCTCGGCCGTCTCGGAGTTGTTGGGGGCGCAGTTGCACCCCCACTAGCTTGGTTCGGGCGCCCCAGTTGTGAATGGGCGCCCGCGACGTACACAGGCCACAGTGCCGCCGCCCCTCTCGGGGTCACTTTCAGTGAGGACGCGCCGCCCCCGCAGCGCGCCCAGCGACCCCAAGGGCCCCTTTGAGTCGCCTTTTACGACAGGCAGGGGATACCGTGGTGGGATTCTAACGCCCCCTTGCCACAGGGCAGGTCTTAAGTCTACCTACCACTTTTATGGTGCAGGCGTGGATATATTTGTGCATATTTATGCTGAATATGTATAAAATTACGTAAATTCGTAAAAAGACCTCCAGTATACAACCTTGACAACTTAAGCTACTACGTGTTATAAATTAATGTTATGTCACTAACATACATATAACTTCCATAAACGGTGACATGACGTGTTAAAAAGAAAAAATAACACATATTTGGCAGGTGGTAATGACCCCCGCGACCTACCACCGAGCACGTGCCCAAACCCGCCTGACAGGCAATACTTTATATCGTTAAAACCTCGTATTTTTATGTCCAAAAAAACAATGGAAAAATAAAAATATCAGACGTCGCGGAATTTCTCGCGTTTATTTCTTTTTGTTATGCATGTTCTTTAAACGTGAAATTAGGCGGGCGTTTTGTTATGCAACTAGAATTTAGTTATAGAGGTCAATGGCGACGGAAAACATCGTGAAAAAATACCTATTTATAAGGAATAATACCAACAGTCATTGCGCTGTTGTGATCACCGTCGCTATTACCTGCCTTAATTTCCGATCACTGTCTGAATAGACCATGTATAGTTGAATAATGTACCATAAGGGCTCACGGTTACAGTGCCCTAATTGACACAGGTGCCCGAGTGAGCGGCCGCTAATGGTCGGAATTGTAAGATATTTCATGATATCAACAGAATTATCATAATATTTGCACGAACAAGGTCTGTTACATACATTTCCTGCAGTATTTGTTGTATTTGCTAAAATATATTTAGTTTAGTTAGAAAATATCTATTGGTATGGCACTAAAACCGACTTTTGAGCCGTGACGGAAAATGGTGTGATGCTAGTGCCGTCATGTTCTCTCTCTGGCTATTAGCGCTTTTTTATCTTTTACATATTTGTATATTGATTAATATTAATATTATGATGCCAACAACGTAGAAGTGCTTTTAAAATAGTCACATAATTAAGGTCACAATTTTCATTTTAAAACATAACATATTAGGTATTAGTTTTTCTTAAGTTTTAATTCTCTTAACATGTCCGCTTTCTATACTTGTATAAGTATTTTTAATAAACTAGTTAGTCTGATTTCCATACAAAATAGTTACGGCGACAGTCAGGCATTTCGTTTAGATTCTTTTGGTTATTTGCATTTTTAGACTAAGGAAACTAGATTCGCACAGCCACGCCTTTTTCTTTGATGTTTCGCACTTGCATGACGGGTGCAGTTTGTTTAAAATTTATTGGTTCTATATCTTATTCTGTGCAAGAAAAATATTGGAATATATAAACAAAGATTATTTTTAGATTATACCGTTCTATCTATTCGTGACTTCATCTACGTGGATTTAAAATTTGCATTGAAAAAGCGGTTTATATGATTGAACAACAACATAAACTCTTACATCCATTACAACTCTAGAATTACCATTAAAAACAATAATAGCTACATGCAATGAACTATTTTAATAAAGACTTATTAAACTTAATAGTTTTAATATCGCACAGGCTTATCAACGTTAATGCTTACATTATTTCTCGTAAACAACAATTTAAACTAACGAATCGGTTGCGGGCACCGTCGTAACTTTCGCCCACACGAATTGTACAGGATTTATTTACAAACTTGTTTCGCTGCCTAGTGTTTAGGTTTTTATTAGCATAGGCTACACAAACATACGTAAGGTTATATATAAGGGTTTTTTTTTCTTTTTTTCCCCTATGTTTCTCTGTTGGGGTTGTACCTGTTTCTCTGTTGAGTGTGATGATGTACATGTGCTGGTGCCGGCAAGGAAACGGGCTTCGCTATTTGATACGACAGCCCGTATATATAAGGGTAGGGGGGGTAGGCAGAGGTGCATTTCTGCCTTACCCACATTTCGCTAGGTACGAGTATGTATCAGTCAGAGAGCCTATTGCCGTTTTTCGGGCACATTTCCAGACTGTGCTGCTACTGAGAATTTCCTAATGGAAAAAGTAGCATAATAGACTATGATAAGTGCATAATGACCTAGATCTCTTAGAAACGTCATGCGTTCAAATCTAAGGAAAGCAATGTTCACACATTAATAAGATAATTAGCGCTACTTTTAGAGTTTTTTTTTTATGTCAAAGCCTAGTTGATAACTTGACAATTGAGCAGCGTATAAGCGACTAGTCTTTAAAGTCGTACTTCTATTAGGGAATTCTGAGTAGCAGAACGGCATTTGGAAAATGAAATACTGCAAGAGACTAAATTTGAAATTGCGTTATTGCACACCGGATAGGATGTAAAACCTGTCCAACGACAGTTCCCATTTGATGGAATGCAGAGATCAAAGATTTTAGCGACTAAACCAGGCATTAAATGTCCAAATACATGACAACATTTACAGATATCTGCACAATATGGAAATGTAAATGTCCTGACATACGAATAATGAATGCTAAAATTAATTTGTCTGTTACGGTTTCACGCCTAAAATGCGTATTAAGAGCTCTGAAGTTCAGGAGTCGATTAAATACCGAGACAAAAGTTTGTGTGTCTAAAAATATTTGTTTCAAGTTTGCGTGTTTGTGAGACCGAAGTCTCGTAGTTTCTGATACCCATGTCACAAGATTCATATTTTTAAGTGGAGCTAGAATTATGTATGTGTCTATTTTAATCGTGTATGCAAAAATTAGTTTGTTTATTATTTTTTAGCCGACTTCAAGAAAAGGAGGTTATCAATTCGTTTGTATTTTTTTATGTTTGTTACCTCAGAACTTTCAACTGGGTGCACCTATTTTGATGATTCTTTTTTTATTAAACCTAAGCTTTCGATTTGGATCGATCTTGGTACAAAGGAAAAAAGAAATATGAAGACTAGGTTTTAATGTAGACATTTCTATAAAATGTATATTAACGCGAGTAAAGTTGCGGGAAAAGGCAGTAGTGCATCATTATGTGCACTGCTGACTGCATGCTATGGACTTGTGAATATTATGAATAAAATAACATTCAACATTGCGTTTGTGAATGGCGTAGGCCATTCCATACTTGTTTTACCATTTATTGTACGTTTAAATGAATTCCGACGGCCATTTTTATTTTCAATATGACATAATCTTCACATGACATTGACATAACGTGTCACAATTAGTATAAAAAGTATAAGGAATAAAAATTAGGCAAAGGAAACTTTAACAAACTGCCAATTCGATTTATTTTTACAACAATATATCTGGCAGAAAATATGTAATTTCTGATGAATCTGATGAATTTTACATACCCGAGAAAATTGCAGATTTCTTAGCGAAATTGCCATTTAGCGTGCATACGCATTAATTAAAAATACAGACATAACTTTGAAAATTTATCTACGTCTAGGAGCCCCAACTCACGACCACCGAGATGAACCTACATTTTAACCGAAATTAATAAAAACTATAATAAATTAGCGCTTAATGAGTGACAGACATATGACACATGTCTAGACTATCTAAGTCATTCCACTCCTGTCAATTTTGTTTTTAAACATATTTTATTCCAATTTAATACTGAATTGAACTTTCTAAAGTCGAATTAAATATTTGCTTCACTAAAACGAGTTTGTATTTGTATAATATGACAGGACAATGATCTATTTATTATCGTTTTGTATGACGTGGATATGCTTTGATAAAATTAAGCTTTTTGGTTCGAGTAAGTCATTTGAAATATTAAAATTTTAATATACACACGCATATACCCATAAATCTGGTATAGGTGTATTTCTACATGGCCCCGTGGCGCAGTTGGCTAGATACCAGCTTATAAAACGAGAAGCTGCGGGTTCGATTCCCGCACCGAGACAAATATTTTGTGTGATCCTGAAATATTTGTAATAGGCTGAAATATCTGGCAATAGGCTCGCCTCCTATTACGTGGAACTGATACATACTTGGCGAAATGTGGGTGCAGAAATGCACCTCTGCCTACCCCTCCGGGGAATACAGGCGTGAGTTTATGTATGTATGTATGAAATATTTGTTTCGGGTCTGGTGTTTGTTAGACCGAAAAGTCTCTCGTAGTATCTGGTACCCACGACACAGGACTTGTATTCTAGTGTGGGGTCAGAACTACGTTTGTGACAGTGGGTGTATTTATACAATTTGAGACGTGTATGGACCATAGTAGATACAGTAAGTTAAATGAAGATTATCCGTTCCCTTGTCGCAAAAGTTGGAAACAAACGATTGTCGCGTGCCAACAAAATTAATTATTTGGGTCGTGCATTTGTAAATCTCAGTGCTATGACATCAGTGTGGGGATTGTTACGTGCATTACTAACGTGTAATAGGATATTTTAATGGAGATCTTAACCTACTTCAAAAAAATGCAGAAGAGGACGGAAAAACTGCAAGGCGCAGTTAGTCCTAAATATTAACTGGCATAGACTTCAAGGTTGGCCTCGAGGTTTAGGCGCGCGGTCGGGAATTTCGGCGGTCGCAGGTTCAAACCCCAGGCATACACCTTTGACTTTCCGAAGTTATGTGTGTATTCACAAAGAATTATCACTTGCTTTAACGGTGAAGGAAAACATCGTGATGAAACCTGCACACCTAAAAGTTCGTAGGAATTTCTTAGGTGTGTAGTCCGCCAACCCGCACTAGGCCAGCGTGGTGGACTAAGGCCTAAACCCTCTCAGTTGTAGAGGAGGCCCGTGCCCAGCAGTGGGACGTATATGGGCTGATGATGATGATGATGATAGACTTCAAAAACCTATTTTAGGTATTTAACAGTCCAAATAAAATCTTATTTCTCACTTTTAATTTAAAGCCGAGTTTCTTTTTATTGAAATAGACATTTTGACATAGTAAAGATTTATACAAAATTTAAGTTTTGATTCTTTGGCATAATTGTCGCTCGCGCTTTAGAGGTCTTAGATTCGATTCCTAGGTCGAGAAAAGTGTTATTAGGTTACCCGTTACGAAATTTTGCTACTGAGAATTTCCATAACGTCAACATGGTCGCCCTCTGTTCAAAAATATTCAATAACACACACCTCTTTTGAAATTCATATTTGGAACGTTACAAATTCATGAAAAAATCAATGTCACATAAACAACATACTCATCCATACTCAGTGTCAGTGACAAAAATAGACAATTTATAAATCAATAACAACCTCATTTCGAATTTAAAAAAAATATTAACTTAACATAATCGGATAATCGAGTGCATTATAAATATTATGTTAAATAGTAGTGTACGTCACGAGGCCGCGTTGAAGAATGTTTCCGTAACTCATATATTTATTTATTCATTTTTGAAATACCAACGTGTCTGGGCGCCGTATTAAATCATTGTAAGGACGTTTCGTGGCACGTGGAAGAATATTGTACGTTGTATATTCCTTTGTACACAAATTGTGTTGCTATATTTTTCATACTTTGTGTCTCGCGCGACATAATTTTGCAAGCTATTTATTGAGTTTTGAGAGGTCCCGAATTTGGTTCCTAGGCTAATTTTAGTTTTATTGGGTTTTCAATTAGGGAATTGTCAGTAGCAGCAGTCTTAAGCGTTGAAAATTGGTTGTAGGTTCGCTCTCCATATTTACCCACTCCGTCGGAAATATGCCCAATTTCTACTTTTTTTAAAACTTGTAATAATATTATTTTACGTTTAACATCTTTGTATTTTTTTACCTTTGTTGCAAAGATAAATACGCACTTTTCATGAATAAATGCTAAAACTTGTTTGTTTTAACTTTATTGTTATTAAAAAAGGATAACAAATTTCTGGTGGCCATATTTGATCCAGGTACTATACATGATATAATGATGTGGATGTTCTTATATTGTATTATGTCATCAATGTAGTCAATTAGGCTAGCTGCATATTCATCGATTCAAAGCGACTCTGTCACCGAGGTCAACGCAACGTAAACTTTTCATTGAGTGTTTGGGACATATTGTTGACATATTGATAGCTTTATAAGAACTTGTATAATAACACTTCTTGATCTGGCTACAATTAAGATACAAAGTAATTGAAGTGGAATTGACACTTAAACGCCGGTACTTAACAAAGGTAGCCATGAATATTAAGCTGCAAAATAAATAAAATTGATTTTAAATGCACAATATGTTTTTCTGTGCATATTATTTGTTTATTAAATAAAACTCTGATCTAATTATCGATAAGAATTAGATAGTTTTACCTTTTATATTGATAAACGTTGTATAAAACGTAACTACGGGCTTATGTACTTTTTTATGAGTTATAGATGATAAACTCAATCAAAACATTTATTTATTTAAAACTTTATTTTACACATAGGATAAAAACTATGGAGTGCGGTAGACTAAATTAGACCACAAAGCGGTCTTATCGTACAAGGCGATCTTTTACACACAACCAAGAATGGACGTATGGGACGAGAAATGAAAGGTAGTCGTGAGTGGACAAAGTTAAAAACATTAAAATCCCGAGTAATTATTAGTTTATAATGTAAAACAAAAAGACGTATCAATAGACAAAAAGCCAGAAAAATATCACATAATCACGAGTATTTTTTATCGCGGTTATAAAGCGCTTTTATGGCGCACAACTATCAATCGACCAAAAGTCAGACACGCGCCCCAGACCTTAATGTCACCGCGGGTAAACGTTATTTTAAATGTTTATAACACTTCAAGGTCTGTGTGTGTTTACAAACGAAATATTTTGATACTAAATGTTTGACGGAGATAAAGATTAGCGGTAAGGCTGTCATGATTAAAATCAGCGGCAGTGTTGGATATATTTAGCATGTCTTATCCATACTATGCTATATTGGGCTGTCAAACGCGTTGGTCCTGATAAATGCTTCCCCAGGTCAGGTTAATAGTTATTCCTGTGTGTATTTTATGTAATATTACTTTATTTGCCAAAAATGTTTTCATATTCAATTTTGAAACAACATCATTATAATTCATCATCAGCACGGGCCTCCTCTACAACTGAGAGGGGTTAGGCCTTAGTCCACCATGCTGGCCTAATGCGGGTTGGTGGACTACACACCTACGAAATTCCTTAGAACTTTTAGGTGTGCAGGTACCATCACGATGATTTCCTTCAGCGTTAAAGTACGTGAAAATTCTTGGTGAATACACACATAAGTTCGAAAAGCCAGAGGTTTGAACCTGCGACCGTCCGGATTCTCGACCGCGCGCCTAAGCCTCGAGGCCATTACGACTTTCAATTTAGGCACAACGATTTGTTAAATCATTGTATGGTTAGAAAACGAACTATTGACGACAAACAAAAAAAAACAGACTTCTGCCTTCCCCGTGTGAGATGTAGGTATGTATATGCGATGGAAATATTTAAAACAGTCACGACTTTATCAGCCCTTCACAGCCAAAGTGGTGGCGATAAAAAAATATGTACTTATGGGCCATAATGTAACTACTTATTAACTGAGATTCACTATACTTACCTTATCTATGCGATAAGATACTGTACAGTAAATGTTTACTTAACGCAATAATAAATAGTAAAAATCGTGAGCGTTTCCGATAAGGTCTGTGATTTATTCAAATATAGCTTTTGGCTGCGGATTTCCTCGCAGCAATTTAGATTTTAACTAGCTGTGCCCACGACTTCGTTCGCGCGGTAAATTTATTTTTAATTACATCAGCTACCTGCCAATAAAAGTCCCGTCAAAATCGGGTCAGCCATTTCAGTGATTAGCCGGAACAAACAGACAGACAGAAAAAAATTGTAAAAAATGTTATTTTGGTATATGTACCGTGTATACATCTATATACATTTATTAAAAAGCGGTTATTTCAATATCACAAACAGACACTCCAATTTTATTTATTTGTATAGATTACCAATGTCATTAAAAAATACCTCGGAATATATGGTTTTTGTGGAATAAAAAGATTAGATATCCGTCTCATTTCTATACCAAAATACACGAAAATCTAAGTATATGGAATCACTATGCATCATAATTAAACAGAAGTTGAACTCTACCCCTTCAATTACCGTCTATTTCGTATTACGTGCACTAAAGCTTGTAAGGTTGGTAGTTAGGTAACCAAAGGTTGTAAGATTAAAAAAAAAAACAGAAAAAAAAAATAATAAATAATAAATACACCCAACAGTCACATACATAGTTCTGATCCCACATTAAGATACAAGTCTTGTGTCGTGGGTATCAGAAACTACGAGAGACTTTTCGGTCTCACAAACACCCAGACGAAACAAATATTTGTAGATCACATGAACATTTGTCTCGGTGCGGGGGTCGAGCCCGCGGCTTCCCGTTTCGCAAGCTGGTATCTAGCCAACTGCGCCACGGGGCTGTCATTGTCATGTCAAAACATTGTCTTTGCTATCCTTTTCCCTTGTAATAAAAAAAATTAGTAGAGCTAGTCTAACTGGTTTAACTGGCTGTGCACTCATTTTCTTTTATTAAAAACCAAAAATTAAATAAGAATTTATTTGTCAACAGTGTATGCGTACCAGATCCGGACCGCGAGAACGCCAACAAGTGGGATTGTGGACACGACACGTGCCTCATCAGCGAGGAGGTGATCCGGGGGGTGAACCAGCCTGGCAGCACGTGGCGGGCGTTCAACTACTCACAGTTCTACGGGAAGAAGCTAAAAGAGGCCCTGGTGTATAAATTGGGTAAGTGTAATAAGAATTATCACGTACTTTAACGGTGAAGGATAACATCGTGATGAAACCTGCACACCTAAAAGTTCTTAGGAATTTCTTAGGTGTGTAGTCAGCCAGTGTAGTGAAGCAGTGATGGCCTCGAGGTTTAGGCGTGCGGTCGAGAATTTCGGCGGTCGCAGGTTCAAACCCCAGGCACACTCCTCTGACTTTTCGAAGCTATGTGTGTATTCACAATGAATTATCACTTGCTTTAACGGCTAAGACCTAAACCCTTTTAGCTGTAGAGGCCTATGCCCAGCAGTGGGAAGCATTTGGGTTGATAATAAAGTTCACATGGTGACAAATTCACGGCTTTATTTTCAAAGGTAGAGACGAATTTCTGCACCCATATTTCGCCATGCTGAAGTAATGAGGTAATATAGGATAAAATTAGGTAAAGCCAAGTGCCATTTTTGGGGTCTGTTTTTTTTTAGATACAACAAACGCTTTCCAATAATGATAAAAAAAAAATGCATTAAGTTATAATGTGACTGCCTTGTGGTCTCGCGAAACAAGTATATGTCGTGCGAAAATGTTATTCGGTTTGTTCATTAGGAAATTCTCAGTAGCAGCACGGAGTCTCGAAATGTGCCCGAAAAACAGTAACAGGCTCGCCATCTATTACGGGACTGATACATACCTGGCGTAAGGTACAGTAATGTACCTTTGCCTACCTTTCGGGGAGTATAGGCGCAAGGTTATGTATGTATGTTACAATGTTCTTTAGCGGCAAAGTATTTATGTAGCATTAGGTGCAATATTGTGAGTTCATCCGATCGTATGTTAGCACCTATTCTCCTGCGTTGCAAAAAGAAGGCTTGGTACCTTTGTCATGACGAATTACAAAAACTATTAACCTGATTCACGGTCACACTTGTCATCAATAATATTCAAGTACCTGGATGACCGAGCTTTGCTCGGATGTTGTTTTTTTTTATTGTGTTTTTTGGAAATTATATTTAAGTACGAATTACTAATAAAATGGTGAAATATGAATAATGTTACTTAACAACGCCATCTGCTGTTATGTCGTTAAAGCAATTAGTTGCTCACAAAAAATAGTATTATTATTCGCCAATAGATGTCAGGAAGAGTCTACTCAAACGCCTCCTTTTTGTTATTTTTCTTCCAAATGACATTTTCTAAAAATGATTCCTAGCTAGATCGATTTATCGCCCCCGAAACTCCCTATATACTAAATTTTATGAAAATCGTTGGAGCCGATTCCGAGATTCCAATTATATATATATACAAGAATTGCTCATTTAAAGATATAAGATAATATCATTAATAGTACTCATACAACAGAGAAACAATTAAGCGCAAAATCGTTCTAGATGCAATTGTAATGTCAAAGGTCGATGAAACGCGTTCTAAAATTAACTCTACCTCATCGAAATAGAGCTTAAAGTTAATTGCTTGGACGAGGAGTAATAAATCAATACTAAACATGAAAATCGTGATAATCTAAATGTTGGTCAAATATATGACTCATGTTTTATTGGGAATGCCTTATGTACGTATCGGGACGTGTTTTTGACAAATATACCGTGTACATAGAAAAAGGAAACACAATAAAAAAGGTCTAAGTCTTTTTCGTCTTCTCTTAAGTGCCGTGCGGCCTAAAAGTCCCGGATACAGTTCCCGGGTCGTGCAAAGAGTTATTTGGGTTTTCCATAAATAAATTCTCAGTAACACCACGGTGTCTACAACTGAGATGGTTTTGGTCTTAGTCCACCACGCTTGCCTAGAGTGGATTGGTGGACTACACACCTAAGAAATAAAATAATAAAACGTCAAATAATAACTTATAATAACTAGACTCCTATCTTGGAACTTCTAGCTGATCTCTGCCTACCACTTCAGGGACACAGACTTAAGTTTATATTTTTATAAATAGTGAAAGTCACAAAGCAAACTGCATGACTTCCACGATGCATTTTATCTTGTCAGCCGAGTCGTGACCGCATTGCTAAGTTCACAAACAGCTGGCTATTGTACAACTGACAGTTCAAAATGAAAGTGTCCATTGAGATAAATGCTATTTAACGTGCAAACTGCGGGCACAATAAGAGCATTATGCTTTCATTTTCATTTAGAAGTATTTAAAAAGATATTTGTGGTGACCTATATGTATTTAGTGCATAATGAATCTTATGTCGAGAGGGGTAAAGGCTAAATACCATAATTATAATGATTTTTTACTGACATGGAGTATGAAAGTTGAAGGATGGATAAGCAGAGGAAGGCAAGAAGAGATGGATAAAACATACTAGGCCGAACCCAAATAGAATTGTAAACAGGACAACCGGATGATGATGATGGTTAAGTGACTACACTGGCTTCCTATGGTAAATCCATTAGAAAAAATCTTGACAGGCCATACGATAATAAGCGTATTTATATGCAGGATTTTTTAAGGGAATAAGTTTGCGCGGTTGGCGCAGATGGCTAGACTGGTGCTTGCGAAACGAGAGGCCGCGGGTTCGATCCCCGCACCGAGACAAATGATTGTGTGATCCACAAATATTGGTTTCGGGTCTGGGTGTTTGTGAGACCGAAAAGTCTCTCGTAGTCTCTGATACCCACGACACAGGACTTGTATCCTAGTGTGGGGTCAGAACTATGTATGTGACTGTTGGGTGTATTTACCTATTTATTTATAAGTGGTTTTTCTTTTTTATTTATTTTATTCTATTATTTTTGGGAAACATACAATAACATTTTTCTTATATTCTATAAGAACAAATACATACATATATAACAGCAGTTTTCACTAATAGCACTATCTGGGCGGATTTAAATTATAATCTATCATCAGCAAATTGCGACCGTGTTATCTCATTCACGTAGAATGCCAAATTGTTTGGCTTTTAGGAAGACAGTAGCATCCTTGTAGACCCTGTTCATTCTTACTGCAATTCCATCTGTCTCTACCATGGCCCTACTTACGAAAGGCTTAAATGACAATGGATTCTTGGAACGCAATACTGAAGAAAAATGCTTATTTCATTTTATTGTGACACATACGTACCTATATAATCTCACACCAGTATTCTCTAAAGGGGTAGACAGAGACGCATTTCTGCACCCAAATTTCGCCAGGTAAGTATGAGGCCCACATAATATGGAAAAAACAGAAGGATAAAAACATTTTGAATAAAAAGTAGGTTAATTTTCCGCTTCGCAATAAACCATGTGTGCAAATAACAGGTATTTGAAAGAATTCTCTATTGTCTTTAGAAATACTCAGTAATTAAAAAAAATATTTGCTTAAATGAGCCTTGGCGAAAACATGAACAGATAAGACCAAGGTGCCGATGTTTACGAAAACAAACGCTTCTTTAAACATTTCGTTTGACTAGAAATCGCTCTTCATTATAAGATTATAGGCTTACAGACTCATTATAGATGTCTTACCAACGTAACAGTATAAAAATACTGTGTTTTATATGTCCTGGAAGGGGTAGGCACTCATGTAACACCAGCTATATACCGAGTAATAGGATCGACCCTGTTGCATCTTAGCAGGCCATAAAATTTCTCATGCATATTTAGTGCTAACAAAATAGATTTAATAAAACCGGCCAAGTGCGAGTCGGACTCGAGCACGTAGGGTCCCGTACCATTATTTATAAAAACTGCATAAAAATCATGTCTATTGTATGGGAGCCTCACTTTAATATTTATTTATTATGCTTTTTAGTATTTGCTGTTAGAGACAGAAATACATCACCTGTCAGAATTTCAACTATCTATCTATCACGGTTCGTGAGATACAGCCTGGTGACAGACGGACAGACGGACAGCGAAGTCTTAGTAATAGGGTCCAGTTTTACCCTTTGGGTATGGAACCTTAAAAATCACAGCAAAAATGTGGACTACACATCTAAGAACTTCTGGAAAAGTCTCCATTTCCTTCCTTCAATTTTCTTCACCGTAAAAGTTGGCTGTTATTCATTGCATTGCTTATATGTAACTTTGCAAAGTCCGGTGAGTTGAATCCACGACCGCCGAGATTTTTGTCTCGACAGAACACTTAATCCTTGATGCCGTCATTGACTCTAATTAGCAATTTCTACTCATGATTAGAAACATTTCAATTTAAATCATATTGTTAGACATAGCTATTTATTCGCAATAATTTAGCAGGTGAAAAATGGGCATCATTATTTTTAATTATTCTCTTGAAAAACTTTCTCTCAAAGGAAGCGAGCTTAAAAATCTCTAGAGATAATTCCACGACGCCTTTCACGTTGTCTGGCTAACAAATGTGAAAGCGGCCTAAGGATATATTGTCTTAATGCGTTTATATGTACCATGTAATTCACTTTCATTTCTAAAGACCTACATCTGTACCATAGGTTATTCATCCTGGTAATGTGACTCTGGGAATGGTAACGACAGTATCAACCATGTTAGTACTCCTAGCCCGTGATACATCATGCAATAGAGATTTTTATTAATTTCTTACTATTCCCTATATATACAGGCTGTATTATCTTGGCGTAGTTAGCTAGACATCAGCTTGTCAAATCGACCGTGACCGCAGTTTCGATTTATGTACTGAAACAAATGTGTCATCAGCAAAAAATTGTTTCGGAGATCGAAAAATCACCCAAAACTATCTAAATCAAAATTATATGAGTTGTATTTCACATTTTTGTTATCCGTGTAAATGATAGATTCCAAAGGTATTTTTTTATAACATTACTTGAAAAAAAATCTAATCTCAATTTACAGCTCTCTGTTACCATATCTAAACCGCTTCCCCCTTCCAGGTACGTTCCCATTAAACCGGGAGACCAGGAGAATGGGCCCCATCCGCTACGACAAGGAAATCAACTATCCCGCCAACTTCGACTCGAGGCAGCACTGGCCTCGGTTCATATCTCCCATCCTGGACCAGGGATGGTGTGGCTCCGACTGGGCTGTGTCAATCGCTGCAGTGGCTTCTGACAGGTGAGATTGGAGTTTGACTACCTCCACATAAAATTGGTGCTGAGACGGCGCGGGACAGGAAAGAAATATTTAAACTTATAAAGCAACAAAAAAAAACAAATTTTGGCTCTGGTCTGGGTGTTTGAGAAACCAAAAATGTAGGTAATTTTGATTTGATAAAATGCTTGACTTTAAAGTATTGCGAGGACAGGAGTGTTCGACATATTTCTTTATGAATGTTTCATTCAACAGTCAAGTCTATAGATATTTATATATTTAGGTACATAGAATTTGTCAAAATATTATCATCATCATCCCTTGCCCTGTTCCCAATTTTATTTGGGGCCGTTGCAGTATTTTATCCTTCCAACATCCCTATACGCATGTTTCATTCATGTTTTCATTCACCCTTCTTCCTTCATATCTTCTCTCACGCACTCCATCCATCTATCCAATTCTTGTGTATAAACTTTAAAAATACATTAAGTTAGTAAATTCACAATCAATAGAATTCATATAATTATTTATGACCACATACAAAGAAAATTTCACTAGAATATAATATCGTGTAAAACGATATACCCCTCAATAAACCCACACACAAAACAATCACACAAACATTTGTCCCACATGGATCCCATATACAACATTTGTCTCAGTGTAGTCAAATAGGTCAAGTTGTTGCTAGGTCAGCTTGCAGTTTCTGAAAGCTCAGATAACATATAAATACAGTTTGCATTTTTTTATCTCCCATCCGTCTGAGAAACGCGGTCGTGGTAAATTTCTACCGTGAGACGGGATCGGATGACACGAGGAACGCCCATTGAAACTTAATCCGTTCAGGTTATTTTTAGACAGGGTTGCCATGTTAAAGTTACGACTTATTTTTGAAAAAAAAATGTTTAATTTATTATAAGTCGTGATGGCCTCGACGGTCGCGGGTTTAAACACCAGGCACACCTCTGACTTTTCGAAGTTATGTGCGTATTCACAAATAATTATCACGTACTTTAACGGTGAAGGAAACCATCGTGATGAAACCTGCACACCTAAAAGTTCTTAGGAATTTCTTAGGTGTGTAGTCAGCCAAGCCGCACTAGGCCAGCGTGGTGGACTAAGGTCTAAACCCTCTCAGTCGTAGAGGAGGCCCGTGCCCTGCAGTTGGATGTGGATGATGATGATGAGATAATTTACTTGCATGCCGTTGGCACAGCAGCATGAGATGGAGAGGTTTCACATTAAAAAATAATACTGTTGTTGTATGAGTATTGTCCCTTGCGTAGGTCAACAACAGTCGAAGAAATGTGATCGTAAAAATTTCCGTGCCTGTTATTCATAAATAGAAAGAAAATCAGGATATGTAAAAGCGAATGACCACGATATTGGCAAGTTAGTTATCTCATCAAAAGAGTACTACTTTTTTTTTTTGGCCCTATCCCACCACACACCCGCCACTGTCACTCCTGTGCTCCAGGATCAACAGCGGCACGCACAGTATTGACGCTGAGCAATGAAGCTCAGCGGATCTAAGGGGACCTAAATTTGTCATAATCCCGCAACGAAGTTAATCAGAAAGACAAAATAAAGGAGGAGTTGGAAAACAAAGAGTTGTCCACTTCCCTCCATAGCAAAGCGGGTGACAAAAAACATTGAGCTGTGAGGTTTCACCCTCACATAAAAAAGAAAGACAATTACAATTAGTCAAATTAGACGCAATTAACGCACCACGGATAAATAACTACTTACAGATTTATTGGGTAAAAGAGTACTAATATTATAACGATAAATTATGCGTATCTTTGTTTGTAATAAACTCAAAAACTACTGGACCAATTTGAATGTTTATACTTTAAATAGGATCTTGTAAAACATAGGTTTATTTGTAGATAATTGTTGAGCGAAGCCAGGGCCAATCGCTAGTAATCAATCTTGATCTAGTATTTGAACTTAAAATAGTATATAATATGTATATATTGATAATAACTGACTGCCTCGTGGTCTCGCGGTACAAGTATGTGCCGTGCGATCTACAGGTCTTGGGTTCGATTCCCGGGTCGGGCAAAGTGTCACTGGGTTTTTCCATTAGGAAATTCTCAGTAGCAGCACGGAGTTTGGAAATGTGCCCGCAAGACGGCAATAGACTCGCCCCCTATTACGTGGGACTGATACATAACTGGCGAAATGTGGGTGCAGAAATGCACCTCTGCCTACCCCTTCAGGGAATACAGGCGTGAGTTTATGTATGTATGTATGATAATAACTTTACGAGTTTAATGTCAAGGCTGACATTGACACCTCTCTTATCATGCAAATAATTCCAGATATTCAGGTTTATTAATTTTGATGAATAAACCTGAATTTCTTGCTCTTGTTGCTTTGAATACATGAATTACGTTCTACTATTAAAAAAACGATCTTAGTAAATAAAAGACATCAGACTTGACACACCTACGCACCAAAAAGTGTAGGCAGAATTTGATTTCTAAACCACCTTTTTGTCATAATTATTGCGCTACTTGTAAACAGAGAGAGCCTATTCCTTTCATATTTTTTTATATCTTCTTTCTTTCTTTTTTTATTAACACAAACACACACCTGTATTCCTTATTTGTACGATATTTGGGTAGACAGAGGTGCATTTATTCACCCATATTTTGTCAGTTGTTTCGTCCCACGAAATATGTGTCGTGAAGGCCTCGAGGTTTGGGCACGCGGTCGAGAATTTCGACGGTCGCGGGTTCAAACCCCAGGCACACACCTCTGACTTTTCGAAGTTATGTGTGTATTCGCAATGAATTATCACGTACTTTAACGGTGAACGAAAACATCGTGATGAAACCTGCACACCTAAAAGTTCTTAGGAATTTCCTAGGTGTGTAGTCCGCCAACCCGCACTAGGCCAGCGTGGTGGACTAAGGCCTAAACCCTCTCAGTTGTAGAGGAGGCCCGTGCCCTGCAGTGGGATGTGGATGATGATGAATGAATGATGAATATATAAATACACCCAACAGTCACATGCCATAACGTCTTGTCATTAAAACTAATAAAACTTTTCCCAAACCGGTGCGGACCTAGAACCTCTCAACCATAAAACAAATATATATATCATAAATAAAAGACGACTAGCCCTGCGAAGGCCGGTTGGTAACACAGCTTTTCGAGTGAAACAAGTCGAGTGTGGCGCCGCCTGCCGACTTTATTTTTAGATCACTTGACATTCCGCGGAACAAGAGCAACACTTTGTAACAACCTGCCCGAGAGACCAGCTTCATGGATTGCCGGCACGATTCGGTTTAGCATTGGATACGTTCTCAAAATTATTACTAAGAAAAAATGGTATAGGTACGATTATGGTCCTAATCATACCTGACCCGGCTTAAAGTCTTCAAGAGTTGGTGATATCTTTTGAGTAGGAAAAGTAATTTTTCTATTTCGTTGGCCCAGTAAGGGGGAACCTGCGTAAGAG
Source organism: Hemaris fuciformis (assembly GCA_907164795.1). Lineage (NCBI taxonomy): Eukaryota > Metazoa > Arthropoda > Insecta > Lepidoptera > Sphingidae > Hemaris > Hemaris fuciformis. Next base: position 2,304,033 of record OU015455.1, on the reverse strand, counting down.
GTATCGATTTTCGGCGAAATGCTATTTCAAAGAAAAAGCGATGTAAAACTAAAATGTCATCAGAATAAGTCTAGTAGTTATTAAGTCTATTCAAATCAAACAAAAATACAAATCTTTTCTTTTCATAATATTGGATACAATAGCTGTAGGGTCCAGCTTCACCGGGGCGCAATTTTATAAAAATAAATAACTACCTTACCTTAACCTACCTTACCTAAAATCATTCTTATTTGTCCAGCGGTTTAAGCGTAGGAGCGTCACATATAGACAGAGTTACTTTCGCACTTATAATATAAGCATATATTTTGAGAACACAAAAACATGTACCCTTAGGTCTTCGCAGAAACGAATAATAGCATTAAGTTTAAAATGGACTTGTTGCTTTATTTTATTTTCGTATTTAAAAATCATAAAATACATTTCGTTGTGGGTGGTTTTACGATGTACAAGAAAGGTCGGAAAAGGGCGACCGAAGAGAACAATAAGCAAAAGAAAACAAACGACTTGCGAACTTTTTGGTGGGATGTGGGTTGTACAAATTTTTTAAAACCGCCTGAGTATGATTTTTTTTGTTTCGCCCATATATGGTTACGCGTATAATACACTTATGGCTGTTTCCTTGAGAGGGTGTGCAGAGGCATATTTCCACACGTACGCCAGCAGTATTTTAAGATCTACGTAGAGGACAAAGCTATTACCATTTTTGGCAACATTTCTAGACAGAGAGACAGAGAAATGAATACAGTACAATTTTGTATAGCCTGGGAATTAAGCAAGAGACTTCACGCTTGCTTACCGTACACTTAAACGAAGGACTAAGGAGTTATCGTTCTGATACATACATACATACATAAAATCACGCCTGTATTCCCCGAAGGGGTAGGCAGAGGTGCATTTCTGCACCCACATTTCGCCAGGTATGTATCAGTCCCACGTAATAGGGGGCGAGCCTATTGCCGTTTTTCGGGCACATTTCCAGACTCCGTGCTGTTACTGAGAATTTCCTAATGGAAAAACCCAATAACACTTTGCCCGACCCGGGAATCGAACCCAGGACCTCTAGATCGCACGGCACATACTTGTACCGCGAGACCACGAGGCAGTCTGATACCATTTAATTTACGTATTTGGCAATAAGAATTATGAATCAGGTTGTATTTACCAAGTATAAACTTTGTGACGATGTTTATATCATAATATTAATTACAGATTCGCGATCCAGTCCAACGGAGCTGAGAACATGTTGCTGAGTCCCCAGACCCTTCTATCCTGCAACAGGAGACAGCAGCAGGGCTGCGACGGAGGCCACATCGACGTCGCTTGGAACTTCGCCAAAGATCATGGGTAAGAGACTAAGAGTCTTAAGCCTTATTTATTAAGCTTTGGTTTTCGTTTAATTTCTCGAAGTTAAATTGTTCCTTATTCAATCATAAATGTGATTATTATCAGACTAGCCTTTTAAATTAATTGTAGGCAAAGATGTACCTATAGTCATCTACATATATGAAGATATTTTCCCTACAGCATTTTTCAAGTCATACGAAGTCAAAAGGAAGTCATTGACAATTTGTTTTTCTTTCGATCGATAGCCTAGGATAATAAACTTCACCAGTAAAAAACTAGACATTAAATCATCATCATCATCAGCCCATATACGTCCCACTGCTGAGCACGAACCTCCTCTACAACCGAGATGGTTTAAGTATTTCCTTTTAATTTCAGTTTGGTAGACCTCGACTGCTTCCCATACAAAGCGGCACTAACTCCGTGCCCGTACAAGCCTTCGAACGACTTGATTGGCGACGGCTGCCTCCCCAAGCTGGTCCAGCGCACCTCCAGATACAAGGTCGGACCCCCCGGCAAACTGAAGAACATTAACGACATTATGTACGACATCATGACTTCGGGACCTGTTCAAGGTTAGTATTTTAGATGTAGTAGAAAATAAGTTGTAGTCTATTTTACTCCACAGATTCCCATTTATGTCCATATCAGAAATCGTTTACATCGGTCACATGATTTAGGCGTAAAAGCATAAGAGACATATAGTTACATATACATAGTTACAGTCGTCTACACGTCGTTTCATCATTCTAGCTTCAAAAATTACGAATTTCCACACAAACTTTCACCTTTATTTTTATTTTACCCCCTTAAAGGTACATTTTTACAAAATTTTAATGTCATATTTATTTATATCTAATCAACAGCCTAAAAAATAAGTTTCAAGCTTCTAGCTTTAAAAATGACAATACTTCCATACAACCTTTCATCCCCCCTTTCAACCCCCTTAAAACCCTTTTTCCGGGATAAAAAGTAGCCTATGTCCTTTCTCAGGGTCTAAACTATCTGTGTACCAAATTTCATATAAATCGGTTCAGTAATTTTAGCAGGAAAGCGAGACAGACAGAGTTACTTTCGCATTTATAATATTAGTAAGGATTATTATTCTATTTCATTCCATTTGATATCTATAGTTTTGGCAGAACCAAAGCTACCATCAAGTGAGCTATTGTCAAAGAGTATTGCTGGTTTTTACCACGAAAATATAACGTGGTATTAATATTGAGGACATGAGTTGCCATACGTGGTCCAATCTCACTGAAAAGCGAAATCCTTTGACACGCAAAAAAAACACATCTTATTCCTTATTTCTCCTTTTCAAGCCTTTTCCGAAGACCGGCCTATAAATACCTCTATTTTTAATACTATGGTAATAGCTTTTTTGTGAGACTTTACTACGGGATTAAATCACACTGATCCTGAAAATTATCCACTTAGGTACATTTCACTACTGTGGGTTTCACAACACGCTTCTGAGCCAGATAAAACATTTTACCACCAGCAAATAAGTGTCTTTTTGGGCCGAATTGTCATTTTATACAATATTTATTCATTAACAAAACCAGAATACCGTGTCATTACGTCTCGCTCGCGTCGGGTTTCATTATCGATGTCCTTGTGTGGATTTCTTTTTATCTAGCCAACGCAAATACCACAAACGGAACGCCACGCTCTGATTTGATAATATTGAGTGCTTTGAGATTATGTTCTTTGATTTAATGTAAGGCGCGTGAGTTGAAAGCGAGGCGCCACACATGAAAACCCTATTGTTTATATTTTATATATCATCATCAGCCCATATACGTCCCACTGCTGGGCACGGGCCTCCTCTACCATTGAGAGGGTTTAGGCCTTAGTCCACCACGCTGGCCTAGTGCGGGTTGGCGGACTACACACCTAAGAAATTCCTAAGAAGTTTTAGGTGTGCAGGTTTCATCACGATGTTTTCCTTCACCGTTAAAGTACGTGATTATTTATTGTGAATACACACATAACTTCGAAAAGTCAGAGGTGTGTGCCTGGGGTTTGAACCCGCGACCGTTGAGATTCTCGACCGCGTGCCTAAACCTCGAGGCCATCACGACTTTTTATATATATTGAATCTAATAAGAAAAGAAGAACTAAAATAATCTTGATCAATCCAGCTAATTAAATCAGAAAAACTCTGGATGCTATGGATTTTTTTATCGTGTTACAAAGTTTCTAAAAATAATTTTGGGGTAGGATGACATTGCTGTTGAACTTTCTTTTTCATCAAATACTAGCTAGTTTTCTATGATTTCTATGATCTGTTGCCTTTGCTTTATTTGTGAGAGTATATTATAATTATGCTCAGAGATCTAAGGGAATCGAGAACGACTCCAAACATATGAGTTAGACTAATCTTATAAGTTTCATATTATTACTTACGAGGTTACTTTTAAATTAGTCAATTGAAGTTGTTATGATTGTTGTTGTCATGATAAGCAAAAAAGCATATACTTAGTGACGAAAGACTACCATTTCTCACGATACCCTGATGACGGAGAGCTGGGAAGCTTCATCACGCCAAACTAAGTTCTAAATTCCCAACTTCATCGAGAAAAAATAACGTTTTATTACTAATCCGTGTTGCAGCAATAATGACGGTGTACCAAGACTTCTTCCACTACCGCGACGGCATCTACCGGCGCTCTCTACACGGTGACAACAAGATGCAAGGCCTGCACAGCGTCAGGATCATAGGTTGGGGCGAGGAACGCGGCGAAAAGTACTGGGTAAGTTTTAAGAACTCATTCAATGCCTTGGGTTAGGAAGGTACTAGAATTAAGACGATGTATAACATCTTCAAACGAAACAGATTTGACAAAGATAACGGAACGTCGTTGGATGCAGACATGACCCAATAGTTTTCTGTGGAAGTCTTTAGAAGATTATTAAGCAGTTTTAAAGCCGTAAAGAGGATAGCCTACTTTGAAAATCGACATAATAAGGAGTAATATGTTTCAACACCTACGTTTCGATAGCTGTGTTTTATTTATTTAAACTTTATACATTATGATAAGTGAGCCATTCTCGACCATTCGAACCTTAGGTGGTGCAGAGATGAAAAGCGTATTTGTAAATAAACTTATGATATATGTCGGGGGTGGAGGGGCTTTGAAATGTTTTTAAAAGGTGGGACGTCATCATTGCTGACGTCACGATTGTTGTTTTCTTGAGGATTACTAATATTTTCTTTAGGAAAACTTCACAGCTGATGAGGCAGATAGCCCAGTAATTTAAACAATCAACTTCAATGAAAGTTCCTTTTAATTACCCAATAAATAGGATGGTTGCTGTCCGCGCGTAGACCGATGAATGCTTGCTCCGCTGCAGCGAGCGGCCTTTTATAGACACTCTAGTGGGGCGATTGTTTGTGAGTCATCCCTGTTTATGCAAGACAAGAACACATGGAGCGATGACATAGCTCTTAGTATATGGTTTTGAGCCGCTATATACATATAAGCCGCACTTAATAGGAAAGGGCATATTGCGGTTCCTCGGATACATTTCACTCTCATTCCATGTTGCCACTAAATGAAAACTCTAATCGCACTTTGCCCGACCAGATAATAGAAACCGGATATTAGCCTTTATATTGTAAAAAAATGTATAAAAAAGGATTTACTTAAAGTTCTAAGCTAAAAACACCATTTCTAATACCCAAAGGTTACTAAATCCCCAACTCATTTCCAGATCGTGGCGAACAGCTGGGGCACATCGTGGGGCGAGAACGGCTACTTCCGCATCCTGCGCGGCGTCAACGAGTCCGGTATTGAGTCGTTTGTGGTGACCGTGCTCAGCGAAGTCACCGAGGCGTTCCAGCGCAAGTAGCCCGCGGCCCACCTTATCACGCCGCTCTGCGTCACCACCAAGGTGGTCCACACAAGCCGCGGCGTCATACTCCTCAACGTCACCAGGGACTTTGGGTAATCTCAACAGATCTGACGTTTGTGGGAACCATTTGACAGGTGACAGTTTTTAGTTGGCTGTATGTTTTCATCTTGGCGTATTTACCCCTTTGTAACTTTAAAAAAAAAAAATTGTTTTGTTTGTGGCTGTACAAGTTTTTGATATTGGTTTGGTTTACCTCTTCGTGTATTTTTTTAATTTCGTGCATTTTTAATAGCATACGCACGTCCTTAATTATTGTATAGCATTGAAAATAGTAAATGATTAAAGTTATACACAATGAAGACTTAAATGCCTTCTTACATTTCACAACTTAGTTTTGTATAGACGTACTCGTATTTTAAAATGTAGATATAAGATAAAGATTATATTTAAACAATAATCTGAACTACTTAATTCTGGTACTCTTGATAGAGACAACAGGGCACTTAAGAAGTGCAGTGATTTCTGAATAAGTGTGACACTTAGAGAAACGCTAATGTTATATTATTTGACACAATTCTAATATATTTTTTTGGATTGTATGCGTATATAAAATCTACAATAATCAAAACTAAATAAGAGATATAGTTTTTAGAGATAAAACATATAGGTGCAAGAATATGAGAAGTAAAATAAAAAACAATATTTGTAAATAAGATTTTGAAATGTGTTTCTGGAATCGTATGAAATTTCCCAAAACTCCCTGAGTGACTTAAAAAAATACCATTTCTGTTTTGTTTAATTAGAATACGATCTCTGACCGATTAGTTTAAGATTTTCTTTTTTCAATTTTATTTGACATCACAGATTAAACTTTTGAACATATCACTAGTAAAACCAGACAAATAATACAATAAAACGTAATATATTTATTGTACAGTAATTAGTACATGTTTATTTTTTTTTTCATGTGAATCATAACTGCCATCATCAAAGTAAACAAACAAATAATTTAAACAACAATTCTAACTAGTCTTAGGTCCGTTTAAATCATAGAATTTAAGTAACTTAGACATCTCATGTACTTAGAAAATAAAAGATATATCTTAAGATTCACAATGTCTATGCAAAGATAACAATATTATACAGCCAAATGCGAGGTATATGCTTAGGAACACAATGTATTTTACATTTTAAGAGCAATCCAACAGAAAGTTTTTTTATTTGACATTATTATTAGGATATTGTGAAGCTGCCATTAATGGCATTATTGTCTAAAATTGGTTTTTAAAGTGACACCATATATTAAATTATTTTATGACAAAGCCATAGTAAATTAAAGTATATGTATAGTGTACTCATTCAACTGCATTTAACAATCAACTTGATAAATTTTTTCTCAGACCATACAGAATTTATTATAATGTGTCACTTCAAAAACTAAAATATAAAATGCTGAATACTTAATGTAGATATTATATTAGATATATATTTCTAAAGAACTGCTTTTTCACTTGTTAAAGGTTTTTACACACTGTTAAAATCAAAATAATAATTGCCAACAGTCGGTTATTGAATTCTGACAAATGTAAATAGTCATTATCTATGTAAAATATTTAGTACAGGATTATCATATACAATTTTAATGGACTTTAAGCCTCTTCTGAACGACAAGGAGGACCGCTTACTTACGAGTAAGCAAGGGATCAATTGCATTTAGTATTACTGTCATGATTAAAATAGTGTGTACAAACCATTGCCTTAAAAATTATATACACAGAATCTAAGGAATGCAAAGTTGAAAACATAGTCTTATAAATAAGAATAATCAAACCGAGTGTTGCTTAAAATTTAGTAGTGTACAAAAAATAAATATGACTGCAAAAAATGCAGTCATATATTGGAATGATGAAAAATATTTTTAATAGAATTTTATAAAATTACATTATATTTAGGTCTAAAATATTCTGTACAAAGATTTTAAGCACTACTCTAAGTATTTTTTTTAGTTTTAAGTCAATCAAATAGTGAAAAATCATATGTATCCAACTCAATGAAATTTCTGACATTTAAAATACTCTATATCTGCTTCCATAGAGTTAAATTTACATTTGATTTTTCCATATTTGAACCATTTAATATAACAGTGATTAGATTATTGTATCCGATATGGTAACATAGTATTTATTTTGTAATAACACTTACAAATGTAACATAAGTACTTTAATAAATAAATATTCAATAAACGATTTGTTTCATTTTACCCATAGTAAGTCGCTATGGCCTCGAGGTTTAGGCGCGCGGTCTAGAATCTCGACGGTCGCGGGTTCAAACCCCAGGCACACACCTCTGACTTTTCGAAGTTATGTGTGTATTCACAAATAATTTTCACGTAATTTAACGCTGAAGGAAATCATCGTGATGAAACCGGCACACCCAAAAATTCTTAGGAATTTCTTAGGTGTGTAGTCCGGTAAGAGTCCGGCATACCCCGTTTGCCTTCTGGAAACGGGGATCCAAGAGGATTTTCCCCATGAAAAAAAAAAAAAAAAAAAAAAAAAAAAAGGTGTGTAGTCCGCCAACCTGCACTAGGCCAGCGTGGTGGACTAAGGCCTTAACCCTCTCAGTTGTAGAGGAGGCCCATGCCCAACAGTGGGACGTATATGGGCTGATAATGAAATTTGTTGTGAAGATATATTATGACATGTTTCAAGTGCCTTTATTTATTTATTTATTTATTTATTTATTTATTTACACTTTATACATAAATTATGTAAAGGTGGACTTAATGCCTGAGGCATTCTCTTCCAGTCGAACCCTAGATGGTGCAGAGATGAAAAGCGTAGGTGTAAATTAAATTATAATATACTATACACAATATTAAGCTAATACATAAATACAATAGAAAAAAAAAACATAATTATCTTAAATACATAATAAAATTATAATATATATACATAAATAAATACATAAGGTTTAAAATACAATAAATACATACATACTATTGTTGTGAAGAATCTGCCATTCTGGTTGTTAACAACTTTCGAACTTTCAACTTGAACGCGTAACGAGTCGTGCTCGTCCTGATTTCCAAGGGAAGTGCATTCCAGAGGAGTATAGACTGCACAGGAAAAGAAGAATGAATGAAATCGGAAGTGTGCGATGGGCATAGAAGAAGAAGGTTATTTGAAGATCGAAGATTTCTCTCATGGTTGGCATGTAAAAATTGAAAATAGGGGGTAATGTAGGAAGGGACATTAGGAGAAGTTAAGAAGGAATATAGTGTAGTGAGCGCGCGAAGATTTCGACGCTGACGAATGGGCAACCATTTGAGTTGAGAACGGAAGGAAGACACATGGTCATACTTGCGGAGATTAAATACGAATCGAATGCAGTTATTAAGAAGTCGGTCAAGTTTATTGAGTTGGTCTGCATTCAGGTCAAAATAGCATACATCACCATAGTCGATAATAGGGAATATTAAAGTTTGTACAAGCATTGCCTTGGTCCGCGACGGAAGAAAGTTTTTGAGACGGTAGAGAACTCGAAGTATACCAGTGACTTTTTGACTAACATAAGCCACTTGGGCCTGCCAGGTCAGGGTGGAGTCAATATGAAGTCCAAGGTTCTTTACAGTGGAACATAGTGCGATAGCTGTACCATTGTATACAATTGGTGGGACAAGTATATTGCTTAAATTTGTCATTTGCCGTCGACTGCCCACAATGATTGCCTGACATTTGCTGGGATTAACAATCACGCCAAAACTCTCCGACCATCTTTGAATATGTTCCAAGTCTCTGTTCACCTTAGCTATTGCATCAGATATTGTCTCCACCCTGGCCTGAGCATATAATTGCAAGTCGTCGGCATACAGATGATACGAACATTGAAGATTCTGGGATATGAGATCAATAAAATTATAATGCCTGTATCCACGAGTAGGCAAATGTTTAATCAATCCTTGGTTGCTACTGCACATGTCCTGATGAAAGAATCAAAAGGAGCTTGTCCGAGCAGGAAATCAAACCCAGGGCTTCTAGATTGCACATCACACACTTATATTGCAGAACAATTGAAGTTTTTTTTTTATTTAAAATGTGTTTAATAGATGTGTAATAAAAAGTGGGAATTATTTTATGTCATAAAGATAACAATCTACATTATATTTATTTTTATTGAAGCATGTTTATGATATCCAGAATGCAAGATTTTTTTATTTTCTGCTTTGATAGTATGCTTAGATGACCTTATCTTCCTATACAACATTCATAAGTTTTTAAAATATAAATAAAATTTAACACATTATTTTTCATATGAATAAACTAACAAATTAACTTTTTTTAACATTTAAATATTCTAATGTTATTAATAGAAAAATTGTGTTATTAAATATTTAAAATGCAGGGGAAAGTAACAATATTTTAAATTAATATAATACATATGTTTTTTCTACCATAATTATATTGCACATCTTTTATGCTTAAACACAATAATAATTTGAACAATAATATACATTCATTTCATTTATTAAGCACCTATTTCTCTTTATCTCAAAGGGCCAAAGTTCATACATGATAATTTTTTATTATTACAAAATGTTTATAACAGGGGAATACCCTGATACATTAAATTCTCAAAAATAAATGATGAATGAATGAAAGTGGAATAGAATATAGTCATAAACAACAATGAAGTCATACTTAACCAAGTACAATTTAACATTAAGCAGCAATAACTTGAAAACTTTGAAACTTAAAAATACTTACATTCTTCTTTAACACATACATACTTTGTTTTGTAAAAAGTTGAATTCTTATGACCATTTATTGTAAACTATTAGAGTAGTCTGATTAAATTAGTAGTTGTGTCTAGTCGCTAACTATTAGCTGGTCTACTTTGGTGTGATGCTCTGCTTCTGGCCGCTTTCTCTACATTTACTGCTCTAGCCTAAAAATATAAAAACCAACAATTTTTTTATTGAATGATTGTCAAATTGGTAAGGAATTAAGTAAGTTTTTGATATAATATTTTTCAATCATAATGAGGGCTGTAATACCATGCTAGTGGAATTGCAGCATGTAGCTGAATGAAGGGATCATTGTTGGCTGCGTAAATTATAGCAATTATAATTGTTTTTTGTATATTTTTGTTGATTGGTCAGGAATAAAATCTGTTTCCTTTCTTTCATTTTTTATATAATTAAACCACTTACTTGCAAAGATTGCACTCTTCTATGCAGTCCCATCATTGAATTTGATATTGATACAAGTTTCTCTCTACTTGTTGCTATGTCAGCTAACTGCAAAGAAGTAAAATTAATGAGCCTAAAAAGAACCAAAATGGCTAGAATAAGATTACTTTTACATGTTAAAGCATGTAACATCACAATGTTTTTCTCCTGCATTAAAGTACATGATAATTCATTGTGAATACACACATAACTTTGAAAAGTCAGAGGTGTATGGGGTTTGAACCCACGGTTGTCGACTCTCGACCCCAGATCCTAAGCCTCGAGGCCATTCCTACATTTCACATTACAACATTGAGATATTTGTTGGCATTACACTTTTTACTACAATTTATTGAGCTGTACTTAGCCTGGAGCAGTGGCGGTACTTCCATAGAAGATTATTATTCAGCATTTTGAGAGGCAAACTGGGCTTTTGAGCTTTTATGGAAGTACCGGCACTATCCTGGAGTATATATAATAGTGTTTCTAGCTTACCAGTGCGTCTAGCATAACATCATTCTGTAAATCTTCCATCTTCCGTCTTTCTGACGTAATCATACTATGTACAGCCTCTTGTTTTTCTCTGTAATTGTTTTTATATACTTTATTAGAAATCTATGGTAACGCAAGAGAATCCTAGGGTAATAACTAGTATATGAGAGATATGACTGTCACGCTAAGTTTTCAGTTCAGTAACTTACGTTAGTTCCTTCAAATGTGTGTTAATAGTTGCTAGAGGCGGTTCGTATAGTTCAAGAAGTCCTTTAGCTAACAATTTAACAGTTTTTGCGTCGTCTTCTGTAGTATTTGCGCTAAAAAGAGAGGTTTATTTAAGTTTTTACACGCATATAAAATTTTATTGCGATAATATCATACAGTGTGCCACATATTTAAAATGAGAACAGTGCTGTACCGTAGTTCTTTTACCTTTCCATTGTAGCTCTAGTTTTTGTTCAAAGTTCCAAATTCATAAAAACTGCTCTAGTTTTGGTATTGTTAGGTTGTTTATTGTGTTCTTTTTTTATGAATTGAATGCAGTTTGCAGTTTTTCTCGAACCATGTCAACAAACGGTATTGACAACTGCGTCAAATGTCAAATCAGATGATTGTGTGGAACTAGGAATAGGATTGGAAAAAAAAAAACGATTAAAAATCGATTATTTAAAAATAATCGCCTCGTGGTCTCGCGGTACAAGTATGTGCCGTGCGATCTAGAGGTCCTGGGTTCCATTCCCGGGTCGGGCACAGTGTTATTGGGCTTTTCCATTAGGAAATTCTCAGTAACAGCACGGAGTCTGGAAATGTGCCCGAAAATCGGCAATAGGCTCGCCCCCTATTACGTGGGACTGATACATACCTGGCGAAATGTGGGTGCAGAAATCAATTTTAATACGTGATTTTATTTTTAGGAATAAACGATTTTTTTATAATCAATCAAACAATTTATTACTGATTTAACTAAATTAAATTTAAACTTTAGTGTAAAATTCGTTCAGTAAAACTAATAACGTCCGTGATACGAGTCATACTACGTTTAATAACCTCAACAATTGCAATATAAAATGTGTTATGTTAAACTCGACATCAATAAGCTTTTACAAACTATGATAGGTAACTTTCAGGAAAGTGGTATTGTTAGAATTGGCGTGACGAGAGCAATACATTGGCCGCGGTAGAATGCGAAATTCGTTTGTTTTAGTTTTAAAATTTCTGTAAACATATTAAAATTCTTAATTATTTTTTTTCTCCGGGCACTTCTAGAGTGACACCCTTTGTTTTTTAAAGGAGATGCGAAAAAGCATATAAATTTTTAAATAATAGAAAAAATCGATTGTAGAAAAAATCGATTTTTATTAATCGATTATTTTCCATTAATCTCACATCCCTATGTGGAACCACGGAATGATATTCTTATAATGTTTACAACATTCTTAATAGGAAATTGTACGTACATTGGAAATTGTCCATGAAAACCATATTACAAAATATAAACGTAAATTATACATGTTTTTAAATTATAATATAATGAATGAAATCATTTGCTTACCATTCTGTGTCGTAGAGTATCAGATTATTTAATCTGTGGTATTATCGAGAGTGTCATCTATAATAAATTCAAATGAACGTAGATTTACGTATTGCCGAATTATCATACATTTATTTTTATGTGTAGATTAAAATTAAATATGAAAATTAAGATTGTAAAACTAGATTTCTGAAACACAAAGAAATTGTATTGATTGAGAGGTATTGCAATATTTTAAAAGTTACTAAAATTATATGAAGCGAGTATAGTAAACGTATGTCAGTGACAAACGGAACGTAAACTTTTTTATGGCCGCCGGATTCCCTTGCTTGTTTTGACGTTCTTTCATTCCATTTTTCTGTAAAACGAGAGGGGATTTTCCTGTTAGCAACCGAAAACCGTGCGCGAACGACGCCGCCGTTTGTTGTTTCAACTGTGAAATTAAACAATCAATCTGGAAGTTTTACAAGTGACAAGGGAGGACGGCGACATGACGTCCGAAGCGACGAGACGGGACCAGGACGATTCTGGCGAATATTCGGATGCATCGCAAGATATAGACCACAATAACTCTTCGAACGTGAGTTTTGAACTGGCGGCCACGGAGGCCGGTACTTTCGTTTTGAATGTGCGAGTATCACTACGACACTTTCTCCCGCGTTCTCGCGTGACGGAATTCACATTTCTTTTCATTATATTGAGGTCACGACTGTCCACCACTCTCTGCAACGCAGCCGATGTGTTTAGACCATAATTTTAGAACGCCACGTTGATTGTAAACAAGGTTTTGGATTCAGCATGCATTTGTTGAGAGTGCATGATTGCTTGCAGGATGGCCCTCAAGAGTCTGACTATGATTTCCACGGCAGCGAGTCGGAGATATCTGAGCGTGAACAGGAGCCTGACCCAGAAACTGAACCTCAACCGGATGGAGAAGACCAGGTGAGTTAACACTATATGTTTTAGACATGTAATTATGTTTTCCTAAGTAGGTCTTCCAACTAGAATGTAAGTTTATGAACAATTATACAAACATAAACATATAGTAGCAAGATACTTGAAAATATTTGCAAAAACACAATAAATAAGTTCAATAAACTGGTTATTATGGTTGTGTAAATATAATATCTCATAAAACAATGTGTGACTTTGATTAAGATGAATTATGTTTGATCATATGTATGAGAATTTTAAACAAGAATTAATACTGTTATTTTTCTAATATTTTGTATTGCATGGCAACATTTATAAGTTTATTTAAATACAATAATATTTATTTATGTAAATGGATAAATTCATCTAATCTATTTCCATGTTTTATGACCATCTTGAATGATATTGATCATCTTTATCATCAGCCCATATCCATTTCATTGCTGGGCATATGCCTCTACAAGTGGTACAAGTGGTGGTAGGTGATTAGAAGTTTTGTTACTACAGTTTTTATGATTATATGAGGTTCAATTTAAATAATGACAATAAAAAACAATACATTTTAAATTTATTATTAAAAAGAAATATGACATTTCAAAATATGACCCTCTCAGTTGTAGAGGAGGCCCGTGCCCAGCAGTGGGACATATTAGGGCTGATGATGATGATGACATTTCATGTTGCTGAGGGAGTTTCTTCTCCTCAGAGATAACATGTTTTGAAGCAGCAATAGTTTTGTTTATAAAATAGTTTAAAATTGGCCATTCAAAAGAGCTTGTAAAAGTCTATTTGAATAAAGATAATTTTGACTTTGACTATGAACCAATTATAGTCAATGACATTTAATATCATTCTATGACTGTAATATATACAACAAATAATTAGGAAGTAAAATGTCTGTTTTTAAGATTTTGTGACTACATTATTGAATTAATTTGAATTAAGCTTAGCATAAAAAGAAGCAGGTTTTTGGCTACATTTTTTTTTATAATGTTGCATTTTGGCAAAGCTGGACTTGGGATTTAGTTTCTTGCTTGTATACACTTATATATCTCCCACTACTTTAAAATTTATGGTTATATTATAGATTGCACACAACTGCTTTCTGTCTTCATGCTACTTTATTGTTGAAAAGTTAAAGTATATGTAAAGAATTCTATGTATTTTAAATATCATCAGCCCATATACATCCCACTGCTAACACGGGCCTCTGCATCTGAGAGGGTTTATGCCATATTCCATCATGCTGACCTAGTGTGGGTTGGCTGACTACACACTTAAGAAATTCCGTAAAAAGAAATTACCGTTAGTATGTGATAATTCTTTGTGAATACACACATAACTTCGAAATTAGATTAATTGTGAATTTTCATAAGGCTAGTACATACCTTTCATTGCACTTAAATATTTTCCAATATACATATAATTTGTTATATGTGTAAAATTCACATGAAGCCAGGGTGGTGGACTAAGGCCTCAGTTAAACTCCTCTCAAGCATGGTGGAGTCTGTAAGTAGTCTGGCCTCACGTTTCACAAGCCAATGTCTAGCTAACAGCACCACGGGGCTGTGAAATTATACTGTTAAATAAAATTTGCTGTTGAACTTAACTGACTGACAATAAGATCTCTCCATTGCACACATGAATTTATGCTATAGGCACGCCACAATGCCAAAGTATCAATAATGCATATCTATTTGATTTTCTAAATAGTACTGGTTACAAATATCAATTTCCAGATATAACATTGTCACTCATTTATCTCCATCACCTTTGCAACCATGTGTTGTGATAACATTCCTACATGCACTTTAAACTAACAGCTGATGTATGCAATATAATGATATATATACAAGTTTATTTAATTATCAGATGAAACATAATAATTATCATTTTTTATCATTACCCCCTGTAGTCGTGATAGCCTCCAGGTTTAGGCATGCGGTCGAGAATCTCGACGGTCGTGGTTTCAAACCCCAGGCACACACCTCTGACTTTTCGAAGTTATGTGTGTATTCATAAAGAATTATCACGTACTTTAACGGTAAAGGAAAACATTGTGATGAAACCTGCACACCTAAAAGTTCTTAGAAATTTCTTAGATGTGTAGTCCGCCAACCCGCACTAGGCCGGCGTGGTGGGCTAAGGCCTAAACCCTTTCAGTTGCTAAGTAAGCCCGTGCCCAGCAGTGGGACGTATATGTGATGATGATGACGATGATGATGATGATGATGACGCTCTATGTGCTCAGCTGCACTTATATATTAATCCTCTCATCTATAGGAAGGGTACCAATACCCAGCGTCTGTCTATCTGCAAGCTTGTAAAAGGTGATAAAGTAATATTATTGTTCATTTCCAGGAGCCGGTTGCTGAGCGTCGAGTGGACGACGATGAGGACCGCAGCAACCCGCAGTACATTCCCAAGAGGGGCACTTTCTACGAACACGACGACCGCACTGCAGCCAGGTAATATAAATGTTCATTTTAAATAACTAGCGCTTGTGGCGAGCGACAGAAGCTTCCATAGAAGCCCAAAAGCGTAACACGTTAATTGTGTAATGTCTAGTTTATAATTGTTTATTGTGAGGTCAGTATATTCACATTTATACATCAAATTGCTTTTATTTAATAAAGATTTAAAGCTTAAAGATTTCGGAATTTTGTAAGTCAAGCTGGGCTTTTGGGCTTCTATGGAAGTACCGCCATTGAAATTAAGTTTGTAAAAGTGTTAAAAATAAACGGTTTTACCAAGAATCGTAAACAAAATACATCCCATTCAAAGGATTGGTTATCGCACGAATGATGACTGTTCGTTATTGACCGGCTTGGCCAGTGATGCGGTTATAAACGCTTAGAAAGCTGAAACGTAATGGATCGCGTGCATCGGCGTACATTTTAATCGTACGCAACTCGTGTTCAATGCCTGTAAAACTTTGATCATGTAACTGTTATACGAAGTACTATTGGTAAACTTAGTGCGTATGGAATATGTAATCGCTATACTGTTAGTAGTGGTGGCCTCAAAGTTTAGCGGTGGAGAATCTCGACGGCCGCTGGTTCAAACCCTAGATACACACGCACACATCACTTTTCAGTTGTGTATGTATTCACAATGAATTTTCACGTACTTAAACGACGAAGGAAAATATCGTGAGGAAACCTGCACACCTAAAATTATTAGGAATTTCTTAGGTGTGTAGTCCCCCAACCACTCTCAGTTTTAGATGAGGCTGGGGTCCAGCAATGGTTTGTATATGGGCAGATGATGAAGATGTTCTATTAAGAAAAATGCCATTACAATATTTTTTTACTATGTATAATAAATAAATATACTCAATATTCACATACACAGTTCTGACCCCATACTAAGATTCATGTCATGTGTCGTGGGTATCAAAAACTACGAGAGCTTTTCGGCCACAAAAACACCTAAAACCGAAAAAAATATTTATGGGTCACACACACATTTGTCTCTGTGCGGGGATCCAACCCGCGACCTCTCGTTTTGCAAGTAGGTATTTAGCCAACAGCACCAGGGGGCTTTTTTTCACGAGAGGAAAGTGCATTAAGCTCCTCTGTTCGGTACGTCGAGGGAGGCCGAAAGGGGTATGTCGGGGTCACTGGCCTTCCAACTCGGCGCGCAGAACAAGCTACTTTTTCGTATTCATACAACAGTATGTTGATTTTCCTCCCAACAGCGGCGAGGAAGTGGTGAGCATAGCGTCTGAGCCGGGCTCCGAGAAGAAGGAGGGCGGGGAGTCCCCGGCCGAGCGCCGGCGCGCGCCGCGCAAGTCCGACTCCGTGAACAAGTGGGCGCACGACAAGTACATCGAGAACGAACAGGTGCGGTGTACACACTCACTACACATACTATACACACCTCATTCCCAGTGGCGGTACTTCCATAGAAGCCCAAAAGCTTTACACGTTAATGGTATAATATGTATCTAGTTTATAATTGTTGTGGGGTCAGGATATTATCATTTATACGTCAAATTGCGTGTTGAATAAAGATTTAAAGCTTAGATTATAATTCGGAATTTTGTAAGGCAAGCTGGGCTTTTGGGCTTCTATGGAAGTACCGCCCCTGACATATAATTCACCTCATGTCCGTTTGTTTTTTTATGGATAAGGAAGCAAACAACCAAGTGATGTTAAGTGGTAAACACCTACAATGAAATAATATTTATTGAACCTTTATAGATTCAATAACGGTGAAGGAAAACATGATGATGAAACCTGCACACCTAAAAGTATTAGGAACTTCTTAGGTGTGTAGTCCGCCAACCTGCACTAGGCCAGCGTGGTGGACTAAGGCCTAAACCTCTGGATCGCACGGCACATACATGTGCCGCGAGACCACGAGGCAGTCGAGTTGGTAACATAGTTGTCCACTTCTCTATTGCAAAGAAAACTTTAAAGTTTGAGGTAATCTGCAATGTGGTGTATTGTTTTAGACCCCGAAAAGCCGCGAGGAGTTGGTCGCTATATACGGATACGACATCAGGAATGAGGACGCGCCGCCACACGCGAGACGCAACAGGAGATATGGGTCAGTGACGTTTTTACCCTTTAATTCAAGAATTTCTTACAAATCATTGCTGCTGTCATTTTAACCAATTCCTCCCCACTGTCCTATTTTTAGGACATCATATTCAAAATTTTTTTAGTTGTTAGGGCTCTTATTTTTATTGTTTCTGAGGAAATTCGTAATTTGACACTATTTTTCAAATAAAATATTTTTTTTCGCTGTAAAAAATGTTAAGGTGATTTTAATGTAATTTTTTCAAAATGATAATTTTTGTCGACTAAGGAAACGCGTTATGATCCGACTTCATATATCGGGAAAAAAAATATACTTAATTTTTTTTTTTCTCGTATTATTTTTTTGTTCATGTACTAAGAACTTAATTTATACATTTCATCAAAAAATTCCAATGTTTTCGGTGCTTGAGAAGTAATGGGTTAAATTGATTTTGACCTTTGCTGACTGAAATGATTTATTTTAAAAATAAAGGACATTGCAGGTTATGGAAGTATATTCCATAACCTTTTTTAAAAATATGGGGTAACTTATTATGTTTGGTTTGTAGAAGAATGTTCGAAATTCTGTAAGTATTTAAAATGACTAGATAGTAATTTTATCATAATGTAAATGCGGATTTTTTAAAACTATTTTAATGGAATTCTGTTCTCGCAAATCTAAATGGAGGCATCGGAATTGGCGGTTAGTGATGTCAACGTACTAAGCATGATTTTGATTGCGCTTAAAAAATATCAAGCAGATATTCATATTTTTTATATTAGTTTTAATTTATTTTACACGATCAGTCAAAATTGTCTGCGTCTACTTGAATTTTGACTTCTGAACCCCTATAAATTTGTCTATTAAATTAAACTATTTCTTTTTTCTAAGAATGATGATAGACAGTTTCATCACCCCAAAGTTTAAACAAATTGGCGATATTGAACTCATTTATTGAGAGATAATTTTATAGCTTCCTGCCAATTGATAATTTATTTTAATCACATTGTCTTTCAGTCAAATTTTGCGTGACCCCTTTAGTATTCAATTATAAAAACCCTATATATGATTGTGTTGAATGAAATAAATTTTAAGTACTAAACTGATGGTTTTGACTGATGGTGTGTGTACTTGTAGTATTTCGGTAATACGTGATCATTATTTATGTAATTTATAGTTACTACTTTTTTATGTTTATGTTGCATTATAACCTAAAAGCTTTTGTTAGTAACATAGTGGTATCAGCCTGTATAACGACTGCCCTACACACGGTTATACGGGAATCAGCCTGTATATACTAAACAACCAGAATGGGTTCATAATAGAATCGTCATTGTCGCCAGATGGAGCTCTATTACATTTTCATGCGATGTTGAGATGATTGTAAATAAATATGAAATCGAAAGAAAAAAAAACAATTTTGAAGAAGTGTAGTTAAATATTTTTTGATATTTGATGTATATATGGAGTCGTGATGGCCTCGAGGTTTAGGCACGCGGTCGAGAAACTCGACGGTCGCGGGTTCAAACCACAGGCACACACCTCTGACTTTTCGAAGTTATGTGTGTATTCGCAAAGAATTATCACGTACTTTAACGGTGAAGTAAAACATCGTGATAAAACCTGCACACCTAAAAGTTCTCAGGGATTTCTTAGGTGTGTAGTCCGCCAACCCGCACTAGGCCAGCGTGGTAGACTAAGGCCTAAACCCTCTCAGTTGCAGAGGAGGCCCGTGCCCAGCAGTGGGACGTATATGGGCTGATGATGATGATGATGATGTATATCATTGTAAATAAAAATATAGGACTGAACCCTACATTAGCGTGGGATTAGGGCGCATGAAATAGTATGGTATCACCTATTATATAAAAGTAGTGTAATATTAACTAAATATGTATATCATTATTACATTTTATTAACAGCCGTGGACCCAACAAGTACACTCGAACCTGGGAGGACGAGGAGGCGTACAGGCGCCAGAACGCGAACCAACCGCGCAAACCACCAAACCCTGAGGACTTCCCGGAGCTGGATGCTGCTGCCAGGAAACCAGGGTATGTTAAAATTATTGAATTTAATTGTTAGTTGATTGTATTGTATTAGTATTGATATGAATGTGAACGATAAAGTTGGATGTTTTGTGTTAAAGCGCTGAAACAAATTCATCTTCCCCACCGAGGCAAATGTGTGATTCACAAATACAGTATAAACTCTATATAACGACACTGAAGGGACTGTGCATTTTATAGAGAGAGGCGTTATAGAGAGTTGTCGTTAAATGGAGAGAAGAAACTCATTGTATGGAAGGCAAGCTAAACCAATCACAGCCGAGTGACTCGAGTGACGTTACATGGAGTTTACACTGTATTTGTTTCGGGTCAGGGTGTTTGTGAGACCGAAAAGTCTCTCGTCGTTTGTGATACCCACGACACAAGACTTGATCTTAGTGGGGATTAAGAACTACGTATGTACATATGTGACAATTAGGTGTATTTGTTTGTTATAATTTACACGGTAAAATAAAAACAAGATGATGATTCTACAAGAATTACTTATAAATGGTGTCATGATCGTGTGAAAATACCAACAAAAACGTGATGCCGTATGTATGTTTTCAGCAAGAAGATTCGCGCGGCGCGTCCCCGCTCTAAGTCGCAGCCGGCGGGCGGCGAGGGGACGGACCGGGGGGAGAGGGGCGAGCGAGGGGACCGCGGGGAGCGCGGCGCGGGCGGCGGCGGCGGGGAGGGGGGCGCGCTGCGACGTCACGCCTCCATCAAAGCGCCACGCAGCCGCCCCGCGCGCCCCAAGCCGCAGCGGAACAACGACGCACTGCCGCCCATAGAGAACCTCTCCATCACAACTAACCTCAATAATAGGTGAGGTATTATGTTCTGTTAGGGTATTGATTCACCCTGGTATATATAAGAGTATGCACTTTCTTGTACTGCTTACAACATCAGATATACATACATATGTTACATGTCAAGTTTATATGTACTGTAGCTTCATGATAAGTTGTACCTTTTCGGGTATAAAAAGTAAGTTTCAAATCTGTTGTATATGTAAACATCCATAATTGTAACGTTATAAAGAAGTATAATTTCATACTGGAAGGTATTAGGTTATTTTGTCAGATTGATAACTATAAATAAGGTGTCAATAATATCATGTTATAATCAATTTCATGCATTACCGTCATATTTTAATTTTTATCACTTTTTTTTAATGTTTTTTTTTTCTACTCTGCCATGCTCACTGAATTCTTCTTGCTTCGAGCATACATCATGAAAGAATCCTTTCCAGTGTATAGAGCATGTGTCCATTTTCCAGTCAAGGTCAGCCCCAGCGCAGGGTGAACGCGACGGTGGCGCAGCAGAGACCCGTGCCCACGGACCAGGCCAGGAAGAAACCCATGCCGCTCCACCAGCCACAGGTACCCTCAGTTTTACCTTTCATCAGCCTTCTGGGCCAGTTGGCTAGACACCAGCTTGAGAAACGTGAGGCTGAACGGGCTGTGTGATCCACAAACATTTGTCTTGGGTCTGGGTGTTTGTAAGACTGAAAGTCATTCGTAGTTTCTGAAGATTGTATCTTGTTGTGAGGTTAGAACTAAATATTAGACTGTTGGGTGTATTTATTTATTATCATGTATCAGATCAGGTCTATGTTCACTTCCAACATGTATTCGATGATGTCATAAAGGTGAAGATTATTGACCAGAGAAACGTAGTGTTATTGAAATTATCCCAAACTAGGCTGGTAGCTTGGAGGCTTTTTTTCTTTCTTTTTATACTGCTTAAAATTTTTTGTTAGTCTCAGTAATGGCAGCATTAAAATTAAACAATGAAAGTTACAAGGCCTTGTTATATAGATGACCTTGCTAAGACAAGTTGGCTGGCGTACAGTTTGTCCTTGTCTATCGTTGTAGTATAGGTGACAGTGGCAGAAGACAGAGGGAGGGGGGTGATTAAGGGGATTGCTAAATCGAAGCAATAACTACTAATACTAAATGTAAAATAATTACAGATGCAGCAATCGAACCCATTGCCGAATAAGTCTCCGCCTCAGCAGCACCAGAACGCACAGCAACAGAAGACACAGCACAACCAACAGCAACAGCACCAACAGAATGCAGGTAATGTGCTCTTCATACAACAATACTGTGAACATGCAATAGGAAAAATTGGGTTCCATTTCTGTTCTTCGGGGGAAAATTTGAGTTGTGCATTATTTTTTTGTAATTATGCCATGATAAAGTGAGAATAGCACACCTTATGTAAAGTGCGATGCGGTTCAAATGACTATGAGTTCGATCAGTTTCGACCATTCGACAAATTGACACAGTCACGACCTGACGTCACACCAAATTTATTTTGGTGTCTGAGACAGAATTGTTTATAAGCTTCTGACATCCAAGACACTACTTCCATATCTCAGTGTTGGTTCTAGAACCTCAATTATTTTATTTTTGACGTTAATTATTACTTTAAACATTATTAATCTAATCTAAGGGGGTGAATCTCGCGGCGGGAGCAAACGCTACAGCAGTCTGCGACAGCGGCCGCTCGGCGACTCGTACACGCCGCAAACTCAGCAGCAACAACAACAGCCACCACAACAACAACAACCCCAGCAACAACAGCAACAAGCACAACAGCACAGATATCACGCAGGTATGATGATTTTTGACTGTAAATTTCGGGAAACTTACTGCTGTAAAAATATTATTGATTTTAGGACCAACGCCCACGCTACTCAAAAAGTAGTGATGGCCTCGAGGTTTAAGCACGCGGTCGAGAATCTCGGCGGTGGCGGGTTCAAATCCCAGGCACAAACCTCTGATCTGAATCACTTATTGTAATGGTGAAGGAAAACATCGTGAGAAAGCCTGCACGCCTAAATGTTCTTAGGAATTTCGCAGGTGTGTAGTCCGCCAACCCGCACTAGGCCAGCGTGGTGGACTAAGGTCTTAACCCTCTCAGTAGTAGAGGAGGCCGGTACCCAGCAGTGTGACGTATATGGGCTGATGATGATGATGATGTTTATGATTATACAAGAGTGACAGGAATGTGTTGTGTTGTTGAGGTCCCGGTGAGTACGCAGGCGCGGCGCCCCCTCCCCCGCCGCACCAGGGCAGCCCAGTAGCCCACGCGCCACATCTCATGCACCAGGTAACATTTCACATCACAAAATTGACTACATCTTGGATTTAAAATGAAAATTTGTTTGTTTATTTTTCACACTCAAATCGCTTGAGGGATATTGATGAATTTCGTTTCGGAAGGAGATATGGGGCTGTTAGACTGTAAGTGCGAAATATAGTTTCGGAGGGATTCTTTTTTTCATTATTTGGCAAAATATAGGCTGTGGGTAAAAACTATTGTCTAATACTGTGTCTTGTTGAGTAAGGAAGGGGAAATAACCTATAGGATCTTAAAAAGTACTGAAGTTGATAACTTAAGTCTTTTGAATGACCTATGAAAGAGTTGTAATTTATAAAAAAAAAAACTGACTGCCTCGTGGTCTCGCGGTACAAGTATGTGTCGTGCGATCTAGAGGTCCTGGGTTCGATTCCCGGGACGGGTAAAGTGTTATTGGGTTTTTCTATTAGGAAATTCTCGGTAACTGCACGGAGTCTGGAAATGTGCCCGAAAAACGGCAATAGGCTCGCCCCCTATTACGTGGGACTGATACATACTTGGCGAAATGTGGGTGCAGAAATGCACCTCTGCCTACCCCTTCGGGGAATACAGGCGTGAGTTTATGTATGTATGTATGTAAAAAAAAAAAGTAAGACCAGGGGTATTTTTTTAATGCCGTGTGTGTACAGGTGCACCGCGGCGCCCCCGTGCCGGCCCCCTCTCCCCCGCAGCTATCTGCGGCCGGCGTGCCCAACGTGCCCAATGTGCCCAACGTGACCAACGTGCCCAACGTGACCAATGTACAACCACTGCCGCAACAGCACCCGCAACCGCAACACACACAGCAACAGGTAGCACAACTTATACAGGTGTAAACAGACCACGATTGAAAACTGACTGGTTATTTTAACGGTGATTATAAAGACATTGACAAAAAAAGAAATAAAAAAAAATCCTAACCACCATAAGTATTGTCTGCCTCAGATTTAGATTATGGTCTGTTTAAGGAATAAATTGACGTTCATATTTTGTAAAATTATAATTTGTAGTGAATTTTGAATGCATGTAGATAATACAACAACTAAATCTTCAGTCACTCATCATCATCATCATCAGCCCATATACGTCCCACTGCTGGGCACGGGCCTCCTCTACAGCTAAGAGGGTTTAGGCCTTAGTCCACCACGCTGGCCTAGTCCGGTTGGCGGACTACACACCTAAGAAATTCCTAAGAACTTTTAGGTGTGCAGGTTTTATCACGATGTTTTCCTTCACCGTTAAAGTACGTGATAATTATTTGTGAATACACACATAACTTCGAAAAGTCAGAGGTGTGTGCCTGGGCTTTGATCCCGCGACCGTCGAGGTTCTCGACCGCGTGCCTAAACCTCGAGGCCATCACGACTTCAGTCACTATTTGGTTGTAATGAAATAATATTTATTGAATTTATAAAATGTCAAATACCATCAGTTAGATTCACTCATTTCAAATGTTAACGTATATAGATATCCTTTTTTAAATGTGTTATAGAAAAAATTTGCATAATTTTTCAGCAGCAAGTCCGCCTAGGCATGATGGAGCAACAACAGATAGTCCACAACCCACATCACAACATGCACAATATGCAGCCACCGCACACCATTGGTTAGTACATAATTACTACACCCCATATAAATACATCTAAATATGTCATCACTGACATATGATCTATAACAACTCAGCAGGCCGACAAAAAAACTCAGAAACTCAGAGAAAAATATTTACTTTTCCCTAAAAATAAACCCCATTGAAATTATGCTACCCTTCAAGTAATGCATTCCTTGTCAACAACTAAGGTTTAAAATGATTGTGGCTCACCAAAGATAGGTAAAGGACTCCTATTTATAGTTTTAATAACTCGGATGACCTTTATTGTTGGTCATAATTATTAATCTGCCTATATATGCCACACTATCGGGCACGGGCTTATTTAATAACTGCGGCCTAGTATGGAATCATCATTATCCCATATACGTCCCACTGCTGGGCACGGGCCTCCTCTACAACTGAGAGGGTTTAGGCCTTACCACCACGCTGGCCTAGTGCTGGTTGACGGACTACACACCCAAGAAATTCCTAAGAACTTTTAGGTGTGCAGGTTTCAGCACGATGTTTTCCTTCACCGTTTAAGGCCATCACAACTTTACTATTCTACTTTACTTCACTAGTATGGAATATTTAATGAAATAAATTGTTATATTATTAGCAGGCCAACTCCAGCCAACACAAGGGTACGCTCCACCAGCCATGATGCCAGCTCAATATATGCAGGTAAATACATAATATTACTTGATTATGTCGTGGCTATAACATATCTTAACTTCAGATTATTTATTCACTAATAATAAGCTTGCAAGTCTATCCAAGTAATTGATACTGTAACTTGGCAAGTGTGTTAATGCTTAAGACAATTAATTTGTCATCAAATTGTGTAATGAGAGGATACGAGTCCAATCATCCATGCTAAAGCAATTTTTTGTGTGATCAGCAAACATTTTCTTGAGTCTGAGTGTTTGGGAGGCTGTAGTATCGTAGTGTCTGATATGACACAAGTTTCGAATCTTGGTGTGGGATCAGAAATATGCATGCAAACTACTTCCATAGTAGCTCAAAACCCCACCTTGCCTTACAAAATTCCGAATAGTAATCTTTAAGCATTTGACATATAAATGAGAATCTACGGAACCCACAATAAACAATTATAAACTAGACATTACACAGTTAACGCGTCACGCTTTTGGGCTTCTATTTGCTTGGAATTGTGGAGATATGCTTAAATGTGAGCTTTGCCGTTTGTTGCGAGTGGTTGCTGTAACAGTTCGCGCGTGTGTTGCGTGTTGCAGAGCGGGAACGGCGCGGTGTTCGGCGGCGCGCCAATGTTCGCGCAACCGCCGCCCGCGCCCTACCAGCACCAGATCTACCCGCACCACAACTACGTCAGTATACTCACACCACTCATCCTCCTGCCTACCACTCACAGACAATGGCTTGCGTATTTTTTGCTTAATCATCATCACCATCATCATGATCATGCCTCCACTACAACTGAATGGGTTTAGACGCCACCACGCTGGACTAGTGCGGATTGCGGGACTACGCACTTAAGAAATTCCTAAAAACTATTAGGTGTGCAGATTTCCTCATGATGTGTTCCTACGCCATTAAAGTACGGGATAATTACTATCTCATCGCTACTGCTTAATGCACTGGCTTATGTTAAATGGCGTTTGGTGGTTTCTCACAGTCATGCCGGCAGATAAAACGTTAGTTAAATAATTAACAACTGAAACATGCTTTGTCCTGCTTTATCGCTTGACTAGTGACGTTAGAGAAAACGAGACGGAGCACGTTTAAGTTGTAATTAAAGTTCACATGTAAGGCTGTTCACATGTTAGACTGCCTCGTGGTCTCGCAGTACAAGTATATATGTGCCGTGCGATCTAGAGGTCTTAGGTTCGATTCCTGGGTCGGGCGAAGTGTTATTGGGTTTTTCAATTAGAAAATTCTCAATAGCAGCACGGAGTCTGGAAATGTGCCCGAAAAACGGCAACAGGCTCGGCCCCTATTACGTGGGACTGATACATATTTAGCGAAATGTGGGTGTCGAAATGCACCTCTGCCTACCCTTTCGGGGAATACAGGCGTGAGTTTATGTATGTATGTAAGGCTGTTAACATTGCACCAGTATTGAAGAGTGTTTGTTGTGTTGGTGTGCAGGTGACGCCTGCGTCGACGGGCGGCGTGACGTACTACAGCTGCGTGGAGCAGGAGCCGCCGCCGCCGCGCGCGCAGCGCCGCCCCACCGCCGCCATACCCATCGTGCGGCCGCAGCCGACACAACACAACCATGAGAGGTACATAAACATATTACAATGCTCTCCCTGCCCTCCTTCTCCATACTCCTCACACCCAACTTCACAACATTCCACCATCTTCCATCACACTCCACTCTTCTCCATTACATTCCCTTTACCTCCACTTCATTCCTTCTAACTCAACGAAACTCCTCTACCCTCCATCACACTCCTCCTATTTATCTGCTCCCATCACCAAATTCCACCCTCCTCCATCGCACTCCACTCTCCTCCATTACTTTCATTCATTACAAATACAAATCATTCATTGTTGGGATCATGGGATCCTGGAGATAGGATTCTGGGAAGTCTGGATCGATCTCAGTGGAGTAGTAAACAAATATCCGGCAAAATAAGAGATGTTTAGGTAGTATAAGGACATACTTCATTACCCAATTCATTTTGATTCATCCAAGAATGTATTCAGTGGCCTTGATTCTTGAAAAATAAATTATTTAATAATAATTTAATTATTACTGTTACTATTGCTCACTGAAAATATCTTGCCATCACTTATGATAATTAAAAAGTATCTATTATAAAATAGCAAAAGCAAAAAGGTATTACGGTTATAATTAAATAGGTAATTTCTGTTTGTCCCACAGAGCAGCAAACTCTACGGAGAAGGACAACATTGACAGGATCGTGGAGAACATGTTCGTGAGGAAACCGTGGCCGGCGACGCACGGCGCCGGTGAGTGTTTCTCGAGAATATTATAGAATTTTCTAGAATGTACGAATAAGTATAGTCTTTTATAATGTATGCAAAAATATGAATTGGGAAGATCAGCTATATGCCTGAGTAAAACCACAATGCTGAGGTCATAAGTTGTTTGGTGTATATTCTGCATATTCCTCCTCGCGTCGCTTTCCTCATTGCTGAGGGTCGTGATCCCCTGCACCAACAGTAGCCTTCTTTACTATGCTGCGCCACCTGTTCCTGTCTTTGGTATCGTTAAGGGAAACACAAAGTCTTATCTGCATATTAAGGGCCACAATTTGTCATTATCCAATTCCCTTTTCACCCTATGTTATGTAAACAGCTTTATCACAATATTCTGAGTTGGTGGATAGTGCATCTAAGAAAAACAGAATTTTGAATGCATAGAAAATTGATTTTTGCCTGTACCGTTTTGAAGTTTTTAACTGCTGTACAAACTAGGATGTGTTTTTTGGTATGGATATATGGGATCTTGGAGAAAAACTGCCTACAATTTTGTGCAAAATTGGGCCCAGCCAGTGTTAATAAATTGGTATAATGTTTACTCCAAAGATTTGCTATGGGCTCGCCTGTCGCTGCACGCGTGGCTGAGATCTCGCATGCACTAAATCCATAGAAAAGGCATGCCATAGAAGAGACAAAAGATAATTTCCATGGGACGTAGAAGTGTCCCCGTTGTGTTTGTTAACTATTTCATTATTATTTCATGTTAGTACATTTGTGCGTAGGAAATGCTGTATTTATTGGTGTAGTTTGAAAATAATTAGCAAAAACATTCTCTTTTTGTAAGTTTATGGATAATTAAATTTATATTAATTTATTTTTTAAATATATTTTGTTGAATTGTCATTAATTTTACAAAACACAATGTTTACGAAAGCGGCAAACAATTTGCATTTTATATTACTAAAATGCAATACATCTTCGAAAACTATCCAATACCCACACTCAGTTGTCTTATGGCCGAATACTGAAACGCTACTTAATCTGAGGGCGACTTATATTTAAGTTGCTGTTATAATTTAAGCGGTATACTGAAACATAATTTATCGGTTTTAACTAATGCCCACTTAATTATTATACACCCAACAGTCACATACATAGTTCTGACCCCACACTAAGATACAAGTCTTGTGTCGTGGGTATCAGAAACTACGAGAGACTTTTCGGTCTCACATACACCCAGACCCGAAACAAATATTTGTGGATCACACAAACATTTGTCTCGGTGCGGGGATCGAACCCGCGGCCTCTCGTTTCGCAAGCTGGTGGCTAGCCAACTGCGCCACGGGGCTGTCCAACTTAATATTCCATAAATGGCAACATTACCACAAAAAAATCTTTTACATTACATTTTTTAAGTATATAAATTTTGAAACTTGTTTTCAACACGTTATTTGCGTATATTCATTTCGAGATAGAGTGAAACAAATGCTTAAAAAAATATTGTAGATACTACTGTATAAAGTAGTAAAAGATACAAAGTAGCTATTGTAAGTAGGAATAGGTTATTAGTTCGATATAATAATGTAGCTTTATATTGTGAAACACTGCTTAAAACCATTTGCCATAAATACATCAAATATTTTCAGACAAAGAAAAGTCAACGGACAGCCGCAACTCACAAGAGCCACAAAGCAAGGAGTCCTCCCAACCCAACAGTCTTACGTCAAGCTCCATTTCAACGGACTCCAAGCCGTCTGAGAAAGCCGACAGAGAAGAGAAGGTGGAAGAAGTGAAAGAAGACGACAAGACGGAGAAAGAGTCGGAGGCGACGCAGCCGGCGGCCGTGACGAATGCCTGACTGGTAAGAATAAAGATGTATGAATATTATCAGTCGAAATATTATAGTAAAAAAAGGTAACTTATCTTGTTTTAACGGCGGTCATGTTGTCGGGGTCCCGTGTTGTATGTGATTGGTCGTCTTTTTGAATGTTCGGTCTCGAAGGACCATTTTTTTTTTGCGAAATTGTAGGGTAGGGTTATTTTTTGTACTGCTTTATTTATTTCGTATGCGTGATGAGTCGTGTTGCTTATTTTTTAAATGTTGTCTGGAATATAGATGTTAAGAATCGAGCTTTGAATATTTAAATATCTCTTTAAGTCTTTTGTGTTGCTAAATTGCAAGTTTTTTTTTATAGCTTTTTCTCCAAATTGACACATTGGTGTATTTTTGTGAGCTTTAATGTACAAGTTTTGGTTTGAATGAATAGATTTGACGAAAATGATATCAATTGAACAATATGATGTAAGTCTCTTTACATTCATATTCTTAAGTCTTACCTATAGGTTTGTTTCTGCAAAAATTTTGCTTAAATTTTTTGTTGGACGATTTTTTTTATTGGATGAAGCAAGTTGAAAGTATGCATATTTGACCTTGAGGTTGTTTTTTTGTGTAAATGAGAAGATTATGATCTAATGGAGGTCATATACAAAATAAAATTAATACTATAACTGCCAATACTACGGGTATCCCCGCTTATGAAAAAAAAAACATGACCGTCAGTTGTACTCTAAATTATTTATAAACATGTCGTAGGTCAAATCTAGAATCAGATTTTTTGAAAATGACAATTTACTAAATAATATAATACATACTACATTGAAATAATATAGTATTTTTTTTACAAGATTGTCATGTGCCTATAGAAATTAGCGTGTTGCAGTTAAACTTGATCTGTCTGTCATTTTCTGAACATACTGATTCTAAATTTACCCGAAATCGACGTGATGAGTTAAGAAAGTTTTCTAATTACTATTTGGCTGTGTTAGTCACTGTGTGGGTTGTAAAAATATACATTTTATTGTTAAAAATGATCTTTATTACAACGCCCAGTTATATAAATGCTAAGTTTTAGTACAGATTTCTAATGCATCCAAATTACGATAAAATATTAGATATCAACATATATATATGTCGTTATAGACGTCTTATGATACGGTCAATAAAAATATTTTAGGAAAAACTTAATTAAGAGGGTAGGTTACAAAATTTATTTTCAGTTTCATTCCATCATATGTGCATACTCGTTTTCCGTTATCATTTATCTCCATTTTTCCATTTTTGAGAATCTCCACGGGAGAAAAATAGTCTTATTTGACGTTGATCACTTCTTCTTCTAAGTATTTTGTCGTGTTTAGATGAACGTCGTGTTAGACAGATTTTTTATTAAGTACTGGTAGTCCCTGTATAGGTTTTAAGTGCCGTTTTGTGTACCTACCCTTTGTTCAAGGACCAGAAATATATCTCTTTGTATTAATTAGTTTGTCGCGAAATCTTTAAAATACTTACTATCTAAGATACTTAATGGTCTCTAGTTTCTTATATTTTTAATAAACCAAGGATTTTGATATATTAAATAGCAAAAAATACATTATGATAAGCGTTATATAAAAACTACAAAGTGTTGAATATACAATTATCTTGTGTTTAGTAAATAATAAAAAGTATTTCAATCTAACATAATATATAGTCATTTAATTTGAGTTAAAAAAGATTTCCTTTTCATGAGATTGCTCTTACCTAATTTATAGCTATAATAATTTAGTTAAAATACTATTATATATTGATTTATAGTTACCCCGACCTTAGGCATGTCCTTGGCACTGTAAAAGCAACATCTATGAGGTCTAGGAAGGTTCTGTAAAAGGCTGAGAAAACATAAAAACACCAGATGATGAGTTCACGGCTAATTTCAATAAAAATAACTTTTATGTATCCCTAGATGGATTGCACCAATCAGGTTGAAGTTTACAAGTGACGCACAAACAAAAATTATTTTTATTGGTAATTTTTAAGATTGTTGAAATTGGCAGTAACTCCACACTATTACGCCGCCCTGGGCTGAAGACACAGTCAAATTCTACAACCGTTATAGTAAATTATGTATGTGAAAATGTATGCTAATGACGTAACATATAAGATAACCACGTAATCATTTATGTAAATTTCATACATACGATCTTTATTAGCGATTACATCAGATATCTGCCGGCGAACGTCCCGTCAAAATCGGTCGAGCCGTTAAATTAGCCGGAAAAAACAGACAGACAAAAATTGAAAAATATGTTATTTTGGTATATGTACGGTACATACATTACATCCATATGCGTTTAGTAAAAGTGGTTATTTTAATATTAAAACCAGACACCAATATTTTTTTATATAGTTTACGGTTGTCGAATGTGACTTTGTCGAGGCCCTTTGGTACGAAATGAATATTATGTATGTATACCGGTTGATCCCTAAACGCAATATCCTTAAATTCTCATGTGGCTAAATATTAACATCCTTTGTACATCATCGCTGTAGGTAGATACAGGCTGAAAAAAAAACTCTTGAAACTTAAAATTATTTTTACAACCCCCATCGGATTATCTATATATTAATATAATGTACGTAATGTCTGTGCGCTTTATTCGTGTCTTGTCCCAGTTGTGGTGGGACGTGGTAGAACTTAAAGTGAATTATTGTAACAATGAACGCTTGTATTTCAATTCCCGATGTTTTTGTATTACGTGTGGTTATAAATGTATAGGATTTTATTATTGTATTCCAAATTTTATCATAAATATTTATAAGATGACAAATTATTTGATTAACTTCCGAATTTATATTGTTTTTCTTCTTCACAAATAAAAATCGGGGTATAAACAAGTGGTACTCAAAAACTTTACGTTAATTCAATTATGTATCAAAGATTTTTTTTAACTGATTGGCTATTTTCAATATTTGGTCGTTTCATAAATACATTCTTTTTATATTAAGACTGTTGCATTATTTATCAAGCATTTTTGAAGTTGAAACATGAATGACAATGACCTCTGCTATTTGGGGTCCTAAAATTTTTGTCACCAAAGTAAATATATTTATTTATGACCTATAAAAAGAAAACGTGAGATTGTACAATCCACATTAGCTATGGTCGCTGTCATGTCTGCCTAAACCTTAGCTATTTCAGAATCTCCCAAAATTAATTTACCATCAGATACTTCTTCCACCCTGAATAAAATATAGTAATTTGTGAACTTAATATCACATTTCAATGTTTTATATGTAATAGCGTAATTCTAATCATTTTTGTTCCACAATCCCAGTGATATTTTGTATTTTAGATCCTCTATGTGTAGTATTAATGTAGAAAAATTAATCTAAACTTAAATTTATTCCTATAGTTTATGTCTTTAGTCTGACATATTTCTTTGTATGTGGTCTAACATAGATAATTAAAGATTAAATAATTAATAAATACTATAAAAAAATATCTGTATTAATAGTTCACATAAATTAATGAGTTTTATTTGAAAGTATCGTTACCGTCATTTTCAAGTTCTAGTCTTATTTTGAAGTTGATCAGAAAATAAATGATGTATGTAAAGATTGTCAAGGAAAAATAATTATGCTGATTTGTAGACCAATAAACTACACAATTTTGTCGGCACGAACCAAACTACACTAGGGGTCGCTATTTACCTAAAAATTGTGAAATTTATTTTACGACACAAAAATACATCGCCCTAAATAAATTTGAATACAATTCTAAGTAAAAATAAAAATAGACAAGTCGGTCTCGTGACAATTGGGTAATTAGCACACGTGAGGACCGCCCAATGGTAGGCGGTGAGTAGGGCGGTGTTAACGACCTAATCACTATTCCAAAAATAAGTCCCAGTGGCGGATTTTGCCAAAAGGTTGATTAGGGGTCAAATATTACGTAAGTACATTTTTCACACTTATTAACTCCTACGTCCCCATGTCAGCAAAAGTATGCAAATATCGTACTTCTATGCTTATTTTTTCAATATGTACTGGTTTCTATTTTTATTCAAGAAATCGGGAAAAAAATTAGTAGAAAATCCGACAAAATGTATTGCTTACGTTATCACCATCCAGACCCACTATTCCCCGATGTAATCAAATATAAGTAAAGCGAAGCCCCAAAACCATGTCATTAACATGATTGTGTAATAGGTTATCGAATTGCAGATATCAGTAGGGGCGGCAAATGTGTAAATACGCAACTGCTAATAAGTTTTTTTTGTGACAAAAACCTTCAAAAAAAATTAAAAGCATATTTTCAGAATATTTTTGTAACGGACACTTTAAAAAAACAAACCTAATGTGTATCTTTAATTAATGTAATAAATCACGTAAATAATTTTCATTGGTTAATTTTAAGATCAATCAGGAGGCAGGGATAGGGATCGTCTGTAGAAATTGGCCGAAATTAAAAAAAATATATATATATTTCCGATTCTAATTAGGAAACATTAGGATTTATGATCAACTAAAAATACTGTTTTGTGAGCTAAATAGTTTAAAACCGTGAAATGGTTTTGTGGGAGGCAAATATATTAACCTTTTCATCCTTTCAACCATCGCGCTCCAAAAACGCAAAAGCACCATTAAAAATTTGAGGTATTTTAGTTTTCATTATACAACGAATTAATACAGAAAGACCTATGAATAAATAATGATAAAACATACGTCCTTTTTTTCCATCTACCCTCAAATTCCTCCTGCTGTTAATTGTGCTTTTAATTTTTAGACGTGTGAATTTTTAATTCTGACGAATTAAAATAAACAGTTGAAAACTTTTTAGTGATAAAGTGCAGGGTTTGTACTTATTTCATTTTGGCGATGGGGCCATTTCGAAAATTGTGTTCTTATTTGTACGTGTAGTGTCGAAAGTATCACTCGAATACGATTGTGGGCAAATCAATTGTCGGTTTTTATTGCTTTCAATAAGTGACTCGATGGAAATGCGCGCAGTACGTTATTATGTAACGAGAGTTTAGGAAATGGCGCGGATTCATATTGAAATTGAAGGTCCAAAATCCACTGCATTTGGTACAATGAGATTGTAACTGATAAAATTATGGATATATTCAGAGATTTTACTTTTTTGTAAACATTGGATAAGTCTGTTTGTATTGTTTCGTTTGTTGCTATGTTCAACGATATATTTCGTCAGAAAAAAACGACAAAAAATTACTAATAGTTACGCCAGAAGTATAGATTTGGCACCTTCTTTAACTTATACATCTGTTTTAATTAAATGACGTTTTGCTAAGTTTTTGTGCGTATAAATCATAAAATAGTATGTGGAATTACAGTATGGTTAAGAATTGTATACCGTTTATAAATCAGCTAGGCAGTTACGATTGTATAAATTAAACGGCGTTTTAGAATGACTTGTAACTTTAGTAAGAGTCAATATATTCGAATTAAAACCGAAAAAAGTCAACAATTAAGGAAAAAATTAAGTGCAGATATTATCAAGTTTGGTTATTATGAATCCGCGCCATAAAAATACGGAATTGTACTAGGGAGCAAGTGTTTTAAGGATTAATTGTGTACCAGACAAGCAAGTTGTGTTCCTAATTAAAATATTGTGGTTGCTATGGATACGTATGTTATGAGATTTTAATACGTAAGTGATGTTGTCTGTTTCTCGTAAGAGTTGCGCGATACTCGTTTCATTGCTGGCTTTGTAACCAATTTCTCAACAACTTTAATGGTAACCGCGCAATGTATATCAAGGTACAGTCAATTTCTAGAATTCAGTCAATTTTTAAATTTTGCTCTATCTAAAAATCCAGAAGAGAATCAAGTGTCGCGCAAGTCGATTAGATATTCATATCTTTGTGAAATCTCTTGTTTTCGACTATATAGTATGTGTATGTGAGTATTTTTATCATGCTAGAACTAGATTGCCCTATATCTTCCAATTCTAAAATTTTATTGCATGGGCGTTTGCGAAAATCTAAGTTATACAAAAACAAATATAATCATTTGACATTTTTGCGTAGTTCAAAATTATAAATAGAATATTGTAGATTCTTGAAAATAAAGTTATTAATTAAAATTAGTGTTAAGATTTTAAAATTTTCTAAGTACTAAAAAAATACTAAACTATTAGATAAAAAACGAAAATATCTAGATGAAAAAAATTGTCAAATAATAAATATTTTAATAACCTTATGCTCAATCATATCTTAAAACGATGCTCTAGTTGTAAATTAAGTGTATTTTAGAATATAACATATAATCAAAAGCAATATAATAAAAACCACAAATTATTTTTCAAAATTATTATAAGTTTAATAACATACTTTATTATATAATTGCAAATAAAAAAAAAAACTTTTTTTGTATTTGTGTATAACCTTAACGAAAAAACGATGATTTTCGCAAACTACCTGCACCTATAGATATTATATTTTAATAATAAATTAATGTTGTAATACTAGTCTGTTTGTGTAAGTGGCAAGAAACTCATTTGTGGGGTGTTTTTAAAGAAGAAAAATGTTACAACAAATATATGAAAAGGCAACATTTGAGCTTTGTATCAAAATGTGGTATGCTTTTTGTAAACTATGCTGGTTATTTATTATGATTAGTAAATCTTCAAAAAAACTTTTGTTTTATTTCAAGAACCCCTGTCAGTGGCTTTATTAAGGAAAAATAAATAAATGTCGAAGCGAAACCGTTTGTAAACTTTTTTACAAGACCAGTGATCATGACTTTAATAAATCTTTTTTTTTATAAAAAATCAAGAATAGCAAGTGAGCAAACTTGAACTACGTACACTTCGAGAGTCGGCGAGTTAATGTGCTATGCTTGATCTGGACACCGTTTTTATTGCAATCCGTCAAACTACAACCCATTCTATATTATTTGAAAGTGTGGGTAGATGGTACCACAATCGACATCATAATCACATCTCTAGAAATGACAACTTTTATTAAAATTAAAACTACCCTCCAATATGTCAAAGGCAAAATAAATAAATAATAAATTTTTGTTTATCAATAAGCCTGTACATAAAGACTCCGCGACATACACACATATTTTTCGGGTTTGTGACATGTTATAGTATTGTAATCTTAGTATTTTTGGGAGTGAATAAAATAAACATATAGGTATGATTTTTTTTATTTAATCTTATCTCTATTTACAGTTGCGTATCAATGTTTACATAAAAAATAAACGATACAACCATAACTAAAACAAAAATGACTCTCGCTTTACACGTGAGTAGATAATAATAAAAAAATGAAGTATAAAAAACTTAAGAATAAAGCTAGAGTTATTTTTGTATGCCCTAACAAATCAAAGTTTAGAATATATTTAACGCCGAGGTCGATTAATAAGCCCTTTCGGTAACTACGAGTAATTATTGTAAAAATCAATATTTCGTCTTACCGAGCTTTTTTTTAAAGGGCAAAGTCAAGCGCTGGTAATTAACATTTAAAAATGCTATTTTGAAATATATGTACAATTTGTATCGTATGGAATTTAATGTATCACATCCAGTTTAATATTGATAGTATTCCATACTTAATGTTTTCAGGTTTCTGAAGACACGATTTTAAAATCTTACATTCAATTCTGAATTACAGTTTCTCTATTCCTCTGATAGGAACCAATAAGGGTTCCTAACAAAAAACTTATATATAAATATTCTGGATATTAACTTAAAATTCCAAACGACACAGTAAAAAAATAGACTGTCCATTGGAGAATACATTTTCTATTGGAGTTGTATCAATATACAATTGTTGGCAAATTTTAAAACATTGTACGATTTGTGGTATTACTAATCGACACATGCAGATAAAAAATTAACTTAACTATTAATTGTGGATTGGAGAAAAATGTAGGGTAGATTCATAAATTTCACCAATGGATCACCCGCTTTACACTATAGTTCGTTGCCAAATTCATTCCTCCAGACAAAAATCGATTTTTTCGTCTGGTAGGTATGCTTACATTCCCGATATGTAAAATATTTCTATACCCACACTTCTCTGTACAAAAAGTTAAGTGTATCTTTCATCCTTTTTTGCGATTAAAATATACATAAAGTTTGTGTTACATTTGGCAACCAACAATTCTTTTTTATATTATACTAAGTTCAAAGAGTCAACATTGTCTTTTATTGCTTTCGTAACTACAAGGAATATTTGAGTAGGATCCCATGTTTCAATATCCGATAACAGACTTTGTATTTTGTTGAAACATATTGAAGTAGGTTAAGTTGGTTATTTAGCAAAAGTTAGGCCTCCATTAAGATAGGGAGTTATTGCACTCTACTTCATAGTGTGTACAAAACGCCTGCATATTTTGCTTAGTCCACCAACCCAACAAAGAAATATTTTTAATTTGAAACTAATTCTGTTAAATTGACTAGAAGACAACGTTGACGAATTATCAATAAAATATGGCAACATGGAATGATCAACCAATCAACAAACACAGGTACATATGGCGATCGACAAATATCCTTAATTATTTGCCTTTTGGTCCCAATAAAGGAAAGAACATGAGTTACGGAAGATGAAATGTTGCATTTTATTATTGGGCCTGAAGGATCATTTTTACAGTTAAAATCTACGTGACGCCATACGCACCTACATATGTTTATTTTACGATAAAACAATTTATCAAAGCGGAGTTACACAGAACGTAATCGTGATTACAAGTAGTTAAAGATTAATAATATTAATTATTAATCGACATACGTTTGTAATTTGATGAGTAATCATGATTACATTTCGTCCAACTCTAAATTTATGCCAGTAAGTAATACTAGATAGTTTTACGTTGTAAAACTAACAAAAATACATTCATATAAACCGACACATTAACATCACTGGATGCCAACTGGCATGGCCAGAGAAATAGCAATGCCAGACACTGACATAGGTGATATGACAAGTGTCAATTAATTCGTATTTATATCACATTGCAGCTTGTCATATTTAAATTATACTTGCCTAGTTTTTACATCTTAAATTTAAAAGTAGAGGTTTCAATAACGGTAAAGAATTAAATCGGACGAAATTTTTTAAATGGCAATCCTATTTTTTTGCCATTCAAAAAAATATCTACATGATGACCATTGATCCACGCACAAAAAACTGTGCATGGATCTTGACACTTAATTCGAGCGATTTATCTAGTCTCTAAATTAAATTAGGTTACCTAAAGTTGAAAGAGGACTAAACTTGGTCAGTCTCAACTACTTTTTCGTCCTTCTTCCTCCGCCTCCTTCCTTCAAGATCGGCGTAGATGTCTTCGAGGCGGCGCATTTTGGTCTCGGGCACGCAGAAGATCAGGTAGAACACGTTGGATAAGCAAATGGCGCTGAAGATCCAGAAAGTGGAATGATATCCGATCGCGGCGTTGAGTGGGGAGAACACCTTGAGCAATGCGAAGTCTGTCGCAAGTGATATGGCCATAATGAGGGTTGCAACCGTTCCTCGGAGCTGGGGACAAGGAAATATTATAAGATAAATTGGTACATACATACATAAACTCACGCCTGTATTCCCTTATGGGGTAGGCAGAGGTGCACATCTACACCCACATTTCGCCAGGTATGTATCAGTCCAACGTACTAGGGGGCGAGCTTATTGCCGTTTTTCGGGCACAATTCCAGACTCCGTGCTGCTATTGAGAATTTGCTAAAGGAACACCCAATAACACTTTGCCCGAACCGGGAATCGAACCCAGGACCTCTAGATCGCACGGCACATACATGTACCGCAAGACCACGAGGCAGTCGATAAAGATGAATTGGTGATGATGATATTTTACGAGATAAAAGGATAAATGTTCATTAACAGCTTCGGTGGTCTTATGTCTGAAGTCGGTAACGTCTTAATTCCTAGGAATGACAAAGTGTTCATTTGTCTTCCTACATCTCCATCCTTGGTTGTCTGTAAGAAATCGCCTTGTGCGACAAGAGCGCCTTTTGTATATACTAATTTAGTCTACTGTACTCCATAGTTTGTATCCTATGTGCATAATTAAGTTTTGAATAAATAAATAAAGTGTTATTTGGTTTTT
The DNA here is from genome assembly GCA_907164795.1 of Hemaris fuciformis. Classification (NCBI taxonomy): domain Eukaryota; kingdom Metazoa; phylum Arthropoda; class Insecta; order Lepidoptera; family Sphingidae; genus Hemaris; species Hemaris fuciformis. The sequence continues at coordinate 2,264,502 of OU015455.1, read as the reverse complement.
AATTATGAAATTTCCGGTAGTAGCACTCTTCTAAGAATGTTCTCAAACCCCGCAATAGGTATCTCGCCTACGATTGACTATGAGTTATTATTAAATTTTAAGGTAAATACTGAATCGTTTGCCTTCTCAGTTGTAGAGGAGGACCGTGACCAGCAGTGGGACGTATATGGGCTGATGATGATGATGACTGAATCATTTTAAAACTAAAAGAAGGCTCACATATTCAGGTGTAGGTGCCTAATATATTATGTTGGTTATTTTAAAAGCTGTTGTAATTACAGACAAATATCTTGGTACTTTTATGTCGTAATATGGTATGGTAGTTTTCGTGCATAACAAACCCAATGAATGTAAGTAGTGTTTTTGGTCCATCATGTTAAATTTGAAAGTCTCCTGGCTTCGTAAGACTTCAAGCTTTTGCTTTATTATCATTAACAGACTAAAAGTGTTGAATTAAGTACTTTAGTAATTGAGAAATTAGTTGAAGGGTCCATATAAATCCTTACCTGGAAGCCAAACATCTCAGTCATGATGACGAACGGCAGCGGTTGGAGACCGGAGGCGTCGGCGAAGATGCACACGCAGAGGGCTACAATAGGAACCCAGCCTGGCATGAACACACCAATGCTTTGAAGGTAGAACCAGACTCCGAGGAGACACATGCTGAAGCCGGCTACGCAGCTGGTGATCGCGAGGAGTGGCTGCAAAGAAGAAAACTCATTAAGGAACCAATACTTTCCCTCTTTAAGATGATTAGTAGTCAGGCTACTAAAACTACTACTGAAAGTCGTGATGGCCTCGAGGTTTAGGCACGCGGTCGAGAATCTCGACAGTTGTGGGTTTAAGCCCTAGGCACACACCTCTGACTTTTCGAAGTTATATGTGTATTCACAAATATCACGTACTTTAACGGTGAAGGAAAACATCGTGATGAAACCTGCACACCTAAAAGTTCTTAGGAATTTCTTAGGTGTGTAGTGCGCCTACCCGCACTAGGCCAGCGTGCTGGACTAATGCCTAAACCCTCTCAGTTGTAGAGGTGGCCCGTGCCCAGCAGTGGGACGCATGTGGGCTGATGACGAGTAGCTAGGTTAGTACAATATTCGTACATAAAATGCAACATCCGTAACCCTTTTTTGTTTTTTTTCGCGATCCCACTCCGCACTCTCCTTCTGCGACATGACTTGCTCGCAGAAGGAGAGCATGGCTCGCCAAGAACTCGGGCTCCCGACCATTGAAGACATGACGAACATCCGTAACCCATTCAACTGTGGTAGATTACAAAATCTTTCTTTCTCTTTTGTGGGTTCTTTATACAACTTTTTTTTTTAAGTTTCTCCACGCGAAAACGGCTGAAAGTTAAAATTAATGAGTGTGTATAAATCCTAATGGAAGGACGTATTTTGAAATACAGCCAGCAATGACACAAAGTCGGGACAGCATTAAGATTAATGAAGTACTCCGAGCGATTCTTCGGTGTCCCAAACACCGCAAATATTTGTGGATCGTAAGCCTAACCCGCGGTTTCTAGTTTTATAGGCGAGGCGAGGTGAGTCAAGAAAATCGTCTAATATTTTAAAGTAATTTAAACGACCCAAGTACACTAACAGTCATATCGTCTTCTAACTACGTATATTGTCTTGTTTCTCTCATGGCTTGCGAGAGAAAACGAGGATATTATATCAAAAAGATATATAAAATGTTTTTTCATAAACAGAGTATTTAAAATGAAATAAAATAAATTTAAAATTGCCACACATACATACATTATACGCATATAGGTACATATTCGTAAAATTGTACATTTAATACACAATTGTACAGTTAGATCGGGTTTTTAATAGCTATAACAATTTATACATAAGAATTTATGTCAATTAAATTGAATTTATGTCAAATGTCTTTTGTTTTAACATCAAGTACCTACTAAATTTTATATTTAAATTACAGATTACTACTTCATTTATCGCTATATTGTTACAATATTTTTCATATACCTATTGCAAATTCTTATGTAATCTGCCTCGTGGTCTCGCGGCACTAGTATGTGCCGTGCGATCTAGAGGTCCTGGGTTCGATTCCCGGGTCGGGCAAAGTGTTATTGGGTTTTCCATTAGGAAATTCTCAGTAGCAGCACGATGTCTGGAATTGTGCCCGAAAAACGGCATAGGCTCGCCCCCTATTACGTGGACTGATACTTACCTGGCGAAATGTGGGTGCAGAAATGCACCTCTGCCTACTCCTTCGGGGAAAAAAGGCGTGAGGTTATGTATGTATGTATGTAATGTAGTCTTTTGACCATAGCCGAGATCCTGGAAGGCCGCTGGAGAGTTCCAGTATAAGTATCCTACTCGTATGAACGGAATATACATTATTCTGATTATTATCTGAAATAAAGCCAATTTCAATTGGATCCGAGATCGCTTGTTATTTAATAAATGATATAATGATTACCGAACGTGACGGTAAAGTATGCACATCATCTGTTCGTGTCGGTTACACTAAGTACCAGTCGCTGGCTGAATCGCAGGCGTTGTTTTCATGTTAATTGCAGGTCATTTTGCGATGGAGATTTCCATAGCTTCATTTCGAATCGTCTAGGAATGAAATAGTGGTAGGTATATAGTTATTAATAGCTTGATGACGCAGTTAGTTTTATCAGCGTTGAAATTAAAAAATACTAGCATTACCCCGTAGTTTTATTCACGTTGAATTAAATTTTCAGAGTGTCAGCTAACGCGATACCAAATTTTATCAAAATTCGTTCAGTAGTTTTACGTGGGAGAGTATCAGATATCCACACTATCATTCATTTGTATAAACTTTGGTCGTTATAATATTGTGGTTGTCTAATTTTTCCATGATCTATGAATTGATATCCTTCAATTATGGCGCAGCCTGTAAAACTAGAGGCCGCGGATTCGGATGATCTACAAATATCTTAGGCCTGGATGTCTGTGAAACCGAAAGTCTCTTGTAGTTTCCAATCATGACAAGACTTGGATCTATTGGGTACCTATATTTCTATTAACTAGTAGATACCTATAGTCAGGGCTGGGCAAAATACATGCTTTGCTTTAATTGAAATACAAATTACAAAATACTGTATCGCAAGTAATTAAAATACGAAATACAAAATACATTTAAGTAAGGTATTTGAAATACAAAATACAGTATTTTAGCTATTTTTAATTGAAATACAAATTACAAAATAATGCATATTTATTTGTTTTGGAATAGTTTTTTTTTTGAAGGCGGTTTTTGTTTTGTTATTGCAGGTCCTGATGAGCACAAACTTAATACTAAATGAAGGCTAAATGTATTTTAATAAATGTATTTTGAAGCCTCGAGTATTTGAAATACTAATTACAAAATACTTCGACTACACGTATTTGAAATACAAATTACAAATTACATTTTAAGAAAGTAATTAAAATACAAATACAAAATACGTAGTTGTATTTCAATTACGTATTTCAATTACAAGTAATTCAAATACTGCCCAACCCTGTCTATAGTGTACTACAAACAATAAATACAAAAGCTCCAGCATTTAGGCAAGCATCACTAATTCAGTATCTATAATTATCTTATCCTTCTTTTTTTTGCATGGGGAAAATCCTCTTGGATTCCTGCTTGTTTATAACAGAAGGGTATGTCGGATTCTTACCGACTAAAAACCCCATGGTTCTCGCTTACCACGTTCGAAGGATACCGGGATCTCAAGATGAACGCATACCGGTAACCCTATTTGGTTTGCCTTTATGCGCTTCATAGATTAATCACTTCAATGCTATTATCAAGTTTTAAGGACTTGGTATTTTTCCATTATAAGGGCTGATACCTATTGTACTACTCAGCGTTTGTAGTAGCTACTCGGCCTCTTCGTCTCCGAGTAGGATCGCCCCTTTCACGATCCCTCTCCGCGGCTTCTTTCTTCGTCATGACTGCCTCGCAAAAACAGGCAACGGCATTCCACGATGAGGTAGCTTTAAGCATCTCTGAGATAACTTTTCGTAGGCAGAGGTCTTGTCCTATTATACTGACTAGGATCCGTCGCTCCTCAGCCCAAGCGGTGCATTCAACAAGTGTGTGCGTAGCGGAATCCAGACGACCGGTGTCACAGTGTAAGCAATTTGTTGTTTCTTCGCGCCCTATTTTGCACAAATACTCCCTAAAACAACCGTGTCCGGTAAGTATTTGGGTCAATCTGTAGGATAGTCTCCCGTGTTTTCTGTTTATCTAAGTTTCGAAAACCGGCAGAATTACTTCAATATAATTATCTTATCCTACTAACCCGAAAGTGATACACGTCATATATTTTTGCGTCCCAGAAAACGAGAGTTCGTCAATCATTCCAGAATATAAATGTCCCGGTCGTCAGCACACGGAAAAACTCGAAGGTCAATAACTCCGGAATGTATGGTTCTTTGTCTATGAATCAATTATTGTCGTTGGGTAACGTGGAAATTTTTACGAATATATTCTGATACTTCGTGAATTTATTTATCGTTTTTAATTTTAAACGAACTTATTGGCCATAAACTATTTTATTTTTACTTACAGGTTGTAATAAACATAAACGGACATTTTATAACTTGCTGATCTTAGAATGTAATAAAAGTTATGACGTCACTTCTCATATTAAAAATGGCCGCTTCGTATTCGAAATTTAAATTTACACGCGTAGTGAGCCATAAATCATGCCTAGCAACGGTTAAACTTATTCCATGGCAATATCGTTTTCATACCTATTACATTTGTCGGTTTTGAAAAAATATATTTTTATCTATTATAGTTGACACTTAATTTATGACAACCAACTTTTAGGCACTACGTAATACCGGGAGAGCCTATTAGCATTTAGATTTAGATTCTGTGCTTATACTGAGAACTTCTCAATACAAAAACAAAAACAATAACCTATTTGGAGATCAAATTGGAATTTCGATCGCATACCCGAAGCAAAGAGGTAGCTTATTTTTTTTAAATATTAGTGAAACTTAAATATTTATTTACCTCAGGATACCCTCAACGATAAACCATAAAACAATTCAATAACAATACATAACTTCGAGAAGTCAATGTCCTAGGGAGAACCCACATCTACCGATAATATCAAATCTTATGTATTTTTAAACTCATATTTGGCTGTTTGTTATCGCGTTCCTGTGGCATTGTTATTCGTTGGCTATTGTTGGAAAAAAAAGCGATGACGTCATCGGCCGGGAGCCGTGTTTGCGCCGATCATAAAACGATGATTTGGAAATAAACTTGAATGACTTCAGCTGTTTAGTACGCACTGGAGTATGTTTTATTTCAAGTCTTTTGGCGATGGTTTTATAGTAAAATAACGGCTTATTTACTACAATCTCTTTTGAGCTTCTTTATAAAAGCAATGTTGATGTAACACTTTTTTTCATCTTTGTCACTCTTTTACGCGGATTTTTTCATTCAGCGATTCAGCGGATGAAATTTGAAAACGCCCTTTTTAAAGTCTCTATTTCATTCATCATAAGCCCATATATGTCCCACTACTGGGCACGGGCCTCCTCTACAACTGAGAGGGTTAAGGCCTTAGTCCACCACTCTGACCGGATCTGGCGGACTACACCTAAGAAATTCCTAAGAACTTTTTGGTGTGCAGGTTTTATCACGATGTTTTCCTTCACCGTTAAAGTACGTGATAATTATTTGTGAATACACACATAACTTCGAAAAGTCTGAGGTGTGTGCCTGGGGTTTGAACCTGCGACCGTCGTGATTGTCGACCGCGTGCCTAAACCTCGAAACCATCACGACTTCAAAAAATAAATCATTTCTTTACCCAGATTTTTTTCATTCAGCGATGCAGCAGATGAAATTTGAAACTACTCTTTTTGGAGCCTCTTCGCCTTTTCTTATTCTTCTACTTCATTAAGGGAAAGTAACTTGTGAGTATAAAACAAGTGAGTCATAAGACTATTATTCCACAGATGCCATACGCAAAATAAATAAGGATCTTTTTCCTACTAAATCCTTCGGGAAAAGCAAAGTGAGATGTTGTATGAATGATGTTGAATTGTCGAATATGTGATTAAATAAAATAAATAAATAAATACACCCAACAGTTACAATACCCACATTTCACCAGGTATATACCAGTGGCGAGCCTTATGGAAAAACCTTTAGATCGCACGGCATATAGATATTTTTGCCGCGACACCACGAGGCAGTCATTTATAAACATCAAATTAATCTTTCGCTTTAAAGGAGAAATTTTAAGTGTAAAATAGGTCAAAGCTAACATTCTGTCTAACCCTAAACTAAATAAATTAATAAATAAACCCAACAGTCACATACAGAGTTCTGACCCCACACTAGGAACAAGTCTTGTGTCGTGGGTATCAGAAACTACGAGAGACTTTTCGCTCTCACAAACATCCAGACGCGAAACAAATATTTGTGGATCACTCAATCATTTGTCTCGGTGTGGGGATCGAACCCGCGGCCTCTCGTTTCGCAAGCTGGTATCTAGCCAACTGCGCCACGGGGCTGTTATTAACACACTAACAAGCTGGTTTTAAAATAAATTGATAACAGTTGTCAAGCCATATTAATTACTGGGATAGTAGTGTTAATTTAGAGCATTAATATTATCAGCGTGCCAAATTTTGTTAATAACAGGGACATCTGTTCTGCCATTTTTTTGTGTTTCATTATGACGTGCTTAACTTATGCTTGATAATAATTTTAAGGTTATCTACTCCTACCTAAATAAGTTATACGCACGTGCCGCTTCCAATATTGAGAAGGGTACGTCCATAATATGATAATATATCTCTCATAGAAACTCGTTTTCAAACAATATTTTAGCGTCCAAGCGGTGATGGCCTCGAGGTTTAGGCGCGCGGTCGAGAATTTCGGCGGTCGCACGTTCAAACCCCAGGCACATACCTCTGACTTTTCGAAGTTATGTGTGTATTCACAATGAATTATCACTTGCTTTAACGGTGAAGGAAAACATCGTGATAAAACCTGCACACCTAAAAAAAAGTTCTTAGGAATTTCTTAGGTGTGTAGTCCGCCAACCCGCACTAGGCCAGCGTGGTGGACTAAGGCCTAAACCCTCTCAGTTGTAGAGGAGGCCCGTGCCCAGCAGTGGGACGTATGTGGGCTGATGATGATGATATTCATATAATTATGTACCCCTAGGAAGTGACAATCACAAAAATATGCTACAAGTATGTTTCGGCTTAAATTAGCACAGTTGTGTCGACTGTTGTTTGACAATACATCTTGGGATTAAAAAAAAAAGTCCTGCAGCTATTTTTTTTTAATTAAAAATTAATATATGCCTTGTATTTATTTACGTATATGTGTACAATTTGTACATAATTTATATGTTATATGTACAAATATATCTATTTATTTGTTTGTCTGTGTAAATATTTACGGTTATATATATATATGAATTTTGTTATTGGCATATTTTATATTGCTTTTACCAAAACGTTATTTATCTCGGCATCACCCTAAAGTTGCCTGATAAAGAATGCCTAATGCATTAAGTATGCCTTTAAACAAATTGTAAAGTTTTATTATATTTAGACTTCACCAGTGGTAGCTTTATCATTGAAATAGTTTTGAAACCAACCTTTCTACCAGCTCTGTCGACCAGTTGGCACGCGAGGAATGATCCCAGAATCTGGACTGTTGCTAGGGCAATGGACTGCTTGTTGGGCGACAGGGCGATGCTGGTGTCGGGGTCTTTGCCGGCCTCGGCGAAGATGTGGCTGGCGTAGACCAGGACGGCGATGCAGCCGCAGAACTCTCGCGCCAGGTTCACGATTAGAGCCACGGAGAAGGCTTTTACGGTGATTTTGTCGGAGACTGTAAAGAAAATTATTGATTAATATTGTTTCTTTGATATTTATAATAAAAAAAAAGTGATCCTTGTCATTTTTATTTATTTATTTACCACACTTAATCGTGCACCACAAAAATTTACAAAAACATGATTTAAAAATAATTGAAGTTAAAATAGAGTCCAACAAATGGAGGTCTTTTCGTTGAATGCGATTTCTTCCAGATAACCGAAGGATGGTCAGGAATGTATAAGAAAATAGAGCGGGTTATTGTAATTTAATAGGACAGTTTTGTCGAGACAATGGTACGGACGGAAAATAATTATAGTGCTCTCATTACCAAGCCAGTGGTAGAGCTACGTAAACTACGGGTTGGCTCGTCTGGGGTAGAATAAATACACCCATCATCATCATTCATCATTCATCATCAGCCCATATACGTCCCGCTGCTGGGCACGGGCCTCCTCTAACTGAGAGGGTTTAGGCCTTAGTCCACCACGCTGGCCTAATGCAGGTTGGTGTACACACCTAAGAAATTCCTAAGAACTTTTAGGAATGCAGGTTTCATCACGATGTTTTTCTTCACCATTAAAGTACGTGATAATTAATTGTGAATACAAACATAACTTCGAAAAGTCAGAGGTGAGTGCCTGGGGTTTGAACGCACGACCGTCGAGATTCTCGACCGCGTGCCTAAACCTCGAGACCATCATTACTTCATTTCGCCTTTATTTACACATTGTTATACGATACAAATATTCCATGATTAGTGAAAATAGGATTAATATAAAGTTTGTTATTATTACTAATTGAATTATAAAATAAATAAATAAATACACCCAACAGTCACATACATAGTTCTGACCCCACACTAGGATACAAGTCCTGTGTCGTGGGTATCAGAAACTACGACAGACTTTTTCGGTCTCACAAACACCCAGACCCGAAACAAATTTGTGGATCACACAAACATTTGTCTCGGTGCGGGCATCGAACCCGCGGCCTCTCGTTTCGGAAGCTGGTGTCTAGCCAACTGCGCCACGGGGCTGTCAGATTACCAAAAAGTTTGCCAAATAGACCTGGATAAAAATTGAAACCGAGACTACATATACTTATTATTGCAAAAAACCTAATTTGAAATAGAAAATGGGGGGATAGACGCCTAGATAAAGTCACATTCGATAATCGTAAAATAATAAAGACGAATTTCTTAGGTGTATAGTCCGCCAACCTGCACAGCTGCACTAGGCCAGCGTGGTGGACTAAGGCCTAAACCCTCTTAGTTGTAGAGGAGGCCGGTGCCCAGTTGTAGGACGTATGATGATGATGGTGAATAAAGAAGATAAAAACGTATAAAATTCTTCGATTGTTAAATGTGACTGCCTACGGCTTCAGCTACCATAGACAAAAGACACTGGCAATTCGTCACACGAAAATAAATTTGGGCAAATTGCTTTAATTGGCGATAAACAAAACATCACCAGGAAACTGACTCGAGGTCATCATTAAAATGTGTAATTAACCCGGGAATGAGCTACGCATGCGCCAATTGACTTGCGCGCTACTTGACACCGGGACAAATGGACTAACGGACACAACCGAATTATATGCGGAGGGAATTGATAGTCACAGACAGGGCTGACAACTTAACAAACTGGAAATTAATGTTGCCAGTATGTTGGGAGTTCGAAGTTTGGTTATTTATGGGGCGTATCGGTAGTATAGCAAACGATTAGACATACATACATACATAAACTCACGCCTGTATTCCCCCGAAGGGGTAGGCAGAGGTGCATTTCTGCACCCACATTTCGCCAAGTATGTATCAGTCCCACGTAATAGGGGGCGACCCTATTGCCGTTTTTCGGGCACATTTCCACACTCCGTGCTGTTACCGAGAATTTCCTAATGGAAAAACCCAATAACAATTTACACGACCCGGGAATCGAACCCAGGACCTCTAGATCGCACGGCACATACTTGTACCGCGAGACCACGAGGCAGTCAATTTTAGACTTTTTTAGATTTTTTTTAGATTAGACATTACATAGACAACCTCTGTGATAATATTAATAGCTTTGTTATTTTATTTGTTTATACTTTGACTTTTATATCATCATCATCATCATTATCAGCCTAAGGAAGTCCACTGCTGAACATAGGCCTCCCCCAATGACTCCATAGTGACCTGTTGGAGGCAGCCTGCATCCAGCGAACACCCGCGACCCTCACCAGGTCGTCGGACCATCTTGTGGGGGACGTCCCACCATGCGCTTTCCGGTACGTGGCCTCCACTCAAGAACCTTTTGGCCCCATCGGCCATCGGTTCTCCGCGCTATGTGCCGGGACCATTGCCACTTCAACTTGCTAATCCGCTGGGCTATGTCAGTTACTTTAGTTCTCCTACGGATCTCCTCATTTCTGATTCGATCGGAAACCCCGACTTTTATATACCTATGTAATTTAATTGCTGGAATTCCTATAATATTATATATCAATCAAGATAGATATCAAAACCAAACCTTATCGGATGTTTCGCGGAGACTTTCAAAAACAATCTTTAACACTCTCTTTCATGGGTGGTTTCAGGTGATTGGTTTACTATTTGGATGGATCCGCAGATAAATATTAGTATTGCTTAATTAATGATTTCGGCAATCACCATCATGGTATGTAGCCCATATACGTCTCACTGCTGGGCACGGGCCAGCTCTACTACTGAGAGGGTTTAGACCTTAGACCACCCCGCTGGCCTAGTGCGGGTTGGCGGCCTACACACCTAAGAATTCCTAAGAACATTTTTAGGTATGCAGGTTTCCTCACGATGTTTTCCTTCGCCGTTAAAGTACGTGATAATTCATTGTGAATACACACATAACTTGGAAAAGTCAGAGGTGTGTGCCTGGGGTTTGAAACCGCGACTTCCGAGATTCTCGACTAAGGCCTAAACCACGAAGGCCATCACGACTTCGATCTCGACAATAAATAATAAATATACGACCATTCCATGATGTGTAGTCGCTTAACAAATTTCTCATAAATTTTGGACTGCCTCGTGGTCTCGCGGTACAAGTATGTGCCGTGGGATCTAGAGGTCCTGGGTTCGATTGCCGGGTCGGGCAAAGTGTTATTGGGTTTTTCCATTAGGAAATTCTCAGTAACAGCACGGAGTCTGGAAATGTGCCCGAAAAACGGCAATAGGCTCGCACCCTATTACGTGGGACTGATACATACCTGGCGAAATGTGGGTGCAGAAATGCACCTCTGCCTACCCCTTCGGGGAATACAGGCGTGAGTTTATGTATGTATGTGTAAATTTTCGACTTAAAAATCATTATTCTCACAACTCCGACATGACATCCCTACATATCGGTCAAACATCAAGGACAGAAGCGGCAAGCAATAATTCCTATCAAGTGGACGACAATTGTTACGAGATATGTTTGCAAACAGATTTAACCGTCCGTTTTGTTCTTCTTGCTTATTGATATTATTTCTTCCACCTGCTCAAGATTTAAAAACACGCCATTACTCCCCAATAAATGTACTGTATAGGAGAATCGGACATCATGACGTTAACTACATCCATGTGTTAGTGACGGGTTCCTAAAAAATTGTGCTTATTTTAGGCAAGGAGCCGTTCAAGTATTATTTAAGCAAATTTTTACAATTATCAATTCTCTTCTACTCCATGTCAGCAGAAGTAAGCAATCTTAGTCCCCCCTCCCATGCTTCATCATCAGCCCATACACGTCCCACTGCTGGGCACAGGCCTCCTCTACAACTGAGAGGGTTTAGATCTTAGTCCACCACGCTGGCCTAGTGCGGGTTGGCGGACTACACACCTAAGAAATTCCTAAGAACTTTTAGGTGAGCAGGTTTCATCACGATGTTTTCCTTCACCGTTAAAGCAAGTGATAATTCATTGTGAATACAAACATAACTTCGAAAAGTCAGAAGTGTGTGCCTGGGGTTTGAACCCACGACCGTTTTCTCGACCGCGTGCTTAAACCTTGAGGCCATCACGACATTTGAACATATTAAATTATAATATAATTTATTATTATTAAGAAATGAATACTGGCCGATCCGGCAACCGAACTCGGGGCCTCTATATCATGCACGTTTATGTCAACTAGGCAATTAGCACCGTTAGCAAATGTGCTCTGAAAAATTATTACATACATACATAAACTCACGCCTGTATTCCCCGAAGGGGTAGGCAGAGGTGCATTACTGGACCCACATTTCGCCAGGTATGTATCAGTCCCACGTAATAGGGGGCGAGCCTATTGCCGTTTTTCGGGCACATTACCAGACTCCGTGCTGTTACTGAGAATTTCCTAATGGAAAAACCCAATAACATTTTGTCCGACCCGGGAATCGAACCCAGGACCTCTAGATCGCACGGCACATACTTGTACCGCGAGACCATGAGGCAGTCTCAAATTATTATGGAGAGTAATTAAAGTCTATTTACAATATCCAACGAAGGATTAATATCGGATCTGTAGAGGTTATGTTGCTTTTTGGTTGAACGTTATACAGAACAGATGAATAAGATTAGCAGCGAATTAGACAATATAAAAGCAGTGATGGCCTCGAGGTTTAGGCGCACGGTCGAGAATCTCGGCGGTCGCGGGTTCAAACCCCAGGCACACACCTCTGACTTTTCGAAGTTATGTGTGTATTCACAATAAATTATCACTTGCTTTAACGCTGAAGGAAAACATCGTGATAGTTTTATATGCAGGTTTCTGCATACCTAAAAGTTCTTAGGAATTTCTTTAGTGTGTAGTCCGCAAACCCGCACTAGGCCAGCGTGGTGGATTAAGGCCTAAACCCTCTCAATGGTAGAGGAGGCCCGTGCTTAGCAGTGGGACGTATATGGGCTGATGATGATGATGATAAAATTAAGTTAGCAATGGATAGCTTAACAATATTCGTCTCGTTAAAGAGATACTTACAGAGAAGTTTTGGCGAGAATTTCGGCTCGCTGGTAGTCTGTTCGATGATAATCCTGTCCACCTCCTCACTCACTAGTTTGTGGTCATGAGGGAGGGATCGCAGCCACCCAATCACCTTCGCTGTTTCCTGTAACAACACAAGATTGTCATCTGCTGGTCTTTTAAACGCTATGGGGGGATGATTGAGGCTTTTTGGTTTCAGAGACCCAAAGTTCGTTTTCTAAGTAGGTAGACAAGGTGCCAAATAAGCGAAATCAGTGATAAATATGACAAAAGTGTATGAAATTGACATAAATGATCACGTGACTTTCCTATCTGTTGGCAATTTCGTATATTTATTTCTACTGTAGTACCTACCGATTTCGCCTGTGAAAATTACGTTGTTGTTATGTTAATAACGTCCTATGTGCACCTATAAACATATAATAGGTGATTTATAAGTAAAGAGTCCTCGAAACTGACGTGCATGCATGAAGAGGATAATGTCAGTTGAGGAAGCGAAAGAAGTGTGTTTTGACCGTGGCATTTGACGCTAGTCTTTGCCTACCCCAAAGGCAGGCATGTGTTTATATGTATGTACGATAGTAAAGAATACTCGAGGAAAGCTTAGGTATGCAAAATCTACCAATCCGTATAAAACACGAAAACAAAGACCTTTTCGTTAGTAAATTAGGCCCGCGTCTTAGTCTAAGCCTGATATCAAGAAGCGTTGTAATAAATTATTTATTAGCAAAAAATACTTTGGACTGTCGGAATGCCTGACCCGCGTCCCATGTGTTTCTTCCAGAACGGTCGATGATGTCAACTGGCCGAAATAAAGGATGTTTACAGTACATTAACTAGTATTTTTCAGGTTGAATGGACATTTCCAAGAACGCCTTATCAGCGAGTTGGATGTAAACAGATGGTTGAATGGGAGCTTTGTGTTTTATTGTTGAGATTTATTAGTACGGTAAATTGACCTCACCCAAATGAGTTGGTCATCATCATCAGCTCAGATAGGAATGTTGGAAATCCAAAAAAATATCGATATATTTAAAAAAATATCGATATATCGGTATGATTTGAGTACGTACTCAAGAATACGCGCGTGTTGACAGAGTTTTCTACCAAAAAAGGGATAATGTAATTTTTACAAAGAAAAATATTAATATTTTATTTAACAAATTGCTTTTGTTAAATAAAGATTTCAAGCCTAAAAAAATGAATTCGGAATTTTAAAAGGCAAACTGGGCTTTTGGGCTTCTATGGAAGTACCGCCACTGGCGGACTACACACCTAAGAAATTCCTAAGAACTTTTAGGTAACAGGTTTCTTCACGATGTTATCCTTCAACGTTAAAGAACGTTATAATTCATTGTGAGTACACACATAACTTGGAAAAGTCGGAGGTGTGTGTGCCTAGGGTTTAAATCGCGACCGCTGAGATTTTCGAACGCGCCTTAACCTCGAGGCCATCACTACTTACAATAAAATAAATAAATATAATATTTATTTCTCGTGCCTCGTGGTCTCGCGGTACAAGCATGTGCCGTGCGATCTAGAGGTCCTGGGTTCGATGCCCGGGTCGGGCAAAGTGTTATTGGGTTTTTCCATTAGGAAATTCTCAGTAACAGCACGGAGTCTGGAAATGTGCCCGAAAAGCGGCAATAAGCTGGCCCCCTATTACGTGGGACTGATACATACCTGGCGAAGTGTGGGTGCAGTAATGCACCTGTGCCTACCCTTTCGGGGAGTGCAGGCGTGAGTTTATGTATGTATGTATGTATAATATTCTTTAAAGGTGACATAACACAATACGATTCAAATTGTGGGTCATACAAAGAACTATTTGGAATGAGCAATGCAAAAATACGTGTTTTTTCCTGCCCCGAAGTTGACATCTCATGATTAATAGTATTCCTAAACTATTGACGATTTGTTTCTTTGTGTCAAATGTTTTGGTTCTACTTCCATTGGTGAGTAATTGAAATTATTGTGGCTTTCCTCTTGTAAATGCGGTTTGTATTTAAGGTGAATTTCAACTTTTAATTCGACCATAAGATAAGGTTATAGTCATACATATATATTTTTTATTTATTTGATTTGCCAACAGTTTTTTACAATAAATGTTTACGTATGTAGGTACATGTTACAAAAATTTAGGTAAATGCAACAAATATTTAAAGGCAAACACCGCATGCACAAAACAACACAAAAAAGTTATAAAAAGTTGTATAGTTAGTGAGTACATTTAAAAAAATATTATAATAAACAATTAACAGTATTAAAAATACTTAATAATCATAATAATATTTAAAATTTAGAAATTGAAGTGTATTGTGTTTTATTCATTAAAATTACAGTCAATATCCGAGAGATGCGCAAGAAATAGTTTATAAAATGCAGCAGGCGAGTAATAGTTTACGTCAATGATATCACTTATACCATTTATTAATTTTGAGAATCTTGTAAATGGAGAATTGGCGCCTACATTATACATATTAGGCAGTGATGGCCTGGAGGTTTAGACGCGCGGTCGAAAATTTCGGCGGTCGCAGGTCCAAACCCCAGGCACACACCTCTAACTTTTCGAAGTTATGTATGTATTCACACTGAATTATAACTTGCTTTAACGGTGAAGGAAAACATAGTGATAAAACCTGCACACCTAAAAGTTCTTAGGAATTTCTTAGGTGTGTAGTCCGCCAACCCGCACTAGGCCAGCGTGGTGGACAAAGGCCTAAACCCTCTCAGTTGTAGAGGAGGCCCGTGCCCAGCAGTGGGACGTATTTGGGCTGATGCTCTCTCTCTCATATACATATCAGTAATAAGAATAAGAATTTAAATTATTCAACATCCATCCGTCACTAGGGGTTGTTAAACTAAAAAGTAGATCGCGACCTAAATTGAAGTTCCAAGTATTCTATGCCAGCCCCGTAGTGCAGTTGGCTAGACACCAACTTGCAAAGCGAGTGGCTGTGGGTTCAAGCCCCGCACCGAGACAAATGTTTGTGTGATCCACAAATATTTGTTTCGGGTCTCGGTGTTTGTGGACCTGAAAAGTCTGTCGTAGTTTCTGATACCCACGACACAGGGTTTGTATCCTAGTGTGGGGTCAGAACTATGTATGTGACTGTTGGGTGTATTTATTTATTTAAAAAAAAATTCTCCTTGTCGGGGCTGAACACTTGCGTCTTAATCAACGTCCATCCGTCAAATGAGGTCGTTAAACCAAAAATTAGATCACGACCTAAATGAATGTACCTAGTATTCTTATAAATACAGAGTAACGAACTTGCAAAAATAACTAAAAAAAGCTTTCGAAAGTCATAATGACACGTACAAACACGTTGTTTATATCCGAAGCAGAATCTTCAAATAAAACAGCTATTTTTAGACACACTGATTCAGAATGCTGTTACTATTTTTGTTCCAATCATATGCTTTCTGACGTAGGGAGAAAAACTTACAATATTGTATACGAGACAATATTGCCAGAATATCGATGACATTTGCCAATTTTGCTTACAATATATATGTATATACTCACGCATGTATACGCGAAGGAGTAGGCAGAGTACCATACCCATGTTTGCCAGCTGAGATTACTAACATAATAGAGAACGAGCCTCGATGTTTAGGCGCGCGGTCGAGAATCTCGCCAACCCGCACTAAGCCAGCGTGGTGGACTAAGGCCTAAACCCTCTCAATGGTAGAAGAGGCCCGTGCCCGGCAGTGGGACGTATATGGGCTGATCATGATGATGATTACTGCTGCTTAAAATCTTTAGCATTTTGACCATTCGAACATTCATTCGAACAAGGGCTCTTTTCAATTATTTTTCAATATATATAAGCTCTAATACGACTCATTGCTAGGACCGAGGTTGCGTTTCTATTGAGGCTAGGACCACCGTCTTCCACGCTGGAGATTGATGGCGTAAGATACAATGGTACAGTTTAACATAAATTAACAGTTAATCAATGATTACTCCAAGAATATGGCCAACAAAGCAAATATATTGTCTTTAAGATCTGTACAGTAAATAGAAACTCAGTAATATGTCGGTTACACACTTCCGCGCGTCATTTGTTAGTACTGCGATGGTCGTGTGGATCCAACTAGCCGGAGCAATTTAACTGTGTGCCTTTCAACTATCACTTACATTTCAACTATTTTCATACCATGCTTGTAAAGCGTTGCCTCGCGGGAAATGGCGGCCATTTGTAATTGACTTTTTTATTTTGATGAATGCGTAAAATAAAATATAATCAGATCAATAAAAACTTGAATGCTTTTTGGTCTAGCGGTGCAAGGGTTTGCCGTATCATAACAAGGTCCCGAGTTCGATTCCCGTCTCGAACATAGTGTTTCGAGGTTTTTGAAGTGAAAGTTCTTTAGCGGCGCTGTGTACTTTTTTTGGGATGGGTAAAAAATTTTGAACTTGCGTCAGATCACGTGACCCTGGTCGAAAATGCGTAAGACGCAATACCTATGTAATATAAATTGTCATGTTTGTGTACGATAGCGCAATAAATATTGTATTTTACCACGAAACTGATAGTACTTTTATACTGATAAATAAAGCAATTCGTGCGAAATTATTCACTAGAAATACCCTACCTTGAATTCAATTCTATCCGCCTAGCTACCTCCCCTGGGATATTCTCATGAATGAGTATCTTTATACCAGTGGCGACTGGCGGTACTTCCATAGAAGCCCAAAAGCGTTAACTATGGTTGTGTATATTCTCATGATATGTCAAATAGCTTTTGTTATATAAAGATTTAAAGCTTAAAGATTATTATTAAGAATTTTCTAAGGCAAGCTGAGCTTTTCGGCTTCTATGGAAGTACCGTTTTATATCTTTATGTTTGAAATACAGATATGTGTGCTATGCATGCAATTTATTGGGCTTAACTTCTTATGTACGATGATTTCCGTCCAAACAAAAACTTGCAAACACCAATATCCAATTTTTACCGCCAATAAAAATATCACATTGCATATAATTTACACGCAAGCAAATACATTCCATGGAAAAACTGAAGTGTAAAAATAGAAGTCGATCTTGTCTGGCACATCGCCAAAAAATACTCGGAAGATGGTCTAGACTGTATTTACTTGAGATATCTCATATGCATGTTACATCAAATATATGGAGTAGTCAAAGAACATCACATCATCAGCCCATGTCCGTCCTACTGCTGGGCACGGGGCCCCTCTACCATTGTGAGGGCTTAGGCCTTGGTCCACCATGCTGGCCTAGTGCGGGTTGGCGGACTATACACATAAGAAATTCCTAACAACTTCTAGGTGTACGGTTTCATCACGATGTTGTCCTTCACCGTTAAAATAAGTAATAATTATTTGTGAATCCACACATAACTTCGAAAAGACAGAGGTGTGTGCCTGGGGTTTGAAGCCGCGATCGTCGAGATTCACACTGCGATCACGTCTTTTTTTTAGCGTTCATACCTATAGATTTCTAAGGCGAATTTTTCAGGAATGACAAGTCTATGAAGTTCATGCAGTGATCTTTACATAATTGTATACAGGGTGTATTCAGACCGTGATCGGAAACTAAGGCAGGTAATAGCTAAGGTGATTACAAACCCCCTGGCGTTAAAGAAAATTCTGACAAAAAATAAAAGTTTTGACGTTTTCCATACAAACCGCGTACATTTAATATCGATGGTTGTATGGAAAAAGTCAAAATTTTTATTTTTTGTCAGAATTTTCTTTAACACCAGGGGGTTTGTAATCACCTTAGCTATTACCTGTCTTAGTTTCCGATCACGGTCTGAATACACCCTGTATATAAGGAACCGTAGAATATAAGAAAGAAATACTTAAATCTTACCTCGTTTTTACCACACTTGATGAGGTACGAAGGTGTTTCAGGCAGGCGCAGTGTGATGCAGAAGTGCACCACGGGGATGGCCAACAGGATCCACAGCACTGTATTGAACGGTAGCGTGTCTCCCAGGATGAAGATGATCAGGTTTCCAGCGGTCTACGAAGAAAACCATTCATTATCCTGAGTCATTAAAGCGAAGAATGATTCAGCAAGCATAAAGATGTCGAGTGACGAGGGATGGGAATTTATTTGGAGATCACCGAGTGGCAAAATCAGGTCTTCTTATTTTTTGGTACCATAAAATTATTCTATATAAATGACAGCCATAATTAGAGATTTATGCTCGTGGTCTTCCCAGTCAACATTTCAGCAGTCGGTTCAAGGCTCAGGTTTTCTACTCACTTTTGGAAGGTACATGTATGTTTTCTAAGTTTTAGATCGCGAGAAAATCTACGAGACAGAGTTATCCGTAAAGAAATTCTTAGATGAAGTCTAGCAATACATTGAGGCATCATCATCATCATCATCAGCCCATGTACGTCCCACTGCTGGGCACGGGCCTCCTCTATAACTGAGAGAGTTTAGGCCTTAGTCCACCACGCTGGCCTAGTGCGGTTTGGCGGACAACACACCTAAGAAATTCCTAAGAACTTTTTTTAGATGTGCAGATTTCATCACGATGTTTTCCTTCACCGTTAAAGTACGTGATAATTCATTCAGGATTGATGCTTCATTACTAAGAATCTTATGAAAATTCCGTGTCTTATATAGACAATTCTTTCTCTATTTCCATGTATTTTATGTCTCAAACACTATAATTTGTGAATCACACAAACATTTGTCTCGTTTCGGAGGTTAAACCGATTACTTAGGCTGGTCCAATTGCGTCACAAGAGCTATTATTACATAATTTCGCGTTCCACTGAAGCCAATAAGTTGCGTAAATAAGGAAACCTTGTCTATATGTTTTCAATGGAAATAATTTGGCACCGGGTCATCGAGAAAACCGCTAGAATGATTATTTAAGGGAACACCTGCCGAGTTACTTTGTTGTCTTTGTTGGAGATTGTGTTTTCCTCAATACACTTATTTTTTAATTTGTTTATCTGTACCTACTCAGAATTTGTGGTAAATATTTGTTTCAAGACTGCCTCGTGGTCTCGCGGTACAAGTATGTGCCGTGTGATCTAGAGGTCTTGGGTTCGATTCCCGGGTCGGGCAGAGTGTTATTGGGTTTTTCTATTAGGAAATTCTCGGTAACAGCACGGAGTCTGGAATTGTGCCCGAAAAACGGCAATAGGCTCGCCCCCTATTACGTGGGACTGATAAATACTTGGCAAAATGTGGGTGCAGAAATGCACCTCTGCCTACCCCTTCGGGAGTTATAGGCGTGAGGTTATGTATGTATTTGTTTCGACTTTGGTTTACCTTTCGATTTTTGGGCGCATTTGGCTTTATTATAGTCTTTCCTTATTTTTCTATACCACACCCCCTAAGGAGATCAATGGCTGTTCAAAGTTATGTGTTTATTGATGATGATTATGACATGATGGTGAAGAAAAACATTGTGAGGAAACTTGCACACCTGAGAATTTTCTAGAAGTAGAAGAGGTCCGTACCCAGCAGCAGAACTGAGGGCTCGTATGGATAGATAGAAACCCAAATTCAAGATACATTTCCATGAGCTAAGTAGTGATGGCCTCGAGGTTTAGGTGTGCGGTCGAGAATCTCGGCGGTCGCGGGTCAAACCCCGGGCACACACCTCTGTTTTTTCAAAGTTATGTGTGGATTCACAATGAATTATCACTTTCTTTAACGGCGAAGGAAAACATCGTGAAGAAACCTGCACACCTACAAGTTCTTAGGAATTTCTTGAGTGTGTAGTCTAGCGGACTACACAAGGCCAGCGTGGCGGACTCCTTAGACCTTTCTAAACGCTCTAAATGGTAGAGGAGGCCCGTGCCCAGCAGTAAAACGTATATGGGCTGATGATGATGATGATGAGCTAAGTACTAACAACTGTCACACACATTTCTAACTCGACACTACAAAACAAGTCTTTAATCCCCGAAAAGGTAGTTAAATGTGCATTTCTGCACCCACGGTTTGTCAGTCGTGTTTTTGTGATTTTTCGTACAAATATTCAGACTTCATTTTGCCACTGCGAATATTCTAATAGAGAAACCCTATAATACTACCCTCGAATCTATAGAAGCCCAAAAGCCCAGTTTATAAATACATACATACATAAACTCACGCCAGTATTCCCCGAAGGGGTAGGCAGAGGTGCATTTCTGCACCCACATTTCGCCAGGTATGTATCAATCCCACGTAATAGGGGGCGAGCCTATTGCCGCTTTTTCGGGCACACTTCCAGACTCCGTGCTGTTACTGAGAATTTCCTAATGGAAAAACCCAATAACACTGCCCGACCCGGGGATCGAACCCAGGACCTCTAGATCGCACGGCACATACTTGTACCGCGAGACCACGAGGCAGTCAATAGATAAATAAGTCAGTTTATAAATAATAAATAATAAATAAATACACCCAACAGTCACATACATAGTTCTGACCCCACACTAGGATACAAGTCCTGTGTCGTGGGTATCAGAAACTACGAGCGACTTTTCGGTCTCCCAAACACCCAGACCCGAAACAAATATTTGTCGATCACACAAACATTTGTCTCGGTGCGGGGATCGAACCCGCGGCCTCTCGTTTCGCAAGCTGGTATCTAGCCAACTGCGCCACGGGGCTGTCTGCCTTACAAAATTCTGAATAATACCTAAACTTTAAGCTTTAAATCTTATCAAGTTGTCATAGATATTAGAATATCCTGACCCCACAATAAACAATTGTAAACTAGACATTACACAATTAACGTGCTTCACACGTCACTGATATTACCTAGTATATGTATGTATATAGATCAAGGTGTGTTTCACACGCCATACTAAACGTGGGGTCGCGTTAAAATTTGTCAACCGTCCAGGAAATGTGCGAAAATAGACGAGACGCGATAGCACAGCAGTTAAAATCCGCGATACTTACCGCGTGAGTTGTTTGTTACGTCACAATAGTCGCGGCATTGGCAGCGTCGCTAGCTCGTGACATCTCAGATTCAGTTGCCGGGTCGGGTAACATTTACTAGGCGAAATGACATGTGAAGTATTCTTTATATAGTATCAAAAGATTAAAGAAAGGAACACGTGAGCTAACATATTAATAAAATGGAAAATATAATTTTTTTTTATTAGTAAATACTAACGTCATTAGTTAATGTGAACTTAACAAATAGGAAATGAGTAAGATTTAAAATCAGTTCATATTTTAAATTTAGACCGCTTTGCTCGTGTCTTTTACCACTTATAAAATTAAATCTTTTGCCCGCTACTTCTTCTGTATAAACTCAAGAATAGAGAAAGAAATTAAAAACCTTTGAGCACTTAAAACTAACTAATCTTGTACTTCCTTTGATGAACCCAAACACTTACATTTCTCCAGGATTAAAAGTGGCCCTTCATTCTCCTGGATCACATCTCTCTACCAAAGTCTTCTCTACAGCGATAGGCGTGAAATCGTAACAAACTCACTTTCACATTTATAAGACATATAAAATGCTTGCTTTCTAAGTCAAATTACTGTTTTAGTATCAATTAGGGTACAAACAACGTCTGCCTGGCGCCTCAAACCGTTACGTTTAATTTAAGCTGACCACGTCGGAATTAAAATTTCCAACTACCCTCGTTAGCATACTGCGAGGGAAACACGACTTTAACACACAGCAACAGAGTTGTATTTTTATTGTATGATATTACGAATAATGCTGTTATTGTCATTACAAATTGGACTGTAATTGTAACTAATGTAGGTTTCAATTTGTCTGCCGTTTATATTTAAAGGACTGTTACGTATTTGATTTGCTTAGTTCAATATGCTGATTAGGCAAAAAGGAATGTTTTATATTTAGGGAAAGCTGTTTATGTATAAATATAAGGTGTGAGATTCGAATCCTTTCATATTCATTTTCAGATTCGAATCATTAGGTAAATGTAAATAAGTACTGTAGATGGCATGTAGTTGAAACATTATGTGACTATAGAAATAATTTCACCGACCGAAACGCACAAGAACTGATCATCACTTAATTGATTATTTGACAGCCCGTGGCGCAGTTGGCTAGACACCAGCTTGCGAAACGAGAGGCTGGGGGTTCGATCCCCGCACCGAGACAAATGTTTGTGTGATCCACAAATATTTGTTTCGGGTCTGGGTGGTTGTGAGACTGAAAAGTCTCTCGTAGTTTCTGATACCCACGACACAGGACTTATATCCTAGCTTGGGGTCAGATCTATGTATGTGACTGTTGGGTGTATTTATTTATTTAATTTCGGCATGTACTTATTTCTTTACCAGTCAACTCTCGAAGCCCAAGTCTTGACCCTAACACTATAAAGTTTTTTATCCCACAGCAAAGTGACATCATCATACGGTGTGTAGGATCGATTGATGAGAGACGCCCATTTCTCGCCATTCGACATATTATGACGGCCTTCTGAGATACTTGTTTACTCTTATACAATTAGATTAACCCAACACATCCGCCACTGCAACTCGTGTAAAACAGGATCGATACACAGAAATGACATCGATTTGTGAAGCTCAACGATTCTGTATAAGGATCTAGCTTGTCCAACAAAATTACATACAAAAACCCACGCCTGTATTCCCCGAAGGGGTAGGCAGATGTGCATTTCTGCACCCACATTTCACCAGGTATAGGTATATCAGTCATACGTAATATGGGGCGAGCCTATAGCCGTTTTTCGGGCACATTTCCAGAATCCGTGCTGCTACTGAGAATTTCCTCATGGAAAAGCTCAATAACGCTTTGCCCGATCTGGGAATCGAACCCAAGATCGCACGGCACATACTTTTACCGCAAGATCACGAGGCAGTCCAACGAAATTAGTAAAAAAAAACTATGAACGCATAAAAACTTACCTGTGAGAATATGACAAAGGTGCCAGTCATGCCTCTGATGCTGTCTTCACTGATCTCCTTGACGTAGAGGGGGCATACCACGAACGCCCCACCAGCTCCGAACCCGATGAGACCGCGGGCTGCTATGAAGGCTAGCGGGTGGGACCACGCGATCTTCACCGCCCAGCCCAGCTGTTGACACAATACAATGGTATAGACTTATCTCGTAACTACACTGTAGAGTGACTTAAGGCTTGCCACATTGTCAGTGAGTGATAAGGAACTTGTATTAGGTCTTCTGGTTAGTTTTGAGGGAACGTGTCAAGTAGCTGTCGAGACACGTCGGTACAAATTACTTAGATATTCGATGTTGCGTGTTTTAGCCTGCACTTTAATTATTCATTAACTCAGTACCTGGATGACCGAGCTTAGCTCGGATTTTTTCTTTAATTGTGTTTTTTGGAAATTATATTTAAGTACGAATTACTAATAAAATGATGAAATATGAATAATGTTACTTAACAACGCCATCTGCTGTTGTGTCGTTAAAGCAATTAGTTGCTCACAAAAAATAGTATTATTATTCGCCAATTCGCCAATAGATGTCAGGAAGAGTCTACTCAAACGCCTCCTTTTTGTTATTTTTCTTCCAAATGACATTTTCTAAAAATGATTCCTAGCTAGATCGATTTATCGCCCCCGAAACCCCCTATATACTTAATTTTATGAAAATCGTTGGAGCCGATTCCGAGATTCCAATTATATATATACAAGAATTGCTCTTTTAAAGATATAAGATTTATAGTAAACGCAAGTATTTAGTGTGATTAAATATGGAACGCGATAAATATCATTTTCGTCATTTACTACTGTTTCTTCAGAGGTCTTCAAAGAGACATATTCAGAGGGAAGTGTTACCGCAAGCCGCAAATTCACCAGATTGCGCTTATTCTGATTACCATCTATTTCGATCTATGCTATACAGACTTGCAGTTCAGCACTTATCAAAAAATTGTATGTATAAAAAAACGGATCGCTTCAAAAGATGATTAGTTTTTTTATGATGGAATCCATTTGTTGCCCGAAAAATGGCAAAACAATAGATTAAAAATAGCAGAGCAGTAATGGAGCATATTTGATTAAAATTAAATTATCTTTTTTATAATACAAGAGTATTTCGTTTTTAATAAATCCCTCAAAAATAACCGCAAGACCTAATATTTTGCGTCATGTAATATATTTTGTTTGAAACTTATTTTTACAATTATTTAGTATTCGATAACCTATAAGTGAAAACATTTAATTTATCGGTTAGTTTCTGATCTTGTTTATTATTCTTTGTATATTTCTATTTTACCGTTGATTGGTAAATACATAAATACAGTTATAGGCTATTTATATATTATTGAGTTAATAAATCGATGATGAAAACTGATGTCTTGTCAAATGCGCCTCGGAGGCTTTCTAATATCGATAATAGACAATAAACTACTCACAGCAATAGGAACAGATGCGCAGAGTAAAGCGTTCTTCCTTCCGAACCTGTCAGCTCCCATGCCGTAGATAAACACGGCGATTGGAGCAAATATGAACATGATGGAGGCCATCCAGGACACGTCTTCCTCCGTCGCGGGTTTCGTCGAAGGGGTGTTTTCTGGATGCATCAGGAGCGCTTTGTTGGGAGAGATCCAGCCCATGGCAGTGCCGTATGCCACGATTGGGAGGCATACTGTGAACAAAAGAATTGTTATTAAAATACAAGTAAACTTATAATTGCAGATATGGGTAGACAAACTGTAATAATGATGAGTGTGCGAAATTTTTTGACAGCCCCGTGGGGCGGTTGTCTAGACACCAGCTTGCGAAACGAGAGGCTGCGGTTTCGATCCCCGCACCGAGACAAATGTTTGTGTGATCCACAAATATTTGTTAAAGTCAAAGTCGGGTCAGAACTATGTATGTGAATGTTGGGTGTATTTATTTATTTATTAAGAATAAAAAAACGAAATTGTTCCATTTGTTGTTGATAATTGTTTTTATTAATACGCGTCATTCATTTCTGATTTTTTTACTTAATACCTTAATAAAAAAGCAAAATAAATTGTATACAAATTATGCAATCTGTGTTTACTGTTTTAGAAGAATGAATGCATACATACATACATACATAAACTCACGCCTGTATTCCCCGAAGGGGTAGCAAGAGGTGCATTTCTGCACCCACATTTCGCCAGGTATTTTTTTTGGTCCCTATCCCACCACACACCCGCCACTGTAACTCCTGTGCTCCAGGATCAACAGCGGCACGCACAGTAATGACACCGAGCAATGAAGCTCAGCGGATCTAAGGGGACCTAAATTTGTCATAATCCCGCAACGAAGTTAATCAGAAAGACAATATAAGGAGGAGTTGAAAAACAAAGAGTTGTTCACTTCCCTCCACAGCAAAGCGGGTGACAAAACATTGAGCTATGAGGTTTTACCCTCACATAAAAAAGACAATTACATTTAGTGATATTAGACGCAAGTAACGCACCACGGGTAAAAACTGTATGAGTTTTATTGACTAAATTGGACCTAAAGTGCGAGCTGTTATGTAGACTTCCAATAATAGGCATGGCAAAAACGCTGGAAAGCACGGAAATTCTTCCTGGATTCAACAAGGTCTGTATAATAGACAACACCAGACGTTACATGCATACTATTGAGCATACAGTTACGCTCATCCGACCAAAGATTGCACTCCCAAAGGATATGATGCGCGGACTGTTCATATTCGCAATTATGTGTTGAGCATTGGCACATAGGAGAATCGACCAACTTAAATGAGAATAATTTGCTACGAAAATTACCGTGACCCGTCAGAAATTGCGACACGTAATGATCGATCTCGAGCCAAGTTTTTGCCAAACGATCGCTCACCGAAGGAAAATATTGATAAAGATGACGCCCCTTTATAGAGAGACTCCATCGATTTTGCCATTCTTCTATTAATTAATGCCAGGTATGTGTCAGTCCCACGTAATAGGGGGCGAGCCTATTGCCGTTTTACGGGCACATTTCCCGAAGAATGAATGGTGTAACAAAATGAATCCCCGCGGGATTTTTCTAATTCCATTTTATCGTTAATTCTAGGAATGTATAGATAATTGCAATATGTTACTACTACATCACGCGTTATCGTGATAATCAATAATATTTTTTACATTTTCCTTTAAACGAAGGAGGAAAAAATCATTGATTCCATTTCGCGGCATATGCGGCAATATGAGTTTCACTATCTTGTTAATAGATGGAGCTAGTTGTGTGCAGTGTTATTCTTTTAAAATAATAATCATCATCAGCCCATACACCTCCTACTGCTGGGGACGGGCCTCCTCTACCATTGAAATGAAATGAAATGAAATTGCTTTATTTAGTCACGTAGGCAATCAAATAGCACTTATGACAAGTCAATACAGAAAAGAAAAATCTTTTATTATTACATTATAATTTAACTATGGTTCATTTTATATAATTTGTACAAAAATATTTACGGTTTTTTTTATAATTTATTTTTAGTTTTCATCAGGAAATACATAATATCTTATTATTATTATTTTAAAGTAAATAACGAGATGGACCTTGTGTATTTCCGAAACGTCACGTATTATTTTAATGGTACCACCGGATCCAAACGCGACCCTGACTGAGAAGACCCGGCGAAACAAACTCAGCGGGCTCACTTTACTACTGGAATTTACGCGGCGCGACCCACACCTGAGTAGATCCAGCGAGTCCAACTCAGTGGGCATGTATTTGGTCCAGTAAGGATAACATAATTATATTATATGACCTGCCAAATAAAAATTGCCTTCTTATTATTTATTTGCTCGAATTATTTACTCGATCGGTCGTCATTTTATTTTTATTTTATTTATTTTGTGCACATTTTATATATGTTATCAATTTGTATATATTTGATGTTTTTATAATGGTTTAAGTTACACTTGGAGCTTTGGGTTAATTTATATTTATTTATGTATTTATTCAAATGATTTGGTTTAAGAAAGAAGAATGTGAAAGGTACTGGGTTCCAAGATGTGGTGATGGCGATGTGCGGGAGAGATCTAATGCCAAATTTCCTTATCCTCTAAATACTGATTTATATTGTAGTATCCCCTTGTCATCAGAACACGTTTAATGTGCACCTTAAATGAATTATCTGATAGGTCAGTTACAGATTTGGGGAGCTTATTGTAAAATTTAACGCAGTTGCCTATAAAGGACTTACTGGTTTTTTCTAATCTTAATGAGGGTATCACAAGTTTATGTCTACCCCTGGTATTTACATTATGTATATCACCAATTTTACTAAAGCTAAATACATTCTTACGTACATACATAATATTTTGATAAATGTATTCAGACGGCACGGTCAGTATATTACAGTCCTTGAAAATGGATCGTAAGGAATCACGGCTACGTAGATCATAGATAGCGCGGACTGCTCTTTTCTGTAGTATGAAAATGCTGTTAATATCAGCCGCCGATCCCCACAATAGAATGCCATAAGACATTATACTGTGAAAGTAAGCAAAGTACACTAACCTAGCCGTTGAAACATCCGTGAGTTTTCTTATTTTACGAATCGCAAAAGCCGCGGCACTCAGTTTACTAGATAATCGCTCTATTTGCGGACCCCACTGCAGTTTACTATCTAGAGTTATTCCTAGGAAAACAGTTGAAGTCACCAAGTCAAGTGTTTCTGCGTTTAATGTAACAGGTGACATTACATTCCTAACATTTGGTAATGTAAATCGAATGCATTTTGTCTTTCCTGCATTGAGTAGAAGATTATTACATGAGAACCAATTCAAAATTAAATTAAGTACATGATTTGGAACAGCTAGATCTTTATCCTTACGATTTATTTTAAATATTAGTGACGTGTCGTCAGCGAACAAAACTATGTCTGTAAATTTCTGTACCATGTAAGGGAGATCATTTATATAAACTAGAAACAAAAAGGGGCCCAGAATGGAGCCCTGTGGAACCCCTATTTTGACTGTTGATCCTACTGAGGTGACGCCGTCCACACATACTTTTTGTTCACGACCCGATAAATAGGACATTATAAGTTGAAGAGAGGAACCACTTATGCCGTAGTAACTCAGCTTCGTAATAAGGGTCTGGTGATCAACGCAGTCGAAAGCCTTCGAGAGGTCACAGAAAACCCCAAGAGCATCTTGTGACGTCTCCCAGGCTTCCAGTACAGATTTCATCAAAGATGTTCCTGCGTCTTGCGTAGACCGACCCTTTGAAAAACCAAATTGGCTACTATGTAATATCCCATTTCTATCAAAATGTTCCTGCATTTGAGTGAGCATGATCTTTTCGAAGACCTTACTAAGAGCTGGTAGTATTGAGATGGGTCTAAAGTTTGATGGAGCTATTAAATATTGTATAATATAGCATTGAGAGCTATTAAATATTGTCAGGATATTTCTTAACTGAGTCATTTTTTTTTCACTTTCCTTGATGTTAGTGGAATATGGGCTGTTTAAGATATCGATTAACGCAACCAAAGCCGCGAGCAAATTGCTAGTAGTTACATAAATGCTGCTGAGTACGTTGCACCCGATACAAAGCCTGCTTCGCCGCTTGCAAGCTAAAAATACCCTTGAACAGCGTTTCTCAAAGTTTAAGCCTTTATCTCCAAACCTAACTTAATAATATGATAAATGTGAAAATGAGTTTTTGTCGCTGAGATTTTGAGGGTTAATATTTCTTTAAGGTTGACCCATCATTCGGGAGCTATGTTAAGGACCTAAAATCAACGAGCTGATTTCCGTTGTCCGAGAACTTTCCTGGATTCCGTGTTCTAACCGAACCGGAATTTCTCCATTGTATACCAAAAATAAATGCTGTAGGAGTGTCTTTCGTGGGGTTCTAAGATGCAATATGGTTTTACTGATAAGATCTATCCAGAAATAGTATTTGAATCATAATTAAATCATGCTTTTCTCAAAGACTTTTAACACAATCTTGAAGTGAAAGGAACTGCCGTAAGAAAACCCAATGCGTGCTTCGAATAGCAAATTTTTGTTGTATAACATACAAAGGCTCTTATGTAATATGTTAATTGTTACTAATCATATTATCCTTATAAATAAACTAACTGTAATCCGCGACTTCTTTGTTAAAAAATATAATTTTATTAAAATATGTATTTTTTTTCTTATTTACACTATTCTTAATCCAAATTTATTAAAAATTATTTTAAATAAGTTTCCCGGAGCGCTGTCCAAAAGTTTGGGAAGTCTTGGCCATGAGTAAATATAGAATGAAGTGCATGGGAAAAGAAAACCAATCCGTCACACCGGCGGATAGGTGTGACCGGCTTTTTGAATTGTTCATCTTTTTCTTATTTTTTTTCATTTGAATCAAGTGCAGATACATCATATAACGAGTTCATTCAGAATTTTTCTGAGAAATATTTTTTTTTATGTAAAATAATTGTAATAGTACTTTAATACTGATAAATAAAGCAATTCGTGCGAAATTTTTCCCTAACCATTCCAAAATATTCACAAATGCACAACGTTAAGTTGTTGAAGTTTTCACTTCTGCCGACACTCCCGGAGTGCCACCCGTTTTTTTTTATCTAGTATATGAGCACTACTACATCTTACGTCTGTATTTCACAGAAGGGGTGGGTAGAGGTGCATTTCTGCACCCATATTTCGGTAATTGTATTTTTGTCTCACGTAATAAGAGGCGAGCCTATTGCCGTTTTTTGGGCATATTTCCAGACTCCGTGCTGCTACTAAGGATATCCTAATGGAAAATCCCAATAACACTTTGCCCGACTCGGGAATCGAACCATGAACCTCTATATCGCACGGCACATGAGCCGCGAGATTATGAGGCAGTATAAAAATAAACTTAGATATGATTGTGTATCATCGTTTATTCCGAATCTTGTAAAAAGATTACACGCAATACATCAAAATATTATTCAAAATATGGCAAAATATGTACGCAATGCAAGGATGTGATAACTTTGATTGATGGTGGAAAAATATATTTATGCGTGTCATAGATAATTCCAAAGATTCTATTATAGGAGGTCGCGGTTTAGGTTGCGTAATATTGCTCGGGCGGAGTTCGAATCCAGGAAAAATACCTGAATACTAGCCTCATACCTGAATAATACCCTCATAGGTGTGCCGAGTGGGATTCAGACGTTTTGGGTTCTACTCCCAGGTCGATCAGCATATGGATTTTTACATAAGGAAATTTTCAGTAGTTTGAGTTATGATAGAACAATAGGTCGCTTTCTATTATGTGGAATTTAAGACAGCTTGCTAAACGTAGGCAGAAATTAAACTTTGCCTAACACTTTGAAGATCCAGGCGTGAATCTGCCAGTGACCTTATAAGGGTTCCCTTTATGAGATACATCATCATCAGCCCATATACGTCCCACTGCTGAGCACGGGCCTCCTCTACAATTGATACCCTATCAATATAATTGGGCTGGAGATAGTGTTTAGAGTACTAAAGGAGTGGCATTTTCAACAACAAAATAAGTAATTGAATCGACAGCATGGTTTGGCTAAGAAATTAGCTTCTTAGAATTAGGTTGAAGGTCCTACCCAGACAAATATTTGTACAGCCTATGATCTACAAAATATCTTGTTTAATATTAATGACAAATGACAATATTTTCTCACTTGACAAAATATTGCTATAATTAAAAATATAGCAGATAGATATTTCTTCAGATCAGACCTCCTTTTCTAGCGATTATAGAAATTTGTACATAAGTTGATTTCTTTTCGTTACACAGAGACACTAAAATGTACGACGTGCTTGAGCTTCAACCGAAACCACTTCAACAGACCATATACGTCCCACTCATGTGCACGGGCGTCCTCTACAACTGAGAGGGTTTAGGCCTTAGTCCACCACGCTGGCCTAGTATGGGTTGACGCACTACACACGTAAGAAATTCCTAAGAACTTTTAGGTGTGCAGGTCTCCTCCTCACGATGTTTTCCTTTACCGTTGAAGTATTTCATTATGAGGTACGGAACCCTAAAAATCACGCCTCCAGACCCCACGTAAGCGTGGGTATAAAACGTCATATCAGTTTATTTCGGAAGTGATTCGAAATCACGATTTCAATCGCGTGTCAGGGATCTAGATAATTCTGAGACACCTTGCGTATCTAAGATAAATTTAAGAGCTCTCATTTTGTG
Organism: Hemaris fuciformis; assembly: GCA_907164795.1. Taxonomy (NCBI): domain Eukaryota; kingdom Metazoa; phylum Arthropoda; class Insecta; order Lepidoptera; family Sphingidae; genus Hemaris; species Hemaris fuciformis. The sequence goes on along the minus strand of OU015455.1, from coordinate 2,232,615 downwards.
ATAAAGTGACAGTAGGGCCTGTCCATAATTTTTATCTGCTATTGATACGTTCAAGTGTAAATTTATTTTAGATTCTTTTATTGAATTTACCGCACCTGGTAAAGGAGTTTGTGTGGGTATATTTATGGATGGACAGCCCCGTGGCGTAGTTGGCTAGACACCAGCTTGCGAAACGAGAGGCCGCGGCTTCGATCCCCGCACCGAGACAAATGTTTGTGTGATCCACAAATATTTGTTTCGGGTCTGGGTGTTTGTGAGAGCGAAAAGTCTCTCGTAGTTTCTGATACCCACGACACAGGACTTGTATCCTAGTGTGGGGTCAGAACTGTGTAACTATGGACAGGGCTGGGCAAAATACATGCTTTGCTTTAATTGAAATACAAATTACAAAATACTGTATCGCAAGTAATTAAAATACGAAATACAAAATACATTTACGTAAGGTATTTGAAATACAAAATACAAGATACAGTATTTTAGCTATTTTTAATTGAAATACAAAATACAAATTTCAAAATAATGCATATTTATTTGCTTTGGAATAGTTTTTTTTTTGAAGGCGGTTTTTGTTTTGTTATTGCAGGTCCTGATGAGCACAAACTCAATACTAAATGAAGGCTAAATGTATTTTGAAGCCTCGAGTATTTGAAATACTAATTACAAAATACCTCGGCTTCACGTATTTGAAATACAAATTACATTTTAAGAAGGTAATTAAAATACAAATACAAAATACGTATTTGTATTTCATTTACGTATTTCAATTACAAGTAATTCAAATACTGCCCAACCCTGACTATGGAAGACATCGTGATGAAACCTGGGCACCTAAAGCCGGTAAGTCTTGATGGCACGACGCACACTTATTTTATGATTAGGTATGTATCAGAATCATAAATTCTCCAGCAAATTTAAGCAAAAAATTATATATATGGAGGCCGAAATTTATCCAAATTCATTGATTTTTAAATTCTTAATTAACAAGCAAAAAGTCTTAATACGAGTCTTGTGTCATGGGTATAAGAAACTACGAGAGACTTTACGGTCTCACAAGAACCCAGAACCGAAACAAATATTAATTGTGGATCACACAAACATTTTTCTCGGTGCGATCAAAACCGCGGTCTCTCATTTCGCAAGCTGGTGTCTAGCCATCTACGCCACGGGGTTGTCAAAATGATGATTCATTGTACACACATAACTCCGAAAAATGAGTTTAATTTTTTTTTCTTTCTTTTTCATGTATGTTAACCTTAATATTTATTGATAAAATAGCACGTACTCTTGCAATGGCGTTAATTTATTGAATGAAATCCGTGAAAACGTATTGTAATAGTAATAGTAAGTAGGTAGTATATATACTATATATATTTAATTCATATTAAGTAAGCCTTTTGTAATTATCTGTATACTACTGTTGATTTTCCTTAAAAAAAAAACTTACATAAACTCTCACGCCTGTATTCCCCGAAGGGGTAGGCAGAGGTGCATTTCTGCACCCACATTTCGCCAAGTATGTTTCCGTCCCACGTAACAGGGGGCGAACCTATTGCCGTTTTTCGGGCACATTTCCAGACAACGTGCTGTTACCGAGAATTTCGAAATAGAAAAAAACCCAATAACACTTTGCCCGACCCGGGAATCGAACCCAGGACCTCTAGATCGCACGGCACATACTTGTACCGCGAGACCACGAGGCAAAAAAAAGAGTGAATATACATGCAAATAATGTTTATCGCCTGTTCCGTCACGTGAAATCCTAACTATCGTAACGTGATACCGAAAAAAATAATGCCATGATCAACTTACGTCGTTTTGGTTTGGTGACCGCTATCCGGGGTCAGAGCTGATAACAGAACGAGTGTTAACATATAGTGCAATATCGCGGTTTTAACCATTTTTTTTGTTTGTGGCCATCAGAATTGGATATAGAGAAAAAAAATGCAATAGTCACGGTGGTTACAAATACCGTGATATTAAAAAAAATCTGACAAAAAAATATTTTCCTATGTTTTCCTAACAACTAGGTTACCCTACATACATTTAACACTGGTTGTAAGGAAAACGTTTATTTTTATTTTTTGTCGAGATTTTTTTTAATGTCACTGTGTTTGTAATCACCGCGGCTAAAGCCTGTCTTAGTCCTAGTGCTCTCGCAGCTCAAGTAATATGCCGTGCGATCTAGACGTTCCGAATTCGAATACGGGTCGAACAAAATTAGGTTTTGTTGGTTCCATTAGGAAATTCTCAGTAGCAGGGCGGAGTCTGGAAACATTTCCAGATTTTTCGGGTACATACCCGAAAAACGGCAAAAAGATCGTCCTCTATTACGTGATTTATACCATGAAATGTGGATGCAGAAATGCACCTCTGCGTACCCCATCGGGGAATACAGGCGTGAGGATATGCTTTAAGATATGAGTGCCAAATCGACTTAGGATAATAAAGTTTTTAAAGGATATAAGGTAACCTACAACCGCTACCGGGGTCCAAAGTTCATCAAAATCGCTCCGTCAGCTTAGACGTGAAATGGTACCAAACTAAGTATTAACCATATCAAGCCATATACGTCCCACTGCTGGGCACGGGCCTCCACGGTACTCCTCTGCAACTAAGAGGGTTTAGGCCGTAGTCCTCCACGCTGGCCTAGTGCGGTTTAGCGGACTACACACCTAAGAAATTCCTAAGGACTTTTAGGTGTGCAGGTTTCATCACGATGTTTTCCTTCGCCGTTTAACTAAGTGGTCATTCATAAATACACACATAACTTGGAAAAGTTACAGATGTGTGCCTGGGATTTGAACCCGCCACCGTCGAGATTCTCGACCGCGTGCTTCAACCTCGAGGCCATCACTACTTTGTAGGACAACAATTAATTACAAAATAAACATTGTATATTTTACTAATTTTATGTCCTTGACTAAAGCCTAAACCTTCTCAGTTGTAGAGGAGGCCCGTGCCCAGCAGTGGGACGTATATGGGCTGATGATGACGTCCTTGTATGTTTGTAATAAATTTTGAATTTCACGATATTTTCCTTCACCGTATAAATCAGAGGTAATGCAAACTTTGGAAATTCGTAGGCGTGTGCTTCGAATTTGAACCCACGATGTCGAGATATCAACAAAAAAGTTAAAGGTCTGTGCCGCGGAACCCAACCCGGCATTATCTCGGTAGTTCTAGTACCGACTGACATACACTCGGTATCTAGTTCAAACTTGTTATGATATTAATAACATATTTATCTGAGACATTAATATCATACATGCTCTTTCACGACTGCATCTCCGAGAGTTAGGTAGTTAGTCCTATACCTACATTTTGTTTTGATTACATGTAAAGAGCGTTAATCTCCTATTTTTGGCCACATATTCACTCTCTGTGCTGGTACTGAGAATTTTCTTCGAAAAATCACAATTCCTTTTTACGCGACCCCGAAAAAATCTGACTGTCACGATCTTATGTCATACACTTGCTTTATCACAGCTTTAAATTAAATTATTGTTATACACAAAACCATTTTTTTTCAAAAAGATCCAAATTATCACAGAAAAAAAATTACATTTCGTGTTGAAAGATTTTGTTGCTGTTCCTTCTCCACAGCGATAACACGTTCCGAAGCGGCAATAGTTTATTTAAATTGACGATTCAAAAGTACTAGTAAACGCCTACTTGAATGAACAATTATTTTACTTAATTAATTTTGACATATCTGTGTATCTTTGACTTTTTAGGGTCGTACATACTTACTTCCATAGAAGCCCAAAATCAGTATACGGTAATTGTGTAATGTCTAGTTTATAATTGTTTGTCGTGGGTTCAGGATATTCTCATTTATATGTCAAATTCCTTTGCTAAATAAAAATTTAAAGCTTAAAGATTATTTGGATTTTTTTAAGGCAAGCTGGGCTTTTGGGCTTCTTATGCAAGTACCGTCACTGGGTGGACTAAGACTTATAACTTATCTCATATGAAAGTTTCGTGCTCGAGTGGGACTTTGGTATAATAAGACCGACCAAAGAGTAAACTTTTTTCATTTACCTTCTATAATTACTTTGTAAAAAGGATGATTGTACAAATTGAACACAATGGATTACGTCGGCTTGATTTTTTCACTGTTTTTTTCGCGTTACAAAGGCAAAGGAAACTGTTAAGGAAAATATCTGTTTAGTAAGAACAGCGGGTACTTATAGAAGAATTTGATTAGCTTACACATACTCATAATTTTTTCCTTATTCTATTGGTCTAGTTATATCCCAAATAGTGGCCCATCCCAGCTTGGTATGGGCGTAGTGCTCCTTTTTCAATTTTGTTCCACTCGTCTTCTCGTTTTTATTAAAACCCAATACACCGCAATCTGTTAGAATCTTATCGAACTAACAGATAATTATGACTCTGTCAGATAATATGCAAATCCATCATCCATCCATCCATCAGCCAATGGAGGTCCACTGCTGGACATAGGCCTAATGACTTCCACAAGGACCTGTTTGTAGCAGCTTATAATTCGCAAATAATTCGCAATAAAATAATATTGCAATTATAAATTGAGATATAAACTATCCTATCTGTTAAGTGACTGCCTCGTGGTCTCGCGGTTCAAGTATGTGCCGTGCGATCTAGAGGTCCTGGGTTCGATCCCCAGGTCGGGCAAAGTGTTATTGGGTTTTTCCATTAGGGAAATTCTCGGTAACAGCACGGAGTCTGGAAATGTGTCCGAGAAACGGCAATAGGCTCGCCCCCTATTACTTGGGACTGATACATACTTGGCGAAATGTGGGTGCAGAAATGCACTTTCTGCCTACCCCTTCGGGGAATACAGGCGTGAGTTTATGTATGTATGTATGTATCTGTTAAGTTGGAAAAAAACACACATTTAAAAAAAGATCTAAGACAGGCAATAGCCACCGTTGTTTTTGCCTGTCTTAGTTTTAGATCATTGTCTTTGTGTCTTTATACACCTTGTATGAGTTCAAGACGTTTATGTATATCAGAGGCAGTACTTGCATAGAAGTCCAAAAGCCCAGCTAGCCTTACAAAATTCCGAATAATCTTTAAGATTTAATTTTTTATAAATTTATTTATCTTTATTAATTTAAGCTTTAATCTTAAAGCAATTCGACATATAAATGAGAATGCCCAGACCCCACAATAAACAATTATAAACTAGACATGACACAATTAACGTGTAACGCTTTTGGGTTTCCATGGAAGTACCGTCGCTGGTTTATATATCGATCGTCTTAATAATTTAGCAGGGGTAAACATTAGCCAATAACAATCATGACGTCCGTATATCAATGACATGGTAATTGCCAAGAAGCACTCCATGGAGAGTTGACGTTCGGCTAATTAATTTAACACCATCTGCAGATTGCTCGCACTAGGTTAAATTCCCGACGCAGATAATTCATTTGTATCGAATTTTTTACACGAGAAGATAATACGCCAAGCATCGTGTGTAATTACAAACAATTATTGCGTCATATGAATGGAAATATGTCAATATAGGAGTATTCTGATGGAATCAGTAAAATGTTCCTAATAATGGGCGTTTAGTATGACAACCGGCAACAGCCATAACAATAAATTATAAATACACCCAACAGTCTCATATATAGTTCCTACCACACACAAAGATAGATCAGAAACTACGCGAGACTTTACGATCTCACAAACACCCAGACTGGAAAAAAATATTTGTGGATCACACAAACATTTGTGCACAATTGCTTTGTAAACGATTTTTTTTTCATCGTAGCCCAATAATGACTATAAATAAATTAAATCATTGAAATGGTATGGATCATTTTCATTTAAAATTTTATGCAAAAAAAGAAGTAAAAATTAAGTAGTCTAAAACAAACAACATAATTTCTATAAGATAAACTAAGAGCTCTCAGAATACTGACAGATTGTAATATCATAAACAAATCGCATAGACCATTCCACACAAGCGGCACCCGTTCACGAGTATGACGCATGTGCCAGCCATCGGTCCCTCAACCATGTTGTAGGGAAGTGACCGACACGGCACACGATGCCGCCGCATGCACATTTTAGTGTGACATAATTACTTACAAATTAAAAATTACATGACATTACGGCAAATTATTTTTTCCATGTTATGGTACAGATCTGTGATTTGCTTTGAACAATACTCAATTATGTTCGGACAATTAACTTCATTTGCAAGGGATACGATAATTGGAAATATGCCGTACTGACGCAGGTGGCAAAATCAAATCTAGAGTACATAATAATTTTAAGTGGGACGTAGTAATTTTATCTCATTCTAAGGATTTGGAGAAACATACGGAATTTTAAGTAACTAGTATTTAAAAAAATATATCGATACAATCTTTATGAACGCGAGCGATAGTTCGGATGAAATGTAGTGTTCAATTAACTTTAGAAGTATCAAAAATATTTCTGGCCCACTAATAATCAAATATTGATCCGAATGGAGGTCGAAACGGAATCCTTTGTATTCTCCAAAAATGACTTAATAATCTGGAGGCCAATTTTTTTTTCACAGACGTCTAATATAAATTTTCCACAATGTCGTTTAACTCATTTTTGTTTTATATGTTGTATAGTGTACAAATGTGTATATTAAATAAATAAATAAAAATGTATTTTTTTAATATATTTAATAAATATAATTCAACATTTTGAACTTGTCATTTTATTTACGTGATCTTTGCGGAATTCTTGGATAGTACATTAATAGATACTAAAAATATTTTTTATATAGTGTAACATCTGTATGAACTTAATACCCTATTAGATTGTTGTTAAAAATACAATAAGGAATTTAATAATAATATTGTTTTCATTTCATTCATCGGTTATTTAATAAGGTTTGGACTTAGGCCTTAGTAAATGACATCATTCATGAGTCGACAGACTATAATATAAAAAAAATTATAAAAAAATTATCTCCTATTTCCTTTCGATGTTTTCCTTTACCGTTTAAATACAAAACAATGAATTACAGTCACATATATATTTTAAAGCCAGTTATTTTTGCATGGAATCGAACTCGCGACTATTGTTTACCTTTATCAATAATAAAAAAAAAACTGTTTTGTTCAAACCGGCTCGGAAATTTTACAACTCGTAAGACACTGAAAAATCCATGCGTAGTGTGATGTAATACCCGGAAATAGTACGCAGTTTCGTGGTCATTTATTTAGGGAACGGCGGGAAAGCGACGGGAATCTATGTTACATGCGTTAGAGAAGTACAGACATATTTACATCTAATTCAATATTCGCTTTATATTTTTGACACTTAATTTTTGCAATAGACAAACACGTGTCTTTTTCCAAGTTTTTGCATATATTTTTATATACTGGCAATGATTAATGGTGAATAAATTCTTATTGGTTTTTGGGTTTAATTGAATTGTGCCCGTTTATAAGGTCATAATTAACATGGTTTCGGGTTTCGTAATTTTTGGTCTAGTTTATTCTTGTTTACTCAAGAAGGATGTTAAGTGTGTGTAAAATATAATATCTTTAATAAATATAATACATATTACCAACATTTATAAGATTGAAGAATGCTACAGCCATAATGTTTTGAAGCTCGATTTGTTTTACCAAAAATGCATAGATCATATATGTTTAATATGATATAAATTAAATCAACGTAAATAAAAAATATTATGTCGTCTTAAATGTACCAAAATTGAGGCAAAATATAATATAATCTATGCATAAAAAAGTGAACGCGATCATTTTTAAAAATTTAGTTATGTAAGTCTAATTCTTATAGAAAAATATTCCATGACCCATCTTTAATGCTTTAAAGTTAACACATGTGGCCATTACTTGACATGAAATTTGACATACGAATTTCAGTAAGGTTCATGTTTTTTTTTATTACTATTAGTCCAAATATTTTGTTTAAAGTGCCAATTAAATGATTGTCTAACAATCTATTTGACATATTTATATATTTACGGAATATCCCTATAGTTTAAAATGTGTATCTATACGTCATTTTTAGATAAGCCAGATTTTGAGATTAAAAGATAATATTTCATTCTTACAACACTCGGTGGAAAAACTATCGGTCATACAATATTACGTCATGACATACAAATTATGTCGAATATTTTAAAGATAATGAGAATTTTATTTAAAAGCAATTAGATCAACTGTCAGAAAGGTCACGATGATAATTGCGTGATATAGTGTTCGGTATATGCAAAAATATACGTTTGCCACGAAAATACGTGATGTTACTTACCAACAATGGACATCAATACTTGATGGTGTTTGCTTCCTATTTTTTCATCAGTCGAGGAATTTACATTATACGCTTTGTTCACCATTTTGAAAAAAGTTTATTTCTCACACCACAGATAAAATATCACTGTTTATTCAAACACGAGGTATTTTTATTTTTTAATTGTTTAAAAATATTGGCACGAAATAAAATTGCAATTATTTATTTTAAAAAATAAATTTCGAATTCTAAATTCAAAAGTCGTATCTACTTGCGTCGCGTCCGCAGCTGTATACGGCCAGCGTGATCGCGCGCGTTGGATGCGTCCGCACACTGCGTGACCACAGTTTTCCCGCTCTTTATATAAGCATACCGGCTCAGGGGGTGAATTAATTCTACGTAATTATAAAGTATAAAAACATAGATATTTATTTGTCTTTACAGTTATTACTATATAAGTTAGGGTCTATTTTAATAATCCATGTATAGCAACTTAAATTTTACTGAAACAATGTTTATAATTTTTTTGGCTGTGTCGCGTTTCTGCAGTCATATGACTTTTAAAAATGGCGTTGTTGGCAAATAGTACCTACGAAAAAAACACGGGTTCTTATAACTTATAAGCAGTTAATATTTATTTAATCTATTTTTTTTAAAGTTTATAAAACAATAAAGTTTTGAAGAAGAAAGATAATGTAATATAACATCATTCTTTATTAAACAACAGTAAATTATACAATTTAATAAGTAATTCTGTCACAAAAAGTATTCATCATCATCAGTATATGGGATACGTCCCACTACTGGGTACGGGGTTTGAACCTGTGACCGTCGATTCTCGACCGCGTGCCTAAATTTCGAGGCCGTCACGAATTCTAAAGCTTTAATTAGGTAACACTGTAATTTTTTGTATCATTATTTTCTCATTCTTTTTTCATTTTTTTTCCAATCCAATCCAATCCATCAGCCAATCGAAGTCCACTGCTGGACATAGGCCTCTCCCAATGACTTCCACAGGGACCTGTTGAAAGCAGCCTGCACGTCCCGCGACCTTCACCAGGTCGTCTGACCATCTTGTCGGAGGACGTCCCACGCTGCGCTTTTTTAATTTTTTTTACTATAGTGATATTTTTGGAGTGTGTTTACTCTATCATGTTCGTCTTTTATTCAGTTCCATTTTTAAATTTTTATTTAAAAAACAAAAATAAAAATAATGTTTAATACATTATTTTATATAATATAGTTTTGTGTGATATAAATTGATCTATATTTGTCACGTTATAGTTAACGTAATTTAAACTGTATTTTTAAATTGGTACGGAAAAGTGACACAGTGGGCATATTTGTTAGTAAATTAATAAAATGCTCTGAATAAAAAAATTCAACTTATTTAAAGATATAATTAAATTTGAGAAGCAAAATAGATTTTAATTATTCTCAATTCTTACTTAATGAGAACTACCTTGTAAACTGTGTGGTAAATAAAATAAAAATTCTGAATTTAAAAAAATCAATATTTTTTATCAATTCGATATATTTTATTTGTTCTTTATTAGACTTCAAGATTAAGAAACTTTGGCTGTCATAAAATATATAACCTGGTTTTCATTGCAAAATTTCCATAACAAAATTAATATTTAATGTCTGCCTCGTTTTCGCGGCACGAGTATGTGCCGTATGATGTAGAGGTCTCGAATTCGATTAGTCGGTTGAGCAGTGCTATTGGGTTTTTCCATTAGGAAATTCTCCGTAGCGGCACGGAGTTTGGAAGTGTGCCTGAAGAACGGCAATAGGCTCCTCCTCCCCCCTATTACGTGGGACGCAACACAGCTGAAGAAATGTAAGTGCAAAAGTACTCGTGCTTACCCGTTCGGGGAATACAGACGTGAGGACGTATGCTTGTAAAAATAACCCGCACTAGGCAAGCGTGGTGGACTAGGGCCTAAATCCTCTCAATAGTAGAGGAGGCCCGTGCCCAACAGTGGGACCTATGATGATGAAAAGGATTTTAATTCATTTGCAAAACTGTTCCGTAATTTTTATCTTCAGATTACACATGTTACAATATGAACGAGCATTGCGCTAGCAATTTATATTACGCTTATTGCTCGGTCTAAGTGACAGTGACATAAACCCATATACGTCCCACTGTTGGGCAAGGACCTTTAAAATTAACAGGAATTATGCCTTGTTCATTTATTCACTCTTTCTTGTACATCTATACATCCATACAAATATAAATAAAATTGGAGTGTCTGTTTGTAATATTGAAATAACCGTTTTTACTACATGTATATGAATATACATACGGCACTTACACCAAAATAACATTTTTTACAATTATTGTCTGTCTGACTGTACCGGCTAATGTCTGAAATGGCTGGACCGATTTTTACAGGACTGTTATTGGCAGGTAGCTGATGTAATAAGGAGTAACTTGGGCTACTTTTAGTTTATTTTATTTTTAATTAAAAATTAATTTCCGCGCGGACGAAGTCGCGGGCAGAGCTAGTTACAAAATAAATACGTAGAGAAACCAAATTTAATCTGAAGTACTAGTAGCGGTCTTATCGCCCTAGGCAATTTCTTACAGACAACCTTTGGATGGACAGTAGAAGCGGAAAAATAAAGAGGTTAGCATAACCAGAGACGGAACTTCCATAGAAGCCCAAAAGCGTTACACGTTAATTGTGTAATGTCTAGTTTATAATTGTTTATTGTGGGGTCAGGATATTCTCATTTATATGTCAAATTGCTTTTGTTAAATGAAGATTTAAAGCTTAAAGATTATTATTCGGAATTTTTTAAGGCAAGCTGAGCTTTAAGGCTTCTATGGAAGTACCGCCACTGACAAAGTGTATATTATAGTCCACCCCTTTGGCTTAATACGGGTTGGTTGACATTACAAAGAAACTTGAGAATTCTTGGGTGCTGGTTTTGTTAATGCTTGTTTCTTAATGCCATCTACCGGACACTTTAGAAAACTTCATGCTGCTGATGAGAGTATCTAACAAACTTTTCCCGACTTGAGATTCGGATCAGCTTACTACAGAAGTAAATTTTTAAATAAATTCATGATCACGCCTGTATACTTGAAGAGGTAGGCAGAGCTGAATATCTGTATTTATTTTCTTCACAATGAATTATCACATATTTTAACGGTGAAGGAAAACATCGTGAGGAAACATACATACATACATAAACTCACGCCTGTATTCCCCGAAGGGGTAGGCAGAAGTGCATTTCTGCACCCACATTTCGACAGGTATGTATCAGTCCCACGTAATAGGGAGCGAGCCTATTGCCGTTTTTCGGGCACATTTCCAGACTCCGTGCTGTTACTGTGAATTTTTTAATGGAAAAACCCAAGAACACTTTGCCCGGCCTGGGAATCGAACCCAGGACCTCTAGATCGCACGGCACATATTTGTACCGCGAGACCACGAGGCAGTCAGAGAGTGTGAGGAAACCTGCACACTTTTTAAGAATTTCTTGGCTGTGTAGTCCGCCAACCCGCACTAGGCCAGCGTGGTGGACTAAGGTCTAAACCCTCTCAGTTGTAGAGGAGGCCCGTGCCCAGCAGTGGGACGTATATGGGCTGATGAAGATTTTCGCCAAATTTAAGTCTTACGTTATAATTAGAGTCTACGACATTTTTGAGCACATTTCCAGTTGGTAACAACACTACCCGACCCGGGGATAGAACCCGGGATCACTAGATCGATCGTAATAGTAAAAATTAATTTTACAATTCTCATCAGGTACACAAATTTACCTGCACAGTTTTCCTGTAGGTACCGTTAAATCGCGCACAATTAAATGTGCATACATTAACTTTGAAAAGGCTTAGATGCACAGTAGAAAATCCCCCGAAATATTATTCAACTACTCGTATTGCATAGTATATGTAATGGTTTGTAATTAAATTAGTATATGTATATAATATATCATCATCATCATCATCAGCCCATATACGTCCCACTGCTGGGCACGGGCCTCCTCTATAACTGAGAGGGTTTAGGCCTTAGTCCACCACGCTGGCCTAGTGCAGGTTGGCGGACTACACACCTAAGAAATTCCTAAGAAGTTTTAGGTGTGCAGGTTTTATCACGATGCTTTCCTTCACCGTTAAAGCAAGTGATAATTCATTGTGAATACACACATAACTTGGAAAAGTCAGAGGTGTGTGCCTGGGGTTTGAACCTGCGACCGCCGAAATTCTCGACCACGCACCTAAACCTCGAGGCCATCACTGCTTATGTATATATATATATATATATATATATATTTATTTTGTAAATCATGGAATCACATATGTTTCTGTATGAATTTATGCACCTATTCATATTTATCTGCATCACCCTAAGGTTGACTGGTAGAAAATGACTTAGGCATTAAGTCCGCCTTTATACATTCATTGTATTTATATAAAGCATAAATAAATAAAATAAATAAATCAATTTGTTAAGGATAAACTACATCGTACTATCTTTACGTAGTTTTATTTATTGTTTACTAGCTTTAATTTTTTTTTAATTTAATTACACCCAACAGTCACATACATAGTTCTGATCCCACACTAAGATACAAGTCTTGTGTCGTGGGTATCAGCAACTACGAGAGACTTTTTGGTCTCACATACACCCAGACCCGAAACAAATATTTGCGGATCACACAAACATTTGTCTCGGTGCGGGGATCGAACCCGCGGCCTCTCGTTTCGCAAGCTGGTGTCTAGCCAACTGCGCCACGGGGCTGCCCCGTAATCCCCTCAAACACACACAACAGTTTTGATTTTTTTATTGTCTCTACGTGCCTATTCACTCCCTTTCCATTGACATTGGAATGACAGTAGCGCCATCTGCCGAAAACTGGTCGTACCAACTCAGAAACCTTCTTTGGCTTATGCACAACATACAGATTATGCATTTGATCATTATTAAGGTGATTACAAACCCCCTGGAATAAAAAAAAATCCCGTCAAATAATTAAAATATTGAAGTTTTCCTAACAACCACATTCATTTTATACCTTTGGTTTTTATATCTATTTTTTAACGCCAGGGGGTTTGTAATCACCTTGCCTATTACCTGCCCTAGTTTCCGATCACGGTCTAAATATACCCTATATAACATAATGCGGGCCTTAACATCTTTAAAATGACAGGAAAGCGACTTCGTGTCTAGTAACTGGGGTCTAGTCCAGTTTCTGGTCGGTTTAGTTGGGTCCCTATAGCCAGATAAGTTCCTAACCAAAAACTTCTGCCAGCATACAGAAAAACTTTTGTGTCGGACGATGTCACGTCAAATTTAGGGCGGTACGAGATATCAAAACGTAAGAAAAGGACTGGCTTTGTTCACTTTTCCACCTGAGGTTTTATCCAAATATGATTCCTTCTATTTGGAAGGAATCGAGATTTCCGTATGTTGGACGCTCAGTCGAAATAGGCGTCCGTGATATTCATAAGGCCAGTTGCTCTTCCGCACATCTTAGGATCGATTTCGGTGAGAGCGCACCGCCCTTGGAGCCACCTTATTGAATCTATTGAGCTTCTTCCCCCTATTAGTAACTTCTCACAACTTGACACTGATTGCATGGCCATACTGACGTTTAATCTGAGTTGCTTATATTTTAAAAACAAAAGTTCTCTAAAGTTCGATTCACTAAATCGCGCACTCTAACTTATTCATGTCGGCGTAAATTAGATTTTTTCGTTTCACTCTGTTGTATGACTTGTTACGTAAGAGGGAGCAGGATAAACCATGTCTTATTGACGTCATGAATATTCATAAGCGAGGCCCTTGATGTATAAGGAATTTAAAACTAAATTCCTATGATTATATATTTGTGTACGCACAAATGACTTTCAAATATAGACCAAATATTTGCGGACGAAATAAATATTTGTCTGAGATCGAACCGACAGGTTACCGAGAACTGGTATTATCGCTTATCCGCCGTATTCGTAATTTATCATTGTAATATGATTGAGTAACGGGCAACCCAAAAGTTTGGAGATTGAACGGTTTCTAAACATTTACCTTATGAAGCAGAACTGAAATATATTTTGTACGTATAATGGCCCGGCTCGTCTGGGATGTTACCACTGTCTCACAAAAAATACGATTCGAAGAATAACTCTGAATTTCGATTGGTGAGTGAGATCAGACCAGAGGCCTTCTTATGGTAGAATAATGATATATGGTTCCGCAAGTTTTTACAAATAACAGTCGTTAAGCTTCTTAAAATATTATCTGCCTAGATAGAAGTAAAGCCAACATTTTAGTTCATAACCAAATTAATTTTAATGGACCATTTTTTGTCACGCCCAACGTAGACCCCCTTCGAGTCTCCCGTGGACCCCTGTGGGTCGACCTGGACCATTTTGGGAATAACTTGTATAAATGAATTATTTCCTTTCAGAGACTTTGTCTTTTTTGCGATATACAAGCTGTCAGTCAATTTAGTTAAAAATGAATCTGGTTCAATTAAATGTCTTCACTATTGTTGGAGTCCCATCTCAGTCATCATCAGCCCATATATGTCCCACTGCTGGGCACGGGCCTCCTCTACCATTGGGAGGGTTTAGGCCTTAGTCCACCACGCTGGCCTAGTGCGGGTTGGCGGACTACACACCTAAGAAATTCCTAAGAAGTTTTAGGTGTGCAGGTTTCATCACGATGTTTTCCTTCACCGTTAAAGTACGTGATTATTCATTGTGAATACACACATAACTTGGAAAAGTCAGAGGTGTGTGCCTAGGGTTTGAACCCGCGACCGTCGAGATTCTCGACCGCGCGCCTAAACCTCGAGGCCATCACGACTTCATCTCACCAATCTCAGTACCAAGACATAAAAATACTTTTAACAGCTTAATAAAATAATTTAAGGTGTGCTCCACTAAGCGCTCAAAACGCTCACGCTTCGTGTATTTAGATCGGATTTTGATCATTATGAGCGTACCTTTCGAAATAAAGATGGCGCGTAACAGAAAAAAAAAATACTTCTTTTTTTTCTCTCATACGTCGATAAAGAAGTTTCACTTCAAAAATATATACAATTAGGGAAGACATTTCTTAAAGATCGCGAGTAAATATTTACAAGTCGTAAAGTGCGAGATATGATATTGTAGACTTCACTTAGCAATGAGTCACAGCGTCTGTCGTCAACGGATCACGTCTTCGCCTTGAGGTCGCGCGGGCTGGGGGATTCCTCACTTATCACAACAAAGACAATAGTTACGATATACACTGTTTGAAGAACGTACATTGTATATTGACGCAAACAATGAGGGTACCGAAGTTGGTATTTTTGCGGTGGGAAGGGCATATTGTATTCCTTAATAGAGGTTCCCAGCAGCGGGAAATATATATAGGCTGAATTGAAGAGTATATTTCTAACAGAATTCGGTAAAATTGCGCAGATTGTATCATGTATTTATCAGTGGCGGTGCTTCCATAGGAGCCCAAAAGCGTTACACATTAGTTGTGTAATGTCTTGTTTATATTCGTTTGATAGGGGGTTGTAGGATATTCTAATTTATATGTCAAATTGCTTAAATCATAAAAAAGATGATTATTTGGAATTTTTAAAGGCAAACTGGGCTTTTGGGTTTCTATGGAAGTACCGCCACTGGTATTTATGCAACATTATGTGTATTCATTTATATGTCAAATTGCTTAAATCATGAAAAAGATCATTATTAGGAATTTTTAAAGGCAAACTGGGCTTTTGGGTTTCTATGGAAGTACCGCCATTGGTATGTATGTAACATATAATATGAGATCACGCTTATTTGCATTTACATAATGCATTTTCCGTGCTGCCACAGAAATTTTTTAAATGGAAAAACCAAATAAAACTTTGCCTGACCCTGGAAAAGAGCAACACTAGAGTTTATTGCCCGTTCTTCTCTAGTAAAATTGAAACTGTAATTCTTTTCTAAATCTAGGAAAATTCTGTTTGTAAAATTGAAACAATGTCAATAATAAAAATAAAAAATTGCTATTTTCTATAAAATACAATAAAATGACATTGCGTGTTGCTGAGGGAGTTTCTTGCCGTTTCTTCTCCACAGCGATAACACGTTTCGAAGCGGCAATAGTTTAAAATTGACGATTTAAAAGAACCATGTCTATTTGAATAATTTGACTTTGACTTTGTGATGACTGCCTCTCGAACATGGCGGTAGACTAAATGTCGAAATGACTGAATCTAAGTGATGTATTTGACGTTTTATAGATTCGATAAATATTATTTCATCTTATTCGATCGCACGGCATATAATTGTGCCGGAAAACTACGAGGCGGCTAATTCGTGTGTTATCAAGCGACGCTGGCCGTATCGACTAAGTAATGACGTCTAAAAGGGATAGTGAGTTATATCTATTGCAGTAAAACCTTCGTAGGTCATCGCACTATCTTGCGGGGGACGCCCCAACTAGGGTTTGCAATGCCGCAGTAATTTTTTCCCGCAGTAAAATTTAAAAATGCTGAAATATGCATATAATAATGCTTTATTACCTGTAGTTTGGTTACACTATTTTAAAAAATAATAATAATAGAAAAATTCATACAATATCTAATAGAAAAAGTTCTTTTTCATAGTTCTTATGAGGTTAGGTAGGGGGTTTGCAATCAATAGGGTTTCCTGCGTGTTAATATGGACTTATCTTACCTAAACAAACAAATAAACCAATTTTAATCCTTTACTTCGCTCGATCGGTTGATCGATCTGACTGACGCGCCCGCGCTGTTGTGATGGAGCTAATAGGCCTTCAGTAAAAGCTGAATTACCTTGCCGAGTCAAAAAAATGCGGGAATGCGGGAACGCGGAAACCCTAGCCCCCAACAGAATTACGATATACTTAGTTGCTTTTAGCTAAGGCATACTTGACTTACTTAGAAATGCATATTACTATAGTCCTTGGTATGAGGTCTAGTGGCACAAGTGTTTACACATTTTCTATGCGGTCTAGGGGTACGTAGTTCGATCCCTGGGTCGGGTAATGTTTTATTGGGTTTTTTCATCAGGACATTCTCAAAAGCAGCGCCGAGTCTAGAAATATGTTAGGAAACCTCAATTAACTCAGTCGCTCCTATAATGTAGAACTTGAAATGCAATTGGCAAAAACGGTGCAAAAATGGATCTGAATCCTTACTAATATTATAAATGCGAAAGTAACTCTGTCTGTCTCGCTTTCCTGCTAAAACTACTGAACTGATTTAAATGAAATTTGGTACACAGATAGTTTAGACCCTGAGAAAGGACATAGGCTACTTTTTATCCCGGAAAAGAGGTTTTAAGGGGTTGAAAGGGGGGATGAAAGGTTGTATGGAAGTATTGTCATTTTTAAAGCTAGAAGTTTGAAACTTATTTTTTAGGCTGTTGATTAGATATAAATAAATATGACATTAAAAGTTTGTTAAAAAAATGTACCTTTAAGGGGGTAAAATAAAAATAGGGGTGAAAGTTTGTGAGGAAATTCGTGATTTTTTAAGCTGGAATGATGAAACGACGTGTAGACGACTGTAACTATGTATATGTAACTATATGTCTGTTATGCTTTCAAGTCTAAATCATTTGACCGATGTAAACGGTTTTTGATATGGACATAAATGAGACTCTGTTGAGTAAAATAGACTACAACTTATTTTCTTTCTGAACCCAACCCTGTAGTCTACGCGGACGGAGTCGCGGGCAAAAGCTAGTATGTAATAAGTCATTAAAAAAGTAAAAGTATTAGGCCGAGTTCTTCTCCTGACAATGATCGTGCATTTCGCGACTTCTGTTAAACATTTGAAGACTAAACAAACATAAAGAGGTGTCATGTGTTGATTTCACGTGAAAGAACGGTAACCTAACTGTATGTATTAACTTACTGAGTTACGACATTATCGTATGGCAATTTGGTAATTAGGCAATGAAACATCATGAAGAGAATATCATCATCATCATCAGCCCATATACGTCCCACTGCTGGGCACGGGAAGAGAATATGGAACCTAAGTTTTCAATGTTCTATTTTAGCTATACATAGTCCGCCAATCCGTACTATGCCAGCGTGGTGGACCAAGGCCTAAACCCTCTCAGTTGGTGGTCCGTGCCCAGCAGTTGAGAATTTTTTTTTCAAATTTTAACCCGTTTCTTTTTTTTAAACCGATTTGGTTTTCGTTCCGATGCCGGTCAGTCAATAAATCTATTGTTTCTTTTTTACTCGGTCTTTTTTAGGTCTCATTTTGATCTAATTAAAAAGTCTAAGAAAACGATGATGTGGACAAAAAACAGTATATATATATAAAAATAAATCATTATGCTGACATAATTATGCTGACTTCAATTGTTTATTCACGTCAATAAAGCCAAGGTTGGGAGAAGAATAGTTGAAGTACGTATTTAGTACAATTGTATGCACAGACCAGCTGAATAAGATTAGAAGGGAAATAGACAGTATTTTGTATGGGGACGAGTGTTGCCGCTTGTCTGTCACCTGTTATACTACGATAACACGACTTATGATAATTTCAAACAAAAATGAAGTGCTGCTATTGGTTGTCACATATTTGTAAAAGTCTTGATATTACCCGCTACCCGAATTACTAACAAGAGGCCGTGTCAAACATATGATAGTCTAATCGTAGTTTCGGCACGCTCGGCATTTTTTTTTTTTTCCTTTCTATTTCCTTTCTAGTCTTATTCAACTGTACTGTGATTGTTTGCATTGATTAATTTAAAAGAATTAATTCAAATTCATTGTTTTCTTAGGGTAAAGAAAAGTCCGAGATTCCATTTCCGGATTAGGTAAATGTAAGGGCTCAGTAGTTTAGTTTTAGAAAACACCACAACATATTACAAGGACCTAAATAATGCAACAAGGGCTTCGTAATGTTGCGTATAATTAATATATTAATTATTAGGTAAATATTGCAGTTTCTCGATGTTATCAGTTAGTGATAAGAGCAAGTTACAAGTTTTTATCAACAATTACATTATAGGGAATACCCGATTACGGCCTATCTGATGGGGTCAGTGCGCTGGGTCAGCTTTGTGTAAGAAAGTCCAGGAAAATTGACGCAAATGTTTCGAGACCTTAAGGAAATTTAATTTATAAACACTTTTAGTCATACTTTTTTCATTTCATTAATATATTTCAAAAAATAAATAAACAATAAGACATCCCCGTTGTGTAGATGGCTTGACAACAGCTTGTGAAACGAGAGGCCGCTTTTTGGTTGTGTGATCCACAAATATTTGTTTCGGTTCTGGGTGTTTGTGAGACTGAAAAGTCTCTCGTAGTTCACGACACAAGACTCGTATGTTGTGTGGGGTCAGAACTATGTATGTCACTGTTGGGTGTACTTATTTATTATTTATTTATTTTTTATATAATCTGATTAGACACGCTTTGTCATGTATAATAGATTAAGAAGGTAGGGTCTACAGACGCGCAAAATAGACCCTGCTGATATAAAGCTTATTATTGTAAGATTAACTATTTAATATTAGATAGATATAGAAATCCACTAATTCAACTTTATTGCATCGTCGAAACTCACGATACCGTATGATATCCTGTGGTAGGATTACTACGCGCCGTGGTTGTTGGAAATGAGCTGTCTATTCACTGGTCATAATATAATAATAAAACTATCTACAGCAATATAATTTAGTACGCCATATATTATGCATGAAAATCATTATTTTTACATACATACCTCCTAAACCTGCATCCCGGAAAGGAAAGACATATTTTTATTGAAGTGAAGACTTATTGGCGGCTCTGTGCACTTTTTTTCTCCCGTGACCCTGATCGAAAATGCGTAAGACGCATTATGAAATATAAATTGTCATGTTTGTATACGATAGCGCAATAAATATTGTATTTTACCACGTAAATGATAGTACTGATAGTATACTGATAAATAAAGCAATTGGTGCGAAATTATTCCTTAACCATTTCAAAATATTAAAAAAATGCACAACGTTAATGTTGAAGTTTTCACTTCTGCTGACACTCCCAAAGTGCCATCCATGTTTTTACAGTCTCAATTCTGCCAATTAGGAATTTTTAACAATAACTATGGCAGTTGTTAATACGTCTACTTTTACGTATATAACTAATTTTCTTAGAACATGACGCACTAAGATGTGATTGATTTAATAAAAGAAAATTAAATACAGTATTGTGACGTCATAGTAATATTAATTGAGGTGTTGGTATTTATGCTTTTTTCTATTGTATGGAAAATTGACCTTGATATATTCAATGATCGATCAAACAAAGTATTACAATAATATAATATTCTAAAATTATTTATTTATTTATGCTTACTATACATTTAAGTATAAAGGCGGACTTAATCACCATCAGCCCGGACTTAATGCCTAAGGCATTATCTGCCAGTCAACCTCAGGGTGGCGCAGAGAAACATGAATAGGTGCATAAATATTGACGATGCAATATATACAAGGTCTGTTTAAAAAAATAAGGTGAATTTTCAATTTTCGCAGGTGACGTACATTCGATTATTTATCGATTTTGTTATGTTGTTGATTTATTCATCATCAGCCCATATACGTCCCACTGCTGGGCACGGGCCTCCTCTACCATTGAGAGGGTTTAGGCCTTAGTCCACCACGCTGGCCTAGTGCGGGTTGGCAGACTACACACCTAATAAATTTCTAAGAACTTTTAGGTGTGCAGGTTTCATCACGATGTTTTCCTTCACCGTTAAAGTACGTGATAATTCATTGTGAATACACACATAACTTCGAAAAGTCAGAGGTGTGTGCCTGGGGTTTGAACCCGCGACCGTCGAGATTCTCGACCGCGTGCCCAAACCTCGAGGCCATCACGACTATTTAATGAGTTAGTTATGAATTAGTTGATTTATTATTTTGTTAAATTATTTGATCATAGATAATTACGATATATTTTTAAATAAGTCAATGTACATCGAAATTATCAGCTGATAGGTCAATGACCCCGCTTTTCATTGCAGGTTTGTGAAGTATGTGTTTGTATACGTGATACAAAACCGGCTGTGTGTACGAGTAAGTAAACTTGGTTTTAATAATACACTTCCGCATACTACTTCGCTAGTGATGGTCTCGAGGTTTAGGCGCGCAGTCGAGAATTTCGGCAGCCGCGGGTTCAAGGGCACACACCACTGACTTTTCCAAGTTATGTGTATAACTTACTTTACGGTTAAGGAAAACATAGTGAGAAAACCTGCATACCTAAGAGTTCATAGGAATTTGTTAGGTGTGTAGTCCGCTAACCCGTACTAGGCCAGCGTGGTGGACTAAGGTCTAAACCCTCTCAGTTGTAGAGAAGGCCCGTGCCCAGCAGTGTGACGTATAAGGGCTGATGATGATGATGATACTACTTGGCAGACAAATGCCTGGATGAGTTTTAGCAATTATATTTGTCTTGAAATCGGGAATTTCTAAAGGCTGATGTCACTGAAACGCACTTTTTTCTGACCATCACTTCGGAGATACAAGTGTGAGTGTGTCATCAATTATATTATCTATTGACCACTATACTGAGCGCATTAACTAGCAATTTATATATTTAACCTCACGCCTGTATTCCCCGAAGGGGTAGGCAGAAGTGCATTTCTGCACCCACATTTCTTCCACATACCAGGTATGTATCAGTCCCACGTAATAGGGGGCGAGCCTATTGCTGTTTTTCGGGAACAGTTCCAGATTCCTTGCTGGTACTAAGACTTACTTAATGGAAAAACCGACCCGGAAATCGGACCCGGAACATCTAGGTCGCAGGGCATGTAATACGCAATACCACGAAGCAGTCTAGTATAGGTTCAAAATTGATTATTATTCATAAGTGTCAATTAGCACTGACCTGCGAGACTTTGCACACAAAGGCTCCCAATGACCTTAGCCAAATTTTAGAGTTTATACAATTCATTTATCACTTAAGTGGTAAAAACTAATGCCAAAATTTATTACACAACAATTACAAATTATTATGAAAACTCCGTACCGGTTTGTGACCCTCTTGAGAACCTTTTTGCTCAGCGGTCATCCGTTTTTGCCCCGTACACTTTTTTAACGAAAGGAAAGTGCCTTGAGCTCTCCATTTGTACTTCGGGGAGGTCGAAATGGGTATGTCGGAGTTTCCGGCCAAACCGGCGTTAATAATTGTCCGCTTGGATGAGTTGGGTCTTAAATCAAAATCCTACGCCAGCATACCGATTGAAACCCCTCGATGGTTTGCGTCATACCAGAATTTTTTAAATCGTGAAACGGTGTTATTAGAGTACTTTTCAGCCTATTTTTGAACGTAAAGTGAGACGGTATATATGATAACAAATCTATCTAACAGATTGGGTAGAATAGCCGTACGGAGTCTTCAAATATATCCTCGTGGTCTCGCGGAACAAGTATGTGCTGTGCGATCTAGAGGTCCGGGTTCGATTCCCGGGTCGGGCAAAGTGGTAATTGGCTTTTCTATTAGTAAATTCTCAAAAGCAGTACGGGGTCTGGAAATGTGCCCGAAAAACGGCAATAGGCTCGCCCCCTATTACGTGGGACTGATACATACTTACACCTGGCGAAACGTGGGTGCAGAAATGCACCTCTGGCTACCCCTTCGGGGAATATAGGCGTGAGTTTATATGCTTTGTGTTGTGGTAGAAATTTTGTTATCTACGCACCGAAGTTCAAGTCGATAATATCGCTTTTTCAGTACCAAGGGTAAAATAGAACCCAAACAAAGGTGCACATGTACCAGTAATCGATTATGCCTGTCGGAAAAATTATAAAGAATCATCATAATTACAGTTTTATCTGGAAGATGAAACGGCATATCTGACCCCGCTCGATCACGGAGCGTCTTAAATCATGTTTTGGACACTGATAGCATTATCAAGCAAATTGTTCAACTGTGATTTATGACTCAATATTTTATTAGAGTTATGGCCGAATACTGAAACGCTCCTTTATCTGAGGGCTACTTATATTTAAGTGGCTGTTATAATTTAAGCGGTATACTGAAACATCATTTATCGGTTTTAAGACTGTGATTAACTAATGCCCACTTAAATTCCATAAATGGCAACATTACCACAAAAAGTTCTTTTACATGACACTTTTTATACCGCTTAAATTATAACAGCCACATAAATATAAGTCGCCCTCAGATTGAGTAGCGTTTCAGTATTCGGCCATTAGACCGTTGGACTTTGAACATCTTGTATAGCTTTTTGAAATTACTTTGACTGCTGACTAGAGAAATTATATTATGTAGGTAAATTATTTGAAAAACTATTATTGAGTATTTTAATAATAAATAAAAATATCGTCAAAATTGTTATTTAAATTCTGACACCCTCACGATTTTTTACCCCATGGGGTAGTGAGTATTGTCACTTGGGTAGGCAAAATGTATTTGTATATGTATTGAGCGGAATATTTAGATTAAAAAACATAGTGCAGTTTTGAAATCAAATCGACGGGAGTATTAGATATTGGTCATCAATCAGCCATAGAAAGGGCTCGGCTTAGATTCCGCGTAATTAACGTGTTATTTAGTTAATCCATTGCAGTATTTATACTAGAAATTGCCCCTTATTAAAACGAGAGCTTAATACACTTATACTTACCTGTTATAATCAGTGGCGGCACTTCCATAGAAGCCCAAAATCTATCTAGCCAACTGCTCCACGGAGCTGTCTTTATGCCACCGTATGAAAGACTACTTCAGTAACTTACATACATACATGCTGCTACTAAGAATTTTCCAACATTTTTACATAAACTTAAACCCGATAACACTTTTCTCGACCAGGGAATCGAACTCGGAACCACCAAATATCACAGCACCTTGTCTTGCGGGACTACGATGCAATCTTCAGTAACTTTTATCAAAATGCAAGTCATAGGCAATGGCAATCTTCATATATTATCATTACTGATAATCTTAGCGACCGTATCATAGGTATTAATATACGAAAACACATTTTGTCATCACATTACTTTAGCTATTTCCATAGCCTTATGTCCTATGGTATTCTTTTGTGGGGAGCAGCTGCGAACATTAATACTATTTTTGTTTTGCAAAAAAGAGCCATTAGGGCTATTTATCATTTAGGTCCCAGGGCTTCACTTAGGAAAAAATTTAAGGAAATAAATATTCTTACCGTTACTTGTCAGTTTATATACGCAAACCTCATGTACGTCCAAAAAAATATTGGTCAATTTCATAAAATTTGTGATGTTCATAATAAAAATACTAGGAGCAAATGTAATCTTGTACAACACGTAACTCGTCTCCGGAAAATTAATAACTCTTTTATAGGGCAATGTATACGCTTCTATAACAAACTTCCGAAGGGTATTAGGGAGCTTCCTTTGAAAAAGTTTAAAGAATCGATTAAAGAAAAACTATGTAAAAAAGCTTATTATAAAATGACAGATTATATTGAGGATAATAAGCCCTGGGAGTAAGTAAACTGATCGGAGGTTGCTGCAATTTGTATCGTTATGACATGTATTAGGTTAAATTAAATATAATAAATAAAAATCTAATTATAATTAAAAATTATCATATAAAAAAATGACATTTCGTGTTGCTGAGGGAGTTTCTTGCCGTTTCTTCTCCACAGCGATAACACGTTTCGAAGCGGCAATAGTTTAAAAAAAAAAAAACTTGATTCAAAAGCACTTGTAAAAGTCTATTTGAATAAAGGTGATTTTGACTTTGACTTTGACTTTTGACACAATAAACAGAAAATGCCGTATGTTAAGCATGATCACAGTACATACACTGATTTTATCACGATTTATGTGATTCATCATCATCATCAGCCCAAATACGTCCCACTGCTGGGCACGAGCCTCCTCTACAACTGAAAGGGTTTAGGCCTTACCACCACGCTGGCCTAGTGCGGGTTGGCGGACTACACACCTAAGAAATTCCTAAGAACTTTTAGGTGTGCAGGTTTTATCTCGACGTTTTCCTTCACCGTTAAAGCAAGTGATAATTCATTGTGAATACACACATAACTTCGAAAAGTCAGAGGTGTGTGCCTGGGGTTTGAACCTGCGACCGCCGAAATTCTCGACCGCGCGCCTAAGCCTCGAAGCCATCACTGCTTTATGTGATTACTTGGTCTTATATTTATTTATTTATTTATTTATAACATACATAAACATAACATAGACTCACGCCTGTATTCCCCGGAGGGGTAGGCAGAGGTGCATTTCTGCACCCACATTTCGCCAAGTATGTATCAGTCCCACGTAATAGGGGGCGAGCCTATTGCCGTTTTTCGGGCACATTTCCAGACTCCGTGTTGTTACCGAGAATTTCCTAATGGAAAAACCCAATAACACTTTATTTATACTTTTTACTTTATTTACTTTATTTATTTATTTATGCTTTTTATTCATAATAGCGTATAAAGGCGGACTTAATGCCTAAGGCATTATCTACCAGTCAACCTTAAGGTGGTGCAGAGATACATGGTAGGTGCATAAATATTGTTGATACAGAATATATACTCTTATAAATATATAAACAATAAACATAAATAGTATATTTATTTATATCGTGTTGTGGAGTAGTGAAGGCCACGAGGTTTAGGCGCGCGGTCGAGAATCTCGGCGGTCGTGGGTTCAAAGATTTTCGAAAAACTCTCTCAATTGTAGATTGCTGTATTTAAGTTCCAGGTAAAGAATGGCGTGTGTATATTTGCTATGAATCATCACGTATTTTAACGGCGAAGAAAAACATCGTGAGGAAACCTGCACACATATTCGTAGGAGTTTCTTAGGTGTGTAGTCCGCCAACCCGCACTAGGACAGCGTGGTGGACAAAAAAAAAAAAAATAGCACGTAATACGAAGTAAATAAAAGTTTGAGAGCCGCACTATTGCGATTCATTTCAATAATACGATGCGAATCAATTACTCGCTCACAAGGGCAATTGATTTGTAACAAACAAATATAACTGACGGTCTGGCGGTCTTGCGGCACAGTGTCATTGTGTTTTTCCATTAGGAAATTCTCAATAGCAGCGCGGGGTCTGGAAATATGCCCGAAAGAATTAGGCTCGCCTTTATTACGTGGGCGTGGGCGGTGGGAGCTGAAAATTGGCACCTTGAGGGCAGAAAACCACCACTTCTACCTCTTCATTCATTCTGTATTCAGACCGTGATCGGAAACTAAGGCAGATAATAGCTACGGTGATTACAAACACCGTGACATTGAAAATAATCCCGACAAAAAAATAAACGTTTTCCTTACAACCCCATCCATTAGTATCTATGATTGTTAGGAAAACGTAAAAAATATTTTTTTGCCGGGATTTTTTTAACCCTTAATTCAACGATCTTTTTTTTAATTTTTTGCATAATCATCACATTTTTTTTTAACTTAGCTTGTGAGAAACCCTAGAAAAAATACTCGAAGAAATCTATTTCACTATATTCCTAAAAAATCTAGTTAAAAGTTCAAGTTAAATTTTTGTTACTCTAACGAGAAGTATACTGCACGGTGTAATAAGCAGTGATGGCCTCGAGGCTTAGGCGCGCGGTCGAGAATTTCGGCGGTCGCAGGTTCAAACCTCAGGCACACACCTCTGACTTTTCGAAGTTATGTGTGTATTCATAATGAATTATCACTTGCTATAACGGTGAAGGAAAACATCGTGATAAAACCTGCCCACCTAAAAGTTCTTAGGAATTTCTAAGGTGTGGAGTCCGCCAGCCCGCACTAGGCCAGCGTGGTGGACTAAGGCCTAAACCCTCTCAGTTGTAGAGGAGGCCCGTGCCCAGCAGTGGGACGTATTTGGGGGCTGATGATGAATGAATGTCTAATTAAGGGTGTAATCACCGTAGCTATACCTGCCTTAGTTTCCGATCACGGTCTGAATATACAGGATATGTCTGTAAATATAAATACGTTGTCTGCCTTGTGAAAACTAAGACAGAGAGTAGTTACGGTGATTACAAACACATTGACAGTCTTTTAACTGTATATATGTATGCCCTGCAGCACGATGGTCCGACGACTTGAGAAAGGTGGCGGGTAGCGGATGGATGAGGGCTGCTCAAGACCGGGATGGTTGGCGCCTACTTGGGGAGGCCTTCATTCAGCAGTGGACGGCGATAGGCTGAGTATATTATATATTTCTTGTTGATAATATTACTTACAATTAGTAGAGAGGCAATTATCTTATGGAACTTCTATACTGTTGATATTGAAGCAAGAGTCATTCGCATTTTTTTCTTTTAATTTTTTTTATATGTTTATTCTTCCTCTGCCCCCACAAATAGGCTTGCCCTGTACTACGTGGGACTAATACATACTTGGCGAAATGTGGGTGCAGAAATGCACCTCTGCCTATCCCTTCGGGGAATACAGGCGTGAGTTTATGTATGTATGTATATTTTCCTCTGTACTATACATACTGTTTTAATTAAACCATTCGAGCTGTTTGTAAAATGGAATTTTTGGTTTGAATCAAATTTAATAATTTTTGTAAACTCTTTAGGTGTAGAATGAGCCTCGGTAGTTTTCATAGAGGCTATTAATGCAATATTATATAGTTACCAATTAAGGGAATACCAAAAATAAAATAAAAAAATTGTTGGAGTAAAAAAAATCGATTGCCTCGCTGGGTCCGCACTACAAATCTTCCTTTTCCGACCCTGAGTCCTATTAAGGATTTATGTATAACATTTTATTAAGAGAATAATGTTACCTTCGAGTCTAATCGTATGCAATGTTGTTTCATGGGCCTATACAAAGTAAAATTTTAAGTAATGTTCTTTAGATACTTTTTAGAAGACTCATGCCGGTTTTAATTTGATCTTGTTAAAAAAGCTTTGATAAATTGCCTAGCATATGTATATACCTACTTATTAGGTCAGAAAATTTGAAAAATACACGCTGAAATTGAACCTAATACTTTCGCGTTTGTGATTCGATCATCTAACTAATTAGCTTTTACGGCTACTTCATGAAAAACTTTGAATAAAAAAAATTAAGATGAAATTTTAAAACATTTAAATGTACGACCAATACAAAACTATAAGTGTAAATAAAGTAATAACGAAAAAATTAAGACAAAAAGGAATTCGACCGTGACAGGACTCGAACCTGCAATCTTCGGATCCGAAGTCCGACGCCTTATCCATTAGGCCACACGGTCACTCTGACCTAATGTCGAAGTTACTAGTAATAAATTTACATGGAAAATAGCTTATGCTTGAAAATCTTAAAGGTGAAACCAAGCTTGTCATGCTTTGGTGGTAGTGTCGCATCGATTTTGAAAAATTTAAGTACAAACATAGATAGGACCTTAGAGTTGGTTATAAGCTACTTTTTATCCATAAAATCTGTTAGGTTCCCTAAGTATTTTCAGGAACGTTATATGACCCCACTAATTTTAATAGGAAACGAATTTTTTGCTCCCCTTTTTGAGGAAAATACGCGCACGGATAACTTTTGCTACAAATGTAGCTGGCTTATCAAACTTTAATGTAAGTTACATACGTATTCTACGATTTATAAAATAAAAGGTGTTTATTTTGTACGGGGATGAGTGTCGCCGCTTGTCTGTCACCTATTCATTCTACTGCGACCACACGACGAATGATAAAAAATTCAAACAAAAATGAAGGTTGCTTTTTGTTGTCACACATTCATAAAAGTCTTGATATTACACGCTACCCGAACTACTAAGAAGCGGCCGTGTCAAACATAAAATATGATGGTCTAATCATATTTCTATAGAAGCCCAAAAGCGTTCCTCATTAATTGTGTAATGTTTAGTTTATAATTGTTTATTCCGGGGTCTTTATCCAACAAATTCCTTTTGTTAAATAAAGATTTAAAGCTTAAATATTATTCGAATTTTTTAAAGGCAAACTGGGCTTTTGGGCTTCTATGGAAGTACCGCCACTGAGTCGTAGGTTCGACAGTGTGCTGATATTTCCTTTCTAGTCTTACTTAACTATTCTGTACACAAGTCCATGCTTTTCAGACTACCTCCTGGCCCTTGTTATTTCATACAGTTATTTATTTTTCAGCAAATATCATCAATATAAAAAATCAGTAAGCAGTGACGGCCTCGAAGTTTAGGCGCGCGATCGAGTATTTCGGCGGTCGCAGGTTCAAACCCCAGGCACACACCTCTGACTTTTCGAAGTTATGTGTGTATTCACAATGAATTATCACTTGCTATAACGGTGAAGGAAAACATCGTGATAAAACCTGCACACCTAAAAGTTCTTGGGAATTTCTTAGGTGTGTAGTCCGCGAACCCGCACTAAGCCAGCGTGGTGAACTAAGACCTAAGCTGAGTTGTAGAGGAGGCTTGTGCGCAGCAGTGGGACGTATATGGGCTGATAATGATTTATTTTTCGCACAAGAGTTGGTACTAGAGATTTCGCTGAAAATTATCAAGATTTGTAAACAGAAAGATGTGACGATAAATACATTTCACCGTCTCTATTTTAATCCCGTCGGTCGTGATGTGACGTGGCATGATAGAGCAATATTCACTTGACTATCGGCAGTTAAGCGCTATCAGAATTGTCCTTGCAAAATATAATGCCGACAATACGATAGATCATCTGTTTGATTGTCAGTTACAACCTCCGCGGCGTAAATACATATGTATGGGAAATGTCAGGCCGCAAGTTTGATTCGCGCGTTGATAAAACTTTCATCTATAAATATTCAAGTTATTTTGCGTATGAAATCTTTTTATATCATGGCCTTGATTGTTTTATTTTTAATGTGAGAAAAAACTTCACCAACATGTTAGTAGGAGGCAATATTTTGTTCACACAGAGTCGACTGGCAAAATCGAATACATCGAATGTCGAATGTCGACAGTCAATGGTATAAAAAATACCCCGAACAGTCACTTATATAGTTCTGACCCCACACTAAGATACGAGTTTTATGTCGTGGCTGGGCACGGGCCTCCTCTACAACTGAGAGGGTTTAGGCCTTAGTCCACCACGCTGGCCTAGTGCGGGTTGGCGGACTACACACCTAAGAAATTCCTAAGAACTTTTTTTTTTTAGGTGTGCAGGTTTCATCACGATGTTTTCCTTCACCGTTAAAGTACGTGATAATTCATAGTGAATACACACATAACTTGGAAAAGTCAGAGGTGTGTGCCTGGGGTTTGAACCCGCGACCGTCGAGATTCTTGACCGCGTGCCCAAACCTCGAGGCCACCACGACTACGAGTTTACAGTCTCACAAACACGCAGAACCAACACAAATATTTGTGGATCACACAAACATTTGTCTCGGTGTGATCGAACCCGCGGCCTCTCGTTTCACAAGCTGGTGTCTCGCCAACTGCGTCACGGGCCTGTCATGTTAATTTCTCTGCAGTCCAAATAGCATAAGTAGTGATAGCCTCGAGGTTTAGGTGCGCGGTCGAGAAACTCGGCGGTCGCGGGTTCAAACCTCAGGCACACACCATTGCATTTTCGGAGTTATGTGTGTATTCATAGTAAATTATCACTCACTTTAACGGTGAAGGAAAACAGTTCTTAAGGGGTTATATACAGTTAGAATTTTCAAAAAATCAATTTTTATTTTATTTTATTTTCTTAATGTACATATATTTAAGAATACACACAGAAAATTTCATATCGTTCCGGTGAATATTTTCGAAGTTACACGCTTTAAAAAGGCGTTTCAGAGTGCTTGAAAGTACAAGGCCGGAGCGGCAGCGCTTACCTGGACCGCTGTCACTTTTATGCACCTGCCTATTGTAAATGTTCCCTTCTTATGTATTTACATGCGTAAAGCAACAATGTTTTATTGTTTTTTTATACGTGAAAGGTAATTTTTTTTTCTCCCCCCAAACTGGAAAATATTTAAGAGTGGTAGTAAGTATAAGCAGCTAAGCTACATATTATCATTATTGTTAAACTGACGAAAAACTTCAACACGCGCGAGGTGCCCGGATGGCCCAGGCTCATGGTGCAGCAGGCAGAGGGCTGCAGCTGCCAATCAATTATCCACTTTCGAACATGATTAGCCGAACGTGTGCCATTACCAGAAGATATTGCTGAGGCTATACTTCCGATTTTTACAGATGTCAGCAGTGAGAATTTATTACAAAGATGTGTAGGTGGTTTTAACCAAAACAGCAACGATAGCTATCAACTGACTAGGAAAATCTCTCCCAAAATTGTTCCGGCCGGTTTGAAAACTGTGGAAATCGCTGCATACATGGCTGCCGATATATTTAATGAAGAAATGCCATCACTATTGTATTATATGAAGGCAATTGAAATTACACTTGGGCCCAATGCGCATTCATATACCGAAATAGAAGATGAGCAGCGCGTGAACATTTACGATCTCAGCGCGCGTGAGAACTCCCGAGATGGAAAAATGGCCCGCAGACAACATCAGCCCGAGTTATTAGAAGCTGCCGAAGCGGCGGAGGGTGTATTATATGGTCCTGGAATAGACGACTCCATGTAAGTTTAAAAAAATATATATATATCCTATGTAAAGGGCTTTTCAAACTTTAAACGCGTTTTTCTCAAAATGGTGATTTCAAAGTCAGTGACCAACATTACTCGAAAACGGCTAAACCGATTAGTCTCAAATTTTAACACGAGCTTCTTAAATATATTTTTTAGTAATTAATCGTAGATTTTTTCTCACCGATAAATATTAAATTTTTTATAAACAATTTAAGGCCGAAATTTTGGTCAAAAATCGATTTTTTTTTTTGAGAAACCGCCATTTTGTCAAATAAAAATATTTTGCTTATTCCTTCGATTAATTACTACATTTAATATTCCTTTAATGAAATCTGTTTAGTTTTTTAATTTCAGAGGATCCAGTTCAGAGATATAGTGGTCACCGCAAAACGTCTTTTTTGAGAGGAGCTCCCGGAGATCAGCTGTAGCTCCTTTCCAAATAAATATTTTTACTATTAGTAAATCTTAAAATACATTTAAAAGATACCATATTATGTATACAAATTTTTAAATCAATAAATTTGAAAGTGTTCTCAGAAAAAATTCTGGAAATTTCGCTTTTTTTCGGCCTTCTAACTGTATATAACCCCTTAAGAACTTCTTAGGTGTGTAGTCCACCAACCCGCATTGGGCCAGCGTGGTGGACTAAGGCCTAACCCCTCTCAGTTTTAGAGGAGGTCCGTGCCCAGCAGTGGGACGTATATGGGCTGATGATGGCTCTGAATAGCTTCGTCAAGTTAGAAACAGATACAACTATCTCTCAGATTTAACACGCCTGATCCGGTCTATCAGATTGTTATCAATGTATGGAATATTCATCATATTTGCAATCATCACGCGAAGCATAAAAAAGTACTTCTATATATGGGTTTAAGCCCACTGCGTACACGTGAACAATTATCTTGTTTATCATTCTTGTATTGCGTTTGAAAATATTGATTGATATTGACGATTTTCAAACTTGTACCGTGTACTATAGCTTGATCCACCTGCTAGCTCTGTAGTACAAATTACATTGACTGGTGTGAACTTAATACGTATACTACGCCTTTTTAACTTTGTTTTTTATTGTTTTTAATTATTGCCTACATGATAAATAAAAGTAAATAAATGAACGCATTTCATTTCGGTTTTTTGCCTATTATACACTATTCCTCTATTTCTTAACGTTTAATTTAAGAAATGATAAAACAATATTTGTTTATAACGTCCTCCGACAAGATGGTCGGACGACCTGGTGAAGGTCGCGGGACGTCGCTGGATGCAGGCTGCTTCCAACAGGTCCCTGTGGAAGTCATTAGGAGAGGCCTATGTCCAGCAGTGGACCTCCATTGGCTGATGGATGGATGATGGATGTTTATAACTTACAACATCCATTTACTAGTCATTAATTCTAATTATTGCGTTCCTAAGAGGATTATTTATATTAACGCGAGAAAGAGAAAAGGTACATAACCCGCCATAGTGGCACTAACAATCATCATCATCAATATCATCATCATCATCATTATCATCATCATCATCAGCCCATATCGTCGTCCCACTGCAAACTGAACAAAATGCCATCGATAAATTGAAAAAAAAAATTCTACCTGTCAAGTTCTTTTTAGCCGACGATGTATGGAAATTAAAATACAAACCACAAAGTCATATGACTATTTGTGTCAAATTGATGCATTGTTTTCTAATAATGATTTTCCTGTTAGTCTGTACACAAACCCTGTATACAAACGGTGATTTAAATATTAATAGATAAATGAACATCAATTTTTGAACTTTGATTGTCTTGCGAAGGCACTACGGGACTTCCCATGGGTTTTTCCTTTAAAATGCGAATAACCGCATCTCATTGATACGTTCATTGTTCAATAGTGTAGTGACAAGAGATAATTATGTATCTTTACAGGTCTGCACGATCCAGGCTCCTTGTGGTAAACCTCTAGATACGAGTTTAACTTTCATAGAATCTCTTAGAATTTTTGGCAGTATGAGTGTATTGGAGGATTTTCTTGCCAATTAACAGTTCATTAAGCAGCATTGTACTTACGAGTATAAAAAACTATACGTTATTTAATTCCATGGAAATGATAACCGTCGTATAATGACGATTCTAAAATGTATTAAACTTTACAATGCGGCCATTAGTAACATTTATTTTAGAGGTTTTAATGTAACTTTATAGATACAAAATTTTCAATTATGAAAATTGGCATTGAAGTAAACGTACATAAATACATAAATATTGTGATAATCTAGAAACTAAATGTATTTTTGTACTTTTTTAAAGTTATTTTGGTTAGTGTTATTTAATTATTATAACATTACTTATCCGCCTGATCTCTGTCGCGGGTATTTCTATGAAAGATGATAGATGAGAATAAGAAAACGAAAAAAAAAAACACTCAACAGGCACATACATAGTTCTGAGTTCTGACCCCATACTCAGATATTTGTCTTTTGTCGCGGGTATCAGAAACAACAGAAGGAAAAAATCGTGAGGAAACCTGCACGCCCAAAATTTTTAGGAATTTCTTAGGTGTGTAGTCCGCCAACCTGTACTAGGCCAGCGTGGTGGATTAAGGCCTAACCCTCTGAGTTGTAGAGGAGGCCCGTGCCCAGCAGTGCGATATGGGCTGATGATGATGAAAATGTCAAAATTACTTTTGTTAAGCAAAGATTCAAATCTCAAAATTCAGACTTTTGTTAGATAATCTAGGCTTTTGTGCTTCTATGGAAGTACCGCCACTGCTTGAAACGTATCGTTCTTACCATCAGATACGGTGTTGGCATATGACGTAGGTCCTAGCAAAGTATTCTATTTATCCAGGAAAAAAATTAAATGCATATTGCAATTGATTTTTCTTCGAACACTGCATTTATGAAATACTCGAGAGCTAAATATGACGCGTTAGTACGTCATGAGTGTTGTCAAGTGTTAAGAAGTTGTGCAATGTTGACATTTTCAAGCGCAGTTAGTTCGAAGGTATCATAGTAGAAGTTACGGGTTCTATTCTGTCAGTTTGTTGAGACCTGAGTGTATTTGATGAAATAATTGATGGTGTATAGTCTATTGTGTATCTCTGTGGTCTCGCGGCAAGTATGTTCCGTGTAACGTAGAGGTCCCGGGTTCGATTTGCAGGTCGGCCAACGAGTTATTGGAAATGTTACATATACAATTCTGATCCCACACTCAAATACGAGTCTTGTGTCGTATAAAAAACTATGAGAGACTTTTCGCTGTCACAAACACCCAGACCCGAAACAAATATTTGTGGATCCCACAAACTTCATAACATAGTTGCAGGGGCGCGCCGACCCCATACAGCGCCTGTGTGCGAAACCTATCAAGCGCCTATTTTTTACGAATCTTCATGTTTCAACATAATAATTTTTATAATTTGTTAATTTTAACCGAAACAAATGTTCTCTGGTTTTATACTTAAACAAAAAAATAATAATAAAATTACATTTTGCTAAATACTTGTATGTAAAATTTGATCGCTTCCGCTTGCGTGAATGTGAAAATTAAAACGCGAATTATATTTTTATACTTTATTACTATTTTATATTTAAAGTATCTATACTTAGATATTAATAACAAAATAGATGTTTTTTTTTTAATAATCCTTACTTAACTAATACTCGTATAGCAACAAACACGGCGCGGGCGGTTCTTTTTATTTTAAGAGTTCGTAATTAATGTAAACTAAAACCCAAAGCATAAGATTATACTACAAACGTGACTATTGTCTAAGGAGACTTGTAAAATAAGCGCAATATCTTACTAATATTATAAACGCGAAAGTTTGTATGTATGGATGTCTGGATGTCTGGATGTTTGTTGCTCTTTCACGCAAAAACTACCGAATGGATTTCAATAAAAGTTTACAATAATATAGCTTATACATCAGAATAACACATAGGCTATATATTTTTAAGATAGTGTGTGAATTGTCCAAAATATAACGATAATTGTCAAGTAAGTCGGGAAAAACTGCATCTGCGAGCTATTCTTGCGTACGCTGCAAAAACTGTAGAGTTTACACGTATATAATGTATAAGAGAAATGTTTATCTTAATAAGTCCTACAAAAAAGTCCGCGACAGCATATAACTATCTTTAAAATTACGAGGAATATGGTAAAAACAACAATTTAATTTTCTCATATAAACTGTTCTACCTAATTTCCTGTCAAACATTTTATGTTTATCCCGTCAATACGGTTAATGGTCCCCTCAAATTAAAGAACGTATTTAAATAAAGGTTTTGAATCGACAACATATATCCACAATATTCGAACAATTGCGTATTTTTCATTTTAAAAATGCAAAATAATCAGTAATGAAAAATGAGTGACATATTTATTAGTTGTCAAAAATGTATGCGAGCGTTCAGAAATTTATTTTTAAACTCCTTGGTTGTATCTGGTTTAAAATTTACAAACGAATGCAGGCTCGGTAGTCATCACGCTTCGTAATCTAAATAATGATTTCACTGATCCCAACTCATATACCCTTTGATTTTAGCATATATTGTCAATGCGAAAGTAACACTACTGTGTTATACTTTCACGCCTAAAATATTTGAGCTATTTGGATGATTTTTGTTATGGATAAAAACGGAAACATAAAAAGGGACATATGTTACTTTTTTTTTAATTCATTAAGTGTAATTTGGGCACTTAGGAGATGTTTAATAGATTTACTTATTATCTTTCTGCACCCAACCCTGAAGTCTATGCGGACGGAGTCGCGTGCAAAAGCTAGTTATACATATGTTTGTTATGGTATTGTAAGTGTAACCTATTGTATACACATGCATGGACTTATTTATCGATACTCCACTACAAAGAATATGTTGTTCTGAAAGTGCTGATCGGGACCTTTTTAACTATAGTGCTGTAGCAATAAGATGACAGATTGAATTTCTAGTTACAATTGCGGGTAATGATGTTGTTGTACCATTCTTAAGATGACGTATTATACGGGCATGTTATTTTAATTAAATGCTCTAAAATATTTTTTGCTACCATTGTTGGCTTCAATAATAAAAAAAATCACGACGGTGCCGCGGCGCCTCTATTGCCTTGGCGCCTGTGTGCGCCGCACACTTCGCACACAGCGGCGGTGCGGCCCTGTAGTTGGCGAAACGTAGTGATAGAAATATACCTCTGCCTACCCCTTCGGGTGAAAAGGCCATTATCATCATCAGACCATAAACGACCCACTGCACGGGCACGGGCCTCCTCTACAACTGAGAGGGTTTAGGCCTTTGCCACCACGCTGGCCTAGTGCGGGTTGGTGGACTACACATCGTGATGAAACCTGCACACCTAAAAGTTCTTAGGACTTTCTTAGCTGTGTACACTAGGCTCTGATTGAGTGTTATTGGTGTTTTTCTTCATTAAATACTCACTAGAAGTGAGGAAATGATGAATGGAATAGGCTCGCAACCTATTTCGTGGTATTCTAAGCGTATGACGAATCGTTGTGGCTGAGATGGACTTCTGACTCTATGTAAATTATGATAATAAATAAATACACCCAACAGTCACATACATAGTTCTGATCCCACATTAAGACACGAGTCTTGTGTCGTGGGTATCAGAAACTACGAGAGACTTTTCGGTCTCACAAACACCCAGACCCGAAACATAAATTTGTTGATCACACAAATATTGGTCTCGGTGCGGGGATCGAACCCGCTGCTTTTCGTTTCGCAAGCTGGTGTCTAGCCAACCGCGCCACGGGGCTGTCAAAATGATAAATTATTAGAATATTAATTAGATAATAATCGTGAAGTGTTATCTGGCGCTATATCTTGTTTTGCAGCGAGATTCGAACGTTTTCCTCAAGGAAAATCTAAAGCTCAATCAGTCAAATATTTTATGTGTCTAACCGACAGTTATTGGGTCTGTATTGTATGTATATTAATATTATGCATGCATGCATAAACTCACGCCTGTATTCCCCGAAGGGGTAGGCAGAGGTGCATTTCTGCACCCACATTTCGCCAAGTATGTATCAGTCCCACGTAATAGGGGGCGAGCCTATTGCCGTTTTTCGGGCACATTTCCAGACTCCGTGCTGTTACCGAGAATTTCCTAATGGAAAAACCCAATAACACTTTGCCCGACCCGGGAATCTATATCGCACGGCACATACTTGTACCACGAGACCACGAGGCAGTTTAATATTATAATATTTAATATAATTTAATATTATAAAGCTGAAGAGTTAGTTGAAATGCATTAATCTCATCTACTGGTCCGATTTGAAAAAAATATATTTCAGTGTTATGTCTGTCTCGGGTTCCATTTCCAGGACGGGCAAAGTGTAGGACAGCGTGCTGGACTAATGCCTAAACCCTCTCAGTTGTAGAGGAGGGCCGTGCCCAGAATTGGGACGTATAAGGGCTGATGATGATACTGCTTCGCAGACAAACGCCTGGATGTGTTTTAGCAATGATGTTAGTCTTGAAATCGGGGATATCTAAAGGCTGATGTCACTGAAACGCACTCTCCTCTCTCTATCCATCTTTTCGGAAATCAAAGCGTGAGTGTGTAATCAATTATATTATCTGTTGACCACTACTCTAAGCGCATTAACTAGCAATATACATACTTAACATCGCGCCTATTCCCTATTATTAGTATTATATTAGTCGTGATGGCCTCGAGGTTTGGGCACGCGGTCGAGAATCTCGACGGTCGCGGGTTCAATCCCCAGGCACACACCTCTGACTTTTCCAAGTTATGTGTGTATTCACAATGAATTATCACGTACTTTAACGGTGAAGGAAAACATCGTGATGAAACCTGCACACCTAAAAGTTCTTAGGAATTTCTTAGATGTGTAGTCCGCCAACCCGCACTAGGCCAGCGTGGTGGACTAAGGCCTAAACCCTCTCAGTTGTAGAGGAGGCCCGTGCCCAGCAGTGAGACGTATAAGGGCTGATGATGATGATATTAGTATTCCCCGAAGGGGTAGGCAGAGATGTATTTCTGCACCCACATTTCGCCAGGTATGTATCTGTGTTTCATATGGGCTGATGATGATGATGAACTTTTCCACAGAGACAACACGAACATACAGAGTAGCATATTGACGATTCATAATATCTTGTAAAAGACAACATGAATGGATAAAATTGACTTAAAAAAAATGTATTTACTATTTTTTTCCGCATAACAATAAGTGTTGTTCTCCGAACGCATTAATTCATTCTGTTGTAAGATTACTTAAGTCAAGATACCCGTTTAACGCGTAAGTAAACGTTAGCGTTAAAAGGAAAACTGCAGGGGAATTCCGTGTAACTATGTCGTGTCAGCGAATTTGTTACAGACTATCGATATTTACGAGTTGATCTCCTTAGAAGGGAGTGTTATTTGGATCGCGGCTAGGGCTGTCTTATTTGGTAAATAAATCACGCATTTATCAATTGATACTGCTACTTTTGAGCATGATTGAGTGACGGTTTAACATACATACAAACATTTAACATATACATACATACATAACCTCACGTCGGTATTCGCTGAAGGGGTAGGCAGAGGTGCATTTCTCCGCCCTGTGGATTGGGGGCGTAAGTATTCCGCCACGGTATCCCCTACCTGTCGTAAGAGGCGACTAACAGGGGCCACTGGGGAGGCTGGGCGTACTGCGAGGGCGGTACACAGTGGTGACAGCAACCCCGAGATTTGCGGCAGAGGGCGTGACCGCTTGACTGTCGCGGACGTTCACAAGAGATGAACGTCCAAAAAAGCGTAAGTGGAGGGCATCTCAAGCCCTCCCAATTTGGAGGAGTCCACAATCGAACGGTGCGCTGGGCGGAGGCGGACCCTTTAGGGCGCTTCTCACCTGAGATGCCCCAAAACCGCCCTAAATGAGCGAGATGGTCACCGAGAGGTTTTAGTCGGTATGCTGGCGTAGGATTTTGGTTAGGGACCCAACTCAGCTAAGCGGACAATTATTGTTCTGCGCGCCGAGTTGTAAGGCCAGAGACCCGGACATACCCCTTTCGGCCTCCCCCGAGGTACCGAACAGGGGAGCTTAAATGGGTTTTCCTGTCGTTAAAAAAAAGAGGTGCATTTCTGCACCCACATTTCACCAATTATTTTTGTCCTACGTTCAATGGGGGCGAGGCTATTGCCGTATTAAGAATTTCCTAACAGAAAAACGCAGTCACATTTTTACACACACACCTGCCTGCTCCTTCGGGGAATACAGACCTAAAGTGCATGATAATTCATTGTGAATACACACATAACTTGAAAAATACAGAGGTGTGTGCCTGATTGAATCCGCAACCGCAGAGATTCTCTACCGCGCGCCTAAACCTCGAAGCCAATTTCAAGTTATTTTATATACAACAATAAATATACGATCGTCAAGTTGTATTTGTGACGAGCTGTTTAGTATTCTGAACGTGTTGCGTTGTGATCGCGACA
This sequence comes from Hemaris fuciformis, assembly GCA_907164795.1. Taxonomy (NCBI): domain Eukaryota; kingdom Metazoa; phylum Arthropoda; class Insecta; order Lepidoptera; family Sphingidae; genus Hemaris; species Hemaris fuciformis. Next base: position 2,192,426 of record OU015455.1, on the reverse strand, counting down.
ATAACGGTCTTATAACGTGGAATATATAACCACGTCCATGTTAGACCATAAGGGGATTCTTTAGGACCATTTTGTATATAAAATGGAGCGAGTTATGATAAAATATTTCATGCTTAAAGATAAATTAAGAATTAAGATTATAATTAATAATTAAGATTATAGAGGGGAACGGTTTTTTGTTGTATATTTATGTCTTTTTATGTTTGTAAACTAAAAAAACTAAACTCAAAAACTATTGAAGCGATTTGAATTGGGTTTAGTAAGGAGTCAGAGAGGCCGATGTCCAGCAGTGGACGTAAGAAAGGCTGCTGATGATGATGATGATGAAGGATTCAGATAGGACCCTAAATGTAGTGTTCATACTACAAAGTGTAAGCACGGAATCAAAAATTTCTGCACGCTTGTTAAAAGCTTTAAGCAAAACGATTCCTTTCTCCATTCAATAAGGCACCGTTTCGATATGCGTGGGTTCAAATCGCAGGCTCAAACATCTGACTCTTCGATCTTATGTGTGTAGTCAACTAATATTCATGCGCTTAAAACAGTGGAGGCAACTTGTACGTCTTCTGGTTCTCCACAAGGATATCTATCAAGCAACTCGTGCTAAGCCAGCCTGGTGGACTAAATGGGGTGGCCATTTTAATAGTATCTATTAGAGTTGAGATATCACATTAACTCAACTCTTTATTATATTATATTAATATATTAACTCTTTATTTATTTTATACCACAATAGTAAAGTGTGTGTGTGTGTGTACTTATGTACACGCGTTAGATGTTCACTCATAAATACTTCATTCATAAATATATATTTTCTCAAATAATATTATAATGTTTAATAAAATAATATTTAAAAAAATACGAGTGTGCTTTAGACCACACCACTGAAGTAAAATTTATAAATACGCCCAACAGTCACATACATAGTTCTTAGTTTACACAACATATTACATATCTGAACGCACTCATAAATATTTAACAACTATGTCAATCCCTTTTTTACTGTCACTATTCTACATTTTTAAAATCTAAAACATATGAACTTTTTTGAATAATTTTTTCGTGACGGTGCGCGCGCGCATCGCAATAATTTACTCTCATCATTTTTCCCTAACGCGCCAAAAGAAGTATAACTTCAACAGAAATAAAAGTATTGACAAAATTAGGCACAAAAAATTGTCGGTCTTATCGCTATAAGCGATCTATACGAGACAACCAGGCAAGGAGCGGAATACAACTGGATAGCCCCTTTACATCTGAAAAGGGTTAGGCTTAAGAAATTCCTAAGATTTTTTAAGTGTGCAGATTTCCTCACGATGTTTCCTTCACCGTTAAAGTACGTGATAATTTCTGAATGATAATAATCAGACATATGAACTATTAATAAAAGGTATTAAAAATATCGTCACAGAAGTCGCACATTCATGGCCCGATAACAAGTCGAGATGATACAGCGCCTCCATCTAATTTGAGTGATTGATGAACTGTTTACAATACGAGTGTTTCACTGCATCCGATACCATCTGTGAAGTCGACCGGGTGATAACACGCTTAATACACAGGTACGCACATTTTTAAGGGGTTCCAAATAAATAAGTTTTCTTTCTCTCAAAAATGATTGCATTCATTTAATAAATAAAAATTAATAATGGCTGCCTATCCGTCAACGTCGTTCTCTGCGTGCCCTCACTAATCTATTTTCTATTCTTAACTCTCCTTCCTCGCCCTCCTACTTAACACCGCATTTTCAATACCTCGGTAGCACCCATTCTAGAAATCTCCGCTCCTCAGGCAATCTACTCCTTAAGTGCCCTCCCCACACCTCTGATTTTGTCCACTCTTCCTTTTCCATACAATCTATTCTCTTATGGAATGCACTCCCCCTCGAAATCAGGTCGGTTACAACTCGTTTAGCATTTAAAATGAAAGTCCGGCAGTTTTTCTTCAATGAAATTACTGAATAATATGTGTGATGTCTGATTATCTTTTATCTCTCTTTTATGTATCTATGTATGTATGTGTATTTATATGTGTCTATAATTATTTATTTATCTGTGTATATATGTTAGTATATATAAATTTTGATTCTATTTACATATGTATATATATGTATGTATGTATATTGTATATTCTTTTAACCATTTAACTATTTATGCACCTACCTTTTTTATCTCTGCATCACCCAGAGGTTGACTGTTAGAGAATGCCTTTGGCATTAAGTCCGCCTCTATACTTAATGTATAAAAAGTGTAAATAAATAAATAATAATAATAAATTAAACCAACAGTCACATACTGATCTCAAACTACGATACGAGTCTTGTGTCGTGGGTATCAGAAACTACGAGAGACTTTTCTGTCTCACAAACACCCAGACCCGAAACATATATTTGTGGATCACACAAACATTTGTCTCGGTGGGGGTATCGAATCCGCGGCCTCTCGTTTCGCAAGCTGGTGTCTAGCCAACTGCGCCACGGGGCTGTCAAAACTAAAACTTAACTTTAAACTAGAGGTATTGCCCCACTGGGCGCAATAAAAAAAAAATAAGTGGCCTATATGCCAACTGCTTTAATGCTGTCATTCTCTGTATATATAAAGAGCAACAGTTGTGGGCACGTGTTAAGTAGTGATGGCCCCGAGGCTTGGGCGCGCGGTCGAGAATCTCGACGGTCGCAGGTTCAAACCCCAGGCTCTGAGTTTTCGAAGTTATGGGTGTATTCACAATTAAATTTCACATACTATAACGGTGAAGTAAAACATCGTGAGGAAACCTGCACTCCTGAAAATTCTTAGAATTTTCTTAGGTGTGTAGTCCAGCAACTCGCACTAGGCCAGCGTGGTGGACTAAGTCCTATACGCTCTCAGTTGTAGAGGAGGCCCGTGAACAGCAGTATGATGTAAAGTTAGTGTCTGACTTATCTATCAACACACATCTCAAACTAAAAAAAAGAAAATAAAAACATTTATTTATTCTAGTAACTGAATGGCACTGCAATTCGATATGCTGCTATTTATTACAACGTGGGTATCCAAAAAGAGAGGATTTGCCAAAATTCAAGACTAAGGGCGCAAAACAGGGGTCCAAATTTTAGACAGCGGAAGCTTGTCAAGATCTATAATAAACGTGAGTAAATCTACGGCCAATAGTCATATACAGTCACATACAACACCGTGACATAAAAAAATCCCGACAATTTTTTTAAAAGAAATACGTTTTCCTTACAACCACATCCATTTAATATCTATGATTGTTAGGAAAACGTCAATTTTTTTATTTTTTGTTGACAGCCCCGTGGCGCAGTTGGCTAGACACCAGCTTGCGAAACGAGAGGCTGCGGGTTCGATCCCCGCACCGAGACAAATGTTTGTGTGATCCACAAATATTTGTTTCGGGTCTGGGTGTTTGTGAGACCGAAAAGTCTCTCGTAGTTTCTGATACCCACGACACAGGACTTGTATCCTAGTGTGGGATCAGAACTATGTATGTGACTGTTGGGTGTATTATTATTATTATTTTTAACGCCAGTGGGTTTGTAATCAACGTCGCTATTACCTGCCTTAGTTTCCGATCACGGTCAGAATACACCCTCTATAAACAAAAACTCAAAGTCCAGTCAAAATATGTAAGATTACAGTAAACATAACCTCGAGAGGAATCATTGTATGATAGGTACATACGCAAGTTGATAAGAAGTCGACATAACATTGATAAGGGGAGGTAGCGCGTGCTCAGAGTACGCGACCTTTGCCGATTGCTGGTACAGTTGCTGCTAAAACTCCAATCTATATATTAATCAGTGGCGGTACTTCTATAGAAGCCCAAAAGCCCAGCTTGCCTTATAAATTAAGCTTTAAATTTTTATTTAACAAAATAAAATTTGACATATATATAGAATATCCTTATCTCGCAATAAACAATTATAAGCTAGACCAGGGCTTCCCAAACTTTTTCTTACTGTGACGCCCTTGGGACTTTGCTATTTTTTGGCGACGCCCCTCAACCCAGCCCCTAAAATACTTATCAATTCTAGTATTAGCGTAGTAACAGGTTATCAGAAAAACATTATTTGAACATTTATATTTTTTATTAGAAATCAAAACATAAGCACAAAAATAATAAGAGATATCTATGTAACTGGCTGGTTAGTGTGAGAAGTGTGCTTGCTTTTCTGAGCATAGCTTTTGAAACCGGGGCTGCAGTTTAGAATTGCCACTCTCAGAACTCAGTAGCACTTTCTCTGACCCTAAAATGGGAACAGAGTCCTCTCTATAGCAGAGTCTGACTAAATAATCAAGAAATTAGCCCGACTAGTAATTCCAGCTTCATTATACTCGTTGTAATTAATCTTAATTAATGCATATGTCCATTTTAATGACAAAACACATGCGTCAATGTAAAGAGCGCAGTAAAATGACTCGTGCGTTGAGTAAACACAGATAAGTGCATCTGTCTAGAAAGATAGATGTACTTTTCTGCGTCTAAGTAGAGATGGCCTCGAGGTATAGGCGCACAGTCGAGAATCTCGGCGGTCGCGGATTCAAACCCCAGACACACACCTCTGACTTTTCGAAGTTATGTGTGTATTCTCAATGAACGAATTACTTTAACGGTGAAGGAAAACATCGTGATGAAACCTGCACACCTAAAAAGTTTTTAGGAATTTCTTTGGTGTGTAGTCCGCCAACCCGCATTAGGCTAAGGCCTTAACCTTATCAGTAGTAAAGGAAGCCCGTGCTCAGCAGTGGGATGTAACTTCGAAAAGTCAGAGGTGTGTGCCTGGGGTTGAAAACCGCGACCGTCGAGATTCTTGACCGCGTGCCTAAACCTCGAGGCCATCACGACTTACAACTAACAGTGGAACGCTGGAATGCTCTCTCAAATCTGTATGCCATCTTCCGATACAACTACTAAATATAACTCAAAGGTGACTGACTGACATGGTGATCTATCAACGCACAGCCCAAATCACTGGACGGATCAGGCTGAAATTTGGCATGCAGGTAGATGTTATGACGTAGGCATCTGCTAAGAAAGGTCTTTGATTAATTCTACCCCCAAGGGGATAAAATAGGAGATGACAGTTTGTATAAAACTTTGTCAATTTTTAACCGATCGGGCTGAGTTTTTGCATGCATAAAGCTACTATGACGTAGGCCAACCCTGTAGTCGACGCGGAAGGAGTCGCGAGCAAAAGCTAGTACTTGATATGGATAACTTACGAGTGTTTATTCAAAAAATTGCTTATTCATTTCAAGCAGACACTTGACTCTATAATATTTAGGTAGTAGCTATTTCCATGGTCAAAACAGGTATTGAACAAAAAATTGAGAACCTACCTTCTTTTTCCTAATGTTTTTTTGGCAGTCAAAATTGGTAGATGGGAAGTACATAATTGATGTTAAACAAGTTATTTTTTGTGAATTGTTTTTCAAGGTTGGGACTGTCAGTTAAAATTTGTTATAGGGGGGAATTAGATCGACTAATATTTTTGGCTCAACAAAATTTGTTATTTGTCAGGCCCGCAGAATAAGTAAGAGCCGTGCGATTTACCTAAAGGTCCCGAGTTCAATATACCAGGTTAGACGAAGTTTTATTTAGTTTTTCTATTACAAACATTTTCAATACAGAACAAAATCTGGACATCTCTTCGCAGACTGCAATAACCTCACCTATTTCCATGGTCAAAACCTACCAAACCATGGTTACTAATACTGAGGCGAAACGAAAACTTTTTATTCACGTCGATATTCTGCGATAGTGGTAAAATATTTGTCAAGCCGGCTCATTGACGCATGCAACGTTTCTCTACCAATTTAACATCTTTATTAATCTTGTGAATATGTGAACGACCTAAGGACAATTAATTTAAGACGATGTTATATCGCTTGTATTAGCACAACCGCAAATAGCACTATAGTTTCAAAGCTGTGAGCAGAATCTTGTTTGGAGTTCAGGTTATTAATATTAGTTAATAAACTATTAATGTGGCTTTATCTAAATAAATTAATGCATATATTCACGCTGGTGGCATCCAAAGGGTAAGCAGAGTTGTATTTTCATTTACATTTAATTTACAAGTGTTTTTGATTTTATCAGACACTATATAATATTTCTGGATCTAAGAACTTCATATTTGAACCTGGGACTTTTGGATCACATGGACTTAATATCAGAATGGTAAGTACAAAAAACTGTCGAAATACTGATAAGGCTTTTGTGTTGTGTTTGTGTCAGAGGTATAGGTACTGTTCTTCTCAGGCTATTTTTAGAATACCGCTTACAAGATGCTTTTGAGGAATTAAAATATGATTAATATCAAATTATTAAGTCTTCCTAATATAATTTATACTTTCAGTTAATTTTATTATACCTTGTGGTTATGAGACTAACAGGGTTGCTCAAGAAGTGGCGACATTATAAGCACCCAAGTACGAAAGGTTTAGATAGAATAAAAGTAGAGAGACTACAAGATGAGGATGTTCGAGTCCAATACACAAATAAGCTGTGTGAAAGGTTTCGAGACCTGTTAGAAAGTCAGTCAGGAGAGATAGAAGAAGTATGGAAGGAGATTAAGAATGGTATTGTTGATTGTGCGGTGCAGGTATGCGGGGTTAATAGGAAGAAGAACGCTAAGAACCCAAGAAATGAATGGTGGGATGAGGAAGTGAAACGTGTGGTAGGTGAAAAACGTAAAGCATGGGTGGACTTATTAGCTGCAAAGGCTAGAAGTAGAATGCGAGGTTTTATGGATGGTACTGAACGCATGGCAAAAAATAAATATTATTCGTGCAAGAAGATTGCGAAAGAAGTTGTTGAAAGAAAGAAGGACGAATGCAAGGAGAAGTATGATAGAAGGTTCTCTGCTAACTTTCGGACAAATGTAAAGTTATTTTGGCACATGGTCCGAAAAGTTCGTGGTAAAGCAGGAGAATCTGTTGTGGGAGTTATAAGAGATGAGAATGGTAATGTTATAAGGGATCCAAAGGAAATACTGAATGAATGGAAGAAATATTTCGAAAGTCTATTTAAGGATGGGGAAGAAATTGCATGTTTTTCGAACGAATACAAGATCGATGAAAGAATGATCATGAAAGATGAAAGTGAAAGTGATATTAGTATAGACACATGGATGACTGAGATAAAAAATGTGATTAAATGTGCGAAAGCTGGAAAGGCAGCGGGATTAGACAGGATATCGGCAGAAATGCTGAAGGGAGGTGGTGATACTATTGTCAGCCTGCTGTGCCTTCTCTTTGACAAATGTTGGCGCTATGGCCAAGTACCAAGTGATTGGTGCAAGGCCATTATCGTACCACTATTTAAAGGGAAAGGATCACCGCAGCAGTGCAAGAACTATCGGGGTATCAGCCTTCTTAGCGTGGTAGGAAAATTGTATGCGAGAATTCTGATTGATAGAGTTATTCGTGTGACAGAAGATAAGATTTGGGATGTGCAAGGTGGTTTCCGAAGGGGAAGAGGATGCGTGGATCAAGTCTTTTCTTTTCGGTGCATAGTAGAGAAGGCCTTAGCAAAACATCAGAAGGTCTTCTGCGCCTTTATCGACTTGGAAAAGGCTTATGATCGTGTGGCGAGGGATGAACTGTGGTCAACACTGTCTATGTATGGGGTGAACGACAGTCTGATACGGGCGTTGAGGTCGTTATATACGGAATCAAGTGCCTGTGTTAGATTGAATGGTGCCTGCACAGGCTGGTTTGACATCAAACGTGGTGTCAGGCAGGGCTGTGTGGCGTCGCCATGGTTGTTTAACCTCTTCATGGATAGTTGTCTGACGGACTTGAAAGAATCTAGGTTTGGTCTTAGGATGAATGAGTCACTGTTTAAATGTCTCTTATACGCTGATGATCAAGTTCTTCTTGCGTCATCAGAGTATGAACTACAGCAAATGGTGAATATTATGAATGCGGCATTAACGAGAAAAGGTATGAAAGTGAATGTAGGTAAGACGAAAGTATTGATTTTAGAGAGGAGTGAACCCAGAACTGAATGCAGCATAATGATAGGGGATGAAAAACTGGAGCAAGTGAATGAATTTGTATATCTGGGTTCTGTGATCACAAGGGATGGTAAGTGTGAAGGAGATATTGAAAGAAGGGTAAAGTTGGGTAATAGTGTTAATGGCGCCTTGTACTCCATCGCGGCCAGTAAAAATATATCGGACCGCGCTAAGCTAGCGATTCACCAAGGAGTCCTGGTGCCTACACTAACGTATGGAAGTGAGTCTTGGGTATGGCAGAAGAAGCATGAAAGCAAAATTAATGCAGTTGAAATGAGAGCGTTGAGAAGCATGTGTGGGGTGAAATTGGTAGATAGAGTGAGGAATAGTGTGATAAGGGAAAAATGTGGATTGAAAGTCGATGTAGTGACTAAAATTGAAAGGGGGATGCTAAAATGGTTTGGCCACATTGAAAGGATGAATGTTTGCAGAATGACGAAAGAGATTTACTGTGCGGAAGTGAACGGTGAAGTCGGTCGAGGACGGCCCAGGTGCACCTATAAAGACCATATAGGTAAGTTACTGAAAAAGGGCAATATAAAGAGTCCTCGAAACCGACGTGCATGCATGAAGAGGATAATGTCAGTGGAGGAAGCGAAAGAGGTGTGTTTGGACCGTGGCATTTGGCGCTCTATAGTCTCTGCCTACCCTAACGGGAGACAGGCGTGAGTTTATGTATGTATGTATGTTAAAATTATGAAATATAATACGGCTAAATAATGATTAAGTTCGTTATTTACATTTGCAAAACGCCTGATCGAATTTTAATAGCAAATTTATAGCAGTGAATATTGCTATTTCAAGTTTCTGATACCCACGACACAAGACTCGTATCTTAATGTGGGGTCAGAACTATGTATGTGACTGTTGAGTGTATTTATTTTATATATAATTATTAATTTAGCAGGACAAAATATGCTTAAGTAGTAGTGAAATTTAATTTAATAAGGCTATAAATTATTCGCTATTAAATATTATAATTAACTATAAGTCGTGATGGACTCGAGGTTTGGGCACGCGGTCGAGAATCTCGACGGTCGCGGGGTCAAACCCCATGCACACACCTCTGACTTTTCGAAGTTATGTGTGTATTTACAATGAATTATCACGTACTTTAACGGTGAATGAAAACATCGTGATGAAACCTGCACACCTAAAAGTTCTTAGGAATTTCTTAGGTGTCTAGTCCGCCAACCCATACTAGGCCAGCGTGGTGGACTAAGGCCTAAACCCTCTCAGTTGTAGAGGAGGCCCGTGCCCAGCAGTGGAACGTATATGGGCTGATGATGATGAATAAATTATTGTTTTTTTGTTTTATTTGACAAAAATGTTTCCAGTATTTTTTTAAGTTACCCCAATGGTACCTAAGTATAGAGCTGGTCGAATATTCTGCGTAGAAATGACTGCACGTATGAAAACTACGAGACGGACGTGTTGGTGGACTACACACTTAAGAAATTCCTAAGAACTTTAAGGTGTGGAGGTTTCCTCACGATGTTTTTCTTCACCGTTAAATAATAATTCATTCTGAATACACACATAACTTCGAAAAGTCAGAGGTGTGTGCCTGGGTTAGAACCCGCGATTGTCGAATTTTCGACCGCGCGCCTAAACCTCCAGGCCATCACTTCTTAACCTAAAGGTCGCAACCCATTTCCCGGAAACGTTGAGTACATAACATAGATATAATAAGATCTCTAGCAGATATAAACAACGGAAGTAAAACAAATAAAATAATATTCTATCATTCGCCCGTCGTAAAGATGCCGTAAAAATTAATCCAGCTGTTAACTTTACGATTATGGCGCGTAAATTAATGGAAAAAAGACGGCGCATTCGCAAATGAACTTGTTTTTTGGTAACCAACTGATTTTTGTCTATTCTATTTGCTTCATCATCATCATCATTATCAGCCCAAATACGTCCCACTGCTGGGCACGGGCCTCCTCTACAACTGAGAAGGTTTAGGCCTTAGGCCACCACGCTGGCCTAGTGCAGGTGGGCGGACTACACATCTAAGAAATTCCTAAGAACTTTTTAGGTGTGCAGGTTTTATCACGATATTTTCCTTCACCGTTAAAGCAAGTGATAATTCATTGTGAATACACACATAACTTCGAAAAGTCAGAGGTGTGTGCCTGGGACCGCCTTTGAACCTGCGACCGCCGAAATTCTTGACCGCGTGCCTAAACCTCGAGGCCATCACTGCTTCTGTTCTCTTTGCTTACCCAGATAATTCAATGTTTTTATCCGCCATCATTCTTCAACTCACAAAGTTTTGTGAAAAATGAAAAATGTGGATTGAAAGTCGATGTAGTGATCCAAATCTAATCTAATCTAAGTTCGCCAACTCCTACTTTTGCCGCACCATCAAGCTGTGGAATAGTTTGCCGGCTCACGTGTTCCCTCCTTCCTATGATCCTGGATCCTTTAAGCGAAGCGTGAAGAAGCATTTGTGCGGGCCGGCATGGTTTTGTCGACCAGCGGGTGACCATCGTTTCTCGCTGGTCGGTATTATTTTTCTGGACTCCACTGTGCTTACCATCAGGTACAGTGGAGTCACTTTGACGTGCCAGAATAAAAAAAAAAAAAAAAAAAATAGAGAGGGAGATGCTAAAATATTTTGGCCATATTGAAAGGATGAATGTTTGCAGAATTACGAAAGAGATTTACAGAAGTGAGTGGTGAAGTCGGTCCAGGACGTCCTACGCGCACCTATAAAAAGGCGATTTGTTTAAAAAGGGAAACATAAAGAGTCCTCGAAACCGACGTGCATGCATGAAGAGGATAACGTCAGTTGAGGAAGCGAAATTGGTGTGTTTGGACCGTGGCATTTGGCGCTCTATTGTCTCTGCCTACCCTAACGGGAGGTGTAGACCGATACATACAGAATATATACATACATACATACACACATAAACTCACGCCTGTATTCCCAATATATACATATATGTGGATACAGACATGTGGTTATGCATGTACGTAGGTATGTAGGTATCTGCCCTGTGGCAAGGGGGCGTTAGAATCCCACCACGGTATCCCCTGCCTGTCGTAAAAGGCGACTCAAAGGGGCCCTTGGGGTCGCTGGGCGCGCTGCGGGGGCGGCGCGTCCTCACTGAAAGTGACCCCGAGAGGGGCGGCGGCACTGTGGCCTGTGTACGTCGCGGGCGCCCATTCACAACCGGGGCACCCGAACCAAGCTAGTGGGGGTGCAACTGCGCCCCCTACAACTCCGAGACGGCCGAGACAAACACGTCTCGGAGGCGCACCGGGCGGCTGCGGCATTACGGTTGGCGCCTCTCGCCAACGTACCGCGGTCGCCCCACTCGGCGCGGAGATGGCCACCGGGGGGTTTTGGTCGGTATGCCGGTTTAGGGAATTTTGTTAGGGACCCAGCCCGGCACTAACATCTGCGCGGACATGACGTCGCCGCGCGCCGGGCTGGAAGACCGGTGACCCCGACATACGCTTCCCGCCCCCCCCCCCCCCCCCCCCCCCCTCCCCCGGGGCTGGCGGGAAGTAGAGCCATAAACAGCTTTCCCCTCGAGAACAAAAAAAAAAAAAAAAAGGTATGTAGGTATGAATGAAATTTTGAATAGTAGCATCGAGGCTGAAAATCTGTTCAAAAAGTTTCAAAAACTTTGTCCACTATCGCTTAGAACTTCAACACAGCTAGCAAATGTAGGAGTAGAAATACACTTCTGCCTACCTTATTGGAGGCACCTGCTTGAATGTATGTATGCAAGTCTATGTTATTGTAAGTTAAACGTCATCGAAATGGACGTATAAGTTTTAGAATATAGAGATCCTTTAGCATATTTTTATTCACCCTAAGCCTTTCAATAAAAACGGATTACAGAAATCAAAGGGGTATTGACGATAAAGAGCTTAGGATTAGTTTTATTGGAAAAACATTGCAATCTTATTTATTAAGTTGAAAAAATATTCTAAGCAAATAAAAAAATAGACTTACATACATAAACAGGGTGTATTCCAGACCGTGATCGGTAAATTGAACAGGTGATGTCAATGGTGATTACAAACACATTGACGCTAAAAAAATCGTGAAAATAAAATAAAAAAAATCATTTTTTATTTTGTTAATTTTTTACACATCATCGTATTTGGATACGACAATACGTTGGTTCATTGGTTGTCAATGAAGATAATACTTTTCTTTCCTCTTTTTAAATAAAGCAATAATTTGCGAATAATGTTTCAACTAGCGCTAGAGGTCAACGCACTGGCAACAACACACGACTTACGTGAGCGCTAAGTACCAAGCGCACCCCACCACCCCTCCCTCAGCCGCGGTGACGCGAGCCGCGACAATTACAAACGCGGCGCGAAGTATGATAAATGATAAAACTTTTGACGATCGATTGAATAATATCAAAAGTAGCTAATATTTCAAATTCGACGATCGGCGTATTCAAACCCGCGGGCAGCAACACACAGTAAGCCGCGACACGTAATGTTCAAAGCGATTGCCACACTGCTTAAACAATCTAAAGGCTTTATTAGGTAAATAAAAGTAACGCGATCGATAACCGCTAACAACAAACACGTATAAATAACTTACCCACAAGCACCACGAGCTGTAGCGAACAGCCAGCCATTTGCCATGCCTTATGAACACTAATAACACGATCACATTTTTGTTACGAGTTTTTGGTAACACTCACTTTAGTATTTATATGTATCCACGAACACAAAAATGGAAGTCTCAATACCTTGTACAATTAACACCAAAACAAATGTTAAAAACACAAATATTGCAAAACTATAAACGTACTTAACCTGCTGTCGCGCATTATTCACATTTTGAAAACGCACAAAATAGAAATTATAATAAAAAAATATGGCTCATGATAACGTCGTACATGCGATAATAAACCTACAAGCACTTAGCACACCTTATGAACACTAAGAGAACCTATTGGTTTAAACAAACGCCGCATAGTTTTGAGAGAACACGATCACATTCTTGAGTCTTATTACGAGTTTTCGGCATAGTATTACACTCACATTAGTATTTTTCGTATCCACAAACAAAAATGTAACGTAATTATCTCAAATTGTATAAATCAAAATAATTGACACCAAAACCAATGTTAAAAACATAATAATCACATAGTTATGAAAGTAATCAACTTTACCCGAGCAAAACCGTCAAAAATTATCAAACTACACAATGTCCGATCCCTTAACCTGCTCTCCTGCATTATTCACATTTGGCAAACGCATAAAATAGAAATTACAATAAAAAATAAAAACTATACTTCCTGATAAACAACAAACTTATTTTCGTTTAAAAATTAGAGATGGGCGATTATGAGATACACCTACTAATGAAGTCATTCGATTATTAAGATGTCTCGAGATATCTCGATTATAACAACTATTAATTACTAATTAGTATTTACTAATTTAGTTAGTAGCAGGGGTGGGCGGTTATGAGATATACTAATGAAATAATTCGACTATGAAGATGTCTCGAGATATCTCTAATTACTAATTTAATTAGTAGTCGCATTAGCGAGTAACTAAAATCTTAAAAAAAAACAAGACCTACTCTCGACGCGATTAGTAGTGCAAATTATTTAAACGTCATTCGATTATGAAAATACATTAGTTACTAATTTCATAATCGATTATCAACATTAGTATTAGTAGATCATTCGATTATCAAAATCATTCATAATCGCTCACCACTATTAAAAATATTACGAATGTCCTCCATCTTTTTTTACGGTTGACAATAATTTTTCAAAGTTACAGCATAGGTGGCGCTTAATTTAGCTTATTTGCTGGTGGTAGGATTTTCGTATCCGCCCGGATAGCGACCACCGTGCACAGGACGTAAAACCCGCCATAGTGACACATGCAAGTGTGTCGCGTTCCGGGATCAGTCAGTGTACATCCGGTTTTTCGGGGGACTTCAGTCGTGGTAGGGGGATGACCGTGCGGGAATTTTCGCCTCGACTGATCGGAGGTGTATTGACCCATCGGCCAGGGAGACCCGTAGAAACGGTTGTCCCGCTGGCCGCCCGCGGTATAGTACAGGGGCCCAATCGTGGCTAACCACCTCGAGAGGCTGCCCCACCATGCCGCGCATAATCTTGGAGTAGGTCGTCGTGCCGGTTGGTGACCGGATATGGGGTCCCGGCGGCCTATTCCGGGAGGGTACGGGGGCCCTTCCGTCCGATGGATCAGTCTGCCTCCATTCAGCACTAATGTGGCTAATTTCCCGTCGCGATCTTCTTACTACCATGACATAAGTCCCCCTAGCTTCTTCACAACTTCCTTCCTTCACCCATGACAGTGCAACACATCAGAGCAGGTTCTACAGCGGTGCACAACCCCACCACCGCGTTCACGATGGAGTTCGCCAACATCCGCGGGCTCCATTCGAACATCAATGCCGTCCACCACCATCTAGAGACGGCCCGGCCTGCTTTGCTCTTCCTGACGGAGACGCAGATTCGTTGTCCGGCCGATCTATCGTACTTGCACTACCCCGGCTATTCGCTTGAAGAGAACTTCAAGCCTAAGGCCGGGGTGTGTTTGTATGCTCGGTCGGATGTCTGTTGTCGCCGTCTGCGCTGCATGGAGGATCCTTCCTTCTCCACTCTGTGGGTACACGTTGACCTCGGCTGTCAAAGTCGTGTCTACGTGTGCCTCTACAGATCTCATAACGGGGATGATGAGACAACCCGGTTATTCAACTACCTTGGCCAGGCGACAGACGCCGCGCAGGAGCAGTTCCCCACAGCGGAATTGGTAGTTTTGGGGGACTTCAACGCACATCATGAGTTGTGGTTGGGTTCCTCCAAGACTGACCATGCTGGAAGGGCTGCCCACGCGTTCGCTCTTACTCATGATTTGGCGCAACTGGTGAACCAGCCTACCAGGATCCCAGATGTGTCGAGTCATGTGCCTTCTCTGCTGGACCTTCTGTTGACGAGTCACCCAGCCGGGTATCAGGTGACGGTTGATGCCCCTCTGGGTTCCTCCGACCATTGCCTGGTTGGGACGTCAGTTCCGCGCGCTGCACCTCCACTACCCGTGAAGGTTAAGCGCAAAGTCTGGCACTACTCGTCAGCAGATTGGGATGGTATGCGAGAATACTTCGCATCCATCCCTTGGCGGCAGCGCTGCTTTGAGGGCTTGGATCCTTCAGCGAGTGCCGACGCCATTGCCGACGAGATCAGATTAGGAATGGAATACTATATTCCTTCCTCTGAGATCGCCGGCAAAGGACGCGGACGCTCCTGGTTCAATCGCGAGTGCGCCGACGCTGTTGGTAATAAACAGGCGGCGTACCGCGCTTGGATCAGGGGTCGCGCAATAAAGGATCCCAATTTAAGCTTACTCAAGGCAGCTTATAACCGTGCCGTCAAGGCCTGCAAGAAGGCTTATGTGAGAGCGGATGCTCAGCGCGTCTCCAGGATTGGACGTGCCTTGGCAGACCATCCGACGAGCAGCCGTGCTTATTGGAGTCTTGCTAAGGCTGTCCAATCCAATTTCTGTAGTCCTTCGCTGCCCCCGCTGAGATATCCGGATGGATCACTGGCCCATGGGCCGGAGGAGAAAGCCAGTTTACTGGCGCGCCTCTTTGCGGCCAATTCTCGGCTCGATGACTGCGGTTCTCAGCCACCTACGCTGCCTAGCTGTGGCCACACAATGCCTGATGTCCGTATCAGGCATTGTGATGTGAGGCGTGAACTGCAGTCACTCGACGTCCGAAAAGCCAGTGGTCCTGATGGTATCCCGGCGGTTGTCCTTAAAAAGTGCGCAGCCGAGTTGTCTCCTGCACTAACACGCTTGTACCGCGCGTCTTATCTTTCAGGTGTGGTGCCTCAATCTTGGAGAGAGGCTAATGTGCAACCGATTCCTAAGAAGGGTGATCGGTCAGACCCTGTCAATTATCGCCCAATCGCCATAACCTCAGTGATCTGCAAGGTGATGGAGCGGATCATTAACATCCAATTGGTCCGCTACCTGGAGGATCACTCGTTGATCAGTGATAGGCAATACGGCTTCCGCCGTAACCGGTCAACGGGTGATCTTCTAGCGTTTGCTTTGCATCACTGGGGGGAGGCGATTGATCGGCATGGCGAGGCTCTTGCCGTGAGTCTCGACATAGCCAAGGCATTTGATAGGGTCTGGCACCGTGGCCTTCTCTCCAAGCTTCCGGCATACGGTCTTCCCGGCAACTTGTGTTTGTGGATTTCGAGCTTTCTGCATGGGCGTAGAATGCGTGTCCTCGTCGACGGGCACGCTTCACAGCTCATGTCAGTTAGTGCCGGGGTTCCACAAGGCTCTGTGCTATCGCCCACCCTGTTTCTTCTGCATATCAATGATATGTTGCCGCTTGGCAACATTCATTGCTATGCAGATGACAGCACGGTCCATGGGCGGTACTGCAGTAAGCCACCAGGTTGCCGGGCGGATACTGAGAGTAGACGCGAGGAGCTTGTCATTGAGCTCAATCGGACCCTGGAGCTCATTTCCACATGGGGTACCCGGAATCTGGTTGAGTTCAATGCCAAGAAAACCCAGGTCTGTGCGTTTTCGTGCAAAAAATCCCCGTTTTCTCCCCTCCCCACTTTTCAGGGCATTTCACTCGCAATGCGGAACGGCCTTAATATCCTAGGTGTGGATATCCGCTGCGATCTTAATCCAAGGACTCACATCGAGGGCATTATATCCGCCACTTCACGCAGGGTCGGAATCCTGAACAGGGTGCGCCGGTTTTTCACGCCCGGTCAGCTTTTCCGCTTATACAAAGCGCAGGTTCGGCCGGGCATGGAATACTGCTCGCACCTCTGGGACGGTTCCGCCAAATACCTTCTCGATGCCTTGGATGGATTGCAGCGGCGTGCCATCCGCATTGTGGATGATGCAGACGTCACAGCCAACTTGGAGCCGCTACAGTTGCGCAGGGACATTGCCGCACTTAGCGTGTTCTACCGTCTGTATCATGGTGAATGCTCTGAAGAATTGTTTAAGCTTGTCCCATCCTCTCCTTTCCTCACCAGAACCACGCGTGCTGGCTTGCGAAGCCACAGCTTTGTGGTCACAACATCCGCGGCTCGAACCAAAAAGTTCGCCAACTCCTACCTATGCCGCACCATCAAGCTGTGGAATAGTTTGCCGGCTCACGTGTTCCCTCCTTCCTATGATCCTGGATCCTTTAAGCGAAGCGTGAAGAAGCATTTGTGCAGGCCGGCATGATTGTGTCGACCAGCGGGTGACCTTCGTTTCTCGCTGGTCGGTATTAATTTTTTGGACTCCACTGTGCTTACCATCAGGTACAGTGGAGTCACTTTGCCGTGCCAGTTTAAAAAAAAAAAAAAAAAAAAAAAAAAAAAAAAAAAAAAAAAAAAAAAAAAAAAAACTTCAATTATACGATTGAAAATTAATGCGTTAGAAAAGTAATGAATAATTAATAATAAGAATAAATGCAAATATTTCTTCACAAACCAGCATATTTTTTTATCGGTTTCAAAATACACGTTTTTCACAATATTATGTGGAATGGTGAAGTAAAGGAATAATTGGATTGTTGTTCATAGATGGCGCTAGTATACTTTCGAGGCCATAATCTATGGATTACTAAGTAAGTAGTTACGATAAATCGTAATTCGTAATAGATGACGTATTTTTTTTTAGAAACCCACTTACGAACAGCGTCCTGCAATTCATCAAAATTAGTAACTTCCGTACAAAGTTATTGTTATACTCATAACAAAAAATACTAGGTATTTGCATATTTAAAATTTATTGATTTTAATCTACCAGATTTTAATGCACGCGATAAGATCCAAATAATAATTCTAGATTGGCCATAAGAAAGTTTAATGATACCGACAAGTTTAATGGTACTTAATAACATACATACATACATACATAAACTCACGCCTGTATTCCCCGAAGGGGTAGGCAGAGGTGCATTTCTGCACCCACATTTCGCCAGGTATGTATCAGTCCCACGTAATAGGGGGCGAGCCTATTTTCCAGACTCCGTGCTGCTACTAAGAATTTCCTAATGGAAAAACCCAATAACACTTTGCCCGACCCGGGAATCGAACCCAGGACCTCTTGATCGCACAGCACATACTTGTACCGCGAGACCACAAGGCAGTCGACTTGCAGTGTGACTTGTACTTAATAACAAATGACACAATCCAATAATTATACTCAAATTGTAAAATAAGTTTAATGGTAACTATAAGTTTCGTGATATTCAATCTTAACACAATTTTTACTTAAAACAGATTTCAATTTTAAAACACTAAATAATGGCTAAATGGAATTTAATAGTTTTACATACCGGAAGTGAGTTAAAACAGTACGCCATAGTAACATAGTGCGGCTTGACTTTATAAATGAGAGTTGAAGTAATACGTGCGCAAGTGAATCTATGCTTGAACTTTGGAATCTGTTTGTTAGCTGGTTGTTATTATCTTCTTGTTGTTATTTATTATTAAAGTTAATCATGTTTTAGTGTAAACTTTACCGTATCGGCACACAGTGATTGTTAATATGGCAAAATACTAATGTGAGTGTGGTAATAATATTATTAAACAAAAAATAGTTTATTATCGTATGTACGACATCATCATGAGCCATAGTTTTTTATTATAATTTCTATTTTGTGCGTTTTCAAAATGTGAATAATGCGCGACAGCAGGTTAAGTGATCGGGCGTTGTGTAGTTAGATAAAGTTATTACGTTTATAGTTTTGCGATATTTGTGTTTTTAACATTTATTTTGGTGTTAATTGTACAAGGTATTGAGACTTCCATTTTTGTGTTCGTTGATACAAATAAATACTAAAGTGAGTGTTACCAAAAACTCGTAACAAAAATGTGATCGTGTTCTCTGAAACCTATGCGAAGTTAGTTAAATAATCTTAGTGTTCATAAGGCATGGCAAATGGCTGGCTGTGGCTGTTCGCTACAGCTCGTGGTGCTTGTGGGTAAGTTATTTATACGTGTTTGTTGTTAGCGGTTATCGATCGCGTTACTTTTATTTACCTAATAAAGCCTTTAGATTGTTTAAGCAGTGTGGCAATCGCTTTGAACATTGCGTGTCGCGGCTTACTGTGTGTTGCTGCCCGCGGGTTTGAATACGCCGATCGTCGAATTTGAAATATTAGCTACTTTTGATATTATTCAATCGATCGTCAAAAGTTTTATCATTTATCATACTTCGCGCCGCGTTTGTAATTGTCGCGGCTCGCGTCACCGCGGCTGAGGGAGGGGTGGTGGGGTGCGCTTGGTACTTAGCGCTCACGTAAGTCGTGTGTTGTTGCCAGTGCGTTGACCTTTAGCGCTAGTTGAAACATTATTCGCAAATTATTGCTTTATTCAAAAAGAGGAAAGAAAAGTATTATCTTCATTGACAACCAACGTATTGCCGTATCCAAATACGATGATGTGTAAAAATTAACAAAAAAAAGTGTTTTTTTATTATTATTTTTTAGCGTCAATGTGTTTGTAATCACCATTGACATCACCTGTTCAATTTACCGATCACGGTCTGGAATACACCCTGTATAACCTCGCACCTGTATTCCCCGAAGGGGTAGATAGAGGTGCATTTCTGCATCCACATTTCGTCAGGTATGTATCAGTCCAACGTAATAGGGGGTGAGCCTATTGATGTTTTTCGTACTCATTACCAGACTTTGTCCTGCTACTGAGAATTTTTTGATGGAAACAAACAATAACACTGCTTGATCCGGGAATCGAACTCGGGACCAATCGTATACAGCGCACTTATTTCACAAGATCTGGAACTGGATGAGGCAACATAAATTAAATAAATAAATACACCCAACAGTCACATACATAGTTCTGACCCCACATTAAGATACGAGTCTTGTGTCGTGGGTATCAGAAACTACGAGAGACTTTTCGGTCTCACAAATACCCAGACCCGAAACAAATATTTGTGGATTACACAAACATTTGTCTCAGTGCAGGGATCGAACCCGCGGCCTCTCGTTTCGCAAGCTAGTGTCTAGCCAACTGCGCCACGGGGCTGTCAATTGTTTTAGTACTAATAGTCTCTGCCTACCCCTTCGGGAAAAGAGCCGTGGGTTTTTTTGTATATGTTTATTAGGTTATTTTGTCAAAGTGGTACAATAGGTGATCGCCCTTTGAAAGCGGAATGTCCCAATTCGATTCCAAAACGTGTTTGAATTGATGTTTATGCACGTAAATAATTTTAGGTCAGTGTTTCATCTCCTTACGCGGTGGAATGGGTGGGTACCATGTCAATTTAATGAATAAACAGATCATAATCATCGTTGCCTTGCCCTGTTTCCAATTTCATTTGGGGTCGGCGCACTATGTTTCATCCTTCCACACATCCCTATCAGCCGTCATGTCTTTATTTACCCCTTTTTCTTTCATAGCTTCTGTCACGCATTCCATCCATCTATACAAATAAATAAAATTGGAGTGTCTGTTTGTAATATTTAAATAACTGTTTTTTAATAAATGCATATGGATGTATATTGTTATTAACATATAACGTTTATAACAATTTTTGTCTGTTTGTTCCGGCTAATCTCTGAAATGGGTGGACCATTTTTAACGGAACTTTCACTGGCAGATAGCTGATGTAATAAGGAGTAACTGAGGCTACTATTACCTAGATTAAATTATAAATTTTCTTATTAAAAATAAATTTTCCGCGCGGACGACGTCGCGGGCACAGCTAGTATTAAATAATTTCGTAATACGCGATGCTATTAAATTAAATTATTTCAAGCGTAGTGCGATCGCCGGAAGGTGTCAGTGTCAAGTATAAAAAGTATAACTGGAGTAATAAAGGCACGTGTTACGGTTAAGTGGGTTTGCTAATTACTAAACATTTACTAAAACCTCACATGAATCTCAATGGAAATAGTCCCTAGACTACCCACCGCAGAAGCCTGGCGCTCACTCACTTAGGACATGTCTAATTGATTAATCTGAGAGACATTAATGCCTTCAATTTACGCCCTCGTCGGACGCTCATGGATCCAACGTCGGTAAATATATTTGTTTCTGAAATTTGTAGAATGATTTTATTTATGACAACATCTAACAAGTCAAAACTATGTCATAATACAAACAATGTAAGATTGTGCTATTCATTCGCTAACAGGATATCATTAAGCTTTACAATTTAATTGTATAACTTTATCGTCAAAATTAGTCTATAATCAGTGCATTGATTTAATTCTAATTAATGTTTTTCACGGCTCGATGAAGGTTGACTTTATGCTGTCCGGCGCCAGCGCCTGCTAAAATAATCAACGCAATTATTCGGATTAAAGTGATCTGATTCAATAGTTATAGTGCAACTTGGGTTCATCCATCAGCCATAAGAAGTCTACTGCTGAACATAGTCCTTTCTTAATGATTTCATCAGGGACCTGTTGGAGGTAGCCCGCATCCAGCGACGTCCCACGAACTTTACCAGGTCGTCTGACCACTTCGTGGGTTGACGTTCTACGCTGCGTTTTCCGCTACGTGGCCTCCATTCGAGAACTTTCGCCTGCAGCTTACATTACAAAATTATTTTCATGGACCCCCGCTTACGATTGTGGGCCCCCATTTTTTGTCACACCCAACGTAGACCCCCGACGAGTCTACCCTGACCCCTGGAGGTGGACCACTTTGGGAATTACTGATATAGATAATGTTTGCGCTCAAACTATAGGAGTAAGTGTTGAAACTGAAATTTATTTAATTGATACTCCACCAAATATCGACTTTATTTTATTGAAATAGTTTATCGGGAAAAGTTATCCTCATTTTAATTAAGCTCAGAGTAACTCTGGCTTTAAATATCGGTGGTAGATTAACTAAAGCGTGGTTCCTGTAGTGGTTTAATGGCTATCAATTGGCGATCCGAAGGTCGTCTGCGGTGACGTCATACACGGTTTACAATCAATCATTCGAGGGTAAGGTTGTGGGACAACGGACATTGTGAAATTTCATTTTTTTTTTCAACGATATATGAATTATAAGACAGTAATTAGTACACTGCCTCGTGGTCTCACGGTACAAGTATGTGCGTGTGAGGTCCTGGGTTCGATTCCCGGGTCGGGCAGTGTTATTGGGTTTTTCCATTAGAAAATTCTCAGTAACAGCACGGAGTCTGGGAATGTGGGAACGGCAATAGGCTCGCCCCCTATTACGTGGGACTGATACGTACCTGGCGAAATGTGGGTGCAGAAATGCACCTCTGCCTAACCCTTCGGGGAATACAGGCGTGAGTTTATGTATGTATGTATGTTATTAGTACAGAAATTCTGTTAAAATCTTGTTTCACAATAGTATCTACGAGTATTTCCTGACATAGCGTTCCAGACTTTATGTTGGTTTGCTAATAGAAAAATCCAAGAACACTTCGTTCCACACGAGAATCTGAACAGTGAACTCACTATCACAAACTGCGTACTTGAACGGCGGAAATAAGTCACGCTTTTTATACATCTTACGTTTGCCGCTAATGGAATTGGATAAACCCTTTCAAAGAACCTTTCTCTACTGACTTGGGGAAGTGTCAGCACCGCACGTAGTTTGAATACTATCTAAATATACATAGGTTTCAGGATCTCTCGTCTCTCGTCACTCGATGTCGTCAATTTAGTAAAAAACCGGCTAAGACTTGTCTTGAATAGATAGATCTGTACATTGATCTATACACATGAAAGAAGAAGCTGCGGAAAAAAGCTAGTATCTATTATCAGCCCATATATGTACGTCCCACTGCTGGGCACGGGCCTCTTCTACAACTGAGACGGTTTAGGCCTTAGTCCTCTTCGCTGGCCTAGTGCGGGTTGGCGGACTACACACCTAAGAAATTCCTGAGAACTCTTAGGTGTGCAAGTTTCCTCACGATGTTTTCCTTCACGTGATATTTTTTTTTGTGAATACACACATAACTTCGAAGGATGGACAAGCAGAGGAAGGCCAAAGAAAAGATGGATGGCGTGCGTGAGAAAAGATATGAAAGAAAAAAGGGTGACTGAAACATGGCTGATAGGGACATCTCTATCCTTCCAAACATGGAAGGATTAAATATACTGCGCCGACCCCAAATAAAAATAGGGAACAGGACAAAAGGACGATGACTAAGACAAAATAAACAAACAAAATACTCTTCTTTATTATCTCAGTACATCCCAAACCTTTCACTAATTGCTTGTTACCTCAAATTGTCGATAACAATCGATTTTCGCGATCAACTTAGTTTCAGCAACCATTACGGTAGAATGCTGGCGCCAATTCATTTTTTTTTATGGTTCCAATATATTTCGTTGTGGTGTCATATTTTTCTTTTTTAACGAGAGGAAAGCGGCTTAACTCCCTATTCGGTACCTCGAGGGAGGTCGAAAAGGGTATGTGGGGTCACCGACCTTCCAACTCAACGTGTGGAACCATTGTTCGCTTGGCTGAGTTGGGTCCCTAACCAAAATCCTACGTCGGCATACCGACTAAAACCTCTCGATGGCCATCTTATGCGTTTTGGGCGGTACGATAAATACCTACAGGGCGAGCGCCCTTAATTGTTTCCCGTTGCCGCCCAGCGCTCTGCCCGAGTGTGGACTCCTCTGAGATAGTGGGATTGTAGGTGTTCCCCGATTGGCCTTATTTTGGACGCTCATTCGGTTTGAGTGTCCGCGAAATTCCCGAGGCCATGTGCTCCGCCGTACATCTCGGGATCGCACATTTCCTGCAAGGGCGCACCTCCCCCGTAGTACGCTTAGCAATCCCGATAACCCCTATTAGGCGCCTCTTACGATAGGCAGGGGATGCCGTGGCGGTATTCTTACGCCCCCAACCACAAGGCGGGTGGTGTCATGATAATTTATCAGCAGTTACTTCCCACAGTTGGGCAAATGTTCCCTTACATATTAAGAAGGGTGGGACATTCGCTAAAATCTGCCATAGTGTTGATGCCATCGAGTTCCTAGCTCTACGTATAAAACAATTTTTTGTTGCAGTTTACTATGTTTTTCACTATTATTTAAACTAATTGTGATTAAACTATAAAATTATACTATATTTATTAATTTAGAAAAATAGTTACTTTACATTTAGAAACATTTAATACTATCGTCATTATTAGCCCATATATGCCCCACTACATTCTACACTTAAGGTTAAGGCCTTAGGCCACCACGTTGGCCCAGTGCGGGTTGGCGGACTATACACCTAAGAAATTCCTAAGAACTTTTAGATGTGCAGGTTTCATAACTATGTTAAGCTTCATCGTAAAAGTAAGTGATAATTCATTATCAAATACATACATAACATCGAAAAGTCAAAGGTGTGTCTGAGGTTTGAACCCGCGACCGACGAGTATCTCTACCGCGTGCGTAAACCTCGAGGCCATTGATACTTATTGAATACTGTAGCAGCCAAAAAAGGCCAGAAAAGACACCTATGTAGTGAACACGCTGATTGCTAAATGTTTGTCAAATAAGCAAACATTTGAATTGTGTGCCCAATTCATCGGCAATAGTTTAGTATGAAATAGCTTAAAATTGACGATTCAAAAGAACTTGTTAAAGTCTATTTGAATAAAGATAATTTGACTTTTGACATATTTTTTTTCATCCACGTAGCTTTATCAAACATCATCTTTCTTGGCACATTGTTATATTTTCGAAGCGTTAATTAATCACTAAATAAAAAAGTTAAGGCTGCCCGTGGCCTCGCGGCACAAGTATTTGCCGTACAATCTAGAGTTCCTGGGGTCGATTCCTGGCAAAGTTTTATGATAAATTAGGGTCCCTTAGATTCGCTGCGCTTCATTGCTCGACGTCGATACTGTGCGTGCCGCTGTTGATCCTGGAGCACAGGAGTTACAGTGGCGGGTGTGTGGTGGGATAGATCGATTCCTGGGTCGGGCAGTGTTAAAAAATTCTCACAAACACTCAGACAGGAAACAAATGTTTGTGGATCAGACAAACGGGGGACGAACCCGCGGCCTCTCGTTGCACAAGCTGGTGTCTAGCCAACTACGCCACTGCCCCTCCTCCTCCAGGTATGGCGGGAAGTAGAGCCATAAATAGCTTTCCCCTCCAGAAAAAAAGGCTGTCTAATGATACTCTCATAGTTGGTAGATGATTATTGAACTCCTTATTTTCTGCCGTCTTAAAAAAAATAAAATTTAAGACTACGCGGAAAGTATTCTTTACGGGGAAAGTTAAGAAATAACTTAAAGGATATTACGTAAATTGTGCCCAAAGTATAAGTAGTCAGGTGATTGTGTTTTCGCCTACGCTCCGACAGTTCTTAAGAAACAAATTATAGAGGGACTTCCTTTCCAGGCTCCGTGCTGTTTAATAATTTTTTATTTTTAAGTATAGGAACATGTATATTAATATAAATTTATTTGTATGTTTTATACTTATTTAAAAATCTAATTATTATTATTTTCACTATTATTTTGCTACACACTTTATGCTACCCCTATTTATTTTTCCTGTTCTATTATATCCATCCAAAGGTTGTCTGGAAGATATTGCCTAGAGCGATAAGACCGCCTCTTGTTTTTGTTATTTTTTATATTTTTTTCTCCATATATTTTTGTGGAGAAGAAATGGCAAGGAACTCCCTCGGCAACACGAGATGTCATTTAAAAAAAAAAATCATTTTTTAATTGTCATTGTTTAAAACCTCATAGGTATATTATGTCATAACGTTACAAATTGTAGCAACAAAACTACTTACTCCCAGGGCTTATTACCCTCAATATAATTTGAAATTTTATAGTAAGTTTTTTTTATATAGTTTATCTTTAATTACTCTTTTATGGGGCAATGTATACGCTTCTATAACAAACTTCCGAAGGCTATTAGGGAGCTTCCCTTGAATAAGTTTAAAGAATTAATAAAAGAAAAACTTTACCAAAAAGCATACTATAAAATTTCAGATTTTATTGAAGATAGTAAGCCCTGGGAGTAAGTTAATTGATCGGAGTTTTATTGTGTTGCTACAGTTTGTATCG
The DNA here is from genome assembly GCA_907164795.1 of Hemaris fuciformis. Taxonomy (NCBI): domain Eukaryota; kingdom Metazoa; phylum Arthropoda; class Insecta; order Lepidoptera; family Sphingidae; genus Hemaris; species Hemaris fuciformis. The sequence continues at coordinate 2,166,376 of OU015455.1, read as the reverse complement.
TTATGAAATGTATCATTATGACATGTATCGTTATGACATTTAACGTTATGACATTTATCATGTAAAATTGAAACAGTTTATTAAAAAAAATATGCAATTTTCTATTTAATAAAAAAAAATACATTTCGTGTTGCTGAGGGAGTTTCTTGCCGTTTCTTCTCCACAGCTATAACACGTTTCGAAGCGGCAATAGTTTAAAAAAATATTAAAAAGTGTAAAATTGACGATTCAAAAGAACTTGTAAAAGTCTATTTGAATAAAGATAATTTGACTTTGACTTTGACTTTAATTGATTCTTTAAACTTTTTTAAGGGAAGCGCCCTAATACCCTTCGGGAGTTTGTTATAGAAAACTCGCGCCAATATCAGGTTTGCTTACCGATGCCGAAAAACAACGGTATAAAACGAGCAGAGTCAACAAAGTTCCAATTTCATTCCGAATTTGCGCTTAATAATATTCGGAGTGGACGGGCGGTTGAGCTTTGCCAGTCGGTTCGCATAAGCCAGGCGTCGCGCTTGTGTTCAATAGAATTTGGCTGGCGGGAGTTTTGAATAGTACGTTCCATTTTCAAATACGAACATTTAATAATCGATTATCACGAGTTTATTTTTTAAATTCAGAACGATTTTTTCTTTTAATAAAACCTTTTTTCATAAATAAAGTGTGTGATTTTGTTATAAATTATTTGAAAGATTATATAGCGCCAATTAAAAATAATTAGAATTATTTGGTTCTTGTGTGTAAACAACTTTCGTCGAATTTGTGAAATAATGTCTTGTATTGGTACGTATAACAATGTTTTATTAATAGATTAGATAATTATGTATACCGCAAAAATAACTTTATTTAAGAAGTTCAATATAAAGTCAACCGTGAAATGCATATATTATTAAATACTTGATAATAATGATATAGAAATAAATTGCAAAAATTTCAGATAAAAGAAAACAAAGTATTATTATGAGTTTTGGGGATAATATATATTGTTTATGCAATTTATCTTGTCTATGCCACCCACGTCTCTTGATTATTAGTTTGGCGATAGAAATATGGCGAGTTATTAGTTTTAACTTCGAGAAAACAGCAGTTTCTGGGTATTTTCTCTGTGTATTTGTCTTAACAAACAATTTGTTCGTCGATGATTTATGGTTTACTTAAAAAATATAGGAATTCTTGTCTAGCATTTTTTTTTCGTCCGGAAACTTTAAAATGAGATAGGTTTTTAAAAAAGTATGTCACTTTAAATAATTTTTAGCTTACTTGAAAGTTTTGTCAATAGCAAATAAATATTTTTAAGCACAGATTCTTTCCTCTCTTTGTCTAAACACCTTTTTTCGTTCCTAAAAATTCACTTGAGCTAAATTTTCTCTATTTCCTATGTCTGTAATTTGAAAATCCCTTTTGTTTACATTTTTGCTTTAAGCCTAAATTGCTAAATCGAATTACATGGATTACGACAATGATAGAGATATAATAGCCACTTTTATAAGCATTTTTTAAATCAAAGCGGAGCCGGGTCAATTGGTTTTGACTTTGACATTTGCCAAAAAAAATACACCCAACAGACACATATTTAGTTCTGACCCCATATGATAAAATTATTGTTTCGTGGATATCAAAAACAAACATAAATATTTGTGGATAACCGACAACGTTGATTTCAATGCCGGAATCGAAGTCACGGCTCCTCTTTCCGCAAGCTATCGTAAAACTAATTTGACAGCCCCGTGACGCAGTTGGCTAGACACCAGCTTGTGAAACGTGAGGCCGCGGGTTTGATCCCCGCACCGAGACAAATGTTTGTGTGATCCACAAATATTTATTTCGGGTCCGGGTGTTTGTGAGACCGAAAAGTCTCGCGTAGATTCTGATACCCACGACATAAGACTTGTATCGTAGTGGGGCTAGAACTATGTAAGAGACTGTGTATTTATTTTATTTAAGTATTTACTAGCTTTTGCCCGCGACTCCGTTCGCCTAGACTACAGGGTTGGGTTCAGAAAGAAAATAAGTTGTAGTCTATTTTATTCCACAGAGTCCCATTTATGTCCATAACAAAAATCGTTCACATCGGTCAAATGATTAAGGCGTGAAAGCGTAACAGACATATATAATATATAATAAGAAAATTTGATCAAATGGGTTTCTTCGCAAAATAAAAAATATTGTGCCACATTTAAAAAATAATGTAGCAAGTGTTATACCATTTTAGATTCCTTATTAAATGCGCCAACTTTTAAAGTTACTTGCCAAACTCGCGTAGTACATTTTTTTTTCAGGACAGTCAGTTAAATTTGGGCGTATGATAAATTTTAAATATGCGGTTTGGTAAACAATGTCATTTTCTTCCGAAGTATAGCAAGGTGGCTCTAAATGTTGGATAACAGTTTGCAGAGGCATTATTCAGGATTACATAACAAAAATAATAATTTAAAAAAGTAGAGATTTGCAGCAACAGTAGTGAAAAAACCGTCACAGGGTGTAGATTTTCTAGATTTTTTTGAAATCCCTATATTTTTCTAAATACATAACTTATATTTTTTTAAATATTTTTCTGATAACTCTTACGACTTGGGCTATTCCCCGTTTCCGGGTTATCGTCGACTGCTGGGACACCCTGTATATATATATTTATTTATATCTAATTCATCATCATCATCATCAGCCCAAATACGTCCCACTGCTGGGCACGGGCCTCCTCTACAACTGAGAGGGTTTAGACCTTAGTCCACCACGCTGGCCTAGTGCGGGTTGGCGGACTACACACCTAAGAAATTCCTAAGAACTTTTAGGTGTGCAGGTTTTATCACGATGTTTTCCTTCACCGTTAAAGCAAGTGATAATTCATTGTGAATACACACATAACTTCGAAAAGTCAGAGGTGTGTGCCTGGGGTTTGAACCTGCGACCGCCGCAATTCTCGACCGCGCGCCTAAACCTCGAGGCCATCACTGCTTCTATTCTATTTAACAGCCTAAAAAATAAGCTTCAAGTTTCTAGCTTTAAAAATGACAATACTTCCATACAAACTTTCATCCCCCCTTTCAATCCCTTTTCCGCAATAAAAAGTAGCCTATGTTCTTTCTCAGGCTCCAAACTATCTGTGTACCAAATTTCATTTAAATCGGTTCAGTAGTTTTAGCAGGAAAGCGAGACAGACAGAGTTACTTTCGCATTTATAATATTAGTAAGGATTGACCCAGATTTGTAAAACTACAAACAGACATCAAGGGTATTCTTTGCCCCATTAGCAACGTTGACAAACATACAAACGAGTAGATTAGATAAGTGTATTATCCAAATATCCGGATTTAAATTCTTACAGGAAAAGCCATGAAAGGATTTGATTCAATTAGCCGGAATCCCTTGAATCCCTTTTATTGGGGATCCTTATCTAAAAGGTTGTAGCATTATTAGCATCGCTACGTCCTATTTATCCTGTAGGTTTCCTTTTTACATACATGCATACGCAGTCACGCTCGTATTTCAGGATTGGCATTTTTAACCATGATGTGTTGTTGTTTTGTATTTAATGAAATAAAATAATATTTATTGAATCTATAAAATTTCAAATACAGCACTTAGATTCAGTCATTTCAAAATGTACCACCCTGTTCGGAAGGCAGTTTTCGCTAGAGAAGAACGGGCAAGAAACTCTAGTGTTGCTCTTTTCCATTCAAGAGATAGTTTACAATATTGATGCAAAGACTAAATTTCCCAAATTAGAGCAGCTCATTAATACAATCTCAGACTGTTGTATTGAATATGAGAATAACATAGTCATCTTGAATGGAGAAACCAGCCATCGGACTCCTCAACCATTTCATAGGAAAGTGACCAACCCGGCTCACGACGCCATCGCAAGCAACGTAAGTTAAATGGGAAAAAATACAATTATAAAATAAATTATAAATTTTATTTATTAACCTTGAAAAAACATTTAGACATAACAGTTTGCAAAAACTCTCCACACTAGGGACTGCCTGTCTCGTGGAGAGATTTTTTAAAGGAGTATCTTAAAACTAGTAATAAAGGTGCTGAATATACTACTTATATATAATTGGTGGAATATGGGTGCAAAAATGCACCTCTGCCTACCTTTTCGGGGAATACAGGCGTGAGGTTATGTATGTGTGTACTATTTCAATCTTTGTTATTGGGATCGAGGATAAAACTGTCTGGGAGGGCATCTCTTCGTATTTAACTTGTCTACACGGCTACGTGGAAGCGTGCCTAGGAATACTAAAACTGCGTCGTGGTTTCCACAAACCCGACTAAAACGAGTAAAATCACAGAACAGCTGAATAACTTTAGAAATTTCCAGTATTTTGTATGAGGACTAGTGTCGCCGCTAGTCTGTCACCTATTCATTCTACTAAAATTACACAAGCAATTATAAAATTTTCAAACAACAATGAAGGGCTGCTATTGGTTGTCACACATTTATAAAAGTCTTGATATTACACGCAACCCGAATTACTAAGCAGCGGCCGTGTCAAACATATGATAGTCTAATCGTAGGTTCGAAAAAAAAACAAAGTTTAGTTTTTACTATGCGGCCATCAGTAAAACATCATTAATAATATTACATGCATGCATAATCTTACGCCTGTATTCCCAGAAGGAGTAAGCAAAGGTGCATTTCTGCACCCACATTTTGCCAGGCATGTATCACATGATCAGTCCCACGTCCCACGTAATAGGGAGCGAGCCTAGTGCCTTTTTTCGTGGTCATTTTTGAGTCTCCGTGCTGTCACTGTGAGTTTCTTAATGGAAAAACTAATAAAACTTCGTCCGTAAATTGAACATACTTGTACCGTAAGACCACGAGGCGGTCTTTAGTATCATAATCAGCCCATATACATACGTCCCACTGCTGGGCACGGGCTTCCTCTACAACTGAGAGGGTCCAGGCTTTAGTCCGCCACGCTGGCCTAGTGCTGGTTGGCGGACTACACACCTAAGAAATTCCTAAGAACTTTTTTTTATGCGTGCTGATTTCATCACGATGTTTTCCTTCACCGTTAAATTAAATGACAATTAATTGCGAATACACACATATCTTCGAAAAGGCAAAGGTGTGTGCCTGGAGTTTGAACCCGCGACCGCCGAGATTCTAAACGCACCTAAACTTCGAGGCCATCACTACGTCTAATCTTTAGTATAGACTTTATTAATAATTGATTTTATAAGCGCCTTAGCAAATATAAAAATGTCTATAAAAATGATATGCCAAGTCTTCAAGTCGCTGACCCTTAAAGTTTTTTCCTTTGATGTTAAAATTTTTAAATGAATCTATTTAAAAGCGGGTGAGAAAATAGCAATTAATTCATCAAGGTTCGTTGAACTTATTTAGAATAGGTTGGTCATTGTCCCTTCGGAATAATGTTATCTCGATAGTAGGCCAATATACTATTTATTTCTGAATAAGTTCTTTCACAGGTGTCAAAGCCTCTTAGAATTTTCTTCTTTCGATTGATAAGAGGAAAATCTTTTCATATAAATCGGAAAAGATATTTATTACATATTCTATTGGGTATATAATAGTCTAAGTCCCTTTTCAAAGCTTTCGTTTTTAAATTCTGCATATGTAGAATCTCGCTTGTGTTTAGTGCGGGTAGGCAGAGATTATACATTAAGCGGTATTAACTCTGGCCCGTGGCAAGGGGGTGTTAGAATCCCACCACAATATCCCCTTTTTTTTTTTTTTTTTTTTTTTTCCCGCGGGGAAAATCCATTTACGGACCATCCCACCCCCGGAGGGGCGAGGGTGTGTCGGACTCACCGGCGCCTTCCGACCCAGCATAGATGCTACCGCCCGTAGTTATTGCGGGCGGCCGCTGGGCCGGGTCCCTACCAAAAATAATTGCGCCGTAATACCGACTAAAAACCCCGCGATGGCCACCATCAGCGCATTCAGCGAGACGGCCCCGGAATACCCTGAAGCCAGAGCTATGGATTGACCCGGGACCGCCTCTGCGCGGTGCCAAAAGGCACGGCAAAAGGATTTTTGTTCCTTCTCGGGGGCCGCCAAGGTAGGGACGGCGGCCCCGCGTGGCCTCTGGGCGCCGGGCTAGATGTTCACCCGGCGCCTCCTACGTCGCCTGTTGCGACGAGCGGGATCGGTCTGCTCCCGATCCCGCTCCGCGCTCTCCTTCTGCGAACGCACCTGCAACACGTTCGCAGAAGGAGAGCATAGCTTTCCACGACCTCCGGCTGCCGACCATGGCGGCGACCACAGTCGGCAGCGAGAGGTCGCTCCCTACGACCGCTACGAGAGCGCTGCGCTCCTCGTCCCAGGCTGGGCACTCCTCCAGCGTGTGCTGGGCCGTGTCCTCACGGACCACAATATCCCCTGCCTGTCGTAAAAGGCGACTCAAAGTGGCTCAACGGCTGAATAATAACACAATCCCAGCAGAAAATTAGCATATATTTTTAGGTCTGGGCTTTTGTAGATCTTTCTAAGTTCTTTTATATCCTTTATAGTTTATGATACCCATGAAACAAAACTTGCATCAAAGTTTGGAGTTAGATCTACTCGTATGGTTTGTGGCTTTTCTTGTGATGACCTTAGGTTTAGGCGCGTAGTCGAAAATTTCGGCGGTCTCAGGTTCAATCTAGAGTCTATCAAGAGGTGAAGTTAACCTCTGACTTTTCATGATGAATTATCACGTACTTTGACGGTGAAGGAAAATATCGTGAGGAATCCTGCACACCTAAAAGTTTTTAGGAATTTCTTACATGTGTAGTCTGCCAACCCGCACTAGGCCAGCGTGGTGGACTAAGGCCTATACCCTCTTAGTTGTAGAGGAGGCACGTGTCCAGCAGTAGGACGTATGTATATGGGCTGATGATGATGATGTGACTTTTCAGTTTAATTATGTTATGCAAAAACTCATAATGAAGAATACTGCCTCGTGGTCTCGCGGTGCAAGTATGTGCCGTGCGATCTACGTGCCGTGGTCCTGGGTTTGATTCCCGGGTCGGGCAAAGTGTTATTGGATTTTTCCATTAGGAAATTCTCAGTAACAGCGCGGAGTCTGGAAACCCGATAAACGGCAATAGGCTCGCCCCCTATTACGTGGGACTGATACATGCCTGGCGAAATGTGAGTGTAGAAATGCACCTCTGCCTACCCTTTCGGCGAATACAGGCGTGAGGTTATGTATGTATGTATTTAAAAAAAAGGTTTTTAATCTTGTCATTTATGTAGCTTGAAATCTCCCGTAAAATGAATCTTACTTACGCCTCTTAAAATTTTATGTTGAATAGGACTTTGCGGAACAAAAATAAAGTTTATTTACTTAGTATTTAAATAAAACCTATTATATTGACTAGTGTAAACTTAATAAAAAAGAAATTAAATATAATCGACAGCCCCGTGGCGGAGTTGGCCTACACAACGAGAGGCCGCATATTCGATTCCCGCATCGTGACATATGTTTGTGTGATCCACAAATATTTGTTTCCAGTCTGTGTTCGTGAGACCGAAAAGTCTTTTGTAGTTTCTGATATCCAAGACGCAAGACTTATATCTTAATGTGGGGTCAAAATTGTGTATGTGTTTGTTGGGTGTATTTATTTTCGGGGTGTATGTATGTCATAATGAAGATTTATGCCTTAATTAATCCTAGATTGAGCTGAACTTCTGAAACACATGGCTATATGCAAATGACATTAATTTCGCTGTCGTCCGCTTCGCCGACATCTGCGTAATTCGATTTATTAACGCAATATGACTCGGATAACAACCTAGTAGTCTTTTAAATATAATAGTTTTGACTTGGCAATCGCATTAAAGGTGAGATAAATTGTGTTTTCATGCGATAGCCAAGTCTAACTATTTTATTTGAAACATAAAAGATTTTTAATATTGATATGGTCACAATAAGATGGTGTCTGGTAAGCTAAGTGCATAATAACTTAAGGCAGAAGTTCCCTTAAACCGGGACTGAATAAATTCATCGACTTGGTATCATATGGATCTCATAACTTTTTACGGCAGAAGAACTGAGTTGCAAGACTTGTTTTTTTTTTACAAGTTTAGTTTTTTATGGGATTGGAGTTTTCCATTAGGAAATTCTCAGTAGCAGCAAGAAGTTTGGAAATGTGCCCGAATAACGGCCACAACAATAACAAAAAGCTCCCCCTTTAGTCCTTAAGTCCTTGGTCGTACGTCTTGAATATGTATTTATGTACATAGATATGTATATGTTTTTGGATGTAGTACTCGTATAAACAAATGTAAGAAGTTTCGAATTGGGTGCATCTTGAATGAGTTAAACGTTTCATCATCGTCGTCATAAGCTCATATACGTCCCACTGCTGGGCACAGGCCTCCTCTACAACTGAGATGGTTTAGGCCTTAGTCCACCACGCTGGCCTAGTACGGGTTGGCGGACTATACACCTAAGAAATTCCTAAGGACTTTTTAGGTGTGTAGGTTTCCTCACGATGTTTTCCTTCACCGTTAAAGTACGTGTGTGTAATTAATTGTGAATACCTACACACATAAATTCGAAAAGTCAGGGGTGTGTGTCTGGGGTTTGAACTCGCGACCGTAGAAATTCTTGACCGCGTGCCTATACCTCGAGGCCATCACGCCTTGTTAAACGTTTACCATGGAATAACATCTCAGCAGTCCGGCGTAAATATTTTAAGTGACGAGAGTTGGTACTTGGTAGCCTCAATTCTGTGGGACTAACATAGCAGTTTTATATTAGTGTAATACAGGCTGTATTTTGACCGTGATCGGAAACTAAGGCAGGTAATAGCTACGGTGATTACAAACCCATTGGCGTTAAAAAATTCCGACCAAAAATAAAAATATTGACGCTTTCCTAACAATCATAGATATTAAATGGATGTGGCTGTAAGGAAAACGTTTTTTTTTTTAAATTTTGTCGGGTTTTTTTTTAATATCACGGTGTTAGTAATCACCGCAGATATTACCTGCCTTAGTTTCCGATTACGGTCTGAATACACCCTGTAGAAATATATTTATATCCAGTATATGACATACAAAGCCTATATAAGGTTTAAAGTTTACAAGACGTTGACCTTTGTATATTGTTTGGTTACTATTGCTCTTACCACAAGAGCCATTAAGTGATTTTTTAATATCATTCATATAACTAGAAAATGTACTTAAAAAGGATTGCTTGAGGTTGTCGCATAGTAGAGCGGGATATTAAGTATCGAATCGCTTTAAAAGGTATTTAAGTATTTTTTTAAAGGCCGTAGGAACACGAGTAATGTAAAATTATCGATATTATTATAAGCAACGCTCTAGCTTTGAGTGGTAAGTAAGAATTTGCATAAGTGGAATAAAATATAAGAATAGTACAATCATTCGTACGTCTTCGTCTACTCTAAGAATATAAACATTACATACCTCGCAACAAAACTCTTTAGAAGAAGGAAATAGGGTTGGGAATTCCAAAGATAGTCACAATTGTTCTTTCACGTGCTAATGCTGTGGGCCCTAGTAGTTTCAAAAGACAAATTGAGATAAATACAATAAATACACCCAACAGTCACATACATAGTTCTGAACCCACACTAAGATTCGAGTCTTGTGTCGTGGGTATCAGAAACTACGAGAGACATTTCGGTCTCACAAACGCCCAGACCCGAAGCATAATATTTATGGATCAAACAAACATTGGTCTCGGTGCGGGGATCGAACCCGTCGCCTCTCGTTTCGCAATCTGGTGTCTAGCCAGCTACGCCACGGAGCTGTAAAAGTTTGAGATGAATCCAAATATGCGCTTGCCCCGAGTTAAAAACTACTTAAACAAATTGTCTGTTCTCATTTTGTAGAAATGTATGTTAAAGGATTTGAAAGCGTATACGTCAGTCCCACGCAAAGGCTTTTGTTCTATTTTTGCGAAGGTATGGCTTAGCATATAGTGTTTACTTAAACATTATTAATTCCTACGTGGCTTTGTTTGGAAAAGGTCGTATATCGAAAGTTTGGTTGTTGGTCAGCTTTATTTTTTTGATGATATGCGTAGATGCGACAGCCCCGTGGCGCAGTTGGCTAGACACCAGCTTGCAAAACGAGAGGCCGCGGGTTCGATCCCCGCACCGAGACAAATGTTTGTGTGATCCACAAATATTTGTTTCGGGTCTGGGTGTATGTGAGACCGAATAGTCTCTCGTAGTTTCTGATACCCACGACACAAGACTTGTATCTTAGTGTGGGATCAGAACTATGTATGTGACTGTTGGGTGTATTTTTTATTTATTTTTATATAGTTAAAAATATCATATTATAATATTTAATATTTTTTACGCGTTTATACGACCACGATTTGACAGAAATGTTATATCTACATACATACATAACCTCACGCCTGTATTCCCCGAAGGGGTAGGCAGAGGTGCATTTCTGCACCCACATTTCGCCAGGTATGGATCAGTCCCACGTAATATTGCCGTTTTTCGGGCACATTTCCATACTCCGTGCTGCTACTGAGAATTTCCTAATGGAAAAACACAATAACACAGCCCGACCCGGGAATCGAACCCAGGACCTCTAGATCGCACGGCACATACTTGTGGCAGGCATACAAGACAGTCGTTTATTAAATGTTGATATTATTGAAGCGAAAGAAACAGTTTTACAATGTGCAGTGAAAAATGACCAAAGCAGTTACATTGCATAGTGTCAGCTTTTATTCCTCCTTTATTTGTTTTTCTGATTAACTTTGTTGCGGGATTATGACAAATTTAGGTCCCCTTAGATCCGCTGAGCTTCATTGCTCGGCGTCAATACTGTGCATGCCGCTGTTGATCCTGGAGCACAGGAGTTACAGTGGTGGGTGGGTGGTGGGATTGAGCCAAGAAAAGTCTCAGCCTATCCCTTTTGGATACGGGCGTGATTATATCTATGTCTCGTGGAAATAATGCCGCTAAGTGAAAGTAATTGGGCTGGAGATAGTGCTTAGAGAACTAAAGGAGTGGCATTTTCAACAACAAAATAAGTAATTGAATCGACAGCAAGGTTTGGCTAAGAAAGTAGCTTCTTAGAATTAGGTTGAAGGTCCTACCCAGACAAATATTTGTACAGCCTATGATCTACAAAATATCTTGTTTAATATTAAGGACAAATGACAATATTTTCTCACTTGACAAAATATGGCTGTAATTAAAAATATAGCAGATAGATATTTCTTCAGATCAGACCTCCTTTTCTAGCGATTATAGAAATTTGTAAGTTGATTTCTTTTCGTTACACAGAGACACTAAAATGTACGACGTGCTTGAGCTTCAACCGAAACCACATCAACAGACCATATACGTCTCACTCATGTGCACGGGCGTCCTCTACAACTGAGAGCTGTTAAACCTTAGTCAAGTGCGAGTTGGCAGACTACACACCTAAGGATTACCTAAGAACTTCTAAGTGTGCAGGTGTAAACGCTTTTATGGACACTGTAGCTTTTTTTAAAGTCCCTCAGTATCGGCCGCGTAAGACACATTGGCTTTTATAAAGTTTTGGGTTTATTATTATAAATAAACTAGCTCTGGGTGCCGGCTTCTTCCGAAATTTTGAACGAGAACACTGCATTTTTCTTTATTTAACATTTTTGGTTTTGAAGGCCCTTCTAAACTAAACTAGTTTTAGTATCATCATACTAAAAATCATTCAAATCCATTCCGCAGTTAATGCTTCACAGCGTAACAGACAGACATAGAAAATTACTTTTAAATTTATTATATTAGTATACATGACTTGGGAGTTCTTAAGGAAGTTTCTTGCAGCGATTTCTCAGCTATATTTTTCAAAGCGGTTTAATTGTTAAACCAATTTAAAAGATCTTCCTAAGATTATTTGAATGACTGAGTTTGAAAACTTCAACTTATTTCTTTGCAATTTCGCTTATGTCCGTAGGCGGTTTCCTTGAATTTGTTGCCGTTTAAAATTCATTTATCAATTCGCATTCCGTGTTGATGAGTCGATCCCCCTTTTCAAATAATCGCATTGCATTTACCATTAGTCAAATATATTGATATATTTTCGCTGAATTGTTCTTGCATCTCTTTGTTTTTTTATAAACTAAATATTATGGAATGCGTTTACACGTCAAATTGTACTGAATTATGTTTATATGCGAGGCGAAGTCATTGGATCCTTTTCTCATGAACAATTCGCTTTTAAATTGTGTCACATTTTGCACGTTAAATGCGGTCCCACCACACACCCGCCACTACAACTCCTGCATCCAGGATCGAAAGCAAAGAAATAACTCATAATAAGCTTAGTTAGCTAATGAGGACCTAGCTTGTCTTTAATCGGCAACGAATTTAAATAAAAAAAGGACACGACAATGATGTATATCCGTACGTGTACATATTGAATATATAGCCTCACGACTATATTCCTCGAAGGGGTAGGCAGAGGTGCATTCGTGCAGCCACATTTTGCTACGTACATACATATGTATCTGTCCCACGTAATAGGTGGCGAGCCTATTGCCGTTTTTCGGCCACATTTACAGATTTCGTGTTGCTACTGAGAATTTTTTAATGGAAAAATCCAAAAACTACAATATGTTATATTTATTTGGCACGCTAGCCAGAATTTATATTAAGCTAGAGAGCAAGGTTGGCGTCGCCCGGCCACAACGATATAAAAAGTAGCTTATAACCCAATATATTCCTATCCATCTCCGTAACAAAATTTATTAAAATAAATTCAGAATTTTAGGCGTGAAAGCATCACATAAAAACATACCTTCGTATTATATTACTTTCCATCCATCCATCGGCCGAAAGAGGCAATATCGTAGCACTAGCTATTAGGCGGTCTAGAAATGGCTCCATCAAAATCCATAATCGGTTTATGGATTCTATTTCACACACGATTCTTTTTGCGGTTCTGTAAAAAAGTCCAGTGTTACTGAAGCTAAGTAACAGAGATAATTTTCTGACCGTGACAGGCTATCTAGATATATTTTATTTAAAAGATATTTATTTATGTTCAATATTATTTTTGTATGTTTTCCTTCACCTTGTACACATCTGGTGTTAATGTACGCGTTGAAATTTGACGCGCAATTACTTTTAAATGTGTGTAATGTTTAATAAAATTCATACATAGCCTTACGCCTGTATTCCCAGAAGGGGTAGGCAGAGGAGCATTTCTGTACCCATATTTCGCCAGGTGTGTACAAGTCCCACGTAATAGGGGACGAACCTATTGCCGTTTTTCAGGCACAAATCCAGATTCCGCGCTGCTACTGAGAATTTCCTAATGGAAAAACCCAATAACACTTTGCCCGACCCGGGAATCGAATCCAGGACCTCTGGATTGCACGGACATTGTGCCGCGAGACCACGAGGCAGTCAAGTTTGTGATTTATATATATTCGTAATGCCTTAGTTGATTATTATTTTAAAATAATTAACTTAAACGTAACTGGAAAATTTACAATTAATAACAGGATAGCCCTATGGCGCCGTTGGCTAGACACCAGCTTGCGAAACGAGAGGCCGCGGGTTCGATCCCCGCACCGAGACAAATGTTTGTGTGATCCACAAATATTTGTTTCGGCTGTGGGTGTTTGTGAGACCGAAAAGTCTCTCGTAGTTTCTGACACCCACCACGCAGGACTTGTATCCTAGTGTGGGGTCAGAACTATGTATGTGACTGTTGGGTGTATTTATTTAATAAACATAACCTAAGTTAGATTCTGCTAAAAGCCGTATGGCTATTCCTATTTCTGTCAAAGAAGAGAACTTCTTGGCGTTATTAATATAAAAACAGTGTTGATCTCGAGTTTTAGGCGCGATCGAGAATCTCGGCGGTCGCGGGTTCAAACCCCAGGCACACACCTCTGTCTTTTCGAAGTTATGTGTGTATTCATAATGAATTATCATGTACTTTAATGTGAAGGAAAACATCGTAAGGAAACCTGCACACCAATTTTTTTTTAGAAATTTCCCAGATGTGTAGTCCGCCAACCCGCACTAGGCCAGCGTAGTGGACTAAGGCCTAAACCAGAGGGTTTAGGTTAGCTTCTGAGAGCAGTTGTAGAGGAGACCTGCGCCCAGCAGTGGGGCGTATAAGACCTTAATACAAGCGACAAAAGATTCAGGACTCTAGGCTAAATTCTTTATTAAGTACTTTATAATGTATTATAGCAGCGTAATTTTTTTCTTATTGAATTCCAGGAGTATATACTGAATTCAAAATATCTTAAATTTAAATCTGCGATTTTTGAGATTGTATCTGTTTTATTTAAACATTCTTAAAGCTAAGATTTAAATCTATCTCAATAGTCAAGACAGATTACGAACTTGACTAATAAAATTAACATTCAATATTGCGTGTTGTAACTTCAAAATTTCTACAGAATACGATTTATGTTTGAAAATGAATGAGTTTTAAAGAAAATTCATGAATATTTCAACAGAACAAATGGTTTTTCTTAGTATTTTAAATCAGTGTGGTTTATTTGGGATCTAACTTTCTATCTTTTTGTTTAATTGTGTTATTTTTTATTCATCATCATCATCAGCCAAAAGACCCCCAGTGTAGGGCACAAATCTTCACTAAATACTTCCAGACCTGTTAAAAGTGGCCAGCATGTAAGACATCCTGCAATCTTTATCTGGTGATACTTCTTGTGGAAAGGTGAAGGAAAACATCGTGTTGAAACCTGCACACCGAAAAGTTCTTAAGAATTTCTTAGGTGTGTAGTCCGCCAACCCGCATTAGGCCAGCATGGTGAACTAAGGCCTAAACCCTCTCAGTTGTAGAGGAGGTCCGTGCCCAGCAATGGGACGTATATGGGCTGATGATGATGATGACTTCTTGTGGATGAATGTCTAACACTGCGCTTGGAAATTTTAACCCCCCATTCAACTTTCGGCCCTACCGGCTATTAATCCTATGTACTATGAGCCTCCTCAAGGCAACTTCAGCTTATTAATTCGCTGGAATTTTAATTTGGCGTTCTCTTTTTGTACCTCAATTATAATGTATTTTTTTATATTTATGAAAAGGTGCCGGATTGTCCGCTTTTAATATGCTTTTTCAACTTTCCATTACCTCAAATGATTTTTTTCTTACATTTTTTACTGATGTTGCGATAGTTTTAACATACTCATCGTCATGATGCCATATTATGTATAACATATATTTATGTTTTGTATATTTTATTTACATTAAGTTTATTTACGTATCTCTGCGCTACCTAAAGTTCGACTGTCAGAGAATGCCTCAGGCATTAAGTCCACCTTTACATGTGTTGTATGGAGGGTAAATAAATAAATAAATAAATGATGTCGCAATTAATTAATAAACATACTATCTCCTCTACCTTTCGTTGTGATACTCATCCATAGCTCAATAAAACATTACTTATAAAATTGACTGTATTTCATCCTAATCCATCAAAACTTTAGATAATAGAAATCTATTTTGAAATTTCTCAGCCGTTGACAACAATAGGGCTTGTTTATTTAAATAAGCCAAAGATAGGCCTTTTGTACACTATTCGATAAAGGAATTTTACTCTCGCCTAATTCGTTAGATTGCACGGTCTTTAAGTCAATCTTCGCGGGTAGTGATTTGGAAATAAGGGATGAGCATTCGACTTGTCCTTCGAATTTGAGAGAACTTACTTTGTCACCGGTTGCTGGGTAAGGATGGTCTATTTATTTCCATTATATGGACTTCAAGAAAAGAGTAATGGAGTAGATTTTTGAATTGACGCTACAGATTTAACCTTAATAATTCTCAGTTAATAATAATAATAAATACATCCAACAGTCACATACATAGTTCTAACCTCACATTAAGATATGAGTCTTATGTCGTGGGTATCAGAAACTACGAGAGACTTTTTCGGTCTCACAAACACTCAGACCCGAATCAAATATTTGTGGATCACACAAACATTTGTCTCGGTGCGGGAATCGAACCCGCGGCCTCTCGTTTCGCAAGCTGGTGTCATTTCGTTTCCCATTGGCACATCAATGAAAATCTGGTTTATTAGTCTCGCAGTATACCGACAGTGCTCAGCGTGCAATGTAGGGGTCCTGGATTCAATTGCTAGGTCAGTGTCATTAGTTTTTTACATTAAAAAAACTGCCAATAAAATTACGGCGTCTGAAAACATGTTCAAAAAGAAAAATGAAAAGAGCTTATATTTTCCTTAAAGGCCGGCTACGCACCGATGATTCCTCTGATATTGTAGGTGTCTATAGTCGGTGTTGACGACTTAATATCAGGTGGCTCACTAGCTGGTTTGCCTCCGTTCCCATAAAAAAAAAACTCGCATCCTGGCAGTGATGGCCTCGAGGTTTAGGCGCGCGGTCGAGAATTTCGGCGGTCGCAGGTTCAAACCCCAGGCACACACCTCTGACTTTTCAAAGTGATGTGTGTATTCACAATGAATTATCACTTGCTTTAACGGTGAAGGAAAACATCGTGATAAAACCTGCACACCTAAAAGTACTTAGGAATTTCTTAGGTGTGTAGTCCGCCAACCCGCACTAGGCCTGCGGCGTGGTGGATTAGGCCTTAACCCTCTCAGTTGTAGAGGAGGCCCGTGCCCAGCAGTGGGACGTATATGGGCTGATGATGATGATCTCGCCTCCTATTATGTGGGAGTTAAAAACAGGTGCTGAAATGTATTTTAGATATAGATATAGATATCGGAGGACAGACGAGTTACGCCACATTTCTTCGCGCCAAAACGCTCAAGATTATAGGATGGAGGGAACACGCATTTTCCATGCTATCCGTTTTATTGAAGTCATAACTCCTGAACTGAATATTGGGCGCCGTAAAGTTTTTGACAGGTTGAAAGGTTTCGTACAAATTGCTAATACTTCACGCGTTAGCAATTATGGAAGATCATACGTATTTTATTTGACAGCATCCGTAGCGCTAAACGAAAGGTCGCAGGTTCGAACTTTGAAATAAATGTTTCAGATGTGATGTAGCAATATTTGTTAAGACTTTACTACTAAGTCGAAAAATACGAAACCAAACGAGGGATGAATATGCCTATGTCTTACGATACCATGTTTTTTTTTTTTTTTTTTAATTAATTATGGTGGCCTAATGGAAGCTATATTTATGGTGATTCTTGCGTAAGCTACTGTTTCCCCGTCCTGTTCGTTTTCTCAGATCTACTTGTATAAACAATGATAATATTCTATTAGAATACTTTTTTTATGGAAAAAGGAGGCAAACGAGCAAGTGAGCCACCTAATGTTTAGGTCAACACCGCCTGTAGTACTCGTGCCTTCACCAGGGTAAAGTATTGGCTCGTTACGTCACCAGCAGTCAGGGTAACACGTCCGCTCTCGCCAACGGCTCTCACGAGACCGTCCCCACTACCCGTGTCCCCGAGACAATTAACAGATACGATATTCCCCACTACTCGTGTCCACGAGACTAGTATACAAACACTACCTAAATGCGCGAGATGGTCACCGAGAGGTTTTAGTCGGTATGCTGGCGTAGGATTTTGGTTAGGGAGCCAACTCAGCTAAGCGGACAATTATTGTTCTGCGCGCCGAGTTGGAAGGCCAGAGACTGCGACATACCCCTTTTCGGCCTCCCCCGAGGTACCGAACAGGGGAGCTTAAAGCGCTTTCCTCTCGTAAAAAAAAAAAAAAAAACGTATACAAACACTACACCGCCTATGAACACCCATAATACCAGAGGAATCAAAGGTATAAAGGTAAATCAACACTCTAATGTGTGTCCGGCCTTTGAGGAAAATATAGGCTCTCTTCTTAAAGGCCCCTAAGTCGTATCTATTTGTAAATACCGCCAAGGCAAGCTGATTCCACAAAGATGTTGTGCGAGGAAGGAAACACCGTTTGAACCGCATGGTTGAGGAACGCCATTCATCCAGATAGTAGGGATGAAACTTCAATTTCAGGCGTGTGGTGCGGTAATGAAAGTCAGCATCGTTTGAGCATTTATCGTTTCACAAAATTCTCAACAGTCCATATAGACTCTGTACAAAAAGGAAAGACATTATTTTTACCACATAATACTGCCTCGTGGTCTCGTGGTACAAGTATGTGCCGTGCGATTTAGAGGTCCTGGGTTCGATTCCCGGGTCGGGTAAAGTGTTATTGGGTTTTTAAATTAGGAAATTCTCAGTAGCAGCACGGAGTCTGGAATTGTGCCCGAAAAAAATAGGCTCGCCCCCTATTACGTGGGACTGATACAAATAGTGGCGAAATGTGGGTGCAGAAATGCACCGCTGCCTACCCCTTCGGGTAATACAGGCGTGAGGTTATGTTATGTTATGTTTAGAAAACCAATAGAATATTCGTAATAGACACTGTACAAACTATCGATTTCCAGGAAAGACATTCTTTTTACGAAATAAGAAACCCGACAGGATATTCGTATAGAAGGTGATTCACCATAGCGGAACACGACAATTTCGTTTTAATCGTCTTTATTCTTTTCTTTTTAATCCGGCCAGCATTATTTTGTCGATAAGACCATCGTTTCTCGTCCGTGGAGTCTTAATTAAAACATCACTGCACTAACCCTAACGAGCTCAAAATAAATAAATAATAAATACACCCAACAATCACATGCATAGTTCTGACCCCACATTAAGATACGTCTTGTGTCGTGGGTATCAGAAACTACGAGAGACTTTTCGGTCTCATAAACAACCAGACCCGAAACAAATATTTGTGGATCACACAAACATTTGTCTCGGTGCGGGGATCGAACCCGCGGCCTCTCGTTTCGCAAGCCGGTGTATAGCCAACTGCGCCACGGGGCTGTCAAATCATCAAAAAACATCCCTTTCGGCCTCCGCGAGATACCGAAAGGGGGACTTAAGTAGCTCTCATCTCGATAAAAAAGCGGGGTCATTTAACCATACCATAAACAAAATGCCGATTGTATTTCAAATAACAACATTTTACGCGTCCATTTTCACAGTCATTAATCTCTGTCGCAAGTATTTATCTCTGGAATTCATTGGTTTTCAAGTTCATTCTTTGTTCCCGTTCGAAGTTTTGATGGTATAAATAGATTACTCGGAACTCGGCCTCCTTTTTCAAAGTGTTAAGTTCTCTTCGAATAATTAGGTAAAGCAGTGATCATCATCATGAGCCCATATACGCCCCACTGCTAGGAATAGGTCTCCTCTGCAACTGAGAAGGTTTAGGCCTTAGTACACCACCACCAAGCAGTGATACTCAGAAGTAATAAGCTTGTACAAAAAGTCGTCGGTCTAATTATGACACTGTATAGATTTGTGAGTGCGACTGTGAGATTTCGGGTTCGTTTCTTGGGTAGGACAAAATATTATCAGGTAATGTAAGTTGTTTTTTTTTTTATAATTTAACTTCTTCTCAGATTAGTCGTTCACTTCTTCAGTTTTGTGCTTTACCTATTGGTGGAATTTGTAATGGATTATGTTTTATATTTTTATTTTATATTTTTGATTGTGATTGTTCTGTGTATTTCCCAAATAAAATAAAATAAATAAATAAATAAAATTTTGCAGTTGCGTGGCAATATGTCGGGATCATATTGTAAATTTTGACGTTTTCCATACAAACCGTGTTCATTTAATACCGATGGTTGTATCGAAAACGTCAAAATTTTTATTTTTTGTCAGAATTTTCTTTAACGCCAGGAGGTTTGTAATCACCTTAGCTATTACCTGCCTTAGTTTCCGATCACGGTCTGAATACACCCTGTATATAAAAATAAAAAGATTTTACAGCTAAATAAAACTGATTATAATTTTAAAATTATCATTCGTGTTACATTTTCAAACTCAAATAAAAAAAAAACTTGGAACCTCTCTACTACCCCGCATACCACATTCAAATAAATAAGTGGCATATTTTGTTTAAAATGGGTTTTATTTACAAAATAAAACCGCACACGTGTAATAAAAAACATGAATTTCTCATGTACGTTTTTTCACGAAATTTATGCCTTTTTGGCCGTCAATTTGAAAACGACCCTTTAAATTTATGTTATTTAAATATATAGTATGTTTGTCGACATAGTCCAGTCGAGTGACGAGAAACTGATGTGACTAACTACTTGATACTATTTTTAAAGCAATGCACTTGTTATGAGCTGTAGCAAATTTATGGAAGGAGAAAGTAATGTAGCCTAAATATTTTTCTACAGAGCCATCTATATCCGCACAAAGAGGTGGTTTTTGAGTTCATTCTTAATGATCAATTTTGTAAAATACATATTTTCACTCTTTAGAATATTACTAAATATGTAATATTATAAATAAATGTATATTATAAATAAATAAATACACCCAAAAGCGGCCTCTCGTTTCGCAAGCTGGTATCTATACCTGCGCCACAGGGCTGTCGTAGTATAGAAAATATTTGTAGGTCAAGTTTGCTAAGGTAAATTAAAAGATAGGTAGCATATAATATAGCATATATTTGAAATAACATACATGACCTTACGCCTGTATTCCCCTAAGCGGTAGGCAGAGGTACATTTCTGCACCCACGTTTCACCAGGTATGCACAGTCCCACGTAATAGAGGACGAGCCTATTGTCGCTTTTCGGGCACATTTCCAGACTCCGTGCTGCTACTGAGAAATTCTTAATGGAGAAACCCAAACACTTTGCCCGACCCTAAAATCGAATCCGGCACCTCTAGATCGCGGCACAAACTTGAGTCGCGAGACCACGAGGCAACATTGATTTGAAACAATTATGCGATTAAGAGGTCCTAAATTCACGGGTTTTGTCTCTCTGTATAAGCACGTAGTTAAATTATTCGAAAACAACAATAGACTTAAGTCGTGATGGCCTCGAGGTTTAGGCATGCGGTCGAGAATCTCGACGGTCGCAGGTTCAAACCCCAGGCACGCACCTCTGACTTTTCGAAGTTATGTGTATATTCACAAAGAATTATCACGTACTTTAACGGTGAATTAAAACATCGTGATGAAACCGGCACACCTAAAAGTTCTTAGAAAATTCTTAGGTGTGTAGTCCGCCAACCCGCACTAGGCCAGCGTGGTGGACTAAGGCCTAAACCCTCTCAGTTGTAGAGGAGGCCCGTCCCCAGCAGTGGGACGTATATGGGCTGATGATGAACAATAGACTTGCCCCTTGTGAGTATAAAAATATATCTACACTGTTTCCGATAGAGACTTATGAGTAGGTAATTACAATTAGTATATGCATATAAACATTAATTGATCATTTTTTCACCTAAATGCCTCGGCCATTACTAATTTTCGTTCTATAAATAAAGGCGGTCTGGTACCTGAAACAAATGTTTGTGTGTCTAACAATTGTTTACGAGGGCAAACTTGTTGTACTTCTAAATGTGTTTTCGTTTTGTGTATTCTGTTACTTTTAACTATTCCCAACTTTGATTTTGTAATTTTAGTTTGTTACATGTTGTTTATTTATGGTAAAATTTCTATTTGTTATTTGCTATTTGAAATTACTCTAAATTCTCTCCGAAATTGCTTTGTTAAAGGCAAGCCCTAGTTTTAGTATTAATTTCACAGCGTAACGTTTTTGAGTATATTATTAGTTAGGTTTTTTTTCCTTAATAAATTTTATTTAGAAACCTTGATCCTAAAATAAAAAAAAAAAAAAAAAAAATACATTCCCGGAAAATTGGGTCAATGGCAACACGGAGGCTATCTGAGCGATTCCTTAAGCATTTTTAAAGATTTTGACTATATTTTCGTCATCACAGGCCTCCAGTGGCGGTACTTCCATAGAAGCCCAAAAGCCCAGTTTGCCTTACACATTACCTCATAATAATATTTAAGATTTAAATTTATATTTAAAAAAAGCAATTTGACATATAAATGAGAATATCCTGACCCCACAATAAACAATTATAAACTAGACATTACACAATAAACTGTAACGCTTTTGGGCTTGTGTGGAAGTACCGCCACTAAGCCTCTCGGTTTATTTTGATACTTAAAAAACCGGCCAAGTGCGAGTTGGACTTGCGCACCACTATTTATAAAAACGGCAAAAAATCATGTCTGTTGTATGGGAGCTCCACTTAAATATTTATTTATTCTGTTTTTTAGTATTTGTTGTTAAAGCAGCAACAGAAATACATCACCTGACAAAATTTCAACTGTATCTATCACGGTTCATGAGACACAATCTGGTGACAGATGGACAGACGGACAGCAAATTCTTAGTAGTCCCGTTTTAACCTTTCGGTACGGAACCCTAAAAAAGGAAAACACGCAGAAAAGTACGTTCATATATCAACTACATTTCAACAATCCCTTCATCTCAAATTCGTTTCTGTTACACGAATCTTCGCTTTAATTACTGGTAATACTATAGTCTATTTCATCATCAGCCCATATACGTCCCACTGCTGGGCACGGGCCTCCCCTACAACTGAGAGGGTTTAGGCCTTAGTCCACCACGCTGGCCTAGTGCGGGTTGGCGGACTACGCACCTAAGAAATTCCTAAGAACTTTTTTTAGGTGTGCAGGTTTCATCACGATGTTTTCCTTCACCGTTAAAGCAAGTGATAATTCATTGTGAAAACACACATAACTCCGAAAAGTCAGAGGTGTGTGCCTGGGGTTTTAACCCGCGACCGCCGAGATTTTCGACTGCGCGCCTAACCCTCGAGGCCATCACTGCTTACTATAGTCTATAATGTTACGTAATTATCCTGAAATATTTAAGCATTGGGACCGCATGAAACAAAGACTTGAAAATGTGCAATAAATCTTTCGTTTCTAGCGTTATTGCGGCTTGCCTCGATAAAGGACACCTGTCTAAAACTAAGGGCTATGTAAATTTTTATATTGTCACGCTTGTCCTGCAGATGTTGAAGAGCTTAAAAATATTGGTTTTGAATTATTAAATCGTATTTTATTTGTATATTGTATTGCATTTTTTGGTGGAGGAAAATATGATAAACAGACAAATTACTTTACTTATTTCCGAACTATATTACCAAAGGGATACTTGTATCTCAAAAAATCTATGGCAACCGACCCTCAGATATCAGCAATTTTAATACACTTACATACATAAACTCACGCCTGTATTCCCCGAAGGGGTAGGCAGAGGTGCATTTCTGCACCCACATTTCGCCATGTATGTATCAGTCCCACGTAATAGGGGGCGAGCCTATTGCCGTTTTTCGAGCACATTTCCAGACTCCGTGCTGTTACCGAGAATTTCCTAATGGAAAAACCCAAAAACACGTTGTCCGACCCGGGAATCGAACCCAGGACCTCTAGATCGCACGGCACATACTTGTACCGCGAGACCACGAGGCAGTCTATTAGTATTTTTAATATTGTACAATACTTTAACTTCGGCATAATTGTAACATTTGGTCTCTCACCAAATGTTGACACACGTTGACGTTTAAGTTTATCATAAAAATATTAAATCGCGGAATCACCGTAGCACATAACACAATTTATAATCCATCAATAACAGAAAATTGCTCAATATTAGGTGCGACAATATTTATTAATAGCGTCCATTGATTGTTCCGTTTGACAGCCTTTAAAAGGGCGCCATCGGGGCTCGTCAATCAACACCCCCCAAAAGCTACTTGTCACTTATAAAAAATGAACCAAATAAATGTAAAAATATGTTTAAGCATTAAAAACCTTGCGTTCATGCATCTAGAATAAGGAGATTGTAGGTACTTGGATACGCCCTTGAAGACAATATTAGAAAAAAATACTAGTTAAAATATATAACAATAATATTTTTACTCCTCGATAGGGTAAGCGAGCTGTATTTTTGCACCCACATTTCGCCTGGTATGCATCAGTCCCACGTAATAGGGGGCGAGCAGTTTGTTCGGCACGTTTTCCAGACCCCATACAGCTATTGAGAATTTCCTAATGGAAAAACCCAATAACACTGCCCGACCCGGGAATCGAACCCAGGACCTCTAGATCGCACGGCACATACTTGTACCGCGAGACCACGAGGCAGTATTAATTACTGTGATTTTTAAAACAGACGCTAAAAAATTCAGAAATAAAAGTTTTCCTAAATACCATATTAAATATGCATTTAATATGGTATTTAGGAAAACTTTTATTTATTTTTATTATTTTTACAAATATATGCATATTTGTATAAATATTAAATTTAATCAATATGTAACACCAGAACTCACTCACAAGCACAAATACTCACCACAACTTATACACTGAATGCTCGCGAAGGAAGGTGAAACCGTATCAAATAGCGAATTTACCTTCCTCTCGCGGGCACGTCTTAACACTTTAGCATCTAAACAACACCACACATGATTTTAGTATAATAATAAAAAAAAATGCTTATGGTGATTAGAAAAACGTATTTTTTTTACGACAATGTGTTTGTATACAACGTCACTATTTCCTGTCTTAGTTTTAGGTCACTGTCTTTTGACAACTTTGTATAATTCTATCTCTCTTTTATGCATGTATGTGTATATACTATACTAGCTTTTGCCCGCGACTCCGTCCGCGTAGACTACAGGGTTGGGTTCAGAAAGAAAATAAGTTGTAGTCTATTTTATTCCACAGAGTCCCATTTATGTCCATACCAAAAATCGTTCACATCGGTCACATGGTTTAGGCGTGAAAGCGTAACAGTCATATAGTTATTTTCTCATTTATAACATACCAGGTAAAACCAAGGAGTTTAAAAATAAATTTCTGAACGCACGCATAAATATTTGACAACTAACAAATATGTCACTCCCTTTTCATTACTGATTATTCTACATTTTAAAATGTAAAATGCGCAATAGTTCGAATATTGTGGATATATGGTGTAGATTCAAAACCTTTACTTAAATACGTTCATTAATATGAGGGGACCATTAACCGTATTGGCGGGATAAACATAAAATGTTTGACGTACGTGACGCGTACGCCAAAATAGCCCGCAGATAGCAGATTTTTCCCGACTTACTTGACAATTATCGTTATATTTTGGACAATTCACACACTATCTTTAAAAAGTATAGCCTATGTGTTATTCTGATGTATAAGCTATATTATTGTAAACATTCATTACAATTCATTCGGTAGTTTTTGCGTGAAAGAGCAACAAATATCCAGACATCCAGACATCCATACATTATTACAAACTTTCGCGTTTATAATATTAGTAAGAGTAAGATACATATATATATATACAGGGTGTCCCAGCAGTTGACGATAACCCGGAAACGGGGAATAGCCCAAGTCGTAAGAGTTTTCAGAAAAATATTTAAAAAAATATAAGTTATGTATTTAGAAAAATATAGGGATTTCAAAAAAATCTAGAAAATCTACACCCTGTGACGGTTTTTTCACTACTGTTGCTGCAAATCTCTACTTTTTTAAATTATTATTTTTGTTATGTAATCCTGAATAATGCCTCTGCAAACTGTTATCCAACATTTAGAGCCACCTTGCTATACTTCGGAAGAAAATGACATTGTTTACCAAACCGCATATTTAAGATTAATCATACGCCCAAATTTAACTGACTGTCCTGAAAAAAAAATGTACTACGCGAGTTTGGCAAGTAGCTTTAAAAGTTGGCGCATTTAATAAGGAATCTAAAATGGTATAACACTTGCTACATTATTTTTTAAATGTGGCACAATATTTTTTATTTTGCGAAGAAACCCATTTGATCAAATTTTCTTATTAACTAAAGATGACATGATGATGAACTTATAAGTGAGATGGAGAGAATTGTTTTACGATGTGTGAGTGAGACAGATACTCCATTGTCAGGTAGTCCATGGGCACCACGCATCGGAGCAATGATCACTTTTTTATTTTAAATTTAGGCTTTTTTTATTTGGATATCTTAGATTTATTAAGTAATTGCTTAAAATCAAATATTTCTTTAGTAAAATTTACAATACATGTTCAAACTGCCATCAGCCATCAGCCGCAATACACGCTCGTCATCTTCTTAAAAAAGATCGGGTTATCAGGGGCGAAAATCTTCTATTCCTAAAAAATTCAGCTACTTCCATTTATTTTTTGCCGTAGTTCAGGTAAATTTTCAATTGGCTTTAAACAAAAAAAAATTCACCGTTCCCCAGTAAAAAATAGTCTAAAGGATTTAAGTCAGGTGAACGGGCTGGCCATTGGATTGTGCCAGCTCGTCCTATCCATCTACTCCGGTATTCCTAATCGAAATATTCTCTAACTGAACTAGCCTCACTATCTGTCTCGCTCACACATCGTAAAACGATTCTCTCCATCTCACTCAAATAGTATCTTAAAATTGCTGTCTCGAAGAGCCGAATAGAAACATCTTTAGTTAATAAGAAAATTTGATCAAATGGGTTTCTTCGCAAAATAAAAAAATATTGTGCCACATTTAAAAAATAATGTAGCAAGTGTTATACCATTTTAGATTCCTTATTAAATGCGCCAACTTTTAAAGCTACTTGCCAAACTCGCGTAGTACATTTTTTTTTTCAGGACAGTCAGTTAAATTTGGGCGTATGATTAATCTTAAATATGCGGTTTGGTAAACAATGTCATTTTCTTCCGAAGTATAGCAAGGTGGCTCTAAATGTTGGATAACAGTTTGCAGAGGCATTATTCAGGATTACATAACAAAAATAATAATTTAAAAAAGTAGAGATTTGCAGCAACAGTAGTGAAAAAACCGTCACAGGGTGTAGATTTTCTAGATTTTTTTGAAATCCCTATATTTTTCTAAATACATAACTTATATTTTTTTAAATATTTTTCTGATAACTCTTACGACTTGGGCTATTCCCCGTTTCCGGGTTATCGTCGACTGCTGGGACACCCTGTATATATATATATATATATATGTTTCTATATTTATTTATCCGTGTATATATGTTAGTTATTCTATTTATATGTATGTATATATATAATCATAATATAATATCAGTATATATCTTTTAACCATTTAACTATTTATGCACCTACCTTTTTTATCTCTGCATCACCCACAGGTTGACTGTTAGAGAATGCCTTTGGCATTAAGTCCGCCTCTATACTTAATGTATCAAAAGCATAAATAAATAAATAAATATAATTGTGTATTATGTAACGTGTAATAGCTGTGTACATATCGTGTAATGGTATGAATATAAAGAGGTTGAGATAACGATTACATGAAACAAAGATTTTTAAAAACCTAAATCCGGAAATTGAACCCGGGTTCCCTCGGTCAGACGCATCTACCATCGCGGAATCAATGTAGCAATTTATTAAAATTAAACGTAAAATTAAAATTAAATTAAACTAAATTAAGTCGTGATGGCTTCGAGGTTTAAGCACGCGATTGAGAATCAACGGTCGCGGGTTCAAACCCCAGCACACACCTCTGACTTTTCGAAGTTATGTGTGTATTCACTATGAATTATCACGTCCTTTAACGGTGAAGGAAAACATCGTGATGAAACCTGCACACCTAAAAAAGTTCTTAAGAATTTCTTAGGTGTGTAGTCCGCCAACCCGCACTAGGCCAGCGTAGTGGACTAAGGCCTAAACCCTGTCAATGGTAGAGGAGGCCCCTGCCCAGCAGTGGGACGTATAAGTGCTGATGATGAAACCTAAAATTAAGTATGCAAAAAATTTAGAAGCATTCGATGTCAAGGTCGATCTTATAAATATTCGATCATAACTATGACTCACTATACTAAATCTTGGATTATTGGTGTTTGTGCGTCGTGTTTGGATTATTTTGCCGGCCATGGTCAATTTATTGGACGGTTAACGCCTACTTTTGACTTTGTGTAGTATGAAATACGTGGTGTGCGGAGTGGAATTTTCTTTTTTCAATGGCAAATTGCAATCGCTTGGGTGAAGTCATCGTTTGAATCACACGCGCCAATTATTTAGAGTAATACAAAAATTTTGCGTTAAAGAAACCTTCTGTTACTCTTTATTTTGAGCCAGAGTCAGAGAGAGTCAGAGAGTACTTAACGGTGAAGGGAAACATCGTTAGGAATCCTGCACACCTAAAAGTCCTTTG
Source organism: Hemaris fuciformis (assembly GCA_907164795.1). Lineage (NCBI taxonomy): Eukaryota > Metazoa > Arthropoda > Insecta > Lepidoptera > Sphingidae > Hemaris > Hemaris fuciformis. Next base: position 2,138,391 of record OU015455.1, on the reverse strand, counting down.
GAATTTCTTAAGTGTTGTCCGCCAACCCGCACTAGGCCAGCGTGGTGGACAAAGGCCTAAACCCTCTCAGTTGTAGAGGAACCCTGCCCAGCAGTGGGACCTATATGCAGTAGCGGTACTACCATAGAAGCCCAAAAGCGTTACACGTTAACTGTGTAATGTCTAGTTTATAATTGTTTATTATGAACTAGGATATTATCATTTATAATGTCAATTGTTTAATAAAGATTTAAAAAATAAAGATTATTACTCGGGGATTTGAAAGGCAAATTGGGCTTTTGGGCCTTTATAAAAGTACCGCTACTGCCTATATGGGCTGATGATGATACTCAATATGGAAATATTGAGTTACAACATAATTGTATTATGGGTGCAATATTAGAAGGCTGCTTGCCCTAACACGTTCGCAATAAGTGGATATTAAGCCGTAATCCTAAAAGCTTTTTAAGGTTTTTTTCTGGAAATAACTCTTATAGTTTTACGTGGGACAGTAAAGCAACCGTAATTGACCCTTCACGGGCCTCGCTTCTTGTTAAATTATCTTGTTTTTTGGTTCCGTAGTTCACGTCTCGTAACCTTTATAGCTTCGTCTTGTCCGTCCGTCCTCGACTTAACTTCCAAACCGTGGAAAGATGAAACTTTGCATGGATACGTGTATTTACTACGTCAACAAAGTGCTGAAATAAAATCACGAAAAATAAATTTTTTTGGGGTACCTCCCCTACACGTAAAGCTCTACTTTACTTTTTTTCTCGCGTCTACAACGTAGTGTTTCATTAGACGGGTTTTTTAAAAACATAGAGAGTATGTAAAGACGGTTTTTTTGATTTAGGTATCCTTTTGCGAGATATTCAACGTTAATGTACAATTTTTGTTAAAATCGGGTACCCCACCGCCTCTAAAAGCTAAACGGTTGGCTCAAAAAGTCTGAAAAAAATCGTGATGCCAGACAGAATTTATTTAAAGCAATGACGTGGCATTTCTGAAAAGTTGTTTGTATAAATTACTTGTATTTCAATATAAATAAGCGTACATTCCACTCTTGCCCGTATCGTCGGTGATAAAGAAATAAGTGTGCCGTATATCTGTGGCAGTGTGGGTACTTCCATAGAAGCCCAAAAGCGTCACACGTTAATTGTGTAATGGCTAGTTTATAATTGTTTATTGTGTGGTCAGGATATTCTCATTTATATGTCAAATTGCTTTTGTTAAATAAAGATTTAAAGCTTAAAGATTATTATTCGGAATTTTGTAACGCAAACTGGGCTTTTGGGCTTCTATGGAAGTACCGCCACTGATCTGTGCTTTACAGACACGTCCTATAGGCGGAGTGGAATTTAAAAAAAAAATGACAGCCCCGTGGCGCAGTTGGCTAGACACCAGCTTGCGAAACGAGAGGCCGCGGGTTCGATCCCCGCACCGGGACAAATGTTTGTGTGATCCACAAATATTTGTTTCGGGTCTGGGTGTATGTGAGACCGAAAAGTCTCTTGTAGTTTCTGATACTCACGACACAGGACTTGTATCCTAGTGTGGGGTCAGAACTATGTATGTGACTGTTGGGTGTATTTATTTATTTATTTATCTAGTGATCCTTACTGGGGTTATTTCTAGACTCCGTATTGCCACCGAAAATTACCGAAGACGTCTTAAGGTCTTAACCCGACGCGGTAATTGAATTAAGGACCTCTATCTTACGAGCCACACCTTTGAGCTATGGGAACATTGGAACATTATGCCTCTAAAGTATATTATAAAACATACGCTTATGCAATAAACATGAGTCGGGCGAATTCACTAGTAAGTTTTATTCTCAATCCGGAATCCGTTTGTCGGTTAATGGATGCGCATTTATTACTAGTCCAATAACTTAACTTTTCGTAACCCTTATTTACAAACAGACATTCGAGCCGCTATCCTCGAAAAGGAACAGAGAGAAATAAATAAATTTTGATAATAAACATTATAAATTAAATTTACTGTTAATTCTGAAACAATTAAATTGATTTACCAAAGTTAAATCATTAAATATTTGACAGATGTGCCTGCATCTTTATTTGGATAATTGTTTATCGTTCGATGTAAAAAGACCCTATTGCTGTTTGTTGGTCGTATTCCCGACTCCATGCCGCTACTGAAACATTCTAAATTAAAAGAACCCCTAAAATCTAATATATCTCTAGATAGCACGGCACAAGTATATACAATGTAAAGATTGACAAAGGAATTAAATATAATATAATTAAATATAAGTATAAAATATACAGGCCAAAGCAGTTTCAGAAAAAATCTGATTACATAAAATATTGGAAAAAAGCAACACTATAGTTTCTTACCCGTTCTTCTCTAGTGATGACTGCCTTCCGAACAGGGTGGTAATTTTGAAATGACTGAATCTAAGTGATGTATTTGACATTTTATAGATTCAATAAATATTATATCATTTCATTTCATTTCATACGACGTTTATTTGGCATTATCTGATACATTTTGACAGCGCCGTGGCGCAGTTGGCTAGATACCAGCTTGCGAAACGAGAGGCCGCGGGTTCGATCCCCGCACCGAGACAAATGTTTGTGTGATCCACAAGTATTTGTTTTGGGTCTGGGTGTTTGTGAGACCGAAACGTCTCTCGTAGTTTCTGATACCCACGACACAAGACTTGTATCTTAGTGTGGGGTCAGAACTATGTATGTGACTGTTGGGTGTATTTATACGACCAAACAATCGATTCCAATTGTCGTTTTGCTTTAATATGGTCGATTAATTAATTTTATCGATCCATTGTGCCCATTATAGTAGGTCTATTACATTATTATTTTAATTAAGCTTCGGCAGTCAAGGTCTGTCCGCTATCAAACATTTGATATCAGGAAATGGAACCATTATGAACGTAATATATATTTATTTATTTATTTTATTTAAAACTTTTTTTGTACACACAAAAATAAGAGAAACATAATATGAAATACAGTAAATTAGATAAGTACAAATGGCGGCCTTATCGCACAAGGCGATCTCTTCCAGGCAACCAGGGATGGACATGTAGGAACAGAAATGCACGGTAGTTATAAATGTACAAAAATAATTCTATATAACAGAGGACAATAAAATATATATTTCAATAAAACAGATATACATACATACATGCAAACATACATAATATATAAAGAGTGAAAGGTTAGCAAGAATCTATTAAACTCTTTATAAAGCAAGGGAGCGCTAGTTTTAGAAGGACACAACTGGTGTTAATGGAGTTTATTGAGTATGAAAGACTTTATTTATTTATTTATTTATTAACACTTTATTGTACACACGGAGAAAATTAACAAAAGAACACACAAGAAAGAAAATAGTACAATTGGCGGTCTTATCGCTCAAGGCGATCTTTTAGAGACAACCATAGGATGGAAACAAAAAAAAGGATAGATGAGAGGGTAGTCAGTGTGTACAACATACATACATATAATACAACATACATACGTATATACAGCATACATACATATATACAAAAATACATACAAAATTCAAAAAAAAATAATTAAAATATATAATATATAAATATATATAATATTACAAAAAAACTTTCTAATTAAGACTATTAGAGAAAGTGTTTTTTGATAAAGGGAAGATGCATAAATAACATACACATCTGTATATATCCGAAGAAGTATATTACCGTACTCGCGTTTTAAGTCCCAAACAACAAAGAGCGATCCTATAGTCGCTTTCCACGCAAATTTCGAAAGTACTTGTATACTCAGAGTCGTGATGGCCTCGAGGTTTAGGCGCGCGGTCGAGAATCTCGGCGGTCGCGGATTTTAACCCCACACACACCTATTACTTTTCCAAGTTATGTATTCGTAATGATTTATCACGTACTTTAACGGTGAAGGAAAACATGGTGAGGAAACCTGCACACCTAAAAATATTCTTCGGAATTTCTTAGGTGTGTAGTCCGCCAGCCCGCTCTACGTCAGCGTGGTGGACTAAGGCATTAACCCTCTTAGTTGTAGTGGAGGCCCGTGCCCATCAGTGGGACGTATATGGACTGATGATGATGTATAGTCTATTGCCGTCCACTGCTGTAGGCCTCCTCAAGTAGGCGCCAACCATCCCGGTCTTGAGCATGCTCATCCATCGGCTACCCGTCACCTTTCTCAAGTCGTTGGACCATCGTGCTGCAGGGCGTCCTACACTACGTCTGCCTAAGCGCGATCTCTACTCCAACACTCGTCTTCTCCAGACTACTTGCTATTGAAAATTTCTTCAAAAAAATCCTAATAAAACCCTCCCTGGTGATATGAGATCTGAGGGCACACTAGTCTAATATTAAAAAGATTCATTTAATACGAAAGATATGGACTATTTCATTGCCATGACGATATGAATTGCCGAGACTAATGTCTTTAATATTTTATTGGATAACTAGCTTTTGCCCGCGACTCCGTCCGCGTAGACTTCAGGTTTGGATTCAGAAATAAAATAAGTTGTAGTCTATTTTACTCCACAGAGTCCCATTTATGCCCATCCAAAAAATCATTCAAATTGGTCAAATGTTTTAGGCACGACAGCGTAACAGACATATAAAATTATTCTCGCATTTATAACATATAGCCATTCTTAAGGGAACACTATTTTTTTCCGGGATATAAAGTATTCGATGTTACTTCAGTGGGTCCCATCTATCCTCAAACCAAAAATCATTGAAATCGGTTCAGTAGTTCTGGAGCCTATTCAATGCAAACAAACAAATTGTTCCTCTTTATAATATTAGTATAGATATAAGAACTGTAAAGGGAGAGTCTTGTCGCTGGGCATTTAAATTTAAAGCTGACTAAGACGCCATTAAAATTATACACATTTTACGATTCATTAAAATCATTACCCTACCCTAGAATAGGTGCTTCGAGTACGCGACCTCGACCTCCCCGAGCTACTGCAGTCACTACCAACCTCCCCTTCCGTGACTGCAGTATCCACTCCTACAGGCCATACTTTCCTTTCCCATGCCATCCTCTACCCACAAACCCTATTCCCTTGCCCCGGTTGATGACGGGCAGCAGCGTCATCAACGCGAGTCCCCTCCTGCGCTCGCCAACCCGCCTGCCAAGCGTGGCGAGTATTGGCAATTACCTCCAATGGATGAAACTAGGACCAGGCCCCCAGTCCCCGGCAGCCCCGCTATTCCTGGCTACGGTAGCGGCCATGGTTACGGCGGGGCAGGGGGTGCTAAGAATCCCCGGGTTGGCCCCGGCTACCACCCCCGACGACGACTGGCCCTGGTAACACACAACATACGCACGTTGAGGACAGACGAGAAGATTGTCGAACTGGAAGAAGAATTGAGCGGGTTACACTGGGACATTCTGGGGTTGTCGGAAGTCCGAAGAATCGGGGAGGACACGATAACCCTGAAGTCCGGTAACCTGCTCTTCTACCGGGGGGACGACCAACAGTCCCGAGGAGGTGTCGGATTTCTCGTCCACAGGTCTCTCATTAACAACATCGTATCCATCGAAAGTGTGTCGAGCAGGGTAGTGTACCTTATACTCAGAATATCGAAACGATATTCGTTGAAGGTCATACAGGTATACGCGCCGACCTCGACACACCCAGATGAAGAAGTAGAGGAGATGTATGAGGACATAAGTCGGGCCATACATACCTCCAAAACCTACTTCAATGTTGTTATGGGGGACTTCAACGCAAAGTTGGGCAAGAGAAGCGATGCAGAGTTGAAAGTGGGGCAATTTGGACATGGGCAACGGAACCTCAGGGGTCAGAGGCTGGCCGACTTTCTGGAGAAAGAGGGACTCTTCGCGATGAACTCTTTTTTCCAGAAGCCGCCTCACAGGAAATGGACCTGGCTGAGTCCTGACGGTTCTACGAGAAATGAGATAGATTTCATCTTGACGACGAATAGACGGATATTCAGTGATGTCTCTGTGATCAACAGGGTGAAAACCGGCAGTGATCACCGAATGGTTAGAGGCTCACTGAATATCAACGTCCAGCTAGAAAGGCGTCGCATGATGAAGTCTACGCTCCGACCTACTCGCGCCCATATCCAAAACCCCGAGAGCTTTCAACTCGAGCTTCGAAATCGCTTTGATTGTCTAGAAGAAAACCTTGCAGTGGACGAGTTAAACAGCGGTTTGGTAGAAGCTGTCCATACGGTGGGATCTAAGCATTTTAGACCTCGCCGTAGAGATAGACCACAAAAACTCTCGATCCACACTCTTGACCTCATGGCCGAACGTCGATCTATGGCGCTACAGTCTTCCGATGACGCCGAAGCATATCGTCAGCTCAATAGACGGATCTGGAAGTCCTTGCGACACGATGTCCGTGCTCACAATACTGTGAGCATTAAAGAGACAATTGAGCGGAACGGAGGCTCCAAAGTGTTTGCAAGAGACTTGTCTATTGGGCAAAGACAGTTGTCTAGGCTGAAGACGGAGGGCGGCAGCATAGTGTCGACGAGGGCAGAGGTTTTAAGGGAGATCGAGAGGTTCTACGGGCAGCTTTACACCTCGGTTGCCGAACCGACTGTTAGCTCGGCCGAAGACCCGAGAGCCGAGTTAATCCGCCACTTCAGTGATGATATCCCGGACATCAGCCTGTGTGAGATTGAGATGGCCCTGAAGCAACTTAAGAACAACAAGGCGCCGGGTGAGGACGGAATCACTTCAGAGCTTCTGAAAGCGGGCGGAACGCCGGTACTTAAAGTCCTTCAGAGGCTCTTCAATTCCGTTCTCCTCGAGGGCTCAACGCCAGAGGCATGGAGCAGGAGCGTGGTGGTACTGTTCTTCAAAAAAGGTGATAACACTTTGCTGAAGAATTACAGGCCCATCTCGCTCCTGAGCCATGTCTATAAGTTGTTTTCGAGGGTCATCACCAATCGTCTTGAACGCAGGTTTGATGACTTCCAGCCTCCCGAACAAGCCGGTTTCCGAAAAGGCTTTAGCACCATAGACCACATCCATACGCTTCGGCAAGTTATACAAAAAACCGAGCAATATAATTTGCCGCTTTGTTTAGCGTTTGTGGACTATGAGAAAGCCTTTGATTCGATCGAGACCTGGGCTGTGCTAGAGTCTCTCCAGCGGTGCCACATTGACTGTCGGTACATCGAGGTGTTGAAAAGCATATACAGCAACGCCACTATGTCGGTCCGAGTACAAGATCAGAGCACGAAGGCTATTCCACTACAGAGAGGCGTGAGACAGGGAGATGTCATATCTCCGAAACTGTTTACTGCCGCGCTGGACAACGCCTTCAAGCTCTTGCAGTGGAAAGGATTCGGCATCAACATCAACGGCGAGTATATCACACACCTTCGGTTTGCCGACGATATTGTAGTCTTGGCAGAATCGCTGGAAGACCTTAGCACTATGCTCGAAGACCTCAATCGAGTCTCTCAACAGGTGGGTCTTAAAATGAACATGGACAAGACGAAGATCATGTCGAATGTCCATGTTGTGCCCACCCCGATCGCAGTTGGGGGCTCGACTCTCGAAGTTGTAGACGAATATGTCTATTTGGGACAAGTGGTCCGGTTAGGCAGGTCCAACTTCGAGAGAGAGGTCAATCGTCGAATCCAACTCGGTTGGGCAGCGTTCGGGAAACTACGCGACGTCTTCTCGTCCAAAATACCTCAGTGCCTGAAGACGAAAGTCTTCGATAGTTGTGTGTTACCAGTGATGACATACGGCACTGAGACGTGGCCTCTCACTATGGGCCTCATTAGACGGCTCAGAGTCACTCAACGAGCTATGGAGAGGGCTATGCTCGGGGTTTCCCTACGTGATCGAATCAGAAATGAGGAGATCCGTAGGAGAACTAAAGTAACCGACATAGCCCAACGGATTAGCAAGTTGAAGTGGCAATGGGCCGGGCACATAGCGCGGAGAACTGATGGCCGATGGGGCCAAAAAGTTCTCGAGTGGAGGCCACGTACCGGAAAGCGCAGCGTGGGACGTCCTCCGACAAGATGGTCGGACGACCTGGTGAAGGTCGCGGGACGTCGCTGGATGCAGGCTGCTTCCAACAGGTCCCTGTGGAAATCATTGGGAGAGGCCTATGTCCAGCAGTGGACCTCGATTGGCTGATGGATTGGATTGGATTGGAAAATCATTACTCGTCGAAAGCTTGACTGTTAAAATAGTCATTTACGTCAGCCATTTCAAATGATGAATTATGCTGACGAATTTATATGATTTACGCTAATGGTAGTTTATAAATTGGCAGTGATGTGGACTTGTAAGTCGTGATGGCCTTGAGGTCTAGGCGCACGGTCGAGAATCTCGACGGGCGCGGCTTCAAACCCCAGGCACATACCTCTGACTTTTCGATGTTATGTGTGTATTCATAATAAATTATCAGTTAATTTAACAGAATCGATATGGGCTGATGATGATAAGTTTTTTTCATCTTTTAAGTAAAAAAATCTATTTTCGTTTAAAAAAGCTGAATCACTTGCTTAAAAAAGCAAGTTATACAAGTGGCCACCACCAGAATTTAGACCATAGTCAAATATTTTCCTTAAAAGCCGGTAAAGTACCGAATATTCCGCAGGTATTGTTGTTTTTAATAGTTTGCTTTCTACGTCAATTATGACGACTGATAAATAATGTGTGTACTAAATACTAATGCATTGAAACATTTATTGGTACGCAACTGAAAACAGAGCGTTGGCGATATCCAATTTTAACTCGCTGATATTTTTATTATAGGCATTGAAGGTTGCTGTTAGAGTGATTTCATCTGTTTTATATAGTAAATCTTTTTAACCAATTCGTACCGCTGATATTTTTGCTACGCAAATCTGATGCGTATACTGCTAATACTTATGGCACTGAAACGTGGCCTATGTGCCTCAAAAGAAAGCTCAAGGTCACTCAGCGAGCTATGGCGAGGGCTGTGCTTGGTATTTCTGTCTGAATTGAAAATCGAATTCAGGATATAGAGATGGCAAGACACACACTTGTGACGCGAGGCCTTGCGAAGAGATAGTCTCGTATAGTCAGGCATTCCTGCCTTACGAAGCATTCAGTAAAAGAACCTTACCCTAGTAGTAAAATTACGTAATTGGGCAAAGTCATGTTATATTTAAGCCATAGCACGTTAATATTCTTGTATTACGTAATGTTCACTATATGCTACACAAAACAGTTGAATAATACTAGAAAGTAAATGTCAGCATGCCGAGCGTGCCGAACCTACGATTAAACTATCATATGTTTGATACGGCCGCTTCTTAGTAATTCGGGTAGCGTGTAATATCAAGACTTTTATAAATGTTTGACAACTAATAGCAGCCCTTCATTTACGTAATTTTTATCATTGGTCGTGTGATCGTATTAGAATGAATAGGTGACAGACAAGCGGTGACACTCGTCACTATACAAAATAGAAATACTGTCTATTTACCTTCTAATCTTATTCCGTTATGTGGTATGTTTCTTAATACATAAGGCATTAAATTGATATAGTACTGCGCAAATTCATTTTCAGCCGTAATAGACATCCAAAGCTAAATACACAGTAAATGCTATCCCGAACGGAAATTCAATTACGTGTAACTAATTAACCTGAAATAAAGGCAATGAATTTCTAATGCCGTAAAAGTCGATCGTTCGACCGCCGATCGGGTAATTAATAGGACTGTGAGCCAGTGTTACGGCACCTTTGCCAGTGATTTACTGAGGATTCCCGCCGTTTATGGATTTGGCGTCCTCGAATTCAGTCGTAATATGCCAAAATTTGATTAATAGCTTAATCGAATGTAATCAGAATCATATTATAACTAGCTTTTGCTCGCGACTCCGTCCGCATAGACTACAAGGTTGGGTACAGGGTTGGCCTACGTCATAGTAGCTTTATGCGTGCAAAGTTTTAGCCCGATCGGTTTAAAATTGACAAAGTTTCATACAAACTTTCATCCCCTATTTTATCCCCTTGGGGGTAGAATTAATCAAAACCCTTTCTTAGCGGATGCCTACGTCATAACATCTACCTGTATGCCAAATTTCAGCCCGATCCGTTCAGTGGTTTGGGCTGTGCGTTGATAGATCACTATGTCAGTCAGTCAGTCAGTCACCTTTGAGTTGTATATATTTATTAGATAGGGAAAGTTTGTGAGTGAGCAAGTGTGTTTTTTACTTCTTGAATTTTGATGAAATTACGCAAGCCGTGATGGCCTCGAGCTTTAGATTTGCGGTCGAGAATCCTTTGACTTTTCAAGTGTGTTCCACTTTTCTTGTGTGTATTCATACTGAATTATCACGTACTTTAACGGTGAAGTAAAACATCGTGAGGTAGCCTGCACACCTAAAAAAGTCCATGGGAATTTCCAAAAGTTTGCCAATCCGCACTAGGCCAGCGTGGTGGACTAAAGCCTAAACTCTCTCAGTTGTGGAGGAGGCCCGTGCTCAGAAGTGGGACGTATATGGGCTGATGATGATGATGATGATGACGTATGGAGGTAGCTTGCTAGTCATCATAGAATACCCAAGATTAAGATGGGTGCTACTGTTAATCCTAAAATTCATTGGACGAGGGTAAAACAGAAGTGAACTTTGGATGTAGCTTTTATTTCGCGTTTGAGATTTTGCAGTCAAAGTTAATAATTGTTTACAGCATGGAGGCAGGAAATAAATAAACAATAAAAAAATACACCCAACATTCATATACATACTTCTGACCCCACACTAAAATACAAGTCTTATGTCGTGGGTATCAGAAACTACGAGAGACTTTTCAGTCCCACAAACACCCAGACCCGATATTAATATTTACGAGTACGGATCACGCAATTTTTTGTCTCGGTGCGGAGATCGAACCCGCTGCCTCTCGTTTCGCAACCTAGCCAACTGCGTCATGACCTCATTATTTATAAAACAAACAAAAAAAATATATTTTATCGATTGGTCAAATGAACTCATTTTTATGCATGTAACATCTGGATTGGCTTATTATACGAGCACCATAGCATCTGGAAGTTGCTTTCCGGATTACCATAATTACTAATTTAATTATACGGAGCAGTTTGAATTTGGAACCTATATAAATATACAGGATGTATTCAGACCTAGGCCGAAACATTTTCAAACTAATCACCTAAAAACGCTCAGCAACGAGAAGGCTTCAAAAGATTCTACGGAGGAGTTGATCGAAATTGTAACATCCAACAAGAAACTAAATGAAAAATATGCCAGAGTAGAAAGCAAGCTTCAAGGACACATAAAAACAAAAACAGGAAAGAACAAAGAATCCCATCTAAGCCAAGAAACTCTAAAATTAATTGAAGATAGAAGGAATTTAATAGCAAAAAAGAAGAAGGAAAACATTAAACATATTTCACACTTAAGCAAATGCATTCGTGCAAATATGAGGAAAGACAGGAAAAATAGAAGAATCAAAACCCTTGAAAACCACATTATCAAAACGGGAGGCACACGCAAAGCTCTTAAAGAACTCCGAGAAAAGGGAAAAGAATGGATACCAAAATTAAGAGACAAAGATCGACTAGCTACTACACGCAGTACGATTCTAAACATTGCAACAGATTACTATCGCCGGTTATATTCTATTCAGCCAAATATAGAGTCACCCAATAGAGAACCTAGACTGGAAAAAGCAATAAAAAATGCCGAAGAAGTACCACAAATACTAAATTCAGAAGTAGTAAAAGCTATAAATAGTCAAAAGATGGAGAAATCACCTGGCCCGGATAGAATTCCAAATGAACTGATGCGAGGAACAGTCGACGAATTAAGTCCTATACTAACTAAAGTATTCAATGAGATACTATTTACTGGCAACATCCCAAGCCAATGGGCAGAATCACACATTATACTTCTATACAAGAAAGGTGCAAAGGATGATATTGGAAATTACAGACCCATATCTCTCATCTCTAATGTTTATAAGGTTTTTGCGAAAGTAGTACTAAATAGAATCTCGGCCACTCTCGACGAAAACCAACCCGTGGAACAGGCAGGGTTTAGGAAAAATTTCAGCACGATTGATCATATCCACACCATCAAACAGCTGCTACAAAAATACAACGAGTACAACAAACCTATCTATCTAGCCTTCATAGATTATTCAAAAGCCTTCGACAGCCTTAAACATAGTTTTGTATGGCAAAGTCTTATGGAGCAGGGAGTGCAGTATGCTTACGTAAACATCATCAAAAAGATCTACAGCGAAAGTAAAGCTAGCATCAAGTTGGAAACTCTGGGGAATACTTTTCCAATTGACAGGGGAGTTAGGCAAGGTGACCCTCTCTCACCAAAGTTATTTTCAGCAGTAATAGAACAAATGTTTAGAAAATTAGATTGGAAGCATCTAGGGCTAAACATAAATGGATCGCGACTGAACCATCTTAGATTCGCTGATGACCTCGTCATATTGGAGGAGAGCCCAAGATTACTGGAATTTATGATACAAACGCTAGCAGACAGAAGCCGAGAAATTGGTCTGGAAATGAACTCGACCAAAACAAAAATGATGACAAACGCAACAGCTGCAGACATAATTGTCAACGGACAAAAACTTGAATATGTTGAAGAATATGTATATCTGGGTCAGATCATATCTCCAAGCAACCAAATGTACAAAGAAATTGATAAAAGAATCGCTACTGGGTGGAAAAAATTTTGGGCTTTGAAAGAAATAATGAAAAGCAAAGAACTCGGTATCAAGATCAAGAAAAGAACTTTTGAAACATGCATTCTTCCTTGCATCACATATGGCTGTGAAACTTGGGCTTTGACAAAAAATCAAAGGGAAAAACTAGCAAAATGTCAACGAGCCATGGAAAGGAGCATAATGGGGCTAAAGTTAAAAGATAGAGTCAGGAATGCAGATATCAGATGCAAAACAAAACTAACAGACATACTAACACATATAGACAAGCTTAAATGGAGATGGACAGGGCATATGCTCCGCTGTAAGCTTGAAAAATGGAGCAAGCAAGTAACAGTCTGGTATCCAAGAGACGGGTCAAGAAGCCGAGGTCGCAAAGTGAGAAGATGGGAGGATGATCTGAAATTGACTCTAGGTCCCCTTTGGCTAAGAATTGCAAACGACAGGAACCAGTGGAAGACGTTGGAGGAGGCCTATGCCGTAAGGCACACCGAAACCAGGGACATACTATGATTAATGTTTGTTATAGTAGTAGAATTGATTTAGATTTGTAAATTTTCGGAATAAAAGGCTTTATTATTATATTATTATTATTATTATTCAGACCGTGTGGTTGGCAACTAAGGCAGGTAATAGCGATGGTGATTACAAACCCATTGGCGTTAAAAAAATCCCGACAAAAAATAAAATTTTTGACGTTTTCTTAACAATCATAGATATTAAATGAATGTGGTTGTATATCAATAGAGTTTTGTTAAGTTTCTGGCGTCTCATGTATAATAAACTTCTGGCTATGCTTCGCGGCTTCACCTGCGTCAAATTAGAATTTCCGAGATTAAAATTAGCCTATATGTTAATCCAAGGTTTGACAGTCCCATGGCGCTGTTGGCTAGAGAATAGCTTGCGAAACGACAGACCGCGGGTTCGATCCCCGCACTGAGACAAATGTTAGTGCGGTACGCAAATATTTGTCTCGGGTCTGGGTGTTTGTGAGACCGAAACGTCTCTCGTAGTTTCTTATACTTACAACACAAGACTTGTGTTGTTATGTGACCGCTGGGTGTTTATTTAAAGTGACAGCTACCATACCAAATGTCGTCAATTCGTCTAACAATCCAACAAGTAACCAACCTTTAAAATATTATTATGTTTTATTTTCATATAAACACTCATCCCGAAACGCGGCAAACATCTGCAAGTTAAAATAGTTGCTTGACACTTTATATTGGTTCATCCAAGCGAATACGCTATCAACATGAAAAAAACACTTTAGAACCACGATTAATAAAAAAGAGATATCAATCTTGTTTTAAGAGTGTCTGTCGGCAGGAATAAATAGTTGTTTTGAACAAATTCTCCGTAGCTTGTTTATTCGCTTCGGAACTCCATAATTTATCAATGTGACAGGCGTACCTATCTTGTTTTTCTATTATATTTACGGAGGAGGACTGAGCCCATGTGATGATCATTTTTCATTCGCGCAAACACCGAAGTCTGAATTGTTAGTTCGTTGTCGGGTTTTCAGAAAAAAATACACAGGTGTATTCAGACCGTGATCGGAAACTAAGGCAGGTAATAGCGACGGTGATTACAAACCCATTGGCGTTAAAAAAAAACCTGACAAAAATAAAAAAACTGACGTTTTCCTAAAAATCATAGATATTAAATGGATGGATGGGTGGGATAGGGCCAAAAAAAGTTGACAATAATTTTAGTGGTTTCAATCCATTAAATTGGTAATTAATTAGTTACTAATTACAAATCAGTTAAACTCAGACGCAGTTAGATAGACCTATGTAGTATGTTAGACTTTTTAACAAAGCCTCGTAAAAAAGTTTTACCATCTTTACCTTGTTTTGTTAATGCCAAAACAATCACAAATAACATTACCCCGTAGACTAGTTCCTCATCATCAGCCCAAATACGTCCCACTGCTGGGCACGGGCCTCCTCTACAACTGAGAGGGTTTAGGCCTTAGTCCACCACGCTGGCATAGTGCGGATTGGCGGACTACATACCTTAGAAATTCTTAAGAACTTTTAGGTGTGCAGGTTTTATCACGATGTTTTCCTTCACCGTTATAGCAAGTGATAATTCATTGTGAATACTCACTTATCGAAACTCAAATTATCATCATAGAAAACAATTTAATTTCAAGTGTTTATATTATAGTATAAAGTAGAAAGTGTTAGGCAATAAATTATTATTTATACGTTATTACGTGATAACTGGCTTGAGGATTGTTTCTGTATGCGGTATGTATGTAAAAAGCAGTGATGGCCTCGAGGTTTAAGCGCGCGGTCGAGAATTTCGACGCTCGCAGGTTCAAACCCCAGGCACACACCTCTGACTTTTCGAAGTTATGTGTGTATTCACAATGAATTATCACTTGCTTTAATGGTGAAGGAACACATCGTGATAAAACCTGCACACCTAAAAAAGTTCTTAGGAATTTCTTAGGTGTTTAGTCCGCCAACCCGCACTAGGCCAGCGTGGTGGACTAAGGCCTAAACCCTCTCAGTTGTAGAGGAGGCCCGTGCCCAGCAGTGGGACGTATTTGGGCTGATGATGATGATGATGATGTATTTACAATTTGACTCATCTTTATTTATACCATGTAAGTACCAATGTTGCTCTATTGTTGTAATGGATTAGGCTTTAGTTCACCACACTGGTCTTAAGCAAATCAATAGTCTCCACATTATCATCATCAGCCCATATACTGCTGGGAAAGGGCCTCAGCTACAGCATATCATCATGAATACACACATAACTACGAAAAGTCAGGGCTGTGCCTGGGGTTTGAACCCGCGATCGCCGCGACTTGACTCAACCTCGAGGCCATCACTACTTGAGGTCTTCACACAATTAATAAAATTCTTTTGAGAACTCCGGACTTATAAGCTTACGATGTTTACCTTCACCGATAAAGCTGGTAGTAAAATAATTTCATTGCAGAAAAATCCTTTGAAACTATAGGTTCTTAAGATCGAAAAGATCATTGTTGTATTCTTGGGATTCGAACCCGCGAAATGCAATACATTATCTCGACAGACCGCTTCTAAACCTTTAACTCATCATGCACTATAACATCCACAAAATTAATATTACCGCGAATGAAGGCCTCGGGTATCTATTGCCTATAATGAATAGCGATAACATCTGAATAATGTACAATAATTAATAATGCGAGTGACATCATCCACTCCTAAATTAACTAATTAAAGCCCCCTTCTTCAAACCACAATGACACGTCATCAACAGTTACACTCGAAAGGTAATTGAATTATATTATCTTTATGTGATAATTCTATAGAATGTTGACACTTGACATACACATACACACCTAACTTACGCCAATGTTCATGACGTCACGTGTTGCTCAATGAAGTAGCGAGGACCTCTTGATCATACAATACAACCCACTTAAGTATTTAAATAAATACACCCAACAGTCAGTGGCAACCGCCAGTGCGCCACTTAATATTAGGAATGAGTCTATAGAAGTACCCTTCCATAGACTCATAGACTCATCCCTAATATTAAGGTTAAAATAGTTAGTTTATTAACCCCATTTCATAGGGGCTTCCAAAAATATTAAGGACGAAAGGATAGACGATAGGTTAATGTGATAATTCAAGGGAGTAATATATATGAATGCTTGTGAATCTTGACACCGCGATTCAGTTTTTGTGCTCAAGTTGAACAGCGCCATCTCTTGGGGGAGGGTAGATGTGAATGCTACAAGGTTAGTTCAAATACGGCGAAACATAAATAGAATAGAGGAGTGAAGGGAGGCAGTTTTTGAATTGAAACTTCTTTATCGACGTATGAGAGAAAAAAAACAAAAGAAAAATCGTCACGATTTTCGGTTACGCACCATATTGTTTTTTTTTATTAAAGTTCAGTATAGGTATAAATAATATACTAGTCAAAACAAAATAAGGGCCACGTGTAATTTCTTTTAGTTACTACTAATTTATTGCCAATTGTTTTTACACAAGTTGTATAATCTGTTGTGACGTGTTAGTTTAAGGGTCTGAAAACACATTTTTACCACATTCACTTGCATAAGTGTTTAAGTGGGTAGTTTTTGTGCTTATTTTATAACTACTTAATTTTGCCCTATTTTAACCTGACTGCGCCACGCACGCTGTCAAAAGTGGAAGTAGGTATGTACTTCGAAATTTTAAATTATAATGAATATATTCGTATCGTATTCACTTTAAGTGTACCTCGTGTACCTCTTGCGGATAAATAATTCGGGTGTATATACACAGTGGGTATTTATACACTTTTCATGATGAAGTAAGTTTGGTTGTTTTCTTAATTATTTAACTCATTAGTTCCTCGACATAAATGTACGTTGTGTGATCGAGAGGGATGGAAAAAGGGTAATTTGTTTTTTGTCAAGTCAAGTGAATGGTTTATCATCATCATCATCAGCCCCATGTACGTCCCACTGCTGGGCACGGGCCTCCTCTACAACTGAGAGGTTTAGGCCTTAGTCCACCACGCTGGCCTGTGCGGGATGGCGGACTACACACAGGTTCCACTCTCAATTTCTAAAGGAAAAAGTTTCAAAAACTGTAATACTGGCCAATAAGGCTCGACCGAGATGGGTTTTTCGTTCTCGGCCGAGACCGAGACCGAGACCGAGAATAAAATAATGTCTCGGCCGAGACCGAGAGCCGAGACCGAGAATAGACAAAGCGTGATTTTTTTGTTTTTTAATACTGTAAACTTTTTAATACACTACTAATTGTTTAACAAAATTAACTGTTTTAATAATCAAAGTGAAATAACTTTATATTATAACATAAAAAAGCAATTTTTCGGTATTTTCGCTCTTCAAAGAGTGTTGCCTCTCGTCATACAAATTCCCGCTTTGCTAAACAGTTGTTAACTTGCTACGCTAGTAGACAGCGCAGACTCGAACTCGGACCTCGAAAGACTCGAACGGGGCGATGGCGGCCGGCCGCAGTTCGCCAGCCGGGACTTCAACCAATTACAATTCAGCCTCTCACGCACTTACACCGATCGACTTCGCGCTGCGGCGCGTGGCCACTCGCGTACAATTTGAATGCCGATCCGAACAAAGTTACAATCTCGGTTATGACCGAGAATCTCGGCTGTAATTAGCCGAGAACCGAGACAAAATTCTCGGTTGGATTTGTAGCCGAGAATGCCGAGACCGAGACCGAGACCGAGACCGAGATCTCGGTCGAGCCTTACTGGCCAAGTATCCAAATAAGAGAAGTACAGCAACAAGTGGATGAGCAAACAGACAAATAAACACCCACAGTTGTTGGGTGATTCATACGCGGTAAATAAAAATAAAATTTCTAGGAATCCAAGTGTTTTACGTTAATAAACCACTCGCCTACGAGAAAAAAACAGTCTTGAATTAGTTTCACTTAAAACATTAAACTATTTATATAAATCATTCGTCGTGATGGCCTCGAAGCTTAGGCACGCGGTCGAGAATCTCGACGGTCGCGGGTTCAAACCCCATGCACACACCTCTGACTTTTCGAAGCTATGTTGCATAAATAATGAATAATGTACTTTAACGGTGAAGGAAAATATCGTGATGAAACCTGCACACCTAAAAGTTCTTAGGAATTTCTTAGGTGTGTAGTCCGCTAACCCGCACCTCACCCGCACCGCAAATCAGAGGAATGTGTGTGATACCTGAACCCGGCAAACGCCGAAGTTTTCGTGATAGCGAATAATTCATTAATTATAAATAATTAATAATAAAAAAATCGTGTAAATAAATAAATAATTATAAATAATTCGTGCCGGGATGCGACCGAAAAGTCAATGTTTCTGATACCCACGACACAAGACTGTTACCTTAATGTGACTGTTTGTGTTCATTTACATATTTGCCGCGAAAATGTACGATGTTTTTTCACATTCCGTTACGGCGGACAGTGAAATACGTCCCATGTCTATTACCAACGGCTTGTGTAAACAGATTTTTTAAAATGTAAACATCGAGAGCCCTTGTACATGTCTTCGTTCCAGCGATGTTTAAAAACATAAATATTTATCTGTGAGTTATTGGTTTGCTTTTGACGATTCGTCTTAATTATATTGCGATAGGTTTCAGGAAAGATTTGTAATTTTTTGTGATAATTTATTAATTTATTTATTTTTATTTATTTGTTTACACTTTCTTGTTTAACCATTTGTATGGAGAAAAAAATAAAAAAAATAAAAACAAGAGGCGGTCTTATCGCTCTAGTAAATATCTTTCAGACAACTTTTCGATGTATAATAGAACAGAAAAAATATATTTTTTTTTTACGACAGGTAAGCGCCTTAAGCTCCCTGTTCGGTATCTCGGGGGAGGCCGAAAAGGGTATGTCGGGGTCACCGGCCTTCCAACTCAACGCGTGGAATTATTGTTCGCTTGGTTGAGTTGGGTCCCTGACCAAAATCCTATGCCGGCATACCGACTAAATCCTCTCGATGGCCGTCTTGCGCATTTTGGGCGGTACGAAATATATTACTTATTTTTTTATTAAAGAATATTCGTTAAGTCACCAACGCTAAGGACTTAATAAGCGACTTATAAACATTTCGATTAGGGTATCCACGTTAATTGATAAAATATCACTTTCAATCATGATTATCTTATTAAAGTGACAGCGTAAGGGATTTAATTAGTGACACATTATTATGAGGGTAGGCAAAATTATTGATATAATATTCCTGTAACGTTGATGGAAAACATCGTAAGCACCAGGTAGAGGCAATAAATACTAACGCACAGATAATTTTCCACGCATATAATATGTTAAAAAGGGTAGGAAGAGGTTTATTTCTACTCAGAGACTGAAATAGACTGAAATAGAATCAATAAAAAACATTTAAGTATAGTTGTCGGGCTTTTAAATCGAACCTGTAACTTGTATGGGAAGAGCCTAAGTTAATTGACCGGCAAGGCGGTATGATAATATATTTGACAGCCCAGTGGCGCAGTTGGCTAGACACCAGCTTGCGAAACGAGAGGCCGCGGGTTCGATCTCCACACCGAGACAATAATGTTTTTGCGATCCACAAATATTTGTTTCGAGTCTAGGTGTTTGTGACACCGAAAAGCCTCTCGTAGTTTCTGATACCCACGACACAAGACTCGTACCTTAATGTGGGGTCAGAACTATGTAAGTGACTGTTGGGAGTATTTATTTATTTATTTAATTATGTTAGTTATACAATGTACATAAAATTTCACATATTTTTTTATTACAAAACATTTATCGTAAAATGTTTGTACTTCGGAGTAAATCCCCGTTCAACATAATTTAATTATCATTGTAACATATTATTGTCCCAAACATAATATCTAATTACGTAACATGGATTCATTAACAAGAATCATATGCCTTCTGAATTCGAACCCCCTCCCTCGTCTTTGAAACGTGCTCCTAATTAAATATGGAGCACGTTAATAGCTGTTCTTAATGAAAAGCGATTCTCAAAGATTCCTTGCTAAAATAAGTTAACGTCAAAAGCTTTTAAAAAGATCATAGGAATTTCTATTGACATAAAATATTTAGATTTTTGTATATATTAAATGATATTTTTAACCGACTTCAAAAAAAGGAGGAGGTTATCAAGTCGTTTCATTCATTTCACCAATATGCGTGACAAATCGACGAATAACTTAATATCATGCCAACCGATTTTGATGAATCCTTTTTTTATTGGTTAAAATGGACACCGCCTCCAAGAATAACAATAATTCAAACTACATTATATTGTCGTAATAATTGGATTGACTTTTAAGTAGTCTAGTCTAATCTATGATCGTACCTAGGTATATATTGATGAAGAGAAATAGTAAGTTGATTATTAAGTTATAGAAGAATACGCAATTATTTTTTTACTTTTTAGTGCATTTTAATTTGTTTTGGAATAGTTTTTTTTGAAGGCGGTTTCTGTTTTGTTATTTTTTTTAGAAGTAACGAAGAAAGAAGAAGTCAGGTGTTTGTTTTGTTGCTACAGTTTTTAACGTTATGATATTTATGATGTAAATTAAAATAATGACAATTTAAACAATGTAATTATATCGCTAACTTATAAAGAATAATAAAAAAGATGACATTTCGTCTTTTTGAGGGAGTTTCTTGCCGTTTCTTCTCCACAGCGATAACACATTCCGAAGCGGCAATAGTTTAAAATATTTTAAAATTAACGATTCAAAAGAATTTGTAAAAATATATTTCTATAAAGAGTATTTTGAATTTGACTTCGACTTTAACACAGACGCCTCTATCCCGCAATGGTAGACAGAGGGGTATCTCTGCAAATAAATTTCGCGTGTAATTTTGTTCCAAATGAAAGGTGGCGGGCCTATTGCCGTTTACTAGGCACAATTTCAGATTTGTCACGAAATCTTCGTTCACGAAATTTTCGTGCTGTAAATAAAATTTTCTCATTGCAACATTTTGCCCGACTCCGGCGTCGAACATCGGACTTTTGCTTGCACACTGCTCAGGTATACCAATCAAAGTGACGGTAATTTCTATTTCAGTTGTACGCTTTTCATAAATAACATCAGACGATAACACAGAAGTAAAAATAAGTCTCTTCTGCTAATTGGCGTGGAATCAACAAGCTCTGCTGCTCGGTAATCCCCCAGTTAAGGGAACAGGTATGAGGTTTAGTATGATGGTAACTTACTACCAAACGTACGAAGAAAACAATATTATATCTAAATAAATAAATAATAAATAAATAAATACACCCAACAGTCACATACATAGTTCTGATCTCACACTAAGATACAAGTCTTGTGTCGTGGGTATCAGAAACTACCAAAGACTTTTCGGTCTCACATACACCCAGACCCGAAACAAATATTTGTGGATCACACAAACATTTGTCTCGGTGCGGAGATCGAACCCGCGGCCTCTCGTTTCGCAAGCTGGTGTCTAGCCAACTGCGCCACGGGGCTGTCAAATAATATATATAACTCAAAGGTGACTAACTGACTGATTGACTGACTGACATAGTGATCTATCAACGCACAGCCCAAACCACTGGACGGATCGAGCTGAAATTTGGCATGCAGGTAGATGTAATGACGTAGGCATCCGCTAAGAAAGGATTTTGATTAATTCTACCCCCAAGGCGATAAAATAGGGGATGAAAGTTTGTATGACATTATGTCAATTTTAAACCGATCGGGTATGCATAAAGCTTAGTAGCTTACGTCATAGTGACGTAGGCATCCCCTAAGAAAGGATTTTGAGATGCAGGCTATATAAGATTAGTAACTTTTAAGTTTAAAACATAGGAATTTCTTCAATCAAAGGCTACAACTTATTTTCTTTCTGAACCCAACCCTGTAGTCTACGCGGACGGAGTCGCGAACAAAAGCTAGTTTAATAATAATATAGATAAAGTTTATCCACACACATTTAATTAACGTTGTTTGTATACGTTGGCATTTTATCTATACGGGGATCGGCTTATCAGCTGATGTCTCAGTTAGGATTCGTAATGAATCACACTGTGGGATTACGGGATTACTTTGTTCTACTTCAGGGATTCTAACTGACGTATTCTGTATGACGTGACAGACGTAATTTTAAAAAATAGTTAACAGTTAGTGTTGTTTATGTCCAATTAATTTATTACAATAATAATGTTGAAACCCCAGGCACAGACCTCTGACTTATCGAAGTTATGTGTGTATTCACAATGAATTATATCACTCGCTTTAACGGTGAAGGAAAACATCGTAATAAAACCTGCACACCTAAAAAGTTCTTAGGAATTTCTTAGGTGTGTAGTCCGCCAACCCGCATTAGGCCAGCATGGTGGACTAAGGCCTAACCCCTCTCAGTTGTAGATGAGGCCCGTGCCCAGCAGTGGGACGTATATGGGCTGGGATGATGATGATGATGATGAGTTAGAGTTGGTTGAGCTGTTGTTAATAAACAATTAATTTATCACAATCATGATGTTGAAAGAAAACATCATGAGGAATCCTGTAGTCTGTCAACTTGCACTGGATCCTAAGCCTGACAGCTGTCATCAGCGGCGGCCTTAGGGGGTGGCGAACAGGGCAATCACCCGGGGCCTCGCTCTTGCAAGGGCCTCGCGCATCCCAAGCAAATTTAAAAAAATATAGAGATTTTAACTATATTTTTTTATTTAAAACAGTTGATTATGATCCTTTATTTTCTATTTCGGTTATACGAGTAACATTGTGGTAAATTAAAATAAAGTTAGTTAACTAATTCATTCATTCAAAACATAATTAATAAATTCATTATGTCGTACTTGAATAACGCGCCTCGACTACTTTTCACAAAGGACAAAGGGCATCGCAATGGGTAAGGCCGCCTCTGGCTGTCAAGGAGACCCGTGCCTAGCAGTCAGATGCATATGGCCTGATTTAAATAAGAAAATACTCATAATTCACAAAGGTTTGTTTCGTTTGACTTAAGCTTAGCTTAGCAGTGATGGCCTACTGTTTAGGCGCGCGGTCGAGAATCTCGGTGGTCGCAGGTTCAAACCCCAAGCAGTCAGAGGTGTGTACCTCGGACTTTTCGAAGTTATGTGTGTATTCACAATGAATTATATCACTCGCTTTAACGGTGAAGGAAAACATCGTTATAAAACCTGCACACCTAAAAAGTTCTTAGGAATTTCTTAGGTGTGTAGTCCGCCAACCCACATTAGGCCAGCATGGTGGACTAAGGCCTAACCCCTCTCAGTTGTAGATGATGCCTGTGCCCAGCAGCGGGACGTATTTGGGCTGAAGATGATGATGATGAATGTAGAAAGAAAAATAAGAAAAAAATAGTATCCTGTAGTCTGTCAACTTGCACTAGATTCTAAGCCTGACAGCTGTCAAGGAGGCCCGTGCCTAGCAATCAGACGCATATGGCCTGATGTAAATAAGAAAATACTCACAATTCAAAAAGGTTTGTTTCGTTTGACTTAAGCTTAGCTTAGCAGTGATGGCCTACTGTTTAGGCGCGCGGTCGAGAATCTCGGTGGTTGCAGGTTCAAACCTCAGTCAGAGGTACCTCTGTCTTTTCGAAGTTATGTGTGTATTCACAATGAATTATCACTTATTATAACGTTGAAGGAAAACATCGTGATCAAACCTGCACACCTAAAAGATCTTAGGAATTTCTTAGGTGTGTAGTGCGCCAACTCGCATTAGGCCAGCATGGTGGACTAAGGCCTAACCCCTCTCAGTTGTAGATGAGGCCCGTGCGCAGCAGTGGGACGTATATGCGCTGATAATATCAATCAAGCTTAGTTTTGGATGCAAGCGATATTAAACTTGTTTATGTTATTACGAATCATATAGGTACGCTTGCCCAATCCACGCTGTTAGTTTTAATAGTATGCGAGAACATGTAGGCCTTTTTATTATTATTTAATGCTATAACGTCTGTTTCACTCGATTAAGTACGCCTATTCTGACGTCTACATTGCCTTTTCACCTTTTAACGTGTCCATATAAAAGCGGGATATATTGTAAAGTAGGCCATTTTGATGATATCTTTGCTAAAGACGTAAAACCTAACATCGTTGTCAAACGTATAGACGTTCGTAGTACATAGGTACTACCATGCAAATTGTTTGTCAAAAAAATATTTTTATATTATTTTCTGCAAACTTATTTCTATTTCTTAAAATAAAAATATACCCAACAGTCACATACATAGTTCTGACCCCACGCTAGGATACAAGTCCTGTGTCGTGGGTATCAGAAACTACGAGAGACTTTTCGGTCTCACAAACAAACAAATATTTGTGTATCACACATATGTCTCGATGTGGGGATTGAACCCGCGGCCTCTCGTTTCGCAAGCTGGTGTCTAGCCAACTGCGCCACGGGGTTGTCACGTCTTACAGTTAAATAAGACTAAAAAGTAAATGTATGCGTACTGAGCGTGCCGAACTTACGATTAGACTATCATATGTTTGACACGGCCGCTTCTTAGTAATTAATATCAAGACTTTTTAAATGTGTAATAACTAATAGCTGACATTCATACAACAGAAAAATAGACTGTATCGCCATTAACATTAGCCCATTACTTCCCAAGCATCGAAAACATTGGAATTTTTTGATGAAATGTAGGTATAAATTATGTTCTTAGTACATTAACAAAAAAATAATACTAGAAAAAAATAATAGTATTTTTTTTCGCGATATGTGAAGTCGAATCATAACGCTCTTCCTTAGTCGACAAAAATTATCATTTTGAAAAAATTACATTAAAATCACCTTGACATTTTTTACAGCGAAAATAAATATTATATTAGAACAATAGTGTGAAATTCGGAATTTCATCAGAAAACATAAAAATAAGAGCCCTAACAACTAAAAAAAAAATGTTGAATATCGTGTCCTAAAAATAGGACAGTGGGGAGGAATGAGTTAATAAATACATACATACATAAACTCACGCCTGTATTCCCTGAAGGGGTAGGCAGAGGGGCATTTCTGCACCCACATTTCACCAGGTATGTATCAGTCCCACGTAATAGGGGGCGAGCCTATTGCCGTTTTTCGAGCACATTTCCAGACTCCGTGCTGTTACTGAGAATTTCCTAATGGAAAAGCCCAGTAAGAGTTTGCCCGACCCGAGAATCGAACCCAGGACCTCTAGATCGCACGGCATATACCTACTTGTACCGCGAGACCACGAGGCAGTCAGTAAATAAACTTTGAAAACGCGAGTAAGCTCAATATTTCCTCATCTACTTTTTTCTTGTTGCAGATACTATGGTGTAAATCGAAGATTCTTCAAAATGCAAGCCCCTAAGATCATTCACATCACTGTTATAATAATAGTTATTGTAAATGATGTGATAACAAGTGAACTTGTAGAAAATGCATTCAATTTTGCAACAGAACCTTACAGAGATACAGAAATAGACAGACTGAAAATGATAATAAATATTAATGCAGAAAACAATAACAGAAGGTACAAACGAAATGTACCAGAAGACGATAAAGCTAAATCTAAAATTAACTCTACAGATGAAAAAGAAAATACTACAGAAGTATGCGTTGGGGCTGAGGAGTTTTGCAACATGACTAGAGAAGACTACATAGCAATGCTACAAGACTACATATACCCACAGACATATGAATGGGTATTAATAGGTACCCATTCACTAGTATTCATTACAGGCCTAGTCGGTAATGCTCTGGTCTGTGCAGCGGTTTACAGAAACCACACAATGAGAACCGTGACTAACTATTTCATAGTGAATCTTGCTGTGGCTGATTTTATGGTGATATTATTCTGTCTACCTGCTACGGTGTTGTGGGATGTTACGGAGACCTGGTTCCTAGGAGACGTTTTGTGCAAAATACTGCTGTTCTTTCAGGTAAGATTGACGTTTTTAATTATTTTTAGTAGTAAATTCTAATGAAGTCAATGACATTATACTTCGTTGTTGGCACAATAAATCCGGGCTAATAAATAATATGCCGAATTCATGCATAAATATCATCATCATTTATTTTCAACCCACACGTGGGTACGTCTGGGCGTCCAGGCATGGCCTTCCCCAATGCTCGCCGTTTTTCTCGGCACTGGGCTACTCGCGTCCATAGCTTTCCGCCTACATGGGCTATGTTATCCGACCATTTAGATTGTGGTCTGTCCCGTTTTCTTGCACCTTTATAAAGCTAAGTTGGCATACATGAATATGCCAGGGTAATAATAGTTTATTATTAACAACGCATTTCTTAATACCTTCTTAATATTTCACTTTAATTCACAAATTCCAAAGAAATTTCCAACATAATTAGCTTTCTCTCGGAGTAATAACTCCTCAGTTGTATTTTCAATATTTAAATTATCATTCACATCGTGGAAACAATAATTTTACGGAATGAAAATTAATTTCATTAATTACATTTTCCTTTGCCCGAATCAATAATGGAGCCGTTGGTCATTGTTAATCTTTGTTCTTTATTACAATTAAGGAAAATAATTAATTTTGAATTTAAGGCGTGATGGCCTCGAGGTTCAGGCACGGGGTCGAGAATCTCGACGGTCGCGGGTTCAAACCCCAGGCACACACCTCTGACTTTTCGAAGTTATGTGTGTATTCACAAAGAATTATCACGTACTTTAACGGTGAAGGAAAACACCGTGATAAAACCTGCACACCTAAAAGTTCTTAGGAATTTCTTAGGTGTGTAGTCCGCCAACCCGCACTAGGCCAGCGTGGTGGACTAAGGCCTAAACCCTCTCAGTTGTAGAGGAGGCCCGTGCCCAACAGTCGTACGTATATGGGCTGATGATGATGATGAATTAATTTTGAAGAAAAATAAAATGGTATTGCGTGTTTTTTTTTTAAACTAAATAATGTTTACATTTAAACGTAACATTGGTGCTGCTACTGAGAATATGCTTACTTAAAATTCCATTAACACTTTACCCGACCCGGGAATCGAACCCAGGATCTTTAGAACGCACAATAAATACTTGCGCCGAGAGCCCATGAGTAAAAAAGACTTGTCTGAGAAAACACTGCGTTGTTGGCCACCGTACATGAATGGTACGTGCGATCATGGGTACGATTCCCATGTTGGGAGGTAATGCTCATATTCATACGAAAATACTCATTAGCAACTCAAAATCTGAAAATATAAACAGCAATCGCACTTTTGACGAAGTACTAACGTAGCTCCCGTACTTTTTAAAAAAAAAAACTTCCGTTTACACATTACTGACAAGAATGTTTACTTTTTTGTACAAAAAAGAAACATTAACGTTGTGCATTTTTAATATTTTGGAATGATTAAGGAATAATTTCGCACGAATTGCTTTTTTTTGTCAGTATAAAAGTAATATAATTAACGTGGTAAAATACAATATTTATTGCGCTATCGTACACAAAGATGACAACGCGACAGCAAACGTCTTACGTATTTTCGATCAGGGTCACGTGATCTGACGCCAGTTAAACATTTTTACCCATCCCAAAAAAGTGAAAATTTTCACTTCAAAAATTGCTTCTTTATTTGTTTGATAGGGATGTCCGTCAAAAGACAACAAAACAAATTGAATGGAATTTTGCCGAGAAATTCTGAGAATTCTGTTGAGAAATTTCACGGTTGATATCACCGCTGTTACAACAGACAATTTGTTTGCAAAATGTCTTCGGAAATTATAGACAACGTTTCATTGCCCTGTCTCCAGACCATTAGATGTTGCGTTCAAGCGTTTGTTGACAAAATAAAAGCAATTGAAACGGTTGATAGTAGATACAAATTATTTTTAGCCAGTATGTAGTGACGTTTAATATTGATTTAAGAATGCGCGGCAAAAATAGATTGTGGCTAACTTTATCAGCATTCGTGACGAACCTGAGTCATATAGACAGCCCCGTGGCGCAGTTGGCTAGATAGCTTGCGAAACGAGAGGCCGCGGGATCGATCTCCGCACCGAGACAAATATTTGTGTCATCCACAAATATTTGTTTCGGGTCTGGGTGTTTGTAAAACCGAAAAGTCTCTCGTAGTTCCACTTCTTATTGATAAGTTCTATGTAAATTACTGTATAAATTTAATGTGGGTATCAATAAAGAGTTATCTATGTATCTACACCCATGACGCAGGATTGGTATCCTCGTGTGGTGTCGGAACTATGTATGTAACTGTTGGGTGTATTTATGTATTTTTTAAATTTACGTTGATATATTTTTATACTATTTAATACAGCGTCGTTCTAATATTACCCACATGTTTTTTATGCCAATTTAGGGCGATAGACAGTATTTATAGTAATAAAAGCAGCGGAGAGTCTGGAAATGTGCCTGAAAAAAGCAATAGGCTTGCCCACTTTTACGTGAGATTGATATATACCTAGCGAAATGTGGGTTCATAAATGCATCTCTCTTGCGGGGAACAAAGGCGCGAGGTTATGTATGCGTGTAAAAATACACAACTTTTTATGTCGACGAAACTTCTTGTCGAACGATCGCAATTTAGGCAAGAAATTCTAGGAGCAATTTCGAAAGAATTTGCAAAGCAGGCTTGTTAGGGGGCAAACTTCATACAACTTTTGCTCTTTGGGAATCCAAATAGTCGATTAACGTTGATTAATGTACGATGCATACAAAACTTGTGCCCCCTACGTACTTAAGGCTATTAGAAGTATGAATTCTTCGCTGCGCTCGTGTAATAAATATCGATGAAGAGGTCTGGCGTTCAATAATTGGGTTGTACAAAATGTTATTATATTTTACTTGATGTGTTAAGAGAACGGATTGTCGATTTTAAACGAAAGGCAGGTTATGAGCATTCCTGGGCGGCTGTGGAATCATTATGGGCGCTTCTCGCCCACGCACCGTGGTCGCCCCACTCAGCGCGAAGAAGGCCACCGGGGGGTTTTGGTCGGTATGGTTAGGGACGCAGACCGGCACTTAAATCTGCGCGAACGAGACGCCTACGCGCGCCGGGCTGGAAGACCGGTGACCCCGACATACGCTTGCCGCCCCCTCCCCCCGGGGCTGGCGGGGGTAGAGCTATAAACAGCTTTCCCCTCGAAAAAAAAAAGTTTATGAGCATTCTCGACGCACAAAAACGCAGTTAAAAATGATGGAATGGAAGAAGTAAACTTAGTATGTAAAAGGCAGGGGCAGTACCTTTCATAGAAGCCCAAAAGCATTACACGTTAATTGTAATGTCTTTATAATTGTTTATTGTGGGTCAGTATATTCTCATTTATATGTCCTATTGCTTTTATATAAAGGTTTAAAGATTATTTTTCTGAATTTCCTAAGGCAAGTAGGGCTTTCGGGCTTTTATGGAAGTACCGCCACTAGTAAGAGGGAGCAATTTGTTATTACGGTGAGTGTGTTAAGTTGTGCAAGTGTCTATAGGAAATAGCTGTGATATTATATATGAATGTAGATAAATTCCTAGAGGCTGCCTCGTGCTTTCACAGCATAAGTATGCGCCAGGGGATAAAGAGGATTTGGGTAAGATTTCCTGGTCGAGCAAAGTGTTATAGAGACATAAACTTATAAAATATTATGGTGTAAGTATATTAAAAAACACATAAATATATGTATAATTAATTATGGTAAAAGATGTCATTTTCTATCACTAATTGTCCTTTTAAATATTAATAAATACACAGAACAGTCACATACATAGTTCTGACCCCACACTAGGATACAAGTCCTGTGTCGTGGGTATCAGAAACTATAAGAGACTTTTCGGTCTCACAAACACCCAGACCCGAAAAAAATATTTGTGGATCACACAAACATTTGCCTCATATTTAATAAAAAATATTAGATGACAATAAAAAGATGAAAATATATCATAAATTAATTTACACTCCTACGCTTTTCATCTTTGCTCCACCTTTTTTTTTTTGTTCTCAATGGGAAAGCTGACTATGGCTCTCCTTCCCGCCAACCCTAGGGGTGGGGGGCGGGAAGCGTATGTCGGGGTCATCGGTCTTCCAGCCCGGCGCGCGGCGACGTCATGTCCGCGCAGATGTTAGTGCCGGGCTGGGTCCCTAACAAAATCCCTAAACCGGCATACCGGCCAAAACCCCCGGTGGCCATCTCCGCGCCGAGTGGGGCGACCACGGTACGTACATGAGAGGCGCCCAGCGTTATGCCGCAGCCGCCCGGTGCAGGTTCGACTGGGAGAGAATGCCTTAAGCATTAAGTCCACCTTTACATTGTTTATGTATAAAGCGTAAATAAATAAATAAAAGATAAACACATGTAAAACATTGAAATACCTTAACAATTTTGCGCCGCAATATATCTAAGTCCCGCGGGAAAACCTATGTAAATAGGGTGAAATAATTCCATCGCAACTGGAATTCTTGAATTAAATTGTTTATAAATATTGATACCTATTTTATGGATTTTATATTTATGAAGTCGTGATGGCCTCTTGGCTTAGGAACGCGGTCGAGAATCTCGTCGGTCGTGGGTTCAAACCCCAGGCACACACCTCTGACTTCTCGAAGTTATGTGTGTATTCGCAATGAATTATCACGTACTTTAACGGTGAAGGAAAACATCGTGATAAAACCTGCAAACCTAAAAGTTCTTAGGAATTTCTTAGGTGTGTAGTCCGCCAACCCGAACTAAGCCAGCGTGGTGGACTAAGGCCTAAACCCTCTCAGTTGTAGAGGAGGCTCGTGCCCTGCAGAGGGACGTATATGGGCTGATGATGACGATGATGATATTTATGAAGAACACAAAGAGATTTTCTAAGGCGAATAAATAAATTTACTACATGAATAATTTGCCCATTTCTTCAGACACCGTTTCCTTGCGAAGAGGCATTACGCATGACATTTTTCTACATGATTAAAGTGAGTGATAATTCATTGCAAATATTTTCAAAGCCAGAGGTATAACTAGGAAGAAGAAGTGGACAACTCCTTGTTTCCAACTCCTCCTATCTATCTATATCTTTTTCTGATTAACTTCGTTGCGGGATGATGACAAATTAGGTTCCCTTAAAGTCAAAGTCAAATTATCTTTATTCAAATAGACTTCTACAAGTTCTTTTGAATCGTCAATTTTACACTTTTTTAAGATTTTTTAAACTATTGCCGCTTCGAAACGTGTTATAGCTGTGGAGAAGAAACGGCAAGAAACTCCCTCAGCAACACGAAATGTCTTTTTTTTTTTAAATAGCAATAAATGTATTTTTTTTTATTACATTATTTAAATTTTACATTGCAAATGTCACAACGATACTAACTATAGCAACAAAACAAAACTCCGATCAATTTACCTTACTCCCAGGGCTTATTTTCTTATTAGATTCGCTGAGCTAAGTGTTTGGCTACAATACTGAGCGTGTAGCTGTTAATCCTTGAGCAGCACTTACAGCGGTAGGTGTGTGGTAGGATATGGCCTAAAAATGATGTAACTGGGATTGAACCCCATAATCATCATCATTTGCCCATATACGTCGAACTGCTGGACAAGGGCTTTCTCTACAGCTGTGAGAAGCTAGTTTACCATGCTGGCTTAGTGCTGGATAGCTTGGAAACCACGATAGCCGATATTTTGCCTCGGCATATCGCTCCTTATTTTCCATACCACATCGTTAAACAAATATAATTTTTCCCCCCTGTTATTCGTTTACATAGTAAACAAATTTCCTAGAGAGTTGGTAACTCGAAGAGGAAAATTGATATTCCATCAACAAACAGATAAGCAGGAATTTAATAATCGTTGTAACAAGCATGTTTGATGGTAAATATTTAAGCATTCAATTATAGGGTAGCATACATTTTATGTTTTCATCAAAAAGTTCTTTTAGTATCAGCCCATGTACGTCTACAAGGATCGAGTCTTCCCCTATCATCATCATCAGCATCGGCCCATATCCGTCCCACTGCTGGACACAGGCCTCCTCTAGAAATGCAGGATTTAAGCCTTAGCCCACTACGCTGACCTAGTGCGTGTTGGCGGACTACACACCTAAGAAATTCTTAAGAACTTTTTAGGAGTGCAGGTTTCCTCACGATGTTTTTCTTCACCGTTAAAGTACATGATAATTCATTATGAATAATATAACTTCGAAAAGTCAGAGGTTCTCTCCAAGATTCTTGAACGCGTGCCTACACGACCACCACCACGTGCCTATACCAATACTATAAATACTTCTCCTATAAAGAGGCACAAAGTTTCTTAGTTCCAAAACGCTGGCATAGAGTGCGTAAGCAACTCTTGGATTAAATGGTTCCCATACTATAACTTAAACTTGTTAAGACTAAGAATTCGAGTCCATCATACTTTTCTTATATAAAAAAAAACATTTCCTTTATTCTAAAACAGAAAGTATGACAGCCCCGTAGCGCAGTTGACTTACACCACCTTGCGAAACGAGAGGCCGCGGGTTTGATCCTCGTACCGAGATAAATGTTTGTGTGATCCACAAATATTTGTTTCGGGTCTGGGTGTTTGTGAGACCGAAAAGCCTCTCGTAGTTTCTGATACCCACGACACAAGACTCGTATCTTAACGTGGGGTCAGAACTATGTACATATGTGACTGTTGGGTGTATTTATTTATTCTAAAACAGAAAGTGAATGAGTAAGGTATTAATTATTTGTTCCTCCCCAGTCTGTATCGGTGACGGTGTCTGTGCTGACGCTGACGTTCATCTCGGTGGACCGCTGGTACGCCATCTGCTTCCCGCTCAAGTTCAAGTCCACCACCAGCCGCGCCAAGACCGCCATAATTATCATATGGAT
Organism: Hemaris fuciformis; assembly: GCA_907164795.1. NCBI lineage: Eukaryota > Metazoa > Arthropoda > Insecta > Lepidoptera > Sphingidae > Hemaris > Hemaris fuciformis. The sequence continues at coordinate 2,105,476 of OU015455.1, read as the reverse complement.
TATTGCTATCACCTTCAGTAAGTACAATTGATTGATTTTGCTGCGAGTTGAAAACAAACTAGGATCCCTTAGATTCGCTGAGCGTCAGTGCTCGGTGTCAGTGGCGGACTTACAGGGGGGCGGAAGGGGCGGCCCGCCCCGGGCCTACGGTCTTGGGGGGGGGGGGGGGGCAAAAACATCTGCGTTGGCCTGATCAAATCCTAAACGAGACTTTAGGCCCGGGTTCACAAGTAGCAGACTGCCAGTCACAGTTGCTAACTCCTGCCAGTCACTGGTATCAACCCCAATAGTATGAAAATTATAGATATTAGTATATACAACGATGTTTTGTTATAATTTAACTTATGAAAGTTTTATAATTTAGTTAACAAAAAAAGTAATTTCATTAAAAAGTGTAATAGGTTTCATATGTTTATTTAGCCAAAATAATTTAAGTCGAATTTAAATTTCACTTGCCAGATTTTAACAAAATAAACATAAACACTTATTTATTCGAGTGCATACAAATGTGAACTGAATAAAAAGCTTGTAAAACTACATTTTTTATAGCTGGGGGGCCTCATTTAGCTTTGCCGCCCCGGGCCTCATTTAGCTTTGCCGCCCCGGACCTCATTTAGCTCTGCCGCCCCGGGCCCCTGACGGGCTTAGTCCGCCACTGCTCGGTGTTAATACTGTGGGTGTCGCTGTTGATTCATTCAGTATACAAAAAAGTAGCTTGTATCCTCATGATAAGATATAAACATGACAGGCCCGTGGCGTAGTTGGCTAGACACCAGCTTACGAAACAAACGGCCGCGGGTTCGATCCCGGCACCGAGACAATTATTACGTGATCCATAAATAATTGTGACGGGTCTGGGTGTTTGTGAGACCGAAAAGTCTCACATAGTTTCTGATACCCACGATACAAAACTCGTATCTGAATGTGCGGTCAGAACTATGTATGTGACTGTTGCGTGTATTTATTTATTGATATATTTTACTCATTGTATTCGTTAAAATTTCTTAAATTATGGCACTTTTTTACCGCTAGTCATTTTTGTTTGAGGAATAATAGGTACGTCTTTCAGTGGATCTGTTACCAACTCAACCTGTTGCTGACAATAAAACGGGCACTATCAAGTTCCATAAACAAGACAATTATGTCTACCTAAGTAACTCAACACTTGTTTGTGCTTCCTAATGGACGTCTTCAAAGGAGTTTCGGGCGTCCTTTGTCCCTTTAGCTTAATGACAAATTTTCTCGCTATCACAGACATTTCATTAAGGCATAATTGCTTATATCGGTACTTATGGCCTCATATTGTCCATATATATGAAATAGTAGCATATTATAACCTCGGTAAATGGGTAAATTATGTAGTTTATCATAATTTATTAATTACTAGCTTTTGCCCGCAACTCCGTCCGCGTAGACTTCAGGGTTGGGTGCAGAAAGAAAATAAGTTGTAGTCTGTTTTACTATTACATTATTTATTTATATATTTATTTACAAACTTTGAATGTCATATTTATTTATATCTAATCAACAGCCTAAAAAAATAGTTTCAAGCTTCTAGCTTTAAAAATGACTATACTTCGATTTCATCCCCCCTTTCAACGTCTTAAAATCCTTTTTCCGGAATAAAAAGTAGCCTATGTCCTTTCTCAGGATCTAAACTATCTGTGTACCAAATTTCATTTAAATCGGTTTAGTAGTTTTAGCAGGAAAACGAGACAGACAGAAAGACAGAGTTACTATCGCATTTATAATATTAGTATGGAGTATGGATAAGCCCAGTTGTTTTGGTTATATATCAGTGTGGGTACTTCCATAGAAGCTCAAAAGCGTTACACGTTAATTGTGTAATGTCTAGTTTGTAATTGTTTATTGTAGGGTCTCGATATTCTCATTTATATAATGAATTGCTTTTGTTAAATAAAAATTTTAAGCTTAAAGATTATAATTATTCGGAAATTTGTAAGGCAAACTGGGCTTTTGGGCTTCTATGGAAGTATATACATCCCGTGTTCTATTCTCGGGGCATATTTATTTTCCTTTATATACGAGTATGTACATGTATATACTTTAATATTCATCATATAGATACGATAAAAATGACATTTAGCTTAAGACTAAGTGACAACAGGAGGACTTTCATCAACTGCGATCTGTTCCATACAACCGTAACCTTTTTTTTTTCGTTTTTATGTTAGACACTTTTTATTATGTTTTTATTAGAATAAAATTTCTTCACCATCATCATCAGCCCGTATACGTCCCACTGCTGGGCACGGACCTCCTCTTCAACTGAGAGGGGCTAGATCTTAGTCCACCACGCTGGCCTAATGCGGATTGGCGGACTACACACCTAAGAAATTCTAAGAACTTTTAGGTGTGCAGGCTTCCGCACGTTGTTTCCCTTCACCGTTAAATTAACTGATAATTATGAATACACACATAACTTCGAAAAGTCAGAGGTCTGTGCCTGGGGTTTGAACCCGTGACCGCTGAGATTCTTGACTGCGTGCCTAAACATCGAGGCCATCACTTCTTCAACCTATACAAATTGTAAAACTGTAAGTGTTCAATTGTATTCAAAAAATTAAAAGTATGAAAACCGCTATAAGGAAATTTTAGACAGAATTTAGATTATTTCTTAATATGTGACAAGGATATAACTGCCTCGTGGTCTCGCGATACAAGTATGTGCCGTGCAATCTAGAGGTCTTGGGCTCGATTCCCGGGTCGGGCAAAGTGTTATTAGGTTTTTCCATTAGGAAATTCTCAGTAGCAACACGGAGTTTGGAAATGGGCCCGAGAAACGGCAATAGGCTCGCCCCCTATTACGTGGGACTGAAACTGATACATACCTGGCGAAATGTGGGTGCAGAAATGCAACTCTGCCTACCCCTTCAGGGAATACAGGCGTGAGGTTATGTATGTATGATATAACTTAATCACGAAATACCCATCTATCGTTGAGACCAAAAATTTAATATATGTGCCATGAGCTCTCATAAATCACATACCTAACCAGAGGAATCAAATATGATGGATCAAAAAGCCACATGGCGCGTTCCCAAGCAAAACGCCAATATCGTTGGGATCTTCGAAAATACGTTGGCTTTATTCATATCTTCGCCGGAAATGTTATACAAAGTAAAGTTATACTTATTTGTAGTATATTTTAAATTCCAATACATATTTCCATTCTTGACGACTTACAAGCCATTTCTATGGTAGTATTTTTATTAGTATTCATCGTCATCATCATCAGCCCCATATACGTCCCACTGCTGGGCACGGGCCTCCTCTACAACTGAGAGGGTTTAGGCCTTAGTCCACGCTGGCCTAATGCGGGTTGGCGGACTACACACCTAAGAAATTCCTAAGAACAAGGTGCGCAGGTTTCTTCACAATGTTTTCCTTCACCGTTAAAGTACGTGATAATTCGTAGTGAATACACACGTAACTTGGAAAAGTTAGAGATGTGTGCCTGGGGTTTGAAGCCGCGACCGTCGAGATTCTCGACCGCATGCGTAAACCACGAGGCCCTCACGACCATATTTATAATATAGCTAAAACTAAAGACTAATGACAATCGCGTTACATAGATACACTAACTCATTAGCCGGTAACACGAAACTAACTTCTATGGGGCTTCAATCATGGTGAAAGGATGACCGTGCCGGCAATTTTTTTGGCCGGTTTGTCGCGGTCGGTCCTTTGATCGCCATGATTGATAGTCCCCCAAACTTCTTCACAATAAGGTGAAGAGGTATTCGGCCGGCATGATTGTGTCGACCAACGGGAGACCATCATCTCTCGCTGGTCGGCACTTTTTCTGGACTCCATTGCGCTTACCATCAGGTGCAATGGGGTCACTTTGCCGTGCCAGAATAAAAAAAAAAAAAAAAAAAATGATGGCGGCATAAATGTTACGTCATCATATGAAATGGTTTCATCTCCGCAAACGCCGCATGAAAGTATTTAATGCCATTACCTAATCCTTAACTGCCAGATACATTCGAGTTCCAATTTCAAATAACAGTGAAGTGCCAAGGAATGAGGTCGCGGCTCAAGCAGCGACTTTGGTCGACAAACAAATTTAATTTTCGAATACTTGTAACGTTGACGTATCACAAGTCTGGAGACCTTGGCAAGGATTTGTTTTTTAATTTTGCTGCCAGACAGTGTTTTGTTTTTGTAATAAGGTTGGACAAAAAAAGTTGTGTGTACTTTTTTATTTTTTCAATACGTAACGTATTTTCTTTTGTTTTGAATTGTAGTATAATAAATGCAATAAACTTACGTAACATACAAACTTGACTATGTCCCTGAATGGTTAGGCAGAAATGCTTGTATATGCTTGTGAATGCAGGGATATTTGCTGTCACGTTTCTCCGGTTGTGCCTTTAATCTTACGTAACAGGGGGAACTGTTTTTCGTGCACATTTTCCGGCTCATTATTACTAAGGACTTAGAATTCTAACTATTACTAAGATTCCTCTATGTCATCATCATCATCAGCTGAATGACGACCTCTGTTGGACATAGGCCTCTCCCAAACTCTTTATGCAGTGGCGGTACTTCCATAGAAGCCCGAAAGCCCAGTTTGCCTTTCAAAGTTCGGAATAATTAATCTTTAAGACTTAAATCTTTATTTAACAAAATAAATTTAAAATAAAGACCTCACAAGCACCAATTATAAACTAGACATTATGCAATTAACATGTAACGTTTTTGGGCTTCTATGGAAGTACCGCCACTGCCTTTATGTAAAACAAAAATCTCAAAAATATTTTTCCCCGCGCGGGGATCGATCTCAGGGCCTTTATACGACAGACACTTAACTCCGCGACTCAATGAATTCAGTTAATAAAATCACAGAACAATTATAAGAAACAATAGAACATTAATAGCTGTCTAATATAAATTAAATTAGTAACTATGTTTTGAGCTTGGTAATCTCTTAAGCTTCAAACTTTGGGGTAATTAAGTGGGAATTTGTGGCAAATTTAGGCGATTTTGTTATAGATGTTAATTTGAAAGCCTGTGGCTTGGCAAACATTTCTCTTTACTTTATGACCGAAAGCAATTATTTAGATGACAACTTACAATGCAATGAATTGTTTGTAATCTAATTTTTATAAAAAACATACTTGTTTAGGAAACGTAATTTAAAAAAAATTGTCGGGATTTTTTTTAATGTAACGGTGTTTGTAATCACCGCCTGTCTTAGTTTGCGATCACGGTCTTTATACAGGTATATAGGTAATTATATACAGTATCGTGTAATTGTATGAAAATAAACAGTTGAAAAAACAATGGCCCCAAACAAAGCTAAGAACCACAAGTACTCATAAAATAGATTAACGGATCTATTCGCCTATCTCATCATCGATTTTATCTTATCGCCCAATTATCGTTTATTTATTCGGATGAAAAATAAATCGATTCGTGCGAAATCGAGCCGAATTCACAACAAACAGTATCGATCGTGAGGAATGAGAAGGAGGCATAATTTACTCGTAACTTATAATGAAGTTATTTTCAAAACAGCGGTCAGTTTGAGTCCAGGTTAGGCGATGAATGTTCTGTACAATAATTTATATATTAAACAGGCTTTGTCAGCCTTCGAGACGTGTGGTTTAGAAACAACTGAGAAACACGGGTTCGATCCCCGAGACAATTTTTTGTTTGATCGAAGTCTATCATTATGCTTGTTGTTTTTAGTTTATTTGATTTAATACTATTACTGAGAATAAGAAATGAGATGGGAACCTTCTAAAACCTCTTTTCGAGAACCGGGGATTGAACCAAATCATTGATTCAAATCATCAGATAATGCATGATTATCCGATGCTTCGAAATGATCAAGCATGGAATCAGATCTATAAAAAATGACAGTCAAACTTGATACTATTGACCTATCTGTTTTTAAACCGTAAATAAATGAGTCCCTATATATCATGAGTCTTAAAATACCATGTTATTTATTTATGCTTTTTACAGACTGCATATAAAGGCGGCGTTAAAAAAAAATCCTGACAAAATAAAAATTAAATTTTCCTAACAATCATGGATATTAAATGGATGTGGTTGTTAGGAAAATGTATTTATTTTTTATTTTTTGGCGGGATTTTTTTTAATGCCACGGTGTTCATAATCACCGCAGCTATTACCTGCCTTAGTTTCCGATCACGGTCTGAATACACCTTGTATATTGAATACGAGTATAAACAGCATCGTACTAACCATAAAGTAAGATTAACACTGCCTCGTACCAGTGTATAAGGAAATTATATTTATTTAAAAAAACAAGATTTTAAATTGCGAACACAATTGTCACTTTTTTTAAGTTGGTAGACTGTTTAACAATTTCGTAATTTTGTTTCCATTATATTGACCACACTGTTTGTTATTTTTCGAGCAAATAGAAGCCCTCAAGTTAACTAAATAAACGAGGCTTGGGGCATGACACGATAAAAATTTGATCATCAGTCTTGCCAAAGCATTATACGATATTCTTATGCAAAACACTTGAAATATCCCTGATAAGGATTCTAAAAACGTCGATCGATGCTATTCAAGTCACGACGCCGCTCGTTAGAATGCAATCAGCTTTCCTATTAAAGGCAATCTCAACCCGCCTAAATGCTTTATATAACGTTTATTTTTGATTCTGATATAACAATTTCCATGCATATTTCGATTGACTGCCTCGTGGCCTCGCGGTATAATATATGACGTGCGATCTAGATTTGGGATCTGATTCTCAGGATGAACAAAATGTTATAGCGTTTCCATTAGGAAATTTTCAGTAGCAGCACACATGCCCGAAAAGCAATAATCGACTAGCCTCCTGTTACGTTCCTGGCTACCTTTTCGGGGAATACGGGGGTTAGGTTATGTATGTAGGTACGTATGGGTAATGGGTACAGAAATTCACCTCTACCTTTTCGGGGCATATAGGCGTGAAGACGTACGTATGAGTTTCAATGTGCATACATTTTAAGATGGCGTTGTGCGTTTGAAAGGATAGATGCCATTGGTCTCCAATCTCATCTAGATTGGACCAATAAATATTAGTTTCTGATATCTGGCAAGGACACTTCGCCTGATGGTAAGCCCGGTGCTTTTCAAACAGTCCACAAATTTCATCATCAGCCTCCTTTTCACATGAAAGGGGTTTGGCCTTAGTCTACCACGCTGGCCTGAGTGCGGGTTGACAGACTACACACCTTAGAAAACTTTTTGGTGTGTATGTTTCCTCACGATGTTTTCCTTCACAGTTAAAGTATGTGACAATTAATTGTGAATACACAATGAGTCCGTAAATCGCGATAGAAGATTTCCGCCCTAGAAAATAATAAATATATAAATAGAGACTCAGCAATAATTATTTATTTATTTATTCTTTTTATACATAATAACGTATAAAGGCGGACTTAATGCCTAAGGCATTATCTACCAGTCAACCTTAGGGTGGTGCAGAGATACATGATAGGTGCATAAATATTGATGATACAGAAAATATAGATACTCTTATATATATAAATAAATACATAAATAGTATATTTGTAAAACCTACTTATATAAATATATAATATACATAAATACAAAACTATGTTTACTAATCATGTTTTATATAACTCCTTTTTTCCTTTTCTTGTACTCTTTCTTGTAGGTATATGCACAACATTGGAACAATAAGTTCATGTTCTACAATGACCCTTTTCCCAGACTCTCCGGACCTGGTGGTGCTGAGGACCGACAAGCCAGTACCCCTGAGGTTCGAGCTGGAGTACTTGGTGCAGTGCATCGCGACCTGGTCATCACAAGCCGACCTGATATGGCACATCATGAAAGTCGTGTTTATTTATACGTAAGTATTTGTAATATAAACGCCCGCAACTCTAGGCTTAGGTTTATTGCTGTTCCACTCTAAATTAATTTCATTTCTTGGCACTGGTCTCTTCTATAATTGGAGGGATTAGGTGTTATTCCACCACATTAGCTAACTGTCGGTTGGAGAAATTCTCCTACATAATAAATTCCTAACGAAGAACGCTAAAATATACAAGTTATCTCACAATGTTTTCCGCATCGTGAGATGTATATTGTGCGAAAAAAATGTGAATTGCAAGTCGTGATGGCCTCGAGGTTTGAGCACGCGGTCGAGAATCTCGACAGTCGCGGATTCAAACCCCAGGCGCACACTTTTCGGAGCTATGTGTGTATTCACAATGAATTAGCGCGTACTTTAACGGTGAAGGAAAACATCGTGAGGAAACCTGCACGCCCAAAATTTTTAGGAATTTCTTAGGTGTGTAGTCCGCCAACCCGCACAAGGCCAGCGTGATGGACTAAGGCCTAAACCCTCAGTTGTCGAGGAGGCCCGTGCTCAGCAGTGGGACGTATATGGACTGATGATTATAATTTTAGTATTAGAAGGATTGAAAGATATGATGTGTTAGATTTCTTGATAGTTGGTATATGAATTTGATTGGTAAAGTTGGTTAGAAACACTTGCTAGTGAAACGAGAGGCCACGTTTTTGATTCTTGCAACGGTAAAAAAGTGTTGTGACCTTATGGTCACATATGATGATGGTGGGTTTATACCCACTATCATACACTACCGACAAAAAGTTTGGAAGCACCTATTATTTGATAATAACAAATTTTATCGATGTTGTAATAAAATATAATATTATTTTAGTAATAAGAATATGATTTTGTTTCATAGTTTAATTGTTGTTTTAATTAAGTAAAATCATTCTTAATTAAATAATACTATATCTTATATTATTTCTAAAGTAATTGAGAGTATTAAAAGTGCTTCCAAACTTTTTGTCGGTAGTGTATATCAACATCACTAAACTTATACTTTTGTGTGGAATCATAACTATGTTCTGACTGTGGAGTGTATTTATTTATTTATTGTAATATAAATATAATAGATTGAATCATACATCAATCTTGAAGTTGACTTCAAACAAATATTTTTTTATCATTAATAAACTCTGAAATTAATCCAACGCTATAAAATAAAAGCATTTTATCGCGGCAAAAATCATACGCGACGGGAGTTTTTAATCTTGTTTTGAGTGCTGTAAACGTTTTATTGCTCAATCCCACTTGTTGATCAAAGCATTCGATTGCTGTGTAAACAATCATTGATGTTGTACGTCATATGAATACGAGCTGTTGATTTTGAAACAGGCCATTAAATGCCTCAAGAGTAAATATTTACCGCCAAATTGCTATCATTGGCGCGATAACGAAGATTCAATCGCGAATTTGACAAAAAATATACCCAAATCATTTTCATCATCAGCCTACGTACGGGCCTCCTCTACAACTGAGAGGGTTTAGGCTTTAGTCCACCACGCTGGCCTAGTGCGGGTTGGTGGACTACGCTCCTAAGAAATTCCTAGAACATTGAAGTGTGCAGGTTTCCTGATGACGTCTTCTACTACATGAATAATTAAAGTAATCACATGTCCGTAGATTAGGTAGATACTTAAGAGGTACATACTCAGGTTTTGCTGACACAGTTATGATTTAAGTAATAGAAAGCGAGAATTGTTTACCGAACACTCAAACACCGCGCTTCTATTACGTACCTATAACGTTTTGTTCAATACTGTATTGGACCCGGGATATATTGATCCCAAGCGCCCGTCTGACGCCACACCAAGATACGAGTCTTGTATCATGAGTATCAGCAGCTACGAGAGACTTTTCGGTCTCACAAACACCCAGACCCGAAACAAATATTTGTGGACCACAAACATTCGCCTCGGTGTGACGATTGAACGCGCGGCCTCTCATTTCGAAAACTGGTGTCTAGTCTGCGCCTCGGGGCTGTCAGCTGCGTAAAAGATCCAGTTTTTTTTTTTTTTTTTTTTTTTTTAATTCTGGCACGGCAAAGTGACCCCATTGCACCTGATGGTAAGCGCAATGGAGTCCAGAAAAAGTGCCGACCAGCGAGAGATGATGGTCTCCCGTAGGTCGACACAATCATGCCGGCCGAATACCTCTTCACCTTATTGTGAAGAAGTGTGGGGGACTATCAATCATGGTGATCAAAGGACCGACCGCGACAAACCGGCCAAAAAATGCCGGCACGGTCATCCTTTCACCATGATTGAAGCCCCCCCGAAAACCGGATATACACTGGCTGATCCCGGAACGCGGCACACTTGCATGTGCCACTATGATTATTGCAAGGTGAGGACACGAGGCAAGCTGTTCTAAAGATTACGGTAAAGATACGAATTCTGCTTGAAAAAGTAACCAGTTACTTCGACGCGAAGAAAACAATTCAGCAAGTTACAAATCGTCAGTAATAAATCTTCCCTAAGCGTCTATTTTCTGCTGGAAATGGGTAAGATGGGCGTCTGTTTTGTCTCTACTGTTTATTGCATAAGTTTGAACATTGTCTCGACCGCGGGCAATATTTTTCTTCACATACATAAACTCACGCCTGTATTCCCCGAAGGGGTAGGCAGAGGTGCATTTCTGCACCCACATTTCGCCAAGTATGTATCAGTCCCACGTAATACGGGGCGAGCCTATTGCCGTTTTTCGGGCACATTTCCAGACTAATGGAAAAACCCAATAACACTTTGCCCGACCCGGGAATCGAACCCAGGACCTCTAGATCGCACGGCACGTACTAGTGCCGCGAGACCACGAGGCAGTCGAGTATTTTTCTTCAAGTTGTGTGTTGTTGCCTCGTGGTCTCGCGGTACAAGTATGTGCCGTGCGATCTAGAGGTCCTGGGTTCGATTCCCGGGTCGGGCAAAGTGTTATTGGGTTTTTCCATTAGGAAATTCTCGGTAACAGCACGGAGTCTGGAAATGTGCCCGAAAAACGGCAATAGGCTCGCCCCCTATTACGTGGGACTGATACATACTTGGCGAAATGTGGGTGCAGAAATGCGCCTCTGCCTACTCCTTCGGGGAATGCAGGCGTGAGTTTATGTATGTACTAATGGTGACCAATTGATGCACACTCGCCCCTGCATCGCCGAAGGAGTTCGCAGACATGCTTTCTGTCTGTTTCATTCATTGCGTTTAAGTCCCACGTAATATGTGAGCATAATGCCATTTTTTGGAATAAGGCCTAAAATCCTCTCAGCTGTAGAGGAGGCTCGTACCCAGCAGTGGGACGTATGATTATGATGATTGATTTTAGAAATGTCAAACATCGACAGCCCCGTGGCGCAGTTGGCTAGACACCAACTTGCGAAACGAGAGGCCGCGGGTTCGATCCCCGCACCGAGACAAATGTTTGTGTGATCCACAAATATTTGTTTCGGGTCTGGGTGTATGTGAGACCGAAAAGTCTCTCGTAGTTTCTGATACTCACGACACAAGACTTGTATCTTAGTGTGGGATCAGAACTACGTATGTGACTGTTGGGTGTATTTATTTTATTTATTATTTATTTATATTACATTTCCACTTAACTATAAGACAATTCGATTAAAGAGATTTAATGTCCTAGGATACCTCTTCTGCTGATGACCGTGGCGTACTGCCAGATCGTGCGGGTGCTGTGGCACTCGGATAAGATACCAGGGCAGGCCGAGACCATGAAACTTGCACCGGCTGAACAGAGTAAGTTTTTTTTTCACTTTTTATTACATCCATATACAAGTCGTGATGGCCTCGAGGTTTGGGCACGCGGTCGAGAATCTCGACGGTCGCGGGTTCAAACCCCAGGCACACACCTCTGACTTTTCGAAGTTAAGTGTGTATTCACAATGAATTATCACGTACTTTAACGGTGAAGGAAAACATCGTGATGAAACCTGCACACCTAAGAGTTCTTAGAAATTTCTTAGGTGTGTAGTCTGCCAACCCGCACTAGGCCAGCGTGGTGGACTAAGGCCTAAACCCTCTCAATGGTAGAGTGGGACGTATATGGGCTGATGATGATGATGATGATGATGATTACATCCATACATGCAGAGAATCGTTTCTTCACATACATTTCGCCAGGTGTGTATCAGTCCTAAAGTCGTGATAGACTCGAGTTTTATGTGAAGGAAAACATCGTGATGAAACCTGCACACTAAGAAAAAGTTCTTAGGAATTTCTTATGTGTGTACTCCGCCAACCCGCACTAGGCTAACGTGGTTGACTAAGGCCTAAACCCTCTCAGTTGTAGAGGAGGCCGGTGCCCAGCAGTGGAACGTATATGGGCTGATGACGATGATGATAGAACCCGCTATAATAACAAAAATACCGATATTAATTTGGCGACTGATGCGAAAAAGTTGTATATGATGATGATTTATAAAATTATTTGTGCTTGCTTCTAGCCGCGTCTTAAGAGCGCATTGGATCTTGAGAAAGTTCAGCATTTCCATACTATGGGCAGTGGTGATACTTCCATAGAAGCCCAAAAGCCCAGCCTGCCTCATAAAATTCCAAACAATAATCTTTAAGCTTTAAATCTTTATTTAACATAAGCAATTTGACATATAAATGAGAACATCCTGACCCCACAATAAACAATTATAAACTAGACATTACACAATTAACGTGTAACGCTTTTGGGCTTCTATGGAAGTACCGCCACTGACTGTGGGTATCTGAAGTAATCTGAAGTTTAAGTTAAGTTTAGACCTTGTTCATCACGCCGCTGGCCTAATGCTGGTTGGTGGACTACACCTAAGAAAATAAATAAAACGAGGAATTTAATATTAATCGATACTCATCGAAACAGTATAAAATTTCACCTCGTTCCGTAAACAACTGTTACGTCATTAAGTTATTTCTGGCTTGATAAAAATATACTTTGCTTTCGTCAAAATTTGTTTGATAATTTAATTAAGGATGAGAAGTAATGTGATGCTTGGGTTTGATCATGACCGCAAAACGATTACGAAATTCAGTTGAAGATTTTTTTTACGGTAGCGAGTTCGTGAAATTAAGGGCCCTGGCAAATACTTTGTGGCGCAGTATGAATATTGAATGAATAATACGCAGTGATGGCCTCGAGGTTTAGGCGCGCGGTCGAGAATTTCGACGGTCGCAGGTTCAAACCCCAGGCACACACCTCTGACTTTTCGAAGTTATGTGTGTATTCACAATGAATTATCACTTGCTTTAACGGTGAAGGAAAACATCGTGATAAAACCTGCACACCTAAAAAGTTCTTAGGAATTTCTTAGGTGTGTAGTCCGCCAAACCGCACTAGGCCAGCGTGGTGGACTAAGGCTTAAACCCTCTCAGTTGTAGAGGGGGCCCGTGCCCAGCGGTGGGACGTATTTGGGCTGATGATGATGATGATGAATATTGAATAAACTGGCGGTTCTAATTACACACACACACAAACGGTTAAACCAGAGGCGGTACTTCCATAGAAGCCCAAAAGCCTGTATTGCCTTACAAAATTCCGGATAATCATTTTATAGCTTTAAATATTTTTTTAACAAAAGCGATTTGACATATATATGAAAATATCCTGACCCCACGAAAATCAATTATAAACTAGAGATTACACAACCATTGTCAAACGTTTTTGGGCTTCTATGGAAGTACCGACCCTGGGCCCTGGGTTAATCGTATTCAAAATGGGTGGGCAGCGCATTTCTGCACTGACCTTTCGCAAAGTTAGTTTAAAGGCGAACTTATTGCCATTTAGTAGATAATTTTGCAGATTTCGTGGTGCTAAGATTTTCGAAGTGAAAAACTCGACCTGGCAATTAAACCACCATGAATAACGCTCGGTACATACTTGTACCACCAGACCACGATTTGCTCATGAATGAACACAATGAAAAAAGTCGTGATGGCCTCGAGGTTTAGGCATGCGGTCGAGAATCTCGGCGGTCGAGGGTTCAAACCCCAAGCACACACCTCCTGATTTTCGAAGTTATGTGTGTATTCACAATGAATTATCACTTACTTTAACGGTGAAGGAAAACATCGTGATGAAACCTGCACACCTAAATTCCAACAGACTTGGCCACGTAGAGAGAAGAAAGAGAGAAATACACAAGGTCCATCTCGTTATTTACTTTAAAATAATAATAAGATATTATGTATTTCCTGATGAAAACTAAAAATAAATTATAAAAAAACCCGTTAATATTTTTCTACAAATTATATAAAATGAACCATAGTTGAATTATAATGTTTTAATAAAAGATTTTTCTTTTCTGTATTGACTTGTCATAAGTGCTATTTGATTGCCTACGTGACCAAACGAAGCAATTTCATTTCATTTCATTTCAGAGATCGGTCGGTAAGGTCGCATCCAACCCGCCTACGAATTCTTATACAAAATTCCCATTCGACTTTATCATACACGCTCGATTGATTTACAAGCCCACGATGCCAGTTTATATTGTAGAAATGGCAAATTTATGACTATTTTTATTGTTAAAATGATCGTGCGTAGTCAAGTTTGACGTCATACTACAATATATCAGTCGGTAAGGGCTTTAATGAAAGGATAAATTTATCATGTTTTTTTTCGCATTCTATATTTACACGCCTTTTCACCTGACTTTGTGTGCGTGGACTTCAAAATTAGGTCCTTTAAAATTTGCTTGAAACAAAAAAAAGTACAATGTTAATGCCTACTCTTCGTTTTGTGCTAATTTACAATAAGCCGTGATGGCCTCGAGGTCTAGGCGCACGGTTGAGAATCTCGACGATCACCAACCCCAGGTTCAAACCCCAGGTACACACCTCTGACTTTTCGAAGTTTATGTGTACGAGTATTCACAAATAATTATCACGTACTTTAACGGTGAAGGAAAACATCGTGATGAAACCTGTGCACACCTAATAGTTCTTAGGAATTTCCTAGGTGTGTAAAAACCGCCAACCCGCACTAAGCCAGCGTGGTGGACTAAGGCCTATACCCTCTCAGTTGTAGAGGAGGCCCGTGGCTAGCAGTGGGATGTATATAGGCTGATGATGATGATAATGATGATGTAACCCATAATTTTTCAGGCGAAAAATAATCTGTTATATTTTGGGTCTGGAAAAATACCCGAAATCCGGCAATATCGCTCCCTACTACGTGGGATAGTTGACGAAACGTAGATGTAGAAATAAACTTTAGCCCAAGGCATTTAGTAAAAATTCCGAGGCCATAATATGTCGTATCATAGTATTGAGTTGAAACTGTGTTGTTATGTTATTATTTATTTTTACACGTACTATAAGTTGTTTTAAAGTAGTAATGGCCTCGAGATTTTAGCGCGCGGTCGAGAATCTCGGCGATCGCAGACTCAAACCCCAGGCACACACCTCTGACTTTTCGAAGTTATGTGTGTATTTGCAATGAGTTATCACGTACTTTAAGGGTGAAGGAAAACATCATAAAGAAACCTGCACACTTAAGAGTTCATTGTGAATACACACATAACTTCGAATAGTCAGAGGTGTGGTGGCTGTGAACCTGCGACCGCCGAGATTCTCTACTGCGCGCCTTAACCTCGAAGCTTACTACTTACGCACTTACACTCATAAATATATTGGATGAAAAATTAAATATAAATTTGCATTAATGTAAACTTTTTCATTCTTTCTATGTGTATGTTATGTAAAGTTATTTATTTTATTTGACAGTCCCGTGGCGCAGTTGGCTAGACACTAGCTTGTGAAATGAGAAGCCGCGGGTTCGATCCCCGCACCGAGACAAATGTTTGTGTGATCCACAAATATTTGTTTCGGGTCTGGGTGTTTGTGAAACCGAAAAGTCTCTCGTAGTTTCTGATACCCACGACACAAGACTCGTATCTTAATGTGGGGTCAGAACTATGTATGTGACTGTTGGGTGTATTGATTTATGTATCCTATTATGTTCCAGCTCAGCTACGTTCCCGTAGGAAGGCGGCCAAGATGCTGGTAGCTGTTGTGGTCATGTTTGCAGTGTGCTACTTCCCAGTACATCTGTTGTCTGTGTTAAGGTGAGTCATCATCTTCATCAGCCCGTATACCTCCCACTGACCTACAGCTGTAGAGAGGGCCCGTTAAGGTGATTATTCTAGATTGTGATCGTTAACTAAGGCAGATAATAGCTGCGGTGATTACAAACACCGTGACATTAAAACATCCCGACAAAAATAAAAAATAAACAACGTTTTCCTTTCAACCACATCCATTTAATATCTATGATTGTTATGTGATCGAAAGGTTATAGGTAGGGTTTGCAATCCCGCAGTAATTTTTTCCCGCAGAAAAATTTAAAAATGCAAAAATATGCATAATAATAATGCTTTATTACCCGTAGTTTAGTTACACTATATTAAAAAATAATAATAATAGAAACATTCATACAATATCTAATAGAAAAAGTACTTTTTCATAGTTCTTATGAGGTTAAGTAGGGGGTTTGCAATCAATAGGGTCCTGCGTGTTAATATGGACTTATCTTACCTAAACAAACAAATAAACCAATTTTAATCCTTTACTTCGCTCGATCGGTTGATCGATCTGAATGACGCGCCCGCGCTGTTGTGATGGAGCTAATAGGTCTTCAGTAAAAGCTGAATTACCTTGCCGAGTCAAAAAAATGCGGGAATGCGGGAACGCGGAATTGCAAACTGTTATAGGTTTGATTTATTGGAGACAAAGTGTTTTTCTTAGGAAAATTGCCATTAGCACCACGTAGTTGAGTAAGTGTCCGATAAAAACGAATAGAAACATCGGCCTGCCTACCCACCGCAAGTACAGACGATGGAGAATAAACAAAAAAATTGCATATGATTTTTTTTACAAACGTTCCACTCACACTTCTCTTCCACCATGGGCACTTTTACCAATTCAAATCTCAAGTAAATAAAGCTGGCAAAAATTAAAATGCCAACCTTTTAGAAATTATTGTTTTCATGCTGGGTTTACATACACACTTCTGCCCAGTGGCGGTACTACCATAGAAGCCGAAAAGCCCAACTTGCCTTATAAAATTTCAAATAACAATCTTTAAGCTTTAAATCTTTAATTACTACAAGCAATTTGACATATAAATAAGAATATCCTGACCCCATAATAAACAATTATATATTAGACATTACACAATTAACGTGTAACGCTTTTACACAGCCTCGTGGTCTCGCGGTACAAGTATGTGCCGTGCGATATAGAGGTCCTGGGTTCGATTCCCGGGTCGGGCAAAGTGTATTGAGTTTTTCCATTAGGAAATTTTCAGTAGCAGCACGGAGTCTGGAAATGCGGCCCAAAAACGGCAATAGGCTCGCCCACTATTACGTGGGACTGATACATACCTGGCGAAATGTGGGTGCAGAAATACACCTCTACCTACCCCTTCAGGCGTGAGTTTATGTATGTATGTATGTATGTATGCTTTTGGGCTTCTATGGAAGTACCGGCGAAAGTAGATAACAGTGTATGTATAACCCACAACATTACTCCCCTCGTAAACATCTTAGCTATGAGAGTTCGGTCGGTTTCAGCGCAATAATCATTTGTCACAACTAGATGGCGTATTTGAACACATCTGCTCTGAGCAGCAGCTGCCATTGTGGTCAATTTCCATTCTCATAAAAACTGCAGGCTATTGCTACGGTTCGATAGAATGAAAACTTTTTCGACGGCGCACTTTACTTTTTTTACATTATGCCTGTATTACGAAGGAGGGGGCGTAGGCAAAGGTTGTTCTTTACTCAAGTCCCTTGTACAAGGCGATCCTATTTACAGTTTTCGAAGACATTTTTAAATAGTGAATTTACTAAAGAAAAATAATAAATTAATACAGTCAACAGTCACATGCATAGTTCTAACCCCACACTAAGATACAAGTATTTTGTCGTAATTGAAATGAAATGAAATTGCTTTATTTGGTCACGCAGGCAATCAAATAGCACTTATGACAAGTCAATACAGAAAAGAAAACTGTTTTATTATTACACTCACAAACACCCAGACCCGAAACAAATATTGGTGGATCGCACATATATTTGTCTAGGCATGAGGATGGAACCCATGGTCTCACGTTTCTTCGTTCTCTAGCCAACTGCACCACGGGACTGTCAAAAACCAATTACACCTTGGTTAGAATGGATATAACACATCTTATAATAATGGATATGTTATTCTCATATTGAATACAATAGTCTGATATTGTATTAATGAGCTGCTCTAATTCGGTAATTTTAGTCTTTGTATCAATATCGTAAACTATCTCTTGATTGGAAAAGAGCAACACTAGAGCTTCTTGCCCGTTCATCTCTAGTGATGACTGTCTTCCGAACAGGGTGGTAAACTTTATTTTGAAATGACTGAGTCTTAGTGATGTATTTGACATTTTATAGATTCAATAAATGACTGCCTCGTGGTCTCGCGGTACAAGTATGTGCCGTGCGATCTAGAGGTCCTGGGTTCGATTCCCGGGTCGGGCAAAGTGTTATTGGGTTTTTCCATTAGGAAATTCTCAGTAACAGGACAAAGTCTGTAAATGTGCCCGAAAAACGGCAATAGGCTCGCCCCCTATTACGTGGGACTGATACATACTTGGCGAAATGTGGGTGCGGAAATCCACCTCTGCCTACCCCTTCGGAGAATACAGGCGTGAGGTTATGTATGTATGTATGTAGATTCAATAAATATTATTTCATTTTATTTCATATATTTTATAGTCATGCACACACACAGAAAAACAGAAGTCAATGTACACCATAACAACAAATTCACCAAACATGCAAATATATGTAGGTATACGAGTTTCCTTAAACTTTCAACGAACGCTCTTGTTTATATTGTGTTGGGGTTTTGTTTTGTTAGTCGGGAGGGTATGAATAATAGGAAATGAGAACAATAATTATCCACGTGGAACAAATCTATGTTTGTTTGAAGTTGAGGCTTTGTGAATAGCAGGGCGACGCCATAGTCAAGGTATAACTTAGGTATGAATGGGCTCGACCGGGGTTGTACAGTGGTACTACTATATATTAAGGGATCTGAGAAAAGTACTATAGGCTGACAACAGACGGTGGTCTTACAGAAACCCGACGTGACTTACAAGGGGTGCCTAGTATTTCGTATTCGAGAAAGTCAAAATTAGGTCCGGAGAAGAATGAAAATGGTGCCACAAAAACAACAATAAAACCAGTTTATAATTTAGCAACAATTTGACATCTTTCTGCAGCCTATAACTTTACTCAGATCCCTTATTATAGATCATATTATACATATATCAGGATCCATGGCAATCGGGCCAACAATTCAGGCGTGTAATTACGTGTACAGTTTCATAAAAAATATATATCTTTTTTATTTAAAAACGCAAAGCGACTGCACTACCAATTACCATGTGCTTTACAGTAAGTACATGTATTTAATACTTTAGAGGAATAGCTATAGGTACTTTTACTCAATACTAGCTGTAAGGCCTTTTTTTCTCAAGGGGAAATCTTGTTATGGCTCTACTTCCCGCCGACCCTGGGTGAGGGGGGCGGGAAGCGTATGTCACGGTCACCGGCTATGAGCCCGGCGGGCGGCGACGTCAAGTCCGCACAGATGTTAATGCCGGGCTGGGTCCCTAACAAAAATCCCTATGCCGGCATACCGACCAAAACCCCCCAGTGGCCATCTTCCCGCCGAATGGAGCGACCACGGTGTGTGGGCGAGAAGCACCCACAATGATGCCGCAGCCGCCCGATGCGCCTCCGAGACGAAAATGTCTCGGCCGTCTCGGAGTTGTGGGGGGCGCAATTGCACCCCAGCTCTGAATGGGTGACCGCGACGGTCACAGGCCACCGTGCCGCCGCCCCTCTCGGGGTCACTTTCAGTGAGGACGCGCTGCCCCCAGCAACGCGCCCAGCGACCACAAGGGCCCCTTTGAGTCGCCTTTTACGACAGGCAGGGGATACCGTGGTGGGATTCTAACGCCCCCTTGCCACAGGGCAGAGCTGTAAGGCCTGGCCTCGCCCGATCCTCAACCCACGAGAACACTACATTTTTCCGGGATAAAAAGTACCCGGTCTGTTCAATGGCTTAGACGTGAAAACGTAACAGACAGACAGAATTACTTTCACGTTTATAATTAAAATTTGTATGGATTCTTTCAAAAGCGCTTTGACAGTTTAAGTTATGCTATTTTGGGAATGATACTAAACTCTGAAAGGTTGATTTAAATCTCCATACAATTGCGTCGGCCATAAGTCTGGCATTGTGTTAAGCAAATATTGTTGAAGAAGTTCAATGCTGTTTGTTCGGCGCTAATTTATTATAATTAATCGTATCTGGAGGCCATATTTGTGCAAACACATTGGTGTGAAATCCGTATTGATTACTCGTTTATTACGGATGTGTCAGTTCCACATATTGGAAACAAGTTTTGTATACTTTTTATACTAGTACGTCAAAGCGACCAGTCCTTGCCAGTAACACTTTCCTGGCAGCAAGAATTATTTTATAGATTTTAAGAATTAGTTTAAGAGATTCAACAATAAATTCCTATAAAACCTTTTTATTCTGCCACAATAAAAGGCTGATAGAAAGTGCATTACGGCCCGAATAAAAGGTTGACTGGCAAGTTACGGTACCTCACTCGTTGTCACATTATACCGATGCTAACAGGATATTAATAGATTAATCCTGGATCTCTACTCACATTCGTGATAAGGGTGGATACCATTTTCAACGAAATAGGATTTTTTCTATTGTGAAGGAGGCTAACGAGCAAATGAACCACATGATGTTAATAATTTAATTAATTATTTTTTTAATCCCGATTGATTATTATCTGTAAGAAAGCCACACAGGTCGAGCGGCCTATTCGTAACGCGGTTAAAGCTGTTTACAGCGTGTCTCTGACACTTATCATATCCAGAATATTTATTGTGTTTTTATAATTAAATTGTTTTTTTTTTAACTCGACTTAATTTCCACCTCTTAAGATGAGATGATTTAACGATTTTGAAAATATTTTTATTTTACCTCTTCCCAAGACATTTTCAGTATTCCTCCACCGTTTTAAAGTACGTGATAATAGGGATGTTGAAAAAAAATTGGAACTGTTTTCATTTTATAGATAAGAACGTAAATATTACGAAAAAATATACTTAAATTTTTTATTCATCAATTTTAAATAAAAAAACGACTTTATTTGGTTTAGTGTTTAAATTTCGCGCCTAACCAAGCTGTCACCTGGTCTTGATGACGTAACAGTGTATTAAATACAACAAACTGCTGTTAAACTAGGGATGAAACAATACCATTAAGGTATCGATACTTCTACTCAATACCGTATCGGTCGTCAAGTATCGATACTTACTCGGTATCGGTCGGCAAGTATCGATACTTACTCGTATCAAATCGTTTTTGGAAAATTTAGAATAAAAATCTTAAAATATAATAGTATTTTTTATCAATAAGTACAAAATTATAGGATTTTCAGCCCCGTGGCGCAGTTGGCTAGACACCAGCTTGCGAAACGACAGGCCGCGGGTTCGATCCCCGCACCGAGACAAATGTTTGTGTGATTCGCAAATATTTGATTCGGGTCGGGGTGTTTGGGAGACCGAAAAGTCTCTCGTAGTTTCTTATACCCACGACACAAATCAGTAAAAAATATCTGCTGGTTCAAAATTAAGTTGCAAGATTTCATCCAAACAAACATACATACATACATACATACATTGCAAGTTAAATAAAAGCTTGTAAAAAGTGTAAAGTTCCGATTTATCGAATCGAAAAAAACATCGATGTTTTTTCAAAGTGGCCAGTGGACACCCCTAGGTTAGACAACTTGTCTGTGATTCTTTATACCTTGTGACGTAACGCGCTCCGATTGGCGTTTGCAGTCACGTGATATTTGGAATTATTTTAAACATTTTTAATTATTTTTAATTAATTTATTACGCATATTTAAATTTACAAAATATGATTTTCAGCATTCTAATATTCCCTGCTATGGCAAAAAAATAACTTTTCATACATTCGCTATTTATGTCAACATCCCTATTAAGTGTGATTACACGCATTTTGAAAACCTATAAGAGTTTATTTAAGTTTTAACACGACCACTCGCGTTAACCTCGAGGCCATCACGATTTTTATAACGTAACACACATTTTACAGTTTGATCTGACTTAAAACATTCATCTCAATTATCATACCACTTCAATCAACCGGAACTTCTTGCTGTCATGTGTCTGGTATTCCGAGCATGACGTGTCAGTGTTATTTTTAGTAATATAGGTAGCCATTGAAATAACAGACGCTCAACTATGCCTATGACTGCGAGTGTAAGCGTCAGTGTACATTAAACAGAAGTAAGTCAATATATCGTCGTGAATTGTTTGCTTTAGTCGAGCAAGACGGTTAGCAAATAGAATGTTTTAAGTCAATGAATTTGAATTTTAAATCTTGATACATGTATGTATCCCTGAAGGTACATATAAGCAAAGTGTTTTAAAATCATCATCATCAGCCCATATGCGTCTCACTACTAAGCATGGGCCTCCTCTACAACTGAGAGGGTTTAGGCCCTAGTCCACCACGCTGTCCTAGTGCGGGTTAGCGGACTACACACCTAAGAAATTCCTAAATACTTAGAGATGTGCAGGTTTCCTCACGATATTTTCCTTCTCTGCTACAGCAACTGATAATTCATTGTGAATACACATAGAGCTTCGAAAAGTCAGTGGTGTGCCGGGGGTTTGTACCTGCGACCGCCGAGAATCTCGACCGCGTGACTAAACCTCGAGGCCGTCACTACTCGCAAGTTATAATCATCATCATCACATATACATACGCCCCACTGCTGGGCACGGGCTTCCTCTACTACTGAGAGGGTTTAGGCTTTACTAGACCAGCGTGGTGGACTAAGGCCTAAACCTAAGTTGTAGAGGAGACCCGTGCCCAGTAATGGCACGTATATGGGCCGATGGTGATGATAATGATCTGATGAAGGTCCTGGGTTAGATTCCCCGTTCGGGAAAATGTTCCATTACGCAACATTCGGAGTATAGACTCAATAATAACCAAAAAACGCCAATAAGCTCGCCTCCTATTACGTGGGACGAAAACAAAATTAGCGATAAGTGGTTGGCGAAATACACATCATTCTCAATGATTAAATATCAGATGGCTGAATGTCAATTGTCGTGGTCCGCGGCACTAGTACGTGCCGTGCGATCTAGAGGTCCTGGGTTCGATTCAGGGACAGGGCAAAGTATTATTGGGTCTTTCCATTAAGAAATTCTCAGTAGCAGCACGGAGTCTGGAAATGTGCCCGAAAAACGGCAATAGGCTCGCCCCCTATTACGTGGGACTGATATATACCTGGCGAAATGTGGGTGCAGAAATGCACCTCTGCCTACTTCGGGGATTACAGGCGTGAGGTTATGTATGTATATATGTGTAATTAGTTTTCGTTTTTGTTCAGGTACACATTGGACATGGAACAGAACGACGCCATTACTTTGTTGGCGCTCATCTCCCACGTGATGTGCTACGCCAACTCCGCCGTCAACCCGCTCATCTACAACTTTATGAGCGGTGAGTGAAGATCTTAATTTATTTATAACTTCATTTTATTTCCTACTTTAAAATATGTTTACAAATATTGTTACTTTGTAATATTTAGATATGTGTGTACCTAAGCAACTAAGTTTAAAAAATTAATTATTTACTATGTCAATTGTCAAATTAAATGGATTGATGCGGAAAATATAAAGTCATCAGCATAAATATTTTTTCAAAACACAATTTTGTGACCTATTGTATCAGAATTGACCCTCGATCAAAAACAAAATTATCGCCATTAGTTAGCTTAGAAGTAAAAGCGTATTAGAAAGAGCTCTTTCGCATTTATTTAGAAATACTAATTAATTCTTAGGAATTCTTAGTAGAAAGTTCTTAGGAATTTCTTAGGTGTGTAGTCAACCTGCACTAGGCCAGTGTGGTGGACTAAGAACTAAACCCTCCTAATGGTAGGAGGCCCGTGCCCAGCAGTGGGACGTATATGGGCTGATGCTGACTAATTAATTAATAACTCTCATTCCATTTCACAGGCAAATTTCGTCGAGAATTCCGTCGCGCGTTCTGCTGCTCAACGAGTCCGACACAAGACAACTTCACGAGTCTCACTCGATTGACCACTTCAAAAAAGAAGTCGTCCGAAATGACCTCCGATAAGGGTCAAAGCAAGAGAAACGTTTGTAGTACCACGTTCATACAAAACGGTTACAAAAATGGGTACTACTCTTAGTAATTGAAATTTGTTTTAAAAAATATTTTCTGGTAAAATTACCGCACTGGCATGTTAATTGTTCAAAATTATTTAGATTCTGTTTTTTTTTGTTTCTCACTTATTTCGGACGATAGATTTCATTATACATTGACATCCTCGTGGCGCAGTTGGCTAGACACCAGCTTCCGAAACGAGAGGCCGCGGGTTCGATCCCCGTACGGAGACTAATGTTTGTGTGATCCACAAATATTTGTTTCGGGTCTGAGTGTTTGTGAGACGTAAAAGTGTCTCGTAGTTTCTGATACCCACGACACAGGACTTGTATCCTAGTGTGGGATCAGAACTATGTATGTGACTGTTGGGTGTATTTATTTATTTTATTACATTTATTGAGACTTGGTGATGTAAAGATGTTGAAATTGATAAAATGCATAAGTTTTGAAAGTGTAAATACTCGAAAAGTTTATTTTTAAAGCTCATTTTTTAGAAACAAAATGGGACACTTCAAGAGAATCGTAAATATAAGTATACATATATTTTATTAAACGATCTAAATATTCCTTTTGAAATACGGAATAGTTTTATTAATGTTCTGGTTTGTGAGAGGAGATTAAGAGAAATGAGATTTCTTGTGATCGTAATAGAGCCCCTAATCGGGCATTTTGACTTCTCGTAATTAATGGATGTCCCATAGTAGACGTTATTTTTTATGGCGAAACTTAAAACATGAGTTTATTTATCATAAAATTTTGAACTAACTAGTCAGAATTTCATGTGACAAATTTGTGTTTTTTATATTTTTGTACTATTTTTTAAGATTAAATAGATTAAATAATATGTAACATATATGTATGTACCTATTAAGTCTCTATCAACAGTAAATAATATGTAATATGCAGTCTTTAGTCTTGTAGTCTTCTTTATATACTTTCAAGCTTCAAATATTACTTCATCTTTTTTCATATTTTCTGTCCTATCATTTGGACCCAAAAACAAAAAACATCAACAATTTCCCAATATGTATGTGACAAAATGGACAAAATTTGTTCTACCACTGTGTCATGTTATAATAAATCTGATAAAATTAAGACTAATATTGTGTAAGAACTGTTGATCTAAATAAATAGAGTTAAAGTCGTGTTATTCATCATCTTCATAAGCCCTTATACGTCCCACTGCTGGGCACGGACCTCCTCTACAACTGAGAGGGTTTAAGTCTTAGTCCACCACACTGGCCTAGTGCGGGTTGGCGGACTACACACCTAAGAAAATCTTAAGAACTTTTTAGGTGTGCAGGTTTCCTCACGATGTTTTCCACCGCTAAAATAATTGATGATTCAATGTGAATACACACATAACTTAAAAAAGTCAGAGGTGTGTGCCTGGGGCTTTAACCTGCGACCGCCGAGATTCTCGACCGCGCGCCTAAACCTCGAGGCCATCACTAGTGTTATTACCCTTAGGTAATTATTTAGTATTGTGTTAATCTGGTAGAGATTTAATTAAGGACAAGTCATGTGAGTGAATATATGTATTTTTAATAAATATTTGGCATATGTATTGGCTTTTATTTACTGTAGACGTAAAAAAATCTTTTTTTTTTTAGTATTACTTGACTGAGTTTCATTGACTGACTCGTGGTGTTACGGCACAAGTATGTGCCGTGCGATCTAGAGGTTCCGGGTGTGATACTCGGGCAGGGCGAAGTGTTATTGTTTTTTTTTTCATTAGGAAATTCTCAGTATCAGCCCGGAGTCTGGAAATGTGCCCTAAAAGCGGCAATAGGCTCGCCCCCTATTACGTGGGACTGATCCATACTTGCGGAATGTGGGTGCAGAAATGCACCTCTGCCTAGAACGTTTTGGGTGCATATGGCGCCTACATATTTATTACGATTTACGCTAAGCCGTAGTAATTCGGATGGAGGTACCATTCGTCTGTTTTCTTTCGTATATTATTCTTATAGAAGCCCTCGTCCCTATTGGCAAAAATTGGAGACAGTCGATTGTCACAAGCCTCTCTTGAGGCGAATATTTCACCAGCAATATTGTTCGCCATGAACAGGAACAGATAGTAATCACTTGATGCCAGGTCCGGACTATAACATGGTTGCATAAGAACCTCGCAACTAAGCTCCCGGAGCTTCTGGCCTGGCGTTGTCCACACACATCGATAGAGACTCGCCAGAAGCTCCGAGCATATTTGACTAAAAGGAAACGGCGCACATATACTCAGCTTATCGCCGTCCACTGCTGAACGTAGGCCTCCCCAAGTAGGCGCCAACCATCCCGGTCTAGAGCATCCCTCATCCATCCGTTACCCGCCACCATTCTCAAGTCGTCGGACCATCGTGCTGCAGGACGTCCTACACTACGTTTGCCTAAGCGCGGTCTCCACTGCAACACTTGTCTGCTCCACCGGCCGTCGGACCGTCGGCAAACATGGCCGGCCCACTTCCATTTAAGGGTGCTAATCTTGCGGGCAATGTCAATGAGAAAACGGCGCATATTTGACCTAAATCAAATCATTCTAAGTATGGTAATTAAAGCCTTCAACTTCATGCAAAAATAATGGATTTCTTTTTGCTACACCTATTTGGTAAAATATTATGGTCTGTATGGCCTAAACCAGGGGTCGGCAACCTTTTGTGTCAGAAGAGCCAAAAATTACAATTTACAAAATTTCAAAGTTTTTAAAGAGCCGCAATTTTTTTTTGTCATCAATAAATAGTACTTGAATAAATAAAATTTTAATACAAAATAAAAAACTAATCTTTAACAATTCATAAGAAAAATATCTATTTATTCATTATAAGTAGTATTTTCCTACAACAAATTAGATAATCACTTTTTATTTAAGTAAAAACTTAAAATATTTACTTATAACACTAACTTGTACATCAATAACAAACAATTGAGCAAACACATTCAATAGGAGCGATGGCTTTTGCGTTGGTTATTAAAGGAGAAAATTTTAACAATTTAACTTGTATTTAAAGATAAAAACAATAACACACATTTCAGCAAACAAATGCAATGGGAGCGTTGGCTTAGCATGGTTTTAGAAAGTTTAGATAATTTTTTCTCATAACTTCTTGTTTTAAGTTTCAAACACGACTCTAAATTGTCATTTATTAGTTGGCTTCTTACTTTACTTTAAAAATATATTCTTCCTTAATAATAATCTTATTGATAAAAAAATGTAAAAAATAATATAAAAATATATTTAAAAATAAATTCATAACTTAAATTAAAAATATATAACAGTTCATGATTAAATACTACTTAAATATTGTATAAGAAAAATTTTGTTTGTTGCTTAAATAAATTGTAGAATGTAACTATTATTAACGAATAAATAAATGTTTAAATATAAAATATACTAGCTTTTGCCCGCGACTCCGTCCGCGTAGACTACATGGTTGGGTTCAGAAAGAAAATAAGTTGTAGTCTATTTTATTCCACAGAGTCCCATTTATGTCCATACCAAAAATCGTTCACATCGGTCAAATGATTAAGGCGTGAAAGCGTAACAGTCATAATATAGTTATTTTCTCATTTATAACATACCAGATAAAACCAAGGAGTTTAAAAATAAATTTCTGAACGCACGCATAAATATTTGACAACTAACAAATATGTCACTCCCTTTTCATTACTGATTATTCTACATTTTAAAATGTAAAATGCGCAATTGTTCGAATATTGTGGATATATGTTGTCGATTCAAAACTTTTATTTAAATACGTTCATTAATATGAGGGGACCATTAACCGTATTGGCGGGATAAACATAAAATGTTTGACGTAGGTACGTGACGCGTACGCCAAAATAGCCCGCAGATAGCAGATTTTTCCGACTTACTTGACAATTATCGTTATATTTTGGACAATTCACACACTATCTTTAAAAAGTATAGCCTATGTGTTATTCTGATGTATAAGCTATATTATTGTAAACTTTCATTACAATCCATTCGGTAGTTTTTGCGTGAAAGAGCAACAAATATCCAGACATCCAGACATCCAGACATCCAGACATCCAGACATCCAGACATCCAGACATCCATACATCCATACATTATTACAAACTTTCGCGTTTATAATATTAGTAAGATTATAATATTAGTAAGATTCATGGAAGAGAACGCTTGCTCGCACGAATATGTCGATCCGAAGATAGTCAGCATTCCAGATATCATCTTCTTCACCTCACTGTAGTAATCTGGAAGACTATTCCATGAGTTGAATATAAGTGCCTCAACACGCGGCATTTCTTTTAACGCTGTCCACTTTTGTTGCGTTACGTACATACCTACATTTCTGGACCTCCAACTCTTCCACTTGATATTCAACTCTATAAATTTTCCGCTCCACAAAGCTTTACGTTTTTAATCGATCAATTTCATTTCTAGAGATCCAGTATCAGCTCCAAATGGGTCAATGTGGATTTCGTTACAATTTGCTTTGAGAGGATTTACTAAGAATGTTAGAGTGGTTATGTTTTGTTTTTGAATTGCTGAAATCTCTCAGCAAATTCATCATATTTTTTTTATATAACTTTGCTGACGTAATTCGTGTCAACAGCTGCACTGGTTTTATTGTGATATAGCTTAAAAAATTAAAAATTAAATAATTGATCGCTATGAATGTGTTTTATATGTAAATAATATTTCTTTCTTCGAAACAAACCAATTCTTCTACCAAAACATAGACTGGGTTTCCCTTTCCTTGCAGATTTAGAAGTATCAGCTCACTTAATTTCTCCGTGATATCCACCATAAAGTAAAATTTTTGCAACCATTTGCCTCTTCTAATTCACGGTGATTAATGCCTTTTTCATTGAGGAATGTATTTATTTCATTCAAACACAAAGAAAAACGTTTCAACACTACCTTTGGAAAGCCATCGCACTTTATTGTGAAGAAGGAGGTAGGAATACTGAGTATCCATTTCG
This sequence comes from Hemaris fuciformis, assembly GCA_907164795.1. Classification (NCBI taxonomy): domain Eukaryota; kingdom Metazoa; phylum Arthropoda; class Insecta; order Lepidoptera; family Sphingidae; genus Hemaris; species Hemaris fuciformis. Next base: position 2,076,343 of record OU015455.1, on the reverse strand, counting down.
TTTAAAAATTATTCAAACTGACGTTGGTAGAGTGCTTTTGATAAGATGTTGTAATAATCTCGATTACCAAATTCATGACCAACTATTTCGACCGGAAACGTTTGGGCACAAAACGCTTCTTCGTTTATTACCTATGTAGTGAAACGTAAGAATTTCGTGGTTTATTTTGTTCTGAAGATTCGTTGTTCTCCCTTTATGTTTTCCTGCCACAGCCAAATCCCTGGTGAAGACGCCAAAGTGTCCTTCGTCGAAAGCGAATTAAAACCTACATAGAAACATCCAACGATGGCGTCATTCAGGATCTTTCGACGGACTGACGACAGTGACGACGTGTGTTACAGGGAAGGGGTGCAGTGATAAGCGAGTATAAGTGTCTAAGAGATGAAATGAAATGAAATGAAATTGCTTTGAAATGAAATTGCTTTATTTTGAAATGAAATTGCTTTATTTAGTCACGTAGGCAATCAAATAGCACTTATGACAAGTCAATACAGAAAAGAAAAATCTTTTATTATTACATTATAATTTAACTATGGTTCATTTTATATAATTTGTACAAAATATTTACGGTTTTTTTTATAATTTATTTTTAGTTTTCATCAGGAAATACATAATATCTTATTATTATTATTTTAAAGTAAATAACGAGATGGACCTTGTGTATTTCCGAAACGTCACGTATTATTTTAATGGTACCACCGGATCCAAACGCGACCCTGACTGAGAAGACCCGGCGAAACAAACTCAGCGGGCTCACTTTACTACTGGAATTTACGCGGCGCGACCCACACCTGAGTAGATCCAGCGAGTCCAACTCAGTGGGCATGTATTTGGTCCAGTAAGGATAACATAATTATATTATATGACCTGCCAAATAAAAATTGCCTTCTTATTATTTATTTGCTCGAATTATTTACTCGATCGGTCGTCATTTTATTTTTATTTTATTTATTTTGTGCACATTTTATATTAGATATCAATTTGTATTTGATGTTTTTATAATGGTTTAAGTTACACTTGGAGCTTTGGGTTAATTTATATTTATTTATGTATTTATTCAAATGATTTGGTTTAAGAAAGAAGAATGTGAAAGGTACTGGGTTCCAAGATGTGGTGATGGCGATGTGCGGGAGAGATCTAATGCCAAATTTCCTTATCCTCTAAATACTGATTTATATTGTAGTATCCCCTTGTCATCAGAACACGTTTAATGTGCACCTTAAATGAATTATCTGATAGGTCAGTTACAGATTTGGGGAGCTTATTGTAAAATTTAACGCAGTTACCTATAAAGGACTTACTGGTTTTTTCTAATCTTAATGAGGGTATCACAAGTTTATGTCTACCCCTGGTATTTACATTATGTATATCACCAATTTTACTAAAACTAAATACATTCTTACGTACATACATAATATTTTGATAAATGTATTCAGACGGCACGGTCAGTATATTACAGTCCTTGAAAATGGATTGTAAGGAATCACGGCTACGTAGATCATAGATAGCGCGGACTGCTCTTTTCTGTAGTATGAAAATGCTGTTAATATCAGCCGCCGATCCCCACAATAGAATGCCATAAGACATTATACTGTGAAAGTAAGCAAAGTACACTAACCTAGCCGTTGAAACATCCGTGAGTTTTCTTATTTTACGAATCGCAAAAGCCGCGGCACTCAGTTTACTAGATAATCGCTCTATTTGCGGACCCCACTGCAGTTTACTATCTAGAGTTATTCCTAGGAAAACAGTTGAAGTCACCAAGTCAAGTGTTTCTGCGTTTAATGTAACAGGTGACATTACATTCCTAACATTTGGTAATGTAAATCGAATGCATTTTGTCTTTCCTGCATTGAGTAGAAGATTATTACATGAGAACCAATTCAAAATTAAATTAAGTACATGATTTGGAATAGCTAGATCTTTATCCTTACGATTTATTTTAAATATTAGTGACGTGTCGTCAGCGAACAAAACTATGTCTGTAAATTTCTGTACCATGTAAGGGAGATCATTTATATAAACTAGAAACAAAAAGGGGCCCAGAATAGAGCCCTGTGGAACCCCTATTTTGACTGTTGATCCTACTGAGGTGACGCCGTCCACACATACTTTTTGTTCACGACCCGATAAATAGGACATTATAAGTTGAAGAGAGGAACCACTTATGCCGTAGTAACTCAGCTTCGTAATAAGGGTCTGGTGATCAACGCAGTCGAAAGCCTTCGAGAGGTCACAGAAAACCCCAAGAGCATCTTGTGACGTCTCCCAGGCTTCCAGTACAGATTTCATCAAAGATGTTCCTGCGTCTTGCGTAGACCGACCCTTTGAAAAACCAAATTGGCTACTATGTAATATCCCATTTCTATCAAAATGTTCTTGCATTTGAGTGAGCATGATCTTTTCGAAGACCTTACTAAGAGCTGGTAGTATTGAGATGGGTCTAAAGTTTGATGGATTATTTGGACACCCCGACTTAAATATGGGCACAATTTTACTGATTTTCATTAAGTCGAGAAAAATACCGTCACTTATACAAGAATTGAATATAACCGTCAATATTGGAGCAATATTAAATATAATAGCTTCAATAGCCTTAACCGACAGTCCCCATATATCTTCAGTAGCCTTAATTTTAAGATTTTTAAAAGCTTTTATTATTTCGGAACAAGACACTCTTTCAAAAGTGAAAATGGGCATATTTCCAACAACATTTTCTTTTAAAAGTGATTCAGCCAAGACTGCTGATGATTGCAAGCATTTAGTTGTCTCTAAAGGTATATTTGTGAAAAACTTTTCTAGGTAATTAGCAATACTAACTTTGTCTGAAACCAGGTTGTTGTTTATAGCCAAGGTTATCTTGTTGTCAGTAACCTTATTTCTCCCAGTTTCTGTATTTATAATTTGCCAAGTTGTTTTTATTTTATTGCTAGATAATCTCAGCTTTTCACTAATATAAGCTGCTTTAGCTTGCATGCATACTTTTTTAAATATTTTAGAATATTGCCTGACATAGTTTATAAAATTGACATCAGGTGTATAGGACCTTTTGTCATACAAGTTATATAAAATTTCTCTACTACGTCGGATGCCTTTGGTCGCCCAAGTACTAAATTTAATGTTAGAATTAATTTTAATTTTTACAGTTTTAATTTTGCACACTTTGTAGAATTCTTTGCAAATTGTATCAAGTAATGAAGAATATATATCGTTGGGACTGTCAGAATTAGGTTCTAAAATATTAATTTTTGATTTTAGGTTGATATTAAATTTACCTAGGTTATGTCTTGTCAATGGCCTGTACTTAATTATTTTTTTTATGTTTTCAATTCTATGTTTCAATTTGACTAACAAACATTTATGGTCCGATCTAACTCCTATTTGTGTATACTTTTCAACCACTTCGAAATTGGTTATGATATTATCAATGCAGGTTGCTGTTTCAGTAGTTATTCTAGTGGGTTCAGAAAACAAACAAGTATAATTAAATGAACTAAATAATGACACAAATTTACATTTATCAACTGAATTAACCATTAAGTTAATATTAAAATCCCCACATACTAAAACCATCTTATTATTTTTAATTTTTTTAAGAATATCCTCCATTGTGGATAGAAAAATATTAATATTCGACGAAGGAGGCCTATACACACACAATATTATATATAAATCAGTTTCCGCACATGCAACCTCACACACTCGTTCAACAGAGAGGCAGGAGATGTCCTTCCTTTCTTTGAAGGTAATGTGATTTCGGATAAGAATTATCGAACCACCACCTTCCGCCGAGGTTCTATTAAACGAACTAGCGACCCTAAAACCATTCACATTAAAACTCATAAGGTGTGCCTTCAACCAAGTCTCAGTAAAACACAGTATACTTATATTAAATGTATCACTAAAAAGTTCTATTTCTAATATTTTGCCAGAGAAACGGTTTATATTTTGATAAGATAAAACTAAATATTCAGAACCGTTTCCTTTTGTCACATCTAAAAGTTTAAATTATTCACCACATTAATTTTAGTAACATTACTAATTGTGGGGGTACAAAGGGACTTAGTCATACTACTTATGACTGTGTTAATATAGTTAGCTACAGGTGTAGCAATAAGTCTTAAAAATCTATTTGGTAGATACAATGTATCTCTTGTCAATTTAGATAGAAATGGTGCCTAATCCTCGTTAAGCGATTCAGAACGATTTTAAATGTTTTTTTTTTAAAATAAAATATAAAATATTTGCGCATGGAACTAAAGAGCCGCAGCTTCACATCCAAAGAGCCGCATGTGGCTCGCGAGCCGCAGGTTGCCGACCCCTGGCCTAAACCCTCTCAGTCGTAGGGGAGGCCCGTGCCCAGCAGTGGGGCGTATATGGGCTGATGATGATGTATGTTTAAGAGGTTTTCTGTTGGAGGAACAAAATGTGAGAGCGATTACTCCAATTCAGTATCTTCGTTTTGAAAGCATAATATTTTTCATAAGTTAGAATTTAAGATAGCTTTTGCAATGTTGAAAAAAAAATAGTAGCGACATCTATGGAATAGAAGTAAGACTAGGTGGAAAATGGAAATCTAGGTTGCGTAATTTTCGTTTTAGTTTCAAATGTTTTGTACAGATGGCAGTGGATTACCACTTACTTATAAATGTGATTCTTTAAAAGAATAATGGAGGGAGTTTTAGTTTTGCACCCAATTTATATTTCAATTTTTATGCGACTTGGAATAAATTAAAAATATTCCCTGTTAGTCAAACACCGCGTTTTGTCCCTATTCCAAAATCCATACTAATATTAAAAATTATGAATCATCATTATCATCATCAGCCCATATACGTCCCACTGCTGGACACGGGCCTCCTCTACAACTGAGAGGGTTTGGGCCCTAGTCCACCACGCTGGCCTAGTGCGGGTTGGCGGACTACACACCTAAGAAATTTTAGATGAGCAGGTTTCCTCACGATGTTTTCGTTCACCGTTAAAATACGTGATAATTCTTTGTGAATACACATATAACTTCGAAAAGTCAGAGGTGTGTGCCTGGGGTTTTAACTCGCAACCGCGACTTACCAATAATTATTTTGTTATTTTGCTTGGTGTTCAATAAAGCATAAATAAATAAACCTAGCGAAACGTAGACGCAAAATGCACCTCTGTCTATTCCTGCGTAGATACAGACAGTCTGCGCAAAATAATTTATCAGTCATGTTGGTTGAATGCATTCTAAGCATCTATGTCCACTCAACTAGATGAATCCTAATCATCCAAGTGTATCTTTAACGCGTCGTTGAGTTTGGTTGTTTTATGCAGTCTAGACGCAGGTATTGAACTTTGTCACCAAGTCGCAGCCGCACCTTAGCTACACACTGCAATGTTTTTCGATGGAGTAAGCACGGGGGTGTATAGAGATAACCGGTATGCCAACTTAAATTTTTTATGCGCTTTATTTTAGCTTCATACGTACCAGTGCCGAAGCCTTTAAAAATGATAAAAATATAGTAGAATAAAACATATTGGAAAAGGAAGAGATTATAACAAAAAATAAAGAAAAATTAAATTACAGGCGATCTGAGGTCGGGAAAGGGTGGTTTTTAGGGCGAAACCTCTCAATTGTAGAGGAGGCCCGTGCCCAGCAGTGGGACGTGTTTGGATGATGAAGGGGGGAAAACGGTTTATATCGATTTCCGGCAAAACTAGAATTCCTTTGCAAAAAAGTTAAAAGTCAAAGTTGTAGGTAATAAAAAGATACAACTTTTGTATTTACACAATTCCCATATAATCTCAAAATATATGTGAAAAAAAAAATGTTTTTCACGAAATTTGGTGAAAACTTACCTATTCATGTACCATACACACTAATTAATTTGATTTGAAATATTTATTTTTTCACCTCATTTTGACTTAATATCGTAAAAACCACCCTCATTTTCAATTATTATTTTTAGTTTTTGCAATCAAAAGTAGATTTGTAAAACGTCACTCAGTTTTAAAACATCATCATCATCATTATCAGCCCATACACGTCCCACTGCTGGGCACGGGCCTCCTCTACAACTCAGAGGGTTTAGGCCTTAGTCAACCACGCTGGCCTAATGCGGGTTGGCGGACTATACACCTAAAAAAATCCTAAGAACGTTTTAGGTGTGCAGGTTTCATCACGATGTTTTCCTTCACCGAAATATACGTGATAATTCATTGTGAATACACACATAACTTCGAAAAGTCAGAGGTGTGTGCCTGGGGTTTGAACCCGCGACCGTCGAGATTCTCGACCGCGTGCCCAAACTTCGAAGCCATCACGACTTAGTTTTACATGTCAGTTTTAAAGTCAGTTTTAAAACATGAGTACAGATTTATGAATATTCTTTCTCGAAACGAGTCGTCATGGATTTGATATCCAAACTGACATAAATGTTCGTGTGGTTTTCAAATATTTGCATGCTTTCTAACACCCACGATACTTGCTAAACAAATTTTATTTTGGGTTAGAAATATTCGCATTACCTATAAATTTTAAGAGAACCGCTACTTTAATGTTAGTAAAATTTGGCTTAAGTAAAAATTTCGTTTTTATTATATTATGACAAATTTAAGTCCCCTTAGATATACGCTGAGCTTCATTGATCATGGAGCACAGGAGTTACAGTGACGGGTGTGTGGTGGGATAGGGCCATTTTTTAAAATGTAAAAACTCATATTTTTTTACAGTGGAAAAGACTTGTAAATTTTAGTCGTATAAAAATAAATTAAACAAATAAAGTAGGTACTATAGGAAATGAAACAAATATTAACCTTGCACAAAAAAAACAGATTACCAGCAACTTATGCAGAAGAATTTTTTTTGGTATGTGAATTCCATCAGCACACTTTTGTGATTGTCTTTGAAATAACTTATTTCAATAGTATAGTAGCTATGTTTCCAGCAGTGGGATGTTTTTCTCAATTCCGAAACAGAAAAATCACTTTACCGTTCTCCCTACACGGTAATACACGCGAAGCAGAAGGCATTTGAGTTTATCTGGCGTCATAACGAGACAAAAATCCTCTTAAAGCTTAACCCAGCCCTTCAATTAAGAAGATTGTCAGCGTCTAGCCATAGATTTAGACTGAGGTTTTTATGAATTCATTCTAGTGGCATTTCTCTACTAGCGTGATGAAGTTATAAGTTTCTTGACACTTGACATAAGAATGCATGTCGGCTACCGAGATGCTTAAATGATGAGAAAAGGGCCTAGAATAATATCTAAAAGCAGGTCATGGGTTAAATACCTATTTTCTTCAAACTGTTACTGAACACTTTTTTAAAACTGTTAGTTTTTATGAGGGAAATATAAATAATACATCCAACAGCCACATACATAGTTCTGACCTCACACCAGTATACAATTCCTGTGTCGTGAGTATCAGAAATTACGAGAGACTTTTTGGTCTCACAAACACCCAGACCCGAAACTAATGTTGGTAGATCACACAAACGTTTGTCTCGGTGCGGAGATCGAACCCGCGGCTTCTCGTTTCGGAAGCTAGTGTCTAGCCAACTGCGCCACGGGGCTGTCGATATATGTATATATGCATTTCGTTATTATCGTTACTTAATTTATTCAATATTAGTAACACGATTTTTATTTTTGTAAAGTCCTTATCTATGAAAAGTAGATAAGCCTAAACCCTCTCAGTAGTGGAGGCCCGTGCCCAGTTGTGGGACGCATATGGGCTGATGATGATAATGACTTATGTATGTGTCTTGTATTTAATATTATAAAGTAGTAGAAGTAGAAGTAGTGATGTCGCGGTCTCCACGGTCGCGGGTTCTAACTCTAGGCGCATCACTATTCGAAGTTATGTGTGTACTCGTATTCACTATGATAACATGTACTTTAACGGTGAAGGAAAACATCGTGAGGAAACCTTCACACTTCTAAAGAATTTCTTAAATGTGTATTCCGCCCATCCGCACTAGGCCAGCGTGGTGGACTAAGGCCTAAAACGCTCTCAGTTGTAGAGGAGGCCCGTGCCCAGCAGTCGGACGTATATGGGCTGATGATGATGATTATTTCATATAACCGGTTTTTAATATATTAATTTTATATATGTGTTTGTATATAAGTATTTATATGTGTACATATGTATATTTATCTTTATAGTTTTTGAAACAACTGCCCCAAACCACAACTTTTCATTCCAGTTCCGTAGGTTGTCTAGAAAAGATCAATTGTTAATATTACTTTTGTTGTATTTAGATGTAAGGTGGTGTAAACTAAAGTATATTTAAAAAAATCATAGCTAGACGTAACGAGACATGGGAACAGATATTTTCATTAAAAAAATAATCTGATCCATCTATATCTCCTTCACTTCGACGTATAAATAACCCATAAAAGACATCGATTTAAAAAAAAGTGTATGTGTACTTATGTACACGCGTTAGAAGTTATACCACACGACTGAAGTAAAACTTATAAATACGCCCAACAGTCGTATGCATAGTTCTTAGTTTACACAACATATTACATTTCTGAACGCACTCATATATATTTAACAACTAATTAATATGTCAATCCCTTTTTATTACTGGCACTATTCTACATTTTTAAAATCTAAAACATATAAACTTTTTTGCAAAATATTCGATCCGAAACATATTTAAACCTTTCTGATCCATTTGACACTTACATTTAACATAGGCAGCTTCAATCTGTCAATTATATTGGAGCACATAGGCAGCTTTAACGTCTTACTTTTGTGTCACATTGTTGGGCGCGCATCTTAAAATTTCACTCTCTTCATTTTTTCATAACGCGCTTAAAGAAGTATAACTTCAAAAACTCTTATCAAAATCGAATTACAGTGTGGTCTGACACGATCGGTAGAACGTTCCCTTCGTACGGAATAAAGGTAATTTATATGTGAGTAGAAGAGACACGTGTCGGTTACACACGAGTTGCTTCGATAATAGCAATACTAATTTACATCTTCGCTGTGCAGTGGCGGCCATTGATATCGGTCATTTCCTTATAAACAAATTCAAAGATATTCATGTTATTAGAAATATCACCTGACCAAGGGGCGGAGCCTAGCGTGACGTCACCATGACGTATTATGGCGCGGTCATTTGGTGGTGGTAACGAGGGTAGGGAAGCTCAGAGGCCGCGGAGGCGCCCGCGGGCATTCTTTGCGTGGCTGTCGGCTCGGTTGGACGTGCTAAACATTGTTCTCGCTTATATAATACTAGCTTTTGCTCGCGACTCCGTCCGCGTAGACTACATGGTTGGGTTCAGAAAGAAAATAATTTGTAGTCTATTTTACTCCACAGAGTCCCATTTATGTCCATACCAAAAAGCATTCAAATCGGTCAAATAGACGTGAAACGTGTGCCGCCGCGCACCGGCCGGCCGGCGCCTTGTACATCATTGCGCGCTTTATCATTTTTTCGCTGCGGTGTTATTTTAAAACTGCGATATCTTCTAAGATACTCATTGAAATCAAATGATGTAAAGGGCAAATTTCTTTTAAATTAAATACTTGTGATGAATAACGTATTTATTTGGATAAGGATTAATATCGTATTTATGAAAACACCATTTACAAATAATGGTTTATTTCAGAACAAATTTGGTTAGCATAAAAAAGGTTATAGTGAGCCAACCTTAAAAGATAGACATATGCTGTCGAGGACTTTTTTTTAGAACTTTTAAAGGGGAACAATTCTGTCATACATTATTTTAGCGAAACTTTAACCGTTTCCGCAGCGCACGCAGCGGAAGTTCTCAAAAGGAAAAAAATCCCCCGATTTTGAAACATAATTTATTGTTGCTCCGCTCCTATTAGTCGTAGCGTGATGTTATATAGCCTATAGCCTTCCTCGATAAATGGGCTTTCTAACACTGAAAGAATTTTTTAAATCGGACCAGTAGTTCCTGAGATTAGCGCGTTCAACCAAACAAACAAACAAACAAACAAACAAACAAACTCTTCAGCTTTATATATTAGTATAGATTTATATATGATTTATTATTTATTAATAATTTTATCAGCATTAAATAGGAATGTATGTGTCTAACATTTATTTTGTCTAAAAAGTTAAATCTACTCTTCGTTCCAAAAATATGATATTTATAGATTTGACTGCCTCGTGATCTCGCGAAAAACACACGTCTACAGGAATGCACCTCTGCCTACCCCTTCTGGGAATACGGGCCTAAGGTTATGTATGTATGTAAATATATTCTGTTTTAAACGAATTAATTATTTTTACCACTACGTTTTTATTGAATAAATATACGTGCATAAATTAATTAGTCAGAATTATGTGCCAGGGATTTGAACCCGTGATGGCAGAGGTGATGAATATCTATAGAATATAGACCAACCGCGAGACCTTATCGACTATCGAGTATTGATCAAAATTACAACTGTTTTGTTGTTGCTCGCAATTTAATGATTTTGCGATTTCAAATCCGGAATTTCTGGGATGAAATGTGTCCTATGTAGTAATCTAATCTATAATCTGTCTATTTGCCAAATTCTATCCAGATTCATTCAGCCGTTCGACGTGATTTAGTGCAATATTCATACAAACTTTGGCATTTATGTACAAAGTAACGAATGCAATTAACTCTATGCGCCAGCCATTATTTATGTCGCGAGGCTGTTGCTAAATCGCTTAGCAACAAAGCGTCATTGTTTCACGACAATAAAGCGACACTCGACTTTTACTATGGCGGGTGTAAAAAGATTTTTCTCAAGTCAGCCGCTTTTTACGACTTTTAAATGACGGACGATAAATAATTCGCCTTGAAGCATGTTGAACTGTTGCAAGTAATTTTACTTGTAAAAGAAGTTAGGAGGATTTTACAATATCCTACGCGCAAGTTTCAGTATCGTATTAAACGATTCTGTTCTGTGCATTCGATTCCGCAAAAATGATTTGGTGGTCTATTAATATTTGTTTCAAGTTTGGGTGTTTGTGAGAACGAAAAGTCTCTCGTAGTTTCTGGTACCTACGACACATGGCTTTTTAGTGTGAGACCAGTATTATGTATGTGATTTTCGTGTGTATTTATTATTTTTCTTAAAGATACCACATGAGCGCGTGATATTAACTACATTGGTATCAAAATAGAGTGTAAACTAGCGAACATCTATAACAATAGTGAAGGGTAACACTCGTTGAGAAACAAGTACGTCTTCAACTTTTATATTTCTAACAACTTTTATATTTTAAAATATCAATCCGTCTTGCAACTGACAATTCCAACGACTGAGCTCGAACTGCTCAGCGACACCATTTTTATACACATCAATTGACGGTCTTATTTTTAAATATTTTTACAAAGTCCAATAATCAATTTATATTAATCAAGATTATATTCTCATTAAAGTTATTGACAATTTTAATTATACTTATAAGTAATAAAATAAGCATTATGCAATTTTATTATTACTACATTATTAGTAAAAGGTCTGTACGCATAAGCTTTTAATAATATAATTTAAAAATATAATATTGTAAGGTATTATAATGAAATACATTTATAATTACTAAATATTACTATTCAGGCTAACAATAGTCATAATTCGACACAGTTGCGTAAGCCTGTTCTTACGAGATATTATAAATGCCTCGTGGTCTCGCAGTACAAGTATGTGCCGTGGGATCTAGAGGTCCTGGGTTCGATTCCCGGGTCGGGCAAAGTGTTATTGGGTTTTTCCATTAGGAAATTCTCAGGAACAGCACGGAGTCTGGAAATGTGCCCGAAAAACGACAATAGGTTCACCCCCTATTACTTGAGACTGATACATACCTGGCGAAATGTGGGTGCAGAAATGCACCTCTGCCTACCCCTTCGGGGAATACAGGTGTGAGTTTATGTGTGTATGTATATATAAATGCAAAAATAATTGTTATGACATGGATATAGAACCGGTTCGCTCGCGTTTATAAAGCTTTTATTTGAAAATCCTAAGAATCTATAATTTTCCGTTTTAAAAGTAAGCCTACATCAGTCTTTTGTATTATGGTACGAATTTTATTCGGTCGAATTTGGTGGTGATCCACTTAATCAAAATTGTTAATTGTATTAGGAGTTACTTTCGCATTTTTTATATTATTTAAGACTAATTGCTCCTCGCGGTTTCACCCGCGTCTAATTTAATTTTTCAACAATCAGCTGATTTCAAACTAAATTTCAAATTAATTGTTATAGTTGTTTTTGAGTAAAAGAGGAACAAACATCCATCCATACAAACTTTCGCCTTTATGATATTAGTGTGATAACATTATACATATATAGAATAAATCTGCCCGATCTGTGTTAATTGTGCCCGAAAAACGGCAATAGGCTCGCCCCCTATTACGTGGGACGGATACATACCTGGCGAAATGTGGGTGCATAAATGCATCTCTGCCTACCCCTTCGGGGAACACAGACGTGAGGTTATGTATGTATGTAGAATAAATCTAAGGTGTGATCATTTTTTGGGCCAGCAATGTCATATCTCTTTTAAACGCCAACGCTGAATTGAGTTGAAGCTGTAAAAATATCTTGAATATGTGAACAGTCGTGAATCGTCGCCGGCAAATAATATTTACTTTTGATACAATATTTATAGAATATTTTGTGACAATCTGTTTTCTTTACACTATTACATTTTCCAGTAAACGATAATAAATTGCCTCTTATTATGCCTCAAAGAATGGTATGGTTGGTAAAGAACACACACAAACAGCGCCCGTTCTCGAGTATGACGCATGTGCTAGTCTTCGGTCTCTTAACCCTAATAATCATATAAATAGTATACATACATACATACATAAACTCACGCCTGTATTCCCCGAAGGGGTAGGCAGAGGTGCATTTCTGCACCCACATTTCGCCAGGTATGTATCAGTCCCACGTAATAGGGGGCGAGCCTATAGCAGTTTATCGGGCACATTTCCAGTCTCCCTGCTGTTACTGAGAATTTCCTAATGGCAAAACCCAATAACACTTTGCCCGACCCGGGAATCGAACCCAGGACCTCTAGATTGCACGGCACATACTTGTACCGCGAGACCACGAGGCAGTCGTATATAAATAGTATCTGTTTTAAAATAGCAAAAATGAAGGGACAAATAGTGGAAACCTGCCTAGTAATATACTTGAGAGCTGCTATAAAACACCAGAGAATTATTTAGTATGAAAATACCTCACGTTGTGGCATAATGCTTTTTGTTTATGTTACTGCTGTAGTTCTGCATATTTAACGTGTTCTTCTGCGTTTTATAGTCGATGTTTGTAGTAACTTGCGGTCTATTATTTTTTCAACGGCCCTTTTTGATTCTCTTGATAGATAGATAGATAGATATACACTTTATTGTTCACCATTTAAACAGAGAAATAACAATAGAAGAAACAACTTATAACAAAGTGGACAATCGGCGGTCTTATCGCTCATAAGCGATCTCTTCCAGACAACCGGGCATGATGGAATATTTAACGAGTGATCAACGAGATGTGGGGGTGTTTAAATGATTTTACTTATACGATATATATACATGTAACTACATACATACAAATATATACATACCACATACATATATACTTAAATATAAATATATATATACATAATACATAAAAATACCAATGATATAATATGGTGCACTGTTTTTAGTCATTTAATATTTCGTTCAACAAGAAATCCCGCAGAATGCAATTATCAAATCATCATCAGCCCATATAGTACCTACGTTCCACTGCTGGGCACGGGCCTCCTCTTCTACTGAGAGGGTTTAGGCCTTAATCCACCATTCTGGCCTAGTGCGGGATGGCGGACAACACAACTAAGCAATTCCTTAAAACTTTTAGGTGTGAAGGTTACTTCACTATGTTTTCCTTCACCGTAAAAGTATGTGATAATTCATTGTGAATACACACTTAACTTCAGAAAGTCAGAGGTGTGTGCCTGGGGTCTGAACCCGCGATCGCGGAGATTCTCGACCGCGCCTAAACCTCAAGGCCATCCCTACGGTATTTTATCCCTCCTAATAACTATTGTCTGATATTACGTAGCCTAAATGTTAACTCAAAAAATATATTTTAGTGTGCAAAAAAATACCCTTGTAGAAGGCCTGTTAGGTTAAATAAAAAAAAATTACTTTGTAAAGTTGTAAAAAAAATATATTGTCGTCGAAATGCTACAAAGATTAATTAGTAATGAAGTGTTTTCTTTCCTCCAGGCCTGTTTATATGGCCTATCCTGGAACGGAACATCTTTGCGTCTATTACTTTGGTAATTTTTACACCGTACGTTGGTCGCTGTCAATAAATATGCGATAATTTTACCATCGTCATTTATTTTGTCTATACATCTATACCAATAAATAAAATTGGAGTGTCTGTTTTTTAATATTAAAATAACCGCTTTTTACTACTTTTTACATATATACGGTACATATAACAAAATATATTTTTTTTACAATTTTTGTCTGTCTGTCTGTTTGTTCCGGCTAATCTCTGAAATGGCTGGACCGATTTTGACGGGACTTTTATTGGCAGGTAGCTGATATAATAAGCAATAACTTAGGCTATTTTTTTTTTATAAAGAATCGACTGTTAGGCGGAACGAAGTTCGCCGGGTCTGCTAGTTTCAAATAAAAACAAAAAAAACGTTCACAAAGATGGAAAAGAAATAATTGTTTGCTATTTAATTTCATCCTACAAAATTATTTCAATAAAATATGTTTGTTAGCATATTTAGGTGTAAATATTTCAAACTCAATATTCATTCTCCTATTTTAACTTTAATTCATATAATCGCGCTACTCACAGCCACTCAGAAAAATCTCACCACATTAATTCACATCATCTAAGAAAAAGAAATGTTACTCAGAAATAATCTCGCATCATATGTACCTTGTTTAAAACTGCTTCATTAATGTTTACAAAACCAAGCATTATTCGAAAACATTGCCTAACTTACAAACGCATTGACTTTACAATTTGTGGATTAATTATGGCTAATTTCTTTGCCATAATACCTGTAATAGTAGTAATGCCATTAGTCAATGCAAAATTAGATAAACTGCATTCATTAGAAGATAAGAAGACGATGTACAATAATCTAGCTGAACACACAATGGTTACAGAAAGCGATACATTTCCATACGTTGCTGCGATTTTAAGAAGATCTGCGTATTTGAGTGCTGGGGCGTTGATTGATGAAAATTGGGTGTTGACTGCAGCCGATAGCTTGTTTTTGTAAGTAGTTTATTATTTAAATACATAAATACATAACCTCACGGCTAACCTGCACTAGGCCAGCGTGGTGGACTAAGGCGTAAACCCTCTCAGTTGTAGATGAGGCCCGTGCCCAGCAGTGGGACGTATATGGGCTGATGATGATGATGAAATAAACATACTATATACATATAATGGTATTACGTGTAAATGCATATACCTGCTATCCATACAATATATAAAACATGAAATGAAATACTGACGATAATGGATTCCAAATCCACCTTTTTTAAATTCCTATTCCAAGGCTACGAGAGCTATTCTAAGAGATGTCCATACATCAAGAAGAAGAAGAATCAATATAGATGTGTCAGGATCGTCATCGTCATCATCATCATCATCATCAGCCTATATACGTCCCACTGCTGGGCACGGGCCTCCTCTACAACTGAGAGGGTTTAGGCCTTAGTCCACCACGCTGGCCTAGTGCGGGTTGGCGGACTACACACCTAAGAAATTCCTAAGAACTTTTAGGTGTGCAGGTTTTATCACGATGTTTTCCTTCACCGTTAAAGCAAGTGATAATTCATTGTGAATACACATTACACACATAACTTCGAAAAGTCAGAGGTGTGTGCCTGGGGTTTGAACCTGCGACCGCCGAAATTCTCGACCGCGCACCTTAACCTCGAGGCCATCACTCGTACAGGATCGTACCTTGTGGCATCTCTGCCTACCGTTATGGAATGCAAGCGTGTGTTTGTAGGAACATTCTCATCGATATTCCAACAAATATATACAGGTGTATTCAGACTGTGATCGGAAACTAAGGCAGATAATAGCTGCGGTGATTACAAACACCGCGACATTAAAAAATGCCGACAAAAAAAAACGTTTTCCTTACATCCATTTAATATCTATGATTGTTAGGAAAACGTAAAAAAATATTATTTGTCGGGATTCTGCCTCGTGGTCTCGCGGTACAAGTGTGTGCCTTGCGATCTAGAGGTCCTGGGTTCGATTACGTGGGACTGATACATACCTGGCGAAATGTGGGTGTAGAAATGCACCTCTGCCTACCTGATCAGGGAATACAGGCGTGAGTTTATGTATGTACGAGTATGTTTGTGTATTTTTTTTAACGCCAGGGGGTTTGTAATGACCTTAGCTATTACCTGCCTTAGTTTCCGATCACGGTCTGAATACACCTTCAACAGGTGTCCGTCACAGTATTGGAATTTATGATACATGCAAAAAGTGTAATATTTAGTAATAGTTCGTGAAAAGCACGGCTACCTTGGGAACAATTGTCCTTTTAATTTAATAAAGTAGTTACTTTAATTTTAAAAAAATGTGCTGGAGAAAAATTATCTTGAAACTAATTAAAAATTAGGTACGTGATTGTGAAAATATTATTTAAAATACTCAGACCATTTAGGTAAGTATTCTATTCATTATTTTATACGTCATAAAATAAAATTATGAAAAGCAGAGTTCTTTTACATGTATTTAAGTTAGTGTTCCTAAATGCACAAGGGGGATGGGGGGGGGGGGTAAATAATTGTAATAAATATGCTTAAGTAATACTTGAACGGCCCCTAAGCAGAGGTATATTTCTTCACCCGCGTTTTTGCAGTTTTATTTTCTTTAAAACATTTTTACAGACCGCCGCGCTGGTTTCAATAATTTACTAATGAAAATACTCAATAACACTTTGCCTAACTCAGAGATTGAAACCGGGACTCAATCACACTCCGCATACTTGTGCCACTGGACTAATAACGCAATTCCTAACGTTTAAGATGTAGATCATTTACTTCCAGAACAAGAGAAACGTTGAAGACTCTACGAGTAAGGCTCGGCAGTATAAATTACAAAAAGGGGGGGATCCTTCTGCCCATCAAGTTGATCGCGATTCATCCCTACTTCGACGATCAGAGGCCAGCGTTTGACATCGCTCTGCTGATGCTGCCACAGTCAGTGAGATTCACGCCAAGCCTCACCCCAATAAGGCTACTGAAGACGGCGAAAGTTGTGGCTTCTACACATTACCTGGTTACTTCATGGTATTCCGCACTAGTAAGTACGAAATTATCATCTTGTATTCCGCGCTTTTGATGTGATTTTCGGGAATAAAATTTCTATATGTCCTAATGTTACTGCAACTCAAGATATAAACATGGCTGTGGGTAGCAATTTAACCCGTAAAGTATAGCAGAACAAAGAAGAACTTAAGATATTATAAAATAAATATACAACTGAAGGAGTTAGGAGGCAGATTTTAGGCATTAAAAGATATCCGGTTCCTAACGTGCAAGCTAAGTATGGTTTTAAAGTCACATACATACAGAAAATCACGCCTGTATTCCCCGAAGAGGTAGGCAGAGGTGCATTTCTACACCCACATTTCGCCTGTATCAGTCCCACGTAATAGGGGGCGAACCTATTGCCGTTTTTCGGGCACATTTCCAGACTCCGTGCTGTTACCGAGAATTTCCTAATGGAAAAACCCAATAACACTTTGCCCGACCCGGGAATCGAACCCAGGACCTCTAGATCGCACGGCACATACTTGTACCGCGAGACCACGAGGCAGTCGCATGGTTTTAAAGACATATGTTGGATATCAAAAAATAAGCTTGCATTAGGTTAAAGTTATCTGGAGAAGAACTAAATTATTTTATATTTACTCTCTAAATGATAACATCAAGTCCGAACAATGATTAGTCCGACAGACTAGCCTTATTTTCAGAATCAGAATCAAAGCAAACCCAACCACTTGGAATCAATGGAGTCCATCACCAGACGTCGGATTTTGTCAGTATCACATATCCATCCTACAGATTCTGAAGAATGTGCTGATGAGCTGATGGCTCTGGACATAAACCAAACTGATGTACTCATGTGCTTGGATTCTGGAGTGTGGTCGGATGCTTGTGGGGTAAGAAATTATTTAAAAAAAATCTAAAGTGATGCGGTGGTAAGTAAAAAATTAGATAAAGAAGCATCTAGGTAAATGTACAAAGATTTAGTATTTTAACAGCCTTAGTAGCGCAATTGGCTAGACACCAGCTTGCGAAAGGACGGAGGCTCAATCCCTGCACCGAGGAAAATGATTGTTTGATCCACAAAAATTTGTTTCGGGTATGGGTGTTTGTGAGATTGAAAAGTCTCGTCGTTACTGATACCCACGACACAAGACTTGTATCTTAGTGTGGATCCCGAAGTATGTATGCAACTGTAGGCGAAGCAAATGTGGATGAAAGGAGTGGAAAACCCGAGTTAAACTTATAGATCTTGCAAAGAGTATCAACAAAAGGGATGCATAGACGCCTGTATTTAGCAGTAGACGGCCTTTTTTATCGAGAGGAAATCTAATTATGGCTCTACCTCCCGCCAGCCCTCGGATGAGGGGGGCAGGAAACGTATATCGCGTTCACCGGCCTTCCATCCTGGTGCGCGGCGACGCAGTAGACGGCCTGACACTATTAATGACGGTGATCTTAAATTATAATGAGATCTATAATTTTGTAGAGAGATACGGGAGCTCCAGTGGTGCTAAATGGCGTGCTATGGGGCATCGTTTCGTCTTGGAAACCACCAGACTGCAGTGAGGAGACAGCAGGCCCGAGCTTTGTCACTCTAGTATCTTCTACGGATGTTCTTTCTTGGATCCACGCCACGATACATGGACATAGATGGATCAAAAAAGATAATAATGAACATTTTAATATTAATTAAATAATAAGTTTGATATTATCTATTCATCTACTACATTTCGACTCAAAACCCTAAATTTGATTGGTATGTAAGTGTTCAGGATCGTGTCGGGTTACCAATGTAAGTGTGTTTGAGGATTGCTTAAATAAAATACTTACTGGAGTTGAGACGAAATGAATGAATGCCGTTTTTATTGCAGGAATGATCAACTTTTACAGGGTGTATTCAGACCGTGATCGGAAACTAGGGCAGGTAATAGCCAGGGTCATTACAAACCCCCTGGCGTTAAAAAAACGCAACTAAAATCTAAATACAACCTGTATACAGAGGTTTCATCACGATGCTTTCCTTCACCGTTAAAGTAAGTGATAATTCATTGTGAATATACACATAACTTCTAAACGTCACAGGAGTGTGCCTGGGTTCAAACCCACGACCGCCGAGAGCCTCTAAACCTCGAGGCCATCATGACTTCAGGAAAATTAATTCGAAGACTCTTATTTCATAAAAATTGCAAGTCCACTCTGCCAAAGCATTTGGTAAGACAGGACTTAACACTATCAGTTGTAGAGCAGGCCAGTGCGGTTTAATGGAAACGAACCAAGAAATATGATGTGTAACACTAATTACGTATTTTCCAAAACACTTAAAACCGCAGTTGGCTAGACACCAGCTTTCGAAACGTGAGGCCGTGGGTTCGATCCCCGCACCGAGACAAATGTTTGTGCGATCCACAAATATTTGTTATGGGTCTGGGTGTTTGTGAGACCGAAAAGTCTCTCGTAGTTTCTGATACCCACGACACAAGAATGGTATCTTAATGTGGGGTCAGAACTATGTACCTATGTGACTATTGGGTATATATATCATCATTATCAGCCCAAATACGTCCCACTGCTGGGCACGGGCCTCCTCTACAACTGAGAGGGTTTAGGCCTTAGTCCACCACGCTGGCCTAGTGCGGGTTGGCGGACTACACACCTAAGAAATTCATAAGAACTTTTAGGTGTGCAGGTTTTATCACGATGTTTTCCTTCACCGTTAAAGCATGTGATAATTCATTATGAATACACACATAACTTCGAAAAGTCAGAGGTGTGTGCCTGGGGTTTGAACCTGCGACCGCCGAAATTCTCGACCGCGTGCCTAAACCTCGAGGCCATCACTGCTATATATATTGGGTATATATATTGTCAGCAATAATTTTGTGTCGCGGGTGGCAGTAGACGTCATCACGTCGGCTGCCTATATAACGGGCGCTGTTGAGCGTCACAGGACACTCACTCATCGGCCGGCTTACAGTGCGGAAGCTCTGTCCGAACGTCAAAGCTTGAATTGTGTTTTAAAATTCACCCTCATTAATTACATTTTGTAATTTCAAGTTGGTCTATGTTTGTAACGGCCCCTGGCCGGATAAATGTTTATTTAAAAATCAATTAATATTTTCCTATCTAAAAATATTATATTATTTATTATAATTATGAATGCCGAATCTATATCCAATCTACCCTCAAGCAAAATAGTTATCGGTAGATTCCAACATATATTTCCAAAGCCAAATAGTTTCCTAAAACCCGACCCGCGCGGTTCATCGAGGAACTTCAAACTTTTCAATATTACTTTGAAACTTCCTGTTCATAGTTTGAGAGATTTACTCTGCAGAATAGTTGTATGTTAAGCGGAACTATCAAATACTTTTAAAGGTATGCTGTTAAAAAGAAAATGTAGAATTTTTCGTATTTCGTATGATTTCGTAGCTTCGCTCGAGTTAATGTTATATAGACTTTATAATTTATTGTCTATAAAAATATGTTTCGCCCCCTATTACGTGGGACTGATACATACCTGACGAAATGTGGGTGCAGAAATGCACCTCTGCCTACCCCTTCGGGGAATACAGGCGTGAGTTTATGTATGTAAATATTTGCCTCGGTGGGACGATAAAACCCGCGGCCCCTCATTTCACAAACTGGTGTCTAGACAACTGCACCACGGGGCTGTCAAAAATATGTCCCTTCTTAGCTCCATCTTTCATTTATTTCCAATCTATGAAGTCTTTAAGTAATTAAACAATAATTCTTATCCAGTTAAGAACTTCCACTTACTCGTAATTTTATGACGCTATAATCTTCCCATAAGAGTCATGGTGTGGGTGGGGCATGTCATGTGTCATGGGTGTTAGGTAGCCTTTATGATATTATGTAAATAAGCTTTAATATCATCATCATCATCATCATTCTTAGCCCACATGTACCCACTGCTCGGTATACATCATCAGCCCATATGTCCCACTATTGGGCACGGGCCTTCTCTACAACTGAGAGGGTCGAAGGCCTTAGTCCACCACGCTGGCCTAGTGCGGGTTGGCGGACTACACACCTAAGAAATTTTAGGTGAGCAGGTTTCATCACGATGTTTCCCTTCACCGTCAAAGTACGTGATAATTGTTTTCTCGGTATAGGCATCCCGCAATGCTTGCCATTTTTCTCGGTCTTGGGCAGCTCTCATAGCTTTCCGGCTACATGGGCTATGTCGTCCGACCATCTAGCTGGTTGTCTGCTCCGTTTCCTTGCACCTTCCCGAGGCCACCATTCTGTTACGGCCTTCGGCCAAGCTTTTTTTCCAAAAAATATTTTAAAAAAAAAAATAGTTCCAGGCCGATCGGTAGTTCCTTAGATCGTAGTGTTCACACAAACTAAATAACTTTTCGGCTGTTTTGATGTTGGTAAATGTAACAGTATCTTGGCTTCCCCGTGTTTTCAGGAAGCCAGAAAACTGTATAAATTTGTTGAAATTTGTGTTTCTTTGATGTATTTGTAAGTTTCTTATGGGTGTGGCACGATGTACGAAACCCTCTAAATTTAATACACTAAACCACTTTAATACAGCATTTAAGGAATAGTCTAATAATAATACTTTATTCCGGGACCAAAACAATGAATAGAAGTGTGAGATAATGTGTTTTATAAATTAATAAGAAAAGATCAACTCCATGTTAGTAAAATAAATTTTTGTTCAGAAGAATAATCTTTACATATGTTCATATGTAATGTCACATTATGAAGCCGTAGTGTTAAGGTTTATTCCAATAAAAAAAATAGAATGATATATCAGTGGTATATAGTATATACATATATGTATATGTAGGTATATTGTATATCAGTGTGGGTACTTCCATAGAAGCTCAAAAGCGTTACACGTTAATTGTCTAATGTTTAGTTTGTAATTGTTTATTGTAGGGTTAGTCTATTCTTATTTATATGTCAAATTGCTTTTGTAAAAGCTTAAAGATTATTATTCGGAATTTTGTAAGGCAAACTGGGCTTTTATGGAAGTACCGCCACTTCTGTTTATGTACTGCTGATTAATAAATAAATAAGAAAAACATTCTTCACTTTTAACATAGAGCGTCTCTACGGAAGAATTATCTTTGTAGCGACCGCAGCTGGCACAAATAGCATTAATAAGACACTGTCCACTTCGTAGAGCCGTTCAACGCTTCACACAGACATTTGTAGCGAAAACTAATAAATAATAAATACACCCAACAGTCACATACATAGTTCTGATCCCACACTAAGATACAAGTCTTGTGTCGTGGGTATCAGAAACTACGAGAGACTTTTTTGGTCTCACATACACCCAGACCCGAAACAAATATTTGTGGATCACACAAACATTTGTCTCGTGTGGGGATCGAACCCGCGGCCTCTCGTTTCGCAAGCTGGTGTCTAGCCAACTGTGCCACGGGGCATGTAAAGTTGTAGAGACACACTGGCAATTACGTAGGTATTTGAAATTGTTGATTGCCGCTTTTGTACTTATTCATCATCATCATCAGCCCATATACGTCCCACTGCTGGGCACGGGCCTCCTCTTCAACTGATAGGGTTTAGGCCTTAGTCCACCACGCTGGCCTATTGCGCGCTGGCGGATCACACACCTAAGAAATTCCTTAGAACTTTTTAGGTTTGCAGGTTTCTTCACGATATTTACCTTCACCGTTAAAGTACGGTATAATTCATTGTGAATACACACATAACTTCGGAAAGTCAGAGGTGTGTGCCTGGGGTTTGAATCCACGACCGATGTTTGTATACTAATATATACCTACTTTTAGCTAAAGTTTTCATAAAACATAAATTCCTTATTCTACATTTCAATCAACTACGAGTATACAATGTTCCGACTTCCGATGTGTAAATAGAAATAATGTTTCAAAATTTGTGAGCTACAATATAAAATTAAGTTAAAAAAAAATTGTGTAAGAGCCTTCTTACCTCAAGAAGCGTGTAGCTGTATCTGAAAATAAATAGAAATAGTCAATTTATTTATTTATGCTTATTATACATTTAAGTATAAAGGCGGACTTAATGCCTAAGGCATTCTCTATCATCACCTTTGGGTGATGCAAAGCTAAAAGGTACGTGCATAAATAGCGAAAAGTAAAACAATATATAAAAATAATAATAAATAGAACAACTAGCAGGCAATTACTATATATGTTAACATGTATACACAGATAAATAAAAATATAGATACATACAGCGACAGCCCCGTGGCGCAGTTGGCTAGATACCAGCTTGCGAAACGAGAGGCCGCGGGTTCGATCCCCGCACCGAGACAAATGTTTGTGTGATCCACAAATATTTGTTTCGGGTCTGGGTGTATGTGAGACCGAAAAGTCTCTCGTAGTTTCTGATACCCACGACACAAGACTTGTATCTTAGTGTGGGATCAGAACTATGTATGTGACTTTTGGGTGTATTTATTTATTTATACAAATTCACATATATAGAAAATATACATAAATACATAAAAAGTGGGGAAAAAAGCATACATATTATTCAGTGTTTTACTTGTTAGTTTATTTAATTGGAATTAAATGATAAATTATTAAAATAATACAATCTTACACACATAAGATTTACTAATCTTTCAAGGTTTTTAACCTTTTTGCCACATTAGTCACGGCTTTATATAAAACCGAAATATTTCACCCCACAGCCATGTTGTAAAAACTAAGCAAAATATTTTAGTCCAATTACATTTCTGTGTAGTGCAGCAGAAATATAAATCCAAGAGGGAAAAACTAGCTCAATCTATCTAACAAGACGCAGCATCGTGATAAAACCGACAGTAAGCGATGTTGCACATTTCTTGAAATTTAATTTATTTCTTCAACTCCTTATCTGCTTTTTACTGTGTATTTACTTTCGTGTTTTCTCCTTTTTAAAACATTCGTGTTGTCGCTTTAACTAGTTTGTAGAAATATAAAAATAAATGAATTGTTAAAAGGTAGATAAATATTTATTGATAAATGTAAACACTGGTATGTGGGTAGTTTGAGATCGATTCAGATTAAAAGTGTAAGGAGTTAATTAAAGATAAACGTTTTAAAAAAGGATACTATATAATTTCCTTTTATATTGAAAATAACAAGCCCTGGGAGTAAATAAATTTTACGAAAAACGGCAATAGGCTCGCCCCCTATTACGTGGGACTGATTATAATTTTCGGTCTCACAAACATCTAGGCAAGAAATAAATATGTATACAATAAAATATAGGTATGATGAGTTACAAACATTTGCCAAATTTCGTAAAATGTGATGCACTTTAAAAACATTGACTGCTTAGCGCTTACTTGGGCCTATGTTCAGAAATGGCCAGCGATAGGATGAGTATATATTTTAAAAACGATACCTTTTTGACTTGACTGTTTTGTGGTCTCGCGGCACGAGTATGTGTCTTGCGATCTAGAGGTCACGGATTCGATTCCCAAGTCTGGCAAAGTGTTATTGGATTTTTTCCCCTAGAAAATTCTGTGGAAATCTGGAAATGTGCTCGTAAAAACGGCAATAGGCTCGCCCCTCGACCGTGGGACATATCTGGCGAAATGTGGGTGCAGAAATGCATCTCTGCCTACCCCTTCGGGGAATACAGGCGTGAGTTTATGTATGTATGTATCAAGTTTTGTTCGATCCGGAAATTGAACCAAAAATTTCTCAATTATATAATATCAATATAAAAAGGTTAAGGAATTCTACATACACATACATACATAAACTCACGCCTGTATTCCCCGAAGGGGTAGGCAGAGGTGCATTTCTGCACCCACATTTCGCCAGGTATGTATCAGTCCCACGTAATAGGGGGCGAGCCTATTGCCGTTTTTCGGGCACATTTCCAGACTCCGTGCTGTTACTGAGAAGGAATTCTATTCTAAGTAAATTGATCGGAGTTTTGTTTTGTTGCTACAGTTTGTATCGTTATGACATTTATAATGTATAATTTAAATAATGTAATGAAAAAAAAAGACATATATTGCTATTTTTTAAAGAAAAGAAAAATGACATGTCGTGTGGCTGAGGGAGTTTCTTGACGTTTCTTCTCCACAGCTATAACACGTTTCGAAGCGGCAATAGTTTAAAAAAAATTAGAAGTGTAAAATTAACGATTCAAAAGAACTTGTAAAAGTCTATTTGAATAAAGATAATTTGATTTGATTTGATTTGATAATAAATGTCTATAAAACTTTCCTTATATTCCTTTCACATATACACACACGTAGTTTCATTTATTTTTATTGATACAGAAAATCACGCAAATGCAATCACGAGTAAAATCTGTGATAATTTCTAATTCATAACTGTAACCATAGGAATTGTATTAAATGCCAAGCGTGTGAACATTCTTAGAAAAATAACTTCGAAAAGTACAATAAAAAAGTGTGCTTGGTATTCGAACCCCCGACCACCGAGACGGTGTCTCAATACATCGCGTCTAATCTTCGAGGAAGGCAATTAATAAAAGCTACTCCACACCAAATATTCATCTCAGAAGCTCAGTTTAAGGAATTTGAAACCGGAAACAAATTAGACGATAACTTTGATATTTTACACGCAATTTGTACTGTGGGCATTTATCATTGTCAAGGCACTGTATTTTGCGTGTCCCAAATTAAAAGAGGAAACGATATTGATTAAATTGCTACTATAAACACACTTATAATTTTCTATTCAACCATTGTAAATTTTTCAAGCACATTTAAATTCTTCTTATAATATATAATTAATTTAAGTGAAAAAACCATGTTAAACTTTACCCCACAGAACAACTGAATAAGATTAGACAGGAAATAGACAGTATCGCCGTTTGCCTGTCACCTATTTATTCTATTACGATTAAACACGTGCAATCATAAAAAAATATTAAAAATAATAATAATTAAGGGCTGCCATTGATAACCCACACACTTATAAAAGTCTTGATATTACACGCTACCCGAATTACAAAGAAGCGGCCGTGTTAAACATTTGATAGTTTCATCGTAGGTTCCGCACGCTCGGCATTTCTAGTCTTATTCAACTGTTCTGAGTTTTACCCTGCCGGAAATTGTAGCATCTTGACACAGATTTTCACCTAGGAACACACATGGCAGATCATTTTGAATCACTGGTACGCATAATTATACACACCTATTAGTGATTCAAAAAAGATTTATCTATCGATCTAGCAGGCCCATATAAAACCGCTGGTACCTAAGTGTTATTGTTATTTATATTTTAATTTACCTTTGTGCACTTACGACTACCTTTCATTTCTCTTCCTGCACCCTTGGTTGTCTGTAATCACCTTGTGCGATGAGGCCGCCATTTGTATATGACTAAATGTCTACTAAATATAAGTATTTTAAAATTATAAGTACACTTCATAGTTTTTATGTTAAGTTTTCAATAAATTAATAAATAAGAATAAAGACGGATTCAGTATTTACCCCCGTATTAATTAAACTACATAGACTACAAACTCATTAACTCGCTCAAAAGGTCAGCGTTCGCCCCCGCCCATACAAGTTATTGACCGCGATTAAATCTATTTAACAATTTATATGGATATTGCAGGCTCAATATGTTAATGACTTTTATGGACGGCGTAATCCAAAAACTAATCAACATTCACAAATTGGCTAAGTTTGCATGCATATTAATTAATGTTTTAGATGCACTCGATCCTAATAAAATATAGAATCTTTAGACAGAAAATTGCAGAGCTTTTAATCGTGCAAGTAATAAATTGATATTTATAATTAAATTCGTGTGTTAAATTGATGTAGTGATGAGCTCGAGGTTTAAATGCGTAGCAGAGAATCTCGGCGGTCCCGGGCTTAAGCCCCCGGCACACAGTTTTGAGTTTTCAAATTTATGTATGTGTGTATTCACAATGAATTATCTCGTACTTTAACGGTGAAGGAAAATATCGTAAGGAAACCTCCACACCTAAAAGTTCTTAGGAATTTATGGCACTTGGAAATATATCCTAGGAATTCCTAACCGACCTCCTTCCCCCCCTCAAGTCTACCCCTAGACCCCCTCTAGTCTGCCAACCCACTAGGTCAGCTTGGTGAAGTAAGGCCTAAACCATCTCATTTGTGGAGGAGGCAAGTGCCCAGCAGGGAGAAGTATATGGGCTGATGATGATGATGATTATGAATGAAGATTACCTGACGAAAGAAATCAAAAATATTTTTCTCAGACATTGAACCGAGCGGTTGCAACAAATATATGAATTATATCCCAATCGCTGCATCTCATCACTTGTGCCGTATTCACTGAACCACTTTCCGCAGATCGCTATCGCTTCCTCCACACGATAAAGCGGATATTGTTTGCGTACTGATCAGTGCAATGTCAGATTGAGTTAAATTACCGGTACGACACAATAACTTGGTATTTTCTAGAATATTCTTTGACTTATCCTCACTTATATATCATACATATACATATTTGACAGCCCCGTGGCGCAGTTGGCTAGATACCAGCTTGCGACACGAGAGGCCGCGGGTTCGATTCCCGCACCGAGACAAATGTTTGTGCGATCTACAAATATTTGTTTCGGGTCTGGGTGTTTGTGAGACCGAAAAGTCTCTCGTAGTTACTGATACCCACGACACAAGACTCGTATCTTAATGTGGGGTCCGAACTATGTATGTGACTGTTGGGTGTATTTATTTATTTATACAGTGCTACAAGGATCATTTAGCACTTGGATGACATTGACAGGAGGACGTGGGTGTGCAGTAAGGGTTACCTGCCAAAAAAATCTCCTTGGTTTTGGGGAACTATTTATACTCTCACCATATTCCATAATTCAACCTTAGGAATTATTTGTTTCATCATCATCATCAGACCATATACGTCCCATTGCTGGGCAGGGGCTTATTTACAACTGAGAGGGTTTAGATCTTAGTCCACCACGCGAGCCTAGTGCGGGTTGGCAAGAAAAATATACAATTTTTTTCTTCCTAAAAGTAGATGCCGTAATTTTTGTCCCAGAATAACAATTCGCGAAAGAAAATCTATAATAGTAACCAGTAATAGTAAAGAAGTGCAAGAATAATAACGGTGTAAATAATTTAAAAATATAACAAGCATTACGCTAACAACCCTCCCTGTAACTTTAATATTTATATTAATAATGCGAGCAAAATTAAGCTATTTTCCGCGCTCATATTTGTCCTGACGGAGCGTCTCATTTTTCCGGGATATTATTTCAGACTTTACTCTTTATAACCTATTTTCTTGTCATATTTTATTGGTTTAAATCTGGATTTCATGTGGAAAATTCTTCATATAATTTAGATTGTTGAATTGACGTACATACACACATACATAATCCCACGCCTGTTTTCCCCGAAGGGGTAGGCAGAGGAGCATTACTGCACCCACATTTCGCCAGCTATGTATCAGTTCCACGTAATAGGGGGCGAGCTTATTGCCGTTTTTCAGGCACATTTTCAGACTCCGTGCTGCTACTGAGAATTTCCTGATGGAAAAACCCAATAACACCTTGTTCGTCCCGGGAATCGAACCCAGGACCTCTAGATCGCACGGCACATACTTGAGCTGCGAGACCATGAGGCAGACAAAACGTGATTGCAGATATACAGGTTGTATTCAGACTGTGATCGGAGACTAAGGCAGGTAATAGCCAAGGTGATTACAAGCCCGCTGGTGGTAAAGAAAATCCCGACAAAAATAAAAAAAATGTAGTTTTCCTAACAACCACATAAATTTTATACATACTGTATATGCTTACCCCTCTAGGGCTACAAGCGTGAACGTAAGTATACAAAGTCCAATTTCACATGCAAGATTTGAACCTCATATCACAGTTCTTTACCCATTTACTGTACCATAGACAAACGGGTTAGCTAAGTTTAACGCCAAAATTTTCCCTTGTATCCACAAATTAGTGAATCGCAATTTATAAAGGTCGGCTTAATTCGATCGTGCGGGTTGTGTAATTGGTATTGCGCTATATTACTTAGGGGGTAGGCAGTAAGTCACTGTGACTTACGACCTTTGGGTATGCAGCATTATTGTCGGTAGACTTTATAATTAAAGTTATTGAAAGATGTTGCAAATAATTTTGTTTTTGAAGTGAAAACTTCTTTAGCGGCGCTATGCACGGGCTATGGATGGGCAAAAAATGTTGAACCCGCGTCAGATCACGTGACCCTGATCGAAAATGCGTAAGACATTTCTTGTCATGCGTTGTTGTCGCGTTGTCATGTTTGTGTACGATAGCGCAATAAATATTGTATTTTACCACGTAAATGATAGTCTTTTTATACTGATAAATAAAGCAATTCGTGCGAAATCATTCCCTAACCATTGCAAAATATTCAAAAATGCACAACGTTAATGTTGAAGTTCACTTCAACCGACACTCCCGGAGTGCCACCCGTTATTTTTTTACATATATCGCACTCTTAATATAATAATGTTGTATTTAAAAATGGTTATTTTTAGAATTAACAAAAAACTGATTATTAACTTCCTATTACTGACTTAAAAATAAATGCATAACAAGGTGCTTTATTAGTTAATAGCCCGCAAGTTCCGCAGATTTCAAAATATATTTTTTTCGGTTTTGGTATACATTTTTCTTTGTTGCTCCATTCCTATGGATCATAGCCTGATGTTATATATCCTGTCTTCTTTGATAAATGGGTTTCCTAACACTGAAATAATTTTCAAATCGGTCCAGTAGGTCCTGAGATTAGCGCGTTCAAGTAGACAAACTCTTCAAATTTGTAATATTAATATAGATTTAAAGTAATTATGTCTACTCGTCAAACACTTTTAAAAATAATAGATTACCAAGTAATTTACGTTCGACATATTTTGAGTTACAAAATGACTGTATTATTTTTGTGCGATATTTATTTCACTATCTCATCATCATCATCAGCCCATATATATCGCACTGCTTGGCTCGGGCCTCTTCTATAATTGAGAGGGTTTAGGCCTTAGTCCACCACGTTGGTATAGTGCGAGTTGGCGAAATACACATCTAAGAAATTCCTAAGAACTTTTTAGGTGTGCAGGTTTCCTTGCGATGTTTTTCTTCGCCGTCAAAGAACATGGTAATTCATTGCGAATACACACATTACTCCGGAAAGTCAGAGGTCACTTTCACTATATATGTATTCTGAATTTCAGAAGTTTGCGTCCGGAATTAGTGAGCCTACCCGCACAATTCCAACGCGATGGACCAAAGCCTGACGTTTCTGAGTTGTAGAGGGTCGCGCCCAGCAATGAAATTTTTATGGGCTGACAGACATTTACACTTGCACAGCGTTTGACGTCCACCCACAAAGTGGACGGACGATTTAGTGAAAATCGCGGGAAGCCGCTAGATGCAGGGCGCTTCCGACAGAACACTTTGGAAGTCTTTGGGGAAGGCCTATGGCCAGCAGTGGACGTAGGCTGATGCTGATGATATTGACTTAGACATTTCATTATCGGTCCATATATATCCCACTGCTAGACACAAGCCTCCTCTACAACTGATAGGTTTTAGGCCTTAGTTCACCACGCCGGCCTAGTGCGGGTTAACGGACTACACACCTAAGAAATTCCTGACGATGTTTTCCTTTACCGTTAAAGTACGTGATAATTCATTGTACATATGTAAACATTTATATAAAGATAAACAGACGGGTTGGTAATAAATGGTTATTTTAGAAGACCTTCCTAAACAACATGTTGCAAGCATGTGGCAAGCATTTAACATGTTGACGAGTTAAAAAGCTCTGAATTAAAGGATTATTTCTCGCTAAGACCGACTGCCTGATGATGTGCGATCGCGGATTCCTAGGTTCGATGTCCGGGTTATGTAATTTTTTACCTCTAAATGCAGTAGGAGAAATATCACCGTAAAACGTAATAGGTTTTTTTGGGATTTCAAATAAAGCCGGCGAAGCGTGAGTGTAGAAATTCAACTCTAACTTCAGGATTACAGAAGTGAGAGTATGTAAGCTTACTGAGAAAATAAATAATAATAAGAAAAATAAAGAAAAGTCTTATCTTCAGAGGAATTAGAAGAATTAGTTTTAAAACTGAACAGGCACGTAGAAAACAAATTGAAGATGCTCAACAACATGATGGCACAGGGGGGAATCTAGTGTCGAGATAAGGTAAGCTTATAGGGGTCATTTATTTGATTGATACTACAACCATATCTATTGCTCTTGGGGGATTGGCCCTGCAGACTGAAGTACAGGTTCGTCCTAGTTTAGCTGCAGTTGTCACCTACCTCACGCATTGGTTACTCAAATTTTTCTAGGATTAAGCATTTCATTTGTATGTTATTACAATTGTAACCTTAGTAAGTGAATAAATAAATTTATTATTATTTATTATTATAAAACACGCACACTTACTTATCTATGTAGACAAACGACCTGGCAGCCCACCTGATGGTAAGTGTTAACACTTTTGCACTTGTGCAATGCCAGGGTTTAAAGACGACATTCACATTTCTTTTTTTACTTACTTACTTATGTCAATTGTGCAACAACCCAAAGCGAGTCTTGGTCTTCGACAATAAGACTCTCGTCTATCCACGACCTGGAGATCACGCAGATCCTTTTGACCTAATCTTTTCAACTGTACCTGGGTCGCCCAACCGGCCAACGGCCGCGTCGACGACCCAGGTACGCCTGCTTTACCGCACATGACACAACGCTCAGGTAATATTGAAGCAGGCAATCAATTCTAGCAATTCTTCTGGTTGCCGTGGCGATAACTACTTATTTAACTTCCTGGTAAACGTAATAATATAACTATGGAGTAAAGTAAACTTTAAAAGATAAAATGGCGGTGTTATCGCTAATTTAACAATTATTGTAAATTACCTATATTGGCAATAACTAAAGCCCTTAAGAATAAAGGGGAAATAACAAAGTACTAAATAAAAGCTTGTAAAAGGCTGAATATTTCATTAACAATAAGACGCAGGAAGTCATAATATGTGAGTCATGGCCCCCAAGACGTCTCCCTGCATCCTAAAATGCGTCCACTTGGATGGATCTTGTTTAACTGAGTTCGTTACCACACCAAGTGAATTCGCAACGTTAGCGCGCATTACTAACTTAGTTACCCGCCTCTGCTTCAAAAATAGCTCACGGTCCATTAACTAACGGTGCAGGGTTTGAAGCAGACGGTATCGATTTTGCACCTATTTTTTTTTATTGAAGCTTGAGTTGATTATTCCGCTAATTGCGTTGAGGGCGATTAAGGTGATAATTAAAATGGGTAAATCAGTCACTTGGTGTAGCTAAAACGTTTAAGTTCAATGACGATGATGATGATTTCGATGATTTACAGAGATGAAGGGACTTTGAAATTAATAGGCCGGTGGCGCAGTTGGCTTGGCGCAAGCTGGTGTCTAGCTTACGAAACGAGAGGCCGCGGGTTCGATACCAGCGCCGAGACAAATGTTTGTGTGATCCACAAATATTTGTTTCGGGTCTGGGTGTTTGTTAGACTGAAAAAGTCTCTCGTAGTCTCTGATACCCACGACGCAGGACTTGTATCCTAGTGTGGGGTCAGAACTATGTATGTGCTATATGTGTTATCTATCTTCTCGCAAGCTGGTGTCTAGCCAACTGCGCCACGGGGCTGTCAAATGTGTCTATGTGTCGATTATCTTGCTTTTTCAGTAACGTTGTTTAATCACATACAAACATAACCTCACGCCTGTATTCCCCGAAAGGGTAGGCAGAGGTGCATTTCTGCACCCACATTTTGCCAGGTTTTGTATCAGTCCCACATAATAGGGGGCGAGCCTATTGCCGTTTTTCGGGCACAATTCCAGACACCGTGCTGCTACTGAGAATTTGCTAATTGAAAAACCCAATAACACTTTGCCCGACCCGCGAATCGAACCCAGAACCTCTAGATCGCACGGCACATACTTCTGCCGCAGTCCAGCATAATTGTTTAATCCTGTGTCCTGAAAATCTTTTTTCATATTTTTTAGCCTCGTTTTTTGCCGTAGTTTGGTTTTAGTTTTTACTTTTTTTTGTAGACCAATAACTTGCTTCTAGACATCACAAAATACCAAAATAAAGCAGGTATGTCCTAATTTGAGTTGTAAACAAGACAAACGACGCTCGCCCTACAATTTCTCCATTCGAGACATGATGTCACATCGTTCCCAAAAGATACACGAGTACAACAAAGGCGGTATTAAACGTCATAGAATAAATGTAAAAACTTTTATAAGCTGGCAACAAATAGCTACTTTATGACATATAATTTCTCTTTGGTGTTGCCATGACGCATAAGAATTTAGCGATTAATTATCTTCAAGCCATATATTTTTTAGGATATTAATTACGCCGCCGTCACTACAAACATTAACACGTATGTTAATGGTACGTGTATATTTTAGTTCTTTAAATAGTAATTCTAAATTTTTAATAGTTTAGCTTTCATTATATTCCTTGCGTTTAACGGGCTAAATAACTGCTGAAAGAGTTGAAAGAGAAGATTGTATAAATAAATACACCCAACAGTCACATACATAGTTCTGACCCCACATCAAGATACGAGTCTTGTGGCGTGGGTATCAGAAACTACCAGAGACTTTTCGGTCCCATAAACACCCAGACCCGAAACATATATCTGTGGATGACACAAACATTTGTCTCGGTGCGGGGATCGAACCCGCGGTCTTTCGTTTCGCAAGCTGGTGTCTAGCCAACTGCGCCACGGGGCTGTCGACTCTCTTTACTCCACTGTTTGGCAGTTGTCAGGTATACGACGTCGTGGTTCGCACGTTGACGTATTCCATCGGATTCAAATTAATTTAAGAAAGTAAAAGTGATTGTAATGTGAGTAAGTGGACTACACACCTAAGAAATTCCTAAGAACTTTTAGGCGCGCATATTTGCTCACGATGTTTTCCTTCACCGTTAATCATCGTCATCGTCATCATCATCATCAGCCCAAATACGTCCCACTGCTGGGCACGGGCCTCCTCTACAACTGAGAGTGTTTAGGCCTTAGTCCACCACGCTGGCCTAGTGTGGGTTGGCGGACTACACACCTAAGAAATTCCTAAGAACTTTTAGGTGTGCAGGTTTTATCACGATGTTTTCCTTCACCGTTAAAGCAAGTGATAATTTATTGTGAATACACACATAACTTAGAAAAGTCAGAGGTGTGTGCCTGGGGTTTGAACCTGCGACCGCCGAAATTTCCGACCATACGCTTAAACCTCGGGGCCATCACCGTTAAAGTAAGTGATAATTCATAATGAATACACATTACACACATAACTTCGAAAAGTCAGAAGTGTGTGCCTGGGGTTTAAAGCCGCGACCGCCGAGATTCTCGACCGCGTGCTTAAACCTCAAGGCCATCACTACTTACCCTAATTCCGCTATCCCTCACACCCTACGCCAAGCAAGATGATCATAATGAAATATGGGTCCAATCCACAAGCCCAATGTTAGAAACGTCACCGTACCTACGTCACGTTTCAACGCAAAAATTATGACCTCGCAACGCCCTCTGCCGAATACATGACAAAGGTTGGTTGTTGGATGCACGTGGCACATGAAGAATGGACTCAAGTGCTATTGACCATAAAAATGCTTTTTGGTGTGATATACATACATTTGTATTGTATGTTTTTTTAATTTAATATACATATTGACACATATTACATTATCTGTATTCTATACAGGTTGTATTCTGACCGTGATCGGACACTAAGGCAGGTAATAGCGACGGTGATTACAAACCCATTGGCGTTAAAAAAAAAACATTTTTTTTAAAATACGTTTTCCTAACAATCATAGATATTAAATGGATGTGGTTCGAAGGAAAACGTGATTATTTTTTGTCGTTTTTTTTTAATGTCACGGTGTTCGAAATTAACGCAGCTATTATCTGTCTTAGTTTCCGATCACGGTCTGAATACACCCCGTATATTAAATCGATAAATTGATTGAAAAAAATTATAATTACCGTAATACTGGTACACACATGTCTTGTTGCCTATGTATACCTATCGTTAGCTTTTTAAGTCACACGTAATAATAGGCAAGCCTCCTGTCGTTTTTAGTTCGTCTTTCCAGTCTCCGTGCTGGTACTTGACATCCCCGTGGCGCAGTTGGCTAGACACCAGCTTGCGAAACGAGAGGCCGCAGGTTCGATCCCCGCTCCGAGACCAATGTTTGTGTGGTCCACAAATATTTGTTTCGGATCTGGGTGGTTGTAAGACCGAAAAGTCTTTCGTAGTTTCTGATACCCACGGCACAGGACTTGTATCCTAGTTTGAGGTCAGAACTATGTATGTATGTGACCGTTGGGTATATTTATTTATTTATTGGTACTGAGGAATACCTAATGAAGAAGTCTACCTTACCCGACTCGCCAATGTATACCAGGACGTGTCAATTTATGGCGCGGTATAAACTAAGTAATAGTAGTGATGGTTTCGAGGTATAGGCACGCGGTCGAGATTCTCGACGGTCGCGGGTTCAAACCCCAGGCACACACTTCTGACTTCTATCAATAAATATCATTTATAAACTCTTATCGTCTCTTATCATTTATAGTTGTCCCGTACATATTCCTTCTTTTCATTAAATTGGCTGATGATGTGCCTATAAGTACAATTTAATATACTGTATATAAAAAAAAAGGTGATGGCCTCGAGGTTTAGGCTCGCGGGCGAGAATCTTGTCGGTCGCGGATTCAAACCCCAGGCACACACCTCTGACTTTTAAAATTTATGTGTGTATTCACTTAATTGTGAGGAAACCTGCACACCTAAAAGGTCTTAGTTGTGTTGTCCGCCAACCCGCACTGGGCCAGCGTGATGGGCTAAGGCCTTAACCCTCTCAGTTTTAGAGGAGGCCCGTGCCTAGCAGTGGGACGTATACTGGCAGATGATGACGATGACAAACGAAGTTGTATATTGGTCGTAGGTAGTATAATAAGATGCACGATTCTCGTAATCTAGATGAATATCCAACTACCAGACTGGCTTCTTAAACCATTTGATATAAACTGCAAAAGGAACTTCAAGATTGTATGCGCATACCAAGCGAGGCGATCTGATAAATGCTAATACAGTTGAGTGGGAAGGCGACAAATCTAGGACTCTTCGCAAAGCCGCTGAGACGGGCGCAAATAACTCACCAGTAAGTAACTCAGTTAAAGAACCTTCCATGCTAGATGGACTCGTTCTTTTATGCAAAAGTACTGGTTTAGCTCGACTTAGGTCTTCCGTACGTGATATTTGGATTAGGGGTATGTAATCCCCAAGGTATTCTTGCCTCCCAGGAATGCCATTCTTGTCGTAAGATGTACCTAACAGGGGTTATCAGGATCGCTTGGCGTTCTGAGGGGGTGGATTACCCCAAGATGGAGAAATGGCAAGAGATCCTAAAGTGTCCGGCAGAAACCGTTAGTAGCGGTCATCGCCGCTTATGCTGACAGAGCGTTTAAAATAGGGTCACGTGAAGCCTTTCCAATTTTGAGGAGCCCATATTTAGATAGTGCACATGATAAATTTTATTTATACACCCCCCACCCCCCCACCGGCTCCACTTAAATGCGATATAGCGATTTGGCCTTAATCTATTCTGTACGGTTCACTCGTACAATTGATATATTTTTCCCTTAATTAAGCAATTTTGTACCGCGTGCGTAAATTACACCAGTTCGCGTTCGGTCTTCGCCGCGTGAACTCATTATCATAATATCTCATCATCAGCCCAAATACGTCCCACTGCTGGGCACGAGCCTCCTCTACAACTGAGAGGGTTTAGGCCTTAGTCTACCACGCTGGCCTAGTGCGGGTTGGCGGACTACACACCTAAGAAATTTCGAAGAACTTTTAGGTGTGCAGGTTTTATCACGATGTTTTCCTTCACCGTTAAAGCAAGTGATAATTCATTGTGAATACACACATAACTTAGAAAAGTCAGAGGTGTGTGCCTGGGGTTTTAACCTGCGACCGCCGAAATTCTCGACCGCGCGCCTAAGCCTCGAGGCCATCACTGCTATAATATCTATTTTGATATTATCTTAAAATCATTACATAATAAGTGGTCACTTGTATCAATATATATCATTTATAAACTCTTATCGTCTCTTATCATTTATAGTTGTCCCGTACATATTCCTTCCTTTCATTAAATGGGCTGATGATGTGCCTATAAGTACAATTTCATATACTGGATTTAAAAAAAAAGTCGTGATGGCCTCGAGGTTTAGGCACGCGGGCGAGAATCTTGTCGGTCGCGGATTCAAACCCCAGGCATACACCCCTGACTTAAAATTTATGTGCGTATTCACAATGAATTATACACTTACTTTAACGGTGAAGGAAAACATCGTGATCAAACCTGCACACCTAGAAAGCTCTTAGGAATTTCTCAGGTGTGTAGTCCACTAACCCGCACTAGGCTGGACTAAGGCCTAAACCCTCTTAGTTGTAGAGGAGTCCCGTGCCTAGCAGTGGGACGTACATGGGCTAATAATGAAGTACAGTTTGATATACTGGATTTACAAAAAAAACACGTTTATAAAATCAATAAAACTCAGAGCCACAATTTCGTCAGTTGCAAGATGCAATCAGTATGTAGGGCGAGTGTTAAACTCTTTTCAAAAGAGCAAACGCTCCCCAGGTGAAATTTTTAACACACTCATTCAGAGCTCGCGGAGAACAAAAGATTTCTTTTTCTCATTACGTTTTCTTCGGGACGAATTTTCTTTACGAATATATTGAGGTCACAATGCGAGTGGTAAAGTTTGAATTTCCAGCGTTTGAATTCATTGTGTGTGGATTGACTTCGCGCGTGCATTTACAAAAAAATCTAAAGAAGGAATGCAGGTTTACTCATATTTTTTGCTAACATGAGTAAAAAGAAAGAAAGACGTACATAAATAAACTCACGCCTGTACTCCCTGATGAGGCAGAGGTGCATTTCTACACCCAAATTTCGCCAGGTATGTATCAGTCCCACGTGATAGGGGGCGAGCCTATTGCCGTTTTTCGGGCAAATTTCCAGACTCCGTGCTGCTATTAAGAATTCCCTAATGGAAAAACCCAATAACACTTTGCCCGACTCGGGAATCGAACCCAGGACTTCTAGATCGAACGGCTCATAGACATCAGACCACGCTGGCCTAGTGCGGGTTGGTGGACTACACATCTAAGAAATTCCTAAGAACTTTTTGGTGTGCAGCTCTCATCACGATGTTTTCCTTCACCGTTAAAGTACGTGACAATTATTTGTGAATACACACATAACTTTGAGAAATCAGAGGCTTAAACCCGCGACCGTCGAGATTCTCGACCACGTGCCTAAACCAAAAGGAGTCAGAAAAATGTATATGACTGTTGTTTTTTTAACTTGAAAACAGTCCCAAACGTTCCAAGTCAGTCCCGAGGGATCCATCAAGTGTATCAAAGTACGCCGAGTTTTGGAGAGTGCTCGAGTGCCGGAGTGGAGGCGACGCCATTTTTTCCACTGTTTGCTCATACCAACGTAAATGAAGTGGCAATACAGTTTTGAACGCAAGCGTTTTGTTTTGGATTATTTTTTGTGTTATTTCCAGTCTTCATTTGTTCTATCAGTATTTTATTAAAGAATATGTATTCATGACTTTATTTTATAGGTTTTTGATAAAAATATACATTATACATACATACTTTGTATCAGTGGCGCTATTTCCATAGAAATCTGAAAGCCCGGCTTGCCTCACAAAATTGAGAACAATAAATCTTTAAGCTTTAAGTCTTTATTTAAACAGTTTTTGACATATAAATGGTAATATTCTGATCCCACAATAAATAAATATAAATTAGACAAATAACTGCCTCGTGGGTCTCGCGAAATAACTAGGTATGTGCCGTGCGATCTAGAGGTCCTGGGTTCGATTCCAGGGGTTGGCAAAGTATTATTGGGTTCTTCCATTAGGAAATTCTCAGTAGCAGCACGGAATTGTGCCCGAAAAACGGCAATAGGCTCGCCTCCAATTACGTGGGACTGATAAATACCTTTCGAAATGTGGGTGCAGAAATGCACTTCTGCCTACCCTTTCGGGAAATACAGGCGTTAATCATGGCGCATATGTGCATACCCACACGCAGCGATCGGGTAGGTGGTTCCGACCTGGAATGGGTATTTGCCCGACTCATAAATCGAATCCACGACCTCTCGACTATACTAAATATCTTGGTGAAAACTGAATGAAAATCTTTTCAATATTTTTTTAAGTTATAAGGAACTAACGGACGGCGCGAGGGACATTTCATGCTGTGATACAGCAACAATCTATAGCCTTCGTGTATATATACCAATAGATCTAGTACATGCTGCATCATACGACCTATATTTAGGACTTGTAGCGTCAAGAGGTAGCGTGGCCGAGCGGTCTAAGGCGCTGGTTTAAGGCACCAGTCTCTTCGGAGGCGTGGGTTCGAGTCCCACCGCTGCCAATTCTTTTTGTTTCAAGAATGCGAGCAGTACTAATACTATGACATACTAATAAAGAGCTTTATACAATCATGATTCCATCTAACTTAGTTTTTAAATATAAGAATGTGTTATTTTCTCAGTGTACCTGTCTCGTTGATCCCTAAATAAAACCTGAGAGGTCACAAATTATATAAAATTTGACTAATAGGCAGTAATCAGGAAATAAGTAAGAAAGGTTCCGTTTCCTTAGCGCAACACATGCACGACACCTCAGATCTTCTGATAATCTTACGCTCGAAATACCAAAGCATAGCACCACATTCCTCAGCAATTCGTTTACTGTCCATGCCTCACGTTTATGGAATGATTTGCCACTAGCACTACGAAAAGCTAAATCGCTTTCCACTTTTAAAAGGCTTCTCAGAGCTCACTACTCTCAAATTTAAATGTCCTATTTTTTATTATATTTTTATTATATTTATGTATGTGTATGTATATAGTATGTTTTTATATATGTATGTATGTATATGTATATGCAATTTATTATATTATTTATATGTATTTTTCCACAACAACTGTCACAACTACAACTTTTCATTCCGGTACCATGGGTTGTCTGGAAGAAATCACAGCTAGCGATAAGACCGCCTGTTGTAGCTATATATATTATTAGTTCTTCTCATAGTTGCTTGTTATTTATGTTACATTAAGTTAAGTTAGTTATTTATGTTATATTAAGTTAAGTATATTATAGTGTACAAAAAAGTATATTAAATAAATAAATAAATAAGTAGTAATGGCCACGAGGTTAAGGCGCGCGGTCGAGAATCTCGGCACCTCTGACTTTTTGGAGTTATGTGTGTATTCACAATGAATTATCACGTATTTTAACGGTGGAGGATAACATTGTAAGAAAACTTCCACACCTAAAAGTGATGACTGACCCTTGCCGTGAGGCTTAAAACAGTGACAAAGCTTAAATGTGTACGGACACTAGAGTGGAGTGAATTTTTGGAAGAAGTG
The DNA here is from genome assembly GCA_907164795.1 of Hemaris fuciformis. Classification (NCBI taxonomy): domain Eukaryota; kingdom Metazoa; phylum Arthropoda; class Insecta; order Lepidoptera; family Sphingidae; genus Hemaris; species Hemaris fuciformis. The sequence goes on along the minus strand of OU015455.1, from coordinate 2,035,583 downwards.
AGTGGGCCACCTCAAGATGTTGAGAAAGTATTTTATTGGCAAAAGTTTTATTTTTTATAATATATACAAATTTCACCCCCAGACTAAGAAAAAAAAACACTTTCACTCCACCCTAACGGACACCTAAAAAAGACCTAGGTATATATTATATTTATTTATTTGTTTATTTATATACTTTATTGTACATCATGAATACATAGAAAAAAAATTAATAAATAAGCATACGATTAAGTGAACAACAGGTGGTCTTATCACTAACTGCGATCTCTTCCAGACAACCTATTTTACAAAAGGAATATTTAAAAAGATGACAGTGTAATCAGTTATACATACTAATCATAAAAAATATGAACATCATTTTAGAAAATTCATATGGAAGAAAAAAGCAGTGATGCCTCGAGGTTTAGGCGCGTGGTCGAGAATTTCGGCGGTCGCAGTTTCAAACCCCAGGCACACACCTCTGACTTTTCGAAGTTATGTGTGTATTCACAATGAATTATCACTTGCTTTAACGATGAAGGAAAAATCGTGATAAAACCTGCACACCTAAAAAAAGTTCTTAGGAATTTCTTAGGTGTGTAGTCCGCCAACCCGCACTAGGCCAGCGTGGTGGACTAAGGCCTAAACCCTCTTAGTTTTAGAGGAGGCCCGTGCCCAGCAGTGGGACGTATTTGGGCTGATGATGAATGATGCATATGGAAGAAGGTTGTTTAGATACTCATTATCGAACGTAGCTGCAGGCAAAAGCTAGTCTGTTTTTTAATCCCTCATTACCTTCACCACAACCACATCAAAGACATAATCTGTAATGTTTCCTAGGATGTCACCGCACGGAAGTATAAGTCTTGTTAATTAGGATCACGGGAACAGCTCAGCCGCGCTAATTGGACCAGGAATCGATACGGATAAAAGAAGCTGGTTTCTAGTTAACGTTTAAGGGATTTGCGACGTATGTGAAACCTCTTTGGTAAGGACTGGCTGGAGATAATATTTTTTTAAATATGTAAAGGTGTTTTATATATTTATCGAGCGAAGAGAAGGATTGGGCGATATAAAAATTAAACTATGGGTTATTTTTTTTTATAAGAATTTTTATCAATAATATACTAACGACTATTTCTTGTATTTTTTGTTAAAAAAATCCTATATAAATATACATACATACATAAACTCACGCCTGTATTCCCCGAAGGGGTAGGCAGAGGTGCATTTCTGCACCCACATTTCGCCAAGTATGTATCAGTACCACGTAATAGGGGGCGAGCCTATTGCCGTTTTTCAGGCACATTTCCAGACTCCGTGCTGCTATTGAGAATTTCCTAATGGAAAAACGCAATAACACTTTGCCCGACCCGGGAATCTAACCCAGGACCTCTAGATCGCACGGCACATACTTGTAGCGCGAGACCACGAGGCAGTATAAATATACATATATTATAAGAAGTATAAATGGACCATAGGAATTTCCTTTTGACTATAGTCACTATTGTTGAAAGATTTATTGAAGAAAAGCCAAATTTTCAGTGGACGTAATGTTGAATTTAGTGAATGACCCGTGGAATTCTTTTTTAGATTTGACAGCGCCGTGGCGCAGTTGGATAGATACCAGCTTGCAAAACGAGAGGCCGCAGTTTCGATCTCCGCACCGAGACAAATGGTGTGTGATTCGCAAAAATTTGTTTCGTCTCTGGGTGTCTAATACCCACGACTCAGGACTTGTATCATAATGAGGGGTCAGAACTATTATGTATGTGACTGTTGGGTGTATTTATTATTATTATTATTTATTGGGTGTCATAAGCCTGCAATGTTCCATATGGGCATTATAAATCTATAATGTAGGTAATATAATATAATGGAGTGGAGACCACGTCTTGGCAAACGTAGTGTAGGACGCCCTCTGGCTAGGTGGGGTGACGATATACGCAAGATGGCTGGCAGCGGTTGGATGAGGAAGGCCGAAGATCGAGCCCAGTGGCGCGCCATAGGAGAGGCCTATGTCCAGCAGTGGACGTAAGAGAGGCTGATGATGATGAATGTAGGTAAAAGTCGAAAGAAAATATTTCAAGGGACAAATTTTATGTTATTAAATACACTGGGGATTGTCAAACAATTCTGGTTCCAGTCGAGACAAAGTCGTACAAGATATACATATACTGATGCCAAAACACGATACACATTTACGACTTATTTATGAGTAAGACGGATGCCTGAGAATTGTGAATGCTCTTTATTTGGTACTTTTGAAAAAGTCTCGACATTTTATACCAGATAACCTTCGCCATAAAACTACATCGCTGTTCGTGTAAAACCGTACAAAAGTGCGAGCATTCGAAATGAATTACATCTTGCATTTCACATGTGTATTAAATTTAATGTTGCGTTGTTTTACGGCTTAAAGCATAGGGGATGGTATCGACTTTTTGTCGCGCGACTGTTTGGTCGTAGTTATATTGATTTATACTCGGAAATCGTAGACAAACAAAAGGTTATAAAACATTTTTCTACAATATTCCAGGCTTACATTTACTTACACTCGATTTCATTCTGCTGACCACATCGCGATTATAGTGTCGTAGAAAAATATGTCAAACGTAAAATAACTGCTGCCTCGTGGTCTCGCGGCACAAGTACGTGCCGTGCGATCTAGAGGTCCTGGGTTCGATTCCCGGGTCGGGCAAAGTGTTATTGGGTTTTTCAATTAGGAAATTCTCAGTAGCAGCACGGAGTCTGGAATTGTGCCCGAAAAACGGCGATAGGCTCGCCCCCTATTACGTGGGACTGATACAAAACCTGGCGAAATGTGGGTGCAGAAATGCACCTCTGCCTACCCTTTCGGGGAATACAGGCGTGAGTTTATGTATGTGTATGTAAAATAACTTGATTATCCATTATTTTCAAAAGCGAAAACAGTTATTACTTAAAATTCAATTAAAATCATCTAAAATATTCATTTATTTTTTAATCAGTTCAATCAATAGACAGTTAATAATCAGTTTTTGAAGTGAAAACTTCTTTAGCATCGCTGTGAATTGAATGTCGTTAAAACGAAAAAGCGACAGTTAAAAGAGACAGACACATTTTAGTAAAGGTTTTACCGTTAATATATTTGGCCACTATATAATATTCTAAAGAACGCAGCCAGTAAATTTATTTTTATCTTGAAGCCAAAATTTTTAAAGGTTTCGCTTCTATTTATTCATACTGTGAAACTCTCCATTTTGAATTACAATGCTATTATATTATGAGTGCGACATATTAAAAAAAAAAACTGTTAACAAGAACTTTAGTATTTCATCTAACAGCCATCTTGTCTGCAATTGCGTAGAGGCTGTCCCATCCAGTCCTAATAGAAGTGGATCGACAGAGCATAAATGCCCTTCTCAACTTTCTCAACTACATTTAAACGCCATAGGGACAACTGACGGATTTTCACGCACCGTTGAACATCTTTCAACAGTTTAATTATAGACCATTTGAATTTAACACATAGTTGAAAGGAGTTGAACGGGTGTAAAGGGGCAGTGGCGGTACTGCCATAGAAGCACAAAAGCCTTACAAAATCTATACAAATAAATAAAATTGGAGTGTCTGTTTGTAATATTGAAATAACCGCTTTTTAATAAATGTATATGGATGTATACACGGTACATATACCAAAATAACGTTTTTTACAAATTTTTGTCTGTCTGTTCCCGCTAATCTCTGAAACGGGTGGACCAATTTTAACGGGACTTTCACTGGCAGATAGCTGATGTAATAAGGAGAAACTTAGGCTACGTACATATAAATAAAATTTGAGTGTCTGTTTGTAATATTAAAATAACCATTTTAACAAAATGTATATATGAATATATATGTATATACGGTACATACACCAAAATAACATTTTTTACAATTTTTGCCTGTCTGTCTGTTTGTGCCGGCTAATCACTGAAATGGCTGGACCGATTTTGACGGGACTTTTATTGGCAGGTAGCTGATGTAATAAGGAGTAACTTAGGGTACTTTTAGTTTATAAATTTTCTTATTAAAAATTAATTTTCCGCGCGAACGAAGTCGCGGGCACAGCTAGTTTCGAATAATAATCTTTAAGCTTTAAATCTTTATTTAGCAAAAGCAATTTGACTTATAAATGAGAATATCCTGACCCCACAATAAACAATAATAAACAAGGCATTACACAATTAACGTGTAACGCTTTTGGGCTTCTATGGAAGTACCGCCACTGTAAAGTCATCAAAATCATGATGCCAGGAATTTTTGCACATATGCATAACTATTTTGTGCCCGTACTTTAACGGTGAAGGAAAACATCGTGATAAAACTTGCACACCTAAAAGTTCTTAGAAATTTCTTGGGTGTGTAGTCCGCCAATCCGCACTTGGCCAGCGTGGTGGACTAAGGCCTAAACCCTCTCAGTTGTAGAGGAGGCCTGTGCCCAGCAGTGGAACGTATATGGGCTGATGATGATTATGATACAAATATATTCATAATAATATACATATACTAGGGTGGGTGAAAAAAAATTTCTTCCTTCTTTTTTTTTATTGTTAGAGTCTAAAGTATAATGTGGTTATGTAATAATAAAAAAATAAATAAATACACCCAACAGTCACATACATAATTCTGATCCCACAGTAAGATGCAAGTCTTGTGTCGTGGGTATCAGAAACTACGAGACACTTTTCGGTCTCACATACACCCAGACCCGAAACAAATATTTGTGGATCACACAAACATTTGTCTCGATGCGGGGATCGAACCCGCGGCCTCTCATTTCGCAAGCTGATGTCTAGCCAACTGCGCCACGGTAAATGTTAATGTAAATAAATAATAATAATAATAAATACATAGTTCTGATCCCACACTAAGATACAAGTCTTGTATCAGAAACTACGAGAGACTTTTCGGTCTCACAATATTAGTAGGATTTAGTATACCGGTTGAATGTTGACCCGCTATTATCCCACGTACTGAGATATTGTGTGTCGTGCACTAAGCTTAATAAATCGAGTTCCCCGTGCGATCGGATGCAATGTATCACATTGTGATAAATAGACTCGCTGATACTGTACTTAATCATTCTCTGTTTATATAAGGTATATTGATTTGGTCTATATTTTATGTGCCAGGTCTGCCTGGATGGAATATTATGATAGTGCAATATTTTATTATCATATAAAATAAATAAATACACCCAACAGTCACATACATACATAGTTCTGATCCCACGCTAAGATACAAGTCCTGTGTCGTGGGTATCAGAAACTACGAGAGACATTTCGGTCTCACATACACCCAGACCCGAAACAAATATTTGTGGATCACACAAACATTTGTCTCGGTGCGGGGATCGAACCCGCGGCCTCTCGTTTCCCAAGCTGGTGTCTAGCCAACTGCGCCACGGGGCTGTCATATTTGATGGTGGACTAACGCCTAAACTCTCTCAATTGTAGAGGAGGCCCGTGCCCAGCAGTGGAACGTATATGGGCTGATGATGTCCTACCGCAATCTATCTCCATACCAAAAATCATTGAAATCGGTCTAGCAGTTTAGGCGTAAAAGCGTAACAGTCAGTTACTCTCGCATTTATAATATAAGTGTAGATGTATTTTATATTCACAGTAAAATACCAGTAGCTGTTTCCCCCAACGATACACCATTACCCTTGTTTATAACTTATTTAACTACCCGCCGTAGAAACGTCTCCCTCAATCTGCAATGCACTGAACAATGGGATATGCTTGTACTCGTAAAAAGGAATAAAGTTTCAATAGGAAATTAAATTCTGTTTTTTCAAACGCGAATCGGATGGACGGTTTCAAACAAACTTTGCTTTTTTTCCCAAAGGGACAGGTGGAGACGCATTTCTTAAAACACATTTTTGTAATACTGCCTCGTGTTCTCGCGGTACAAGTATGTGCCGAGCGATCTAGAGGTCCTGGGTTCGATTCCCAGGTCGGGCAGTGTTATTGGGTTTTTCCATTTTTCTTTCAATTCTCAGTAGCAGCACGGAGTCTGGAATTGCGCGCCCCCTATTACGTGGGACTGATACATACCTGGCGAAATGTGGGTGCATAAATGAACCTCTGTCTACCCTTTCGGGGAATACAGGCGTGAGTTTATGTATGTATGTATTTTTGTAATAATAAATCTCTTGACAATAGTCTTATAGGAGTACGTTAACCCGGTTCCTTTTCAAAAAAGATATCCTCAAAAGGGACTTGATTACGCCGAGGAAGCTTACAAATTCGGTCTATCGTTTAGAACTCGTTAACCCTAATCGCCGAATCTGGAGTGACTATTCAATTCAATGATACTTTATAAAGTAATATAATAATACACCCAACAGTCACATACATAGTTCTGACCCCACACTAGGATGCAAATCCTGTGTCGTGGGTATCAGAGACTACGAGAGACTTTTCGGTCTCACAAACACCCAGACCCGAAACAAATATTTGTGGATCACACAAACATTTGTCTCGGTGCGGGGATCGAACCCGCGGCCTCTCGTTTCGCAAGCTGGTGTCTAGCCATCTGCGCCACGGGGCTGTCTGTTCGAATTTCTATTGAGAAAAACATACATATTAGGATGGAATGGTTTTTTTTTAGCCTGGGGGTCGCATTAGTAGCTTACAAAAAAACAAAAGTTTTTGACAAAAAAAAATTACTCAAAATCTTGAGGCAGCGCACTCACTTTTAAAATTAATTACGAGTTAAAATGTTTGGTTGCAAAAAAATATTTAAAAGCGTTCTAGAAACTTCAAAGTATCCTCTTTTATGCCAATTAAAAATCATAAGTGATTTTTTTTGTGAATATTGTTTTAGTTTTTAAAAAAGGCCCGAAAAGCAACATTCTTCTCTAAAATAAAATTAGAGTTGCAAATTATCATAATTGCTAATTCTAAGATGTTTTAAAAGATTACAAAGCAAAAAAAATCTTTGCAACCAAACATTTTGACTCGTAATTAATTTTAATATTGAGTGGGCCACCTCAAGATGTTGAGTAAGATTTATTCAAGTCAAATTTTTTTTTTAATAGCTACAATTTTTTTATTTTTTTTCACTCCTACCTAATACATATAACCTGCCTGTATTCCTCAAAGGGAGAGGCCTAATAGGGGGCGAGCCTATTGCCGTTTTCGTTCCGTGCTGCTACTGAGAATTTCCTAATAGAAAAACCCAATAACCCTGCCCAACCCGAGACCTCTAGATCGCACGGCACATCCTTATTTCATTTATTTATATACACTTTATTGTACACCATGGACATATTACACAAAACAAAATAATAAAAAAAGGAATAATTAGGACTAAATGACAATGGGCGGTCTTATCACTGACTGCGATCTCTTCCAGACAACCTTTTTGACAAAAAGGACATGTAAAAAGATGACTGGGTAATCCAGAAATAATTCTTGTGCCGCAAAACCACGAGGCAGTCATGTTAAGAAAAACAAACTGAAAAACTGGCTTTCGGATTTTTAGTACTAGTTTATGTTATTGGTTAATGCAGTTTTCACAGCACATCTCGAAACCCCGAGCAAAATTGAGAATTTCTTAACGATAAAACAATTTAACGACGATACAGTCCCGCGGCATAATTTAAAGTCAGGCAGTGTTGATTTTTCTATTAGGAAATTCTCAGTGCCAGTGCAGAGTTTGAAAACATGCCCAAAAAGTGCAATCAGCCTATTACGTGGGAATTAAATCGGCGAAATTTGGATCATCATCAGCCCATATACGGCCCACTGCTGGGCACGGGCCTCCTCTCCAACTGAGAAGGTTTAGGCCTTAGTCCACCACGCTGGCCTAGTGCGGGTTGGCGGACATGAAATATGGATGCGGAAATACAACAATGCCTAACACTTTGGGGTTATAGATTTGAGTGTATAGTTGAAGACTGCAAATACGAAAAACTATTGTTTCCTCAGTTAATCTTTCGACCGCTAAGTGTTTATACTAATGTTCTGATTCATTCGTACGTGAGTTTGCATAGGGTTTCAGCGTACACTGATAAACAAACTCAAGGCTTCCGAGTATATTGCTCGGTTTTTTAGTATTTCCTTGTATCAAATAAAAACTGTTAAAGCAGTACATAAGCATATTCAGTCACGTACTGTTAGAACTTTCGTGTTTAGTACATACATAACCACACGCCTGTATTCCCCGGGTAGGCAGAGGTGCATTTCTGCACCCACATTTCTCCAGGTATATATCAGTCCCACGTAATAGGGGGCGAGCGTATTGCCGTTTTTCGGGCACATTTCCAGACTCCGTGCTGCTACTGAGAATTTTCGAATGGAAAAACGCAATAACACTTTGCCCGACCCGGGAATCGAGCCCAGGGCCTATAGATCGCACGGCACTTACTTGTGCCGCGAGACCACAAGGCAGTCGTGTTTAGGTTTAAATAATAAAATACAAGGAGTAATTGTGAGATAGCCGTCACGTGGATTCTGAATTAGGACAGATTTGAAACTGACTGAACTGGACTAAAGGATTAGAGCAAGTTTATATTACAAGTTTATATTATAGTATAAGTAGTGATGGCCCCGAGGTTTAGGCATGCGGTCGAGAACTTCGGCGGCCGCGGGTTCAAATCCCTGGCACACATCTCAGACTTTTCGAAGTTATGTGTGTATTCACAATGAATTATCACCTACTTTCACGGTGAAGGAAGAAATGGTGCGAAAACCTCCACACATTAAAGTTTTTAGGAGTTTCTTACTATAGTCTGACAACCCGTACTAGGCCAGTGTGGCGGACTAACGCCTAACCCCTCAGTTGTAGAGGAGGTCCGTGCCCAGCAGTAGCACGTATATGATATATAGAACTTATAAATGATGGGTAGGTCAAGGAAATATTCAAGAAAAGGAGTTACGGGAGCATTACGTAACTATAAAAGTACACACGCATTCGCGCATACCACGTATTCTAGTGTCTGTTAAAAACAAATGGTTTGTCTTTTTTCTTCTACCTTACGCCACTTCATTCTTTCTGCATCCACATTCCACCATACATTATGTCTCAAGTAATTGGAGGGGAGCGTGTTGTCGATGACATACACATTTCGAAACCCCGAGCAAAATTGAGAATTTCTTAACGGTAAAACAATTTTACGACGATACAGTCCCGCGGCATAATTTAAAGTCAGGCAGTGTTGATTTTTCTATTAGGAAATTCTCAGTGCCAGTGCAGAGTTTGAAAACATGCCCAAAAAGTGCAATCAGCCCATTACGTGGGAATTAAATCGGCGAAATTTGGATCATAATCATCATCATCATCAGCCCATATACGTACCACTGTTCGGCACGGGCCTCCTCTACAATTGAGAAGGTTTAGGCCTAAGTCCACCATACATTATGTCTCAAGTAATTGGAGGCGAGCGTGTTGCCGATGACATACACATTTTAAAACGGTTTGGTGTTACTAAAAATCATAATGAAACAGAAACCTTTTCGTTGCTTGCAACAATCAATTTTATAAGTGAGGTAGAGCAAGGATTTAATAATCCGTAGAAAACCCTCGAAATTCAGACCCGATTTATTCATAGATAAATCCAACAATTCTCCAACCAAATACTTTATTTCGCTGTCAAAATGGCGGCCAATATTGTTGCCACACGCAAAGTTAATACGTTAAGTGTCAGTAAAGACAAAACTTGCTTATTTAAACTAAGTTTCAGAGTACTCGCCTCGCACGTCGCGTGTTAATTGAAAAACTTTACAGCGCGGTGTCGCGGTTTCATTCCATTTTATCACCTATACCTTCGCCGATAGATGGCGTTGTTGCGAGAAGCGAGTCCTTTATTGAAGTTGTTCTGATTTGGGACAAGTTTCGAAAGACAATATTGATTTGAGAATCACATGAATGAAGCTGGAACTGCTTATTTGTATAACTGTTTGGACCAATTTGTAGTTTCTTGTCCGCCAACCCGCACTAGGCTAGCGTGGTGGACTAAGGCCTAAACCCTCTCAGTTGTAGAGGAGGCTCGTGCCCAGCATAGAGACGTATATGGGCTGATGATGATTATGATGATGATAAAGTTTCTTGCGTTTATTTTGACATACATATTTGAGTTAAAGTCGTGATAGCTTCGAGGTTGAGGCGCGTGGTCTAGTCAAAATTTCAGCTGTCGCGGGTTCAAGGCCAAGCCACATTTCGTAGACTTTTCGAAATCATCTTCATCAGCCACAACTGACAGGGTTTAGGCCTCAGTCACGGTAATACTATCATACAGTAGTTTAACTCGGCCGCATTTTTGAAATAAATACCTACAGCCGCGCGGACCGCGGTACGTAAACATGCGATAGGGCTGCGAACGTGTAGAAATTTAATTCAATCTACCTACTTTGACTTTCTATCTATTTTTGTGATTGTAAATAATTTTTATTTTTATTTAAACTAATAAAATATTTTGTGAATAGAATAGGAAGTGTTCAATAAAAATGCATGTTATTTTTTGATTGGAAGATTTCATGCAATCAAAAACAGCACAATATATAAACACAATACCTATATACTTGTCATATTAAATAGGCTCTTGCACTTATTTTGTATAAAAATCGCGCGGTTACTGTTTAAAATACAACACCGTCCGTTCGTGACTGCGGCACATTCGCGACTGCCTGCATGCCACCGCATGCCGCGATCGAGGCGCGTATGTATAACTCGCGTTTCGCCCGTTTGTATGAAGTTAAACTACTGTATGATAGTATTACCGTGCCTTAGTCCACCACGTTGCACCACGCTTAGCGTGATTTGGCGGACTACACACCTAAGCAATTCCTAAAAACTATTAGGTGTGCAGGTTTCCTCACGATGTTTTCTTTCACCGTGAAAGTACACGATTATTATTTATTTATTTACCATTTTATTGTACACTTATAAATCATTAAAAAAAGAAACATAAAATCATACATAGAAAGGTACAAGTGGCGGCCTTATCGCACATAGAAATCTTTACAAGGCAATCATAGGATGGCCTTTCAGAAGAGATTTATTGGGAGGGCAGTGTGTATAAAAAAAAGAAAATATATAATAAAAGTTATAATTAAACCATACACAAAAAACATATATACACACATAAGTACATACATATACATACATACATACAATACATATATAATTAAAATATAATGAGTTATTATAGAGATAGTGATCTTTGACAAGTCTTTTAAATTGCGAGAGTGATTTAGCCCGGCGTACCGTAACAGGAAGAGCGTTCCACAAAAGGACAGCCTTGATTGTGAAAGAATTGTCTAGGAACTATCCATTATTATTGTGCAAAGTACCGGAAAAAACTTGAAGTAGTATAAGAGCTGACGATGATCATTACCTATAATTTACATGTGAATTGACGTAATAACTTACTAGTTATAGAAATTAAAATAATAACAAAATAAATAAATACACCCAACAATCATATACATAATTCTGACCCCACACTAAGATACAATTCTTGTTTAGTGATTATCAGAAACTACCGGATCCTTTTCGGTCACTCAAACACCTAGACCCGATACGAATATTTGTGGATCACACAAAAAATTGTATCGGTGCGGGAATCGAACCCGTGGCTTCTCATTTCGCAAGCTGGTGTCTAGCCAACTGCGCCACGCGGCTTTATTTGTTTATTGTAAATAAAAGTAAAATTTAAATTGCCTACACACCTAAAAGTTCTTAGGAATTTCTTAGGTGTCCACTAACCCGCATTAGGCCAGCGTGGTGGACTAAGGCTTAACTCCTTTCAGTTGTAGAGGAGGCCCGTGCCCAGCAGTGGGACGTATATGGGCTGATGATGATAATGAAAAGTAAAATAATTTCGAACGCCATACAAGACGAGTGCTGAGTGAAATATGTCCCCTCAGCTCGGTGCACGAGAAAAAGCGGTCGGAGAATCAAGTAACTCGATTTATAGTCGCTCTGATTGTACGCGGCACCCGTTCGAACGAGACAGCCACTTGAATATCTACTTGCTCGATTAATCACTGAAAGATAGTTGTCGCGGTGGAACTTACATTAATGGATTTATCATAAAACCAATATGTCCTGCTGCTGGGCACGAGCTTTCACTACAACTGAGAGGGTTAAGGCCTTAGTTCACTACGCTGCCCTAGTGCGGGCTGGCTACACTAAGAACTTTTAGGTGTGCAGGTTTCCTCACGATGTTTTCCTTAGGGTTAAAGTAAGTGATATATTTAAGAGATAGAAGATATAAAATCAAGAAAATAACAAAATGTATGAAAATGGATCACGTTGGTCACAAAAAAAATGTTTATTTTTTGCTGGAAATACATTTGTATGCACGTTATTCTTACGTATTGATATTGTAAATGCGAAGTAGCCTTGCTTGTTTTTAAAACCTTTAATAAGAGCTTAATTTTGATGCATCGTAGGGGACGTATGAACTCATATCGTCGTATCCTACGAATAAAGGCACTATGGCCGTTGTGGCTTTTTATTTTTATTGCATAATTAATATCGGCTACACCTATTACATCACCTTCATTAAAAAGAACTCGGAAAATTACATTTTATCCACCAGAAAATAAAGGTTTAAAAATAGCCACTATTGTTATCCTCTGGAATCATCCGACGGAAACAGACACAACAGTCGCAATGTCTTTTTTCGTCCCGGGAGCACGGGGCAAGCGCGCGAGTCAGTCGGGCGCAGGCGCCACTCCGCCGTTATTCCGCGGACTCGCACCATTTGCGCGTACTGCACCGGGGCTGCACGATTGGGCCGTTGGTTTGCAATAATACCTAATAATTTCGAGATACTAAAGGGTTTGCTTAAACTATAATGAAACGAAGAGGACGGAAACTATATGGACATATCCCTGGCAAAGGATAAAATGAGTCGTATTGAAATGCCAACACGAAGAAAATACCTACAAACAATGTTTACACCTGTGCGTTAAAATTCATTTGTTTTATTTTCATTTTTTATAGTACATTATGCGTAGTATATGCAATATTATGATTATGAAGTGTGAAAACCGAAATGTTAAGAATATTACCCAGTTGTAGCGAGAAACGTATATAAATCTTTGTTTTTGATGTAATTATAGGAACTCCGTAGAAAAAAGGCGCTGTGGTATTTGTGGCTTTGTTCCACGGAATTGTCATATCGTATTAGTATGAAGAGTTCTTAGCCCTAATCGCTTTTGTGGCCTTATTCCCCGAACAAAATTTATTTTGTTGTTTTTTCACATTTCTATGCAGTTTGCATGCATGAATTTAATATTATTTTCATTAACTTATCTTTCATTAACAATTTTAAATATTGTAAAATATTAATATTGTTAAATAACAAAGTAGTAAAAAATATTTTATGGCTTTGATAAAAATCTTAGTGGTGGTTGGGGCTTTTTAACATTAGTTTGTATGGTTCAATTGTGTGTGCTAAAAATATTGAATGAGTTTTTTATACTTACAACTAACGTTTTATTAGCTCTACTAACAAACTCGAATTAATTTGTTTAAATTGTTTCAATTTCATACAAAAATATTTTAAAGCCTACTGAAAATCAAAACGCCAAACATGACATACCTACATAGGTATTTACTGATAAACCTGAAGCTGAGAAATGCCAAGATGGCGAGATAGTTACAGCTTGTTTTGACATGCAAAAAATTATAACATTCCATTTGGAAACGTGGGCATTTATTATTATATAAGAAAGTTGAACCTTTACAATTTTACTGTTTATGATATGGCACATAAAACCGGCTAAATTGTTACATGTGGTCGGAGGTAAATGGTAAAAAGGGATTATTATTTATGCAATCTAAGATAGAAGGGGCAATCAAACAATTCTGATTTTGGTCGAATAACTGCTCTGGCCAAAATCACAATCGCATCCTCTTTACATTGTATCAATACATTGTCAGAAAATACGACGTCGAAACTATCACCCACAGATTTCTAGAAGTTGGACATACCCAAAATGAAGGAGATCCACTCCGTTATTGAGGGCGCTTCAAAAAATATGAAACTCTTCAGGAATAATCTTTTTTTAAGATTTAAGATCTTTGTGTTGTTTCGATGTATTTGCCAGTTCAAAATTATTTAAACAAGATTATTATGGTTTTTACTAATTTTCCTTTTCAATGTCGTTATTACTTTATGATGTTAATATTATCTTTGCTGACAATGTTATTAAACTACTATGTTACCTTACCTTACGTAAAGACTTATGTTCTTTGGAAATACTATTGACTGATTAATTATTTGATCAAAAGTTGTTTAGATTTCGTTGCTTGATTGATGTTACTTGATTGTTTCTAGATTTTAATTTTTAATATGATTAATTTAAGTAGCGCGTTATTCGATTATAAATATTAAAGATGTTGATGTTGATTTTTGCCTTTCGTAGAATTTGCATATTGTAATTTTGATTTGTTCATTTTAGATTTCCTATACAAATAACGCGATATTCTATTAATTGTAGTAAATAAATACATAAATACACCCAACAGTCACATACATAGTTCTGACCCCACACTAAGATACGAGTCTTGTGTCGTGGGTATCAGAAACTACGAGAGACTTTTCGGTCTCACAAACACCCAGACCCGAAACAGACACTCGGATCGAACCCGCGGCCTCTCGTTTCGCAAGCTGGTTACTAGCCAACTGCGCCACGGGGTTGTCGGGGCGTATTTATATGACTATTCATCATCAGCCCATATACGTACCACTGCTGGACACTGGCCTCCTCTACAACTGAGAGGGTTTTAGACCTTACTCCACTACGCTGGCCTAGTGCGGGTTGGCGGACTACACACCTTAGAGATTCCTAAGAACTTTTAGGTGTGCAGGTTCTTTAAATTAAAACAATAAATAGCCCTTAATGCGCTTACGACTTGGCATCTTCCGACGAAAACAGGCATAACGTCTATTACTTCCAGGTTTTTACTTTTTATTCCGTAGAATAAAGACATAAGGGACAAATTTGACAGAAATATTGACAAAAAAATCATATTAATGATTTTATAACAAACCCCGAACAGTTTATCGACACTTCAAATGTTAACAACTCAAAAATCTCCCTTAGTGTTTAAATAAAACACAAAAAACCTCCTCCTGTAAAGTTGTTATTTTGCAGTTACGCCTTTATTCGTAGGATACGACGATATGTTTATTTATTTATTTTTTATTTATTTATGCTTTTTACACATTGCGTATAAAGGCGGACTTAATGCCTAAGGCATTCTCTAACAGTCAACCTTTGGGTGATGCAGAGATAAAAGGTAGGTGCATAAACAGTAAAGGGTAAAATAATATACAACAATAATAATAAATGGAACAACTATATATACCTATTAACATAAGTACACATGTTTATGAGCTGACTATACTGTACAAAAAGTATATTTAAAAAAATATGAGGTAATGATGATACGGCGACTAGATGTTACGAAGATGAAGTCTTAGAAATAATTAGGCATTACGATAGGATTAAATAACTATAACTAATTGGCAAAATATGGTGAAGCAGGTTAAATCGAGAACTGCCCTTGATCTCGTCTCACCTTAGCTAATAATAATGACACAAATATTCGAAAATTGTCTTCTGGGTCAGGGCGTCTGTGAGATCAGAAAGTGGCTTTGATATGACTTTGTTTTATTTTTGTTGGAGCTGTGTGTCTGACAATATTGGTACATCAACATATACGTACTTGAAATTACATAAAGAGTATTTTGACGTCGCGTGAGATACTAAATATAGATATTGTTACTACTATACTACTAGATCAACAGCTTTAAACTACTAAATGATAAAGGCTTATGAAGTTATGACACATTGTAGAATAAATAATTATTAATTATTCTCGCCGATCTCGATGGTTCCGATGGTCATTGACAATTGTGTTTAATATATATTTATTCGTCGTGAGTCGTGATGGCCTCGAGGTTTAGGCACGCGGTCGAGAATCTCGACGGTCGCGGGTTCAAACCCCAGGCATACACCTCTAAGTTATGTGTGTATTCACAATGAATAATCACGTACTTTAACGGTGAAGGAAAACATCGTGATGGAACCTGCACACCTAAAACTTCTTAGGAATTTCTTAGGTGTGTAGTCCGCCAACCCGCACTAGGCCAGCGTGGTGGACTAAGGCCTAAACCCTCTCAATGTTAGAGGAGGCTCGTGCCCAGCAGTGGGACGTATATGGGCTGATGATGATGATATATTTATTATGTAATGATGGCCTCGAGAAACTCGGCAATCGCGGATTCAAAAGCGGTTTGTATTCACAATGAATTATAATGTACTTAAATGGCGAAGGAAAACGTGCATACCTAAAAACTCTTAGGAATTTCTTATGTCTTTAGACCGCCAACCCGCACTAGGCCAGCGTGGTGGACTTAGACCTAAATCCTATCAGCTGTAGAAGGAGGCTCGTGCCTAGCAGGAACATACTAGATGGTCTGATGATGATTTATGACACATCAGCAGAGGAATTGATAAAAACTAAAAATCTATACACTAATTCAATTATTGGAACACATCAAAGCCAATTCAATATAAATATTTTGGAGAGATAGCACAGTCACTCTCCTAATGTAGATAATTTAAACGCTCCATAAAGTCTCTAAGAATTTGCGAGGAACTACTTTCAGTTAAGAGGCGAAACTAGGAATCCAGTGATAGATTTCTGACGCGTTATTTAAATCTAGTTTGAGGCCTTGAATCTTTGACATTTAATATCTCTTTTTTTGCAGGTAGTATTATGTGGTACGAGTATAAAATTTGTTAAACCAAAATTTCGTAGAGAGTCTCACAATTAAGTGTTTAAATATCACTACTTCATGAATGATCCACAAATATTTGTTCCGTTACTTAATATTTTAATAACAATAATAATTGAAAACATTTTATTAAGTGAATTACGCCCAAATCGCTTGGAGTCCATGCGATACTATTGGACCGACTTAACCCAGGTATTATACTCTTTTTGTCTTGAAAAAATACCTGTACCTACTTTTTGTATTGTGAATCAATTTTCTAATTGTAGGATATTTATATCCGCCTGGATAGCGACAACCGTAAGATGTAAAACCCACCATAGACGTAAGGTTGTCAGGATTAGGGAGGGTTAAATGATAACGAAACACCGTTAACAGATCGTGGTTGTCTGTAA
This sequence comes from Hemaris fuciformis, assembly GCA_907164795.1. Lineage (NCBI taxonomy): Eukaryota > Metazoa > Arthropoda > Insecta > Lepidoptera > Sphingidae > Hemaris > Hemaris fuciformis. The sequence continues at coordinate 2,018,420 of OU015455.1, read as the reverse complement.
GAGATCGTCTTGTGCGATAAGACCGCCATTGTACTAATTTAGTCTACTGCAAACCATAGTCTTTCACTTATGTTTACAATAAAGTTTTAAATAAAATAATAAATAATCTGTTAGTTGGTGAGGACTTTTTATTTTTTACCAGTTCTATTATTTATTACCAGTCAACATTACCTAGATTTCACTGGTCTTCGTCAGATCCAGTGTAGGCACATTGCCGAGGCAGTATAAAAAGCCCCTAGCTCTTAATAATTGGTCAAATAGACGTCAACTAAACGCTCCACCGGTCTCGTACGAGCCGAAGCCGCACCAAACGCGATCCTCGTCACGTTTCTGCGATTGACAAAGCGCCTACACTACCGACTACATGAGCAAACGTTGTAAAATTAAAACCACGCCTTGTTGAAATTGAAAAATCCATCGTACATCCTGTAGTTAAAGTTTAATTTCAAGTGGAACTGTATTGTGTAATTAGTCATTTAAATGATAAGATGGTGTATAAATGTTAGTTGGTGAGAATATTGTAAAAGTGGTTAGTGTTGGAAGTGATTTAATATGGTGTATACGATCTCTGGTGATTGTGATGTTAAGAATGGAGAAAGAGGAAAAGAAAAAGGGAATGTCCGGAGAGAATTCCTTATTGCCTTCGTTGGTAAGTTTTTTTAGCTCGGCAATTTTTTTTTCACTTTGAGGCCGTTTGATTGTTTTACGTTATTTCAACTAAATATTGAGTATTTTAAGAGGTAGAAACTTCAGTAAATAAAAATAATGTTAGAGTCAATTCATAAACAGTACTAAGGGTGTTAATATAATTTATGTTTCTTTTATTAATTATCTTTTACCAATAAAATATTATTTGGCGACCATGAAACATTGTTTCATTTCTTATTGACAATTATGGCAAATGGATGTTTTATTTGGAAAATCCTCGTTGTTAGTGCAGTTCGATTCTCAGGTAGGAATGTGAAGAAAAAATGTTTTTTTTTCTTTTCAAAAATATTTTAGCAGCTGTTCGTTTGCTCAAATAGAATCTCTTGTGTTACTAAATAAATAAATAAATACACCCAACAGTCACATACATAGTTCTGACCCCACACTATACAAGTCTTGTGTCGAGGGTATCAGAAACTACGAGATAATTTTCGCTCTCACAAACACCCAGACCCGAAACATTTGTGGATCACACAAACATGTGTCCCGGTGCGGGGATCGAACCCGCGGCCTCTCGTTTCGCAAGCTGGTGGCTAGCCAACTGCGCCACGAGGCTGCCAACTAAGAAACGAAGAAAGCTGTCACTAAGAAAGCTGGATGTACAAATATACCTTTGCATAATTTTTCATGTATAAAGACATGTGTTGAAGTGACAAGTCGTGATGGCCTCGTTAAGGCCCGCGGTCGAGAATCTCGACGGTCGCGAGTTCAAATCCCAGGCACACGCCTCTGACTTTTCGAAGTTATGTGTGTATTTACTAAGAATGATCACTCAGGTACTTTAACGGTGAAGGAAAATATCGTGATGAAAAATACACACCGAAAAGTTCTTAGGAATTTCTTAGGTGTCTAGTCCACCAACCCGCGCTAAGCCAGCGTGGTGGACTAAGGCCTAAACCCTCTCAGTTGTAGAGGAGGCCCGTACCCAGCAGTGGGACGTATATGGGCTGATGATGATTTGTGTATTAACAAAGAAAACTACATACTTTTTATCTTACGTGTACAATTAAGTTTTAAACAAACAATTTCTCAGTAATATCACGAAATATGGAAATGAGAAAACTGTAAAAGGCTCGCACACTATCACGCGTGAATTAAAACACAGTTTGCGAAGTGGAGTAGACGAAATACACCCCCTTCGAGGATACAGGTTGAGTCCGTATCTATGTAGCTATTATAGTGCAACTACTAATTTTTATGACGTTCATTAAATTCTGTTTGTTCTGGGATCGTCTGCGTACGCTTATCTCTGGCAAATAAGGAACAATAACCTCATCACCTGTTGTAGAATTATGAGAATCATCTTCAATATTATATTTTTACCATTTTATACATCCTTGGTAGTTCATCATCATCATCAGCCCATATAAGTCCCACTATTGGGCACGGGCCTCCTCTACCATTGAGAGGGTTTAGGCCTTAGTCCACCACGCTGGCCTAGTGCGGGTTGGCGGACTACACACCTAAGAAACTCCTAAGAACTTTTAGGTGTGCAGGTTTCATCACGATGTTTTCCTTCACCGTTAAAGTACGTGATTATTCATTGTGAATACACACATAACTTCGAAAAGTCAGAGGTGTGTGCCTGGGGTTTGAACCCGCGACCGTCGAGATTCTCGACTGCGTGCCTAAACCTAAGTGTAAACTTGGTAGTTCACACTGGTTTCTTTCAATATATGGTGCTCTAACAGCACAACATGTGACTATAGTAAAAAACATTTCATGGCGGTGGGTTGCTGTTTAAAATTACCTAATGAAAAACCTCAATATCACTTTGCCCGACCGGGGAATTGAACCTGAGACCTCCATACGTTAAATATTTATGCTAAACGTGATAAGGTCATCATAGAAAAGTAATATATAATATACTCTCGCCTGTATTCAGGTAGGCAGAGATGCATTTCTGCACCCACATTTCGCCAGGTATATGTATCAGTCCCACGTAAAAGGGGGCGAGCCTATTGCCGTTTTCCGGGCACTATTCCAGACTCCGTGCTACTACTGAGAATTTTCTATTGGAAAATCTCAATAACACTTTGCCCGACCCGGGAATCGAACCCAAGACCTCTAGATCGCACAGCACATACTTGTGCCGCGAGACCACGAGGCAAAATTAGCAATTTGTAAAAAAAAACATTAAAATCACCTTAACATTTTTTACAGCGAAACAAAATTATTTATTAGAAGTATAGAGCGAAATACATATATTGACGTATATATTGACATATAGCGACATAATGAACATAAATTTTATACTAATATGTAACAAAATATCTGGAAAGTTTAATAAATTTTGTATTTTGTACTCATCAATTATTTTATTTGGTTTATTATTGCCTCACCTATAGCCTATTAAACTAAGTTTTTTCTACAAAATATTAATAAAACCCTGGATTGTTATACCTCGTTGGATAGCTGATGAAACGTAGATATTTTTAAGTACGTCTGCAAAGCAGGTGCCATAATAATATTTTTTGATATCCTTACGAGAAAAATAAACTTTCTAAATGTTTGTTCAAGTTTTTAAGTTTTAATCGTCTACTGCGACTTATTTATTCATTTTACGAACAATTTTGGTTATTGAGGTCATAAAGCATATTATTTTACATGTAAAAATCAAATAATAGTAATAATAAGATTTACACATTTCAAAATATCTAAGCTGATAGCCGAAAATCGGGAGTTTTTTGATAAAACTATTAAATTCAAATATCTCGAAAACGGTTAGATTTAGGATAGGGTGTCTCATAGTCAAATCAGTCAGAAACGATGTAAACTACACGCCCTTAATGGATATAGGACGACGATACCTGTAACCCTGTATAAATGATTGTCCTTAATAAAAACTAGCCTACTTTCTATTTACTTATATTTTCGCTTCTCATTTATCCCCTTGACAAAGCTAAACAAAAAAAACAACAGCTCTATATCGCTTTGATCATATAACTATAAAAAACGTTTTGTCTGCAAATTCATACGAGCTTAATTTAAACTTGACATCGTATTTAAATAAACTAAAGTCTATATTATTCCAAGGTGAGTTTGTATCCTTGGATTGCGTATAAAGATATTTTAGTAATTTCATAGACGTGCGCAAGCAAATAATAGCTTATATTGCAGACAGACAACCGTCGTTGTCTTTGTTAGACTTAAATAAATCCAGGTTTTTTTATTATTTATGTAAATAGCGTGCGTTCAGCGTGTTGGACTAAGGCCTTATTTCTGTCAGTTGCAGAGGAAGCCCATACCCAGCAGTGGGAAGTATATGGACTGATGATGATGATGATGATAAATAGATAGCGTAAAATGTTTAAACTAAAGATAAAAAAAATAATAATTCATAAACAACGGCAACCATTTTGCTTTGGAGAGATGGTAGATTTACAGTTTGATTAATTTATTGCATTAAAGACGAAATAATTATAATTCCTATCAAGTTATATAAAAATAAACATTTCCAAAAGAGTATCTAAATATCTAGATACACCAAAGATACACCTACCAGTCACATAGGTACATAGTTCTGACCCCACACTAGGATACTTGTCCTGTGTCGTGAGTATCAGAAACTACGAGAGACTTTTCGCTCTCACCTCTCTCAGACCCGAAACAAATATTTGTGGATCACACAAACATTACCATAAAAGCAGTGATGACCTCGAGGTTTAGGCGCGCAGTCGAGAATCTCGGCGGTCGCGGGTTCAAACCCCAGGCACACACCTCTGACTTTTCGGAGTTATGTGTGTATTCACAATGAATTATCACTTGCTTTAACGGTGAAGGAAAACATCGTGATGAAACCTGCACACCTAAAAAAATTCTTAGGAATTTCTTAGGTGTGTAGTCCGCCAACCCGCACTAGGCCAGCGTGGTGGACTAAGGCCTAAACCCTCTCAATTGCAGGGGAGGCCCGTGCCCAGCAATGGGACGTATATGGGCTGATGATGATGACAAACATTACCCGCGGCCTCTCGTTTCACAAGCTGGTATCTAGCTAACTGCGCCACGGGGCTGTCAAACGGGGATGTCTTTAAAAAATATCCAAATAGTTTCAAGTTTTGCGTAATTGTTTCACTCGAAATGTCACATTGGGAAATGGACGATAAGTCTACAATAGACCATTATTCCCACGGCACAGACGATCCCAGCGTGGGAGTACGTTATTTGTGTCGGATTCTTCGATCGCACAATTCACTCGGCCCGGTAATAGTTTAAGTGGACTCTATTGGAACGAATTGGGCAGAAGAGGCCGGCAATCACCGAAGGTCGTAACATGGACCTTGAAGTGTTATGCGGCTGACTGATCTAGGAAGTTCTGCAGTAAATATACTGGAATTTTTGATTGGTGAAAAAAAATTTGTTTGGCTGTTTTGTAAATCAGTCTACTAGGTCTGCTAGTGTAAAGTGCCTGCCTCGTGGCCATCAATAAACAAGATTTTTAGTTATTTTTTTTATTTAATATGCTTTTTTGTACACCAAATATACAGAAATAAAATATAAGCAGTGATGGCCTCGAGGTTTAGGCGCGGTCGAGAATTTCGGCGGTCGCAGGTTCAAACCCCAGGCACACACCTCTGACTTTTCGAAGTTATGTGTGTATTCACAATGAATCATCACTTGCTTTAACGGTGAAGGAAAACATCGTGATAAAACCTGCACACCTAAAAGTTCTTAGGAATTTCTTAGGTGTGTAGTCCGCCAACCCGCACTAGGCCAGCGTGGTGGACTAAGGCCTAAACCCTCTCAGTTGTAGAGGAGGCCCGTGCCCAGCAGTTGGACGTATATGGGCTGATGATGATGAAAATATAAAATAATGCTAACTTATAAACTACTGTGTCACAAAGGGCGGTCTTATCGCTATTAGCGATCTCTTCCAGACAATCCAGAAAATAAATGTGAATAAAAAAGGGTGGGAATGGTGTTAATATAAAAAAGGGCAAACAAAAATAAAGAAATAAGAACAAACAAAAATAAAGTAAAACTACGAAAAAGCTAAATATATAAATAAATTCTTGATAAGATAAATTAAAACAATTTAGTGTAGTGTGCTTTGAAACTACTATTAAAGGCAGACAACGATTTTGCTTGCCTTATGGAAAAAGCCATCCACAAGCGAGCAGCATAGACTGAGAACGAATTGCCAAAGAAAGAGGAACTATGTTTGGGAATTTACTTTAATAAAAGATATAAAAAATATATCTAACAGTTACATGCATAGATCAGACCATACAGTAATATATAAGTCTTATATTGTGGGTGTCAGAAACTAGAGACTTTACGGACTCACGAAAATCCCGAAACAAAGTTTTGTGGATCACACAAAAAAAATATTTTAGTGCGTGGATCGAACTTAAGTCATTATTGACTCAATCCTTATTTTTCTTTGTAGCAAGTATCCCATTCTTCACATATGGAGTGGAGACCACGACGCTGACAGCATCAGCTCATTCAGGCCATTTTATCACCTCTGATGATGTACCCTGGAGTACCACAGTACTTGTGTTGGCAGCTGGCATATCAGCTCCAATCTGGTGCTACATCATCAACAGATTTGGAAGACAAGTTGGAGTTTTCATCATAAGTTTAGTACAAGGCGTAAGTTTGAATTTTAGATTTAGAAACGGCAATAGGACAGAATGTAACAGATTGAGGGGTGGCAAGCGTTCACCTTCGGCAATATTTTTCTGATTGTTATCACATGTACAGGATCTCCGAAAGCAATACATATTCACGTGATAGTCCGCCAACCCGCACTAGGCCAGCGTGGTGGACTAAGGCCTAAACCCTCTCAATTGTGGAGGAGGCCCGTGCCCAGCAGTGGGACGTATATGGGCTGATAACGATTCACGTGATATTTATAAGTTTATCAGTTTAAGAACTTTGATCGCTATAAGGATGTATATATCCACCACAGCCACATTGGGCCTCAGGCAGTTATAACCACAGCACAGATGAATAAGACTAGAAAGGAATTGTCAGCATACCGAGCGTGCCGAACCTACGATTAGACTATATGTTTGACACGGCCGCTGCTTATTTATTCTTGTCCCGTGTAATATGAAGACTTTTGTAAATGTGCGGAAACACAATAGCAGCCATTCATTTTTGTTTGAATTTTTTTATCATTAGTCGAGTGTAATTACAGTAGGATGAACAGGTGACAGACAAGCGGCGACACTCATCCCCACTCAAAATACTGTCTATTTTCCTTTTAATCTTATTTAGCTGTTTCGTGGTTAACCGCTGAACGAAAGGTATTGTTTCCGGTCGATGATTTATGAGACAGTAGTTAGAATGTAGACGAAGTTGCTAGTAGAATTTACATGAATAGATCTTTTACAAATTTAATTGCTGACATTTTGTGAATTTATATTAATCCTCTATTTCCCACAGACATCGCTGATCCCTCTTTTCCTCCTCAACGAGACCAGTTCTCTAATCCTGCATGGCTTCGCTGGTCTAGCATCAGGAGGGCTCTTCACCATACTCCCAACGTATATCCGAGAGATTACGTCACCGAAGATCCGGGCGTTCTCGATGACGTTGCTAATGGCGATGATGTCAGCAGGCTATATGATGAAATTGGCGATGAGTGCGGAGGAAAGGAGGTTCCTCATAGCAGCGACAGTCACGTGCCAAGTGATATGCTTGCTGCTGATTGTGGAATCACCCAGCTATTTGGTGATGAAGGGGAAATTTGAGGTAAGGGAATGAGAAGTAGAATGATTATTCAGTAGGATCAATCTGGTAATTCATCTATCTAATCCAATCCATCAGCCAATGGAAGTCCACTGCTGGACATAGGCTTCTCCCAATGACTTCCACAGGGACCTGTTGGAAGCAGCCTGCAATTCATCTATAGTCGAAGTTATTATGAAGGAAAAATTACGACTAAACCAGCAGGTTTTTCCTTCAATAGATTCTCAAGTATGTAAAATTTCTATCTATATCAGCCCATATGCGTCGCACTGATCAGCACGGTCCTCTTATTTAACTGAGAGGGATTAGGCCTTAGTCCACCTCGCTGGCCTAATGCAGGTTGGCGGAATTAAGGTTTTCTTTAAATAAATACATTTAACAGTCACACACACAATTCTGGATCCCAGTTCCCTAAAACATTTTATTTACCGCAGAATTCTAATGTAACTCTTAATTAATTTACAAAGAATATAAGTGTCCTTCCAAAGTATTAACTTTGTTTAAGCTCACTCGGTCAAAGTTCCAATGGGTTTTCACGCCCCGTTAAACATCATTCCTTGCGAGATAAATTATGGTCCAACACTATTTGTTACCGAGATACAACATATGACATATGATAACATTGTCTTGTCGTGGGTATTATAATCTGCAAGGGACTTTGCCATGACCACCAAAAATAGTATTAGATAGATAGATAAGTCTTTATTGATACCCACATTTGTACAAGAATTTACATAAAAGGAATTATCAATATAAAGTGGAACAATAGGCGGTCATATCACTGAGAGCGATCTCTTTCAGACAACATACATACATACATAACCTCACGCCTATATTCCCCAAAGGGGTAGGCAGATGTGCATTTCTGCACCCACATTTCGCCAGGTATGTATCAGTCCCACGTAATAGGGGGCGAGCCTATTGCCGTTTTTCGGGCACATTTCCAGACTCTGTGCTGCTACTGAGAATTTCCTAATGGAAAAACTCAATAACACTTTGCCCGACCCGGGAATCAAACCCAGAACCTCTAGATCGCACGGCACATACTTGTGCCGCGAGACCACGAGGCACCCGTTTTTTGTTTGTTAACTACTATTTTCTGGGTTGTCTGGAAGAGACCGCCCTTTGTGGCACACTTAGAATTTATTTTAGTTTTATATTAAATAAATAAAAAAATACCATACGCTACGCTACGGAAAAGGAAATTTAACGCAGCAGTATTTGCGGAGCACTATCCAAGATAATTAGAGACGATACCACCGTAAACGGGATGTATGTTAATGTGTATGAATGACATCCGTCAATTTCATACAATTGTAGGTAACTACTTGTGAGTGATGTAGACAAGTCTTACAATGGACTGTGAATATAAATTGTCCTGGTACGTAATAGTAGAATCGCGTATATTGCATTTATATATATTTTTTTGGTCTCCCAGTCACATATAATAAATAGTTCTGACCCCACACTAAGAAACAAATCTTGTGTTGTGGGTATCAGAAACTACGAGAGACTTTCCGGTCTCACATACACCCAGACCCGAAACAAATATTTGTGGATCACACAAACATTTGTCTCGGTGCGGGGATCGAACCCGCGTCCTCTCGTTTCACAAGCTGGTGTCTAGCCAACTGCGCCACGGGGCTGTTATTTATATTAATAATTTATTTGATCCTAATATTGCTTTGTAAGTAGTAATGGCCTCGAGGTTCAGGCGCGGTCGAGAATCTCGGTGACTGCGGGTTCAAACCCCAGGCACACACCTCTGACTTTTCGAAGTTATGTGTGTATTCTCAATGAATTATCACTTTAACGGTGAAGAAAAACATCGTGATGAAACCTGCACACCTAAAAGTTCTTGGGTGTGTAGTCCGCTAACCCGCAATAGGCCAACGTGGTGGACTAAGGCCTAAATCCTCTCATTTGTAGAGGAGGCCCGTGCCCAGCAGTGGGACGTATATGGGCTGATGATGGTGATGATGATGATAAATGTGGGTATCAATAAAGAGTTATCATCTATCTGTCTATCTTCGCGTGTGTCACTATGAAAAGTTTAATACTTCATTTAAGATAATGGCTATCTAGGAGTGAGCAAACGCAAAAATCGGGAAATTCCATAAATTTAATTTTTATTTAAGAATAAGATTCTAAACTCTAAGGGAATTTTAATAACTTAATGTTTCCTTGAGATAGAGACGTAATCTTCATTCAAAATTTCACCCCCTTTTAGCAAATTAGAATTTAGCGTTAAGTGTAAAATTAATTTAACCTTGGATATCCAGAAGCAGTGATGGCCTCGAGGTTTAGGCGCGCGGTCGAGTATTTCAGCGGTCGCAGGTTCAAACCCCAGGCACACACCTCTGACTTTTAGGAGTTATGTGTGTATTCACAATGAATTATCACTTGTTTTAACTGTGAAGAAAAAACATCGTGATAAAAACTGCACACCTGAAAAGTTCTTAGGAATTCCTTAGGAGTGTAGTCCGCCAACCCACACTAGTCCAGCGCGGTGGACTAAGGCCTAAACCCTCTCAGTTGTAGAGGAGGCCCGTGCTCAGCAGTGGGACGTATTTGGGCTGATGATGATGATCCAGAAGAATTTCTTTTTGTAAAAATACTTAATATTGCAAATTAATGTAGTGTTGTTTTTGTATTTATTTATACACATACATACAGTAACGTCTGTTTCCCAGAATGGGTGGGAAGAGATAAATTTCTACACCCACATTTCACCAGGAATGTATCAGCCCCACGTAATAGGGGGCGAGCCTATTGCCGTTTTTCGGGCACAATTCTAGACTTCGTGCTGCTACTGAGAATTTCCTAATGGAAAAACCCAATAACACTTTGCCTGACCCGGGAATCGAACCCAGGATCTCTAGATCGCTCGGCACATACTTGTACCGCGAGACCACAAGGCAGTCATTATACATAACATTTTGCTGTTTTTCTTAAACTTAGTGAAGAAATTAGGATAATGTTAAAGAAGCTATTAAGAAGTTTAATTTAATTGTAACGCATTCTTGTGATAAATTTCTAAAGCGAGTAAATACTTTAATTAAAATTTAGTTCACGCGGTCTGAATGCAGCGAATTCTCTAAAAAATTGTATTAAGTTTAAAAGTAGTATGGGCTGATATCAAAACAGAGCTAAAACAAATGGCTAAAGCTTAGAACCAGTGGCAGTAGGTACTTCCATAGAAGCCCAAAAGCGTTACACGTTAATTGTGTAATGTCTAGTTTATAATTGTTTAATGTGGGGTCAGGATATTCTCATTTATATGTCGAATTGCGTTTGTTAAATAAAGATTTAATGCTTATAGATTATTTTACGAAATTTTGTGAGACAACCTGGGCTTTTGGGATTCTATGGAAGAACCGCCACTGCCTAGAACTATCAAAAGGGGTTTTATTAACACAACAATTATTTATCATCATCATCATCAGCCCATATACATCCCAAGCTGGCCTAGTGAGGGTCGGCGGACTACTCATCTAAGTAATTCCTAAGAACTGTTAGATTTCTTAAGACTGTTAGGTTTCCTCACGTTATTTTCCTTTATAAAAAAAACCTTCAAACTGCCTAGTGGTATCGCGGTACATGTATGTGCCGTGCGATCTAGAGGTCCTGGGTTCGATTCCCGGGTCGGGCAAAGTGTTATTGGGTTCCATTAGGAAATTCTCAGTAGCAGCACGGAGTCTGGTAATGTGCCCGAAGAACGGCAATAGGCTTGCCCCCTATTACGTGGGACTCTGATACATACCTGGCGAAATGTGGGTGCATAAATGCATGTCTGCCTACCCCTTTGGGGAATATAGGCGTGAGGTTATGTATGTGTTTTCGTTTAATACGTGATAATACATTGTGAATACACACATAACTTGGAAAAGTCAGAGGTGTGTGCTGTGTTTTGATCCCGCGACTGTCGAGATTCTCGACCGCGCGCCTTAACCTCGAGGCCATCATTACTACTCCAAATCTCTCGAAATGAAATTCAAAACGCAGCGCAGATTATCTGTAGAAATCACATGTTATTTATATTGCAGGCAGCTCGAAAGAGAATAGCGAAACTAAAAGGTCTGGAACAAGACAATGTGGACGTCGCGACTCAACTAGCTGAATTAAAAAATGAGAGCGAACGAGCGAGGAGTGGTGGCCGACTGCCAGTGATTTCTCTTTGTAAGTACATCTTTATGTTTCTGTCGACTAGAAGGTTATAGCGATGGACAATTTCTGTGTTAACTGCTTTTTTTTTTTTATTGTGTTTTTTGGAAATTATATTTAAGTACGAATTACTAATAAAATGATGAAATATGAATAATGTTACTTAACAACGCCATCTGCTGTTGTGTCGTTAAAGCAATTAGTTGCTCACAAAAAATAGTATTATTATTCGCCAATAGGTGTCAGGAAGAGTCATATTTTCAGTTGATTTTTGTTATTTTTCTTCCAAATGACATTTTCTAAAAATGATTCCTAGCTAGATCGATTTATCGCCCCCGAAACCCCCTATATACTAAATTTTATGAAAATCGTTGGAGCCGATTCCGAGATTCCAATTATATACAAGAATTGCTCATTTAAAGATATAAGATAATAATAATTTATTTATTAAAAACAGATTAAGTATTACACCATTTACAAATTGTAAGTATTTGCTACAACTGTAAAATTAAGAACATAAGATTATACATGGGCCCTGCACTAAGCTAAGCTTGTGTCGCAGTGTTGCAGGAATTTATCGAAAATGTGTAACAAGTTGTGGCAATCCGTACAATAAAAAATAGGTAAGTAGAAAACATTAATAATAACGAAATAGGATAAAAAATAATAATAATAACAATCTTTGTTTAAAACTAAAAAAGAAAAAACAATTGCTTTATTAGTTCAAGTTAATGATTGTCTGTATAAGATATACAATAAAATCTACTGATGTCTATAACATTCATGGTTATATCCTTAAAAGGGTTCTCATTTGTTTATTCATAATTATCATCATCATCATCAACCCATATACGTCCCACTGCTGTGCACGGGCCTCCTCTGCAACTGAGAGGGTTTAGGCATTAGTCCACCACGCTGGCCTAGTGCGGGTTGGCGGACTACACACCTAAGAAATTCCTAAGAACTTTTAGGTGTGCAGGTTTCATCACGATGTTTTTCTTCACCGTTAAAGTACATGATAATTCTATGTGAATACACACATAACTTTGAGAAGTCAGAGGTATGTGCCTGGGGTTTAAATCCGCGACCGCCGAGACTCCCGACCGCGTGCCTAAACCTCGAGGCCATCACGACTTATTTTATATTTTTTTATTATGTCGTATGTAATGAATTACCCTAATTTTAAGACTACTTTCCCAATCAAGTCCAATAAAACTTTGGAGGATCGAAGATTCAAACCGTGGAACCAAAGTCGTAGTCACAAAAAGCAACGTTAATTATCTATGGTTATCTATGGTCGTCTATGGTTGGGTGCTAAAGTGACATACGTTGTTTTCGAATTTTAAAATTTAAAATTGTTTTTTACTGTATTTGCAAGTGTTGATTATGTGTAAATGTAATTAGTAGTTACAGTACCTGCCAGTGAGTGTTTCCTGATATCACACTTAACCACACAACGAACTTTGCCACTGTGTCTTATACACCACCACCGCACATCACACGAATATGGAGGCTATCGTTTCACAATCCATGAATCAAATCGTCCAGTCCTTTAATGAGCATATGGAAGCGTTTATGGAGCAGTTGCCGAAGACAACATCGCATTGTAACACTCCAGCCGATACCTTAGCAAGTAGCTTCAATCATCATCATCATCATCATCAGCCCATATACGTCCCACTGCTGGGCACGGGCCTCCTCTACCAATGAGAGGGTTTTAGGCCTTAGTCCAATACGTTCCTTAGCTTCAATACGTTCCGAGAATTTATGTTAAAGTCCATGAACATTCTCCAAAGTCAAATTGAACTACTCGCAAAACAAGTTGACCATTTGGAAATGCAGCGGCGCCGCAAGATCCTCCTGCTGCATGGTCTGCCTAAATTTTATCTGTTGTTAAGATACTTTGCGATACCTTGTACTGACTTATCACGTTACTGGCGAATCTGATACTTCTTGTTGATATCAACAAATTAATTTTTATTTTACCCTCAGTTATGTTTGTATTAAATAGTGTTTCATTTCCAATATTAGGTTTTTTTTTTCTCTCTCTTTTTTTAAGTAGTCAGTATGAAATCATTTTTCTTTTATGAATGTTTTATTTTTATTATCATTTTTGTGTGGTTTTGTTACATTTGTTTTTTTAATTTTAAATATTTAAATGTTAAACACAACTGGCAGGCGAATAAGCTTGAATAATTTTAAAATATTTATATGTTTATTTATTTATAATAACGTAAAAAATATTTAAATTTATATGTTACATAGCAGCAATTTAAATCACAGCAATGAATATTTGTCATGTTCCTCATCAATTGCCTCAGATGAAAGCACTGATAGTTATAGCAGTATACCCTCTCTCGAAGACTCAATTAAGTCTGTGTTTATTGATTGCTATAAAAATTTCAATATACTACATATCAATGCTCAGAGTATTCCGGCACATTATTCCGATATGCTGGCATCGTTTAATCATAAAAATATTCACGCCATATTGATTTCGGAATCATGGTTGAAACCTTGTCTTCTTTCGACGTCTTACTCCTTACCTAGAGTTCTTTAAAACACTTTAGATACATTGCAAATTGCATTGGCAGTGGCGGTACTTCCATAGAAGCCTAAAAGCCCAGCTTGCCTTACAAAATTCTGAATTGCAATGTATAATATATAAGCACTTTAAGTTCTAAATTAAAGTGTTTTGTGTGACATGGTTTCATATTTAATAAACCATTTAAGTATTATTTAAAATAATATTTGTATAATGTATATGTATATATAAAGTCGTGATGGCCTCGAGGTTTAGGCACGCGGTCGAGAATCTCGACGATCGCGGGTTCAAACCCCAGGCACACACCTCTGGCTTTTCGAAGTTATGTGTGTATTCACAATGAATTATCACGTACTTTAACGGTGAAGGAAAACATCGTGATGAAACCTGCACACCTAAAAGTTCTTACGAATTTCTTAGGTGTGTAGTCCGCCAACCCGCTTTAGGCCAGCGTGGTGGACTAAGGCCTAAACCCTCTGAGTTGTAGAGGAGGCCCGTGCCCAGCAGTGGGACGTATATGGGCTGATGATGATGATGATGATGATAATATATATAAATAAAACAAAGATTATGACGTGACAAAACACGACTACACAACCCCTTACTCTCCAGACAGGAACAAAATATGGTGGGATAGCATAAAGATGGCGCTCGTTCTCCAAACAACGATGGTGTTGTGTGGCAACGTTCTCTTCCTCGACCAGAAGAAGACCTTGATGCAGCTGAAAGTGGACTCGGACCCTCAGAACATCCTGGTTCTCACTGCCATGCTGGCTGGTGGTGTTTTTGCTGCGCTCTCTTCATGTGTTTTTGATCGAAAGGTAATATTTATAAATCCAAGTGCTGAGAGTTTAGTTAAATAAAAGAAGAGGAATCCCATTATCAATATTAAGATTTTTGCTTCGAAATACGTAAAGGAAATAATAATAATAATAAATATACCCAACAGTCACATACATAGTTCTGACCCCACATTAAGATACGAGTCTTGTGTCGTGGGTATCAGAAACTACGCGACTTTTAGGTCTCACAAACACCCAGGCCCGAAACAAATATTTGTGGTTCACACAAACATTTGTCTCGGTGCGGGGATCAAACCCGCGGCCTCTCGTTTGGCAAGCTGTTGTCTAGCCAACTACGCCACGGGGCTGTCAGAATGTGTCAGGTAAACGTCGTTGGAGTCGAAATAGGATCCATAAAAATATTCATACCAACATATGTACATAGAGGTCAATTTCTATTACCACTTTTCGATAGTTCTAATTTTTAAGATATACTTCGTTAAATAGGAGGTGAGCTTATTTCCATTTAAAAGGGAAATAAATCAAAACTCCGCGCTGCTATTGAGAATTTTCCTAAAAACCAATAACACTGCCCTAAAAACGAATAAAGAAAGATTTAAAAAATCCATTTTTAAATCCAAACTTTCAATCAGCATACATTTCCAACACCTTCATAGAACTTGACATACTTATATTTCTCTTTTAATTCCAGTACATACTAACCCTGGGATACGTGTTAATGGCGCTAGCATCGGGAGTAATAGGCGTCTACACGCAAGTTGATCTCACTGTGACGACCCTGCGATGGTTGCCATATGCTGCACTGGCTGTCCTCGTGTTTGGCTATGGAGTGTCATGGGCCCTCCCTCTAATAATTGCTGTTGAAATATTCAACTTTGAAGTAAGCATATCATCATCATCGTCATCATCATCAGCCCATATACGTCCCACTGCTGGGCATGGGCCTCCTCTACCATTGAGAGGGTTTAGGCCTTAGTCCACCACGCTGCCCTAGTGCGGTTTGGCGGACTACATCTAAGAAATTCCTAAGAACTTTTAGGTGTGCAGGTTTCATCACGATGTTTTCCTTCACCGTTTAAGTACGTGATAATTCACTATGAATACGCATATAACTTCGAAAAGTCAGAGGTGTGTGCCTGGGGTTTGAACCCGTGACCGTCGAGATTCTCGACCGCGTGCCTAAACCTCGAGGCCATCATGACTTTTAACGAGACACGAGTAAGCATATATCTTAATTAAAAGCCTTTAAAATAAAGTAATGAATAACACAGAACAGTTGAATAAGACTAGAAAGGAAATGTTAGCTTGCCGAGCGTGCCGAACCTACGATTATTATATGTATGTATGACACGGCCGCTTCTTAGTAATTGGGTAGCGTGTAATATCAAGACTTTTATAAATGTGTGACAACCAATAGCAGAACTTCATTTTTGTTTGAAATTTTTATCATTGGTCGTGTGATCGTAGTAGAATGAACAGGTGACAGACAAGCGGCGACACTCATCCCCATACATAATACTGGCTGATCTCTTTTTAATTTTATTCTGCTGTTCTGTGGATGTGACATATTTCGCCTGTACAGATTTTTTATGCAATTGTTTGGATATAAAATTTTGCTACTGTGTTTTGTTAGGGGCATTAAGTAAATCAAGAATGTATACATAATGTATGTATAAGCAACCTGTCTTTCGGAATGCCGATGTTTATAAGTAGCCTTCAAGTGGCTGATAGTGATGATGATTCAATAGTATAAAATGAGTGTTAAATTAACTCCAAGGAATTCTCTTCTAAAATTTAAGTGTAATCTTAAATAGACCATATCTAAGGTTATTTAATTTGTAACCGATAGACCTAAGTGGGTAGAAATGTATGGATGTAAAAAAGTTAAAAAGCGTGTCAGGACAGTGGTTTTTTGTGTGGGTTTTGGTTCAAATATACCTTACGGACATTATCCTGACAGTACATTAAAACAAATCTTCTGTCATGGGTGTAGTGTACACGTAATATTAATAATAAATTGTAAGGTAAACGTAAAAATAAATCATAATATAAGCGCTGTTCCCCACTCAAACCGGTTCACTACTACCTGTGATGTCGGACCGAGTGGACGTGTCAGACGCTATTGAAACCAAGCTTAAGTAGTTTTATTTATACAAACCAAACCTGAAACATCTGGACATAACATTGGCGACGAGGAATAAGTACGTAAGTGCAAACAAAAATATAATATGCATGACATATACCTAATATTATCAAAGAAATGGATTAAGTATGATTGACGCTATTACTTTGGAATAAATATAATAATTATTAATTATAATTTATAACAATTATTAATTATGAAAAAAAAAGAGTGAGACATACCTGGTCTTCTACTACCAGTAATTCTTGTATTTGTTTAACAAAGTTAAACAAAATATATTACATATTCGACTAGTTTCAATCATACAGCCAAAAAAAAAAAAAAAAATGCCAGCAAATGCTTACCAAAACAAATAACTATTTTGTGCACAGTTGAATAAATTCTTCCATCGATAGTATGGTACACATCACGTGCCTTTGTATCTTAAAACGGCGGGTCGTGTTCAATCCAAAGTATCATATGTTACTTTAACTTTTTCAAAGCTAACTGTGCAAAAAATAGTAACGAGTGCGTGTAAGAATTTGCAAGTTGGGTAGTGTACCCGACAGAAGTACACCGCAATTATTATGGCTAAAACCATCAAGATACATACATATATTGGCATAGAAATATGCCAGCGTATGCAAAACTAACAAATTGTTAGGTTATTCCAATCCTGCAAAACCCGTATCTGGGGTTACAATTTAAAATTGAATGGTCTCTTCCTGATTGCAAGTCCTAAGACAAAAAAAAAAAAAAAAAATAGGGGGCACAATTACCCCCGCAATACACTAATTTGACTGTGATAGTGAGATTTGACCTCAATAGATTAGCGGTGGCAAATATCGAAGTGGGCTCTCGAAATTTGTTTGCTACTTTGAAGAATAAACAAGCCGCTAAAAAAGCGTACTATACGGAGGGTTTGGCATTGCATGACATACACTACAATCTCCCTGGTGTTGTCGTGAAACAGAAGTTTACGTAATAGACACCAAACGATTAGACAGGATGCTTTTTGCCTAGTATCCTCTATGAGCGACAAGTATTTCGCCTAATGAAACAGAAATTCCTCGTTACATTACGAGATCAAAGTTCCAAATGCCATTATGCAAACAAAGACAATGATCTTTTGGACCAGATAGTAAACAAATGCAAGCCCTCCGAACTTCGCAAAGAACATTCGATCCCCGCACCGAGACAAATGTTTATGTGATCCACAAATATTTTGTTTGTGAGACCGAAAAGTCTCCCGTAGTTTTCTGATACCCACGACACAAGACTTGTATCTAAATGTGGGGTCAGAACTATGTATGTGACTGTTGGGTGTATTTATTTACTTATGCATGTGATTCTGAGACCGAGACTGCCTTTGAGACTCTGTTACTATTGAATAGTCCCACTGGAAGCCAATTTATGGAAACCGTAAAACGGCAGAGAACAGGATTGGAACAAAGCAGAAATGCTCTTTGCATTTACTGCTACGGTGTACTAGATGTGCTATCCCGCAAGGGACAAAATATATAGGAAATTATGTGGTTTTAAAAAACTACTTCAAAAATCAATGCCTCATACTAGATGTGCTATCCCACAAGGGACACAATATATGGCAATTAAAGTGGTTTTAAAAGCTACTTCAAAAATCAATGCCTCATACTAGATGTGCTATCCCACAAGGGACACAATATATGGCAATTAAAGTGGTTTTAAAAGCTACTTCAAAAATCAATGCCTGATACTAGATGTGCTATCCCGCAAAGGGAAAAATATATGGCAATTAATTGTGGTGTCAAAAGCTGCTTAAAAAATCAATGCCTCGTACTAGATGTGTTATCCCGCAAGGGCCAAATGTATGGCAAATGTAGTTTCAAAAAGCTACTACAAAAATCAATGCCTCGCAAGCCGTAAGCAAAGATTTAGAGAAAGATTAAAAGACTCAAAAATCTGGCTTTAAGAAGGCTAAGTGAAAGGACACAAAATCACCAACAAATGATGTGAACTGTGTGTTTCACATTGGTGAATAAAAACAAGTTTGCCAGCTGGGCGGCATCAATGTAACCATGCTAAACGATCCGGTGAGCCAATACAATATCGTAAATGAAGAGACGGGGAAATATTTAAAATCCTATGCTGTTGTAGGATCAATTTAGTAACCAAGATAAGTCAGAGTTTATGACATATGGTTCTGCAAATCCCCTAAATGTTATTGGATTATTAAAAGCGCAAATTTCAGTTAGACCAGCGAAATTTACCTAAAACAAAGTTACAAAAATATACAACTGGACACTTAAGCAATTCATCGTCAACTAATTAATTAATTTATTAATTGTTTGACTGTGTCGAAACAGAAATGCTTATTAATCCGAGTAGTAAAATGTCATTAATGCTACTTTGGAAGATCTTAAAAAGGCGTTCGGGTAGAAATTTATGGCCTATCGAAGTCAAAATCCACTCATAGTTGTAGAAAGTTTTGAATCGAGTTCACAAGGTCGAAAATGGGTGTAGTTTCGAAAAATCTGCGATTTATGCGGTAAAAAGTGTGAAAAGAAACTGCAAGTAAATTTTGCGTCTTCAGACTGGGTCTAGAAGTAAATGCAGTCGCGGAAACATTTCCAAAATCAAGGATGTTCAAATCCATATTTCAATAGACCGCGTCTGTTCAACCAATTTCTCTATCCTGTCGTAGAGTTTAAACTCAAGAAATTCCATACCTAATACAGATATTATTTAATTTATTGAGGGTTCATCCGAATGGATCTCTTCTGAAGCACCCGTTTCAAAAAGCGAACGGAGATGTTAGAATTTGCGTATACATGAGACAAGCTAGCAAAGATATTAGAGAGAAACACCCATTACCTACTATGGAACAGCTAGCCCGCAAGTTCCGCTATTCTAAAGTGTTCTCAAGCTAAATTTCAGCAATTCTTTGCATTAGTAGCAGTTGAGCGAAGATAGTAGATACATAAGAATTTTACATAGCCGAGATCTATTCAGACACAAACATCTCGCGTTTAGTATTTTATGCGCTCCCGAATGCTTTCAAAAACCTTTAGAGAGAATCCTATTGCGCGAGTTGCTAAAATTAAAGTTAGCCAAGTCCGTATATATAAGGTCGTATCGGGACGATAACTAAAAAGAAGCATTTAGCTGTTCGAAACGGACTCTGACTCAAATAAGATCTTTGGGTATTATGACTAAGAAATGAGACACAAACAACAAACCTATGAAAGGTCAAAGGACAGAAGTTTTGCCGATGCTAGTCCAGTTGTACTAAGAGCAGTGCTCGTCAAAGTAAGCCAAGGATAATTGCTTATGGCAACATAAGTCCAATAGAACGTGAGAAACGTTGTCAGACCGAGAAAAGGACTCTTGCGTTAGTCTGGGAAGTTGCACGTTTCAATATTTATTTGTTTGAACAATACGGTTAAGATTTAGTTAATGATCATAAACCCCTGAAGGTCATGTTCTCCCAAAAGTTGGAAGCATGTGCCCGGATTGAACGTTGGGTATAACGTCTACAATCATATAATTTTAATGTCGTGTACAGTTCAGGCAAGAAAAGCATATCTGATTCATAGTCACTATTGCGTGGCTGTACAGAACCAAATAAGCCGTTCGATATATCTATCTCAATTTAGCAGTCGATAAGGCTCGACCTTTGGCAATTTCCCTAAGTGAACTGAAGTAGGCTAGTATGAATGACTGCGAATTATAAATTAGTAAAAAAAAATGGTGTTTACCAAAATAACTAGGAACAGAGTGTATTGACACTCTGTTGTGTATTCACACCTTGTAATTATTGAGTTACAAGGTCTTTGAAAATGAACTCTGTCAAGATAATTTGTTGCTACGAGGAAATTAAATTATTCCTATTGCGTTCACGATAGTCGTCCCGAAATCTTTGCCATGAAACCACGACTACGGACTAAAGTATAATGAGGCAAAATAGACACGAAATGTTATGTTTATACTCTGGTGTTAGCACCAAATCCTCCTAACCCTATGCGCAGAAACAACGACCAGTTCAGTCATGTATTGACACTGGCGTCGATTTTCTTGGACCATTGCTCAGATTCAGTCGCAACAAGGATGTTAAGGATCACTTCGACTGTAGATCATAGATGTGGTTGTCAACAACGCAGTGGATCTGTAGCTGACGGAGGTAAATTGTGTTATTATTTTTATCAAGTGTAAGATTTAAGATCCAAATTATTTACAAAAAAATTGTAGCTTGATTTAAAAAAAAAAAAAAATGTTCTTGTTTTACATTTTATAAAAGGTATATGTAATCAGTGATGTTGTGTACATGATACATACACATACTGGTCAAGCCGTCAACGAACTGGACTAGACTGGAGGAGAAATATCATACACCCGGAAAGATGAAGAAGAATGGACTATACTTATATTGTAATTTATTTCTTTATTGGAAAAGAGCAACACTAGAGTTTCTTGCCCGTTCTTCTCTAGTGATCACTAAATTAAAGTGAAATAATATTTGACATTTTATTGATTAAAAAAAAATATTATTTCATTTCATTCAAAACGAAAAAATAGATTAAAAATCTAAACATATTGTTTATGTGTGTAGCGCAATATATATAAGTGTTTGTTTGTTATTATGAAATATTATTTGATTGGTTAAAGATAAAGAATTAAATACAAAATAAAATTATTTTAAAAAATTATTGAAAAGGGAAGAGATGTAGTGTACACGTAATATTAATAATAAATTGTAAGGTAAACGTAAAAATAAATCATAATATAAGCGCTGTTCCCCACTCAAACCGGTTCACTACTACCTGTGATATCGGACCGAGTGGACGTGTTAGACGCTGTTGAAACCAAGCTTAAGTAGTTTTATTTATACAAACCAAACCTGAAACATCTGGACATAACAATGGGTATCAACAGGGTTGGGCAGTATTTGAATTACTTGTAATTGAAATACGTAAGTACCTAATTGAAATACAAATACGTATTTTGTATTTGTATTTTAATTACTTTCTAAAAATGTAATTTGTATTTCAAATACGTGAAGCCGAAGTATTTTGTAATTAGTATTTCAAATACTCGAGGCTTCAAAATACATTTATTAAAATACATTTAGCCTTCATTTAGTATTAAGTTTGTGCTCATCAGGACCTGCAATAACAAAACAAAAACCGCCTTCAAAAAAAAACTATTCCAAAACAAATAAATATGCATTATTTTGTATTTTGTAATTTGTATTTTGTATTTCAATGAAAAATAGCTGAAATACTGTATTTTGTATTTCAAATACCTTACTTAAATGGATTTTTATTTTAATTACTTGCGATACAGTATTTTGTAATTTGCATGTATTTTGCCCAGCCCTGGGTATCAATAACTAGCTCGCGACTACTGAGATTCCTCGATGCGTTAAGATATTAGATCAGAGGTTCACAAACTCTTTTGTTTCTAAGACCTCTTTCAAAATTTTGCTGGATCCGGTGGACCCCCTACAGCTACATTACTACCAATTTCCAAATCTCCAAAAAAAAACAAGTCGCGTTGTACTGATTATGGAATATGCACGTTTCATAAGTAACAGTCTCTGAGCTACTTAAAATATTATCTGCCTACATATATTGGTAGGAGAAGTCAAACCAACATTTTAGTTCGAAACCAAATTAATCTGACTGCCTCGTGGTCTCGCGGCACAAGTATGTGCCGTGCGTTCTAGAGGTCCTGGATTCGATTCCCGGGTCGGGCAAAGTGTTATTGGGTTTTTCCATTAGGAAATTCTCAGTAGCAGCACGGAGTCTGGAATTGTGCCCGAAAAACGGCAATAGGCTCGCCCCCTATTGCGTGGCCTATACCTGGCGAAATGTGGGTGCAGAAATGCACCTCTGCCTACCCCTTCGGGGAATGCAGGTGTGAGGTTATGTATGTATGTATGTACCAAATTAATTTAACCCCTATTTTTTGTCACGCCTAACGTAGACCCCTGTCGAGTCTCCCGTGGACCCCTGGGGGTCCAACTGGGCCACTTTGGGAAATACTGTACTAGATCATTACAGAAACTCATCACAAAACTGTTTCTTTCAGATCCAAGCAACACTCGTCGGAATATTCTTCTCCTACGCACAACTGCTGAAAATGGCTCACGTACACACCTTCCAATACATAGAAGATTACGTCGGTCTATACACCATGCTGTATATATTCGCCAGTATAAACTTGTATGGCGCGGTGTACGCCCTCTTCGTTATACCGAACATACGTCATAGAAATTTGAAACAAATCGAAAAGCAAATAAAACGAATACCACTGCCCGCGTGATATTGGATTATAGACTTTATTTTTTTTATTTATTTATTTAATATTCTTTATTGGACACCACAAAAACAATAACATATAATAAAACTAAAATAAATTCTAAAAGTGCCACAAAGGGCGGTCTTATCGCTATTAGCGATCTCTTCCAGAAAACCCAGGAAATAGTAGTTTACAAAAATAAATGGGTGGCCATGGAGTTACAAGAATAAGAAAAAAACAAAAAATAAAATTATGCTATCAAAATATACAAATATATTTGACTGTATCGGATCAATTAGACTTAGTGTAGTGTGCTTTGAGACTACTTTAAAAAGTGGTCAGCGACTGAGCTCGTCTTATAGATAAAGGGAGATCGTTCCACAAGCGAGCGGCATGCACTGTAAATGAATTGCCAAGAAAAGAGGTACTATGCTTGGGAATTTCCAGCGTCAAATTCTCTAGCGACCTAAGAGGTCGCGAATGGGTGCCGCTTAGAAAGTGAAATTTATTGCTTTATATTTATTTATTAAATTACTGTTAATATTTTTTGTGGTGTTTATTTGGTATTGGTTTTGGTGGAGAGGTAAATAATTGATGAAGAATTGAAGATGAATGAGATGATTTTTTACGGCTTTCGCTCATTCGTTGTTACAATTATGACGTCCTGTTATAGTCTGGATCATCATCAGCCTATATACGTCCCACTGCTTGGCACGGGCCTCCTCTACCATTGAGAGGGTTTAGGCCTTAGTCCACTGTCCACCACGCTGGCCTAGTGCGGGTTGGCGGACTACACACCTACGAAATTACTAAGAAATTTTAGGTGTGCAGGTTTCATCACGACGTTTTCCTTCATCGTTAAAATAAGTGATGATTCATTGTGAATACACGTATAACTTCGAAAAGTCAGTGGTCCTGGGGTTTGAACCCGCGACCTCCGAGATTCTCGACGGAACGAGTAAACCTCAAGGCCATCACTACTTATTAGTCTGGACAACATAATATGTACTTCAAAAGTCGCCAACAATCTTTTCTATTTACCACGAGTCCAGTATGTGAGAAGGGCGATAATTCACGAGCAATAACGTCGGGACAGTCCGCGGTGACACTGAGTGATGTTGCGTTCCCAGTGGTCATCGCCTTTCATAGTTTTTATACAAACAATTGTTTTTATGAAGTCTTGTTCGAGTTGTTATTCTTAAGCGAGTGGTGGGCTAGAGTTTTAGTCGAGAATAATTTGGGTTGGAACTGTGATGGCCTCGAAATTTAGGCGCGCGGCCGAGAATCTCAGCGGTCGCGTGTTCAAACCCCAGGCACACACTTCTGACTACAAAGTTATGTGTGTATTCACTATGCATTATCACGTACTTTAACGGTGAAGGAAAACATTGTGAGAAAATCTGCACGCCTAAAAATTCTTAGGATTTTTTTAGGTGTAGTCCGCCAACCCATACTAAGCTGGCATGGTGGACTAAGGCCTAAACCCTCTCAGTTGTAGAGGAGGCCCGTGACAAGCAGTGGGAAAAATACATATGAGCTGATGATGATGATATGATGATGATTCTTTACAAAGCAGCAATATTTACTATATACTAGATATCAATTTCGATTACCTACTTGTGGGAATAGATGGGACTTAAGCCGCTTATTTCAATAAAATTGAGCCCGAACGTAGCTAGGCCCCACAGCTAGTGTAATAATAACACTATCACACATCACGGATTCTTATAATACAGTTTTTCGTAGAACTGTTTTTGACATATTAACGAGGTGCATTTTTTACTCAGACTGGTTACGAAAAATATCCGAGAGAGTGACTCATGCGATGACTCGCGTTTCGGGCCTCGCCGTTGGCCGTAACGCCTAACGACAAATTGTCTTGTGACCAACGAGTAACGACGGGCAAAAAATTGCCAAACAAAGCAGTCTTTTTTAAATCTAATAAAAGAGATCGGCCCAATAAGAATAAGAAATAGGTCTTTGAACTTACGTGACACGCGTAAGTTTTGTGTAAAAAACAGGCAGGTATGAATCGATTTTGTATTAAGATTCTACCTACATATCAATTGACATATAAATAAGAATACCCTGACCCCACAATATACAATTATAGGTATAAACTAAGACATTACACAATTAATGAGGAAGTACCGCCACTGGTATATATGTACATATGTGTGTCGACAAACGTAGAAGTAAAATTAAGTATATATGCATTAGTCATTAGAGTGTATGGATTTAAGAATATCTGACACAATTATTCGTATAACAATCAATTTGTCTCCGTGCTTTACAATATTATTCTGTCGCAAATAAACCAACTGAAGTTAAAATATTAAACTCCTTCTTCGGGTGACAGCAAAGCAGTGCTCGAATATTTATGCAGTTGAAGATTGCATGTTGATCTTGAATGACGTCTTGCATAGTACGGCTTTTAAGCTAATCATTTGTCGCCAGTACGCAAGCTCATTCATCATGCATCTCACTATTTGACAATTAAAAGTATTTAAAATCTTTAATTTGTATCATCATCATCATCGTCACCATCATCATCAGCCCATATACGTCCCACTGTTGCCGTATAATTTGTATACGACTGTTGAATTTATTTAATTATTTATAGACCTTCTTTTAATCAGCATCATCAGCCCATATACATACATACGTCCCATTCCTGTGTACGTGCGCCCTCTACTGCTGGGAAGAAGTTAGGTCTTAGACCTTAGTTCATGTGGCCTAGTGCGGGTTGGCTGACAAAAGTTGATATCGTCATGAAATCTACCCTATTTCTACTACAAGAACAGCACTTGCGGTAAAGAAACTGGGCTGGATAAATTCATGTTAGTGTTTCGCATAAAACATCTAAAGTTAATAATGGTTAATGATAGTCTGCCCCGAATCGTGCTAATGTATCAACTACTTTTTGTTACTACAAACACATTTGTTCCAACAAAATAATTGCTATGAAAACTTATATCACAAAAACCTTGTTCGAAACTTTGCAAATCCCCGTAATGACAGTGGAAAAACACTAATACGAAATTCGCGTGGTCAAAACTCCTTTGTTACCAAAAATCATTAGGGAGCGTTTCATCAAAATCTCTTTGTGTATTAACCTCTACTAAGGGCAAAAAATCTTAAATGGACTTTTGCAACGCATTTTCGTGTGTGCCTTTAACAAACGCTTGAAATGTGCCTTTTAATCTATTTTCAGGTCTGTTGGATGCTTTGCAGCCCGTACATAAGTAGTTGCAGTAATATTTTTTTACTCCACTCCCCTCTTTTCATTTCTTTTTATATCATCATCATCATCAGCCCATATACGTCCCACAGCTTGGCACGGACCTCCTCTACAACTGAGGGGGTTCAGGCCTTAATCCACCTCGCTGGCCTAGTGCGGGTTGGCGGACTACAAACCTAAGAAACTCCTAAGAACTTTTAAGTGCAGGTTTCCTCACGATGTTTTCCTTCGCCGTTAAAGTTCGTGATAATTCATTGTGAATACACACATAACTTTGAAAAGTCAGAGGTGTGTGCGTGGGGTTCTTTTTAGATACTGTCATGGAAAGTGGCAACACTGCACATGATGGTGAGGACGATGTAGTCCACATAGAACATCAAGGGGTGAGAGACTCGATACTCTCATGCCAGCTGAGGTCCTTCTTCACACTACGTTTAAAAGATTCAGGGT
This sequence comes from Hemaris fuciformis, assembly GCA_907164795.1. Taxonomy (NCBI): domain Eukaryota; kingdom Metazoa; phylum Arthropoda; class Insecta; order Lepidoptera; family Sphingidae; genus Hemaris; species Hemaris fuciformis. The sequence continues at coordinate 1,991,409 of OU015455.1, read as the reverse complement.
AATAGGAAGAAGAAAACACATGGATTCGCTAAGTACAGCTTCATAGCTTGGCAAAGAAATAAATTTGCAAATTGCTTTCAGTTTGAATAGAGGTGGTTACAACGAAACTAGGGCTCGCAAACTAGAACTCGTTGATCTATTGTATCTACTTCACTCCTTACTCATTTTTACTTCTGGCCATAAGTACTTGATTCTCAAAACATTCATCCCTTTAAAAAAAATACACCCAACAGTCACATAAGACTTAAGGCCAGCGTGGTGGACTAAGGCCTAAACGCTCTCAGTTGTAGAGGAGGCCCGTGCCAAGCAGTGGGACGTATAAGAGCTAAACATGATGATAAAAAATAAATACCTACACCCAACAGTCACATGCATAGTTCTGATCCCACACTAAGATACGAGTCTTGTGTCGTGGGTATCAGAAACTACGAGAGACTTTACCGTCTCACAAACACCCAGACCCGAAACAAATATTTGTGGATGGATTTTTCATTGTTGTTTATCTAACTTAAGCAGCGAAAAACAAAAACACGTGAATGAAAGACAAGAAAAAATTGCCGGTAATTTTTCTTGCATCCTAAAACCCGGCTATCCGGAATAAAAGATCATGTATAAATCCCCACCGCTATCCGTTTGCGGATGTAAATTTAACCTACCTTGGAGAAGTCTGTTTTTTTGGGCCTGTAATTTTTTTCTATTATTTATTCAGGTTGGTATTATGGGCTAACTTGAATTAAATATGTAGGAGTGCGTTATTCTAGAACAGGCTTATTTTCCGTCATTTGTTGTGGATAAAACAAAAATCTAGCAATATCATGCTATACATTTTATAAATGAGTTGCTTATTTACGTCTTCATGCCTTTTTTTTTTTTTTTTTTTTTTTTTCGGGGAAAATCCTATTTACGGACCATCCCACCCCCGAGGGGCGAGGGTGTGTCGGACTCACCGGCGCCTTCCGACCCAGCATAGATGTTACCGCCCGTGGGTGGGCGGCCGCTGGGCCGGGTCCCTCACGTCTTCATGCCTACCATTTAATAAATTTTGATGAATTTTGGTGCATAGATAAATTACGCTCGATACGGTTATAGGCTACTTTTTATAGAAAAAAAGTAAGATTCTTAAGATTATTTTTAACAACAAAACCTTTATTAATACGAGGAAAATTGTTAGTAAGACATAGAAGGGTCATAAATTCGTACGTTTGTTTGTTTGCAAAGCAGTTCGAAAAATGTAAATTGTCAATCGGCGATTCTTCTTATTTTGACCGCATTTGATGACTGACCCTTACTTCACTAACCTGTTTTAGGCCACCTGATTAAAGTCTTACACCTACCAATATGAAAGGAGGCTTGTGTCAAGTTGTAAAAGATATATAGGCCGATGTAGATCATCATCAACAGCCCATATACGCTCCACTGCTGGACACGGGCCTCCTATACAACTGCATTCAACATTCATTCATCATCAGCCCATATACGTCCCACTGCTGGGCACGGGCCTCCCCCACAACTGAGAGGGTTTAGGCCTTAGTCCACCACGCTGGCCTAGTGCGGGTTGGCGGACTACACACCTAAGAAATTCCTAAGAACTTTTAGGTGTGCAGGTTTTATCACGATGTTTTCCTTCACCGTTAAAGCAAGTGATAATTCATTGTGAATACACACATAACTTCGAAAAGTCAGAGGTGTGTGCCTGAGGTTTGAACCTGCGACCGCCGAAATTCTCGACCGCTCGCCTAAACCTCGAGGCCATCACTGCTTTCAACTGCGATGGCCTTAATCCACCTCGCTGGCCTAGTGCGGGTTAGCGGTTGATGTACATATAGATAGGTAAATCTAAAAGCAAGCCACCAACCCACTTAAGCTGTCAATAATATAGTTTCATAACGCCCTCTGCCCTGCCCTTTAGATGCCCTTAAAGGGTCAGGCAAAAATAGCTGGGTTTCGGCGTGTCATTTCCTACCATACTTTACAGAAAGCCACTTAGCTAATGCTTTTGACGCCGATTACGTATCAGACATTTTTATATAGGTACCTATAGTATTTTTAGAATGCCTCGTTGTTTGCTCCATAAGTGAGAATAAGTGGAATCTCGATTCGAGACCGAGTCGGGCTAAGTGTTGTCGAATTTTTATACTGAAAAAGTGTCACTAAGTTTGAAAATAATCCCAAAAACTGCATTAGAGTCAATACGTGTTACGTGAGAGAAGAGATAGCCGGCGAAATGTGGGTGTTATCATAAACTTCTGTCTTCTCTTTCACTGATACAGGACTAGAATACGTGGTTTGTATTATTATAGTTGATGACCCGGCGAACTTCGTTCCGCCTAACAGGCGATTCTTAATTTTTTTTGTTTTTTGTTATAATGGTACCTACTTAATTTCTTTTTTTCTAAAATAAACGTAGCCTAAGTTACTCCTTATTACATCAGCTATCTGCCAGTGAAAGTCCCCTTAAAATTAGTCCACCCGTTTCAGAGATTAGCCGGAACAAACAGACAGATAGACAAAAATTGTAAAAAACGTTATTTTGGTATATGTACCGTATACATCCATATGCATTTATTAAAAAGCGGTTATTTCAATATTACAGACAGTCCAATTTTATTTATTTGTATAGATTTAATGGCTATTTTCCAACTATTGAAGCTAACTTTGTAAAGTTCACCAATGTTCTACTAAGCACAGAATATTGTATTTATCGCTACGATTTAGAACTCCTTTTGCCTCTTCTAAACACATTTATTATGTAGACACTTTAATGAACTTTTAGCCATCAATTTTATATTTTAAAACAATTTGAACGAATAATTATCACAAAGAATTATCACTTGCTTTAACAGTGAAGGAAAACATCATGATGAAACCTGCACACCTAAAAGTTCGTAGGAATTTCTTAGGTGTGTAGTCCGCCAACCCGCACTAGGCCAGCGTGGTGGACTAAGGCCTAAACCCTCTCAGTTGTAGAGGAGGCCCGTGCCCAGCAGTGGGACGTATATGGGCTGATGATGATGATGATGAACGAATAATACCTATATTAGACCAACTAAACGAATCGCATTGAACAATCTTAAAACTTAGACATCAAATTCTGCTTTATAATGCTCCATGCTTCGACATAAACCCTAAAAAACGTTCTACACGGAGGCTCAAACAGCGCTGTCCATCACCGGGAAATGTACTCGTAAATTGGAAACTAGTAAAAAATCTATAAACTGTAGTGGAGCAATATTCGCTCATTTTCAATTCGGAGCGAATGTGACGCCGAGTCCGACCTTTGTCGTCGACGTCACGTTAACGCCGCGCCGTTTTAATATGGGTAGGGTTCGCGTGGGGTTATGTTATATTGGGGTTTTTTGACGTTGCGTGTTTCTGCTTTTCTGCTGTGTATTGTTCATCATCATCCGCCCATATACGTCCCACTGCTGGGCATGGGCCTCCTGTACAACTGAGATGGTTTAGGCCTTAGTCCACCACGCTGGCCTAGTGCGGGTTGGCGGACTACACACCTAAGAAATTCCTAAGAACTTTTTGGTGTGCAGTTTTCCTGACGATGTTTTCATTCACCGTTAAAGCACGTGATTATTCATTGTGAATACACACATAGCTTCGAAAAGTCAGAAGTGTGTGCCTGGGGTTTGAACCTGCGACCGTCGAGATTCTCGACCGCGTGCCTAAACCTCGAGGCCAACAATGATAAATAAAGTGGTTACCATATCAATATAAACGCGTCCTAACGCATCTTTATATTGTTGCGAAAGAAATTTAAAGCGACCCGAATAGACAGGCGTCATGTGCTTCGATCAAATCGAAAGCCTTCCCGTGGGAGTATCGCCTGGAATAAAAATCCACCGGGATCAAATGCACGAAAATTTACATACCGTATCGCATCTTACTCGTGTCCAGGATATTGCATAACCGCTTGGGGTGGACCAAAGTTTCAGGGCTGGATTTGACGCAGTTTTGGTCATTATTGACAATCCCGTGGCGCAGTTGGCTATATACCAGCTTGCGAAACGAGAGGCCGCGGGTTCGATCCCCGCACCAAGACAAATGTTTGTGTGATCCACAAGTATTGAGACCGAAAAGTCTCTCGTAGTTTCTGATACCCACGACACCAGAGATGTATCTTAATGTGGCGCCAGAACTATGTATGTGACTGTTGGGTGTATTTATTTATTGTAAGCAGCTTTGATTAACAACTTGACAGTCGTATGGTTAAAGTTGATGAACATGCAGTAAGCCACAGTATGGTTAGATATAATCCGGTACAAATTGATTCTACGAAAAATTATTTTACTGAAAGTCAACGCGAAGTAATTCTGTTGCGGCTTTTACGTAAAGTTTTTTTGTTATGGAGGCAAACGAGCAAGTTGTTAACCTGATATAAAGTGGTCAACACCGCCTATGAACACCCATGATACCAGAGGAATCATCGGTGTGTTGCCGGCCTTTGAGTAAAATATAGGCTCTCTTCTTGAAGGACCCTAAATCGTATCTGTTTGGAAATACCGCCGAGGCAAGCTGATTGACGGATGACTGAACATGTTGTGCGAGGAAGGAAACACCATTTGAACCGCACTGTTGAAGAACACCATTCATCCAGATGGTAGGGATAGAACTTCAATTAAATCTGAATGCCAGAGGCCCAATCGACTACAATAAAAACTACTACTATTATACTCATTATCGTACCTAGATATATCGAAATATCGATATTTTTAAATTTATCGATACGATATATATCGACATTTTTAAAATTATCGATACGATATATATCGATATTTTTATTCATTTGCTCATCCCTACTAAGGCCTAACTCTTCACAGTTGTAGAACAGGCCCGTGCCCAGCAGTGGGACGTCATTAGGCTGATATAGACTACGTCATATCCAGTGACGGTACTTCCATAGAAGCCCAAAAGCGTTACACGATAATTGTGTAATGTCTTGTTTACAATTGTTTATTGTGCGGTCAGGACATCTCATTTACATGTCAAATTTTATTAAATAAAGATTTAAAGCTTAAAGATTATTATTCGGAATTTTGTAAGGCTGGGCTTTTAAGCTTCTATGGAAGTACCGCCACTAGTCATGGTATCATGCTCAGCTATATTCTCGTACCCAAAAAAACCTATAAGACTTAGCTCGTCCAACACAAGTGATAAAACATTGTACAAGTTGTGAGCAGGTGCTAAAGTTTCCGCAATCAGGCGGCATTGTGCGGTGCCCAGATGGCACTTTCTGGAATATTCAACTGGAAGATGCTTTTTATGGCACATGTAGGGTTCAAAATAGAGACAAAGTTCAATAATTGGAAGCGGGAATTGTAAAAATGATGATTGGACTCGAGACTCGATGTGAGATACATTTAATTTGATTTTAAAGTTTATTTCTTTATTGTTTAAATTAATTTTTCTTTTATTTACAATTTGTTGAATACGATACGATGATTTTTTCTTCAGGGCGTAAAAATACAGTTTGTGTATGTTTCAGGCAACGGTTCAACCGATTTTGAAGAAATAAGTTTTCAATTTCACAAGCAGTGATGGCCTCGAGGTTTAGGCGCGTGGTCGAGAATTTCGACGGTCGCAGGTTCAAACCCCAGGCACACACCTCTGACTTTTCGAAGTTATGTGTTCACAAAGAATTATCACTTGCTTTAACGGTGAAGGAAAACATCGTGATGAAACCTGCACACCTAAAAGTTTGTAGGAATTTCTTAGGTGTGTATTCCGCCAACCCGCACTAGGCCAGCGTGGTGGACTAAGGCCTAAACCCTCTCAGTTGTAGAGGAGGCCCGTGCCCAGCAGTGGGACGTATATGGGCTGATGATGATGAAGTTTTCAATTACAAAAGTTTTATTAGTTTTACACAAAATAAAAAAAATGCAGTTGCTAAAACACCAGCTACCAAGAAGCCGTGGGTACGAGTCCCCAACGCTACACATTTTTGTGTGATCGAGAACCATAATATCCATAAAACAAAACTCGTATATTAGGAGTTTTAGTGCGGGGTCAAATCTTTTTACGTGACTTTTTAGTGTAATTATCATCAATAATTTCACGCGAATAAAGTCACAAATATGTAATAAATTATTTTTTAAAGAAAATATGCAGCATTCAAAGGAATGATATCTACACTTCAGCACATTCAAGTTAAACGGAATGAAATCGTGTTACATGCACAAAGTAGTGTAAGAATGTACTATGAAATGGAACTGGGAGCTTTATTATCGACAAAGATGTTAGAACAATGGAAAGTATTTTATATAAATCTCGTTTTGGAGATCAGGAAGAGAGAGAGAAGGAGAAATGATATTGATTTCAATTAATCGGTAAATTTTACATACATACATACATATAGATGCATTTCGTCATGTATCAATCCCACGTAACAGGGGGCGAGGCTATTGTCGTTTTTCGGTCACATTTTCAGACTCCGTGCGACCACTAAGAATTTCCTAATGGAAAAACCCAATAACACTTTGCCCGACCCGGGAATCGAACCCAGGACCTCTGATCGGCATATACTTGAGCCGCGAGACCACGAGGCAGTTTTTTACACGGTTAATTTTAGTTTTGTGATATCAACAGGCTGTGGAACAGTATCTTGGAGCAAAGTGTGAAAACGTTTTCTATTAATTGTTTCGCCTTTTTAATAAGTTATAAGCCTGCTCTGAATCCAAATATATGGTTATATAGTAGGCATTATTGATTTACATATACACTACCGAGTGTAAAAAGTTAAGTGTAAAAAGTTTGGAAGCACTTTTAATACTCTCAATTACTTTAGAAATAATATAAGATATAGTATTATTTAATTAAGAATGATTACTAAAATAATATTATATTTTATTACAACATCGATAAAATATGTTATTATCAATTTGCTATTTCTTTTTACAAAAATTATAGGTGCTTCCAAACTTGATTAGTTTTATTTTTATTTAACTACATAGGCGGGGCGGGGCCGAGTGGAGATGAAAATCATAAGTCTAATGACACACTACTGTAGAGTCTCGATTAACCGGACTAATTGTCGTTAGGCATGCGGATAATCGAATGTGTGAAAAGAGGAGGTTTTGTGCATATGCAGTACATAATATTATGTGTTTATTAAAACAACAAATGCAAATCAACGAAAATCAGTGTTTATTAAGAGATACATTTTCTGACAAATAAACATGATTGTATACCTTTTTTTTTTTTTTTTTTTTTTTTTTTTTTTTTTTTTTTTTTTTTTTTTTTGGGCATGGGGAAAATCCTCTTGGATCCCCGCTTGCAGGAACAAGCGGGGTATGCCGGACTCTTACCGGCTAAAAACCCCATGGTGGTCTCCCTCAACACTTTGGAGGTCTTCGGGAACTCAAAAATGAACGCGCCGAAGTACCTCCAGTGCGTAGCTTATGAAGCACACATCGGCCTAGGTAGACTTAGGAACTAGGCAGATTATATTATTGGTCCACGATTACCATGACGATTACCACTTTCGCGTCTTATTCTCTGAGCGGGGTTGGCCCTCTTTCGGATGCGCTCTGCAGTCTCCTTCTTCACCATGACGGTTTCGCAGAAAGTGACAACGGCATTCCAGCTTGAATCTGCCGCCAGCATTGCCGTCACGACTGCTGGTAGGGAGAGATTAGGCCCGATCCGATCCACAAGGATTCGCCGCTCTAATTCCCACGCAGAGCACTGCTCGAGCGTGTGTGTGGCTGAGTCTTCTTCGCCGCTTTCGCAGTGATAGCAATTCGCCGTTGTTTCACGACCGATCTTATTCAGGTAATCACCGAAGCAACCATGCCCGGTGATTACCTGTGTAAGCCGGTAAGTGAGTCGTCCATCTTTACGCTGCATCCAGGCTTCAAAGACCGGCAGGATTGCATCGACGACGCGCTTGTGGACGTAAGGCTCTTCACTAAGTCTCATACGCCATGTCTCGAAAGCGTTAAGATGTTCCTGCCGTCTTATTGCCACCTCAAAAGCCTTTGTCGGGCGACCCCCACTCTCGTGTCGAATAGAACGAATTTTTGCGTATACTGTTGCGTCCCTGTCAGCCAGTATGTCCAAAGGAGGGAATCGCGCTAGGATCGTCGCCGCCTCGAAAGATATCGTACGGTATCCACGTGCGATCCTTATGGCAATCTTCCTTTGGACTCTGTATAGTTTCGCTCTACAGCGACGAACACTTAGTCTTTTCGCCCAGACAGGAGCGCCGTAAAGGGCCATCGAGCGCACTACACCTGCATAAAGACGGCGAACTTCCTCCCTCGGGCCTCCAAGATTCGGTAGTATTCGGTGCATTGCACCTGCTACCCTCTCAATACGAGGAGCTAGGCATTTGAAATGCTCTTCAAAGCCCCAACGACTATCAAGAACAAGCCCCAGGTACCTTAAGAACCGATGCGTTTGTACTTCCGTCTCGCCCACCCGGATCGGTAGGTTGGGGGGAATCTTGCCTCATGATTGTATACCTACGAGTAAATTCGACTTGTAGGTATTTAATTTTTGTTTTTTGTTTATTTTTTTTAATTGGTCACGGTTGGTGGTCCGGATATTCGCGAATCCGTATATCAGGCTGTTTTTGCTAAAATTTTGTACCTACCTATCTATTTATGTAAAAATGAATGTTTGTCTTTATGCCATCAAACCCCTCTTAAACGGCTGGACCGATTTGTATGATTTTTTTGTGTGTGTTCCTCGCGATTCGAGAATGGTTTAGATTCACAATTGGACCTGATAGATGGCGCCGTTGTCGGTATGCCAATGGCTGGACCAATTGGAATGAAATTTTCTATGTATATTCCAACGGGTCCATGGATGATTTCAAAACACAATTGGACCCGGTACGTGGCGCTGCTGTCGGCATATCGCTTAAAGCTTTTCCGGGCAGGACGACGTCTACCGGGACACTTATTACACATAAATATTATGATGTCGAATTAATTATTATGAAACTTATTTCTATGAAACTTGACTGCCTCGTGGTCTCGCGGTACAAGTATGTGCCGTGCGATCTAGAGGTCCTGGGTTCGATTCCCGGGTCGGGCTGTTTTGGGTTTTTCCATTAGGAAATTCTCAGTAACAGCACGGAGTCTGGAAATGTGCCCGAAAAACGGCAATAGGCTCGCCCCCTATTACGTGGGACTGATACATACCTACCTGGCGAAATGTGGGTGCAGAAATGCACCTCTGCCTACCCCTTCGGGGAATACAGGCGTGAGTTTATGTATGTATGTATTATGAAACTTATCCAAAATTAATAATGCCTTCTCCACACATTACTGTCTCCATTATCGAACCCAGTACCTATTTGAGCCGCACATTTCATTGTGAGCGACCGAGTCAATTGTCTCTCAACTGAAAGTCGTTTTGCACGTAATAGCCGGTCGCCTCGCCAGTCATTTATTTCCAATTAGCTTCGAGCGAAGAAATGATTGGTTCTGATTGTACACTTCTAAGATAGCTGGGAAAATTAGTTGGGGGTAATCTATTTCTTTTTATATTGTATTTGGATGATTTGAAGAAATATTTGCGAATTTTCTTATTATTTGTGCTATGTATACAGTATAGGCGCACGAGATTTAGGCGCACGGTCGAGGATCTCGGCGATCGCAGGTTCAAATCCCAGGCACACACCTCTGACTTTTCGAAGTTGTGTGTATTTAGAATGAATCATCACTTACTTTAATGGTGAAGAAAAACATCGTGATGTAGCCTGCACACCTAAAAGTTCTTAGGAATTTCTTAGGTGTGTAGTCCGCCAACCCGCACTAGGCCAGCGTGGTGGACTAAGGCCTAAACCCTCTCAATGGTAGAGGAGGCCCGTGCCCAGCAATGGGACTACATACCTAAGAAATTCCTAAGAAGAAGAACTTTAAGTGTGCGGATTTCCTCACGATGTTTCCTTTACAGTGAAAGTAAGTGATGATTTGTGAACATGGAAAATATGTGCCTCGGGTTTGAACCTGCGACCGCCGAGATTCTCGACCGCGCGCCTAAGCCTCGAGGCCATCACTACTTATTACAAATTTATTAACACAACAATTTATTTTTTTGCTTAACTGATTTAAGAAAAATACCAATTTTTTTAAGACATAAAGGGAACCTAAGGGATAAATTACTTTATTTTTTCTGTATAATGACGCCCAATTTAATCAGCGCTTTACCGTTAGTATTTTTTATTTGTTTTACAATTCTGACGCAGCTCCAGATCTGACAACCGAAGCGAAAACCTGACAGGTTGAATAAAACACGAAATAGCTGGGTTGCTTTTCTTGCCGACGTTGGCTGAATGCAAATTTTGTCATTAGCGGGAAATGGCGCCGAATTCATTTCAAGGGTGACTAAAGTTGCTGAGACAGAATTTATAGCATTTTTCTAGCGTATATTTATGTCGCATTTAGTTTTTTTGTGTAGACAAATGGAGTATTACGGAATCACACGCTGGCCTAGTGCGGGTTGGCGGACTACACACCTAAGAAATTCCCGGGAACTTTTAGGTGTGCAGGTTTCCTCACGATGTTTTATTTTACCGTAAAAGTAAGTGATGATTCATTGTGAATACACACACAACTTCGAAAAGTCAGAGGTGTGTGGGTTTGAACGACGAGGTTCTCGACCTATCCTCTTCCAAATATCCTACATATGTATGTTGAAAGAAAGTATTCCTAATCTTACCATAGTTTACTCATTACTAACAAAAATACGAATCTTTTCTCTTCATAATATTGATCAGTGGCGGACCTTCCATAGAAGCCCAAAAGCTTATAACGTTAATAGTGTAATGTCTAGTTTGTAACTGTTTATTGTGTAGTCAGTATATTCTCATTCATAGCTTTTGTTAAATAAAGATTTAAAACTTAAAGATTATTATTCGGAATTAAGTGAGACTAAACTGGACTTTTGGGCTTCTATGGAAGTATCGCCACTGCTATGTATGTATGTTGATAGAAAGTAAAACCAAAAATACGAAGATTTTCTCTTCATAATATTAATAAAGAATAAGTTGTAGATATACCGTAGAGCAGTCTACGTCAATAGTTGTCGCTTCGAGTTATAAATGAAGCGGTGCTCAAGAGGAGTGCGCCCGCGTTAACGATATAAAGTTGAGTATACACAACACTCTTAATATTTCTATACTTACAATGACGTCTATAAAAAGTCGTGATGGCCTCGAGGTTTAGGCATGTGGTCAAGAATCTCGACGGTCGCGGGTTCAAACCCCAGGCACCTCTGACTTTTCGTGCTATGTGTATATTCACAAAGAATTATCACGTACTTTAACGGTGAAGGAAAACATTGTGATGAAACATGCACACCTAAAAGTTCATAGGAATTTCTTAGGTGTGTAGTCCGCTTACTCGCACTAGGTCAGCGTGGTGGACTAAGGACTAAACCCTCTCAGTTGTAAAGGAGGCCCGTGCCCAGCTGTGGGACGTATATGGGCCGAAGATGATGATGATTTACCTGGTTCTAATGCAGGGTTTTTCTATCTATCGCAATAGCAAAAGCTAGTAATGGAAAAAAAAACATTAGGTCTTAGTGTGTATGCAGTCTTACCAACTCCCACGGAAGTAGTCCCAACGCGACACGAGGTGCAATGTGCAACAGCTCGTTAGCTCCCCAACTTCAAAGGCACACAGAGTATTACACCGAAATGGCGAGGTCCAATCCATATCTACAAAATTTTCTAAGGACATATATGTTTTCTGCAGGTTACGAGTATGTTTTACCTAGTTACTGCAATGGCCCAACGACCTAAAGTGAGTCTTTGCCTCCGACAAAAAGGCTCTCCACATCGATCTGTGCGCCATCTCCCGCCAATCCTCGACCTGGAGATCCCGCATGTCCTTCTCGATTACATTTTTCCAAGGGTACCAATTTTTAAATTAATTTAAATAAACGCAATGCAAATTATGTGTGCACCCACATATTGCTAGGCACGGACCTCTGACAACTGAAAAGGGTTATGTATTACTGCTGCGCTGGCTTAGGGAGATCCTTTCATTATTAGAAATACTAAAATTTCTACATACATACATACATAACCTCACGCCTATATTCCCCGAAGGAGATGCATTTCTGCACCCACATTTCGCCAAGTATGTATCAGTCCCACGTAATAGGGGGCGAGCCATTTGCCGTTTTTCGGGCACAACTCCAGACTCCGTGCTGCTACTGAGAATTTCTTAATGGTAAAACCCAATAACACTTTGCCCGACCCGGGAATCGAACCCAGGACCTCTAGATCGCACAGCACATACCTGTGCCGCGAGACCACGAGGCAGTCACTAAAATTTCTATGTTAATCCTATTTCCAAACGTAAATTAGAGTTAATTAGTTTCATCCCTACTTAAGCAGTAGTGATGGCCTTGAGGTTTAGGCATGCGGTCGTGAATCTCGGTGGTCGCCGGTTCAAACTCCAGGCACACACTTCTGACTTTTCGAAGTTATGTGTGCATTCAAAATTAATTATCACTTGCTTTAACGGTGAAGGAAAACATCGAGATAAAACCTGCACACCCAAAAGTTCTTAGGAATTTCTTATGTGTGTAGTCCACCAACCCACACTAGGCCAGCGTGGTGGACTAAGGCCTAAACCCTCTCAGTTGTAGAAGAGACCCGTGCCCAGCAGTGGGACGTATATGGGCTGATGATGATGAGTATAAATTATAAGAAACTCGTAGTAAAGTAAATCCAATAGACGCTCTTTAAGGCTAGGCGCGCACTATGAAATTTTCGCCTCGCGGCGAAAATTCTTTGCGGCATAAAATCGCGCCGCAGTATTGTAACATTGAGTTTCCAATGTTATTGCGCGCACTTAGCTGCAAATCGCCGCAGCGTCGAAAAGTCTGTAACATGTTACAACTGGTTTGCAGCGCGGCGGTTAATCGGTTTGTTGTGATACATTAATTATGCCGTAGTGCACGCACCTGCTTATTTTTGCCGTACGTAAAAATGTCGCAGGTTTTTTCGCCGCGCGGCGAAAAACTCGTAGTGAGCGCCTAGCCTTAGTCGTAAATTTTCAAATAGAATGTAGAGCAACCGGAGCAAGAATGGCTCTGCCAGCTCTACCGTGCTTCGAGTCGTCCGCGAACAAATGACGGCTTTGTATTTATGTTCGCGTTTCAAGTCCGGATGTGTCAAAGCGGTGTTTTAATATGTTCTGTATGCTTACTTCAAAAGCACAAAAGTGACAACATCGCGTGTGAGTTATTGCATTGCTGTCAAAATATTTACGATAGAGTTAAAGTCAAATTCAAAGGCAAAGTCAAAATCATCTTTATTCAAATAGACTTTTACAAGTTATTTTCAATCGTCACTATTGAAGTAGTTTTTTTTAAACTAATTCTTATAATTATGCTGGGTTTGAACGGTTCACACTTGCGTGAGTATTATATTTATTTTATTTATTTAATATACTTTTTTGTACACTATACAAGAAAATGTAACATAAATGACATACATCTTTCTGGGGAAATAAAAAGATATATAGCTACAACAGGCGGTCTTATCGCTAGCTGCGATTTCTTCCAGGCAACCCACGGCACTGGAATGAAAAGTTGTAGTTGTGGCAGTTGTCTTCAAAAATTACGTTACGTTACGTTGGTTAAAATGCCGTGGTTTCTGCAGGTATTATTTTTGGGCTGTTTTGTATTGTAAGATTTTTTCCAGGTACAAGATTCTGACTTTTGCTTGAACTGGCAATCGAACCCAGGGTCTTTAGATAGCATGACGTATATGTCGGCGATACGCCAGAATTATCGTGTCCAGACTCCATAATAACAGAAACACACACACAATATAGCTTGGTTTATTTTCAGAAAATTTCTAGTATAGAACTGAACTCAATGTGAGCTGCAATGGCCGTTTTATATAAAACCAACTGTCACTTAACGTTTAACAACTGCAACTTCCTTTACAACATGTAATTGAAATTACTGTACAATTAATTATGAAATATAGTTCAAAAATCAACATTAATATTATAATGAATTTTACATAAATCCAAATATTTTATTTTACACATATTACAAATTTATTTTAATAATCAAACACTACTTTACAAATGGCGCTATTCAATATGCAAATATAATCACATGTTATTTATTACATAAAACATAAAAATAAGTATCAGAATAATGTTATTTAATTCTTATTGCTTTTACTTTGAAAGTTTCTGGAGTAATGGAAATAATTAAACAATAAATAAAATATCTCATGTTTTTAAAACAGATAAGCAGTCAATACAGTGTCTGATAATTCTTAGAGTATTTAAATTCTCAATTTTGTGATCACAAATAGCTATTTAAATATTAATCTTAAATATTAATTATATTTATGTAACAATATAATCATTATTTATTAGTTTGCGCCCATATATACTTGTCCTACGATACTAATGAAGCATTCAAAATAAAAATAAAATAAAACTCCAAAACAATGCCACAAATTCCCCTAAAAGCAGTTAATCTCAATTTTTGCGAACTAAAATTATTATCAACAGTAATTTGTTATTCTAAATACAGAGATAATTTTAGTCGAAAACTGGAGAATATTAATATTCATGAAATGAGTTTCCATTGAAATTTTCGGCTGGACACTTGGGCTGATGTGATACACTAACTTTTAGTTAGAAATTAGTCGTATGTTTATAGGAAAGTCCTCCTGGGTCTACTATCATTAATTCAGATGTTCCACACATGATGTCCCACAATGTTATCCATACTAATAATATTATAAATGCGAAAGTAACTCTGTCTGTCTGTCTGTTTGACTCACTTTACTGCTAAAACTACTAAACCGATTTAAATGAAATTTGGTACACAGATAGTTTAAAGCCTGAGAAAGGACATAGGCTACTTTTTATTCCGAAAAAAGGATTTTAAGGGGTTGAAAGGGGGGATGAAAGGTTGCATGGAAGTATTGTCATTTTTAAAGCTAGAAGCTTGAAACTTATTTTTTAGGCTGTTGATTAGATATAAATAAATATGACATTCAAAGTTTGTAAAAATATTACAAGCAAGATAAAAATAAGTAAAATAATAATATATAATAGTAAAAATAGTAAAATAGACTACAATTTATTTTCTTTTTGAACCCAACCCTGTAGTCTACGCGGACAAAAACTAGTACTTCATAAAAACAAAAGTTCTTAGAATTTTCTTAGGTATGTTGTCCACCAACCCGCACTAGGCCAGCGTGGTGGACTAAGGCCTAAACCCTCTCAGTTGTAGAGGAGGCCCGGGCCCAGCAGCGGGACGTAGATAGGCTGATGATGATAACTACATAATCCTTAAGGAACCTTTATGTCGGGATAAAACTGGCCTGTAATCATCTATAAATAATCGTTAATCTTTAAATATTGATTTAACGAAAGCAATTTGACATATATATGAGAATATACGTCCCACTGCTGGGCACGGGCCTCCCCTACAACTGAGACAGTTTAGGCCTTAATCCACCACGCTGGCCTAGTGCGGGTTGGCGGACTACACACCTAAAAAAAATCTAAGAACTTTTTAGGTGTGCCGGTTTCATCACGATGTTTTCACTCACAGTGAAAGTACGTGACAATTCTTTGTGAATACACACATAACTTCTTAACGACAGAGGTGTGTGCCTAGGCTGGGGTTTGAACCCGCGACCGTCGAGATTCTCGACCGCGTGCCGAAACCTCGAGGCCATCACGACTTATAAATAATACCACAATAAATTATTAACTAGACATTACACAGTTAACGTGTAACGCTTTTTGGGCTTCTATTGAAATACTGTCACTGATGAAAATCTCAAGGACAACACTAATGTCCGTGATAAAATGTATACTATGTATGTCCTCTCCCAGGGTCTCATCTACTACCATAAAACAAAAAAAAACAAAAATTTAATCGGTCCAATGGTTTAGGCGTAATAGTCAGAGTTCATTGTGAATACACACATACATAACTTCGAAAAGTCAGAGGTGTGTGCCTGGGGTTTGAACCCGCGACCGTCGAGATTCTCGACCGCGTGCCTAAACCTCGAGGCCATCACGACTATAATTCACAATGAATAATCACGTACTTTAACGGTGAAGGAAAACATCGTGATGAAACCTGCACACCTAAAACTTCTTAGGAATTTCTTAGGTGTGTAGTCCGGCAACCCGCACTAGGCCAGCGTGGTGGACTAATGCCTAAACCCTCTCAATGGTAGAGGAGGCCCGTGCCCAGCAGTGGGACGTATATGGGCTGATGATGATGAGTCAGAGTTACTTACGCATTTTTAATATAAGTATCAGTGGCGGTACTTCCAGAAGTAGAACTACTTATGGAAGCCCTGAAAAACCCAGATTGCCTCACAAAATTCAAATCTTTAAGCTTCAAATCTTTATTTCACAAAATCAGTTTAACATGTAAATGAGAATATCCTGACCCTACAATAAACAATTGAAAACTAGACATTACACAGTTAACGTGTAACGCTTTTGGGCTTCTATGGAAGTACCGACACTGATTTCGTTATGTTAGAACGGTTGAATAGATCTTGGTAAAATATTACATAGAAGGATTAAAGTCTGGACTGTCTTAGTGTCTGAATACATTAAAATTTCATGTGCCCCACATAATAGAGTGTAAGACTATTATCATTCAACCAGCCAAATTTAAAACTATTTGCGTCTATTCGTCGTGATGGCCTCGAGGTTTGGGCACGCGGTCGAGAATCTCGACGGTCGCGGGTTCAAACCCCAGGCGCACACCTCTGACTTTTCCAAGTTATGTGTGTATTCATAAAGAATTATCACGTAATTTTACGGTGAAGGAAAACATCGTGAGGAAACCTGCACACCTAAAAGTTGTTAGGAATTTCTTAGGTGTGTAGTCCGCCAACCCGCACTAGGCCAGCGTGGACTAAGGCCTAAACCCACTCAATGGTAGAGGAGGCCCGTGCCCAGCAGTGTATATGATGATGATGATGCATCTTTAGCTATGTAGTGTAGCTAGTTTAGCGGTTGTGTGTAGATGGCTATAGGCGGCGTCGGTGTGCCTGGTTGTGGGCACGTAGCGACAGCGCCTGATGTTGCGTGAGGATGATGTGCCGGATGGTGATAGGTGCAGGCGTAAGCGTAATAATTAGCACAAAGCAGTTCAAGCGTTTAATGGCGCACACAGTATACAGGGTATATTCAGACCGTGATCGGAAACTAAGGCAGGTAATAGCTAAGGTAATTACAAACCCCCTGGCGTTAAAGAAAATTCTGACAAAAAATAAAAATTTTGACGTTTTCCATACAACCATCGGTATTAAATGTACGCGGTTTGTATGGAAAACGTCAAAATTTTTATTTTTTGTCAGAATTTTCTTTAACGCCAGGGGGTTTGTAATTACCCTAGCTATTACCTGCCTTAGTTTCCGATCACGGTCTGAATACACCCTGTATATACAACAAAAGTCACAGTATAGTCACGGCACAAGAGGATAAAGTTCACACACAACACAATAAAGTCAAGATAAATAAAAATAGCAGAAGGAGACGAGACAGTTAAAAGTACGAGAATATTAATATTACAAAAGGCAGTTATTAAGCGCGGACGAGATAAGGCGGTGAGGTAGCAGGTTACACGGGCTTCGCGAGCGAGAGAGTTGTACCGACTGGCGGCCGGCGCGTGAGTTGAAGCGATGACGCGCATCGCTTATCTCTTAGCAAAACAGGTTTACGCCCGACCCGTGGTATGCAGTGTCTCCAATGTACTCCACATTTAATAAATTGGGTTCTGTAAGTGTAATGTATTGTAATGTATATGTGTTGTGTAATGCGTGTGAGTGTAACTGTGGATAAATATACATAATATTAAATATGTTAATAAATAACTGACTGACTGCCTCGTGGTCTCGCGGTACAAGTATGTGCCGTGCGATCTAGAGGTCCTGGGTTCGATTCCCGGGTCGGGCAAAGTGTTATTGGGTTTTTCCATTAGGAAATTCTAGGTAACAGCACGGAGTCTGGAAATGTGCCCGAAAAACGGCAATAGGCTCGCCCCCTATTTCGTGGGACTGATACATACTTGGCGAAATGTGGGTGCAGAAATGCACCTCTGCCTACCCCTTCGGGGAATACAGGCATGAGTTTAAGTAAGTAGTTAATAAATAAAAATATTTAATAAATAAATTAAATATTAGGTACGCCACACATCTATTAAAAAAATCCTACAGCAAATGACTAGAAAGGATGAAAGAAAGGAAAATCTTTTATTGTCACTTAAAATGCCAAATTATATTATATTATAGTATACATAAAAGTCGTGATGGCCTCGAGGTTTAGGCGCGCGGTCGAGAATCTCGACGGTCGCGGGTTCAAACCCCAGGCACACACCTCTGACTTTTCGAAGTTATGTGTGTATTCACAAAGAATTATCACGTACTTTAACGGTGAAGGAAAACATCGTGATGAAACCTGCTCACCTAAAAGTTCTTAGGAATTTCTTAGGTGTGTAGTCCGCCAACCCGCACTAGGCCAGCGTGGTGGACTAAGGCCTAAACCCTCTCAGTTGTAGAGGAGGCTCGTGCCCAGCAGTGGGACGTATATGGGCTGATGATGATAGTATACATGATATAATCTCGTTAAGCGATTTTAAGCCTTTCCAAAAGTCATTGAATCTCCTGTCCTGAATAACCCAAATTAAAAAAGGAACCATTTATCTCTCAAATTCTATGGAATGAAAACATTAATCCCATAGAATTATGACGAGGGAAATTATTGAATTACCGCAATCTTTCGACTCGGGTAGAAATTAAGGGATGAATGATTCGCTTTAAATATGGTATATTTTCATAATTTACGTTAAAAATTTGCTGAGTTGGTCATATTCCGCTCGGATTTCGAATCTTAACGAGAAGTAAAAGATAATTATGTACTTTTAAAAGATATGTGTCGTAGATTGACTCATAATATGCAGGCCACTATGGAAGTCATTGGGGGTAGGGATGAAACGATACGAGTAAATTCAAGTACATACTCGATACTTTTCTCCGATAGCAAGTACTTTTAGTGTCGATACTTTGAATTGAAGTATCGAGTAGGTATCGGTCAAAAGTACTCATATCAGTAATCAGTATACCAATGTCACTATTTCATTTCAACATCGATGAAAAAAATCCATATCCTAAATTGAAGTTTTTTAACGCATCCTAGTCTTAATTTTATGTAGTTAGCATACAAGCACGTATATATTTGAATGTGGTAGGTACCTCTGTACCTTGCGAAAGGCTCTTTTCCAAAGCAGGTGCAACTGTCACTGCTTCCAAAAATCGACTAACCGGCAAATATTTGTAAAATTAATATTTTTGGAAAACAAACTTTTTTCATAAATAAATACACCCAACAGTCACTTGCATAGTTCTGATCCCACAATGAGATACGAGTCCTGTGTCGTGGGTATCAGTAACTACGAGAGACTTTTCGATATCACAAACACCCAGATCCGAATCAAATATTTGTGGATCACACAAACATTTGTCTCGGTGCGGGGATTGAACCCGCGGCCTCTCGTTTCGCAAGCGCGTGTCTAGCCTACTGCGCCACGGGGCTGAAAATCCTATAATTTTGTACTTATTAATAAAAAATACCAATACATGTTAAGATTTTTATTCTAAATTTACCAAAAACCATTCGATACGAGTAAGTCGATACTTACTTAGTATCGATATACTTGACGACCGATACGGTATCGAGTAGAAGTATCGATACCTTAATGGTATCGTTTCATCCCTAATTGGGGGAGGCCTATGTTCAGCAGTGGACTTCCTTATGCTGATAATGATGAATGATGATGATGATGTCATGACAGCCCCGTGGCTATATTTTTTTTCTTTTTAAAGCGTTTAAATAAAAGCTTTTTAAAAACTGCTTTTTTTGCTATTATTTTGTTATTTCTCAAGTTACTCTCAATGAGCCTTTTCATTTGATATCCATATTGTAGAAATGCATTAAAAATAACTATTCCGCCATCTTGGATGGTCCGCCATATTGGTTTTCGAATGATGTCACACACTATATGCATTGTCATCCAAACTAAATCAAATCAAATTATCTTTATTCAAATAGACTTTTACAAGTTTTGAATCGTCAATTTTACACTTCTTAATTTTTTAAACTATTGCCGTTAACTAGACGTGTATACAAAATTTCAGCTCAATCGGTTGAAGATATCTACTTCAAAATTGAGTACAAAGATTCCACCCGAACAAACATACTTACATACATTGCAAGTTTAATAAAAGCCTTTAAAAACCATTTATGCTAACCCCATGGGGATGCAAGCGATATATTTCTTATGAAATCCATTATTAATCCAAATCCGAGAATTCTACAGAAACTATTTGAATATCCAATAACATACTGAAGTTATATTTTCATTTTCAAATATAATAACAATATTCCCTCTCGATAAACATTATTGGATTTCAACATCAATCGGTTTGTTCACAATACATTATATCTGACTGAAAAGTATATTAATATTAGATTCTTCGACGGGTGGAGCACCTTCTCGGTGGAGTCTATAAAATTTAAAGATAGAGAAATTTAACTAAATAGACTACCTTGTGGTCTCGCGGCACAAATATGTGCCGTGCGATTTAGAGGTCCCGGGTTCGATTCCCGGGTCAGTCAAAGTATTATTTGGTTTTTCCATTAGGAAATACTCAATAGCAGCACGGATTCTGGAAACGTGACCCAACAACGGCAATAGGCTCGCCCCCTATTACGTGGGACTGATACACACTTGGCTAAACATAGGTGCAGAAATGCTCCTCTGCCTACCCCTTCGAGGAACATAGATGTGAGGTATGTATGTATGCAATAAGAAATCTAAATGTCTTAAATTAATCAACTTTATCTTAAATCTGTTAATAAAAGTACCTGGATGACCGAGGCTTGCTCGGTTTTTTTTTTAATTGTGTTTTTTGGAAATTATATTTAAGTACGAATTACTAATAAAATGATGAAATATGAATAATGTTATATTAACAACGCCATCTGCTGTTGTGTCGTTAAAGCAATTATTGTATATCCTTTTTGTTATTTTTCTTCTAAATGACATTTTCTAAAAATGATTCCTAGCTAGATCGATTTATCGCCCCCGAAACCCCCTATATACTAAATTTTATGAAAATCGTTGGAGCCGATTCCGAGATTCCAATTATATGTCTATATATAGATATATATACAAGAATTGCTCATTTAAAGATATAAGATTAATTTTATTGAACGTAAAATGTAATTTAAGCCATTTTACTTGGAAACCCAGTTAATCTGACACGCTAGATCCATATTAAGATGGAAATGTTATAATAAACTGTGGTTTTGCGGTCATAGTAGTCATACCTTTATCTCTACATCGACTTTATCTTAAAATTAATGGAAAAACTTTCTCAATGAAAGTTTATTTATAGTTGGCAAAAACTGTTCCATCAAAGGTACTGTTAGATGTTCAAATGAAAATGGGTAATATTACGTGACTTTAATTTATTTATTTATGGAAGACTAACAGCTACAATACAACTAGGTTAAAAAAAACATAACAATTAACATAAAGCCAATAACAAGTCTTCACTTATAGCTACAGATCAGTAAAAAATAAAAAAGTGTGCAATAAAGGATAGATAACAATTAAAGTATAATAATAAATTAAGTAGAGAGTCGAATAAAGCTACCACTAAATAGGTTACTAAAAGAACCCAATCACATTATAATATTAATCCGGTTTTTGGAAAAATTTACGGCTCAAACATCTCCTTGCAGATGCAACACTCACCGAAAATGGGTCTAGATTATGGTCTTTACAAAGTCTATTGAAGTTAGCGCATGCTCGCAAAAAGAAACTATTTACAGCTGAAGTGTTTGTTTTCGTTTGTTAGATGAATGTATATAAGGAGTGACGGCCTCGAGGTTTAGGCGCGCGGCCGAGAATTTCGGCGGTCGCAGGTTCAAACCCCAGATTGTGGGCGCTTCTCGCCCACGCACCGTGGTCGCCCCACTAGCGCGAAGATGGCCACCGGGGGGTTTTGGTCGGTATGCCGGCGTAGGGATTTGGTTAGGGACCCAGCCCGGCACTAACATCTGCGCGGACGTGACGCCCCGCGCGCCGGGCTGGAAGGCCGGTGACCCCGACATACGCTTCCTGTCCCCTCCCCCAGGGCTGGCGGGAAGTAGAGCCATAAACAGCTTTCCCCTCGAGAAAAAAAAAAAAAAAAAGGTTCAAACCCCATGCACACACCTCTGACTTTTCGAAGTTAGTGTATTCACAATGAATTATCACTTGCTTTAACGGTGAAGGAAAAAATCATGATAAAACCTGCACACCGAAAAGTTCTTAGGCATTTCTTGGGTGGGTAGTACGCCAACTTTTAGGTGTGTAAGTTTACTCACGATGTATTCCTTCAGCGCTAAAGTACGTGATAAATACGTACGTCAATATATTATATTTTTATTAAAAAAAAATATATATTAGAAATATCACCTAACCAAGGGGCGGAGCCTAGCATGACGTCACCATGACGTGATTTGTTTGTCTTATAAAATTCAAAATGATATTATTCATTCCGTGGCTGAGATTAACGTGAAAAAATTTGTTTCAATAATTATTGCTGACACCCCGAGCCTAGTTATAGAGAACAGTTATGCATAAGACTGAGATGTTTTTTTGCTAAAACCTCGTATATAAATAAAATAAATAAATAAATACACCCAACAGTCACATACATAGTTCTGACCCCACATTAAGATACGAGTCTTGTGTCGGGGGTATCAGAAACTACGAGAGACTTTTCGGTCTCACAAACACCCAGACCCGAAACAAATATTTGTGGGTCACACAAACATTTGTCTCGGTGCGGGGATCGAACCCGCGGCCTCTCGTTTCGCAAGCTGGTGTCTAGCCAACTACGCCACGAGGCTGTATATGAAAAGTTAGTTGTATGTACACAGGTTGTAAATAGACCATAACCGAAAACTGAGACAGGTAAGGTCTTATGGTGATTAACTTGAGGACTTATGGTGATTAGGAAAACCTTTTTTTTTTCTTTTTTTTCGGATTTTTTTAGCGTCAATGTGTTTGCAATCACTGTAACTATTAACAGTGTGGATACTTCCATAGAAGCCCAAAAGCGTAACACGTTAATTGTGTAATGTCTAGTTTATAATTGTTTATTGTGGGATCAAGATATTCTCATTTATATGTCAAATTGCTTTTGTTAAATAAACATTTAAAGCTTAAAGATTATTATTCGGAATTTTGTAAGGCAACCTGGGCTTTTGGGCTTCTATGGAAGCACCGCCACTGACTATTACCTGTCTTAGTTTGCGATTTATACCCCGTAGTTCCTCGACTTCCAGGCCCTAATAAAAATTTGTACCCTAAAAAAAATTTGCTTGTCCTAATTTCACACCCTAGCCTAGACATGACTGACTCAGTCTCCACATAAGGTAACTTTAACGCACCGTATTCGGCTTTACAGACGAAATTGGAGTACAGTTTTAATAGCTCGTAAAGCAGTATCGATCGCAGTTAAAATGTAAGTTCTCGAATTTAAATAAACCTACTTAGTCAGTGTTTGAGTGTTTCGAGTCTGGCTCTGCTCGTTATTTCGACAGTAAAAGTGTGTTTAAAAAGCCACTAAATTGCGCATTCAGCTCATTTTAACGTTGACTCGGGTCATCTCGCTAGTATGAGCGTTGTAGATCTAGTATAGAATAGGATATTCTATCTATAGACTGCTATGGGAGGCAGAGGAGATATACAAGAGTCAGGTTTTTTTTTATTGTTTTTTTTTTATTAAGAAATACTTAATTACAGTGGAGTCTGGAAATATGCCTGATAAAACTGTTAGAGATAAATTATTATTTTTTGGTGAAAAAGGAGGTAGGTTCTCTTTCATATGAGAGGCCTATGTCCAGCAGTAGACGTAAGAATACTGATGATGATGATGATGGTGAAAAAGGTATGGGTGTTGATAATTCTTATTTTTCTCAGAAAGTATTTTTTACAGGATAGAAAAAATACTTATTAATACATCCAACAGTGACATACATATTTCTGAGCCCACTCAAAAATACAAATCTTGTGTCGCGGGTATCAGAAACTACGAGAGACTTTTCAGTCCCACAAACACCCAGACCCGAAACAAAAACTTGTGGATCTCACAAACATTTGTCTCGGCGCGGGGATCAAACCCGCGGCCTCTCGTTTCGCAATCTGATATCTACCCAACTGCGCCACGGGGCTATTTACCGTGTACCGTTTGTATCATAACAAGTAAAAATATTGCAGCAATTAATGTGTAAAAGCATAACAAAATATATCTTACAAATGTACATATATAAGTCGCTTACTAGCTAGCAAATAACACAACAGCAATGCTTACTGAACAAACAATTTCAACTTGAGTGTCCATAGACTAAGCATATTCTCCCATGTTCAAAATATATTGCAGTGGATATTGTACATTATATCTACAAACCAGTGGCGGTACTTCCATAGAAGCCCAAAAGCCCAGAATGCTTTACAAAATTTCGAATTATCTACAAACATACATAAACTCACGCCTGTATTCCCTGAAGGGGTAGGCAGAGGTGTCTTTCTGCATCCACATTTCGCCAGGTATGTATCAGTCCCACGTAATAGGGGGCGAGTCTATTGCCGTTTTTCGGGCACATTTCCAGACTCCGTGCTGCTACTGAGAATTTCCTAATGGAAAAACCCAATAACACTTTGCCCGACCCGGGAATCGAACCCAGGACCTCTAGATCGCACGGCACATACCTGTACCGCGAGACCACGAGGCAGTCGAATAATTATACTTAAAGCTTTAAATGTTTATTTAACAAAAGCAATTTGACATATATCCTGACCCCACAATAAACAATTATAAACTAGAAATTACACTGTTAACGTGTAACGCTTTTGGGATTCTATGGAAGTACCGCCACTGGCGTTACCTTACGCCTGTATTCCCTGAAGGGATAGGCAGAGATGCATTCCTGCGTCCACATTTCGCCCATTGTGTTTTCGATGAGTCTATTACCGTTTGACGGGCACATTTCCAGACTTCGTGCTGCTTCTGAGAATTTCCTAATGGAAAAACCCAATAACACTTTACCCGACTCGGGAATCGAACCCGGGGCCTCTAGATCAGCATATTTTTGTACCACGAGACCAGGAGTCAGACAACTTTTAAGTAGAAATGTAATGGGAACCATTCTATTCCGATATATTTCATTAGTCAAGCCAATTCCAAGTAACAGACACCATATCAAACACAAAAAAACAAACAAAAGAACTGGAGAATGCACAAAACAGAGGACCTATTCAAAATTCATCCCCACGGATGTTCCGCAAATCCCACTAAATCCCACATTCCCACGACTGGCGATGTGACGACACACTCAGCGGTTTATTGGCAGTAATATTTAGTACTGTTTACGATGAAGTATTTGCGAATACGCGAGCCGCTCATAAAAGTACGCGTGGCGAGGCTTAACAGTTAAAACGTGCGGAATTTAGACGTTAGTTCTGAATCGATGAAAAAATTATTTGCTGTCATATGACATCATCATCATCATCAGCCCATATACGTCCCAGTGGGACGGGTCTCCTCTGGAACTGAGAGGGTTTAGGCCTTAGTCCACCACGCTGGCCTAGTGCGGGTTGGCGGACTACACACCTAAGAAATTCCTGACTACTTTTAGGTGTGCAGGTTTCCTCACGATATTTTCCTTCACCGTTAAAATAAGTGATAGGTCATTGTGAATACACACATAACTTAGAAAAGTCAGAGGTTTGAACCCGCGACCGTCGAGATTCAAGACCGCGTGCCTAAACCTCGAGCCCATCACGACTCCTATCTATACATATCTAAAAATACTTTGCAGTTGCGAAGCCGAGGGGCCTATATAAGTGAAAGTAACAGATGTTTCCTTAAAAAATAAGAAAACACAATGATTCAATCGAATGCAGATGACAGGTAACTTATTTGGTTCTCGTTTGTTTTGTTTTTTGCGTTGAAAATATTTTTGTATAACCATAGTGTCCCACGCAATTGTAAATGATCAGCTTTTTTAGATAATGGGGAATGTGCAGACATGATTGTGTCTTCATCACGTCCCACCGCTGGGCACGGGCCTCCTCTACAGCTGAGAGGGCTTAGGCCTTAGTCCACCATGCATGCCTAGTGCGGGTTGCCGGACTACACACCTAAGAAGTTCCTAAGAACTTTTTATTTTTATATCTCGCACGGCAGAGCCCCCGCCAAGTCGAGCAAAAAAGCGGCACGGCCGTACTATACTTTCCTCGAAGCAACACAGGCCATTTGCGACACCCTATAACTTCGTCGTGGATAAACCTAGAAACCTGAAATTTTAGTCACCAAGCAAGAATGGTATAAATATAACATTATGGATAATATGGATATAACACTATACTATTAAAAGGTTTGTTTGTTTGCATTAAATAGGCTCCGGAACTGCTGAACGGATTTGAATGACTTTTGGTATGAAGATAAATGGGACCCACGGAAGTAACAAAGGGTACTTTTGATCCCGGATTTTTTTTGTGTTCCAGTGGGAATGGCTGTATGTTATAAATGCGAGAATAACTTTACATGTCTGTTACGCTTTCACGCCTACACCATTTGACCGATTTAAATGATTTTTTGTATGGACATAAATGAGACTCTGTGGAGTAAAATAGACTGCAACTTATTTTCTTTCTGAACCCAACCCTGTAGTTTACGCGGATGGAATCGCGGGCCAAAGCTAGTTTTTTGTGATAAATTGCATGGTATTTGGCATGTCAAGTGACCATAAATGCTTAATCTTTTACTGATTTTACAAATTTTCTAACAAGACTGATTATTATCGATGTAAGTGACCTTTGATATAAAACAGGACCCGCGAAATGTGAGACCTGGAGTCGTAAAACAAGCCATATCTGTTGACCCTTGTAAAAAAGTATATATTTTATTGGTGTTATGGCTGCAAAAATGTTCGTTTCTAGTAAATTTTACGTTAGTGATATTGTTAATGTGAACAAATAATAAATAAATAAATACACCCAACAGTCACATATATAGTTCTGACCCCACACTAAGACACAAGTCTTGTGTCGCGGGTATCAAAAACTACGAGAGACTTTTTAGTCTCACAAATACCCAGACCCGAAACAAATAAAAGACTAAGGTGTTAAAGATATATAGTATAAATATACATATTTATCTCTACATCATATTAGACTGACTGCCTTATTGTCTCGTTGCACAACTATGTGACGAGCGATCTAGAGGTCTCAAGCACGATTCCCAGACTGGGAAAATATTTTTGGGTTTGCCGATTAGGAAATTTTCAGTAGCTGCATTAAGTTCGACTATGTGGTTGGAAAAACAGCTATAGGCTTCACCATTTTTACCTCACCCAAAAAACACACCTGACAAATCGTGGGTATACTTTTGCCTACCTCCTAGGTAACACAGGCGAGAATATACAGACTTTAGCTATTACCTGCCTTAGTTTCCGATCACGTTCTGAATACACCCTGTATATAATTGAATTGGGATGATCCAAATATCCTTACTAATGTTATTAATGTGAATGTAGTTATGTTTGTTACGCTTTCACGCAAAAACTACTCAACCGCTCGTGATGAAACTTTGTACACATATTATTGTAGGAATTAGAAGTAACATAGGATCGTCAATCGTCATCAGCCCAAATACGTCCCACTGCTGGGCACGGGCCTCCTCTATAACTGAGAGGGTTTAGGGCTTAGTCCACCACGCTGGCCTAGTGCGGGTTGGCGGACTACACACCGAAGAAATTCCCAAGAACTTTTTAGGTGTGCAGGTTTTATCACGATGTTTTCCTTCACCGTTAAAGCAAGTGATAATTCATTGTGAATACACACATAACTCCGAAAAGTCAGAGGTGTGTGCCTGGGGTTTGAACCTGCGACCGCCGAAATTCTCGACCGCGCGCCTAAACCTCGAGGCCATCACTGCCATCATAGGATCCAACATAGGATACTTCTTATTAAAAAAAAATACGGAGTGTAAAAAAAACAAATGATCTACTGAATTGATTTGAATGATTTTGGTATGGGGATAGACAGAACCCACCAAAGTAACATAGATACTTTTTATCCCGATAAAATTTTGTCTTCTCGTGGGAATGGGTATACCTACTCATAGTTATAAACGCGAGAATAACTTTAAATATGTCTTTTACGCTTTCACGCCTAAATCATTTGACCGATGTAAACGATTTTTGATATGGACATAAATGGGACTCTGTGGAGTTAAATAGACTACAACTTATTTTCTTTCTAAACCCAACCCTGTAGTCTACGCGGACGGAGTCGCGGGCAAAAGCTAGTAGCATATAATTCGATAAAATATTGGAGGTTAAGTAAACTGAATGTGTGCAAACATTTAAATGTAACCCTACATCTGAAGAAGCTTGTATGTTATATGATCTAGTTATTTAGGCTTTCTGTTTTATTTAGTTAGTTTTTGAGTTTGTTTAAGTTCCTAGTCTGTAACTTTTCTTTTAATTATGTATGTGTTATATTTTGGTTATTGTCATAATGGAACTGGCGTGTCCATAAAGGAAAAAAGTCCCTAAATTAAATAAAGAGAGAGAAAAAAAAACATTTAAATGTAATTATGATATTGTTTAGCCCCGTTTGTCTACGTCATGTTTGTATAATTAATATCAACTCTACTGTCAATAAATTCACGCCTCTGTCCTCGATGGGGTTGACAGAGGTGTGTTACTACACCTATACTTCGATAGGCGTATGAAAATCGCACGTATCTGGTAAATTTATTAACTGAGTCTAACTACTCCTGACACGGGAAACGAACCCACATTTATATATACGAACGAACATACATTTATAAAGTGGGGCCAACAAGTAAATGTCTGAATAATATTTTTTTTGACATATAGGTATAGCTATGCTCGATGCGTGGGGATAATGAAAAAAATGTGCAGTAAAAATTATTAAAAGTATTAACATATTTTTTTTGTGTACTTTAATATTTATACACTTTTACAGCAAAGGGTAATATTACGGCATTTTTAAGGGTTTATCTATTTATTTTATTTTATGCTTTCTATATGAGTAGATTTAAAGGCGGACTTAATGCCTAAGGTATTCTGTTACAGTCAACCTTAGGGAGATGCAGAGATAAAAACGTAGATGCATAAATAGCAATATGATGAAAACAAGAAATTTTATTAGTTATGTGGTCCACCAACTCGCACTAGGTCTAGCGTGGACTGAGGCCTGATTTACGCTTGTACGGTCGCGGGTTCAAACCTCAGGCACACACCTCTGACTTTTCGAAGTTATGTGTATATTCACAAAGAATTATCACGTACTTTAACGGTGAAGGAAAATATCGTGATGAAACCTGTACACCTAAAAGTTTGTAGGAATTTCTTAGGTGTGTAGTCCGCCAACCCGCACTAGGCCAGCTTGGTGGACTAAAGCCTAAACCCTCTCAGTTGTAGAGGAGGCCCGTGCCCAGCAGTGGGACGTATATGTACTGATGCTGCTCACGCTTGTAAGCACCGGCATAGACATCAAATTGAACTTATAAAATTAAGCACGTGCAAGATTTAAAAAATCAATTACCCCACTTTCGTATTTCGTAAACCAGATTTCGGGGAGAAAGTATGATAAATTACTTTATAATTAAGTTAATCCAGGATAATTGTATTTTATGGTGGCCGTGTGTGAAGTTTGTTTTGTTTAGAGAATTTCTGGAAATACGTGTGAAGTTACAACATCCTTACTAATATTATAATATTATAAATGCGAAAGTAACTCTGTCTGTCTGTCTGTCTCGCTTTCCTGCTAAAACTACTGAACCGATTTAAATGTAATTTGGTACACAGATAGTTTAGACCCTGAGAAAGGACATAGGCTACTTTTTATCTCGGAAAAGGGGTTTTAAGGGGTTGAAAGGGGGGATGAAAGGTTGTATGGAAGTATTGTCATTTTTAAAGCTAGAAGCTTGAAACTTATTTTTTAGCCTGTTGATTAGATGTAAATAAATATGACATAAAAATTTTGTAAAAAAAAATACTTTTAAGGGGGTAAAATAAAAATAGGGGTGAAAGTTTGTGTGGAAATTCGTCATTTTTGAAGCTAGAATGTTTTAAAGTAATTTTAAGTAATTATGAATACACACACATAACTTCGAAAAGTCAGAAGTGTGTGCCTGGGGTTTGCACCCGCGACGGCCGAGATTCTCGACCGCGCGCCTAAACCTCGAGGCCATCACTACATCGCTCCGCTCCAGCGGAATTACATAAAAAGTACCTTACATATTTTTTACAAGGTCACAAAGAGTAACTTACGCATACATATATTTTTTAAATTAAGTTAAGAAATGCATGAAATTCTCCACATACCAACCATCAAAGAGGAAATAGAAAGTTGTGGATCCAACTACAAATCGAGATTGCAAAAACATCCCAATCAGCTTGCAGAAGAGCTCCTCTTTCCGGAAATAATACGTCGGCTAAAAAAGCGACGAGATATTTTCGACTATACCTAAATATAATGTAAATTAAAGGGCTGGCTCCGCTGGGAGCTAAGTCCTACACGCCCAAATCCATTCAACTCATCTGTTTATAGCCGACAAGGCTGATCGCATGATAAATAAATTAATAAAAAAAAAAGTTATAAAGGAGTGATGGTCTCGAGTTTTAGGCGCGCGGTCGAGATACGCGGCAGTCGCGGGTTCAAACCCCAGGCACACCTTTGACGTTTCCAAGTTATGTGTGTATTCACAAAGAATTATCACGTACTTTAACGGTGAAGGAAAACATCGTGATGAAACCTGCACACCTAAAATTTCTTAGGAATTTCTTAGGTGTGTAGTACGCCAACCGGCACTAAGCCTGCATGGTGGACTAAGGCCTAACCACTTAACTTAACCCCGAGGTTAAATATGAAGATCGAATTGAGACGGTTTGTAATATAAAAAAACAAATAGCCTTGGCAATATAGCACATATATTTCTCAAAATCGTCCCCATATCAGTAAATTTAATCAAAAAATCACGCACTTGAACTGAATGCAAATCGGAAACCCACATCACACGTCGATGTTCTGTAATTTGAGAGGTCGTTTTGCTCATGAAATGTCAAGGGCGGGTCAAGGCTATACTTTTTACTGCATTTTCTTCCACTCATAACCTACTTTAGGATTTTTATTCACTCCCGCCTGTGTCTGCGGAGTACTATCATCATCAGTCCAAATACTTCCCACTGCTGGGCATGGGCCTCCTCTACAACTGAGATGGGTCAGACGTTAGTCCACCACGCTGACCTAGTCCGCAGAGTATTAGGCAGAAATGTACTTGTAGACAGCCCCATGGCAATGACACCAGCTTGCGAAACGAGAGGTGTCGGGTTCGATTCCGCACCGAGACAAATGTTTGTGTGAATTACAAATATTTGTTTCAGGTCTGGGTGTTTGTAAGACGGAAAAGTCTCTTGTATTTTCTGTTACCCACGACACAAGACTGTATACCAGTGTGTGTTCAGAACTATGTATGTGACTGTTGGGTATATTTATTTATTTTATTTTATTGAGAAATTTCTAATGGAATAATCCAACAACACTTTGACCGATCTAATCTTACCCGGGACCTCTAGATCGCAAGGCATAA
The DNA here is from genome assembly GCA_907164795.1 of Hemaris fuciformis. NCBI lineage: Eukaryota > Metazoa > Arthropoda > Insecta > Lepidoptera > Sphingidae > Hemaris > Hemaris fuciformis. The sequence goes on along the minus strand of OU015455.1, from coordinate 1,959,689 downwards.
ACCACTCGATACCACAAGGAAATATTTTCATAGTTGTTTGTTACTACTTAAGGGATGTACGAGTATGTCTAAGCCTTTCATTCATACCACTAATAAGACCGGATACTATTTCATTCAAAATGAAACATACATACTATAAGCTCACGCCTGTATTCCCCGAAGGGGTAGGCAGGGGTACATTTCTGCACACATATTTCACCAGGTATGTAACAGTCCTACGTAATAGGGGGCGAGCCTATTGCCGTGTTTTAGGCACAATTCCAGATTCGGTACTGTTACTGAGAATTTCCTAATGGAAAAACCTAATAACACTTTGCCCGACCCGCGAATTGAACCCAGGACCTCTAGGTCGTACGGCACATACTTGTGCCATGAAAATTAAACATTTCAGGTCTTAATAACACTCTCACTTTTCTTGTGGCGGAAACTTTACGGTTCCGTTGCCATTACCGAAATAGCTGGCTACGGAAAATAGAGCTTTTATTTCGCGTCACGGTATATTTTGTATTTCCGAGTGCAGTTGCCTAACCTGAATGAGAACAATAACTTAGGTTAGTTCTGGTGAAAATATTTATTTATTTATACTAGCTGACCCGGCGAACTTCGTTCCGCCTAAGAGCCGATTTATAATTGTTTTTTTTTTAAGCCTAAGTTACTCCTTATTACATCAGCTATCTGCCAGTGAAAGTCCCGTTAAAATTAGTCCACCCGTTTTCGAGATTAGCTGGAACAAACAGACAGACAGACAAAAATTGTAAAAAAACGTTATTTTGGTATATGTACCGTGTATACATCCATATGCATTTATTAGCCGTTATTTCAATATTACAAACAGACACTCCAATTTTATATATTAAGATTTACAATTTCTTGTATATATACAAAATAATATGAAGTAACTAAACTATTAATAAAGTCAAAGTCAAAACCATCTTTATTCAAATAGACTTTAACAAGATCTTTTGAATCGTCAATATTAAACTATTTTTTTTAACTATTGCCGCTTCGAAACGTGTTATCGCTGTGAAGAAACGGCAAGAAACTCCATCAGCAATTTTAAAAAAATAATAAATTAAAATTATAATTACATTTTTTAATTTCCATTATATAAATTTAACCTTATGTACATAATATGTTATAACGATACAAACTGTAGCAACAAGGTTTCTGGTCAATTTACTTACTCCCAGGGCTTATTATCTTCAATATAATCTGAAATTTTATAGTTAGCTTTTTATATAGTTTATCTTTAAATAATTCTTTAAACTTTTTCATGGGAAGCTTCCTAAAGAAAACAAGAGGCGGCCTTATCGCTCAAATCTCAATTATTAGTATACCTACTATTAAATAGAGCCTTGCTTTGTCTGGGAGCAGTATAATAATAGATATATCCACTTAAATCCACCTTTTTCTTCCCATTCAGTCAACATCATCAACCGAAATACTTCCCACTGCTGGGCACAAACCATCTCTACAACATTTTTCAGTTAATAAATCTCAGAAATCTGCACAAACATTAGAAATACGGAATACGAATTTTATTTTATAATTGACTGCCTCGTGGTCTCGCGGTACAAGTATGTGCCGTAGGATCCAGAGGTCCTGGGTTCGATTCCCGGGTCGGGCAAAGTGTTATTGGGTTTTTTCATTAGGAAATTCTCAGTAACAGCACGGAGTCTGGAAATGTGCCCGAATAACGGCAATAGGATCGCCCCCTATTACCTGGGACTGATACATACCTGCCGAAATGCACCTCTGCCTACCCCTTCGGGGAATACAGGCGTGAGTTTATGTATGTACAAATTTTATTCTTTTGGAAATACGGGCTTAAATGTACTAGTTTTTGCTCATGACCAATTATATATGTATAATCTAAGCGAAATTATTTTTATCACTAAACCTTGTTTTTCAAAATGATTCTCTCCTTAAAATCAGTTATTTACCAGTAAAAGTCTCGTTAAAGACCCAGCACTTTTAAAAGGTAGTCTTAACGAAACGTGACAAAAACATGGCTATTTGGAAATTACATATCAACATTTTATTCTTTAAATAAGTCGTGATGGCCTTGACTGACTTTTCGAAGTTATGTGTGTATTCACAATGAATTATCACGTACTTTAACGGTGAAGGAAAACATCGTGATGAAACCTGCACACCTAAAAGTTCTTGGAAATTTATTAGGTGTGTAGTCTGCCAACCCGCACTAGGCCAGCGTGGTGGACTAAGGCCTAAACCCTCTCAATGGTAGAGGAGGCCCGTGCCCAGCAGTGGGACGTTTATGGGCTGATGATGATGATGATTTTATTCTTCTTTGTTAGTATAGAATAATGTTAAAAATTTTAATTTACTATCAAAAATTCCTACTTTTCATATTGACATTCTTTTAATATTCAAAATGCAATATTCATTGTCAATATTAGATTGTTGAATGTGTTTAGAAACTCGATTAAATCTAAATGAAATACCTCAAGATGCATTGACCTTTTTGGTGAGGACGGCGACGGCGTCGAAATACCCTAAGTTTTCAGAGAAACCAACTTTGAGCGCTCCAAACTATTTGCGTCCCAAAATACGTTGAATGTTTGATGTAGAGAGCTTTGAGATATGTGATCTTAATGCCCCGGGTTCAATTTCCGGGCGGTGTAATATTTAAGCGTATATGCTGTGCGATCTACAAGTCCCAGGTTTATTTATCGGGTCAGGCAAATTTTTACGGTTTTTCCAGAAGGAAATTCTCAGTAGCAGCACGAAGTCTGGATATGTGACTAAAAACGGCTCATCTCAACACTGGAGACTATGAAACATTAGTACAAAAATTTTCAAGGATATAAACTCAGCCTATCGCAGTCCACTGCTGAACGAAGGCCTCCCCAAGAAAGCGCCAACCATCCCGGTCTTGAGCAGCCCTCATCCATCCATTACCCTTTCTGAAGTCGTCGGACCATCGTGCTGCAGGTCGTCCTACACTACGTTTGCTTAAGCGCAGTCTCCACTCTAACACTTGTCTGCTCCATCGACCGTCAGACCGTCGGCATAGAATTCAAGAATCATCATCGGCCCATATACGTCCCACTGCTGGGCACGGGCCTCCTCTTCAACTGAGAGGGTTTAAGCCTTAGTCCACCACGCTGGCCTAGTGCGGGTTGGCGGACTACACACCTAAGAAATTCCTAAGAACTTTTTAGGTGTGCAGGTTTTATCACGATGTTTTCCTTCACCGTTAAAGCTAATGATAATTCATTGTGAATACACACATAACTTCGAAAAGTCAGAGGTGTGTGCCTGGGGTTTGAACCTGCGACCGTCGAAATTCTCGACCACGCGCCTAAACCTCGAGGCCATCACTGCTTGCTCAGAATTCAAGAATATTGGTGTTAATTTATGTATGGTTATAAATCAATAGAAGAAATAAAACGAAGTCTTGATTTCGAAAGGATTTTTTTGCTTTACCTACCGCAACTACAGGTAAGATTTTCGTGTGAGTATGTCCATATCTCCACAATCACGCTTTGTCCCCAAAGAGGTAGGTAGAGGCGCATTGCATCAACGTTCCGCTAGCTGTGTTTGAATGTCTTAAGAAACAGGCTCGCTATTTTGCTTTGCTCGCTATCATCATCAGCCCATATACATCCCACTGCTGGGCACGGGCCTCCTCTACCATTAAGAGGGTTAAAGCCTTAGTCCACCACGCTGGCCTAGTGTGTGTTGGCGGACTACACACCTAAGAAATTCCTAAGTACTTTTAGGTGTGCAGGTTTCATCACGATGTTTTCCTTCGCCGATAAAATAAGTGATAATTCATTGTGAATACACACATAACTTCGAAAAGTTAGAGGTGTTTGCCTGGGGTTTGAACCCGCGAACGCCGAGATTCTTTGCTCGCTATAAGTTCATACAATCTTATGAAGAATGCAAAACTATACAGACTGCCTACTTTTTCAGGAACACAGTATGTACCTATCTAATCTTATAACCAAAATTGTAGTTTAAATTATTTGATTATTCAAAAGCGCTTAAAAAAGTCCTATTTAATTAAATATATTTTTGACATTGTCTTTGAAAATTTTTATACAGGTGTATTCAGACCGTGATCGGAAACTAAGGCAGATAATAGCTGCGGTGATTACAAACACCGTGACATTTAAAAAAATCCCGACAAAAATATAAAATAAAACGTTTTCCTTACAACCACATCCATTTAATATCTATTATTGTTAGGAAAACGCCATAATGTTTATTTTTTGTCGGGATTTTTTTTAAAGCCAATGGGTTTGTAATCACCGTCGCTATTACCTGCCTTAGTTTCCGATCACGGTCTGAATACACCCTGTATAAAGTCGAAACCGAAAAATAAACTATTTATAGAGATATGTGTCAAGAAATGAAACGCATTCTCGTGGAATTTCCGCTTCCCTTATCTTGAACGGATGTGAAAATTCTTCAGTCAGTGATATTGTATCTCTTTAGTTCTCGGGTCAGCGCTCTGTGGGAGAAAGCCCTTTATCAATATCAAGATTAAAAGACTTCCAGGAATCCTATGAGATTTATTATTGAACATATAAAATCCATATAAAAGTTTATATGAGTAGTGATGGCCTCGAGGTTTAGGCGGTCGAGAATCTCGGCGGTCGCGGGTTTAAGCCCCAGGCAGAAAGTTATGTGTGTAATGTGTATTCAAATTGAATTATCACTTACTTTAACATAAAAGAAAACATCGTGAAGAAACCTGCACACCTAAAACTTCTTAAGAATTTCGTAGGTGAGTAGTCCGCCAACTCGCACTAGGTCGGCGTGGTGAGCTAAGGCCCTCGCAGCTGTATATTCCCGAAGGAATGGGCAGACGTGTTTACGCAATTCACGTTGATTTAAGACTTATATTAAAAGGGATTCGCCTATGGCCATATATCAGACTGGTTTGTACTCTCAATGCCTTTGAAATTTTCCTAGCGAAATAAGCAATAATTTTCTACCCGGTAATCGAAGCCAAGAATTCTCAACATATGCCATAGAACTCAAACTAAAACACTGTTGCTATGCCTTGGATGATGCTATGTTGATCGCTGATATCACGGGCCGGCAAAAAAATCGTTCAATGAACCAATAACACGTGTTTGTGAGGCAAAGTCCGTAGGCCTCGATTCTATTCAGCACGCAAAAATTCCATTACATACATTAAATTGATGTTTTTGTCGCGAACTTTTTACTTCTGTCATTGGAAATAGCTATTTTGGTCATGATTTTGTATGGATGATTATTTTTTTTACTTATTTCCTAAAGTAACAGAATTAGTTTGTTCAAAGTATACAATAATAGTTGACTGGTGTATGTATCCACATTTTTTCTTTAAGTCCCACATAATGGAAGGCGAGGCTATCTGAGGGCACGGCTGTTCTCACGCCAAGTCGAGCAAAAAAGAGGCACGGCCGTACCATTTTTTTTCTCGAAGCAGTTCAGGCCATTTTCGACCTGCTATAACTTCGTTGTGGATATAACTAGATGCCTGTTAATTTAGTAACCAAGCACGATTTGTGTAAACACGGTATATTTCAAATTTCATTCTATTTGAACCAGTAATTAAAGAATTATAACTAGTCAAAAGTTCTTAATTTTTTCACTCACTGACTGACGATCGATCGTCAAAAATTAGCAGAAATAGAAGCTTCTAGAATACAATTAGTGTTTAATGTATAAATCAAAGAGAAACTAAAATACGAGTATTTTGCAATTTCAGTTCAGTTTTCTACTCGTATAACTAACTGCATAAATAGCTTTGTAATCCCATATAAATATATAGGATTACAAAGTTACATTTTCAGTGAATGAACCTGTATATGTATAATATAATGGAATAATAGATTTAGATAGGTACCTAGATATTATTATGGTCAAAAGCAACTTGTAAAATGGTCATTGGAATGAAAAATCCGGATCCGAAAATCCAACCAAAACCCTTACATTGCACGCCAAAAACTTATTTGATAATTAACCTTTAAGTAGTGATGGCCTCGAGGTTTTGGCGCGCGATCGCGGTCGCGAGTTCAAACCGCAGGCACACACCGACTTTTCGTAATTTTGTGTGTATTCACAATGAGTTATCACTTACTTTAACGGTGAAGGAAAACATCGCGATGAAACCTGCACACCTGAAAGTTCTTAGTTGTGTAGTCCGCCTACCCGCATTAGGCCAGCGTGGTGGACTAAGGCCTAAACCCTCCCAATGGTACAAGAGGCCCGTGCCCAGCAGTGGGACGTATATGGGCTAATGATGATGATGATGAACTATTTTGGGTTAAACATGTAGGTCCCAAATGAACTCCACGTGCATTACCAAAACAAAAACACAAGTTTGTTTCGGATATTTCGAGCTAGGTCACCGATTCCGTCTAGAACAGAGTTAAAGTTCTAATAGTGTTAGCGTTTCACGTCTATCTATTCTCGTGTGTTAAGTATGTCATCGCCGCGAAAAAAGACGAATTCCATTCATAGGAAGGGAAAAAAATTGAGTAAAGACCGACAGCCCCGTGGAGCAGTTGGCCATACACCAGTTTGTGAAACGAGAGGACACGGGTTTGATCGCTGCACCGACACAAATGTTTGTTCATTTGCCCTGTTCCCAATTTCATTTGGGGTCGTCGCTGTATGTTTTATCCTTCCAAACATTCCTATCAGCCGTCATGTCTTCATTCACCCCTTTTTCTTTCATATCTTCAGTCACGCACTCCATTCATCTTTTCTTTGGCCTTCCTCTGTTTGTCCATCCTTCAACCTTCATATTCATCACCTTTTTTCAACCGACACAAATGTTTGTGTGATCCACAAATATTTGTTTCGGGTCTAGGTCTAGGTTTCTGATACCCACGACACAAGACACGTATCTTAGTGAGGGGTCAGAACTATGTATGTGACTGTTAATATATTGAATAGCTTTGAATAACATATCATAACTGTAAAAACGATGTAAGGAACTCCCTCATAACACGAAGGCTTGGGTCTAGGCATGGGCTAAGTTTCAGTTTTATTAATTCTTCAAACTTTTAAGAGCTTTGGAAAGTTTGATGTGGAAGCGCACATATTGCCCCATAAAACACTTATTAGTTTTCTGGAGTTGAGAGGTATTTACATCGATTTCATTTATTTTTAGTATTCTTGTCGGTGATCGTATTCATCATCATTTTCAGCCCATTTTAAGTCCCACAAATAGGCAAGGACCACCTGTACAACTAAGAGAATCTAGGTCTTTGTCCACCTCGCTCGCCTATTATAGGTTGGCCGACTACAAATAATCTAAGAAATTTCTAAGACTTTATGTTTATCTTCACTGTTAAGAGCGTTTACGCTCCGCGCGGCTTCGGTAAATATGACTCCCACTAACGCCAGTGTCGATAGTTAATGATATGATATAATGTTCATTGAATCTATAAAATATCAAGATCATTAGATTAGATAGAATAGAATCATTAGATTAGATATAAAAAGTTGTTTTATTAAATAAAGTATCATATATGGGTCAAAAAAATACTGTGTTGACAGTAATTTCTCAATATTGAATATCACGATATAATGACTTAGATTCTTTACTACTTGAATAAGGGATCTAAATCTAAAAATGTTTTTCACTAACTATTTGCTTGGGAATATTTCTAATTGAATGTGGCAGACCGAGAATGCGCTGGAGAGACAGCCTGGACGCCTTTGAGAAGGAGTGGCGTAACATAGCACAAGATAGAGAGGAGTGGAAGAAGAGGGAGGCCTTTGCCCAGCAGTGGGATCTAGTATAGGCTATAAAAAAATAAAAAATAATCCAACAACATTTTATTTTGATTAAATATGTTGTAAATTAACCCGAATGAAGAGCCTCAAAAATGAATCTAAAATTGAATTAATGAAAACCTTCGTTCAATTATCTTGTTATTTATCAAAATTTACACAAAAATCTTAATATGTTCTTCACTAACTATTTAGATGACAATGTTCCCAAAAATAAAGTGTAATAGGGGGAAGCACAGAACAGCTGAAAAAGATTAAAAGGGAAATAGACAGTATTTTGTATGCGGACGAGTGTCGCCACTTGTCTATAACCTAATCATTCTACTACGATCACACGAGCAATGATAAAATTTTCAAACAAACATGAAGGGCTGCTATTGGTTGTCACACATTTATAAAAGTTAGTACCCCCAACCTGAGTTACTAAGAAGCGGCCGTGTCAAACATATGATAGTCTAATCGAAGGTTCGACATGCTCGGCATGCTGACATTTCCTTTCTAGTCTTATTCAACTGTTCTGTGGGGGGAAAGCTCAATAGTTTTAACCCCCCAATGATAGACACAAAACTTGTTCTTTAAGGTAGGTTTGAGACGTATCGTAGGGTTTTTTATTATTATTTTAGCAGACGGAGCGAATGTGTGAAACTCCTAGCCGGTTTACACGATCGTAAATAAACCCTTTGCATGACAACTTGTATTTTTATGTTTATGATACGCGTCAGTTATTTATGGCCGAAAGACGGCATGTGAAAATGTGATAAATATTTGTCTAGTGGTTTTCTAGTGATGTGTAAGTACATGCAAATTATATATGTATATATACACTCACGATTGGAAAGAATTGAATCACGAATTGAATGGTATGTTTCGCGGTACAAGTGTGTGCCGAGCGATCTAGAGGTCCTGGGTTCGATTCCCGGGTCGGGCAAAGTGTTATTGGGTTTTTCCATTAGGAAATTCTCAGTAGCAGCACGGAGTCTGTAATTGTGCCCGAAAAACGGCAATAGGCTCGCCCCCTATTACGTGGGACTGATACATACCTGACCAAATGTGGGTGCAGAAATGCACCTCTGCCTCCCCTTTCTGGGAATACAGGCGTGAGGTTATTATGTAATGTATTAAAAACAAATTACATACATACATAAACTCACGCCTGTATTCCCCGAAGGGGCGAGCCTTTTGCCGATTTTCGAGCACATTTTCGGTCTCCGTGCTGTAAATAACAATTTCCTAATGGAAAAACCCACTAACACTGCCCGACACGGGAATCGAACCCTTGACCTCTAGATGTTTTGTTTTATTTACTTATTTATTTACACTTTATACAAAGTTTGTATAGGTGTACTTAATGCCTAAGGCATTCTCTTCCAGTCGAACCACGGGTGATGCAGAGATGAGATGAGGCAGGTGTGTTTTGTTTTATGTTTATAAGTCCTACGTAATTGGGGGCGAAACTATTGATGTTTTTCGGGGACATATCTAGACTCCATGTTTCTACTGAGAATATCCTCATGTTAAAAAAAACCGATAACACTTATCCCGACTTGGGAATGTAACTCGGAACATCTCGTTCGCATGGCATATAATTGTGCCGCAAGACGACGAGACAGAATTAATGAGAATAAATAATTAAATAATAAATAAATACACCCAACAGTCACATACATAGTTCTGATCCCACACTAAGATACAAGTCGTGTGTCGTGGGTATCAGAAACTACGAGAGACTTTTTGGTCTCACATATACCCAGACCCGAAACAAATATTTGTTGATCACACAAACATTTGTCTCGAAGCGGGGATCGAATCCGCGGCCTCTCGTTTCGCAAGCTGGTGTCTAGCCAACTGCGCCACGGGGCTGTCAAAAAAAATGATGACGAATAACTTCAAAAAGCACCTTTTTTCCTTCTGTATTCAATAATACGTAGCAATTCGGGCCATTTAGTGTCGTTTTGGTAAATATACATTAAATAACTGATTGCTAAAATATTGACTTAACAATTCTGATAAGGCCAGGGCTATAAATTTAAAATATGCGCAATCAACGTAGCTTGGGAGGAAAATGTTCGGGACTAATATCTTATGATTCTGAAGAAATTATTTTAAAGGAAAGTTTTTCGTTGGGGAGACACTTCTTAATAGTTATGGTATGTTGTATATTTTATAATATTTTTAGTTTTGTTACGATTTTCTTATTAGAAATATCAACTACGATTATCCTTTAAGTTTAACTCGTGAACTTTTTAACTCTTCTGATCGCGAACGTATAAACGTGGGACCAAAACAAAAATCCTATTTATATCCATTTTGATTAATATCTGAGTGACGAAAATTAAATTAATTACGGTTAATTATTACGATTGTCTATCAAAAGTCGACAAATTTACACCGGCAAGCAAGCAAGCAAGGAATTACTTCGAGGTTTAGGCGCGCGGTCGAGATTCTCGGCGGTTGCAGGTTCAAACCTTCGGCTTACCTCTGACTTTTCGAACTTGCTGCGTTTATTCACGAGTTATCACGTACTTTAGCGGTGAAGGAAAACATCGTGAGGAAACCTGAACACCTGAATTTTCTCAGCAATTTCTTAGGTGTATAGTCCATCAACCCACTTTAGGCCAGCGTGGTGGACTTAAGGCCCAAACCGTCTCAGGTGTAGAGGAGGCCCGTGCCCAGCAGTAGGACGTATACGGGTTAATGATGACGCTAGCGGGAGGATACGAATCCCATTTCTGGATCAGCAGTCACTTATCAGTAAAAACCTTTTTTTTTTTTATTAGATTTAAGTTGCATACTTTTTCTTTTATTATTACTTCTTTTTGTATAAACCCTACCCATTTACCCATAACCCACACATAATTTATAAGCATTTAGCTTTATTTTATCTTTATTCTGTTCTTGTGGTGTACAATAAAGCATAATAATTAGCCTCGTGGCGCAGTTGGCTAGACACTAGCTTGCGAAACGAGAGGCCACGGGCTCGATCCCCGCACCGAGACAAATGTTTGTGTGATCCACCAATATTTGTTTCGGGTAGGGTGTTTGTGAGACCAAAAAGTCTCTCGGAGTTTCTGATACCCACGACACAGGACTCATATCATAATGTGGGGTCAGAACTATGTATGTGACTGTTGGGTGTATGTATGTATGTATAATAAATAAAATACAGAAAGATCTGAGCGGTGACAAATATTCCTATCATAATAAGACTATTAGTTTCTCAACGATAAATAAGAAATGAGATCACAGTAAACTTTATGAAGATAATTGCATGGAATCCGATGACAGTTAATGGACACACACTAATTGTTTGGCAAACAGTTTTGTCTAATTTCAATTTGACATCGCGTCTCGTTTTACTGACGCGCCTACAATTGCGCCCACTCTTTGAAAATATTGTGCCGTTGGTCATTGACCGATTTTAAATTTCAAGGCACGTACGTTTTACAAGCAAATGCCGGGAAATTTAGAGGTCGATTCGATCCTGGTCGGGTATTTTTGTGTTTTCCGCTGAAAAATTCTCAAAAATAGAGTCCTCAATGTGCCTGAACAACGCCTACTTTGTGTATCTTTAAAATGTGTGACACTACATTTATTTACACTTTTAGAGCAAGAGCCCACGACAGCCAAAACTTCGTTGTTTTATAAAAGCTGACAGTTTGTCTCCGTATGTCTCAAACACAAGTAAGAACGACCAGCGACTATCAATTTTGGGGTGTGGTTACTTGGGCAGGTAGCAGGAAGTAGCAGGGTGTATAAAATAGTACCCTACTTTCTTTAACACGTTCCCGCCGGCGCATAAATCTATGTTGCGCTTCATCTGGCGGCGCGCTAATTTCGCGTGTTCAGGCCTTTTTTTTTTTTGTTCTCGAGGGGAAAGCTGTTTATGGCTCTACTTCCCGCCAGCCCCGGGGGAGGGGGGCGGGAAGCGTATGTCGGGGTCACCGGTCTTCCAGCCCGGCGCGCGGCGACGTCATGTCCGCGCAGATGTTAGGGCCGGGCTGGGTCCCTAACAATATCCCTAAACCGGCATACCGACCAAAACCCCCCGGTGGCCATCTCCGCGCCGAGTGGGGCGACCACGGTACGTTAGCGAGAAGCGCCAACCGTAATGCCGCAGCCGCCCGGTGCGCCTCCGAGACGTATTTGTCTCGGCCGTCTCGGAGTGTGTAGGGGGCGCAGTTGCACCCCCACTAGCTTGGTTGGGGCGCCCGGGTTGTTGATGGGCGCCCGCGACGTACACAGGCCACAGTGCCGCCGCCCCTCTCGGGGTCACTTTCAGTGAGGGCGCGCCGCCCCCGCAGCGCGCCCAGCGACCCCAAGGGCCCCTTTGAGTCGTCTTTTACGACAGGCAGGGGATACCGTGGTGGGATTCTAACGCCCCCTTGCCACAGGGCAGCGCGTGTTCAGGCCTGTACGCGCCTCTTGTTTCTTCAGTAGTACATTGAGTGCTTACTTTGCAAATTGTGTAACTTGTGTTGTTTTTATATCCTGATCAGAGATTTATGCCGGTAAAAATAACAAAGGGAGTTGAAAATATATTTATAACACGTTATTAAATATAAATTTGATTCAAAAAATAGCACAATCTTAGCATCAACACCGGTAGTACACGCCGCCCGATAGCACAATCTAGCGCGAGCCACCGGTGGTACACGCCGGCGTGAACGTGTTAAGGTATAAAGATCATTTTTTTTATATTTTATTCAGGATAACTTGACAGCCCCGTGGCGCAGTTGGCTAGACACCAGCTTGCGAAACGAGAGGCCGCGGGTTCGATCCTCGCTCCGAGACCAATTTTTGTGTGATCCACAAGTATTTGTTTCAGGTCTGGGTGTTTGTGAGACCGAAAAACTCACGTAGTATCTGATACCCACGACACAAGACTCGTATCTTAAACTCAGTATGTGACTGTTGGGTGTATATATTTATTATTGACGTAACATCTATTCCTATCTCTTTGAGGATTTAGAAATACTCTATACATACTTTGTCGTGATGGCCTCGAGGTTTAGGCACGCGGTCGAGAATCTCGACGGTCGCGGGTTCAAACCGCAGGCACACACCTTTGACTTTTCGAAGTTATGTGTGTATTCACAAAGAGTTATTACGTACTTTAACGGTGAAGGATGAAACCTGCACATCTAAAAGTTCTTAGGAATTTCTAAGGTGTGTAGTCCGCCAACCCGCACTAGGCCAGCGTGGTGGGCTAAGGCCTAAACCCTCTCAGTTGTAGAGGCCCGTGCCCAGCAGTGGGACGCATATGGGCTGATGATGATTATACATACTTATGTATGTGCTATTTAAAGCTACAAGGGGAATGCTATACCCGTCCCCAGCCCCAATAAAAAGTGTAGAACAAAATGATGCGTGCAGAATGTGGACTGTAAACGGAACTTTAGGACGCCGTAAACGCTAAAGGGCGCTCAAATATTAACCAAGTTTATGGTTCTCGTGCGTGCTCGGCCGCGGCGTGACGTCATCACCACATTAGCGAGTTTATAAAGTGTCTGTAAACGTCATTCAACGACAGTTTTTAAATTCAAATGACGTCACACAAACATAAAAAAGTGTGTGTGTGTACTTATGTACACGCGTTAGAAGTTATACCACACGACTGAAGTAAAACTTATAAATATGCCCAGCAGTCACAGATATACCTAGTTCTTAGTTTACACAACATATTACATTTCTGAACGCACTCATAAATATTTGACAACTAATAAATATGTCAATCCCTTTTTATTACTGTCACTATTCTACATTTTTAAAATCTGAAACATGTAAACTTTTTTGGAAAAATATTCGATCTATATACTTTTGTGTTACAGTAATGCAAATTTCTCGTAATGAATCTGTGGATAGCTGCATCTAATCGCGGTCCACTATATAAGCACACGTTTAATGCCTTGCTGTAAAGTAGTGATGGCCTCGAGGCTTGGGCGTGCGATCAACGGTCTCGGCGGTCGCAGGTTCAAACCCCAGACACACACCTCTGACTATTCTATGTTACGTGTGTATTCACAATGAATCATCACTTACTTTACTGTGAAGATAAACATCGTGAGGAAACCTTTACACCAAAAAGTTCTAAGGAATTTCTTAGGTGTGTAGTCCGCCAACCCGCACTAGGCCAGCGTGGTGAAATGCCTTAACCCTCTCAGTTGTAGAGGAAGCCCGTGCCCAGCAGTAGGACGTATGAGGGCTGATGAATGAAAAATAATGCCTTGCTAGGTGAAAACTTGGTGAACGCATGCGGCCTTTCCGCAACCACCCAGGACGCCTTTAAAACGATAACCGTTTTTACTGTCTCATTTATAGGGGAACAGTTGCAACCCTAGTAGCTAGATTTGGGCGCCCACGGCACATGTGGACTACTTATGTCGGGGTCTCTTTGGGCGATGAACCCAAAGACCCCTATAAGTTAACTTTTACCTAACGCCCACGCAGAAGTAAAAGGGTCGCGTATATCGAAATTACATTATCTACTCGTATGACATCTCAAAGAAATTGAGTTATAGTTGCGAGTTTTCTGCGAAAAGTTCTTGTAGGGACACATTAGTCTAATTGACCGAAAACAGGCTAAATTATTACTTCATTCCTATTTTTCTTAGGGATAGCGATAGTTTTAGGAAGTAAGTTACTAGTTGAATAAGATAAGTCTGTGTCTGACTGTCGTTTCATACATTTCGACAGCCCCGTGGCGCAGTTGGCTAGACACCAGCTTGCAAAACGAGAGGCCGCGGCTTCGATCCCCGCACCGAGACAAATGTTTGTGTGATCCACAAATATTTGTTTCGGGTCTGGGTGTATGTGAGACCGAAAAGTCTCTCGTAGTTTCTGATACCCACGACACAAGACTTGTATCTTAGTGTGGGATCAGAACTATGTATGTGACTGTTGGGTGTATTTATTTATTTATTATTATTATTATTTATTTATTTTCTTCTGAGATTATTATAATAAATAAATACACCCAACAGTCACATACATAGTTCTGACCCCACATTAAAATACGAGTCTTGTGTCGTGAGTATCAAAAATTACACCCAGACCTGAAAAAAATATTTGTGGATTAAACATTTGTCTCGGTGCGGGGATCACACCTGCGGCCTATCGTTCCGCAAGCTGGTATCTAGCCAACTGCGCCACGGGGCTGTCGACTCTAATCAACTATTAAAAAGCAAAGAAATGAAAATGGAATAGGATCCGACAATAAATCATAGAATTATATCTACAAGCGTTTTAATTCTTAGATTTCACCGAAATGTGTCTCGTAATTCCACTCGCTCAGCTGAAACGGCAAATGGAAAATTCCAGCTCATTTATCGTCTTTACGAAGGCACCAGACCCTTGATAATTTATATGGACTTGGAAATGTTATGTCTTGTTACAACTCCCACAGACTTATTACCAGTGACGGTACTTCCATAGAAGCCCGAAAGCGTTAATTGTGTGATGTCTAGTTTATAATTGTTTATAATTCTTTTTTTCTTTTTTTCTCATACAATTTTTTTATATTTTAGTTATTTGTTACTTTTTTATTGTTATTTTTATTTTATTTTATTATTTATGAAATTGTAAATTACTTATTAGTTGTAATTTTTTTTAAGTATAACTTGTATATTATTGATTGTTTGTCTCTTCACTTAGCTATCTTTCTTATACTTTTTCGGAGAACGCTATGCACACCTTAAGTGTCATGTATATCAGACATAGTACCTAAGCAAATGTCATTAATTATAATTGTATTAATATATGTGATGTGGTTGTGCTATATAAATAAATAAATATATAAATATTGTCAGGGGTCAGGATATTATCAATATGTCAAATTGCTTTGTTAAATAAATATTTCAAGCTTAAAGATTATTATTCGGAATTTTGTAAGACAAACTGGGCTTTTGGGCTTCTATGGAAGTACCGCCACTGGTTTTTAAAACCTCTGTGAGTACACCCCTGAGTATTCCTCAAACTGTGTTTAAATTCCATATATTAGGAGGCTAGCCTATTACCGTTTTTCTCTCATGTTTCCTGCTTTTCTGATTATAAGGGTGGCAAATAAAACACTACAACAATTACTAAAGATGTCGATAAGCGATAGGTTTGCACTGTGGCGCTTGCGATCGTGGACAACGCGTTCGCCGCCGAGTAACCCCGCCAGCGAGGACCACCCCCCGGCGCCCGCGCGTACCCCGTTGCCATGTGCACGCCTACCGCGTATTGTTCACCATATTTAATTAAAATAAGTGTACAATTAAGGAGCATTAGAAACTATACTAAATAATAAACAATTATGTAAACCGCGTCGCCTACACTGATCCAACTAAAATAAAAAGGTTCTCAAGTACAATTCGAACTGGGAAATTCTTGGCACGCGCTTGTGACAATATAAATTAAAGTGAACGAATCTTTTAGTCTTCGTATTTCAGTGTTTACTTCGGCAGTACGTTACGAATTTAACAGTGACTTATTAGTAGGTTAAATATTGAGTCTTTGTACGCTCCTCTTTATTAAGTTACGTGTTAAAAGCGTCTGCGTTGATTTCATTAATTTTAGCTCAAATGCCTTTGATGTGACGTCAGTCAATAGATTCGATGAAAGGGTCGAAGATGTGTGACGTAAGTTCAATAAACACACGTAGTCTGGCAGCCACAGCAATACATAGGTATATCAAGATAGTGAAATTATGCGTGTGAGTGACTGCCTCGTGGTCTCGCGGTACAAGTATGTGCCGTGCGATCTAGAGGTCCTGGGTTCGATTCCCGGGTCGGGCAAAGTATTATTGGGTTTTTCCATTAGGAAATTCTCAGTAACAGCACGGAGTCTGGAAATGTGCCCGAAAAACGGCAATAGGCTCGCCCCCTATTACGTGGGACTGATACATACTTGGCGAAATGTGGGTGCAGAAATGCGCCTCTGCCTACCCCTTCGGGGAATACAGGCGTGAGTTTATGTATGTATGTATGTGAAATTATGATCACTATTTTCCTTAAGACATTCTGCGTGACAATTTTTTAATGACGATTCATGACTAAAGCATCAGTTTTTTTATGATTTTTGCTTACATATCGCTTGTTTTTTGACACCTCTAGCTTTTTTTCTTTTTATTTACGCGAGAAAAGATGCTACCGTTCTAAGACCGCTATATTTAGTACCAAAAGGGGGGGACATGGAGTATTCCATTTTTCCAGCTAAGCGATACAGTCGAAATGCAACTCTGCCAATCCTTTCAGCGATATACTATTAGTAGTTGCAATCATTTCAGTCTTATTTATTGAATCAAAACTAGAGGAGGTAGTATTCGCAGAGCGTTCTCCACGTCCTAAGGAAGATCAAAGAGCAGCTCAAATAAAGCAATATCTTCCAGCATTATTGTATCTGGGAGTACTAAAACCTCAGAGGGCTTCTAAAGAACCAGTCTCTTTGTGGAACAAATGCATTTTTCAATTCTACCACAGTTGAAGGCAACTTGAACAGCATAAAATGTAATCTCAATTCATACCGGCTTAAATTGATCGCTTTCAATCGATTTTGAACTCTATTGACGGTAAGATAGCAGGTGAAAGAAATCAAATGATTCTATTGAATGGAATTATTCAATAAGGATTTTTCCAGCTTATTAAACCTTTTATGGTATCAATATTACTTAACGAAGCATTAGCATGACTCAAAGATTTCTTTTATAAATGAAGATGGTAGGCTTGCAAAGTTTTTATAAATGGTATTTATAAGTCGTTGTACAGAGCGGCAACAACGCGTAGATTTGAGTAGGATTTACCGTTTTTATTTTTTATTTTATTTTTTTATTCTGGCACGGCAAAGTGACCCCATTGCACCTGATGGTAAGCGCAATGGAGTCCAGAAAAAGTGCCGACCAGCGAGAGATGATGGTCTCCCGTTGGTCGACACAATCATGCCAGCCGAATACCTCTTCACCTTATTGTGAAGAAGTTTGGGGGACTATCAATCATGGCGATCAAAGGACCGACCGCGACAAACCGGCCAAAAAATGCCGGCACGGTCATCCTTTCACCATGATTGAAGCCCCCCCGAAAACCGGATATACACTGTCTGATCCCGGAACGCGGCACACTTGCATGTGCCACTATGGCGGGTTTTACGCCCTGTGTACGGTGGTCGCCATCCGGGCGGATACGAATATCCTACCACCAGCTACGTAATCAGCTGTTAGAAAAGCTACATCGTGTTCAAATGGAGCGAAAACTTAAAATATGATTTAAGACTAAACTACTGCTCCTATTTAATTGATTTTTAGTACAGAGCTTGAACATGGTACCCAGTATATGCAGTTTAAAAAATGCCCTTCGGTCGTATCAACCCTGTATATTTTAAATAAAAATATGTTTTTGGGGATTATTAAACAATACAAGTTACCAAGATTGGTTTTTTCGAACTCTTTTTGGCCTTAAAACTATTCCCATTGTGAGTATATTACACTAAAATGTATTAAAATTGCTTCAGTTAAGGTCTTTGCGCGTAATTTCTTTCGCCTT
Source organism: Hemaris fuciformis (assembly GCA_907164795.1). Classification (NCBI taxonomy): domain Eukaryota; kingdom Metazoa; phylum Arthropoda; class Insecta; order Lepidoptera; family Sphingidae; genus Hemaris; species Hemaris fuciformis. The sequence continues at coordinate 1,941,408 of OU015455.1, read as the reverse complement.
AATTATTTTTTTTCAACCTATAGGTATTATAAAATGTATTTAGGCTCCCACGTAGCCCTTTTTAAAATATATCAAAATTGGTTTAACGGTACAAACATACCTTAACTCTCGCAGTTATAGCAGTTGCGGTACTTCGGTAGAAGCCCAAAAGCCCAGATTGCCTAACAAAATTCCGAATATTAATCTTAAATTTTTATTTAACAAAAGCAATTTGACAGATAAATGAGAATATCCAGACCCCACAATAAAAAATTACAAACAAGATTTTACAAAATTAACTTTTGGGCTTCTTGGCTTGCTAAGCTTTATTTATAGATAAAAAAAAAAACAAAAAAAAATTGGGGTGCATTTTTTGGTTCCGCAAAAAGCACTCAAAGAACACTACGATTGATTAATTATTTAATCACCAAGTTCACAATACTACGTTCCAATTTCGTTTCATCAATTCCGAGCCGCGGGAACTTCCCAAGGCTTTCGAGTGATTGATAACGTGAACAGCATGGACTTCGAAACAAAAACGGGAATCTATGACCGATTGTTATTCAACTTTAGGGCGCCAGATGGGCTCTCAATTTGGCTGTGAATTTAAAGGAGGGAATGTTAAGTTTTTTTATAAGCGAATGGAAGTTGTGTTGGCCTTTTAGATAAGCACGTAATGGAGCAAAGTCCCGGCGATCAAGGGTTCAAGTCCCAGCATGTAAATTTTCGAAGTTACGTGTGAGTAAGAATGGCCTCTGTGCTAAGGCGCACGGTCGAGAGCCTCGGCAGTCGCGGGTTCAAACCCCAGGCACACACCTCTGACTTTTCGAAGTTAAGTATTCACAATGAATCCCGCATAGGCCAGCGTGGTGGACTAAAGCTTAAACCCTCTCAGTTGTAGAGGAACCCCGTGCCCAGCAGTGGGACGTACATATGTATATGGGATGATGATGATGATGAAGAAAGGCCTTAGTTGTTGCGGCACTTACAATCAGTTTCAGTGACGTCACTTGGCCGTACCAGCTTAAATTATCGTAATACATTACTCTATTACTACTACAGAAAATTAAGTATGAGACCCACTCAACGCTCCATCTTGAGCTAAAAATCTTTTCTTTACGTAAAAGATAGCCTCAATAGGAGAATTAATATTAATCAAAAAGCTTTTATAAAGGCCGAGCTACTGGATAGAGTCCGGTGAAGACAGCCAATACAGAGATATCGAAAAGTAATATCAGATTCCAAGATTGGAATCACCGTCGATGCCAATTGTGGAGAATGAAAATCTCATTTTGATCTCGTCATTTTTAATGGGATTTTAGTTAGGAGGATTAGGTTAGGGTTATTGGACATGGGTATGTAGTCCGCCAACCCTTACTAGGCCAGCGTGGTGGACTAATGCCTCTCAGCCTCAGCCTGTCTGCTTAGCAGTGGGACGTATCTATATACGTCCCACTGCTAAGCATCAGGCTATCCTGATGTTGATGTCCTTGTTGTTTTCTTCAACACAATTAAATCATAGATACTTTAAGTTGCAATATTGTAACTACAGAATTATCTAATTTTTCACACAGTTAAACCTACTTTTGAAATCGCAATAAATAAAAAATAAACATTCGCATGATGATTTAAAGTGGGAAAGGTGTATTCAGATACGTCTAAACATATACGACACTTACAATGAGTTTCTATTACGTAGTCACTGCCGTAGCTTAAATCTTTCGTATATCCCCGCACCGAGACAAATGTTTGTGTGATCCACAAATATTTGTTTCGGGTCTGGGTGTTTGTGAGAGCGAAAAGTCTCTCGTAGTTTCTGATACCCACGACACAGGACTTGTACCTAGTGTGGGGTCAGAACTATGTATGTGACTGTTGGGTGTATTTATTTATTTATTATTTTATTTATTTCCATAGGCCAACGTGGTGGACTAAGGCCTTAACCCTCTCAGTTGTAGAGGAGGCAGCAGTGGGACGTATTTGGGCTGATGATGATGGTGCATTTTTCCTTACGGTGTTTTCCTTCATGTTTACAGTCTGTGATAATTCATTGTTAGTAAATAGGTACACACACAATCAGGCCGTCACTACTTACAATATATTTAAAATTATACTAATTATAATTTATTCAATCATAAAGCTTTGCACTTACAATGTTCAAATGCGAGTTCTTATGTAATAATTCTCAATTTTAGGAAACACGTCCGTTTTCCGTCAGATTAGTTGCTGGAACAATTATTAGAGGTCATTTAATTTAATTTTGACGAGCTGTCGTCAGCACAGTCGACAGAGGACCTTTGTTCATTCGGCTAATTATAATTTGTCGGTACTTCGGATTCTATGATTACAAATTACGTTCCCGTTTTCGATAAACGTTCATAAGTGTTTTTTACAGATTGTAGGTAGTCGAAATTGCAAAATTATAAAATTTTAGTCATCTACATCTTTAAAAGAATGTAAATCATATAAAAATCTTTTTAAAATGCTTATAATATTCATTTTTGTAATCGTATTATGACTCATGGTCTCGAGTTATAAGTATGTGCTGTGCGACCTCGAGGTCCTGTGTTTTCCCGAGTCGAGCAAAGTGTTAATCATCATTAACGTACGTCACTGCTGGGCACGGGCCTCCTCTACCATTGAGAGGGTTTTGGCCTTAGTCCACCACGCTGGCCTAGTGCGGGTTGGCGGAAAGTGTTAATGGCTTCTTCTAATAGAAATTTCTTAGCATCAGCACGGAGTCTGTGACTGTGCCCGAAAAGCGGCAATAGGCTCGCCCGCTATTACGTGCGACGAAAACACAATTGGCAAAATCTGGCAGAAATGCACTAACCTACCCTTTCGCGGAATACAGGCGTGAGGTTATGTATGTATTCATATTTTTATACATGTATGACTGGATGGAGCAAAAAGGTTTAGAAGCTACAGCGTACCGACCTACATAGTATTGACCTTTCTCAAGAGGTCTGACCTACTTATGAGACTTGTCGCTTGTATGGTATCTCAAAATTTCTCCATTAACTTAATTAAGCTATTTTTGCATACTGGCACATAAAAGCTATTGCCAATTGAAACTAAATTCTATGTGGTTCAAATAAAACTTAAATTGCCAAAACGGAATATTAATCAACCCCAGGGTTGGGCAGTATTTGAATTACTTGTAATTGAAATACGTAATTGAAATACAAATACGTATTTTGTATTTGTATTTTAATTACTTTCTTAAAATGTAATTTGTAATTTGTATTTAAAATACGTGTAGCCGAAGTATTTTGTAATTAGTATTTCAAATACTCGAGGCTTCAAAATACATTTAGCCTTCATTTAGCGATCATGAGTGTGAGTGCGAGGTGAGAGTGCAATGATGGAAAAGCCTCGAAATTTACAGACTTTTATAATATTGGACATTAAATTTGTGCTCATCAGGACCTGCAATAACAAAACAAAAACCGCCTCAAAAAAAAAAACTATTCCAAAACAAATAAATATGCATTATTTTGTATTTTGTAATTTATATTTTGTATTTCAATTACAAATAGCTAAAATACTGTATTTTGTATTTTGTATTTCAAATACCTTACTTAAATGTATTTTGTATTTCGTATTTTAATTACTTGCAATACAGTATTTTGTAATTTGTATTTCAATTAAAGCAAAGCATGTATTTTGCCCAGCCCTGATCAACCCTAACTATAGGGTCCTAATGGTATGACCTCTGGTATCGCTATTCGTATTACTCATTAACAAAGCTAATTACTCTGTATACAGAATTTATTTATTTATTTATGAACGCTTCTTATACATTAAGTATTAAGGCGGACTAAATGCCTAAGGCGTTCTCTAACAGTCAACCTTTGGGTGATGTAGAGATTAAAGGCAGGTGCATAAACAGCAAAAAAGTAAAACAGCGAAAGAATGATCTCTAAAATACACGGTGTATAAAGAGCGTGCCTAAAATAAAAAAAGGTAATAGTTTGATCAATATAATATATTAATTTCGAAGAAACTAATGTTAAAATAAATAATTGCACCCAACAGTCACATACATAGTTTTGACGACAAGCTAATATAAAATTCTTGTGTCGTTGGTATTAAAATCTACTAACATTTGTCTCGGTGCGGAAATCGAATCCGCTGCCTCTCGTTTCGCAAGCTGGTGTCTAGCCAACTGCGCCACGGGACTGTCAAATTTTAACATTTTTTTATTTTATTTATCATCAAGCTAATCTAGCTGCCCATTCTATACAATGTACAAATAATTGAACAAGTAAAGGAAGAAAGAAACAAACAAAAAGATTTTAGTGTTGGCCAATGCACGAAAATCCAAAAAAAAAACAATTAGTAGCTATAATTTACACAGCCAACAATGGTCCCCTCATTCAGCTACATGCTGCAATTCCGCTTGCACGGTAATGCAACGCTGATTTTCAATGAAGGGACAAAGTGACATAGCGGTCGCTAGGTTGGCGTACAGGCAATTAAAAGAAAAAAAAACATATAATAAGTTAGCTTAGTAGTTTTACGAGGGCAAATTATAGCGGGCACGTAACCCTCTATTCCGCTGATTGAAGCTCCAATTTGGCAGTGGACTAGTTGGCAGATTCTTTGATTTCAATTTGTGCCCGGATTTTTTTGAGATAATTAAAAATAAATTATACAGCCGTTTGAATCTTACTTCTGGTATTTTTATTGACTTGATAATCAAGACACTGTAGACACTGGTCAAATGTATTTATGTGTAGTCATGTATTCATATTATATATTTTCTATGTATATATGTATGTATATGTATATATATATTGCATTGTCGATATTTATGCACCTTTTCGTGTTTCTCTGCACCACCCTAAGGTTGACTGGCAGATAATGCCTTAGGCATTAAGTCCGCCTTTATACTTTTATGTACATGAAGCATAAATTAATAAATAAATAAAATAAAGTATTTGTTACACATTCCATACAGGGTGTAAGAACAGTGTCATTGAACCCAAGACAGGTGTTAATTACGATGATTACTCTCTCTCTTGTAATTCTATCATTCATTGTGAAATGTACCGAGCAATTTCGCGGCGCTACACAATCGTGCAAATAATTATAGAAATATAGGAACGCCTTCATGCCTTTATTTCATGCATACAATCGAAATAATCACGGTAAAGTTTCAGTCTCATTTTTTATGCATTCATCATCTTCATTATCAGCCCAGATACGTCCCACTGCTTGGCACGGGCCTCGTCTACCATTGAGGGTAGGCCTTAGTCCACCACGCTGGCCTAGTGCGGGTTGGTGGACTACACACCTAAGAGATTCCTAACGATGTTTTCCTTCACCGTTAAAGTGATAATTCATTGCGAATACACTCATCTTTGAAAAGTCAGGGGTTTGAACCCGCGACCGCCGAAATTCTCAACCGCGCGCCTAAACCTCGAGGCCATCACTACTAAACATTTTATGCTTCTTTCATGAAAAAAATAATGTTTGCAAATTGGCTAGTTTGCAATAAGGCATCCCCACTGATTCTATTACCTTGAGTGCTTCGCCGTTGTATTTTGAGCGAAGAATTCCTCTCACAAAGCCCTCTCCTCATTCAATCAACGATCCCTAATCGACGCTTTCAACTTCGTTTAAAATCCACTTACACCATGTCATGTTGCGTCTAGGCACGAAACATAATTCACTTTTAATTCTTTAGCACTTGTCACGTTGGGTCTGATTAATTGTTGATGATGATGTAGTAATTGATTGCCTCATTGATTTTTGGCATAAATCTAAGACATATGTAACTTTTAGGTGTGCAGGTTTCATCACGATGTTTTCCTTCACCGTTAAAGCAAGTGATAATTCATTGTGAATACACACATAACTTCGAAAAGTCAGAGGTGTGTTGAACTGCCTGGGGTTTGAACCTGAGACCGCCGAAATTCTCGACCGCGCGCCTAAACATCGAGGCCATCACTGCTTGAAATAATATATTATATTATATAAATAATATATATTTAATTCATTCATCTCTGCACCTCCCAAAGATCAGACCAAAGAGTATAGTGATCAGACCTTTGGCAGAGAATGCCTATGGCATTAAGTCCGCCTTTATACGTAAATGTATATAAAGTTTAAATAAATAAATATAGAAATAAATCAGCAGTCCAGTGTAAAGCAGCAAACAATCCACAAGTGCATTATGAAATAACAGAGAGAGCAAATGTAGCCGCAAAATTTAAATAATGTTACAAAATAAATTGAAACTATAAGTATCTTTAGCTCGCGTCTGATTTATTTATGGCACAGAGAGCGTGGGGAATTAAATAAGTGCCGTACTATATTTACAATTGTAATATTTCAAGATTATAATATGGGCTATAACTTACTTAAAATAAGAAAGAAGAAACTTCAAAAGGAACATTTTTTTCCCGTTGTTGTCACATTTTACAATGCTGCTATATGTATTAGACTTAGCATGATGATATAGCCGATATTGACGTGTCATCATCATCATCAGCCCATATACGTCCCACTGCTGGGCACGGGCCTCCTCTACCATTGAGAGGGTTTAGGCCTTAATCCACCACGCTGGCTTAGTGCGAGTTGCCAGACAGACGGGTGTGCAGGTTTCATCACGATGTTTTCCTTCACCGTTAAAGTACCTAAGTGATAATTAATTTTGAATACACACATAACTTCAAAAAGTCAAAGGTGTGTGCCTGGGGTTTGAACCCGCGACCGTCGAGATTCTCGACCGCGTGCCCAAACCTCGAGGCCATCACGACTCTGATTGACGTGTATTCTCAATGATTTATCATAGACATCTAGATAGCACGGCATATACTTGTGTTAGTCCGTAATGCTAGAAAGAAGGTATTAAAAAAAATATTGTCAATAAATCCTACGGTAGATAAAAATGTCACAGTGCTTAAATCAACAGTAAAATAAATAAATACACCCAACAGTCACATACATACTTCTGATCCCAACCTAAGATACAAGTCTTGTGTCGTGGGTATCAGAAACTACGAGAGACTTTTCGGTCTCACATACACCCAAACCCGAAGCAAATATTTGTGGATCACACAAACATTTGTCTCGGTGCGGGGATTGAACCCGCGGCCTCTCGTTTCGCAAGCTGGTGTCTAGCCAACTGCGCCACGGGGCTGTCAAAAATAAATAAGTAAATCAATTTATATAAGTGGACATATAAATTTAACACTAACACCTTTTTTAACCCCCGACGCAAAAAGAGGGGGTTTTTAATTCATCTATGTTGCTTAGTTAGGTAATAGACTATTTTTGTAATTAAATTGTTAGGTTTGGAACGGTCCCCCAACACGACGTATTTTTTTAGCATTATTAATATATACTTAAGTATTTTAAGATATAGTTTTTTTTACTTTTTAAAGGGACTTAAGGTTTTTGTGCCGGGGGTTATTTAATTTTTTAATTATTGGCTTGCGGGTGAAAAAAATTAACGCAAACAGGGGTATTTTTTCTTAAATTTTTACACCTGACACCGAAGGCGTTCGGCTAAACAGCCAACCACAAAGTTAATCGAAAGAAAATAGCGAAAAAAAGCAATTTCCTTACTTCCTTACAACAAGGGTGAAGATATAAATTTGATTAGGCTACTTAACAAAGATGAGGATCTTTGGAAAAACGGCGACGGAAGAAAAAGGCGTTGGATTCCTTTTTAATTCTAGTAATATCGGGGAACAAATAATTAATCTGTTCCCAGTGTGCAATGTGAGTACCACTTAGCTTATCAGACACCATCTTATAGTGACCATATGAATATTAAAAATCTTTTATGTTTTAAATAAAATAGTTTTGACTTGGCAATCACACTAAAAGTTTTTTTCGCATGAAATCACAATGTATCTCACTTTTAGTGCGATTGCCAAGCCAAAACTATTTTATTTAAAACATAAAAGATTTTTAATATTGATATGGTCACTATAAGATCGTGTCTGATAAGCTAAGTGCATAATAACTTAAGACAGAAGGTCCCTTAAACGGGGACTGAATAAATTCATCGACTTGGTATCATATACATAGATCTCACAACTTTTTACGGCAGAAGAAATGAGTTGCGAGGCTTGGGTTTTTTTACAAGTTTTGTTTTTATGGGATTTTATTAAGACAGCGATAGTCGACACAGAAGCGGACAGTGCCGTTTTTCTTAGGTGCCTCCAAACAGAACTGACGCGTCTACAAAAATTTCAATACACACAGGCAAGGGAACGATCCTACCGTCACGAGGGGACAAAAATGGTTAGGATTTATACCTGAATACTGTTGGAATGTTAAGAGGGGGAAATTCTGAACGACCCGAAATATTTGTGCAACTTATATGCGCATAATTGAATATACAGCATTATAATCTCATTTACAGCGTTATAGCTCCTAAACTATAAATGCTACGGGAAAAAGTTTCTGATAAAATTTATAGGTAATTTTATGCTGTACAATTATTTTTAAGTTTAAACATTTTTTTTTAACCATTACCTAAATATTTAGTAAAAACCATATTGTAAAATGTTTGATAATAAAAACCTTTGCGTTATACAATAAAAAGTTTCAAATAAAAAAGATGGCAAATACTATTATCTACAATAATGATTTCTACAATTTTTGTCGCGAGATACTCGATAAAACGTGTTTTCCAAGATGGCGGCTGAAGTGAACGCCCGCCCCCCCCCCTCCGCCCGCCGCGCCAACTTGGATTTATTACATTCAAGGGACAACCTTGAACATACTGCAAAAAAAAAACAGGTCCCGAACGTTGCTTTACTTACCTACTTTTTATGCTCCGGCGCTTGGACGAACGTGTTTCGACAGGTATCGACTTGTCGCGCCGCGCGCGCCTCGAACTCTCGAACGTTCCACGCTTCCCAGCGCGCGTGGTGTAGTTCGCGTAGCTGATTCTTTGTTGCAGATACGATCACAACACACACAACACATACAACACACACAACACATACAACACACACAACACAGTTACAATGTTCGATACACATACACTTATGTACTTTTTATAATAATATGTTCGTAGGCCTAACGTTGGGCTGCCACTTATCGGGGAACAAATAGTTAATCTGTTCCCAGTGTGCAGTGTGAGTACCGGGCTCAGGATTAGGGAAGAACTCAAAATGAGACACTCGCGATATTAATAATAATCAAATGTAATTACGTATAAAATGGCGGTTTAAAACAATGTCTATCGCGGAAGCGCACGAGCAACGCCCGCGCACGCGCCTACCCCCGAAGAAAGCCGACTCGGCACTAAGGAATAGGGATGGGTAAAAAATATCGATATATCAAAATATCGATATTTTTTCAGAAAATAATCGATATATATCGTCGATATTTTTATTTTGATAATATCGATATTCGATATTTAATTCTAAATATCAAATTCGATATATTTTTTTGAGTTTTTTTTTAATTTTACTTTGATCGAGTTAAAGTATAGATTTAAATTCGCAAAAAAAAAACAAGAGCTACCCTCGAGCCTCGACTTTACGACTATTTATGAAGCTCGGGAAACTAAAATTAAAAAAAAAAAACAATAGGTAATCTCGTAGTCGCTAAAAATATCGATATATCAAATTATCGATATTTTTTTAGACTGCAAACAACGATATTTTCTAAAAATATCGATACGATATTTTCTAAAAATATCGATATGATATATATCGATATATTTTTTCCATTTGCCCATCCCTACTAAGGAAGGGCGGGGGGAATGGACGCGGGCGCAACTCGTAGGCTTCCCGGTGCAGTGCGGGAGCCCGTGGGGCGGACGGGTACGGTGCGAGAGCTACTTTGTGTTGTAGGCGCGCTATAGTAATAGGTTAATTAATAAAAATAAGCTTGGAACACGTTCTTTACGGGGTTATAGTTGAGGAACCATAGTGGGTTTACACACATACTTTTTTATTATATTGCAGCCTTCGAGTGTTTCACCCATGGCCTTTTCAAGGCAATAAATCAGTTTAAAGTTAATATTGTTTGTAACACGCGATCTTCCTGTTCATTTATTCAACTTGGAAAAAGGCCCGACCTGCGTATATTTCATAAATTACACCCGGAAACTTTTCACATGGATCTTGATTTATATCGTGAGGGTTTGGTGGAGATTATTCGAGGCATTTCATATTATAGCAGCTTTTTGAGGCTCGTGTTTATTTATAGAATAAATAAATACACCCATCAGTCACATACATAGGTCTGACCGCACATTAAGATACAAAGTCTTGTGTCGTGGGTATCAGAAACTACGAGAGACTTTTCGGTCTTACAAACACCCAGACCCGAAACAAATGCTTGTGCAAAACATGTCTTGGTGCGGGATCGAACCCGCGGCCTCTCGTTTCGCAAGCTGGTAGATACCAGGGAGATACCTGGGGGGGGGGGGGGGGGGGGGGGGGTAGGCAATGGTCGAACATATTACGTAGTTGCGATGGCCGTAAAGATTAAAAAGCAGTATACCAAAACACAAAGAAGCACAAAGCCCAGCATGCCTCACAAAATTCAGAAAAACCTTTAAGTTTTAAATTTTTATTTATCAAAAGCAACTTCACATATAAACGAGAATATCCTGACCCCACAATAAACAATTATAAACTAGACATTATATAATTAACGTGTAACACTTTTGGGCTTCTATGAAAAGAAGATTTTTTTTGATTATGTGAAGTTTTCACCATTTCGCATTCAGTTAGCGGTGGATTAAGGCCAGACCCATTTATGGAGGTCCATGCCCAATTGTGGAACGTATATATGGATATAGAAAGAGATCTGAATATTTATTTATTCTCAGCCTATCGCCATCCACTGCTGAACGAAGGCCTCCTCAAGTAGGCGCCAACCATCCCGGTCTTGAGCAGCCCTCATCCATCCGCTACCCGTCACCTTTCTCAAGTCGAATATTATACTATTACAGTGATAAAAAATGCATAAACACAATCAACAGGACTGCTTCATGGTCTCGCGGCGCAACTATGTGCCGTGCGATCGAAAGGTCCCGGGTTATATTCCTGGGTCGAGTAGTGTTATTTATATTTTTTTAATACGAAATTCTCATTAGCAGCACGGAAATGTGCCTGAAAAACGGCAATAGGCTCGCCCTTATAACGTGCGACAAAAACGCAAATGGCGAAATGTGTGTGCATAAATGCATCTCTGGCTACCACTTCGGGGAATACAGGCGTACAATCAACAAACAAACACATACATATGTCTCGTTTTATTTGACAGAATTCGTAGCGCAGTGGTTTGGGTCTGGTGTCTTTGTGAGCGAAGAATCTCTCGTAGTTTCTAATACCCATGACACTAGTGTTTTAGGCTCTATCCCACGACACACCCGCCACTCAACTCCTGTGCTCCAGGATCAACAGCGGGACGCACAGTATTTTCAATCATGGTGAAAGGATGACCGTGCCGGCATTTTTTGGCCGGTTTGTCGCGGTCGGTCTTATGATCACCATGGTATTAGTCCCCCAAACTTCTTCACAATAAGGTGAAGAGGTATTCGGCCGGCATGATTGTGTCGACCAACGGGAGACCATCATCTCTCGCTGGTCGGCACTTTTTCTGGGCTCCATTGCGCTTACCATCAGGTGCAATGGGGTCACTTTGCCGTGCCAGTATAAAAAAAAAATGGCGCTCAGCGGATCTAAGGGGACCTAAATTTGTCATTATCCCGCAACGATGTTAATCAGAAAGACAAATAAAGGAGGAGATGGAAAACCAACGACACGACACCACCACCAGATGTGTATCTCAATGAAATGTCAAAATCGTTTATTAAAATTGATGGAAGGCAAGACTGATTTCAGAAAAGGGATGGATAGATTGCGTCCTCCCTCCATGAATAAAGGAGTGTGAATGATGGGATGTCGTAGAGCTACTTCGTGATGAATTCACGAAGAAAACGGACTGCACTTACATTTTTAGGGTTCCGTAAGTCAAAAGGAAAATAATGGAACCCTTATAGGATAACTTTCTTGTCAATATGTCTGTTTGTGAAGACCCTTCATCTCGAGAACGTGTAAAGGTATCGAATTGTTATTGATACCATATATTCAAATCCACAGCTTCTTGATGGTGTGAAAAATTCAACATTCTAAGTCAACCTAAAAAAAAGATACGACCGTTTATACCGCAAAAACCCATGTTCTGACATTTTCAAAGGAATCAAAATTTATACTTCCCGTATTAGGCAAGGAATTTCGTCGTCTTGTATCTTAGTGTGGGGTCAAAACTATGTGTGTGACTGTTGGGTGTATATTATACACTCACGTCTGTATCCCCAAAGGCAAAGGTGTATAAACTGACGATAATAAAGGATTAAATAATCTCTCATATTGTTCCAATCGCGATTTCGTTTGCTCTCCTCCTGAGATAAGGCGCGTGTACAAATAAATCTTGCTTCAATAAGATACATGTTGCGGTTAAGAGATTTACAACAGCTGTTTCCGTAAATATGAAAATTGTCTGTTAATTAAAAAGATTATGAATATATTTAACCTATCAAAACAATGGCTATTTATTCTTATTTTAAACTATATACTACAAAAGTGATAAGCTTCAACAACAAAAATTTCCAAATTTTTTAAAATGAATAATTTATATACATAATCATTAATTATCTATCTAAATTTTATAATATTATTATTATAATATTATATAATATTATTTACATATATTTTTAATTTATATAGTTATCATCATCTCCTTGCCCTGTTCTCAATTCTGTTTGGGGTCGGCGCAGTATGTTTTATCCTTCCAAACATCCCTATCAGCCGTCATGTCTTCATTCACCCCTTCTTCTTTCACTCTCTCACGCACTTCATCCATCTCTTTTTTGGCCTTCCTCTGTTTGTCCATTATTCAATATTCATACTCATTACTTTTTAATTTACATAGTATTTTCATCTAATGTATTTTGTTCCTGATGCGGCTTTCTCCCTTTATGTTTACGATTTCTCATTGCACTATAAATTTGTTTATCGTCTTCCGACAAATGTAAATACTTTAACATCACTATCGTCCAACCGTGTAGCTATAACTTATTAAAAGAAGAAGAAAACGAAGGCTCTATATCCAATGAATGTGACGATCCCATTTCACGACCTTTTTGAATACTCAACTAAGGATGACAAATGTTCTTGTTTGAAGAACACTTCACAGTTCAGTTGCTTTTTTATCTATTCTTTCTTATTTTATTTTTTATTTTTTTGGGAAATATACAGAACAATCACAATCAAAAATACAAAACAAAAATATAAACACAATCCAAAGCAATTTCCACTTATAGGATAATTATATAATATTTGTAAGGATTAAAGGCAAATATTACTTGAGAGATTTGAATGATTTTTGGTATGGATAAAGATGGGAACTATCGAAGTAATATTGGATACTTTTTTTATAAAATTACGCCCGGGCGGAGCGGGACCCAAGCGATATAAAACACATTTACGAAACATATTGCTCAAAAAGTTATGACAGGCGTTTTGTCTATAGTTCGAAATGGAATGAGCACGACATTTAATAATTAATATGTTGATTAAAAAATTATTGAGACAGCCTCTTGGTCTCGCGGCTCTAGTATGTTCCGTGCGATCTAGAGGTCCTGAGTTCGATTCCTGGGTCGAGCAGTGTTATTGGAAATGTGCCCGAGAAACGGCAATAGGCTCGCCCCCTATTACGTGGGACTGATACATACGTGGCGAAATGTGGGTGTAGTAATGCGCCTCTGCCTACCCTTTCGGGGAATGCAGGCGTGAGATTATGTATGTATTAAAAAAGTATTAAATAAAATAATCTTTTGTGAAAAAAACTCAGGTACAAAATTTACCAATGATATTTTCCAACGACAATTAGACAGTAGATAAACTTGCTAATTTCCATTACTACCGCGACGTTAGGCAACAGATTACATCACTCGTTAAGTCCTTTGTCGCTCGCAACAACGCTGTGACATAACTTAAATGCTTAGACATCGCAACAATGTCGCCGGCAGAGCTGCGACAACGCGACAATGTCTATACATTTTTTTGTTTTAATTTTTCTTTGAGGCGTAAAATTGTTATAAGAAACTGTGAAGGGAGATATTTCTTACATTAATCTCTTTTCAGACTTACTAACTAAAGGACTACTAAAATTAGTAGGATTAAATTCACGTAGTTCACTTAAAATGTACCTACCTGAGTTATGACGTAAATTCAGTCGAGTACTAACTTATTAATATGCTTTATTTCGTTTAGGTCGAAGTCGTGATGGCCTCGAGGTTTGGGCACGCGGTCGAGAATCTCGATGGTCGCGGGTTCAAACCCCAGGCACGCACCTCTGACTTTTCGAAGTTATGTGTGTATTCACAATGAATTATCAATTGCTTTAACGGTGAAGGAAAACATCGTGATAAAACCTGCACACCTAAAAGTTCTTAGGCGTGTAGTCCGCCAACCCGCACTAGGCCAGCGTGGTGGACTAAGGCCTAAAACCCTCTCAGTTGTAGAGGAGGTCCGTGCCCAGCAGTGGGACATATTTGGGCTGATGATGATGATGATGATGGTAGCTTGATCATTTGCGAAGCCCGTGTGGCCGCACAGCTGGCAATTTCAAACACAATTACGTGGTTTATACGACAGCACATAGATTAATTGCAAAACATTATTGCTGTCAGGTGTTATTTATTGTTTTTCACTACATAACTATCAAGTTAAACCACCCATTCTTCTCCTGAATTTATTTATTTATTTATGCTTTATTTACATTGTATAAAGGCGGACTTAATGCCTAAGGCATTATCTACCAGTCAACCTTGGGGTGATGCAGAGAAAAAATATTAATGAATAGGTGCATAAAATATAAATTGTCATGATTAAAAATATATATGTATATATTATAATTATAATCATCATCATCATCATCATCATCATCAGCCTCTCTTACGTCCACTGCTGGACATAGGCCTCTCCTATGGCACGCCACTGGGCTCGATCTTCGGCCTTCCTCATCCAACCGCTGCCAGCCATCTTGCGTATATCGTCACCCCACCTAGCCAGAGGGCGTCCTACACTACGTTTGCCAAGACGTGGTCTCCACTCCAGAACACGTTTCCCCCAACGGTCATCAGTTCTGCGACAGATGTGACCTGCCCACTGCCACTTCAGCTCGCTGATCCTTCGGGCTATGTCGATAACATTGGTTCTCTGTCGGATGGCGTCATTTCTGATCCTATCCTTCAGAGAAACTCCTAACATAGCCCTCTCCATAGCTCGCTGAGCGACCTTAAATTGGTAGATTAGTCGCATCGTCAGTGTCCACGTCTCGGCTCCGTATGTCATGACAGGAAGGACGCACTCGTTAAAGACTTTTGTCTTTAGGCTTTGAGGTATGGGTGACGAAAAGACTCGACGAAGTTTTTTAAATGCTGCCCAACCCAGCTGTATTCTTCTTCGGGTCTCCTTCTCGAAGTTGTTCTTACCCACTTGTATCGTTGTACCGCAACTTGTTGTAACTATAACCGTTGTTGTAATTATAATAGAAATTAAAATAAACAAATATATTTAAATAGACCATTACATAAACATATATACATAAAATACATATAGATATACTATAATGCTATTTATATAAGTATAAAATATAAATACATACACATATAATACATACTATGGAGCTTCTGACAATCGTTTTAAAAATAGTTGTCGAACCCTTAATTTAAACGATAAGCGGCTTGTCAACATCCTGATTACGAGAGAATTCGTTCCCAGGTTGGATAATAATATTGGATTTTGCCATTAGAAAAATCTCAGTAACAGTTTTGAATCTGGAATTTTGTCATATAAAGGTAGATTAATGGCTAGTACCCTTTTATGTGGGACTTGGAGCAGAGCGGACGAAGCGTGGCTTTAAAGAACTCTGCCTACGCCTTCTGTAATACAGCTGTGTGTGTGAGTATGATAGTGTGTAGAAGTAGTGATGGCCCCGAGGTTTAAGCGCGCGGTCGAGAATCTCGGCGGTCGCAGGTTCAAACCCTAGGCTGACTTTTCAAAGTTATGTGTGTATTCAAAATGAATGATCACTTACTTTAACGGTGAAGGAAAACGTCGTGAGGAAACCTGTACACCTAAAAAGTTCTTAGGAATTTCTTAGGTGTGTAGTCCACCAACCGGCGATAGTGAATATAGCCTTCCTCGTTAAACGGATTAAACAACACAAAAATTGGACAGCCCCTTGGCGTAGTTGGCTAGACTTGTGGAACGAGAGCAAATGTTTGATCCACAAATATTTATTTCGTTTCTGAGTGTGTGTGAGGCCGAAAAGTCTCTCGTAGTTTCTGATACCCACGACCCAAGACTTGCATCTTAGTATGCGGTCAGAACTTTGTGTGTGCATGTCGGATGTATTTATTTATTAAACTACCAAGATAAATTATCGAAACTGCCTGTATCATATTGAACTCGATCCAAAATATCTTCATATATGATTGCAATCTTGCGGACTCATCTGTTATGTTTGATTAACTTCAATATTTCTTATAGCTGCCTTATGTAACTCTGTAGGGGCTCTATATTATTATAACCAGTGGCGGTACTTCTATAGAAGCCCAAAAACACAGCTTGCCTTACGAAAAATAAATACATACATACATACATAAACTCACGCCTGTATTCCCTGATGGGGTAGGCAGAGGTGCATTTCTGGACCACATTTCGCCAAGTATGTATCAGTCCCACGTAATAGGGGGCGAGCCTATTGCCGTTATTCGGGCACAATTCCAGACTCCGTGCTGCTATTGAGAATTTCCTAATGGGATTTTCGAAAAATAATTATAAAAATAAAATTCCGAATAATAAACTTTTAGCTTTAAATATTTATTTAATAAAATCAATTTGACATGTAAATAAGATGTCCTGACCCCACAATAAACAATTATTAACTAGACATTACACAATTAACGTGTAACGCTTTTGGGCTTCTATGGAAGTACCGTCACTGATTATAACTTATATCATAAAGGGATGATGAAGCTTCCTATAACCTATATCTTAAAAATATTTAATCATCATCAACAGCAGTTATTTTCACGTGGAATACTGGACTATCCCTCCTATGGCACGCCGTTGGGCTCGATCTTCGGCCCTTCGTATCCAACCGCCGCGCCGCCAGCCACCTTGTGTACTTTTATTGTCAAATCCAAAGTAGTACTAAACACTAAATTGAGAAACTAACATTTTAATTTTAAATTGTATAATTCCGTAATGAAATCAGTTATCTGCAGATGACTTATGCATCAGTCCTTCCCGTGACCGCTAAAACTGTAAAGTTTTTGAAATGTTAGGAAGTTTAAATCTAAAACCGCTATGAAGAGTATTTTAATAGTTTTAATTTAATACATAGCATAACTTCATCATCATTCATTCATCATCAGCCCATGTACGTCCCACTGCTGGGAACGGGCCTCCTCTACAACTAAGAAGGGTTAGGCCATAGTCTACCACGCTGGCCTAGTGCGGGTTGGCGGACTACACACCTAAGAAATTCCTAAGAACTTTTTTTTTAGGTGTGCAGGTTTTATCACGATGTTTTCATTCACCGTTAAAGCAAGTGATAATTCATTGTGAATACACACATAACTTCGAAAAGTCAGAGGTGTGTGCCTGGGGTTTGAACCTGCGACCGCCGAAATTCTCGACCGCCGCGCGCCTTAACCTCGAGGCCATCACGAACACTCTGTTAAAATTAATGCCATGATGTCTGTTCACACTTTATAATATAAATAGTAAACTCAAATGCAGAAACAATAAACAACATTTGAAATAATAAAAAAATATAAAACTTTTACCAGAAAAATTTATGCAAATAGCTTTTATTACAGCCAGCGTTATCGACATTTCGCAGCCATTTATAAAAGTCAAAACTGTATGAAATTGCCCCCACTCTGGACTTAATCCAGAAAAGGCGAAATATATTGCTTATTACACGTTAAAACGTGGGCTTCACTGGAAACGTGCTGAAAAATTATAACTTTAGCTATTACAGAGCGCCACCCACGCCTATGACAAAGAGCAACCCCCTCACGTGCCACCCCGGGTAGACCCTCATACTGACTTTCACCCCCAAACTATGGAATAGAAAAACATGGCTGTTTGAACTAGGGGTCTTTGCTTTTTCGAAGGATCGGGTTTTAAAAATGTAATATATTAAATATTTTGTCATTTAGATGTTCCGTCTGCATCCTCTACATTCGTGATCATTAAATCCGAATGAATTTTTGTGTTTTAAAAATTTATGAATTTCTTCGACGAAAATACAAGTTTTACTCGATTTTAACAAGACCCAATCCAATATCGTATGTTGATCTTCGATGTTCTTTGCGTGTAGCAATTAAAAAGTACACAGATTTAAAAAAAATGCCTTTTCAATTCACAATTTCTTTCTTTTCATCTGATTTTAAGATACCAAAGCACAATAGCCATCAAAGCCGATACAAATGTTTTTTTTGTCGAGAATTGATTGAATTCGTAAAAGATAAAATCATTGCGGCCTTCTTAATAACCGGATAACGATCTTCGAATGAAAAATAGCGCACACAAATAGAATTCTTAATTTAGTTATATTTAGAATCGATTATTCTATCAATGAATCTCACTTTGAATACTGAAATTTCTGTAATATAGTACAGAAGAAATTCACTAAATACGTAATTCAACTCTATTGGTCCTTTAAAACATCATAAAGCAACATAAATAAAGCGATGCGATCTACAATTTTCACCTACGACGTTCCGAGTTGCGACGGCGGGAATTCAGTTCTGTACTGCTTACGGTCGGCTGTGGATGCCTGTTAGCGACCGACTGAGCGCGCGCGTTTTGTTCGCCAACTTATTTTTTTTTTAAGAAGCGAAATACCAGCCAGTGACTTTTATTTAAAAACAAATAAACGATAGAGAATAATTTTAAAATGAAATAAAAACAATATTTTTAATGTCTTTTATGTTCCGTTTTTAAAGTTTGTGTTAATGCTAGTTTAAAAAAAGTATTTTAGCATGAAAACTCTATTTTTAAAAATTCAGTGTACTGTGTAGTAAACAACAATAGTGACTTTTTGGTGAAACTGAAATGTTTTTGTCGTGAATGCAGAATTACTGAGTTCAGCGTGTGTTTTAATTGTTAACGGTTAATTAAGGAATACTTGAATTGGCGCCAATGTTGCATGGAACGTAAGTAATTGCTTATTTTATCTTTTAATTAAATTAACAATGCAAATTACAGACAGGCTTAAAAAATGCTTAATGCGAAAATATTTCGAGCGTTTCCATCGAATAAATTCAGTTTTGATTATACAGAAAATTCAATGCTTATCGATTTCAAAGAAATTTGATTAAAATACGCGAGAAATTTGATTAAATCCATACAATTCGCAATAATTCATGAACGAGCTAATAAGAGCCGAGGTGAACTGACCTTAAGTTTTTTTATTAACGATCCTTCCAAGCAAATATCATTTTATATTCACTACATTCGATTATTATAAAGGTGTTTTGTAAACTAGTAACGTGACAAATATATGTTAGATGCATATGCTCACTGCTGAGCACTGGCCTTCTCTATAATTTATAGGAATTAGGCCTTAGTCCATCACGCTGGTTTAGTACTGGTTTCACACAAAAAAAATTTTTTTTTTTTAAATACTTGCTGACATGCAGTTTTCATCGCGATGTTTTTCTTCACCGCTTTTGTACTTTATAATTTATTCTAAATACACACGTAACCAAAGAAAAAGTTATACCTAACGTGTGCCGGAGAATTGAAACCGTGACGAAAACACATGATGTCACGCTAACCGTTTTCAATTTGACCGCAATGATTTACAAATAATTATTAATATTAAGCTTTAGCTGAAAGCTTTCGATACTATAGGCTTTGTAAAGCAACATTAAAAAGGGATATTTCAAAAGGAAACTATCATATTTCCCCAATAATAAGAACCGTTTTTATGAGACTATGTTGCTAAATTGATCAAAATCATTTTAACGGTTTATTCATGAAGGCATAACACAACCAAATAGATACAACTACATAAATATAATATTACACGTATCAAATAAACATTATTTTATTGTTAATTGAGGTAAATAATAATGGTAATTGCACCCCTGGTAATTGCAGTGATGGCCTCGAGGTTTGACGCGCGATCGAGAATTTCGGCGGTCGCGGGTTCAAACACCAGGCACACACCTCTGACTTTTCGAAATTATGTGTGTATTCACAATGAATTATCACTTGCTTTAACGGTGAAGGAAAACATCGTGATAAAACCTGCACACCTAAAAGTTCTTAGGAATTTCTTAGGTGTGTAGTCCGCCAACCCGCACTAGGCCAGCGTGGTGGACTAAGGCCTAAACCCTCTCAGTTGTAGAGGAGGCCCGTGCCAAGCAGTGGGACGCATTTGGGCTGATGATGATGGTAAATATGTAGGTTTAAGAACAAATATGCTATGTACTATATAGTTTTAAGCCATTGTCACGCAAATATTTTTATGATTTTTTTTTCTCTTTTTTTTCTTTCTTAATATCAGGATCATAGGCTTGCCTATACATTTTTGTCACAGAAGCATAGAACAATGCAATCATTATAAAATACTCCGGAATTTCTTTAATCAATATGAGCCGTCGTATTTAATTTCTGCTGATGTTCTTGAAACTTTAATACTTGTAGCGTGCTGTGCATAAAATACTAGTAATTAAAATGTTTTATGGTTTGATAGCGACGGCATAAAGCATAGAACAGCTGAATAAGATTAGAAGGGAAATAGACAGTTTTTGTATGGGGACGAGTGTCGCCGCTTGTCTGTCTCCTATTCATTCTACTACGATTACACGACGAATGATAAAAAAATCATACAAAAAAAGGGCTGCTATTGGTTGTCACACATTTATAAAAGTCTTGATATTACACGCAACCCGAATTACTAAGAAGTAGCCGTGTCATACATATGATAGTCTAAACGTAGGTTCGGCACGCTCGGCATGCTGACATTTCCTTTCTAGTATTATTCTACAAGCAGTGATGGCCTCGAGGTTTAGGCGCGCGGTCGAGAATTTCGGCGGTCGCAGGTTCAAACCCCAGGCACACACCTCTGACTGACTTATCACAATGAATTATCACTTGCTTTAACGGTGAAGGAAAACATCGTGATAAAACCTGCACACCTAAAAGATCTTATACGTATCATATACGTCCCACTGCTGGGCACGGGCCACCTCTATAACTGAGAGGGTTTAGGCCTTAGTCCACCACGCTGGCCTAGTGTGGGTTGGTGGACTACACACCTAAAAAAATCCTAAGAACGGTTAGGTGTGCAGATTTCCTCACGATGTTTTCCTTCACCGTTAAAGTAAGTAATAATTCATTATGAATACACACATAACCCGCCACCTCCAGATTCTCGACCGCGTGCTTTAAGCTGGAGGCCATCACTAATTGAAATATTCATAAAGTTATACAAATAATAAAAAAGAAATTGTACGGACATCTTAAGTGAATATCTAAAGAACGATCACATACAGGGTGTATTACGGCCGTGATCGGAGACTAAGGCAGATAATAGCTGCGGTGATTACAAACACCATGACAATAAATAAAATCTCGACAAAAATAGAAAATAATACGTTTTCCTTACAACCACATACATCCACTTAATATCTATGATTGTTATTTTTTTTTTAACGCCAATGGGTTTGTAATCACCGTAGCTATTAAATGCCTTAGTTTCCGATCACGGTCTGAATACAGCCTGTATATTAACGATGAAAGAAAACATCCTGAGTGTACCCGCATGCCTAAGTTTCTCTACTGAAAATTTCTTTCGAATGTGAAGTCTACTAACTAGTTAAGAAGTGCAGGCCCGCGCCAAGTTGGACGTACGTATATAATGGGCTGGCGACAAGGCATGTCGTATGTTTTAGACACTTCGCAAGACTAACTTTAAATTTAACTACTGCTTAAACATATTTTGTCTCGTTTTCTCCAACGTCACACGTCAAACAAAAGAGCAGGACAGAACTTAGTTAATTAGTAGTTAAATTAACTAACTGATAGTCCTGCGAAGTTTCTTAAACACAAGAAATGTTTTGTAACTAACGTAAGGCCTGAACAATGATAGCGGATATATTTGTTTACATCAAAATTTACTGATTTTATTCTTAAATCTTTTTACATACATACATACATAAACTCACGCCTGTATTCCCCGAAGAGGTAGGCAGAGGTGCATTTCTGCACCCACATTTCGCCAAGTATGTTTCATCCCACGTAGTAGGGGGCGAGCCTATTGCCGTTTTTCGGGCACATTTCCAGACTCCGTGCTGTTACCGAGAATTTCCTAATGGAAAAACCCAATAACACTTTGCCCGACCTGGGCATCGAACCCAGGACCTCTAGATCGCACGGCACATACTTGTACCGCGAGACCACGAGGCGAAGTCTTTTTAAAACTTAATTATAGCTTATTGAATAGAATAACGAGCCAGCACATACCATCTCACCTTCCTAAAAATCATATAGCATCAGCAAATTGAGCCTCCGATAGGCTTTTATAGTATTGACAACGCCGTGGCGCGGTTGGCTAGATATCAATTTTCTAATGGAAAAACTCAATAGCACTTTGCCCGACATGGGAATCAAACTCGGCACTTCTAGATAGTACGGCACATACCCACTTGTATCGCGAGACTACGAGGCAACCAATTTCTGTATTTCAATAAGAACATATTAGTTTAATACGCAACATATTGTAAGAATCTTGTTCTACTTTCTTGTCTTTACCCCAATCGAACGTATATAACTGAATAAGTTTTATTCGCGGTTCTTACTTAATGTTACATGAAATTGTTCTTAGAAAAATAATTCCTTAGGGACCAATTTTTCTACGCAGAAAAGAGTCTTAAGGTCTCATCTATCTCTGTATTAAAGCTCGAAATCGGTTCAGCGATATACATTTTCGTTCATAATATTAAATACCATAAAAAACAAAACTTGTAAAAAAAACAAGTCTCGCCACTCATTTCTTCTACCGTAAAAAGTTGTGAGCTCCATGTGATACCAAGTCGATAAATTTATTCAGTCTCCGTTTAAGGGACCTTTTGTCTTAAGTTATTATGCACTTAACTTACCAGAAAACATCTTATAGTGACCATATCAATATTAAAAATATTTTATGTTTCAAATAAAATAGTTAGACTTGGCAATCGCATGAAAAGACGATGTATCTCACTTTTAGAGCGATTACCAAGTCAAACTATTTTATTTAAAACATTAATTTTCATATGGTCACTATAAGATGTTGTCTGGTAAGCTAAGTGCATAATAACTTAAGACAAAAGGTCTTCAAAGGTCATCAAAGGTATAATACATATATTTATATGTATATATTTATGTATGAGTGTTTGTATCTATAAATATTATGTATGTTATATAAGGTATGTTTAAGTAATATCACCATCACACTACACCTACTAAGGTTCATCTCTGCACTCCCCTAGGTAGACTGTCAGAGAATGCCTACGGCATTAAGTCCGCCTTTATACTCTATAGTATAGAAAGTTATAAAATCTTCTATATATATAAAAATGAATCGCCGTTCGTTAGTCTCACTAAAACTCGAGAATGGCTGGACCGATTTAGCTAATTTTGGTTTTAAAATGTTTGTTGTAGTCCAGGGAAGGTTTAAGCGGTGAGATATTATGGCAAAATTGCGAGGAAGATAGTAAAAACAGCATTTTCATTTTCCCATATAAACTGTTCTAGCAAATTTCCTGTCAAATATGTAATGTTTATCCCGTCGATACGGTTAAAGGGCCCCTCAAATTAAAGAACGTATTTAAATAAGGGTTTCGAATCGACAACATATATCCACAATATTCGAATAATTGCGTATTTTAGATTTTTTTAATGTAGAATAGTGTCAGTAATAAAAAGGGATTGACATATTTATTGGTTGTCAAATATTTATGCGTGCGTTCAGAAATTTGTTTTGTGTAACTAAGGTAAATATATCAAGCCTAATTATCCAACAGAATTTTTAAACTCCTTGGTTCTCATTCTTAGGTTTCAAGTTTCTCATTTAATGGCTAGGTCGATGATCAAAACGGATATGCCTGGGATTTTAATTTTTAACGGATGGAACAATTTTAATGATTTTTTTTGTGTATCTAGGTGGATTCAAGAATGGTTTAGATATGCAATTGGACCAGATAGGTGGCGCTGTGATCGAGAGCTAGGATTTTAATTTTTCGTATATCAAAACATAACTCCAGAATCTTAAACAATTCATTTTCTTTGTTCAAAAGAAGGCAGATGAAATTTTTTGTTTGTCTTCAGTTGGATTTGACAATGGTTTAGATTGGAAAAAAATTGAAGTTTTGGATTTAAAATTGTCCACAGGACAACGTCTGTCGGGTCCACTAGTTATAATTAAATGTAGACAGAGGTTTATATCTACATCTATTTTTGCATATCTATGTAAAGAGAAATATTTATAAGAACCTAACCAAAGAAGCGGACGGCTACTTCAGTTTATTAAAGTACCAAAAACCATCAACAAATATTTCAGAAGTGTAACAGCGTAAAAACATAGTTACCATTTTAAATTATTTTAAGTATTTAAATTTTATTGTTATCGCCATTATAAAAAATTGAGGGTAGTTTTCTGTACCTACAATACTTTACCGCTACATGATATAACTTAGTCTCGGGTGCGGGTACGAACGCGCAGCACGTATTCTTAATATATTTTATTTATATTAATACTAATCATTGCGTACCTGGTTATCGGTACATATCATAGCGTGAGGTGATATTTAAATTGTGCGTTTGCAAGTGAATTGTGTGTGTGTTCGTATGTGACTGTGTGTGTCGTGTGGCTGGTGGCCACAATAAAATTTCAAGTGTGTGTCTTGAGTAATTATGTCCACCACTCGGTTCGGGAAGCAGATTTAAATTATTGTAGCAAGAAGAGGAAACTAGTGTCCTTTCATTAGAATATAGTGATACAGTGAAATTAATTTATTCATTTCACATAGTTTTTTTAAGCTTAATTGAGTGTAAAATTTGCGTTGAGTGTCTGTGTGCTTTCAAGAATAATTTAGTGCTTATTTAGTGGATCTACAGACCATGACAACCGTCAGCGATGGTCATCTAGCTTCATTAGTAAAACTGGTAAGTGACCTTTACATATTTATTTTCTTTATACAGTCACGTAATATTTTACACATATAGATTATGGCGTAAAATGATATTATATTTTTAAATTTGTATCTATTTATACAAGTATATCTCTTTTTTGTAACGAAGGAAATAATGATTTGATTCGTAACAGTTTTTTTTTTTTTTGGTAAACTAAAGACCGGGTTCTATTAATCGTAGTGAGAATAGAATAGATAAATTATTTAGTGCAGACTGATCACACATTGATAAATAGCAGTGGTCGCTAAGTGTTGGAAATGTCTACGTCCCACTGTTGGGCAAAAGACTACTAATAAGAGGGCTCAGATTTTAGTCCATTACAGCGGCTTGATGCGGTTTGATGAAGCTTACATATCCAAGAAATCTTCTATCTTCTATTTATATAAAAATGAATTGCCGTTCGTTAGTCTCGCTAAAACTCGAGAACGGCTGGACCTATTTAGCTGATTTTGGTTTTGAAATGTTTGTCGTAGTCCAGGGAAGGTTTTAGGCGGTGAGGAATTATTGCAAAATTGCGAGGAAGATAGTTGAAACAGCAATTTCATTTTCCCATATAAACTGTTCTAGCAAATTTCCTGTCAAATATGTAATGTTTAGCCCGTCGATATGGTTAAAGGCCCCCTCAAATTAAAGAACATATTTAAATAAGGGTTTCGAATCGACGACATATATCCACAATATTCGAATAATTGCGTATTTTAGATTTTTAATATGTAGAATAGAATGAAAAGAGATTGACATATTTATTAGTTGTCAAATAGTTATGCGTGCGTTCAGAAATTTATTTTGCGTAACTAAGAAAAATATATCAAGCCTCATTATCCAACTGAATTTTTAAACTCCTTGGTTGTGTCTGGTTTACAATTTACAACTGAGGGTGGGCTCGGTAGTCATCATTGTTCGAAATCTAAAACACCCTAAACTATGCATTGAAATGCGGCTTATTTTAAGAAAACTGTTGAGTAATGTGATTCACGCAACGATTAGATCCAAGGAAAACTTAAAGATGAGTTGGTTTGCTTCTCATTGTAAGGTTTCAAGTTTCTCATTTTATAGTTAGGTCGATGATGCAAACGGATATGCCTGAGATTTTAATTTTTAATGGCTGGATTGTAATGAAATTTTCTGTGTATCCAAGTGGATTCGTAAATGGTTTAGATTTGCAATTGGACCAGATAGGTGGCGCTGTGATCGAGTTCTGGGATTTTAATATTTAACGGCTGGACCGATTTTAATGAAATTTTCTGTGTATCTTCAGGTAGATTCGAGAATGATTTTTCAAATTCAAATTATCTTTGTACAAATATACTTTTACAAATTCTTTTGAATCGTCAATTTTACACATCTTTTTTTTATTTTTTTAACTATTGCCGCTTCGAAACGTGTTATAGCTGTGGAGAAGAGACGGCAAGAAACTCCTTCATCAATACGACATGTCATATTCTTTTTCAAAAAAAAAATTTAATTTTACATTATACATGTCATAACGATACAAACTGTACAAAACAAAACTCCGAGAAATTTACTTACTCCCAGGGCTTATTATCTTCAATAAAATCTGAGATTTTATAGTATGCTTTTTTGTAAAGCTTATCTTTAATTGATTTCTTAAACATAGATTTGAAATTGGACCCGATAGGCGCTGTAATCGAGTGCTGGGGTTTTTATTTTTAATGGCTGGCCCGATTTTAATGAAACTTTCTGTGTATCTTCAAGTGGATTCGAGAATGCTTTAGATTTTCAATTGGACCCGGAAGGTGGCGCTGTGATCGAGTTCTGGGATTTTAATTTTTCGCATATCAGAACATAACTCCAAAATCTTATAAATCATTTTCTTTGTTCAAAAGAAGGCAGATGAATTTTTTGTGTGTCTACAGGTTGATTTGAGAATGGTTTGGATGGGAAAAAAATTAATTTTTGAATTTAAAATTGTACACAGGACAACGTCTGTCGGGTCCACTAGTAAATAAATAAATATATGGCTCAACTATCGTTTTCAAAGCCATCGCGTTATGAAAATGTCATAAAATAAATAAACTAACTATACTGCAACACTAAAACAAAATTTTATCGGTTATTCCTTACACTGTGAATGCTTTACTGCGGAGAACATAGTAAAATGCTACAATGCGGTTTAAATATTTCGATATACCAAGACTGAAGTGTCCGCAGTGAAAAGTGAAATAGTGCAATGCGGTCCGAATAGTGTTGACTGGTAAAAACATTTAATTTACCAGTCGATTCAAATATGCCTAACTGGTATTTCATTCATTCATTCATCATCAGCCCATATTCGTCCCACTGCTGGGCACGGGCCTCCCCTACTACTGCGAAGGTTTTAGGCCTTAGTCCACCACGCTGGCCTAGTGCGGGTTGGCGGACTACACACTTAAGAAGTTCCTAAGAACTTTTTTAGATGTGCAGGTTTTTCACGATGTTTTCCTTCACCGTTAAAGCAAGTGATAATTCATTGTGAATACACACATAACTCCGAAAACTCAGAGGTGTGTGCCTGGGGCTTGAACCGGCGACCACCGAGATTCTAGACCGCGCGCGTAAACCTCGAGGCCATCACTGCGTCCATAACTGATATTAACTGGTTATAACTAGGTGAGTCCGGAACGCAACACACTTTAATGCTTTGAAGAGTTTTACACTTTTATTTATTTATTTATATAGCACAACCACATCACATATATTAATACAATTATAATTAATGACATTTCCTTAGGTACCATGTGTGATATATATGACACTTAAGGTGTGCATAGCGTTCTCCGAGAAGTACAAGTATAACAATAAAAAATATAAAAAATTAACAACTAAAAAGTAATTTACAATTTCATAACTAATAAAATAAATTAAAAATAACAATAAAAAAAGTAACAAATAACAAAAATATAAAAAAAATTGTATGAGAAAAAAAAATCAAAAAAGAGTAAGTGCTAATTCTGCTGACAACATTGCTCCAATATTATTTTCTTAAAAGTGCGTGAGGAATTGTAAAAGATGTCAATACTGGGAATGTGAGATTGTATTGAATTGTATCGATCAAGGATTCTGTGCAAGGGTGACTGAAGACCTAAATTAGTCTTTGCTACTGGAGGATAAAAAAACTCTCCTAATAGGGTGTCTCGGGTATGAGTAAGGCACCGCTATGGATATTCGTCCCAGAAGGCTACTACTTTGCGTATGATTATCGACAATTTTTTTAAGGAAGCATAAATCTAAGAAACATCTACGATCTCGAAGGGCAATCATGTTAAACTTGGCGAGTCGTTGATTATATGTGTTTCTGTGAGAGAAGCCACTGCAAGAGTATGCAAGATGTCTAGTGAACGCTCTTTGTATGTTCTCAATGCGTTGCGAGTGAGCACTATAAAATGGAGACCATGCGACACTGGCAAATTCGAGATTGCTGCGCACAAGTGCGTTGTAAAGAAGCACTTTAGTTTGGGGCTTGAAGCCAATCGTGTTTCTCCTTAGAAATCCGAGCATTTGGGCGCTTTTGAAAACTATTTTATCAATCTGTGCTGTAAACTTTAATTTATGCTCAATAATAACACCCAAATCTCGGATCTCATCAACTTCCGTAATCGTTGCGCAGTCAATCTCGTACACCGTGACAAGCGGCTTTTTCTTCCTAGTGTATTTAATGTGGAAACATTTACTAACGTTGGGAACCATACTGTTTAATTTACACCAATTAACAATCTCATTAAGATCCTCTTGAATCAATCGGGAGTCACTAATTGATTTTACAGGACGATAAACTTTAAGGTCATCGGCATATAACGACATTTTGCAGTGCTTTATGCGAAAAGTAAGATCGTTAATAAAAATAAGAAAGCACTGGCCCCAAATGGGAACCTTGAGGGACACCGGAGAGTGCGTGATATACCTGCGATTCATACCCATCGACTACTACACTAAGAGATCTGTTGCTCAGGTAGGACTGAAACCAACTAAGTAAAGATCCTCCTACACCAAAGGCTTGTAGCTTCTGCAACAAAATGGAATGATTCACTCTATCGAAGGCGTTGCTAAAATCCGTGTAGATTGCGTCCACTTGCATTCCTGCATCAACCATTTCAGATAAATCAGAAATAAAGGGAACTAAATTCGTCAAAATTGAGCGTCCAGTGCGAAATCCATGCTGGTAATCAGAGAGACTATTATTTAATAATCTGAAAATGGTGGGATATATAATGGACTCGAATAATTTGGAAAAACACGATAAAATTTATATTGGGCGGTAATTTTTTACATTGGCTCTATCACCTTTTTTATATACCGGAATTATACGGGCCTTTTTCAAATCGTTAGGAAATACTCCTTCAGAAACAGACCGGTTGAATATTAGTGATAATGGTAATGCTAAAGATCGACAACAACGCTTGACAAAGATGGAAGGAATTAAGTCTGGCTGTCTTACACTTCATGTAAGGTAGATTCTATACGGTTTTAGTGAAATAACTGGTTGATATTTCTGATTGTAGTCGCAATCTAATAGGGTCCTAGCACAGTTTTTGTCACTGCCTCGTGGTTACGTGTTACAAGTATGTGATATACAATCTATAGGTCCAGGGTTCAATACGGATCGGGTAAAGCGTTATTAGGATTTTCCATTAGAAAATTCTCAGTAGCAGCACGGAGTATGGAAATATTCCCGCAAAACGGCAATAGGCTCGTCCCTTATTGCGTGGGACTGATACTTGGCGAAATGTGGGTGCAGAAATGCACCTTTGTCGGGTAGGCGTGAGGTTATGTGTGCTTATGTTTTTGTAATTAAATATTAGATTAATTTAGTTTTACTAATTGTAAGTTCATGGTCTTTCCCGTTTTTGTTTCTATCATCGACATCCATTATTTAAAGTAGTAGTAGAAAAAACTTGGTGGATTATGTTTATAAAAGATTCTATTTTAATGTTTTCGTATTTATAATGTTTAGGTACTACGTTCTAACATTTCATACTTTGATGATTGAGAAGACCATATTAATGGTTTATCGCCTCGAGATAAAGACCAAGTCGTGATGGCCTTGGGGTTTGGCACGCGGTCGAGAATCCTCTGACTTTTCAAAGTTATGTGTGTATTCACAAATAATTATCACGCACTTTAACGGTGAAGGAAAACATCGTGATGAAACCTGCACACCCAAAAGTTCTTAGGAATTTCTTAGGTGTGTAGTCCGCCAACCCGCACTAGGCCAGCGCGGTGGACAAAGGCCTAAACCCTCTCAATTGTAGAGGAGGCCCGTGCCCAGCAGTAGGATGTATATGGGCTGATGATGATGATGATAAAGACTTCATAGAAATGATATCATAACAGAAAAATACCATCTCATGTTTTGGGATTATAAAAGTACTGATGAAGATATCAGTATTGGTCGTCAATCAAACTATTACTGTTGATCTTTCATAGTACTTTGTTTTTTTAGTGTAACATCTGCGCAAAAAAAGGCCTAGACGCAAGTAAAAGTAATATTGGGATCTTTTCTCTTTATATATTTTTGCCTGCTGAGTAATTTATTCTTGTAAATCGAAGTAATAACTTGTTTCCTTTGCCTTTTAAGTATGAAGGCTTTTAAGTTAAAACAATTTTAAAGCTTTCAATTGCTTTGGTCTAGGTCTAGATAGCTTCCATTAAGTTCAAAATCGCTATTAAGAGATGTAATTTTTATGTTTGTAAAATTTCAAAAGAAATTAATCATCTGAAACAAACTTATTTGGATAATTTTCCACTAAACATTTATATATAAATTCATACGCACTAAGAATGGAACCACAGACCTCTAGATCGTACGTCTCTACTTGTGCCGCAAGACCACGATGCAGTCATAGCTACATATATGAAATTTATAGACTAAGCCTAAGCCTACACGACTTATTTAGGCAGGCCTCGTGGTCTCGCGGTACAAGTATGTGCCGTGCGGTCCTGGGTTCGATTCCCGGGTCGGGCAAAGTGTTATTGGGTTTTTCCATTAGGAAATTCTCAGTAACAGCACGGAGCCTGGAAATGTGCCCGAAAAACGGCAATAGGCTCGCCCCCTATTACGTGGGACTGATACATACCTGGCGAAATGTGAGTGCAGAAATACACCTCTGCTTACCCCTTCGGGGAATACAGGCGTGAGTTTATGTATGTATGTATGTACCTTAAACATCTTCTTAATTATTACTAAAAAAATATGACAATAAAAAAAAGTTTACCCTTCAAACAGTTTTCTCCGCAACCCATTTAGGCTCAATATACGGTTCCTTCACAGCAATAGCTCTTTATTCCTTGGGGATTACTTCAGCCAATTGATATGTCGACTCCGAAATAAGCTACATTGAGGAAAATCGCTTATTATCCACAATGACTATTGTATCCTTGAGGCTGCGGACGGATCGTATTTTGGGATACCGTAATCCGATAAGCCCGAATTTCTTATCACCATAGGAACTAATCCTACTAAAGAATAATACTATTATTCCGTACTCGGAATACGAAGATCTGCTTATATTATTACCAACTGGCAATCTACACAATATGGCTTGCGATTGAAAATTCTTAGGTTTGGTTCTAGGGTCAGAAAAAATTCTTAGAAGCACCATGAAGATTGAAAACTTAGTACCTCTAACATTATCATCATCATTACCGGTCCACTTACGTTCCACTCTATAACTGAGAGAGTTTAGGCCTTAGTCCACCACGCTGGCCTGGTGTGGGTTGGCGGACTACACAGCTAAGAAATTCCTAATACCATACATAGTTTGCTAAATGTAACTACAGGACTACATATCTGCCTACCCCTAGGTATATAAGAAGATTCTTCCCTTAATTAAGATTATGTATTGCTTTTGCTAATAGTTGCTTCGATAACGAGGTAATTTGAAATGGTTTCTAGGAAATAATCTCTCAAGTTAGATTAAACTCCATAAATTGCCGTGTGCATTGGGAGGTCCCACACTCGATATCCAGGGCAGCTATATTTCCTTTTTCGTAAGAAATTCTCAGTAGAGCACTGAGTCTGGAAATGTCTCGTGAATGAGAACATTATATCCAAGAGACCTATGACGAGGACCTCGTTTTAATTGCAAGTATTAATTGATTTTCCAATCGATCTGAACGCATGCAACTTAGACAGCGGCCGGCGATTTCATGAAACTTGTTCACTTTGCAACGGCTCGAAGTACGATCTAAGTGGAACAACTGTCAATCTCAACGAGTTGGTTCTGCCCAACTTGCTGAAATACAACGAAGGGTGCGCCGAATTAATTTCAAGAAACTATATTAGTTTTGTGTTTATATTAACTCAAACAGTTGATTTCGTGTGGCTACTGATGGTGATGATACCACATAGATAGAAGTCCAATGGCCTCGAATGCTAGGCACGCGCTCTAATAAAAATTCTTGGAGCTTTAAATCCCAGGGACACACTTGTGACTTTTGGAAGATATGTGTATTCACAATGAACTATCCTCAGACATTGGGGGTGAAGAAATGCATTGTTCCGAAACCTAAAGACTAATTTCAACATTCACGGTATTTCCAAACAGATACGACTTAGGGGCCTTCAAGAAGAGAGCCTATATTTTCCTCAAAGGCCGGCAACACACCGATGATTCCTCTGGTATTATGGGTGATCATGGGCGGTGTTGACCAGTTAACATCAGGTGGCTCACTTGCTCGTTTGCCTCCTTTTTCCATAAAAAAAAATAGACATTTCTTACAACATTTAAGTGTGCATATTTCCTCATGAAGTTCTCCTTCGCCATTAAAGTACGAGATCATTCATTGAGAATACCAGTACTTTATATCGTAATATTAATTGCTTTAATAGTGTTCTAAATTCAGCCGTATCGAAACATTCAAAAGTCATCAATGTCAGCCGCTCTAAATATCATATCAAACCTTGGATTACTCCCGGTTTAATCAGATGTATGCGCCACCGAGACAAACAACAATACCCTCAAACTAACATATCGACGTTACAGAAATTTTCTGAAGGATTTACTACGGAAAGTAAAAGCGAAATACGAGCATAAACAAATAGAAGATAATCGCAAAAATCCCAGAAAGTTATGGTGTGCAATAAAAGACATATGTGAAATCCGACAACAAAGACTTGCTGCTACCAAACTCTTAACGTATAGTATCCTCTGCGACTGAGTCAATGAATCTCTGTAATAAGTATTACACAACAGTAGGGAAAAAATTGTCTGATCTAATCCTAGATAGACTATCTGTTACTGAAGAACAACTGAGCTCAAATGTCAGCATTCACGGCAATTATGAAAACTCCATATTTTTAACACCTACTGATACTGTTGATGTTACAGACATAATAAGAAACCTGAAAAATGATAGTGCACCTGGCCTTGATGGTTTTAAACCCCTATTAATAAAACTATTAACCCCCGTTATTGCCGAACCTTTTACTTTTTTGTGTAATCTAAGCATGTCCACTGGAACTTTTCCAGACGTCTGGAAAACAGCCATAGTGTGCCCAATATATAAGACTGGTAACAAAAAAAGCCCTGAAAACTACAGGCCTATATCCTTACTGAGCATATTTTCAAAAATCCTAGAAAAGTTAATAAACAAAAGGATAACAAACTTTTTAGAAGAAAATTCCGTACTTTCAAATCGACAATTCGGGTTCAGACGAGGCAAATCGACGGCAGAAGCAAGTGAACTTTTGACGAACATTGTTTCTCGACACACAGACCAGGGACGACGATGTGTTGGAGTTTTTTTAGATCTTACAAGAGCCTTTGATACTATTTCAATTCCAATTCTTCTTCGAAAATTGGAAAGAGTAGGTATAAGAGGCAAGGGTAACGATTGGTTCTCCAGTTACCTCAGCAACAGACGACAACGCCTTAAAATTGATCACCTTTTAAGTGAAGGAGAGAAAATAAACTTTGGTGTGCCTCAAGGCAGTATACCAACCCTATTTACGCTTTATGTAGACGACCTCCTAAAATTGGATCTGCTACGCGGACGATACAGTTATATTATTTCATGGCAAAGACTGGAGTGATGTATATGCAATATGAATCGGGAATGAGAACAATAAAGCATTGGCTGGACGCAAATCTACTTACTTTAAATATAAAAAAATCAAAATTCATTTCCTTTAGAAAGACATTAGCCACGGAGATACCGACCCGTAAATTAGTAATTCACGAAAACACATGTAATGAATCCAATATAAATAATTGCTCATGCAACATGATAGATTCTGTGGACGAAATAAAATATTTAGGAATAACTATAGACCAGCACCTCTCCTTTCAGCCACATATAAGAAACCTGGCGAAGCGAGTCCGTAAACAATTTTATGTGATGAAGTTATTACGACACTGCGCTTCGAACGATGTAAAAAGACTTGTTTACCATGCCTTATGCCAACCACTGCTGCAATACTGCATTAATGTGTGGGGAGGTGCCGCTAAAACACACCTACTAGGCCTAGAGAGAGTCCAGCGGGCCGTATTAAAAACAATGCTGAATAAGCCTTTCCGTTTCCCTACCGAAAAGTTATACGCAGAAACTTCATTACTAAATGTTCGCAAACTTTTCATTATGAATGTCGTAATAAAAATTAATGCTCAAAATCGCAGTAATGTGCCCGCACTACATAAAATGCGTATACCAAAGATTCCCATTCCTGCAACAAAATCTGTTTTTGCACAACGACATCCATACAGTATTCAGCCCCGAATTTATAATATTATGCTAAAAATATATAATTTTCTAAATTGCACTCAGTATGAAACAAAATCCAAACTGCAAAGCCTGCTAACTAAAATGACGTATGACCAAACTGAAGATATGTTTAAAATTATTCATTGAATATTTTATTTTTTATTTTATTTATTTATTTTATTAACTTTGGGAAACATACAATACAATTTCTCTTAAAAGACTAAATTTTAAAATAATTACATAGATCAAATCAGTTTCCACTTATAAAATAGAACTTACATGCAACGGCAACACTAAAAGCAACTAATTAACAATTACATATACCTAATTTAAAGGGAGATTAGTTTGCAAATTTTTAATATTACTAATGATTGTTTTGGAAGCAAATAATAATAATAAAAAATAATACAATTACTACGTTTATAATGAGTTCCGTTTATAATGTAATATAATAATAAATTAACACACACTCACACATGGACACACACAAACACACACACGCACACACACACACACACATATAATATAGATACATATTTAAATTACCTGTTTGTTGTGTTTTGTTTTGTTGATTTTATTTTTTTTTCTTTATTCTATTTCATGTTTTTTGTTAACATATTTTTAAGATGATTTAACTGTGTCACTTTTAATTGATTTGTCATAAGCTAATGTATTATGTAATTTTGGTAATGTAAATAAACAGGGACCCAAGACACGGGCTTGCCTATATTGGGACCTGTCGATACTCAAAAATGTAATATGTCTTATGAAATAAATTTCATTTCATTTCATTTCATTTCATGTAAACGTCATACAACACCCAGAAATGACAACTTATTTCATTGTGCCACAATAGTTTCGCCGTATACTCGTATAGTACATAACCAGCTGTTGCCTGCAACTTCGTATACGGAACATCTGGCTTCACAATGAACATTATTCCCTGTTTTTGCCCCATTCCTCATTGCTGCTTCACTGTTGATATACCAGCCCTCGTCGATAAATAGGCCATCTAATATTAAATATTTTTTCAAATCTGACCAGTAGTTCCTGAGATTAGCGCATTCTTCAGCTGTATAATGTTAGTAAAGATATATTCTTCTCCATATCAAAAACATGCTCAAGATTTGATGAAAGTCATCATCAGACCATAGACATACGTCCCACTGTTGCCTCCTCTACAATTGATGGGGTTTAGGCCTTAGTCCACCACGCTGGCCTAGTGCGGGTTGGCGCACTAAACACCTAAGAAATTTCAAAGAACTTTTTAGGTGTGCAGGTTTCATCACGATGTTTCCTTGACCATTAAATTACGTGATAATTCTCTTATTACACACATAACTTCGAAAGGTCAGAGGTGTGTGGCTGGGGTTTGAACCCACGATCGTCGAGATTCTCGAAACGATTCACGAACATCGAGGCCATCACGACTTATGACTTGATGGAAGTAACCGAAAGTTAATCAAATTTAATAACTATGTTAATCCGGGGAGAATTTAATACGTGTGCAGATATGAATGGGTAATGAGATTTGAACACTACATCATGTGCATTAAGAGTGTTGCGCCATATAACCATGCATATTTATTGACACGCAAGAGAGAATAATGCTGTATCTCATAAATAAGATATACACATAAAAGTTCTTAGGAATTTCTTAGGTAGTCCGCCAACCCGCACTAGGTCAGCGTGGCGGACTAAGAACTAAACCCTTTCAGTTGTAGAGGAGGCCCGTGACCAGTGGGACGTATATGGGCTGATGATGACACATATATCTTCACGCCTGTGCCCATAGGGGTAGGCAGAGCCTATGGATTTCAGCTTTGGTCGGTCCTGGCATACAACTTTCGCTTTATCTATGTTGAACAATTGGTTCTTGCATTTACGTTTATTCAGGGTGTCCTTGACCTGTCCCTGTTCAAGACGTCACCAATCTGGGTGTTATGTGTTTTAAGAAGCCGACCTCTGCAAACACTGGATAGCTATAGTTACAGATATATTATCATTATCATCATCATCATCAGCCCATATGCGTCCTACTTTACAACTGAGAGGGTTTAGGCTTTAGTCCACCATATTGGCTTAGTGCCAATTGGCGGACTTCCTAAGAAATTCTTAAAAACAGGTTTCCTCACGATGTTTTCCTTCGCCGTTAAATTACGTCATAGTTCATTGCGAATACAGAAAAGTCGAGTCTTCGAGGTGTGTACCTGGGGTTTGAACCCGCGACCGCCGAGATTCTCGACCGCGCGCCTAAACCTCGAGGCTATCAAGACACGATCCTGGACAAAACTATGTATGTTAATTGTTTCTCTTGGTACACTAAAATGTATGTATTTATGTATGTATGTATGGAGTATATAATATGTATGTATGTATGTGTGATTTTGAGTATGTTATTATTATTGTTATTTTTTACTGATTGAAATGAAATGAAATGAAAAGAAATGAAATTGCTTTATTTAGTCACGTAGGCAATCAAATAGCACTTATGACAAGTCAATACAGACACGGTAATACTATCATACAGTATGTTAACTCGGCCACATTTTTGAAATAAATACCTACAGCCGCGCGGTACGTAAACATGCGATAGGACTGCGAACCTGCAGAATTTTAATTCAATCTGCTTACTTTGACTTTCTATCTATTTTTGTGATTGTAAATATTTTTTATTTTTATTTAAACAAATAAAATATTTTGTGAATGGAATAGGAAGTGTTCAATAAAAATGCATGTTATTTTTTGATTGGAAGATTTCATGCCACCAAAAACAGCACAATATGTAAACACAATATATACTTGTCGTATTAAATAGGCACTTGCACTTATTTTGTATAAAAATCGCGCGATTACTGCTTAAAAAACAACACCGCCCGTTTGACACTGCGGCACATTCGCGACTGCCTGCATGCCTTGCGCATGCCGCGATCGAGGCGCGTAGGTATAACTCGCGTTTCGCCCGTTTGTATGAAGTTAAACTACTGTATGATAGTATTACCGTGATACAGAAAAGAAAAATCTTTTATTATTACATTATAATTCAACTATGGTTCATTTTATAATAATCTGTATAAAAATATTTTACGGTTTTTTTTTAGTTTTCATCAGGGAATACATAATCTCTATATATATTGTCTATATGTATATCTATTTATATTGTCTAACGTTGTACACTTATAACTACCTTTAATTTCTCATCCTACATCTCCATCCTAGGTTGCCGGTAGGCCGCCCATTGTACTTGTTTAGTTTACTGTACTCCTTGCTTTTAATCTTATGTGTACAATAAAGTATAAATAAATAAATTGAAATTCCAGTTTATTCCCCAAGTTACTAGATATATAGAATCTAGATCACTAGTCCTGTCGGATCTGTGTCGCAAGGTCGTTGTCGATCTTTGTTAAAAGTACCCTTGGACCGTATCGCGATGCACAATGCAAATGTTATTCTATACTATGTCAAGGATGGATTCATAAACTTCAGCCTTGACTTTAATTCAGCTGCAGACATCCTGCTTCGTGGTCGCGAGATACAAGCGTGTGCTAAGAGATCTAGAGGTCCCGAGGTCGATTTTTGGATAAAGTCTCAGTGAGTTTTTTAGTATACCTATGCTTGAAACCGAAAAAAAGGAAAAAATGTATGGAGTGCGTGACTGAAGATAAATAAAAAGGGGTGAATAAAGACATGACGGCTGATAGGGATGTTTGGAAGGACAAAACATACTGCGCCAACCCCAGAATAAATTGGGAACAGGGCAAGGAAATTATGATAACAATATGATGAAAATGTGGAGCTTGAAACACAATCAGCGGGGTGTCAGTGCAGAAACGCACCTCTGCCTACCATTTCGGGGACATAGGCGTAAATCTGTATGTGTGTATAATACATACATAGTTATATGCCTGTATGTCAAAAAGTAAGAAGAGGTGTACTTTTACGATAAATAGGTTCTTAGTGTACAAAAACATCGTGAGGGACCTCTTAATCGTACCTGCTGTGAGACCAACTAGGCAACGTATGTACATACATGTAATACATACCAGGGATGTTACGGAGCTCCGTAACCGTAACCGAAACAATCGGATATCCGAAATAAAAATATATCCGTAACCGTAACCGTATCCGTTTCACAAGTTTCGGATAGTTTCGGATAAGGGCGGAGTCTAAATAAAACGACAGGTTTCGACAGGTTTTTGTTTCACCGCTCGCGCGCCACGTGAATCTTGCAGTTTGTTTGTTATTTCTAGTCATAACATAACCTCTTTCATACCTAGTTAGTTTTTTATTTAAAAGTTGATACTTAATTTTTGTAAGTCTTGTGTTAATTATTTAATTAATTTTTATAGACAAAATGCGACCAAAGTCAAGTTTAATTTGGACATTTTTTTATGAACTTAATGTAGATTCTGCAAAGTGTAAACAGTGTGATAAAAACTTTTCCCGGAAAGGAGGTGGCACTACTTCACTGAAACTTCATCTCAAAACAAAACATAGTGATAAGTATAAAGAACTTTTATTGCTGGAACAAAATAAGCAACAAAAACCACAAACATCTAAACAGCTGACACCTTTACAAGAGTGTCGAAAACAGTTATCAATAACAGATTGTTTAAAAAATAATAGTACCTGGGATGATAATAATGCCAAACAAAAAGAAATGGATAGATTGGTGGCCGAGATGATTACGTTACAAAATTTGCCATTTAGCTTTGTGGAGGGTGTGGGGTTTCAAAAAGTAATGTAGGCAGCATTACCTCGTTATCATCTT
This sequence comes from Hemaris fuciformis, assembly GCA_907164795.1. Classification (NCBI taxonomy): domain Eukaryota; kingdom Metazoa; phylum Arthropoda; class Insecta; order Lepidoptera; family Sphingidae; genus Hemaris; species Hemaris fuciformis. Next base: position 1,901,706 of record OU015455.1, on the reverse strand, counting down.
AGAGGTCGACAGTATTTCACAAATTTACTGTGTACTGATATCTATAGTAAAATGCGGTTAAAGATTCTGGAATTACTCAAGCAATTTGAAAGTTATCATTCACTATAGACGTGTGGTCCGAGCCCAGCGCAAATGTCTCGTTACTTAGCCTTACTGCTCATGGCATCACGAATAAATATGAAAGAGTTTCTATAATACTCAAGTGTGAACAATTAGAGGGTTGTCATACAGGTGAAATTATAGCGAATAATATAAACAATATTTTGAAGGATTGGAACATAAGCGCGGAAACAGTTCATTGTATTTTACGCGACAGAGGTTCTAATATGATAAAAGCTATGAAAATTAATATGGCTAATTTCACTGATGCAAACTGTACAATACATCAATTACAATTGTGTGTTCGATCGGCGGTGGAAACCGAAGAATTTCTGTTCCCAATGATTACAAAGTGCAAAAAAATTGCGACTCACTTTGCACACACCTCTGACTTTTCGAAGTTATGTGTGTATTCACAATGAATTATCACTTGCTTTAACGGTGAAGGAAAACATCGTGATAAAACCTGCACACCTAAAAGTTCTTAGGAATTTCTTAGGTGTGTAGTCCGCCAACCCGCACTAGGCCAGCGTGGTGGACTAAGGCCTAAATCCTCTCAGTTGTAGAGGAGGCCCGTGCCCAGCAGTGGGACGTATTTGGGCTGATGATGATGATTATGACTTTAATCATTCCTTAATTGCACAAAATGAAAAAAAACTCAACAAACTCCGTGCTGCTACTGAGAATCTTCTAATGGAAAAACTCGATAACATTTTGCCCGACCCGGGAATCGAACCCAGGACCTCTAGATCGCACGGCACATACTTGTGCCGCGAGACCACGAGGCAGTAATACATATGCATGTACTTACAAAAATATTCTGGATTATGCCATTGACTGTTATTTATTTATATTATTGATACCTAAGAAAACACTAGGAATAGTACTACGCACAATGGTGGGTATCAGAAACTACGACAGACTTATCGGTCTTATAAACACCCAGACCAGAAACAAATATTTATGGATCACAGAGACATTTGTCACGGTGCGGGGATGCAACCCGCGGCCTCTCGTTTCACAAGCTGGTGGCTAACCAACTGCGCCAAGCAATTGTCGATTCATCATTAAATATAGTATTTCTATTGCGTTTAATGTGAGAACTTTAAAAACATAATGATGTCCCGTATAAATAAATAAAATGGAATTGCTTTTCATTCTATGATAACAACTTCCTTCTCGTGTCTTTGTACGATTTTAAATATACGAATTTATCAAGAGGCGCTCAAAATTTTTTTCAAAGAAATAACCTATTTTTATATGATGTAACTATTCAGTCACAACAATATTCCCAAAGGGTTAGGCTGAGGCGCATATGTGCACCTACGTTTCACAGATTTTATTTTGAATCCTACTTATCAGACTTATTGGCGTTTGAACTCGAATTAAAAACTCCGTACTGATATTAAATTTTCTAACGGGAAATCCCAATAACACGTGGTCCAAGCTAGGAATTGAACACAGGACCTTTAGATCGCACGACACATTCTGATGTATGAACTTCGCATATGAGGCCCGATCGGCTCACTTATTGCAATGTCTTATAAAAGTACCTTATAACAAATATATTAAAAGCAAAATACGTAAATTGTTATAAGTAGATGCAATTACGTTGAAATTTGCCCAACCCAAGAATCAAACACGGGTTCTTTATAACACGAAGCACAGGCTCGTTCTACGTATTTTAAAAAATTGCACCATTATTCCTCAATGTAAACCAAAACCAAAAATATAACTAAACAACTTTCCGTTCTCCAAACATTTGTTTCATCAAGCCACCTCTCTAATTAGTTCACTCAATCGCTCCAGAGTGAACGGGGGGGGGGGGGGGGGGTGTTCTTTTGTTTGCCTCATCGATGACGTTCGTACTCACATGGAGGGCACACCCGTGATCACATCGAGGACGCTCGCTTTACCTGCAAGTGTGGTTCGTCAATTTAAACTGCATTGGATAGCTTCAAAGGGATTGTTGCAAAAGCTACGGAGTTTTAGCTTTATTGTGGGCTTATGTTTTTGGTCGATAGACAAAGAAATAATCAAAACGATAGATAAATAAATAAAATTTGAGTGTCTGTTTGTTATATTGAAATAACCGCTTTTTAATAAATGCAAATGAATGAATACACGGTACATATACCAAAATAAAGTTTTTTACAATTTTTGTCTGTCTATCTGTTTGTTCCGGCTAATCTCTGAAACGGGTGGACCAATTTTAACGGAACTTTCACTGGCTGATAGCTGATGTAATAAGGAGTAACTTAGGCTAAAAAAACATTGGTAAAGTATATGTATAAAGTAGTGATGGCCTCGAGATTTAGGCGAGCGGTCGAGAATCTCGGCGGTCGTGGGTTCAATCTCCAGACACCCACATCTGACTTTTCGATTGTGTGTATTCACAATGAATTATCACTTACTTTAAGGGTGAAGGAAAACATCGTGATAAAACCTGCACACCTAAAAGTTCTTCGGAATTTCTTACGTGTGTAGTCCGCCAACCCGCACTAGGCAAGCGTGGTGGACTAAGGCCTAAACACTCTCAGTTGTAGAGGAGGCCCGTGCCCAGCAGTGGGATGTATTATATATTAAATAACTATGCTATTTTAAATGCACAGTAAATATAAGAAGAAGAGGGGGTCATTTGCCCAGCAGTGGGATCAATTATAGTCTATTAAAAAAATGGGCATAATTAAAAATATTGACCAAAGAAATCTTTTTACACGACTTTGATCCAAATCAAAGCTAGGGCAAATTCATCGATACATTTTATCGATTTCCGGTAAATAAGTTATAACTGAAAATAAATTACTATAGAAATATGATGTCGAAATATTACTCAAAGTAAGTTACGTCAGGCGTTTCACGAGGAAAAACTCGAGGGAACTACAAAATGATCGATCGGATGATTGATGAGTGCGGAATATTAAATAAAACGGTCAAAAATCATATACAGTTTACTTCGGTGTGTTAAGCTAAGGAAGAGTACTTTAAGATTAGTATTGAACGCAGTTCTTTCCATAAGATGCCGGTCGAAATCTTCATCATCACCGACTCACTGCTAAGCAGGGGCCTCCTCTACAACTGAGAGGGTTTAGGCCTTAATTTAACAGTCTAGGAAAACATCGTAGGGAAACCTCCATACCTAAAAATTCTTAGTATTGTATCATCATCATCAGCCGAAAGACGTCCATTGCTGAACATAGACCTCCCCGAAAGACTTCTAAAGCGCTCATTCGAAAGCGGCCTGCATCCAGTGGCTTTCCATGATCTTCGTGAGATCATCAGTCCACCTTGGTGGACGTCCACATCTGCGCTTGCGAGTACGTGACCTCCGCTCGAAAACCTTTATGCCCCACCAGTTCTACGAGCTATGTGCCCTACCTATTGCCAAGAATGAGGAGATCCGTAGGAGAACGAAGGTTACTGACATAGTCCAAAGTATTAGCAAGCTGAAGTGGCAATGGGCAGTGTTGTATAGTCTCAGCAATTTTTTTATTTCGCACCTACATAAACCCCACATTTAAACAAAATCCCAGCCTACTTTCAAATCGATTTTATTGTACCCTCGTCTTTTCGAGTTATGGGTAAAGTTATCCCTTGATAGCGAATAAAAGGACGTATAAATCTACTAGTCTTTTGGCTACGTGCCAAAAGGACCTAAGATTAATTGATTTGGGACCCATTATTCGCATTTTGTTGAATACCCCATTAATAGAATAGAATATGCAAGAAAATCTTATACGGATATTTTAATATTTTTGTCTAGCTTATAGCCTAAATGTCAGATTTAGATAAGCTGTAATATAAAATATAGATACAAAACATGACCAACTTTGTTATCGTTAGTATAATTGATCATATTGAATATATATATTTTTTTTAACATTTTGACTCGTAATTAATTTTAAAAGTGAGTGGGCTACCTCATGATGTTGAGTAAGATTTTTTGTCAAAAAGATTTGTTTTTTATAAGCTACAAATTCGACCCCTAGGTTAAGAAAAAATGTTTCACTCCACCCTACTAAGTACATAAATAAAGATATTTAAAGTGAAGTAATAAAGATGGCTGGCATGCAGCGCGTATTTGTAGAGATATTTCACAGAACTGCCAAAGAAACTCTCAGTAGGTAAGCAAAGGTACAAATTCGAGTAGAACTTTGAGGTAAAGCACGTGGCTTTGGCCAAATATTTCAGCCAAAGTTTTGCTGACAACTTTACACTCACTCATTCACTCTTCTCATTTGGAGTTCGTTCACAACTTTCAAAATCATGTTTTAGTTTTGTCAACGAAATCTGTATAGTTTTATTGGGTTATATTTTCTGCTTGATTGAGAAAAAAAATTGTAATGTAGCTTCAGGGGGCCCATCGGATCCATCAACATTTTGAAAGTGGTCTATGAAACAGAAGAGTTTGCGAACCTTTGGTGTAGAGAGAGTAGTAAAAGTAAGACAGTCACTTATTTTTGCTCGTCTTCTTGATCATAGTAGCAACTGCTTATTCTAGGCTAGATCTTTCCATTTTAAGAAATACTTTCAGTAGTAACTTTTTTTTTTTAATCCTGGTACGGCAAAGTGACCTCATTGCACCTGATGGTAAGTGTAATGGAGTCCAGAAAAAGTGCCGACCAGCGAGAGATGATGATCTCCCGTTGGTCGACGCAATCATGCCGGCCGAAAACCTCTTCACCTACCTTGTGAAGAAGTTTGGGGGACTAATACCATGGTGAACAAAGGACCGACCGCGAGAAACTTTAATGTATGCGGCTTCCTTGATAGTATGAATAAACTCAAACTTCAATTATTACGCAAACTAAACTTTGACATTTATTGATTCTTGTAATGGACTCACTAGTCCGATCGTGAGATCTCGGTATTGGTTCTCGCTTTAGCCAAATTTACCGGCCTTATCTCAGTAACAGTACGGAGTAGAAATGAACTCGATTAAATAGTCTCACTTATATAGCACAAACTAAAAGAACAGTCTAAAAATTGTATTGTAACGCTTGCGTGCTCGTCTCCGTCATGAATTATAATGAAAACCAAGCGGTAATTCTGGAAAAGGTTTTTGACCCCGTGTCCTTAAAACTCAGCCTAATAGAAAGCGTATTAATGTCACGAGTACATCAAAGTCACTTAAATAATGTGATACATTTCGCATTTTGGCACACAATCTGTTTTAATATGATCTATTCTATAGTCTCACTATATCAACTGTAATCTTTCTGATCTGAACTAGATTCTTAAGACTTCATATTACTGGAATAATAACTATTTTGCTCCTTACATTTAGAAAGAAAGAAAGAAAAAAGTTTATTTGTTTACAAACATACAGAACAAAAGTAAATAAAAAAAAATAGACGTAACCACTTAAAACTATGTTTGTAACAAAAAGGCACCAACTCAGCAATATGCTGGCAATACAGCCAACGCTGGTCTTCCGTTGGGCCGTTGTTTTGAAAAGGAATGATGTCACATTGTATTATTCCTTGTAGAAATAAATAAAACATTTTATACAATTAAAATTTAGAATCTAGGTAAAAAGAATAAAATATTAATAAATAAATCTGCTTATAAAATTATGGAAGATTTGACAGAAACTTTGAGACACTACAGAGGCCAATTACAACTGGCAAAACTTTAAAACCCATCCGACAAATTGTTTTGTCGTCTGTCTAATGTCTATTGATCTTTACTGATTTTGATTTAAATGAATAATACACCCAATAGTCTAATACAGAGTTCTGACACCAAACAAAAATACTACTCGTTTGTCATGGTTATCGAAAACCACGAGACTTCGCTGTCATGAACATTTAAATATTTGTGGGAATCGAGAATGAGGGTATAATCTTTTTAAGTGCTAATGCTTCGCGCCTTCGTGTCGGCTACTTTCCTGCTACATGGTTGATAAGGTTGATGACTGGCATATGCGTCATACTCGTGAACGGGTGCTGCTTGTGTGAATCTGTCAGCTCCGATTAAATTTTTATTCTCGCTTTTGATTATTAGTCTTTGATTTCGTAACTTCATTAATAATAATTATACGCTTAAAGCTAATTTTTTGTGGAGAAAGATGGTACGGAATGTAAAACGCTTAAATTAGTAAAAACGTTGCCACGCGTATAAAAACTCATTACACGTGAATTAAAGATAACGTAAAAAATATATGAAACCGCTTTTGTGTGTTGCATTGAAAACAGTCCGGTTTTAATTAAGCTGAAAACATTCGCTTTATTAAAATGTTAAAATGAGCATTGAATTTTCGGGTTGTCGTAATGTATTACTGTGTATGTTTTGACTCTCAACATCACGGCGCAGCTCATATAGATATGTATATACATAATATCTATACTTGTTTCCACGAAGGGGTAGGCAGACCCGTACTTCGACGCCCATTTTTATCCAGATGTATTTTACGACAGCCCCGTGGCGCAGTTGGCTAAACACCAGCTTGCAAAACGAGAGGCCGCGGGTTCGATCCCCCCACCAAGACCAATGTTTGTGTGATCCACAAATAATTGTTTCGGTTTTGGGTATTTGTGAGACTGAAAAGTCTCTCGTAGTTTCTGATACTCACGACACGAGACTTGTATCTTAGTGTGGGATCAGAACTATTTATTCACATAAACAGTCACCTGTTGGGTGTATTTATTTAATTATTTATCTATAATTTATTGATTTATTTTCAAAGCCAGCAAGGCTGTGGCTATTGGTAAGAGAGGGGGGGGGGGCATCGTCAGGCATTGCTTTACTTAAAAATCAAGTAATGACTATTTACATAACTTTACGTAAATCAGATGTTCCGTGCAATTTTTTTAATAACCATAGATAGCAGTATAAGGCTTATACTATAAGCCAAAGTCGATGGAATTTGCTTTTTTTTATTACTTCCGCCTTATATGTAACCACGGATACCTTTTCTTCGTCCGTTCATGCGTGATCAAATTAATCAAATATCAGGAAAAATACAGTAATATTTTCTCCTCGAGAAGTTCAGCGCATAATACGTATTATTTCATATTCCCGGGGTTATTTCTTGACGTGACGTCATCTCATTTGACATGACAGTACATGCTAGGGAAAAAATATTTTTTATTCGGGAATATTTGCTAAGTGGAGCGAGGTTCCCACAGGACACGGGTCGCGGCCATTTTTAGACAAGAAAGTTTAGTAAAATTTAGTTTTAATGAGAACTGTATTTTTGTTCTTTGTTGGAAGATTGTCAGGTTATTTAGGCGAAATTAAGTAGGTCATAGTTTGTGTGTCAACCGCTCACGAATCTCAATTCAAGATTGTATTTTTAGATTGTGAAAATTGTCTTTTCGTATCATAAAGTATGACTTGTTGACGTATTTCATTAGAAAATTATTAGCTCTATCCGCAAAATATTCTTAAAATGTGAAAATGTTTTTTTTCGCTTTCATTACATATCATATTCATCTCATCTCATTCATCTTCAGCCCACATGCGTCTCACTGCAGGGCACGGGCCTCTTCACAACTGAGAGGGTTTAGGCCTTAGTCCACCACGCTGGCCTAGTGCGGCTTGGCGGACTACACACCTAAGATATTCCTAAGAACTTTTAGGTAGGCTGGTTTCCTCACGATGTTTTCCTTCATCGTTAAAATAAGTGATAATTATTCATTGTGAATACACACATAACTTCGAAAAGTCAGAGGTGTGTGCCTAGGGTATGAACCCGCGACCGCCAAGATTCTCGACCGTGTACTCAAACCTCGAGGCCATCACTACTTCAATTATTCTATTAATATATTAAATGTTTTTTTCGTTTATTTTAATGTAATTATGACAAATAGATTGGATATCTATGTGACCGTCCATCGTCATCATCATCAATTAAAAAAATGTCTACTACTTATCACGCAAAACCTCGTAAGTGCCGTGCCAACGTCAGCTTGCAGTACAAATGGGCAGGACTGAGGTGGCACCACTAACTCGCAGAGTAATGAATGGAATTGCTGGATCCAATCCAATCTAACTCCGAAGCTTTACGGAGGATCTAAGTTACTGTCAAATTAAGACCGATAAAATATTGTTGAATTGTGAATAAATAAAAATAAGTAAGTTGCCTGGACGAGAGCGTTCTCAGCGATAAGACCGCCTGTTGTCTAAATTTTTATTTATAATTCTATATGAATATATCCTTATAAGAACTTTTAGGTGTGCAGGTTTTATCACGATGTTTTCCTTCACCGTTAAAGCAAGTGATAATTTTTCTTCGGTGTGTAGTCCGCCAACCCGCACTAGGCCAGCGTGGTGGACTAAGGCCTAAACCCTCTCAGTTGTAGAGGAGGCCCGTGCCCAGCAGTGGGACGTATTTGGGCTGATGATGATGATGATGATGATATCGTTATTATGTAGGTTATAAAAAAATATCTGAGATGTTCCCGCTAGTATTTTTTTATTTATGTAATGTTTTATTGGACACCACAACAGAAATAAAATAAAATAAATAAATACCAATGTGCCACAAAGAGTGGTCTTATCGCTATTAGCCATTATTCCAGACAACCCAGAAAATAGTAGGCAACAAAAAAAAAGTGTGGCCATGGTGTTACAAGAATTTAAAAAATATATCTATTGTAACTGACGTTAGCAGCAGGTGTAGTAGATACATTGCCATTTCAGTGTATACATCACAAAATCCAATATCAAAGATCAAATAATACTTCGAAATGCTGAAAATCAAACGTAATAAAAACATTTCGTGTCGCTATCGGCGCACAATCGGCGTGGAAAATTGAACTGAAGGTTTCTCGAGCAAACCTAGGATTACGAGCGGCCGAGTATTAATATGAGAAATCTTTAAAATAGCGAGAAACTCTGGTATTGCTCTTTTCGAGATTATTGTCGCTTTCAATTTAGTGAGTGAGTGTGAGTTAATGTCGTGATGGCCTCGAGGTTTAGGCACGCGGTCGAGAATCTCGACGGTCGCGGGTTCAAACCACAGGCACACACCTCTCACTTTTCGTAGTTATGTGTTTATTCTCAATGAATTATCAAGTAATTTAATGGTGAAGGAAAATATCGTGAGAAAACCTGCACACCTAAAAGTTCTTAGGATTTTTTTAGGTGTGTAGTCCGCTAACCCGCACTAGGCCAGCGTTGTGGATTAAGGCCTAAACCCTCTGTTGTAGAGGAGGCCCGTGCCCAGCAGTGGGACGTATATGGGATGATGATGATGAGTGAGTTTAAGCTTTGATGCGTTTCGTTATATTGCACGGTAAAGTGAAACTGCCGTGCCTGAAGTACAGTGCTGTTTAAATATACTATCAACGAGACTGTTTCTTATTCAGTATAATTTAAGGGTCCTAAATGATAGCAATTGTTGTCTTCGATGATCATGTGTTTTGGGATGCTATCCATCCGAAATCTACCACTATACTTTAGGATAAAGCAAAAAATTTATAAAGGAAGATTCCGACATCATTACATTTATTTCATCATCAGCCCATATACGTCCCACTGCTGGGCACGGGCCTCCTCTACCATTGAGAGGGTTAAGGCCTTAGTCCTCCACGCTGGCCTAATGCGGGTTGGCGGACTACACACCTAAGAAATTCCTAAGAACATTTAGGTGTGCAGGTTTCATCACGATGTTTTCCTTCACCGTTAAAGTACGTGATAATTCTTTGTGAATGTGTATTCAGTTAAGTTATGTGTGTACATAACTTCGAAAAGTCAGAGGTGTGTGCCTGGGGTTTGAACCCGCGACCGTCGAGATTCCTAAACCTCGAGGCTATCACGACTTACATGATATACAATCTTGTCATATTCTGGCAAGGATGGTACGAACCCTTAACCGAATTAACTGCGATAATTGGCGGAATATTACCTATCTATTCCGCTTGGCTTCACTTTGGTTTTCATCGACTCCGGCTCCTATCGGACGACTGACCGAACAACAAATCGGACGACAAATCCAACGAGCAGTTGGACGAAACTGACCTGTGACTATTTCCAAGTTCTATTTTTTTACTTGCCCTTGTAGGGGAAATCTCAGCACATAGTTTTGTACGTGGAAAATTTATATTGGTAAGAGATTCATCGTTTAAGGTTTAACAGATTATTGGCCGAATACTGAAACGCTACTTAATCTGAGGGCGACTTATATTTTTCCTGGCTCACGTGTTCCCTCCTTCCTATGATCCTGGATCCTTTAAGCGAAGCGTGAAGAAGCATTTGTGCAGGCCGGCATGATTGTGTCGACCAGCGGGTGACCATATCGTTTCCCGCTGGTCGGTATTTTTTTTTTTAACTCCACTGTGCTTACTGCTTACCATCAGGTACAGTGGAGTCACTTTGGCGTGCCAGTATTAAAAAGAAAAAAAAAAGTCATGTAAAGAACTTTTTGTGGTAACGTTGCCATTTATGGAAATTTAAGTGGGCATTAGTTAATCACAGTCTTAAAACCAATAAATGATGTTTCAGTATACCGCTTAAATTATAACAGCCACTTAAATATAAGTCGCCCTCAGATTAAGTAGCGTTTCAGTATTCGGCCATAAGAGAGACTGTATTCGACCTCTTCCGCAAGGTTTTTGTAAAACAAATATTTAAGCTGATATATTGACCTTCTTCAGCCCATAAATTTGGAATTTGCTTATGCATTTTAATATAAACGTAAAAGTTTATTTAAATGTCAGATAGTTGACAGCTTCGTGGTACAGTTATAGGCCAACTTTAGAAAATCGAGGGCATTGGTTCAATGCCTAAGCCATCATCATCAACACAAATACGTCCCACTGCTAGGCACGGGCCTCCTCTACAACTGAGAGGGTTTAGACTTTAGTCCAAAGCCTATGCCAAGATAAAGATTTTTTTTAAAGTTTGTTTCGAGATTGTGTGTTTTTCATATCTAAAACTCTGATAAAAACTATGTATGGAGCTAAATCAATTCTTAATATACATTTTCTTTAACTTCTTCATATAATTATCTCACCAATATATTCCTACCATATACTCAATTATCAATGACGCATACATACCCAACCAGACGTCTGTATTCCCGGAAGGCAGAGGTGCATTTCTGCACCCAAATTTCGCCAGGTATATATCAGTCCCACGTAACAGGGGGCGAGCCTATTGCTGTTTTTCGGACACATTTCCAAACTCCGTACCATAACACTTGGCCGACCCAGGAATCGATCCCGGATCTAGATCGCACGGCACATACTTATGCTGTGAGACCACGAAGCAGTCAATATAACCAATAATGAAGGGGTAAAGCCAATCCACACCCCAGGGATCAAAACATATTGGCCTCTTCCGGCTCAATGCCAGCTCATAATTGCTCAATAACGCGAACATAGGTTACTTTCTACCCCAACTGCATTTAGGGAAATCTGCTGAGCCCCGACCCGATAACTACCTATTAAATATACAGGCTGTATTCAGGCCGTGATCGGAAACTAAAAAAATCTCGCCAAAAATAAATAACGTTTTCTTAACAACCACATACATTTTATACCTATGGTTGTTAGAAAAACTTCAAAGTTTTTATTTTGTGTCGAGATTTTCTTAAACGCCAGGAGGTTTGTAATCACCTTAGCTATTACCTGCCTTAGTTTCCGATCACGGTCTAAATACAACCTGTATAATTTTAAACATGGGGTCGTTTAGATCCTGTATTTTAAGTGGGGGTTAAATGCGTTCATTTTCCTTTGCGCCTGTAACGTAACGGGTTAAATTAGCCGCCATTAAATTCTTGATGCAATGTAATTGTATGGAGCTTTCTACGTTCAAGTGAAATGGTGTGTTAAAATCGTGAATATTTGATAGATCGAAGCTCGTGTTACTTAAATTTCTAATTGTCATATTGATTTGGTTATGTGACAGAATTAAAAAAAATCTTCACATAACACATAACCTCACGCCTGTATTCCCCGTAGGGGTAGATAGAGGTTATTCCTCTCCATAAAAAATGTGTTTTCGTCCAAGTAATAGGTTTCGAGCCTATTACCGTTTTTCGGGCATAATTCCGGACTCTGTGGTGCTATTAAAATTTTCTTAATGGAAAAACATTTCGACTGATCCGGGAATCGAACCCTGGATCTCTAGATCGTACAGCACATACTTGTACCGCGAGATCACTTATATCTTCATAGATATTAAAAGTATAAGTAATTTGAATTATAATGCTCATTCAGATTCAAAAAATTTATTTATTTATCACCCGGTTCGGAAAACAGATTTCTCTAGAGAAGAAGGGATGAAAGTCTTATGTTGCTCTTTTCGAAGCAGTTTTCAACACAATGGTTCATAGTACATTGCCATTTTATTTCATATGGAGCCATTTATGAATAAATAAATACACCCAACAGTCACATATATAGTTCTGACACCAAACAAAGAGTTCTATGTCGTAGGTACCAGAAACTACTGGCAACTCCGAACTCCGGTCTGGTACTGAGAATTTCATATAAAAGTATTGTCTTTCTGATTGCCTATTAGTCCCGCGGTCTAGTGGGCACGGGTACGATTCTCGGATCGATACACCCAACAGTCACATACATAGTTTTTACCCCACACTAAGATACAAGTCTTGTGTCGTGGGTATCAGAAACTACGAGAGACTCTTCGGTCTCACAAACACCCAGACCCGAAACAAATATTTGTGGATCATATAAACGTTTGTCTCGGAGCGGGGTTCGAACCCGTGGCCTCTCGTTTCGCAACCTGGTGTCTAAACAACTGCGCAACGGGGCTGTCAAATCGCAGGGGTATAGAATTTTAAGTTATTTACTAATTCTTAATAAATTATCTGGAACTTTAATTGTGTTGTGATGAAACCGAGCCTTGAAAATGGCAATAGGCTCGCCTCATTTTAAATAGGACTTGAAAATAATGCTGGCAAAATTCACTTCTGCCTACTCCTCTCATTCATACAGCCATGAGTATAATATGGGGGCTTATAACACGTGCTCAAACCGGTAAAGTAAGAAACACCGAACTATTTGCTCCAAGTGCACATAACCTCCGTAGATGCCCGATTAATGCAAAAATAGCCACAAAGCCCGAGCTATTCTGAATGTGCAATAACCGAATCAGTCACACGTATCGCTGCCATTACGATACAATCTTTACGTCATTGTACTATTGTTTATGCGGTTTCAATGTTGAAAAGTGTAGCTTTAAGATTCAAAATTAACGTTAAAACAACCTAAAGGTTTGTAGGCTCGTATATTTGGCATAATTTAAAGTACTGCCTCGTGGTCTCGCGGCGCAAGTGTGTGCGATCTAGAGGTCCTGGGTTCGATTCCCGGGTCGGGCAGAGTGTTATTGGGTTTTTCCATTAGGAAATTCTCAGTAGCAGCACGGAGTCTGGAATTGTGCCCGAAAAACGGCAATAGGCTCGCCACCTATTACGTGGGACTAATACATACCTGGCGAAATGTGGGTGCAGAAATGCATCTCTGCCTACCCCTTCGGGAAATACAGGCGTGAGGTTATGTATGTATGTATGTAATTTAAAGTAGTGATGGCCTCGAGGTTTCGGCGCACGGACAAAAATCTCGGCGGTAGCAGGTTCAAAGCTCAGAGAACTCTGACTTTTCAAACTTGAATATATGTATCTCTGTACACTGATAGTTGCGACGAAGGCATCTTAGTAGAGTCTATGTATCGATTATCTTGCTTCTTCAGTAACGTTGTCTAATCCTGTGTCCTGATAATCTTGTATCATACTTTTTTAGCCTCGTTTTTTGCCGTAGTTGGGTTTTAGTTTTTACTTGTTTTTAATTTCAATATGTATACTATGTTAGAATAATTAAAGTCAAAGTCAAAGTCAAATTATCTTTATTCAAATAGACTTCTACAAGTTCTTTTGAATCGTCAATTTTACACTTTTTAATATTTTTTAAACTATTGCCGCTTCGAAACGTGTTATAGCTGTGGAGAAGAAACGGCAGGAAACTCCCTCAGCAACACGACATGTCATTTTTTTTAAATAGCAATAAATGTTTTTTTTTTTAAATTACATTACATAATTTATGTCGATGGCACTTCCTGCTGTGTTATCACTGAATAAAGCGCTAAAGTATTGCTTTACGTCAATTTTGTGAGACAGTGGCTACCCGCCTCGAAGTAAAAAAAAAAAAAAGTGCCCGAAAATGGCAATAATATCATCCATCATCATCCATCTATCAGCCAATGGAGGTCCACTGCTGGACATAGGCCTCTCCTAATGACTTCCACAGCGACCTGTTAGAAGCAGCTTGCATCCAGCGACAATTTTTGATTGTTTCGCCGGGTCCTCTCAGTCAGGGTCGCGTTTGGATCCGGTGGTAGCTTTAAAATAATACGTGACGTTTCGGAAATGCACAAGGTCCATCTCGTATTTACTTTAAAAGAATTATAATAAGAGATTATGTATTTCCTGATGAAAACTAAAAATAAATTATATAAAAAACCGTAAAATATTTTTATACAATTTTTATAAAATGAACCAAAGTTTAATTATAATGTAATAATAAAATATTTTTCTTTTCTGTATTGACTTTTTATAAGTGCTATTTGATTGCCTACGTGACCAAATAAAGCAATTTCATTTCATTTCATTAAAAAAAATTATATAATAATAATAAGCAATAAACTCGCTACTCATTTATTTATTTTAAGTTTATTTATTATGCTTCATATATAAATTTTATTAAGGCGGACTTAATGCCTTAGGCTTTTTGTAGGCTATTTATGTATGTGGGACATAAAACACGGGTGCAAAATTGCACCTCTTCTTACATAATGTTTAGTGCGTAATACAATTGACTGTGAGTTTTCCAATCACGGAGAATCTTGTTACGCGAATACATTATCCATTTGTATGATAAATACAAAAGGCCTGAATGGAGATAACTGTCTTCCGCTGACCTTATTTGAAACGAGTTATATAAAAATGTATAAAGAATCGTAGTACAAGCATCTTTTATTGTTGGCGCGGCGACAGAACATTTTTATTGGATCGACAACAATGAATTTGCCTATCTTGTGTTTGGTTGAAGCGAAATTTATGCGCTTTCGTAAATGGGATCTTATAGATCAGGGATTCTCAAAGTAACCGAACCCGTACGTTCGCGACCAGATTTGTCCAAAGTTTTCCTAAAATTGACACCATTTGCCACAAGAAACAAGCACACCCATTACATTAATCATCATCATCATCATCATCAGCCCATATACGTCCCACTGCTGGGCACGGGCCTCCTCTACAACTGAGAGGGCCTTAGTCCACCACGCTGGCCTAGTGCGGGTTCGCGGACTACACACCTAACAAATTCCTAAGAACTTTTAGGTGTGCAGGTTTTATCACGATTTTTCCTTCACCAAGAAAGCAAGTGATAATTCATTGTGAATACACACATAACTTCGAAAAGTCAGACGTGTGTGCCTGGGGTTTGAACCTGCGACCGCTGAAATTCTCGACCGCGTGCCTAACCCTCGAGGCCATCACTGCTACCTCGAGGCCATTACTGCTATTACATTAATATTAAAAAGATATTTGTTTTAGCACTTTGCTTGTGTTCTTTTATTGAAAAGAAAACCTTATTTCTCAACAGACAGATTATTTTCTTTGGGGCGTGGGTTCGTGAAACCGAATGTTTGAGAAACCCTGTGTTAAATTTTGTGGCATATATTTGAGACGTGGACTTTTAGAAATCGATGATGAACATACAGTGCTTTTCTGCACCCACTTTTCGCCGGGTATGTCTTAAAATTTGCCCCACCCGGGACTTGAACCTGGGGTCTCTAGATCGCACGGTACACACTTGTGCCGTAAGACCACGATCCAAAATTGTATGGAAAGCTACAATGGTTCTCTTATTCATTCACCCGTGGAACCCCGAAATAACCGCTTGCTGCCCATGAAATTGAGAAAGTGCTGAAGGAAAAGTCGTTACCTTTAATGGTTCGTACTGAGCCCTTGGAAATAGCTGGCACGGCGGAAGAAATTCCTAAATTGCATCAAGTTATCCCTTACTTTTACAAAGTCGAATGCTAATAAAAAAACTTTGGTTATGTCTTTTTAGACTACTCCACAGCGAGTATCATCTTTTAGTATGACCACAGGTGATTAAATATGAATGTTCATCCGTGCAAGAAGCATAAATAAGGGTAATTAAATAATGTAATAAGGATTTTAAAAATAAATACACCCAACAGTCACATACATAGTTCTGACCCCACATTAAGATACGAGTCTTGTGTCGTGGGTGTCAGAAACTACGAGAGACTTTTCGCTCTTCCAAACACCCAGACCCGAATTAAATATTTGTGGGTCACACAAACATTTGTCTCGGTGCGGGGATCGAACCCGGGGCCTCTCGTTTCGCAAGCTGGTGTTTAGCCAACTTCGCCACGGGGCTGTCAAACAAACATTACAAATGTAATAAGAATTTTGTTTTTGTTGTTAACAAAATAATTATGTCGTGTCTGTTTTAACAATAAATGTCTGTCTCTGACGCTTAGCAAAGGTTTTTATAGGAAGATAATATGGAGTAGAGAGACAGATCCTCAGCAGTGGACTGTATGTGGGCTAACACTATTATAGTAGCATTGATAAAATAAGAACTGTCAAAGTCAAAGTAACTACTGATAGATGTCACTAGCATACAGGAGACATGATGGCCTAAATAATTGTCATCATCATCAGTTCTTAGGAATTTCTTAGGTGTGTAGTCCGCTAGCCCGCACTAGGCCTGCATGGTGGACTAAGGCCTAAACCCTCTCAGTTGTGAAGGAGGCCCGTGCCCAGCAGTAGGACGTATATGGGCCGATGATGATGATAATATGTCATATGTGTGTCTATCCTTTTTGTATTATGGGCGTGAGTGAATGAACCAAGCCACTTACGACTTACGTGCGCGAGTCCCACGTCTAGAGAGTTCTAATAGGGTTTGTCGCGACGGAATTTTAAACGAAATTCCGTGTAGTGACCGTGTTAATAACGAACGCGTGGGCGAATTATATTTATTTACGTGATAGAATTTATTAGAAAATAGATTAAATTAGAATCAGCATTTTGCAGGAGTATATCTCGTGGAGATGTGATTTTTTCTGGTATTTTAAATATTGTTTTTTTTTTATAGCGGGTTTTTAAAGAGTAAAAATTGAGTATTAGCTTTTGGTTCATCGCTCGTCTTTATATCATCGGAGAAGAACTTTTAGGTGTGCAGGTTTCATCACGATGTTTTACTTCACCGTTAAAATACGTGATAATTCTTTGTGAATGTACACATAACTTCGAAAAGTCAAAGGTGTGTGACTGGGGTTTTAACTCGCGACCGTCGAGATTCTCGACCGCATGCCTAAACCTCGAGGTCATCACGACTTGCACACATATACGTTTCGACAACTGTTTTTTAAGCCCCATGTATTGCGTCAGCATACTAGGTACAACCATTTTAAGGGATATTTCCATTTTTCCAATAGATAAACCTACTGAAACGATTCTTGACCTGGCATTCGAATTTCGGACCTCAAGATCAGATGTTACAAATTTATGCTGCAATAAATAATAATTGGATTTTTTCCCCTATAAAAAATTTCATTATTAAGAGTCTGGAAATTAGACAAAAGCGTAATGTTATGTGGAACTTAAAAATAGTCCGTGATACATGAGTCAAAAAAAACACCTACACATGTCTACCTCTTTGACGATAAAAGCGTTGTTGTATGTTAAAAAAGATCCAATACCTCTACAAATAGATGTTTTAATAATAAATGAGAACGTATATAATTTTCCTCAAACTCATTTGCCTCTGAAGCTCCGATTTGGAATGCAAAGGTTCTGCTCCAATGGTAATTGCTAAACATCCCTTAAATTATCTTTCGAGATTTTTGTACCGTAACACAGTTCGTTCATTCTATTAGATAATATTCAAATCGTTTAAATATTCATAGTTCAATCAACCTCTAGTTATAGACAATGTAATTATTAATTAATGAAATGTATTATTCAATTCGTGAATAATAGTATGAGTTACGTATGGTCATACCCGTAAACCCGTAAAAAATAAATACATACATACAATATAATGCTATCTAAATATATATAACTCAAAGGTGACTGACATAGTGATCTATCAACGCACCAGTGGCGGTACTTCCATAGAAGCCCAAAAGCCCAGTTTGCCTTTATAAATTCCGAACAAGAATTTTGAAGCTTTAAACCTTTATTTAACGAAAACAATTTGTTAAATAAAGACCCCACAATAAGCAAATATAAACTAGACATTACACAATTAACATTTTACGCTTTTGGGCTTCTATGGAAGTACCGCCACTGCAACGCACAGACCAAATCACTGGACGATCGAGCTGAAATTTGGCATGCAGGTAGATGTTATGACGTAGACATCCGCTAAGAAAGGATTTTGATTAATTCTACCCCCAAGGGGATAAAATAGGGGATGAAAGTTTGTATGAAACTTTGTCAATTTTAAACCGATCGGGCTGAGACTTTGCATGCGTAAAGCTACTATGACGTAGGCCAACCCTGTACCCAACCCTGTAGTCTACGCGGACGACGTCGCGACAAAAGCTAGTGTATGCATATAATTAAAATATTATTATGAATTATTTTAAAGATGGTAAATTATTCAGAAACATAGGGGTATACACGGGCGTTTTCAGCTTTAAATTTTCGGAGGACCTCAAAGGTCTTGTAATGTATTATACAGGGTGTATTAAGACCGGGATCTGAAACTAAGGCAGATAATAGCTACGGTGATTACAAACCCATTGGCGTTAAGTAAAATCCCGACAGAAAATGTAAAAAAATACGTTTTCCTAACAATCATAGATATTAAATGGATGTGATTGTAAGGAAAACGTATTTTTTTTAAATTTTTTGCCGGGATTTTGTTTAATGTCACGGTGTTTGTAATCACCGCAGCTATTATCTCCCTTAGTTTCCGATCACGGTCTGAATACACCCTGTATTTTATGTCCTATGGAAACTTGTATACGGCTTAAAACATAATATACTTAAATATGTATGCATGTGACTGTTGGGTGTATTTACAAATATAATAAAGAAAGACTGCCTCGTGGTCTCGCGGCACAAGTATGTGCCGTGCGATCTAGAGGTCCTGGGTTCGATTCCCGGGTCGGGCAAATTGTTATTGGGTTTTTCCATTAGGAAATTCTTAGTAGCAGCACGGAGTCTGGAACTGCCCCGAAAAACGGCAATAAGCTCGCCCCTTATTACGTGGGACTGATACATACCTGGCGAAATGGTGTTGCCGAAATGCACCTCTGCCTACCCCTTCGGGGAATACAGGCGTGAGGTTGTGTATGTATGTAATAAAGAACTAACAGTGACTACAAAATAAATGCTACGGACATTGTAAATCGTTGAAAACCATTTAACCCCAGCAACTGAATATATGGCACGTGATGGCTCGGCCAACAGTTTTCATTGTACCGGGACGCCGGACAATGGGACCGGGATTAAACGCGCCTGGACGCGGCGGGCGCTGATAACAAGTTTTGTCTTTCAATTAATATTTTCAATGGATTTTTGGGAAACAATTTTAGGTTAAAAGCAACCGCACTATTGGTTGGTAAATGCTGTACTGTACCCTCCTAATAGTGTAGATTGGTAGTTCCATTAATTCCTAAGCATCGAAAACATTGTTTTTTTTTAAGGAAAAAATTATATGAGAAAAAAAACGCAATATATGAAGTCAGATCATAATGCTCTTTCTAAGGCGACAAAAATGGTCAATTTGAAAAAAAGAACATTAAAATCACCTTAATATTTTTTACAGCGAAAAAAATATTTTATTAGAAAAATAGTGTGAAATTAAGAATTTCATCAGTAACAAAAACAAGCGCCCTAACAACTGAAAAAAAAAAATTGAATATACGAGTATTGTCCTAAAAATAGGACAGTGGAGAGGAATGGATTAAAACTTGTCAGTTGAAACAGTTATGTCGGTCTGTCCTTGTATATTTTGATCTAGGAATGCGACATTTCGAAAATGAAAATACGGCCCGCTTGGAGTTAAGACTATCTTACCTTTTTAAATCTTTCTGTGGAAAATCAATCAATTATCGTCTGCTTTATATCGAGAATTTAAATAGTCTAATTTAAATAGTCATTGAGTATTCAAACAAAAAATTACAATATAAGTATGAATTTTGTATGTATTTATTATCTTCATGTATATTTTTAGTATTTACATTTAAAAACAACTGCCTCGTGGTCTCGCGGTACAAGTATGTGCCGTGCGATCTAGAGGTCCTGGGTTCGATTCCCGGGTCGGGCAGAGTGTTATTGGGTTTTTCTATAAGAAAATTCTCGGTAACAGCACGGAGTCTGGAATTGTGCCCGAAAAACGGCAATAGGCTCGCCCCTTATTACGTGGGACTGATACATACCTGGCGAAATGTGGGTGCAGAAATGCACCTCTGCCTACCCCTTCGGGGAATACAGGCGTGAGGTTATGTATGTATGTATGTATGTACATTTAAAAAATTGTGAAAAGGGGGTCCAAAATGTGTGTGGAGAAACCCTAAATTTCACACCAGCAATGCTGCGGACGATAGCTACTTTACTATGTAATGTATTAAAAGCTATTAAACTGAAAGGCGGACTTTCAATAAACAGCCTAGAATACAAAACAATATCCTAGCAGGGAGCCAAGTTCTATACATTTGCAATTGACAATACAGACAAGACGGAACACGACAATTTTCTCCACAAGTGATTCTTACGGACTGCAAATTGAAAACGAACCCTACTCCGTATCCATAAAGTTGAATTTTATTTGTAAATTGGCATATAATACATCGAAGAAATTGGTGTCAGAAGCTGTTAAGGCATTAGGTTAATACCCTTTGAATGTAAGGACGGACTTATCCTTAATCTCGTATCATCATCAGCCCATATACGTCCCACTGCTGGGCACGGGCCTCCCCTGCAATTGAGAGGGTTTAGTCCACCGTGCTGGCCTAGTGCGGGTTGGCGGACTACACACCTAAGAAATTCCTAAGAACTTTTTTAGGTGTGCAGATGTTTCATCACGATGTTTTCCTTCACCGTTAAAGCAAGTGATAATTCATTGTGAATACACACATAACTTGGAAAAGTCAGAGTTGTGTGCCTGGGGTTTGAACCCGCGACCGTCGAGATTATCGACCGCGTGCCTAAACCTCGAGGCCATCACGACTTAATTTGAGGCCACTATATTATATACGATGTCTATATTATCTACGATGTCTGGGCTTTTAAAAGTAGCAGTAAAAGTGATGTATTCGAGCCGTAATTTCTTGTCCTCTGAGGTGTGAGAGCCATGTGCGCGACCGCTAATGACCGCGACCTGCCCGTAACTCGGTTAGTGACGTCAAGTACACGGAAAATGTGTCTGAAGATACTGAAGCCGACTTTTTATATATTCTTATACATACACACACATAAATGAACATATATTTCTTGAATTTATAAAATGTCATATACATTACTAAGATTCAGTCATTTCAAATATTAGTTTACAATTCTGTTTGGAAAGCAGTCATCACTAGATCAGTGGCGGGACTTCCATAGAAGCCCAAAAGCGTTAAACGTTAATTGTGTAATGTCTAGTTTATATTTTCTTACTATGGGGTCTATATTCAACAAATTGCTTTTGTTAAATTAAGATTTCAAGCTTAAAAATGATTATTCGATCTTTTAAAAGGCAAACTGGGTTTTTGGGCTTCTATGGAAGTACCGCCACTGCACTAGATAAGACCGGACAAGAAACTCTAATGTTGCTAATGTTGCTGTTTGCCTCGGCGGTATTTCCAGACATATTAGCGACCTTAAAGAAGAGAGCCTATATTTACCTCAAAGACCGGCAACACGCCGATGATTGCTCTGGTATTATGGGTGTTCATGGGCGGTGTTGACCACTTAACATCTGGTGGCTCACTAGCTCGTTTGTCTCCTTTTTCGATAAAAAAAAACAATTGACGAGGGTCATGGGTACATGGGTACTATACTCTGCCTAGCGTGATAAATATACCAATCAATTCTCGAAGATGGTATGTTTACAAATGAACCCTGTTTACTATAACACCAACGTAAACATTTCACTGTGTATAAAAATAAACTTATTAATATAAATGAGTGTTGAGTAAATCTCGGAATCGCTCATTTTTTAATTTTAGCAACACACATGCAAGTTTATTCTAGATTAAAATTACCTAGTTTCTGTTGGCGTTGTTGTCTGCGACAAAACCTTGCGGCGTGTGATAGATATGTGTCGGGTATGACTCCCGGGACTTCTAAAACGTAATTGGGATTTTTTAATCAGGTAATTCTTAGTGGCTGCACAGTTTGAATGAATAAATACACCCAACAGTCACATACATAGTTCTGACCCCACATTAAGATACAAGTCCTGTGTCGTAGGTATCAGAAACTACGAGAGACTTTTCGGTCTCACAAACACCCAGACCCAAAACAAATACTTGTTGTTGCCACAGACATTTGTCTCGGTGCGGGGATCGAACCTACGGCCTCTCGTTTCTCAAGCTGGTATCTAGCCAACTGCGCCACGGGGCTGTCAATAGGCCTAAAAATGACAATCGGCCCGCCCCTACGGTAAACCAGAAAAACCCAGCAGGCGTAACGTGGATGTAAAAGTACACCTTTGCCTACACCTTCGATGAATGAAACGCTCCAACAGAATTAAACTCTGGTGAATCACTGAATCTATTCCATTCTGAGTTCAAGGTTTGTGTTTGTGTACGAACTATTTGGAACAGGATTGAAATTGGAAATGCCTCAGTTCGTGTTTGCAGTCGTTGGTTGTAAATTTATTATTAGGCTAAATTTGTGCGAAGGTTTGAAGCTTTGATTAGATTGTGAATACTCTGAACATCTGCACCCATTTTCCGGCAACTGCATTTTTTTTAATTACATGTAGTACAGGCCTTTTTTTCTCGAGGGGAAAGCTGATTATGGCTCCACTTCCCGCCAACCCCTTAAGCGTATGACGGAGTCACCGGCCTTCCTGCTCGGCGCGCGCCCACGTCACGTCCCTAACAAAATCATACATGGCATACTGACCAAAACCTCCCGGTGGCCATCTTCGCGCCGAATGGGGTGACCACGGTGTACGGGCAAAAAGCACCTACAATGATGCCGCAGTTGTGGGGGGCGCAGTTGCACCCCCACTAGCTGTTTTGGGCGCCCCGGTTGTGGGTAGGCGCCCTCGACGGACACAGGCCACGGTGCCACCGCCCCTCTCGGGACACTTACAGTCAGGACGCGCTGAACCCAGCAGCGCGCCCAGTGGCCCCAAGGGCCCCTTTGAGTCGCCTTTTACGACAGGCAGAAGATATCGTGGTGGAATAGCCTATTGCCGACTTTCAGGCACATTTTTAGATTCCATTCAGCTACTACGAAAAATCTTTATAACATCCTGGATATCCTAGACCTCTAGATCGGTAAAGACACTTATTTCGCAGGATAAAGGAAGCAGTCTTAAAATATCATACAATCATACATAAATGAACAAGTCAAAGAGAGCAATCGATTTTGTTACTAATAAGACACCCGTTCGCAACAAATTATTGGAGTTTCCTCCTCGAATCACGGCGATACATATTTCCCAACGTAAACAAAATTACATTTCAAATAAATTTGCCAAATGTAATTCCTTACACTTATGTTGTACGTAACACCAGTCACCGTAATGGCCAAGGGAGTTAGTTCAATCATTTTCATACAACAATCTCCATAAGTGTAATATCATAACCCAAGGAAAGCTCCACGCGATTTTCAATCATCAAAGAATGGTATAAAGCTCAGTTTAAATTGCAAATAAATGGAGTTAGTATCTTCAGCATCGCCAGGGCGAAATATAGACGATTATGCATACTAAAGCGTTTCGAAATACGATATTGTTGTTTATGTGATGCTGTTGGAATACTTTGCGTGGTGTAAAATTAGACGTGGGAAGTCGATGGCTTTCAAAGAACTATTATATAGCCCGGGCCTCCTCTACAATTGAGAGGGTTTACGCTTTAGGCCACCAAGCTGGCCTAATGTGGGTTGGCGGAGTACTTAAGATATTTTTTTAAGTGTGCAGGTTTCCTTATGTTTTTCGTCACCGTTAAAGTATGAGATAATTCATTGTGAATACACATGGGTAACTTTTCAACCTTCTCTGTTGTAGAGGAGGCCCGCGCCCAGCAGTGGGACGTATATGAGCTGATGATGATGATGATAATGTAGTCCGCACTAGGCCAGCGTGGTTGACTAAGCGCTAAACCCTCTCAGTTGTAGAGGAGGCCCGTGCCCAGCAGTGGGACTTATATTGGCTGATGATGATGATGATGATGATATATACGTGGCGAAACGTGGGTGCAGAAATTTACCTCTGCCTACCCCTTCGAGAAATACAGGCATGAGGTTACGTATATATGATACTAGCTTTTGCCCGCGACTCCGTCCGCGTAGACTACAGGGTTGGGTTCAGAAAGAAAATAAGTTGTAGTCTATTTTATTCCACAGAGTCCCATTTATGTCCTTACCAAAAATCGTTCACATCGGTCAAATGATTAAGGCGTGAAAGCGTAACAGTCATATAGTTATTTTCTCATTTATAACATATAGCTCTTGCCCGCGACTCCGTCCGCATAGACTTCAGGGTTGGGTGCAGAAAGATAATAATTAAATCTATTAAACGTCTCCCTAGTGCCCAAATTACACTTAATGAATTAAAAAAAAGTAACCTATGTCCCTTTTTATGTTTCCGTTTTTATCCATAACAAAAATCATCCAAATAACTCAAATATTTTAGGCATGAAAGTATAACACAGTAGTGTTACTTTCACATTGACAATATATGCTAAAATCAAAGGGTATATCCGTTGGGATCAGTGAAATCATTATTTAGATTACGAAGCGTGATGACTACCGAGCCTGCATTCGTTTGTAAATTTTAAACCAGATACAACCAAGGAGTTTAAAAATAAATTTCTGAACGCTCGCATACATTTTTGACAACTAACAAATATGTCACTCCCTTTTCATTACTGATTATTCTACATTTTAAAATGTAAAATGCGCAATTGTTCGAATATTGTGGATATATGTTGTCGATTCAAAACCTTTATTTAAATACGTTCATTAATATGAGGGGACCATTAACCGTATTGGCGGGATAAACATAAAATGTTTGACGTACGTGACGCGTACGCCAAAATAGCCCGCAGATAGCAGATTTTTCCCGACTTACTTGACAATTATCGTTATATTTTGGACAATTCACACACTATCTTTAAAAAGCGTATAAAAAGTATAGCCTATGTGTTATTCTGATGTATAAGCTATATTATTGTAAACTTTCATTGAAATCCATTCGGTAGTTTTTGCGTGAAAGAGCAACAAATATCCAGACATCCAGACATCCATACATTATTACAAACTTTCGCGTTTATAATATTAGTAAGATGTAAGAGAGTAGCTAACAATATTGCTAACGTATTTGGAGTACTAATTAAATTTGATTTCAACTAACTTACCACAACTTTAACTAGTAAGACTATTGATACGTAATGAATGTCGCCAATTACAGCACGCCTACGCCTTTGATCGTTCAAATTTCGTCGTAGGGAATTGTTTATTGCAAATATAATAACAGTTGTATGTTTACAATGAAAAAGGTTTTAAAGGGAATTGTCGACTTCAATGTGTTAATTTACAGGTAATATTATTTGAGTAAGTTGTAATAGTGCTATGAATGTGTCGGCTCAGAAGGTGATATAAGTCAAGTAACAATCATTAGAGGTTAAAACTAATGGGAATTAGGAATGAAACTCAGTCAACTAAATATCCATTTATTTATTTATTTATGCTTTTTACACATTGCGTATAAAGGCGGACTTAATGCCTAAGGCATTCTCTAACAGTCAACCTTTGGGTGATGCAGAGATAAAAGGTAGGTGCATAAACAGTGAAAAGGGTAAAATAATATACAACAATAATAATAAATGGAACAACTATATATATTAACATAAGTACACAGATAAGTAAATAATTATAGATAAATTAATTTAATTAATTAATAATTTATTTATGGGCCATCAAAAAAGTATTTTACGGAAAAGTCCGAATAACACACAATTTTTGGAGTCCAACGTAATAAGCATACCCTATTGCCGATATTCAGGCACATTTTTAGAGTCCGTTCAGCTATCAAAAAATATATAAATAGGTTAGCACTAATAGGTAGGTTATATTAGGAATGAAACTCAGTCAATAAATCTCCATTTATGGGCTATTGCAATTGCAGTCGCTAATAGGTACTTTCAATATGCCTCGTGGTCTCGCGGTACAAGTATGTGCTGTGCGATCTAGAGGTCCTGGGTTCGATTCCCGGGTCGGGCAAAGTGTTATTGGGTTTTTCCATTAGGAAATTCTCGGTAACAGCACGGAGTCTGGAAATTTGCCCGAAAAACGGCAATAGGCTCGCCCCCTATTACGTGGGACTGATACATACTTGGCGAAATGTGGGTGCAGAAATGCACCTCTGCCTACCCCTTCGGGGAATACAGGCGTGAGTTTATGTATGTATGTATACTTTCAATATAAAACGTTATCCGCCAAGGCACGAGTGACTTCTTGGACTACTCAATTTCTTGTTTGTCGTGATCGTCAAACAAGCGTCGCTCGCAAGAAGGCCAATACCGCCAGAGCCGCACTGTGCTCTTCTTCCACAACGTGACATCTCGATGGAAGTGTCGCTAGTGACGCCGCGCCGACAAATGTATGAATGGTGATTGACACAATTAAAGAAAAATACATACATACATAACCTCACGCCTGTATTTCCCAAAGGGGTAGGTGGAGGCGCATTTCTGCACCTACATTTCGCCAGGTATGTATCAGTCCCACGTAAAAGTGGGCGAGCCTATTGCCGTTTTTCGAACACAATTCCAGACTCCGTGCTGCTACTGAGAATTTCTTAATGGAAAAACCCAATAAAACATTGCCCGACTCAGGAATCAAACCCAGGACCTCTAGATCGCACGGCCCATACCTGTGCAGGGAGAACACGAGGCAGTCATAGAAACATCCTAACATTTAGACCTCCAAATTAAAAAACCCCCAACACAACAATCTAAGTTTCCTTTAAAAATTAAAAAAATAATTAAAAAAACTCAATCTTAAAGTACTTAAGTATATATTAATAATTCTAAAAAAATACGTGGCGTTGGGGGACTGCTCCAAACCTAACAATTTAATTACAAATAGTCTATTACCTAACTAAGCAACAAAGATGAATTTAAAAACAACTAAATTGAAGTCGCTTCATTCGTTCGGGAGCTATGATGCCACAGACAGACACACACACACACAGACACGTCAAACTTATAACACCCCTCTTTTTGCGTCGGGGGTTAAAAATGATTTTCATTCTACCTTTCGTAGAAACGTTCTACATTGGCAGTAACCTTGACAACTAAGCTTATAACTTAGATAAAAAGTTTTACGAAGATGTCGGTTCAAATCCTGCGTATAAAGAGGTCATATGTAACAAAAGTCCCCATTATTCTAAGCTTCAAAGATCATATTAAGTTCGCGGTCCTTTGCAAAAAAGGATTTAGCGATAAAAGCCCTAAGAATGGTTGGAAATTACCGTAATAATGAAAGAGAAAATAACTCCTATAACATAATATTAAGAAGCACACAGTAGGATCTGCCTTCTTTTATGAAACAGCTTGTGTTTATTAAAGATAGCATACACTGGCCACTGCATCTCCTGTACACCAGGATGATAATGCACAGAAATGACACCGAGCGATAGATCAGCAAGTTTCTATACTGACCGGCTCGTCCGATCTCGTCTCTAACCAGAAATAGATTAAAACAAAAGAAAAATATCGACAGGAGTTGAAAAACCTCTCAAAATACGAGCTTACAATTACTTTGGGTTGTAGTTACGAAATTTTGGTTTTTTTTTCTGCAGTCGGTGTATTGAGTATACGTGTTTTCTGTTACAATTTGAAATTATTATCTTTTGCTGGACTCAGGACGGCATTATTGTTATTAAAGTCCCGGATGGAAGCCGAATCAAGGACACCACTGTCGACGAACTAAACTCCTTAATAACTAAGTTTCCGAAGACAGCAGAGTTATCGTCGTCGGCAGTACGAAATCACGGGGCGGCCGAAACATCGCGCTCGGACTTAAAATCGCGTAAGCTGTAATATTGTCGAGCGTCAACTAACATGTTGTCATTTATAATTGTTATTGTTTGCCTGTTCTTTTTTCTCTACCCACTTTGTATTTGTATTTTTTTCTTCTCTCTCTTTCTTTTCTTTCGCGACCGCCGAGATTCTAGACCGCGCGCCTAAACCTCGAGGCTTATGAGGCAGACATGATGAACATAAAATTTATACTACGATGTAACAAAATATCTGGAAAGTTTAATAAATTTAGTATTTTGTACTCACTCAATTATTTTATTTAGTTTATTTTTGCCTCCCTGTAGTCTATGAAACTAAGATTTTTCTACAAACTATTAATAAAACCCTAGATTTTTGCCATAATAATATTTTTTGATATCCTTACGCGAAAAATAAACTTTCTAAATGTTTGTTTAAGTTTTTAAGTTTTAATCGTCTACTGCGACTTATTTATTCATTTTATGTACAATTTTGGTTATTGAGGTCAAAAAGCATCTTATTTTACATGTAAAAATCAAATAATAGTAATAATAACACTTACACGTTTCAAAATATCTAAGCTGATAGCCGAAAATCGGGAGTTTTTTGGAAAAAACTATTAAATTCAAATATCTTGAAAACGGTTAGATTTAGAATAGGGTGTCTCATAGTCAAATCAGTCAGAAACAATGTAAACTACACGCCCTTAACGGATATAGGTCGACTTAACCAATAACCCTGTATATATGTTATATTTATGTATATATATTTATATACGAGTATTTGTATCTATAAATATTATGTATGTTATATATATAGGTATGCTTAAGTAATACCACCATCACACTACACCTACCAAGGTTCATCTCCGCACTCCCCTAAGGTAGACTGTCAGAGAATGCCTATGGCATTAAGTCCGCCTTTATACTCTCAAGTACAGAAAGTTAAAAAAAAAAAAAAAAAAAACCCTATTAGTTATAAAGAACTGTTTTGCGGCATAAAAGAGCGAGGAATCAGATAAACTTGTTATGGTTTTCGAAAAACAACAACAACGGATAGACACAGGTATATAAAAATAGTTAGTAATGCAATTACAGAAAATGGCGTTTGTAACCTCTATGTTAAAGCCATAGTACACTGGTGACATTCCTAGCGGGTAAGTAATACCAATATCGGAAATTTTGAAGTATACTTTACAACTAAAACACTTGATGAAACTCTCAGTAGAAGCTTAGCCTCACGGTCTCGCGGTACAAGTGTGTGCCGTGCGATCTAGAGGTCCTGGGTTCGATTTCCGGGTCGGGCAAAGTGTTATTGGGTTTTTCCATCAGGAAATTCTCAGTAGCAGCACGGAGTATGGAAATGTGCCCGAAAAACGGCAATAGGCTCGCCCCCTATTACGTGGGACTGATACATACCTGGCGAAATGTGGGTGTATAAATGCACTTCTGCTTACCTCATCAGGGAATACAGGCGTGAGGTTATGTATGTATGAAATAGACAGTATTTTGTATCGGGACGAGTGTCGCCGCTTGTCGGTCACTTATTAATTCTACGTCAAACACACAACCAATGATAAAAAATTCAAGCAAAAATGAAGAGCTGCTATTGGTCGTCACACATTTATAAAAGTCTTGATATTACACGCAACCAGAATTACTAAGAAGCGGCCGTGTCAAAAATATGATAGTCTAATCGTAGTTTCGGCACGCTCGGCATGCATAGTATCATTCAACTGTTCTGTGCTGAGAACATATGTATGTGTGTAAAAAGCACCTCTGCCTTTCAGGGATGCGGGCTTAAGTGTGTTTGCTTGTTCTTTAAATCCGTTAATTAAAAGAATATACACAAATATCTCCTCTGACTCTTGTGAAAGAACACTGGCCTTGAAGTAGCCCTTTGGTAGCTCAGGGTACATGTCTAAATCCGCTTAAAAGTGGCTACATACGTTTTCCATTTAGTATGTATCTGCTAATGTCCCCAATGCCACGTAAACTTGGATTCCAGACACACATTGTCTACGATGTTACGATGTTTTGTCCTAGAACTCGAAATAGTCAAAACTACACTATTGTATGTGTAGAAAGATACAAAGATGACCATCTTTTCATCATCATCAGTCCGACATCAGATTCCATAAGTCGAATCTATAAGACTACAAGTGCCGTTATTGAAAATCACACGACGACAGGTGCCATAATTGGCACTTATGGCAATTTTAGTCATTAGTGGAACTTAAGGAATAGAACAGATATTTTTCCGTTTTATGAATTAAGGTGCCATTTTTAGAACTGGAATTGCGAAAGGCACCATTATTTGAAGTCAGTATACTGGATGACCTGAATTTACGTTAAATGCCATTTAGCACTGATGAGTGCCATTTCATGCTAATGCCATGCCACCTTAATAGGTGCCTTCAAAAGGAGTTGTTCGACTTTAAGTACTATAAGTAATATTGGTATAAGGAATATAAGTTACGACTGGTACCATTAATAGAACATATGTGACATAAGGTTCCATTATTTCGCGTTGAGTGCCATTTTTAGAACTTATGAGTCATAAGGGTGATTTTATTTTAGTGATTTTAAGTGCCATTATGATGTTAAGTCACATTTAGTACAGTAAAATATTATCAAGTGCATTTACATGGCGCTCGGTGTCACTATGCGATGTTAGGTGCCATTAGGCGAACCTAGATGACATTAGTTACATTTTCGCGATAAATTTATGAGACGATCTGAGTTGGTGAAAAGTGTCATAATGTCACTTAAGACGATTTTCAAAGACCGAAATGACCTCCGATGGTGACCTACTGCAACGATTAGCGTAATTTTGATTTATAGATTCACTAAGTTAGTTTCTGCACCCAACCGTGAAGTCTACGCAGACGGAGTCGCGGGCAAAAGCTATTTTAAATACGGAGCCAACAGGCAAGAAATAATGTTTCTTAAGTTGATATAATTACGCCACATTTACAGAATTTCTTTTTTGGAAAAACTCAATAACACTGACCTACTTGACCATCGAAGTGTGTCGATCTATCTCGACGATCATATATTAATTATTACCGAAACGAGAGGCCGCGGGTTCGATCTCCGCACCGAGATAAATGTTTGTGTGACCCACAAGTATTTGTCTAAGGTCTGGGTGTTTGTGAGACTGAAAAGTCTCTCGTAGTTTCTGATACCCATGACACAGGACTTGCACTAGTGCACTAGTGTGGGGTCAGAACTATGTTGTGTGTTTTTCTTTATCTATATTAGTCCCATTGCTGGTTGCGGGCCTCTTCTACAACTGAGAGGGGTTAGGCCTTAGTCTGCCACGAAGGTCTAGTGCGGGTTGGCGGAATTTTAGATGTGCAGGTTTCCTCACGATGTTTTCTTCATAACAATAAGAACGATCGAAATCATCAATTCAGGATGGGCGGGTAGTAATTGAAATATGCAAAATCGATTTAAATTGTCGCGTACATGACATTAGGGACCTAGCCTAACCGTAACACCCATGAAAGAACTTGATAAGGAAGATATACTCAATAATATACAGGTGTAAAGATCGTGATCGAAACACATTGACGTTAAAAAAATATTTTTATTTTTTGTGGGGATTTTTTTGAACCGTCTTTGTAAACACCGTAACTACTGGCTGTCTTAGATTTCGATTACGCTCTTTTTACATCCTGTATACACAAAATATGTGAGTATCCTATTTTGCCTGATGGTGTTGGTGTGTTATGATGGCGTGTGTGAGGTAGAACACAAATGACGAAGAACACTTGTATAAACGTATTATATTTTTTGAAAGCAGATTAGGTATGTACATACAACGTTCAGAGAGCGACTGCCGCTTATTACAAATCTTATTAATGATGAATCTAATATCGATATTATTGCATCACCCAAAGTGGTGTGATTGCTTAGTGGGCAATTGGCTATAAAAGGTATCTAATATGTAGGCACACTATTAACTACTTGGAAGTGTATACCAAGCGCCTGCAACCTTTAAAAACCAAAAACCAAATCAAAATATAAACAAATGAAAGTCTGCGTGATTTGGGTTCGCGTGTCACACACGCCCACAACGCATGAGTTTCGGTACATTTTATTATACACACTGTTATAACCTTAATTGCTTTTTTTAAACGGGTCATGGGGTCACAATTGCTAGGCCTTCGGACCCTGCATGGATAAGTTCACATACAGTCATCATCATCATCATCAGTCCATATTGTACGTTCCACCGCTGGGTACGGGCCTCCTCTACAATTGAGAGGGTTTAGGCCTTAGTCCACCACGCTAGCCTAATGCGGGTTAGCGGACTACACCGTTAAAGTGCGAGATAATTCTTTGTGAATACACACATAACTTCGAAAAGTCAGAGGTGTGTGCCTGGGATTTGAACCCGCGACCGTCGAGATTCTCGACCGCGTGCCTAAACGTCAAAGCCGTCACGACTTCACATAGAGTACATAAAGCATATCTTTAGTATCAATAAATGATCATTTGGTACACCATTTTCTCGCTCTTATCTATAATGATTGTTCCTATAAGTCGTAAGGGGGCTTGAGGAGCTTGTAGTCATTTATAGGTCATCTTTTCAGAATCTGCACCGGTACTGAGAACTTCCTAACGGGAGAACTCAATAACATTTTGACGAGGCTGGGAATAGAAATAGAATAAAAATGAAGTTAATGCCAGCAATAAGGTACCCTTGTTCTTTTCATCCAAATTCATTCAGTTCTTTTTATATAGTACTAGTGGCCTATCCCAGTTTCGTTTGTGCGCAGTGTTTTTCTCTATTTTATTTTGCTCGTTTTCTATCTAAACCCAATACAACGCCATCTGTTAGATTTTTATGGAACTCATAGATAATTATGACTCTTTGTCCGATAATAAACAAATGATTAGTTAAATTATAAATCTTCTAATGATTTTGTGTCACGTTGTTTGATAGCGCTGAACTTGAGCCGATTTTAATCAAATTTTGCACACTGCGCAGTTTGATAGAACTTGAGAGATGTGAACTTGAGAAATTTCATTTCATTTCATTTCATTGCTAAAAAATTTAAATACTACACTGTCTGTTTAAAAAATTCTTACATCTCTCAAGTTCTATCAAACTGCGCAGTGTGCAAAATTTGATTAAAATCGGCTCAAGTTCAGCGCTATCAAACAACGTGACACAAAATCTTTAGAAGATTTATAATTTAACATTCAATGATTTAGTAATATACGTAGTATAACATATGTATACATACATAAACTCACGCCTGTATACCCCGAAGGGGTAGGCAGAGGTGCATTTCTGCACCCACATTTCG
This sequence comes from Hemaris fuciformis, assembly GCA_907164795.1. Lineage (NCBI taxonomy): Eukaryota > Metazoa > Arthropoda > Insecta > Lepidoptera > Sphingidae > Hemaris > Hemaris fuciformis. Next base: position 1,868,105 of record OU015455.1, on the reverse strand, counting down.
CCAGTATGTATCAGTCCCACGTAATAGGGGGCGAGCCTCGAAAAGTCTCGTAGTTTCTGATACCCACGACACAAGACTCGTATCCTAATGTGGTGTCAGAACTATGTACATTATGCATACAACTGTAGGATGTTTTCAGTTATTTATTAATTAAAAAATAAGATAATGACTAGTAAAAACTTTATAAGTATTTATTAGAGTACAGAAAATATCGAACTATTTTCCCAATATGAGCATCACATTAATTGCCGTGACATTAAAGGAAAAGGAACAAAAATATGTGTAGGGTCATAACCCTACAGGTTTGTCGCGAAGATTTGATTGTGTCGTGCGCATATTAACTCGGTCACGCGTGTTCACCTCTGGACCTGTTTCGTAATTCCACCTTTTTTATGAAAAATTCTTTCCAAAGGTACATGTGAATGCTTATGTCAAGGAATTTACACAGTGGGGTCCTGTTGCTTATGGATTAAGTTGAGAAATGTAAACTTGCAGTTCGATGAAGATTGAAATGCAAAACCCACCATGGGTGATCAATGCCAGTATGTCGTGTTGTTGGTATACCTATTTTATTATTATACAGGAGGATGTATTCAGACCGCGTCATCGGAAACTAAGGCAGATAATATAGTTGTGGTGATTAAAAAAACGTTTTTTTATTTTTATTTTTTGTCGGGATTTTTGAAGTTATACTTCTTCAGGCGCGTTTTGAAAAAATGATGAGAGTGAAATTTTAAGATGCGCGCGCATCACTGTAACACAAAGAGGTTGAAGCAGCTTCTATGTTAAATGTAAGTGTCAAATGGATCAGAAAGGTTTTAATATGTTTCGGATCGAATATTTTTTCAAAAAAAGTTTATGTTTTAGATTTTAAGAATGTAGAATAGTGACAGTAATAAAAAGGGATTGACATATTATTAGATGTCAAATATTTATGAGTGCGTTCAGAAATGTAATAAGTTGTGTAAACTAAGAACTATGTATGTGACTGTTGGGCGTATTTATAAGTTTTACTTCAGTCGTGTGGTATAACTTCTAACGCGTGTACATAAGGAGGTACTCACACCCTTTTTTTTAACGCAAATGGGTTTGTTATCACCGTCGCTATTACCTGCCTTAGTTTCCGATCACGGTCTGAATACACTCTGTATACATGATTGTAGACCCGAAGGGGTAAGTTGAAGTGTATTCCTAAAACTAAATTTCAACAGCTTGGTTTTAAATGATACGTAATAAATAACCATGCTATTATTGTTACTAGTTAAACTACCAGACTCCGTAACACTACTGAATTTTGCCCAACCCGGAACTGAATCCAGAAACTTTCGATCGAACATAAAACTTATCTCGCAAAAAACACGATGCCATCAAAAACATAACTTGTAGTAAAACACAAGTCTTCCAGTTCTTCTACCGTAAAAAGTTTTTAGATCCATATAATACCAAGCGGTTAATTTATTCAGTCTCCACTTAAAGAGACCATCTGTCTTAAGTTAAGTAATATTAAAAAGATTTTATGTTTTAAATAGATTGACTTGGCCATCCCATGAAAACACGATGTATCTCAAAAGTAATATTATATTACATTGTTTAGTGTACGTAATTGTCAGTTACTAAGAATCATCATCACATCATCATCATCAGCCCATATACGTCTCACTGCTGGGCACGGGCCTCCTCTACAACTGAGAGGATTTAGACCTTAGTCCACCACGCTGGCCTAATGCGAGTTGGCGGACTACACACCTTAGAAATTTCTAAGCAATTTTAGGTGTGCAGGTTTCATCAGGATATTTTCATTCACCGTTAAAGTAAGTGACGATTCATTGTGAATACATATATAATATTATATATTGCATATATATTTTTATGTATTGTATGTGTATCTGTAATTACCTATAATTATTTACTTATCTGTGTACTTATGTTAATATATATAGTTGTTCCATTTATTATTATTGTTGTATATTATTTTACCCTTTTACTGTTTATGCACCTACCTTTTATCTCTGCATCACCCAAAGGTTGACTGTTAGAGAATGCCTTAGGCATTAAGTCCGCCTTTATACGCAATGTGTAAAAAGCATAAATAAATAAAATAAATAAATACACATATATCTTCGAAAAGTCTGCCTTTTTTCTCTCGAGGGGAAAGCTATCTATGGCTCTACTTTCCGCAAGCCCTGGGGGGAGGGGGCGGAAAGCGACCGCCTTGATTCTCGACCGCACGCCTAAACTTCGAGGCCATCACTACTTATAATATACTACACAAGGAATCACTGCAGGATATTTAGGTCAAATGCATCCATTTTTCTGTATTCGCATTACGGCATATAAATTCTCCGAGGCGTCACGTAGCGCGTCCAATTACAAAAGACACCGAACTCTGTCGCAAACACGTACGAACAGGGCTCACGTTCCGCGCACTGATTAAATTCCAACGACACTCCTTACACTTATTACGCGTGTACGTCGAATTTTGCTTTTATTATAAAGGGCTGTGTTGTACTTCAAGTCACCTAGATACCAGCTTGCGAAACGAGAGGCCGCGGGTTCGATCCCCGCACCGAGAAAAATGTTTGTTTTAAATTTAATATTTGTTTCGGGTCTGGGTGTTTGTGAGACCGAAAAGTCTCTCGTAGTTCCTGATACCCACGACACAGGACTTGTATCCTAGTGTGGGGTCAGAACTATGTATGTGACTGTTGGGTGTATTTTTTATTTATTATTATTTACCTTGTTAAGGACTGGAAGAATTAAGACTATCCAAGCAACAACTTCTGAGTACAAATTAAATACATTATCTGTTAATTAATTAATTAATTAATTAATACACCCAACAATCACATACATAGTTCTAACCCCACATTAAGATACGAGTCTTGTGTCGTGGGTATCAGAAACTTCGAGAGACTTTTCGGTCTCGTAACGCCCAGACCCGAAACAAATACTTGCGGATCACACAAACATTTGTCTCGGTGCGGGGATCGAACCCGCGGCCTCTCCTTTCGCAATCTGGTATCTAGCCAACTGAGCCACGGGGCTGTCGATTATAACAAAATATATATGTTATATATTATATTATATGTATAAGTCGTGATGGCCTCGAGGTTTAGACGCGCGGTCGAGAATCTCGACGGTCGCGGGATTAAACCCTGGCACCTCTGATTTTTCGAAGTTATGTGTGTATTCATAATGAATTATCACGTACTTTAACGGTGAAGGAAAACGTCATGAGGAAACCTGCACACCTAAAAGTTCTTAGGAATTTATTAGGTGTGTAGTCCGCCAACCTGCACTAGGCCAGCGTGGTGGACTAAGGCCTAAACCCTCTCAATGGTTGAGGAGGCCCGTGCCCAGCAGTGGAACGTATATGGGCTGATGATGATGATAATGATATATTATACTAACCTGAACCATTCGCGGATCCACTGGAATCGACACAAAAAAATTCAATCTGTTCAGTCGTTTAGAAGGACTATCGTCACATACACACGCTAAGAAAAATTATATATATAAAGATTGGAACGAATTTATTAATTAAGATAAACCTAATATGGGTTTTGGAATTAATTAAATTCTACATTTGGTTTAACAATAGCAATTTCGTTGTGTCTCAACAGTCAACTAGCAATTCCCTTGTGGTTGCCAAAAACCCCAAACCGAATTGAATTGTGTTTTAAACTTGTTTTGCTATAAAATTACTATTCCGATTTTTCAAATTCATTTTTCTTTATATCAATTATGAGTTCCATACAACTGCTTAGCTTATTTTTCGACTTCGCCATCTATCGGCGAAAGTTGAAACAAACTTTTATTCTAAACAATTACGATTAAAAATATATATCAGTACGTCTGTCGAGCTCAGTCAGAAATTAAATTAACAAAAAAATATTCACAGTGACAAAACAACAAGCCAAGTAATATCCGACATGACACTGAAAAGGCGTATCTCAGTCTCCCATTAGAATAAGGTTGTGCGTGTGTTACCGCAAAGCTTGTGGTCTTACTTACAGCGGAAATAATGTGGTATAACGTTTTTATATTATTTTCTTCAATCATCTTTGTTGCAGCTGATGATAAGAGCAGTATATAATCTCTGGATGTTAATAATATTATTTTATCCCAATTCCCATACATGTGATCCGATATTAATAAATATGTCGTAATTATGGGAAGAAGTGGAAATAGGCCACGAGGTTAAGGCGCACTGTCGAGAATCTCAGCGGCCGCGAGTCCAAAGCCCAGGCCACGCCATATACACCCAAACACACGCCTCTGACTTTTCAAAATTATGTGTGTATTCACAAAAAAATATCACGTAATTTAACGGTGAAGGAAAACATCGTGAGAAAACCTGCAAACCTGGTTTTTAGGAAATTCTTAGGTGTGTAGTCCGCCCACCCGCACTTGGCCAGCGTGGTGGACTAAGGCCTAAACCTTTTTAGTTTTAGAGGAGGCCCGTGACCAACAGTATACGGGCTTGATAATGATGATGAGGTAATAATAATAATAATAAATAAATAATAAATAAATACACCCAACAGTCACATACATAGTTCTGACCCCACATTAAGATACTAGTCTTGTGTCGTGGGTATCAGAAACTACGAGAGACTTTTCGGTCTCACAAACACCCAGACCCGAAACAAATACTTGTGGATCACACAAACATTTGTCTCGGTGCGGGGATCGAACCCGCGGCCTCTCGTTTCGCAAGCTGGTGTCTAGCCAACTGCGCCACGGGGCTGTCGAAGATATAGATGAAAAATATCGTAGACGTAAAGAACCTACTCAATCTGTTTTAACCCAGTCAATGCTGCGGAAAAAATCTTGTAATTAATATTTTTAAATAGTACTTAAAAGGCAATATTAAATATTTAAAAAATATTTACATTGAAAGACTGTTACAAGATCTACGCTCCATAAATTAAAATTACTGCACCATTGCAAATAAGAATTAAATTCCCTGCACCTGTCCGAACAAATCTTCGTTAGAATTTAGAGACTATCCTATAAATCAACGGAGATTACGTATACCTACTGAGAGGATACTCCGGACTTCAAGAATCGTGAGAAATTGCTTCCCGTTTCATGCCCATAATGGAATCATTCAAGAAATTATTAGACAGCTTCCACTCTCCTTCGTGGTGCTGTTACCTACCAGCTTGTGAAACATAAGGGCAATAAGATCTCCGCTCCTACATATGTTATCGGTGTGATCCACAAATATTTATTTAGGGTCTGGGTGTTTTCGAGGCCGAAAAGTATTTTGTAGTTTTGCATACCCACGACACAAGACTTCTGTGGAGTCAGAATTACATATTATGCTTGCACTCCCGTACATTGGATGTATTTTTTTTATTACTTATTTTCCGTGGTATTTTACGTACCGTACGTGATTATTTGTTAGTTATTCCAATTTAAAAATAAATGTAGCAACGTGAAGTTTCAAAGAGTGTCAGCAAAGGTCATTAGGATCTACGTGCCACTATCCTTCAATCACAACCATGTATAAATATCAATCTGAAAACGGATTAATATGTGCCGTGCGATATATAGGTCTTGGTTTTGATTCCAGATACCTCTACAGGAATCTAGGCGTGAACCTTTATGTATGTAACAGACTATTAATAGATCTAATGTAAGTAATTATTTTATTAGTAATTCCCTGCTCGTACTAGAACCCAACCCAACGCACCCCATGGACCGCGGCGCAAACTTCGCTTAATGACATAGAACTTTACACACGGCCGCCGTTCGTCTACTAACTTTTGGCCACATAAAAGGACAAGACAAATGTCACCGAATTTAATAGTAATACACAACTTTAGCGGAGTTTCGTCTTGTTTCATTTCCGTCCTTGGATAACAGATGGCGCTGTTATGTTTGCTGTGAAATGTCACAACTTGGTAATAGTTGGTAGTGTTGAGACGATTCTGTCACGTAATTCAAATTTTGTTTAGTGAGGTTAAATTACTTTTATGCTATTTAGTTTAAGAAATAGGACTAAAAGAGAACAATAAAAGAATGACAATGAGACGTCTCGCAAAACATTATTAGGTTTACTATTAAGAAATTCTCAGCAGTCGGATAGAATACAGTAGAATCCGTTTATTATGACTCCGTTTATATTGACCAACCGCTTATTATGACGTATTACACAACGAACTTTGGTTTTCATATAAAATTCTTCGTAAAAGTCGGATATAATGACTTCGCTTACAGTGACATGTCGCTTATTATGACCCATTTTTTAATAATATTAATGTCAAGTTATAATGACCGACATGATTCTTTATTCTACCTTCTGCAATGTTCATTGATTCCCGACGACGAAATATGAAAAATACATGTATGTATGTACGAACATACATACATAATATGTACATACATGTATCGTACTTATTACGTGCAATTTTTATTTTGTATTTATATACCTACTATGTTTATCTATCAAAATGTAAATAAATATCTAAATAAATGTTTACCTCAAAAGGTTTTTTTTTCACTAAACGCTTTGTATGACGTCCGCTTATTATGACGTGTTTGTCAATTCCCTTCAATGTCATTATAAACGGCTTCCACTGTATTGCCGAAAAACGGCGATATGCTTTCTCCCTATTTCTTTAGAATTAAGACGCAGAAAGTTTATGGACGTGATATAGTAAGTACGAAAAGTCGTGATGACCTCGAGGTTTAGGCGCGCGGTCGAGAATCTCGACGGTCGCGGGATTAAACACTGGCACCTCTGATTTTTCGAAGTTATGTGTGTATTCATAATAAATTACCACGTACTTTAACGGTGAAGGAAAACGTCATGAGGAAACCTGCACACCTAAGAGTTCTTAGGAATTTCTTAGGTGTGTAGTCCGCCAACCCGCACTAGGCCAGCGTGGTGGACTAAGGCTTAAACCCTCTCAGTTGTAGAGGAGGCCCGTGCTCAGCAGTGGGACGTATATGGGCTGATGATGATTGTAAGTACTCGCACATTACACAACTGTTATCAAAACGTAATGTTCCGTTCATAATGAAATCTAATTCAATTACAATTGTTCGGTAAGTCTAGTCATCTATACTATCTATACAAATAAATAAAATTGGAGTGTCTGTTCGTAAAATTTAAATAACCGCTTTTTACTAAATGCATATGGATGTATACACGGTACATATACCAAAATAAAGTTTTTTACAATTTTTGTATGTCTGCCTGTCTGTCTGTTTGTTCCGGCTAATCTCTGAAACGGGTGGACCGATTTAGACGGGACTTTTATTGGCAGGTAGCTGATGTAATAAGGAGTAACTTAGGCTAAAAAAAAGTTTTTTTTAAAGGAATCGACTGTTAGACGGAACGAAGTTCGCCGGGTCAGCTAGTTATTACATAAATATGGTCTATATTCATAGATATTCCATTTTTGTGCCATTAATCATGTGATGATTATTTATTTTAAAAAAAAGGAACCCGTTCGTCTTAATTTATAATTTACATAAAATCACACCTACTATGATATAAGCCATTGAAGTAAGCAGGACTACAATTAAATGTTACATATTTACCCAGTGGCGGTACTTCCATAAAGCCCAAAAGCCCAGTTTGTCTTACAAAAATCCGAACAATAATCTTTAAGCTTTAAATCTTTATTTAACAAAAACAATTTGACATATAAACAGCCCCGACAGAGACATATAGATATATAGACAGCCCCGTGGCGCAGTTGGCAAGACACCAGCTTGCGAAACGAGAGGCCGCGGGTTCGATCCCCGCACCGAGACAAATGTTTGTGTGATGCACTAATATTTGTTTCGGGTCTGGGTGTATGTGAGACCGAAAAGTCTCTCGTAGTTTCTGATACCCACGACACAAGACTTGTATCTTAGTGTGGGATCAGAACTATGTATGTGACTGTTGGGTGTATTTATTTATTTATTTATAAATGAGAATATCCTGATCTCACAATAAACAATTATAAACTACATTACGTTTTAAATTAACTTATAACGCTTTTGGGCTTCTATGGAAGTACGGCCACTGATCTATCTATCTATAACTAAAACATTAACATTACGCACTCCACAAAATGCGTATTTCATTGTCTTCCAATGCGTAAAACAGCTAAAAAAGATTGCTGGCACATACCCAAAAAAAAACAAATATTTCGAAAAAAGAACACAGGAACCAAATGTCTTGCAAATACGCAGCTTCGCTGACGCACATCCAAGATTCCTAAATGGAATGTGTCAATCATTCTGAGCAAATTCAAACGGAATCAAAAAAAGATTTTTTTTTTAATTCTTTACTATTTTTAAATTTCGTAAACAGACCTCTTTAAAAAAACGTAATCAAATACTTCCATTGGCGTTTTCGGTTATATTTTTCAAAATTAGATAAATAATATACATAGATAGAACAAACACTTAATATAAGACGATTCAAACAAAAAATAACAATACAATGGGCAAATTGACGGATTTCTTATTGTTAAGCGATTTTCTTGTAATATTTTTTCTTTGGTTGTCCGGAGTATGAATTACTTTCATTAAATTAGCATTCTTTTCTGTGTCAATTAGCCCTGCCTTTTGGAAACTATCATTATTACATAGCTATTAATCTACTCATTCATCATCAGCCCATATACGTCCCACTGCTGGGCACGTCCCTCCTCTACAATTGAGAGGGTTTATGCCTTAGTCCACCACGATGGCCTAGTGCGGGTTGGCGAACTAAATTAAGAAATTCCTAAGAACTTTTTAACGTTAAGATACGTGATAATTCTTTGGGAATACACACATAACTTCGAAAAGTCAGAGGCGTGTGCCTGGGATTTGCCTAAACCTCGAGGCCATTACGACTCCTATTAATCTATTTGGGCACACATAATTAATGGAGCCACCTAAATACGCTATTTATTCCACAAGCTATAGGGAATATTCTAATCACAAACATGACGCGGCAACAACGACCAATACCCGTCACTCATGAAATTAATTAACTCAATACAATCACTCACGCTGATTAAGTACGTGGGTATTGTAATTAAAGAGTATATTAGCCTATCCCCAAGCAATTAAACAAGGAGAACAAATACCGTAATCGAAAACTAAGACAGGCACAAAACACACTGACGTTAAAAAAATCCTGGAAAAAAAATATCCTAATAACCATATAGGTAGGTACATTGAATACTTATGGTAGGAAAACATCATTATTTTTCGGGATTTATTTACGTAATAGGGGGCGAGCCTATTGCCGTTTTTATTAGTTTTCAATCAGTCATTTTACAACCACTATAGTGTGTGTAAGAGTTATGAGAGGACAACTCTCTGTTTCCAACTCCTCCTTTATATATTTTTTTCTGATTAACTTCGTTGCGGCATCATGAGTCATGACACATAAGGTTCCCTTCGATTCGCTGAGCTTCAGTGCTCGGCGTCAATACTGTGCGTGCTGTTGATTCTGGAGCACAGGAGTTACAGTGGCGGGTGTGTGGTGGGATAGGGCCAAGAAAAAGTTGTATGGTGTTCAGCGAAGGTTAGTGGGGCGTATAAGGGCTGATAAAGTTACTGCCTCGTGACAGACTGCCTCGTGGTCTCGCGGTACAAGTATGTGCCGTGCGATCTAGAGGTCCTGGGTTCGATTCCCGGGTCGGGCAAAGTGTTATTGGGTTTTTTCCATTAGGAAATTCTCAGTAGCAGCACGGAGTCTGGAATTGTGCCCGAAAAACGGCAACAGGCTCGCCCCCTATTACGTGGGACTGATACATAGCTGGCGAAATGTGGGTGTAGAAATGCACCTATGCCTACCCCATCAGGGAATACAGGCGTGAGTTTATGTATGTATGTATGTATAAAGTTATAGGAATTTATGTAACAAAAGTTTTCTTTCTTCATCTTTTTAAATAAACACAGACTAATCATAAGCACTGAGAAAGTATGTGGATGAGAAAGTTTTTTATTTTTGCTTTATTAAATTTATAACAGTATATTTACCAGGCTAACATAACACGCAAGGAAAAAAATCTTTTGCAAATGCGTTGGAAAAAATCTCGTGCAGAAACCGAGAAAGCGTATGGAAATACCCTTTTGATTTAGCCAAGGTTTTTTACTAAGCGCCGTGATGTCATTACTTGCAGCTCTCGGTTTTTTGTTCCACCAAGGTCCATTAGACAGGGCAAGTTTTACAAAGAGTAGGAGTTGAAAATTTTAAACATAATACTGCTGCAAGTAATGGTACAAAGTTTATTCAATTTTATCAGGCCGGTTATTTTGTAGACGATGTCTAAGAAAGAGCAACATAAGTTACTTTGCTTATTGTACTTGCGTTTGCTTATCTCAAGTATAGAATAGAAAGGAATTGAGGAGTTTCAGTAAGGTTGCTCTTTAGAAATAAGATTCGCAAATTAAGTAAATAAAGCTATAGTTGGCCAGCCCGTTTCCCTTCTTGACCCTGGGTCTTGTATGCGTGGCGAGAAAAGCAATTTCGGCAAAAATGAAAGATGGATATAACAGCGCCGCGCGAAACCTTCACGCGTGGTTAAATCACTTTTTCGTGTCAGTGTATAAAAATAGAATGAAGATAAAGGGAGAGAGATTTCGTAGACGATAATAGTAGCCTAGACTAACTAAAACTTGACTTTGACTTTGACTTTAAATGTGGCGTAATTATGTAGACTCCAGGTTCCAATTATTATTATTATTTTTTATACTGGCACGGCAAAGTGACTCCACTGTACCTGATGGTAAGCAAAGTGGAGTCCAAAAAATTAATACCGACCAGCGAGAAACGATATGGTCACCCGCTGGTCGACACAATCATACCGGCCTGCACAAATGCTTCTTCACGCTTCGCTTAATTACATAGCTTTATTCATACAAATATTAAAGTCTGCTTATTTTCATAACGTTTGTTTATCCCCTTTTAAGACGCTAGAGAGAATAAATAAATAAAATAATAAATAAATACACCCAACAGTCACATACATAGTTCTGATCCCACATTAAGACACGAGTCTTGCGTCGTGGGTATCAGAAACTACGAGAGACTTTTCGGTCTCACAAACACCCAGACCATCACTGCTTAAGCAGTGATGGCCTCGAGGTTTAGGCGCGCGGTCGAGAATTTCGACGGTCGCAGGTTCAAACCCCAGGCACACACCTCTGACTTTTCGAAGTTATGTGTGTATTCACAATGAATTATCACTTGCTTTAACGGTGAAGGAAAACATCGTGATAAAACCTGCACACCTAAAAAGTTCTTAGGAATTTCTTAGGTGTGTAGTCCGCCAACCCGCACTAGGCCAGCGTGGTGGACTAAGGCTTAAACCCTCTCAGTTGTAGAGGAGGCCCGTGCCCAGCAGTGGGACGTATTTGGGCTGATGATCTGATACACCCAGACCCGAAAAAAAAAATTGTGGATCACACAAACATTTGAATGAGAAAACTTCATATACTTAAGACGTAGGCTGTGTATACACTTTTATGTCGACTATCAGAAAAAAATGCTGCATCGGTTATATAATACTGGAAATTTGGAATCAAACTCAAAATTGCCTTGGCCCGATCAAACCCGCTTCCTCATGTAACAAAATGAAAAAAGAATAAAAAACCTAAATGGCCTTAATGATTTCTCGTATCTTATTCCGTAAAGTAGCCCGTAAAAATTATCAGGAACGGCAAAGTAGTCATTAGTAGGTACTCTCATTTTATTAATTTACAACTGTATTCTGTTTACAATGTTTATTAATACATAACAAATAAATCTTCATTAAAAACACCCAACAGTCACACACATAGTTCTTACCCCGCTCTAAAAGCTAATCTTGTTACTACTATAGCATTTTAAGTCCAAAAACACCCAGACCTGAACCAAATATTTGAATATGACAGAAGTATTTGTCTTAGTAGTGATGGCCTCGAGGTTTAGGCGCGCGGTCGATAATCTGGATGGCCGCGGGTTCAAACCCCAGGCGCACACCTCTGACTTTTCGAAGTTATGTGTGTATTCACAATGAATTATCACTTACTTTAACGGTGAAGGAAACCTGCAAACTTAAAAGTTCTTAGGAATTTCTTAGGTGTGTAGTCCGCCAACCAGTAGTAGGCCAGCGTGGTGGACTAAGGCCTACACCCTCTCAGTTGTAGAGGAGGCCCGTGCCCAGCTGTCTGACGTATATGGGCTGGCCATACAACCATTAGGTGTGCAGGTTTCCTTACGATGTTTTCCTTCACCGTTAAAGTACATGATAATTCATTGTGAAAACACACATAACTTCGAAAAGTCAGAGGTGTGTGCCTGGGGTTTGAACCCGCGACCGCCTAGATTCTCGACCGCGTGCCTCAACCTCGAGGCCAGCAAGTTTGAGCAAGCTATTTACACTATAAATAGAACGGTAATGAGAATAACTGTAATATATTATACTTGAGAACCTCGACTGTCTAGAGAAATCATCATCATCATCATCAGCCCAAATACGTCCCACTGCTGGGCACGGGCCTCCTCTACAACTGAGAGGGTTTAGGCCTTAGTCCACCACGCTGGCCTAGTGCGGGTTGGCGGACTACACACCTAAGAAATTCCTAAGAACTTTTAGGTGTGGAGGTTTGATCGCGATGTTTTCCTTCATCGTTTAAGCAAGTGATAATTCATTGTGAAAACACACATAACTTCAAAAAGTCAGAGGTGTGTGCCTGGGGTTTGAACCCGCGACCGCCGAGATTCTCGACCGCGTGCCTAAACCTCGAGGCCAGCAAGTTTGAGCAAGCTATTTACACTATAAATAGAACGTTAATGTGAATAACGGTAATATATTATACTTGAGAACTTCGACTGTTTATAGAACAGATGCTAAATCTAATTTGTTAAATGTAGCGTTCGTATTTTTTTCGCCGATATCTTTGTACATAAAAAATGATTTGTAACCCACTGCCTTTATTGTGTTACTCGAAATCGTACCTTTATTTTTATGTTACTTTGATGTCTACAAATTTAGGCGTAGAGTTTGGAAACGGTCGTGTTACTTAATACTTTTTTCCTTTATGCTGTTGGAAGCATAAGGTTTCGAAATCAAGAGCCGAAGCATTAAAAAAATAAAAATATTCACATTAATAACGGACTTAAGCTCATTGAATTTCTTTTCTCTTCTCTTATTTATATAAAAATGAATATTTGTCTGTATGACATCGAAATCCTCTTAAACGGCTGGACCGATTGGGATGAATATTTTTTTGTGTGTTCGTGGGGATTCGAGAATGGGTTAGATTCACAATCGGACCTGATAGATGGCGCCATTCTCGGTATGTCAAACGGCTGGACCGATTGCGATGAAATTTTCTATATATATTCCAATGGGTCCCTGGATGATTTCAAAACACAATTGAACCCGGTAGGTGGCGCTGCTGTCGGCATATCGCTTAAAGCTTTTCCGGGTAGGACGACGTCTGCCGGGACCACTAGTTAAAGAGAAAATTTGTTTAACATTCCATCAGGAAATTTCTACAAAGCTGCGTCAAGTTTGTAAATTCCCGTAAAACGACAGTAAACTTCTTCTCCTGCTTAATAATATACATTAAACTATTCCCGTTTTGAAATAGGTATATCTATCATCTTAATTTCAAAATTTTAACAAAATCGACTAGAGAAGGTGAAAGAAAGAAACAATGTCAAATTAATAAAAATATATCCATAAATTCATAATGTAGACGAATCAACAATTATTCCTCAGCTTAATGCTGCAATACATCATGATTTTGTATTGTATTGTATATCGATCGATATTACCTTTTATGAAAAAAATTGAATCACCATCCCTATTAAGACATCCTAATTACCTGTCCTAATCACCTGTAAACCTTCCACATATTTCACTGTCACCGCATCTCGCAATCAATCAACGAAATTCGCGAGTGTGCTCATAAGCCTCAAACCACGTAGGTACGGATTAATAACCCTTTTTAATGAATCACCTTCGGATCGACTACGGCACATTAACTCCGCATTCGAAAACCGTTTAGGCCGAATAAAAGGGCTTTTAGCACCTGTTTCATCATCATCATCAGCCCATATACGTTCCACTGCTGGGCACGGGCCTCCTCTACCATTGAAAGGGTTTTAGGCCTTAGTTCACCACGCTGGCCTAGTGCGGGTTGGCGGACTACACACCTAAGAAATTCCTAAGAACTTTTAGGTGTGCAGGTTTCATCACGATGTTTTTCTTCACCGTTAAAGTACGTGATAATTCTTTGTGAATACACACATAATATGTTGAATATAGTGTCCTAAAAATAGGACAGTAGGGAGGAATGGGTTAAGACACATCCTAATTACCCCTCCTAATCACCTGTAAACCTTCCGCATATTACACTGTCACCGCATCTCGCAATCAATCAACGAAATTCGCGAGTGTGCTCATAAGCCTCAAACCACGTAGGTACGGATTAATAACCCTTTTTAATGAATCACCTTCGGATCGACTACGGCACATTAACTCCGCATCTGAAAACCGTTTAGGCCGAATAAAAGGGCTTTGAGCACCTATTTATTCCACCCCATATTGAGATAAATGTAGCCAAATCGATTGGATTGAGATGGCTATACGTAGTTTAGTGCACAAAGGGACCTGCAATAGTTTGTTAACTTCTGAATAGCTTTTGCAGCTGAACGTAAACTAAGTAATCATCATCATCATCAGCCCATATACGTCCCACTGCTGAGCACGGGCCTCCTCTACACCTAAGAGGGTTTTAGGCCTTAGTCCACCACGCTGGCCTAGTGCGGGTTGGCGGACTACACACCTAAGAAATTCCTAAGAACTTTTAGGTGTGCAGGCTTTATCACGATGTTTTCCTTCACCGTTATAGCAAGTGATAATTCATTGTGAATACACACATATCTTTGAAAAGTCAGAGGTGTGTGTCTGGGGTTTGAACCTGCGACCGCCAAAATTCTCGACCGCGCGCCTAAACCTCGAGGCCATCACTGCATTTACTGCAAACTAAGTAATAAATAAATAAATAAATACACCTAACAATGTATGAATGTGACACATAGTTCTGACCCCACAATAAGATACGAGTCCTGTGTCGTGGGTATCAATAACTAAAGGAGACTCTTCGGTCTCACAAACACCCAGACCCGAAACATATACATATTTGTGGATTACACAAACATTTGTCTCAGTGCGGGGATCGAACCCGCGGCCTCTCGTTTCGCAAGCTGGTGTCTAGCCAACTGCGCTATGAGGCTGTCTGTAATAATGTGTCTGTATCTCGAAGAGTGGGTAGAGGAGTATTTCTCCGTCGACATTTAGCCAGCTCTGTGTTTTATGCACCAAATAATAGATGACCTATTTGCCGTTCAGATTTAATGACACATACATACATAAACTCACGCCTGTATTCCCCGAAGAGGTAGGCAGAGGTGCATTTCTGCACCCACATTTCGCCAAGTATGTATCAGTCCCACGTAATAGGGGGCGAGTCTATTGCCGTTTTTCGGGCACATTTCCAGACTCCGTGCTGTTACCGAGAATTTCCTAATGGAAAAACCCAATAACATTTTGCCCGACCCGGGAATCGAACCCAGGACCTCTAGATCGCACGGCACATACTTGTACCGCGAGACCACGAGGCAGTCAATTTAATGAATCAGGTGTATGTAAAACTAGCTGTTGCTCGCAGCTCCATATATGAAACTTTGAATTCAATAGGAATACTTTTGAACCGGTTTTTTTTTTGCTCTTCTCATATTGGTCGTAACGTGATGATGCCTTCTTCGATAAATGGACTACACAAAAGTATTTTTACAAATCGGAACAATATTTTCTGAGATTAGCCAGTTCAACCAAACCATCAAACAAACAAACTTTTCAGCTTAACATATTATTTCAGTACAGTCAGTTCACTCAGTTTCAGTTCTATATTCATATAGAACCCGCTATAAAAGTTTCTAGTAATGGCCACGAGGTTTAGGCACGCGATCGAGAATCTCGGTCGCGGGTTCAAACAGACACACACCTTTGACTTTTCCAAGTTATGTGTGTATTCACAATGAATTATCACTTACTTTAACGGTATAGGAAAACTTCGTGAGGAAACCTGCACATCTAAAAGTTCTTAGGAATTTCTTAGGTGCGTATTCCGCCAACCTGCGCTAGGCCAGCGTGGTGGACTAAGGTTTCTAAACGCTCTCAGTAGTAGAGGAGGCCCGTGCCCAGCAGTAGGAAGTACATATGTACATATATGGATGATGATAATGATATAACCCGCTATAATACCAAAAAGGCCGACATCATTATATCGACTGGTGAGAAAATATCGTATTCATTCTTCGTCCCATGACAGTGTATTTCTAACATACAATTAAAATCAGACGTCAGTGCTAATTTGCATATATGAAAAACAAAACAAAAAAGCCGACCGTATGTAATTTTGTTTGATCCACGTCCCGACTTTGTGGCTCGATCATTATGACAAGAATAAAGCTAGGCCTTTCATAAAAATTCATTACGGCCACTTGGGACCCAGGTTATTAAGGGGTTAATTTCACCCTCGGGCCGCGCGATTAACGTGTTAAAACGTCCGAAAGAAAAATATTTATTTTGCCACCCACCGTCATTGTTTGAACACCCGTCGTAATTTTTCGCTTGGACTGTATGTGAGCTCATGTTTACGTTTTGAAAATCGTTAGGTCCTTTTGCTTTTTAACCGACTTCAAAAAAGGGAGGAGGTTCTCAATTCGACTGTATTTTTTATGTTTGTTACCTCAGAACTTTCGACTACAATTATTTTAGGTATTGTAATGTTTCCTTGGCTGACACCGACTCTAAAAATAACAATATTTGTAACTACATTATTATCGTAATAATTTGATTGGCTTTTAAGTAGTCTAATATTTTTGACAGCCCCGTGCCCGTGGCGCAGTTGGCTAGACACCAGCTTGCGAAACGAGAGGCTGCGGGTTCGATCCCCGCACCGAGACAAATGTTTGTGTGATCCACAAATATTTGTTTCGGGTCTGGGTGTTTGTGAGACCGAAAAGTCTCTCGTAGTTTCTGATACTCACGACACAGGACTTGTATCCTAGTGTGGGGTCAGAAGTATGTATGTGACTGTTGGGTGTATTTATATTTATATTTTTCATTAAATTTTACTTAGAAGAACTCTAAAAAATTTCGTTATCATTGCACTCATAGGTATGTGCTGAGTTAGATTTGAAGTGGGTACCTAACTACCTTCTTGCGTGGTAAACACATAGACCGTACCTGCATATTGATGAGTAGAAAAAGTAATTATCAAGTTATGGAAGAATACGCAATTATTATTATTTTTACTTTTTTGTGCATATTAATTTGTTTTAGAATAGTGTTTTTTTGAAGGCGGTAATTTTTTTAGTGCTGACTACCTAATGATAAGTAACGATACTGTCCAAACAGTGCATGAAGTGGCGAGAGTCTCTCATGTCTGGTCATTCCACACACGCATGCCTACTGCGGTGCTCCTTACCGCTAGGCTTAAATGATCTATAATAATAGACATATCAGTAGCACTACTTCCATAGAAGCCCAAAAGCCTAGTTTGCCTTTCAAAATTCACAATAATAATCTTTAAGCTTTAAAAAAATCGCGACAAAAAATAAAAAAATTGACGTTTTCCTAACAACCACAAGTATGTAAATGTAGTGATAAGCAAAATTTTAATTTTTTGACGCGATTTTTTTCGTCACGTCAACGTTTTTGTAATCACCGCAAGTATTACCAGTCCTAGTTTTCGATCACGGTCTGTATACACCTTGTATGTACGTTTATTATACCTCGTTTCAAACTGTCCATAACAAGGACTAAAATACCGTATTTCCACGAGCCACATTCATATTTAAGCACTATCAGTATAACCTGAATATGTTCTTTCGTGAAGCACGCAACATTCGGAAGCGGTGTCGTGTATTCGCGTGTTTTATTAATTCTCCACGTGCTAGGTAATACGGGGTTAATTGGACGCTGTTACAACCCTGTGAATTTGTTACAACCCTGTGAATTTGTTATAAAAACAAGCGAATGATAGCAAAATGGAATTGCAAATAGGTAATTATTTTGTATGTGAAATAATTAGACTTTTGTGAAGGTAGACTACTGGATTACACTGCATTTAATTATGAATAAATACACCCAACAGTCTCATACATACTTTTGTCCCCACACTAAGATACAAGTCTTGTGTCGTGGGTATGAGAAACTACGAGAGACTTTTAGGTCTCAGGAACCCGAAACAAATAATTGTCACACAAACAATTGTCTCGATTCGGGGATCGAACCTGCTGCCTCTCGTATTGCAAGCTGATGTCTAGCTAACAGCGTCGCGGATCTGTTGCAACTTGGGAATAATTCTAACCCAATTCCATAAGTCACTCTAAGACCAGTGGCAGTACTTCCATAGAAGCCCAAAAGCCCAGCTTGCCTTAAGTAATTTCGAATAAGAAACATAAACTAGATATTCCATAATTCAATACAAACAACAAAATAATTTATACAAAAACAGAAATTTACGTATTTTTGCCGCGCCGCCGTCCGCCATACAGCCACGCTTTCGCGCGCCAAATCCCTGCCCATATAATTTCAAAAAAACGAAACGCGGGCGCACGAACGTCAATAGTTTAGAGTAAACATCAATGTTGAACATAATAATAATATCTATCTCCCTCTATCTCGTGGGCTTTAAACCTGGCTTCACTTTACTAGTTCTATCTCTTTCGCACTACGTCGAAATTCCCATTGGATTTTAAAACATAGATTTAACCAAAATACCATTTATATAGCAACTAGCTTTTGCCCGCGACTCCGTCCGCGTAGACTACAGGGTTGGGTTCAGAAAGAAAATAAGTTGTAGTTTATTTTACTCCACAGAGTCCCATTTATGTCCATATCAAAAATCGTTTACATCGGTCAAATGATTTAGGCGTGAAAGCATAACAGACATTTATATGTAGTTACATATACATAGTTACAGTCGTCTACATGTCGTTTCATTTGCAGAATTTCATTGCCGTGTCATATAACACTGCAATCAGATGATAAGAATTTAATGTATTTTGAAAAAAAAATGAAACGGCAATTTCTCAAAATTTTCTACAAAACACGGAAATTCGACATCCAAAACACGGCAATAAATTTTTATTTAATGGCAACCCTGGAGTGCAGTGAACTGGAAGCACATTTTGTCGAGGTCACACGTTGTTAATTGTTTAGTGTTTACGTTTACTGAGCGAAAGAACCAAATTAAATAGAATTTGTTGTGGTATTTAGAATATTACTACAGTGATTATAAAAAATGGGTGATGTTTATTGATAATCCTTGTGGCGATTTAAAGTGTGTGCATGTTTTGCTCTTCGAAGATAAGGTAAATTCATTAAATTATACTGTGAAAAAACGGCTCGTAACTTGTACAAAACCTACATTATGCCAGACTCGAGTATTTCTCTAATTGTTAAAAATTATGAGGACGCTTAATAGATCCGATTAGTAAGTACATAACTAATTGAATAGTTGAATGTTCCCATACGAAAAGATTATATTATGTTTGTGTTGCATATTTTATATAATGTTTAAAATGTGTGGAATTCTTGTTGTAATGATTTAAATAATTTATCTGGTTCTTGTAAAATGCATTCAAATTTACAACACCACATACTTTGATTTCTTTTTATAAATATTGTAAACAACGCATTGAAGTATTCATTTCTCGTTAATTATGTCACGGAATTTCAAAACTCTCGCGTTGATCACCATCGTATTATTTCTAACATTAATCTAGGTACATATTATTTATCATTTTGTTCAACAATAAAACTTGCATTCAAGGTCACGACATGAAAATTAACTTATGAGTATAGGTAATTTTTTGAATTTGCCTGTACTTTTTAATTAGGTACCTATGTGGTTTGAAACCAATTCGAGTCGAGTTATTCGTGATTTGTCTAATAAAATTCAAAATGATATATTCCGTGTCTATGTTATAAAATCTCGCATTCAAATTTAGAGAGACACGACATTTGTTCACAATTTGGGCATATTATTGTTCTAATAATTTTCGCCGACATTTTATGGGTTTTTGGTACTAACTATCACTAGCGACAAATAATTATTTCTTTGTTGGGCCAGTACTATAATATATAGTAATATAATATGTCAAAATCTTGAAAGTAAATAATTTGCGGTAGGTATATTATTTATTAGTTCTCTAACTTTCTGGACCAAAAAAATACACTATAAAAACCGTAATAAAAATTTGGGCTTGCCCTAGCTAGAGACCCTAGGCACGCCACTGTCTAAGACGCTTCAAAATTGAGAGCAATGTTAAAGCTGTTGCCAATATTTAGTTGCAAATGTCAGTTTGATTTCATCCGTGAATGCAGCAGGACAAAAAAGGTTGAAAAATTAATCCAAAATCAACATTCCAATTTCAATTCGTAAGATTTCCCTCCAATTCTGTGAGATCAACTAAAGATGGATTTGTTCCGACAATTCTTCGTTGATTGCAGAATAATTGTATGGTCGAAAACCAATGACGTCCCTTTGTGTCTTTGAAACGTGGTCATAGAATTCAAAGGCAATTTGCAAGTCATTGGAAATAGCTCGGCTCTACGTCGAGTTACTAACGAGGGTCCGTTGAATGCGAACTAATGTTTTCACTGGACGGTCGGGACTAATTAAAGGCACGGATGGACGTTTTATTCGGCTTACAGATGAAGGGTATTGGGAAAAAAGTGAATGGTTAGCGGTTCATAGAATACGTGTTTTGATTTAGGGGTTTTTTTTTTGAATTGAGACAAGAATTTTATCTACTGAATATTCGATCCAGTTTTGATTGTGAAACTAAATAATCTCTGGTTATATCTGAGCATCATCATGAGCACATATACGAATTTCTGAATCGGACTCATTACAAAAGATTAGTATTTGGAGCGTTTTAAACGTTCATTGCGTCAATATTAAGTTAACAGCCCCGTGGCGCAGTTGGCTAGATACCAGCTTGCGAAACGAGAGGCCGCGGATTCGATCCCCGCGCTGAGACAAATGTTTGTGTGATCCACTAGTATTTGTTTCGGGTCTGGGTGTTTGTGAGACCGAAAAGTCTCTCGTAGTTTCTGATTCCCACGACACAAGACTTGTATCTTAGTGTGGGGTCAGAACTATGTACCTATGTGACTGTTGGGTATATTTATAAGAAAAAAAAAACTTTTGCAATGTTAAATAAATGACACTTAGATCGTAATATACGAGTATATACTTATTCGTAATAAAACTTTTAATAAAATAATTTTGTGAAGAACTTAAAAATAAATATGTACTTATATCTATGACGGCAACAGAAATTCATACGTTAATGTAAATAATGAATGAAAATTTATTTTATAGCTTATGATGTGCATTTTTTACCATTGAAAGATACAATTACGATATTCTACTAAATTCTCATAAAACATCGTGATAAAACCTGCACACCTAAAAGTTCTTAGGAATTTCTTAGGTGTGTAGTCCGCCAACCCGCACTAGGCCAGCGTGGTGGACTAAGGCCTAAACCCTCTCAGTTGTAGAGGAGGCCCGTACCCAGCAGTGGGACGTATATGGGCTGATGATGATGACTAAATTCTCATAGTTCTGAAAAGAGGTCCTTCTTAAATCGAAAAAATCTCCTCATTAATTTTTGTTCTTGTTTCAGATGACAACACACCTTCAACAATGAAAAATGTTTAACACGCCGCAAGCTATGAAAACGTAGCCATGGCGTTGATATTTCACAAACAACTTCAAACGATCGCAATAATCCTCCTATGCAACTTCTGTCTCAGTTGGAACCACAATGATCATCATCTGTACGAAATGCCTAAATTTAAACGGTCTACTGACAACAAAACTTCAGGAGACCTTGATTATTACGTCATAAATACTACAGACGCGGGAAAAGCTGAAATCGCAAACGGAACAGCTATGGAAATAGGAAGGTTGGATTATGACAATGTTACTGAAGAGCCCTGCGTTGGAGACCAAGAGTACTGCAATATGACCAGAGAACAGTACATGGAAATGCTAAATGACTACATTTTCCCACAGCCGTACGAATGGGTCCTCATAGCAACACACGCTATAGTCTTCGTAATAGGGCTAATAGGAAACGCCCTAGTATGCATCGCTGTCTACAGAAACCATTCTATGAGAACCGTGACCAATTACTTCATCGTGAACTTGGCTGTGGCGGATTTTATGGTGATCCTCATCTGCCTACCTCCCACGGTGCTGTGGGATGTCACTGAGACGTGGTTCTTTGGGACTGCGATGTGCAGGATCGTTCTTTACTTTCAGGTAAGTTCTAGTCTATTACATTTGGCATGACGTGGTTTAGAAATAAAAAGAAAAATAAATCAGGTTACTCTGCCAATAAAACAACAAAATCAATTGAAAAATTTTCGTCATAATTATTTTGTGTCGGTAATAAAAGTTTCCTCTTTTTTCGTATAACATATTTATATTATATTTAAAATATAATAATCACAAAAAGATTGATTAATTACGATTTCGTAAAATAATTATAATTTAATAACTAATTAGTAAAATAACCTCGATTTTTTCTACTACATAATCCATACATAAAATATACGAGTATAAGAAATACACTTAGGGATAGTTATAAGTTTTTTTACATAATGTGAAAACTAGGCTTTGAGCCTCCTTTGCGTACCGTCAACATTTTTGAAAAAAAAAATAGTCTCTGGTATACTTTAAATACCTAAATTTATTTCACTACACGACATATTCGATTTTACTTTAGGGTTATTTCAAAATGGACAGATTTCATATCACCTCTATTTCACCTTGTAGCATAATATCATATATTTTTGTTTTATTTATTCTAGCTGCGAAGCCAAACTTTGCTCGAGCGAAACATCGAAGGAAAACATCGTGATAAAACCTGCACACCTAAAAGTTCTTAGGAATTTCTTAGATGTGTAGTCCGCCAACCCGCACTAGGCCAGCGTGGTGGACTAATGCCCAAACCCTCTCAGTTGTAGAGGAGGCCCGTTCTCAGCAGTGGGATATATTTGGGCTGATGACGACGACGATGACGACGATACTATACTATAGTCCTTATCTGACTGCCTTTTTTTTTTTTTTTTTTTTTTAATCTAGTGCAGGCATTTGACCACGATCTCACCTGGTGTTAAGTGACGATGCGGTCGACGATGGAGCATGCCTGCCTAGTAGCAGCCTATTCACATTCGATTTGAATTTATCCAGGTTGTATCGTACGGGAAACACTTCAGCGGGCAGGGCGTTCCACTCCTTTGCAGTGCGCATTAAAA
Source organism: Hemaris fuciformis (assembly GCA_907164795.1). Classification (NCBI taxonomy): domain Eukaryota; kingdom Metazoa; phylum Arthropoda; class Insecta; order Lepidoptera; family Sphingidae; genus Hemaris; species Hemaris fuciformis. Next base: position 1,844,757 of record OU015455.1, on the reverse strand, counting down.
AAGTAGACCCAAATCGGCGTGTGCGGCATGATGGCATATTAACAACAAAGGAATGGCACGACCGCCCGCTTCTTGTTTCCCGATGGCGGAAAGTGCTCGGCGGAACTAGTTCGTGCAGTTCCTTCGCACACTCCCCGAAATATATCCTATAGAAGACCGACAGACGAGCTACCCTACGCCGATGATCAAGAGACTGCAGCTTAGCGTCTACCAGCGTGGGGTCACCTATAAGTCTCTTAGCTCGCTTTTCAATCGAGTCCAAAGTTGCCAGTTGGTATTTGGCTGAACCATCCCAAAGGTGGCAACAGTACTCCATACAAGATCGAACCTGTGCTTGGTATAATTGAAGCAGCTGTTCTGGAGTAAAATACCGTCTAACCTTTGAGAGGATTCCAAGTTTTTTGGCTGCGATTTTTGCTTTGGACTCAATGTATTGACCAAAGTTGAGATCTGACGATAGCTCAACTCCTAGGAGCTGGAGGCTGTCAGTCATAACTACAGGAATATTCCGGAAAGTCGGAGCCAGGTGGAAAGGGCTCCGTTTGGCTGAGAACAAGCACGCCTGTGTTTTGGTAGCGTTGAACGTGACCAGATTGGTATCACCCCATTCCGAGACTGCTTGAAGGGCCACGTTCAGCCGGTTAACCATCGTCTCTCGACAAGACTCGATGCCATCCCTGCCGGCATTTGCGCGTGAAAAATACCTGTCCGAGACAGTGCTGTCATCTGCATAGCCCAAGGTACCGGGTACAAGCATATCATTAATGTGCAGCAGGAAAAGTGTTGCGGACAAGACTGACCCCTGAGGTACACCGGCATCGATAGCCATTTGATCCGACGAGTATCCATCTAGGACAACCCGTATTGAACGTTCCCTCAGGAAGTCTGCAATCCAAGCGCAAAATCCGGCTGGGATACCATAAGCTGGAAGCTTACTTATAAGGCTTTGGTGCCAAACCCTGTCAAAGGCTTTTGAAATATCGAGAGACACCGCAAGAGCCTCGCCGTGTCTCTCGATAGCTTCACTCCATAAATGTGTGGCGTACACCAGAAGGTCCCCAGTCGAACGGCCTCGGCGGAATCCGTACTGACGATCACTGAGGAGATCGTTACCCTCTAGGTGAGCCAGGAGTTTATTGTTCAGTGCACGCTCCATAATCTTGCAGAGTATGGACGTGACCGAAATGGGACGATAATTGGCAGGGTCAGCACGACTGCCCTTTTTGGGCACAGGTTGCACGTTAGCCAACTTCCAAGATCTGGGAACATGACCGGTCTCAAGTGAGAGACGATACAGGCGTGTGAGATGGGGAGACAACTCGGGAGCACAATTACGCAGAACTATTGCTGGAATACCGTCGGGTCCACTAGCTTTGTTCACGTCCAGGGTCCGCAAGATTTTTAGGATCTCTTTTTGGCGAATGTACTTCTGGCATAAAGCTGTCAGCACGTGATGAGATAGGTGGATTTTTTCCTGAGGTATCTAGACGTGAATTCTCCGCAAAAAGAGAAGCTAATAAATTTGCCTTCTCTTCCGCAGCATGAGCTAGGGTTCCATCGGGCTTCAGCAATGGCGGTAGGGAGGGTCGACTAAAGTTTGATTCAGCAGCTTTTGCCAGGGACCAAAAGGCTCTACTGCCCGGAGGGTGAGAGGCTAACTTGGCCCCAATCCGGCTTATGTGGTTGAATCGAGCTCGGCGTATTGTTCTCTTGGACGCCTTGGCGGCTAGGTTAAAGGCTCTCTTCAGTGCTCGAGTATCTGGAGATTTGTGTGCTCGAGCTGCAGCCCATGCAGAATAAGCCAACTGTTTCTGCGCCTCAGCACGTTTACAGTCAGCATTATACCACGGGCGAGCTTTTGAGTCCGACGTTACGTCAGTGAATGGGATAAAATATTCCATACCCTGCCGTATGACTGATGTTACGGATTCAGCACATCTCGACGGATCTCCTGAATTGAAGCATACCCCACGCCAAGGGTAGGACGCAAAGAAGTGGCGCATTTCATCCCAGTCTGCTGACCTGTATTTCCATACCCGTCTGGGGCCGCAGGGGGATTTTTCAGGTGGGGAATAACATGACACAGACTTCACCAGACAGTGGTCGGACGTACCCAGGGGGGCTGAAACGCTCACCGAGTATCTGTCTGGATCTGTTGTCAGCAGAAGGTCTAAGCAATTGGCAGTGTGAGAGTCAGCATCGGGTATCCTCGTTGCACAGTTTACAAGCTGGGTGAGGTCTTGCGTTAGAGCAAGTTTGCGTGTCTCTCTCCCAGCATGATCGGTCAACTGGTATGGGAACAGCCACTCTCTATGGTGGGCATTGAAGTCTCCCAGGATGACTAACTGTGCCGAAGGATAGCGACCCCGACCCTCATCCGCCCACTGACTAAGTTGGTCACACAGATGAGTTGTCTCCTGATCGCCTTTGTGCGATCGGTAGACACAGGCATAGAGGATTTGCTCTTGGCCAGTGTCCACCAGGAGCCATAAAACGGAATGACTGGACGACTCAAGGTTTTTGAGACGCCTGACACAGATGTCATCACGAACGTACACACAGACTCCAGCACGAGGTAGGAACCTATGCTCCAGAGAATACCCAGGGTAGCTGAGGTACGCCGTGTCAGCAGGACATCTGATCTGCGTCTCGGTGAGGAACCGCAGCTGCGGTTTCTCAGTTTCTAGATGGTGGTGGACTGATTGGAGATTAGAGTGCAGACCTCGGATGTTGGAGAGGTGCACTTTGAGTGGGAGGAAGTGCAGCCGCTGTGAAATCTTTTTCCTTCTTGTTGTATTAATCATTATTATTATTTTTAAAAAAGTGAATAGGCATAAAAGGACGGCAGTTGGGCGAGACGGAGCTCTGACCACCACATGCCAAACTCAATACCGCTGCACGGATAGGAGCCTGACGCGGAGACCGCGGGGACGCCCGAACCCCCCCAGAATGGCTACCTGGTCCTCCCATCCGGTCGCTAATCGGCAGGGTAGAGCATTCTGGGATTTTTCGTGAGGTGGCGGGGCAGCCTTTCGCAGGTAGCTAGTCTGCTAATTGGGCCCCCATCTTCCTACGGTCGGCCAGCGGCGGCACCGTGCTTCGGATCCCGCTGCCCTCCGAAGCCAGGCACCCGATGCAGCGCCATTCAGCAGTCACATTCGGTTACGCAGAACGCCGCAACTACCCAGACCCGTCCTTTAGTATGGCTTCACCTGGCATCGCGCCGGAACACGGCCGCCGAAGTCGTTTGGCGACGCGGCTTTGCCAAGTGGGTGGTGACCAGCCACGGCCGAAGCCTACCACCGGAGAGCTGCTGTCCATTTAGCACTACCCAGGGGTCACGTGTAGGGCTCTAGAGTCATGAACCCTTCAGAGAAAGGGTTCTCCTACGGACGCGAACAGCTTTAACCCCCTGGTGGTCTCGCGGTACAAATAATATATGTGCCGAGCGATCTAGAGTTCCTGAGATCGATTCCAGGGTCTGGCAAAGGATTATTGGGTTTTCTATTTAGGGAATTCCCATAGCAGCACGGAGTCTGGAAATGTGCCCGAATAACGGCAATAGACTCGCCCCCCATTTACGTGGGACTGATACATACCTAGCGAAATGTGGGTGTAGAAATGCACCTCTGCCTACCCCCTCAGGGAATACAGGCGTGAGTTTATTTATGTATGTATGTCGTTTTCCGGGCACATTAACTCCGAGCTACGGCTAAACTGTCAGTTATTGAAAAACTTTATAACATTTCTCGATCGTTTACGGTAACGTTGCTGGACAGTCAATCTCCAATAACTCCACGTATCTCAATACTTAATCATCATCATCATCAGCCCATATACGTTCCACTGCTGAGCACAACTTCTACAACTGACAGGGCCTAGGCCTTAGTCCACCACGCTGGCCTAGTGCGGGTATGCGGACTATCTCAATACTTAATTCCCAAGAATCGATGACTGAATTTGATTTGAATACCTCCGAATGACCTATCTTCGCTTTGATTTCATGTCTAGCGAAAGGATCGACATTTATAGCGTTTTCAATAACATTAAAAACAGTTCAATCTCGACATTTTTTTTAACTAAAGCTCTGTTTTTCATTTCCAACAAAGACATTTCGAACAAATTTTTCGCCTCTACAACCAGCATCCCCTTTATTTCCACGTTTCCTAACTTCAAAATTAATATCGAAAGCAACATTTTTATTATCAGTTACCACTCCAAAGAATATTTGCCGACATTCTATTTGTGTTTCTCAATTATTTTTCCGCTAAAAAACAGCGGAGTTAATGAAAAAGGAAAAATTCAGTCTAGAATTTCACCCCCGCTGTACAAATAAACAGGGATTAATTTAGAAGCAGATACACCCCCTCGTTCGTAAAGGTGGCGCTGTTTTATCGCAATACCATCCCTCCGAGTCAATCAGATTCAGCTTGCAATTAATTCGTCTCACCCCGGCAAATTGCTTCAAAGAAATTGAAATTTTATTTCAAAGGAATATAATTGGGTTTTGAATGGCAATTTCTTTTGATTTGACAGGCTATTGGAAATAAAGTGGTCTTTTTAATCGTTTCAAAGGTGATTGAGGTGATTTTTGAATTAAAAACAGAGATTGATTGTGTCAGTCATAACGGCGTAAAGATTCAATAATAAGCGCTGCTTTAACAAAAAATGTTAAACATGTATTTTATTGTTTCCTTAACAATTCTGTAATAAAGGCTATTAATAAATTTATCAATAATTATATTGACGAAGGTTTTCAATATCTAGAATCAGTTTCTATTAACTTTTTATATGTCGACCAGTAGTCGTGATGGCCTCAAGGTTCAGGCACACGGTCTAGAATCTTGACGGTCGCGGGTTCAAACCCCAGGCACACACCACTGACTTTTCGAAGTTAAGTGTGTATACACAAAGAATTATCACGTATAACGGTGAAGGAAAACATCGCGATGAAACCTGCACACCTAAAAGTTCTAAAGAATTTCTTAGGTGTGTAGTCCGCCAACTCGCACTAGGCGTTGTAGAGAAGGCCCGTGCCCAGCAGTAAGACGTATATGGGCTGATGATGATTTCGACCAGAAATATATTTTCAGACTGATTACATACGAGTATAATACCTACCTATACAAGGTCTGAAAGATCTACTTGCCGTTTCAGTTCATAACCACAAGCCTCGCAGTGTAACCCGCTTCCAACTATGCTGTCACTCACAACGTACATTCAATGTAAAATCGAACCCGATCGAAGGTAGATTCGACCTCTTCACTGTCCGAAATTCATGCCCCGTTTCACGATTGAATTCGGATTCTCTGCGTGTCTCGTATTCGACCACGGCAGGTCTGTTATATGTCATACAATAGTATTAATACAAATTTTGTTATTGTGAATAGCTTGACCAAAATTCCATGAATATGGGCTATATTCTAGTCTCTTTAGTACTTGTCACTGTACTAAGCACGGGTCTATTTTAAAACTGAGAGGGGTTAGGCCTTAGTCAACCACGCTGGCCTAGTGCGGGTTTTTCATCTCAAACGAGAGGCCGGTGATTCGATCCGCGCACTGAGACAAATGTTTGTGTGATCCACAAATATTTGTTTCGAGTCTGGGTGTTTGTGAGACCAAAAAGTCTCTCCTAGTCTCTGATACCCATGACACAGGAATTGTATCCTAGTGTGGAGGCAGATCTATGTATTTTACTGTTGTATTTATTTATTATTTATTTAACCTTTACCTCTGCAGTAAAATGAACAAAACGAATGTTCATTTATTAAACCCGCAGAGCGCACCCTTTGAGTTCTATCCACGGTTTGGTTTCGTTTTGTAAAAGACATGAGACGGGCGGTCGAGACGCTCCGCTGCACCGAAACATTGTAAGCGAAAGGAGCGCAATTAATTGAAATTGTTTACTCGACATTGTTTCATTTTCCAAGCGAATTATGTTGTGAACCGAACTGTTTTCAGTGCAATTAGTGAAGTTTTCTTTTTTTTAAACAAATAAATAAATACATACAACAGTTACATACATATGTACATAGATTTGACCCCACACTAGAATACAAGTCCTGTTTCGTGAGTAACAGAAACTACGAGAGACATTTCTATCTCGCAAACATCCAGACCCGAAACCAATATTTGTCGGTTGACAGCATTAGTGAAATTATGTCTAGTAATAACGTGAACGTATTCATCAATTATTGTAAAAATATATACACGAAGGTGATTAATAAGAATAAGTAAAGAAAAATATGTTGTCAAAGTATTATATAGAATATTTAAGACAAACATATTAGTAATAAGAATGTAAATAGAAAATAAGACATGACTAATAGTAATATTACGTAAGGTTAAATAGTAGTAATGTATAGACATAGACTTAAAGAAATTTGCTGAAGTTTAACAATAAATATAGATTAAAAAAGGCTCTGACCTCACGTCAGGGGTAGCTGCAACGCGCTGTGATGACGGGTGCGATTAATTAAAAAAAAAAAAAAAACTATATTTGTGGATCACACAAACATTTGTCTCGTTGCGGGGATCGAACCCGCGGCCTCTCGTGTCCGTTGTCTCGTTCCGAACAGGGTGGTACCTACACAATTTTTTTTAATGACTGAATCTAAGTCATGCATTTGATATTTTATAGATTCAATATATAATATTTCATTTCATAATATGTGAAGAAATATTTCTTAACCTTTCACTTCTGTCGTACTAGAAGATAGAAGAGTAGCTAAAAGCTTTCCTCTTATTAATAAAAACACCAGACAATTCAATATTACTCAGTTTCAAAATTCTTTGAACAGGAAGTTGATTAGATAATCTTTCAGAGCGTTATTTCAAGTTTTAGTATAATATTAGCTATTTGAGATTCCATCCTCGTGTTTACATTATGAAATACTATTTGGACTGCGCAAAGCGGAACAGTGGGAATAAATTTTGGACAAGAACTCTTGAGTCGCTTAGTGACAGCCCCGTGGCGTAGCCAGACACCAGCTTGCGAAACGAGAGGCCGCGGGTTCGATCCACGCACCGAGACAAATGTTTGTGTGATCCACAAATATTTGTCTCGGCTCTGGGTGTTTGTGAGACCGAAAAGTCTCTCGTAGTTTCTGATACCCACGACACAAGACTCGTATCTTAATGTGGGGTCAGAACTATGTATCTTGTATGTGACTGTTGAGTGTATTTATTGATTTATTTTAGTATTTAATTTACTTCTTTTAATTGTGGATATGGAATGTTACCTACAGTAGGACATGAATGGTCTAATCAAGATGAAAATAATTAACACCAGTGTTAAAATCATCATCATCATCATCAGCCCATATACGTCCCACTACTGGGCACGGGCCTCCTCTACAACTGAGCGCGTTTAGGCCTCAGTCCACCACGCTGGCCTAGTGCGGGTTGGCGGACTACACACCTAAGAAATTCCTAAGAACTTTTAGGTGTGCAGGTTTTATCACGATGTTTTCCTACACCGTTAAAGCAAGTGATAATTCATTGTGAATACACACATAACTTCGAAAAGTCAGAGGTGTGTGCCTGGGGTTTGAACCTGCGACCGCGGAAATTCTCGACCGCGCCTTAACCTCGAGGCCATCACTGCTTATAAAAGTGTTAAAATATACTAATACTAATGTTTTCTTTTGTATCATAAACGTGTGAGACCGAAATCTCTCGACCGTATCTCGTAGTTTCTAATACCCATGACACAAGACTTGTATTTTAGTGTGGGTTAAGAACTATATATGAGACTGTCCATAAACAAATTCACTCACGCAAATATTCCCTCCAACCCGCATTAGGCCAGCGTGGTGGAAGGCCTTAATCCTCTCAGTTGTAGAGGAGGCCCGTGCCCAAAAGTGGGACGTTGGTATATGGGCTGATGATTATGATGGTGATGTGTCATTATATACCATTCCGATAAGAAGACGGTATTGCAATATACTCGTAAAGACTAAACGATATCCTTAACTATCAACTAAAATTTTATATCAATTTTATCGTACTCCTTAAATGTGAACGCGAAGGGCAAGCATTAGTTTTTATGATATAAAATTCAATTTTTGTAAATTTTGGTAAGGGTTCGTGCACTACAGAATAGTAAGCCATAGGGTCTGGGTTGCTCCGGGGCGCCCGAACCAAGCTAGTGGGGGTGCAACTGCGCCCCCTACACACTCCGAGACGGCCGAGACAAATACGTCTCGGAGGCGCACCGGGCGGCTGCGGCATTACGGTTGGCGCTTCTCGCTAACGTACCGTGGTCGCCCCACTCGGCGCGGAGATGGCCACCGGGGGGTTTTGGTCGGTATGCCGGTTTAGGGATATTGTTAGGGACCCAGCCCGGCACTAACACCTGCGCGGACATGACGTCGCCGCGCGCCGGGCTGGAAGACCGGTGACCCCGACATACGCTTCCCGCCCCCCCTCCCCCGGGGTTGGCGCGGGAAGTAGAGCCATAAACAGCTTTCCCCTCGAGAACAAAAAAAAAAAAAAAAAAGGGTCTGGGTTGCTAGAGAAAAAACTTGAAAAATTACGAAATAATCTATTTTTTAACTACATAATGACCAGCTTGCTTCTTTGTTCCCAAGATATAAAATGGTGCGAGTGACAAGCAATGCATTGGGCCAAGTGTAATTGTTTTTTTTCTCTAACAAATTATTAACAAAGCGGAGTCTACAAATATGCACAAAAACTACATTAGACTCTAACTCTATTACGTGGAACTTAAAACTGGAAATTATAATCTTCCGAAAAATAATGCGTAAAATTTTAACCAGTATGGTTTATCTCTCGAGATAGATTATAATCTAACGGTACAAATAATTTTCGTGGATAATTACACCACTGCCTGCTTCTTCAGGTGTATACGCGAAATAAGTGTAAGAATCAAATCAGATGAGGCTTTCATGATATCTATTTGATGGAGTTACTCATATCTTACTTTTTTTTCTAATATCAACCATCCTTATTACCATACGGAGTTGCAGACAACAAACAGTTAATTTATGTAGATTAATCATTTTTAAGCAGTGATGGCGTCGAGGTTTAGGCGCGCGGTCGAGAATTTCGGCGGTCGCAGGTTCAAACCCCAGGCACACACCTCTGACTTTTCGAAGTTACGTGTGTATTCACAATGAATTATCACTTGCTATAACGGTGAAGGAAAACATCGTAATAAAACCTGCACACCTAAAAGTTCTTAGGAATTTTTTGGTGTGTAGTCCGCCAACACGCACTAGGCCAGCGTGGTGGACTAAGGCCTAAACCCTCTCTCAGTTGTAGAGGAGGCCCGTGCCCAGCAGTGTGACGTATTTGGGCTGATGATGATGATGATGAATCATTTTACATAGACTCAAAAAAAAGCGTCGTTAAATCAGCCTACCTAGAATTTAAATGAGCCAAATAAAATCTCAATACAACATATATAGAGACTTACTCTGTTTGCTTCATTTTCTATTAACACTTAAATCACAAAAAAAAAACAATCGAGCTCATTAGTTGCTATCACTTTGACGTCCACAAAACCTTAGTATCAAAAAACACAAATTCAAATTATAAATCAACGGCAGAATTTAATGTAAACGGACCTCAAGGGCATCAACAAACATTCCCAATAAATTGGGTAAATACAAGGAATCGGGCAAAAAATCAAACTCGGCTGGCAACACCGGACGGTCACGTATTTACCATTCAATTTAACCTCACCGTAGAGATTTCACGCTCGTCAGCAACAGATAGCGGGAGAATTTTTCACGTTTGCAACCCACGTTAATCGCCATGGCTGTATTCGAGCGGGGAGGAATGAGGATGCAAAGGAATTTGCGGAGTCAGCATTTTCATGTAATAGTACCGCGGAAAAGATTGAATTTAAATGCGAATGCAAGACTTTTTAAATTTTTTGTCAACTTGTGAGAAAAAGTAATTTTTTTTCCATTTGATGCTATTCACACTGCACATTGTCATTTTAATAAGAATAACTTAAGTAGAATAATGATTAAAGTAATTTCTTTGCTTTGCCAATATAAAAAAAATCTACAATTTTTAAAGGTAAATCAATTGTTCGTGCAGCTTAAGTGGTCTGGCCATTTTCGATTCATTTCTTGTATGTTCATCTTCATTATTACAATTTCTTATAGTTTTTACAATAGAATTAAGGAATACTAATTAATCTAGATCTACTAGTCTAGAACTCCCGTTGTTAAGCATAGACTTCAAAAACAATCTTAAGGAACATTTGTTATAATAATAAATTCTTTACATTAATTTTGACAGCCCCGTGGCGCAGTTGGCTAGACACCAGCTTGCGAAACGAGAGGCAGCGGGTTCGATCCCCGCACCGAGACAAATGTTTGTGTGATCCACAAATATTTGTTTCGGGTCTGGGTGTATGTGAGACAAAAAAAGTCTCTCGTAGTTTCTGATACCCACGACACAAGATTTGTATCTTAGTGTGGGATCAGAACTATGTATGTGACTGTTGGGTGTATTTATTATTATTTATTTCGGAGCCTTTACACCATACCAACAATTAAAACTAAACAAAACTTAACTTAATGCTAATTAAGGTATGTATAGGATGTCTTATAAGAAGCCATCCAGTGCCACACCAATGCACTATCACATTTTTGTCCCACAACAGACACAAGTTTGTTGGGCTACCACGCACCCGTCGCATCATGGATGCCATTCTGAGGCTCAGGATGGCGTAAAAATTTAGGAATTAATTTAAAAGTAAATAAAAAAATGCCCTTGTGCCCGGTTTAACAAAAATACTAAATACCTGAGAAAGTAGCCAAATTTCGCAGTTCCTTACCCAGATCACCTTCAGATTTTTTGACTGACAAAATGTTCTCTACTACCCTTGAATTAAATGACATGAATGACCCAACCCATTCAAACACTAGTAAACAAAAGTTAGATTAAACTTTGCTGCAACTCAATCAGAATACAAACGGCCTGATAATTTTACGAGCTAAATTTCGTGGGCCTTACGACGTTTGCCGAACAATAACAGTAAAGCCAGTGGGTCGCGTCTCCAATTATTTTTTATGACTGGCGGTACAAAAATATCTCGAGATTCCAGTTCTGAGATTGCGTCAACTGAGGGGCGGAGGGAAGGGGTCTAAACGTGTAAGAAAACATGAGTCCAATAAAAAATCAATACAAAATAAAAGTGAAGCGTATAAAATTCAACAGCGGTGCGTACATTGATCTTAAATCGTTTGAAATAAGTCTATGGATACGATCTCTGTTTTCCTAGTATTTATGTATTTCTTAATCCCTTTATATCTCAAAATGTCTTTTCCAACCCCTCTTTTATATTTTTTTTTGATTAACTTATGGGATCGTTTTAAATTGGTTTCCCTTAGATTCGCTGAGCTTCAGTGCTCGGTGTCAATACTGTGCATGCCGCTATTGATCCTGGATCAATCTCAAAATGGGACCGGGATATAATATCATATAATAATCACTATTATCTTAGTTGTCTATTACGAAACGCTTCAGTTTCTATCGAATAATAAAAAATATATAGTAGGTAATGATTTTCCACCAATTGACAATCTATTAGGCCCGACCTTCACTTACCATATAATTCTAATAGATCTGAACCGAACCGTAATAAAAAGAAACATAACTCTACAGTAACTCATAATAAAACCTCAAGTACATACATACAAAATCACGCCTGTATCTCCGAAGGCATAATCAGAGGGAGGTCAATTTCACGTATCGCCATTTGTGTTTTTTTAAGTCCTACGTAACAATTTTTTTTTCCCAATATAATTATTATATTATTTTTTTATACTGGCACGGCAAAGTGACCCCATTGCACCTGATGGTAAGCGTAATGGAGTCCATAAAAAGTGCCGACCAGCCAGAGATGATGATCTCCCGTTGGTCGACACTATCATGCCGGCCTAATACCTCTTCGCCATTCTTGTGAAGAAGTATGGGGGACTAATGCCATGGTGATTAAAGGACCGACAAACCGGCCAAAAAATGCCGACACGGTCATCCTTTCACCATGATTGAAGCCCCCCCGAAAACCGGATATACACTGGCTGATCCCGGAACGCGGCACACTTGCATGTGCCACTATGGCGGGTTGTACGCCCTGTGTACGGTGGTCGCTATCCAGGCGGATACGAATATCCTACCACCAGCAAAGTATATGAAGTGAAGTTAAGAATCTAATGATATGCACGTTACTGTCGAAGTAGAACGTCATGTGACGAGAAACTCCCTCTCTCTCAGGCCAGCCTAAAAGATATAAGAAATGATAAATCATCAGATGTGTTGTTCTCTAATGATTTGTTCCTCCACAGTCTGTATCGGTGACGGTGTCTGTGCTGACGCTGACGTTCATCTCGGTGGACCGCTGGTACGCCATCTGCTTCCCGCTCAAGTTCAAGTCCACAACCAGCCGCGCCAAGACCGCCATACTCATCATATGGCTGTTGTCTCTATCATTCAGTAAGTATTCATCATCATCATCATCATCATCAGCCCATATACGTCCCACTGCTAGGCACGAGTGCTGGGTAAGTATTATGTTCTTTAAATTCTCATACGCTTAACTCATGAGACAATCTTCAAAGCCTCCTTAGCGCTTTTAGTTACACACCAATCTAAACGATATAGAATTGGTTCGATCTCCGTACGACGCCATAATATATTGAATTGTAACTAAAAATGTTTGACACACTTTGTCAAGGTCACATGTTGTTAATTGTTTACGTTTATTTGTCAGTTCACACACAGTTGTTACTAATAAATGAAAGAACCAATTTAATTAGAATTTGTTGTGGTACTTAGAATATTACTACAGTGATTATAAAAAATGGGTGATGTTTATTGTTAATCCTTGTGGCAACTTAAAGTGTGTGCATGTTTTGCTCTTCGAAGATAAGGTAAATTCATTAAATTATACTGTGAAAAAACGGCTCGTAACTTGTCCAAAATTGTAAAAAATTACATACATACATAACCTCACGCCTATAATCCTCGAAGGGGTAGGCAGAGGTGCATTTCTGCACCCACATTTCGCCAGGTATGTATCAGTCCCACGTAATAGAGGGCGAGCCTATTGCCGTTTTTCGGGCACAATTCCAGACTCCGTGCTGTTACCGAGAATTTCCTACTAGAAAAACCCAATAACACTCTGCCCGACCCGGGAATCGAACCCAGGACCTCTAGATCGCACGGCACATACTTGTACCGCGAGACCACGAGGCAATAATTATGAGCAAAAATTATGAGGACGCTTAATAGATTCGATTAGTAAGTACATAACTAATTGAATAGTTGAATGTTCCCACACGAAAAGGTTATATTATGTTTGTGTTGCATATTTTATATAATGTTTAAAATGTGTGGAATTCTTGTTGTAATGATTTAAATAATTTATCTGGTTCTTGTAGAATGCATTCAAATTTACAAATCACATACTTTGATTTCTTTTTATAAATAATGTAAACAACGCATTGAAGTACCTAATTAATTATGTATATTACCTCGTTAATTATGTCACGATATTTAATTTTTTTTGCCTTGATCATCGTCGTATTATTTCTAAGATTAATACATATTATTTGTCATTTTGTTCAACAAAAAAAAACTTGCATTCAAGGTCACGACATTAAAATTGACTTACGAGTATAGGTAATTTTTTGAATTTGACTGTTCACTTTTTAATTATGTGGTTTGAAACCAATTCAAGTCGATTTATTTGTCTAATAAAATTCAATATGATATATTCCGTATCTACGTTATAACATCTCGCATTCAAATTTAGAGAGACACGACGTTTCGTGCACAATTTGGACATATTATTGTTCTAATAATTTTCGCCGATATTTTATGGTATTTGGTACTAACTATCACTAGCGAAATATAATTATTTCTTTGTTAGGCCAGTAGATACTATAATATATCTACATCAATATGTCAAAATCTTGAATGTAATGAAAAATGTTGCGGTAGGTATATTATTTATTAGTTCTCTGACTTTCTGGACCAAAAAATACACTATAAAAACCGTAACAAAAATTTGGGCTTGCCCTAGCTAGAGACCCTAGGCACGCCACTGGTACATACATATTTTTTTTATTTCCTATCCTACCACACACTCGTCACTGACTTTCCTTTATTCCAGCATCAAAATAGATCCACAAATCCCTGCGTGTCTTAATCCTAACTTATTACACTACTATTAGTTTTAGAAGACGTGAGGCATAATAATTAAGTGTGGGGCATAAAACATTAGTCATTAAGACGGTAAGTGCAAAGTTCAGGTGCTAAAGTGCTCACTTTCCTCAGACATACCAGAGTTCGTGGTGCTGCAAGTCCAGAGGAAGATGCAGTTGCGTTTCAACGCGGAGTACTTCATGCAGTGCGCATCTACGTGGTCAGACGAAAGTGAACTCAATTGGAACATCATCAAAGCGGTATTCCTTTACACGTAAGCCATTTCCTTTTTGTTAATATTTCGTTTTTTTATACTGGCACAGCAAAGTGACAATACCTCATGGTGATTAAAATTCCGTCCAAACAGATCTTGTCACTTGATCGTGGTCTCGCGGTACAAATATGTGCCGTACAATCCTGAGGTCCCGGGTTCGAACCCCGGGTCGGGCAAAGTGTTATTGGGTTTTCCATTAGGAAATTCTCGGTAACAGCACGGAGTCAGGAATTCTGCCAGAAAAACGGCAATAGGCTCGCCCCCTATTACGTGGGACTGATATATAAATGGCGAAATGTGGGTGCAGTAATGTAGAATTTGTTTTGTTTATACCAAAGCTACCATACTTTATGTATCTAATTTAAGTTGTTATGACACGTCTAGTACTTTAAGCTGCGTTATTAGTTTCTTATTATAATACTATGTTTTCAAATAGACACGATAAGGAGTAAAGAGAAAGGCCTGCTTGTTTAAACTTATAAAAATGAATAATTACTAATACTAATTTAACTTTTCCGTTCATAAGTCAAAGTAATCTTTTTTTGAGATTAATTATTGTGATAATTGTCCATTGTCTTTTCCATTTACCTATATATAGAAAATTTTCTGCTGCACAACGTAACTTTATTCTTGACAACAATAATCGACCAATCAGATGTACACAGATAACAAAAATAAATACATATAATATAAAATTAAGTTCTGTAAGTGCTGCCGTGTGACTATTCTAATGTTAAATAAAATTATATACTTAACAATTTTCATAAAATACTTTAAAGGTTTCATCGCTAACAAACCCGGCCGGGCCCGGCCGGGTTGGCGACGGATGCAACCGGGCCCGGCCGGGTTGGGAAACATACCGGGTTGCAATCTCTAATATAGATACCCCAGTCTAGATAGATAGATAAATAGATAAACACTTTATTGTACACCATTTAAACAAATACACAATACAAAGGACAACTTATAATATAGTGGACAATCAGCGGTCCTATCGCTCAAAGCGATATCTTCCAGACAACCATACATGATGAAATATTCAACGAGTGATCATGAAGATGTGGGGGTGTTTAAATGATATATATATACATACATAAACATATATACATACCAAATACTTAAATATATAGACAGCCCCGTGGCGCAGTTGGCTAGATACCAGCTTGCGAAACGAGAGGCTGCGGGTTCGATCCCCGAATGTTTGTGTGATCCACAAATATTTGTTTCGGGTCTGGGTGTTTGTGAGACCGAAAAGTCTCTCGTAGTCTCTGATATCCACGACACAGGACTTGTATCCTAGTGTAGGGTTAGAACTATGTATGTGACTGTTGGGTGTATTTATTATTTATTAGTCCACCACGCTGGCCTAGCGCGGGTTGGCGGACACACACCTAAGAGCTTTTAGCGGCGGCGGATTTTCCATAGAAGCCCAAAAGCTTTAAACGTTAATTGTGTAATGTCTAATTTATATTTGCTTATTGTGGGGTCTTTATTTAACAAATTGCTTTGGTTCAATAAAGATTTAAAGCTTAAAAATTATTATTCTGAATTTTGAAAGGCAAACTGGACTTTTGGGCTTCTATGGAAGTACCGCCACTGGCTTTTAGGTGTATAGATTTCCTCACGATGTTTTTCTTCACCGTTAAAGTAGATGATAATTATGAATACACACATAACTTCGAAAAGTCAGAGGAGTGTGCCTGGGGCTTGGACGGTCTTATTAGTATTAATATTGTTTCTTTTGTCCAGGTTTCCTCTTCTACTGATGATGATAGCGTACTGCCAAATAGTGCGGGTGCTTTGGAGATCAGACAACATTCCTGGCCACACGGAGTCCCACACACTGTGCACCACGCCGACAGGACAAAACAGCTGTAAGTACATACCAATATGCCCATGATTTGACCAAGAATACCTTTTACTCTAGCAGTGATGGCCTCGAGGTTTAGGCGCGCGGTCGAGAATTTCGGCGGTCGTAGGTTCAAACCCCAGGCACACACCTCTGACTTTTCGAAGTTATGTGTGTATTCACAATGAATTATCACTAGCTTTAACGGTGAAGGAAAACATCGTGATCAAACCTGCACACCTAAAAGTTCTTAGGAATTTCTTAGGTGTGTAGTCCGCCAACCCGCACTAGGCCAGCGTGGTGGACTAAGGCCTAAACCCTCTCAGTTGTAGAGGAGGCCCGTGCCCAGCAGTGGGACGTATTTGGGCTAATGACTCAAATGACGATGACCTTTTACTCTTTAGTCAAGCTATCGCAATGCGGGCTCGTGGACGTCAGTTATATTATTACTAGCTTTTGCCCGCAACTCCGTCCGCGTAGACTACAGGGATGGGTTCAGAAAAGAAATTGGTTCTAGTCTATTTTACTCCACAGAGTCCCATTTATGTTCATACCATTTTTCGTTCGAACCGGTCAAATGATTTAGGCGTGTAACAGACATATAAAGTTATTCTCGCATTAAAAACATATTAATTATCGTTTAAATGATGTAGTGTGAAAGACAAAGTGTAAGAGTATTTATTTTGATCTAAAAATCAATTTGTTACTACCAAATGTGCATTAGAAATACTCGTATATTATCGATTTTTATTATTGTATTTATAGTTCACTGTTTTGGCGAAAATGGCTTACTCATAAAAGATAGATATATGCTGTTTGAAGTTTTCCTAACAAGCATAGGTATAAAGGTCAGGTCTGGTCAGGGATGCTCCTATCTAGTGGTCATGGCCTACCCTAGAATAGGTGCTTCGAGTACGCGACCTCGACCTCCCCGAGCTACTGCAGTCACTACCAACCTCCCCTTCCGTGACTGCAGTATCCACTCCTACAGGCCATACTTTCCTTTCCCATATCATCCTCTACCCACACACCCTATTCCCTTTCCCCGGTTGATGACGGGCAGCAGCGTCATCAACGCGAGTCCCTTCCTGCGCTCGCCAACCCGCCTGCCAAGCGTGGCGAGTATTGGCAAATACCTCTCGATGAGTACAACCAGGACCAGGCCCCCAGTCCCCGGCAGCCCCGCTATTCCTGGCTACGGTAGCGGCCATGGTTACGGCGGGGCAGGGGGTGCTAAGAATCCCCGGGTTGGCCCCGGCTACCACCCCCGACGACGACTGGCCCTGGTAACACACAACATACGCACGTTGAGGACAGACGAGAAGATTGTCGAACTGGAAGAAGAATTGAGCGGGTTACACTGGGACATTCTGGGGTTGTCGGAAGTCCGAAGAATCGGGGAGGACACGATAACCCTGAAGTCCGGTAACCTGCTCTTCTACCGGGGGGACGACCAACAGTCCCGAGGAGGTGTCGGATTTCTCGTCCACAGGTCTCTCATTAACAACATCGTATCCATCGAAAGTGTGTCGAGCAGGGTAGTGTACCTTATACTCAGAATATCGAAACGATATTCGTTGAAGGTCATACAGGTATACGCGCCGACCTCGACACACCCAGATGAAGAAGTAGAGGAGATGTATGAGGACATAAGTCGGGCCATACATACTTCCAAAACCTACTTCAATGTTGTTATGGGAGACTTCAACGCAAAGTTGGGCAAGAGAAGCGATGCAGAGTTGAAAGTGGGGCAATTTGGACATGGGCAACGGAACCTCAGGGGTCAGAGGCTGGCCGACTTTCTGGAGAAAGAGGGACTCTTCGCGATGAACTCTTTTTTCCAGAAGCCGCCTCACAGGAAATGGACCTGGCTGAGTCCTGACGGTTCTACGAGAAATGAGATAGATTTCATCTTGACGACGAATAGACGGATATTCAGTGATGTCTCTGTGATCAACAGGGTGAAAACCGGCAGTGATCACCGAATGGTTAGAGGCTCATTGAATATCAACGTCCAGCTAGAAAGGCGTCGCATGATGAAGTCTACGCTCCGACCTACTCGCGCCCATATCCAAAACCCCGAGAGCTTTCAACTCGAGCTTCGAAATCGCTTTGATTGCCTAGAAGAAAACCTTGCAGTGGACGAGTTAAACAGCGGTTTGGTAGAAGCTGTCCATACGGTGGGATCTAAGCATTTTAGACCTCGCCGTAGAGATAGACCTCAAAAACTCTCGATCCACACTCTTGACCTTATGGCCGAACGTCGATCTATGGCGCTGCAGTCTTCCGAGGACGCCGAAGCATATCGTCAGCTCAATAGACGGATCTGGAAGTCCTTGCGACACGATGTCCCGGCTCACAATACTGTGAGCATTAAAGAGACAATTGAGCGGAACGGAGGCTCCAAAGTGTTTGCAAGAGACTTGTCTATTGGGCAAAGACAGTTGTCTAGGCTGAAGACGGAGGGCGGCAGCGTAGTGTCGACGAGGGCAGAGGTGTTAAGGGAGATCGAGAGGTTCTACGGACAGCTTTACACCTCGGTTGCCGAACCGACTGTTAGCTCGGCCGAAGACCCGAGAGCCGAGTTGATCCGCCACTTCAGTGATGATATCCCGGACATCAGCCTGTGTGAGATTGAGATGGCCCTGAAGCAACTTAAGAACAACAAGGCGCCGGGTGAGGACGGAATCACTTCAGAGCTTCTGAAAGCGGGCGGAACGCCGGTACTTAAAGTCCTTCAGAGGCTCTTCAATTCCGTTCTCCTCGAGGGCTCAACGCCAGAGGCATGGAGCAGGAGCGTGGTGGTACTGTTCTTCAAAAAAGGTGATAACACTTTGCTGAAGAATTACAGGCCCATCTCGCTCCTGAGCCATGTCTATAAGTTGTTTTCGAGGGTCATCACAAATCGTCTCGAACGCAGGTTTGATGACTTCCAGCCTCCCGAACAAGCCGGTTTCCGAAAAGGCTTTAGCACCATAGACCACATCCATACGCTTCGGCAAGTTATACAAAAAACCGAGGAATATAACTTGCCGCTTTGTTTAGCGTTTGTGGACTATGAGAAAGCCTTTGATTCGATCGAGACCTGGGCTGTGCTAGAGTCTCTCCAGCGGTGCCACATTGACTGTCGGTACATCGAGGTGTTGAAAAGCATATACAGCAACGCCACCATGTCGGTCCGAGTACAAGATCAGAGCACGAAGGCTATTCCACTACAGAGAGGCGTGAGACAGGGAGATGTCATATCTCCGAAACTGTTCACTGCCGCGCTGGAAAACGCCTTCAAGCTCTTGCAGTGGAAAGGATTCGGCATCAACATCAACGGCGAGTATATCACACACCTTCGGTTTGCCGACGATATTGTCGTCTTGGCAGAATCGCTGGAAGACCTTAGCACTATGCTCGAAGACCTCAATCGAGTCTCTCAACAGGTGGGTCTTAAAATGAACATGGACAAGACGAAGATCATGTCGAATGTCCATGTTGTGCCCACCCCGATCGCAGTTGGGGGCTTGACTCTCGAAGTTGTAGACGAATATGT
Organism: Hemaris fuciformis; assembly: GCA_907164795.1. Taxonomy (NCBI): domain Eukaryota; kingdom Metazoa; phylum Arthropoda; class Insecta; order Lepidoptera; family Sphingidae; genus Hemaris; species Hemaris fuciformis. The sequence continues at coordinate 1,824,903 of OU015455.1, read as the reverse complement.
CTATTTGGGACAAGTGGTCCGGTTAGGCAGGTCCAACTTCGAGAGAGAGGTCAATCGTCGAATCCAACTCGGTTGGGCAGCGTTCGGGAAACTACGCGACGTCTTCTCGTCCAAAATACCTCAGTGCCTGAAGACGAAAGTCTTCGATAGTTGTGTGTTACCGGTGATGACATACGGCACTGAGACGTGGCCTCTCACTATGGGCCTCATTAGACGGCTCAGAGTCACTCAACGAGCTATGGAGAGGGCTATGCTCGGGGTTTCCCTGCGAGATCGAATCAGAAATGAGGAGATCCGTAGGAGAACTAAAGTAACCGACATAGCCCAGCGGATTAGCAAGTTGAAGTGGCAATGGGCCGGGCACATAGCGCGGAGAACTGATGGCCGATGGGGCCAAAAAGTTCTCGAGTGGAGGCCACGTACCGGAAAGCGCAGCGTGGGACGTCCTCCGACAAGATGGTCAGACGACCTGGTGAAGGTCGCGGGACGTCGCTGGATGCAGGCTGCTTCCAACAGGTCCCTGTGGAAGTCATTGGGAGAGGCCTATGTCCAGCAGTGGACTTCGATTGGCTGATGGATTGGATTGGATTGGATAGGTATAAAATGTATGTGGTTGTTAGTAAAACGTCAAAATTTGTATTTTTTGTCGGATTTTTTTTTAACGCCAATGGGTTTGTAATCACCGTAGCTATTACCTGCCTTAGTTTCCGATCACGGTCTGAATACACCCTGTAGACTATAAATATATATAATATATTACATTATATTACATAATACATTTCATTTCATCCTTTCTACTAGTAACTCTTCATGTCTTGGGGAATTCACAGCAGCAATAAAAGAACATACGAATGCTTTCACTAAAAAAAACATTAATTTGAATGCCGTTGATTAGCTGTTATGTATGTTTCTAAATCACGTAATTCGTGCACAACTTTACTAACTACCACATTAGTAAAAAAATTAAAAAGGTCAAACGTAATAATTAAAAATGTCACGAAGAGAAATGTCATAAAATCGTGTTGTAAAAACTCAGCTAAACGAATCCTTCGTTATGAAAAGAATTCGAAAGGTCAAAGTGAAATTAGCATGTAAAATAGCTACCAAATGTTACAACGAACTTAATTTTTAGAGCCATGGCTTATTTATGATGGGAATAGACCGGCCTGAAAAGGATGATCCACTTTTTAACAGTAAACCGAGGTGGAGCCCTCTTAACGTGTATATGATTTAAATCAATTTACTAATGATTTTAAATTTTGTGTCTGCTCAGATAGCAACTGTAAAACCTTTACAAATAGCAACATAGGGGCTGAAAATTCCGCATTGAAATGAAAAATATACTGCGTAACCCCAAATAGAATTTAGAATAATTTTGAATTTTGACAGCCCCGTGGGGCAGTAGACACCAGCTTGCGAAACGAGAGGCCGCGGGTTTTTAAAAATGTAGAATAATGTCAGTAATAAAAAGGGATTGACATATTTATTGGTTGTCAAATATTTATGCGTGCGTTCAGAAATGTATTTTTAAACTCCTTGGTTGTACCTGATTTACAAACGAAGGCAGGTTCGGTAGTCATCACGCTTTGAAATCTAAAACACCCACAACTATGCAATGGAATGCGTTTGGTGTTAAGAAAATTGTTGAGTAATGTTATTCACGTGACGATACTGAAAAGACAACTTAGAGATGAATTGGTACTTGAGAATTCATCAATTAGATTGATCTAAGATTTCATTGATCCTAACGGGTATGACCATTGAGTTCAAACGAATTCAGTTCCCGATTCGTCATGCCTTCGCAATGACGATTAATAAAAGATGTTTGTGATCTTTTAGACAATTAAAAAATATATTAAAAATGTATATCACAAGGTGCATCATCATCATCAGCCCATAATATGTACGTCCCACTGCTTGGCATGGGCCTTCTCTGCAACTGAGAGGGTTTAGGCTTCAGTCCACCACACTGATGCTTCAATGAAGAGAATTGAAACCGATTGCACCCCATCCCATATGTACATGTTTAATTAAATCATGACTTGCGGAGACACGATTGATGCATTTAATTTTCGTACTTATTTATTTCTGTATTTTTATCTCAATAAAGTGCTGAACTTAATATTTATTTCCATACAATCAAAAATAAAATTCAGGTAATATGTAAATATGTAACATTCAATGACTGTTAGGGGATACGAAGTTTTCCGGGTCAGCTATTATAAATGTTAATGTTTTGTTTGTTACGCTTTCACGCCAAAACTACTTAACCGATTATCATGAAAATTTGTACACATAGTCTTCGAGATATAAAAAAGGTCATAGGATTCTTCTTATTAAAAAAAACGGAGGATAAAAGAATTGAAAAATGATTGAAAAAATATTTGAATGACTTTTGGTATGCAGATAGGTAGGACCCACCGAAGTAACATAGGTGGGAATGGTTATCCTAACTATTATATAAATGTGAATGTAGGGATGTTTGTTACGCTTTCACGCAAAAACAAAAATTTTGGTATGACCATAAATGAGACCCTGTGAAGTAACATAGGCTATGTTTTATCCCGGGAAAATGTAATGTTCCCATTGGGATAAACATATTATTAAAAATACGAAAATAACTGTCAGAGTTTTACTTTTACGCCTCAACCATTTGAATTGATTTGACCTTTTTTTAAATTCAGTAAGTGCCATTTTGGGCACTTGAGGGACGATTTATAGATTCACTTATTATCTTTCTGCGCCCAACCCTGAAGTCTACGCGGACGGAGTCGCGGTCAAAAGCTATAAAAATATAAAAATTGCGATTACAAAACAGGTGTTGTTCGTAGAAGGGTGAAAATTTGGAGTTATATGTATTTTTCAATGCTGAATCATAAAAAAATTAAAAATTAAAAATGTCCACAAAATAAAAATAAAAACTTTTCGGGTTGGACCACCCTAGGGGTATAAAAAATAGATAACCTATTCTCAGACTTACTGAATATACATATAAAATTTCATCAAAATCGGTCGAGCCGCTTCGGAGGCTGTTTCGAACTGTGACACAAGAATTTTATATATATATAGATGTATATGTATTCACTCTATACAATTTTGACCATATTTTTTTGTTAAATTTGTATATAGATCAAAGCAATGACTGTTATACGTATCATTATAATTTTTCAGTGCTATTATCATTTATTTACATTTTAATAAAAAAAAATCAAATTAAAATGGTCAGTATAAGATAGAGGTTGATCGTAGAAGGGTGAAAATTTATGTTTATAATAATTTATCAATGCTGAATCATAAAAAATAAAGAAAATAAAGTCAATAGAAAAAAAAGGGTGTGTGTGTACTTATGTACACGCGTTAGAAGTTATACTTCATACATAAATATATATTTTCTTAAATAATATTATAAAATAATATTTTAATAACTTCATGGTGTCGGTTGTTCATGACAGTGTGCGCGCGCATCGTAATAACTTCAAAAATATGTCAATCCCTTTTTATTACTGTCACTATTCTACATTCTTAAAATTTAAAACAAACTTTTTCTGAATAACTTTTTGGTGTCGGTGTGCGCGCGCATCGTAAAAAATCACTCTCATCATTTTTCCCTAACGCGCCAAAAGAAGTATAACTTCAAAAACATACCCCTAAATGTTAAACGCTTAAATGTTGACCGATTCTCAGACCTACCTACAATATACACACAATATTTCATAAAAATCAGTCGAGCCGTTTCGGAGGAGTTTAAACCACCGCGACACGAGAATTTTATATATATGGCAAAACAACGTTTGCCGGGTCAGCTAGTGTTAAATAATTTAAAGCATCTAAAGATTCAATTAATTATTTTCGTGACTTTTTCTAATATAGGGTTGGCTGCTAACCGCCGAACAACGCCTTCGATTCACACGAACGCATCGACAGAAGGCCAGCTCAGGTCGAGACGGAAAGCTGCCAAGATGTTGGTGGCTGTTGTCGCCATGTTTGCTGTGTGTTACTTTCCAGTGCATCTGCTCTCTGTATTAAGGTAAGTTATCTCTTTACATCCTAATTAATTTTCAACTGCCTTGTGGTCTCGCGGCACAAGTATGTGCCGTGCGATCTAAAGGTGCTTGGTTCGATTCCTGGGTGGGGCAAAGTGTTATTGGGTTTTTCCATTAAGAAATTCTCAGTAGCAGCACTGAGTCTGGAAATGTGCCCGAAAAACGGCAATAGGCTCGCCCCTATTTGGACTGATACATACTTGGCGAAATGTGGATGCAGAAATGCATCTCTGCCTACCGCTTCGGGGAATTCAGGCGTGAGGTTATGTATGTATGTTAATTTTCAACGTCTTCTGCGTAATATAAACTCCCTCGTAGTCTCGTACCTAACACATGTACATATGTGTCGTGCGATGTAAAGTTACTGGGGTCGGAATTTTTTTATTTGATTTTTTCACTAGGGTAATAATCACCTCATACCACATAGGTCTAACGGAAAAGCCGAAATGTGTGTGCAGAAATGCACCTCTGCCCACCCCTTTAAAGGGTACAGGCGTGAGTATGTAAAAGTCGGAGGTCTGTGTATGTCGTATTACCTCGTCAGCCTCGCAGTAAATGCCCTTGCCGGGCGATCTTATGTCACAGGTTCGATTCTCGAGTCGGACTGTAGGTTTCACAGGTACGAAGTTACAAAAAAGAGAGTATGTGTAAAAATTTACCAATGCCTACTTCTACGGGGATACAAGCGAGGTTGGGATTTTGTTAAACATTTTGTAATAACTGCCTCGTGGTCTCGCGGTACAAGTATGTGCCGTGCGATCTAGAGGTCCTGGGTTCGATTCCCGGGTCGGGCAAAGTGTTATTGGGTTTTTCCATTAGGAAATTCTCAGTAACAGCACGGAGTCCGGAAATGTGCCCGAAAAACGGCAATAGGCTCGCCCCCTATTACGTGGGACTGATACATACCTGGCGAAATGTGGGCTCAGAAATGCACCTCTGCCTACCCCTTCGGGGAATACAGGCGTGAGTTCATGTATGTATGTATTTTGTAATAACTCAGTCAAGTGGACTTTCATCCTCTCATCTATTTCTGTGTCCATATTAATAGGATCGATTCAATAAACTGATAAAGGGGAAGTGAAGTTTCCCTTAAAACCGTATAACATGATTTACTTCTTTATTGTCTTCACTATAAAATCAAAGTTTGAAAAACATCAGCTGATACTTCCAGTTTTGATGCTTTGCGTATGAATAATTCAGAAGCCATTAAGACCGCTTTTCCTTAACTTGAGAATTTGAATATTGTATTCAGTGCATTTAAAAAATATCCGACTGTTTTGGCTCCAAAATCAGTCTATACACGAGTATATCTATATCAGCTTGTATACGTTGAACTGTTGAGCATAAGTTTATTTGTGATTGAAAATGCCTTGGTCCATATTAGTCCGGGTTGAAGACACCACAAACTAAAGAAATTCCTTTTGGAGAAGTCACATGCAAGCAGGATCCATTACGACGTTAATATCCAAAACGCTCTAATTTTCGTTGACTCTTCCATTCCAATATATTTTTAGTATGAATAAAAACTTAGATCTGGACAAAAATTCACAGGCGAGAATTTGTATGCAGCATTTTTTACTTAGAAAGGTAGGTAGGTCTCGCGGTACAAGTATGTGCCGTGCGATCTAGAGGTCCTGGGTTCGATTCCCGGGTCGGGCAAAGTGTTACTGGGTTTCTCCATTAGTAAATTCTCGGTAACAGCACGGAGTCTGGAAATGTGCCTGAAAAACGGCAATAGGCTCGCCACCTATTACGTGGGGCTGATACATACTTGGCGAAATGTGGGTGCAGAAATGCACCTCTGCCTACCCCTTCGGGGAATACAGGCGTGTGTTTATGTATGTTTGTGTAAAGGTAGGGGATCTCTTGGTTCAGTTAGTCGTCTCTATTGTATCTAAATCATATTTTACCGCACTCTTTATCTACGTTTTACACTTAAATTACATTATGTGTCTGCAGAAAAGATACTTTAGTTCGAAACTTCTATCCCCTGTTTATTTGAAGCAAAGTGGAAATTTATGTTCCTAATTTCTCGTTGTTAATTTACTTATTGTGATTAATTCGGTGTTCTAAAACAACACTAATATTTTGAACTTCTATTTCATTGTAAAAATAATCTTTACAGTGTTGTTTTCAATTTCCACTCTTTAAACACAATAAATTTAGGAAGCCATATAGAAACTTCTTCAATGTCTCGGACACTAAAGAACGAATATCAATTTAAATTATCAACTTCGTACGTTACGTTCTTCATCATCATCCTATCATCATCAGTTCTTATACGTCCCGATGCTGAGCACGGGCCTGCTCTACAATTGTGAGGGTTTAGGCCTTAGTAAGAAATTCCTAAGAACTTTTAGATGTGCAGGTTTCCTCACGATGTTTTCCTTCACAGTTAAGTAATTGATTATTCATTGTGAATATACGCATAACGATGCAAAAGTGCAGAAGCAGTGATGGCCTCGAGGTTTAGGCTCGCGGTCGAGAATTTCGGCGGTCGCAGGTTCAAACCCCAGGCACACACCTCTGACTTTTCGAAGTTATGTGTGTATTCACAATGAATTATCACTTGCTTTAACGGTGAAGGAAAACATCGTGATAAAACCTGCACACCTAAAAGTTCTTAGGAATTTCTTAGGTGTGTAGTCCGCCAACCCGCACTAGGCCAGCGTGGTGGACTAAGGCCTAAACCCTCTCAGTTGTAGAGGAGGCCCGTGCCCAGCAGTGGGACGTATTTGGGCTGATGATGATACGCATAACTAAAAAAGTCAGAGGTTTGCCTGGGGTATGAACCTGCGTCCGCCGAGATTCTCGACCGCGCGCCTGAACTTCGATGCCATCTACTTCTTAACTCACGTTGTTTAAATAGCTTAAACTATTCAAAAGACTTGAAACTATTTTAACTTGAACTCTCGCGTAATTTATGTCCTTTAGCTGTACAACGACCCGGCGTCTCTTTGAATTAGGATTTTAAGCAAAATACCTGGCTTAATAATAGTCTTTACAATTCAGAGTCAAGTCTGAGAATATCAAATATATTCTTGGATATTTGAGACGGTTTTGGATGATGTAAGGCTGAGTTATTTAATATTGTGAAGTTTATATATCGATAGTATGTTAAGTTGATACTTACACTAACATACATAAAAACTTAGCTAAGATTTATCAATTTAATCTAACTGCAGGCCGGCTTGAGACGGCCGAGATACTTTTTGTCTCGGAGGCGCATCGGGCGACTGCGGCATCATTGTGGGTGCTTTTGCCCACACACCGTGGTCGCCCAATTAGCCCCATTAGCCTCATAGCCACCGGAGGGTTTTGGTTGGTATGAGGGCATAGATATTTTGTTAGGGACCCCCTCCCCCATGGTTGGCTGGAAGTAGAGCCATAACCAGCTTTCCCCTCCAGAAAATAAAGGCTGGTTTGAGTGTGTAGTGGCGAGAGATGGATGTCTTTCGACACTTGATGTTAGACAGCACCATATAATATGTTTATAACACATTCATGCTTGTATTCTCCGAGGGGATAGGTATGCGGCGAATGCACCTATATTTCGCCACCCATATTTTTAGTGTTTCGTCCCTCGTAATAAGGGCGAGCATAATGCCACTTTTTGGGCATATTTTCAGACACTAGAATTTATATTATAGAAAATTAATTAAATCTTAAAACTGCAAAAGCTTTTCATTGAACCCAAAACACTATATTCTATCAGGGAAATGGTAAAAAAACCTCTCAGTCGTATTTTATGCCGCGTAACCTGATAGATTTATTTTTTTCGACAGCCCCGTGGCGCAGTTGGCTAGACACCAGCTTGCGAAACGAGAGGCCGCGGGTTCAATCCCCGCACCGTGACAAATGTTTGTGTGATCCACAAATATTTGTTTCGGGTCTGGGTGTTTGTGAGACCGAAAAGTCTCTCGTAGTCTGTGATACCCACGACACAGGACTTGTATCCTAGTGTGGGGTCAGAACTATGTATGTGACTGTTGGGTGTATTTATTTATTTAATAAATGAATGGAAGTTTACAGTCCTCGCAAAGAACTAAGATTTTGACGATGAACTAATATAAACATAGAGTAAATAATATAAAATAACATAATATGTATTTGACAATTGAACAGACACATTAACATAGATAATTATTAATTTAAAAAATATATAATTAGTGTGGGATTATCAAAGAAAATATGTTGATAATCTCCTAAGATTGCAATTTATTGCAGATTGTATTCTATACCACGAGGCAGTCAACTGCCTTGTGGTCTCGCGGTACAAGTATGTGCCGTGCGATCTAGAGGTCCTGGGTTCGATTCCCGGGTCGGGTAAAGTGTTATTGGGTTTTTCCATTAGGAAATCCTCAGTAACAGCACGGAGTCTGGAAATGTGCCCGAAAAACGGCAATAGGCTCGCCCCCTATTACGTGGGACTGATACATACCTGGCGAAATGTGGGTGCAGAAATGCTCCTCTGCCTACCCCTTCGGGGAATACAGGCGTGAGTTTATGTATGTATGTATGTATGTATTCTATATAAACTAACGTAGTAAATTGAATGCCTAATGGTAAATTCATTGTAGTCCAAATGACTTAAATGGCTACAACATCACCCCTCACCAGTCGTCACAGTAATTATGCCTATATCATCAGTAGATACAAACACTACTATGGTCTATACAAACTGCTTGCCAAACCTAAAAAGCTGTGATTCCTTAGTAACCAGGTCATCGTGAACTAATGCTTCCTCTTGTTTCCAGAGTTGCATACGACGTGCGACAGAGTGACGTCATGACCTGCATAGCTCTCATATCCCACGTGATGTGCTACGCCAACTCTGCCGTCAACCCACTGATCTACAACTTCATGAGCGGTCAGTATCGAATGTTTCTCTTATTTGTTTTCTTTCAAAAGTTCATCTACATCATTCTTTTCTTTCGTTTGCGATTTTGAAAGAATAGTGTCAGTTTATTTTCTTATCAGCTCCTACTCTTGGATCATTGCTAGTTTCAAACATCCCATTTCGTAAAATTGCTTATTCTTCTTATCTTTGTATGTTCTCATGGTCATTTTCATTATCATTGATTTTTGTTTTCGTTTCGCATTGTTTATCTAGTTTAATTGCATCATAAATTTTACGACTACAGTTATTAACATTCAATAAACGATTTATTAATTCATAAACTACATCGCGCCTACATTTTCTAGTCTCTTGCTCAATGCCTCACCGATCGTCATTCGTTTAATTAATAAGTTATGGCAGTTATTAGATAAGTAGAGGTGTTTTTGACATGAATAGCTAGTAGAAGCTTTTGAGCATGGTTAACAATTATAAGTAGAATATCATTGAGGGATTCATAATACACTTTACACAAAAAAAATCATGATAAGACAATTTGTCGATTTTTTTAGAAACGTGTAGCATTTATAATGGCGTCGAGGACTAGGCACGTGGTACGTTGACACGAATTCTTGACAAACGCTTGTTTGGTAGTAGACAAACCCGTTATAGCCCCACGTGCAATAGGGCATGTAATAATAAAAATATTGCAATTCTTTCTTTAAATACTAAATCGTAAAAGAAATATTGTTTTTGCTACTTTTGTTTGAAATAAAAAAACGTTACGGGACCCATATGTATGATTTTTGGTATTGGCAGAGATGGGATCTTGGGAAAGGCTACGTTTTTAAAAAATTGCACCCGGTCAAAACGAAACCTAAGCGCCAGTCAATAATACAACTCAAAAAAAAAATATTTCGTCAGCCTCAAACTTGAGCTAATTAAACACCATTTTTGCTAAGATTTTTCGATACTTCTTGCCGTTTTCAATTACTTCGTCTGTTTGATGACTTTATTAACCGTAATTGTTTTTCTACGTTCATTGTTGTTCTTGCCTTTGTTCTTTTTCAATTGGCTAATTGTTTTCCGTTATCGGTTGTTCTTGGGATATTCAATTATGCCACAGGTAATAAATTCTATTGACAAAATAGGGTGCTGATACTTTAATTGTTATAGAATTATGAAGATCATGAGACTGCCTAGTTCTAGGTCTTTCACACTGTCACGCCTATTTCGCCGAAGGTATAAGATGTGCATGCTGTTGTTCGGAAAAAATTCTGGACTCGTTGAATTTCCCAATAGAAAACCCGAATAACACTGTGCCCAAAAACGAACCCAGGACCTATAGATAGCACGGAAAACACTTGATTCTAGAGACCATAGAAAGGTCTTTTTATGTAAGAAACTTGATATTAGTTTACAAGAAAAATCCTCAACATAACCAAACACGCTTTACCAAAACTTTTGCTCAGTAATATTACAAAGTAAATAATGCATCATTAAACCATTACGCAAACTTAAAATTGGCTTGGCTGCCAAGTCACACTATGGGGCCAAAGAAATTTTTATAACTTTATTTTGTTATCAGATATTAAAGCTGCAGTGTGCCAAAATTGTTTCTTGATGTATTTTACATAACTTATATATGTATTATAAAAATATTTTTAAATCAAGTTACGATTGTTTATGATCTGAATAGTTGGAAAAGTAAACCGAAAAACTTTAGGATATTAAGAGACCAAGACGTAAATTAAGCAGTGATGGCCTCGAGGTTTAGGTGCGCGGTCGAGAATTTCGGCGGTCGCAGGTTCAAACCCCAGGCACACACCTCTGACTTTTCGAAGTTAGGTGTATTCACAATGAATTATCACTTGCTTTAACGGTGAAGGAAAACATCGTGATAAAACCTGCACACCTAGAAGTTCTTAGGAATTTCTTAGGTGTGTAGTCCGCCAACCCGCACTAGGCCAGCGTGGTGGACTAAGGCCTAAACCCTCTCAGTTGTAGAGGAGGCCCGTGCCCAACAGTGGAACGTATATGGGCTGATGATAATATAATGATAATAAGACGTAAATTAAAACAGCCCTTAGAAGCACCCTGCATCCAGTGGTGCATCACAGTCTTTATGAGATCGTCAGTACTTTCGAATTGACCTCCAATTCTCGGCATTTCTCTACGAGATCGCAACAGATTTGAAGAGATTCATAGTAGAACACATGGCTCATTGGATAAGCAAGCTGAAGAGGCAAGGGGCAGGGCACAAAGCATATTGAATATTAGGACTTGTTCACCAAGCTGTCCTAGATCAGTTGGCGGACTTTACATACTGAAGAAATTGTTAGGTGTGCATGCTTCATCACAGTGTTTTGTTTCACCGTTGAAGTACGCGATATTTGAAAACACACGTGACTTCAGAAAGTCAAAGAGTTTTTATGCGCTCCCCAACTCCGAGATATTGTGTCGACAAACCGCACGCCTGATGATTTATAAACCATTATAAAAACATCAAATACAAATGGATATCTAATATAAAATGTGCACAAAATAAATAAAAATAAAATGACGACCGATCGAGTAAATAATTCGAGCAAATAAATAATAAGAAGGCAATTTTTATTTGGCAGGTCATATAATATAATTATGTTATCCTTACTGGACCAAATACATGCCCACTGAGTTGGACTCGCTGGATCTACTCAGGTGTGGGTCGCGCCGCGTAAATTCCAGTAGTAAAGTGAGCCCGCTGAGTTTGTTTCGCCGGGTCTTCTCAGTCAGGGTCGCGTTTGGATCCGGTGGTACCATTAAAATAATACGTGACGTTTCGGAAATACACAAGGTCCATCTCGTTATTTACTTTAAAATAATAATAATAAGATATTATGTATTTCCTGATGAAAACTAAAAAAAAAACCGTAAATATTTTTGTACAAATTACTTATATAAAATGAACCATAGTTAAATTTTAATGTAATAATAAAAGATTTTTCTTTTCTGTATTGACTTGTCATAAGTGCTATTTGATTGCCTACGTGACCAAATAAAGCAATTTCATTTCATTTCATTTCATTTTCAAGCGTTTTACAGTGACCCATAGATGCTGAAAGTTTCCAAATGAAAAATCCAAACGCAAGCCACGTGCATGTCAAAATTTACATCACAAAAAGTCAACTAATTCACGCGCGACGCAAATATGCATTTCATATGCCAACACGGTGCATACAGAATTTAAATGAATTTGTGCCGTGATCCGATGCTAGATCTTTCAATGTTGATTTAAAAAATCAGATAGCAGTCAGTTGATGTACGTCAAATTAGTTTTATCTGGTACTTTGAAGAGGAGACTAAGGATGTATATACGGCTACTTCTTTATTAATTTAAAATTATTCAGCTATTGGATGCACTAATGACTGACGCCTTTGAAAAAAACAGTTCCAGAACGATACAATTCATTACGAAATTCTCAGCATTAGCATACACTTTACACGTCTTACAATGTGGGTGCAAAAATTTGCCTTCACGGAATACAGGCGTGAGGTCATGTATGTGTGTCAGTGGCGGTACTTTCATAAAAATCCCAAAAGCGTTACACGTTACTTGTATAATGTCCAGTTTATAATTTTTTATTGTGGAGTCAGGATATTCTCATTTATATGTCAAATTGCTTTTGTTAAATAAAGATTTAAAGCTTAAAGATGATTATTCGGAATTTTGCAAGACAAACCGGGCTTTTGGGATTCTATGGAAGTGACGCCACTGGTGTGGATATGTATATTTTTTTGACCAGATGGAATTCCACCGCTCCCATCCCCCATTCAGACAGTAAATTACTTAAACAAAATCTTTCGCCAACATGCTTTAGCTTATCCATGCATAAATAATCTCGTAACAAGACGAAGCGTTAGAGGTTAGAGATAACTTAGTTTGACTGCAAGTTATAAACACCGTCCGAAAGCTAACTAGTTTCTGTAACAGTTAGGTTCACAAAGGCAGCCCTGGCTATTATTAATTGCGAGGGAACAATTAATTATCCAGCCGGTTTTATTTCTTGTTTCTCCAGAATTAATAGTGAAAGTTAAATCCTAACTTTAAGTTGGTAAGTTAGCTAACCTCTCACGCAGAAATCTGTGGCCGAGATTGATGGGTTCCCGAGAAAGGTTTGAGGCTACTTTTTGTACCGGAAAAGTGATGGTAAACGTGCGGCAGACCGTAATAGAGGAAAATTTCTCAAAATCTTAAGTATTGCTGATTTATTCCAAATAAATTTCTGTTGTGTTAAGTTCGCCTGTTTCATTGTCATAGTCATACACATTCTAAATTAATAATTTAATGTAAAACAGTGACTATCTTACTCACAGATCATCTGAATGAGGTCAACTGTGATCTTACTCATCGAACAAAACGACTCATAAATTTTTCAAGTCGATTTATTGTAATTTCAGTCGGCCCATTCGTACCACATTTATTATGTAACTTCTATCTGGCTCTACCGCTTACATATGTACATATACAGGGTGTATTCAGACCGTGATCGGAAACTAAGGCAAGTTATAGCTACGGTGATTACAAACCCATTGGCGGTAAAAAATACCCGACAAAAAATAAAAAATGTGACGTTTTCCTAACAATCATAGATATTAAATGGATGTGGTTGTAAGGAAAACGTATTTCTCTTTATTTTTTGTCGGGATTTTTTTACGCCAGGGAGTTTTTAATGACCCGTATAACCTGCCTTAGTTTCCGATAACGGTCTGAATACACCCTGTATATTTATCATTATCAGTAAGTATTTCTGCCTCGTGGTCTCGTGGTACAAGTATGTGCCGTGCGATCTAGAGGTCCTGGGTTTGATTCCCGGGTCGGGCAAAGTGTTATTGGGTTTTTCCATTAGGAAAGTCTCAGTAACAGCACGGAGTCTGGAAATGTGATGATGTCTGGAAATAGGCTCGCCCCCTATTACGTGGGACTGATACATACCTGGCGAAATGTGGGCGCAGAAATGCACCTCTGCCTACCCCTTCAGGGAATACAGGCGTGAGGTTATGTATGTATGTATGTGTAAATATTTCTTCAATAAATGTGTTTCATCCTCCTATGTCATGGAATAATCTAGATCATTATCTTAGGTATCCTCGTGTTCTCATATCTCCACACTTTAGTCTAAACTAGATGCCTTGATATCGTACCCTCGTCACTTCAGAAGATAAATAAGTGTGTTTATAAAGTTTTAGTACATAATAACTGAATAATAATTATGTCTTGAATAATTTTCGTATTAAATTTCAGTGTTATAGACCTGGAGTTCGTTTGTAATAACAGTATTTTGAATTTATTAGACTGTAACTGCTTCGTTGGTCCTACGGTATTTTAAAGTGGTTGCCGTCTACGTGCCAAGGTTCAATTTCTGGGTTAAGGAAATCAATTTGTCTTTACAATAACTTACACAACCTCACACCTGTATTCCCCGAAGGATCAGGCAGAGGTGCATTTCTGCATCCACATTTTGCCAAGTATATCAGTCCCACGTAATAGGGAGCAGCTACCGAGAATTTCCTAATGGAAAAACCCAATATGACTTTTCTCGAGCCGGGAATCGAACCCGGGAGTTTTAAATCGCACGAGACAGACTTGTGCCGCGAGTCCATGAGGCATTTTGCGTCTTTTTATCAGAATTTTTTAGAGGCAGTACGAAGACTAAAATATTTGAAAATAATGAATGTTATCGCAACAGACCAAGCCTAAAATTGAGTAAGTTCTAAATCAATTAAATCTTCATCAACACATTAGACATTTACCAGAAGTTAGAGATACGAATGAGGCAATTTGGTAGGGCCTTGTCAGGGTCAACGCATTAGCAAGCTGAAGAGGCGACGGGTCTTGTCGAAAGCGCGCAATAACCGATAGCGGCGCCCTCTACTGAAAACACTTCTAAAGTAAATTAGGACAGTGGGAACTTTAAGATGTACTGGAGAAACTTTAGTATTGGGTCGTGTGGTGAATGGAAATACTCCGCTTCTAAAAATAATGTGACGTTTGAATTTAAACTTGAGAAAGGAATCGATATTTCTTAGATTTATATTGTCTTTGTATTCTGTTTAAAATTTGGTAGTGTATAAAGATTATTACCACTATGGACTAAGGCCTAAGCCCTCTCAGTTGTGGAAAAGGCCCGTGCTCAGCAGTGGGACGTATATGAGCTGATAATGATGATAAAGATTATAATTAGACTGCCTTGTGGTCTCCCGGCTCAAGTATGTGTTGGGCGATCAAGATTACCTTCGATTCCCGGGGTCGGGCATATTATGTGTATAGCAGGAAAAACCTAATAACACTTTTGCCCGATCCGAGAATCAAAGCCGGGACCTCTAGATTGCAGAGTACATACAAAAAAAACAGATATGAAAGCAGATTTTTATTTTTTATTGAGTTTTTCCATTATCAAATCCTCAATAGCAGCTCGGAGTATGGAAATGTACCCGAAAAACGGCAATAAGCTCGTCCGCTATCACATGGGACTGATATACTCGTATACCTGGCGAAATTTGGGTGCAGAACTACACTTCTTACCTTCGGGAAATACAGGCGTGAGGTTATGTATGTGTAATTGTGTATATATAAAAATTATATCATATAAACACAACGTCTCAATATTAGGTTTTAGTACCTTTAAAGGAAACGTATAGAAATACCAATAAGTACATTTTTTCGTGGTCATGACGAAATTTCTTATGTCACCCAGTCTATTAGCCTTATCATTTAATAGATTCGGACTTCACGCTGAGTCGAGGCGACTGATTAAGATATCTAATGTTAGATTAGCGCTCAATATGGTAACAATTGTCCACAATTAAAATACTAACGCAAATGTCTTTTCAGTATTCTTTGCATATCATTTGACTGGCATTGATTCTGCGGCATGAATTGACGTGTAATCAGGAAGATCTGGGTTCGACTCTCGACTTCAGCAAAATTATCTTGTTATTATTAGTACCGAGTCTGGAAATGAGTCCGGTAATTGGCAATGAACTACCTTGTGGGATTCTATTTCTTTATTTAGGAGTGTATTTAAAAAATCACAAAAGCACCATGGAAGTCTGGAATAATGTTCGGTATTATAGTTAATTATACCTAACAATGGTAGAGGAGACCCGTGCCCAGCAGTGGGACGTATATGGGCTGATAATGAATGAAAAAAAAAATACCTAACAATCACAACCCGTGTATAAACTGATTAATCAACCAGAAAGTTTACGTTTCACATCCAAGACAACCCTAAAATCCATGAGAAAGCTGAAAATATATTTCGATATTTTGTTCATTGTTCGACCAGCGAATGAATGCGTCTACGGCACAACAATGCGCCCTGGTCTTCTTTGTATCCCAGACTGGACAACTCATGTGAAAATTTAATCTCTGAATAATGTCCCAATATCGTAAATAACTACAGTTACTTCAGTACTTTTATTAAAGTGCTTAAGTCTTTTGTGATTTAAGTTGGTTTTAGCTGTGGATTTTGCTGTCTTAAATAAATTGATGAGAAAATTTCTTAGAATAAAATAAATAAATAATAAATACACCCAACAGTCACATACATAGTTCTGATCCCACATTAATATACGAGTCTTGTGTCGTGGGTATCAGAAACTACGAGAGACTTTTCGGTCTCACATACACCCAGACCCGAAAAAAATGTTTGTGGATCACACAAACATTTGTCCCGGTGCGGGGATCGACCACGCGGCCTCTCGTTTCACAAGCTGGTGTCTAGCCAACTGCGCCACGGGGCTGTCAAGTGAAGAATGCAATAAATTAAACACATTGAATGTCACGTACAGTCCTGATGCCTCATTAAGATACAAGGATTGTAGCAGTAACTATCAGAAACTTTTCGCTCCTACAAAGAGCCGACTTTTTCTCATTTCTTAATGCGAGGATTGATGCCACGTATTTTTATAAGCCAGATGTTCTAGACTCCGTGTTGGAGTCTGGAAATGCTCACACAACTCCGTTAATAATACGTTGCTAAACTTCTTGCACAATTGTAGTTATGGCCTCGAGGTTTAGGCATGCGGTCAAGAATCTCAGCGGTCGAAGGTTTAAACCCCAGGCAAATACGTGTGACTTTCCAAGTTATGTGTTCCAAGTTGGAGGAAAACATCGTTAGGAAACCTAACTTAAAAGCCGTTAGGAATTTCTTAGGTGTGTAGTCCGCCAACCCAGCCCAGCGTAGTGGCCTTAACCCTCTTCAAGGCCAAAACTGATGATGAAAATTCATACAACAAAAAATTCTGATGTACTCTTTCATCTCTTAATATGTTTTCCTTCACCGTTACAATATTGATATTATTCAAAGTGCTATAGTTCAGATCATTAAATCGAAAAAGCTAAATGTGCCAGTCACGCCCCCTACCGCTTCAGTTTAGCCATGACTAGCGATATTTCGTGAATTATTTCTAATACCGATAAACGGCTGTCCTCTGCGAGTGACTCGCTGTTTTATAAAAATATATGGATTCTGTTATTGGCCCTGTTAAATCATCAGGGAAATTTGTGGTGAATCATTTGGGTTTAACTTCAGGGCTGGTGAAAACGTGCCAGATTCACCATTGGATTGTGGATAGCATGGAGGTCTGACTTAGTTATGTGTTGATTGGTAGTAAGTAATAGGTAATTTTTCTTAAAAGGCGGTAAGAATTCTGCAGATACATCTACAGGTAAATCGCGTAATTATTTAATATATCTTATTCTGTGACCAATCATTTCGAAACTTATATTGAATAACAATAGTGCCTCGCTTTGCAGGGGCGTAATTTTAATAATTTTTAATATATCTCCGTAAAAATCATTCTAAATGGTCCAATGGTTCAGACGTAAAACAGAACAGACTAAGTTACTTCCGCATTAATTATAATTGTAAAGATAGTAGGCAATTCGGAGTTTTCAATTTTTTTTTTAATGTTGAAAATAAGACAAAGAATGAAAGAAGATACTTTGGCCCTATCCTACTGTAACTCTTGTGCCCCAGGATCTACAGCAGCACGCCCAGTATTGACGCCGAGCAATAAAGCTCAGCAAATCTAAGGGAACCTAATTTGTCATAATCCCGCAACGAAGTTAATCAGAAAGACAATATAAAGGAGGAGTTGGAAAAAAACAAAGAAGATACTGTAACAGATTATCTTGAGCTACGAAATCCGTACTGACACGTTTCCTAATACTGGGTAAAAAATCCCGACAGTACAGCAAAAAGTTCTAATCTTATCAAGACATATGTATATGTGAACAATCAGACTGATAATACCAGAATAGAATCCAATTACGTCGACCTACGCGAATTCGTTCTAATTTCACAATACTATGTAAAAGTTAAATATTGATAGCCCCGTGGCGCAGTTGGCTAGACACCAGCTAATAAATAAATACACCCAACAGTCAGATACATAGTTCTGATCCCACACTAAGATACAAGTCTTGTGTCGTAGGTATCAGAAACTACGAGAGACTTTTCGGTCTCACATACACCCAGACCCGAAACAAATATTTGTGGATCACACAAACATTTGTCACGGTGCGGGGATCGAACCCGCGGCCTCTCGTTTCGCAAGCTGGTGTCTAGCCAACTGCGCCACGGGACTGCCGTTCTCTAACAATGTTTCCCATAACCTCACTGCACATATTAAATAATAGCTAGTTTCTCAGTCAGTATTTTAATTAACTAGATTAAAACGTGGGTTTAATATTGTGTGCTTTGAACTCTGTATCTCGCGTTCTTTGTATTAAAAGATAAAAGGTGCAGTACATTCAATGGTTTTTCCTAACTTATTAAATAGAAGAGAACAAAACAAATTGACTATCACGTCAATATACGACAGAACAGCTGAATAAGATTAGAAGGGAAATAATCGAACCCAGGACCTCTAGATCGCACGGCACATACTTGTACCGCGAGACCACGAGGCAGTCATGGTACACGAGGCGGTACAAGTATGTGCCGTGCGATCTAGAGGTCCTGGGTTCGATTCCCGGGTCGGGCAAAGTGTTATTGGGTTTTCCATTAGGAAATTCCCAATAGCAGCACGGAGTCTGGAAATGTGCCCGAAAAACGGCAATAGGCTCGCCCCCTATTACGTGGGACTGATACATACCTGGCGAAATGTGGGTGTAGATATGCAACTCTGCCTACCCCATCAGGGAATACAGGCGTGAGTTTATGTCTGTATGTCAAAACAAATTGACTATCACGTCAATATACCACAGAACAGCTGAATAAGATTACAAGGGAAATAATATTTTGTATGGGGACGAGTGTCGCCGCTTGTCTGTCACCTGTTCATTCTACTACGATAACACGACCAATGATAAAAATTCAAATAAAAATGAAGGGCTGCTATTGGTTGTCACACATTTATAAAAGTCTTGATGTTACACGCAACCCGAATTACTAAGAAGTGGCCGTGTCAAATATGATACTTTAACCGTAGGTTCGGCACGCTCGGCATGCTCACATTTCCTTTCTAGTCTTATTCAACTTTTCTAAGGGTGTTTTCCTCTTATATTTTGGTATAGCACTCGCACGTTAAAAAGGGCGAGCGCATTGCCGTTTTTTGGTTTTTATCCAAACTATGCTACTATTGAGAATTTTCAGAAAATACCAATACACTGAGACCGATCTGGAAATGGAACCCAATACCGCTTGATTGATTTTCCAAAACGTGGGTGTTTTAAAAACAATATTATAAGTACGAGTACGTTTAAACCGCTGAGACAATTTTAAAAATATTTGATATTGAAATAAACTCTCATTTATTTCCCTAAGGACGTTTAGTATCTACTTTTATCCCGAAAAATTTTCAGGTGCCCGGGGGATTTTTAACATTGCCTAAATCTTCATTAATGAAAGCAACATTAAGTCGAATTTCTTTAGAATAATAAATGTTTTATGTAAGAGTCGATACGTATGGGGGCATCTAGCTATTTCTCTTGTACGCATTGACTTTAATGGCGCTGACGTCATTACTCATGACACAAACGTGATACATACATATACAGGTTGTATTCAGACCGTGATCGGAAACTAAGGCAGGTAATAGCGACGGTGATTACAAATCCATTGGCGTAAAAAAAAGTATTTAATACTAATGGTATGGTATGGTAGTATAACTAAATGTTCTTTTTTTAAATGGTTGTAATCACCGCAGCCTTAGTTTCCGATCACGGTCTGAATACATCCTGTATGTAAGTTCAGATAAAACAATATTTTGCTTATAATAAGAAAAAATGTTAGCCGTATATTCTATTACACAAGGTATTTCTCATGAGATTATCGCTCGCCTTCCACAATGCAGTTAAGCTAAGTTTACCGCAGTTAGTCGCGCGATTTATGGGGCCTCGTAAACTCTTATTAGTTTGAGCCCTGGAATGCTGCTTTGTGGCGTTATAAGTTCAATTCTTGGATGAGGAATTTAAGCTAACAATTTACTGATGCCTCTTTGAGAAAAATTCTAACTACCTTCAGGTTCCATCATGTCACGGTACCAAAGTTCATCGAAATTTAGGTAACAAAAAAATTATTCACGTTAATAATATTACTTTGGATGTTAGACTATATCATCATCATACGTCCCACTGCTGGGCTCAGGTCTCTTCTGCAACTAATTGGATTTAGTCCTCAGTCCCCCATGCTGGCCTAGTGCGGGTTGGCGGACTACACACCTAAGAAATTCCTAAGAACTTTTAGGTGTGCAGGTTTCATCACGATGTTTTCCTTCACCGTTAAAATATGTGACAATACATTGTACATACACACATAACTTCAAAAAGTCTGAGGTGTGTGCCTAGAGTTTGAACCCGCGACCACCGAGACTCGAGGGCGCGCCTAAACCTCGAGGCCATCACTATTTTTTATTATTGTATGTACATGAGTAAAATATTTCCAACTAAAAATCACCTCATTAATTTTGTCAGTTAGTTTTTCTTATCCCTTTAAGATTTTACAAACAGGGTGAAAATTTTTGTTGAACAAAAACACATGGCCTTCTGCGCTATTTCTCCGTCGGCTTGTGAAATCCATTTAAGCCTTCTCGCAGATTGAAGCGCGTTATAAGGTTTGGATTACGTCGCTGTAAACGGCTTTCTTTACACAACAGCGTGCTGGATTTGAATCTAGGACTGAATTTTTGTAGTTATACTTCTTTAGGCGCGTTATGAAAAAATGATTGGAGTGAAATTTTAAGATGCGCGCACGCAAAAGTGACAGATTGAAGCTGCCTATGTGCTTCAATATATTTGGCAGATTGAAGCTGCCTATTAAATGTAAGTGTCAAATGGATCAAAAAGGTTTTAATATGTTTCGGATCGAATATTTTTCAAAAAAAGTTTATATGTTTTAGATTTTAAAAATGTAGAATAGTGACAGTAATAAAAAGGTATTGACATATTTACTAGTTGTCAAATATTTATGAGTGCGTTCAGAAATGTAATCAACATCATCAGTCCATATATGTACGTCCCACTGCTGGGTACGGGCCTCCCCTGCAACTAAGGAGGGGTTTAGGCCTTAGTCCACCACACTGGCCTAGTGCGGGTTGGCGGACTATACAACTAAGAAATTCCTAAGAACTTTTAGGTGTGCCGGTTTCATCACGATGTTTTCCTTCACCGTTAAAGTACGTGATAATTCTGTGTGAAATGTAATACGAGTATGTTGTGTAAACTAAGAACTATGTCACACCGTTGGGCGTATTTATAAGTTTTACTTCAGTCGTGTGGTATAACTTCTAACACACACACTTTTTCAATACTAAGATGCTCTAGGGCCTAGACTGGCTTATTAATTTAAGTGCAGTGCGCTATAAGTAAGTAGTAAGTAATCTTTGTATCAATATTGTAATCTATTCCTTGATTGGGTAAGAACAACACTAGAGTTTCTTGCCCGTTCTTTTCTAGTGATGACTGCCTTCCGAACAGTGTGGTAAACTTAAATTTAAAATAACTGAATCTAAGTGAAATACTTTTTGACATTTTATAGATTCAATAAATATTATTTCATTTCATTTTTATTTCATTGCGGTGTCAAGAGTCAAAATGAAATGATAGCAATTACCTTTTATCACTTGACATTATTATTTATTTAATTATTTACTAGCGGACCCGGCGAACTTCGTTCCTTCTTGTTTTTTTTTTGTCCTAAGTTACTCCTTATTACATCAGCTATCTGCTAGTGAAAGTCCCGTTAAAATTGGTCTACCCGTTTCAAAGATTAGCCGGAACAAACAGACAGACAGACAAAAATTGTAAAAAACGTTATTTTGGTATATGTACCGTGTGCATTTATTAAAAAGCGGTTATTTCAATACTACAAACAGACACTTCAATTTTATTTATTTGAATAGATTTTTCATCATACAAACACTACTGCCTCGTGGTCTCGCGGCACAGGTATGGATTGGCACTCTGGATTTGTGCCCGAAAAACGGCAATAGGCTCGCCCCCTATTACGTGGGACTGGTGGATATGTACCTGGCGAAATGTGGGTGCAGAAATGCACCTCTGCCTACCCCTTCAGGGAATACAGGCGTGAGGTTATGTATGTATGTACAAACACTACTTAATCATATACGTTTTGTTAGTCCTAAGATCTTGGACTAAAGGATATTGAACTCGAATTCAAAGCATGACTTTAGCTCACTATAGAGGGTAGACTAAGCAATGACTTAGAAACACAAGCGTGATATTTTTGAAGACATGATACGATCGGCCTACAACTAACCCTTTATGGCACTATTGATACGCAATCCATCATCTTAGTGATAGGAAAAAAAAAGATGCCATGAATATTATTCGACAGGCCCGTGGCGCAGTTGGCTAGACACCAGCTTGCGAAACGAGAGGCCACGGGATCGATCCCCGCACTGAGACAAATGTTTGTGTGATCCACAAATATTTGTTTCGGGTCTGGGTGTTTGTGAGACCGAAAAGTCTCTCGTTTTTTCTGATACCCACGACACAGGACTTGTGTGGGGTCAGAATTATGTATATAACTTAGGTGTATTCATTATTTATTTACAAAAAAATAAAATTGATACATATACATATCTTATCGTGAGTGCTACTATATGTGATAAAGAGGTACAATGTTCGATACCATGTCACGAAAAGTGTATTTGGGTTTTAAAATATATTATGTGCATTACATACATATTAGGTACAAAAATGCACCTTTTAGGTGTTCTAAATACACAAATATGTTCGCAACAACACAAAACAGAACAGGAATTTTACAATACACTCATAACGCAAAAACTTACATTTTAAAAGCTCAGACGCTCGACGCAAAAAACAACAAAAAACTAACCTTTTAATCTAATTGGAAAACGTTATTAAAACCTTCCATTTCACTCATCACGGAACCCTAATTAAAACAAAGTACTATTCGCTTCTTCATCATGCTTATGTTTTTAATTTAATATTATGCTTTTCTCTCTAACAAATGCGTTATGGTTATATTTTGCTTGCAGGATTCCCTGGGTTTTCAGGTCAGTATGAGGCCTTGTCTGTAGCACTCTGGTACTTTGGCCATATTTCACTTAGCCGATTTACGCAGGGATGTATTGAGAGGTGTATGGCGGGGTCACATTATCGTTTGATCAATTTTACATAAGAAATAACTTTTCATAGCTAAGTTATCTTTGTTTTTGTTTAAAAATCTGTAAATTTGGAAATGGAATCGTCCTATCAGTAACTAATAAACAAAAAAGTCTTCTGTGATATGTTTAGTAAGACAATTCCTAATAAATCTAGTAAATGATAAAATAATCTATGTATGAGTAAGAAAAGGCTTCACCTTTGCCAAAGGTCGAGTATTATTGAAGACTACAATAGCTTAGTAAAGTGTAAAACGGAATTTTGATATTCTGTCCAACGTATGTCTTGTCGGGCTCAATCAAAATTCCACAAGTATCATAGCTCGCTTTGTTTGTATTTTTGATTATTTATATGAAACATCATAAATAAACTTAATTATGCAGTAACTTAAATAGTACCAATGAGATCAAGGTACAAGTTATTTTTTTTAATTCCTAGCTTAATTAGATTCAACTCAAACTACTTCTCATTAATCACTTTAGCGTAATGATATAATTAATTAATATCAAGCAGCGAACATCAATCAGTTCATTATAATAGAGCAATTTACATATTGCGTTGTCATAGCACTTCACTTAAAAATTTAGAAAATTATACAAATTTGAAATAAAGAACCTGAAAAAAATAAGCCACACTCATTGACAAACATTTTTATAATTAAAAAGTGAAATTTAAAAACCATTAAGACCCCCTTATGACACTCTCAATGCATCCCTAGTGAAAGTTCATGCATGGTAAAGCGGATTTAGCTCTGGTGTAGATAGCTGAACGCGACGTCCATCAACACAAATTCTCAATGTTACTATTTCTATTTTATCCACCGGATGATCCCCTTCGCACTCCCTTTTATTTTCACTGTATTTGAGTGATATTGAATATATATTTTTTTATATTTATACTTCAATTATTTTACATCTAAATTACCTAACTAAGTACAAATATGGTAAATACATGGTAATTTGCAACGCCTGCAATTTGTATCGAAACATAATATATATAATCTTCACGTCTTTATAGCAAGTGGATATTCCAATATATTATCTCGTCAAACATTCCTCCGAGCATGTCCTTATCGAAGAAGGTTATATATAATTGAAATATGATCACAAATGTTTGTATTGTCTACAAATGTTTAGTTCTATAATGTTTTCACACACAAGTAGTTTTAAATATCCACAGCAAAATACTTAAATCTAAATGCAGGTTTCTGGTAGATATTTGCTAATTAGATTATGTATGTGTCTGTTGGGTGTATTTATTATTATTTTTTACTCCTCCATCCACATTTACTTGCACATATTTCATTCGCACTTTCGACATGGTCAGACGATTTTAACATGCATAAATTTTCGTCACTACATCATTTTTCAGCCCTACGACCCCTCGTCACACTATTCCTGATAGGATCAGCAAGGGTCATTCCGGATATATGTAAAGTGTGTCATATCTTCAACCCTTGAAAACGAGATTTAATGGCAGACTTTCTTCAGTTTTTTTTTTCTCTTTTTTTTGGGACTTTTGTCCAATATAGATGTCAGTCCCATTCGTAACAAAATACTTAAAATTACAAAACGCTTAAAATTACAATTTACAATTATTTTCCTCTTAAAATATATTTGTGTGGAACAACGCAAAGCAGCCAAGTCTAAACATTTTAGCTTTATCAGATGTAGGGATGGCCAAAATAGAAACTATGGTACCTACATCTAGACAATTTATTTTCATGTTACCAATTATTTCTTGCCTTTTGTTATCATTTCTAAAACATTCCTTTAACAAATGTAATACATCATCTATATCGTTACAAGATTCACAATAAGGAGAGTTAACTTTTTTCATAATAAATCCAAATTTTCTTCCTGGAAAATGTCCTGTACGTAACCCATGAGCAATTTTAATGTAGAATCTATTCATATTAATGTTATTAAACTAAGGAAAACGAGGAGGCTTATTCTGAATAATTCTATACCAAATTCCTTTTGTTTTTTTGCTTCATTAAAATTTTGAGTCCATCTTTCATGACAAATATTTTTAAATTTAGGTAATATTTCAGTTATAATTTGAAAAGTACACCAACGAAGGTTACAGAGATTGTTAACGATTGGTAACAAACCATAAATCCACCAATAGAAAAGTTAGCATGGCAAAGTGGACATATCACCAGTCTCAATACAAATTTACGATCTTAAATACGTATCAAAAAGAACTTAGCTATCACAAGACGCTGGGTGGGCTAATGCAGTGCAATCTTATTGATTTGAAAAGGTGTGTGTGAGACTTATTCCTATGGCGGGAAATCTGCGAAAAAATTGCAATAAGTTCGTGAAAAAGGCTCTCCTATCACGTGGGAATTAAAAAGGTCTCCTAGCTTATGATAAAGGCTTAGCCGCTTACCAATAACTTTAGACTTAGGGTTTTCCACTTTCAAACTGTCGGAGTCTAACAACAAATTGACACAAAACACGAGGAAAACGTTTTTATTATTGTTATTATTAATTTACATTACACTGTAAAAGATATCTGATAACATATTTTTACATTTATTTAATCCCACGTAGCACTTTTGTTATATATGTATAAACAAAACAATTTTTAACCTATACCATATGTGTCTCAATGTTTTCACATAACTTTATTCCAAATGCACTTTTGCTTCCACCTAAATGTATTCTCCATAATCGTTTTAGAAGTTTATTTTCTGTCTTTGTCTCTAAGTCAGTCAATGCTAGAAAGAGACAGATTAATGTAAGCTTAAAAACGATTATGGGTAATTAAAAAATCCAGAAATTGTCTAAGCAATATCTGTTGTTACAGGGAAATTCCGACGAGAATTCCACAGGTCTTACTTCAAGTGTTTCTGCTGTTGCCATTCCACTCCTGCTCCCGATCAGAATGGGACATCTTTCGCTCCAATCGGCAGTTCCAGAGCGGGGACAACCAGGACTATCGTGCGAAGAAATGACTCCTGCGTCAGCTACCGTCTCACACACCTCTCTCCCTCAAACCACAACATCCATAGGGACTACATGAGGAACACTAACACCTCCTTCATTGACCAGATGAACGGCAACCGAAGACCAAAGATCCGAGACGATTCCATCAGCGAATCTGCCACAAGATTCACCCTCACCACTGACGTCGGCAAAGATTGACAGATGGGTAAAGATTTTCTCGTTTGCGACATACGTAAAGACGGATTTGGGAACTACATAGCTAAGAGCACAAATAGTTTTGATTGTAAACCTTATTACGATTGCTTTAAGGGCGATAATGGGGAGAAGATAGACGAACGCCACAGCGATTGTTACGACTACCGTCAAAATGACGCTAAGGAACTATTCACCGTTGATGAAGCGAAAGGTTTCAAGTTTAAATTTAACAGGAGTTTGAATAGTTGCCAGATTAAAAATAAAAGGAAGGTTAATATGGCGTATTGATGTATGTAAACTATGTAAATATTATGTTGCTGAGTTGCTATACTTGGCTATAGCACTATAATATAGTATTATCCTTCTAGTAGATATTATGAGTAAAATTAGAAGCAACATTAGAGTCTCGTTTATTTTGGAACTGAGAGAATTTGCACAACGGCTCTAATCCGAAATGAATTTATAAGTTTCTTTAACAATAATTAAAGATGATGCGAAGCCTAATAGGGTCGCCCATTTCATTTTATTATTTTCAATACAACATTAAGTAACATTCTACCCAAAGCAGGAACAATGATAAATCAATTAAAATTTCTTATATAGAAATATTGAGAATAACATCTGGAGGTGTAGATTCATAGGAAAAAATATACATAATATTTTTATATTATTTGCTACAGGTGCTACTAAAAAGCCACAAACACACGTAGGACTGTCGTATTCCGGGCTTAGGTCTTTTACCACCATTTTCCAGAAAAAATGCTAATTTATTCCAATACTCAAAACATGAGCTATTTATGCTAAATATAAAATGAAATTGTTTCTAAATGGCGGTACAAAACAAGTCTCGTCGATATATCGAAGGCATACCAAACAGTTAACTAATGCTCTGGGGATATTTTACAATAATTCTACCGCTGCGTGCCACACACTAAATTGGCTCCATAGTATTTGCAAATCGTTTTAGAATAGGTATTTTGACTTTCATGGTGGTTGTTTAGCTATAAATATTATCTCGGTACTGCTGAAGAATGTGAAAATATCTCAATTAACACAAATTATATAGATATTAATAACCATGGTAATATTATACTATATACTCGTATATATGTATTTTATAACCCAATGTATCTGCTATGTCTGATTGCGTTGAAATGTGGCACCAAGATAAATTTAAGACTTATATACCATCTTCTAAGGGGACGAAACGGATGCCCAAAGTTTGTATGGAATTTACCATATTAATGCGAGCAAAACTGCAGGTAAAAGCTAGCCTTTTATATCATGATGATAGCGGTTATTGACACGCGCGCTGCCTGGTTTGCACGCTCTGCATCGGGGACTAATTAAATATAAATTGTACTCGCTGAACTGTGGCTTCAATTCCCGTCACATACGTTTATTGTTATACAATACTAATAGCCCCAGTGATATTACATGTAACTCAATTTGTACTAATAACTTTTACCCACAACTTCATCCTTTCTTCAGACAAAAAATTGAGCCTGTTTCATCTACTTTTGGATGAATAAAGCCAATATGATAACTGCCGAATTTCAGAGCAATCGCTTTATTCGTTTGATTTGTGTGTTTATCTATCTGTCAGTCAGTTATTAACGATTGCCTTTTCCACAAACGAGGTACAATGCTTTTCTGAAGAAACCTAACTAATTCAGTGGTTTTTACAATCTATAACATGAAAATCGAAGACAAGAGTTATGTATTTTATGTAATCCCTGAAACCCAATAAAAAGCATTAAGTCTCGCAATAAGTATGAAATTCTATCCACTGAAATGTGACGCAAAACACAACGGAACGAGGAAAAAACAATTTGAAATGGAAACCAAAGGAATACTTTTCTCCCCATTATTCAAACTGGGTTCCATTACAATTGTATTGAATTTTTTATTCTAATTTGTTTCTTTGATAACAGTCAAGAGTAAAAAGTGCCAACCATAGAAGTACATCGAAACAGGAAGGCCAAGCAGCAGTACTTCCATAGAAGCCCAAAAGCCCAGTTTGTTTTTCAAAATTGCGAATAATAATCTTTAAGCTTTAAATGTTTATTTAACAAAAGCAATTTATATATAAATGAGAATATCCTGACCCCACAATAAACAATTATAAACTAGACATTATACAATTAACGTGTAACGCTTTTGGGCTTCTATGAAAGTAACGCCACTATCAAGGAGGTGTCATAACTTTGCTAAAACTATAAAAATAATAAATAATAAAGCCTTTTTATTTCCTTAATATAATAGTATGTACAGAGTAGTTTCTTTTACATAAAATTGCTATAAATACATGCGTTATTTTTTCAATGATAATATAACTAATTACTAAGGACCTCTTGACGGGTACAGGCCTCCTCCATCTCTCTCCATCTCTTCCTGTCTTGTGCTACCTCCATCCAGTTTTTGCCTGTGAATTTTATAAGCTCATCTTCCCATCTTTCCAGAGGGCGACATCTTTTTCTTTTCCCAGGGGGACCATCCCATGCAGTAACTTTTTTAGTCCATCTTTGGTTGTTCTGTCGTGCAATGTGACCTGCCCAATTCCATTTTTGTTTCCTACAGTGCGTTAAAGCATCAATAACTTTTTAATCTACATTTAAAACTATTATCTACATTTATCATTACACAACGAGCAAAATTCAATAAATAAATACACCTAACCCACATTGATATTTTTGACCCCAAACTAGAATACGAGTCTTGTGTTGTGGGTATCAGAAACTACGAGACTTCGGTCAAATAATGTCAACTGGCCAATCCCGGTAGTGACATACCTACGTGTGCTACTAAGGAATATTTAATAACAATCATTTATATTGTTAAACTAGCTGACCCGGCGAACTTTGTTCCACCTAACAGTCTCCTAACAGTTCTTTATTTTTTTAGCCTAAGTTACTCCTTATTACATCAGCTATCTGTCAGTGAAAGTCCCGTTAAAATTGGTCCACCCGTTCCAGAGATAAGCCGGAACAAACAGACAGACAAAAATTTTAAAAAACGTTATTTTGGTATAT
The DNA here is from genome assembly GCA_907164795.1 of Hemaris fuciformis. Lineage (NCBI taxonomy): Eukaryota > Metazoa > Arthropoda > Insecta > Lepidoptera > Sphingidae > Hemaris > Hemaris fuciformis. The sequence continues at coordinate 1,795,201 of OU015455.1, read as the reverse complement.
ATACCGTGTATACATCCATATACATTTATTAAAAAGCTGTTATTTCAATATTACGAACAGACACTCCAATTTTATTTATTTGTAAGACAGATTTGTAAAAAGCATATAACTCCACATATTACCACTCTGATGCGTATTGAAGACTCTTACGAAGTAAAAAACACGACTTCATAATAATATAAGGATTCTTTTTGTTTTGTATCGTTGTTTTTATGTTTAAATGGTGCACAATAAAATGTTTTTTATCTTATCTTACGGTACCCTAAAAAAATCCGCCCCATCTCAGTTAAATATATGAGGGACAAACAAACAGGATTTATGTCACATATATCGGAAAACTAATGAGGAAATTGCTCCCATTAACAGTAACTAAAGATGAGGATAATCTTTAGCTTCGGCATTATGTCTACAAGTCAATATTTAGAATCATTAAGCCATAATTACTTTATCGAATAACGGGTATTACCTATCTACTATTCTGAGAAGAATGTTCATTATACTTGAATATGTTGACTACATAAAAATATATTTATCCGAATTTTAATAAAAGATATGATCTATAACCGTTTTTGTACATATAAGTATGTATCTCAAACTATATGACCAAAGTATTGTTAATCTCTATAGGATAGATGTAAATGGAATTACGTGTAAATAATTTCAATATAATTGTATGTTGTAGGAATAAAAAGAAGTGTTGTATGTTAGATATATTACTATTTCAATGCATTTTTTTACTTGCATTTTTATTTTATTTTTACAATCTAGATTATGATTTAACATTGCCATCTTTCTGAAAGGCTTCTTAAACTAACTAACTGTTCTATGATGAAAAACCTTTAATCATCAGATATCCAATTTTATTACCAGTGAATTTTTCCAGTGAAGTCTTATGGCAAACTATTTAATTTCTGCCTTTCTTACAAAGAATTCTTATTGTTTGTAATGTGAAAACAACGTTTTACCGTAAGTCTACTAAAATAACAACCAAAACTAATATGTTTCCGCCATTACATGACATTAAACTATATAATATGGTATACCAGTATTGTAAGATAGAGAGTATCTAAGATATTTTACTGAAAAGGCATTTTTACGTCATCGGCGTTTAATTTTAAATCATATTTAGAGTCTATCGAAGTGAGATTTTGTAAATATTACGGGAGATGCGAAAACAACAGTAACATAAAAAAAAATGCTTTAGAGAATTTTTGAAATCTATAAACAATTATGCTACATTGCAGTTGGATTACTGAAATAGCTGTGTTAAAGACCGCTGGCTGTTATTTAAAACAGGACTTAGCGGTTTCACAAAATTAATACCAAATTGCTTAAATATTTTCATCTATATTCGGCGATTTATTAACATTTTTGTAAAACAGCTCGTTATTAATTGTCAGTTTTAAGTGATGTTTTTAAATGCTATTGTTTAAAAATATCGCAATGACATAGCCACTTTTTGAAACAGCTAGCTGTTATACAAAATAGATAATTAACCTATCTTATTTTGACATAAAGTCAAAGTCAAAATATCTTTATTCAAATAGACTTTTACAAGTTCTTTTGAATCGTCAATTTTACACATCTTAATTTTTTTAAACTATTGCCGCTTCGAAACGTGTTATAGCTGTGGAGAAGAAACGGCAAGAAACTCCCTCAGCAACACGACATGTAATTTTTTTCTTTAAAAAACAGCAATATATGTCTTTTTTTCATTTCATATAAATTATAAGTACATTAATTATAATAGAACCATTTTTTTTTATCTTGCTATAATGTAACCACCCCAAGAGTCAAATATTTATAAAGAATAAGTGTAAAAATATTGTTCAAATTCTCAAGTTGTATAAAATGCTACTCCCCCGAATTGTAAATAAATGTATAAGTATTTTTCGAGCTTCTCTATTAATTAAGATTTTTAATGTTAAGTTTAAATATATAACAAACTGGATACCTCTATAATAGACTCGTAATGTTTTCTCATTCATGTCATTAAATTAAGTTACAATCAGTTTAATTTTAAAGGAAAATTTTTGGTCTTTTTTTAATGTCAAATTTATCGATGTTAGTCATTTAAAATTCTATACATTTATAATCACGCTCTATGTATGTTTATGAAGTAGATAGAGTAATAAATTTGTTTGTATTACACAATTATTTGGATTATTCAAAGATACAAAAATTTGTAGGCGATTTTTTTTCATGCTATGTTGCACATTGGATATGTATATCTAAAGCCAGTATGGTCACTCATGGAAATCTGAATCGTGAGGAAACCTGCACACCTAATAGTTCTTAGAAATTTCTTAGGTGTGTAGTCCGCCAACCCGCACTAGGCCAGTGTGGTGGACTAAGCCTAATCCCCCTCAGTTGTAGAGGAGGCCCGTGCCCAGCAGTGGGACGTATATGGGCTGATGATGATGATGATGGACTCTCATAAACTGTATCTACCTACTAAAGCACGCAGCGTGATATTGTAATTTGTGGTCCACTGTAAATTTATCTCAAAGATTAAAACTTAAGTGCTGCGCACACTCACGTCTTTAAAGCACTTAAAAACTTTGAATGAAATATTTGAAATACATGAGCCATCGCAATGGTTTTCGCAGATACGAAGCCAACACACAAACAAAAAACAAAGGTACTAGTGTTTATTTAAATAGGACATACATCCCCAATACATGAAAACACCATGGATACAAGAAAGTCCTCTACAATAAGTCTCTTGGTTACCTTAAACATTGTATCGACCGGCGGGTGACCATATCGTTGCTCGCCGGTCGGTATTATTTTTTTGGACTCCACTGTGCTTACCATCAAGTACAGTGGAGTCACTTTGCCGTGCCAAAAAAAAACAGCGTGGTGGATGAATTCTATGTTAAATTTTGACACAGAAAATTCGGTACTATAACCAAGTCAGCCAATCTAGAGGTTGTGCTACTATTGAAAAGCCTTAAGTAGCAAAAATATTACTTCTCTCGTAAAAGAAAACAAAAATATTTTTTTTTTTTTTTTTTTTTTTTTTTTTTTTTTTTTTTTTTAACTGGCACGGCAAAGTGACTCCACTGTACCTGATGGTAAGCACAGTGGAGTCCAAAAAATTAATACCGACCAGCGAGAAACGATATGGTCACCCGCTGGTCGACACAATCATGCCGGCCTGCACAAATGCTTCTTCACGCTTCGCTTAAAGGATCCAGGATCATAGGAAGGAGGGAACACGTGAGCCGGCAAACTATTCCACAGCTTGATGGTGCGGCAAAGGTAAGAGTTGGCGAACTTTTTGGTTCGAACCGCGGATGTTGTGACCACAAAGCTGTGGCTTCGCATGCCAGCACGCGTGGTTCTGGTGAGGAAAGGAGAGGATGGGACAAGCTTAAACAATTCTTCAGAGCATTCACCATGATACAGACGGTAGAACACGCTAAGTGCGGCAATGTCCCTGCGCAACTGTAGCGGCTCCACGTTGGCTGTGACGTCTGCATCATCCACAATGCGGATGGCACGCCGCTGCAATCCATCCAAGGCATCGAGAAGGTATTTGGCGGAACCGTCCCAGAGGTGCGAGCAGTATTCCATGCCCGGCCGAACCTGCGCTTTGTATAAGCGGAAAAGCTGACCGGGCGTGAAAAACCGGCGCACCCTGTTCAGGATTCCGACCCTGCGTGAAGTGGCGGATATAATGCCCTCGATGTGAGTCCTTGGATTAAGATCGCAGCGGATATCCACACCTAGGATATTAAGGCCGTTCCGCATTGCGAGTGAAATGCCCTGAAAATTGGGGAGAGGAGAAAACGGGGATTTTTTGCACGAAAACGCACAGACCTGGGTTTTCTTGGCATTGAACTCAACCAGATTCCGGGTACCCCATGTGGAAATGAGCTCCAGGGTCCGATTGAGCTCAATGACAAGCTCCTCGCGTCTACTCTCAGTATCCGCCCGGCAACCTGGTGGCTTACTGCAGTACCGCCCATGGACCGTGCTGTCATCTGCATAGCAATGAATGTTGCCAAGCGGCAACATATCATTGATATGCAGAAGAAACAGGGTGGGCGATAGCACAGAGCCTTGTGGAACCCCGGCACTAACTGACATGAGCTGTGAAGCGTGCCCGTCGACGAGGACACGCATTCTACGCCCATGCAGAAAGCTCGAAATCCACAAACACAAGTTGCCGGGAAGACCGTATGCCGGAAGCTTGGAGAGAAGGCCACGGTGCCAGACCCTATCAAATGCCTTGGCTATGTCGAGACTCACGGCAAGAGCCTCGCCATGCCGATCAATCGCCTCCCCCCAGTGATGCAAGGCAAACGCTAGAAGATCACCCGTTGACCGGTTACGGCGGAAGCCGTATTGCCTATCACTGATCAACGAGTGATCCTCCAGGTAGCGGACCAATTGGATGTTAATGATCCGCTCCATCACCTTGCAGATCACAGAGGTTATGGCGATTGGGCGATAATTGACAGGGTCTGACCGATCACCCTTCTTAGGAATCGGTTGCACATTAGCCTCTCTCCAAGATTGAGGCACCACACCTGAAAGATAAGACGCGCGGTACAAGCGTGTTAGTGCAGGAGACAACTCGGCTGCGCACTTTTTAAGGACAACCGCCGGGATACCATCAGGACCACTGGCTTTTCGGACGTCGAGTGACTGCAGTTCACGCCTCACATCACAATGCCTGATACGGATATCAGGCATTGTGTGGCCACAGCTAGGCAGCGTAGGTGGCTGAGAACCGCAGTCATCGAGCCGAGAATTGGCCGCAAAGAGGCGCGCCAGTAGACTGGCTTTCTCCTCCGGCCCATGGGCCAGTGATCCATCCGGATATCTCAGCGGGGGCAGCGAAGGACGACAGAAATTGGATTGGACAGCCTTAGCAAGACTCCAATAAGCACGGCTGCTCGTCGGATGGTCTGCCAAGGCACGTCCAATCCTGGAGACGCGCTGAGCATCCGCTCTCACATAAGCCTTCTTGCAGGCCTTGACGGCACGGTTATAAGCTGCCTTGAGTAAGCTTAAATTGGGATCCTTTATTGCGCGACCCCTGATCCAAGCGCGGTACGCCGCCTGTTTATTACCAACAGCGTCGGCGCACTCGCGATTGAACCAGGAGCGTCCGCGTCCTTTGCCGGCGATCTCAGAGGAAGGAATATAGTAATCCATTCCTAATCTGATCTCGTCGGCAATGGCGTCGGCACTCGCTGAAGGATCCAAGCCCTCAAAGCAGCGCTGCCGCCAAGGGATGGATGCGAAGTATTCTCGCATACCATCCCAATCTGCTGACGAGTAGTGCCAGACTTTGCGCTTAACCTTCACGGGTAGTGGAGGTGCAGCGCGCGGAACTGACGTCCCAACCAGGCAATGGTCGGAGGAACCCAGAGGGGCACCAACCGTCACCTGATACCCGGCTGGGTGACTCGTCAACAGAAGGTCCAGCAGAGAAGGCACATGACTCGACACATCTGGGATCCTGGTAGGCTGGTTCACCAGTTGCGCCAAATCATGAGTAAGAGCGAACGCGTGGGCAGCCCTTCCAGCATGGTCAGTCTTGGAGGAACCCAACCACAACTCATGATGTGCGTTGAAGTCCCCCAAAACTACCAATTCCGCTGTGGGGAACTGCTCCTGCGCGGCGTCTGTCGCCTGGCCAAGGTAGTTAAATAACCGGGTTGTCTCATCATCCCCGTTATGAGATCTGTAGAGGCACACGTAGACACGACTTTGACAGCCGAGGTCAACGTGTACCCACAGAGTGGAGAAGGAAGGATCCTCCATGCAGCGCAGACGGCGACAACAGACATCCGACCGAGCATACAAACACACCCCGGCCTTAGGCTTGAAGTTCTCTTCAAGCGAATAGCCGGGGTAGTGCAAGTACGATAGATCGGCCGGACAACGAATCTGCGTCTCCGTCAGGAAGAGCAAAGCAGGCCGGGCCGTCTCTAGATGGTGGTGGACGGCATTGATGTTCGAATGGAGCCCGCGGATGTTGGCGAACTCCATCGTGAACGCGGTGGTGGGGTTGTGCACCGCTGTAGAACCTGCTCTGATGTGTTGCACTGTCATGGGTGAAGGAAGGAAGTTGTGAAGAAGCTAGGGGGACTTATGTCATGGTAGTAAGAAGATCGCGACGGGAAATTAGCCACATTAGTGCTGAATGGAGGCAGACTGATCCATCGGACGGAAGGGCCCCCGTACCCTCCCGGAATAGGCCGCCGGGACCCCATATCCGGTCACCAACCGGCACGACGACCTACTCCAAGATTATGCGCGGCATGGTGGGGCAGCCTCTCGAGGTGGTTAGCCACGATTGGGCCCCTGTACTATACCGCGGGCGGCCAGCGGGACAACCGTTTCTACGGGTCTCCCTGGCCGATGGGTCAATACACCTCCAATCAGTCGAGGCAAAAATACCCGCACGGTCATCCCCCTACCACGACTGAAGTCCCCCGAAAAACCGGATGTACACTGACTGATCCCGGAACGCGACACACTTGCATGTGTCACTATGGCGGGTTTTACGCCCTGTGCACGGTGGTCGCTATCCGGGCGGATACGAAAATCCTACCACCAGCAATTTATGCCTTTTTTTTTATAAAGTCAATGCCTTTAGCTATAACAGTGTCTGAAGTTGTAATAACTATGCTTTTCATTGTTTACGTTTACATTTGCTAAATAAACCAACAGTGAACTAACACATTATTCTGTTCTTCTATAATAACAAATACATTTTAGTTCTGTTACAAACGTTTGTTTATTGAATAAGCCGTCAAGAAACACTCCAGTACTAAAAGTATTTCAACAAAATGTCTCGAGTGTGCGCTGCTCTTACTAAATCAATCTTTGTAGTATGAACGTTCGATTTCATCATCATCATCAGCCCAAATACGTCCCACTGCTGGGCTCGGGCCTCCTCTACATCTGAGAGGGTTTAGGCCTTAGTCCACCACGCTGGCCTAGTGCGGGTTGGCTGACTACACACCTAAGAAATTCCTAAGAACTTTTAGGTGTGCAGGTTTTATCACGATGTTATCCTTCACCGTTAAAGCAAGTAATAATTCATTGTGAATACACATAACTTCGAAAAGTCAGAGGTGTGTGCCTGGGGTTTGAACCTGCGACCGCTGAAAACCTCGAGGTCATCACTGCTTCGTGCACGTTCGATTTAATTGAATCTATTTGTATTGGGTCCGAACGTCGGGTCGATATATCTGTGTCTAGTTCTAAGTATCATTGTACTGTACAAATAAATTAAGTGAATTAATTGATTTTGCTTTTATTCCACAACCTCTAGCGCACACTTTTAATTTGAAGAGAAACTTGAGTGGTCTTTTAGACTAACACAAACTGACGTGTCAGAGTTAAGTGACGAAACGTTTGTTAACGGGTTTGGCTATGTGTCGCGAGAAATAATAGACATATATAAATAAATAATCTGCCTCTTGGTCTCGCGGTACAAGTATGTGCCGTGCGATCTAGAGGTCCTGGGTTCGATTCCCGGGTCGGGCAAAGTGTTATTGGGTTTTTCCATTAGGAAATTCTCGGTAACAGCACGGAGTCTGGAAATATGCCCGAAAAACGGCAATAGGCTCGCCCCCTATTACGTGGGACTGATACATACTTGGCGAAATGTGGGTGCAGAAATGCACCTCTGCCTACCTCTTCGGGGAATACAGGCGTGAGTTTATGTATGTATGTTATAAATAAATAAATACACGCCACAGTCACATACATAGTTCTGATCGCACAAATATACGGTGTTTTCCTTCACCGTTAAAGAATGTTATGTCTGCTAGCATACCTACCGATTTACCCTAAGCTACTATTTTTTGCTTTATTTTAATTACAATATACATTTTTATTTCTGCCTTCATTGTTATTTGTTACACCTTTTTTTGTCTTTGTCTATTAAAAAACATTTTTCTTTATTTCTTTCTAATCGTTTCCCGTAACCCACCTCTTCGTGTTCCGCAAGCCTCAAGTAGGGTAAGGTTGCTTTAGTCGTACCACAGCTTAAGTCGTACCCCGGCAATATCTCGTCTAATACTTATAAGTAGCGTCAGCTAGTATTGTCAAAATGAACATTTCAGTCGAGTGAACAAACGTTAACAAATACACCGTCGACTGCCTCCGTGAAGCCAAAATATTGAAAAAGTAAGTTTTTTATACAGTTTTCATTAAACTTTTTGATTCATTTGTAAGTTTTTTATGGCAGGACTGTGATATCGATCTTTTTTCTTTATTTACATCAATTTGTAACACTTATTTGCCAATCGTTTAGGCGTATTCAAACGGTTGAACTTTATGAGGTTATGTCTATATTTTAGTTTTAAACTTGCAAGTCCCCACTGCTTAAGTCGTACCTGTACAAAATGCCTTACTCGTACCGGTACGACTTAGGTATTAAGAAAATTGTTTTACAATGAACTTTTTTTCAATGGCTCCAAAATTTCATCAAATGTACAAGATTAGAAAAAAAAAACAAAAACAAATTTTGCTTTTAAAAGTGATCCAATTGGCTCGCGACTATGGCATAAAAATGCTATCTTTCCCTGCTCACATGACCGATCACCTACAACCGTTGGACAGATCGTTCTTTAAATCATCGAAACGCGGTTATAATGATGCCGCATCTTTGTGGCTCCGCTAAAAAACATGATACAGTTAACAAAATGTAAAGGTTGAATACACTGGCGTTGAAAGCAAAATAAAAAAATATATTTGTGATATCTGTGTATCTCAATAGTTCTAATTAAGCATTACCTACTCTGTTTTGAAGAGATATTATAATTTGACCTATTTTTATTTTCTGTTAAGTACCTATATACATAATTTAGTATTTTTAGCTTCGACTTTATTCCCAACAACCAATTTTTTTTTTATCTCAGACTAAATTGTTTGTAGATTTTAGTTATGCATGTGATCTTTGAATATTTAAGTCATCATCATCATCATCAGAGGTGTGTGCCTGGGGTTTGAACCCGCGACCGTTGAGATTCTCGACCGCGTGCCCAAACCTCGAGGCCATCACGACTAGGTTTCTTTAAAAAAAAATATATGTTTACTAACATTTGTTTTCTAAGTACGACTAAGGCTATAGGTGGTACGAATTAGGCGACTAGGTGCCTTAGTCGTACCGAAGGTATGTTTTAGAAAAACGTTAAAATACCTATTTTCATTAAAGATATTCAAGGTTCTATGATTGTTACTTAAAAGCCAATTAAATAAAGATTCAGTAAATGTAGAAGATTTTGTTTTATTTCAATTGCAGTGAATATTACAGTGGAATCTCCTTAGGGGGTACGACTTGAGCAACCTTACCCTAACTATAGGCAAAATAGTTTCATGTTGCGAGCATGCGCTAACTTCAATAGACTTTGTAAAGACCATAATCTAGACCCATTTTCGGTGAGTGTTGCATTTGCAAGGAGATGTTTGAGTCGTAATTTTTTCCAAAAACCGGATTAATAATATTATAATGTGATTGGGTTCTTTTAGTAACCTATTTAGTGGTAGCTTTATTCGACTTTTTACTTAATTTATTATTAATATTATGCTTTAGTTGTTATCTATCCTTTATTGCACACTTTTTTATTTTTTACTGATCTGTAGCTATAAGTGAAGACTTGTTATTGGCTTTATGTTAATTGCTATGTTTTTTAACCTAGTTGTATTGTAGCTGTTAGTCTTCCATAAATAAGTAAATAAATAAATAGATCATTGTTTTACACATTTACCATCAGACGGCGGTGCGGACACCTTGTTTGACAGTACTGCGTATACTCACTCTTTTAGCTCCGTAAGACAGAATTGTAGTCTTAACACCTTTCGACAACTGTGTTTTAATTCCAGTTATAGTTGACAGCCCCGTGGCGCAGTTGGCTAGACACCAGCTTGCGAAACGAACAAGAGAAACAAATGTTTGTGTGATCTACACATATTTGTTTCGGGTCTGGGTGTTTGTGAGACAGAAAAGTCTCTCGTAGTTTCTGATACCCACGACACAGGACTTGTATCCTATTGTGGGGTCAGAACTACATATGTATGTGACTGTTGGGTGTACTTATTTTATTTATAATGTACAAGTCTATTATCTATGGCAGAAGAAGCATGAAAGTAGAATCAATGCAGTAGAGATGAGAGCGCTGAGAAGCATGTGCGGGGTAAAATTACTAGATTGAGTGAGGAATAGTGTGGTAAGGGACAAATGTGGATTGAAAGTCGATGTAGTGAGCAAAATTGAGAGGCGGATGCTAAAATGCTTCGGCCATATTGAAATGATGAATGTTTGCAGAATTACGAAAGAGATTTACTGTGCAGAAGTGAGTGGTGAAGTCGGTCGAGGACGTCCTAGGCGAACCTATGAAGATCTCATATTATGTGATTTATTTAATTTAATAAAGAGTCTTCGAAACCGACGTGCATGCATGAAGAGGATAATGTCAGTTGAGGAAGCGAAAGAAGCGTGTTTGGACCGTGGCATTTGGCGCTCTATAGTCTCCGCCTACCCCAACAGGCGTGAGTTTATGTACGTCCATTATCTCTAATGGTCTCCTCTCTATGGTAGAGAAGACCCGTTCCCTGCAGTAGGACGTATATGGGCTGGTGATATCTCTAATGGGCATATTTCCCTATGATCTACTGCAAATTCTATAATTTAACAGCCCCGTGGCGCAGTAGGCTAGACACCAGGTTGCGAAACGAGGGGCCGCGAGTTCGATCCCCGCACCGAGACAAATGTTTGTGTGATCCACAAATATTTGTCTCGGGTCTGGGTGTTTGTGAGACCGAAAAGTCTCTCGTAGTTTCTGATACCCATGACACAAGACTCGTAACTTAATGTGGGGTCAGAACTATGTATGTGACTGTTGGGTGTATTTATTTATTATTTTATTTATAATAACACACCCAGGACCTCTCAGACCTCTCGCACACCTACGCTCAAAACTATAAAACCATTAGCCACGAAGACAAAGTCACATCACAACGTAACAAAGATTCGAACCGGCCCTTATCTCAGCAAATCAGAGATTACTTCCAACCGCTTCAGCGCGACGAAACGAGCTTCCAGCAATGAAACTGCACGCTCATAAAGCAGGGGTACCGTTTTAACTGCCTCGTAAAATTGATGGGGTCTGTGATTGGTTGGCTCGCTGTCCGTGCCGCGTTGGCGAGGTTCAATGATATTTTAAATTAACTCTTCGACTCACAGCTCAGGTAATGGCAATCGAATTATTCAAGGCTTGTGACTACTGAAGGTTGCATTGCATTCGAATGAGGAGAGAATGAAAATGATACATATACATGCTTACACACAAGACATGGATGTAGAATTATACACCCATATTTTGACAGTATTTGGGACTTGAGAATTCCATAATAGCGCTGGGCGGCAGCGAACCATTTAAGGCGCTTCTCGCCCTGAGATGCCGTAAAACCGCCCTAAATGCGTTCGATGGTCACCGAGATGCTTTAGTCAGTATGCTGGCGACAGGGACTCAGCTAAGCGGACAATTGTTCCACGCGCCGAGTTGGAAGGTCAGAGACCCCGACATACCCCTTTCAGCGTCCCCTGAAGCGGGGAAAGAGCATAAGATGCTTTCCTCTCGTAAAAAAAAAGTTATTTGGGACAATAGGTGCCAAGTCTATTATCAGACACATACTAGGTTCTGTGCTGGTATTAAGACTTTTCTAACGAGAAAAGGCAATACCGTGACGGGGTATTGAATCTTTTCATATGACACGCAAGATACACGTCGCAGAAGAACTATCAATATCAGCAATAGTAGTATATATGAGATTTTTTTTATTTTCACAATGACATGACATGAGTTGGATATAACTTATACTATTTACAATTTTATTTATATCATTCACTGAATTTTAATTGAGATGTTCTATGGAGGGGTTGTAAGTGTACTTAATAAATGTAGCGATGGATAGCAGCCATCCAGATCGTAAGTAACTTTTTGCAATTATACAACAAAAATAATTTTACTTATATTATAAAATTACGAAAATAAATGCAGCTAACAGTCATTTATTCGAATTCATATTGAATATATGTACATAGAAACTCAGAGACCAGGTTAGTCTATTAACATAGAATTTTTAATTACACAGAAATAACTCAAAATATGTAAATTTTGAGATTTTATCGTAAATTAAAATAGCTTAGCATGACGAAATACCCAACTTGACAATAAGATGAAAATGACAAAGAAAGATGGCGACCTTATTTTTTCAAAATAAAAATTTGATTAAAGATACGACATACATAATATATTGTGTATAATTGGGGTTTGAACCCGCGACCGCCGAGATATGTTCGATCGCGAGCACACAAACCAAACTGCCTATCAATGTCTCCCACTTCATAAACCGTAATACAAACAAAAAATATGCCAAAATTACTACTTAAGCAATAATATAGTGGTAAAGCAGTGATGGCCTCGAGGTTTAGGCGCGCGGTCGAGAATTTCGACGGTCGCAGGTTCAAACCCCAGGCACACACCTCTGGCTTTTCGAAGTTATGTGTGTATTCACAAAGAATTATCACTTGCTTTAACGGTGAAGGAAAACATCGTGATGAAACCTGCACACCTAAAAGTTCGTAGGAATTTCTTAGGTGTGTAGTCCGCCAACCCGCACTAGGCCAGCGTGGTGGACTAAGGCCTAAACCCTCTCAGTTGTAGAGGAGGCCCGTGCCCAGCAGTGGGACGTATATGGGCTGATGATGATAGTGGTAAATTTGCCTCATATAAAAATGTTTACTACCTTAACCTCGGGCAATGAAAATACATAATTCCGGGCTCTGACTATAAATGGGTTATTTCCGAATATGAAAAAAGTATTACAAAAAACTGTTTACTGTGACTTCGTTTGCGTAGGAATCTGTTATGAAGAAGAAAGAAGAAGAAAAGATAATTAAATTACACGGTCGCGGGTTCAACCCAGGGACACGCCTCTGACTTTTCGAAGTTATGTGTGTGTCGAAGGAAAACATGGTGATAAAACCTGCACGCCTAATTTCTTAGGAATTTCTTAGGTGTGTAGTCCGCCAACCCGCACTATACAATATAAGTTCTATTACTTACTTACTGCAATGTCGCAAAGACCAAAAGTGAGTCTTGGCCTTAGACAATAAGGTTCTCCACTTCGATCTGTCCTGCGCCATCTCCCGATCCTCGACCTGGAGATCCCGCAGGTCCTTTTCGGCCTCATTCTTTCAACCTACCTGGTCTTCAAACCGGGCGACTACCGCACGGACGACCCAGGTACACCCACTTTACCGCACGATCCTCATTCATTCTCTGTAGGTGTTCAAGCCAGCGAATTCTGTGGGCGAATATCATTGGCGAGTAAGTAATAAGTTATATTATAACTCTAAAATATATAAACAACTGAATCATTTTATAAATAAAACTACGTTGCACGATGCAATTTCCTGTCGGCGCAGCGTAATCAGGAAATTGTCCGCTGCACTTCAAATGTTTGCGGTCAAATATACAGTTTGCGTCAGTTTATATTTTTGCTCAGTTTATCTGTTGACATAGCTCTTTATATTTATGTTGCCCTGGTACGTACTAAAAGGGATCTAGCTCAATTTAAAACAAACTTATAGACCACAAGACCATGGAAAAAATTAAGCTGTGAAATAGCCCACCGTGAATAACGCTTAGAAGGTTGTTACTATACCATAAAATAACTCTGAGCGGTACAGGTGAGTACGAGAGTAAATGGAATTTCTCTGGTAGGGGAGGAATTACGATTAATTATAATTAATGTACGGCTTTTATTATAGCATATAGATGATTAAAGATTATTTTTCGGAATTTTGTAAGGCAACCTGCGCTTTTGGGCTTCTATGGAAGTACCGCCACTGGTATAGTATATGCTCCCGTAGAATTCACATTAAACACTTATACGAGTATATTTAGGAATGGTATGTGTGTCGGTATCACAGTGTGCATACATCATTGATAACCCGCAGACAAGCGCAGTGGGTTCGCAATATCGCCGTTGCTAAGCCCGGCACGACTAATATCTCTGCTGTAGACTTTGGAATGTATAGAGGTGACTTACATTTTTTTTTTTTATCTTCATCATCTTAGCGGTGGACAAAGTAATTGTTGTTGGACCGAATTGAGGGAGTCAATAGTCTATTGATGAAGCATATCATGATATAGGGACTATACGAAAATAATCATCATCATCATTCCATGACAGCCCCGTGGCGCAGTTGGCTAGACACCAGCTTGCGGAACGAGAGGCTGCGGGTTCGCTCGCCGCACCGAGACAAATGTTTGTGTGATCCACAAATATTTGTTTCGGGTCTGAGTGTTTGTGAGACCGAGAAGTCTCTCGTAGTTTCTGATACCCACGACACAGGACTTGTATCCTAGTGTGGGGTCAGAACTATGTATGTACTGTTGGGTGTATTTATTTATTTATATACGTCCCACTGTTCGTGCCACTAAAGGCACGGGCCTCCTCTACAACTGAGAGGATTTAGGCCTTAGTCCACCACGCTGGCCTAGTGCGGGTTGGTGGACTACACACATAAGAAATTCCATAAAACATTTAGGTGTGCAGATTTCACGATGTTTTCCTTCGCCGTTAAAGTACGTGATAATTCATTGTGAATACTCACATAACTTCAAAAAGTCAGAGATATGTGCCTGGGGTTTGAAGCCGCGACCGCCGGGATTCTCGACCGCGCGTTGAAACCGCGCGGCCATCACTACTTATATTTATTTTAACGATACTCATTTAAAATCTCACAAGGGTTTTGAAGATTGTTAATTGTGTAATTTTGCTATAAATAAATAAATACACCCAACAGTAACATACATAGATCAGACCCTCCACTAAAATACAAGTCTTGTGTCGTGGATATCTGAAACTCAGACCCGAAACAAATATTTGTGGATACAAATAGTAATAATAAATACACCCAACAGTAACAGATTCCAGCAACAGGATTCGTGCTTCTA
Organism: Hemaris fuciformis; assembly: GCA_907164795.1. Lineage (NCBI taxonomy): Eukaryota > Metazoa > Arthropoda > Insecta > Lepidoptera > Sphingidae > Hemaris > Hemaris fuciformis. Next base: position 1,780,199 of record OU015455.1, on the reverse strand, counting down.
CTGAAAATTTCGTAATAAAATCTTTACCCGACCCGGGAACCGAACCAGTTAAAGAAAATATTTCATTATCCCAGTTTTTTTTTATAAATAAGATTTTAACAGAAACATAGAGTCTGGATATATTTTCGAAAAAAAATGCAATAGACTTGTTGACCTGGATTAAAATACACAGCTGACCAAAACTGGCGTGAAATCGCACCTCTTCACTCTTTGCCTACACCATCAGGGTAAGACATGAGTGTACTTAAGACACAACAAAAACCTTTACCATTAATATTAAATTTGTAAGCAAACTTCAAATACGCAAGGCTTTTAAAACGTCGTCCATTGCTACATTTCTATAGCATTGTTACGTCTACGCTGGCTTTGTGAAAGCATTGTACTACACAAAAGTTTGCTTTGTTGCGCATAGCTCTCGGTATTTTTGCCATCGGTTTTATGAAAAACATCGTCAAAAGAACAACGTGTATCGAAAATTCGCAATACATCGAAGAAGCACATAGTAGTTTTAATTCTAAGCGCCTTGTATATAGGGGCTATATATATTATGTATTTATTACTACTAGGCAGACGTAAAAGACTATTCATCATCATCATCATCCTCATCAGCCTCTCTTACGTCCACTGCAGGGCATAGGCCTCTCCTATGGCAAGCTACTGGGCTCGATCTTCGACCCGCATCCAACCGCTGCCAGCCACCCTGCGAATATCGTCACCCCACCTAGCCAGAGGGCGCCCTACACTACTAAAAGACTATTAGCTGTTATTAAACGTAATTAGCTAATAAATGTGGGTGTAGAAATACGCCCCTACATCTCCCTGGAATACTTGAACTGTTATCCCATTAATTAATATCAATCAACTGTATCAGCGTGAAATCTAATCCAAACGATAAGCCAATATGAAGGACACAATTAGCACAAGATAAAAATGAAGTTATTAAGTGTTGTGCCAACGTGGTTTCGCCATAGTCAGATTAGTTGTTCCGGAATATAAATAAGCCTATATTAACAAAGGGTGTCAGCTACTTCCATACAAAATTATGTTACACTGGGTCCAGCCCTTGAGATAGCTAGGTAGATATTATATGCACAATTCATTATCACGCACTTTAACTCTTACCAAAACGTCATAAAAGCCTCATGGTCTCGCGGCACAAGTATGTGCCGTGCGATCTAGAGGTCCTGGGTTCGATTCCCGGGTCGGGCAAAGTGTTATTGGGTTTTCTATTAGGAAATTCTCAGTAGCAGCACGGAGTCTGGAGTTGTGCCCGAAAAACGGCAATAGGCTCGGCCCCTATTACGTGGGATCGATTCATACCTGGCAAAATGTGGGTGCAGAAATGCACCTCTGCCTACCTTTTTGGGGAATACAGGAGTAAGGTTATGTATGTATGTACGTATGCATGGGCGTACCCAGCTTCTGGCCTAGGGGGGGGGGCAAGTCAGATCGTCCGCGGCTATTTTGTCATACACACTACACAAACACATCTACATAAAACATAAATTATATGCATATGTAGTATGCATATATTGCATTATGTAGGGCAAACAGCCGGAAATAATCCTGCTTTATAGGTAGTTAAATAAATAAAAGTAGATAAATTTGGCTACTATGCATTTTTATTTTATTTAAATTATTTAGTTAGACTTTTACTTTAAAAGTAATTTTCGAGGATTTTCAGCAAAACGGTTAATGACATCTTCCGTGAAAGAATTGCCCATACTGTTAACTAGATTTTTATGTACACTGAGCATACAAAGTCCATTTAACCTGTCTTCGATCATTGTTGATCTCAGCCACGTTTTCACGCGTCTGAGTGTACTGAAAGACCTTTCAATTGTAGCCGTGAAATAAGGCATTGCCAGTAAAATTTCTAGAGCCGTTTTTACTTTAGGATAAAAAGATTCTGCTTGTTGGATTAATCAATTTTAATCACCTACGTTTGACTTAGCTGTTTCAAAACAATAACATGTCAAATAAAATGAATGAATACGATCGCTCAGCTAGATTCGACAATCTTCGTCCGCCATTGTCGCGACGACGCACAGTGAATCGCCTAGAACAAGCTAGCTGCTAGCTGGACAAAACTCACTCAAAATTCTTAGAAATAACATTAATTAATGGTAAACAACCCCTCATAGGCTTGAATTCCAGGAAATGTTTAGGTCACACATTACAAATCTATGAGTCATCTGACGTTAAATGTAAGTGATAATTTATTTTCATTTGCAGTTCTTTATCAGTTGCATTTTTGCTGCACTTATAAAAACATCTCCTAAAGTTAAAAATGGCTACAGTGAAATTTTTTGTGATGGATATTTCTCTTAAAGGTGTGTATTTTGATAAAAAAAAAATATTTCAACCAAATGTTTACCTCAGATTTAAGAAATTCGTTTTCGAATAATGTGTAAAATTTAAGTCACATTTTAGAATTTCTTTCTATTTCAAAGAGTGTAACTTTTTGTACCCATGTGTACCCTCTCTGATATTTTTTCTATATTGTAGCTCAATTAATATATACAGCTAGCTTGTTCTAGGCGATTCACTGTGCGGCGGCTACTAGCGACTGTAGCGTTTGCTCACTAGGGATGTTAAAAAATAATCGATTTTTATTTAAATCTATTATTGTTTTCTTATAATCGATTTTTTAGTCATATTAATCGATTAGGTACGTTCATTAAACTGCGCGGTTTTTTTCATGACAATTGCACCGTCCATTTTGCCAGTGTCTACTGCGCGGTTTATTTAAAAGTTAGCACATACTTAAGGCCTCGTTTACACTTTGACTAGTAATTAGGTGAGTCCATACATTTTCTGCGAGATTTCCAGGGGGGGCAGCTGCCCTCCCCTGCCCCCCCCCCCCCTGGGTACGCCCATGTACGTATGCAAAACGTCATGAAAAAACCGCACATCAAAAAATTCTGAATGTTTTTTTTTTAATAATAAATTATTTTATTGATCACCAGAAAAATATACAACATAAAAGAATTCCCTGACTTAAATCGATGATGACGTGAATAGATGTGCCCTCTGGAGTTCTTTACAAGGAATTTCTTAGGTTTGTTCCTTATGTGTGTGGTGAAGTAAGTCCTAATCCCTCTCCATTATATGAATGCATCCTTCTTGAATAACACACGATATCCCCAAAGACTCTTTGGCAAAGAGGCGTAAGGGATTAAGGCGAAGCTCAGACCGATTGCTAGTCATGTAATTATAGTCCAGTCATTTTAGGTTTTATCTGCGGAATGATTGAATGCATTTTAGTCGCTTTCTCAGCGCTCTACTCCGAAAACGGCTAGTTTTACAGAAAAATGCATGAGACATTTTTTGTAGATAATTTTACGACAAACAATTATTACATACATACATAAACCCACGCCTGTATTCCCCGAAGGGGTAGGCAGAGGTGCATTTCTGAACCCACATTTCGCCAGGTATGTATCAGTCCCACGTAATAGGGGGCGAGCCTATTGCCGTTTCTCGGGCACATTTCCAGACTCCGTGCTGTTACTGAGAATTTCCTAATGGAAAAACCCAATAACACTTTGCCCGACCCGGGAATCGAACCCAGGACCTCTAAATCGCACGGCACATACTTGTACCGCGAGACCACGAGGCTGTCAAACAATTATTAAGATGACTTCTTTGACCGCCGAGCAATAGGTCACGAGATATTTGCGAAAAACTGATTTTCGGAACCCTTTGACCGTTATAACTTTTTAGCCGGCACGATATCAATGTCGATTTTTCACATTTTCATTATAACACTGTAATTAAGGTGTATACAAAAATTCAGCTCACTAGGAATTATTCCGCAGATCGAAGTTTAAAATGACTAAAATGACTGGACTATAACTTAACCACAACAAAATTGCAATCAGGGATTAAATTATACAGACAGATTTCGTTTAGCATAATTGTGAACCAAACTTTGTGTAAGGGATTGCAGTAATAAAACTTTGCATATTCATATGCCATCCAGGGTAAGTCGTGATGGCCTCAAGGTTTAGGCACGCGGTCGAGAATCCTCCTTTTCGAAGTTATGTGTGTATTCACAAAGAATTATCACGTATTTATGAGTAGTTATTAGTTGTTTTCTTTAAAAAATTGTATTTTCGTGCACTAGCCAATAATAAAATCTTTTTCTTTCTTTCTTCTTCTTCTTCTATTTTAACGGTGAAGGAAAACATCGTGATGAAACCTGCATACCTAAAAGTTCAACCAACCCGCACTAGGCCAGCTTGGTGGACTCAGGCCTAAAACCCTCTCAATTGTAGAGGAGGCCCGTGGCAAGCAGTGGGACGTATATGGGCTGATGATGCTAAGAATATTTTTCCCTGTCATTACTTCTAAAAGTTCGGGGTAAGTACCTACATAAAAGCGACATAATCCTAGTAAATGGTACTCAAGCCTTCAAAGTAATCATGTTAATTACGGTATTATTCTACAAAACAAGAACTAAATGGCCGTAATGCTTTCAACACACCACAGTCGCCTAAAATATGCTGTCAACGTAAATGTATTCATTATGCCAAATAGTCGTTACAGCTAATATGTCTGCGTAAAAACATAAAATAATGCCATGTTGAGCGGTTGAAAATTCATCATCATCAGCCCATATACGTCCAACTGCTGGGCACGGGCCTCCTCTACAACTGAGAGAGTTTAGGTCTTAATTCACTACGCTGGCCTCACGATGTTTTCCTTCACCATTGAAGTCAGTGATAATTCATTGTGAATACACACATAACTTCGAAATCTGAGGTGTGTGCTTGAGGTTTGAACCCGCAACCGCCAAAACTCTCGACCGCGTGCCTAGACCTCGAGGCCGTCACGACTTAATAACACACTTGTAACGCGGAAACGAGGCAATAATAATAACAAAAAATATAAAAAAAAAAAGTGTGTGTGTACTTATGTACACGCGTTAGAAGTTATACCACACGACTGAAGTAAAACTTATAAATACGCCCAACAGTCACATACAAAGTTCTTATTTTACACAACATATTACATTTCTGAACGCACTCATAAATATTTGACAACTAATAAATATGTCAATCCCTTTTTATTACTGCCACTATTCTACATTTTTAAAATCTAAAACATATAAACTTTTTTTGAAACATATTAAAACCTTTCTGATCCATTTGACACTTACATTTCACATAGGCAGCTTCAATCTGTCAAATATATTGGAGCATATAGGCAGCTTCAACGTCTTGCTTTTGTGTTACATGCGCGCGCATATTAAAATTTCACTCTCATCATTTTTTCATAACGCGCCTAAAGAAGTATAACTTCAAAAAACTCGACGTGGCATAAAATCATTTAAAAAAAATTACACACGACCTTTATGCAAAATTGTGATCATACCCAACCCGCTATATTTATGCCACTGTTCGTCTGTTTGGAAAACCATGTCCACAGCATCTGAATATTCAAAGCCACGTATCTCCGAGGAACATTAAACCAGCGGGTTTGCTGAGCAGAAAACAGTCGTTCAAAATTCACTGTTTGTTTGACAATTTACCAATTGACAGCCCCATGGCGCAGTTGGCTAACTACCAGCTAGCGAAACGAGAGGCAACGGGTTGGATCCCCGCACCGAGGCAAATGTTTGTGTGATCCACAAGTATTTGTTCCGGGTCTGGGTGTTTGTAAGACCGAAAAGTCTCTCGTGGTTTCTGATACCCACGACACAAGACTTTTATCTTAATGTGGAGTCAGAACTATGTATGTGACTGTTGGGTGTATTTATTATTATTATTTGTAATAACATTGTTGAATAAAATCGCTAGCAGTACAACCACATCCGAAGCACTCAGTAATTTCATTTTATTACTAAATCATATTTGATCATTGCTTTCACGAGAAGCCACGGGATGTGATCCTGTGTTTTATACATTTAGAGGTTTGCGGTCGGGAAAAATGGAGGCTTTAATGTGATTACAGGGTCTATTGTCCCATATTCTTGAAAATGAATGTTGTGAGCCATAATGCGTTATCGTATAGGCGAGGAAACATTTTTACATACATACATACATAAACTCACGCCGGTATTCAACGAAGAGGTAGGCAGAGGTGCATTTCTGCACTCACATTTCGCCAAGTATATTTCAGTCCCACGTAATAGGGGGCGAGCCTATTGCCGTTTTTCGGGCACATTTCCAGACTCCGTGCTGTTACCGAGAATTTATTTATTTATTTAAAACTTCATTGTACACATAACACTAAAACTAAGGAATACAGTAGAGAAGAAAAGTACAATAGGCGGCCTTATCGCACAAAGCGATCTCTTACAGGCAACCAAGAATTTCCTAATGGAAAAACCCAATAACACTTTGCCCGACCCGGGAATCGAACCGAGGACCTCTAGATCGCACGGCACATACTTGTACCGCGAGACCACGAGGCAGAAACATTTTTATATTACATATATTTAGGTAGTGGTATATTCCAAAGCCTAGGAGTGATAATGAATCCTAGTTAACAGGGGGACAGCTGTTTATCGAGAATTTTTTCAATCTTTGTACTGCTTATAAGGAAATTATTACGAAAAATCTAACATTTGCCGGACCTCAGAATCGAAACAGGAATATATCGTTAGGATATTTCGAATTTTTTATTTGTTACATACAAATAATTATACTTGGCATATATATATTATACTTTGAACCCACGGCCGCCGAGATTCTCGACCGCGCGCCTAAGCCTCGAGGCCATCACTACTATTCTTACTTTTCTTTTCTATCTTTGTATCAATATTGTAACTATTTCTTGATTGGAAAAGAACAACACTAGAGTTTATTGCCCGTTGTTCTCTATCAAATAGGCTGGTAAACTTAATTTTGAAATGACTGAATCTAAGTGATGTTTTAGACATTTTATATGTACATACATACATAAACTCACGCCTGTATTCCCCGAAGGGGTAGGCAGAGGTGAATTAATGCACCCACTTTTCGCCAGGCATATATAAGTCCCACGTAATAGGGGGCGAGCCTATTGCCGTTTTTCGGGCACAATTCCAGACTCCGTGCTGCTACTGAAAATTTCCTAATGGAAAAACCCAATAACACTTTGCCCGACCCGGGAATTGAACCCAGGACCCCTAGATCGCACGGCACATACTTGTGCCGCGAGACCACGAGGCAGTCAATTTATATCTAGATTCATTTTATATGTAGATTCAATAAATAATTTCATTTCAAAATAAGTGCAGCAGAAATCCGAGTAAAGAGCCACGCCGTAGTCAGCTTAGTCCAGGGTACAAATGAGCCGGCTCGACGGAGGGGATACCACTGCCAGAAAACCAACGTGGAGCAATACTGTTCCGCTTCATTTGGTTTGCGGGGTACGAAAATCGTACATCATCATCATTCTCTTGCCTGTAACCAATTTTTATTTGGGGTCGGCGCAGTATATTTTATCCTTGCAAACATCCCTCATCATCATCATCATCAGCCCATATACGTCCCACTGGGCACGGGCCTCCTCCACAACTGAGAGAGTTTAGGCTTTAGTCCACCACGCTGGCCTAGTGCGGGTTGGTAGACTACTAATGAAACGAGAGAACGCAGGGTCCCACAATTATATAAATATTTGTGTGATCCGCAAATATTTATTTCGGGTTCGGATGTTTGTGAGACTGAAAAGTCTCTCGTAGTTTCTGATATCTACGACGCAAGTCTCGTATCGCATGCGAAGTCAGAACTATACAGACTTTTGGATGTATTAAAGTAATTTATTTAATTATTATCTTAACTTTTGGAAGTATTATTATTAATTTTATTTATTTACCAACTTATTCAATTGGTATCAATACCTTAAAATAAAAACTCGATGCCTTTCCACAATCTTCATAGCGATGAGTTAGTGGCGTTAGTCTGTAGGAGGCCTAAAGAAAAATCTCATTATTATCGGAATCTAATAACAGACAAGGGGCGTAAAAAGCGGATAATTTTAGAATTGACTGAACGTGAATGAAATTGAATAGGGGGTCTTCTTTAAAATACTTTTCGCCATAATGTTTCGTTGAATTCGTAATTATTCGCTTCAGACGAACGCGAAGCTCCAGATGGTTCGACTTATTAAAATAAATTATTAGCTATTTTAGTATAACCCTGCCAAGTTATGGAGAAAAATAAAATTGATTTGCTTTTATGTAACATGAAAAAATCTTTTTTTATTTTATTTATATTATTACAATGTATTTTTAAGTAAAAACATTTTTTTACGTTGTTGTCTGTTACAAATCCCGATGTGTGGTCAAAATTATGTATATGACGGTTGGGTGTATTTATTTATAGCAAACACAACATACAAACATCATCATCATCATCAGCCCGTATACGTCCCACTGCTGGGCACGGGCCTCCTCTACAACTGAGAAGGTTCAGGCCTTACTCCACCACGCTGGCCTATTGCGGGTTGGCGCACTATACACCTAAGAAATTCTTAAGAACTTTTAGGTGTGCAGGTTTCCTCACGATGTTTTCCTTCGCCATTAATGTACGTAATAATTCATTGTGAATACACACATAACTTCGAAAAGTTAGAGGTGTGTGCCTGGGGTTTGAATCTGCGATCGCCAAAGTATCGATCGCGTAAAACCTAATTACTCCAACCTTTAACGTAGACATACGGGTAATTAGGTGCACAATGCAACCTTTGTGCTCGTCGAGTGAACTTTCAAACTGTATTTCAATGCCCGCTCTTTGTGCGCGGCTCAGCCGATCATATTGAAACTCCGCTTTGCGCTGCAGGCATTTGTACAAAATGGCACAGGTTTTAATAACGCTGGCTGGAAGCAACAAAATTTGTTAATAACTCGCATGACAGCCCCGTGGCGCAGTTGGCTAGACACCAGCTTGCGAAACGAGAGGCCGTGGGTTCGATCCCCGCACCGAGACAAATGTTTGTGTGATCCACAAATATTTGTTTTAGGGTCTGGGTGTTTGTGAGACCGAAAAGTCTCTCGTAGTTTCTGATACCCACGACACAAGACTTGTATCTTAGTGTGGGGTCAGAACTATGTATGTGACTGTTGGGTGTATTTATTTATTACTTATTTTGAAGGCGTTTTTGTATGCGTCGTTGGTAACGTGGCTGGTAGATTAAAAAGTCGGGCAGTTTTATCGAGTTAAAAGTTTTTTTTTATATACATACATACATAAACTCACGCCTGTATTCCCCAAAGGGGTAGGCAGAGGTGCATTCCTGCACCCACATTTCGCCAAGTATGTATCAGTCCCACGTTTTTTTATATAAATCACCAAAATAATTTATAAGAAATTGACAGAAAAGTCCAACGGCTAAGATTCTTGATTCTTCAATATACCAGTGTGCATTTTTCGAAGCATCGCTGGAGACACATATTGTTTCGAGTTGTATTTAAATGCCTTATTTCAAAATTTAAACAAAACAATATAAGTACTACTTTCTAGGTTTTTTTTTATCTTTGAATAAACAACTACATAAATATAGATATATATACATATTTAACCTCCTTCCTAAAACATTAAAAGAACGCCTTAGACTTTTTGCGTTCCATTTTACACAAAAACTTAAAAATCAGTCCCGCGACCACAATAATTAATCAATGTTTAAAACTTGGTAAGAAGCAGACAGTCCGCAATTACGCACGAGAGAAAAACAAAATTTCACAAGTAGCTAAACAAGAAACAAGGACAAAACCACCAACAAACTCGAAGAAACTGAACAATTCAAATATCTACGGAGCTTTCGTGCGGAACGGAAACTTCTCGTAATATTCATCTTATTATCACAGATAGTATATTGTCTTGTTAATTTCCATTGCGACTATTGTTACAAATAACTTGTGTACACAATTGTAAAGTTTCTTTCATTGACAGTAGGGGTGTGCGAATATCGTGCGAATCAAATCGAATCGAATAGTATTATTCGAAAAGTATCGTAAGTTCGAATTATTCGCACAACCCTAATTGACAGTTCTTTGTTTACAATAGTCATTAAAAGGAGATTTGCAATAGTTTTTGCGAATCTAGAGAGAATTCTTACGTAAGTTTAGGGTTCCCTTGCTTTTTCATTCATTCATTATTCATTCATTCATTATCAGCAGGTTTAGGCCTTAGTCCACCACGCTGGCCTAGTGCGGGTTGGCGGACTACACACCTAAGAAATTCCTAAGAACTTTTAGGTGTGCAGGTTAAACCGCAATATTTTCCTTAACCGTTAAAGTACGTGATAATTCTTTGTGAATACACACATTACTTTGAAAAGTCAGAGGTATGTGCCTGGGGTTTGAACCCGCGACCGTCGAGATTCTCGACCTCGTGCCTAAACCTCGAGGCAATCGCGACTTTTCTCTTTCACTCACAGTTGCAGAAAGCTAAAAATAAAATTACTTATAACGCCTGTATTACCAAGAGGGTAGATTGAGATTTATTTCTACATCGCTTGCTGGCCAAGTCTTACGTAACGACAGACGAGCCTATTGCCGTTTATCTAACAGTACCTGGATGACGGAGCTTTGCTCGGATTTTTTTTTTTTTTTTAATTGTGTTTTTTGGAAATTATATTTAAGTACGAATTACTAATAAAATGATGAAATATGAATAATGTTACTTAACAACGCCATCTGCTGGTTTGTCGTTAAAGCAATTGGTTGCTCACAAAAAATAGTATTATTATTCGCCAATTCGCCAATAGATGTCAGGAAGAGTCTACTCAAACGCCTCCTTTTTGTTATTTTTCTTCCAAATTACATTTTCTAAATGATTCCTAGCTAGATCGATTTATCGCCCCCGAAACCCCCTATATACTAAATTTTATGAAAATCGTTGGAGCCGATTCCGAGATTCCAATTATATATATATATATATATATATATATATATATATACAAGAATTGCTCATTTAAAGATATAAGATATACAAACTCCGTAACGCTCATCAGAATTTTCTGATGGAAATGTACACGGACACATTCTCCACAATTTACTTTATTTTCATAAAGGCCGTTTTAGTTTCTACGACAGATAGGCGTTACCGTGATGGTATTCTAAAGCGTTCTTGCGAAGCAGGTATTTGCCTTGTCTGAACGGTGCAAAGACGTCAAAGGTATTTTGGCTATGGACTATGTTACGGGTAGTCATAATTATCTATTATTTCGTTCTACATACATTATGGCCTTAGTGTTCTACGCTAAGCTTCGTCGAATCGATGACGCAAATCCAAAAAGTGCAATAACTTTTGAGTGCGCGGTCGCAACAGCGAGTAAAATATAGTCTCAGTAAAAAGGCTGATTATATGTAATAAATATCTATGTAATTTAATTAAACGAAAATGATATATTTCTGTAATAAATGATTGTAATGAAAAAAAGGCGAACATGTATCATACATACTACATACATACATACATAACTTCACGCCAGTATTCCACGAAGTGATAGGCTGAGGTGCATTTCTGCACCCACACTTCGCCAGTATGTATCAGTCCCACGTAATAGTGGGCGAGCCTATTGCCGTTTCGGGCAAATTTCCGGACTCCATTCTGCTATTCAGAATCACCTAATGGAAAATCCCAATTACACTTTGCCCGACCCGGGAATCGAACCTAGGACGTCTAGTTTTTGCCGAGAGATCACGAGTCAGTTACTTTGTTATATATTTGCTAATAAAAAAAAACCTCGAAACTAGGCCATAATAGTCTGAATTTTCCACATCTGAAAAGGTTTTTGGAAACGTAATGCGTAATAAAATTTAATTAGACATACAAACACATAAAAATTAGGCACACACCACGATATAACGTATTATGTTTTATGGTGAAACATAAAGTTGGTAGAGGGTCCTTGCGTGACGGATAAGGGTAAGCATCCATTGAAGATTGAAGATTTAGACGAAACTTCCGAAGGCAATTAGGGAGCTTCCCTTAAAACAGTTTAAGGAATCAATTAAAGCATATACAGAATTTCCGATTATATTGAAGATAATAAGCCCTGGTAGGAAGTAAATTGATCAGTTTTGTTTTGTTACTACAGTTTGTATTTGGGCGCACAGCAGTGCACCCGACAAGTCGAGCAAAAAAGCGGTACGGCCGTACCTACTATACTTTTCTCGAAGCAACTCAGGCCATTTTCGACACCCTATAACTTCGTTGTGAATGAACCTAGAAACCTGTCATTTAAAAAATATAATACATATCACTAATTCGTAAAGAATAAAAAAATATTACATTTGGTGTTGCTGAGGGAGTTTCTTGCCGTTTCTTCTCCACAGCGATAACACGTTCCGATGCGACAATAGTTTAAAATTGACGATTCAAAGGACATGTAAAAGTTTCAATAACGAGCATTTTGACTTTCCTGTAATCCTCCATAAGTCGAAACTCTATAACTTGTTTTTTTTTTGCGTCTTCCTTAATGTTCGACTTATAGAGATACTACTGTATATTTTTATAAATCCCGACTAGTTCAATGGGTAAGTATCATCATACGGTAATTATGTCGACGGATCTTATTTCTTATTAACGTTGCGCGTATCTTACGTTTATCTCCGGTCTTACACGAACAAGATGGGAACGTGATTAGTTATTCTATTACACGCTAGATGGTGCTGCCGGATACTCAAAAATACAAAATCGATTTTACTTGAAGATGTTTAATACATACATACATAAACTCACGCCTGTCTCCCGTTAGTGTGGGCAGAGACTATAGAGCGCCAAATGCCACGGTCCAAACACACCTCATTCGCTTCCTCCACTGACATTATCCTCTTCATGCATGCACGTCGGTTTCGAGGACTCAAATCTACAATATTCATTTAACAAAACAAAAATGTACTACACTATCTAAAAGTTATGCCTAAGATGAGACTGCCTCTTGTAGCACCTGAAGTAAAAAATAATTCAACTTGGCGCAGTACTTTAAGCATGAAAGTCAAATGTACAATTCATGGAAGTCAAAGTCAAAATAATCTTTATTCAAGTAGACTTTTACAAGTACTTTTGAGACGTCAGTTCAAAGCTATCATCATCATCATCAGCCCATATACGTCCCACTGCTGGGCACGGGCCTCCTCTACAACTGAGAGGGTTTAGGCCTTAGTCCACCTCGCTGGCCTAATGTAGGCTGGCGAACAACATTTTCATTATCCATATATTTAATAAAAAAAACATCTACTCGTAATCTACTTAACCAGACTTTAATTCCTCCAAGTTCCAAATTTTATCTTGATCCGCCCAGCCATACATAATGAATCACTTACACAAGTATCGCAAAGATCTAAAACAGCACTTAAAGAACCATAAAACGTAAACAAAAGAAGCAAAAATGGTAATTAAGGCCCCAAGACAGAATCACGGAACAAACTCTCAAGCCGAAGCAAGATGTTAACAACACAAGTTTCTCGTTATCCGAGTTAATGGCTGAACAAAGACACCTTCTCTTCATTAAGCCGTTCATTTTTAAACAAAAAAACTTTTCTTTGCGAAACTTTTGGTGGTAATTATGGCGACCGTTTTCTCGTGAAATGATATTTTTGCACTTTTTACGTTTTAAATAAAAAATCTACTTTTATTTTTGTTTTTGCGTATCTTAAAATTAAGACTACCTATTACATAAGTATGTATGCGCAGTGATTTATCACGTACTTTATTATGAAGTTTATTATGAAGGAAACATCATGAGGAAACCTGCACACCTAAAAGTTATTAGGAATTTCTTAGGTATGTAGTCAGCCAACCCCAGCCAGCGTAAACACACACAACACAGGACTTGTATCCCGATGTGTGGTCAAAATTATGTATATGACGGTTGGGTGTATTTATTTATAGCAAACACAACATAGAAACATCATCATTCATCATCAGCCCAAATACGTCCCACCGCTGGGCACGGGCCTCCTCTACAACTGAGAGGGTTTAGGCCTTAGTCCACCACGCTGGCCTAGTACGGGTTGGCGGACTACACAGCTAAGAAATTAGTAAGAACTTTTAGGTGTGCAGGTTTTATCACGATGTTTTCCTTCACCGTTAAAGCAAGTGATAATTCGTTGTGAATACACACATAACTTCGAAAAGTCAGAGGTGTGTACCTTGAGTTTGAACCTGCGACTGCCGAAATTCTCGACCACGCGCCTAAACCTCGAGGCCATCACTGCTTCATGCACATACAAACAATAGTACCTGGACGACCGAGCTTTGCTCGGATTTTTTTTTTTTTTTTTAATTGTGTTTTTTGGAAATTATATTTAAGTACGAATTACTAATAAAATGATGAAATATGAATAATGTTACTTAACAACGCCATCTGCTGTTGTGTCGTTAAAGCAATTAGTTGCTCACAAAAAAAATGTATTATTATTCGCCAATAGATGTCAGGAAGAGTCTACTCAAACGCCTCCTTTTTGTTATTTTTCTTCCAAATGACATTTCCTAAAAATGATTCCTAGCTAGATCGATTTATCGCCCCCAAAACCCCCTATATACTAAATTTTATGAAAATTGTTGGAGCCGATTCCGAGATTCCAATTATATATATATATATATATATACCTACAAGAATTGCTCATTTAAAGATATAAGATAAGATATAGGAATCACAAAATAAATGCACAGAGTATTTAGGTATGACATATGTTGTAACACACAGAAAGATTAGAAGAGACTAATTTTGTTACCTTAAGATTTTTAATCGCGATTTTTGCCAAAATTACCAAGCGGTTTTTGCTCAAATTTCGTACATCGTGAGAGCAGTGGCGGTATATCCATAGAAGCCCAAAAGCGTTACACATTAATTGTGTAATTCCTAGTTAATAATTGTCGGTATGCCGGTTTAGAGATTTTGTTAGGGACCCAGCCCGGCACTAACATCTGCGCGGACATGACATCGCCGCGCGCCGGGTTTCCAGACAGGCCGGTGACCTACGCTTCCTACCTCCCTCCCCCAGGGTTGGCGGGAAGTAGAGACATAATCAGCTTTCCCCTCGAGAACAAAAGGATATTATCATTTACATATATGTCAAATTGCTTTTGTTAAGTACAGATTTAAAGCTTAAAGATTATTGTTCGGATTTTTAAAGGCAAACTGGACTTTTGGGTTTCTATGGAAGTACCGCCACTGCGTGAGAGTATTCCGTCACAAATACGTGACTAAAAATTGATGTAATGTCAGATTCACCCTGTTTAAAAAAATATCTATGTATAAATTTTGTCCTTTTTCGAACAGCCACTTATACTCTTTGTCACTCCCCACACCTCTGAGATCAATGGTGCTTAAAACCTCAATCCTACAAGCGATATTTCAAGATTCGCGTGACCAAAGTCCCGATAATTCAGACGTTCAAGACCAGTTGGGAGTGCCTTAAAAGGCCGTTAAGCCCAAATCCCTTAAGGAGACTCGATAAAAATGCGTATTAACGCCCTGATGAGCTCTTTAAAAAATGTTCTTACGATCGGTTCTCGATTGCTATTTTATTGTTATTTTAAAGCGGGAATTTTGCCTCTGACTGCCTTGTGGTCTCGCGGCACAAGTATCTGCCGTGCGATCTAGAGATCCCGAGTTCGATTCCCGGGTAGGGCAAAGTGATATTGGGTTTTTCTATTAAGAAATTCTCAATAACAGCACGGAGTTTGAAAATGTCCCCGAACAACGACAATAGGCTCGCCCCCTATTACGTTGCACAACTCTAACTTTTCGAAGTTATATGAGTATTCGCAATAAATTATCACTTACTAAAGTAATAAATTATCACGTACTTAACGGTGAAGGAAAACATCATAAGGAAACCTGCACACCTAAAACTTTTCACATTTTAGTTACTATACCTTAATTCTTTAAGCACCTAAACGACACCATTTTAAGCATCTTATGTTTCTAAATTATATTACAGATAAGTAATAAGAAATAACCAAATTATTTCTACTTTTACAGGCGAAAAATATAGCGTTTTAAATTGTCATTTTATCGTCCCTGTAATTCATACTCAGTTTTCATATCAGATCCAATAAATATATATGAATTCAACCCCAATTTTCGTGTGAATAATTCACGGGAGTCGAATAGCATTAATATTTGAATATATATTTTTATTAAAAGTCGTGATGGCCACGAGGTTTAGGCACGCGGTCGAGAATCTCGACGGTCGCGGGTTCAAACCCCAGGCACACACCTCTGACTTTTCGAAGTTATGTGTGTACTCACAATGAATCATGACGTACTTTAACGGTGAAGGAAAACATCGTGATGAAACCTGCACACCTAAAACGTTCTTAGGAATTTCTTAGGTGTGTAGGCCACCAACCCGCACTAGGCCAGCGTGGTGGACTAAGGCCTAAAACCCTCTCAGTTGTAGAAGAGGTTCGTGCCCAGCAGTGGGACGCATATGGGCTATTGATACCTTTTTATACATGCAGTTTAGTATTGGACTGCGTCGTAGTCTCGCGGCACAAGTATGTGCCGTGCAATCTAGAGGTCCTGGGTTCGATTGCCGGGTCGGGCGAAGTTTTATTGCGTTTTTCCATTAGGAAATTCTCAGTAGCAGCACGGAGTCTAGAAATGTGTCCGAAAAAACGGCAATAGGCTCGCCCCTTATCACGTGGGACTGATAATTAACTGACGAAATGTGGGTGCATAAATGCACCTCTGCCTACCCCTTCGGGGAATACAGGCGTGAGGTTATGTATAATAATTTAGTATTGAAAGATATGACCTAGGTGAACTCGGGACGGCTGAACATCAAATAAAAGAGAAGGCGTTGCTTTTTCGTTGTTATTTATATTGTAATGTTTTAAGTCGTGATGGCTTTGAAGTTTATTCTTGCCGTCGAATCAAAAATCTTAGCGTTCAGGTTCAAGTCCCAGACACACTTCTGACTGAAGTTATGTGTGTATTCACAATGACTTATTACACACTATACCCGTAAAGATAAAAATCATTAGGAAATCTGCATACTTAAAAGGATTTTTTAGGTAGATGGTACAGACCGACATGTGCCCTGCGTGGTAGCTTAAGGCCTCATCCCTATATGGATAGTCGCTATCCATGTCGATACTGATACCATCTAATTCACTATAAGCTAGGGTAGGCAACTTCTCAACTATAGCATATACCATTGGAGTCTACCAGTTCCTAGTTATATATTTTAAAAGTAATATTAGCTATACTTTTATATTATAACAGCCCCATGGCGCAGTTGGCTAGACAACAGCTTGTGAAACGAGAGGCCGCGGGTTGGATCCCGCACCGAGACAAATGTTTGTGTAAGGTTACATTTGTTAAGTTTATTATTTTGTGTAAATATTAATAAAATGTGGGTAAATAAAAATAACAAAAATGGGGTTATTTATTTTAAAGTGGGGAATTGGTGGAAGGAAGTTATAAATATGGGCGACACTGACAGATTGGGGGAATATTCGGTACCGAACGTTTGTAAGATTCCAAACTGATGATTGTGTTGAAAAGTTTACGACGTTTACACAGTATAATAATCGAGTGATTGTATATCAAAAGTAAAGCAAGTAGTTACAAGTTTGTGGTATCATTTCTGGATGGTGTTTCTTACATTTGTGTGATCCACAAGTATTTATTTCGGGTCTGGGTGTCTGTGAGACCAAAAAGTCTCTCGTAGTTTCTGATACCCACGACACAAGACTCGTATCTTAATGTGGGGTCAGAACTATGTATGTGACTGTTGGGTGTATTTATTTTTTATTATTTCATCATCATCAGCCCATATACGTCCCACTGCTGGGCACGGGCCTCCTCTACAACTGAGAGGGTTTAGGCCTTAGTCCACCCCGCTTTGTCTTTGAACTAAGCAGTGGCGGTACTTCCATGGAAGCCCAAAAGCCCAGTTTGCTTTTTAAAATTCCAAATAATCATTTTTAAGCTTGAAAACTTTATTTAATTAATGCAATTTGTTAAATAAAGACCCCATAGTAAGCAAATATAAACTAGACATTACACAATTAACGTTTAACGCTTTTGGGCTTCTATGGAAGTACCGCCACTGGAACTAAGATGTTCATGCCTTTAGTATCATTTTACAGCCAAAGGCCGTACAGCTGTTACTAAAGGAATAAAAACAAAAACGATTAATTTTGTTTACTACAAACCGTTTAACGAATTACTAAAGACAAAGTCAACAGCCTCAACCCTAGCACACTAAGCTTATTTTTCAACGCTTATTACTAACCTACGTTCCGATTTATCTAGGGAAACAGGTATCTTTCGAAGATAGAAATGAAGAACAAGAAGTCGAACGACGAATCAACAAAAGCTGGAAAAAGTTTTGGTCCCTGAAAGAAATCTTAAAAGGAGAATTTCCTCTTCACCTTAAGAAAGTTGTCCTAGATACGTGTATCTTGCCTACACTCACATACGGATGCCAAACATGGACATACAACACTAAAATAAAAAGTAAATTAGCAGCATGCCAGAAAGCAATGGAGAGGAGTATACTAAAAATAAGACGAGTACAGAGAGTGAGAAGCGTACGGATAAGACGCAAAACAAAAGTTATCGATGTCCTACAGTACGCCCTAAAGCAGAAGTGGAGGTGGGCAGGACACATTGCAAGGTACATTGACGGAAGATGGACCCTAAAGATCACGACATGGGAAGGACCAACAGGAAAAAGGAAAAGAGGGCGTCCGAGAAAAAGATGGATAGAAGATATTAAATCGATTGCGGGAAAGGAATGGATAAGGAAAGCCAAGGACAGAGGAGTCTGGAATAAGCTGGAGGAGGCCTTTACCCAATTTGGGGTTCCAATCACTGATGATGAAGACTGCAACGGCGACACTTAATTCATATTATTTATATATTATTATAAAAATTTAGAAAAACACATTTCTATATATACATACATAAACACATAGTATATACATAAACAAAACATATATATTAGATGTAAGGATTTTTTGTATTTTGTAATTTTTTTTTTGATTGGAAATAAACGGGCTTTATTATTATTATTATGTTCTTTACTTCCGTAATCTCAGCTTCACGAGCTGGTAATAAAAGCAAGCACGGGCCTAAGCCAAGTGATTGCTTATGTTTGCAAAAGTACGTTTAATCTATGTCGTTTCTTAAAAATTTGCGAACTATCCTACAGGTATTTAAGATGGCAGCTTTTTGTAATAGTCGGTAAATGTCTGTCGGTAAGTCCAGTAATTCTAGGGCTTTGTGCAAATGTTTAGGTATGACTCCAGTGGTTGAGAGGACTATTGGAACTATAGATACTTTTTGCAGCCTCCACATCCGCGCAATCTCGTCCTTTAAATCTGTGTATTTTGATATTTTTTCGGATATTGTATTTATTAAATTGTGTGTGTTCGGTATGGCTATGTCTATGATGAGAGCTGTTTTATTAATTTTATCAATGAGGGTAATGTCTGGTCTATTGTAATGAACTGTCTTATCAGTTAGTAATGTTCTATCGTAATAAAGTTTATAAGAATCATTTTCTAATACAGTTTCTGGTATATATTTATAATAAGCTTCTAAGTGTTTGTTTCCTAAAAAATTGTATTTTTGAGCAAGTCTTTGGTGTATAATATTAGCTATTTGGTCATGTCTATGTTTGTACTCGGTTTGAACTATTGCTTTGCAAGATCCTGTTATGTGTTGGATGGTTTCGGCTGAGCTATTACATTTTCTACATAGATCGGTCGATAAATTTTTTATGATGTATTTTCGGTAGTTTTTGGTTTCAATAACCTGATCTTGGATCGCGATTATGAAGCCTTCTGTTTCAGGGAAGAGTTCTCCTCGCCTGAGCCAATCGTTCGATGCTGCCTTATCGACGTCTGGTTTGCTCAGGTCTTGGAGATGTCTTCCATGGAGAGATTTCTGTAACCATGCAGTTATTTTGGCTTGTTTATCTATTAATATTTCGTTAGGTTGGCCTGATGGGTCTGCTAGGTTCAGTGGTGTGTATTTATCATCATTTTGTATTATGGATTTATGTAATTTTGAATGTACTGCCTTATCGTGGAAATATTGTCGGAGAGAAGATATCTGTTTATTGTGCAAATTACCTATGTCTATTAATCCTCTGCCTCCATCGGCTCTAGGTAGCGTTAGTCTTTGTAAACACGATCTTGGATGATGCTTTCTATGCTTGGTCATTAATACATTAATAATGCGTTGCGTGTTCTTGAGTTCCGTTTTGGTCCACTTTATTATACCGAATGAGTAGGTTAAAATTGGTATGGCAAAAGTATTTATTGCTTTTATCGTGTTTCTAGAATTTAACTGGGATTTTAAAATTAAGTTTAGCCGGTGTTTGAACTGTTCTGTAAGTTTCGATTTAGTCTCGCGATGCAGTATCTGTTTAGACTGATTATATCCTAAATATTTGTATGTGGTACTTTCATCTAAAGGTTCTATCTGTTCCCCCGTGGCTAGGGCATAATAGTGTTTATGGGTTTTACCTGCTTTAACGGAACTGATTTTGCATTTGTCGATCCCAAATTCCATGCAAATGTCCTTTGAGAACTTTTCTGTTAATTCAGCTAATATATTTAAGTCCTCTTCTTTGTCTGCGTATAACTTTATATCGTCCATGTATAATAAATGGGTTAGCTTTCTATCATTTTCGTCATATTCTAATATGGGATTCGCAGGATGAATTAAAGAGTAACCGATTTCTTTGGAGTTTA
This sequence comes from Hemaris fuciformis, assembly GCA_907164795.1. Lineage (NCBI taxonomy): Eukaryota > Metazoa > Arthropoda > Insecta > Lepidoptera > Sphingidae > Hemaris > Hemaris fuciformis. The sequence continues at coordinate 1,759,539 of OU015455.1, read as the reverse complement.
AGATGTTTGAAAGTGGGTTTAAAGCTAAGCAGAACCACAACGGACTAAGAGCGTCGCCTTGAAAGATTCCACGTTGTATTTTAATGCTTTCCGTTTGTACACATCCATCACTTGTCCTTATTTTTAACCGTGTTGTCCAGTTTTGGGAAGTAATATGTAAGTAGTTTATCAAGAGCGGGTTTATTTTATAAATATCTAAAATTTTAAATAGCCAAGAGTGGGGTATAGAGTCGTACGCCTTCCTATAGTCTATGTACATTGTAAATATGTCCTTCTTTTTATGTGAAACCTGTTTTAATATCACTGCATCAATAGTTAATTGTTCCTTACATCCCTGACTAAGTTTTCTGCACCCTTTCTGTTCTTCACTTAATAAATTGTTGGTATCTATATGATTATACACTAGTTGAGCAATGCAAGATGAAATTATTTTATATAATGTTTGTAGACAAGTGATTGGTCTGTATTTTGCGGGATCGAGAGGGTGGTTGGAATCTTTTGGTATCATGAACGTGATTCCTTCTGCGATATATTTTGGTACTGTTTCAGGTTGTAATATGAAATTATTTATATGTTTGAGTAAATAGGGTTGTATACAAAAAAGCTTTTTGTACCAGTAGTTATGGATATTATCGGATCCGGGGGACTTCCAGTTTTGTAATTTACTTAAAATATTCTGAAATGTTTCTAAGTTTACCTCATCAAAACACATATTCGCTATGTTTTTGCACTTATTTTCTTCCTCTCTCATCCACTCAGATTGCTCGTTGTGTTTAATTGGGTTTTCCCAAATATTAGCCCAGAATTTACGCAGGTCTTCTACGGGTGGGGTAGGATTTTGGCATCTATTACAGCTGGGACTGTTTAGGTTCCGGTAAAACTGTTTTTCATTACTGGTAAATAGGGAATTTTGTGACTTACGGAGTGTACATTCCTTATATCTCTTTAACCTATGGGTTGCAACCGCAAGTTTCTGCTTAAGTGTATCTAATACTAGTTTAGGTTGGCTATTTTCAGGTTCATATGTAGCATGTTTTTTATATTGACTTAAGATTTTATTTGAATGCTGGATTAGTTTTCTACTTTTATTACCATTTATTAATTGTGTTAATCGTCCTATATTAACTCTTAAATCTTCTATTCTTTTTTCTATTCTTCTTTGCCAAGGTGGTTTGTAGTTATTTTTTGTTTTTTTAGGCAAGTCTGTTATTTGGGTCCTAATTTTGGTTTCGTTGAATTTCGCTGCCGTTATGGCACTACAGTATATAAGTAATTGCAATGTGAGGAAATTTGTATCATTATTAACATTTTCTGGTAGAATGATATTATTTATATATTTTAAGGCTATGGCTAATTTTTTTGAAGCTCTTTGCTTCGGAATATACGGACGGTCAGTGGGTTCAGTATTTTTGAACTGGCTTAGGGCCTCATTAAAGATTATATCGATAGTACTATTTCGTATTCCGTTTGAGAAAGCTTCTTCGGTGTCTACATTGAAATTACTGGTATTTAAAGGTTCAGTTAAAATTACATCTACGGTTTCTGTCTGTCTGTCTGTAATGTTTACTGATGTTAATATATTCTTTTGACAGCTGCGTATATCTTTATTAATTAATTCCCTGTGGTTATTACAATTTATGCTTATGTTAAGTTCTTCAGCTACTTCTTTTCTAATTTGTTGAATTCTCTCATCAGGTATATACTTATTGTTTATTATTATACGTCTTTGGTCAGCAATTCGCTGTTCGGATAGGTGTTCAAGATGTGGGAAACTCGTTATAAATTCGCGGTGCATTTGTTTTCTGTATGAAGTTAGATTTGTTTCCAGATGTGTGACTTTTAAATAACTACGGATAATTGTCTCATTATGGTTATTCGTCCATTTCATGCGTTGGTTTTGTATTTTAGGCGTGGAACGCGAAATGCTTGTAATTTCTATTTGCGAAGAAGGGTTCTGAGCAGTAGTTAATTTCGTTTGTACCTCATTATAAATTTCTGTAATTCTGTTTTTTGGTATTAAGTTATTTCGGATGATAGCCCTTCGTTGATCACCTATTCGCTGCCGACTAACACTGATGTTTGGAAACTTTTCAATGACTTTACTGTAAAGTGGTTCTAGGTAGGCTTTATTATCAGTTTCTAAGCTTGTGATCTCCAAGTAAGTGCGCAGAATGAACTCATTTATTTCTTTGGACCATTTCATGCGCTTATTTTGCACGCTCACAGTGGGCACAGAATCTACGGCTATACTTGCCGTCTGTGCAGCATCTATGACGTGGGTTGAAATTATATTTGACGGGTTCATGGGAACGGTACTACTTTTATGTTCTACGGGGCTTCCTACTCTGGATAAATTTTCAGCATCAGGTTCGCGTCGACATATTCCTCGTATGGACCGAAGATCATATCTGTTTTGTAATGATGAGGATGTTGTTTTACTAGAACATGAAGATGTAGGTGAGTTTGATGGAAGTGAGATGAAAGATTTGTTACATGAGTCTGGTGAAGGGATGTCAGCGAAAAGTGAAGTTATGCTTGATGAGGGTGATAGTGGTTGTTCGGCTGTAGTCAATTTGTCGAGGGGAGCCCGCCTGTTCAGCCCCCCGTCGCCAACGGATCGTATACTGTGGCATCCAGCGTCGGCTCCAGATGCGCCCCGGCGACCCCCGGGTAGCGGCCGTAAACTATATCTTTCATTCTGTCGCTCCATTAAAAACGGGTGTTTGGGATCGTTAGTTTGAGTAGGTATCCTGGATGTTAGTGGATTTTGGAGATTAACACGTTAATGGACGTACCCCTACTCGTAAGCCCCCCCACCACGACAAGGTGACCCCATGGGGGGGTTATTATTATTATTATTACTAACCTACGTTCCGATACGCTGCCAAAAACGTAGGTTTTTAAGGTTTTATTTAATAAGATACTTACTTGTGCCTCGTGGTACAAGTATGTGCCGTGCGATCTAGACGTCCTTCGATTCCCGGGTCGGGCAAAGTGTTATTGGGTTTTTCCATAAGAGAATTCTCAATAGCAGCCCGGAGTCTAGAATTGTGCCCGAAAAACGGCAATAGGCTCGCCCCCTATTACGTGGGACTGATACATACCTGGCGAAATGTGGGTGTAGCAATGCACCTCTGCTTACCCCATCAGGGAATACAGGCGTGAGGTTATGTATGTATGTATGTAGTATGTATGATACTTGTTTCAATTTTTTATTACAATCATTTATTACAGAAATTTAACATTTTCGTTTAATTAAATTACATAGGTTTGTTACATAATCCTTTTTACTGAGACTATATTTTTCTCGCTATTGCGACCGCGCACTCAAAAGTTATTGCACTTTTTTGGATTCGCGTCATCGATTCGACGAAGCTTAGTGTAGAACACTAAGGCCAGGCGCGCACTACGAGTTTTTCGCCGCGCGGCGACAAAACCTGCGACATTTTTACGTACGGCAAAAATAAGCAGGTGCGCGCACTACGGCATAAGTAATGTATCATAACAAACTGATTAACCGCCGCGCCGCAAACCAGTTGTAACATGTTACAGACTTTTCGACGCTGCGACGACTTGCAGCTAAGTGCGCGCAATAACATTTGAAACTCAATGTTACAATACTGCGGCGCGATTTTATGCCGCAAAGAATTTTCGCCGCGCGGCGAAAATTTCATAGTGCGCGCCTAGCCTAAAGGATTAAAGAACTCGCTGGCAAAAACTGCATTGCGATCTAAATAGAATCAAAGAGCGCTCAATGATTCGACATCCATTCGACACATGCTGGTTGCTAAACTCAACACTTGGTAGGTTACTGTCATAAAGTTAACAATGGAAGGTAGTCGCTGTCCAGCCGAATATGAATATAGGCTGACATGCAGAAAATACTTGGGTTACATTTCAAAAACATTTCAAAGCCCCTTCTCCTTCGACATATACAAAATTTTAAATCAAACAAAGTAAAAAAAAAATTAAGGTCTTAAATTTAAAAAATCAACAACAGTTTCCTATTAATATTCCAATATCCCACCTTTTCAAGCGCTCGTCTCGCTAACCCTGAGCAAACACAAATTGCCGAATCGGCGTCTACAAGCCCCCTTGAACGAATCTTACACTTGACTTGCAAGGGACCTTACCTTCATAAGTGGAAAACTACATAAGCAAAACTTCTCTTATTTTTAATATGTCCGAAAATTTCAGTATAAAATAATGAGAACGAGACTTTTCGGGTTAGATCCCCGAGGTGGACAGAGCTATTCGCATAGGAAATTATTATAAAGCAAAATTTCAGGAGGGATCAACAGTTTAAGTGTACACTAAGGAAGCAATTCAACATTTAAACATACACTAACGCCTATACTCCTGAAAAGACAAGGCAGACCGTTCTTTCAACGTGGTTATTGTTGGCGCCAACTGTGTTTTCGTGCCACAATTTCCGCACAATAGGAAGCTTTTTCGGGCAAATTACCAGACTCCGAGCTGCTACTGAGAATTTCCTAATGGAAAACCCCAATAAAACTTTGCCCGACCCTGGAATCGCACCCAGGACCTCTAGATTGCACGGCATACACCTGTGCCGCGAGGAAGGTAGAATACGCGTAAGTAAACTAGTAGGTACATATAATAGACTTTTTCGTAGATTTTTCAGTTTAACCATAACGAATTTTAGCATTAGAAGATCATTTTTGTTCATAGAAAATGTGTGCAGAAATAAAAATATTAAATCTCGTGTACATTCATCACCTTTATAAACAAACTAGACTCTTGTTAATTACTCTGAGTAATTAAAACACCTAAGGTTTTCGTATTCATCCGCCATTTGCAATTTAAATTCCCACAAGATGGCGGCGCGCGGTGACATCAAATTATGAAAACGTTAACACTATTAAGGCAATTTAGACTTTATGTGTTGTTGATAAAAGTAATATTAGATTGTACTAATACGTAATTGATGCAACTTGCTTGGCGAAGACAAGAAAGACAGTCCTTTGATAATTTGATGAGAAAATGTTGTGTGATTAGCCGGTGTTTATAATTTATCTTATTTTGCATTTCATCATCATCATCAGCCCAAATACGTCCCACTGCTGGGCACGGGCCTCCTCTACAACTGAGAGGGTTTAGGCCTTAGTCCACCACGCTGGCCTAGTGCGGGTTGGCGGACATTTAAAAAATTTTAAATATTATTTTTCTCAATGCTAAAAGATTGGCCAGATTATTAAATACGCTTTACACATTTGTACTGTCTATACAAAAATTTACAACATACATACATATGTACATACATTCATACATAACCTCACGTCTGTATTACCCGAAGGGGTAGGCAGAGGTGCATTTCCGCACCCACATTTCGCCAGGTATGTAACAGTCCCACGTAATAGTTTGAACCCAACGTGTTCCCGCGACCGCCGAGATTCTTGACCGAGCGCCTAAGGCTTGAGGCCATCACTACTTATATATACAGACCGACTATTGTACCTAAAATTTTCGTTCCATTATGAATGGAAATGTGCCCAAAACGGCAATAGGTTGGTCCCCTATTACGTGCGACCTAGACATCACAACTAGCAAAACTTGTTTGACAGCCCCGTGGCGCAGTTGGCTAGATACCATATTTCGAAACAAGAGGCCGCAGGTTCGATCCCCGTACCGAGACAAATGTTTGTGTGATCCACAAATATTTGTTTCGGGTCTGGGTGTTTGTGAGACCGAAAAGTCTCTCTTAGTTGATACTCACGACACAAGACTTGTATCCAAGTGTGGGGTCAGAACTATGTATGTAACTGTTGGGTGTATTTATTTTATTTATTTATTTATTTATATACATCGCTGCCCACTCCTAAGGAAACACATGCATTTAACTTGTCCAACGTCATGTTGAAATTGAATAACATTTGACAGCGGATAGGAGATCGCTTTACGAAGATCGTTCCGTTCACATCGCTTTGTTCTTTTGATATATTACGCTCCGAAGAAAGGTAGGAGGATTCAATGCTTTTGTTAAAACGTTTCGTAATAAGTATTGTATACAAAAGTCATGTGTATAGCAAAGAGAAATGTATATATTTCTACATATTTCGCTAGTTGTTGTATTGTAGCCCAATTTGTTTTTCTGAGATTTAGCTTTCACTTCATTATCAGCCCATATACCTCCCACTCCTGGGCACGGGCCTCCTCTACAACTGAGAGGGTTTAGGCCTTAGCCCACCACGCTGACCTAGTGGGGGTTGGCGGACTACACCTATGAAATTCCTAAGAACTTTTTAGGTGTGTAGGTTTTTGAACCCGCAACCGCCGAGACCACTCACTCACTCACTACTTAAAATAAGCCTTTTTGAAAATACAATTTTCTTATGACTTTTTACTTTTTTTAGAAACATAATTTTAAATACAGCTTTATCAGCTCAAATTTGCTCAATTGATTTCAACGTAATGAAACAAGCCAATTTGAATATTAGACTGTAAAAATATCTTTATCAATTTCATTACAGATCCCTATTAATAATGTCTTTGATGTTCACAACGCGAATATCTCGATATCGCGGATCGTGTACATTTGAATATTCATAGGGTATTTTAATAATTAATTTACTGCTCGCGGCGTCTCGCTGTGATTTTCCATTAGCCATCTGTTGGCGCGCTATGGTACTAAAACAAATTTCAGCTAAATTGATTCCTTTAATGAGTTCTTCGCCGCGCTAATGGCTCTGAGTTTGACGATTGGTGAGTTATGTTAATGATCGCTTACACCTTACGAATTGATTAAGGCTCGCAACTAAATTGCCTAATAGGATTGTCTTAGACTGCGGTTTTGGGCTGTAGGCAAGTTTGACATTTCAAAATCTCGCGATTAATTTCAGGTATTGTTCTGTATTTTAACGGTAAAGGATTTAATCTACAGAAAAACTAGAAAGCTTAATCCTTAGATAAAATTAAATAAGTGTACGATGAATACAGGGTGTATTCAGACCGTGATCGGAAACTAAGGCAGGTAATAGCTAAGGTGATTACAAACCCCCTGGCGTTAAAGAAAATTCTGACAAAAAATAAAAAAAATGACTTTTTCCATACAACCATCGGTATTAAATGTATGCGGTTTGTATGGAAAACGTCAAAATTTTTATTTTTGTCAGAATTTTCTTTAACGCCAGGGGGTTTGTAATCACCTTAGCTATTACCTGCCTTAGTTTCCGATCACGGTCTGAATACACCCTGTATAAGTTCAACCTACAACAAAAGTGGCACAACCAATAGTAGAGCTTACACTGATAATGAACTGAATAACTCGACCTCGACTCCGACCGACCGACTCGAAGTAAAATCTGAATGGGAATGTTACATTATACACACAGAAACTCACGCTCCTTCTTAAGTCGCCAATTTGGTGTTAAATGTATGCCAGAAACGCACCGATGATACCTCTGGTATTGTGGGTGTTCATGGGCGGTGTTGACCACTAAACATCAGGTGGCTCACTAGCTCGTTTACCTCTTTTCCCATTAAATAATAAATAATAATAAATAAATTCTTTATTTCGGATCCTTTACATCCATATCTTAAAATTAAAAACCAAACAAAACTTAACCTAAGAAAAACTTAACCTAACTTAAAGCTATTTAAGGTATGTATAGGATGTCCTATGAGAGGTCATCCAGTGCCACACCAATGCACTATCACATTTTTGTCCGACAACAGACACAAGTTCGTTGGGGCTACCACGCACCCGTCGCATCATGGATGCCATTCTGAGGCGGAGGATGGCGTAAAAATCAGGAACTCCCATTTGAGCAAACATTCCTGACGCACTACAGAAACGTGGCAGCCCCATCATCACCCGGAACGCATTGTTGTACTGAATACGCAGAGCGTTGAAAGACTTGCGCGTGTAATTGGCCCACAGAGCACACGTGTACAGTGACTCACAATATGCTCTAAAAAGTGTAATTTTGACTCCACTTGTACACCGCGCGAATCTACGGGCCAACATATTGCACCTAACTGCCAACGCTCTACGTTCCCTTTCTATGTCTAAGTCATCAGAGAGCCCGTCGGTGACCCAATGTCCCAGGTACTTAAAACAAAAAATCTCCAGATAGTTTAAAAATATCCCTATGAATAAAAACATTCTACTAAGCCTAGTATCAGGTGTTGTGTGAGGAGTCATTAGGGGTTTCAAAGCTACGTCAAAATATTTGGAGCGCGGTGTGAATCAGACGCGGGCGGACTGTAGTGTTGAGTGATGTGTTATTAACATGTTTAATACCCGCTTTGGATTCTAATGCGTTACTAAATATATATATTATAACATCACAGAGTTCTGACGGCACTTTTCTCTAGAATATAGATGTTTGATCACCCAGTTTCTTTAAAAAATCCCAAAGATGATGATCTTTATATACTGATCATCATCATCATCATCATCAGCCCATATACGTGCCACTGCTGGGCACGAGCCTCTTCTACAACTGAGAGGGTTTAGGCCTTAGTCCACCACGCTGGCCTAGTGCGAGTTGGCGGACTACAAACCTAAGAAATTCCTAAGAACTTTTAGGTGTGCAGGTTTCATCACGATGTTTTCCTTCACCGTTAAAGTACGTGATAATTCTTTTATGAATACACACATAACTTCGAGAAGTCAGAGGTGTGTGCCTGGGGTTTGAACCCGCGACCGTCGAGATTCTCGACCGCGCGCCTAAACCTCGAGGCCATCACGACTTCTTATTATATACTGATGTGAATTACTAATTTATCGATTGACGATTTAAAAGAACTTGTAAGTCTGTTTGAATAAAGATAATTTGATTTGATTTGATCATCATCATAGATAAAACTAAAAAAAATAAAGCAGTGAACGACACTAAAAAAAAGATAAATCGGATAATAAAATATATACAATATTACCTACACTAAACTTATATATTAGAAGTATGTACGTAAGCATTTTTTATATTTTTAAACCAATATTCTTATCTATATTTTTGAAAAGAATAGGCAAAGTTGTATTTCTAACCAGAGATGTGTTGTTTTAAGTCATAAATACATACATACATACATACATAAACTCACGCCTGTATTCCCCGAAGGGGTAGGCAGAAGTGCATTTCTGCACCCACATTTCGCCAGGTATGTATCAGTCCCTCGTAATAAGGGGCGAGCCTATTGCCGTTTTTCGGACACATTTCCAGACTCCGTGCTGTTACTGAGAATTTCCTAATGGAAAACCCAATAACACTTTGCCCGACCCGGGAATCGAACCCAGGACCTCTAGATCCCACGGCACATACTTGTACCGCGAGACCACGAGGCAGTCAAGTCATAAATAGTCGCTTAATAATAGATTTCATTTTTTGTTTCTCTAGTTTAGACTACAACATCTAGCTCTCTAAAGTCTCTATCTACCCCCAAACAAATACAAGCGCGATATTAATAACATCTGAGTGCTGTCCAATTTTAGAACAAAACAAAAGTGTAAACAACATATTGCTGAGAAGTGAAAGAACTAAGGATTAGGACACGCGGTAACCAAAAATTTTCTTAATACAAAACTTCATGTCATGTCTAAGTTGACCGCGGTTTTGTTTATCTTCATTTTATATTTAAATATTTTGCAACATTAGTAAAATATACATACGTAACGTTTGTATTCTTCGAAGGGGTAGGCAAAGGTGTATTTCTGTACCCACATTTCGCCAGATATGTCCCACGGTCGAGGGGCGAGCCTATTGCCGTTTTTACGAGCACATTTCCAGATTTCCACAGAATTTTCTAGGGGAAAAAATCGAATAACACTTTGGCAGACTTGGGAATCGAATCCGTGACTTCTAGATCGCAAGACACATACTCGTGCCGCGAGACCACAAAACAGTCGAGTTAAAAAAATATGTTTTTAAAATATATACTCATCCTATCGCTGCCCATTTCTGAACATAGGCCCAAGTAAGCGCTAAGCAGTCAATGTTTTTAAAGTAAACATTTTACGAAATTTGGCAAATGTTTGTAACTCATCATACCTATATTATATTTTATACATATTTATTTCTTGCCTAGATGTTTGTGAGACCGAAAATTATCTCGTAACGTCTGATACAACTCAAGATTAAGACCATGTAGTAGGATCAGAATATGAATAAAAATTATAGTGAATAAGTACGTATTTTATACATTTTTTTAATTTGCCTTGCTATTATAAAGAAAACGTCAGCTGCTAATATATCGGATTAATATAAAAACGTACAGACAGAAATTCTAATTTTTATACGTAAAACAAAGTCGTGCAAATTCAATTTCTAACGCAAAAGTTTTAATACGGCTAAGACAGCGCTGAGATTGAAACTTCGTGAAAGTTGGTAGATGCGATTGAAATAATCCCACGTCTTCACATATTACTCACGCCTGTAACCTTGAACGGTAGGCAGAGGTGATTCTACACTCACTGGGCACTTTAATGGTGAAGGAAAACATCGTGATGAAACCTACTCCTAGGAAAACGGCAATTTTTTTATTTTTTGTCGGGATTTTTTTAATGCCATGAGGTTTGTAATCACCTTAGCTATTACCTGCCTTAGTTTCCGATCCCGGTCTGAATACACCTGTATATAACCTCAGAACTTTTAGGTGTGCGGGTTTCCTCACGATGTTTTCCTTCGCCGTTAAAGTATGTGATAATTAATTGTGAATACAGACATAACTTCGAAAAAAGTTCTTAGGAATTTCTTGGGTGTGTAGTCCGCCAACACGCACTAGGCCAGCCTGGTGGACTAAGACCTAAACTCTCAATTGTAGCGGCCCGTGGGACCTATATGGGCTGATGATTATTATTATTACTTGCTGCTTTATTCAGACAGCACTGTGCTAACCATCAAGTGTCACTTTGCCGTATAAGCTTACAAAAACTCTTTCACTTGGGTTTAAAAACAGAACATCCATGTTTTTAAAAACAAAAGACGAATTCCAGCCTGTATTGTACCAAGGAGTGACGTCACACAAGCTAAATGAGCGACGAATCGACGATTAAATATTGTGAAGCGGTTAATCCATCATACACTGTGGCGCTGACGGCTATTGTACACGAGCTATTGACATAAACATGCCAGTACACCGCCGCAGTGTGGGAAGGGCCCTTTGGTTCTTTTTAACCCGCTTTTATTAGCTTCATACCAGTGACACTACTTCCATAGAAGCCCAAAAGCGTTACATGTTAGTAGTTTAATGTCTAGTTTATAATTGTTTATTGTGGGGTCAGCATATTCTCATTTATATTTCGACAGCCCCGTGGCGCAGTTGGCTAGACACCAGCTTGCGAAACGAGAGGCCGCGGGTTCGATCCGGTCTGGGTGTATGTGAGACCGAAAAGTCTCTCGTAGTTTCTGATACCCACGACACAAGACTTGTACTTAGTGTGGGATCAGAACAATGTATGTGACTGTTGGGTGTATTTATTTATTTATATATCAAATTGCTTATGTTAAACTAGCTGACCCGGCGAACTTCGTTCCGCCTAACAGTAGATCCTTTTTTTTGCCTAAGTTACTCCGTATTACATCAGCTACCTGCCAATAAAAGTCCCGTCAAAATCGGTCCTGCCATTTCAGAGATTAGCCGAAACAAACTGACAGATAGACCGATAAAAATATAAAAAGTGTTATTTTGGTGTACCGTATATGCATATATTATTCATTCATATATATACTTGTAGTAAAAAACGGTTATTTCAATATTACAAACAGACACTCCAATTTTATTTATGTGTTTAGATATAGATTGTATAGAATAGATAAAGATTTAAAGCTTAAAGATTAATTATTCGAAGTTTTGTAAGGCAAGCTGGACTTTTGGGCTTCTATGTAAGTACCGCCACTGCTTCATACCACAGAACACTAGGCACTGTCTGTATCGTCGAGAGTTTTTTTTACAGGAGTAACTTCAAATTAGAAGTTCGTCATCAGCCCAAATACGTCCCACTGCTGGGCACGGGCCTCCTCTACAACTGAGAGGGTTTAGGCCTTAGTCCACCACGCTGGCCTAGTGCGGGTTGGCGGACTACACACCTAAGAAATTCCTAAGAACTTTTTTAGGTGTGCAGGTTTTATCACGATGTTTTCCTTCACCGTTAAAGCAAGTGATGATTCATTGTGAATACACACATAACTTCGAAAAGTCAGAGGTGTGTGCCTGGGGTTTGAACCTGCAACCGCCGAAATTCTCGACCGCGCGCCTAAACCTCGAGGCCATCACTGCTTATGCAGAAATTACGTCAGCCTTTTCGGAAAAATAGCGCATTTCAGAAGCTGGCTACTACCCAATACCGGAGGCTGTCAATTATATAGGAAACAGAACAAGAAATGTTTTAATATAAACAAAGCTTGATGAAACAGTGATTTGTAACATACTGTTAAAATCACGTGAACGAAAACATTTGAGATCTAAACAATGACATCATTAGACATTCTGTTGAACGTTTAGCAAACAATTCGACGAGAAATAAAATAAATACGCTAATGTATTGTTCGTATTGAAATGAAATGAAATTGCTTTATTTGTCACGTAGGCAATCAAATAGCACTTATGACAAGTCAATACAGAAAAGAAAAATCTTTTATTATCACATTATAATTTAACTATGGTTCATTTTATATAATTTGTACAAAAATATTTATGTTTTTTTTATAATTTATTTTTAGTTTTCATCAGGAAATACATAATATCTTATTATTATTATTTTAAAGTAAATAACGAGATGGACCTTGTGTATTTCCGAAACGTCACGTATTATTTTAATGGTACCACCGGATCCAAACGCGACCCTGACTGAGAAGACCCGGCGAAACAAACTTGAATACGTTTTAGGTAAAATTTCTTAGTGACACACACACGCCCCAAATGCGCAACCCGGACATCGAGAGGTTCCAGTCGGAAAGCCAGCGTAGGATTTAGCGATCCAACTCAGTCAAGGGAACAAATTATAGCTCCGCGCGCTGAGTTGGAAGGTGGCAGACCCCGAAATACCCTATTCGGCCTCCCTCGGTATCAAACGGGGAACATGACTGTATCATCGAAAGGGCAAGTACCTTCTGTAGTCACGTTTCGGCAGCTATTAGTTTTTTTTTTTAAATAATAAATAAAAATCTTTATTTACTACTTAATGCAATATTACCTTACCTACATGTGGTACTTACTTTACAGATTTATTTATATATTGCGCATATAAATTTGCTGCTTACAGTTTGCCAGAGGGCCCAAAACTTGGCTAAGCCTGTGTCTTGGGGACCAACAAAGTAATTCATCATCAGCCCATATACATATGTCTCACTGCTGGGCACGGGCCTCCTCTACAACTGAGAGAATAGGCGCGCCATCGAGAATCTCGGCAGTCGCAGGTTCAACCCAGGGACACACTAGTGACTTTTCGAAGTTATGTGTGTATTCACAATGAATTATCACGTACTTTAACGGCGAAGGAAAACATCGTGAGGATGCCTGCACACTTAAAAGTTGTTAGTAATTTCTTAGGTGTGTAGACCGCCAACCGGCACTAGGCCAGCGTGGTGGTACCCAGCAATGGGACGTATGGACTGATGATGATAATCCATAATGGAACTGAACTTATATGAATATAAGGTTGGTCACGAAAGACAAAGCATTGGAAGCCAATTGGGTTAAACTGAATGAAATGATGACTCCCTCGCGTTATTCAGGTCATAAGTCAGAAAGTTGCGAACAAACAAACATAAATATTATGGATAAGGCTTTTCGCCGAATAAGTGTGAAAGAGTCCGAATTAACCTCTCGGCTTACATTTAACATGAAACGGACGTAGGAAGTAGTTTGGGGGGTTTTAATTTTGTAATGCGATGTTGAGTGCCAACCCACACAGTTGTAGAGGAGACTCGTGCCCAACAGTGTGACGTATATGGGCTGATGATGAAATTATTAAAGGAAGGATAGACAAGAGACCCAGAATTCTAATTCCAGGAAACATATGTTCATGTTCTCAGCACGGCGCGGCGTCGAGAAACATGCCTGGTAAGCGACTATAGACTTGCTCTCTATTATGTGGGTCTTAAAATAGTTTTTTTTTTTTAATTACAACAACCAACGTATTCGAAGAAACAGACGTCAGTAAGAATGTATTTATTTATTTAATATACTTTATTTTACACCATGTAACTATATACAACAAAAATGACATGAACAACACTGAAATTATATTTGCCTAATTGTAAGATAAAAATAATATAGTTCATACTTCATACACTGTATTATTCTGAAGATTTTCAACACGATCTATTACAGGTGTATAATTTATCTTGCATTTCAAATTAATTTATTTATTATTTATTTATTTATTTAAAACTTTATTGTACACACAACATTAAAACTAAGGAGTACAGAGGACTAGAAAAGTACAATGGGCGGCCTTATCGCACAAGGCGATCTCTTACAGGCAACCTGGGGTGGAGATGCAGGAAGAGAAATGAAAGGTAGTCGAAGTGTACTGGTTAAATTAAAAGACATCAACAATGGTAAAACATATCGTGTTTTTTTTAAATAATAATTAAAATAAAAACATATAAATAAATATTCATTATATACTTAAACATACATACATATTATATATACATACATACACACTAACTTACAAGACATACCTTCAATTAGCAGGACAAGTAATAGTCTTTCAGCAGTTTTTTAAAAGATGACAATGACTTAGCTCTTCTTATTGTCACTGGAAGTGAGTTCCATAGTCTAATAGCTTTGACGGTGAAGGAACTGTCCATAAAAATTGTAGAGTGCACTGGCGTTTTAAGTTTTAAATTATCTGACGACCTCAAGAATCTGGAATGAGAATTTATTATTATAATAGTTATTATTTTTACTTCTCGCTTCGATTTAATGAAGAAACTTAAAACACTTTTTAGATGGAATGCATTTACCATGTCCTTTCCTACAAAGCTGCATATATCATTTTAGATATACATTTTTACTTGACTTATCAATTCTTACCTTTCATAATGATTAAGCAAATCAAAATGTAAATGTGGATGCAGAAATGCACCTCTTCGGGGAATACAGGCGTGAGGTTATGTATGTATCAAAATATACCTTTATTAATACCTTGTAATGTCATTGCCTCGTGGTCTCGCGACACATGTATGTGCCGTGCGGTCTAGGGGTCCTGGGTTCGAATCCCGGGTCGGGCAAAGTATTATTGGGTTTTTCCATTAGCAAATTCTCAGTAGCAGCACGGAGTCTGGAATTGTGCCCGAAAAACGGCAATATTCTCGCCCCCTATTACGTGCGACTTATACATACCTGGCGAAATGTGGGTGTAGAAATGCACCTCTGCCTACCCCTTCGGGGAATACAGGCGTGAGGTTAAGTATGTATGTATAATCTCATTGCCGGGGCTCAATACCCACAGTACGATCACCTAACTCCGTCGCGCGACGTCGCCTCAACACGTACTACTGTCACGCGACACCAACGCATACAGCATGCACACACATTGCTCGCTGATAATATTTGTACACAAATGTGTCCGTGCGTTGTGATTTACATCCGATACGGCCGTAATTTATCCTCAATACGACACTTGTGTTTTTGTTTCATCCATTTCGCACGTTAATAACGCTGCAAGTCAAAAATGAATGCGAAGAATGAAGTTTTTCCGCCATTTATTTTAAAATTGCCAATGAATGAAATGGTCTGTAATATTTGTTCGCGTGAAAGACGTAAGTGAACATTTCGGTAACGTTAAAATGCTTTGAGAAATATGAAATGCATGCTGTATTTTAAAAATTAATCATTTATTCCCGCACTCATTTATGACACAAAAATTATCTCATACCTATATTTTTGAAAGGGCACGCAGAGGTGTAGGTGGAACTGCAACTATTTTTTTTACTAGCTAATTTTAATGTGTAAAATTAATGTTCATAGATGTTTCTAAATCGTGTAGTCCTCAAACCCGCAATAGGCATGCGTGGTGGTCTAAAGCCTAACCGTTCTCAGTAATTGTAGAAGAGGCCCGTGCCCAACAGTGGAGCATATGGGCTGATATGGGCAGAAATATTGTAAAGTTAGAATCTACCCTCCATTTTTGTCGGTCGTGAGCCTTCGTGCTGTGCCGACGTATCTGAAGTGACTTGAGACTGAGACTTTTAGTTGAGTTTTTGTCCCGCAATTGATTTTTAAATTGAATTGCTTTGATTAAATATTGGTTGATTGGTGTTTTCTTGTATTGAACCGTAAATAAATGTCATTATTATTATTATTTGAATTTGATGTTTATTCTTCTTAAGAACTTGAAATCGTAACAAATTTTGTATTTTGATAAACAATTTGTATTATTATTTTTGTTTTTTTCCTTCTGAAGCCTAGAATATTAGTACGTCATTTAAAAGCGATCAAAAATAGTTTTTTTTACTTAAATTTGAAATTGGATCATTCAATTTAGTCACCATTCTTTATATTTTGACAAGTTTCCCGACAGTTTTTTCTTACCAAGTTATTGATTGAGAATTACGCGGGTACAATAGGAAAATCCTTCAAATTACAACCGAGTAGTAACATAAACAGTATACTCGTATGGAGCAGTTCCATTTACGATTTCCTCTATAGAATGCGTTATATGAAATTTCTCGACACATCATTTAAATAGTTGTTTTGAGTTGAAGGATGATATGGTGACTTATGGCCGAATACTGAAACGCTACTTAATCTGAGGGCGACTTATATTTAAGTGGCTGTTATAATTTAAACAAAAGCAGTGAGGGCCTCCAGGTTTAGGTGCGCGGTCGAGAATTTCGGCGGTCGCAGGTTCAAACCCCAGGCACACACCTCTGACTTTTCGAAGTTATGTGTGTATTCACAATGAATTATCATTTGCTTTAACGGTGAAGGAAAACATCGTGATAAAACCTGCACACCTAAAAAGTTCTTAGGAATTTTTTAGGTGTGTAGTCCGCCAACCCGCACTAGGCCAGCGTGGTGGACTAAGGCCTAAACCCTCTCAGTTGTAGAGGAGGCCTGTGCCCAGCAGTGGGACGTATTTGGGCTGATGACGAATGACGTTATAATTTAAGCGGTATACTGTAACATCATTTATCGGTTTTAAAACTGTGATTAACTAATGCCCACTAAAATTTCCATAAATGGCAAAATTACCACAAAAAGTTCTTTTACATGACATTTTTTAAGTATATACCGCTTAAATTATAACAGCCACATAAATATAAGTCGCCCTCAGATTAAGTAGCGTTTCAGTATTCGGCCATAAGTGTGACAAATCGTGTTGGCCTCGAGGCTTAGTTGCGCGGTCGAGTCATATCTACTACGGTCGCTGATACAAACCTCAGGGGCATTACTATAACTCCCTAATATTATTCTAAGCCTATCGCCGTCCACTGCTGAACGTAGGCTTCCACAAGTAGGTGCCAACCATCCTGGTGTTGAGCATCCCTTATCCATCCGCTACTCAATTTCTCAAGGCGTTGGACCTTGGCAATGTCAAGGACTAAAGACTAAGATTATAAACGTTATCTTCACCGTAAAGGACAGGTTAGAATAGCCTGCAACCAACATGATTGTACGAGAACAGATGTTGAAGAAGCAAAATGTGTGTGTCAGGACTATAGTTTTATGGTACTAATAGTGCCTACTCTTATAAGTAATAAATAAATACACCCAACAGTCACATACATAGTTCTGACCCCACACTAGGATACAAGTCCTGTGTCGTGGATATTAGGAACTAAGAGAGACTTTTACAAATATTTGTGGATCACACAAACATTTGGCTCGGTGCGGGGATCGAACCCGCGGCCTTTAGTTTTGCAAGCTGTTGCCTAGCCAAATGCGCCACGGGGCTGTCAAGCAGCTGCAAAAAAATAAGCACGTGTACATATGTATGTATATAAATATTTATAGATTTCCGTAACTCGTGTTTTGTGCCCAGTTTTATAGCTAGCCCCTAACAATTGTCACGAAGTTAAATATGTAAATGACAGGACAGAGAACCTTTGGTCGTGTAAAGCTCGATAATATAATAAAATCTTGCGCTACTGAGCGCGTATCGTCTGTAATTCATTTAAAACCCCTTCGCTTGATTGCAATCTAGGTTCATTTAAACATGTAAATTTCATTGGTATTGTTTGAAATGATATGGCTGCCACGTGTCGTGGCGTCACTTTTTTTTAGTACACCCACACAGTGGCGGTACTTCCATAGAAGCCCAAAAGCGTTACACGTTAATGGTGTAATGTCTAGTTTATAATTGTTTATAGTGGGTCAAGATATTCTCATTTATATGTATGTCAAATTGTTTTTGTTAAATAATGATATAAAGCTTAAAGTTTATCATTCGGAATTTTGTAACGCGATCTGGGCTTTTGGTCTTCTGTGGAAGTACAGCCGCTACACCCACACTCGCGGTT
Source organism: Hemaris fuciformis (assembly GCA_907164795.1). Taxonomy (NCBI): domain Eukaryota; kingdom Metazoa; phylum Arthropoda; class Insecta; order Lepidoptera; family Sphingidae; genus Hemaris; species Hemaris fuciformis. Next base: position 1,741,105 of record OU015455.1, on the reverse strand, counting down.
GTATTTAGGTATCCACGATCAAACGCCTTAGCTTACATTGATATTTTCAGGCAAATATTAAAACTCCGTACTACTGAGAATCAGTTGTAGAAGGGGCCCGTGCCCAGCTGTGGGACGAATATTTTATTTTATTTATTTAGCACACCATCAAAGTATATGGGCTGATGATGATGACGATTGAGGATTTCCTAACGGTAAGCGGCAATAAAACTCACATCTTAGTTATCTTATCTAGTTTAGTAGTTTAGTCGTTCACTTCTTCTTTTTTGTGCTTTACCTATAAGTGGAAATTGCTTTGGATTGTGTTTATATTTTTGTTTTGTATTTTTTTATTGTGATTGTTCTGTATATTTCCCAAAAAAAATAAAATAAAATAAAATAAATCTTAATGGCATAATCTGGATCCCACGTAATTACGCCGCAAGCAGTCATATTCAAATCGATTTTAATGTTTAGTATAACTCATATAGATAAACATTCATTGATAACATCTCTGACAGCCCCGTGGTGCAGTTGGCTAGCGACCCCCGCACCGAGACAAATGTTTGTGTGATCCACAAATATTTGTTTCTGGTCTGGGTGTTTGTGAGACCGAAAAGTCTCTCGTAGTTTCTGATACCCACGACACAAGACTCGTATCTTAATGTGGGGTCAGAACTATGTATGTGACTGTTGGGTGTATTTATTTTATATATTTATGGAAGACTAACAGCTATACAACTAGGTTAAAAGAACATAACAATTAACATAAAGCCAATAATAAGTCTTCACTTATAACTACAGATCAGTAAAAAATAAAAAAGTGTGCAATAATGAATAGATAACAATTAAAGTAGAATAATAATAATAAATTAAGTAAAAATTCGAATAAAGCTACCTCTAAATAGGTTACTAAAAGAACCCAATCACATTATAATATTAATCAGGTTTTTGGAAAAAATTACGGCTCAAACATCTCCTTGCAGATGCAACACTCACCGAAAATGGGTCTAGATTATGGTCTTTACAAAGCCTATTGAAGTTGGCGCATGCTCGCAAAAAAAACTATTTTATTTATAATTATAATTATCTCTATCTCGGCAAACTGCGTAGCCGGACGGACAATTAAACTTATATTAATACATTATTCATCTTCCTTCCATTAGCCCCTTTGAGCTAGCTTTCTATCCGGGCACTTAGATTGGGACTGCCTCGTGGTCTCGCGGTACAAGTACGTGCCGTGCGATCTAGAGGTCCTGGGTTCGATTCCCGGGTCGGGCAAAGTGTTATTGGGTTTTTCCATTAGGAAATCCTCAGTAACAGCACGGAGTCTGGAAATGTGCCCGAAAAACGGCAATAGGCTCGCCCCCTATTACGTGGGACTGATACATACCTGGCGAAATGTGGGTGCAGAAATGCACCTCTGCCTACCCCTTCGGGGAATACAGGCGTGAGTTTATGTATGTATGTATGTACTTAGATTGGCTATGCGAACCACTCTGTTGCGGTTTCAGACGTAACAGCGAGCGTGCAGAGGGTAAACTATTGTCGCAGAAACACAAAGCTAAAGTTTACAAAACTGGCACTACAAAGTGACAACTTGCCTAAGTAAGAACGGTGTTGTTAAAAGCACTGATGGCTTTGAGGTTAAGGCGCGCGGTCGAGAATTTCGGCGGTCGCAGGTTCGAACCCCAACACACCTCTGACTTTTCGAAGTTATGTGTGTATTCGCAATGAATTATCACTTGCTTTAACGGTGAAGGAAAACATCGTGATAAAACCTGCGCACCTAAAAGTTCTTAGGAATTTCTTAGGTGTGTAGTCCATCAACCCGCACTAGGCCAGCGTGGTGGACTAAGGCCCAAACCCTCTCAGTTGTAGAGGAGGCCCGTGCCCAGCAGTGGGACGTATTTGGCCTGATGATGATGATTATGATGAAGTTTTAACAGAGCATCAAGTAGTGAGTATCAGTGGCGGTACTTCCATACAAGCCCAAAAGCGTTACACATTAATTGTGTAGAAATAACTAGACATTAGTTTACAATTGTTTATTGCGGGGTCAGGACATTCTCATTTATAAGGCAAATTGATTTTATTAAATAAAGATTGAAGCTTTAATTAAGCTTTGCAAGGCAAGCTGCGCTTTTGGGCTTCTATGGAAGTACCGCCACTGGTGAGTATATTCCCATCGAGACTCGATACGTTCATGTCTGCTAAGATGCGTCTTTACACATTTTTGCTATTTTCTTTTGTTTAGATGTGTATGGAGACTCGCGTTCTTTTAGCACGGATGGATGTATTATGTAAAATGACAGAGGTCATCATCATCATCAGCCCATATACGTGCCAGTGCTTTACAACTGAGGGTTTAGGCCTTAGTCCACCAAGCTGACCCAGAGCAGGTTGGGAGACTACACACCTAAGAAATTCATAATAACTTTTAGGTGTGCAGGTTTCATCACGATGTTTTCCTTCACCGTTAAAGTGCGTGATAATTATTTGTGAATACACACATAACTTCGAAAATTCAGAGGTGTGTGCCTGGGGTTTGAACCCGCGACCATCGAGATTCTCGACCGCGCGCCTAAACCTTGGCCAACACGCCTTACGCCTTGGCAAACGCACCCACGTAAAATTTCACGTTATTTTCTGTGTAACAATGGTACTACCTCTGTCAAAGCGGCAAATTTTTACATTCCTATAATATAGTCCATGCTGACAACGGCGTGGTACTACCACTTCAAACATCGTGATGAAACCTGCATACCTCAAAGTTCTCACTAACATTTACTTGTCGTTTACAGTTTGCCAGAGGGCCCAAAAGTAGGCTAAGCCTGTGTCTTGAGGACCAACAGAATACTTCATTGTCAGTCCATATACTCGAACGTCCCTCTGCTGGGGTTTTCACAATGTATTATCACGTACTTTAATGGTGAAGGAAAACATCGTGATGATGATCATGCGTGATAATTGGCACATCTAAAAGTTCTTAGGAATTTCTTAGGTGTGTAGTCCGCCAACCCGCACTAGGTCAGTTTGGTGGACTAAGACCTAAACCCTCTCAGTAGTAGAGGAGGCCCGTACCCAGCAGTGGGACGAATATGGGCTGATGATGATGATGATGAGGAAATCTGCACACATAAGAATACCCCGCAAATAATGTCTTAGATGGCCTCTTTTAGTCGTATTAAAGGCCAACAGTGAGACGTATATAGGCCGATGTAGATATTAAAATATTGTATGTTAAAATATCTACAAGCTAGTTAATTGTTTGGAACAAGATAGCGCTCCGGACGCTGCCGGCCTGGAGCCCCGCCAAATGTTCGCGGTCTCGTGTCCGGTGTCTGTCTGTAGACTTTCGTGTTTATCCAATCTTCAAGTAAATTGTTTTTATATTAATATTTACTAGCATAATACATACTTTACAAGGAAAATTGTGGCACGGTAGGACAGTATAATTCTGCATTTTCATTTAGCTAACCGATTTAAATGAAATTTGGTACGTACATAGTGGCACGCCCTGAGAAAGGACATAGGCTACTTTTTATCTCGGAAAAAGGGTTGAAAGGGGTTGAATGGGGGGATGAAAGGTTGTATGGAAGTATTGTCATTTTTAAAGATAGAAGCTTGAAACTTATTTTTTAGGCTGTTGATTAGATATAAGTAAATAAATATGGCATTAAAAGTTTGTAAAAAAATGTACCTTTAAGGGGGTAAAATAAAAATAGGGGTGAAAGTTTGTCTGAAAATTAGTCATTTTTGAAGTTAAAATGATGAAACGACGTGAAGACGACTGTAACTATATGTAACTATATTTATTTTACGCTTTCACGCCTAAATCATTTGACCGATGTGAACGATTTTTGATATGAACATAAATGGGACTCTGTGGAGTAAGACAGACTATAACTTATTTTCTTTATGAACCCAACCCTGTAGTTCACGCGGACGGATTGGCGGGCAAAAGCTAGTTACGAATTATTCGAAAATTTTCGAATAATTCGTAAAATCTAATTATTCGATTCGAATTTCGAATCGAATATTAATATTCGATTCGATTCGAACGATATTCGCACGCCCCTAGTTTATATACATATGTAGGTATATACATCCTACATTAAAACCTGTATAAGTACTTAACAAACCTCGTGCATCTTGTAACTGGAATGAAAACTAAGAATTAATTAAGAACGAAACGGCTCAAGCGTTCGGTGTAAGGTTATGATGGACCTTCCTAATTAATGGTCTGTCTTGGAGTTTTAATTGACTACGCAAAGCTTATTTATTGTGAAATATTAGATTGTCGGATTATATTTTGAGTTTCTTGTCGGCGAAATTTAATTTAGAGGATCATAACTCAATAAAGTTTTTGCTGTGTTGTCACTTAATACTTCCAATAAATCGAGAAACGATTACAACAATCTTTTAACAAGTTGACATAATTATGTCGACCGGTACGTAAATTTATCATCATCATAAGCCCATATACGTCCCACTGCTGGGCACGGGCCTCTCAAACTGAGAGGATTTTGGGCTCAGTCCACCACGCTGGCCTAGTGCGGGTTGGCGGACTACACGCCTAAGAAATTCCTGAAAACTTTTAGGTGTGCAGGTTTTATCCTTCACCGTTAAAGTACGTGATAATTCTTTTGTGAATTCACACATAACTTCGAAAAGTCGGAGGTGTGTGCCTGGTGTTTGAACCCGCAACCGTCGTGATTCTCGACCGCGTGCCTAAACCTTGGGGCCATCACGACTCTAGTCTAAATTTAATGAAATATAATAAAATTAACACAAATAATACCCATAAGTTGATGCCTACATAATAATAACATTGACATGTCGTGCTTATCATCATCAGCCCATATACGTCCCACTGCTTTGCACGAGCCTCCTCTACCATTGAAAGGGTTTAGGCTTTAGTCCACCACGCTGGCCTAGTGCGGGTTGGCGGACTACACACCTAAGAAATTCCTAAGAAGTTTTAGGTGTGCAGGTTTCATGACGATGTTTTCCTTCACCGTTAAAGTACGTGATTATTCATTGTGAATACACACATAACTTGGAAAAGTCAGAGGTGTATGCCTGGGGTTTGAACCCGCGACCTTCGAGATTCTCGACCGCGTGCCTAAACCTCGAGGCCATCACAATCGTGCTTATAGCACATCCAAGTTCAATGCTGCCAACCGTTCCACTATTGCCAACTTCATAAACATCGGTTTGGTGGAAGCTGCCAATATCTAACCGACAGCTTACTGAACACATTTTGGAGGTTTAAGTATTACGTATTATAAAGTGAAAAGTATAAATATAAATAATAAATAAATAAATAAATAAATAATACACCCAACAGTCACATACATAGTTCTGACCCCAAACTAGGATACAAGTCCTGTGTCGAGAGTATTTGTGGTTCACACAAACATTTGTCTCGGTGCGGGGATCGAACCCGCGGCCTCTCGTTTCACAAGCTGGTGTCTAGCCATCTGCGCCACGGGGCTGTAATAATAGATATCAAATATAGAGTCACAATTCTATAGATATAAATTGTACAACCATATACATACCTTTTGTTTTAACAAGAGGAGAGCGCTCTAAGTTCCCCCTTAAGATCTTAAGGAAGGTCTAAAAGAGCTCCTGCCACACACAAACTCCTGGTCAAATGGAATATCGGCAAGCAAAACATCCCCGTGGCGCAGTTGGCTAGATACCGACTTGCGAGACGAGTGGCCGCAGGTTCGATCCCCGCACCGCGACAAATGTTACACAAACATCTGTTTCGGGTCTGGGTGTTTGTGAGACCGAGAAGTCTCGTTTAAGTTCTTTTTAACCTTAATACAAGTACTATGAAAAGACACTCGGGGGAGAGTATCATCATCATCATCTACATCATCAGCCCATATACATACGTCCCTCTGCTGGGCACGGGCCTCCTCTACAACTAAGAGGGCTTAGACCTTAGTCCACGACGCGAGCCTAGTGCGGGTTGGCGGACTACACACTTAACGAAATTCCTAAAAAACTTTTAGGTGTGCAGGTTTTATCACGATGTTTTCCTTATAATGGGGGAGAGTCAGTGGCGGTACTTCCATAGAAGCCCAAAAGTGTTAAACGTTAATTATGCAATATCAAGTTTATAACTATTTATTGTAGGGTCAGAATATTCTCATTTATACGTTAAAGTGCGTTTGTTAAATACATATTTAGAGCTTAAATATTATAATTCGGAATTTTGAAAGGCAAACTGGGCTTTTGGGCTTCTATGGAAGTACCGCCTCTGGGGAGAGTGTGTGTGGGTACTGATAACTTAATGCTGTAACTATACGTGAAACAATCACACATTAGGCTGGTATTGTGCGATAATCGTCAGGATTCAATGAATATTGGAGCGTGTTGAGCAACGAGGCTAAAATTAGGACGTTTAAAGACATCATTACGTCTAACGAAGTAGAAAAAGATCTTTTGGATTCACTTCAAAGGATGGTAAATGAACGGATTAAATAATTAGGTTTAAATAGATACACCCAGTCACATACATAGTTTTATATACGTCATCAGTCGTGGGTATCAGATACTAAGAGGGAATTTTCAGACCAGACCCAATACAAATATTTGTGGATCACATTTGTCTCGGTGCGGGGATTGAACCCGCGGCCTCTCGTTTCACACGCTAGTCTAGCCAACTCCCCACGAGGCAGGCGAAGTATGCCATACATAGAGGCTGATATTATTATAATACATACATACATACATAACCTCACTCCTATATTCCCCAAGGGGGTAGGCAGAGGTCCATTTCTGCACCCACATTTCGCCAGGTATGTATACATCAATCCCACGTAATAAGGGGCGATTGCCGTTTTTCGGGCACAATTTCAGACTTCGTGCTCCTATTGAGAATTTTTAATGGAAAAGCCCAATAGCAATTTACACGGCCCGGGAATCGAACCCAGGGCCTCTAGATCACACGGCACATACTTGTACCGCGAGACCACGAGGCAGATTATTACAATACTTTAATAACATCCCCATTCCATAATAAATACTCCTATAAGGACTAAAGTTGATGGGTCATTCCCGTACGTTCCCACAGGGCGCAAAAACAGACCTTCATCGGGGTCCCTCCCTAAGGTCCGCAACTTGTTGATCAATAACTAAAATTACATGGAAAACCACTTCACCTATAAAACTTTGACGCGTGTTTGATTTGTGGGAAAATTTCTTTATGGGCCATCTTGGTATCAAATGTCTGTTTGGACGAAAGAGTGAGGATCCGGCTGTAAGACGATAGACAGAAGGTTCTGCTCTCAGTTTATAATTTTTCGATTTACGAGTAATACTTGAGTTCTAATAAAATAACCAATGACTGCTTTTTTAGTCCCACTAGGTGACGGCCTCGAGGTTTAGGCACGCGGGCGGTCGAGAATCTCGACAGTCGTAGGTTCAAACCCCAGGCACACACCTCTGACTTCTCGAAGTTATGTGTGTACACTAAGAATTATCACGTACTTTAACGTTGAAGGAAAACGTAAAGAAACCTGCACACCTAAAAAAGTTCTTAGGAATTTCTTAGGTGTGTAGTCCGCCAACTTGCACTAGGCCAGCGTGGTGGACTAAGGCCTAAACCCTCTCAGTTGTAGAGGAGGCTCGCGCCCAGCAATGGGGCGTAAATGGGCTGTGTTTTTTTTTCATTAGAAAGTACCCATAGAACGGCAATAGACTCGTCCCTTATTACGTATGACTTAAAAATCACAGTTATTAGTACGTGTTTATATACGTATGACAGTTTTATATTCATCGGTATAGATTTAATGTGCAGAAAAAAAGGTGTACGGATTTACACGAGACACGTCCGAGCCAAGCCGAAACATTATCCTGTGAATAAAGACACAATTACGCGGCGTGTGTTCATAAAACCTCGCTCAACTGATAATGGTGTGGACTGACAATAAGCGGAAGCGGGGATAAAGAAGATTTCGCATTCCTTTCATATTTACGCAAATCTTTTTTCTTTGATTTAATATATTTTTGGTTGAGTTACAATAAAGAGTTTTCTATTGCATCTTTTACTTGTATACTTAGAATCACACCTGTGACTCTTTGGGGGGAAAGAGAGGTCTATAATTACAGACATGTTTTCCCAACTATCTTTTAAGTCCAACATGAAAGCACGTGAGCCTTTTTCCTTTTACCGAAACCTTTCCATATTGCGTGTTGTTACTAAAAATATCCGTTCATAAGCCCTCATTACAACTTGCTGGTCCGGGAAATCAGGGCCTCTAGATATGATCAAAGACCAAGAACTGCGATCTTTAAAATTTATAGAAGCATACATACATATAATGCAGTTGGATAGTCACCAGCTTGCGAAACGAGAGGCCGCGGGTTTGATCCCCGCACCAAGACAAATGTTTGTATGATCCACAAATATTTGTTTCGGGTCTGGGTGTTTGTGAGACCGTAAAGTCTCTCGTAGTTTCTGATATCCACGACACATGACTTTTATCTTAGTGTGGGGTCAGAACTATGTATGTGACTGTTGGGTGTATTTATTTATTTATAGTTTGTATGTATTACATACAAACTCATACCTGAATCCCAGAGGGGTAGACAGAGACTATAGAGTGCCAAAACTACGATCCTCACACACCTCTTTTGCTTCTTCAACATCCATACATCTCCTCAGTCATACGTCGGTTATATGTTGTATATTGTTGTTGTTGCTATGATTTTTTGTCAGAAGCATAACTATAACTCAAGAAATTTAGTTCAATACATCTGCATTTCTAAAAAAAAAGTTATTTTATTAATTTAAAGTCTATTCAATTCTTATTCCTAGGATACTTAGGATCTAGATTTCTAAAACCACTGTTCGTCTGCATGAAGTATATCTCATTCCCATATTCCCAGGACAAACCTTTAAAATAGCAACAAAGCTGTCTAATGTTCTAGTAAAAACTGTTTTCAACATATTTCCGACTAGCTGACCCGGCGAACTTCGTTCCGCCTAACATTGTTTTTTTTTGCCTAAGTTACTCCTTATTACATCAGCTATCTGCCAGTGAAAGTTCCGTTAAAATTGGTCCACCCGTTTCAGAGATTAGCCGGAACAAACAGACAGACAAAAATTGTAAAAAACGTTATTTTGGTATATGTACCGTGTATACATCCATATGCATTTATTAAAAAGCGGTTATTTCGATATTACAAACAGACACTCCGATTTTATTTATTTGTATGTATGTATAGATTCTTAGTCGCAGATTCGCCCCTCGCGTCGTTTAGTTTATTAAATACGGTTCCAACATTTGGGTTTCATTATAATTTTCACAATAGACCTGGAATATTTTAGTGTTAAATTAATTGTGAGGTATTCCTTTTACAATTTTAATTATATTAAAATGATACACGTACTTTTGAAAATAGAAAAAAAGAAAAAAGAATAAAACTCGCCTACTTTTAAATGACACTAAAATAAGTATAGGCAAGTAGTGGTGACCTCGAGGTTTAAGCGCGGGGTCGAGAATCTCGGTGGTAGCGGGTACAAACCCCAGGCACACACCTATGAATTTTTGAAGCTATGTCATCATCATCATCATCAGCCCAAATATGTCCCACTGCTGGGCACGGGCCTCCTCTACAACTGAGATGGTTTAGGCCTTAGTCCACCACAATGGCCTAGTGCCGGTTGGCGGACTACACACCTTAGAAATTCCTAAGAACTTTTAGGTGTGCAGGTTTTATCACGATGTTTTCCTTCACCGTTATAACAAGTGATAATTCATTGTGAATACACACATAATTAAGTTATGTGTGAGTTCATAATAAACTATCATGTACTTTAGCGGTGAAGGAAAGCATCGTGAGGAAACCTGCATACCTAACAGTTCGTAGGTATTTCTTAATTGTGTAGTCTGCCAACCGGCACTAGGTAATTGTGGTGGACTAAGGCCTTAAACCCACTCAGTAGGTCTGTAGGAAGAATAAAAAATACGAAACCAACACGAAAAATCCATATTCCAACCACGACACAGGAATTTCTTCTCATATCGGCACTCCGTTTATTACACAAGAATATATCGGTGTAATAACCGTGATTTACTGCAGCGGGTTCGAATCCCGTTTAGGATCGTTACGCACAGTGAATAAAGGGAGATCTTTAAGCCTTTGCGTACATTAGGTTATTGGATCTTTTGGCACATATGCTGTAACAACGATTTTATCTAGTTATTTTCTAATTTTATAAGATAGATAAAGGTTGAGGCGATGTGGATGAGTTTGAGCCCAAATGGCCTTAAACCGTGAATTATGGAGGAAACTACGGGAGATATTCCATCTACAGTGTTTAAAAAGAACGCGATCGAAAACTAATAGACAATAGTTAATGTGATTACAAAAACATTGACGTTAAACAAATCCCGACAAAAAATTATTTTTTTTACTTTTTCTTAATCACTACATAGATGTAACATTCGTAGTTGTTAAGAAAGCGACCGTGTCAAACATACATACATACATAAACTCACGCCTGTATTCCCCAAAGGGGTAGGCAGAGGTGCATTTCTGCACCCACATTACGCCAGGTATGTATCAGTCCCACGTAATAGGGGGCGAGCCTATTGCCGTTTTTCGGGCACATTTCCAGACTCCGTGCTGTTACTGAGAATTTCCTAATGGAAAAACCCAATAACACTTTGCCCGACCCGGGAATCGAACCCAGGACCTCAAGATCGCACGGCACATACTTGTACCGCGACACCACGAGGCAGTCAAACATATGATAGTCTAACCGTAGGTTCGGCGCGCTCGGCATGCTGACATTTCCTTTCTAGTCTTATTCAACTGTTCTGTGCTTTGTAATAGGGCAACTAGTGTGAAAAGTTTGACTCTCTGCATGAAAGAAAGTCAGCAGATTTTTAAAAACATGATGCACAAGTAAACGTCAACCTTCTTAGTCATAATAAACAGCAATACAATCGTCGTAATAGTAAAGCTGTGAATTCGAGGTTTAGGCGCGCGGTCGAGAATCTCGGCGGTCGCAGGTTCAAACCCCAGGCACACATCTCTGACTTTTCGAAGTTATGTGTGTATTCACATTGAATTATCACGTACTTTAATGGTGGAGGAAAACATCGTGATGAAACCTGCACACCTAAAAGTTCTTAGGAACTTCTTTGGTGTGTAGTCCGCCAACCCGCACTAGGCCAGCGTGATGGATTAAGGCCTAAATCCTTTCAGCTGTAGAGGAGGCCCGTGCCCAGTAGTGGGACGTATATGGGCTGATGATGATGATGATAAAATAACAACATATCATTAAATTTAAGATTGGATTTTTTCTCACAATTTCTTTTTCAACTTCAGTTATTAATATTATTTATTTTATTATAGTTGTATTTTTTTCTTTTACTTCTTTCTATACACTTTATTCCACCCTCTTTATTTTTCCTCTTTTATTATCCATCCTAAGGTTGCCTGGAAGAAATTGCCTAGAGCGATAAGGCCGCCTCTTGTTTTCTTTCTTATTACCCAAGTTTCTTTATATAATTTTGTAAATATACAAGAAAGTGTTAATAAATAAGAAATATAAATAAATATAACGTATGTCAAGGACTCAGGCAGTGAAAATCTAGCAGTATCGTAAGTCCTTTTCGATACCCTTTGTAAGGACGGCAAATTGTGTGAAAATTGTGACTCTGCATGAAAAAAATTGTACATACTCATACAATTGTCGTAACAGTAGATGGACTATTAATCGATAGCTTGCCGAAACTTTACCGCTAACGCGCTTTCACTAACACGTGGCACTCGCTAATTGGCTTAATTCCACTAATACCATGTCCTATACGAGAATTTGAACAGCAAAATCCTTTGACGCAATATTATTTTCATAGTTTCATTAAAATAACTATATTATGCGAGCTGAAAGTATGTTCGGGATTTTGAAAAGGATATTATCACGAATTTGGACGATATTAATTTGTTGTGCACTTCTTTTTTGTTTAATTTTTCAACATCATCATCAGTCCGTTTACGTCCCACTGCTGGGTACAGGCCTTCTCTACCATCGAGAGGGTATAGGCCTTAGTCAACCACGCTGGCCTAGTGCGGTTCGGCAGACTACACACTTAAGAAATTCCTAACAACTTTTAGGTATGCAGGTTTCCTCACGATGTTTTCCTTCGCCGTTAAAGCAAATTATATAATTCAAGTATAAGTGATGTAAGTTTGAATTAAGCGCTTAGTAAATAAATAAAAATAAACAAAAAAAAAAATTAATGTGAATACACACATAATTTGAAAAGTCAGAGGTGTGTGCCTGGGGTTTCAACCGCCGAGATTCTCGACTGCGCACCTAAACCTCGAGGCCATCACTACTATGTTCAATTTTTACTGATGAATTTTGGTACCGGCATTCATTCATTTTAATGTGCAGGTTACCTCGCGCGGTTTTCCTTTGCCGTTAAAGTACGTAATAAGTCATAGCGAATACACGAACCACTTCGAAAAGTCTCCACCACGACGTCCAAAGCCAATCTCACTAATAAAGGACCATAATCCAAACAAGGTGCGTTAAAATTCTTATTTAACCCGCTTTTCTACGTCTCACATGTCCTAGAGTCGCGGCCGTCATTACGCGCCATAAGCACAACACATTAACAATGATAAATTAGCCACGTGGACACAAACGCGATAAATACACACAACGTGACTCACACACACACTGACTGCAAGTTCGGACAATGGAGCGCCGAACTTATACAATTTATTTTGTAGTAAAGCCACGGTATCAAGCTTGGGGTTTGGTAGGAACACCGGGCGGCTGTGGATAACGGTGGGCGCTTCTCACTCACGTACCGTGGTTGCCCAACTTGGCGCGGAAATAGCCACCGAGGGGTTTTGGTCGGTATGCCGGTGTAGGTTTTGGGGCGTAAGAATTCCGCCACGGTGGCTGGCCACTGGGGTGGCTGGGCGTACTGCGGAGGCGGTACACAATGATGAAACAACCCCGAGATTTGCGGCAAAGGGCGTGACCTCTTGACTGTCGCGGACGTTCACAAAAGGCGTCCAAAATAGCGTAAGTGGAGGGCATTTCAAGCCCTCGCAATTTTGAGGAGTCCATAATTGGATAGTGTGCTGGGCGGCGGCGGACCATTTAGGGCGCTTCTCGCCCTGAGATGCCATAAAACCGCCCTAACGCGCGTGATGGTCACCGAGAGGTTTTAGTCGGTATGCTGGCGTAGGATTTTGGTTAGGGACCCAACTCAGCTAAGCGGACAATTGTTCCGCGCGCCGAGTTGGAAGGCCAGAGACCCCGACATACCCCTTTCGGCCTCCCCCGAGGTACCGAACAGGGGAGCTTAAGGCGTTTTCCTCTCGTAAAAATAATAATAAAGGGATTTGGTTAGGGACCCAGCCCGGCACTAACATCTGCGCGGACGTGACGTCGCCGCGCGCCGGGCTGTAAGGCAGGTGACCCCGACATACGCTTCCCACCCCCCTCCTCCAGGGCTGGCAAGAAGTAGAGCCATAAGTAGCTTTCCCCTGGAAAAAAAAGAAAAGGCTTGAGCGGAATGTTACGACTGTTTGAAAGACAGCCGCTTACAATCAATGAAAGTACATAACGCACCTAGGGAGAAAAGTTGGATATTAGGTAACGTAGTACAAAGTAGGACTCGCCTTCGGCTCGAGTGAGAATGCCCTACGTTTCTTCCATGGTGCGTATACCATTTTTTTCCTGTCTTGATGAAAAACTCGCTTTTAGTCCCTGATATACGGGAGAAAATCGGGCACTTTTGTCGCTCGTACCAAGGACTAAAAGCGAGTTTTTCATCAAAGTAGGAAAAAATCTTATTTTTTTTGGACTGACAGTGTGTAGCACGTGTTTCAGCTATGTATAAAAGTTTGTGTTTACGCCCCAACTAACGTAACCTTTTGTACGCTGAAAGGTGCGTTGTTAAAATTGAATCGCCTTTTATCCGTCCTTTTAAATCTCATTGTTGGAGTTGTCACATTATCCCGCATACATCATCATCAGCCCAAATACGTCCCACTGCTGGGCACGGGCCTCCTCTATAACTGAGGGGGTTTAGGCCTTAGTCCACCACGCTGGCCTAGTGCGAGTTGGCGGACTACACACCTAAGAACTTTTAGGTGTGCAGGTTTATCACGATGTTTTCCTTCACCGTTAAAGTACGTGATAATTCACTGTGAATACACACATAACCTCGAAAAGTCAGAGGTGTGTGCCTGGGGTTTGAACCTGCGACCGTCGAAATTCTCGACCGCGCGCCTAAACCTCGAGGCCATCACTGCATACAATTATCGGTAATTGTCAGGGCATTCTGTACTAATATAATAGATATGAAATTATATGATATATTCGCTTGATTGGTCTCGCGGCACAAGTATGTGTCGTACAATCTAGACGCCCCGGGTTCGGTTCTGAGGTCGGGCAAAGTGTTAGGAATTTTAGTTTTAATATCACGATAGACCTAAAATGTATTTTAAACAGAAATAAATAGTAAACGAACTACTCAAAAGTGATTATATATCATCTTTAGCCCATATACATCCCACTGCTGGGCACGGGCCTCTTCTACCACTGAAAGGGTTTTTTTGGGCCTTAGTCCACCACGCTGGCCGAGTGCGGGTTGGCTAACTATACACCTAAGAAATTCCTAAGAACTTTTAGTTGTGCTGGTTTCATCACGATGGTTTCCTTCACCGTTAAAATAAGTAATAATTCATTGTCAATACATAAATAACTTCGAAAAGTGAGGTGTGTGCCTGGGGTTTGAACCTGCGACTGTCGAGATTCTCAATCGCGTGCCTAAACTTCGAGGCCATCACGATTTTCCTGATGATTATGTATACATCCTTTTAATTCTCCGTTCCGTTTTTTTAAACTGTTTGATATATTGCGTTAGATTGTAGGTATACAATCTACTACTTTGAGTCGTGTCTTCATGCTGAATATTTCACAAGCCCGCTCCTGAACCAAACATGGCGACAAAATTCACTTCGTTAGTCTTGTTTGCTTTTCCATTGAATATCTCCATCACTCGTTCAGAATTGTTTAGAATTTATTAACTGTTAGGGACTGTTGAATTTCGTAATTGTTTAAAGACTTCGAACCTAAAAGATTAAATACATGGTATAGACTATAGAGATATATGGAGAAAAAATCTATAAAAATAAATAAAATTGGATTGTGTCTGTTTGTAACATTGAAATAACCGCTTTTTATACGCTTTATTAATAAATGCATATGGATACACATATACCAAAATAACGTTTTTTACAATTTTTGTCTTTCTGTCTGTCTGTTTGTTCCGGCTAATCTCTGAAACGGGTGGACCAATTTTAACGGGACTTTTATTGGCAGGTAGCTGATGTAATAGGGAGTAAATTAGGCTTCAAACAAAAAAATAATAATGACTGTTAGGCGGAACGAAGTTCGCCGGGTCAGCTGGTATGATATAATTTTCTAAGCATCTACTCATTACATTAGAATGCCGAAAATAAAAAATAGCAATGTTTCACCATAGAAGACTGCAATTTAAGTATTAACAATCAAACATTAAGTTACGTGGCTTTTAAAATCAATTTTATTCAGAAAATTTTATGAAACCTCTTTTCTATGATCTGTTAACATTAAGGCTCGACCGAGATCTCGGTCTCGGTCTCGGTCTCGGCATTCTCGGCTACAAATCCAACCGAGAATTTTGTCTCGGTTCTCGGCTAATTACAGCCGAGATTCTCGGTCATGACCGAGATTGTAACTTTGTTCGGATCGGCATTCAAATGTTACCGCGCGTGGCCACGCGCCGCAGCGCGAAGTCGATCGGTGTAAGTGCGTGAGAGGCTGAATTGTGATTGGTTGAAGTCCCGTCTGGCGAACTGCGGCCGGCTGCCTTTGCCCCGTTCGAGTCTTTCGAAGTCCGAGTTCGAGTCTGCGCCGCCTACTAGCGTAGCAAGTGAACAACTCGACGGTCCCCAAGAACAAAATCTTATCTGCAAAATGCTCTAGTACTGCAGTAGGTATCGAGTTTTTAAATTAAGTGAAAATATAAATTACTCACTCACCTCAAAAATATATATATATTTGAGAAAAAGAAAATTATTTCTTAAAAAAAAAATATTTTTGATGTGAGTGAGTAATTTATATTTATATTTTCACTTAATTTAAAACCTTTATACTGCAGTAGAGCATTTTGCAGATAAGATTTTGTTCTTGGGGATCGTCTAACTGTTTAGCAAAGCTGGACAATTGTATGACGAGAGGCGACACTCTTTGAAGGGCGAAAATGCCGAAAAATTGTTTTTTTTTTATGTTATAATATAATGTTATTTGACTTTTATTATTAAATCAGTTAATTTTGTTAAACAATTAGTACTGTATTAAAAAGTTAACAGTATTAAAAATCAAAAATTTCACGCTTTGTCTATTCTCGGTCTCGGCTCTCGGTCTCGGCCGAGATATCATTTTATTCTCGGTCTCGGTCTCGGTCTCGGCCGAGAACGAAAAACCCATCTCGGTCGAGCCTTAGTTAACATAAATATTTGTTATAAACTTCATCAACATCAGCCCATATACGTCCCACTGCTGGGCACGGGCCTCCTCTACAACTGAGAGGGTTTAGGCCTTAGTCCACCACGCTGGCCTAGTGCGGGTTGGCGGACTACACATCTAAGAAATTTCTAAGAACTTTTAGGTGTGCAGGTTTCATCACGATGTTTTCCTTCACCGTTATAAACTTGATCTCAAATAATTTAGATTAACTCCTAATTTTATACTAGTATACAAGGCTCTTGTTTTTTTCTTTCTTACTTTATGTAAATTGAACATCTCACGATACAGGCTCTGCCTATTGTGAGATGTCTCTTAGAAAACTTAATAATGATATAGTGATTTGGGATAGAGATTAAGAATGTCTTTGTTATGTAACACAAGATATTGAAATAAATAAATATTATTATTAATACATAATTAGAAATGGAAAAAGGGACACGTACGTAAAATGCTTTATTGCTCTTGTTTATTTTGACTGCAGAATTAACATGCTTCTAATTATTCTGGGTCCTTTAAGCCCATCGTCATCAATTGCGAGTGACGTCAAATGGTCTCTCGACCTTCGATGTTACGGATTCACAGCTCTTACTATCAGGCGCTGTCATTTTACCGTGAAAATACATCTTTTAGAAGAAATTCCAGCAATATTAACACATTCAGGCGTAAACAGATGAAAAGAAAAACAGAATAGTGAGGCTGAGACGCGCAGACGTCGCGGGACCGACGGGCGTATCGCCAGATGAACCGTGCTCTTACAAATATTTGCACGACTTCAAGGGACGTATGAAACAGTTGCTTTGGGAGTCATAAAGTAATTTATTTTATTTATGTTTTTGAAGTGAAAACTTCTTCGCTGTGCACTTTTTTTGGGATGGCTAGATAATTTTGAACTCGCGTCAGATCACGTGTCCCTGATCAGAAATGCGTAAGACGTATTATGTAATATAAATTAAAATGTTTGTGTACGACAGAGCAATAAATATTGTATTTTACCACGTAAATGATAGTACTTTTATACTGATAAATAAAGCAATTTGTGCGAAATTATTCCCTAACCATTGCAAAATATTCAAAAATGCACAACGTTAATGTTGAAGTTTTCACTTCTGCCGGCACTACCCGAGTGCTACCCGTTGTTTTTTTAACCGGTATGATAAAGTGCAGTGACTGCATAGTGTTAAGTGGCGAAAAACAATTACGTTCAATATACTAAGCTGAGGTTAACACATGATTCGTATTCCACGTAATAAGGAAAGAACATATTGCCTTTTTTGGGCACTTTTTTACTGACATAGGAATATTCTAATAAGGAAATAATAACATACATACATACATACATAAACTCACGCCTGTATTCCCCGAAGGGGTAGGCAGAGGTGCATTTCTGCACCCACATTTCGCCAGGTATGTATCAGTCCTGCCCTGTGGCAAGGGGGCGTTAGAATCCCACCACGGTATCCCCTGCCTGTCGTAAAAGGCGACTCAAAGGGGCCCTTGGGGTCGCTGGGCGCGCTGCGGGGGCGGCGCGTCCTCACTGAAAGTGACCCCGAGAGGGGCGGCGGCACTGTGGCCTGTGTACGTCGCGGGCGCCCATTCACAACCGGGGCGCCCGAACCAAGCTAGTGGGGGTGCAACTGCGCCCCCTACAACTCCGAGACGGCCGAGACGTTTACGTCTCGGAGGCGCACCGGGCGGCTGCGGCATTACGGTTGGCGCTTCTCGCCAACGTACCGTGGTCGCCCCACTCGGCGCGGAGATGGCCACCGGGGGGTTTTGGTCGGTATGCCGGTTTAGGGAAATTTTGTTAGGGACCCAGCCCGGCACTAACATCTGCGCGGACATGACGTCGCCGCGCGCCGGGCTGGAAGACCGGTGACCCCGACATACGCTTCCCGCCCCCCCCTCCCCCGGGGCTGGCGGGAAGTAGAGCCATAAACAGCTTTCCCCTCGAGAACAAAAAAAAAAAAAAAAAAAGGTATGTATCAGTCCCACGTAATAGGGGGCGAGCCTATTGCCGTTTTTCGGGCACAATTCCAGACTCCGTGCTGTTACTGAGAATTTCCTAATGGAAAAACCCAATAACACTTTGCCCGACCCGGGAATCGAACCCAGGACCTCTAGATCGCACGGCACATACTTGTACTGCGAGACCACGAGGCAGTCATTGCATTTATATTAACTACCAACAAATCATTACAATTATTGTACTCTATAATTAGTTATATATTTTGTGTACAATAATGTTTATAACAAGGTTTTTAATAAATAAATAAAACACAAAAAAACACTCATTAAAGACTAAATACAAAAACATGTCACCTCATAAAATCCCGCTTATGCATACAGTGACATCTATCTCTTGCTCCCAGCAACATAGCATCCAACAATGCTTCGAATACTCGGGATAATCTCTGTGGGCCACACCTCCCGCCTTAAGTCTCAAGCCGTCCAATTCCCAGCTTTGATAACTTATTCAGGAGCCCCGTGTGGATCTGTCAAATGTAGGTACGCATATTTTCCCCCAGGAATATAAGATTTGGCGGGAAAACACTCGCCATAATGAGAATAAAGATTTGCCAAATGGCGGGGAACTTTTTAATGGGATTTTTGTATGACTCCGAGTCGTGTTTAACGGTTTATTTGATGTAGTTAAGTAAAATATACAAGTACGTTATACTTTTGTGAAAAATATTTTTTATTAGGTAAGAAGAATAGTTCAACTTTAAAAAATACATAGAATTATTTAAATGCGCTGGTTGCCTCACGACACGAGGTTATCCTTCAACGTTTAAGTGAGTGATATTTCATTGTGAATACACCCATTGAAGCCAACACAACTTCAAGCTCAATGTATATTCAGCAACTCGACAGCCCCGTGGCGCAGTTGACTAGACACCAGCTTGCGAAACGAGAGGCCGAGGGTTCGATCCCCGTACCGAGACAAATGTTTGTGTAATCCGCAAATATTAGTTTCGGGTCTGGGTGTTTGTGAGACCGAAAAGCCTCGCGTAGTTTCTGATACCCACGACACAAGACTTGTATCTTAATGTGGGGTCAGAACTATGTATGTGACTGTTGGGTGTATTTATTTATTATACTTAACATATTACATACATGGATATTCTACATGCATGCCAACATGAATATATTCACTTTGTATCTTGTAAGAGGTAGATTAGATATCTACATGAGATATCTACTCTCACGTGTCGCCAGTTGTATTTCGCATTTGATGTAATAGAGCGCTAGCTGATTGCCGTTTTTCAGCTCATTTCCAGGCTCTTGAGTTTCTTACGTGTGTCCTAATTGCTTGGGTCATAATGGCTTGGAAGATAAGACGCGCGGTAGACTCAAATCTCGGAAATCTGAGCTTGAATCCCACGCCTCTTTATTATTTTTTAAAAGTAATGTGTAAATTCACAAAAAAATATCACGCAAATTAATATGTAAGAATATCGTTAGGAAAAACCTGCTCACCTATAAGTTCTTTTGATTTTTAAATGTGTAGTCTAGTAATCTAGGCCAGCGTGGTGGACTAAATACTAATTTCTAAAGTTGTAAATAGGTCCCGTATATAGATTTAAGACGTGTATAGCCTATAAAGATATAGAATCATTAATCATGTCTTCAGGAAATTTCTGCTTACATTTCAGTAATGCATACATGGTAATTAATACGACATTAATTGCACGGAGATTGATAGTCGCTTGATTACAAAACGTGTGGGTAAACTAAGACGCATTTACATGGACAAACAAGCGAACAGGAGGTATGTTGTTAATCCCTTATTTATGCTCGGGAGTTAGAGGAGATGTGCTCGGTAATCTCAGATATGAGGGCTTAATACTCCTCCGCAAACAGATATAGAGGTAGGGATGACACGACGGAATGTTTTAAGTTTTGTCGAAGTGAAATTCGTGATGGCCTCGAGGTTTGGGAACGCGGTCGAGAATCTCGGCGGTCGCGGGTTCAAACCCCAAACACACCTCTGACTTTTCGAAGTTATGTGTGTATTCACAATGAATAATTATCACGTACTTTAAAGGTGAAGGCAAACATCGTGATGAAACCTGTACACCTAAAAGTTCTTAGGAATTTCTTCGGTGTGTAGTCCGCCAACCCGCACTAGGCCAGCGTGGTGGACTAAGGCCTAAACCCTCTCAGTTGTATTGTAGAGGAGGCCCGTGCCCAGCAGTGGGACGTCTATGGGCTGATGATGATGATACTTACATTAAGTATAGAGGCGGACTTAATGCCAAAGGCATTCTCTGACAGCCAACCTCTGGGTGATGCAGAGATAAAAATTATCTTTATTCAGTTAGACTTTAACAAATACCTACTTTTGAAACTTCGGTTTTAAGATATCGTCGCTTCGGAAGGTTTGTCGCTGTGGAGAAGAAACGGCATGAAACTCCTAAGCAACACGAAATGTATTTTTTTAAATCAAAAATATGGCAACACATTTACATATTTTTTTAATTGTATTGTAATAATACCAATATTACATTATAAATGTCATAACGATACAAACTGTAGCAACAATGTGAAACTCTGATGAATTTTCCAGGGCTTAATATCTTCAATATAATCTGAAATATTAGTATTTTGATATTAAGGTTATTCAAAGCAATGGCGGCACTTCCATAGAAGCACAAAAGCCCAGTTTGCCTCACAAAATTTTACATCATCTTTATTTAACAATTAGCATTTTGACATATAAATGAGAATATCGTGACCCCACAATAAACAATTTTAAACTAGATTAGAACTAGGCTTTTATGGAAATACTGCCACTGGTTCAAAGGTTGCGTTTTTGATTTTGTAACCGTTGTAGAGGACCTCAATCCGATTCCTAGGGATGAGGAAAGTTATGGGTTTTATGGAGTAGGATTGGCTCAAAAAATGGCAATAAGCTTGTTCACTATAACGTGGGCCGTAAATCACAACTTTCGAAATATGGTTGTAAAAATAAAGGTTTTATTAAGCGGCAGAAAGGCCACGCGGCAACCCTAATACACGCCCGTGAAGTACTTAGTATCACAAAGGATTATTTATTAGGAATCCGTAAGCACAACTCTCAAACTTATCAAAATTCTACTAACACCTTACAGTCTGCTTGCGATCTAGATATGGATAGATGTTATTAATCTCATCCTTTAAAATGCTGCTATAAGAAGCAATGGCGGTACTTCCATAGGAGCCCAAAAACATTACACGATGTGTCATGCATAGTTTATAATTGTTTATTATGGGGTCAGAATATTATTACTGCATCGTGGTCTCGCGGTACAAGTATGGGCTGTGCAATCTAGAGGTCCTGGGTTCGATTCCCGGGTCGGGCAAAGTGTTATTGGGTTTTTCAATTAGGAAATTCTCGGTAACAGCACGGAGTCTGGAAATGTGCCCGAAAAACGGCAATAGGCTCGCCACCTATTACGTGGGACTGATACATACTTGGCGAAATGTGAGTGCAGAAATGCACTTCTGCCTACCCCTTCGGGGAATACAGGCGTGAGGTTATGTATGTATGTAGAATATTATCATTTATATGTGAAATTGCTTTTGTTACATAAAAAAATTAAAGCTTAAGATTTTTTAAGGCAAGTTGTGATTTTGGGCTTCCATACAGACGGTTTCCTTTCAATTTATCTATCACAGGAGCCACTTTCAAACGTCCTCTAACGTGGGAGGTGACCAAAAGTTTAGAAAAAAAGCGTTTTTAAATATTTTAAAGTCATTAATGTTAATTTTACCCTCATTGTTATCTATTGCTTTTTTGATGTTTCGTTCTCAAGTGATCTTTCTTCATGGCAAAATTCATCAAAATCGGTACATAATTAATTATTTAAAGCGGAACAAATAAACACGGTTTTACATTTGTAATATTGAAATGGATATATAGACTATCTAGCCCATGGCCTCGAGGATGAAACAAATGATATTTAGAGACACCATCTCGACGGCCGCCGGTTCAAATCCATTCATAAAAATACTCTGATTGAATTAGTGTACCAAGTGTAATTGTAAATAAATCAATTATATTCGAAATACATGGTCTCTAAAGATCATATCTCTGGACGACATCTTGAACATGTATATAGATATAGTCTTGTATGTCATATTAACAAAGGCACAGTATGTAATGTTTTAATATAAAATCAAAGGTTGTTTGACTTTATCAGAACCATCCATTTACATCAAACACGTGAGGCGAAACCAATTTTGGTTCGTCTAAAATGCAAAACAGTTGCGATACTAATTTTTTCGTTTGTTTATTCACGTGGGAATGGAGGCAATTTGCACGCACACAATATGCAGATGTGTTCAAATAAATCACGAACGTTTCATCACGATGTTTTCCTTCACCGTTAAAGTAAGTGATAAATCATCATGAATACACACATAACTTCGAAAAGTCAGAGGTGTGTGCCTGGGGTTTGAACCCGCGACCGTCATGATTCTTGACCGCGTACCTAAGCCTCGAGGCCATCACGACTTATTTTAATATCCGTTAAATAATATTTATAACATTTTTATGTGATACTTAGAGCGTCAAGGGACGGGAGATTTCTATATCTTGACGCTCGATACAATCAGGCATATATATATAGGCTTAATTCACGTATCCCCAATTCAACATTAATCCGAAAAGCTTATCTATTGGTATCTAAAGTTACACGTAGGACGCAAAACGTTTTCGCTTCAGGTTCACTTTTATAGTAGAAACTTTGTAAAATATTTCAAATAATTTCACCGATAGCGTGGCTATTTCCACTAAAGTCTATTTAAAGTAAGTAAGATACGCTATTTATAAGCATTTATTTTGAACCACCTGAAAAGTGTTACAAAGACATTTTTTATTTGCAAATAAAAAGTATACATTACATACTTCGTAATATTCCACACTGGCAATCCAAGTAAAAATAGACGACTTTAAAAGGGGGACGTGTATTGTTTTACTTGCTTAACTGCTGGTCACGAATCTCATACGATAAAGAAACCTTAGTTCACAGTAAAGTAAATGCATTTTAATTCAATAACACTAAAAAAATGTGTGCCTGTTCTAAAGACCGCAACCGTCCAAACAATATCCCGGCATTCTTAATGCCTTATCCTCAATAGTTTTAAGCCTAAGTTTAAAGTCATCACGTACCTATGTAGTAATACAGTCAGGCACGGTCTTATACACTCGCGCCCACTGATACTCGCATTTTCAGACTACCACGCTCCATAATCTTACTTTAATAATTTATTTTAACATTTTAAAGAAATAACATAAAAAAATTAAAATCAAACTAAAGTATTTGCTAGTGACTGGGCCAAGGTTCTAGAGTTAGGAAATATCCCATAATTCGCGCCGTGTACATTAAAATTATGCTGTCTGTAAATAAATATACCTATTAATAACTGAAGATGATAATAATTACGTTAAATTTGATCCCAATAGTATATTCATAGAACTGTATGTTTCATTCTCCTTATATTTTCTCATAATTAAAACAATAAAGTTTTATCCAAATGACATTGACAGGTAATGTAGGTGTTCCGTATACCTACACATTTTACGTCACATTTTTAGCTTTTATCTAATTTATCCTTTTTTAACAGCACGTGAAAGAAAGAGTAAAAAGATCATGCAAACAATAGTATTTAAGTACATAAATAAATACATATTGTATACAAGAACCAGATAGTCCCATCGAAGAATTATTAAATATTAGATAAATTCATTACAATTAGCTAAGTTTAACGTCGAAGTATTATTTCACGGTGAAAAGTAAAAACATGTCTGAATTAAAAATATGTCGAATATGCTTGAAAACAGACAGCAAAATGTTCAAGTACGACAAATATCAATTGAAGCATTATTATGAAGAAGTTATGAGTTTTAAAGTGAGTTATTTGTGTATCTGCGCTTGGTTTAGTATTTCTTGTATTATTTTGAGAATCGGCGGTAAATTATGTGATTAAAATTTTGCTCTTTCTGTTACAATTTTCTTAAATAATGGAACATAAAATTATTTTTTGTGTTTATTATTTTGTTTATATTATCTCTTAACACAAATAAACTTCTGTTATTTTAATTTCCTGACAATAATGATAATTTACTTAAATAATGTATACAGAGTTTAGGCATTAAATGCCTGAATTTCAGGATTATTTTAAATCTAGGTACTTCCACAACTAGTCTATTATTTCAAACCTGGGTACTAAAGCTACTACTACTGCTAGTCTAAGCAGAGATCTTATTAGGTAAAATTCATTTATTTGTAGAGAGTTTTGTAATTTAAATTTCTAAAGTATTGCAATTCTTTAACCAACTAAACTAACTCTAGGACAACATGGTAAAATCAAGTGTACAAGAGGGCTGTATATAATTGCTACCATTATATATTTCGAAATTGAAAATAGAAATAATTTATTATGACTGCCTCATGGTCTCACTGTACAAGTATGTGCCATGCGATCTAAAGGTCCTGGGTTTGATTCCCGCGTCAGGTAAAGTGTTATTGGGTTTTTCTATGAGGAAATCCTCAGTAGCAGTATGGAGTCTGGCAATGTGCCTGAGACATGGCAATAGCCTCGCCTCCTATTATGCAGGACTGGTACATACCTGGAGAAATGTGGGTGTAGAAATGCACCTCTGCCTACCCCTTCAGGGAATACAGGCGTAAGTTTATGTATGTATGTATGTAAATAATTTATTTCATATTATTTACAGCTAAGTGAAAAAGATTGTCTACCTCGAAGTTTCTGCTATGAATGTGCTACACTCCTTCACAAATTTCACAAATTCAAGGAGAAATGTTACAGTGGACACAAGGCTCTTGAAGAAATCCTATGGAGGAAGGCGGTAAATATATTACTCAGGATAAAGTGATTCTTGTAACAGTATACTGTGTTAAACAAAAGACAGATGGCCATATTTCTACTTTTAATAATTACTATAAAGATTAATCATCATCATCAGCCCATATACATCCTTATACGGCCATATAGAGCTTCATCTACAATTGAGAGGGTTTAAGGCCTTAGTCCACCTTGTTGGTTTAGTGCAGGTTGGCGGACTACACACCTAAAGAAACAGATTATAGAGCTGTTTAGTTTCTTTAACTGTCTAAGAACTAATTACAATTGCTTTATACTGAAAACTATGGTTTACATATGCATATATAAATAGAGATAAGAGAAAAAGGATGTGCTTGAAAAATTATATATTTTGGGTATATTTTCTGTTCCAGATTACTTACAAATCAGTTAAAAATATTGATAGAAAAAGTAAAAACCTGCAACCATTTTTAGACATAATGACTATAAGTAAAAGAGTTAAGACACTAATTTTAAAACACAAACAACTAGAACCAAAAGTGGAAATACAAGAGGTTGTATTACCTGTAGTGGAAGATATAGAAATAGATGCACAAAGTGATAGCTCATTCAAAAATGATGATGTTGATGATAACTATGATCTTAAAGATATTGTTAATGAAGCAGATAATGAAGTGGAAAATATGATTACCAATGATGTAAAGATGGTTGATGACAAACCATCATCCGATGATGAGACATTACTGAAAGATCTAAGTAAAAAGATAAATGACGAAAATAAAGAAGCAATTTTAGACAATAAAATGCCCTTTGATGACATTCAACTATCATCAGATGATGAGAAAGCACTTATTGACATTAAAAAAGAGAACATTGATAAGAAATGTAATAATAATATTCTCCTTAATAGGGTAAAGAAAAGAACTTATAACAAAAAGAAAGAAAGGAAAAGAAGGAAGCATAAAGAAGTTGAAGAATTAGAAAAAAACACTAATAAATTTAGATTGGAAACAAAAAAGGGTAAATTTCTAGATTCTAATAATTGGCTGAAGATCTATTTAACAGAGGAAGAAGCAGAGAGGGAGTTTAAAGCAAGAGGAGAGGACAGAAAGTATTTAAAGGCACCTTACAAATGTACAGATTGTTTCAAAGGATTTTCACAGCAAGACATGTTGGAAAGGCATATAAAATTGAGGCATGTCGAGGTAAGTTGTATGGAATTATTTTACTCTTACCAGCTTTGAAACTTTTAAATAGTTTTTCACTGAAATAAAAATCAGTATTCACTAATTATTTAACAATTTTTTCTTCAATTTTTACATTGTAAAGTCAGGATGTAGTTACTTAGTTGTGATTCAAACTGTCATATGTTAGAGCTTAAGCTGAGATGGTTTAGGCTGCTTTGCTCCACCATGCTGGCGTAGTGCAGCTTTGCAGAAAACACACCTAAAAAAAAATTTGAGAATTTTTAGATATACAGGTTTTTAAAAAAAATCTTCACCCTTCAAGTATGTGATAAGTCCATTGTGAATACAGCCCTCTTGTACAGTTGATTTTACCATATCCTAGAGTTAGTTTAATTTCGAAAAGTCAGAGGTGTGTGCCTGGAATTGAAACCTAGGGTGTCTAGGTTATAACACCTCATTACTACAATTCTATATGACTATGCCATGTTTAAGTATTCGTTTAGAATATCTGATACGTCAAACGTCATCAGCCCAAATATGTGCCACTGCTGGGCACGGGCCTCCTCTACAACTGAGAGGCTTTAGGCCTTAGTCCACCACGCTGGCTTAGTGCGGGTTGGCGGACTACACACCTAAGAAATTCCTAAAAACTTTTAGGTGTGCAGGTTTTATCACGATGTTTTCCTTCACCGTTAAAGCAAGTGATAATTCATTGTGAATATATCTCATAAGTTCAATGGTTTTGTTCCAGTCACTAGGACCAATTGAGTGTCGTTTCTGCCGCATGCGGTTCAAATGGAAGTGTTACTTGACAAGACATATGCCACGTCACTACACAATATACAAGTGTCTGCGATGCAATCTAGTCTGCAGGATGGAGTGAGTGAAGTATTTAGTCATTACAACATTTATACAAGGTGAACCCATCATCATGCCATTAAATTAAACCATGTACTAAGCTAACATGGGTTGGTGATAATGATGATAATGATGTTTTAAGCAAAAGATAACATATGCACTCACTTTTTATTGTAACCAAAAAATTAGTCCTTTAGCCCTAAGCATTCCATTTTTTTATTGTCTAATACCTATGTCCATGGTGCACAATAAAGTGTATAAAAATTAAATAAATTATCAAGCAAAATGTAAGTCAAACAATAGTTTATTTTAACGTGCCATTAATATATTTCGGCGTAGTGCATTATTTACGTTAAAAACTTTATTATCTGTTATCGTGATTTTTCAAAAATGGCAAGCGGTTATTGCTCAACTTTTGTAGAGTTTTAGGGAACATCGTCACAAGACACAAACATGTGGTTTAAATAAATGTCGTGATGTGTCGTGTTCACCGGTATAATCAATAAACAATGTTTTCAATGTTTCAACACAACCGAAAGTCACCCCATATGTAGCTCTGTACGCTTGCATTAACATCGATAAGGGACTTATGAAATTTATTATAATATTATAAAAATCTATTTTCACGGTATGTTTGTAGGACCTCAGCAGTATTCCATGAAGATTACCACAACGGCGTCATAAGGAAATGCAAACACTGCGGCGAAGAGTTCAAGTGAGTAATTCATTAGTATAGTCATGTTTCGATTCTTGGATATATTTTTATTTGTCGTTTATTGGCGGCCCGCACTGTTGGGTGTATTTATTTATTTATTTAATGTAAGGATTTTGAATCTTGTTAATGTTTTCTTGCTAAAGAGAACAAAGCATTTTTTAATGTTTTATGATTCTTGATGCACCATTCGCCAATACTGCCTTGATCACTTTGAAGATTTATAGCGGGGAGTAAAGGATGCTTTTGCTGAAACTGGGAAGGGGGGGGGGGTTTAATATTGTAAAAAAAAATATGATAGCGTAATACTTGAATGGCCCCTACCGGGTGTAAATAAGTAATGGTTAGTGTGTGCGCAGACACCTGTCGACGTACTACACGCACCTGCGCACGCACCGCAGCGCGCACGTGTGCCGCGTGTGCGGCGTGTCGTTCGTGAGCGCCGCCGGCCTGCACCTGCACTCGCTCGTCAAGCACGTGGGCGCGCCGCAGGTACCGCACCTACACACCAGCGGCGGTACTTACATACAAGCCGAAAAGACCAGCTGGCCTTACATAAAAGGCTGAAAAGCCCAGCTTGCCTTACATAAAAGCCGAAAAGCCCAGCTTGCCTTACAATATTCCGAAGAGTAATCTTTAAGCTTTAAATCTTTATTTAACTATAGCAATTTGTTAAATAAAGACCCCCATAATAAGCAAATATAAACTAGACATTACACAATTAACGTTTAACGCTTTTGGGCTTCTATGGAACTACCGCCACTGATATAGGGTGTATTCAGACCGTAATCGGAAACTAAGGCAGATAATAGCTACAGTGATTACAAACACCGTAAAATTAAAAATATCCCGACAAAAATAAAAAATAAATACGTTTTCCCTACAACCACATGCAGTTAATATCTATGATTGTTAGAAAAACGTCAATAATTTTATATTTTGCCGGGATTTCTTTTAACGCCAATGGGTTTGTAATTATCTTAGCTATTACCTGCCTTAGTTTCCGATCACGGTCTGAATACACCCAGTATACCAGTATACTTCCATAAAAGCCTAAAATCCCAGCTTGCCTAACAAAATTCTAAATTATAAGTTTTAAACCTTTATTTAACAAAAGCAATTTGACATATAAATGAGAATATCCTGACCCCATAATAAACAATTATAAACTAGACATTACACTATTGACGTGTAACGCTTTTGGCCTTCTATGGAAGTACCCACACTGATACATACATAACCTCACGCCTGCACTGCACTGTACTGTACTTCATAATGAATTATCACTTACTTCAACGGTGAAGGAAAACATCGTAAGGAAACCTGCACACCTAAAAGTTCTTAGGAATTTCTTAGGTGTGTAGGCCGCCAACCCGCACTAGGCCAGGGTGGTGGACTACGGCCTAAACCCTCCCAGTTATAGAGGATTTTTTTAGTTTTTGTTCCTATAACAATAAAGCAACACAATACACCAACCTTCAGTGTTAAATAATACTAAGTCAAGAGATGGTAATGACAAGTCCAAACAAAGATCTTTTAAAGTTTTATTTTTATAGACACAAGATGGCGCTAAAGCGGAAGCGGAGAGTGACACGTACTGCGACCGGTGCAAAATCAAGTTCGAGACGAGGCAAGCGTACGAGGAACATCTGTTTCACTCGGCCATGCATTCTAAAGGAGTGGAGTGAGTTGTTTCTTATCTACATACAATAATAATAATAAAAAAAAGTGTGTGTGTACTTATGTACACGCGTT
Organism: Hemaris fuciformis; assembly: GCA_907164795.1. Lineage (NCBI taxonomy): Eukaryota > Metazoa > Arthropoda > Insecta > Lepidoptera > Sphingidae > Hemaris > Hemaris fuciformis. Next base: position 1,711,212 of record OU015455.1, on the reverse strand, counting down.
AGAAGTTATACCACACGACTGAAGTAAAACTTATAAATATGCCCAACAGTCACATACATAGTTCTTAGTTTACACAACATATTACATTTCTGAACGCACTCGTAATTTACATACATTTAATTGGGCGCATTTATAAGTTTTACTTCAGTCGTGTGGTATAACTTCTAACGCGTGTACATAAGTACACACACACTTTTTTTTTTAAATGTAGAATAGTGACAGTAATAAGGGTGTTTGGGAAACCGTGGAGCCTCTTGTAGTTTCCGATGCCCTGGGTCTTAATGAAGAGTTATTAATATTTTTTAAGGGACCTTGTTGAAGATACCCCAGCCCCGGCGTGTCCTAAAGTAAGGAAAAAAGGCATGAGGACTCCAAGAAAACCCACAACATGTAGCTACGTAAGTTAACTTAGTTTCTAATTGATTGTCCCAAATAATAGCTGTAACCAAGACTTTTTTTTTACATCTTTTTTGAGGGCACGTTAATTCTGGAAAGTTTCGAAGAAGTCTATAATTTTTATACTCCTCGCTGTGATTTGAGGAAAAATCGAAGGATTTTTTATTTTTCAAAAACATAATATTTATTGCCTCGTGGTCTCGCGGCTTAAATATGTCCCGTGCCATCTAGGTCCTAGTTTCGATTCACAGGTTGGGTAAAGAGTTATTGGGTTTTTCAATTAGGAAATTCTCAATAGCAGCATGGAGTCTTGAAATGTGTCCGAAATACGGCAACAGGCCCGCCTCCTATTACGTGGGACTGATACATACCTGGCGAAATGTGGGTGCAGAAGTTTCCTAATGGAAAACCCAATAACACTTAGCCCGACCCGGGAATCGCACCCAGGACCTCTAGATCCCACAGCATATACTTGTGCCGAGACCACGAGGCATTCATGGCAGTCAGGATATGTAGATATGTACCTATGTATATTATTGTGTTCCCAGTGTGGTAAGATTTTCCCAACACAGTCGGCTTGTATGAAGCATCACCACGCCGAACATCCCAGGACTCCGTTCTTCCCCAACGAAGAGAGGCATATTTGTGAAATATGTGGCATTTCATTGGCTGTGAGTACTGTTTTTCAAATATTAGTTTTTTATTTCTGTTATAAGTGTTTTCTGTCTATGAACGAACATGAAATAATAATTCAAATATTATTAATTACATTTCCAAAAATATTAAATAAATAATAATACCCTATTTGTATTTTAGTCCTCACTACAGCATAGATTTATCACATTATAAACCTCACTGTCCAATACTGAATGTGGATGTGTTGTTTTAATTTCACGCGGCAAATGTGCTTCGCTATCATTTCGGCAATCTTTATTTCCAAATGGAACGAAATAGCCTAAATTTACTGCTTTTTAGATATAATATTTATTATTATTTATTTATATAAAAAGAATAACAATTTGCACATTGGTATTCAGTGTAACATAAACCACATTAAGTTTTTCTGTACACCTGTTGATTGACTGCCTCGTGGTCTCGCGGTACAAGTATGTGCCGTGCGATCTAGAGGTCCTGGGTTCGATTCCCGGGTCGGGCAAAGTGTTATTGGGTTTTTCCATTAGGAAATTCTCGGGAACAGCACGGAGTCTGGAAATGTGCCCGAAAAACGGCAACAGGTTCGCCCCCTATTACGTGGGACTGATACATACTTGGCGAAATGTGGGTGCAGAAATGCACCTCTGCCTACCTCTTCGGGGAATACAGGCGTGAGTTTATGTATGTACCTGTTGATTCGTCGACATTAGTATATTTTAACACCATACATACAAATACAAAACAAAAAAAGCAACTAAATATATATTACAACAAAAAAAGAAAAGAAACCAAAAACATAAAAAAAGTGTGGGTAAGGTATATAAGTATTAAAGTTGCACAGCACGCGCTCATTACACCTTCATTAATATCATCCCTTTTGAGTCAGCGTTTTCATTGTAGCATAAATTAATGAATGAATGTACCTCAGTGTCCATTACTGGATCTGTAACTAATAATGGACACTATGTATCCAACAGGCCGTCAGTGTAGCGCACCATTTGAACACTCACACGCGGGAGAAAATGTTCACATGCAACACTTGCGGGGTACAGTTCAACTCTAAGAGTAGCATGAACCGACACCAATTGGTAAGAACAGTCTATCGTAATGCTATAATACTTCAAATATGGTTTAATATAAAAAAAGTTTTAAAAATCACATATATTTTATGCCTATGGTTGTTATGAAAACTTCATTTTAATGTCGGGATTTTCTTTAACACCAGGGGGTTTCTAATCATCTTAGCTATTACTTGCCTTAGTTTCCGATCACAGTCTGAATACACCCTGTATATTATTTTCTTATGTATAAGGTTTGACATAGTTTGTTCATTGATGTATTTTGTTAAATTTTCAGACGCATACGGGTGAAAAGCCATTTGCCTGTTCACTGTGCGACAAACGGTTCACCCAAAGCAATAGCGTCAAGTTGCACTACAGGACTTTCCATCTCAAACAACCTTATCCAAAACGGTACAGTAAATTTGCAATATATGGCAGTTGCCATTCGTGGGTTACAATCTTAAACACTCCTATGAATACACTAAGTTGTGTGTTCATTTAGACTAAATTAAATTATCAAAGCTTATCAAAACTTTCTGAGAAAACAAGCAATTTTTCACATTATAAATGTCCATTAGGCCGTTGTGTTGGACTAAGGCTTAATACAAATCTTATTGTTATAGGAACAGAAGAAAAAAGAACGATGACGTAACACTAGCAGAAGATTTCCGAACGGAAGGCGAGTCTGAATCTCTAACGCTCGATAGATGGCGTTGACGTCATTTGCCAAATTATTTATTTCAAGTGTATATATTATGAATTAAGAATTTACCACCGAAAATTAAGACCCTGATTAATTCGACTAGGGAAGTAACCCTCAAACACACAGTACCATGTTAATCTGGTACTCAGTGTTATTAAGTTGGGCTGCCATAGGGGTAATTTTATTCGAGTGAAAATGACAGTTTTTACTAATATTTAATTGGATATTAAATAAATGAAGGCAATGTACGCGTTAAACTCCTGACACCACATCATAATTATGCTGGTATTATTCTGTCGACTGTGAGAAACTTCTTAGTCAAGATTTGTGTGTATCTTCGAGTCTGGAACTCAAAAGAAAATTAATAATTGTCTTACGCAGGAATCAAACTTTGGGCCTCTCGTTTCACAGGCTAGTCTAGTTGAAGCAAGACTATCAAGCATATCAGCTATAATATTAAAGCATGGTGTAATAATGTCTCTTCATTTGACACTAAAAATCCTGTTTCTTTTATATATTTTCTGGAAATAATCCACTAACTGTATCAAAAATATACATCAAGTGTTAATATTTTACCATGACTATGTTTTATAAGTTCTTTAAAAAGTTTAAACATAATATAAAAGTCTTCCTGTACCTTAAATATATAGATAAGTGTCAACACAAGGTTATTTTATTATGCAAGTTACAAAATATGTGAAAAATATTTAAGGGTGATTCAACATGATATTGAAATCAAAACCAAATTATCACATAATATTCTTTAAATCAAAAAGTAGATTTTCAAATTAAATCAATGAAATTCGTCATCACTATTAATCACTGTTAAACACTGCCCTAAATATTAAGAGAAATGGAACATTGTGTTGGAGCCTTGAAATGTGTACAAAATACTTAAAAATATGTATATGGACTGCTTTTTAAAATGTGACATTTGTATATTAGCATGAATGGTAGCTGTGTCTTGTGCTGTATGTGTAGTTTGTAGAAAATACAGTTTCATAAACTTATATGATTTTTATTTAAATTTATGAATTGCTGAGCACGCCGTGTCTTTACTGTCCTTCATCTGACACTAAGAAAATTAGGATGTTTGGGTATCACAAGACCATAATAATCCAATTGAAAACCTAACGCCTATATGCATAGAATAAGACAATAGGGTAAATGCATTAGCAATAACCTAGTTTTTAAGACATTCATGATTTCCCTTATTTTAATAAGGTCGTGAAATCGTTAACAACTGAGGGGCCTTAGACCAATGGCCTTGGGGTCCATAAAAAAACCATTTCATCAGCTCAGACTACAGCGAATTAAATACTTTGCTGTAGTCTGAGTATTCAAACTAAGTACCTAGTTTAAATACGAAAGTCAAGTTAAAAGTTACGAAATTATCCTTTGCCTGCTTTCTTTTCTGCTTTTTGAAATTTGCTGCCTATTAAGCCGGAAACATATTATGAAAATGCGATGCGACGCAACGTGTCCACACTTTTTGTTCAATATCTACGTGGCGTCGCGTCGGATATTCGTAGTGTGATTATAATAATATAAAATTTGTTTCGACTCAACACTCATCGTGTTTTAATAATGTGTGGCTGGCTTTACTTATCGGGAGTCAAAATAATAAAAGAAATAAAAACGTATATAGCAATCGTAATATCTTGTGAATAGTCGATTCTATCCATCACTAATTTCCCAGGCGGAAGTGGGTGCAAGTTGCAACACTCAGAGGCTATGTTTTTAGTAGAGGTGGGCGATTATGAATGATTTTGATAATCGAATGATACTACTAATACTAATTTTGATAATCGATTATGAAATTAGTAACTAATTTGTTTTCATAATCGAATGACGTTACTAATTTGAACTACTAATCTCGTCGGGACTGAAGTGGGTCTTGTTTTTTTTTTGTTTTTTTAGAAATTTAATTACCCTTATCACTTAAATAATAGTTCAAAACTGGGGGTTCGATAGAGGTTCTTGTTTTTTTTTTTTAGGGATTTTATACCTCGCGAATGCAAATTAGTAATTGGAAATATCTCGAGACATGTTCATAATAGATATGAGCGCCGTGGGCCAATTCCACGGCGGGGATGTGGGCTAAAAAATGTTACGGCGGCGACGGCGTCGCAGTGGCGTGGCTTTAGAATTAGATGTTGTAATTAATAGAGATCAGTGTTTTATAGTAAAAAATAATGAAACACACCATCATTGGTTTCAAACATAGCTTCATAAGAACACATAAGCAAAGTATAATTGTTTTTTTTATTTACAGAAACTAATCACGTTTTGATGAATAATAATCTTATTATCAGTAAAACAAGTAAGCAAACATTAAAGAAATCACAAAAGAAGGAAGGAATCAATAAGGGCGGCTTAATTTTTCCTTGATCTAAATTTCTCACATAAACTTAAATACAAATTAAGCATAACGCTTAAGTTAGTAAATGTAAATATTTTAATTAAATTATTGTGAACAATAAATCTCTTCTATAATAATATAAGTAAGTTAAAAACACTATGAAAATATTAAATCTCAGCATAACTAAACAAAGTGAGCAAGCGCGAACGCATGAATGGTGCGCGTGCGAGTGGGATAGCAAGTAGCGACAAGACACGGCGGCGCGCGATGCGATGGCGGCGCGCCGGACACGAACCACGGCGACGGCGGCGCGCCGGCGCGGCGCTCATATCTAGTTCATAATCGAATGATTTCATTAGTAATTACTAATTAGTAATATTTATAATCCAGATACGATACGATTACTAAAATTAGTAATTACTAATTTGAATTCAAATTAGTAATTACTAATTCTCATAATCGAGATATCTCGAGATATCTTCATAATCGAATGATTCCATTAGTATATCTCATAATCGCCCTGCGCCCACCGCTAGTTTTTAGACATCTGTCATGGCTAGTGGTTTTAATGTTTACGTTTGTGTATTTTTTAAAATAAACAAAAATTTCAATAATTTTCATAATTTATAACACAAAATATCGCTGGCGGAATGTCTGATTTAAAAGTCTGCCGAGTGTGTTTACGCACCAATACGAAAATGTATAAATACGACCAATTTAAATTAAAATCTTATTATGAAAATGTTATGGCTGCAAAGGTACTATTTTAATTTACGGCTTATTTAGCTGTTCTGCTAACTTTAAACTAGGTACATAAAAATCAAAAAATATATACAAATTCATACTTTGAGTACTAATAAATATTTTTTTATCAATCACTTTTTTAACATATATTATTAAACTTAATATTGACAAGATATTTCTTCTAGTTTAAATTACCAAAATATCTTATACTGTTGGTGAAACTAATATTTAAAACAAAATGTCTAAGTTCACTTTACTTTGGGATTAAAAGTTGTTTGTATAATTTAAGAAATAAAATTAAAGTATTATTTTAAACTCTGATACTTTTCTGCATAATCTCTTAATAAACACATATCCTTATGATATACCAATATTTGTTTGGGTTCTAAGTGATTTTAAAATTTAAAAGTGTTAATATTGTTGATACAATTCTTGTATCTAAGTTGGTGGTCAGTAATTTGCAAGTGACTGTTGAGTGTTTTTATTTATTAATATATATAATATGTATATCAAGTCTGTCAATCTACATTATGTGATTAACTGTTTATGGCATGAAAAATCCTAATATGTATATTCCGTTCTATATATTGTTAGGTGGATTCATAGTCATTCATAGTTGTGATGGCCTAGAGGTTTAGGCACGCGGTTGAGAATCTCGACGGTCGTGGGTTCAAACCCCAGGCACACACCGCTGACTTTTCGAAGTTATGTGTGTATTCACAATGAATTATCACATACTTTAATGGTAAAGGAAAACATCGCGATGAACCCCAGGCAAACACCTCTGACTTTTCCAAGTTATGTGTGTAATTATCACAAAATAATTATCACATACTTTAACAGTGAAGGAAAACATCGTGATAAAACCTGCACACCAAAAAGTTCTTAGGCATTTCTTAGGTGTGTAGTCCGCCAACCCACAGTAGGCCAGCATGGTGGACTAAGGCCTAAACCCTCTCAGTTGTAGAGGGGGCCCGTGCCCAGCTGTGGGACGTATATGGGCTGATGATGATGATGATGAAAAAATTCATAAATAAATTAATATGAATGCCTTCACCCAAAGAGATAGGCTCTATTGCAGAAATTATTTAATGTAACAGGTAACAATTCAGACAAATTTCATTTTGTCTATCTACAGCCCCACATCTTCTTCTAAACTTCTTACTTCTACTAAATTGGACAAAATTTGTTCTAATTCCCAGCATGGGCCTCCTCTAAAACTGTGAGAAGTAAATAAATCACACAATTTTTTTTCAGGTAAATGATAAGGAAGACCTGCCTTGTTATTTTTGCTATGAATGTGCGTCACTTATTCACAAATTCCATAAGTTCAAAGAAAAGTGTTATCGTGGACAGCATGCCCTTAAAGAAATCCTTTGGAGAGGGGGTGTAAGTATTATTTGTAGTTGTATCTAACGACGCAAAATCATATACTGGGGGCTATATCATCGCTCCACGTGTTCTTGTGTTGCATGAACAAGGGTGACTCACAAGCGATCGCCCCACTACGGTGTTGATAGCCCCTCTACAGTGTCTATAAAGGGCCGCCCGCTGCAGCGGAGCAGAGCGTTCGTCCGCCTGCGCGCGAATTGGAAACATCCGATTTATCGAGAATTTAAAAACGAATTTGGATTGAAGTTGATTGTTTAAATCACTTCTCAAAATGAATCCTCCAATAATAATGATGTCACTGCTATTCTCAACAATACTGGGCTATCAGTCTCGTCAGTTGTGACGCTTTCTTAAAGAAAACCCAAAATATGAGCAAAATCATGAAAATAACAATTGTGACGTCAGAGTTGGTCACACATTTCAAAAACATTTCAAAGCCACTCCTCCGATATATCATTATTATCTTGAGTGTCATAATGTCATTGTCAAATGTATTTTGGCCTAATATGGATCTATCTTATTTCCGATTTTCGGGCACATTTCCACACACACACACACACAGCACATAACACTGCCTGACCTGAGAAATGAACCCAGGACCTCTTGATTACTCGACCAATACCCGTACTGCAAGACAATGAGACAGTAAATTTATTAATATTTTATTAAATTCTAGATTACATGGAAAGCCGTATCAAAAGTCGACAGGGAAAAATTTAACCTCCGATCATCAATAGATATAATAAGTATAAGCAATAAAGTTAGAACATGTGTTGTGAAACATGATCCCTCAATAAACAGTCATAAACCAAAAGTCATAGATGAACCAGCAAAAATTCCTGAAGTAGTTGATGTACAATTAGGTTGTGATGTTGAATCTTTGAAAAGTGATGATTTTGATGACTTTGAGGGCGAAAAAGACATTGTTGGTGATAAAGATATTGTTAATGACAAAGAAGTAAGTGCTGATGAACAAGAAATACCAAAAGAAGTAATAAATTGTGATATTAAAGAGGAAAAAATAGATGATGTTGAAACATTTATGCATGACGCAAAAGAAATTGAAATCGAAGAAGGGATTAATTTAATTAAAGAAGACATACATATTCCTAGCAATGAAAAAATATATATTCCTAAAGAAAACAAGATTAAAAACGGAAAGAAAAAATTAAAGAGCATAAAAAAGAAAGGTGCAAATTTTACAAAATCTAAAAAGAAGAAGGATTCTACCCGAATTACAGCGATAGAAGCAGAGAAGTTCAAATCGTCAATAAAGAAGAAGCAAGAGTTAGACAGCAGAAATTGGCAGAAGTTCAATTTACCAGAAGAAGAGGCTGTAAAGGAGTTCCAAGCGAGAGCTCAAGACCCTAAATACATAAATGCTATTTACAAATGCACTGGGTGTTTGAAAGGTTTCTCAAAAGAAGATATGATGAAGAGGCACATAAAATTAAGGCATAGTGAGGTAAGAAACAATGAATTATCACTTGTTTTAACGGTGAAGGAAAACATCGTGATGAAACCTGCTCACCTAAAAAGTTCTTAGGAATTTCTTAGGTGTGTAGTCCGCCAACCCGCACTAGGCCAGCGTGGTGGACTAAGGCCTAAACCCTCTCAGTTGTAGAGGAGGCCCATGCCCAGCAGTGGGACGTGTTTGGGCTGATGATGAGGTAAGAAACAATCTATATATCTGGAAGTTTCAATAATAGGGCTGGACAAATTTACCGTAGATTTATACTTCACGATTTGATAAATGTTAGACTCGCGGTAGCCAAGTCAGACCTTAGGCTACAATATATTATCCTAAGTTATAAGGAGAAATGATATTTTATGTTGCTATAAAATAAACTTCAGTAGTGACCATTGAACTTGGCACCCATTTAGATCTCGTAATCAACAACCAAGGCATATATAATAATATTGAACTTGGCTCTCATTTCACATTTATTTTTTGATAGGATTATGATTTCTATAACAAAAAAAGCGTAATCGAATTATGGTGTCATAGTCTTGATTGATTTTAGTCAAGCCGACGTGAGAGTAACAGTTACTCAAAATAAGGGCAAAAAAGCATAGGAACGAAATGTTCATTTGCAAGCTAGCATAATTGCGTCGGCTGATTGATCTTTCGTCAGTCGTAATTGTACTTGGATTGCACTGCAATTACCATCAGGTGCAAACTATAAAAACGCCCTTGTTGTTTGTCAAATAAGGTCCAACCACACATAAACTCACGCCTGTATTCCTTGATGGGGTAGGCAGAGGTGCATTTCTGCACCCACATTTCGCCAGGTATGTATCAGTCCTACGTAATAAGGGACGAGCGTATTGCCGTTTTTCGGGCACATTTCCAGACTCTGTGCTGCTATTGAGAATTTCCTAATGGAAAAACCCAATAACACTTTGCCCGACCCGGGAATCGAACCCAGGACCTCTAGATCGCACGATATGTACATGTACCGCGAGACCACGAGGCACGAGGTCCAACCAACCTTATTAAAAACGTATTTTTATCCCACAGTCGAACGGTTCAGTGGAGTGCAGGTTCTGCCGCATCAGGTTCAAGTGGAAGTCCCTTCTCAGCAGGCACATAAGGGAACACTACAACAAGTACAAATGTCTACGATGTGACCTCATCTTCTCTAGAGAGTGAGTGTTTTTGTCAATTTAGTCCCTCGGCATTAGTGTGGCGTATGAAAAAAAACACACCCAACAGTCACATACATAGTTCTGACCCCACACTAAGATCCAAGTCTTGTGTCGTGGGTATCAGAAACTTCGAGAGACTTTTCGGCCTCACAAACAGTCACACCCGAAACAAATATTTTTGGATCACACAAGCATTTGTCTCGGTGCAGAGATTGAACCTGAGGCCTGCTGTTTCGTTTTGGTGTGTAACCCACAGCGCTACGGAGGCTGCCAATAAAATTTCTAATTTTCTCTTAGGTAATCTTTAATAGTAGCCATTTTTCCGGCGAATTTCCATACATTCGCTTTGGAAGTCTTTGTCTTTCGGTTGATGATGATGATGATATCCATACTCTCTTCTGCTAATATTTTTTTAATGAAAAAGCATCGGTATATCTCTCTGCCTACTATTTTCAATCAGGGTATTTTTTCATTTTAAATTTGTTACCAATTTCAGGACATCAGCGCATCATCACGACCAGTTCCACAATGGGGTGACGAGAACCTGTGAATATTGCAACGAGAAGTTTACGTAAGTACCAAAACCAATTGTGAAATATCTTTAAATTTTTTTTCCTCCGCCGAGAGGCCGCGGGTTCGATTCCCGCTCCGAGACAAATGTTTGTGTGATCCATAAATATTTGTTTCGGGTCTGGGTGTTTGTGAGACCGAAAAGTCTCTCGTAGTTTCTGATACTCACGACACAGGACTTGTATCCTAGTGTGAGGTCAGAACTATGTATGTGACTGTTGGGTGTATTTATTTATTTAGTACTAGCTTTTGCCCGCGACTCCGTCCGCGTAGACTACAGGGTTGGGTTCAGAAAGAAAATAAGTTGTGGTCTATTTTATTCCACAGAGCCCCTTTTATGTCCATACCAAAAATCGTTCACATCGGTCAAATGATTAAGGCGTGAAAGCGTAACAGACATATAGTTATTTTCTCATTTATAACATATTAAGGGAATTAAGGGATTTAAAAAAAAAACACTTTTAATATAATTCTTATATTGTGTATTTATATATCATATATATGATGTAATGATGTAATAAAAGCCATATAAAAAAGTTTCATCATTCTAGCTTCAAAAATGACGAATTTCCATACAAACTTTCATCCCCTATTTTTATTTTACTCCCTTAAAGGTAATTTTCTTACATACTTTGAATGTCGTATTTATTTATATCTAATCAACAGCCTAAAAAATAAGTTTCAAGTTTCTAGCTTTAAAAATGACAATACTTCCATACAACTTTTCACCCCCCCTTTCAACCCCTTAATACCCCTTTTCCGCAATAAAAAGTAGCCTATGTTCTTTCTCAGGCTCCAAACTATCTGTGTACCAAATTTCATTTAAATCGGTTCAGTAGTTTTAGCAGGAAAGCGAGACAGACAGACAGAGTTACAATCGCATTTATAATATTAAGTATGGATTATAATATGTTAAGCATTAAATTTTTCGTTTAATTGAAAGAGCTTTTTATATAGTTTTAGTAAAAGCGGATATTTTGATTATTAGAACTCTAGTTTTAATTTGAACGACTCATGTTTAATATTGGTCTTGTATGGGGCCCTGTTCCTTGCAAGGCCCTTTGGAAGAGCTCAATAAAAGTCCAGTTTTATAAATGGTGATTATATCTAGAATAAAAAAAAACAATTTATATGTTACACAATAAATGAAAGTATTAGTTAATAACTTGCTTCTATCATTTATCCAGTAAATTAACGAATAAAAGCTGTTTATTACTTACAGCAGTACAAAAAAGCAGTGATGGTCTCAAGGTTTAGGCGCGCGGTCGAGAATTTCGGCGGTCGCAGGTTCAAACCCCAGGCACACACCTCTGACTTTTCGAAGTTATGTGTGTATTCACAATGAATTATCACTTGCTTTAACGGTGAAGGAAAACATCGTGATAAAACCTGCACACCTAAAAGTTCTTAGGAATTTCTTAGGTGTGTAGTCCGCCAACCTGCACTAGGCCAGCGTGGTGGACTAAGGCCTAAACCTTCTCAGTTGTAGAGGAGGCCCGTGCCCAGCAGTGGGACGTATTTGGGCTGATGATGATGATGATGATGATTACTTACAGTGGCCTTCCATGGTCCACCCACCTTATTTAGTATTTCTGAGTATTTTTGTTTCCATTCCAGGCACTTGTCGACGTATTACACGCACCTACGCAAGCACAGAAGCAAACATTTGTGTACTTTGTGCGGCGAATCGTTTGTCAGCGAGTTCGGACTCTACATGCACCGCAGGGTCAAACATATCATGGACACGGTAACAAATACATAATAAAATAGAATAGAGAAAAACTTTTCATCATCAGCCCATATACGTCCGAGAGGGTTGAGGCCTTAGTCCACCACGCTAGCCTAGTGCGGGTTGGCGGACTGCACACCTAAGAAATTCTCAAGAGCTTTAAGGTGTGCAGGTTTCAAAACGATGTTTTGCTTTGCCGTTAAAATACGTGATAATTCATTGTGAATACACATGACTTGGAAAAGTCAGAGGTGTGTGCCTGGGGTTCGAACCCGCGACCGCCGAGATTCTCGACCACGCGGCTAAACCTCGAGGCAGCCTAGTACTGTGTAGTATATGATAAAAATAAAGAACATACATACATACATAATCTCGCGCCTGTATTCCCCGAAGGGGTAGGCAGAGGTGCATTTCTGCACCCACATTTCGCCAAGTATGTATCAGTCCCACGTAATAGGGGGCGAGCCTATTGCCGTTTTCGGGCACAATTCCAGACTCCGTGCTGCTACTGAGAATTTCCTAATGGAAAAACCTAATAACACTGTAACACTGCCCGACCCGGGAATCGAACCCAGGACCTCTAGATCGCACGGCACATACTTGTGCCGCGAGACCACGAGGTGCAAATAAAGAAGTGTCTGAAATGTCTCATGTATTAATGAAAGTTTTTGTTTTCGTCGCAGGAGAATCAAGACAGCGTTGCCGCGGAGACTACGTACTGCGAACGTTGTGACATCAAGTTCGAAACCAACAAGGCGTACGAGGAACATCTCATACATTCCGCCATGCATTCGGCGTGAGTTTATTTTACCACGTCATATTTTAACCACTCCGTTTTATACCTTAGCCCACAACAAAAATACCAGTTGATCCAAAAATACTTTTTTAAGTATAAAAGTACCTGTATTATAAAAAAAAAGTGTGTGTGTACTTATGTACACGCGTTAGAAGTTATACCACACGACTGAAGTAAAACTTATAAATACGCCCAACAGTCACATACATAGTTCTTAGTTTACACAACATATTACATTTCTGAACGCACTCGTAATTTACATACATTTAATTGGGCGCATTTATAAGTTTTACTTCAGTCGTGTGGTATAACTTCTAACGCGTGTACATAAGTACACACACACTTTTTTTTTAAAATGTAGAATAGTGACAGTAATAAATTAAAACTAAAATTGAAAATAAGAAAATGTCAATTATGTTCTACGCAACTACCAGGACATCATAAATCAGCAAGGACAAAGTACTAGCATTAAAAACTGTATACTCGTATAATCCATTCGAAATTTAAACCACGATGAATTAAAAACAAAACTTATTAATGATAGCATTTCACCTCTCTAGCTTTCTGAATGCCTAGTACCATTAATGAGTCAGCTGGCTTAATAACTCGTCCTTTTGACCGGAAACGACACAAATGCAGCCAACATGACGCGCGTAGTGCAGTGTGAACTTAGCTACAATGGACATTTTTTTTTTCGAGACTTAATGAGCGGTTAAGCAGACAACTTCATACTGTTAATTTTGTGTCACAGATGCGCGCGCATCTTAAAATTTCACTCTCATCATTTTTTCATAACGCGCCTAAAGAAGTACTTATAACTTCAAAAATTTGGAACCCCGAAAAAGGCAGGAAAATTGTATCAAATAACGAAATCCTGCCTGCATCCAGCGACGTTTCGCGATCTTTGCCAGGTCGTCTGAACACCTTGTGGGGGGACGGCCTACGCGTGGCCTCCATTCGAGAACTTTTTGGCCCCATCGGCCATCAGTTCTCCGCGCTATGTGCCCCGCCCATTGCCACTTCAACTTGCTAATCCGCTGGGCTAACTGGGGTTCATATATATAAATTTATGTTCAGACTGAATATAATCAATTTTGTACAGTTCAGAAGAAACACCGACGCTAATGAACTTGAAAGGCGGCACCGTGATAAGAAGAGCGCCACGAAAGCACACCAAATGTACTATAGTGAGTATATTCCTCATCATCAGCACATATACGTCCCGCTGCTGGGCACGGGCCTCCTCTACTACTGTGAGTGCCTTAGTCCACCACGCTGGCCTAGTGCGGGTTGGCGGACTACACACCTAAGAAATTCCTAAGAAGTCTTCGGTGTGCATGTTTCGTTACGATGTTTTCCTTCACCGCCAAAGTAAGTGATAATTCATTGTGAATACACACATAACTTGGAAAAGTTAAGGTGTGTGCCTGGGTTTCGAAACGAGATTCTCGACCGCGCGCCTAAACCTCAAAGCCATCACTGCTTCTACCAATAAATTATTGTACTAATATTGTAGTGTCACAAAATAACAATACACTAGAACGAAGTTTGTGCATTTCAAGCGTTAGGCCTTTGTCGAAGGGCCATTTGATTGACGCGGAATCAGTGGTGAGGGTTGTGTGTGCAGTGCAACCGGAACTTCTCGACGCTGGTGGCGTACATGAAGCACCACGGGGCGGAGCACCCGGGCGCGCCGCTGCCGCTGGGCGCCGTCACCAAGCCGCACCACGCCGGGGGGGCACACCACGACAGGCACATCTGCGAGATCTGCGGGGCGCTGCTTGCGGTAAGGACTTATTTTTCCCTATCCCACCACACACCCACCACTAAACTCCTATGCTCCAGAATCAACAGTTCTGACCCCACATTAAGATACAAGTCCTGTGCCGTGGGTATCAGAAACTACGAGAGACTTTTCGCTCTCACAAACACCCAGATCCGAAACAAATTTTGTTGATCATACGAACATTTGTCTCGGTGGGATCGAACCTACGGCCTCTCGTTTCACAAGCTGGTGTCTAGCCAACTGCGCCACGGGGCTGTCTGCATATTATATGGTGGCGAAGATGCACCTCTGCCTACACCTTTGGGGAATACAGACGTATGTATGTAATTTATTTCAAGCTAAAACTGTGTCTGTAGTCTAAATCACTTCGTATACTTCCTAATATCTTCTCGACAGCTGAAAGAGGTTAGGCTTAAGTTTACTACCCTGGGCTAGTGGAATAGTGAGTGTTAAAAGTTCTCTTGATTGACAGCCCCGTGGCGCAGTTAGCTAGATGCCAGCTTGCCAAACGTGTGATCCACAAATATTTGTTTCGGGTCTGGGTGTTTGTGAGGCCGAAAGGTTCGAGAACTATTACTCAGAGAGTTAGCAGAGCCATCTAATTGATACTTATTTATATATATATCATCATCTCCTTGCCCTGTTCCCAATTTCATTTGGGGTCGGCGCAGTATGTTTTATCCTTCCACACATCCCTATCAGCCGTCATGTCTTAATTCACTCCTTTTTCTTTCATATCCATCACCTTTTTACCTACGTATGATTCATCCCTCCTCATAGCATGCCCATACCACGACAGACGGTTTCCTTTTAGCTTTTCTATCACAGGAGCTACTTTCAGACTTCCTCTAACGTATTCATTCTTCACTCTGTCAAGCCGTGTTATACCACACATCCATCGCAACATTCGCATTTCAGCTGCATGCAGTCGTCTTTATTATTTATTATTTATATATCTTTTATTATTTATATATATATGTTATTTATTTATTTATTTAATATACTTTTTTGTACACTATAATATACTTAACTTAATATAACATAAATAACTAACTTAACTTAATGTAACATAAATAACAAGATTATATATATGATCATCAAATGAATACACCCAACAGTCACATACATAGTTCTGACTCCACTAGGATACAAGTCCTGTGTCGTGGGTATCAGAAACTACGAAAGACTATTTTTTTTTTTAAACTTTCTATACTATAGAGTATAAAGGCAGACTTAATACCATAGGCATTCTCTGACAGTCTACCTTAGGGGAGTGCAGATATGAACCTTGGTAGGTGTAGTGTGATGGTGATATTGCTTAAGCATACCTATATATATAACATACATAATATTTATAGATACAAATACTCGTACATAAATATATACATATAAATATATATACATATTATATGAATATTGTTTTCCCTCGCAGCCGAACAGCATCTACAGTCACGTGAACACGCACACGCGAGAGAGACAGTTCACGTGCACCACGTGCGGCATGCAGTTCAACGCCAAGGGAACTTTGCAACGACATTACTTGGTATTTAACCCTTTTATTTACCAGTGGCTGTACTTCAATACTGCTCGACTGACTGCCTCGTGGTCTCGCGGTACAAGTATGTGCCGTGCGATCTAGAGGTCCTGGGTTCGATTCCCGGGTCGGGCAAAGTGTTATTGGGTTTTTCCATTAGGAAACCCTCAGTAACAGCACGGAGTCTGGAAATGTGCCCGAAAAACGGCAATAGGCTCGCCCCCTATTACGTGGGACTGATACATACCTGGCGAAATGTGGGTGCCGAAATGCATCTCTGCCTACCCTTTCAGGGAATACAGGCGTGAGTTTATGTATGTATGTATGTACTTCAATAGAAGCCCAAAAGCGTTTTACGTTAATTGTGTAATGTCCAGTTTATAATTGTTTATTGTGGGGTCAGGATATTCTCATTTATATGTCAAATTGCTTTTTTTTTCTTTACTTTTGAGCTGCATTCAGTCGCCAGACTTTTATCAGCTGAGCTCCGAGTACGATGTAGTGTAAGAGCAGCCAGCCATTGCTGAGCTGTCAAAGTATGTGGCGCCTTTTCAGTCAATTGCTTTTGTTAAGTAAATATTTAAAGCTTAATGATTACTATTCGGAATTTTGTAAGTCAAGCTGGACTTTTGAGCTTCTATGGAAGTACCGCCAAAGTTATATACTCTACACACTTCTTTGACACATGAATTTGTCTCTTTAACCTGAACAAGTTTAAACTTATTAGTTAAAACTCAGTTCCTTTCCATATTTAAACAATTAGGTGTAAAATAAATGTTTATTTTATAAAACAAAGTACTAATTTTATAGTTGCCTGGACAAAAAATAATGGACTGAACTTTCGAGAATTAGCGTGCCCCCAAAAAAGGTCTCAACGAGTGTATATGTCACCGTAAAATTGTAAACACCACACAATCTTTCGACAGTTTACAATCTCGCTAGATAGATTATAATCTAACGGTGTTTACAATTTTACGGTGACATAATATATATTTTGTATAATTCCATTGTTCCAGACTCACACGGGAGAGAAGCCAGTGGAGTGTTCCCTGTGCGACAAACGGTTCACGCAAGTTGCGAGCATGCGGTTGCACTACCGCACCATACATCTCAAACAACCATATCCTAAAAGGTCAGTTGACATAGTCACACTAATACTATAAAAATCGAAGTGTCTGTATATGTCGCTACTTTTTTTTCATTCAAACGCCTTTTTATGTGAGACTTAAAACACGGATGGTGATGCGAATATTTTTAATGCTAAAAAACTTAGGAGGTTCAAAGTCACTCAACGAGCTATGGAAATGGCTATGCTCGAGGTTTCCCTACGAAATCGAATCAGAAATGAAGAGATCCGTAGGAGAACTAAAGCACCCGACGTAGCCCACCGGATTAGCAAGTTGAAGTGGCAATGGGCGGAGCACGTAGCGCGGAGAACTGATGTCCGATGAGACCGAAAAGTTCTCGAGTTGAGGCCACGTAGCGGGAAGGGCAGCGTGGAACGTCCTCCGACAAGATGGTCGGACGACCTGGTAAAGGTCGCGGGACGTCGCTGGATGCAGGCTGCTTCCAACAGGTCCCTGTGAAAGTCATTGGGAGAGGCCTATGTTCAGCTTTAGCTAATGGATTGATTGGATTAGATGTGGATATACATCTGTGCCTATCTCTTCTAGGATGCAGTTGTGTGTTCTTATGTAATTTTCATTCTAAAATATGAATTTAGCAGTTGCAATTGAATCATAAACTCTTATTTCGCTGCGGGTAGTTTGACAAAAACGATATTATGAAATGACGAATTTACATCCAAATACATTATTTGTCTATACTTCAATACTCATCTATTTTAAATTTAACAGATCAAGAAGAAAGAAAGCGGGCGATCCAGACGAAACTGCGGTCATAGCACAATACTACCAAAATAAAGAACCGCCTGAGGACATGACTTTGGATAGATGGCGCACCATGCGACTGTGAAACACCCTCAAGATGGAGTGGTTGTGACAGTGTAGTGAGGGATTTGTGGGTGAAAAAAGATTGATAGCTATTGAACATTTATACTTAAAGATCAAGTTATTGGAAATATTTTTGAAGTGAAAGCTTCGTTAGCGGCGCTGTGCACTTTTTTGGGATCGGTAAAAAATGTTGAACTCACGTCAGATCGCGTGACCCTGATCGAAAATGCGTAAGACCTTTGTTGTCGTGCGTTGTTATCAAGCATATAAAACAAAATGTCGGAACAATGCGATCTCGTATTGCATTCGGTCCAAATAGTGAAAATGAAGGTTTGAAGTGTAGAATCACCAGTTGACAATATTATGCCGGTCTGTTAATAAGTCATAATATCGGACGATATTTTACATATACCGCCCATTTATGTCCCATTGCTGGGCACGGGCTTTTTCTACAATCGGGAAGAATCATGCCTTAGTCTACCACGCTGGCTTATCAAGGATCGTTCGATTTTATATTATTCTTGCAGAACTTTCATTTGTTTTGGTTTAAGTTCTATTCTTTCTTTAATTGTAAACTTAGGCCTTAGTCCACCACGCTGGCTTAGTGCGGGTTGGCGGATTACACACCTAAAAACTTTCCTAAGAACTTTTTAGGTGTGCAGATTTCGTCACCATGATTTCCTTCACTGTTCTATTTGGTTTGGATGTTGTAAATAGAGTTTGCAATTCCGCGTTCCCGCATTCCCGCATTTTTTTGACTCGGCAAGGTAATTCAGCTTTTACTGAAGGCCTTTTAGCTCCATCACAACAGCGCGGGCGCGTCAGTCAGATCGATCAACCGATCGAGCGAAGTAAAGGATTAAAATTGGTTTATTTGTTTGTTTAAGTAAGATAAGTCCATATTAACACGCAGGAAACCCTATTGATTGCAAACCCCCTACCTAACCTCATAAGAACTATGAAAAAGTACTTTTTCTATTAGATATTGTATGAATGTTTCTATTATTATTATTTTTTAATATAGTGTAACTAAACTACAGGTAATAAAGCATTATTATACGCATATTTTTGCATTTTTAAATTTTACTGCGGGAAAAAATTACTGCGGGATTGCAAACCCTAGTTGTAAAGCACGGCCAAAACAGGTGGTTATTTCAAGTAGTGGCGGTACTTCCATAGAAGCCCAAAAGCCCAGCTTGTCTTAGAAAATGCCGAATAATAATCTTTAAGCCTTAAAATCTTAATTTAACAAAAGCAAATTGACATATAAATAAAAATATCCTGACCTCACAATAAACATTATAAACTAGACATTACACGATTAACGTGTAACGCTTTTGGCCTCTATGGAAATACCGTCTCTGAATTCAAGGTGAATCGAGTTCAATATGTATAACTGAAGTAATTGGGTTACGTGGACTGGGTGCCGACAATCCTGTACAATCCCAAACAACGACGTGCGAAAGGAAGCTGCCAATTTGAATCTTGTACTCCCTGCTCGCCAATTTAGAAGAGGGTTGAGGTGCGTTCATAATCACTTGATTTTTGCAAGACTTTTTTTTTGACAGACATGTTTTGCAGTTGGTTAGCCACGAGCTTGTGAAACGAGAGGGCGGAGTTCGATCCCTGAAATGGAATTGCTGGTGTGATCCACAAATTTTTGTTTCGGGTCTGCGTGTTTGTGAGACCGAAAAGTATCGTAGTTTCTACCCACGACAAGACTTGTATCTTAGTGTAGGATCAGAACTATGTATGTGATTGTTGGGTGTATTTATTTATTTTTATAAAGTACAGGTTAGGTACGACTGGGTGTAATGTGATCAAGAGGTAGCATATTTAGTTGTCCTGTCTGCGTGTATACCAAAATTCGTTAAAGTTGATTCAGCAGTTTAGTAATGCAAGCCTCACAAATGCACTAATACTATTATGGTATAGTTTTTCAATAGTCCAGATTTTTGTTCCGCCATCCACATCGCCGGGCACTCCACCCCATCATCATCATCTACACCCCATATATGTCCTACTGCTGGGCACGGGCTTGAAACTGAGAGGGTTTAGGCCTTATTCCACCTAGCTGGCCTAGTAAAATAATAATGATACATACAACCATTTTGTTACTCCCTTCCACTTCCATCAATTGTTGGGTTTTACCGAAAAACTACTGTTTTGAGTATAAGGTACATTTATATTTTTAGGAGTACGAACTTCTCCATAAGCGAACGTTTTAAGTCGTATTAAGATATCCGAACATTGAAAGACCCCAGTGAAGAATTAACTTGTAAAAATTTGTAGAGACATGACTCCGTAGGAAACTAGTAAGTTATAGAAGCCGAAAATGATTAAATGTTTGTAACAGTAATTTATATGAAAACTTTTGATAGCATATCGTGTGAATGGTAGCTTTGTGTGGTGTAAGCTTTATATGTTAAACATATTAAAGATGTAGTATGAGAAACATGTATTTTATTTTTGACCTTAAGAAAGAAAATCTAACAGGCGTTAAAAGTCATTTGTCAGCTGTTTATTCACGAAAGAGAACTATAATTTGAGGTGTTTTGTAACTTTATAGCATTGGAAAAAGTAAGTATTTGTATTTATTTAAATCATGGTTTTGAGGCAACATTTTTTTCTTTAGGAAATTCTCAGTAGCAGCACGGAGACTGGAAAAGTGACCGAAAAAAATGGGTGACCGAATGGGTGCAGAAATGCACTTATGCCTATCCCTTTAAGGAATACGGGCATGAAATTAGGTAGGTATGTATTAAATGTATCTATTTTGTATATTTATCTCAAAGCATAATTACGTAGCATGGACACTTAGGTAACCTTTAAAAGCCACACGACCCAAAAATAACTAAAAATCGCCGACAGCTATAATACGAGGAAACGACCGATTAATGTATGTAACAAAGTTTGTAGATAAAACAAAGGGGAAATGGAACGCAGAAAAAAAGATTAGACGCTTGAATTCTTTAAAATGATGTGCGTTTTCAAGACTACAACTATTTTTCAAGAGAGTGTGCATCAGATTGGTTTTCATAAGCCAAATCTATGTGCCAAAATATTTGGTTGTATTTGGGTACACATACTTAGACGTAGATAGCATAACATCTTCATTACCAGGCTCCTACAGATTCCGGGCTGCTATAGAAAATTTTCGACCGACAAAACATAGTAGGCAATTCTATATTCAAAAATGAAATGAACACCGAATTCTCTGCCTCTATACAACAATTTATGTAGGGAGACTCTTACATTCTAAAAAAGCTGTAGATTTGAATTTTAAATACATATAGTATCACATATCTTAGCAAAAAATATGACGCCATTTCTACTCGGATACCATTTAACCCGCGAAACAGCGCCAATATTCGCATGTGCAATGTGCATACGGCTTTCTGCAGCTGCGCATTCATAATAATATTACAACACGCTCCTTTTACGGAGGATTTGTTGGATAATAGCTTATATTTCTGCTTGGTACTTCACTATCCAGTTGTTTAGTATTGATAAAATAGTTGTGTAAAAGACGAACTTATATTAAATTGTGCTAAATCAATTAAATATTATCAGTGTCGTCGATTTAAGCGAAACTAGAATTCTTCTTAAATGAATTGGATACCAAAGTGACGTATAACGGAATGTGTTTTTGTTTTTGACATTTACATTTTCCCCCAACCATGTCAAACGATTTTTAGTTTTTCCGTATTTATGTATGAAAATATAAAGCAAAAAAATATATACATTAATTTTAACGGTGCAATAATCATGCAAAAATGTCCGATCTTAAAATTTGTAGGATTTGTCTACGGACAGAAGCGAAAATGTACACATTCGACAAATTTCGATTAAAATATTTTTATGAAGAAATTATGGCATTAAGAGTAAGTATAAACATATATTAATCAATAATTTATTTGTGCAAGTTACCTTAGGCAACATTTTTTTAGTAATAAAACAGTTTTAACATGATTGTTATGAAATAAAGTGTTCCAATATGTCTCATTAAAAAAATATTATTCCGCATTTTATTTGTCGTCTTAAAGAGGTGGAAGATGTGTTACAGCGTTGAAATTTATGGTTCGAATGTGAAATAATATTTATGTAAATTTGCAATGGTAGAGTATGTCATGAAAATCAATTAATGTTTTTATAAATAATTAAATTTCCGAAACACGGCAATAGGCTCGCCCCTTATAATGTAGGACTGATACATACATAGCGAAATGAGGACGCTGGAAAGCACATACGCCTACCCTTGGTGAATATGTATGTAAAGTTTGAATTAGTGATTTTAATACATATACCTGTTATTATTTATTAAAATACATAATTAATTGGTTTACATAAATACACAATAATTTTCAATATGGAACATATAAAATAATCTAATTGTTAACCTGCACTACGTCAGCTCAGGTGGATTAAGACCTAATTTTTCTTAGATGCAGAGAAGGTTTGTGTCCAGCAGTGAAATTTATATAAGCTGTCATATGGCCGAATACTGAAACGCTACTTAATCTAAGTGGCTGTTATAATTTAAGCGGTATACCTACTGAAACATCATTTATCGGTTTTAAGACCGACTGTGATTAACTAATGCCCACTTAAATTTCCATAAATGGCAACATTACAACAAAAAGTTCTTTTACATGACATTTTTTAAGTAATTACCGCTTAAATTATAACAGCTACTTAAATATAAGTCACCCTCAGATTAAGTAGCGTTTCAGTATTCGGCCAATAGAAATGACATATGTGACTGATTCATTATCATTAATGTGTAGTGTGATTGAAAGGTCCTAGCTTTTGTTCTGGGGTTGATTAACATGTTATTCAGTTGTTCCATTATTAAATCCTTATTAGGAATACTATTCAAAATAAGTGTGGATAATAACATACACTTTTAATAATTACATGAATGAATATTTGAATGAAAATCTATTACAGTACTGACAATTTATTCCTAACATTTTCACAGTTGTAACTTAGTTGGTAGCAACCAAGATGTGACTTAAGATTCAGGCAACTGTAAATACATTTAAGAATTATCATTTACATAATTAATTCTTACATACTCATTAGTCCAAATAAATGGAGATTATCTAGACCCTAAAAATTAAAGAACAATTTTAATTATAATCAAGCCATATTTGTCCCACTGCTAAGCACGGGCCTCCTCTACAGCTGTAAGGGGTTAGGCCTTAGTCCGTCACAGTGACCTAGTACAGGTTGGCAGAATACAAGATTAACAAATTTTAAGTGTGCAGGTTTCCTTACTATGCTTTCCTTCACCATTAAAGTATGTTATAATTCATAATACAATTTTAAATAATAATAGCTAGCATTACTGATCATTCTGAAATTTTGTAAGCAATCTTGAGATGTTTCCTTTTATTTTGTTTAATGGAGTGAATTTTAATTTGTGAATGTTGTGGCTGAGTTTTTATTAATACTGACGAGGAACTCTCCTTGGCCATACAACAATGTTGTGGTCTTTGCTTTATTGAAGAGAACTGAATTTGTCAAGTGGCATGGCCCAGTTTGGACGCTCAATTGGAATGAATGTCCGTGAATTGCAATGCCGCTCGCCTTGCAGCTTATTTCAGGATCACTCTCAGTAACAGGGTGCTGCTCCTATACTTATAATACTTATACCTATCCTGATTGTCCTATAAGTTGGTTATTATACAGGGTATAATGTTGTTGAATTCGTTCACACCCAAATCAAAAGGATGAAAAACTGCCTGGCCCCTGAATTGGTCCCACGATTTACGACGACGACGATACGCGCCATTTTATGTTTACAAAAGAAGTTGCCTTAAACTATACTAATATTATAAATGCGAAAATAACTCTGTCTGTCTGTTATGCTTTTAAACCTAATGCCTGGGTGTTAGAATGATTTATGGCATGGAGATAGACCTTGAAAAAGGCCATAGGGTACTTTTTTCCCTGGAAAATACTGTAATTGTGTGTGTGCTAGGCCTTACAGCTAGTATTTAATTTCCACAAGGTTTAGTAAACATTAAAATACAGCACATTATAATCTTTGTCCACAGGTCAACGACAATGACGGTCTACCCCAAAGTTTTTGCTATGAATGTGCAACTATGTTACAAAAATTCCACCGGTTCAAAGAGAAATGCTTCAGAGGTATGACATCCCTTAAGGAGCTCCAATGGGATGGCCCTGTAAGTATATTATTCATTTTATTAACGCGTCGTTCCACAGCCGTTTCGCAGTTGAAGCCAGTTTTTGATTTTTTCTTACCGAAATATGTATATATCTAGAAAGGTCAAATAGCCGTGATCGTCATGATCATATTGCATACTACATATATTCACGCCTGTATCCCCGCAGAGGTAGGCTGAGGTGTATCTCTGCACCCACATTTCGCCAATTATAATTTTACCCAAACGGCTATCAAACCCCTGACCATTGGACCCGCGAAGACACGAAGCAGTCACGTGTCTATTGCATACTTTCCCATAAAAAGAAAAGTGATTTCCGGTCTATGTGGTGTTGATTTCACCGTACTATTTTGAACACGCAAAGTGCAAGATAAAAATAAAATTTATTAAAATTTATTTTCTAGATAACATACGATGCGGTATACAAAGCGGATCGAAAAGCTAAAAATCTCCTCTCGCCTTTAAGTCTAACATCCCTCTCGGATAAGACAAAAGGACTCTGCATCAAAGACATTAGTATGTATTCAGTTAAAGAAGAAAAATACAACACTGAAGATTATGATTTTTACTACAGTGATTCTAAAGATGGAAATCTTGATAACGATGATAGCAAAGATATGATTATAGATGACGTGAAAAGGGAGAGTTTGATACTAAAATGTGAAGAGATAAATATGAAACAGAAAGATGGGAAAATTCAGAACGAACAGAAAAAGAATAGAAAGGGTTTCGATATCAGCAATTGGAAGATAGATATTTTGACAGACGAAGAGGCTTTGAAAGAATTCAGATCTAGAGCTGATGATCGGAAATATATAGCAGCTCCATTTAAATGTACTGATTGTTTGAAAGGATTCTCGAAGAAGGAAATGTTAGATAGGCACAAAAAATTAAGGCATTATGAGGTAAGAATTTATTAATCATCATCATAAGCCCCTATACGTCCCAGTGCTGGACACGGACCTCCTCTACAACTGAGAGGGTTTAGGCCTTAGTCCACCATGTTGGCCTAGTGCGGGTTGGTGAACTACACACCAAATAAATTTCTAAGAACTTTTAGGTGTGCAGTGTGTGTGCCTGGGATTTGAACCCGCGACTGAAAAGATTCTCGAATCAGTGTGTGTTCAGACAAAAATAATTATGTGACTGTTGAATACATACACATCCTCACGTCTGTTGTACTAAGGGATAGATAGAGATGCATTTCTGCACCCACAATCCGCCAATTGTAGTTCAAGTCTTATGTAATAGGGGGCCAACCCGCACTAGGCCAGTGTGGTTGACTTAGGCCTAAACCCTCTCAGTTGCGGAGGAGGCCCGTGCCCAGCACTGGGACGTATGGGCTGATGATGATGATGATGATGATAATGATGTAATAGAGGGCGATCTTATTCTTGTTATTCGTGGACATTTCCTTATGCCATGTAGGCTTGCCAGATGGCCGTGAAATCCGGGATTGTCCCGGAATTTTGCGTCTTGTCCCGTGTCCAGTAAATAGACCTTAATGTCCCGGATTACTACCAAAGTTTTAGGTCTTAGATTCATCTTAAAGTTATAACTGGCGTAAATTACCTACTAAGTATGCACATACCTTTGTAATACAAGTATGTATTTAAAAATAATGGCCGCGACCCGACACCGTTGTCCTAGAATTGTCCCGTATTTGATAATCTGGCAACCCTATCCCATCGAAGTGGACAACTCTTTGTTTTCCAACTCCTCCTTTATCTGTCTTTCTGATTAACTTCGTTGCGGGATTATGACAAATTAGGTTCCCTTGCAATGATGGCCTTGCAGTGATGGCCTCGAGGTTTAGGCGAGCGGTCGAGAATTTCGGCGGTCGCAGGTTCAAACCCCAGGCACACACCTCTGACTTTTCGAAGTTATGTGTGTATTCACAATGAATTATCACTTGCTTTAACGGTGAAGGAAAACATCGTGATAAAACCTGCACACCTAAAAAGTTCTTAGGAATTTCTTAGGTGTGTAGTCCGCCAACCCGCACTAGGCCAGCGTGGTGGACTAAGGCCTAAACCCTCTCAGTTGTAGAGGAGGCCCGTGCCCAGCAGTGGGACGTATATGGGCTGATGATGATGAGGTTCCCTTAGATTCGCTGAGCTTATTTGTGGGTGTGTGGTGGGATAGGGCCAAAAAACCCTAATCCCATGCAAATCATACTTTGCCAACCGAGAATGGAAACGTGGACTAGTCGATGCCACCGCCCACACGTGTGCCGCAGTGGCGCGCCCGTGGTTAGCGCGGCGTGTTGCAGGGCGCCGGTGCGTTCGAGTGCTGGTTCTGCCGCGCGCGCTACAAGTGGAAGTGTGCGCTGCGCAAGCACATGCTGCACCACTACCACAAGTTCCAGTGTCTGCGCTGCAACCTCGTCTGCATGCAGGAGTGAGTATACACACATCACTCATTTTGACAGCCCCGTCACGCAGGTGGCTAGACTAGAGGTCCTGGGTTCGATTCCCGGGTCGGGCAGTGTTATTGGGTTTTTCCATTAGGAAATTCTCGGCAACAGCACGGAGTCTGGAAATGTGCCCGAAAAACGGCAATAGGCTCGCCCCCTATTACGTGGGACTGATACATACTTGGCGAAATGTGGGTGCAGAAATGCACCTCTGCCTACCCCTTCGGGGAATACAGGCGTGAGTTTATGTATGTATTATGTATGTATGTGGCTAGACACCAGCTTGCGAACGAGAGGCCGCGGGTTGGATCCACGCACCGAGACAAATATTTGTTTCGGGTCTGGGTGTTTGTGAGACCGAAAAGTCTCGTAGTTTCTGATCACATGACATGACATGTACCCACGACACAAGACTCGTATTTTAATGTGGGGTCAGAACTATGTATGTGACTGTTGGGTGTATTTTTTATATTATATTATATTTTAGACGCGTGTCTAAAAAGATAAACTTTTTTAAAAAAGCATACTATAGAATTTCCGATTATATTGAAGATAATAAGCCCTGGGAGTAAGTAAATTGATCAGACTTTCGTTTTGTTGCTACAGTTTTTATCGTTATGACATTTATAATGTAAAATTGAAATGTCAATAAAAAAATATATATGTTTATATTGCTTATTCATAAAGAAAAAAAATCATTTCGTGTTGCTGAGTTTCTTGCCGTTTCTTCTCCACAGCGGTAACACGTTCTGAAGCAACAATAGCTTAAAACAGTTTAAAATTGTCGATTAAAAGAGCTTGTGAAAATATATTTCAATAAAGAGTATTTTGACTTTGACTTTGTCTCCGGTTGAGGTAGGCAGAGACTATAGAGCCCCAAACGCTACGGTCCAAACACAACTTTCGCTTCCTCAACTGATATTATTATTTTCTTTATGCACGTCGGTTTCGAGGACTCTTTATACCTAGTACTTTTTTTAAAATAAATCACCCATGAGATATTTATAGGTGCGCCTGGGACCAGTGGCGGTACTTCTATACAAGCCCAAAAGCCCTACTTGCCTTACACAATTCCGAATAAATAATCTTTAAGCTTTAAATCTTTATTTAACAAAAGCAATTTGACATACAAATGAGAATATTCTGACCCCAAAATAAACAATTGTAAAGTAGACATTACACAATTAACGTGTAACGCTTTTGGGCTTTTATGAAAATATCGCTACTGCCTAGGACATCCTCGACCGACGTTACCACTCACTTCTGAACAGTACATCTCTTTCGTAATTCTGCACTCATTCATCCTTTCAATGTGACCAAACCATTTTAGCATGCCCGTCTCTATTTTATTATAAAAGTATTATGTATATTGAGTACAATATGTATATGTACATTTTTTTATTTCTACAAATTAGTTAAAGCGACCACAAAGGTATTTTTATTGCAATATTTTAGAAACACAGCAGTACTTCACGAAGAGGGTCACAGCGGCGCTCTTCGGCGTTGTGATTACTGCGACCAACAATTCAGGTGAGTTGATATTAGGACCCTATTTATTACGATACCCATAGGATCTTGTGAGCCTGAAGTCGTGATGGCCTCGAGGTTTAGGCTTCAAACCCCAGGCACATATCTCTGACCTTTCGAAGTTATGTGTGTATTCACTATGAATTATCACGAAATTTAACGGTAAAGGAAAATATTATGATTATGAGGACACCTGCCAACCTTAAAATTATTATATGTGTAGTCCGGCAACCCGCACTAGACCAGTGTGGTGGACTAAGGCCTAACCTTTCTCAGTTGTAGAGGAGGCCCGTACCCAGCAATGGGACGTAGGCATATGGGCTGATGACTATGGAGCCTATTTTGCACATTAGGCTAGGATTATGGACTAGGGCCTGCGTCCAGTACTAGGTTCTAGCCTGATAAAGTTGTAGCTTCCGATTTTTACTAAAAGAAGGTTACTTTTACTAAGCGTTCTTTGTTAATTAAATAAACATATAATCAAGTATTACGTAAGCACTAAACAGGGATAGGGGGTCTTCGCTTTAGTTATTTTTGATGACATGGGGAATGGAGGAGTCTGAATGGTGATTACGTTAGCATTTTTTTGTGTTTTTCGGACTTTCTACACAATTTCGTCGGGATTCCTTGAAAAAAAAAACAGAAGAGAAAAAAATATATACTAATGCTTTTGGAAGCATAGAAGAGGGGAGTTCGTTATTTGCTTACTTTTTCCGACATGGGACACGGAGGGTCAATAATTGGGCTATTTATTTTATTATTTTTGTGCGTCCTTCTTTCGGTCTTGCTTTTAAAGTGGCATTAATATCCGTGAAGTGAAGTAAAAAAAAGATCGTGATGGCCTCGAGGTATGGGTACGCGGTCGAGAGTATCACAATCAATTGTGTATTCACAAATAATTATTACGTAGGTACTTTAACAGTGAAGGAAAACATCGTGATGAAACCTCCACACCAAAACGTTCTTAGGAATTTCTTAAGTGTATAGTCCGCCAACCCTAGTGCGAGTTGTAGAGGACCCTCTCAGTTGTAGAGGAGGCCCGTGCCCTGCAGTGGAACGTATATGGGCTGATGATGATGATGATATTCGTGGGGTTAAACAGTCTTTCTTACAGTAATTATTTGATGCCAGGCACTTGTCTACGTACTACACGCACATGCGCACACACAGAAGTGACTTCCTGTGCACATTGTGCGGCGCCTCCTTCGTCAGCAAAGCAGGACTGCACCAGCATAAGAAGGTGAAACACGTTGATAATGAAATTGTGAGTATTAAAATACTGTTGATAAATAAACCGAGCGATCTAGAGGTCTTTGGTTCGATTCCCAGGTCGGGCAAAGTGTTACTGGGTTTTTACATTAAAAAAATATTCATATTGAACCATAAAATTAATTTTGCAAATGTAATGATTTTTTTCTTACAAAAGTTACTTGCACCTGCTGACGCAACAAAAACATAGATATCATTGACATATTTTTTTTAATTCATCCTTTTTGGATTAGAAATCTTACTGTCCCTGTGATAACTAGTGTATTCACAATGAATTATCACTTGCTTTAACGGCGAAGGAAAACATCGTGAGGGAACCTGAAAACTTAGGAATTTCTTAGGTGTGTAGTCCGCAAACCCGCACTAGGCCAGCGTGGTGGACATACGTCTAACCCCTCTCAGTTGTAGAGGAGGCCCGTGCCTCATATGGGCTTATGATGATGATGGTGACGATGATGATGATGATGATGAATGTTCTGGCACAGGAAAGCCCCGATGACGATGAAGACGTGAACACGTTCTGCGACAGATGCAACATTACGTTCGAGACAAGGAAGGCGTATGAAGAGCACATATTCCACTCCGCTTCTCACGTCACGAGCGATCAGTGAGTAAAAAATATAAAATATTGTCTATGTCCACCTTGACAATAGATTAGGGGCCGTCCATTAATCACGTGATGTATTTTTATAGCATTTTTAAACACCCCCTCCACTTCCCCACCCATAATCACGTGTATTTATAGTACCTACAAAGAATCTTAAAATTTCTAGAATATTATCTTTAAATACAGGTATGAAGTATCTGATTTTATTCTAAAATTAAGGATGATGATAAAAGTGTTTAGACAGAAAGCTTGCAGGTTATTTGTGACTGGTTTTACGGTTTAGAAGTAGCGCGTTAAGTGAAAAAAATATATACACGTGATATCTTACTACACCCCCCTCCTCTCTTGTGATATCTCTTGATTTTTGCCAAACCCCCTTTCGAGCCTCACGTCATAAATGGACGGCCCCTTACGTTATGGATAACACGTAATTTTGGGTGCAATTTGATATAAAAAAGAGCTTAGGGGCCATTCATTTATTACGTATTCTGCTAATATTTCGTCTCGTTTCATCTAACGTCACAGATCAATCAATAGAGCAGGACAGAGCATGATTAAGTAGTAGTTAAATTAACTTTTATTTATAAGTATCGTTATAATAAATATCATCTAAAATAGTCTTGTCTCTATAGACCTCTCAGGATAGAAATACTCGGCCATAAGTATGACAGCATCGAAGCAGCGACAGTTTGAGAGCAGCGCAGTTGTCTGAACTCCACCTTGAGAAACGGGAAGCCGCGGGTTCGATCCCCGCACCGATTTAAATGTTTGTGTGATACACAAATATTTGTTTCGGATCAGGGTGTTTATGACACTGAAAAGCCTCTCGTAGTTTCTGATACCCACGACACAGGACTTGTATCTTAGTGTGGGGTCTTATGTATGTGACTGTTGTGTGTATTTATTTATTTATAAGTATGACCAAATAATATTTTGGATAAGTTGAAAAATGTACTAATTAATTTACAGGAAGACTATAGAAAATGTATCGGAATTTCGAAAAGTTTTCAGCAAGACGCAGAAGGAAAAGGTGAGTGAAAATGGAGTTGTGAGAGCATTATCGCACTCTAACTAATGTACGCGCATAGAGACTTAAAAAAAATATCCCAAAAAAAAATTGTCCCGTTTTTGACACATTTTTCATTGGTGTTCCGCTCCAATTTGTCGCAGCCCATAACTATAAACGGGCTATCTAAAAATAAAAGAATTTTGAAAACCGGTTCAGTAGATCCAGACATTACCCCTTACAAACTCACAAATTTTACCTGGTTATAATATAAGTATGGTTAAATGCACTTCTTATCTTAATGTTTCTATATTTTATGTATTTTTGTTTCAGATCATCACTGCATTACGATCCATGTAAGTTTTTGTACTTTTATTATCTCATATTAATACCTAGTCTTAAACATTATTTTACTCAAAAAATATTTTCTTATACATTCCTTTTTCTTACCATTTCGTACAATTTCACAGTTTACATTATAATGCTGTAGACTGTCTCGTGGTCTCGACTCTCAAGTGTGTGGCGTTGATCTAGACCTTCCGGGTTCGATTCCCAGGTCGGGCAATGTGGTATTGGGTTTTCCATTTGAAAATTCTTAGTAGCAGCATGGAGTCTGGAAATGTGCCCCAAAAACAGCAATAGGTCCCCTATTACGTGGGACGGATACATGCCTGACGAAACGTGGGTGCGCTAATGCGCCTATCCCTTCGGGGGATATAGGCGTGAGGTTATGTATGCCTGTATGTTTGATATTTTTTCGCAGAAGGATGAACGAAGCAGCAGGATTCCCCAATACGATCCGCAAACGCAGAAATAAGTTGAACAAGAGGATACATCGCAAGCCCATGTCGTGTTACCAAGTGAGAGGCGACTACTATTGTTTTATTAATAAGCTACCCCATCGTTAATAGGTTTCCCCATTGTGAATAGGTTTGGAATTGTGAAATTTTTTTTATACTGGCACGGCAAAGTGATCCCATTGCACCTGATGGTAAGTGTAATGGAGTCCAGAAAAAGTGCCGACCAGCGAGAGATGATGATCTCCCGTTGGGCGACACAATCATGCCGGCCGAATACCTCTTCATCTTTCTTGTGAAGAAGTTTGGGGGACTAATGCCATGGTGATCAAAGGACCGACCGCGACAAACCAGCCAAAAATGCCGGCACGGTCATCCTTTCACCATGACTGAAGCCCCCCCGAAAACCGGATATACACTGGCTGATCCCGGAACGCGGCACACTTGCATGTGCCACTATGGCGGGTTTTACGCCCTGTGTACGGTGGTCGCTATCCGGGCGGATACGAATATCCTACCACATTGTTAATAGAGTACCCCGTCCTTAATAGGGTACCCCATTGAGGTATTTAAGTTCGATTTGGGGTATATAGGCTGCGAATTATGGTTTACAAAAATATTTATTTTTGGTACACAAGACCGATTTGTGGTTTCGCAGTAGTAGTGTGTAGTGATCTAGAGGTCCTGGGTTCGATTCTTAGGTCGGTCATAGTGTTCACAGTACCAGCACGAAGCCTGATAATGTGCTATAAAAAATTGTAGCCCCGTCTCCCGTGCGTAGAAATGCATATACTACTGTACTTACCTGCCTACCTTTTCGATGATACAGGTATAACGGCGTAAAACCACATACTGAGACTTACGTCATCGCTCTTGCATAAACAAGAATGACTCACGGGCGGTCGCCCCTTTGCGGTGTCGATTGCCCCCACTATTCGTCTATAAAAGGCCGCCCGCTGCAGCGGAGTGAGGCATTCATCGGTCTGCGCGCGGACAGCAAACATCCGATTTATTGGGAAATAAAAGGAACTTTGATTGAAGTTGATTGTTGAAATTACTTCTCAAAATGGATCCTCCAGTAATAACGATGTCACTGCTATTCATAACGATACAGGGCTATCTGCCTCGTCAGTAATTGTGAAAGTTTACTAAAGTAACGTCAAAGTATGAGTTATCACCATAAAACAACAGTTGTGACGTCGGCAATGTGACGTCACACATGTTAAAGACACTTCCTAGCCTCTCCTGCTCCGATAGGTATTAATGTCTGTTAAGTCGATCACGGTCTGTTTACACCCTGCAGTGCGATGATGACGTATTGTTTGTTGTTGCAATTGTTGTTATTGTATTGGTTGTTGCAGTGCGGCAAGCACTTCGAGACTCAAGCTGCCTGTTTGAAGCACCACATCGCGGAACATCCGCGCACGTCCTTCCACCCGCCCAACGAACGGTACATCTGCGAGATCTGCGGCGCCTCGCTCGCTGTGAGTTTACATGTTATATCGACAGCCCCGTGGCGCAGTTGGCCGGACACCAGCTTGCGAAACGAGAGGCCGTGGGCTCGATCCCCGCACCGAGACAAATGTTTGTGTGATACACACCAGACCCGGGTCTGGGTGTTTGTGAGGCTGAATTTTTTTTATTTTTTTTTACAAAAAAATTACTCCGACTCCTATACTAGGCTAAAGCCTGTATCATAGGAGCCAGTGTTCAGTGTAAAATCTCTCGTAGTTTCTGATACCCACGACACAGGACTCGTATCTTAGTGTGGGGTCAGAACTATGTGACTGTTGGGTGTATTTATATATTTATTTATTTATGTATGTATACATTCCCCAGCCCGGCAGTGTGGCGGTGCACCTGAACATCCACTCCCGAGCCACCGTGTACACTTGCGACACGTGTGGGCGACAGTTCCACTCCAGCGTTGGACTCAAGCGACATCTGGTGGTAAGTAATTGGTCCATTTTACAGACTAATTGATGACAAATCAAGTATTTTACTATTTTATGATTTTACAGTATAGTATTTATTCTTTCTGTACAAAATGAAAAGAGAAACATACATACATAAACTCACGCCTGTATTCTCTGATGGGGTAGGCAGAGGTGCATTTCTACACCCACATTTCGCCAAGTATGTATCAGTCCCACGTAATAGGGGGCGAGCCTATTGCCGTTTTTCGGGCACAATTCTAGACTCCGTGCTGTTATTGAGAATTCCCTAATGGAAAAACCCCATAACACTTTGCCTGACGAGGCACGAGAGAGAGTGAAAAGAGAATCTAAATTAATAGTACAAGCGGCGGTCTTACACAAAACCTTTGGATTTAATATTTGATGAGTTAATTCTACTGCAGTATTGTCGATGAGGTATTGTTCTTGCAGGGTGTAAAAATAAAACCCTCTTTCCAACTACTACTACCAAGACTGCCTCGTGGTCTCGCGGCACAAGTATGTGCCGTGCGATCTAGGGATCCTGGGTTCGATTCTCGGGTCGGGCAGTGTTATTGAGTTTTTCCATTAGGAAATTGTCAGTAGCACAGAGTCTGGAATTGTGGCCGAAAAGCGGCAATAGGCTCGCCCCCTATTACGTGGGACTTGTACATGGCTGGCGAAATGTGGGTGCAGAAATGCACCTCTGCCTGCCCCTTCGGGGAATACAGGCGTGAGGTTATGTATGCATTTCAAACTACTACAATATAACGGGGTAAATCACTGCAATAATATTTTTCCCTAAAATAATTCGTTTTAATTACCCCATTTTATAAATTGTTGTTTTTCTTGAAGACGCATACTGGTGAAAAGAAATTCATGTGCACGAAATGCGACAAACGCTTCACGCAGAGCAACAGCCTGAAGCTGCACTTCCGTACTTCTCATCTCAAACTGCCATATCCAAAGAGGTAAGTTTATCGTTTGTTTTAATTGCCATAGCTGAGTATTCTTCTTTGGAGAGTATACATATAATTTCGAAAAGTTAGAGGTGAATGTTTGAGGTTTGAGCCCTCGACTTTAATCTCGACCGCGCGCCTTAACCTCGAGGCCATCACTACTAGGAAAATAATTAAAACTATTTCTTTTTTACTCACACTGCTACGTGAACTCTATAAAACTTTGTACTTAATTGTAGGTTGACTAGACACAGTTGAGATCAGATCACACAAATAAGATCCCGCAACGGGACCAAATTGCGAGGGCCATCATGGCGTGTTTTACCCCTTTGTATATTGTGTATGGGGTAAGTCCTACTATTTAATAATACGTGTTATCTTCTTGAAAACAGGGCCAGAAGCAAGAAGGACAACGCGAAGAATCCCAAAGAGGGGGAAATTACAGTAACTGAAGGGGAATCTGACCACGCCCCACCGGAACTGCAGTTGCCAGCGCCCCTGATGGGAATAGAACCTGTGCCAAATGCTGTGCCTATTCCAGACGAGAATGTACAGTACATTCGCTTGTAAGTCGTTTCAATGGTGTATAAGGTCATTGCTTCAATTGTCGATTTTTTGTGTTTAACCTTTTATTGGAAACCGTGCAGTACACTTCTCGTTAAAGTAAAAAAAACTTAATAATGTCCATTCTAATGGACCTAGATTTTCAGGATACTAAAATAGGTAGATTTTCTCGATTTTCTAGGATCCCTCACAAGCTAGTAACAAAATTTGTGAGGATAAAATTAAAAGTAGATCTGTCGAATTAAAGGTTAATGACATGTTTTAAATATAAACTTTGATCTGATTGTTTAACAGTCTGTCTTACTCTGTAAAGACACAAGACATGGCTTATTCAAGATAGATGTAATAAGTGTTTAGAGTATGACACTAATTACCCTATGTGTGCATATCTAATTCAGTCTAAATGTGTCCAATTGGTCGACATTTCTCTCAACTATGTTTCACAGGATTTGCAATTAGGTTAGGTGGGTGGGATTTGTCAGAAGAAATTGTTTATTGAGGAATGTCATGTATGCAAGTTTCTCTCAAACTTTAACCTTACCAGTAATATGCGTGACATTTCTGTAATTTGCACAGAACAGTTGAATAAGACTAGAAAGGAAATGTCGGCATGCCGAGTTTGCTGAACCTACGATTAGACTATCATATGTTTGACACGGCCGCTTGTTAGTAATTCGGGTAGCGTGTCATTATCAAGACTTATAAATGTGTGACAACCAATAGCAGCCCTTCATTTTTGTTTGAAATTTTTATCATTGGTCGTGTGATCGTAGTAGAATGAATAGGTGACAGACAAGCGGCGACACTCGTCCCCATACAAAATACTGTTTATTTCCCTTCTAATCTTATTCAGCTGTTCTGTGGTAATTTGTGTTTAGGTTTGTATATACTAGACATACCAACCCAGCTTTAAATATTTTTGAGAAATGAGGTAAATCAAATAAATTTAAATGTGGTCGATAATATATTTATCTAAATATAATACATAATCTATTCTTATAACTGTAGCTTTAAATAATATATATCATTGCGCACATTGTGGTCACAAAGATGATCTCAATAATAAGTGTCCAAGTTAGGAGTGCCCATAATTGTATGTATATGAGGAGATGTATGGATGTTGAAGCAAGAGGTGTGTCAGTATCATAGCTTGTGGCACTCAATAGTCTCTACCTACCCCTTTAGGATTCAGGCTTTAGTAATGTAATTAGGGGTATTTACCCCAGTAGTATATATCCTATAAATAATATATTATATTGTGTGATACTACACATTATTTGCGGCTTACGTAAATATTGCGCTAATATTAATTAACAAGACAAGTTGTATTGAAAATAAGTATTATTAAGATTGTAAGTTAAATTATAATTTATTTATTTAATGGTACTGTGTCTTAGGTGATTATTTCAATTTTATTTTAAAACCCTGAATGATATCTTATTATTTTTAAACATTGGATATTTGTAATATTAATACAAATGATATAATAATATTTATTTTGTTTATATCATTTTTTGACAAGTTTTAAGTTAAGACTTCGCTCATCGCTCAACCAAAACTTTATATCCATGCTTTTTGATAATTTAATTTTTAAAATACTTTTTATATACCTCATATTTGTAAAACATCTTTCTTTTTTATTTAATTTTAATTAAAATGACAATTAATTTTCCATAAGTAAATATAAATGAATACAAATTAAGTTAACTTTAATTATAAATTGATGAAATATTATATTAGAATTATTACAATATTATTACTTCATCCTAAATATCTTTAGGATATTTGTGTCTAAAGATATTTCGAAAAAATGTGACAATCTTTTATATTAACCGGCATATAAAGTATAAACCTAGTTAATAAATCTGGAAATATATGTAAGCTGTATCTAAAGTTGGGTTAACTTTGAAGGCAACTATTTTGATTGGGGTAAATCATGCCAATTCTTATGCTTATAATTGTTTAGCTTTTATATACTATAGTATTTATTCCATATCATATTTAGTATTCTTTGATTTATTGTTTTTGTGTGACATGATTACACTGCATCTGCTGCTTAGTGTGAAAGCAGCAAGGTACAGTATTCGTTGGATTTTTTTTAAATTTTATTAAGATTTTTGTTCCCTTTATTTTTACGATGAAGTAAATATTGTTTATTTGATGTAATATTGTCTTTTATGTTTGTTATAAAAAATATAATTTTCTATAGTATTTTCTAAGACTAAATACGTACAATTTTTTTTTTGTTGTTAAAAAGTTTTTTGATGCTATCGTTTAAGCGAATTTTGGAATTTCGATCTATCATTGGATCGAATGGTTGTGATCCGGGTATGCCATGACAGCCGTTAATGTATTTTTCAGTATTAAAAACAGTATATTAGCTGATTTAATCCTTGTTTGATGTGTTTTTGGAATGCTCTTAAAGACAAAAACAGTTGGTAGGTATTACGAACGGCAGAGAAATGCACCTCTGATTCACCCGAAGTGCCACCCGTTTGTTATTAAAAAAAATGACCTTTTTTGTCATCTTATGAGCGTTACATTGACAAACATTATATGCTTTGTAAGTACTTTTTTTTGCACTGTATCCCAGTGTAGACCTGCTGTAGGAGCAGAAGCATTCCCAGAGTGTACCTTTAATATTAATCCAAAGATAAGCAATTTAAAGACGAGAGTTGTGAAAGGGTTGATTTATTTATTTGTGTCTAGTAGAATATGGTGTTGTGACTATATGTAGTGATACCGGATTATATTCAATGGTTTATTCGTAGATATATGGTTGTGAAACGTAATGACAACATTTGAAGGTAGTTTGATAATTTTATTTAGTATCTCATACGAGTCTGGCCTCGTCCGCCAACACGTACTAGGCCAGCGTGGTGGGCTAAGGCGTAAACCATCTGTTGTAGAGGAGGCCCATGCCCAGCAATAAGACATATATAGTGCTGACTATGATGATGATGAAGTCTACTGCAGTGGATGTTTCAGCTGATGTATTCATATCGCAGCCGTCTAGGTAAATTAGCCAGATTAGACCTCGACAGTTCAAGGTAACATTCTAGGTTGCATATAGTCCGGTATCTTGATAATCTACACAAAATAAGCATTTATTGATGTCGTGATACTTTACCTAATTTTAATCGATATTATAATTAATAAGCTCAACGGATCCTACGTAAGTTGATGCGAAAACTTGCCGCTTAAAGTACAATACAGGTATATTTTTAGACCACTGTTGCTTGAACAGTTGTAAAGCTAACACTTCGAATTTTATAAAAATGACGTTTAAATTTAGTAATATTTTTTATTTGATTTTAATCCCAATTATTAATCCTCAGTAAATACAATTTTGGTATTTAAAATTTAAAAAATTAATACTTCTTACTTATTATTTTTTATCTTTTTTTTTAAGGTATATACTTGCACAGTTTACGTAGGATTCGTATGAACAGAGGAATCTCATAATTTATAATCGCTAAGCGCAATGACACTATTGAAAAGTCGCGAACGTCGATTAAAATTTACGAAAATGGCATTAAAAACTGTTGTTATATTTTTGAGGTACAATAAAGAGGCGGCATCCAATATTCAAAATTGAATTCTTTATGAAATTTGTTTCTAGAATATTTTTTCTTGCAAAAAAATGTTTCAAATGATTATTAGGGTTTTTATAGTAAATAAATTATTTTCTCTGTAATTTGAAAATGTACATGGGGTGAATTGGGAATTAACGTGAGTTGTGATCGTATACAAGATGTGATGTGCCAGTGCGCTTAGTCAGTGGCGTATGTTTAATGTATTTTACTATGTAAGTACACTATACTATGTAATGTGAAATAAATTATTAAAGTGATGTTGGTTTTTAATCCCCTCCTATATATTTTAAGAAACATTTGGACATAGTGACATTTGTACCCCAGAAAAAATAATAAAAAAATTGTAAAAAAAACAAGTTCCGCAACTCAGTTCTACCGTAAAAAGTTGTGGGAGATGGATGTGTACACGGTACGTATACAAAAATTACATTTTATACAATTTTTGTCTGTCTGTCTGTTCCGGCTAATCTCTGAAACGGCTGGACCAATTTTGACAGGACTTTTGGTAGATAGCTGATGTAATAAGGAGTAACTTAGGCAACTGAACAATAAGTTGTTTGTTAAATTCCACGCGGACGAAGTCACAGGTATAGCTAGTTATATCAATAAAATGCAAGAATTTGTTTAGAAATTTACTAGTATACACATCTTAACAGCTAAATCACATATACAATAAGTGAAACTCTTAGAAATGGGGCGAAATTACGCTCTGAAAGGGTAAAAATATCATGCGAAAAATTTTAGTTCAAAAATTTGTAATAACCTTCGTAATTTTGCACCGTTTCCAACTTTTGCCAGAAATAAAAGTAAATGAAAAATATATCCATATTTTGACGATCATAGATAAATCCAGCTTATATAATCTAGTAGATAACTTTCGGAATATTATTGAGAAACTGTAAGATAGGAAAAATATTTTGAGTCCAATTAAATAGCATGGCTATAATATTATGCAGAAAATTTTATTTTTGTATATTAATCAATTCATTTAGCAGTTCTATAATACAAACGTAAATTTACCTCGTAGATTTACGTTTTCTTACATCCATAGATAACTTCACGCCAGTATTCCCCGAATTGGCAGAGTACAATTTTAGACTCTTTGCTCTGTGGAAATTCTCATAATAGAAAAATCAAATAACACTGCGCAACCCAAGTCCCGACCTCTAGATCTCCTCTCTTGGTATCCTTATGTCGCGAGACCACGACGCACTTTTAATTATTTAAAAAATGGATATTTTCCATACAATGTTTGTTTTTATTATAATAATTGTTGTTTTATATTTTTACCCCTTTAAATATAACACCCTACTCCATAAATCGCAGATATATCAAATATTAATTAGATTGTTTTTTTGCAACTAAGAACAACACAGTTGATCAGAAGTCTCTTATGTGAAAGGTTCAATTCTCTAGTGAACCATTTTTTGTCCTAGATTTTTTTTC
This sequence comes from Hemaris fuciformis, assembly GCA_907164795.1. NCBI lineage: Eukaryota > Metazoa > Arthropoda > Insecta > Lepidoptera > Sphingidae > Hemaris > Hemaris fuciformis. Next base: position 1,670,569 of record OU015455.1, on the reverse strand, counting down.
CAATCTAGAACCAAAGAGACCAATAAGATTCGTAGATTCAGATACACATTAAACAAGACTCTTAACTCATCTTAGCACAGGGTCAGTAGTATGTGAACTGTTGCGTCGTTTATATTCATGAGAAAAACTGTAATTATTGATTCATCACTTTCATATATAGAGAAAGGAAACTTGAATATACATTTAATTCCATTAAAATTTGCAAAAAGCAATGCCTGTTAGGTATATCATTATGTTCAAATTTTTCCACAATGTAATTTTAAAAATTATATAGGTATATTCAGTGTAAATAAATAAGGATAAGAGTTCTATACTTAATTCCATGAATACATATAAAAGAAAGCAGTACTTCCATAGTAGCCCAAAAGCGCAGTTTGCTTTCAAAATTCCAAATAATAATCTTTAAGATTTAAATCTTTATTTAACAAAAGCAATTTGACATATAAATGAGAATATCCTGACCCTATAATAAACAATTATAAACTAGACATTACACAATCAATATTTAACGATTTTCGGCTTCTATGGAAGTACCGCCACTGAAAGGGAGAGAACGTACTAAAAATAGAAATGTGCATCCACACAATTGTTAAACCTTAACTAGCTCATACAACAAATCCGAATCAATTGATGGTCACAGCGACTTGTTTCCAAATCATGAATGGGAGCAATGCGAGCGTGTGGTAAGAGTCAATATAGACTTGAATAAATATTGGATTTTCAGTAATATTACTTATTATAGTAAAGTGACAGAAAATCAGGTAATAAATGATTGTAATACTAACCCACTTATCATTACTCCTTAAGATGGAAATCCAAATACAGTTTAACTGTATTCCATATTATTATGTATACCATAGTTACTATTTAAAGTTGATAAAGATACTGTCAAACCATTATAGATTACGTTAATTTTAGCAAAAATATTTACTAAAATTTCTGAACAGTCTGTCTACTAGATTAAACGATTATGTGGACACACCATTATTCTATATAACTGAATACGCCAAACCATCGCTGGTGAGGCAAACAAACTAATTCCTAACAAATTTTCATAAAACTTATTATGTATATAGTAATATTTATATTAGTCTAACTCTTGCTGTCTTCCTTCCGCTTGCTGTCACCAGATTCTGATCTCCGGCCCAAGAGATCACGTTTTACGCAGCATTTGTCGTTCTGGAATTTAGAAGACATGATAGATTGGACAGAAATATAGATAGAAACCTGTTTACCTGAAGGGGTAGGCAGAGGGGCATTTCCACTCCTACATTTTCATATTGTAAAAACCAATGAAAAATATACCACAAATAATATCATAATAATAGCAGTGTCAGTACTTCCATAGAAGCGCAAAGGTGTAACACGTTAATTGTGTAATGTGTAGTTTATAACTGTTTATTGTGGGGTCAGGATATGCTCATCTATGTCAAATTGCTTTTGTTAGATAAAGCTTTATAAAATATTCAGAATTTTGTAAATATAGCTGGACTCTTGTGCTTCTATGGCAGTACCGCCTCTGCTATGTAGCCCTGTCATTTGTAGGTTTAATGATGATAAAAGGTTTTTGATTTGTATTAAATGTTTATAGTATTAAGCCTACATAATTAATTTCTTGTTCTAACATCATTTCCAATATTATTAATATATTACTAAATACAACCAATCAGGAGTACACTTTGAGAAAGACGAGCCAAGACTTCATCTGATCGGTCCATTTCTGTTACCAATCCACAGATACAGATTAAAAGAATTGTATGTATCTTTTAGGCTTGATCCTGGGACTGCCGTCTCAACAATCTGGCACCTTGAACTAAGCTATAAGCATGTAGAATAGAGTATGTATACCTCATCATCGCTTGAATCGGTTTCTGTTGATGTGTCAGAGTGGTAGTGACCGAGGCCGGGCAGTACTCCAGCCACCGTCATGGCGCCCACAGCGCCCTCTGGTGACACTCGCACTGTACTCGCTGTGCTGGCGTTATCTTCACTGAAAATTTCAACGATAATTGTTTCAATTAAACTATTTTTAGGAGCCGAGACGTGGACACTGACAATGCGGCTTATCCACCATTTTAAGGTCGCTCAGCGAGCTATGGAGAGGGCTATGTTGGGGGTTTCTCTGAAAGATAGGATCAGAAATGATGCCATCCGTCAGAGAACCAAAGTGATCGACATAGCCCAAAGGATTAGCGAGCTGAAGTGGCAGTGGGCAGGTCACATTTGTCGCAGAACCGACAACCGTTGGGGAATACGGGTTCTGGAGTGGAGACCGCGACTCGGCAAACGTAGTGTAGGGCGCCCTCTGGCTAGGTGGGGTGACGATATTCGCAGGGTGGCTGGCAGCGGTTGGATGAGGAGGGCCGAAGATCAAGCCCAGTGGCGTGCCATAGGAGAGGCCTATGTCCAGCAGTGGACGTAAAAAGGCTGCTGATGATGATGATGATGAAACTATTTTTATGAAGTATATTATTTTCGTGGTGTACAATAAATTATATGAAATTATTTTTTTATGCCTTATTCATACAGGGCGGATACGAATATCCCACTGTAAATTTTGTTTCCAATTATCTCATTCACTGAACGAATCGCCAAAGTATTGTTTCACTATCAACTGTGAAACAGTAGTACCATCGCATTCGAACCAGTCAATTTGTACTAAAATCCGAGCTGACCACAACATTGCTCTATTACCATCAGGAAATTAATAGAATGATAACACCTGTAAAACAAAATAATAATTCCATATACACTCACGGGCCTCCTCTACAGGTCTCAGTTGTAGAGGAGGTCCGTGCCCACCAGTGGGACGTATATGGGCTGATGATGATAATAAACTCACTTGGACGAAACCCCGTTAGTTTTTGCACTGGGAGCACCTTTCTGTTTGTCATCTTCCATCTCACTTGCTTTGCGCTTCCTCACTATTATCTGCAATATAAAAATATAGATAAAGTTAACAATACCACCATTTAATTAAACAATAACTTCATCAGCCCTTATACGGCCCACTGCTTGGCACGGGCCTCCTCCGCAACTGGGAGGGTTTAGGCCTTAGTCCACCACGCTGGCCTAGTGCGGGTTGGCGGACTACACACCTAAGAAATTCCTAAGGACTTTTAGGTGTGCAGGTTTTATCACGATGTTTTTCTTCACCGTTAAAGCAAGTGATAATTCATTGTGAATACACACATAACTTGGAAAAGTCAGAGGTGTGTGCCTGGGGTTTGAACCTGCGACCGCCGAAATTCTCGACAGCGCGCCTAATCCTCGAGGCTATCACTACTTCTATAGTGGAAAGTTTATCCCATATAGACTCTAGTTTGAGGGTATTTTCATACAAAGACGTAACCTAATGGCCAAAGCACAGCTTCTATTGTCTCTCTCTCTTATGATTTCATTTCACAAGTATTCTTTTACATCTTTTTCACTCTCCAGTAGGTAAAGGCCATGTGGGCCTTATCTCCTATTTATATAAAAATGAATGTTTGTCTGTCTGTATGTAATCAACCTCCTCTTAAACGGCTGATAGATTGGAATGAAGTTTTCTATGTATATTCCAATGGGTCCCTGGATGATTTCAAAACACAATTGGACTCAATAGGTGGCACTGCCAGGACAGCTAGTTATGTAAATAAAATGCAGCCACGGCCCTGATTATACCGATAGTCAAGTGTATAGATACTTACGCCCTGCAGTTTGTTCTTCTGTGTGGTCATGTTGTTGGCAGTTGAGGGCTTCGCGGGCGCCAACTGAGCACGCAGGCGGGTCATCTCCTCGCTCTCTGCCAGGGTAGATACTCGTTCTCTGAAACCATAATTCACAGAATATAATAAAGATGTCGCGGCAGTGGCGGTACTTCCACAGCAGCCCAAAAGCCCAGTAATCTTACAAAATTTTAAATAATAATCTTTAAGCTTTAAATCTAACAAAAATAGTAAGTTACCTTATCTTTGATAACATCAAAGGCCATTTCACCTTGCTGTTTATATGTATTTACATAACATGCTCTAATACAAAACAATTTGCCATCTAACAATAGATGCTGGCCAACATTTTTTATTTTAAATCATAAGGCACAGGTCTCCTTTGCAACTGAGAGGTGCATTAAATGAAAACACTAAATACCTAAATTCCTGCATTTCTCTCTGTTCTTCAATGGAGATTTGCTGTGCTGCTTTAGCTTTTGTCATCTCCACCAAATCAAGGAAGCCAACCTCATCATCATCCAGCCCACGGATCATGTTCTCTGATGAAAATACATTTAAAAGAGATGAGTGCTGGCAGTTATACAAAAAATTACAAGCAGACCAAAAGATGAATTAGGATTATTAAGAATCAAGTATTGAAACAAAAATCATATAGAAATTTTCAAGACATTGATTTTCTAGTCTGTGTTGATTTTGTTGATTTAATTCCAGTCTCATGTCATAAAAATAAGAAAATATAAAGGCATTTTATATTTCAAAACATCCATGTACAGTTTTTGACTTAACTCTGGCTAACTTATTAAGAATAAACACCAAAATACTATAGAAAATACAATAATTATAACAGAAAAAATCAAGTCAAACATGCAAAGCCAACATAATAGCTATACTTACTGAGTTTATGGGCTTCCTCATATTCAGCTTCCTTTTTTAATCTCTGCTCTTCTAACCTTTGGTAGAGAGGCCTAGTGTCATACGGTTCCTCAGGGGCTTCTGTAATTAAATCCATCAATCTTATGACAATTCATTGTGAATGCACACATAACTTTGAAAGTCAAGAGGTGTGCTTGGGGTTTTAAACTGCAACTGAGAAGAAATTTGACCGTGCACCTAAACCTCCTACTTACCATAAATTTACATGTACTTTAATGGTGAAGGAAAACTTAATGAGGAAACCTAGGCACCTCAAAGTTTTTAGAAAGGTCTTAGGTATGTAGTCCACTAACCTTAAAACACTAGGCCAAAACTTAACCCTCTGAGCTGCAGAGGAGGCTCATGTCCTACAGTGGTACATATATGGGCTGATCATGAATCTTATGACTTGATGATGGTTGAAAAAGTTAATGAAATAATTTGAAGCTTTCTATCTTATTAGTAGCATGTACTAACCTGAAATACTAAGTATCAAAACAACATGTTCAAAACTTGTTGTTATAAGTATCATAAGTAGGTATGTGATTGTTATGTTTTAAAAATTGATAAAAGCTACTTCTATAAGTAGTATAAGTCTTCTATATGTTGTGTTGTCAATAAATAGAATACACAGACATTAATAACATATTAAAAAAAATTCTTTTTACAACTGATATTTTGTCCTTATACATAAATAAACAAGACTGTTGTATTTATTTTTCTTAAATAATAAGGAATTCAGATGTAATTTTTTCATATATTGTATGGTAAAATAGTCTCAGTGCAGAATATACAATAAGGTCCGATCATTTAACATATACATCACAATATAATCATTTCTAAATCACAAAAGGCAGTTAAGATGCCCTTGGACTTATTATGTTTTAAACATTTATTCACACAGTGGTTTAATATATGGTGATATAGAATTGTTGAAGGAACATTGACAAATGTAATTGATTTGAAAGGGAGGAGGCATGGAGAAAGACAAAGAGGAAAAAACGTTTTGAAAACCCAATTATAACGAAATAACGAATATTTTTTGCAGTACTTCCACAGGACGAAAGATTACACGATAATCTCATTTTAATCGCGCAATCGGATGCCCGTGTCAAGGCAGTTACTCAAGTAGTTGAAGTATATATGATAACATTTACAAAGTCGTTTTATAAAGTCATCCCTTGTACCTTGCGGTTGGTCTTCGGTACGCACTTTCTCCCATTCTTCCTGCCTACGGCGCCTCGCCTCCAGGATCTCAGTTTCCGATATAAAACCCGAACTCATTTTTGATCACAACAAACACGGAAAATCAGCACCAACACAACTCAACTTCATTAGACGTTCTGAATTTTGAGTTTTTGACGTAAAATCATAACCTAACTCATACGGGCTTCGGTTGATGATAAAAATAAAAACCATCAAATTCTAGATTCTTTCTTTATATCATCAAATATGTACCATTATACTATGCATTTATTAAGATATACAAGATAATTTTCAAAAGAAATAAGTAGGATTATGGTAGGTACCTATTATCAAAAAAAGGCGAAAGTCGTGTAGTTTCTCAATAGTTGTAATAACAAAACGTTTTGTATTTACGAAGAGGGTAACTAAGTTAATAAAAATTGTGAATACAAATTGGATTTCGAAATTGTTTGTAATTTTTTAACAAATTATTGTTTTAAAATTAATTTTATATAGTAACTGTTAACAAAATTAAATCTGAATTTTCTAGGTAGCATTAATTATATTCAATGTTCTAAGTTTGTAGGCAGTATAGTAACTTACTGTGTAAACAAACGTAAATTAGAAGTGTCAATTGCTTGACGTGTTGCCGGGCCGAATTTCACCAAAAATCATAATTTTAAATGAACTTTCTTTCTATTATTTAAATAAAAAGAGACGTTTACGATATATCAACATGTCTGAGGTAGAAAACAAAGAAGTAGCAGCTGAGGGACAACAAAAAGACTACGTCGAAGATGGGAGGAACAAGTGTGTTGTGAGATGCAAATTTTGCGGTTCAAAAATCTTGGAAAAGAAATCTGGAAGATATATGGAAACAGAGGTGTGTTGAATAATTCATATTGGTGCATTAAATGTTAATGTAATGTGATCTGTAAATAATTGCGATATGATGTGAACATACTTACAATTTTGAAAACCTTTTCGAAGCATAGGGTTAACTATTGTTTTCATCATCAGCTCAAATACGTCCCACTGCTGGGCACGAGCCTCCTCTACTACTGAGAGGGTTTAAAGTCTTAGTCTGCCATGCTGGCTTAGTGCGGGTTGGCAGACTACACACCTAAGAAATACTATTTCAATTATTGTTGAACTATTGTTGTCATTTATCCAAATTTCTTGTTGTAAAGGTTATTAATAACTATTGTAAATGAAATGAAATGAAATGAAATTGAAATGAAATGAAATGAAATGAAATTGCTTTATTTAGTCACGTAGGCAATCAAATAGCACTTATGACAAGTCAATACAGAAAAGAAAAATCTTTTATTATTACATTATAATTTAACTATGGTTCATTTTATATAATTTGTACAAAAATATTTACGGTTTTTTTTATAATTTATTTTTAGTTTTCATCAGGAAATACAAAATATCTTATTATTATTATTTTAAAGTAAATAACGAGATGGACCTTGTGTATTTCCGAAACGTCACGTATTATTTTAATGGTACCACCGGATCCAAACGCGACCCTGACTGAGAAGACCCGGCGAAACAAACTCAGCGGGCTCACTTTACTACTGGAATTTACGCGGCGCGACCCACACCTGAGTAGATCCAGCGAGTCCAACTCAGTGGGCATGTATTTGGTCCAGTAAGGATAACATAATTATATTATATGACCTGCCAAATAAAAATTGCCTTCTTATTATTTATTTGCTCGAATTATTTACTCGATCGGTCGTCATTTTATTTTTATTTTATTTATTTTGTGCACATTTTATATTAGATATCAATTTGTATATATTTGATGTTTTTATAATGGTTTAAGTTACACTTGGAGCTTTGGGTTAATTTATATTTATTTATGTATTTATTCAAATGATTTGGTTTAAGAAAGAAGAATGTGAAAGGTACTGGGTTCCAAGATGTGGTGATGGCGATGTGCGGGAGAGATCTAATGCCAAATTTCCTTATCCTCTAAATACTGATTTATATTGTAGTATCCCCTTGTCATCAGAACACGTTTAATGTGCACCTTAAATGAATTATCTGATAGGTCAGTTACAGATTTGGGGAGCTTATTGTAAAATTTAACGCAGTTGCCTATAAAAAATGTCACGGTGTTTGTAATGTCAAATCAAACTAAAAACTATACATACTTACATACTGTTAAATAATTTTGTTTTGAATTACAGAAAGAATTACCCCTGATGAGACAAGATAACAACCGAAAAGAGGGAGAAATCCAGAGTGAAGTGATAAAAGAGTTCTACCATGTTGAAAATATGTATATATTTGAGAATATAGGGTTCACCCACACAGTAGCCAACCATAAGTACTTAAGCTGTGCGGACTGTGATGCAGGACCTGTTGGGTTTTATGACATGGATACTAAGCATAGTTATGTAGCTATATCAAGGATTGTTCACTCGTAATTTAAATCCTAGGCTATACAGGGTGTTTTCAGACCGTGATCGGATACTAAGGCAGGTAATCGCTACGGTGATTACAAACAAAATGGTGTTAAAAAAAACCTGACAAAAAATAAAAAAAATGATGTTTTCCTAACAATCATAGATATTAAATGGATGTGGTTGTAAGGTAAACATATTATATTTTGTCAGGATTTTTTTTAATGTCACGGTGTTTGTAATCACCGCAGCTATTATTTGCCTTAGTTGCCGATTACAGTCTGAATACACCTGTATACCTGTGTTGTAGTCAAAGATTGACTTGTAATTAAATAAATTCTGCTATTGCTAGTGAAGTCTCTGTGTTCTCATGCAAGATGTCAGATGTACAATCATCATTATTATCAGCTTATTGCACTCTATTACAGGATATTTATTCTAAAAATCATTTTTTATTCATTTTTTTATTTAAATAGCTAAAACAAGGTGCCTGGATCATTTATTAGAATCAACTATCCCAGATTTAGTGATACCAATATAGGTCAATAAATACAGAAGTGTTAAAGAAATAAAGTTTAATACTTGCTTTTTTATTGTTGTACATAGAAAAAGACATTATGATTTTTTTATGAAATTCTCTATAATTATAATGAGTAAATATGAAGTTCACATAAACAGTGCAATCTAAGACTATGATAATACCTTCATGTCAAACTTGTTTAATTAATTAGTTAGAACTTAGTGAAAATTGATAGATAAATACTATGATTTTGTTTATTAGTATATTTTGAAATTTGTAGATAACTTCAATCTTTTACTATAATATACTATACTGTAACATTCTATAATACATATACTAGGTTATGTTTTGACTGCACTTGATTCTAGGCTATGTTCAGACAGCAGAGTCCTGAATTTGATATAAACATTTATTTTTTGAAGTATAAGTTTAGTAGGATATTTTTAAAATGAATAAAACCAAAAACAATTATTTGTGAGCAATTGAAATGAGAAATCAGCTCGACTGCACCTGCCTAAATGTGTCACCTGGTTTATAGGATTTATGATATTGCTTATCAGTTAATATTCTATTTTAGGACTGTCATTTTACCCAGTCCATGCTAGAAGAATTAACCATATTGTGTATAATTTTTTTTTTTTTGTTTTTAAAATTTGGTTATGATCAGAGTATTTATGAAATTAAAAATACAGTCAAAAACAAATATAACAACATCGCTTACAACTACAATGACTGGTTTTGACTGTAATAATTTGGATCTAAAATTAAATTATTAAAACATATTTCCTTAGTGGATTTATAGAAAAAAAATTCCTAAAGCTTATTAAAACAATAATTGTTTTAGTATGCTAAACTATTTTAATTATTAAAATTTTAATTTTTATTCAGAATCCATTTTAAGAATCCCATTTTGCAATTTACTGTTGTCTTAGATGTTAATCTCAAAAACAATAGCACTAAGTAATAAAAAAAATTATTGATTTTTAGCCCAAGAAAACAGACATTAGTTTTTAGCACTTAAAAAAATATCTGCATTTCAATATGTAGGTATATTACAAAAATTTATGTATTGTAGTTATTTGAATATACATTGGAAACTACACAACACCTTACATATAAAATTAATTAATAACACTTAGTTATAATTTTAAGTTTTAATTGTCTTTATAAATTAGGTGCATACATGTACCATATTTTTCAATGCACATATACATAGCCACGCAAATTCTAGATGCTCAAATAAGTATTGAAATGTAATAGTTAGTAGTTTATCTACATTGGTTTTATTTTTCTTGTATAATAGCGAGCTTATGTCAAGTAACTTCAATGTCTGCAAGACTACATTTTGTGAGATATTTAAAAGCGTAAAATAAATGAGCTTTTTACATACTTGTTTTATTTCAAACCTCTGTGCAGGAGTTAGTAAACACTGACGCGGTAATCGTGCAAAATCTAGAGATAAAATTTCAAGTTTAAATTTTTAACCAACAACGTTTTGCCGAGTTTTAAGTACCACATAGTACTTTATATAGGTTATAGGTTTTGCTTTTCCAGACTCTGCTGCTACTTGGAAATTCCTAATGGAAAAAAAAACAATAACATTCCAAAACTTGCAACGAATCGGAGATAGGGATGATCGATATTCATCGATGTTGAATAAACATCGATGTTTAGCTGAAAAACATCGATGTTATGACATCGATGTTTTGACTTCGATATTATCGATATATCGATGTTATAAGAATAAAACATCGAAACGACGAAACGGCAATTATTCTTTAGGGCGCCATCTAGTGTTCGCATGTTTTTCAGCTAAACATCGATGTTTATCCAACATCGATGAATATCGATCATCCCTAATCGGAGATCTTTGGATCGCACGACACATTTACGTGAAGAGTCTTGCCTATGTAAGTATTATAGTAAGTTCTATAATTTAGACACACCTCTCATCAGTTTCCGTGGTGTAGCGGTTATCACATCTGCCTAACACGCAGAAGGCCCCCGGTTCGATCCCGGGCGGAAACATGTCTTTTTGTTTTTTTATTGATTTCTCATTCACTTAGCTGTTTTATCCATTGTCTATAAGGTTTATAGTAATGAAATGAAGATGAAAGTATATACTTTAACGTTTTGTTTTTACGAAATTGCTATGATGATGTTAGCAGGCGCACCACATTCATTTAAGAACAACGAATAATTTATTGTCGTACATAATATACTAACGCTGTACCACAAGGGGGGTCGGTAAAAGGTTAAAGAGTGCACTATTCATTAAAAAGAGATTCATTTTTAGTATAATTATTTTGTTGCTTGCTCTTATTGTTTAAACATAAACACAATTACGCTTAGATCAAGTAGGCAGAGGTATTTTTAATTAGCTAGGCGAAGTGACAACACTTAACCTGATAAATGCAATCTGTTTCAAATTGCGTTTATTGGCAAAAATTCTCCATTTTTTCTGGCACATTTCCGTATTCTATGCTGCTTCTGAGAGTTTTCTCAGGAATTGAACTCGGCTATGTCGTATGATGCAAATTTATTTCGTGGCCGTATACACGTATACAAGTATGTGCCGTGCATCTAGAGGTCCCGGGTTCGAATCCCGGGTCGGGCACAGTGGTATTAGGTTTTCCATTAGGAAATTCTCAGTAACGGCCCGGTGTCTGGAAATGTGCCCGAATAGCGGTAATAGTCTCGCCCCCTATTGCCTGGGACTGATATATACCGGCGAATTATTTTTTATGTTTTTTTTTTAATTACGAGAGGAAAGCTCTAGGAATGCCTGCCTATCCCTTCGGGGAATATAGGCGTGAGGTTACGTATGTATGTACCATATTTTTGGTTCCGATTTGATATACCTACATTTAATTGTTAGTAGGCTTAGAACTCTGATCAGTGACGTCTTAAAATCAATTATTACATAAAATGTCGTGAGAACGCCAAATTGTGAATAATCAATTTCCCAACAAAACAACTTCTTTTCACAACCATTTCACTTTCTTCAACCAGTTGTGAAAGATGTTTAATTGATACCGTAATATGCGTGAGGTATTTGCAAAAATTTATCAACGATAACATATTAGTGATTTTAAACTTTATTACGAAGGGATAAGAGGTATATTTCAATATTTGTTTTGTTTGAATGAAATTTGTATGGGCATCTTTGCACAGGTCAACTATTCAATGCTGTCGGATTCTATTGTTGTATCGGTGCAACGTGGCTAGTAAAATGGCGTTGTTAATACTTTTAAGGTAAAACTGGCACCTATGGTTAGTACAGTGGGGATAGAATAGCAAGAAACGAGCAAATATGCCAAAATTTGTCCCAAAAATAGTCGTGAGCAATATTAGATTCGAATTTAGGATGAGATAGTTTGCTGGCTCACGTGTTCCCTCCTTCCTATGATCCTGGATCCTTTAAGCGAAGCGTGAAGAAGCATTTGTGCAGGCCGGCATGATTGTGTCGTCCAGCGGGTGACCATATCGTTTCTCGCTGGTCGGTATTTTTTTTTTTGACTCCACTGTGCTTACTGCTTACCATCAGGTACAGTGGAGTCACTTTGCCGTGCCAGTATAAAAAAAAATATAAATGTTAGAATACCTTTTTTCTGATTAACTTCCTTATGGAATCATGACAAATTAGGTCCCCTTAGATTCGCTGAGCTTCATTGCTCGGCGTCGATACTGTGCGTGCTGTTGATCCTGGAGCACAGGAGTTACAGTGGCGGATACGTGGGAGGATAGGGCCAAATAGTTGTTTTTTCAGACCAGAATCTTGCAGTTTTAAATTGGAAAAAATATAGTATTATAAACTCCGCTCATCTCGTGGCTTTAGTAGCATGCTTTCACCACCAACCATTCATTATGTTATTACTCGTAGAAGATTTATGCTGATTCTGCACCACTATCGGCTGCTGTCATCTGATGAAACCGATGACTATTGTACGCCGCGAAATGTAACTCATCATATGTCGTAATGTAATTGAAGATATTGGTACAACACCTGAGTTTGATTGAGCACTCTCTGAATGTCTGTATTACCATAACAGAAGGCGAGCTGGCTTGCCAAGACATAGCTTTTTGGTGAAGTCTCTTGAACCAGGTCAGCAAATTCATGACCTTGCCGTACCCAGCTGTGGAATAGTTAGGCAGCCATGAGTTTCCTTCTTATGTTTATGACTTTCCAAGTAGGCATTATGCTCTTTTTGGACTACACCGTATTTATGCACATCCTCAGCTGTGAAAAAACCTTTATATTGACATTTTAGTAGTGCTGGCTTTGAGGTTGAGGTGCGCGGTCCAGAATCTCGGCGGCCGCGGGTTCAAACCCCAAGCACACCTCTGAATTTTCGACGTTAAGAGTGCATTCACAATTAATTATCACGTACTTTAACGGTGAAGGAAAACATCTTGATAACGCCTGCACACCTAAAAGTTCTTAGGAATTTCTATTTCATAAATTACAAAATTAGATAAATTTTTTTAAATTAAAAATTATATTAGTTATTTTTTCTCATTAGTTATATGTAAGTAAGTGTTTAATAGTTATTTGTAAGTGTTACCGGTGTCTGTTAGTTTTGTTATAAGTATAAACTGTTTGTGATGTATGTATTTATTTTAAAACTTACAGTATTACGAAAAAATGTGTTGTATGTTTCTCAAAAAAAAAATGAAATAAAAATATCCGTGGTTGCTATCCCAGCGCAGCGGTCTGTATTATGGTCATTCAAAATTGTTATTGAGAATCGCAAAGCTGTCGATTGCCGAGTCTTGTCGACATATCTAACTACTTTATTCTATAGTTTAATTATCCTCCAATTACAAGTATCATCATCAGCCCATATACGTCCCACTGCTGGGCACGAGCCTCCTCTATAACTGAGAGGGTTTAGGCCTTAGTCCACCACGCTGGCCTAGTGCGGGTTGGCGGACTACACACCTAAGAAATTCCTAAGAACTTTTAGGTGTGCAGGTTTCATCACGATGTTTTCCTTCACCGTTAAAGTACGTGATAATTCTTTGTGAATACACACATAACTTCGAAAAGTCAGAGGTGTGTGCCTGGGGTTTGAACCCGCGACCGTCGAGATTCTCGACCACGCGCCTAAACCTCGAGGCCATCACGACTTTATTACGATTACAAGTATCCGATAAAGAAAATCTATGTATTTGTCAACTTATGTACTAAACAATTTGTATTTTGAAATCCTTATATAGGAAAAGCGTATGTGAGTTTGTTCGTTTGTTTTTACGATATTCATGCATTAATTATCATGTAGACGATATAAACATCATCATCACCATCATCATCATCATCATCATCCAAAGGTTGTCTGGAAAAGATCGCTCTCGGCGATAAGCCCGCTTATTGTTCTACTTTTTTATTTATAATTTGGGTATCAATAAAGAGTCGCCTATCAAGCCTTTCTTACGTCCAATTCCAGAATGCGATACCACTAGGTCGGGTCATTATTGTCCTAGACCATTATGCTGGGAGTCACTTATGTACTATACACTAATGTACTACTTCTATGCGAGTGGATCCGTATACCCCCCCTCTATATGGCCTCTGCTTTTACTTGTCCTTCACCGACACGGTGTTTTATGGAATTTTCCCGAATTTATAGCAATTATAATATGAATCAAAGGGCGTAAATGTCAACGCTGTATTGGGAAACGGTGTGGTCTGCAGTAGGCCAAGGTCAATCCGTATACTTTTGCTATTTGCTGTGGTACAGACGAGAGGAAAATATGTTTTTTGGCTATTAACTTTGCTGTCTTATATTCTGCGTGGGATCTAGAGATATTGGCGTAGGATAAGGCAAAGCGTTATTGTTGTCAAAGGAAATTTTCACGAGCAGTACGGAGTCTACAAATATAAATAAAATAAATCCACCCAACAGTCACATACATTTCTGACCCCACACTAAGATACAAGTCCTGCGTCGTGGGTATCAGAAACTACGAGAGTCAGTCACAAATATTTGTCTCGGTGCAGCGATCGAACCTACAGCCTCTCGTTTCGCAAGCTTACCAGTTAAATACAGATACCTCTAGATATGTAGATACCTCTAGCCAACTGCGTGCGCCACGGGGCATGGCTAAAAAGAAAAATAAAGTTATTATTTCATGTGACTTAATATATAATTGGGGCACGTGGATTTAGAAATAGTTATTTTTTTACAATTTCAGGGATAAAGGCGTGAATTAATTAGAGTGGAATAAAAAAAAAGTACATTAAGTTGTATATTCAATGCTAGATTATATTTCTTTCACATACGGCTCTCCTTAGTCAGGTCTAAGTCCACATGGCATGAATGCAGTTGTCAAAAACTTGTTTAGGTACATAAACATACAAATAATAACGCTTGCATTCCCCAAAGGTCTGCCTTTGGGCAGGGGTGCATTTCTGCACCCAAATTTCGCCAATTGTGATTTTGTCTACGTAATAGGGGGCGAACCTATTAGGTACCGCTTTTCGAGCACAATTCCAGACTCCGTGCTGCTACTGAGAATAACATAATCTTTCAATTAGATAAAATTTTTTTATCTTAAAAGCTACGTCATAATGAAAACACATAACTTCGACAATCACTAGCATTAACCGCCATCTTTGTTTTTCGTGTGTTGTAATATTATAATACGTATATTTTAGATGCAGCCGATGTAATATTAGCATTTTATCTGATGTTGTAAGCAAATATTCTGCTTAGATATTATTTTAGATGTGTATCGCCAGGCTATTCAGTAACATGTGAATTTTGTAATATTTACGAAATTTAAATAAGTACCTATTTATACTTACGTATAAACAATTCATTTTGTTCTGCTCTTGCGTCTGAAGACGGTTGATAGTAATAGGTTACTAATTTCTATTCTATAAAGTTGCAGATCATCGGCGTAAAGATGGTACACACATTGAAGGTTTTGGGTTATGAGATTAATAAAAATTGAAAATAGTAGAGGAGAAAGAATACCGCGTTGAGGAACATCTTCATCTTCAGCCCATATGCGTCCCACTGCTGGGCACGGGCCTCCTCTACAACTGAGAGGGTTTAGGCCTTAGTCCACCACGCTGGCCTAGTGCGGGTTGGCGGACTACACACCTAAGAAATTCCTAAGAACTTTTAGGTGTGCAGGTTTCATCACGATGTTTTCCTTCACCGTTAAAGTACGTGATAATTCATTGTGAATACACACATAACTTCGAAAAGTCAGAGGTGTGTGCCTGGGGTTTGAACCCGCGACCGTCGAGATTCTCGACCGCGTGCCTAAACCTCGAGGCCATCACGACTTCCTTGAGGAACACCAGAGTGTAAATCACACCAATCGGAAAATGATTCGTTGATATGTATTGACTGCTGGCGACCTCGAAGATAGGATGAGAACCAGTCCAAAGCTTCAGACGACATCTTAAGATGGGAGAGAACGGATAGAAGGATGTCGTGATTGACGTTATTAAAGGCATTAGAAAAGTCTACCAGAACCAATACTGTGACTCTGGTATCCTCCATGCCTGCCCTAATATCGCCAGTCACTTTAAGGAGTGCGGTGATAGTGCTGTGACAAGGTCTAAATCCAGACTGTAGTGTACTCAATAATTTGTTTGAGTGTACAAACATTGAAAGTTGCCTGTGCGCACAAGCTTCTAGCACCTTGGAAAGAAAAGGAAGGATGGAAATAGGACGAAAGTGGGTAACAAGAGTGGGGTTAGGGATTTTGGGGAGAGGTATGTTGTCGCCTTAGCTAGTTAAGGGTAGATAAATAATAATTGATAACATGTTTGTCGGTAGTTTGAGATGTTATTGTCACGTTATGGTGGGGCGGTCTCTATATAAGCACGTTCAGTGCTAGTAGGAGTCGATTGCTGTATTAAGTCTTCGGTTGAACAGACCTAGATTATGTATCATAGTGTTATTATATTGTGTGACGTGTAATAGTTATGTGTTATATTGTGTAATTATATGAATATAAAGATGTTGAGACAACATCAGAAGTGTTCCGAAAACCACGCCCGTACCGCGAAACTACAAAAGAAAACAGGAGTATCAGGTTACGAGAGCTGCGTCTCCTGCAGTAAGTAGAAATGTTATTTTAAGCATCAATGCCACTACAATTTAATTTGATTTGAGATTTGATTGGTAGAAAATATTAAAATGTGAACTAATTTTTCTAAACTAAAACAAATAATACGAAAACGTGGTATGACATACTTAAAAAAAAAAAATGTACCTACCCATTAAAGATTAACTTGTGATATTTGAACAGATTTGGTCATTTAGAACTTGCATGTAGGTCTTAATTTACATTAAAGATATAAAATCAGATTCATTGTAGAAAAAAAAAAAAAACGGTTTCTGACATACATGAGAGAAATACACGTAATAAAAATAAGTTAGTTACTTATAAGACTAGACTCCAAAAGATCAGCAAATCCTTTAAGTTACTGTATACACTTTTACAATAAAAAGATTAAGGAAATAGTATAGACAGTTATATAACAAAGCATACTTTAAAATATCGGAATATATGGAGGATAACGAAACCTGGATATAATTAGTAATTATTGTAATCTCAAGTCTGACTGGGTCTCCTTCAATGGATATAGCTGTATATAATTCAATCCGTGCTTGCTGAAATGTCTGTGCTTACGACGGCATCGTGTGCCGGGTCGGTCGCATTTTATTCTCATATTCAATACAACAGTGAGATTGTATTAATGAGCTGCTCAAATACGGAAAATTTAATCTTTGTATCAATATCCAATCTTTTCGAGTGGAAAAGAGCAATATTTTTTTTTGTAATTTTTGTCCGTTCTTCTCTTGTGATGACTACCTTCCGAACAGGATGGTATACTAAATGTTGAAATGACTAAATCTAAGTGATGTACGAGTATTTGACATTTTAGACTCAATAAATATTATTCAATTTCATGTTTCATTTTATTTAATTAATGTGGACAGTAAGTCATAGTCAATTTAATTTAAATCAACCTGTTTTATTGAACGGATCTTGAAATAGACACTACATATTATGTAACTTCATATTTTTGTTGAATTATTTGGTAGTTTAATGTTAAATTAAAGAAATTGTAGTGAAGATAAAGGAATAATGTACAAACGTATAGGGCGGTGTTACTAGATCAATCCATATTCAATGTACAGATATATTGCATACTTAGTAAATCAAGATACCGCTGAAGTAGTGACGGAAAAGTTATCTGAAACCTCGTGTGTAGCACGAAATTGTATAGGTACTCATTTGTTATAGACCATACCACTTGTCCGAATCGAAAAAGCTGGTTATTCGTGAAATTATTTATGAAAAGAGACTTCTTTGGGCGCATGATAGTAAAAAAAAAAACTAATATTATAAATACGAAAGCAACTCTGTTTGTCTGTCTGACTGTCTCGCTTTTCTGCGAAAACTACTGAACCGATTTAAATGAAATTTGGTACATAGATAGTTTAGATCTTGAGAAAGGACATAGGCTACTTTTTATCCCGGAAAAGGGGTTGAAAGAAGGGATGAAAGCTGTATAGAAGTATTGTCATTTTTAAAGCTAGAAGCTTGAAACTTATATTTAGGCTGTTGATTAGATATAAATAAACATGACATTAAAAGTTTGTGAAAAATGTACCTTAAGGGGGTAAAATAAAAATAAGGGGTGAAGTTTGTGTGGAAATTCGTCATTTTTGAAGCTAGAATGATGAAACAACGTGTAGACGACTGTAACTATATGTCTGTTATGTTTTCACGCCTAAATCATTTTACCGATGTAAACGATTTTTCATATGGACATAAATGGGACTCTGTGGAGTAAAATAGACAACTTGTTTTCTTTCTGAACCCAACCCTGTAGTCTACGCGGACAGAGTCGCGGGCAAAAGCTAAGATTTAATATTTATTTAATGATGTGTAAAGAAAATACTTTCCTTTAACCTACATTTTTATAGAATTTATTCCTTGAAGCAATAATAATTCATGTAGATTTTGTAATCTATACTTATTTTGATTTGTACTGTCTGGTAATTTAAAAAGTAATGATCTTTCGATCTGTGACGTTTGATGTAAAATTATTAAGAAGGATTGAGAAATAAACTTTAAAAGTCGTTTCTTTGGGTTCAAAGCTACGCAAGTTTATTTCATTTTTAAAAGTCCTTAATTAGTAAAAAAATTGTCTTATAGATAAAAAAAGAGCCTCACGAGCGTATATAAGTAAACTCGCCTATTAAAAAAAAAATGAATGTTAATAAAGTATGCACCGCGCATACGCCATGCACAAGATCTTTTTCTTGTTGGTAGATGATTAGATGTGTTAAATTAATTAACAGTATCCTATATCGGAAGGTTTGATAGATATAATTGACGGCCTGTAATTGTTGTATATTACTAGTTTGGTAGAATTAAATTAAAGCTGAGGAAACTGTAAAGGCAAAACGGCGTTTACTACCCTTGATGGCCACTATAATTAGTAACAATAGTTTAAAAAGACACAATTCGGTCTTAGCAATGGGCTTGCTGATTTACAAAGACTTATGAACACTGTGCTTGGGAAATCGTGAGATTTGATAGAATTATTTGCTACATTGATTTTTTGATGGCTACTTTTTTTTTTAGAGTAAAATTTCTGTAAAGGGCATTCGACCTGCCAAAAAGAAAATGCTGTAATTTCTAGGTCTCGTATTTTTTAAAATTTATAAAGAACCTAAGTTTTAGAAATGTTTTATGGTAATGGGGTACAGAACAGTCTACTGCTAACTAAATTAAAATAGAGTTGCAACATAAGTATGTAAACAGACGCCAATCGTGACGGTGCTGGTTTAACCCATGCTACAAATAAAGGTGAAAAACCAATTTATTTTTATAGTGGATAAATCACAAGCGAATGATGTTAAATATACCAGGAAGAATGTTAAAACAAGAATTCACTTTGAGATAGTGTATTAACGGGAGACACACATAACAACATAGATACATTAAGTAGAATTTTTATTTGCAATAATTACCTTGCTTTTAAATGTATTGTTTGTAAAATGTGTAAAAGACTAGGTTATATCAGGTATATTGGCAGGAAAGGCCGAGCGTAATGGTTTATTTTGTTTAATCGATCTTTAGGAAATCAGTGTAAAGCAAAACTGAGTATGGTGTACTTAGTCCAAAAAAAAAATGTTTTTGAGAAGTAATTCCAGCAAATCATGGTTAATTTACTTTTCATATACACGATAGAAAGAGATCACAGATTTCGGATCCCAAAAATTAAGAAAATTTTGACTAAGTATATTAAAATAATTGTCTTTAATTGAAGTATCGAGCCACGACTGATACGAACTAATGGGACATGAGAGAAGGAAATACTGACCATATGACTTTGATGACGACGAATGATTTTGATTGAACCGTATGACTTATGAACCATACACCTAAAACGTGATAATGTAAATTTAGTAACGTGAGTTTTATGATGGCGTACAAATGGTCCAGGATGTTGTCAGGTATTTGTAAATCTTGTGAAATCCATGACAAATACTCGATGTTGTCTAGTGCTTTTGCTTCGATTGTGTCTTGATACCCAAATTATGCTATGACAGTATCTATCCTTGTAAAATAGATCTGTTAAAGTTGGATTTATGGTGATATGCAACTAGGGTTGACCAGTGGCAGCGCCTAGGGGAAATCGCAAGTTGAACATTTGTACAGTATCTATCCGTGTAAAATAGATATGTTCAATTGCGGTGATATGCAACTAGGGCTGGCCAGTGGCATCGCCTAGGGAAAATCATAAGTCCAATCGTTGAACATAACTGACCGTTGATGGAACAGTTAAATTACTTGACATGATTGAGTAGTTTCCGATCTGCTGACCGTTGATGGAACAGTAGAGTTGGAAATACTCAAATATTGGTCGCTATGTATTTTGGATTAAAAACACTTATTATTCTGTTCTCAGCAACCGCACCAGACTAAAACGCTATCCGGGGACGGATGCGTGCGCAGGACGGCCGGATGTTGTCGCCTTAGCTAGTTAAGGGTAGATAAATAATAATTGATAACATGTTTGTCGGTAGTTTGAGATGTTATTGTCACGTTATGGTGGGGCGGTCTCTATATAAGCACGTTCAGTGCTAGTAGGAGTCGATTGCTGTATTAAGTCTTCGGTTGAACAGACCTAGATTATGTATCATAGTGTTATTATATTGTGTGACGTGTAATAGTTATGTGTTATATTGTGTAATTATATGAATATAAAGATGTTGAGACAACAGGTATAACATAAGCTTTTCGCAACTGAGATGGAAAAGCACCAGTGCTAAATGAAAAGTAAGATTTTGGCTCCTTTGACCCAAACCTCAAGGAAAAGGTATTCAGCAGTAGAGGGACATAAGGTAGAGGAAGAGGCTACAACCTTGTAGCCAAAGGTGGTATGGAGTTAGATAGCCACCCCACCCCCTCTCCTGTCAACTCGATCATTTCGGATTAGAATAAATCCAGGGAGGGTGTAAGCGGCGGAAGGGAGATGAGGTTTGAGCCAGCTCTCAGAAATAAGGACGGCGTGCACGTTAGCGTCAGCGAAAGACACAACTAGTTCATTGTACTGACTAGCTATGCTTTACGCGTTAATGTGACAGACATTAAAAGCAAAACGGTTTGGGTTTTGAAATTTTTCACGCAGCAAATCTTCAGTAGTGGGAAAGGTCGAACAAAACTGTCGTCACTATTACTGTCACTATGGGATCCAGATTGAATGGCAGAAATATAAGAGTCATCATCAGATTACATAATAATATTACACAAATATATTATAATAAAATAACAGGTATTAAATAGTAATAAAAAACAAGTAAAAAAAAAAATTAAGGGCGCAGAAATGACTTAATATATAGTACTTATCTGAACAAACATACTCTGCACCACCCGCCAGCTGATGTTAATCGAGAAAAACGTTTAAAACAACAAACAAAAAAAAAAACATAAATAACAGCACAATAACAAAAAAAAGTTTAACAACAAAACATAAACAATATTGTGGTATGGAACCCGACTTCTTCTATACCCAAATGTCAAAATGAAAGTGACAATATAAAAAAAAAACAACGACATGAGGGTAGTATTAAAAATATAGACGAACAATAAAAATTTAAATAAATTGAAAGTGACAAGACAAAAACAAACAGTTAGAGGGTATTATTTAAAAAAGACGAACAATAATAATTATATGAAATAAAAGTAGGTATTAGTAAGCGCTGAGCGATCGTCATGGCTTACGCGGTTTTATAATCGAGCGCGATGTTTCCGTGGACCCGTGGCTTATTACTGCCGATGAAGATAAACTTGACGTCTTGGGATACTTTGCCAATAAGGAATTAAGTTCATCTAGTGTTGTGATTTTGACGCGGCTTACATCCGGAACTTTGACTACAACAGTGCCGTCTTGAGTCCAGCAAGACCGCATGCCAAAATGCTGCCGACTTTTGCTGAATATGTTTTGTCGCGATCTTGTCAGGAACTCCTTAACCGAAACAGATGAGCCTTTCAGCTTGGATTTGGCTCGCCAAACAGCTGTCCTATGAAGTACACTGGAGAACCTGACTAGGACAGGCCGATGGTGTTCTTTGTTTGGAGTCCCTATACGATGACAGGCAGTGATAGAGGCACCTGTGACGTCCTTCACCAACATCGTACCGTTTACTATGGACAACACGGCGGCATTACAGTTTTCGTCGTCAGTCTCCGGCACGCCGTGAAAAAGTAGTGCTTTACGACGGTGTCTGGTCTCCATTGCATCGACCATGTTTGCGCATTGAGTTATTTGCTGTCTCAGCAATCGCAGCATGTTGAGCGTGAGCTCCCGAAAGGTCCGGAACTCTTCGGCAACCCGAGCGACGGTGTCCTTGGTAGCTCCCCCAGTCTGAAGTTGAGCTTCGAGTTGGGCCATTCGATGCGAAAAGCTGTCTTCAAGCGTCTTTTGTGTAGATTGGATGTCCTCTAGTGAAGTCATATTAACTGTCTTAAAGTAAGGTGTTGTTCTGGTGAAGTTAAACGCTGGCTGGTAGTGGTGCAGAGCAGGATTACATTCAGCAACACAAAAGTGAGTACATTCACAATGTAATTTTGCAAAATTCACGAGTTTGGAAAGTATATAAACACAGTTTAACTAATTGAATTTAAAATTATACTATACTATATGATGATATCCTATTGTTGGGAAGTGGGTTTATTTACTATCTAATAAGGTAAGGGTTTACTCCGCCTCGCTGGCCTATTGTAACTCTGCGAACTTTACTGCTGACTGGCTTGCGAGGTTACGGCTTCATGGTTACTACCAAAATGTTCGCAAATTGATGTATTTGCCGTACCATGAACCCCAAAAGCATTTCATCATCATCAGCCCAAATACGTCCCACTGCTGGGTACGGGCCTCCTCTAGAACTGAGAGGGTTTAGGCCTTAGTCCACCACGCTGGCCTAGTGCGGGTTGGCGGACTACACACCTAAGAAATTCCTAAGAAATTTTAGGTGTGCAGGTTTCATCACGATGTTTTCCTTCACCGTTAAAGCAAGTGATAATTCATTGTGAATACACACATAACTTCGAAAAGTTAGAGGTGTGTGCCTTTTTTTTTTTGTTCTCGAGGGGAAAGCTGTTTATGGCTCTACTTCCCGCGCCAACCCCGGGGGAGGGGGGGCGGGAAGCGTATGTCGGGGTCACCGGTCTTCCAGCCCGGCGCGCGGCGACGTCATGTCCGCGCAGGTGTTAGTGCCGGGCTGGGTCCCTAACAATATCCCTAAACCGGCATACCGACCAAAACCCCCCGGTGGCCATCTCCGCGCCGAGTGGGGCGACCACGGTACGTTAGCGAGAAGCGCCAACCGTAATGCCGCAGCCGCCCGGTGCGCCTCCGAGACGTATTTGTCTCGGCCGTCTCGGAGTGTGTAGGGGGCGCAGTTGCACCCCCACTAGCTTGGTTCGGGCGCCCCGGTTGTGGATGGGCGCCCGCGACGTACACAGGCCAAAGTGCCGCCGCCCCTCTCGGGGTCACTTTCAGTGAGGACGCGCCGCCCCCGCAGCGCGCCCAGCGACCCCAAGGGCCCCTTTGAGTCGTCTTTTACGACAGGCAGGGGATACCGTGGTGGGATTCTAACGCCCCCTTGCCACAGGGCAGAGAGGTGTGTGCCTGGGGTTTGAACCTGCGACCGCCGAAATTCTCGACCGTGCGCCTAAACCTTGAGGCCAGGCCTAAGACCAAAAGCGTTACACGTTAATTGTGTAATGTCTGGCTTATAATTGTTTATTGTGGGTCAGGATATTCTCATTTATACATCAAATTGCTTTTGTTAAATAATGATTTAAAGATTAAAGATTCGGAAGTTTGAAATTCAAGCTGGGGTTTTGGGCTTCTATGGAAGTACCGTCGCTGCACCTACCTATTATCCTAGGTCTTTCGAGCGTAGCGTGAAGAAGGATCTCAGAAGGCATGAGAAACCCTGCTCTATTTGGACTGTATATGAACTTACCGTCAAATACAGTGTCATCACTTTGCCGCACCAGTATAAGAAGGAAAGGTTATATAAAACCTCATTTATAATTATTATCAAATATTTCCGATAATATTTCGGGTCAATAAATATATTTTATAATATTTAAGTTACGTAATTATGGTAATGACATGTCGATATTCAGTTAGTGTAGATATACTAAGGCTAGAAATGATGAGGCAATCTAGCTTTCTCGAAAATGATTATCTAGAAAAATATTTAGGTATTTTAAAATTTATTTGAGAAACAAAGAAAAAGAATATTGTATTTAAGTCACCGATGATAGGGGGTTAATCTAATGCCATTTTTCGGGTACATATCCAGACTTTGTGACTGAGAACTTCGTACCTTTCCATCACAGAAATGAGCTTCAACATCATCAGCCCATATACGTCCCACTGCTGGGCACGGGCCTCCTCTACCATTGAGAGGGTTTAGGCCTTAGGCCACCACGCTGGCCTAGTGCGGGTTGGCGGACTACACACTTAAGAAATTCCTAAGAAGTTTTAGGTGTGCAGGTTTCATCACGATGTTTTCCTTCACCGTTAAAGTACGTGATAATTCATTGTGAATACACACATAACTTCGAAAAGTCAGAGGTGTGTGCCTGGGGTTTGAACCCGCGACCGTCGAGATTCTCGACCGCGTGCACAAACCTCGAGGCCATCACGACTTGAAATGGGCTTGGGAACTCTAGATCCCACTGCACATATTTCTGCTCTGAGATTACTAAGAATATAATATATGTATATATGTATTTATCGCAAGCAGTGATGGCCTCGAGGTTTAGGCGCGCGGTCGAGAATTTCGGCGGTCGCAGGTTCAAACCCCAGGCACACACCTCTGACTTTTCGAAGTTATGTGTGTATTCACAATGAATCATCACTAGCTTTAACGGTGAAGGAAAACATCGTGATAAAACCTGCACACCTAAAATTTCTTAGGAATTTCTTAGGTGTGTAGTCCGCCAACCCGCACTAGGCCAGCGTGGTGGACTAAGGCCTAAACCCTCTCAGTTGTAGAGGAGGCCCGTGCCCAGCAGTGGGACGTATATGGGCTGATGATGATGATGATTTATCGCATACGGCGATAAGACCACCATTTGTTGCACTCTATTTTTTTTGTATTTAGTTTATTTTTAAATCATGTTTTTGATGATTTTTGTTTGTACAATAAAGCGTGATAAATAAAAGATAAATAAAAATATGTATTTAGGTACGACATTCGGATATCGGAACAGTATTGTACGTCTTGCGGATGTTATGTTAATTAAGTTTAAAAGTTATAATCAGCTGTCTGACCCATTGAAATTGGTGGAGTTAAATATGCAGATATTACGGCCATTATGAATATATTTACATATAAAAAAAACGTTATTTAATAATATTAATGCATTGTTTTTAATTTTTGACTTAACTTACGTGGTTGAAATAGCTTCCAATTAATATTGTCAGTGTGTTTTTGTGACCTTTGCCTACGTTTACTTAACATGCCCTGTTAAAGGAAATTGTGTAAACAGCCGAAAAAAATCCATTCATCTAAAATTGTAAGACGTTTTAAATGATAAATCATTATTAATTCAAGTTTTAGTGGCGGCGATTGCTGATTTTATGGTATTTTTTGAATTCAATTTTATACCTTCTATAACACTATAAATAAATTTTCATTTTCATCAAAACATAGGTTTGGCTTTTTGTTAACTAAGATAAAAAAATATGTTTCCGCCCGGGATCGAACCGGGGGCCTTCTGCGTGTTAGGCAGATGTGATAACCGCTACACCACGGAAACAGATATGTGTAGTTTTGAATAAAAGTGTTAGTTACACGTACATCTTTAGCGTGATATAAAATTATTATATTATAGATATGATAAAGACAGTGGCGGTACTTCCATAGAAGCCCAAAACCGTTAAACGTTAATTTTGTAATGTCTAGTTTATATTTGCTTATTATGGGGTCTTTATTTAACAATTTGCTTTAGTAAAATAAAGATTTCAGGCCTAAAAAATATTATTTCGATTTCTAAAAGGCAAACTGGGCTTTTGGGCTTCTATGGAAGTACCGCCACTGGATAAAGAGTGATGGTCTCGAGATCCGTCCGTCCGTAGTCCGCCAACCCACGCTAGGCCAGCGTGGTCGACTAAAGCCTAGAGTCTAGACCTCTCAGTTGTGCCTGTGCCCAGTAGGTATATGGGCTGATGATGATACTATTGAGATGATCAAAGCAAACGGTTCCAAACGTTATGAAAGCAGTGGACATAAGGTTGCAAACGGTATGAAGTATCTACATCCATACATAACCTCACAACTGTAAACCCCGAAGAGGGAGGCAGACGAGTCTTTCTGCACCCCCAACAACAACAAACAGTAACAGCACATTTCCAGCCTCCGAGCTGCTATTGAGAATTTCTTAATTGAAAAATGCAACAACACTTTGCGCGACCCGGGAATTTAATTCAGGACCTCTAGATCGCAGGACACATACTGGCACCACAAGACCTCGAAGTCACCTTATGAAATGTCAAACTTATTTCTAGTTTGGAGCCAAAATGTCTGCAATCTTGAAACGGATATTAAGATTAGAGATGTTACACAATTTCCAAATTAGATAAGAAACGATAAAATTAGTATTAAAATCACATTTGACTAAATAACATCTTCGTTTTGGTTATCCTTTACATAATTGTTGGTTCATTACGGATATTAAATGGAGAGTTTTGTTTATAAGTTTCTTTTTTTTTATATTACATTATATTATGAATTGATGAACCCTGTCAGTTGTAGAGGAGTTCTTAGGTGTGTAGTCCACCAACCCGCACTAGGCCAGCGTGGTGGACTAAGGCCTAAACCCTCTCAGTTGTAGAGGAGGCCCGTGCCCAGCAGTGAGACGTATATGGGCTGATGATGATATTACCTTTCAGAATCCTTGCATTATAAACCGTTGTTTGACTGCCTCGTGGTCTCGCGGTACAAGTATGTGCCGAGCGATCTAGAGGTCCTGGGTTCGATTCCCGGGTCGGGCAGTGTTATTGGGTTTTTCTATTAGGAAATTCTCAGTAGCAGCACGGAGTCTGGAATTGTGCCCGAAAAAAAACGGCAATAGGCTCGGCCCCTATTACGTGGGACTGATACATACCTGGCGAAATGTGGGTGCAGAAATGCACCTCTGCCTACCCCTTCGGGGAATACAGGCGTGAGTTTATGTATGTATGTATGTTTTGTTTATAAGTTTTTTTTTTATATTACATTATATTATGAATTGATTATAGAATGATAGTGAATGGTACGACTAAAAAATTTGGTAGTAAAATTTGCCCTGATAACATAAAAATACTAGATTTTTGAAGTGATAACTTCTTTAGCGGCGCTGTGCACTTTTTTTGGATGGGTAAAAAATATTCAACTCGCGTCAGATCACGTGACCCTGATTAAAAATGCGTAAGACGCATTATGTAATATAAATTGTCATGTTTGTGTACGATAGCGCAATAAATATGGTATTTTACCACGTAAATGAAAGTAATTTTATACTGATAAATAAAGCAATTCATGCGAAATTATTCCCTAACCATTGCAAAATATTCAAAAATGCACAACGTTAATGTTGAAGTTTTCACTTCTGCCGGCACTCCCGGAGTGCCACCCGTTGTTTTTATGCTTTTGTGCTATACTACGCTAAGCATATTCACACATTAATACTTGTATCTCTGAAGGGGTGGACTGAGTGCATTTCTGAACCCACCAGATGTGTTTCCAGTCCTACGTATTAAGGACTATAGCTACTTTTTGAATAAATTTTCAAGACCAATAATTTCAAATTGGTGCTACCAAGATTTATCTACAAATTAATAGACAAATTCAATTAGAATTTACTAGACTCAAGAATGGAATTCTAGACACCTAAATAGTACGGCAAACACTTGTATTATATTTGATTACTAGCTGAACCGGCGAACTTCGTTCTGCATAACAGCCGATTCTTAATATTATTTTTTTAAGCCTAAGTTACTCCTTATACACCAGCTACATGTCAATAAAAGTCCCGTCAAAATCGGTCTACCCGTTTCAGAGATTAGACGGAAAAAACAGACAGACAGACAAAAAAAAACGTTATTTTGGTATATGTACCGTGTATACATCCATATGCATTAATTAAAAAGCGGTTATTTCAATATTACAAACACTCCAATTTTATTTATTTGTATAGATTGATCTTTTCCTAAAAAAACTAATAATATTTGGTCTTGTGGATGGACGTCCAACACTCCCCTTGCCAATACATGACCTTTTAGAGCCTTCTTGCCCCATCAGCTATACTAAACTATTGATAAAAGAATAACTTTTTCACTCGTCAGTACTTACATGTTGTAAACATTTACGGCAACTCATCAGTTCCTTCATTTAAGTTGCACATTGTCTAGTCTACTTAATGTGTTCGGCAATTAGTATTTACTAGTGTTTTTTGTAATTCGATGATGATGATGATTTCGGTTGTACATGTAATATGAGATCTTCGCTGAACAATATGATGAAAGTAGGGCAGTAAATAATAATGATAAATACAGCCAATAGTCACAAGCATTATTGTGACCTCACACTAAGGTAAAGCTGTCGTGGGTATCAGAAACTACGAGAGACTTTTCGGTTTCACAAACACTCAGACCCGAAACAAATGGATCAAGTGTCTTATTATGAAGCTAACTAGATCCGTCCGGAGTACTGTTAAAATAAAAGAAAAAATTGTGTATGTCCTTTTCCATAGTCCCTTCTATCTCCATGCAGAAACTCATCCAAAACGGTACAACGGTTTTGATGTCAAAGCGTAACAGACAGACACTTTTTATTTACATTTATAACCTTAGTATGAATTTGTATATTGATATTGAAATGTACGCGTACATTTGCTTTCAATTAGTAAAAGGAAAAGGGATCTTTGATATTTAAAAATATTTTTTTTTGCCTAAATCTAAATTTAATTGCAATAGAAATTCTTCATATTAAGTCGTAATGACCTCGAGGTTTAGGCACGCGGTCGAGAATCTCAAAGGTCGCGGGTTCAAACCCCAGGCACACACAAACCTCTGACTTTTCGAAGTTATGTGTGTATTCACAAAGAGTTATCACGCACTTTAACGGTGAAGGAAAACATCTTGATGAAACCTGCACACCTAAAAGTTCTTAGGAAGTTCTTAGGTGTGTAGTCTACCAACCCGCACTAGGCCAGCGTGGTGGACTAAGGCCTAAACCCTTTCAGTTGTAGGGGAGGCCCGTGCCCAGCAGTGAGACGTATATGGGCTGATGATGATATTACCTTTCAGAATCCTTGCATTATAAACCGTAACAGATATATTTCAAATAGGATATTAAGCCGGATTCAGTCCTTAAGACAAATATGTCGTAACTACAAAAGATGAGGAGGACAGATAATAAAATACAAACAGTTGATACAAGCATTTAATTTGAATACAAAGAGATGTAAGGTCACGCCGGTCGCCCGACGACAGAGAAAGTAAAAGTTCGTTCATTCGGTCATCTAACTTGTTTGGCATTGATATCATTGTAGATGTAGATTTTAGTAAATATATTTTGCGTGCGATCGAGAATCTCGGGTTTGAATCTTAAGTCAGACCAAGTATTTTTGGGTCTTTTTTGGCACGTGCATCTTAAATTATACAGAGTGCAAAATGAAATGTATGAATATTCAGGCTTTCGTTTCTCAGTTTTTTTGTCCCTATCCCACCACACACCCGCCACTGTAACTCCTGTGCTCCAGGATCAACAGCACGCATTGAGCTAATATTACTACGTAATAATATCTCAATGACAGCACGCACAGTATTGACACCGAGCACCGAAGCTCAGCTAATATAAGGGAACTTGATATAAAAAAAATAAAGGAGGAGTTTGTCAGTAAATTTTTATCAACCTCTTTCGATAAAAGTGCCTACATAATATTTGTCGAAAAATAATGTTTATAAAATGATAGGCTAATTATAATTTTAAATAAGTAAAAAGACAAAAAGATATGTTTCCGCCCGGGATCGAACCGGGGGCCTTCTGCGTGTTAGGCAGACGTGATAACCGCTACACCACGGAAACAGATGCACAATGACGCTGAATCTAGCAATTATTTTGGTATACAGGCTAATTCCGACACATGTCATTAAATTAAACCAACGTGCATCATTTTTTTATTTAATTAAAGTTATAATCACTCCGACATTTTAATTCGATACAGTAAATTTGTAACAGCACGGAGTCTGGAAATATGCCCGAAAAACGGCAATAGGCTCGCCCCCTATTACGTGGGACTGATACATACTTGGCGAAATGTGGGTGCAGAAATGCACCTCTGCCTACCTCTTCGGGGAATACAGGCGTGAGTTTATGTATGTATGTAAATTTGAATATATAATTAGAAATGTAATTCGAAAATATTTTATAAATTTAAAATTTAAAAATAACTCACGCATAAAAATACAGAAATGTCTTACAATTCTATTTTAAAAAAACGGCCAAGAACGTTTCCGGCTACGGATAGAATATGGTCCCGTAGTCACAGATACTAGTAATAAACTATGTAATGATACCCCACACTATGGGGTAGATGCGAAAAATAAAATCATCCCCACTTTCACAATCACCCAAAAAAAAAAGTGATATTATTCTCTGCCTCGTGGTCTCGCGGTACAGGTATGTGCCGAGCGATCTAGAGGTCCTGGGTTCGATTCCCGGGTCGGGCAAAGTGTTATTGGGTTTTTCCATTGGGAAATTCTCGGTAGCAGCACGGAGTCTGGAATTGTGCCCGAAAAACGGCAATAGGCTCGCCCCCTATTACGTGGGACTAATAAATACCTGGCGAAATGTGGGTGCAGAAATACAACTCTGCCTACCCCTTCGGGGAATACAGGCGTGAGTTTATGTATGTATGTATGTATGTATGTGATATTATTTTAGCACTTAGTCTTTGTGTTTTGTTTTTACACACATACATGCAAAGTTTATCTTTCTAGCACTAACCGTTTTGAAGGTAAGCCGAGGACTTACGGACGGGCATGAAATTATGACGGACTTGAGACATGAAATATGGAACCTTAAAAAGAGGAGAGCATGAACTAGAGACAATCATGATAGCGTCAATTTCAAGGTAGAATTGCTCGAATTGGTTCCATACTTCACAAAAACAGAGAACAATAAAGCCATCAACGGAAATTATGATTTTACCAAACGCATAAGCAGGAAGTTTCGTTTTTTGTGGGAAAACAGCAAAATGGACGGATGTGTTGTGATTATAATTGATAATTAATTATGGAATCGCTTAATTTGCAAGTATCTTGGTCGTTTATCTTAATAGTAATAAACATGGACGTGTTTTGTTGAATACGGATTAGCTAGACGTATTAGATTAGAGGATTAGCAAGTGGAAGTGGCAATGGGCCGGCCACATAGCGCGGAGAACTGATGGCTGATGGGGCCAAAAAGTTCTCGAGTGGAGGCCACGTACCGGAAAGCGCAGCGTGGGACGTCCTCGGACAAGGTGTTCGGACGACCTAGTTAAGGTCGCGGGACGTCACTGGATACAGGCTGCTTCCAAGAGGTCCCAGTGGAAGTAATTGGGAGAGGCCTATGTCTAGCAGTGGACCTCTTTCGGCTGATGGATTTATTTATTAGATGTGCGGTGATGTTAATGAATATTAATCCAAAACCTTAGTCAAGGACTGGTTACTGTCTTGGTGCTACGTCGCATGTCTTTTGGAGGTTTATTTTTCCATCCAATGGCCCAGGGTAGGTCGAAAGTACGTACATCATACACATACATAAACTCACGCCTGTATGCCCCGAAGGGGTAGGCAGAGGTGCATTTCTGCACCCACATTTCGCTAGGTATGTATCAGTCCCACGTAAAAGGGGGCGAGCCTATTGCCGTTTTTCGGGCACATTTCCAGACTCCGTGCTGCTACTGAGCATTTCCTAATGGAAAAACCCAATAACACTTCGCCCGACCCGGGAATCGAACCCAGGACCTCTAGATCGCACGGCACATACTTGTACCGCGAGACCACGAGGCAGTCACCTTTTACGTCACATGCGTATTTCATGTATACATGAATTCATTGGCCTCTGTTATTTGTATATCTCCAAATTAAGTTTTTGCAACAATGGCACTGACTTTAACGACCATAATGCTTTGTCTAATAACATGAGCTAAATTAGTTTTATAGCATTTTTTCACTTATCGTTGTTTCTATGATATTAATGACTACTAACACGCAATTTAATTTTTAGGTATGATGTGTGTTGTCTAAATTATTCATGAGTTACAAAATATCTTACTTCACTTTACAACTAAAATAAATATATACACCCAACAGTCACATATATAGTTTTGACCCCACATTAAGATACGAGTCCTGTGTCATGGGTATCAGAAACTACGAGAGACTTTTTCGGTCTCACAAACACCCAGACCCGAAACAAATATTTGCGGATCACAAATACATTTGTCATTTGTGCGGGAAAGATCTTTTTACTTTGATTTTGGACACCACTGTACTCAGGTTGCAGTGTCTATTGTATAAGAAGGTGTATTAAACAAGGTATTTTTGCCCTATCCCACCACACACCCGCCACTATAACTCCTGTGCTCCAGGATCAACAGCACGCACAGTATCGACGCCGAGCAATGAAGCTCAGCGAATCTAAAAGGACCTAATTTGTCATAATCCCGCAACGAAGTTAATCAGAAAGACAATATAAAGGAGGAGTTGGAAAACAAAGAGTTGTCCACTTCCCTCCGTAGCAAAGCGGGTGACAAAACATTGAACTATGAGGTTTCACCCTCACATAAAAAAAGACAATTACAATTATTGAAATTAGCCGCAATTAATTCACCACGGGTAAATAGCTATATGAGATCTATTGAATAAACAAGGTGGGTATATGTAGTTTAATGACATTATGAAGTAGTGATGGGCTCGAGGTTTAGGCGCACGGTCGACAATCTTGGCGGTCGCGGGTCCATACCCCAGACACACACCTCTGTTTTTTCGATCGAAGTTGTGTGTATTCATAATGAATCATTACGTACTTTAACGGTGACGGAAAACATCGAGAGAACCTGCACATCTAAAAGTTCTTAGGAATTACTTAGGTGTGTAGTCCGCCAACCCGCACTAGTCCAGCGTGGTGGACTAAGGCCTAAACGTACGACGTATATTGACTGATTATGATGATGATAAAACCCATAAAACAAATTGTTAAATTGAAAGGAAAGTGTGCTACAGTAGTATATGCTAAATATAATAATTTAATTACATACATTAGCATATAGCTACGAGTTTTACATAACATCTCCTATGTTATCTCACTCGTGTACGCGGAAGTGCTGGTTCGAAGCTGACTTCAACAAAAGGTGTAGTTTTATTTGGTTATACAGCATGGGTTAGGTAGTGGGATTGTAATATTACAGATATTTGTCATGCACATACATACATATATAAACTCACGCCTGTATTCCCCGAAGGGATAGGCAGAGTGAATTTCTGCACCCACATTTCGCCAAGTATGTATCAGTCCCACGTAATAGGGGGCGAGCCTATTGCTGTTTTTCGGGCACATTTCCAAACTCCGTGCTGTTACCGAGAATTTCCTAATGGAAAAACCCAATAACACTTTGCCCGACCCGGGAATCGAACCCAGGACCTCTAGATCGCATGGCACATACTTGTACCGCGAGACCACGAGGCTGTCAGCATATTTGTCATGCCGTTAAATTAATTTCAATAAATAATATAAATACACCCAACAGTCACATACACAGTTCTAACCCCACACCAAGATACGAGTCTTGTGTCGTGGGTATCAGAAACTACGAGAGACTTTACAAACACCCAGACCCGAAACAAATATTTCTGGATCAAACACATTTTTTCTCGGTGCGAGGATCGAACCCCCGGCGTTTCGTTTTACAATAATTCACGTTCATAACTCAGTGAAATATAGTACATATAGGTAGTCATTTATTTAGATATATAAGTAAGAACAATTTATTTTGTTAAATATCACGAGTAATTCAAAACACTGCAATGAATTTCTTATTAGTTTTAAATTAACTTGTATAATTTTGACCTAACACGTATCGGTTTCCGTGGTGTAGCGGTTATCACATCTGCCTAACACGCAGAAGGCCCCCGGTTCGATCCCGGGCGGAAACATAGTTTTTTGTAATATTACTTTGCTAATTCTTATGTTATGAGTATCAGAAACTACGTAAGACTTTTCAGTCTTATAAAAACCCAGTGTCAAAACAATTATTTGGTATGAAGGTCGGATCCACGGCCTTTCATTTCGCAAGTTGGAGTCTTTGATTTTTTCCTCAATACAATACAAGGGGTTGGCAAGAGGTAGAAAAGATTATGGAGTTTTTCGAGAAATTGCGTGTCCCAAAAAAGAATTGACAAAAAGGGATCTGCCAAAGAATATTTCTGCCCATGGATGCTGGTATGATTGTGTGTATATTATGTACCCATTCAACATTTCGTTGTTCGCACCAATTTATTTATTCGACAGCTCCGTACTGCAGTTGACTTGACACCAGAAAGCGAAACGATAGGCCGCGGGTTTGATCCCCGCACCGGGACAAATGTATGATCCACGAATATTTGATCGGGTCTGGGTGTTTGTGTGAAAAGTCTCTCGTAGTTTCTAATACGCACGACACAGGATCTGTATCTTAATGTGGGGTCAGAACTATGAATGTGACTGTTGGGTGTATTTATTTAATTTATTTATAGTTTTTACCTTAAATATAGGGTGATAAGATTTTCCGCGATACATATGTACCAAGTGCAGACTCTTGACTATAATCAGTGCATTTTATGGCTCTAGATAAGTTAAATTTAATTTATACCAGTGCAAATGCGAACGAATCCGCGGTAAAACTAGTTGTTAATTAAACAGCTGTTTATTAACGGCCTTACTTAAACATGCCGGAAATTACGGAAATAACACACATACATACATAAACTCACGCCTGTATTCCCCGAAGGGGTAGGCAGAGGTGCATTACTGCACCCACATTTCGCCAGGTATGTATCAGTCCCACGTAATAGGGGGCGAGCCTATTGCCGTTTTTCGGGCACATTTCCAGACTCCGTGCTGTTACTGAGAATTTCCTAATGGAAAAACCCAATAACACTTTGCCCGACCCGGGAATCGAACCCAGGACCTCTAGATCGCACGGCACACACTTGTACCGCGAGACCACGAGGCAGTCAAATAACACCACACGGAAATAACATGGAGCAACTAATGGTTACTGGCAAACGTCCGAGAGGCCGATGTCCCATCAGATGGTCGGACCAAATCTGCTCGACTCTTAACACGAAACTTCATGTTGCGCTCCACGATGCCAGAGACAGGAACAGGTAGTTCAGCATAGTCAATACAAAGGGGATCACGACACTCAGAACTGAGGAAATGATGCGAGGAGGAGGTAATAT
The DNA here is from genome assembly GCA_907164795.1 of Hemaris fuciformis. Lineage (NCBI taxonomy): Eukaryota > Metazoa > Arthropoda > Insecta > Lepidoptera > Sphingidae > Hemaris > Hemaris fuciformis. Next base: position 1,634,785 of record OU015455.1, on the reverse strand, counting down.
GCTTTGTCTCGTTTCCTCTAACGTCACAGATCAATCAATAGAACAGGACAACGCATGTTTAAGTATTATTAAATGACACATACATACATAACCTCACCACTGTATTCCTGTAGGCAGAGGTGCATTTGTGCACCCACGTTTCGCCAGGTATGTATCAGTCCCACATAATAGGGGGTGAGCCTATTGCCGTTTATCGGGCACATTTCCAGACTCCGTGCTGCTACTGAGAATTTCGTAATGGAAAAACCCAATAACACTTTGCCCGACCCGGGAATCGAACCCAGGACCTCTCGATCGCACGGCACATACTTGTGCCGCGAGACCACGAGGCAGTCAATTAAATGACCTAACGTTTATATTAAGTCCGTAAGTCTATTCTTAGTTTCGCTGATTTCTGTATTTTTATGCGTAGTTTACGTAACTTAATTATTCCATTGAAGAATATTAATCGCGATTCAACAATTTTATTCATGTAGATGTAGAGATAGCGGATATTATTAGGTCTTTTGTGTTAACCATATGAGAATTATGTATTATAGAATATATATTTTACAAAGTTGCGTAAAATATTTAAATGAGGGATGACGAACTACGAATAAATGAAATAATATTTATTGAATTCATAAAATGTCAAATACATGGCATTAGTCCCCCAAACTTCTTCACAAAAAAGATGAAGAGGTATTCGGCCGGCATGATTGTGTCGACCAACGGGAGATCATCATCTCTCGTTAGTCGGCACTTTTTCTGGACTCCATTACGCTTACCATCAGGTGCAATGGGGTCACTTTGCCGTGCCAGTATAAGAAAAAAAAAATACACCACTTGTATTCGATCATTTCAATTTTAGGGTGGTAATATCCTGTTCAATTATCACTAGCGAAGAACGGGCCAGAATCTCTAGTGTTACTCTTTTCCAATTAAGAAATATTTTGCAATATTGATACGAATATAACATTTTCTGAGTAGCTCATTAATTTTATCACAAACTACTTTTATATTTATTTATATACACCTTTATTGTACACTATGGACATATTCCACAAACAAATAATTTAAAAAGGAATGCTTAGGACTAAGTGACAATAGTCGGTCTTATCACTGACTGCGATCTCTCTCGAGGACCACATAGAGTCATCTACATTGTATTACAGTTCTGCTTATTTGGCTGTCGGTACAGTGATATTATAAAAATGATTTGCGAGTTTTGAATGATTTTTGAAGTTATACTTCTTTTGGCGCGTTAGGGAAAAATGATGAGAGTGATTTTTTACGATGCGCGCGCACACCGACACCAAAAAGTTATTCAGAAAAAGTTTGTTTTAAATTTTAAGAATGTAGAATAGTGACAGTAATAAAAAGGGATTGACATATTTTTTTAATTTTAAGTAGTTTTGATTATTTTATTTATTTATTAGTATTTATATTGTTTATATTATTTATAGAGGAGAAGGTGGTAATATGACCCCCGCAGGTATATTGACCCCCTTGAATAATAGTTAGTTCGCATAACGCCGTCTTATATTATTTTGGTGCAACGGGACCATTTCCGTATACTATTGATTTATTGCCCTACAAATCTGCTTGGGGCGGTTATGTTCGTTCGTCATTTGAACAAGTCGAAACTCGTACCCGACAAACTTATTTTTCGACTGTGAGTTTTATTCCATAATTTATAAAAAAATGATAGTTTGTACCGTTAGGACGTGTGCACAGCAATATACGTTAGTGCACAATTAGGAACAAGCAAAAATAAAAAAAAATAAGAAAGTTAAATTGTATATTAAAAAAAAATAAGAAAATACTAGGGTATATTTAAGGTCCGTAAGCCCGTCAACTTCACTTTCCGGAAAGAACGCAACTACTCCCCTTTTTCTTTGCTCGGCGTCTTGAAGAGCTGCAGAGTGGGGAGGTACGGGAAACCGGGTTGGTCTTGAGGTATTAGCACGTGACAACCACCCTGCGGTCGTGCCGGTACAGCGGACCCTGGAATTCATAATGCGCTGGACCTTAAAAGCCGTTCTAGCAACATCCTCCATTTGTAAGCAGCACAGCCCAAGCATAAGGAGTGTTGCGCTAGCATGGTGGATTGATGAATGTTACACACAATAGCAAAAAAAAGCAAAAATACTATTTAAAATAAAATAAAACACTACCACGTTTATTCTAAAAAAACAAATACAAACAATTGCAAGATTATAACATGACTAAAGCTAAGTAATTAAATTCAAATTCATGTAACGGCGCACGTGGCCTCCTTAATGACAAATGTTAACAGCTAGATTATTATATTGCGTTCAACACTTACCCAATAGTGGGGTTTCAAAATTAACTAAGTTAAAGGATTGTTGGATCCCGTAAACTCCGCTCACAATTTGGTGAATTTCTTGCTTATTTTACGGTAATCCGTTGGGAAACAAAACAACGTGCGCCTGCTTCGGTAATGAGCGGCGACTGACGCGGCGCTGGCCGAGTGCAGTGGACCAATCAAAAAAAAAATACGATAACCGCGCGACAGTTCGCTGTGCGAAAGTCGATTAATCGCTAGATAAACGTTACAATACCCCCCGCGCAAGAGAAGGATTTTATTCCCTTTTTTTTTTAAGGTAATAAAATCCGCTTATGCACATGGATCTGACTCAATAAAGCTGTGAGTAGTTGTTATTTATTTAGACCAGCCAACTTTAAATCCTTTATATGCCAAGTGCCTATATTTTTTCCAGACATGTCCTGTAATATATAAACAAGTGGAGATTTTTTTTCAATAATTCTTGCTCTGATGTATTTTGGAGCTAGTTTTTTTGAAAATCTATTCCCTTTGTCGCTTATAAAATAGGCCCGCTTCATCACCACGTCTCCAACATTAAACTCCGCAATTTTTCGCCTTCGGTTATAATGTGATGTGTTTTTTATATGTGCTTGCCACAGTTTAGACTGTACCGTATTGAATATTGAGGACAAACAACCTATATTTTCAGCGTAAACATCTCGAGGTACGAATATAAGTTCATCAATATTCTCATTATCAATATAATGAGTACCACAAGGTACGAGTTCTCGACCAAACACTAAAAACGCAGGTGTATAGCCTGTGGCTTCGTTTACCGAACTGTTTATTGCGAATTGCACCGACGGAATGAACGAATCCCATGATCGGTGATCATTATCAACGTAAGTGGCTAAACAAGTCATAATAGTTTTGTTGTAGCGTTCTACTAAATTTACCTGAGGAGTATATTTAGGTGTGAAATAAACATTAGGAATACTATATTTCTTAAACAAGGCATCAGTAACCTTACCAGTGAACTGAGTGCCATTATCCATTATAACAGTTTGCGGAATACCATGCATCAAAAACACAGATTCCTCTAAGATTTTCGTGATAATGTCTGAAGTGGCCTTTTTAATAGGAAAAATAAGACAAAACTTTGAGAAGCAACATGTTATTACCAAAATGAAATTGTTTTGTTTCCTTGTAGTAGGGAGGGGTCCCATTAGATCAATTGATATCACTTGAAATGGTCGTGAACAGTGCTTTGGGCGTCCCATCTCTCCCAGCAATTGGTGATTCTGTACTTTATAAGCTAAGCACTTTTCACATTTACCGATGAACTTGCAAACATCTTGGTACATTCCCGGCCAGAAATAACGCAAAGCAAGACGTTTATATGTTTTAAAAATGCCCATATGTCCACATGAAGGCTCAGAGTGGTTTTCACAGATAATCTTATCGCGTAATTCGATTGGAACAACTTCCTTCCACGAAAACTCGGATGTAAGTAAGTGCTTGTTTTTTGTTAACCTGAACAATGTATGGTTTTTTATTATGTAATTTGGAAACTTTTCTGGATTATTAGCGCAACCATTGTAATTCTTTTTATACCAGGAATCATTAGTGTTTTTATAACTATTAATCGTAGTTATGGCACTCAAATTAAAACTTCGAGAAAGAGCGTCGGGAATTACGTTGTCTGTACCACGTCGATGTTTAATCGTAAAGTTAAATGCTGATAGACGAACACCCCAACGAGCTAGACGTCCTGTTGGGTTGGAGAGAGATAGAAACCATTTTAACGCACTGTGATCTGTATATACTGTAAACGTTTGACCATTTTCAATATAGCACCTCCAGTGCTCAAGAGCTGTAACAACTGCCAAAGTTTCACGTTCAGTGATGCTATAATTTTTCTCTGCCGCGGTTAATGATTTACTCATGTACGCAACCGGATGTTCTTTACCGTCGATTGTCTGAGTGAGCATTGCACCAATACCATAATTACTGGCGTCGGTATGGACTTCAAAAGGTTTGGTGTAGTCTGGGCATGCTAGTACGGGAGCGCAAACTAAACATTCTTTTAGTTTTATAAAAGCTGAATCCGCTTCAGGTGTCCACTTAAAGGAAGGGGCACCCTTCTTGGTAGAAGTTAATTGGTTTAAGGGTCCAGCTATGGTACTAAAATTCGGTACGAAACGTCTATACCAAGTTGCAGTACCGAGAAAACGCTTAAGGTCTTTGCGATTAGAAGGTGTCGGATAATTGAGTATAGCTTCAACTTTAGTTGGATCAGTATGTAAACCAGAGCTATCCACTACATAACCTAGATATTTGAGGCTCGATTTAAAAAAGGAACACTTTTCCAGATTTACCGACAAGTTAGCATGTTTAAGTTTGTCTAATACTCGTAAAAGTAAGGTAACGTGGTCGTTAAAATCAGAAGACACGATGATAATATCATCTAGATAGGCAAAAACTCTGTTCTGGAATTCAGAGAATAACAAATCCACAAGCCTTTGCTGGGTGGCCGGAGCATTAGTCAAACCGAAAGCCATTCTTTTAAAACAAAAGGTGCCTTTGTTAGGGACAAAAAAGGCAGTTTTAACGCGATCTGCTTTCGCAATAGGTATTTGCCAGAAGGCCTTGGATAAGTCAACGCTACTCAAGTACCGTGCATCTCTGAGATTGTCAAGAATCTCTGAAATATAAGGCAGATTATAAGAGTCGCGTTTGGTGACGGAATTAAGTTTTCGACTATCCAGGCAAAATCTTGGTTGTCCGTTTTTCTTAGTAACAATCAGTACAGGGGACGACCATGCACTTTCGCAAGGTTCTATGACATCCAACGAGAGTAATTCGTTAACTTGTTCAAGTAAAATGCGCTGTTTTTCAGGCGATAATCGGTAGTAACGTTGACGTATTGGTTTATTGTCTCCCGTATCAATATGATGACTTATAAGAGTAGTAACCCCGAGACCATTATGCTGTGTTGAAATATCCTCAAACCTTTTTACAACATCATCAGCAATACATTTTTGATTATTATCCAAGTTGTGATAGTCTTGTAAGAAGACTTTCTGCGACGAAACTAAAGTGTTGGAAATTTCGTCGTTATTAGATATTTTAATACTATTTATGTATTTAGGGCATATCTGGAATTTACGCCAAAAATCAATGCCTAGTATCAGATTCGGCTTGACATCTGGGACCACTAGTGCTTTCAAAACGTGAAATTGACCTTCAAAATTAATTGGAACATTTATATATCCGATACTTCGTAACGTCTGGCCACCGGCTGTTGTTACCGATATGTGATCTTCCTTAACGAGAAAGAGGCCCCTTTCTAAAAAAAATATGTGTGCATTATTGCCAAAAATAGTTACCGCGGAACCCGAGTCCAAAAGTCCAGAGATTGGATAATTATTAACCCGTACCTGCACAAAAGGCCTGTTATCAAATAATTGATTTTTATCGAGAATTGTGTCAATTTTGCAAGATAAAAAAAACAACTTAATAGTTTCTAGCCAATGCTTCCAATCTTCGGCATCAAAGTTATCACTAACACAATTCTCGTCAACTAGTTTTTTGAACTCGGCTCTTTATTTTGGCAAACGGGACAGTCTGGAGTTTTAACGTTCTTGCGGCCGCAAACGAAACATAGTATAACATCCTTATTGGCAGTGCACTGCCTTAAATTGTGTGTATTACAACGACAACGTGGGCAATATCGCGGTCTTTGATGATATACTCCTACAGCATGTACGTAATTACTGTCCACACGAGAGGAATTCACGGAGTTACCAGAATTTCTTTCATTGCGAGTTTGTTTATTAATATTTGTATATCCACTATAAGTCTTATAATCCGTTTTATTAAATGAGGAATTCCCAACGTAAGCAAATTCAGGCGCTAGTGTATCAGAAGTTGGTCTGGGAGGTTCTTTAAATTTTAAAAGACGGGATTGGATATTTTCGCATTTACGACACAAGATCTTGAGATCTTCGATAGATTTAATTTCGGGAACGGAAGATAGTGTATTGGTGTAACATGGTCGAATGTTATGAAGAAGTATTTCCAATCTTTCGTCCTCCGGAATTGGTTTTGAGAGTCTGGAGAAAAGTCCGGACATAATGGATAAATAAATAACTATGTTTTCATTCTCACCCTGTGTGCGTGACCGTATTTCAGAAAGCAGTCTGTAATCATAATCATACACATCGAAATCACTTCTTAGAATTGATACGAGATCGCTCCAACAACTTAAGGTGTTTTGAATGCTCCTGTACCAGTGTAACGCATCGCCCGTGAATATCTCGGTAGCATGTGATAAGATGGTATCCGGAGAAATGTTCTTTATTTGGCAATTTTCTTCAGCTTTTTGAATAAAAGCCCGAACACAAGTCTTGCCGTCAAATTTTAACTTTGAGAATTTGCTAACCCCGCCATCACATGTGACGTTGACACTAACGGGCGAGAAATTCAAAGAAGCATTTTGTTGCTCATTATTAGTTACTGCTAAGGGATCCAGAGCGGAATCCTTAAGCGCGTTCAGCTTTGCTACTGTATTTTTGTATAAGGTAATGCACTGATCGAAATTTTCTTTATTTTTATCATCACGCAATATTCGGTTAAGCCGGTGATAAATATGGTTTAATAGATTTTGTGTTCGCAGTGTTGATGTTTTTTCTAATGGTGTACTATCCAAGAGGGTGTTTGCTTTTTCGAGAGCGGCAAGAGCGCCATTTAAATCCTCAGGGACTTCAAATGGACTTGTAAGTATATCCTCCGAGGGAAACAAAGGGCCACATTTCGCTATTTGTTTGCGCAATTCCTGGACAGATAATGCAGGAATTTCGCCCCTAATAGCAACTTCATATTCCAATTCCGATTTATTGAGCGACATAAACTTAACCGGGTATGCCATATTTTAATATTTTATTTCGCGATAGGATTGAGTTAATGTCAACGAGTGATTGGGTAAATGTTGAAAGTAATTTTTTTTTTTTTAAATAACTAACAAAATAATAAAAAAAATACTATACAAAGGGCATAATCTAAAATTAGCTAAGTAAGCAGCGTTTCATTTGTAAAGAGAAATGAATAACTAAAACAATGCAACAACTAAAAATTACTTTTAACTATATCTATAAATAAACAATAAAATATGAAATAAAGCTAAATGTTTACAATACTTAAAAAATAATGAACTAATTAAAAAGAAATTAAATTATTAATCTCTGCCCTTAAAAAAATATCTATTAATACAATAGATCTGTCGTACAAATTACCTAATTGCAAATTACATAAGTTAACACAGTACAATAATAATAATAAATAAACAAGTCACCAACCAACACCAAGCTCCTCCCGGAAAGTGAAAAATATGACCTTTAAACCACGTTGGGCGCCAATTTGTACCGTTAGGACGTGTGCACAGCAATATACGTTAGTGCACAATTAGGAACAAGCAAAAATAAAAAAAAATAAGAAAGTTAAATTGTATATTAAAAAAAAATAAGAAAATACTAGGGTATATTTAAGGTCCGTAAGCCCGTCAACTTCACTTTCCGGAAAGAACGCAACTACTCCCCTTTTTCTTTGCTCGGCGTCTTGAAGAGCTGCAGAGTGGGGAGGTACGGGAAACCGGGTTGGTCTTGAGGTATTAGCACGTGACAACCACCCTGCGGTCGTGCCGGTACAGCGGACCCTGGAATTCATAATGCGCTGGACCTTAAAAGCCGTTCTAGCAACATCCTCCATTTGTAAGCAGCACAGCCCAAGCATAAGGAGTGTTGCGCTAGCATGGTGGATTGATGAATGTTACACACAATAGCAAAAAAAAAGCAAAAATACTATTTAAAATAAAATAAAACACTACCACGTTTATTCTAAAAAAACAAATACAAACAATTGCAAGATTATAACATGACTAAAGCTAAGTAATTAAATTCAAATTCATGTAACGGCGCACGTGGCCTCCTTAATGACAAATGTTAACAGCTAGATTATTATATTGCGTTCAACACTTACCCAATAGTGGGGTTTCAAAATTAACTAAGTTAAAGGATTGTTGGATCCCGTAAACTCCGCTCACAATTTGGTGAATTTCTTGCTTATTTTACGGTAATCCGTTGGGAAACAAAACAACGTGCGCCTGCTTCGGTAATGAGCGGCGACTGACGCGGCGCTGGCCGAGTGCAGTGGACCAATCAAAAAAAAAATACGATAACCGCGCGACAGTTCGCTGTGCGAAAGTCGATTAATCGCTAGATAAACGTTACAAGTTTTTGCTGTTGTTTTGAATATTGTGTTCGTGACACTGTCTTCTACGGGATATATAAGGTAAATATACATTTTTTACATTTTTTCAATTGTGTTAGGTTGTTTATCAAAATATTTTCAATAATTTTAATTTGGCCCCCTGACACTGGTTGTATCATGGCCCCGGGGGCACATAACAAGTATGACTTGCTTATCATTCACATATTTTTATTTTTCAGTTTCAGATGCCTAGACAAACTGTTTTGCCTCTATCTTCGATGAAGAAACCAGAGACGTGCATGCAAGAGTGCATCAGGTATATTTGAGCCGCCTACGATGATTTTTCCAAGCAAAAACTTTACGGATATTTTGTTAAAAAGTGGACCTCCTGGAACGATTGGCAAAGTTCATCCATCTGGTTGGATTCGATCCAATTCGTTCACTGAATGGTTCAGGCATTTTATTGATAAATTTTCAGGCATTTTATTGATAAAATTACCCCGGGGGCCACATTACCAGCAGTTGATCTCGAGACGCCAAATTTGATTACTTAAGAATAAATGATAATTTTGATTTTATTTAGCGAGTTTCTTTTGTTTCATAGTAAGATATGTACACACAAATAAATACGAAACCCAATAAAACATATTCCATATTTTTAATTCCATTACTTTAGAAATAAACCTTAAAAAACAAAGTGGGGGGCCACATTACCACCTTCTCCTATATTGTTAGAAACTAAAATTTAATTATTCAAATATTTTAAAATGACTGTTATTTGACCTGATGCCGTAACTATAGTAACCAAATAATAAGACGCGTAAAAACTTTCAGGCCGATCAAGAAAATATACGATCTGTGTCGTTTTCCCGCGCTTGCTCTATATTCGCCAATGCAGTGTGGCACCCACACCAACTTATTTCTGACAATATATATATATATTGAATATTAGTGATAAAACTAATTTGAATAAACTGTTTTGAGTGCATTTATAGATTTGAGGTTAATTGTCGGTATGTATAATTTATTTACATCGTTAATTAATTATTACATTATTATCTAAAAAAAAATTTTTTTTTGGTTTTGTTTTATTTCTGGTATATTAACAAATTTTATGTATAAATAAAAAATAATAATAATTATTTTATAATATATTATTATATTATTTAAGAAAATATATATTTATGTATGAAGTATAACTTCTAACGCGTGTACATAAGTACACACACACACTTTTTTTTAGTATGGAAATGTATTTGGGAAGTACTAGAGACTACTTTTTATTCCGGAAAATGAAGTTCGTGGGATGAGCAAAGAATTCAAGATTGCACCCGTTCGGAGCTGTGCCTCATTTAGATAGATTACAAGAACATTACTTTCTCTTTTCATTGGAAATTTAAATTATAACGAAGGGTCTTTAAAATTGACAAACTAAATTTAATATAGCATTTGGTTATCCCAATGGATCGAACCCGGGACCTCTAGTTCCACAAGCTTATCATTCACAATTACGCCATGAATGGTGCAATAATAAAATTATAGTAAACACTAAATTCTGCTTAAGTAGAAACGGATTGAAGATGAATTTGTAGGTTAAGTAAATATTAATATTGAATACTCGAATTTCAAGCATTTCGATCATGAGCACTGCAAGTCATTGACTGTGACGGAATATTTATATCAAGATTATTTTTTAACAGTCACATACATAGTTCTGACCCCACACTAAGATACAAGTCTTGTGTCGTGGGTATCAGAAACTATGAAAGACTTTTCGGTATCATAAACACCCAGACCTCGGTGATTGTAGTGAAGGCCTCGATGTTAAGGCACGCGGTCGAGAATCTCGGTGGCCGCGGGTTCAAACCCCAGGCACACACCTCTACCTTTTCGAAGTTATGTGTGTATTCACAATGAATTATCACGTACTTTAACGGTGGGTAACTTTTGGTAACTTTTAAGGATAATATCGTGAGGAAACCTGCACACCTAAAAGTTCTTAAAAATTTCTAAGGTGTGTAGTCCGCCAACCCCCATTAGCGTGGTAGACTAAGGCCTCAACCCTCTCAGTAGTCCCACTGCTGGGCTCGGGCCTCCTCTACAACTGAGAGGGTTAAGTCTTAGTCCACCACGCACTGGCCTAGTGCTGGCTGCTGTTTTTTTTAAGTCATAACCATTTAACTATTTATGCACCTACCTTTTTTATCTCTGCATCACCCAGAGGTTGACTGTTAGAGAATGCCTTTGGCATTAAGTCCGCCTCTATACTTAATGTATAAAAAGCATAAATAAATAAATAAATAAAAGAACTATATGCGTAATTGCAGGATGTAATTATTATTCTATACATATCCGTGCATCGAATAGCGATACGCATATTTGACATATGGATCACGCACCGCTGAGCAAACAGATCCTCATGATTTTTAATGTCTTATCCACAATATTTATAACGTGTTGAATAAACAGACGTTTGTAATTAATTTAAATATATATCTGCTACTTAATTATGATCATACATTTGCATGCATTAAATTGATTTTCTTCTTAACCTACTGATTGTCTTGCGTAATGGCTACTAAACAAACAAAAAAAAATACACCCAAAACACGCATAAATAATCCTTTTTTTTTAACGAGAAGAAAGCGCCTTAAGCTCCCCTTTATTATCGTATCTTGGAGGCTCCGAGACGGCCGAAACGATTTCGTTTCGAAGGCGCATCGGGCGGCTGCGGCATCATTGTGGATCCGCGAAGATAGTCACCGGGGGAATTTGGGCATAGGGATTTTTGTTAGGGACTCAGCCCGGTATTAACATCTGCGCGGACGTGACGTCGCGGCGCGCCGCGCTGGAAGGCCGCAGACCCTGATATACGCATCCCAACCATCTCCCCCAGGGTTGGCGGGAAGTAAAGTCATAACTAGCTTTCCCCTCGAGAACAAAAAGGCCGAAAGGGGTGTGTCGGGGTCTCTGGCGTTCCATCTCGGCACGCAAAACAATTGTTCATTTAGCTGAATTGGGTCCCTATCTAAAATCCTACGTTGGTCCTGACCCCACGATAAGATACGAGTCCTGTGTTGTGTCAGTAAAAATGGTGATCAATTGTAAAGGTGACTAAATTGCAGATACGAATATTTGTGTGATCCAAAAATATTTGTTTCGGGTAGATATGTCTGGGTCGGGTCTGTTTGCGAGACTGAAAAGTCTCTCGTTTCTGATACCCATGACACAAGAGTTGCATCTTAGTACATACATACATACATAAACTCACGCCTGTATTCCCCGAAGGGGTAGACAGAGGTGCATTTCTGCACCCACATTTCGCCAGGTATGTCAGTATGTATCAGTCCCACGTAAGGGCGAGCCTATTGCCGTTTTTCGGGGACATTTCTAGACTCCGTGCTGTTACTGAGGATTTCCTAATGGAAAAATCCAGGACCTCTAGATCGCACGGCACATACTTGTACCGCGAGACCAGGAGGCAGTCGGCAGGCAGTTGCATCTTAGTGTGGGGTCAAAACTATGTAGGTGACTGTTGTGTGTATTTATTATAGAGTCCCTAAATGACAGTTTTCACGCGTCATTTCAACTAAAACGAACGAAAATTGTCATATCATGGGATTAACCACTGCACCGGTCAATACGGAAGCAGTTGCTGGTCGCTTTTGTAGTGCTGACCTTTATTAACAAGAGATGATTTCTGAAACCACTTCCTAGTATAACGTAACGTTATTAATGTATTTGATTACGAGAAATGACGAGTAATATTCAAAGAATTTTTGATAATTTTCATACTTTCTAATTCTGATCAAATCAAATAGATTTTGGTACGTTTTGATGCCAAAATAAATTGGTTTTTAAGCGCAACCATGTAGATATGGTCCATATTTATTAAATATACATATATTTTATGTGGTTTCTGTTAGAATTTGAGCTTCTATTACATAGATTCATTTGTATTACATAATTATTAAAATAAAATAAAAATAAATACACCCAACAGTCACATACATAGTTCTGACCCCACATAAAGATACGAGTCTTGTGTCGTGGGTATCAGAAACTACGAGAGACTTTTCGCTCTCACAAACACCCAGACCCGAAACAAATATTTGTGGATCCCACAATCATTTGTCTCGGTGCGGGGATCGAGCCCGCGGCCTCTCGTTTCGCAAGCTGGTGTCTAGCCAACTGCGCCACGGGGCTGTCACCGATTATTAGAGTCCCAAATTGTGCCTGAAAACGGGAATTAACACGTCCATTGCAAAACGTAGTTACAGGATTACGTTTCTAGTTTCTACCTATCACTATGTAATATAGGCGTAACTATATTCCTTTAGGCTCTACGCCACCACAAAAGAATAACAAATTGTTAAAAGATGCATTAATTACAGAAAGATTGTCTCGGGGTCACGCGGTACAACTGCCGTGCGATTTAGGTGTCATGGTTTCGATTCCCGGGCCGGGAAAAGTGTTATTTGGTTTTTCAATTATGAAATTCTCAGTAGCAGCACGGAGTCTGGAAATGTACCCGAAAAACGGCAATAGGCTCCCTTATGGGACTGATACATACCTGGCGAAATGTGGGTGCAGAAATGCACCTCTGCTTACCACTTCGTGTAATATAGGCGTGAAGTTATGTATGTACGTGATGCCAAATACTCGTATTACTTACGAGATCAGAGTCGTTGACCGGAACGATTTCCATACAACTGATTTTCGAGAGCAATAAACATGTGTTTAACATCCATTGTACTTGTTATTTCGGATTTATGGTCGTTGGTGATGTTCTTATGCTTTGTAGAACAGGTTATGTCATACAGAGAGTATACTCGCGACATGGCCTGTACCACAGAACAGTTGAATAAGACTAGAAAGGAAATGTCAGCATGCCGAGCGTGCCGAACCTACGATTAGACTACCATATATTTGACACGGCCGCTGCTTACTAGTTCAGGTAGCATGGAATATCAAAACTTTTAAATGTGTGATAACCAATAGCAGCAATTTCGTTTGAAATTTTTATCATTGGTCGTGTGATCGTAGTAGAATGAACAGCTGCCAGACAAGCTACTGTCTATTTCCCTTCTAATCTTATTCAGCTGTTCTGTGGCCTGTGCCGACTTTATAGATTGCATCAATGGTTCCATAGTTCATATTGGCTCGTGCGGTTGAGAGTCCGGATTCGATACCAAGGCCGGGTAATTATGTTATGAGTATAAGTATGTGCCGTGTGATCTAGAGGTCGACGGTTCGTTTTTTTTTTTTACTGGAAAAAGGAGACAAACGAGCAAGTGAGCCACCTGATGTTAATTGATTCTCGGGTCGGGCGTTTGCCCGATGGTTATTGGGTTTTTCCACTAGGAAATTCTCAGAAGCAGCATGGAGTCGAGAAATGTACCTGAAAAACGACAATAGGCTCGCCCCCTATTACGTGGGACTGATACATACTTGGTGAAATGTGGGTGCAGAAATGCACCTCTGCCTACTCCATCAGGGAATACAGGCCTGAGGTTATGTATGTATGTATGAAAATCTTTGTATTTTAGAGTCCTTACCTAACATTGAGACGAATATTTGAAAGATCTTGTTCAAATCTGAGAATTTAGGTCAAATAACTTTTTTATCATATCTTGTAATTGCAAAAACATATTTACTAACACTCCGAAGTATGTAATTAAAATGTCAAATACAAGTCGAAAAGGTTAAGTCAACTTAATCTAGATTACGTCATACTTTGATGCAAAGTGATAAAAGTTGCCTAAAGTTAAAACTCTTTTTATAATTTTATGTACATAAAATTTACGCTATTATCCTCGAAGGGGTAAGCGAAGATTTAATTTTATGCCCACGATCCACGGGGCTTAGGCGCACGGTCGCTCTCAAGTTCAACGGTCGTGGGTTCAAACCCCTGGCACACACCTCTTACTTTTCGAAGTTATGTGTGTATTCACAATTAACTATCACGTACGTACGGTGAAGGAAAAAATCGTGATGAAACCTGCACACCTCAAAGTTATTAGAAATTTCTTAGGTATGTAGTCCGCCAACACAAACTAGTCCAGCGTGGTGGACTAAGGCCTAAACCCTCTCAATGGTAGGGGAGGCCAGTGCCCAGCAGTGGGATGTATATGGGCTGATGATGATGAAACATACTAGCGAAATGTGGATGTAGAAATGCACCTCTGCCTACCCCTTCGGGTAATACAGGCGTGAGGTTACGTATGTATTGGTTATAAAGAAATCTTTTCAACGCGTGTTAAATTTCTCAATGTCTAAGTGAAAAAATAGCGTTCGCTAAACAACAGCATTCAGCTGCGTAATCTTCCAACACAAATTTAAGAGACATCTCAATGGTCTTCTAAGCAGCCTTCTATTGTGCAATGTTACTGGATTTTGGAAGTTTTGTTCTTTAAAGGAAATAACTTGAAGGTGCACGGACTTTGCGGGTCTGTTTCTGACCAAAGATCTGAATCTATATAATTATTGAGAACAATTGAATGTAACAAAATATACTCGTACATATAATATGTGAACAGTTTTTTTTTAATAATTAATTATTCTAATTTTAAAATCATACACATACATAAACTCGCGCCTGTATTCCCTGAAGGGGTAGGCAGAGGTGCATTTCTGCACCCACATTTCGCCAGGTATGTATCAGTCTCACGTAATAGGGGGCGAGCTTCTTGCCGTTTTTCGGGCACATTTCCAGACTCCGTGCTGCTATTGAGAATTTCCTAATGGAAAAACCCAATAACACTTTGCCCGACCCGGGAATCGAACCCAGGACCTCTAAATCGCACGGCACATACTTGAACTGCAAAACCATGAATCATAACCGTTTTATTCTTATTTTTTACTTATTTTTACAGTTAACTAAGGACAAAAAATACTCTTTTTAAAATAATTTTATATTTTATTTATATAAATAACATTACATGTTTTAAGTTCCACGGATGTTTTTTTAAAGGAGTATTTAAAGAGTATTTTTAAGTTTTATTAATAGCAGTTTCCTTAATGCATTTAGATAGCAATCTAAAACAAACTATACTAGATTATGATTGATGATTTTCGAACACTAAATGTGTATTTTATGAGCATGTTTTGTATAATTTCTCTGCCATACATTATTTATCTTTTCGATGGCTTCATTTTGATACGACATATTAGTTATGACGTCATCCTAAGATTGAAACCCTAGTCGGAACATTAAAAAGTGTAGACCGTCGAGAACACGAAGACATTTCGTAAAAAGCCTTACCCTAACATCCTCCAACGCCATTCTAATTGTCAAATATTCATTAATTTCCCAGTAAGCCCCCCAACGTCCACCCAAAATATCTTAAGCTCTTCAATTTATACGAAAGTTCAAAGTTGCGGTTCAAGATATAATGGCGATTAGAAAGGGGAAAAGGTTAAAAGCGTGGTGTATGGTTCGCACGCGTGCATTCGCTCATCGCACGTGAACGAGCCGCGGCGCATTCCATTTTCGAATTGTATATTTTTCGAATTTTCGAACGTGAGTTTGTTTAACGGCCAGTGTTGTGTTGTGATTTCTTTTAAAGTTTAATTCATTATTTATTTCTTTTCTTTTTTAGTTTTTTTGGCCCGGTGTTCTTAGCTTTTTTCGAAACATTCACGGTGAGTAGACCTAATTTTTTTTGTATAAGAATATATACTCTTATTTTTTAACAATTACAAATTAACTTTATAGTTTTATTTTTAATTCAGGTGATACTTTAAATTTCAACCCTCATTTTCCTGTCGAGAATGTCATTCCAAAATATTTGTTTTTTCTTTTGCCCCATTGATTAGAGGGTTGGTACCTAAGCAGTTTTTTTTTCAAATTACGTTGTGACTGTAGAGGTTACAATTGTTTGAATTTTCGAAGCATCTTTAGGTCTTGAATATTTTTTAATTGTTTTTAATTAAGTATCTGTATTAAAAAATCATCACATTATATCAAATAGTGAATCTTACATTAAATTATTTCCCTCATACAGATATACCTAAAGGTCAATCATATATTATGACAAGTGTAGGAAAGATTTCAGGCTTCATAGACAATAGACTTTTGTGTGGTTTCCATTATGATAAACAAAGATTAACAAAAAGCCTATGTGACTATTTTGACAGGACAGAAAAGTTCAAAAGTTTCTTTAAAATCTGAAAATAACGCGTGGGTAATAAATAGTAGCGACTTTCGACTACTCATAGTTTTACCTAATATATTTTCCAAAAACTTGTAAATTTAATAAATCCAATTTCATTTTACACATACTCGTATAACTTACCTACTTATAATATAATAAATTTGTTACATTTTTTTTACATAATGATTTATTTAATAATCCTTAACGATGAAGAATAACATCGTAAAGATGACGAAGAATATTAAGCATACACTACATACGAGTAGGTATATACCACATTGGTGGACTAAAACCATATTTCCGTTGGTCACGTGGTCTCCGTACTCTACATTAGACAAAGGACGATAAAGGAGAACAGTTAATATCTGATATAAATTTAAATAATGATTAACTACAACTTATACACTTAAATAGTACGCAAGGAGATGCCTTCAAATACAAAAGGCGGGCTTTTTGGTATAATAGGTTTGGTCGCGTAGTTGAGAATCTCGGTGGTTGCGGGTTTAAACTTCAGGCACACTGACTTTTCGAAGTTATGTGTGTATTCTCAAGGAATTATCACGCACTTTAGTGGCTAAGGAAAGCGTCGTGAGGATACCTGCACACCTAAAAGTTCTCAGGAATTTCTTAGGTGTGTAGTCCGCCAACCCGCACCTGGCCATCGTGGTGGATTAAGGCCTAAACCCTCTCAGTTGTAGCGGAGTCCCGTGTATAGTTAGTAGAGTTCGTACGGAAATTTCATGTAAAATTATTGGAAATTCAATTTTATTTCCTTTTTGTATTTTAACATTTTGTGTGATTTATTTTTTTATTTATTTTTTATGCTTTATTGTACACCATAAAAATAGAAACAACATTATTTACTGGTCACAACTTAATATCGTAGTGTCACAAATGGCGGCCTTATCGCTATCGGCGATTTCTTCCAGGCAACCGTTAGATGGACTGGAGAGATCAGAAACATAGAGTGGGTGGTCATATCTTTAGTAAATTTTAAAATTTTTGTAATGTTAAGTGACGATAAACCATTTTCTTTCTTAAATTATCTTCATCTTACTCTTTTAGTTACCTTCTATATGTAACTTATAATATATTATAATGTTTGCATAACTGCGCTTTACGTTTGCCGTGTCATCGAGACGTTCACTTCCGAAGATGTATGAAAGAAATGTGCAATTTACATAGACGGGTTGTATGGTAAAAAACTCTTTCTAGTTTCATAGCAATTTGACATAAAATAGAGTAGCCTGGCTGGTACTATAAACGGCGAGTTCAAAATGTCTATATGATTTATAGCTATTTGTTACAAGTCTGAACTATGAGAACGAAGAGTGTTTCTATGGTTTTAAGTGACATTGCATCAAAGTGCGCAGTCTAAATATGTGTGATGTATGAAGTATGTATTGATTTATTTATAAAATTATTTCTATTTTGAATTTTTGTAACATATTTTGAAATTAATGTTCAATGATGAGACAAGTAGCCTATTGGGTGTGTAAGCTCTGTCTTTTCTAGAAATGTCACTTTAAAATGATTTAATTTTTTTAACCCTTTACTTCCAAGCATCGAAAACATTGAATTTTTTTGATGAAATGTATAAATTACTAAGAAAGTACATTGAGAAAAATTTAGCGATATATGAAGTCGAATCATAATGCTCTTCCTGAGTCGACAATAATAATCAATTTGAAAATATTACATTAAAATCACCTTAATAATTATTTACAACGTAAAAAATAATATATTAGAAAAATTGTGTAAAATTTGGATTTAGAAACAATAAAAATAAGAGCCCTAACAACTAAAAAAAATTTTGAATATAGTACTAAAAATAGGGCAGTGGGGGGGCATGGCTTAATATCGTTAACAAAAATGTATCTAAGTTCGTGAAGCGCTAAAGCGTTATTGTTTAAAAACAATAACATTGATGAATTTAATTTAAATTAATGATTCAACTTCAAACCTTTTTAAACTACACCCTTTTTATTATTACAATTTTAAAATGGAAACAGTGTCGGCTCTTTTATTAACTCAGCCACGAAAAACCTGTGCTGAAACTCACACGCAATTTGTTTCTCGAAAGCTCATCTGTCTGCCTGAATCATGCCTTTAGACATATCTCTCGGGGACGAACAATACCCTTTCGATCACCTTAATTAGGCAATTTGTCAGGCCATTCATTCGTTTGAACTAGGAAAAGATTATGTCTAGGCTAGATCATTGTTATGGACGTGCGGCTTATGCAATGGATAGTGTGAGGAGTTTAGCGGCGGATTGACCGCCTTTTTATGTAATGTTAGTGGATTGGGGTTTTAATAATGGCTAACAATAGCTTGACTGTTGATGCTAATGTTACTAATGGTATATGTTTTAGAGCTGTAAAAGGATGCGTTAAGTTTAGAAAATAAAAGACATTTGCGCTTAATTACATTACGCGCATACATTTGGATTTTTTACCAAAAAGGACTGAAAGATAGATATCATGTTTTAGGTAATAAATGCTTAAGATTTTTTTTATTAATAGAGGTTATATTTCTTAGTATGAAATTTAAAAGTAATTTGTTATTATTATAACAAAGTTGAAGTAAACAAATGTCGATCGAAATTGGAATGAACCTTTAGTTGCTTTATGCGGTCCTGGTACAGAGGGATAGAGGTTATATTTCTTAGTATGAATTATAAAAGTAATTTGGTATAAATTTTATTAAATTAAAATAAGAAGGCAGTTAGTGGTTACCTATGGTTATTTCAAGCTTAGGCTAATAAACTCATACCAGCTTCCGAAACGAGAGGCCGCAGGTTCGATCTCCGCATGGAGACAAATGTTTGTGTGATCCATAAATATTTGTTTCGAGTCTGGGTGTTTATGAGATCGAAAAGTCTTTCATAGTTTCTAATACTCACGATACAAGACTTGTAACCTAGCGTGGGGTTAGAACTATGTATGTGACTGTTGGGTGTATTTATTTACTTGCAAGTATATATGTATTTTATCACTCTAATTGACAGACTAATATCAGATTTTTTTGTTAATTACCTACTTATGTCGCTATAGTCAACATCAATATTGGTCGTTGGTTGCAAAGATGCGTTCCACTGACCTATTCGCCCTCCTGATTTCATCAATTCTTATAATCTTTGCAATGTCTATATCTTTTCAAATACATCTAATATTTACGCAATTGAAATGGAGATCAATAGTCTACGTGGATGGTACTCAGCTTGTCATTACACAAATAATTGCATCATTTGTCATTTCTCAGTTGTAAGATGGCATTTGACACTAATTCACCTTATGTCATAGGGAAGCTTTGAGGTTTGTGAGTGTTCGGTTGCTGTCATATGAATATAAATTAGTGTTTAATGCGAATGCAACGTACAATTTACTCCAGTCGTGGTATGAAGTCCTGGTACAATTGTTAGTTGATTTTGCTTGTAAACTTACATTTATTTATAAAATCGCATGTAATATAAATTAGCTTTTGATAATTCCATACAAGTTAATGGTTTTAGCCATAAACAATAAAATATTTAGTCCACATTAACATCGGGTATAGACAAACTAATGCTTACTTGTCTATGTCGTGATCATCATACGTCTGTATCAAGAAAATTCTGGCTTATTCTTAAAATTAAAATATTTTTTATGTCCATCAAATATTTTTTTTTAATCACAAATGAGGGCAAGGAATCGAATTAGTAATTCCACGTAATTTTAGAATATCAATAATTTTGTTCGTCAACTACTCTTGACTGCCTCGTGGTCTCGCGGTACAAGTATGTGCCGAGCGATCTAGAGGTCCTGGGTTCGATTCCCGGGTCGGGCAAAGTGTTATTGGGTTTTCCATTAGGAAATTCTCGGTAACAGCACGGAGTCTGGAAATGTGCCCGAAAAACGGCAATAGGCTCGCCCCCTATTACGTGGGACTGATACATACTTGGCGAAATGTGGGTGCAGAAATGCGCCTCTGCCTACCCCTTCGGGTGAGAACAGGCGTGAGTTTATGTATGTATGTATGTTCGTCAACTATTCCAATGGATCGATGGTAGATGAAAGACAAGTTGAAAAGTAAAATTTATTCGATTATTTTATTCACTTTCACAAGAACCCGTCTTCTCGTCGATAATCTAGACAAACATAGCTCAACCTTGCCCTTCGTCTCCCGACCGTGTCCTCGCTTCAGCTTTCCCCGACCCGTGACCCACGCCTTTCGATTTCACCGCTTAATATGTAATTGTCCCACATTAGACTGGACTGCAATCTTTATGTATTTTTTTTATTTGTAAAATGATAATGCAAATTGAAAATTGCTGTTTTTTATAGTTTACATACATACATACATAAACTCACGCCTGTATTCCCCGAAGGGATAGGCAGAGGTGCATTTCTGCACCCACATTTCGCCAGGTATGTATCAGTCCCACGTAATAGGAGGCGAGCCTATTGCCGTTTTTCGGGCACATTTCCAGACTCCGTGCTGCTACTGAGAATTTCCTAATGGAAAAACCCAGTAACACTTTGCCCGACCCGGGAATCGAACCCAGGACCTCTAGATCGTTCGGCACATACTTGTACCGCGAGACCACGCTGAAAAATATGTTTTATTCCATTCCATTTACACCTAAGCAGCTTTAATAAAGTTACAAAACCTAAATGCAGCAGAAAAAGGGCTTTTGATAATAGAAGTAAGGATTAGGTTTTTTATTTTCCCTAAAACTTATGCTCATATTTGTCAAAGCTTCAAAGTACTGGCCAGTGTTTTGTAAAAACGCAAGAGGTATTTTAAATTGTATAGAAATGTATTCTATTGTTTACTTTAGCTTTACACTCCTACGACAACTTTCATCACGATATGTCAAACGGTTCCTTTACTTTACTTCCTCCAATTAGTCTAACTAAGGTACGCGGTACTTTGCGCAGAGAATCTTGGAAAGTCATGTTCTCCTGGTACTTAATCAAAGAGAGCAGAATGAAAAATTAATTGAATATGTTTGATAAGCGGTTTATTAAATATAAAATTAGTAACTTTTACGGATTTTTGTACTAAAATATTCTATTTCCATAAAGCGAATATTAGAAAGCCGAAAACTTGCCACTCTAGAAACGCTAAAAATAAAGCAATTATTATAGCATCTTAGCGGCTGCACACACAATGGCGGGCTCAAATTTTGCTCTTATTTCCCGTGTAATGATCAACTATAAACTGTCAAAACAATTTTCCCGGTTTGAGCAAAGAAATGAAAGTGAATTGCCCTGAAGATGTTCTCATTGCGCAATCACCGATCATACCGCTTCCTGATTGGCTAATTGGCAGGACTATGCACGTTTCCCGCTGATTTCCTCCAATCATATTGCTTTGAAATTCAAATGTATTTGTTCTTCTTCTGTACGTGGAACAGTCCAATTATCGTAATGGCTTCTCTTTAGCTGTTATGCTGCCCTGGTACAAGGAAGACTTGTTTACCAAGGCGGAAACCGATCTTTCGCGAAATATGCTTGCTTGTTGGTTCATTTCTATGTAAATTTGTCTTTTATGTAGTGATTGTTAGTTATATAAACAAATTTGAAAAGCATGTTATTTAAACACTTCTTGAAACTTCATGCAAAACCTTTTATTACAATGACTTTATTTTTAAACTGTAGTTAAGTAATTAGTTTTTCATTAAATTATATTTTGAAGTCCGTTTTTCATATGACAAAAAACAAGATAAAACTTTGTTTGGTTAAAACAGAAGTAAACAAAATTTAAAACTGTCAATAAAATATTTGAAAAATAGGTAAGTAGTTAAGTACCAAGACATCATAAATCCACAATAGTGATATAAAAATGCTTCTTTAACCGCTTTACGATGAGAACCAAAATAACTTGATCGTAGTTTAATCAGCATAGCCTCCAAACAATCTCCCGACCTTACATTAATAACACATTTTGTATGCCAGAATGAGAACAATACGCATTTAGGTTTAATACTCCATTTACACTTGTAGTGATCATTAACATCAGCAAAAAACAGTTTCGTTCAAAATGATTCATTATCTCGATGGAATTCCGATTCCAAAGATTTCTTGGCAATCGAAACAATTTTGATGGCCTATTATATCGGACATAAGACGTCGTGGTCCTGTCCGGATGGAAAGCAAATTTGTTCTAAGCACTACAATAAAAAATAGGCTTCATAATCGAGGCCTTTGACCTTTGGTAAATTAGGTAATAAAACACATTCACTGTGATTTCGGACGATGCAACTTCAGCAAGTATGTAACACTGAAACAAAAGCTTTAACGTAATCTTTCACAATTCTTTTTGTCTTTTTTATCTCGTCTTGTTTCGAAGAAGGAAGTTGTATTTTGCAAGTACAGGCTTACTTACCCAATTACAGACACAGTATAAAAAGTTAAATAAGAATCATTTAATACTAAAATGGTTTTGAAATATCAAATAACGTATCAAATAGATTAAATTTTAGGTATACAGACTTTTTGGACGAAGTGCTAAAGAGGTATACAAACTTTTTTGTTATGTCATCTTTAAAAAATTACATTTCAAATATGGAATCACAATCAGCGTTTTATTGTGTAATCTTTTGTTGTTTTGAATCGATCGATTATGTTATACATTTCATCTAAATTTAGATATCGTCTGAAGATTGTTACTAGGAAATAAGATTTTTACACAATCACTTTTTCATAAAACTTTTGTCTGTTATTGCGAACACGTGATGTCATGAACGTCTCTGTTAAACTTTAACGTTTTATTTTTATAAATACTCACTGAAATTCTCATTGAAATAATATGTTTATGTACTTATTGTGGCATATTGATACAATAAAAATAGCATTAAAGGTTAAAGACGTCGCTAGTACACCGATGTGAAACGAGGAACATCGAAAATGATTATTGTTAATAGCTTAAATATTAAATATACCCTAAGTACATCCATTCTTTTTTTTAATAAATCTGAGTTTATGACGCTAGTTCGATCGTTAAAAATGATACTGTCTTATGTAAACCTAATTTTAAGCTTTCCTGATAATTTCTTTCACAAAATTATCGTTCAGAAAATTACAGCAACATCAACATTAAGTCGTGATGGCCTCGAGGTTTAGGCACGCGGTCGAGAATCTCGACGGTCGCGGTTTCAAACCCGAGGCACACACCTCTGATTTTTCGAAGTTATGTGTGTATTCGCAATGAATTATCACGTATTTTAACGGTGAAGGAAAACATCGTGATGAAACCTGCACACCTAAAAGTTCTTAGAAATTTCTTAGGTGTGTAGTCCGCCAACCCGCACTAGGCCAGCGTGGTGGACTAAGGCCTAAACCAGTGGCGGATTAAGACATTTGCCGCCTCTAGGCTATTCAAATTTTGCCGCCCCTTCTGACCTCTGCATTTCGATACCCTACACAGACAAAAAAGGTGAAAAAAAAAAATTTTTGAATTTAAAGACTAAATATGGTCTTTTTTTCTTTTTTAGGATTTTAGAAAAACGGAACCTTTATAGGATCATTCGTGTGTCCGTCTGTCCGTCACTAACAGTCAATTATCTCCGAATCTACTCGACTGATTAAGTTGAAAGGTACACACATCAATTTCTGCGACCCAAACGCAGAGGTGTGACGTGAATAGATGAAATCTGTATATGGCAGGGCATTTTTGGGGGAAAGGTGGAAAATAAAAAAAATATATCTGAAAACGGCATCGTGTGACATATCAAATGGAAGGTCTTGTTGTAAAGATCTTAAATGTATTTTTTTGTAATTTTAATATAAATAGTTTCCAAGTTATTCAAGAAAATTAACGAAAATTGTCAATGTCAAGCTGTGTAGCCAGCCCTACAGTTTGTATTGTAGTACAGTTTGTAATGTTAAAACTGTAGATCTACAGTTTTTTTATATTTTCTCAGTTTTAGATTACGCCTCGACATCTACAGTCTTTTTATTTTATGTGCTGGCGTCATCTATTGAGTACAATATCCTTAAAAAATAATATATGTCGAGTGACATCGCCACCATGCATTTGCCCTGGGCTACTGCCTCCTCCGCGTGCGTCTTCACCCGCAGAATTGCGGTGACAGTTGATCGGTACGCTCAAAGAGCTTAGCGACCTCGTCAAGCAACACTATGGGCCGGTAGGCCGATGGCGACTCTGTGGGACGCTTCTACTTTCTCAGCAGGACCATACGCGGAGAAGAGGCCGCGGAGCCTCTCATCCAGGTACTCGACGAATTGAACCCACACACGTCCTGGGATGCCGTCGGGCCCCAGAGCGGTGTTCTTTCTCCGCAGCCGCCGTACTACTGCCTGAAGCTCCTCAGGCGTAACGCCTGGAATTGGAACCTCCGAGGTCACCAATGCCGAACACGTAAATGATCCCACCAACGATCCGTCCCTCACCGAACACGGACGTGGTGGCATCAGTGGAGGAGTAAAATCCAGGGTGGCCAGAAAGAGAGCAACAACGACTTCACTTAGGAGCTCCGGTCGGAGACTTTGGGTGAGAGGGGGCGCCGGTGGATGCAATTTATTGGATGCGTACGGCCGCCCCCAAGGATCACGATTCAAAGTCCCGGACTAAATTCTGCCCGCCCCAGTTTGTGGCTTGATCCAACAAATAGTCGATTTCCGAAACAAGCTTATTCCGGCACTCATTGACTTGTTCCTAAGAGGAATTTGCGCGACCAGTATAGAGTCCGAGCTTTTCAGATTGTAGTGTATCACATGTAGTGTATCACGTACATGTGGTTGAAGTGCCTGGTCTTACAATACTGCTTCTCCTTCCACTTTTAAGAAAACTGACAATTTTCATCGTTTTGACAATATACTGTGACAGAATAACTAATTAAACCAAGCACATCTTACCTATAACTATGTGCATATGTATTTACAAACCTATCTTGGCTTGCACCTACTCCAAAAATAACACTAATGGAAACTACATTAAGTATATTATCGTAATAATTCGTTTGACTTTTAAGTAGTCTAATATTTTTCATTTCATTTGACTTAGGAGAACTAAACAAATATATTGATCATTGTTTATTATTCATAGGTAAATAAATACACCCAACAGTCACATACATAGTTCTGACCCCACACTAGGATACAAGTCCTGTGTCGTGGGTATCACAAACTACGAGAGACTTTTCGGTCTCACAAACACCCATACATATGTGTTGAGATAAATTTGAAGTGGATAGGTAGAACCTAGTACCTATCTTCTTGCGTGGTAAACACAAAGATCGTAACTACATATTGATGAACAGAAAAAGTTGATTATTAAGTTATAGAAGAATACGCAATTATTTTTTACTTTTTAGTGCATATTGATTTGTTTTCGAATTGTTTTTTTTAAGGCGGTTTTTATTTGTGTAAGACAAAAAAAATTGGGGCAAATTTGCCGCCCCCTAAAATCTGCCGCCCTAGGCTCCAGCCTACTCAGCCTGCTGGTAAATCCGCCACTGGCCTAAACCCTCTCAGTGGAAGAGGAGGCTCGTGCCCAGCAGTGGGACGTATTTGAGCTGATGATGATGATGATGATTCAAACATTATATTTGTTTTTTCTACCTTTACATCAACCGCGTGTTTTTGATTTGAAAAACAATCGTAAAACCTAAATGTAATTACATTACATAAATTAATTACATCAATCCATCATAATTAAGACTGAGCGCGTTCAGTACGAAAGAGCGATTCGTGTCATGAGACCTAAAGATACATCGTTCCTAGATTAATATACATAAAAAACACACGAGATATGCTAGTTCGCAGTCCCACGCAATGCGCACCGCGTAACTTATGCAAAGCTTATTACATACATCTATTGTCTTATTTAACTCGTTTCGGTATCGAAATTAGGAGTAACAATGGCCAGAGGTCAAAACAATTTGTTTACATACCCTATTTATGTGTTTATTGCCGTATTGTTACAATTTGGAAATAGGTTGAGGTTGGAACGATTTGTGGGCCCGAGGCTGAGTTAATTGAATTGTTTTTTTTATCTTCACCATGATCAGCTCATATACGTCTCACTGTTGCGCACGGGCATCCTGTACAACTGAGAGGGTTTAGGCCTTAGTCCACCAGGCTGGCCTAGTACGGGTTGGCGGACTATACACCTGAGAAATTCCTAAGAACTTTTAGGCGTGCTGGTTTCCTCACGATGTTTTTCTTCAATTCATTATGCATAACTGCGAAAAGTCAGAAGTGTGAGCCTGGGGTTCAAACCCGCGACCGCCGAGCTTCTTTTCGAGGCCATCACTACTTGTTTTTATTATTTTTATCTTCATTTGGGTTAATAGCAGGCCTATTTTCATTAGAGCGCAAAATAGCTTTAGTATTTTCTAAGGTCCCATCAGAGTGTTAAAATTCATCGAAATTGATTTAGCAGTTGTGTCATAAAAAACATTAAAGATAGAGACTGTAAGTGGTAGAGCCACGCTGTAGTCAGCTTAGAGTGTGAGCTCGACTGGAGGGTACCACTGTCTCACAAAAAAAAGATGTAAAAAATACGATTGCGTTTTATTGCGCGAAAGAGATTATCAGTATTTGTGGGTGATAGGATATTTGTAAGTAGTGATGGCCTCGAGGTTTAGGCGCGGGGTTGAGAATCTTAGCGGTCGCGCTTTTAAAGCCCCAGGTATATACCTCTAACTTTTCAAAGTTATCCGTGTATTGACAATGAATTATCACGTACGATAACGGAGAAGGAAACATCGTGAGGAAACCTACACACCTAAAAGTTCTTAGGTGTGTAGTCAACTAGCCCGCAACAGGCCAGCGTGATGGACTAAGGCCTAAACCCTCTCAGTTGTAGAAGAGGTCCGTGCCCAGCAGTGGGTGGTTTATGAACAGGATATTCATATTGGCTTATAAAGCGATCACCGTACATAAAGTATAACCTGTCAAAGTGATCCGTGGTTTATCGCTTTAAGTGAGTTGTCTCGATTCATCATCATCAGCCCAAATACGTCCCACTGCTGGGCACGGGCCTCCTCTACAACTGAGAGGGTTTAGGCCTTAGTCCACCACGCTGGCCTAGTGCGGGTTGGCGGACTACACACCTAAGAAATTCCTAAGAACTTTTTAGGTGTGCAGGTTTTATCACGATGTTTTCCTTCACCGTTAAAGCAAGTGATAATTCATTGTGAATAGACACATAACTTGGAAAAGTCAGAGGTGTGTGCCTGGGGTTTGAACCTGCGACCGCCGAAATTCTCGACCGCGCACCTAAACCTCGAGGCCATCACTGCTTCTCGATTTGGTCAATGAAATTGTGCTGACTAGTGTGGTGTCAGAACAGCCATGGAAGTAAAAAAATGGCCATCATAGCAAGGCTTTTTATAGTGGTTTGAAAGAAACAAGCACCTCCAATAGACCTCAAGTAATAAGGGTTGAGTAAGTGGCCAAGAGTTAATGAAATGACATAATGGCGGCAAAAAATTAATAATGAGAAACTTCATCATTAAAATTATTACAGCGTATGCATCGTTGTAAATATTCATTCGTTCTTCGTTCATTAGCTTTTGAAATGTTATAAACTTCTTGGTTATAGAACTGTTTTAAATTAGTCTGAAATATACTGATGGTTAAATACCTCTACTAAAATTATGCTCGCCTGGTATAAAATATTCGTTTCCATTCGAATAACGATTAATGTTTTTGAGACGTTAAACTCACTATTCGTTCCTAATAATTTGGACTATGTGGTTTATAATAAAAAAGTATATAATTTAAAATCACAATATGAATGGTAGTTAAAAAAAATATTAATGACAAAATTCACCAATCGTCCCTACGGTATATCCCCACTTCACCTTCCAGCTTATAACTAAAGCAATATCAGTTAGAGTTACATAGTGCAGTTCGATTACTTTTTTTATGTATTTGACTTTAGAATCTTATTATTAATATTCAACGTAACATCTGATAAAATCGCTCTTTGCATGATTTTCAGAATAACTTGCATTTTATGCATTATTTGAGTTAGCAGAAACGTAGAAAACCCTTAAGCTTGTAATAAATTAATGGATTTTCTACCTCATCATGGTAATGTAACGCTACAAATAAACAAACAATTAAAACAATTATGACACAATTATGCCTGCCTCTATGTTATTTTACGTTAATTTATTTATATTGCGAAAATATGCCTACAAACAAAAGATTTTATAACAGTGTGACCAGCAAAATCCTTGTTTCGAAATAATTAAATAATGAAGGGTGTCGTCTCCATTTAAATACGTCAATGGAAGTTAATGTTGCCACACGCCCCAAATAATTTACCCACATTCAGAGTACAATGATGGTATCTCTGGGGCAAAAACAATTGGATCTCACGCTCCGGGCTTGAACAAAGTATTACGTACTTTACATTGGTATAGGTGCTATAAATGTCGCGTGATATGTCGTATGTCATTTTTTGACACAGATTGGGCTGTTTGATTAGTTAAAATGTGGATTTTTAAGTTTATTGGCAACACTGGTTTTGTAATGTCTAATTATTGCAACTGTTACGTTTAAATCGAAGGACTTTTGAGGTGGTTGAGTATATTCAAAAGTAAAAAAATTATACAATATTGTAGGTAAATTAAAGTTAATAAAGGCAGATTACTAAGGTCTACAAATCTCTTTGAAACCACCAGAACGTCATAAGTGATACGTAAATCAAATATAACGAAATGTTAGCTAAGGCGTATGCACTTTCAATAAGTGAGTTATGATGACATTAGTAAATATTGGTATATGACGATCTTCAGCTCAAAACAAGTGAGTTTTGATTTAAATGCAATTTACTTCGATATGTAAGAGCTTTTGACTCTATGGTCTCTCTACGGATTGCATTACGTCTCTGAGATTTTGTTTGGTAATAGCAAAGTTTATATTCGGTATTTCACGAGTTCAAATAATATTTATTATTTTAATTCATAATCCGTAGAAAATACAATTATATCAATCCTTATTTGCGCCTTTACGTTTACGAAAATAAAGGGAGCTTTTTTTAGGAAACGTGCAGGAATATCTAAAAACTTTTACAAGGTTGTCGCGCATTCATTATAACAACCAAGCAATTTGAAGTTGTAATATCTTTCCGTGCAAACATCTGTAAAAAGCAAATAGAACGAGCCAGGAAAAGTTCACGACAGTGTCCGACTGTTGCGTAAAGTTGGATGTGACGTTCTATTAGCTTATGACCACCTGGTACATCATTTTATAATTGTAATGATTTCATGAATGCTTGTTAATCAAAATTTGATGATCTTGTGCGTACTTGCATGGAGTTATTTAATTGCAAAATAATGTATTAGATGCAATAGAAGATATAAAGCTGTTATAGTTATTTTTTACCATAGTTTTAATTGTTGCTTTGATAAGGCGGTTTTAATTTGTAATTTTTACATAATGTTCTATATTAAAAATAATGACAAAATTAACAATTAATTCAATATAAAAATAACAATTTCTTCCCACTTTTAAAAGTTTCATTGTTAGGATTAATTAATAAAATACCGATTTCTGGGTCTCCATATTCGTACATCGCCTTCTAAGGTAAATAAAGCAATCCCAGAAACTAAGTAATAGAGCCATCCATCAATGTAGGTAAAGTGTAATTTTCGAGTGCGCTATGACATACAGCGATGCATTGAGCGGTCTGTTGCAAAATACGATGATATCAAGGGATCTTCCATAATGCATGCAATTTGTTTTTTTATTTATTTATTTATAACTAATAAGGTTGCATAACATAGGTTATGATCGTGGTGGAGTTAATTCAAATTTGGAAATTCGTTCCCCTATTTGGATTAATAACTTGTTATGATTTATGATCGCCTGGTGACTTGGTCGCAACTTACATTTGGAGAGGTAATTTTCTTTCAAAATCAATTTAAATGTGCCTGAAAGGTAAAATAATAATTAAATTTATACCATCAAGATACATACATATATTGTTTATTTAAATAACCACATCCGTGTTTGGACAAGGTTAAATATCTTCGGTTGTATGATTTCCTAGTACAGTCTCACTTTATTTTTGTCTTTTATTATGTGTATACTTTTTGTGCGTCATTAAAGTAACTGGGCCTAAGAATAAGATGGATGGCTGCGCTATTGCTCAATGGCTATTTACAAATTGAGCCAACTGTTTTGCCCGATTGTGAAACGTCGGACCTATAATGGATCACGGGCTTGCATTATTCAAATGGGCAGACTTTTTAAGTTCGTAAAAAATATGCTAATTTTAACTTCTGTATTTACTACAAACTGTTTTATGATAATTTTTAACTGTTTTATGTTAATTTAAGACTTGCTTTTAGTTTGTTATTGTTTGTTAATTACGATATTTACTTTAAATAACAACAGCATACTATTTCGAGTCGTCACAACATTCATAAAATAACCAAAATTGGACTTAAACGTGTACGGTATAAAGTGCTTTTTCTTTACGCGTCTTAAAATATTTGCTGCGTCAAGTGAAAACGAAAGTTTTAAGGTCATTCGCCGTCACGCAACACTTCTAACGTGTGTAAATAAATGAAGGTGAAAGGTCATAATCTTCCGTACACATCCATGAAAGTCATAATGTTACATCGTCTATTACTTCATTTTCTATTGCTCCAAAGACGACACGTGATTGGTGAAAACCATTCTAACTTATAAACGGACCAATCAGCGCTACTGGTTTCGGCTTGTCATTGGTGGAATCGTGCTCTAAGAAAGGTTTGTAAGTGAAGCGTCTTGGCTGTTTATGCGCTCCTAGTAGCTACTGAATGTTTCGTTGTAAATTTTGGCACAAATTACATTCTTGACATATTTTACATACTTTATGCACAGACATTTGTTGTAAATTCGAGTATTCATTTTGTCAATGAAAGTTTTTAAGCGATAGTTCCTTCCTAAAAATATTCTATACCAGTTCAGACATCTAAATGTATAAATTTGCAAATTAACAAACATGATATCTTTTTATAAAACCTATTCAATACCAGAACAAGGCACAGTTAGTTACATAACGTAAAATCATCTAAATAATAACAACATAATTTGACATGAATAAACATTTTTATTGCCGCTGTTATGTGTATTAATTTCTGTTTAAATTGGTGAACGTAAAACACATACATACATATTCATCAAGCGTTGTTTAATGGGTTTTTTTTCCTTATTTCGAGTTTTGAAACCACGTAATAGGGGTTGAGCCTATTACCGATCACAGTACAGTAGACAACACAACACAGTAGTTTTTTTTTTTTTAATGGTAAAGGAGGCAAACGAGCCACCTGATGTTAAGTGGTCAACACCGCCCATGGACACCAACAATACCAAAGGAATCATCGGTGCGTTGCCGGCCTTTGAGGAAAATATAGGCTCTTTTCTTGAAGGTCCCTAAGTCATATCCATTCGGAAATACCAAATAATTTCCGGACTGATAATTCCCTTACTAATCTCTATTTAAATTTCGATCTATCTTCATAGCGTTGAAGGAATGTTTACGCTAATTGGTAACCTACGTATTTAAGCGACTGCCTTCTTGCAGCATAAGTAGTCAGCGTTGTATCTAGAGGTTCTGGGTGCGATTGCAGTATCTTTGTAACAGCAGGGAGCCTAGAAATGTGCCCGAAAAATCGCTTGCTCTCTAAAATGTGGTTCTTGACATACTGCTTATACTGATGATACATTTGGATTGTATGAACTTATTGTCATAGTTATGCATGTTTTTCTATTAAGATTCTTACGGGATGTTAAAACGGGTTACGCAAAACTTCCCCGTCGTCTGTTGAAATCCCAACCGCATCGTTATATCAATTTGATGGTCCGATTGTCGGTCTGTGCGATATCGTTGCGTCAACCACCGTAACAGTATGAGAATCGCATTTTATTACAGTTTGTATGGAAAACTAGATTTTGTAAAAGGTGTTACGTGAGGAATATTGGCGTTGAATTGTGCTCATTTTATTTAAAATAAATATATAAATACACCCAACAGTCACATACATAGTTCTGACCCCACACTAGGATACAAGTCCTGTGTCGTGGGTATCAGAAACTACGAGAGACTTTTCGGTCTCACAAACACCCAGACCCGAAACAAATATTTGTGGATCACACAAACATTTGTCTCGGTGCGGGAATCGAACCCGCAGCCTCTCGTTTCGCAAGCTGGTGTCTAGCCAACTGCTCCACGGGGCTGTCGATGGAGATACACAAAAAAAACATTTATGATCCAAACCCGTTTTTATTTTTGGTCTTAGTTCTGAGAAAAGAACTACCATTAGCTTAGTGAGGGTTGGCTTTCGAGTCACCCTAAAAGATCTTTAGAAATTATAGTGTACAGGTTTTCTCACGATGTTTACCCTCACCGTTAAAGTACGTGATAATTTATTTTACAACTTCGAAAAGTCACAGTTGTATGTTGTTTGAACCCGCGATCAATTTTATATCGACCGCGCGCCCAAACCTCGAGGCCATCACGATTCGTACTTATTAGTATGTTATTATCCTTAACTTTCGCTTAAAATCACGTATATTCACATGTCAAAATGATTTAGACGCGTGACATGACATATTCGTGACATATTCATAAGTTTTCGTGATGTGCATACTGCACGCGGAAATGAGATGTTTCCTTAAAGATAGTTTTGTGTCGAATCTGTCTAGATTTTTCTCATGTCCTCTTCCGCGCCAACTCAAACTATCCGAGGTCGGTACGGAGATTGGAGCCAAGACTGTAATAAAGTTGAGCTAACATAAAAAACAATGCAAATTATTATGAAGATTGTTTAGGAAATAGTATTTTTGGATTTTAACGTGTTTTTTCATTTTATTTATTTTAAATAGAACTAATACACCCAACAGTAAACACACATCGTTTCTCGCTGGTCGGTATTATTTTTCTGGACTCCACTGTGCTTACCATCAGGTACAGTGGAGTCACTTTGCCGTGCCAGAATTAAAAAAAAAAAAAACATACTTACCTCACACTGAGGTACGTGTCTTGTGTCGTGGGATCAAATGCACCCACAGCCGAAACAAATATTTGTGGATCACACATACATTGTCACGGTGTGGGGATCGAACCTGCGGCCTCTCGTTTCTATTATGTTTTACTATATTTATTTAAAACGTTTCTAAAATATTATAGTACCTTTCGTAGTTTCTTCCAAGCATTATAAAGCTACCGAGCTACCAGGAGATCAGCGGACCGTAGCAATTACTTACAGTGAATACTTTACATATTTCACACGTCTTGTTAGCACCGCTGACATTCCCGCCCATAGTATGATTACTGCAGATTAGTTATGAATGCCTGGTACGAGTAGGTAGAGTTTGTAGATAATGTGATTTTTTATTTTTGCCGCCACGCGTCAGACTAATTAAAAAGTTGTTAGTGTGATTCTTCCTATTGTCCATTCTTTTACTTAGCACCTTAATAAAAAAGTTCTAACAAATTACAAAAGTTGAGGTTTTTTTACTATGACACAATATACTTTACAATGTAACTTTGACAATAAGAACTCATGACATAACCGCTTGAGAGCCAGCAAGCTATATGTTTCAATTACGTAACGGATGACACTGTAATGCTTATTAGAGAAATGTGGAATATTTGGCAATATTTTAAAGGCAAAAATTATAAAGACCGCTTTAGAAACAAAACTAGACTCTTTTTATTTACTGGAACGTGTTACTAATAAGTAAATTTACACAATTAATTTTAGGCAATAACATGATGAGTGAACGGATTTTCGTCTTAAAAAAATCTATGTCTGTTTTATTTTTTTTGTATCATTGGCCTAGTTTGCGAGTGAAGGTGTCAAATGATAATAACACACAACTGCGAACTCTTTTGCAATTTACCTTCTGTGCGATTGTGAGACCCTGGTACATTGATGTGTGAAATATTTGTTTTTTTTTTATCATTGAGTTTTACTGTAGAGAAACAAACATTTTAAAATTTGGTTTATCAGCCCATGTACGTCCCGCTGCTGGGCACAGGCCTCCTCTACATTTGAGAGGGTTTAGACCTTAGTCCGCCACGCTGGAAAAGTGCGGGTTGGCAGACTACACACCTAAGATTTTTAATGAACTTTTTAGGTGCGCAGGTTTCCTCACGATGTTTTCCTTCACCGTTAAAGTAAGTGATGATGGGGTAGGCAGAGGTGCATTTCTATACCCACGTTTCGCCAGGTATGTATCAGTCCCACGTAATAGGAGGCGAGCCTATTGCTGTTTTTCAGGCACATTTCCAGACTCCGTGCTGCTATTGAGAATTTCCTAATGGAAAAACCCAATAACACTTTGCCCGACCCGGGAATCGAACCCAGGACCTCTAGATCGCACGGCACATACATGTACCGCGAGACCACGAGGCAGACTATGTGAATACACATAACTTGGAAAAGTCAGAGGTGTGTGCCTGGGGTCTGAACAACCGCCGAGATTCTCGACCACGCGCCTAAACCTCGAGGCAATTCTTACACTATATGCATAAGTTACAATTTTATTAATTTGATTCTAAATTTAAAATCAGTTTGAGACTTGGAAAGCGTATTTAAATTCTTTTTTTTTCAATTATAGTTTCGTCACCAAAAATTATCATTGTAAGTCTAACATGAATACCTAACATGTGACTGAAAGACCGTACTCTCTAACCTCGGCGAGGTAAGCTGCGATAAGTTGCATCTCTTACGAAATGTACAATTCTAGTGTTTGTGTTTAGTTTTAACGTTTATTGCATTTTCTTCTCTCTGTGTTTGGTATTTGTCATGCTAATAAATACAACCAACTGTCACATACATAGTTCTGACCTAACACTAGGATACAAGTCTTGTGTAATGGGTATGAGAAACTACGCGAGACTTTTCGGTCTCACAAACACCCAGACCCGAAACTAATATTTGTGGATCACTCAAACATTTGTCTCGGTGCGGGGATCGAACTCGCGGTCTCTCGTTTCGCAAGCTGGTATCTAGCCAATTGGGCCACGAGACTGTCGAAGCTGTTGACTACACACGAGCTATACCTTGCATAAATACGCTCACGCTTGTATTGAAGAAGGTATAGGCAGAGGTGTGTTTCTACACATTTCCCTTTCTCCTTTAAGTATCACGTAGTAAAAGGACGAGCTTATTGCCATCTTTTTTTTAGGGCGACATGCAATTGAGAGGATCTGGGCTCGTTTCGAGGTTCGAGCATAGTATTGGAATATTATTGGGTTTTTCTATTAAGATATTATCAATAAGGAAATATGACTTAAAATGGCAACTTCATCATCAGCCCATATACGTCCCATTGTTGGGCACGGGCCTCCTCTACAACTGAGAGGGGTAAGGCCTTAGTAGGGCGGGTTGGCGGACTAGGCAAGACTGCACATTGTAACAGAAAAAAACACACAAACACACACACACGCACACACATATTTGAATTACTTATTTGTTGTATTTTGTTTTTTTTTTGCTTTGTTTTATTTTATATTATTTTGTTAACGTATTTTTAAGATGATTGAAACTGTTTCACTTTTATTTGTATTGTCGTTCAGCTAATGTACTATTTAACTCGTTGATGTAAATAAACAGGTACCCAAGCTACGGGCTTGCCTATATTGGGACCTGTTGATACTCAAAAATGTATATGTTTTTACGAAATAAATTTCAATTTCAATTAGTTCGGATTTGTGCCAAAAAAGGGCATTAAACCTGCCCCCTATAGCGCAGGACTTTAAACGCCGAAAAACGTGGATGGTACACGTCTATCTACCCTTTTGAGGATTCAAGCGTGATACTAAGATAATACTATACTCTGAGGGCGGATGCTAGTACTTCTTATGCTCACGTGAATTGCAAAACAGTCCCCTGTTGCCGCGCGATTGTCCATTGTGGTCCAACTCCCATGAAGTTACTCGCACAATCGATCATATCTCTCGATGTTTATTCACCCTTGACATATTATATTCGGCCATTTTCCTAAGGCTGCCGCGCGATACGTTTTTGTTAGCTATTTGATAAATTAGCGTGATAACGTGCTATTATTTGTCTGAATGTCGCCTTTTGTTATTTATCCTTTTCACACGGTTATGTATGTCC
This sequence comes from Hemaris fuciformis, assembly GCA_907164795.1. Taxonomy (NCBI): domain Eukaryota; kingdom Metazoa; phylum Arthropoda; class Insecta; order Lepidoptera; family Sphingidae; genus Hemaris; species Hemaris fuciformis. Next base: position 1,598,011 of record OU015455.1, on the reverse strand, counting down.
TCAGCTCGTTGATTTCAGATCCGGATGTCAGATGATAAGTGTAGAATTAATCGTAGGTACATACTGTCGTCTTAAGGCATAAGGCTTTTGTCATTAAGTAATAAATAAATAAATACACCCAACAGTCACATACATAGTTCTGATCCCACACTAAGATACAAGTCTTGTGTCGTGGGTATCAGAAACTACGAGAGTCTTCTCGGTCTCACATACACCCAGACCCGAAATAAATATTTGTGGATCACACAAACATTTGTGTCGGTGCGGGGATCGAACCCGCGGCCTCTCGTTTCGCAAGCTACTGTCTAGCCAACTGCGCCACGGGGCTGTCGATTGTGTGTGATTGATGTGCTTCTAAAATATCATTAATTACTTTTAATCACTAAATTATTTATGGCAATTTACGCCTGAACACCCGAAAGGGCAGAAGGGTATTTCTTGCTGCGATTTAGAATTTTCTAAAGCAGAAGCTGAATATAACATTGTCCGCCTCGAAAATAGAATCTAAGACCTCTAGATTAGACGTCATGTTTCAATCAAATATTAATATTTATATCGTTTTGTTCCAGATGTTGAGATGGTGTGCAGTGGTAGTACTCTGCGCGCTCGTCGTGAGCGCCGCGGACAATACATCACGATTCCGTAAGTGTAATCCTTTTTTATCGCTAGCAGTTATACAGAAAAATCTCCTCAAGAGATACCTTAGGTGTGTAGTCCGCCAGCCCGCGTAAGGCCAGCGTGGTGGACTAAGGCCTAACGCCTCTCAGATGTGGTGGGGCTCATGCCCAGCAATGCGATGTTTATAGGAAAATCCTGGAGTATTGAGCTCAACAAAATTAACAAGAATTGAACCTTCCATAATACAAAATTTTTAGGGCGAAAATCCAAATCGAGAATTCTATTAATTGATAAGTATTTTTCACGTCCCACGACACCACAATATCATGAATAGTAGGCGAGTTATGGCTCTGACAAAAAATATAGAGTGAGAGAACAAAAAGAGGGTTAAAGTCAGAAATATATATTGCTGAATCTTCGGTTATCTCGCTTATAAAAGAAGATGTTCGGCGGTATTCCAAAGCCTGATCATAGTTTTCATGTGTGGCATAAATTCTTCTGAAATATAAACTTTAATAGATAGACACCAGCTTGCGAAACGAGAGGCCGCGGGTTCGATCCCCGCACCGAGACAAATGTTTGTGTGACCCACAAATATTTGTTTCGGGTCTGGGTGTATGTGAGACCGAAAAGTCTCTCGTAGTTTCTGATACCCACGACACAAGACTTGCATCTTAGTGTGGGATCAGAACTATGTATGTGACTGTTGGGTGTGTTTATTTTTTATTTAATTAATTTCCAAAAAGTTGTATACCATAATCAAAATCATTAATTTTACAGCTTACATTAAGGTGCATGTCCATCAGATAAATTATTACAACATAAAACGTTGCAACATATAAATTACGAAAGAATGCGTATGTATTTTTTGTTGTAACTTGACATTTCACGTTCGACGTATGGGGCATGATGATCAACAAAAAATACATACGAAAGTTGTAAATAAATGTAAAATAAATTCTTTACAAGTATCTTGTGTGTACAAACAATTGGTTATGGTAGTTACCACTGTATTAAAGTACTTTCTCTGTAAATACTTCTATCTGATCGTAAAATTTCATGTGTGGATTGAACTTTTAAAAACTTTATGATATATTCTTACAGAACAACGAAAGTCAAGGTCTAGGAACGGTATGTAAACATATGTATACCACCACTGACAGTTGATTTGTTGAAAATTGGTCTAAGTTTTTTGAATTTGAGCAATTTAAGTAAAAGTAATATTCTATCTCATTAATATTGCATTTCAACCTTTTTAAACAATTTTTTTTGTGATATTTAAAGGTATAATTAATTTCTTTAAAACTTCTTTTTAAAGTTATTTAATCTAAAACATAATAACTCTACAATTTTTTCTTTACTTTTCATTCAATGCATTTCAATAGTTTACTAGATTATTTTTCAACAAATCAAATAAAAACTTGTATAACACGGTATTAATTCACAAATTTCACTGTTTTCACGTCATGACTATACATGCTTTATCACACAATCACATTTAAAAGCGGGCGTTAAAACGCTTGAATTAACCGCTGCGTTTAGTTAATTATATGGAACATAACCTTAATAGATTCCATGCGGTGTGAAAACGCCAGTAATAAAAGCTCTACTACTGGGTTTAATAATAACTAAATATGTAATAACTTTTATACATTTTCACCTAATCACTGTCAACTTCAAGTAATTACTAAAACATTTAAAGTATATATGATGTACATATCTTACATGAGAGTATAGATTAGTTTTATACCTTAAAGCTTGAATGTTACAATTCAAAATACATTGGAGTGGATGGAGCTTACAAATAACATATATAAATTGTTAAAACCTTCTTCTTATGATACTTATACTGCTTTAAAATGAGGTTTTGTTATGTTTATTTAGATTCCAAATATTGATAATAGGAAAAACATTGAAAAAACATCAAATAACATTATTTAGGTACTTCCAAAAGTATTGCTTAGATTTTAAAATTCTTACTCTAAATTTGATTTTTATAATAAATTCTATTATCGGCCATTACCAGGGCAGCATATTTGATAAAGGCATTGATTTATCAAATGCTCAACATATACAAAGGATAAATAGGGCATTGTGGACAAAATATCATATCTTATTTGCTGCTTCAGTAGTATGTTGCAAAAGTTGCTACAATGTGTGTGAGAAGTGAACAAAAACGTGTGAGATTCAATTCGTCACGCAAATTTATACTACATCACCAATTACTGTTTCTATATACATAAATATTTTACGCTCAATCAAATATTATACATACTTTCAATTCACTTTCACTATTTGCATTTTAGAAATATTAAGGAATTTGTTAATTGTTTTTTCACGTTTGGGCGATTTGGTTTGATTATAATTGTTTTCCGAGGGCAATTAAAATGCCATTGGGAGACTTTAATATCTGCCATGCTAGAAACTTATATAGATGGCAAAATTATTATTAATTATATTTACTAAAGAAATAAAATGTTAATTATATAATAACAAATGATTTATGTTAAAATGTATTGAAATATTTTGATAAATGTTCATTTTTTACGTCCAAATCGTAGGTAGATCGTTTTCAGTGGAAAGCTTTTCAGAATTTTATTTTGCCCCATAAGCTTCATTAAATGTGTGTGTTAAACATAATCTTGTATTAAAACGAATGTAAAACAAAGTATTTCTATGACTAATATCAGTTTATATTATGCAGTATTTTACATACTGTTTTTCCAAATGTGTTCATTCTATGTCGTTTGCGTTATTTACACATTTGTATGTATATATGTAATCTGTAGTATTTTGTCAATGAGTAATCGTAGTTACTTCTTTTATTATCTTTACAACTATTTTAGTCTTGCCTTTTGAACTAATATATTTCTAATGTTCTTTTTCTTAATAATTTGAATTCTCTTTTACCCATCTCTTAATTCTTGCTAAAATATCGTTGTGTTTTCTTTTGTCTATGATTAATTTTTCATTTGCTTTTTGTGTTGTCTCCTTCTTATTTGTTATGTTCAGTCCGTTTCTTTCTTTATTCTTTTGCAGTATCAAGTTTAATCGCTTTTTAGTTTTAATCTACATTCTTCTTTTTACTAATTGGTTGTATTTTTCGTCTGCGTAGTTTGATGTATCGTCAAATATATCTTCTTAGTTAGTAACACCTCCTTTCTCGTAGATAAGTATTATTTGTACAGCGAAAATTGCTTCTTCACCTAGATTGTTACTAATTATTTTTCTGCAAAGGTTATTAAAATTTCTTCGTCGTTGCTTTGGAGCCGTAGCAAGTCTTCAAGCGCTTCTAGTAATTTCGTCAAGGTGTCGGCTCTTCCATCGATCGATGTCGTTCCTGACGAAGGTCTGATTTTCAGCTGATCTCCAATCTCATCAGCAGGCGGATGTGGATGAAATGGTCGGCAACCTGCTTCATTGGATTCAAGGGTTGTACCAGCAAAGGAATAGGAAAGGTCCGATTGATTCTGCATTGTTTTTTATTCGATATACGATGTTATACAGTTTAGGTCTTATTGAGGATACTAGATACGAGTAATATTTTTTTTAAAATTTGAACAAAATAAGGTAATGGTGAGTGGTTACAACATAAATCATTTACATATTGGTTATCATGGGTTCATTACGGTTTACAAACCATTCAACATTTTATGGGGTTAAATACTACCTACTTATTGGTATAATAAAATGGATAGCACTGCACGGGATAGCACAGGCTTCAAGTGGCGTATATGTATTTCCATGACCGTATTTTAATAAATCTTTTTAAATTTCAGCTCGGCAATACTTTGGAGGCAAACCTGAGAAGCCTAGACCATTCGAGCCTGCCAGCTACTTACCACCAGTTACCGGGTATCCCCCAGCTGGATCTCGCCCCACACCTCCATACATCGAAGGAACCTTACCTAGCAGCCCCACCTACCAACCGAGCCAACCTGATACCGCTTACCCATCCGAGCAACCGTTTTACAGGCCTAGTCAGCCGGATCAAGCTTTCTCTCCCAGCCCACCTTCTTACCAGCCAAGCAAGCCTTTCTCTCCCACTTACCAACCTAGTCAACCAACAGTCCCGTCTTACCAACCTAGTCAACCCAGCCAGCCATCACAGCCTTCATACCAACCTTCACAACCATCGTATCAACCTACCCAATCGACTTCCCCAACCTATCAACCATCGCAGCCAGGCTACCAGCCAAGTTCACCTTATCAACCTTCACAGCCGGGATCATCATTCCCACCTTCCCAACCTGGATCGTCTTTCCCTCCTTCCCAACCTGGATCATCCTTCCAGCCGTCCCAACCTGGATCCTCGTACCAGCCATCTCAACCAGGATCTTCCTACCAACCAACATCACCTTCTTATCAACCTAGTCAGCCAAGTATCCCTGATGATACTACCCGTCCTCCTTATGTCTCCGAAAGCAGTGGATCCGAACTAAGTGGTATTACCCAGACTCAAGCACCATCACCCTCAGACGATGATGACGACCGTCACCCACCTCACATCCATGCAATTACTGTCGACTGTGGCAAAGAAATGATGACGATAAACATCGAGTTCAATAAGCCCTACAACGGTATTATATACTCTCAAGATCACTTCAACGAACCCGAATGCGTTTACGTCAGAGAAAATTCGAATCAAATTAGTTACTCTTTTACCGTCAGCTTGAACACTTGTGGTACAAGATTCTTCAGCGACTTCGAAAATGAAGGCCAAGCTTACTTGGAGAACGTCCTGGTGTTGCAAAACGAGGCTGGTATTCAGGAAGTGTGGGATCACATCAGAAGAGTCAGATGTCTATGGGAGGGCAACTTAACCAAGCAACTCGTCTCCTCATTGAGCGTTGGTATGTTGAACCAGATTACAAGTAACTTCAGCGGAGACACTGCTATGGCGCGCTTGGACATCCAGACTGGTCGTGGACCTTTCGCTCCAGAGGCAAATGGCTTGGTCAAGATCGGAGAAACTATGACTTTGGTTGTATCCGTTACGGGTGACGCTGGATTCGACATCCAAGTCAAGGAATGCGTTGCTCGCGACTCAGGCAGTCGTCACGTCGTACCTTTAACAGACAGCAACGGTTGTGTCTTGAAACCCAAACTTTTCGGTGCATTCCAAAAGACCAGGGAAACAGGAAACACAGGAGCTTCAATCATTGCTTATGCTTTCTTCAACGCCTTCAAATTCCCTGATGAGATGGACCTGGTTATTCAATGCGATGTCGAACTTTGCAAGACTGACTGTGATGTTTGCTCCAACCCTGGTAGTTTAGACCCTAAGAGGAAGAGAAGAGACATTATCCACGTTGGAAACAGAACAGAAGAGCCTATGACAACTATCAGCAAAGGATTGAGAGTAGTCTTTGCGGAAGACTTGCCGGAGCCTATAGGTGTTTGCTTGTCATCTTCAGCAGCCATATGGGGAGCAGTTTTGGTACTCCTCGGTTCTTTAATGAGCAGCGTAGTAGTATCATACTGCTGGCAAAGATCGAGGGCTTCAGTGAAATTTTCGTAATCCAGAAGCAACAAAATGCATCTGTATCATGGAATCCATAGTGGCATGTCAAAATTTAACTTGATTTTTGGTTAAGCATTTACAACATTTTAAAATACTCACTGGGAAAGGAATTTCGGAAATGAAAGCATTCATCGCACAATTCTTATTTGCAAATGTATACGTTAAAAAGGCATAGGGGATGCATGAATATCAGCGAATAACACAAAAAAAGTGATAATTGAAACGAACACTGCCAGACAACAAGTATTACGTACTTTGAGCTATCTCCGTTTAGAAAAACAAAAATTTGAATATCAACATTTTATTTTGGCGTTCGAAACGCCATTTCAACACCAATGGAGATTGTCCCTTATAAGTTATTTTTAAGTATTTAAACTTAAGTCTAATGTAACAGAAACAAACACTTTTCTAACTTATTTTACTTCTCTTCTGTAAATAGTAGGTAAGTTTTCTATTGTAAAAACCTTTGAAATAAAAATTTCATAACATTATACTGTTGTTTCATTTCCCAACATCTCTTAAAACCGCTTTGATCTACATATATTTTAGATAAGTTGTAAATATAAGCAAATCTCATGCTTAAAGATCTTTTTAATGTAATAGAGGATCGCCCGCATAAGCGCAAACTTAAATTCAGTACTCAAAAAAATTCTCAAGAACCCTTGTTCTTAGGAATCTCTTAGTCCGCAAAACGGCACTCAGCCAGCGGGGTGGACTAAGGCTGTAACCCATTTAGTCGTAGAGGAGGCCCGTGCCCAAATATTACGTATATATACATACATAAACATACATACATAAACTCACGCCTGTATTCTCCGAAGGGGTAGGCAGAGGTGCATTTCCGCACCCACATTTCGCCAGTTATGTATCAGTCCCACGTAATAGGGGGCGAGCCTATTGCCGTTTTTCGGGCACATTTCCAGACTCCGTGCTGTTACTGAGAATTTCCTAATGGAAAAACCTAATAACACTTTGCCCGACCCGGGAATCGAACCCAGGACCTCTAGATCGCACGGCTACGTATATATAGAGATGTATATTACGTATATGGGTTGATGAGGAAAAAAAATCGACACCACATTCCCGCAAAAGGATAAAGTACAAGCGCAAACTTTGTCAAAGCGTCAGAAAAACAGCGAAAATCTTTTTACGGTAGTCAAACAAGGATATCTAGTATTTGCAGAGATCGCAGCGGTGCGACGTTTATTGCACGTGTACGGTAAACGCCATAGTTGTAGGCATGATATTAAAGATTTTTATATAAAATTACTCTTTGTTGGTCGTGATGGCCTCGAGGTTTAGGCACGTTGTCAACACCTAGGCGGTCGCAGGTTCAAACTCACACACTCCTTACTTTTCGAAGTTATGTGTGTTTTACAATGAATTATCACGTACTTTAATGGTGAAGGAAAACATCGTGAGCTTACTTGCACACCTAAAATTCCTTAAGAATTTCATAGGTGTGTAGTTTGCCAACCTGCACTAGGCCAGCATGGTGGACTAAGTACGATCGAAAAGTCCCGGGTTGCTCCATTGGTAATTTTTTTAGTAGTAGCATTAAATATACATACATACATACATAAACTCACGCCTGTATTCCCCGAAGGGGTAGGCAGAGGTGCATTTCTGCACCCACATTTCGCCAGGTATGTATCAGTCCCACGTAATAGGGGGCGAGCCTATTGCCGTGCATTAAATATAGCGTCCGCCAACTCGCACTAGACTAACGTTGTGGACTAAGGCCTAAACCCTCTCAGTTGTAGAGGAGGCCCGTGCCCAGCAGTGAGACGTATACGGGCTGTTGATGATGATGATTAAATATTGAGACATTGGCATCAGGATGTGAATATAATAATGAACCAAAAATTCTTAAAAACATACCTATGTGTAATTGAAAGATCTATGTAATTTCAGTGGTATTTAAATTAAATTAGCCGCAATTTTTCTGGTATTAAAAGAAGGGAAAGATTACATGGTTCTCGGGTTAAATACGGGTTATACGGTAGGGAATAAATCATTTCTTTATGTAAGAACAAATAGATTGCGAGTTGATTTATCGCTAGTTGCAGTTTGTAACAGATATTATTGCAGACACGAGAAAAAGTTACAAATCTAGAGCGTGCGATTAGAAGCGATTAAATCTTGACAAATCATTTATTTATTCCAAGCATGAATAATCTGCGAATGAAATTAGTTAGTTTTGTCTCGTTTTCATTCGGCATTATTAATAAAGCATCACCTCATCAGCCTATATACGTCCCACTGCTGGGCATGGGTCTCCTCTACAACTGAGAGGGTTAGGCCTTAGTCCACCACGCTGGCCTAGTGCAGGTTGGCGGACTACACACCTAAGAAATTCCTAAAAACTTTTAGGTGTGCAAGTTTCCTCGCGGATATGAATAAAATTTGGTGCGTAGATAGGTGACACCCTGGAATAGCACAGTATCATATAGGATTATAAAACTTTTTGTCCTGGAAAATTATGTCGAAGTCGGGTGTAGCGACAGGAAACGGATGTAAAATTAATAAAATTAAAACAATATTAAAGAGTAATGTCAAGACTACCTCGTGGTCTCGCGGCACAAGTATATGCCGTGCGATCTTTTATGGGGCAATGTATACGCTTCTATAACAAACTTCCGAGGGCTGTTAGGGAGCTTCCCTTGACAAAGTTTAAGAAATCAATTAAAGATAAGCTTTACAAAAAAGCATACTATAAAATTTCAGATTTTATTGAAGATAATAAGCCCTGGGAGTAATGTAAATTGATCGGAGTTTTGTTTTGTTGCTATAGTTTGTATCGTTATGACATTTACAATGTAAAATTTAAATAATGTAATTAAAAAAAGACATTTATTGCTATTTAAAATAAAATGACATGTCGTGTTGCTGAGGGAGTTTCTTGCCGTTTCTTCTCCACAGCGATAACATGTTTCGAAGCGGCAATAGCTTAAAAAATATTAAAAAGTGTAAAATTGACGATTCAAAAGAACTTGTAGAAGTCTATTTGAATAAAGATAATTTGACTTTGACTTTGACTTATCTAGAGGTCCCGGGTTCGATTCCCGGGTCGGGCAAAATTTTATTGGGTTTTTCCATTAGGAAATTCTTACGGAGTTTCAAAATATGCCCGAAAAACGACGCCCGCTCCCTGTTTCGTGGGACTGATACTGGCGAAATGTGGGTGCAAAAATGCCCTTTACTTCTTCTTAGGGGAATACAAGTTTGATGTTACATATATACATGCATATGTATGTACTGTATTACTGTCAAAAACCTTACCGCGCTGGAATTAAATATTAATTTTATCAATTTTGGCATGATGAAATCTTATAAGTACATAAGCTACTTTTACAAACAATTTTAACCCCAGCATAAATAAAAGTGCAGTGATAAGGACATTTCCCTCAGCTTCATTGTACTGTCTCTCGTCTAGTTGAATTACTATAGCTAGTAATTTTATCTCGCGTATTTATATAGTAGCATATTATAATGATTGCCGTTACAAACAAAACGTTTACTGTGAATTAGTTGATTATTGAACATGGCTGGTGCTGTGAAAGCGTCGGAGTTGGTTATACAGACCATTGCGTCTTTGTGCAGTAAGTCTCCTTACATTTTATGAAGTCCTGGTACATCAACATAATTAATTAGGTCATTACTTCTTTTTTTTTGGATTTTTTGGTGTAGCACGATGGTAGAATTTTATGATTTCAATTTTAAAAGAGAGGTCGTGGGTTCGATTCTCATACCAAGAAAAACTTTTTTGGAATTTGCACATTACATTTCGATACTGCTTTCTCAGGTTTTTTAATCATATTTATTATTGCATAGAAACACGTAGGAAACACTTTCACCGTCTCAAATGATTTAAACATGAAAATCTTAGATAAACTAAGAATTAAAATAGCAAACAATAATAAAGAACCACCATCACTGCACTACCAAAGGTTCGACTGTCAGAGAATGCCTTAGGCATTAAGTCCACTTTTACATATATGAAGGGCAAATAAATAAAAATTATAATTGTTTGTTGCGTTTTTTCCACATAACACTAAACATTATGCACCTTTGACTGTCGGACCAATAAAACATTTCTGACTTAACATTAAGAATAAGAAATTTGAAACAAAATAAAGACTGCAATCTTAATAACACGAATGAACAATGTTTATAGATGTAGTGTATAAATATTTATAGTGTCGGAATCGAATCCGCAACCTCTCATATTGACAGCTAACAAATGACGCCATGGAGGCTCTTAATATTGACATGGAACAGTTAGTTTTTACATTAATTTATTGATATGAAATTGGATTCCCTGAAAAGAAATTAAGCCATGCATATTTTCTTCTTAATAGTCGCTTTCGTTATTTAAATGAAAATCAAGTCACCATTACGTAAATCTTGTCGCGAACCCCCTGCCGTCGAATGGTGAACCAAAATCAAAATGGTACCCCACTTTGAGTAACCCTGAAATAGACCAACAAGTGGCGGGAGATTGCTAATAATTATTAAATTTTCTATTATGAGTGTTCTTTCAGTATCGTTCCTAGCATGTGGAACAGGATATGTCTTCGCATGGCCCTCATACACTGTGGGAAACTTCACATCCAACACCACTGTGCTATCCCGGCCGATGACGTCACTGGAGATATCTCTACTGGGAGGGCTGCCCAATGTGGGAGGGCTTCTGGCCAGCCCGTTCTGCAGTGTGGCTTTCAATAAACTAGGCAGGAAATATGCAACCATGTTCTTTGGACTGCCTTATGTGGTAAGTTTATTATTATCAATATTCTCCTTGCTTTTTTCTTTGCATTGGAGTGTTGGTTTCGTGTATTGATATTAAAACCCTAAATTCATAGAAATGTATTAATAAGTGGGATTTATAAATAAAAGAAAAGATAGAATCAATAGGTCGAAAGTTGTGTTTGTAAAAGTAGGTAAATCTTAACGCACTCATCTATATATATTAATTTACTGTTATAAAGAGAAAAGAAATAAAAAATTGCTTGATCGATTTGGAAAGTAACATAGTTTAATTTTAATCCCAGAAAAATTTAGTGTTCCTATGGGATAAGCACGGAATTAACAATTGCGCCTTTTTTTAAAGAGTGATACGCATAATATATGTGACGTTTTTATTGTGCATAAGTTAAGACGCGTTTTATCGAGAATATAGGCGTCATTATGTGACATGTAAATAAATATTTTTGCTTCCGCTTCACCACGCGCAATTTTACTTAAATATTTATTTATTCTGTTTTTTAGTATTTGTTGTTACAGCGGCAACAGAAATACATCACCTGTCAAAATTCCAACTGTCTATCTATCACGGTTCATGAGATGCAGACTGTTGACAGACGGACAGCGAAGTCTTAGTAATAGGGTCCTGTTTTACCCTTTGAGTACAGAATCGTAGATATTAATCGCACTCCGCACTCGTATGTATGCTGCAAGACCAACAACACTTCTGTTAAGCAAAATATCGTTACTAAGTTATCAGAAATGACTAAAATAGGAACTTATAATAATGACAAATTTATGTGTATTGTGATCATGAATCAGTCTGTATTCTATTTATTATGATTAATTGTGTCAATTACTCAGGGATGATGATAGCAAGCACAAATGAATGCCCTGGCTCAGCGTTTCTCAACCCATTCTCTCTCATTTTGGTTTCATGAACCCCTGTTAAAGTTTCCAGGTGGCAGCGAACCCCCTATGTCTTAAGTAACTAATTAACCCCCCCCCCCCCCCCCCCACTAAAATAATAAAATTGTCTGTTGAAGAAAATAATATTAATGTCATGTATTAGCTTGTTTCTGGTCGCAAATGGAGTCAATTTTAGAAGTAATTTTGGAAAATTTTAACTTTAATTCTGACTCGATATCAAGTCGATTTTTGTATTTAGTTTTTATCATGACCAGGTCTGAAAACCCACACTCATATAAGTATGTTGTAGCTACTACGTGTGCCGCACGTACTTGCTAGGCGTCAAGTCACCATTACATAAATCTTGTCGCGAACCCCCTGCCGTCGAATGGCGAACCCCACTTTGAGAAACCCTGCCCTAGTCTTTCTCTGCTTGTTATTGTCGGGTTGAACGATTCTCATAGTATTTTTGTTACCGTATCACGAGGCTCCACGCTGGCAGTTATTACGTATTCTTACGTTATCTTCTCATTTGCTTTATCATTACTGCGTATTTGTTTAATGTAAAAATCTTGTAGTGTTGTTTTAATCCCTTTTTGATCTCGCGGTATGCGTGGTACGTTTTGGGTTTGAATATAGAGTTAGCTGCTGTTTTAAGAAATTGCGCTAAAAATTATATAGGACTACTTATGACGAGACTTCAAAGATCGTGTCGCTAACTTTGTAGGTTATTTTCCAATTTTTTGATAGTAATACTATTGAAAATGTGAATATTTTTTTTAATAAATATCCATCATCAGCCTATAATATTACCCACTGCTGGGCACGAGCTTCCTCTACAATTAGAAAGGTTTAGGCCTTAGTCCACCACACTGGCTTATTGCAGGTTGGCGGACTACCCAACTAAGAAATTCCTAAGAATTTTTAGTTGTTCATGTTTTCTCACAATACCTGTTAGAGATGTGTACCTGGGGTTTGAACCCGCAACTGCAGAGATTTTGTACCGCGTGCTTAAACCTCGAGGCCTTACACTACTTTATGGCTACTACTACTTAATAAAAAAATAAAAATAAAAGTATTAAAAAAAATATTTAATATAATTTGTATTTTTTTCAGATCGCATGGACAATAATAGCTCTTACGCGAGATGTTGTCCTGGTACTTATTGCCATGACGATAGCGGGAATCGGGGTTGCTGGTCAAAATGTATCCCTCATTTACATCGCAGAGATATCCCATGACGCCATCAGAGGGGGATTGACCGCCTTTTCCGGAACGGGATATTTTCTGGGAATTTTAATATCCTATGCTTTGGGTGGCTATTTGTCTTATCTACAAGTCATTTACACACACCTGATACTGGCTATTCTATCTATCGTTCTGCTGATGTTTCTCCCCGAGAGTCCTGTTTTCCTAGTAATGGTGGGGAAGGAAAAGGTATGATTTCCTTACTTTGTTTGTTATTTTATTTTTTATTCTGCAGACATTTGTTTCCGGTCTGGGTGTTTGTGAGACCGAAAAGTCTCTCGTAATTTCTGATACCCACGACACAAAACTTGTATCTTTGTTTGGTGTCAGAACTATGTATGTCACTGTTGGGTGTATTTATTGTTTCTAATGCTTAATCTTCCGTCCTGCAAACTAAGGTGTGGTGTGGAATGGAGAGTACCCGAGTTCGACTCTGGGGCCAGTTAAAATGTCATTTAGATTTTCCTTTAATAAATTCTCAGTAGCAGCTAGGAGATTCATCTTCAATCATCATCATCATCACCAGCCTTACGTCCACTGCTGGACATAGACCTCTCCTATGGCACGCCACTGGGCTCGATCTTCGGCCCTTCTCATTCAACCGCTGTCAGCTACCTTGCGAATATCGTCACCCCACCTAGATTGGAGATGGAGATTCAAAAACCCAGAAAAAGGCTATAAGCTCGTCTTTTATAACGCAGGACTTAAAACAGAAATTTTGGCACACACAGTTAAGTCTCTGCTTCGCATAAAGGATAGTGTTTGATGTGTTTTCAGGAAGCAGCGAAGTCAATAGCGTTCTACAAACGGATTGACGTAACATCCAGTGAAGTAGAAGAAGAGATATCGAAGATCAGATTGCAAATTGATCCGAGATTAGAGAAAATGATTCAAAGTGGAATAGGTATTATATTATTTATTATTCACGTATAACATGATGCATGACGCAAGTAAAATATTTTAATTAGAAGCCTATTTAAGACACAAATTACTTCGAAATGTCTGAAGCGCGTAGTGGGAAAGCACAAAAGGCTATTATTTAATATCGTGTTGACATGTTTTTAATTATGACAGCTTTTAGACGTGATTAGACCCTATAAATTGGTACACAAAGTACCTGAGATTCCAATCCGTGTTCTAATTAATGAATTGCCACATATTAAATAAATAAATACACCCAACAGTCACATACCACATAGTTCTAACCCCACACTAAGATACGAGTCTTGTGTCGTGGGTATCAAAAACTACGAGAGACTTTGGGTCTCATAAACACCCAGACCCGGGACAAATATTTTTAGATCACATAAACATTTGTCTACGTGCGGGGATCGATCCAGCGAACTCTCGTTCCGTAGGCTGGTGTCTAGCCAACTGTGCACGGGGCTGCCGATAAGGAATTCTAGATAACTACGGTTTAACCCTTCCAGTTGTAGAGAACCATCGGATTAAATGTGCTGACGATAATGTAAATTATTATAATTTCAGGTTTTGAAGAAGCCAAGAAATTGCTTAGTAATAACAAAGATATTCCTATTGAATCATCGTGGAAGCTATTTTGTAAGTATAACATGCTGTCGTTTGCAGTGTTCGTCCAATTTATTTTATTTATTTATTTTATTTATTTATACTTTTTAGTACACTATACAATAATTTATACTACATGATTGAAAACAATGAAGACAATAAGTATAGGCACAATAGGCGGTCTTATCGCTAGCTGCGATCTCTTCCAGACAACCTACGGGACTGGAATGAAAGGTTGTAGTTCAGGCAGTTGTCTTCAGAAATTGAAAATAATAATAATAATAATAAAAACAAAGAAATAACCAAATATATATATATATATATATAAATGACATATAAATAAACATATATAAAGACCATATAGTAAGATAACATTTAATAGAAGATATAAGTGTAAAGTTTCCATTAGTAGTTTGCATGAATTAAAACAATACTATTAATAAATGTATATAAATACTAAATACATACATACATATATATATATATATATATACAAATACAAATTTACCAAAACAAATATAAAGTTAAGAATAGTGAGCTCTGAGAAGTTTTTTAAAAGTGGAAAGTGTTTTAGCTTAATTAATTTAATTGCATTCAACTAAATCCCAGTTATCTTAAAGCCTCGATCAATATCAAATTTAGGGATTTTTATGTCATATTTATTATCATCATCATCATCAGTCCATATACGACCCACTGCTGGGCACGGGCCTCCCCTAAAACTGAGATGGTTTAGGCCTTAGTCCACCACACTGGCCTAGTGAGGGTTGGTGGACTACACACCTAAGAAATTCCTAAGAACTTTTATGTCACCTTAATAAGTAAAATTCTCTTTTTCTTCTTCGTAAATAATTTGGTATAATAAGCTTTGGCATTAATATTGGATTAGATCAAAAAGTCAATAAATCTGTAAAATCTTTTCAGTAAAATCTGAATCATCAAAGCGAGCTCTTACTACGGTCTTATTAATAATGACGATGACGATAATGATGGGCTGTGTGGTGCTACAAGTGTACGCCGAGCCACTATTCAAAGAAGCCGTGCCGTCAATGCCGGCAAATCAATGTGCAATTTTCTTGGCGGTGGACTTCCTCATAGCTAGTCTTGTGTTGGTGTTTATTGTTGATAAATTTGGCAGGAAGGTAAGTTCTTTTTTCATTGATAATGGGTTGAAGTGAACAAAGTTGAATTAAACTTAATTTAATATTCAGTTATAGTTAATGATATAATAAGTCGTGATGGCCTCGAGGTTTGGGCACCCGGTCGAGAATCTCTACGGTCGCGGGTTCAAACCCCAGGTACACACCTCTGACTTTTCGAAGTTATGTGTGTATTCACAATGAATTATAACGGTGAAGGAAAACATCGTGATGAAACCTGCACACCTAAAAATGTCTTAGGAATTTCTTAGGTGTGTAGTCCGCCAACCCGCACTAGGCCAGCGTGGTGGACAGTGGACTAAGGCCTAAACCCTCTCAATGGTAGAGGAGGCCCGTGCCCAGCAGTGGGACGTATATGGGCTGATGATGAGTTAATGATACAATCTTACTAGGACAACATAATCAAAGAAGAGCATCTATTATTATTTATCTTAGCATCCAGAGTCTAGTTATCAGGTGCCTCACTTGCCAGTTTGTCCCCATTCAAAAAATGAAGAATATGTTTACACTAGCTGTGCCCGCGACTTCGTCCGCGCGGAAAATTAATTTTTAATAAGAAAATTTATAAACTAAAAGTACCCTAAGTTACTCCTTATTACATCAGCTACCTGCCAATAAAAGTCCCGTCAAAATCGGTCCAGCCATTTCAGTGATTAGCCGGAACAAACAGACAGACAGACAAAAATTGTAAAAAATGTTATTTTGGTGTATGTACCGTATATACATATATACATGTAGTAAAAAATGGTTATTTTAATATTACAAACAGACAATCAAATTTTATTTATATGTACGTAGACTAAGTTACTCCTTATTACATCAGCTATCTGCCAGTGAAAGTCCCGTTAAAATCGGTTCACCCGTTTCAGAGGTTAGCGGGAACAAACAGATAGACAGACAGACAGACAAAAATTGTAAACGTGTATACATCCATATACATTTATTAAAAACCGGTTATTTCAATATCACAAACAGACACTCCAATTTTATTTATTTGTATAGATTACTAAGGTTACTAGGGCTACATAACAGTGCAAGAGATTTTCACAGCACTAAGTGTGTCGTAGTCCGGGTTCAGCCGGAAATTCAGTCCAAATTGTTACCCTGACTTGACAGTCTGTGCGTCATCGTTGTGACGAAATTCCGAACATTAGCATGCTTTAACTATTTTTGGACTTGGATAACATAACAAAAGTAGAGCATGTATCATTCTTCTTTAAATTTAAAACATAACAAAAGATTTAAAAAGTTCCACAGAAAAAAGAACAAAACAAAATAAATCCACAGCTGTATTTAATCCGATAGAAGATAGTAGTAGTGGTAGAAGATATTACCAAGGCTCCATAAATACACAAGAGTTTTCACAGACGCTCCTGACCCTCACATCAGCGTTATCTGGCGTTTGCACGCTACTCCTGGGCTCACAACTTCAGTTCCATTGGGCGCCGAACTGGTTCACAGTCCTCCTCATCTACATTTACAGCTTCGTGTACAATGTAGGCTGTGCCGTCATACCTTTTATACAGACGGCTGAAGTGTTCCTGCCTGAGGTGAAAACATTATGTCATTATTAATAATAATACAACTACAATTTGACTGCCTCGTGGTCTCGCGGTACAAGTATGTGCCGTGCGATTTAGAGGTCCTGGGTTCGATTCCCGGGTCGGGCAAAGTGTTATTGGGTTTTTCCATTAGGAAATTCTCGGTAACAGCACGTAGTCTGGAAATGTGCCCGAAAAACGGCAATAGGCTCGCCCCCTATTACGTGGGACTGATACATACTTGGCGAAATGTGGGTGCAGAAATGCACCTCTGCCTACCCCTTCGGGGAATACAGGCGTGAGTTTATGTATGTATGTTAATATATAACTATTGCAAATACTCGTAAGTATGGAATAAAAGATGGAAAAATATTTAAGCGTGAGAAAAAAACAGAAAAAAATAAACATTTATAAAAAATCGTTTGGACAAAAAACATCTCGTCGCATTTCATTTTCAAGTAACAAATATTTGTGGATGAAACAAGAGAGGTTTTAGTAATTGCATGTTTGAACTTTGACCCGCATAATAGTCTGTGAAATATAAATGTAAATTGCTAGAATACACGCATTTCTCCACTTCGAGTGAAAACATCAAAATACTTTGTTCTAGGTCCGTAGCCTCTGCAGCAGCATCGTCATGGTGTTCGTCTGGATCGCCAACTTCCTAACTCTATTCATCTTTAACCCACTAGTCGAGGCTTTAGGCCTGGGGCCAGTATTCTACATGTTCTCTGTCGTCTGCTTCTTGGGCGCCTTCTACAGCCAGTTCTTTGTGCCCGAGACCAAAGGAATGTCCGTGGATGCTATACAATTGCTATTTTTGAAGAAGAAATAAATTTACAGTCAAAATTTTTCTCTCTCATTCCACTCCTCTATGTGCACGTCCACACTATCCTCACTAGACCTGTTACTGTTTGGAAGAGACTGGCACGTTCGACAGGAACGTCTTGTACTTTTTCTGTGTTTATGTATTTATCATGTTCTGGGCTCGCCTTACACTGCCCTTTCCTTGAATACCAAATTCTTCTCATGTCAAACGCTCCTAAGCCTTCTCTTCACAGCCACTCCCTATTTTTTTAAGCCTTGTGTTGCAGCGGTCGCTGTATAGGACACTACTATTATTGGCAAAATGAAGTTGACAGCCTAGTTTAATTGCTATCAACGAGGTACTGATGCCTCAGTTTTTGCAAAGGTGACGGTTGAACTAACATAAAAATTATTATCATTAATGCGAATTATAGTAATGAATAGTGTCAGTATGTATAGCGTTCAATTCTATATACGTATATTAAAACAAAATGAGTTTGAGAGAGGCGCTAACGAGATTGAAACCAGGGCGAAGTAATTATGAATTGAATATTTAAATAAAACTACATTACTGGTGTTAAAACGTTGACAAAATAAATATTTCCAAGATTTAAGCGTGAAAACGGAAAAATACCTTAAATACTATATGCATAGTTAGGATGTATTTTTTCTATAATTGATCGTAGTTTTTTTTTGCTACTTTTTCCCACGCAGGCATCGTCGCAGATACAGCTCGTACTGAAATCTTAAATCTGCACTCAACGAGACTGATATCGCGATTTTTAAACAAACACGGAATACAGCCGAGCTAATCTGTTATGATCGCATACATAGCTCATTCAGTAGGAGATCATTCTGTGAAGTAGTGGCATGCGATCATGGAAAGCGAAACTGTGAAACTGTCGGCGTTTGTGATACAGGCCTTGGCAACGTTATTCAGTATGTTTTTATATTACAGTTTTTTTCATCATCATCATCATCAACAGCCCATAAACGACCCAGTGCTGGGCACGTGCCTTCTCTACAACTGAGAGGGTTTAGGCTTTAGTCTACCACGCTGGCCTAGTGCGGGTTGGCAGACAGTGCAGGTGCAGGTTTTATTACGATGTTTTTTACATTATGCTAGATGTTGTTCCACGCTAATTTACTTGCGTCCGACTTGGTTTTCCGTGCTAAAATTTATATTATTGCTAATCCGAACTATAAGCTGTCGGCGTGCCAAATTTTGTCCAAATCCGTTCATCCGTTCTCGTGTGATTCAGTAAGTAAAAAACATTTATAGAAACTTTCGCATTTTTGGTTTAAATTAAAAAGTTTAATTATTTTAAACTGGGCAGGGGGGCGGGAAGCGTATGTCGGGGTCACCGGTCTTCCAGAAGGCGCGCGGCGACGTCACGTCCGCATAGGCCCGCTCTCTAGACTTATGGCCGAATACTGAAACGCTACTTAATCTGAGGGCGACTTATATTTATGTGGCTGTTATAATTTAAGCGGTATATACTTAAAAAATGTCATGTAAAAGAACTTTTTGTGGTAATGTTGCCATTTATGGAAATTTAAGGTTAATCACAGTCTTAAAACCGATAAATCATGTTTCAGTATACCGCTTAAATTATAACATCCACTTAAATATAAGTCGCCCTCAGTTTAAGTAGCGTTTCAGTATTCGGCTAATAGAGTATTAAACTTAAATACCCGAATTGTTTTTATAAAAATGTATATCCGCTTACTCTTCGCAGATACCGGCGTGAGTAGGTATTAATTCTTTCACAAATTCTGTCATCCTCAACATTTTTATATTAACTGTTATTGTTATTTTAAATTACTTTATCGTACAGACACTTTACATGACGTATAATTTGAGATAAGTCTCATCCTAAGTAATAAGCTAATAAGTTGTATAAATAATAAAATGTGCTATTATTGCACGGATTAGAACCGAGATAGTAACAAAAGCTATATATCTACATCTTTTATCTTTTTTTTAACATATTAATATGTCATACCTGTAAAAAACATATTAGATTACATACATATACACCAACATCATCCATCACCATATAAGTCAAATTAAAATTATGCGTAATATTTGTATAGTTGCGCCTGTTCATTTTATTATAGCAAAATTTACTTTCAAGCGTAAACTCAATACTTGTAACAGGCGCTAGGTGCTTAATGGTGTGAATATAAATTAGCATGATACCTACTGTTTATGATTTATTTTAAATTGTGTTGTGGTGACGAAAATTTAATGAAATATCTGTATACTAATAATAACTTAAATGTCAAGTAAGCTAAGGTAAGCTAAGTGCAAAATAACTTAACACAGAAGGTCCCTTAAATGGGGACCGAATAAATTCATCGACTTGGTATCACATGGATCTCACAACTTTTTACGGTAGAACTGAGTTGCGAGACTTGGTTGTTTTTATAAGTTTTGTTTTTGATGGCATTTAAAATTTACACGTAAGGACTTATTACAAAACGTCGGCTAAAGTTAGTACCGGACTAAATTATCGTCGTAAATGGTTATAAAATGCTAATTGTTATAAGAGTCAAAAAATAGTCCACGTGCCTTCATAATTTGCACGACACTTTATTTATGAAGTTTAGTTCGGGATTAACCTAAATTTGCGCAGACCAGGACTAATTTTTTTTCGGTTTGTTCCTAAAAAAATCTAAAAAAAAACAACAACAAAACCAAAGGCGCACTTATAGAAGCTCTCACAGGCAGAAAAGGCTATTTACGGGACTGGCCTACATTAATGTATGGCAGTGAGTCTTGGGTATGGCAGAAGAAGCATGAAAGCAGAATCATTACAGTTGAGATGAGAGCGCTGAGAAGCATGTGCGGGGTGAAATTCTTATGAATGAGGAATAGCGTGGTAAGGGAAAATGTGGATTGAAAGTCGATGTAGTGACCAAAATTGAGAGGAGGATGCTTTAATCGTTTGGCCACATTGAAGGGATGGATGATTGAAGAATTAAGAAAAGAGATTTACTGTGCAGAAGTTAGTGGTGAAGTCGGTCGAGGAAGTCTTGGCTACACCTGATAGGTGATTTATTAAAATAAGGTAATATAAAGAGTCCTCAAAACCTAAATACCTGCATAAAGAGGAGAATGTCAGTTGTGGAAGCGAAATAAGTGTTTGGACCGTAGCATATTGCGCTCTATACTCTACGCCTACCCCAATAGCACACTGGCGTCAGTTTATGTATTTTAGCATTTGTTTTGTAATAAGACAGTTTAAAAACCCTTAATGTCGTATACACTAGAGACCATTCTCTTTTTCAGTTGCAAATCTGACGATACTAACTGGATATGTATATGCCTGGCCGTCGTACAATGTGGCCAACTTCGCGTCCAACACGACCAAGCTGTCAACGCCAATGTCTTCAGTGGAAATATCGTTGTTGGGCAGCGTGGCCAACATTGGCGCGTTGGTGGCCACTCCTATATGCACATATACTTTGAATGTGCTTGGAAGGAAGTATACGTGTATGCTGTTTGGACTGCCTTATGTGGTAAGTGATGAGATTAATAATAATATTAGGGCCGAAGACCGAGCCTAGTAGCATGCCATAGGAGAGGGCTATGTCCAGCAGCGGACGTGAGAAACTTCCAATACTGGCATTTGCTAACCCCTTGATCTCCTTCTCTGTAAACACCTGCACAGGTGTGCCAAAAGTGATTTCATTGGCTTTAGGCGGTCTTCTCACGACCTGTCAAAATAGAATGTCGATTAACAAGAACCGGTTATGACTGTCTCATGTCGTAAATGTGAATTTATCTGATGTAAGTTTATTAAATACTAAGACTCCATTAAAACTACAGTTTAATTTTTGCACTCTATTAATCAGAAGCATCTTAGTAATTAGTATATATATATATATTTATATATTTGTGTATAATATATATTTATATAAGTAGGCTTTACAAATATATTATTAATGTTTATTGTTTATATATTTATATATATAACAGTATATTTTCTGTATCATCGATATTTATGCACCTATCATGCATCTCTGCACCACCCTAAGGTTGACTGGTAGATAATGCCTTAGGCATTAAGTCCGCCTTTATACGTTATTATGTATATAAAGCATAAAAAATAAAAAAATACTAAACATTTTTTATATAATTAAGAAAAAAACAAACTTATGCTTCCAAGTTCTATGAAATAAATATGCAAGAAGAAACCTTAAACCCCTCATATTTTCTTCTTCCAGTTATGCTGGACCATCATATCTGTGACCAGCTCAGTGCCACTGGTTATCCTCTCCATGGGTCTAGCTGGGATGGGCGCTGCAGGCCAAGCTGCCTCCTCAGTCTACATAGCAGAGATCTGCCAAGACGCGATCAGAGGAGCCTTGACGTCCTCTGTGGTCTCAGGACTGTTTCTTGGACTCCTACTCTCTTATTCTTGGGGAGGAAGCCTCAACTACGATCAAGTGGTGTACGTCCACTTAGCTCTCTCGATCATTTATGTTATCCTGGTAGGAGTGTTGAAGGAATCTCCTGTTTTTCTGCTCCAGCATGGAAAAGAGAAGGTAAAATTATGTTTTTTGGTAGTTTTATGCAAAATATTATTAGTTCGACTGCTCGTGGTCTCACGACACAAGTACATATATTCGGTGCGATCTAGAGGGCCTGGTTTGTATTCTCGGGTTGGGCAAAGTGTTATTGGGTTTTTCCATTAGGAAATTCTCAGTAGCAGCACGTCTGGAAATGTGCCCGAAATGTTTTTCAATAAACTCTCCCCTATTCATTCATCATCAGCTCATATACGTCCCACTGCTGGGCACGGGCCTCCTATACAACTGAGAGGATTCGGACCTTGTTCCACCACGCTGGCCTAGTGCGGGTTGACGGACTATTTTATAAATTTTACATTTCATATGGTACCATAGCTACTATAGCCATATCATAGAGTTACATTAACTGCTAACCATTAATACACTACTGCCTAACCCAACGGGGATATAATTGTTTTTGATACAGCAGATAATTTATTTGTCAGGAGGCGGCGAGGTCAATAGCATTTTATCGTCGCGTCGCTGTCACGTCTAAAGAAGTTGAGGTGGCTATAGCTAAAATTAAACTGCAGCTCGACCCGGCACTGGAAAGGAGGCTTGAAGGAGGAACAGGTTAGATAAGATACGATATAAATAACACTATTATTGTCAACATTTTTACTGATACTGCAAAGTTAGAAATTACTAGAGGAGTGAGGGGTTCCGAACTGGGAGGGGGGGGCAAGGGACTTGTCAAGGGGTGGGGGGAGTAACCACGTGATATAATAACTACTCTTAATGTTTTATATTTAAATTATGTAATCTAAAAAAATATAAATAAAATTAAAATGGACTCTATTGCACGACTCGACCTTGACCATACATGACGAAAGCAATACTGTCACTTTTTCGCTTCATAGACTTTCAAATCAAAACGTAGGTAAAAAAGTTTTCACTTCAAAAAGTGACAACTATGTTGCCAGCTCCTTCTATTTTTTCAATTTATCTCATTGCGAGGTAAAGATAACCTACGTCCCTATAGAGACTTGCTAAGCTTCACCGCTGAGTGTCATTTCTGTGTTATCGGTCCTGGTGTTCAGGAGTTGCATGGCAGGTGAATGCGTCTGCAGTTGACAAGGCAAAGTGGTAACACCGCACATGGTAAGCACGGTGCTATCCTAACATCGAGTGATGGGAGACTTCTGACCTTCTCTCATGCAATACAATTATAATAATAGGAAGAGATCACACCCAGAATAATAGGAAGAGATCCCTTCACACACAGCTTCATGGTACGATGAAGATAGAATTTCGGAACCTTTTCCTTGAGCCAGGGTGATGGTAACCTTAAAGCATGATAATACTAAAGCTAAGTCCTCAGAAATTCTATACGATTTCTTGTTAAAGAACAGCACCAGATATTCAAGTTTTTTTTTTTGTTAAGCTCCCCGAGTGACTTCTTTATTTATTTTATACTCGGTCTATATGCCGGCAGATCTCACTAATCCACAATGTAAATGTCGATGTAGGAGTTCAAGCCAGACTGGCAGTCACCACAAGGTAGTAATACTATATGTAGCTTATACTTATACTCAGCCTATCGCCGTCCACTGCTGAACGTAGGCCTCCCCAAGAAAGCGCCAACCATCCCGGTCTTGAGCAACCCTCATCCATCCGTTACCCGCCACCTTTCTCAAGTTGTCGGACCACCGTGCTGCAGGTCATCCTACACTACGTTTGTAGCTTACGCTTCAGGAATTTCAAAAGGTTTCTTTCTAGTTCAATAATAACAGAAGGGGCAGAACAGTGGCGGACTAAGCCCGTCAGAGGCCCGGGGCGGCAGAGCCAAATGAGACCCGGGGCGGCAAAGCTAAATGAGGCCCCCCAGCTATAAAAATTCAGTTCAAATTTGTATGTATAAATAAGTGTTTATGTTTCCTTTAAAATCTGGCAAGTGAAATTTAAAATCAACTTAAATTATTTAGGCGAAATAAACACATGAAAACTATTACACTTTTTAATGAAATTACTTTTTTTTAATAACTAAATTATAAAACTTTCATAAGTTAAATTATAACAAAAAAACGTTGTATATACTAAGTATAATTTTCATACTATTGGGGTTGATACCAGTGACTGGCAGGAGTTAGCAACTGTGACTGGCAGTCTGCTACATGTGAACCCGGGCCTAAAGTCTCGCTTAGGATTTGATCAGGCGAACGCAGAGGTTTTTGGGGCCCCCCCAAGACCGTAGGCCCGGGGCGGGCCGCCCCTTCCGCTCCCCTGTTAGTCCGCCACTGGGGCAGAAATGCACCAGATGTACAGTGATTTGTTTAGCTTACTGAGAGAGTAAATCTTTATTCATATTTTACAGCCTGTATGCTAGCGTTGACATGTATTTTGGTAGAAGTATGTGACTTCGTGCATCGGGCGAGAAGGCTAGTGAGATCAGCATATTTGGCTATCTCAACAATAGAATAAATGACCTTGAGATGATGACATTAAATGACGGCAGTTAGGTGTACATATTTGCATACTTTTGGGCTTCACCACATAAGCATAGTATATCTACATTACATAGCAGATATTACGCTATTTACATAATGGATTTATTCATTTAATTTTTTGGAGAATTTCTGTAGAAATATTAATTAATAATATTTTTGTCCGGCGACATTAATTACACGTACAACCACGAAGTTGCAAGTACAATTCCCGGACTGAATAAGTTTTTATCGGTTTGGAGTTGAAAATTCTCGATAGCTGCACTGGTTCCGTAAATATCTTCAATAATACCCTCGACAGTAGGCTTTCTTTCTACTGGGAGACGTAAATGTGGATTTATACCTCTACCTATCCCTTCAAGGATATGTGTAATTGATATTTAGAAATGGTTTTGTGAAATATCACATCGAGATCCATAGTTAATTTTGCGTTGATAAAATTGTTTGCTCTAACAATGATTGTAAATTGTGCTAAATTTATCTGCGTATGTTGTTCAGACTTCAATGTAAATATTTTACAGAAATTGCAATGTGACTTGAAATGTTTTCTTTGAAGAAATTTTATATTTAGTTTATTAATGTAAGTGACTGATTAGTTTCTCTGTTTATGATATTGGGATTTCCTCGGGCTATTTAAGCGATTTAGGCCTTTGGAAGTTGCTAAGAATTCTAATACGATGCGTGCACCAGGGTTTTACTCCAAAATTTGGGGTCAGGACAAAAAAACATCACCTATACATAAATACAACCTGTCTTTGTCATTCCATCCTTGATATAAAAGAAATCTTGGGGTTGGAAACTGTTAATCTCTTTAAAAGTCAAATTCTTTCAGATCCTGCTGCAACGGACTCTCTGATCAAGGCGAATACTGAGGATACGAAGGCAGAATCCGAATGGCAGTTTTTAAGTAAATATTTCTATTTAATCTGCTAAATTTCATTTGACAGGCTCGTGGTCCCAGAGCCCAAATGTGGCCTGTGTTGACTGAGTTCGATTCCCTGGTCGGGCAAAGTATCAATGGTTTTTTTCTTTAGGTAATTCTCAATAGAAGTGGGTATGAAGCATAAAAGCACTTCTAATAAGTCCTTTGGACGATCAAGGAATATTTTTTTCTAATTAAAAAAAAAGAACAATTATTAAGGGTATAACCGGGGTATTGTGAATTACAAAACGTGATGACATAATTTTGACTACTTCATTCATGCTACAATTCCATACTAGACGTTAGCGTTATCGATAAAAAGATTTTTACAACACAGATAAGCAGATCATTATGTAATATAATAAGATTAATCTTTTCCTGATTTAGTTTGTGTACATAAGTGATTGGATTCATTGGTATTGTTTGAATGTCTTACATATTCGTAGATGTTGCGTACTACAGCGCTAGGGACACCTGTGAAAGCAGTTGTAAGTTTTAGGAATCACTGTTACTGAATGGGTCTTCTACTAACGTAACAATTCGGAAAATTGAGAAATCTTAGTGTTTATTCAAATTGTCCTTATTGGCCTTATTGTCTAATGTCTAGCTTCTACCGTCCACTTAGTTAAGGAAGAAGGATTAGATAAGAGGTAATCAGGTCAATTTTTTTATGTTCTATCTTATATAGTTAATTCTTTCATCTGTCTACATGACTAAACTGCCTATTACATTTATTTCCAAAAAAGAAGGAAGTAACGACACCTGTTTACTGTTTTATGTAAACATTTTGAGTTTGAATCTGAATGCAGTTTCTAGCACCTTGTTAATCATAATTACATGTACAAGTAAACATTTGATTTAACAATCACTCTTAACAGCAGTTATTTCTCTTTAAAAATCCCTCATGAATTACTTTTCAAACATTCCAGAAAAATCCCAGTCTTCCAGACGCGGGATAACAGTTGCCCTCATCGTGATGGCCTACACAGTGCTGATGGGCATCATAGTGATGCAAGTGTACGCAGAGCCGCTCTTCAAGGAATCTGTACCGTCCATGGAACCGAACCAGTGTTCAATATACCTGGCTATAGACTTCATCGTCGCCAGCATTCTGTGCGGAGTTCTTGTGGATAAACTTGGGAGGAAGGTAAAAGTACACACTAAACAAAAAATCAAGTTTCTCTCTCGGAAAGCATTCGACGCACACAGGAATAGTGGAATTAAATATGTCTATGTCGGTAATATTGGATGTCATCAAAATTTTTATACCCACGCCATCAATTAAAATTTCGTCGATAATTCATTTGCTTTGTTGCAAAATATTTTCTTAACATTTCTGTTTGGGATAGTAAATTATATAGGTAAGATTAGAAAACAATCCGAAATACAGACTTAACGGACATCGGCGTTGTTATTATCGATTGGAAGCCTTATTTCGATTGAATAACCTTTCATTTTCTTTTACAAAAATATCTAATTTCAAACTTTCTTCGTCATGTTTTATGCAAATAGAAAATATTATTTTATACTTTCAGTACCTGATGATTGGAACGACATTAGCAGCGGGAGTGAGCTTGTTACTCTTGGCCACGCAGCTGCAGTTCCACTGGGCTCCCCACTGGCTCACGGCAGTCTTCATCTACTCATACTGCTTCTTCTACAATCTTGGACCGGCTCCCATACCTTTTGTTATTGCCGCCGAGTACTTCTTGCCTGAGGTAAAACTCTATCTGTTTGTTTTGTGGTAAAATGTTTTTTTTATGGGAAAGGAGGCAAACGACCTAGAAAAATGGTAAAATGGTAATGGTAAAAACGTTATTACACGTAGCAGAAAGCGCAGCGTAGGACGTTCACCCACAAGGTGATCAGAAGACCTGGTAAAGGTCGCTGGACGTCGCTAGATGCAGGCTGCCGCCAACAGGTCACTATGGAAGTTATTGGGGGAGGCCTATGTTCAGCAGTTGACTTCCTTAGGCTGATGGATCGGATTACAAAATTATTATTGAGCTACTTAACCGACGATCCCGTGGGCAGTTGATAGATTGTCTGCACTTTAAGAGGTATAAAGTGGAATGTAAAATAATCGTTGTCTTGGGGATTCCAATCAATACAAAGTTCTGTTCAAAACACAGTAAAGTGGCCGCACTGCTGAATATTTTAGTACATGCCATGTCACTTGCCAAATATTGCGGCTTTATGCTAATATGAAAGCTGACTCCCGAACGCATAATTTTACATACGTGTTGCCTTACGATGGGTTCTGCACCTTTTGTACGGTGCAGTTTAGACATGACCCCGCTCTAATCTGACTCCGTCATGGCTTCATCACTAAAGACGGTAATTATTCTAAATCTATGTCTTCTTATATTTAAAGGTCAGAGGTCTTTGCAGCAGCCTAGTCAACGCTTGTGCCTGGACCATGAATTTTATCACCCTTATGACCTTCTCCATTCTGGTTGAGTTCGTTGGCCTGGCGCCATTGTTCTACATATTCGCTGGGGCCAGTTTCTTTGGCGGAGTCTACTGTTTTATCTACTTGCCTGAGACCAAAGGACTCTCTGTGGATGCCATCCAACTATTGTTTATTAAAAGTGATAAGAGGAGAGGCAATGTTTAAAAATGTTTCTTGCTACAGTAGATTTTTATGAAAGCTGTGAAAAATAGTAAGTTAATTGAATATATTAACTGCCAATTAATTCAATCAAGATAAGTCTTTTGTTAATAAGTTATAATTATAGTATGGGTACATATATAAATTGACACATTTTTGTATTCCAATGGGTAAATAAAGGTGTACCTTAACACGAAAGTTTAGTCACCTCAATTTTTTCAATGCAGTCTAGGCGGTGAAATAATTAGATTATGTGATGTGATCTCGAATCCTTTCCTTATTTCCCAATTATGCATAGCAGTTGCTCAATGTGATACTAAGATAATAAAATAATTACTAAAATAAAGTTCTTTTATTTTTAATATATATATAATATCAATGAGGTTTCACATTTTGACCTAGTCAACATGCCTACATACATAACCTCATGCCTGTATTTATTTCCCAGGTTCATTTCTACACCCACATTTCGCCAGGTATATATCAGTCCCACGTAACAGGAAGTGAGTCTATTGCCGTTTTTCGGGCACATTTCCAGACTCCGTGCTGTTCCTGAGAATTTCCTAATGGAAAAACCCAATAAGGCTTTGCCCGATCCGGGAATATAACCCGGGACTTCACTCTAACAGCACATAGTTGTGCCGTGAGACCACGAGGCACATTGATAACTGCATCTAAAGGAGTCAAACGCTGATCATCATAATTTTTTTTTTTTTTTTTTTTTTTTAATGGAAAAAGGAGGCAAACGAGCAAGTGAGCCACCTGATGTTAAGTGGTCAACACCGTCCATGAACACCCATAATACCAGAGGAATCATCGGTGTGTTGCCGGCCTTTGAGGAAAATATAGGCTCTCTTCTTGAAGGCCCCTAAGTCGTATCTGTTTGGAAATACCGCCGAGGCAAGCTGATTCCACAAAGATGTAGTGCGAGGAAGGAAACACCGTTTGAACCGCACTGTTGAGGAACGCCATTCATCCAGATGGTAGGGATGAAACTTCAATTTCAGGCGTGTGGTGCGGTAATGAAAGTCAGCAGCATATATTTGAGTTAACAACAAGCCGTCTACATTTAACTAATATTTATGAAGGCTCGTGCAACATCATCACAATTTGTTTAATACTAAACGCTTCTAGTGTTTACTTCTTATCTAACACAAACATCAGACACAGATTCGCAGTCCGATGAATGTGACAGTTTACGTGTCTTAGAAATCCTTGAGGTTGTGTGTAAAACATCAACTTTTTCCAACTGACAAGATTTTTTTTGGGCCCTATCCCACCACACACCCGCCACTGTAATTCCTGTGCTCCAGGATAAACAAAATATTGACGCCGAGAGAGAAAGATAAGATTTGTCCACCTTTAGGGTATTTAGACGAAGTTTTTCTGCTCTTCAAAGGATTCTTTTCCTGCATATGCAATCACAATCGCATTTTTACAACCACATTGCACCAATTGTATTTTAACTTTTAAGTCCCACTTAAAGGGGTCAAGGTCAAGTCAAGGGTGCTACTACAAATACTTTTCTACTTGAAATAAATTTCTGTTATTCCTATTATTAAGATTAAACTTAGCAGTTCGTACCGTAGGATGAAATATTTGTCTGCGATTTTACATCTAGCTTTGCTTGTTATATCATATCTGATATCTGAGAAAGGCCAATATTTTGCAACCGACTCCTCCTATTAGTATTCTTGTCTTGTTTTGTCTGTTCTTCGTCTTGTATTGGTATTTAGTTGCCAGGTAAAAACAATCAAGATCTCCATAGAAGCTCGCTGAGCTTCCCTGTTTGGGTGTCATTACTGTGCTGTCGATCTTGTACAGGAGTTGCAACCGCGGGACAGTGTTAGAAAGTATTTGAGCTCGTGTCTCCGTGATAGCAAACACTGACATAAGGCATAAAACCTGACATGTCACATTATAATATTTTTTCATTTTCAGCCTATTCATACGCAGTATCTTTAGGGATCTGTGTACTCAACTTTAAAAAAATATCATTATTTGAATCATGTGAAACTGAGTGAGCATGTTGCGGAAAAAATTTAAACAAAATTTAAATTTCAAATGAACAAATTCAACCCGTCACCGGTGATCTCATACATATATCACCGAATCCTTAGGTAGGGGGCAGTGGTGTATTTCTACATCTGTTACATAATAAGCTGTTGAGGTGGGATGCTAGATACCCATTATCATCCGCAAATACATTTGAGTTATACTAAAACCAAATGAGTGGGCTTTACACATTGGTCTGCATAAATAAATTCAAATGGCAATCGTTTACTACGCCCTGCGTAGCATGAAAAATTACCTTATTTTATTGCAGTGTCCATAACATATTTTCAGCACTTTATTATTATACTACAATCATCTTATCAGCCCATATGCGTCCCACTGCTGGACACAGGCCTCCTCTACAACTGAGAGGGTTATAGGCAGGCTGGCCTATTGCGGATTGGCTAGACACATCTAAGAAATTCCTAAGTACGTTTTTGGTGTACAAGTTTCCTCACGATGTTTTCCTTCACCGTTAAACTTTGAGATAATTCATTTAGAATACACAAAATATTATACAATACCTGAGTGAAAATAATTTGCTATCACTAACTATTGTACGGAACTCACATTTTCCCCAAAATGATAACGTTCCATATTATCTGTTAATAAAATATTTGAATAGTATTTTATTTAAGAATATATGTTTGTTCTCTAATGTCTTTATGTAATATAGAATAGTTGCCAAACACAAAGCGCTTGGTAGTGGTAGATCGTGCACCGTGACAATAGACGAGGCGAAATGGGGGGTAAATTAAAACAGCTGTATACTGCTTTCGCAGGTGAGCCTCTTTTAATACTGGTAAAGTGACTATAACTAATAGCAGTACGGTGCTGGCATAAAAAATAACATCTAAATAAATTCGAAGGGAAATAGACGGTATTTTGTATGGGGACGAGTGTTGCCGCTTGTCTGTTACCTGTTCATTCTACTGCGATCACACGACCAATGATAAAGATTTCAAACAAAAATGAAGGGCTGCTATTGGTTATCTCATTTATAAAAGACTTGATATTACACGCTACCTGAATTACTTAGGTCGCTTCAAACATATGATAGACTAATCGTAGGTTCGGCACGCTCGGCATGCTGACATTTCCTTTAGTCTTATTCAACTGTTCTGTGGTCATAAATATCAGTAGTTATTAGACAAGATTGTGAAAATATCAGCCGCCCGACAGAGTGACTTGGACAACTTAGAAAGGTTTGGCGTAGAATCACTAAAGAAATGATGGTGCAAAATTTTACCGCGGCATGTCCACGACCACTCTGTCAAGAGTGTTCGCCTAAGAATATATAAAAATGAATGGACTTAAAAGTGCTTTTTAATCGTCAGTTGTAAGCTATTGCTGCTTCGGAACGTGTTATCGCTGTGGAGAAGAAACGCAAGAAACTCCCTCAGTAAAACATAGTTATAGCAATATATTTTTAATTGTCACTATGTGGATTTTAACATCATAAACTGTAGCATCAAACAAAACTCTGATCAATTTACTCATTCCCAGCGCTTATTATCTTCAATGTAATCTGAGAGTTTATAGATGGCTTTTTTATAGAGTTTATCTTTAATTGATTCCTTTTTTTTTCAAGGGAAGCTCCCTAATAACCTTGCGAAGCTTAATATAGAAGCGTAGGTATTAACGAGTACGCGTTTTGATAGTTAACATCGTGAAGAAAACTAAGAGGTGTTTTTACAAGATGTCTTAGAGAAATACCATGTGTTCTTTTATACATACAGTATATTCTTGAGTTCGTGAAGACTAAATCGGTCTAGTCCAGCATGGTAGACTAAGGCCACCAATCCAAAATAGTATCTAGAGGTACAAATGTAAGGTTTGTTTGTGATATCGGTTAAAGACTTTTTTGAAAGATAAAGTAGGTAAACATTAAGTTATGTTCAAATATATTTGTACGCGTTGTGGGTAGTTCATAAAAAACGCACTTCACTTATTCGAGTGAATTTCCAAAAGTCGCAAAATAATAATAAAAAAAACAGTGTTTTGTCTTAGTTTGTACCGTCGCGTCCTACTAATTAATATTGAAAGTACATAAAATAATTCTAAATAGTCAAGTGACTTATTGAAACAGTTGTTCAAGTGATCATTCTACCGTCACATATTTAGTAATTCATTCGTTCAATGATTCAGTGTTATACTTTGAAATCGTTGGTAGCGTCTTGTTATTATTTCGAGACGCCAAGTAGACCTTGAAGTTGAATTTTCAGAAGACCTTGTAAAAGTGTTCTGAAAAGTCATTCACGGAATATACCAAGTTGAAGATATACGGAAAATACCAATGTAAGTACAATATTGATGTAGTAGTAGTGGTAGTGGACAATTGGCGGTTTCATCGCTTAGAGCGATCATTTCTAGACAACCAGGCACGACGGAATATTCTATATAATGATTTTGTTAAATTTATATGGCATATATTTGCATGGCATTTATAGTGTAAAATTGACATAATAACAATGAAAAAATGTTGTATTGGTAAAAATATTGCCATTTCGTGTTGCTGAGGAAGTTTCTTGCAGTATTCCGAAAAATAATCGGAGAAAAATTATTTTGACTTCGACAACATTTACTAGTTGAAAAATATAGAGCGACGCGATCGTTCTGTCGCACAGGTCTTAACAGAACGTATCTTACGATATTAACAATTGTATAAACCTTACAAGAAATATCCCACACGCCGATTTTGGAGCAATTTACTTGTAACAGCGCCGACAGTCTGACAAGCCCTATCGGTCCATTAAAGGCTAGCCAGGGATATTTTTATACACGCCAGGTATATTTCAATACGGGGCGAGTTTAATGGTATTTACTGGGCCAATTTCCGATCTTCGTGTTGCTATAAATCGTTATGAATGCACACATAACTTCGAAAAGTCAGAGGTCTGGACCCGCGACCGCGTGCATAAACCTCGAGGCCATCACGACTTGTATTTACAATGAATTATCACGTACTTTAACAGTGAAAGACAACATCGAGAGGAAAAGTACACATATAAAAAGTTCTTATGAATTTCTTAGGTGTGTAGTCCGCCAGCCCTCACTAAGCTTAAGATATCTCTTCTTTTAAGTTATGTTACTAGATTTCGCACGTGACAATGATTCATTGAATTCATCAAGGTCTTGAGGAGGCTTAAAAAGTAATGTAAATATAGTAGATATTTTTAGAATTAAATGAAATTATTATTCAAACATTTGTCTTGTGTAAATAGTCAAAACTGAGTTTTGTAATGAGGAAAACTTGCAGTATTCTATACCGAGGGGAGTTTTTATTGATGAAGATGAAGAATATAATCATAATAGTTTAATATACACTTACGTTTGTGTCCTAAAGGTGTATTTAGAGGTGTATATCAACACCAACATTTCGCTAACCATTCAGTATCGGGAGGACCAACTGGCATTTTTTGGGCACATTTCAATATTCTGTACTACTGAAAATGTCTGTACACATCCCGACAATCGAATGTAGGACTTCTCAAACTGGGGTTGCACTCTATTCTTTGTCTGTCGTCATAGTCGATCCTCGAGGTGGAAGATAATTTCATACCAATTTCATACAATTTTATACCAAGCCCTTTCTTTTGTTTCACAGCGAGCTTCGGCTCCTTGGTGATGGGTTCGGTCAACGTCTGGCCTTCCTACACCTCAAGTATCTTGGCATCAGAAAATACTCCGCTATCGACGCCCATGACCAAGGCAGAAGACTCGTTGCTAGGCAGCCTGCCTTCCTTGGGAGCTATGCTGGGGACGGCCATTATCGGAACACTTATTGACAAGCTGGGCAGGCGGAAAGGGGGAATTGTAGTGTCACTTTTTAGTGTGGTAAGTTATTGTACCATTTTTTAAAATTAATACCTCCTTTATTCATTGATTGATTAAATTGAATTGTGCTAATATTTAAATATTTTTTTCTTTACTTTAAATTTAAAATTGAATCTTTCAAATTGAAGCAGTGATGGCCTCGAGGTTTAGGCGCACGGTCGAGAATTTCGGCGGTCGCAGGTTCAAACCCCAGGCACACACCTCTGACTTTTCGAAGTTATGTGTGTATTCACAATGAATTATCACTTGCTTTAACGGTGAAGGAAAACATCGTGATAAAACCTGCACACCTAAACTGTTCTTAGGAATTTCTTAGGTGTGTAGTCCGCCAACCCGCACTAGGCCAGCGTGGTGGACTAAGGCCTAAACCCTCTCAGTTGTAGAGGAGGCCCGTGCCCAGCAGTGTTACGTATATGGGCTGATGATGATGATGATACCCAGATATGTTACGGGCTAATATGTCGATATTTATATTTCAGATATCATGGGCCATGATCGAGGTAACAACATCAACTACGGTGGTGCTAATAGCCAGGTTCCTGGCCGGAATTTCTGGTGGAGCGTTCCTGGTCTACGGTCCTGTGTTTATATCGGAGATCGCTGAGGATTCTATCAGAGGGACTTTGGCTTCAGGTAATACGTTTAACCTTTTACCCTAAAAGGTGGGTCAAGAGTAGGTAAAGCAGGGTAGGTGTAAGGTAGGTGTAGCGAGGCAAAGATTACACTGCAATTGATGGTAAGTGCAGCTATTTCCTACCAGTTGACACAATTTTGTCAGCTAGATTTAAGTCGGCTATACACAGGTTGATCCCGGAACATAATATGTATGCATATATCAGTATAGCAGATTTTATATGCGGTGGCTGCTATCCAAGCGGATAAGAAAATCTTTCCATCAAAATTTTATGTGTATATCTCACTCGTGTCGTGATGGCCTCGAGGTTTAGGCACGCGGTCGAGAATCTCGACGGTCGCGGGTTCAAACCCCAGGCATACACCTCTGACTTTTCCAAGTTATGTGTGTATTCACAATGAATAATCACGTACTTTAACGGTGAAGGAAAACATCGTGATGAAACCTGCACACCTAAAACTTCTTAGGAATTTCTTAGGTGTGTAGTCCGCCAACCCGCACTAGGCCAGCGTGGTGACTAAGGCCTAAACCCTCTCAATAGTAGAGGAGGCTCGTGCCCAGCAGTGGGACGTATATGGGCTGATGATGATGATGATGATGATATCTCACTCACGGAACTAAGCGCAACAATGCTGCTTCACAACGATTTTCTGCGAGACATTAGTACTTGGTCTAAAGACCCATACGTACCACAGTCAAAGCTGACTACGCCATTACCTTTTACTAAAATTTTCCTTATTGCTAGAAAATTTCCAGCTCCCATCCTCCTGTTTTGCATGGGGACGCTCATCTCCTACACTATTGGCTGGAAACTGACCTACCACATCATTATCTGGTGCCAGCTGCTGTTGAGCGTCATGTGCACGCTACTCCTTATGCTGGTCACGGAGAGTCCAGTCTACTGGGTCAGACAGAAGAACGATGAAGTGAGTTTAAGTCTCTTTTCAGTCTTATAATGAAGACCTTTTAAAAATAACTTTAACTTTATATACAGGGTATATTCAGACCGTGATCGGAAACTGAGGCAGGTAAAAGCTACGGTGATTACAAACCCATTGGCGTTAAAAAAATCCGACAATAAATAAAAAATTTGATTCAGAGATACAAAATGAGAATATTTATGCAACATTAGGACGATATATTCAAATCTGACTTCCAGGAAGCTCGGGCATCCATAGCGCAGTACAGAGGACTGTCTGCATCCTCAATGGACGTCCACGACGAAGTAACCCGGCTGAAGCAACAGGTTTTACCTGCTGTGGAACTCATATCCGTCACTGCTGGTAAGATTGTTTATTTGTATTGGACTATCTGCAATGGGTCTCATAAACTATGAGCAGATGTATTGAATGTCGTTATGAGCTACTCCCCCGCGCGCCGTTGTTGCAGTAATATCACTCCGCACGTATAAAAATTTTGAAAATAGTTAATACTTAAAATTCTAAATAATTTTAGTAGTGAGTGATTTAATATAGATCAACAAGTGCGAGGAATCGTTATCTTGGAAATCTATCAACAATATTTTATAAAATTGGTGCATCTTAAAACTTGTGTAAACTGTGCATAAAAGTGATTTAAACAAATAAATGACAATAAACATTCATCATAAAATACATAATTAGACGAAGAACAGTGATAAAAGTGCAAATATATTACAAATAGTTTAAAATTTTAACAAATTGCCTCATAACCTAATCAAATAAAACGGGTACAAATTTAAATTTTTCAAACAACAGTAAGCAGACTATCTTCCAAAGTATTATTTCGACTTGCAAACTAAATAGAATCTGGCCTATTAGCCACAGCGTGTTCGGAACCTGAGGATTGTCCGGCGGTTCGAATCCAAGCGCATGAGACTTTTTGTATTGAAGCAAATATTCAAAATGATTTTCAAAAAATTAATAAAATAACAAAAAGTTTATTGCAAAATTCAACAAGATGGCGCCTTCAAACACT
Source organism: Hemaris fuciformis (assembly GCA_907164795.1). Lineage (NCBI taxonomy): Eukaryota > Metazoa > Arthropoda > Insecta > Lepidoptera > Sphingidae > Hemaris > Hemaris fuciformis. The sequence goes on along the minus strand of OU015455.1, from coordinate 1,560,894 downwards.
ATGACCTGTGCTGGGTGTTTAAACATTATAAAAACAAGACAGTACCTCCGTTGTTATCAATGCAAACAAACTTATGACTTGCTCTGCACTAATGTTGATGATATTTCATTTAGAAATAAAATGACGAGGGAACAAAAAAATAAATGGATATGTATGGAATGCAAATGCAAAAAACCTAAACTAAGACAATTCGAATACACCCATTATTAGACCGTCGCCAGGAAATATGGATACGGATACTCTTATTTCAAATTACGAACATAGAGGTGTTATTGGCGAAGTTTCAGACATTACATGTACACAAGAAGATAGTGATATTAATATAGATAAAACACGCAATGTTGCAACTGAAGGCCAAAGAACTGAGATCTTTACTATTATGGCGAACGAAGACTGTATAAAGGATCTTCAGTTAGCAATTCGTCAGGAAATTCAGAATACTCTCAATGATAAACTAGTTAAATCTATCAGCAATGCTGTTGCGGAGAGTGTCACTACTAGGGGAAAGGTGTACAAAATGATCCCCCTAAGGGAAAATTGCAATAAAAGTGTGTTAATAAAACTTTTCGTTCGATTAGTGACTTATATATGGTTAGCTAATTTATCGCTCTACAAATTAATAAGCTTTCTACTCAATTATCTCGAAGGATTTCTCTCCTATTTCGTTTTTTGTCAAGGTCTATTAAAGGATCATTTTGTACACCCCGGTGTACAAAACGATCCCTTGAGTATGGACAAAATGATCCCTGGGAATCGATTTGCTCCATGAATTAAATTGAGATAAAAAATAAAAATAAAACTTTTAAAAACATCACATTTATTTGAAAAAATACTTTGTACCCTCGTGAGAAGTTATACTTTTTTGGCATCATTAAATAAATACATAAAAGTTAATATTTTCATTTGATGCTCGATTTAAATTTTCATCACAATTTTTTTAAATTAAATAATACAATAAAATAATACATACGGATAGATAACCTCAATTATATTGGAGCACATAGGCACCTTCGACCTGTTATTGGAGCATATAGGCAGCTTCAAGCTCTTACTTTTCTGTTACAGTGATGCGCGCATCTTAAAATTTCACTCTCATAACGCGCCTAAAGAAGTATAATTTCAAAAAAAAAAACATTTATTTATTGAGGTATCATCATTGAATAAGAAAACTTTAAAGCAAAATAAACAAAACAAAATAATTAGGAACAAAACAAACGATCTTCTCACTAAATTATATCATTGAAAAGAAAAAGTTTTTTGACATAGGAACAAAATTAAACAATACTCTCTTTACTAGTATTAATGATAAAAACATTAAAGAAATAAGAACAATAATAAAACAAAATTAACAATCTTCTCATAAAACAACTTGGTATCAATGTTTTAATAGTTTTTTTTTTTGAGCATTACCGAAACGATTTGAGACACAATAATCGCATATATAAAATCATCAGCATCATTACAATCAACTCCTGTACACTCATCATGTCCCCACCTAAAACAATCAGAGCATCTTATCCAACCTTCACCTCTGTGGTCTCTACTCTGAGTAGTCTTCATCTAAAGAGGAAGATTCACATATTTCTTTTTTGGTCCCATGATATTTCTCTTCTTCACCACATTCATTTCATCTTTTTTTCCTTTCAAGTAATATTTTGTCTTTTTCAGAGTTATTTTAGCCAAAGCTTTTTTATTCATGAGATTAATTTTTTGGCTTCTTTTTTGTCTCTTTCTTCCTCGAAAAAGTTCTTGTATGGTGTGCTTGTAAGGACGACTGTTCAAGCTCGTCTTTTTTAGTGCGTCTTCCTTCCATCTTTGGTAGGGGTTGAATATGGCTTCGAGGAATGATGAATGACGAAGATGCTATAGGTGACACTAAGCAATGAGTTTTATTCATTACTGATTCGGAACGTGTGTTCAAAGGCGACAAAATTTGTAATACTGGAGTGTTACAAGATGGACGGTCCTTAACTACATTAGGCAACTGGATAGCAGTAAGACATAAACAAAGTTAATTCAAATAATTATAAACAAAAGCAGTGGGTAAAATGATCCTTGGGATCGTTTTTACCTACCTATGATGTAGTTCAATCATATATACTATATGTCGTTGCTAAGTCAATGAAACAATGGGTGATCGTTTTACCTCCAGGGATCATTATGTACACCTTTCCCCTATATTTAATAATACTTTTGTAAACTTGTTGGAAAGGATTAGTTTACTCGAGGCTAAAATGAAAACAACTTATGAATCAAGAGATCAATAAGATTCATCTTCAAAATCCTATTTTACAGAAGACATCTAATGCAGACAAACCGAACGTAGCTAAGAACAAACCTAAAAAGGATTACAAAAAAATCCTAATATAACTCCATCAACTGATAAGAATATTATTCCAATACCGGATGCTTGTCTTAATACACCTACAAAAGATATAGCTTTAGATCAGGTAAGCACTGAAATGTATGCAGACTCGGATATTGATAATACTGACACTGATATTCAAAAAAAAGATAGGAATATTCGTGGCATTCTTCGTGGGACAGCAACTCTTGGATCTACAAACTTGGAACCATCTGGTCAGTCAATTTATTTACATCTTTACTATGTTAAAACTGGAACAACTGAAAGTTACGTGCTGAATCATCTTAAATCTATTTATGATAGTGACGCCTATTGTGTACGAGAATTAAAGGCCCGCGGTAACTATGCTTCCTTCAAACTTTAAATTCCTAAAATATTGTCTGAGAGGATAATGACTGCGCAAAACTGGGCTGAAGGTATTTGCATTAAGCACTGGAAACAAAATTTTCGTTCCAAAAGGAAACAAAATAACGAAAAAAAACGAAAAAATTTAAAATCTATTATCAAAATGTACGAGGCCTACGATCTAAAACTTCATTAGTAAATAAGAACATTATTGTAATAGATGCAGAAATAATAGCTCTAACGGAAACCTTCTTAACTAGTTCTGTTTATGATGGTGAACTTTTCTCTAAAGAATTTACAGTCCTTAGAAAAGACAGGCCAAATGACGTTGGCTGGGGAGGCGTTTTATTAGCTGTAAAAAACACTTTGTCTGCTTCTAAGATCATAGATGTTGAAATAGATGATAAGGAATTACTTTGCGCAATAATTACTTGGAAAAATGTAAAGTTTTTATGTTGTGTAGTATATCTGCCACCTAATTATAACGATGAACAATACTTAAATGTTCTGAATTGCCTTGAGAACATTATATGTAAACACTCAACTTTAGATTATGTAATATTAGGCGATTTCAATTTGAATTCATGTAGTATCAATGTAAAAAATCAATTTAATTGCTTTAAAGAGTTTTGCCATTGTAGTCAATATAATAATATAGTGAATGAGTACGGAGGTATCTTAGATCTGGTGATGAGTGGGCTTCACAAAGATTCAGTGCAAGTATCTAAAAGCGACGATGTGCTGGTCCCACCTGATAAATTCCACCCCCCTTTACATATAACGTTACAATTCCTTCGCCGACCTGGAATGATACAACAAATTTTGAGTACCCCCCGACGTCACCCATTGTCTGCGCCTAATTGGAACTTCCGTAAGTGTGATTTGAATTTGCTGTATTCGGCTGTGATAGGAATTGACTGGACTGATTTATATAGTGAACCAGATATTGATTTAGCTGCACAAATCTTTTACTCCAAACTAAATAATAGTATAAATCAAATTGTTCCATTAAAAAAAAATCATTTCCAAAAACAGATTCACTCTCACAAATATCCATCGTGGTATATACCTGAAATTATTAAAAACATAAAACAAAAATACTATCATCATAAAAAATATAAAGCCGAAGGATTTTTTTTTAATCGAGAACTATTTAGGTATTATAGAAGTCATGTCAAATATCTCATAAAAAATGCATATGAGAAACATATTGAAACTGTCGAACACAGCATAAAAAATAATCCATCGAAGTTTTGGAAATATATTAAAGATAAGAGGAACTCTAAAGGGAATATTTTCGAGTACGAATATAACGGAAGCCTGGTAAGGGAATTTGAAGCTGCAAATGCATTTGCAGAGTATTTTAGCTTAGTCTTTCATAATAACGTACCGGAGTTAAACACCGACGCAGCTCAACGATATAGTAACAACTATCAAGTCACAGACTCATATCGTATTGCAATTGAAAATATAACATCCTCGGATTTGCTGCGTGCAGTACGGCGTCTAAAACCACACTCCGCTCCCGGCCCGGATGAAATTCCACCGTTTCTAGTAAAAGACTGTATATCAGCATTTGAACAGCCACTCTTATATCTGTACAATCTCTCTTTAAAAACGTCAAAATATCCGAAAAGATGGAAAATGTCCAGAGTCACTCCTGTACCAAAAGGCACAGCGAGTAAGAACATCCACATGTACAGACCAATAGCGGTTCTCTCTGTATTCGGCAAAGTGTTCGAGTCTATAATCGATCACGCTTTAAGGCAACAGATCACTATCCAAATGGCAGATGAGCAACACGGTTTCAGAGCCCGCCGTTCTACAGCTACAAGTCATGTCAATCTTGTTGACTATGTAACGTTAGAGATGGATGCGGGGAAACAAGTCGATACCGCCTATTTTGATTTCAAAAAGGCATTTGATGTTGTTGATAATGATATTCTGCTTTCCAAAATGGCGTCATTGGGATTTGCACCTAACCTCCTTAATTTTTTTGCATCTTATTTAAGCAATCGAACTCAATATGTGCGAATATGTGGTTATGAATCTGATGAATATTACACAAGATCTGGAGTGAGCCAAGGTAGTACTTTGGGGCCTACGCAGTTCATCATCATGATTAACGACTTGCCAAAAGTATTGAGCTCAGCGCGATGTCTTTTATTTGCGGATGATCTTAAACTATACTGCGCTATTAAGGATTCTCGTGATTGCCAAGCGTTACAAAATGATATAAATGCAATATTCGACTGGAGTAAGAGAAACCGCTTAGATTTTAATATTTCTAAGTGTAACATGATAACATTTTCGCGCACACGTAAACCCATATTATTTAATTATCATGTAGGTAACACTTTAATCGATCGTGTAGACCAAGTAAAAGACTTAGGACTTTTGCTGGACTCACGATTAGATTTTCGTGACCACATAATGGCAACTTGTGAGAGAGCCAGTAAAATTTTAGGATTTGTCATGAGGGTTTGTTCTACATTCAAAAGTAGTTGTGTTGCTTTGGCGTTGTACAAAGCCTATGTCCGCAGTAGGCTAGAGTACAATTCCATAGTTTGGGATCCATATCAGACTACGTATAGAGTATTAATTGAACGAGTACAAAAAAAAATTGCCCGATATTTATTCAAACGAATGTACGGATGTTATCCATACTTATATCCGTCTATGTTTGTAACGGGGATGGTTGGTCTGAACACTCTAGAGTACAGGCGTAAACTCCTACTATTAGTTCATTACTACCATCTTCTGACAAACAAGATAGATAATCCAAATACGTTAGAAAGGGTTGGTTATGCGTGTATACCATCCAGATTTCTTGGAGGAATCGAGGGCCTGGGGAGTCAGCGCAGACGCCGCAATCTTTTGACAGGGCCACAAGGTGTGCGTACTGTTACGACGAGACTTTGAAACCCGTTTTTAAAAAAAAGAATTTATGACACTCAAAACATTTATTTTATCTTTAATTAATTAATACATAATCGGAATAATCTACCGTGCGCCGCGGAGGATGGAATCGGACTGACTGGCTGTGGATTACTATCTATAATGATGACATATTATACAAATGATGACTAAGGGATTCGTGCTTTAGGGATCAGCAGAGGAGAGAGGTTGACTGTCCTATAACAACCCCCCGCTTAGGACTAAACTTACACCCTATGGTGAAGTTTATGTTAGAATACGAAGTCGAGGGAGTTCTTCGGAAGGGGTAAGTTCAATTTCAGTAGAAGGATTAGGATTAGAAACTTTTAGGGTTCGAGAGGAAGAGGCGCAACGGTTTACAAAATAATATCTATACAACTTATAACAAGAAAAAGAGATACAAAGTAAAATTACGTATACAATAAAAGGTACATAGTAATGGCTGTAGGTTTGTTCAAGGGGTTGTTCCAATTTTTGTCAAGTTTCTGGTGGAGTACATCAAAATTCTCTTTATAATTAAGTAAAGGTTTAAAATTAGTGTGTTTAATGTCCACCATTGAATATAAATTTTCTGGGAGTTTCGGTATACTTACGTTACAGTGGATAATGTCAAAATCTGAGACAATTTTTGTTATATTTAATTGTATTGACTGTTTGGATGGTAATTGCGTGTTTTTGCAATACCCTATACATCCGTAGGGGATTTTGATAATTCCTGTGCCGATTATATTAGTTTCGTGTACTTGGTCATTCAAACAATCAAGAGTGAACTTAGATATGCTTGACATAACAAATATATAGCTACTATCATACAGTTCTTGCCAAATTTCAATATTACCTTTAACATATTTTACTTCACATTTTTCAGGAATAGAAGTTAATGTTTTAGATACTATCTCGCTTTCACATGAGGGCTGAGCGACACTAGATAAAATACTTATTTTATTACAAATATAATATGAGTTCATTGATTCACATTCATTAAGATTATTAATATGACAATACTGATTTTTGTCCCTCGTAAATGCAACGTAAGGTGTGGTTGGGATAATAGTTGCATAACTATTATTACTATCTTGTGGAATTGGTAAGGGCAAGGTATTATACAGATTAAATTCTAATGGGTTAACCAATGGGATCTTGACTACAAAAATGATTTTATTTTCAGTATAATATGAACTTATTCTAGATACTTTCATAAGCATATGAATGTTACTTAAACTTAAGATAACGGGTAATTCCTTAAAACTAGGTAGTAATCTAAAATTATTTGCTAGGTCGTTGTAGAGTTCTTCGGGAGAACGGATAGCCGGGTACAAGACATTATTTTTACTGAACATTAATCCATTACATATGTCTTCCAACTTAAAAGATAAGGTAAGTATACTATTTTCTAACATAGTTACAATTTCTATTATTTTCATTTTAATAATTAGACTTTCTGATATTCTAGTTAAGTTTTCTAAATTTTCAGATAAGAAGTTGACAGCGCTATTCAAGGTTTTTTCGTTTTCTACAAGTTGATTAACTGTCTCATTAAAAGCAATAAGTGTCGAGGTTGTTAATAGTATGCCCTCTTTCATGTATTTTGCTAATTCTTTTTCATTGTTATTGAGTGCTTGAATGGCGTTGTCATAACGAATAGCGTCATCCTCGTCCATTGTGCCAAAGAGATGTTTTAATGCGGTTCCAATACCACCGAACCATGCGGATCTCTTTACTCTTTGAGATAAAAGGTAAGATATAGAGTTAAAATCTCTAGACATGTCGGTAAATCTAGTTTCAAGCGGTTGAATAATTTGGTTACATTCATTATTTTTAAAAACTTTACTCTGAACACATATATTACTTATTGAGTATATATTTTCATTTATGTTACTTAAATGAGGGCTAATAAATGATACGTCTACTGGTATTACCACACTTAAATGTCCGTTGATTATTTTCGCAGTACCGACTGGGTCGAAATAAATTCCTGGGCCATTTTCCACTGGACGTATAACATCCGGGAAGCTCTGAACAATTGTACTGTAAAAGATTATAATTGATATACTTAAATTAATTATACTTAACTTATACAGATCTAGGAGTTATATGGGCTAATTTTAATTCATCGAAGTGATGTTTTATATGTTTTCTATTAATTAATAAGGTTGCGTTGTTATTACCGTGTAATTTCACGATCTTGAATGGCCCTTTCCAGATTGGCGATAACGCTTTGCCCATTCTTAAATGATTTTTCAGATAAACATAGTCACCTACTTTGTAGTTGACTGGACGCGTATGGCTATCATAATATTTTTTTGACCTCTCTTTTGATCTTTGTATGTTTTCGATGGCTTTTTGCTGTGAATGTTGGAGCCTTTGTTGGAGGACTCTAATGTATTCCGGGTAGGTTACGTCGCCATTGGATTCGTATATTGAGTTAGGTAAGTATGGTTTTTTACCGAAAACAAGCTCATGAGGGGTAAAGTTAGTAGTGCAATGTATATTAGTGTTATAAGCTAGCATAGCGGTGTATACATATTTTGACCAACTGTCAGGATTTTCATCTACATAAGATTTGAGGTACTCTTTTAGTGTGGAATGGCTTCTTTCCAATGCGCCTTGAGTCTGGGGATGGTAAGGAGTTGACCAAATTTGCTTAATTTTGAGAAAAGAGCACGTCTGTTTAAATAAATCGGCCGTGAAGTTAGTTCCTTGATCTGTCACTATATACTTAGGAATACCGAATACTGAAATAAAATGTATGAGACATTCACTAGTCTCTTCCGCAGTTGTACTTCTAATAGGATATGCTACAGAATACTTCGTTAAGTCGTCTTGTAGTGTTAAAATGTATTTGAGTTTTGCACTGCCGGATTCTGGTAGGGGGCCTACTATGTCCAAGAATATTTTTTCAAAGGCTGTGCTGGCGGTACTTGTAATTTGCATAGGTGCCCTATTTGTTTGTCGAAGTGCTTTATTAGTCTGGCATAGTTGACATGATTTTACATAGTTTTGTATGTCTGATCTCATTCCCTTCCAGTAATAGCGTTCTGCTATCCTACTATACATTCTGGCGGATCCTACGTGACCGGCAACAGGTAAGTCGTGGTTGTCTCTAAGGATTTGTTTAATTTCACTTAAGGATGGATATAGAATGTTATTATGATGTATGTGAATTTCTATTCCAGTTTTATTAAACAAGTATAAAATTATATTATATATTTTGGTGAAATAATGTTTATCGAACGGATCTTTAAAATCGGAAATAGCGATTGATTTTAATTCTTCTTTTGTGCAAATGATCAGCTCGTTTCTAAGGTTTTTTAGGCTCTCGAATATATCTGAATAGGATGTTGTATCGAAGTGGTTTATTTTGATGAATAAAAAGTAATAGTTTTTATTTTGGTTTTGATGGGTTAGTGATGAATAAAGGTTTCTTTCGCGTGCGAGAAAAGTGTCTTTATCGGTAAAGTTGGATACTATATTTTCTACATAGGGGATGGATTCATCCATATCTATCGAGGTAGGAATAATTATATTTTTGCATGTGGTTTTAAGTAAACTTTCGTTGTGTTCTATAATCTTGACATCGGAGTTAAAGTTTTTGTTAGTAGTAGCTTTCAGGAATTCACTATATGTTTCAGGTATAGCGCTTGGGCTATCAAGTGGATTAGCATGAGCAGAAGGCATAGAAGGTGGATCGGGAGATTGCACTTGAGGATTGTCCGTTAACGGTGAGTTATCGATTGAATTGTTATTATTTGGTTGTTTTGGATTTTCTAGGTCGTCGAGATTTATGTCTCTAAGGTCATCTGGTAATTCTACTAATTCGTGGGGATTTGGCGATAAGGCGGGAATAGCATTTGGATCTAGAAGGTCATCATAATCATTCAATTCGTTATCTGAGTTAAGGATGATGGTGTCATCAGCCCATGAGGGACCTGGAATTGGTTGTGGAGCGATTGGATTCATGAGTTTAGTATCTTCACAGGGATATCTGGAAAGAGCATCAGCGGCGTTGAATTTTCCTTTACGATATACTATTTCATACTCGTATTCTTCGAGTTTTAGCCGCCACCTTTGTAATTTACTACCAGGGTCTTTATGATTAAAAAGCCATTTAAGAGGCCGATGGTCAGTTACGATTTGGAAGGTTCTGCCATAGAGGTACGGACGAAATGTTTTGCATCCAAATAATATAGCAAGCAATTCTTTTTCGGTAGTATTATAATTACATTCGCTTTTGTTTAAGGTGCGGGAGGCATACGCGATAGGCCTATCCTTGCCTAATTCGCCTTGGGAGAGTATAGCGCCTATAGCGTAGTTAGAAGCATCAGTAGTTAATATGAATGTTTTGGAGAAATCTGGGTAAATAAGTAATGGCGCTGAGGTCAGCCTGTGTTTTAGGGTATCGAATGCAAGTTGGTGATCGTGTTCCCAGGTGAATGGAGTATCCTTTTTTAGTAAGTTAGTTAAGGGTTTAGCTATCTTAGAGAAATCGTGAATAAATCTACGGTAGTAGGAAACAAATCCAAGAAATGATTTTATATCTTTTGGGGATTTGGGAATAGGAAATTGATGAACAGCTTTTATTTTATCTGGATTTGGTTTGACTCCTTCATCGGTGATGACGTGACCCAGATAGGACACTTCTTTGCGAAGAAATTCGCACTTGTCTGGTTGTAGCTTCAAATTAAAACTACGGAGCCGCTTAAATACGTTAGAGAGGCTTTCAATGTGAGATTCAAGGTCATACCCGTGAATTACTATATCGTCTAAGTAAACAAAGCATTGTATGCCTTGTAGGCCGGAAAGAGCCGAATTCATTAATCGTTGAAATGTAGAAGGGGCATTTTTTAAGCCAAATGGCATGCGATTGAATTCATAATGGCCTTGAGGTACGGAAAATGCTGTTTTGGCAGAATCTTCGGGGTTCATTTTAATCTGGTGGAAACCGGAAGCTAAATCTAGAGTACTGAAATACTTGCTTTTGCCAAGTTGATCTAGGATTTCGGATATGTTCGGGATAGGGTATGAATCACCAATGGTTATATCGTTGAGTTTTCGGTAATCAATAACTACTCTCCATTTTCTCTCACCGGAAGCGTCTAGTTTCTTTGGCACCACCCAAATAGGCGATGACCAGGGGGATACAGATGGCTTAATTATATCTTGTTGAAGCATTTTTTCGATTTGTGAGTTAACTTCCCTTTTGTGACATTCTGGGAAGCGGTATGATTTGACATGAATTGGTATTGAAGTTGAGGTTTTTATTTCATGTTGGATTGCATTCGTGTGTGTCAGTTGATCACCCGGGAGATGAAAAATATCTGAAAATTCGCTGCAAACGTTAAGTAACGCTGAACTTTCTTCGGTATTTAAGTGGGATATACGAATTTGGTCAAGCACCTTTTTTGTACGGAAATAGGAATTGTTATCAAGATATTGCTCGTGGACAGTTTTGAGACTATAGATTTGGTGGGTATTTTCATGATTATAAGGCGTTATCTTTAATCTTAAATCGGGATTAAAGGAGATTGAATGTTCTGATACATTAACTACGGAAATATTAATTCGGGAATTCTTTTTTACTTTTACTATACAGTTGGCTATAAGTAGGTTTTTGATTGGATTTTGATCTAATATAAAACCTTCATTCACTTCTGGGTTAGAGACGCTACATTCTATAATTGTTTCGCACCTAGCGGGGATAATACAAACCGGTTCGTTGAAATGAAGTTTGAAAGTAAGTTTGTTTAATAATAAAGATTGTTTAGGGTAATCAATGTTCCCTCTCATTGAATCGATTAAATCGGTACCGACAATGCCATCGTAGGGTAAATCTATACCTTCAACTACGTGAAAATTATGTTTTAGCGAATGGAATTGTATAGGGATGTGCCCTAGTGTGGATTTAGTACTGGTTGAATCGATACCTTTAAATTTAAGAACGGATTTTTTTATTTCAGGCATTTTTTCTATACAGGATTTTGATATAAGGCTGAATGATGCACCTGTATCAACTAATAATGAAAGCGGTTTCGAGGATACGGAGGTAAGTACTTTTATATACGGTAGGAACTTACGAGAAATATTTATTGTATAGTTATAAATTTCAGAGTTGCATGCTGAATTTAAGGCGGTCCCTGCTTCCACTGAAATCATGGGTAAGTTTTTTATTTTATTGGACTTATTTAATATTTTTTTATTTTCAGGATTAAGGTTTGAGCTTGTAGTGGACGCTGATGACCTTGGAAATAGTAAGTATTTATTATTAGGATAATTATGTTTATTTACAGGATATAGTAAGGATTTAGTATTAGAATCGTCATGGCAAGTCCTTGTAGCGGATGCCGTTGACTTTGGATATAGTAATTGTTCATTATCAGGATAATTATGTTTATTTACAGGATATAGTAAGGATTTAGTATTGGAATCGTCATGGCAAGTCCTTGTAGCGGATGCCGTTGACTTTGGGTTTGGTAAGTTTTTAATTTTTAAGGAATTAGTAGAATTATTTTGGATATAGCAAATGTCGGATTTTGGATTACAGGGGCCCGACCGACACCAACGCGGGCCTCGATTTAGTTTAAAGGTTCAGAGGACTCCGGAGTGTTCTCATTTACTTCGTCGACAACGTCTTCGCCTTGATCTAGAAAATTAGCACGATTTTGGTTTCGAATATTTTGCGGGTTACCGAACCGTTTGTTATTATATTCCCTTTTTCGGCAGTTTTCGATAACGTGACCAGGATTCTTACAGTACCGGCAATAAAGAGGATAAGCTCGCGGTTTATTTGGAAAAGCGTTATGAGGTCTAAATTCATTTGGTCTATATTCAGGTTTGGGGAGTGACCTTGGTTTCGAAGTTCCGGATTCGGTATTCGAATATGATTTTCTATTAATGAATTGTAAAATCTTCTCTTCCGAAACTGCTGCGTTGATTGCCTCGTTCAAGGTTTTCGGGGATCGAACCCGAACATTGTTGGATAGCCTTGGGTGTAAGCCAAGGACAAAGGTATGCAGAGCTATTTCCTCCATCGCGCTCGTCTTACCAGGGAGCTCAGATTTCTTAGAATTGCACAGATTAATTTCTGTTAATAACTGGGATAAACATGTTTCTAAACGAAGGGAATATTGTGTAACCGTTTCATTGCTCGCTTGCCGACAATCTTGAAGGTCGGTTAATAAATGTGAGTAGCATTTGCGCTCTCCGAATTGAGTATTTAAAAAGTCTTTAAGTTGATCCCAGCTATTGAAATCTTTAATCGAACATGCAGTTTCCGCTCGTCCTTGGAGTTGGCTCAGGATATATCTAAATAAAATGGGTTTTTGGTTTACTGAAGCGAGGTTGTAAGCGTTTGAACAATTTGTGACAAACGGTGTAAGTTTGTCCCTAGACCCATCGAAAGGTTTTATGAATTTAATTAAAACGTTTAGATCAACAGACTCAGGTTGTATGGCAATAGGCTTTTCTAATCTTTCTTGAGACATTATAACTCAGTATTTACCGCTCTATGTAACTCAAAATATTCGCTGTAACCGGATTGTTAATGTAAACAAGGTATAATGTGACGCTTATTCGAAGAACTTGAGCGAGCTAAAACGTTATCTCTATGTGACTGAACGGACGGCGCTATTCTTGTCTCGACAATTGAAATATTTCCTACGTCTAAACTCTAAGGTACAGATTAAGTTCTTAATAATATATGTTAAAATAATGATATGTTGAAATCACTGAGCACTGCACTGAATACGATTTGCACTGGTAGTTATCAGTTTGGAATGTAACTCACATTGAATACAGGAACACACCCAGCAGGAACATGGTATACGACTCCTTCTAGAGCTGTCTAGCAGGTGAAGACTCGTAGAAATTGCACTCCGGATTTGGATGATAATGTTTGGATATTATTGCACTCCGCGGTACGGTACCAATGTTTCACAACTCGACTGGAACTCACACGGAACTCGAACACACGTTTTTCGGTCGCGAGCACATATAATTTTTTTTTTATATTTTGGAATAGAAATGCCACGACACTGGATCTGGTAAGATTTTTCGAGTTCACTTTTCTTGTTGGAATATCACACACTTTCGGATTCGGGTTTTTATAGTTCTGGATTTTGCACGATAACACTCGGAGGTTACCTGGGATTTTGTAATCCCACCGCTGCCACCAATGTTACGACGAGACTTTGAAACCCGTTTTTAAAAAAAAGAATTTATGACACTCAAAACATTTATTTTATCTTTAATTAATTAATACATAATCGGAATAATCTACCGTGCGCCGCGGAGGATGGAATCGGACTGACTGGCTGTGGATTACTATCTATAATGATGACATATTATACAAATGATGACTAAGGGATTCGTGCTTTAGGGATCAGCAGAGGAGAGAGGTTGACTGTCCTATAACAGTACGCGTCGCACATCTGCAGCACCAACCCCGCGCGCTGTCGCGCTACTTAACTCAATGCTCACTCACCACACAGATCCGGATATCTTCTTTGATTCACCCAGGCAGATATACATTAAATTTAATTTATTTTTAAATAGTTGTTAATAGTTTTTAATTTAGGTAAATTGTTTGTTATACTATGTGTTTTTTCTTTTATTTTATATGTAAATTATTAATAATTGTAAGTTTGTGTTAGTTTTTACAATGTAAGTGTTTTGGTTAAGACTGTAAACTTACATTAATAAATAAATAAATAAATAAATGAGGTCTGACGAAATAGGTCCACTGCCCTATCTCCCCATATTAAATCAGCTGGGTGGTTCTCTTGATTTTCAAGAGATTCAAAGTAACTGCCTCATTGGCCTCATGGCTTAAATTAGAAAATCCATAAGTCCAGCAAAGAGCCGATAGTAGACATAGACATATGATTAATAATTATTATTTTTATATGTTTTTCACAGAACCTGAAACTAAAGCAGAGGAGGCTGAAAAAGAGAAATTGAATTCGGAAAACGTAACGCCAGAAAAACACTCGAGCGTGTCAACCATCAAATTATTATGTAAGTAAGCTTATATTAAGTATCATATAAATTCAATAGTATCTTTAAAACACAACCAAAGATGCTAGATGTAGTTTGCTAATGTTGTCGAAAAATATATAATTTTTTTATAAATAAATACTATAAATACACCCAACAGTCACATACATAGTTCTGACCCCACACTAAGATACAAGTCTTGTGTCGTGGGTATCAGAAACTACGAGAGACTTTTTGGTCTCACATACACCCAGACCCGAAACAAATATTTGCGGATCACACAAACATTTGTCTCGGTGCGGGGATCGAACCCGCGGCCTCTCGTTTCGCAAGCTGGTGTCTAGCCAACTGCGCCACGGGGCTGTCAATCAGTCTCATAAACTATGAATATATACAAACAAAGAAACAAAGATATTTCTCTAAGTTAGGCTGCAAAGACAGTATTTGATAATACAAATTCTCTGGTGAGATGATTCACAAAATCTACAGATATGTACACTTGTATCTGATATTCATACTTACGAATCTCGAAATCATCACATTTATTTACATACATACATACATAAACTCACGCCTGTATTCCCCGAAGGGGTAAGCAGAGGTGCATTACTGCACCCACATTTCGCCACGCATGTATCAGTCCCACGTGATAGGGGGCGAGCCTATTGTCGTTTTTCGGGCACATTTCCAGACTCCGTGCTGTTACCGAGAGTTTCCTAATGGAAAACCCCATTAACACTTTGCCCGACCCGGGAATCGAATCCAGGACCTCTAGATCGCACGGCACATACTTGTGCCACGAGACCACGAGGCAGTCAGCACATTTATTTAAATCAAGAAATTCTTTCTTTATTTCTGCTTCTATGACAAAATAAGTGTGCACATATTATTTACGCCCGTGGTTTGAATGATGTCCATGAAATTTTAAACGAAAGGGAAACGCCTACGCCTATGCCTACCCCTTTGGAGATAATAACGTGATGTATTGCTTTTTCAGTTTTATCATCTTCGTCTCGTCGGGCGTTCTTCATCGTGACTACTGTTATTTCCGCACAGGTATAACTATTATAATTATAATTACATTTACTTATGCCTACTATTGACTTACTATGCTATTGACTGCCTCGTGGTCTCGCGGTACAAGTATGTGCCGTGGGATCTAGAGGTCCTGGGTTCGATTCCCGGGTCGGGCAAAGTGTTATTGGGTTTTTCCATTAGGAAATTCTCAGTAACAGCCCGGTGTCTGGAAATGTGCCCGAAAAACGGCAATAGGCTCGCCCCCTATTACGTGGGACTGATACCTTACCTGGCGAAATGTGGGTGCAGAAATGCACCTCTGCCTACCCCTTCGGGGAAAACAGGCGTGAGTTTATGTATGTATGTGTATTTACTTATGGTTTCTTTGTGTGAATTCGATTAAAAAATATATTACTTAAGAATTATATAGGGCATAATGTACTTTATATCCTTTTCCTGGATAACAATCGTCTACATCACCATTACAAATAATTATGCTAAATTTCATTTTTAAAATTGTGTACTATTACGTTTCTACATATTCTTCTTCCTCGTTTCCTTAGTGCTGAGAATCGTGACCACGTTTAATGATCTCCACCGGGTGTGGATGCTGCCACCCAACGCCTCCCTACTGCATCAGACCATCTTGTGGCGCCCTCTCACGAGCAAGCCTGTGGTCCATTTTGCCAAAGATGATTAGCTTCTTACATATACATAAGTCTATATACGTCCCGTTAATGGACGCAGGCAGTCTCTACATCTGGGGTTTACGATTTAGTCCAGAACGTTTGCCAATAGACTTGAGACCACCAAAACTTTTGAGAGGGGCGAAGCCTAGAAAATTCAGTAGTCTGTCGGGTTACAGATCTCAACCTGGCTAACCTGGTGTTAGTATAAAAATAACATGCTATTTTAACAATTCCAGGTGTTCATGGGCATGGTACCAGTGCAGGTGTACGCAAAAACGGTGTTCACGCAGACAGACCCAGCTCGTTCGGATCTCTACACAGTCATTTTTGCTTTGGTCTTCGTCTGCGGGTCACTGGTCACTACCTTCGTTGCTGATAAAGCTGGTAGAAGAGTGAGTTATGCTTTCTAGAATAATCTTGGAATAGAAACGGTTTATTTTTGTGCAGTGATGGCCTCGAGGTTTAGGCGGACGGTCAAGAATCTCAGCGGTCGCGGGTTCAAACCCCAGGCACACACCTCTGACTTTAAGTTATGTGGGTATTTATAATGAATTATTACTTGCTTTAACGGTGAAGGACAACATCGTGATGAAACCTGCACACCTAAAAGATCCTAGGAATTTCTTGGGTGCGTAGTCCACCAACCCGCACTAGGCCTAAACCCTCTCAACGGTAGAGGAGGCAGTTGCCCAGCAGTGGGACGTATATGGGCTGATGATGATGATGATGATTTCCGAATGGATCCAAATATTAACCAACGAGAATCGCTTATTTGAAAGCGTCATTTACAAAATTCAATTTGATTGGGATGTTTATTAAAAACGGCCTTTAGTTACTGACGATTCATAAGATCTTTTAAAAGATGCTTGAATAAAGATTTTGATTTTTACCACTTAGATATTCATTTATGCTTAATATAAAATTTGTATAAAGGCGGACTTAATATCTAAGGCATTCTCTAATAGTCAACCTTGGAGTGCTGCAGAGATAAAAAAAAAGTAGGTGCAGAAATAAGGTTTTGGTGAAAACAATATAAGCAAAAACAATATTAAGTAGACCACTAAGGAAATACTCAAATACAGATACATTCATAAACTCACGCCTTTTCCCTGTTGGGGTAGGCAGAGACTATAGAGCGCCAAATACGACGGTCCAGACACACTTCTTTCGCTTCCTCAACTGACATCCTCTTCATGCATGCACGTCGGTTTCGAGGACTCTTTATGTTACCATTATTAAATAAATTATCTTTTTATTTTCCAGGTTTTGGTAATAGGCTCGTCAGTCCTCGTGTGCACCTCACTGTGCTGTCTGGGCTTCTTGCTGCAGTCGAACATCGCGCCTTCCTGGGTGATAGTGTTCATGATCATGTTCTACTGCTTCTCGTTCTCGTGCGGAGCCGGCGCCGTGCCATACATATTGTTGGCTGAAGTCTTTGTTTCTGAGGTAATTCTGTTGACTATTTCTTATCTGAACCAAAAGATGGCGTTGCTTGTAGTCTAATGCCTTCTTTTTTTGTTCTATTATGTAGAACGAGAAAATTAATTTTGAAGGGTTTTTAATGATGTACATAAATTTATTAAATAAACTAAAGAGTGTACGGGGTGAGATACAGGGTTGAAGAAATGCTGTTGGGTTTTCCATTAGGAAATTCTCGGCAACGTAATAAGTGGGATAGCAACGGTCTAAATGTGTGTGTAGAAAACACATCTGCTGATTCTCTAGGGTTACAAGCGTGATAGAGAAATAAATATCTCTTAAATGATTTTAGCCTTCCCAAGTAGGTTCTCTAAAAACAAAAACCGCCTTCAAAAAAATCTATTCCAAAACAAATTAAAATGCACTTAAAAATAAAAAAAATATTGCATATTCTTCTATAACTTAATAATCAACTTACTATTTCTCTTTATCAATATGTAAGTACGATCTATGTGTTTACGACGCAAGAAGATAGGTAGGTTCTTCTATATCTATCCACTTCAAATCTAACTCAACACATACCTATGAATAACAAACAATGATTAAAATATTTTTTAAAGTTCTCCCAAGTAAAATGAAATGAAAAATATTAGACTACTTAAAAGTCAATCAAATTATTACGATAATATAATGTACTTTTGATTATTGTTTTTTTGAGTCGGTGTGAGCCGAAAAAAAAATACAGACGGCTTGATAGCCTCCTCCTTTTATTGAAGTCGGTTAACAACCTATATTAATGAGATGTTGATTTATTGTGGTTCAACGTATCCCATTCCGACTGACATCAATTTAAAATCGATTTTTTTAGATCTCTATACTAACTATATTGACCTTTCATCGTTTTTTTCAGGTCCAGAATCTCGCTTCAATGCTGATAGTAGAATGGGTGTGGTTCCTAAATTTCTTCCTGTTGGCAATATTCCCGTTCATGAATACTGTTTTGGGGACTCACGGAGTCTTCTACACGTTCGCCGCTGTAGCATTGTGCAATGCCATTATAAGCTACATCATCGTTCCGGAGACAAAGGGACTGTCAAATCTACAGATACAAGACTTGTTGAAGAGAAATAATTAGGAATAAACCTTTTTTTTAATGTTTTCATTATTTTGAAAGAGTTTTAAGTAGATGGTCTGAAAGTTTAGGCGCCTAGTCGAGAATCTCGGTTGTCTCTATGACTTTTAGAAGTTATACGTGTATTCACAATGAATTATCTGTTTCGGTGAAGGAAAATATCTTGACGAAACCTGCGAACGAAAGTTCTTAGGAATTTCTTAGGTGTGTAGTCCGCCAATCCGCACTAGGCCAGCGTGGTGAACTAAGGCCTAAACCCTCTTAGTCGTAAAGGACGCCCGTGCCCAACAGTGGGGCGTACATAGGTTGATGATGATGAATGACTTTTTGGTTTCAAGGTAAAAAGGAAGTGATTTATAATCGCGAGTGCGATTTCTGGTTCGAAGAAAGTGTTACTGGGTTTCTACTATTGGAAAGTTCTCAGTAGCAGAACGGAGTATGGAAATATGCGCAAAAAAATCTATAAATAATTTGAAATGTAATACAACCGTCGGTTACGTAAAAAAATAAATAAAAAAAAAAAAAAAAAAATATATATTCCTTGGTATCAATAACTATGAGACATTTTCTACATATAAACACCAGACCGGATACAAATAGTTGTCTAAGAGCGGGGATCGAACCCGCATACTCTCGTTCAGCAAATTGGTGTCTAGGCAACTGCGCCACAAAAGTTGTGTCGCAAAGGTCATTTATTTCCCTCCGGATAGTGTTTTCTTTTTTAATAGCTAAGTTTTTTTATATTATTTTGTATAAATATACAAGAAAGTGTTAATAAATAAATAACTCGCCATAGGTGCATAGAATGCAGTTGCTTTCAACTTATGAATTCCTGGTAGTTCTGTTCTAGTACACGATGTATTTTTTTACTACGCACTGTATGTACTTTATAACTATATATAACTATATAACTACATATATATATATATATATATATATATATATATATATATATTCTGGTTTCGCGGCATGAGTATGTGCCGTGCGATCTAGAGGACCCGGGTTCGATTCCCGGGTCGGGCAAAGTGTTATCGGGTTTCTCAGTAACAGCACGGCGTCTGGAAATGTGCCAAAAAACGGCTATAGGCTCGGCCTCTAAAAGGAATGATACATTACCTGGCGAAATGTGGGTGCAGAAATGCACCTCTGCCTACTCCTTCGTGGAATACAGGCGTGAGGTTATGTATGTATGTACTTTTATAAGTGCATTAATATGCCAGCAGTTTGATGGAATAAGAGGCCAATTTGCCATGAGTGTATAAAAACGATTGCATTCAATTTATGAATCCCTGGTATTTCCGTTGAAATGTACGATGTTATATTTTTGTTGGACGACAATTAAAAAAATATATTTTAAACTATGTTTATTAAAGTTATACAGGGTGTATTCAGACCGTGATCGGAAACCAAGGCAGGTAATAGCTAAGGTGATTACAAACCCCCTGGCGTTAAAGAAAATTCTGACAAAAAATAAAAATTTTGACTTTTTCCATACAACCATCGGTATTAAATGTACGCGGTTTGTATGGAAAACGTCAAAATTTTTATTTTTTGTCAGAATTTTCTTTAACGCCAGGGGATTTGTAATCACCTTAGCTATTACCTGCCTTGGTTTCCGATCACGGTCTGAATACACCCTGTATAGAAGTGCAAGCCGCAAATCTATTAAATTAATTTGATCTTGACCTTGAATTAGAAAAACTCTCAATTTTGTTTCTAACATTGTTACATACTTAACTGATAACAAAGACACTATGATAAAGATTTATTTGAGAAGTAAACAATGTATATACACACAAAAACCAACCTTATCACTCACATGTACAGTTTATAATTCAATATAATATTATAGACGTCATTGGCCTGATAAAATACCGTATTATAAAAGGACAACCAACATAAAATGCGGGTGGTAAAAATAAAAACTATCTACTTCTATAGTAACATGTATGGGTGAAGCGATACTAGCGCCACAATTAGCCGCAAAATAAGTTTGTCACGTGATGTGAATGAATGCTACGAGGACATAGGATTGAGAGCTGTGTTATTGAAAACTGGAATTAACTTGGATAGAGTTTAAGTTGTTTTTGTTTTGCAAATGGTTATTTATAATGATAAGCTGTTAGAAAGGATGTAAGCGACTGATGTTTTTATGGTCAGTTTCTATTGAGATGTAGGTATTATAATATTAGTGTTGTACCAATGCACGTATAAACTTGTAAGGGTCTTTATTTATTTAATATTTTGTGTTTTGACTGCCTCGTGGTCCCGCGGTACAAGTATGTGCCGTGCGATCTAGAGGTCCTGGGTTCGATTCCCGGGTCGGGCAAAGTGTTATTGGGTTTTTCCATTAGTAAATTCTCAGTAACAGCACGGAGTCTGGAATTGTGCCCGAAAAGCGGCAATAGGCTCGCCCCCTATTACGTGGGACTGATACATACCTGGCGAAATGTGGGTGCAGAAATGCACCTCTGCCTACCCCCTCGGGGAAAACAGGCGTGAGTTTATGTATGTATTTTGTGTTATTTTCGGGATAGGAATAGTGAGGTTCTGGGTTCAACTCCCGCTTACTGAGTTTTTACTGTGTTTTCATTAAATCCCTTCACTTTTCCTTTATGTATTTAATAGTGTCTGCATGATTATTCATATGAATTAAAATTTATTAAATTTTAGGTATTTGTTTCCACAATAAAAAAATCACATAGAAATTTTAAAAAATACACTTTTCCACACACACACTTAAAAAGGGATAATAAAAAAAATTGCTGATATGCGTATTAAATAGTATTAAATCTAGTTGATAAAAGTATATCATCATCATCATCAGCCTATATACGTCCCACTGCTGGGCACGGGCCTCCTCTACAACTGTGAGGGTTTAGGCCTTAGTCCACCACGCTGGCCTAGTGCGGGTTGGCGGACTACACACTCAACAACATTTTCCCCTCCTGGGAATCGAACCAGGGACCATTAGATCGAGCGGCACATACCTACTCATGGCGCGGTACCAACGAAGTTCCGCGCATAATAATACCACGCTATAACAATATTCACGGGAAACATGTAGTTACTAACAATATTTGTTACCAACACTGCCATCTCGTCTGCGCAGGCGCATCACTCAACTCCATAACAGACTTGAGACTGAACAAATGACAGTTGAGTGCCGGCCCGCGCGCACTGTGCACGTTTTACAAACGCAAATACATTCCCAGTAATTATATACGTGTTATTAAAGGGTAAGTGACTTGTATTTCCTTTGTTTTGGTAAAAAGCTCTTTATTGTTTCTTTTTCGTAGATTTAATACGTCGACGTTAGAATGGGCTATGATTTCTAAACTTAGGATTAATTGCAGTGTATAAATTCAATTAAGGTAGGATAGGTGGCTTTGACTGTGGTACTCAAGAGAAATGTAAAATTTATTTTGTGCTTATAAAATTTTATATCAATGTTTATTTTTTAAGACAAACTTCAAAAATATACAAAGAGTTTAATAAGGTTTGTTAGCCCTAAAGTTTCACCGACGCAAACAGAGTTGGTTATCAACCATCGTTTGTAATGAGAGGATGTGGGTTTGATCCCGCACCGAGATAATTATTTGTCTGATCCGCAAATATTTAATTCTTGTCTGGGAGTTTGATGCAGTGATGGTCTCGAGGTTTAGGCGCGCGGTCGAGAATTTCGGCGGTCGCAGGTTCAAACCCCAGGCACACACCTCTGACTTTTCGAAGTTATGTGTGTATTCACAATGAATTATCACTTGCATTAACGGTGAAGGAAAACATCGTGATAAAACCTACACACCTAAAAGGTCTTAGGAATTTCTTAGGTGTGTAATCCACCAACCCGCACTAGGCCAGCGTGGTGGACTAAGGCCTAAACCCTCTCAGTTGTAGAGGAGGCCCGTGCCCAGCAGTGGGACGTATATGGGCTGATGCTGCTGCTGGGAGTTTGAGACTGAATAGTTTCTCAAAGCTTCTGATACCAAGTACATGAGACTTACATACTTGCTTGGCTGTGTAGTTTGCCTCTTATTTTATAATTTTAACATACCCTAGTCTAGTGCCAGACATCAAGTTCTATTTATTGTATAAATTAAATGGTTTTTATAACACATGTTTTACGCTGCATCAATTATATTAATATGCAAAACCTTAATTGTAATAATAATTGCAATGTAAAAAAAATATTCACACACGAACTTGTGATGACTTCGAAAATTTTCGAACAATTAACTGGCGATGCTAATTTTTCAAAATTCAATTACAACGACTTTAGTGACTAATGGCCGAATACTGAAACGCTACTTAATCTGAGGGCGACTTATATTTAAGTGGCTTGTTTAATTTAAGCGGTATACTGAAACATCATTTATCGGTTTTAAGACTGTGATTAACCAATGCCCACTTAAATTTCCATAAATGGCAACATTACCACAATAAGTTCTTTTACATGACATTTTTTAAGTATATACCGCTTAAATTATAACAGCCACTTAAATATAAGTCGCCCTCAGATTAAGTAGCGTTTCAGTATTCGGCCATTAGTGTTCTATCTTGCCTGTAATAGCGATAATTTGGAGGCATTTTTATTCACGCCAGAATGGTTGAAAAGATACCTACGTCAAATTTGCTCCATAGACAAGTTATAGTTTAGAAATCTGGAATGTTAAACGGTTCCATTACACGTACATTACAAGACGGAGATAATAATTATAAATATGTATAAACATATTTCAACCGCGGGGCAAAGCTTATACCTGTAGCGGGTAGCCCTATCCGAAGCTCGAATGATCTAGATTCTAGCTTTAAACCTGTTCCATACCTACTTGGGACATGGTTCACTTCAATATAATATGTGGTCAATATTTATATCTCTGGCCCCTTTCGCTCTTCGGTAATGGCGTAGTAACAATCTTTTTAACTTTTATAATCGTAACGTATGTGTGTGACTTGCGATTGGACGTCACGGGTTCGATTTCCAGCCAGGCAAAGTATCGTTAGTTTTTTTTTGTGTAAGGCATATATGCTAATAGATATAAATAGGCTCGCGTCCTATCACGTGACATAAGGTTTATTTAATTTCAAAAATGTGTTTGTTGCTTATAAGAATAGTATTGTCATAAACTGAAAATTTCGCCAAAACATTCAGTCACATTTATTATAAGAATTTAAATTGTTGAGATTATGCCAAACTTACCAAGCGGTCTCTTTTATTGCGCAGATCTTACTGAAGATATGCAATCCGGATAAACGTACCAGGATGGCAGAAAAAACAGGAGTTCGATTCGAGGAGGCGGAGAGAAAGAAGGGGCTTATTCTCACATCCATTGGAGTTTCGTGCGCCGGTCTCGGATGGCTGTGTCGCGGCTCGACGACAATGATGGGCGCTGTGGCGCTACTTGCGACATATCTCATGACCGGAGATAGGTACCAGTGGGTTTATATTTGGAAGAAGACACATAGTCGGGACTTTCTGTAAGTACTCCTTTGTTTTATGTTAGCCTGGTACTTGCTTACAAGATAATGGTTGGTTACATGGACATTTTTACATTTTAACTAAAAGTTACTTTACTAAGGCTAGCCTTATTCATATTTTTATTAGGGTGATTATGTACATATGGAAAGTTTGTTAACTATATTGTACTTATTATTCAATAGTTACATAATAAATAAAATTATTACGAGGGACGCGCCATTCCTCGTATAAAGCGTCCCAGGAGTACCACTACGCATAATAATAACAAGCCTATTCATTTTCCTAATTAAACTCATTCATTACATCTATCTACATCTACATAAATAGCAATCAGCTGTTTGTTTGCAATATGATCGGGTGGATAAAAGAAATTTTTCGAATATGAAAAATTCGGGAATAACATGGTTTTTGTAAAAAAAATTGAATAGAGCTAAAATATTTATTATGATTGGTTAAAAAAATCGGGTAAAGATTATGTTGGTACTAAGTAAAGTTAAGTCGTGTCGATACTAATAGAATTCTTATATCAAAATTTTCTCGGAATGTGATTTGAATTTTTACGTCACATATTTTGCGGATATTTTGCCGAATGAGGGTATTTGTTTTCATTAGCAACTTTCATTCTTCATATTTATCAAAACAACACGACCTAATTGAAGTCACAATGATACGGATTAACAAGCTGATAAGATTATATTGTTTTATTGGTTTGATTTCTTTTGCCCTTGACCGTAAGAGTATTGATGGTTAGTAAATAAGAGACAGAGCTTACGGTAAATTTACGAAACTTCTGTGAGCCTGGTACTTGAAACTATATTTCTAGAACAATCGGAATTCAATTTCAAATGTCAAAAATAAATGCCGGTCCTTTAGAGCCGCGGCACAAATTTCTCGGACACAATTTCCTAATTGGGAAAAATGTTACTCAGTTTTTCTATTCAGAAATATTCGGTACGTAGTCTAAATATACTTATGTCCGAAAAAACGAGAATAGGCTCGCCCTCTTTAACGTAGTGCTTAATGCACACACGGCCTGACGTGAGCGCAGAAGTGTATCTTTGCCTACACTACACATTATTGATATAAGCATCCTCCTTTAATCTTCGTTGACCACCTTACTTTATTTATCCATTGAGATAGGAAATAATATATAAACAAATAAGGCCTACTATAGGATTCAAGTACTAGGAAATCAGAGGTCAGAGGCGGTGTCTCGTTTCGCGAAGTGTTTACAGTCTCCCAGTGCAAACAGCACAAAGTCCGCCATTCTTCCGCCGCGCGAACACAATGCTTTGTTGAATGTATAGGATCACGATAAAAGCATTCGTATTATATAAACGCGGATATTCTTATCGCTTTATTATGTACAGAAGTTCCGAGAAATAAATAAATATAAGAAAACCATTTTTCTTGCATTCATACATAGTCTTGTATTGATGACATATTAGTATTTTGGTCTAAATGTTTGTGTGATCCACATTGTTTGTTTCAGGTCTCGGTGTTTGTAAGACCGAAAAGTCTCTCGTAATTTCTGATATCCACGACACAGGACTTGTATCTTAGCCTGGTGTCAGAACTATGTATGTGACTGTTGGGTGTATTTATTTATTTATTTTTACACACAGAACTCAGGCAAATATTTTTAGATCTTGAAATCTTTTTTGAAAGAATGACAGTGCTGATCAATCCATGCCACAAATGTACGGCTCAGGTCATGGTTAAGATCCATCTTCTATACCTGAGTCGGATAAGGGATTTTAAAATTTGCACTGGCAGCTTCTGGAAATATTAACGAAAAAAGATCGATACATTTGCTTACTAATTTTGGAATAAAAACGAGTTCAAGTGAATGTGTATTTTTTTTAATGCTGAGATAAAAATAAATGGGCTACTTTTAAGTGACGCAATATGAAAGGTATGACCTTATCTCCTTACTGAGAAGACTGGATTTCAGTACTTAAAATTATTTTTCGCATTAATTTTAGCTTTATCAAGGTTAAATCCTTTTATGTGGTTGTTTTTCTATATTCCAAATATTTAATTGGAATAAACGTCAACATAAAAATTATTTAATTTTTTATTTATAATTTTTATTTATAATTTTAATTTAATTTTAAATGCCCTTGAGTCAGCAACATGTATGTAGTTCTGACCTCACATCAAGATACAAATCTCACAAATTTTAAATAATCAAATATCTTAACTAATCATGGGTCACTCAAAGATCTCAGAGCGGTTATCGATCTAGCGAAACTGTTATGCAAGCTCTGACTAACAACACCAGAGAGCCTTTTCGTTTTGCATATATTGATTCTATTCATTTTTCATCATAAATAAAATATTATAGACTATTATTTACTGGCTCTTCACTGTGGCTGTTGGTAAAAATAAGGAAAAAAAACACAACGAGGGCCTATATTGGACAACTAGATACATCCTAGTACGTGTCCCCCGGTAAACAAATTACTAGGCGATCAGGAGAGGCCAAGGTCCAAGTGGCAATTGTCGCGGACACCTTGTGCCGGCACAATAGTCATCAGCCGCGTCCGGTGCTGCCATTGTCGATGTACCTACACGGTTATGCGCTCCTGGTAATTGGACTGAATTTCGTCGCAGGAACGTGGGAAAGAAGATTACATGTCGTTAGGGAATATTATATGTGCACTAAGATTATCGAAAGTCGTCCTTACGCCCTTGGAATAACGAGGTTTTTGGTGTAAAGTACATAATCATTTAGGTATGACTTTAGACTTATGAATGTCATCTGTAGATAATTACGATACATCATTGAATCGAGATAGATTCTTTTTCCGTTCGTAATCATTTGTTCCGAATTTGAATCGTATTGGGTCCGCGAATTATTTGTTTTTGGAACTAAAATCAATGCTCCAAATAACTTATTAGGTTCCTTATGTGTAATAATTCCGATGACTATTGATCCAAACAAAACTACTGTAATAATATTTTATCATGAAAATATTTCTTAAATCCAAATATTTATTTAAAAGTGTCTCTTTGGTCCCACGGTATAAGTTTGGGGTGTGATTCAAAGGTCTAGGATTCGATTTTCGGATTGGCGACATTTGTATTGATTTCTTCTATTATAGTAAGTAGCAGCGTAAAGCCTATAAGTATGCCGGAAAATCGTCAAAAGGTTTCCCTTATTATGTGAACTTAAAACATAAATCGTATAATATGGTTTTGCAATATTTTACTGCCGACCCCATCTAAGATACAAGCGTAAGCATGCGTATTACAAAACCTTTGTCATTTTAATCCTAAACATTTTTCTGGTGTCTAAATTAATTAAAATTGACAATATCACGATCGCATGACACGTTTAATAGAAATATAATTGCATCGGCATCCATTCATTGACAACTAGGCCAGCATTGGTATAAAATACGTGACTTGTACTCGTTCATATTTCTATTAAAATTTGGGCCATTGAGAATATGGCTCTCTCAATTGAAAGCGGAGCAGAATGTTTGGTCTGTGGTTAGGTGTAATTTCAAAAAAACTAACTATAAAGTTATGTCTGCCAACCCGCACTAGGCCAGCGTGGTGAACTAAGGCCAAAACCCTCTCACTTGTAGAGTTAGCTTGTGCTGAGCAGTGGGCTGATGATGAGTTAAACTTATGGCAGCAGTGATCGCGCCGAGACCTAAGAAAATAATTAAGCTTTAGAATTGTTTAAAATTGTTTATGCTATCTTTAATAAAAAAAAACATGGCTGTATTCCAGAGGTCTTCGCGTTCTTCTGGTGACTATGTTCAAGATATGGATTTGGGAGCGACAGGGAAAGACTGTTGTCACAAGATGGGCCGAGGTGACCAAGATGGCCCCGGAAAAAAATGCGTTTGTTATGGGAGAACGAGCGCTGACATTCCGTCAGGTAAGGTTTACGTACTAGGCGATCATAGGTTGCGAGGCAATATATGTTGTTACAGCAATATATTTTTTTAATATTTTTTTATTTCTTTATAGCCAGTTGTCAAGTAGACAAATGGTACGTTTTTTTTTCAAAAATGGAATCCGCTTTTTTTATAGGGTGACGAATTCAGCAACCGCATAGCATGGTATTTCAAACGCCAAGGCTTTAAAAGTGGCGAGGTGATAGCCCTATTCATGGAGACGCAGCCGGAGTATATCTTCGTATGGCTTGGTCTAGCTAAGCTTAGGGTTGTCACCGCCCTTGTCAACACAAATTTGAGAGGAGCTCAGTTAATCCACTGTCTGAGGATCGCCGGCTGCAAGGCTGTGGTGTTTGGCGACGAAATGTGTGACGGTAGGATCTTTCTTATTATGCTATCCTGGTTTTGGTACTGGTTTATCTAAGAGTAGTATTTTTTGAAATTTTTTGTACATAATTTTGGTTGGAAGGAAAAGGAAACTGTTAACCATTTTCCTCGTATTTATAAACTCTGTTTAAGGAAAAAATGTAAACTGCCGAACAAACAACAAGTAGCGTCATAAAAATTACGTTTTTATGACCTATTTTCCTTTCAGCTATCAAAGAAATCCAGCATGAGATCCGAGACATGCCTCTCTTTCAATTCAACTCGCCAGAAAGAGACAGCAGTACCCTGCTACAAGACACTGTGCCATTGACTACTGAGTTGAGTGAGATGAATGTAGGGCCGTTTCCCGTAGTCCCAAGCAATCCTAGAGACACTTTGTTATATATTTACACTAGCGGCACTACTGGATTCCCAAAGGCTGCCATCATAACTAATATCAGGTGAGTTTTATGCTAGCCTGGTACATTTTTGTTGAACTATAATAGTGAAAATCTATTAAAATGCCTCCGTCTAAACTTAATAATATCCCATGAAACTTGATAATAATTGAATATAAAGAAAATACCTGAATACTGGTATCATTAAAATGTGACAACTAAAACTGCACCCTTTAGTGAGTAATACTAGCGGTGTCATTAATTTCGGCTTAAAACTTTTCTCTCCTTCTGCACTCCTGGTACATTAACAACATCTTTTCTCCCAAAATCATTTTCCAGGTACCTCCTCATGCCACTAGGAGTGCACACATCAGCTAGACTGACCTCTTCAGACGTGGTCTACGACCCCCTACCCCTCCACCACACAGCGGGCGGTGTGCTTGGGGCGGGCCAGGCCATCATCTTAGGATGTACAGTCGTTTTGAGGAAGAAATTTTCAGCGTCTAACTATTGGAGCGATGCTGCTAAATATGGATGTACTGTAAGCAGGAACTTTGCTACGGATACAAATTTGTGTCCATAAAGAGAAACGAAAATGCCAATCTATACGAAACCATATACACTATTTTATCTTTGGTGGGATTCTAGAATATGTTCAGTGACTATTGTAAATACCGACATCATATCCCTTGGTTGTAAAAAATACACCCAGATCCAAAAAAAAAGTGTGTGTGTGTACTTATGTACACGCGTTAGAAGTTATACTTCATACATAAATATATATTTTGTTAAATAATATAATAATATATTATAAAATAATATTTTAATAACCTCATGGTGTCGGTTTTTCATGACAGTGTGCGCGCGCATCGTAATAACTTCAATAAGTTTTTTACTTAATCTTAAAATTAGGATGAACGAAATTCCCGATTCCATTCGTGAGCAGAATTTTAAAAGTAAAATCAGATTAAATTAAAATAAATAACTTCAAAAATATGTCAATCCCTTTTTATTACTGTCACTATTCTACATTCTTAAAATTTAAAACAAACTTTTTCTGAATAACTTTTTGGTGTCGGTGTGCGCGCGCATCGTAAAAAATCACTCTCATAATTTTTCCCTAACGCGCCAAAAGAAGTATAACTTCAAAACAGCATTAAATCAGTAATTTGCAGCAATAAATTAAGATAATGCAATGTAAATGATGAGACAACTATGTATTGATCACGAAATACATATTTCAAAGTCGTGTAGACGCTAGTAATAAAACATATTTATTTTTGTATAGGTAATAAAAATGACACAAAGTAGACTGGGAAATTCACAACGTTTTATTTATTTTTTACAAATACATATCTCTGCCTCGTGGTCTTGCGGTACAAGTATGTGTCGTGCGATCTAGAGGTCCTGGGTTCGATTCCCGGGCCGGGCAAAGTGTTATTGGGTTTTTCTATTAGGGAATTCTCAGTAGCAGCACGGAGTCTGGAAATGTGCCCGGCAATAGGCTCGCCCCCTATTAGGTGGGACTAATACATACGTGGCGAAATGTAGGTGTATAAAATGCACCTCTGCCTACCCCATCAGGGAATACAGGCGTGAGTTTATGTATGTATCTTCAAATATCTCTTTAATACGACAATATTTTTTTTCAATCCTTTAATTAGGTACAATAGCTTAAAAAAAATTAACCTTTTTTCATATTTCAGGCTGCGCAGTACATAGGCGAAATCTGCAGATACCTGTTGTCAGTGCCTCCAGGTCCTAACGATAGGGCGCATAAAGTGAAAGTTATATTCGGCAATGGACTAAGGCCGCAGATATGGCAGGAGTTCGTGCAAAGATTTGGAATTAAGAAAGTTCTTGAATTCTACGGAGCTACGGAAGGCAATAGTAATCTAGGTGAGTGTCTTTCGTTTTATGTTCTCCTGGTACTTTTGTGGATATAACAAATAAAGTCATTTAAAACAATAATATCTATCTTCTGAGGTTTCTCCTCAACCATGCTTATAAAAATTTATATTTGTTTCGATTTCTTTTCTTACGCTAAAATTATTTAAAGGAAACTAGTTTTTGTCCAAATTTTTTTTTTCTGGATTTCAGTGAACCTGGACTCAAAAGTGGGAGCAATAGGATTCCTGAGCAGACTAGTCTCGTCCATATACCCACTGACCCTAGTAAAGTAAGTACTATCAAAACAGTTTGGTCCATCTATCCTATACTATTACTTAAAGAATAGAAAGTTTTCTTCTAGTGAATAGCTAAAGCTACGATATTGTAGAATTAATTGTACCTAGCGGTACTATATGCTTGCATTTGGAGGTAAACGTCGTTTAAGTACAGCCCGACAATCTTTATATTGAAAGGAGGTACTTGCTTTGCTTCAATATCCGCATAAAAGATAAAGCAGACACCAGTTTGTGATGTGACTTATAGCGCCACAAGCCCTGCATCAAGGCATTGTTTATGTGTTCCAAAAATAGTGGTTAAAAGCCTAGTCCTTGAACCAAATCCTTGTTTATAAAAATGAAAAGTGTACCTTAATTTCTAATACCTACTATATAATAAGACTTGCGTCGTACAGTGGTTCCTGAGCTATCTGACTGTTAAGTGTATATATTATTTATCTTCTAGGTGCGATGAGATTACTGGTGAGATCCTACGGGATAGCAACGGAAGGTGCATTACGTGCGGACCGCATGAGCCTGGTAAATTTCCTAAAAAGGAATTTAATCACTCTTTTACAGGAATATTCAAATGTAATAAATTCGTTAAAGATACAGCTACGCTGCTCGTTTCTAAATATAAAAACCTTAAAAGATTTTGCTTGACCTAAGAATTGAACAAATTTATAAAAAAACCATAGCATAAAATAAATACTTCCAATAGTGACGAAATGTTGCTTGACATTTTGTTCTTGCTGGGGTGTTGAACTTTGTACTGCAAGGACGCAATCCAAAAGGATAATTTGTCATGCAATTATATTGTCGACTTGCAATCGTAAATACAAAAATGACATGTTTATGATGATAATGTAATAATTAAGACTCAAAATAATTAATAATAATGATTAATTTTAATTTTATTATAATATTTTCTTGTTTGTTAATTACTGTTAAAGTCGTGATGGCCTCGAGGTTTGGGCATGCGGTCGACAATCTCGACGGTCGCAGGTTCAAACCTCAGGCACACACCTCTGAGTTTTCGAAGTTATGTGTGTATTCACAAATAATTATCACGTACTTTAACGGTGAAGGAAAACATCGTGATGAAACCTGAACACCTAAAAGTTCTTAAGAATTTCTTAGGTGTGTAGTCTGCCAACCCGCACTAGGCCAGCGTAGTGGACTAAGGCCTAAACCCTCTCAGTTGTAGAGGAGGCCCGTGCCCAGCAGTGGACACGTATATGGGCTGATGATGATGATGAATTACTGTTATCTTGTTGGGTCCTTATAAACTTTTTATCGTAGTTAATGGAACGGCAGTTGCCATTGGGGCGATTTTGCCATAGTCACCACGCTTGGCAAGCGGGTTGGTGACCGCAGTGGCTGG
The DNA here is from genome assembly GCA_907164795.1 of Hemaris fuciformis. Lineage (NCBI taxonomy): Eukaryota > Metazoa > Arthropoda > Insecta > Lepidoptera > Sphingidae > Hemaris > Hemaris fuciformis. The sequence goes on along the minus strand of OU015455.1, from coordinate 1,528,293 downwards.
AAAGCTTTAGCCGACGGTGCTGCTGCCCACCGAAGGTTTTGGTATTTAAGGCATTCCAGCTTAAAGGAGTGGTTATGCCGCCACTGGTCGGCCGCCAGAGCCACATCCGTTAGCTAGCAGGGTCTACCTCGTGCAAGTAGGGTTGGCAGTTAGGTTCGTTAGGTCTTTTTTAAGCCTCGGAAGATAGAAGGCAAGTCTATTTCGGTTTTACAGAGCTTGCGGTCTTCTGAGAATTTCCTAATAGAATATTCAATAACACATTGCCTAATCACGTCGCAAGCCCTTGTGAGTCCACGAGTCAATCATGCTTATTATCATCAGCCCATATACGTCTGCTAGGCACGGGCTTCCTCTACAACTGACAGGATTTGGGCCTTAGTCTACCATACTGGCCTAGAGCGGACTATACACCGAAGAAATTCCTAAGAACTTTTAGGTGTGTAGGTTTCCTCACGAATTGTTCACCGTTGAAGTACGTAATTCATTGCGAATACATACATAGGTTCTAAGAATCAGAGGCATGTGCCTGGGGTTTGAACCCGAGGCCGTCGGGATACTCGATGGCGCGTCTAAACCTCGAGGTCATCTACTTCATGCTTATATACTTAATTATGTATATTATTTATTTCAGGACTGCTTCTCGGCAAAATCGATTCGAAGAAAGCCATCCTAACGTTTGCGGGTTACGCAGACCGCACAGCTTCGGAGAAGAAGATGGTGCGTGACGTCAGAGTTGAGGGCGATTGCTACTTCAACACAGGAGATATACTAGTCATGGACCATTTCGGATACTTCTATTTCAAGGATCGGACCGGAGATACTTTTAGGTAAAGAATATACATACATAACCCCACGCCTGTATTCCCGAAGGGGTAGGCAGAGGTACATTTCTGCACCCACATTTCGTCAGGTATGTATCAGTCCCACGTAATAGGGGGCGAGCCTATTGCCGATTTTCGGGCACATTTCCAGACTCCATGCTTCTACTGAGAATTAACTATAGGAAAAACCCAAAAACACTGCCCGACTCGGGAATCAGACCTAGGACCTCTAGATCGTACAGCACATACTTATACCGTAAGACCGCAAGGTTATTTCTTGAATCATCATCAGCCCACATACGTACCACTGCTCGGCACGGGCCTCCTATACAACTGACTGGCCTTAGTCTATTTCTTGAATATGTGTGCATAATCCTGTCGTCTAGTTGAATAAATTAATCGTTTTTTTTCTAGTTGACAAAATTGCACCGTATTTGCCAGGTTTAGGCAGTATTACTTTTAAATAAGTTCTTATGTAAATTTTCAGGTGGAGGGGAGAGAACGTGTCGACGGCAGAAGTGGAGGGGGTTATAAGCTCCCTAATAGGGTTAAAGGACGCTGTGGTCTATGGTGTTATGGTAAGATTGAACTAAGGTCTATACTGCTTCTTAGCTTGGCCTTAATATTATAAGTAAATAAATAATAAATACACCCAACAGACACATACATAGTTCTGACCCCACATTAAGATCATTAAGTCATTCATTAAGTCTTGTGTCGTGGGTATCAGAAACTACGAGAGACTTTTCGGTCTCACAAACACCCAGACCCGAAACAAATACTTGTGGATCACACAAACATTTGTCTCGGTGCGGGGATCGAACCCGCGAATGTAATTCTGTCTTTAGAGGTGCAAAGTAATTTATAACTGTATCACCATGTCCCATCAATTTTTGTACTAAAATATATCAAAATTAATTCAGTGGTTTAGGCTCTGTATACGTGTATTATGTGAGAGTCACAAAAAAATCTTAATTACGTAAATTATACTGGTTTCATCATCATCAGCCCATATACGTTCCACTGCTGGGCACGGGCCTACTCTACTACTGAGAGGGTTTAGTCCTTAGTCGTTGTTGGACGACGTTGGCTTAGTGCAGCTTGGCGGACTACGCACACCTAATACATTTATAAGAACTTTTAGGTGTGCATGTTTCATCACGATGTTTTCCTTCACCGTTAAAGTCCTCCATCCTCTCCTTTCCTCACCAGAACCACACGTGCTGGCATGCGAAGCCACAGCTTTGTGGTCACAACATCCGCTGCTCGAACCAAAAAGTTCGCCAACTCTTACCTTTGCCGCACCATCAAGCTGTGGAATAGTTTGCCTGCTCACGTGTTCCCTACTTCCTATGATCCTGGGTCCTTTAAGCGAAGCGTGAAGAAGCATTTGTGCAGGCCGGCATGATTGTGTCGACCAGCGGGTGACTATATCGTTTCTCGCCGGTCGGTATTATTTTTTTGGACTCCACTGTGCTTACCATCAGGTACAGTGGAGTGACTTTGCCGTGCCGGTATAAAAAAATATATAATAATTACGTGATATTTTTTTGTGAATACTCACATAACTTCTAAATTTAATGTTAATGTTAGATATAGGTTTACATCATCAGCCCATATACGTCCCACTTCTGGGCACGGGCCTTTTCTACGACTCAGAGGGTTTAGGCCTTAGTCGACCACGCTGGCCTAGTGTGGGTTGGCGGACAATACGGATATAGGTTTACAAATCTTGAATTATAATACCAATTTTATAAATACGAAAATGATTAATCCTGAATAATAAATGTAAATTTTATGAATCATAGCGTTTTATACCAAGTTGTCATTCCATATTTCCACAGATACCACACACGGAAGGCAAAGCCGGCATGGCGGCCATAGCAGACCCTGAAAATAAGCTAGACTTGACAGCCTTGGCTAAAGGCATCAAGTCTTCCCTCCCAGTATACGCACGTCCTCTGTTCCTCCGTATACTCCCTGAAACTCCTCTCACAGCCACGTTCAAGCTGAAAAAGAAGGAATTGATGGAAGAAGGTTACGACCTGTCTAAGCTAAAGGATCCAATGTATTTCCTCGACCAGAAGACTTGGGAATTCGTTCCGTTAACGCAGAAAATGTATGATGATATCCTTCAGGGTAACTTGAGGCTGTGATTTTATTAGGCGTCTAAATGCTAATCTATCTCAATGTCTTCTGTCCTGCTCTGCTGAATGTTCCATAACGTAAGAAAGAGGGAAACAAAACATTTTGAGAAAGATTTTGTGATGATTAAGGCGATAGATAAAAATGAAGATTTTGGCAAAATAGAAAGAAAATTTTAGTTTAAGTAATATATTGGCGTTTATAATGAAGACTGTTGAACTTTATAAGTGTATTAGGACTTATACGAGACAAAATTATGCAGAGTTTAAGCGTAAAAAAATCAATATAATTAAGTAATGTCTTGGGATTCGAATCCGTGACAGTTTTAAGTTTTGCCATCGAAATTGAGTGGTGGCTTGGGGAAATAAGGATTTTACAGACGATTATTAGAATTTTACGGTAATAGGTGTTTCAGAAAACTGTTCCTAACATAGATCAGAATCGTTTCTAGGTTTATATACAACTGTATGTACTAAGTTAAGAGTTATAGGCAATACTATAAGCATTGTGATAATTGTCTCGATTATTTGTTCTCATTAAATTATTTAATTAAACAGCGTTTTATTTCAAACAAATCCATCGACGTGTATCTAGTAGTCCTGAGCACTGACTGTGAAACAAGAGATTGTCATATTGGGATCGGCTTTGGCATGGAAAATATAAGCCCCTTCCCCTCGGACCTCCGCAAGGTGTAGACGTCTTTGGAACCCCTAGAGTTTTTCATCATCATCATCATCAGCCCATATACGTCCCACTGCTGAGCATGGGCCTCCTCTACAACTGAGAGGGTATAGGCCTTAGTCCACCACGCTGGCCTAGTGCGGGTTGGCGGACTACACACCTAAGAAATTCCTAAGAACTCTTAGGTGTGCAGGTTTCATCACGATGTTTTCCTTCACCGTTAAAGTACGTGATAATTCATTGTGAATACACACATAACTTCGAAAAGTCAGAGGTGTGTGCCTGGGGTTTGAACCCGCGACCGTCGAGATTCTCGACCGCATGTCCAAACCTCATTCATGGCCATCACGACCTAGATTTTTTATTTTAAATAAATATTGAAATTTTTAAACCGATAAATTCAAAGTAAGTAATAGGAACGCATAAAAACGAAGAGCTATCAAAATCTATTACAAGTGACAAACAGGAACAGAGTGAATGAAACCAACAAAATAGTGAGTGAGTGAGTCATATTGTTTACGTCTTTAGAACCCCTAGAGTTTTTATTTTAAATAAATATTGAAATTTTTTAACCGATAAATTCAAAGTAAATAATAGGAACGCATAAAAACGAAGAGCTATCAAAATCAATTACAAGTGACAAACAGGAACAGAGTGTAACCAATAAAATAGTGAGTGAGTCATATTGTTTTGTTCACCTTATCTGTGCAAGCGACGATACGACTGTAAGCCACGCCTACCTTTTTGCTAATTGGCTAATTAGGGCCCTCGCAACTTGAAGGACACTTACAACAAAAGAGACAAATATATCTGCTGTCTCAAATAGTTACTGTGCGTTATTAACCTCCGTATCACCTATGGCGCCCTGGTACTATGGACGCTACTTCAGAACGATTTACTAGAAGGAAAAATGCACCTGTTTTCGATAAATTCAAGAGATGAATTCAATAATGTCAGCCCGAGATGTGGAGTTCAAAAAAATTCTAAAAGAAATTAAACAAAGCTACGAAAGTATAGAATCTTCTGTCAGTTTCCTCTCCACACAGAACGACGAGTTTAAAAAGAAAATTGAAGAACTTGAAGGTAAAATACAGGAAGATCAAAAATATATCACTATATTGGAGGACAAAATTGAGGTTTTGCAAATGGGTCATCGGAAGGCGAACTTTGTATTAAAAAATGTGCTCGCGTGGGCCTCGGCAGTGTGCAAAACAGCTTTACACTCATAGCCATAGCTCTGCCGCTTTTAGAGGTAGTTTCCGGTACACAGCCACTAAGTGTTGGAATAATATCCCTCCGCCAATCAGGGACCTACAGAATATAAATGGTTTTAAGTTGAAGCTGAAAGACTTTATTAACCATCAAATATCTCAGGGACCTCTTAAGCACGACACTAGTGCTATATGAAGTAATGTTTGGTTTATATATATTATATTACTATATACTATCACACTTGCTCCTACTTACGCTCAACTTATGCTCCCTGGACAATGTGGATACAGATGTCTATGCAACTGCCCTTGCCTGTTTATATGTGACCTTTGCTGCTCAGGACACTGTTTGTTTTTCTTGTTTTCAGTTAGTTATTTAACTTAAGTTGTTAAGTACAAATAGGATATCACATTTTATTAGTTTTTAGCACAGATTACAGTATCAGTAAGGAACAATAGACATTAGACAGACGCCAATTTGTCGGATGGGTTTTAAAGTTTTGCCAGTTGTAATTGGCCTATGTAGTGTCCAGTGGCGGATTAAGACATTTGCCGCCTGTAGGCTATTCAAATTTTGCCGCCCCGTCCGGCCTCTGCATTTCGATCTCTTTCGATAGTCTTTTAATTCTATTTTTTTTTCACCTTTTTTTGTATATTTTAGAATTAAAAGACATTTTTTTTAATGAGAAATGAGGCAGACGTGCTAGTGAGCCGCCACCTGATGTCAAGTGGTCAACACCGTCCACTCATGAACACCCATAATACCAGAGGAATTATAGGTGTGTTGAGGCAAATATAGGCTCTTTTCTTGAAGGTCCCTCAGTCGTATCCATTACGAAATACCGTCGGGGAAAGCTGATTCCACAAATATGTTGTGTGAGGAAGGAAACACCGTTTGAACCGCAATGTTGAGGAACGCCGGGGAATCAATTTTGTCAGAAAGAATCTGGTTATCGATGATTCGAACGGCACGTCGTTGAATGCGGTCAAATGGAAGAAGCTGGTACTGCGGGGCTCCAGTCTAGAGATGAGAACAATATTCCATATGAGGCCGAACCAGCGCCTTATACAGCTGAAGGAGCAGAGCCGGCGTGAAATAATGTCTCACTCTGCTGAACACACCAAGCTTTTTCGAAGCCAGCTAGGCTTTAGCTTCCAGATGACCATAGAACTGGACGGTACTCGAAACATAGACCCCCAAGGATTCCAATACTAATCGAGAAACCAAGGGAAGCGCCAAATGAACCGAGGTAATATAAAGAAAAGGGAGTTTTCTTAGCAGTAAATGCGCAAACTTCTTTCTTTGACTGATTAAATTGGACTAAATTCTGCCATATTTTTTTTAATGAAAGGAAAGCTCCCCTTTCGGAACCTCGGGGGAGGCCCGTTAGGGGTATGCCGGGGTCTTTGGCCTTCCAAGTCGGCGCGCGGAGCATTTGTCCGTTTAGCTAAGTTGGGTCCCTAACCAAAATCCTGCGCCAGCACACCGTCTTAAACCTCTCGGTGACCATCACGCGCATTTCTGGCGGTTTTACGGCATCTCAGAGCGAGAAGCGCTCTAAATACTGTCAAATTATAATCTCGTAGAAGGAGAGCTTCGCCTGCCACATTGACCTCCGACTCTCGACCATGGAAGGAATCACGGCCGAGAGCGCGAGGTCCGCTTCGACGGCTGCGCGGAGTGCGCTTCGCTCTTCATCCCAGACCAGACAATCCGACAGTGTGCTGGGCTGTTTCCTCAGGGCAGTTGTCACAGTGGTGACACACGGCGGACTCTTTTCTTCTAGCCACCCGCCACAGGATCCAGCCGAAACAACCATGTCCCGACAGAACCTGTGACAGACGCAACGTCATCACTCCGTGGCGCCTATCGAACCACTGACTAAGGACAGGACGCACTGCTGCGACGGACCAGCTCTGGAACTATCCAGCCTGGAACGCCACCCCTCCATGGCAGCTAAGCATAGGGAGGCCCTTTTGGTCTCTACCTCTCTTAGAGCCGGTCGTTCCCCTCAACGAGACGCCTCCTCTCGCCAGTGGTAGACTGACGAGAGGGCTCTGGTGTCAGGATCCCAGGGAAAGAAACCGACCTTCCGGCTGACGCAGGTGCTCACCGGGCACGGCAGCTTCGGTGCGTACCTGTGTCGCATCGTCGGAGTGGAGGAGACCGCCGTGTGCCACCATTGTGGCAACTGCCGTGAGGACACGGCCCAGCACACGCTTGAGGAGTGCCCAGCCTGGGACGAAGAGCGCAGCGCTCTCGTAGCGGTCGTGGGGAGAGACCTCTCGCTGCCGACTGTGGTCGCCGCCATGGTCGGCAGCCGGAGGTTGTGGAAAGCTATGCTCTCCTTCTGCGAACGTGTCATTTCGCAGAAGAAGAGTGCGGAGCGGGATCGGGAGCAGACCGATCCCGCTCGTCGCAACAGGCGACGTAGGAGGCGCCGGATCAACACGTAGCCCGGCGCCCAGAGGCCACACGGGGCCGCCGTCCCTACCTTGGCGGCCCCCGAGATGAAGACGCCACACGCGTCAGGTCGGTGTGCCTTTTGGCACCGCGCAGAGGCGGTCCCGGGTCAATCCATAGCTCTGGCTTCAGGGTATTCCGGGGCCGTCTCGCTGAATGCGCCGATGGTGGCCGTCGCGGGGTTTTTAGTCGGTATTACGGCGCAATTATTTTGGTAGGGACCCGGCCCAGCGGCCGCCCGCAAACACGGGCGGTAACATCTATGCTGGGTCGGAAGGCGCCGGTGAGTCCGACACACCCTCGCCCCTACGGGGGTGGGATGGTCCGTAAATGGATTTTCCCCGCGGAAAAAAAAAGGAAAGAAACCGGCCAAAACGCAGGCTGCCTCGTGAGAAATCGTGCGATAGCCCCTGATCATCCGCAACTACCCGCTGCGTTGGTCACAGAAGGGCCACGCAACGTCTGCCCAGGGACTTAGGGACCTTCGACATTGGGATGTAGAGTAGATAACGCACCCGCTGCCCTAATAAATTTCAGCTTTAATCTGCCGAAGTGGGCGCAAAAATTCCACCGGCTATCCAACACGACGCAAAGATATTTCATCGTGGAGCCGATGTGGATATCTACGCCCTCTAACGTCAGATAGGCCCCTGCATAAGGCTAGTTCCGAGGCCCGTTGAAGCAGATGGCGTCGGATTTCTGAAGGGCCACCGCGAGGCCCAGCCGCCGAATTTTCCTTACCAGGTGGCTTATGCCTAGCGCGGCGAGGTTGACGGCCTTCGGAAATTTCCCGGCACACACTGTCACCAAAGTCAGCGTAACAAACTACGCCGACGCCCCGGAGATTGGGTCCAGTCGTACCCGATGTTCCACAGAAGAGATCCTAGGACCGACCCCTGTGGAACACCGCACGACATTTCTCTACCAGTGCCACCCGTCAGCGCCCGGATACACTACATCCCAGCTGGAAAGGTACCTATGAGTGCACTAGGCTTCGGAGATAGGGCGGCACCACGTGGTACCGAAAATCTTCTATGCAGGGCCAGGGCAATGTGTTTTGGTTATTATTCATAGGTATGTGTTGAGTTAAATTTTTGGTTGATAGGTACCTATTTATCGTACATAGATCGTTACTACATATTGGTGAAGAGAAAAATTAAGTTGATTATTAAGTTATTAAAGAATACGCAATTATTTTTTTACCTTTTAGTGCATATTAATTTGTTTTGGAATATTTTTTAAGCGGGTTTTATTCCTGTAAGAAAAAAAAAATGGGACAAATTTGCCGCCCCCTAAAATCTGCCGCCCTAGGCTCCAGCCTACTCAGCCTGCTGGTAAATCCGCCACTGGTAGTGTCTCAAAGTTACTGGCAATTTTTCCATAATTTATAAGCAGATTTATTTATTAATATTTTATTCTTTTTACCCAGATTCTAAATTTTAATTGTATAAAATGTTTTATTTATTTCTAAAAGGAATAATACAATGTGACATCATTCCTTTTCAAAACAACGGCCCAACGGAAGATCAACGTTGGCTGTATTGCCAGCATATTGCTGAGTTGGTTTTTGTTACAAACATAGTTTTAAGTGGTTACGTCTATTTTATTTTAATTTTACTTTTGTTCTGTATGTTTGTAAACAAATAAACTTTTTTCTTTCTTTCTTTCTAAGTTAGTCTACATGTAAATTATATACATACATACATACATATATACATAACCTCACACCAGTATTCCCAAGAGGTAGGCAGAGGTGCATTTCTGCACCCACATTTCACCAGGTATGTATCAGTCCCACGTAATAGGGGGCGAGCCTATTGCCGGTATTCGGGTACATTTCCAGACACCGTGCTGCTACTGAGAATTTCCTAATGGAAAACCCAATAACACTTTGCCCGACCCGGGAATCGAACCCAGGACCTCTAAATCGCACGGCACATAGTTGTGCCGCGAGACCACGAGGCAGTTCCTTCTTTATATTTTCTTTCTGACTAACTTCGTTGCGGAATTATGACAAACTAGGTCCCCTTTGATTCGTTGAGCTTCATTGCGATGATACTGTGCGTGCTGTTGATCCTGGAGCACAGGAGTTACAGTGGCGGGTGTGTGGTGGGATAGGGCATTAAAAAGTCACGTGACATTTAAAGCTGTTTAATAATCCATACAAAACATGGATCAACATACGAACGTACCAACACACAATACGGGTAAATACAATATCAACATTAATATTTGGCTAAAAATCCATCTGTTCTAATATGTTTGTACGTTTGTGCGGGAATAATTGATTCTCATGCGACGACCAAAGAATACTTGCGATTAATCTGTAGACACTTTTATTAGCTTCATACCAGTGGCGGTACTTCCATAGAAGCCCAAAAGCGTTACACGTTAATTGTACAATGGCTAGTTTATTATGTATATTTAGTTTATTATTTATTTTATTTTTAAGCAGTGGTGGCCACGAGGTTTAGGCGCGCGGTCGAGAATTTCGGCGGTCGCAGGTTCAAACCATTGCCATTGGGAGAGGCCTATGTCCAGTAGTGGACTTCGATTGGCTGATGGATTGGGGATTGGATTGGAGGTTCAAACCCCAGGCACACACCTCTGACTTTTCAAAGTTATGTGTGTATTCACAATGAGTTATCACTTGCTTTAACGGTGAAGGAAAAATATCGTGATAAAACCTGCACACCTTAAAGTTCTTAGGAATTTCTTAGGTGTGTAGTCCGTCAACCCGTACTAGGCCAGCGTGGTGGACTATGGCCTAAACCCTCTCAGTTTTAGAGGAGGTTCGTGCCCAGCAGTGGGACGTACTTGGGCTGATCATCATCAGATGATGATAGTTTATTATTTTTTATTGTGGGCTCAGGATATTCCCATTTATATGTCAAATTGCTTTTGTTAAATAAAGATTTAAAGCTTAAAGAACATTACTTGGAAATTTGTAAGGCAATTTGGGCTTTTGGGCTTCTATAGAAGTACCACCACTGTTATGTTAGTATGTAACGGAAACTTTGACCATGACCCTATAAAACATCGGATTAACTCGAAATTTGGCATACTTATCAAGGAGCGATGACAATTAAGAATAGTGTAAATAAGAAAAAAAAAGGATTGCAAAAAAGCGTGGTGTGCATGGTGTTAATAATTTAATAACATATTGATAGATATGACATACATACATACATAACCTCACACCTGTATTCCCCTAAGGGGTAGGCAGAGGTGCATTTCTGCACCCACATTTCGTCAAGTATGTATCAGTCCCACGTAATAGGGGGCGAGCCTATTGCCGTTTTTCGGGCAATAGATAAATATAGATATGAGTAGAAGGATTATCATTTTGATAATGTCTTACAGCAACCCAGGTTTATTATTATTATTATTTTTATTTACACTATTCTTAATTCAAATTTAAATTCTACTTTTAATTGGATTTTCTATAAAAGCGTTTTTTTAGACATGATAAAGAAAATATTCTGGATCGCAAAAAAACGGCCTTTTTTTTAATCACTTTAGTTTCCCATGTAGGTTTCAAAGTTATATATACTAAGGGTCCTTGTTTGCTTCATCATCCAATTGTGACATTAATTAACTGTCAAATCATATTATTTACGACATATAATAAAAATATAATATTAATCGCAAATATTCCAAGGTCCTTATTATTATAAATGTTACATAAATATATTTTATCTGCATACACTATGTTATCAACAACGGCTTTTTTTCAAAAAATAATTATTTTGTTATTTAGAATGATGTGTGTCCGTTTCTGTATATGTTATCATAGTCTTAATCTATTCTTTCGCTCTACGAGACGAGACGAGATGTAAATGGGAGGTACTCAGACGATGCGCCGGGGGACAAAGTGCCCAAAATTAACGTAGATCATCGCAAAAGCTATATCAATACTATGTGTCTTTAAATCGTTCTGAAATGTTCCTGTTCTTTTTTGTCGTTTCTTTCTATAACATAATTCACACAACAAGTCAAACCTAACTAAGATTTTTTTTATATTCTTCATCACTTGGTTTAAAAGTTTTGTATCATAATAAGTCTTTCATAAGGGGGCAGGCTTCCATTACAGTTAGAATTCAGTCATGAAACATATCTTAAAATTTCACCGAAAGCAGTCAGACACGTAGTTTTCTTGAGTATAGTTAATTAGAAATATGAATGAATGATGTACCTATATTATTAAGAAGAATTGGCTCAGGTCTGTGTATTTAAACTTCTTAATGACAGATATTAATGATGATAAAGCTGTATCGGCAAGAACCCTTTGCCTTCCCAAAAAAAGTGAGAATAAAAAAACAAAATCGCCTCGCCCGATCACACTTTTCGTAACGCTCTTGGCACCCATTCCCCAGCTTACTCCCCAAGTCAAGCGTGCCTAAAGAAGTTTTATTTCGAAATCCACATTTTCATCTCGTCTCGTCCCTACAAACTGGTTCTTTGAACGCGAACGTTTGGCAACGTACAACTTATCCTACACTTTAGTGAGTTAAATATATTCAATTCCCCAATAATGTGACACACGTTAAACACTTATATTACATCATTTTTTTAAATACTTATATACACCAGGCGTGGATCTAGATGGGGGACGTGGGGGCTGTGACCATTGTAATAAAAATTATTAATAAAATTTTGTGCTGTATCTTGCTTTCTTTTAAAAGTATTTTTAATATTTTGATGTATTTTTGTATATGGAAGTCACGCCTTTGAGTCCCAATTTAAACATTATACCTAGATCCACGCCGATTTGAATAACACACGCTTAAAAATGCTGAAACTATCTTATTCAAAACATTTTAACAATGACATGTTTTGATCCATTTTGAATATAAATTTTTAACAAAATAATTTCATTTTTTAAAACTTTAAACTAATTCATATTCTATGGATTTGCATACAAGATTTTTATAGACTGAAATGAACATAACGACAGATTATCCTATCGTGAAATGAAACAATAGAGCAAAGAGCTATACTTTATGCAGCAGAGCTGGATATAGAAAATATGGGGATCAGAAACGTTTAAGCCAAATTACATTTATACAGGGTGTACAAAGACCTTGATCGAAAACTAAGACAGGCAATAGCTACGGTGATTACAAATACCGTGAAAGTAAAAAAATCCGGACAACATTAAAAATAATACGTTTAACAACTACATACATACATTTAATACTCGTGGTTGTAAGGAAAACGATTTTTTTTTTATTTTGTGTCAGCATTTTTTTTAATGTCATTGCCTGTCTTATTATGTAAGTTCCGGTCTTCAACGTTTGAGAGGGGACTCTTTGGTATTTCTTTGCTACATTCGGGCTGTCTATTTGAATAGAATACTTTAGACTTGAAAATTTAACATACAAACAACACTTAGAAATGAAAACCTTATTTAACATTAATACTACTTGAGCTATATTTTGTTAATGATGTAATCAAATTACATTATCCTTTGGGCCTCCTATTCCAAAATATTAGAGACAAAATTCTGTTAGAGATGAAGCAAGACTGCGGCAAAGAATGTGCCTAATATTAAAAAAAATCTTTTTTATTTTTCCGTGTCCAAGATAGAATAAAAGCAGGAACTAATGGCATTTCTTTACCTCTATCTGCTGATAGGTTGAAAAAATTGCAAACCATTAGAATTCAACAAGGTTTTATACTTCATTCAAACTTGGCCCATTTCATTCAAACTCAGACTAAAACCGATTTTTACGAAAAATGACATATTCGTGTGAAGTGATGAACTCTCACGACTGAGTTCCTTACTTCTTATTTACGAATGTGCAGAAATACTCTAAGACATATAGGTATAATTTTTTTGTTAATAACATTGTTTTTTCAGTTTTTGCTGTTTGTTTTTGAAACTTTCTTTCTCATTAAACAGTCCACATTTATACATCAAAAATGTAATTTATACATTGACATTTTTGCTTTTTAATATCTTACCGCATCTATACAAAATTCACAAACATTACGTGACTCTGAGAATTTAATACAGCGCCATCTATGTTTTTTCTCGTGAACTATTTACTACTTTGGCTTACCACTTGGTCGTTTCACCGTGGACTACCCTCAAATTAAATCAAAGTGAACACCATAATTATTTCCGACAGCCTTTGTCATCGTTGATTGTTCTTCCTCCGTCCAAGGACCAGTAGTGGACCATCCAGTGCCTCTTCTATTTGTTCCTGTGACTTACCCTTTGTCTCTGGTATTATGAAGAATATGTAGAGGGAACCAAGGAAGGTGATAGTGGCGCAGATATAGTAGGTGCCGTGGAGTCCAAGGGAGACTGCCAGAGTTCCGTAGTAGCGGAGAATGATGAAGCTGCTCAGCCACATCCAGGATATGAGAAAACTGGAGGCGAGACTTCGGACCTGAACGATCATAATTTACTGTATTTTTTGAGAATAATTTTAGAGTGGTTGTGCTTATTTCTGCTAATATGTTTGACTATAAATTATTTTTATACACGGCTTCGTAAGCTCAGTGGAGTTAGTAATCGCGTGTAATCGAGAGGCTGTGGGTTTTAAAAATACTTTTTTTTTAGTTTCGAGATAATTTATCAAATATTTAAATTAGAATACAATCATCATCATCATCAGCCCCACTACGTCCCACTGCTGGGCACGGGCCTCCTCTACAACTGAGCGGGTTTAGGCCTTAGTCCACCACGCTGGCCTAGTGCGGGTTGGCGGACTACACACCTAAGAAATTCCTAAGAACTTTTTAGGCGTGCAGGTTTTAACACGATGTTTTCCTTCACCGTTGAAGCAAGTGATAATTCATTGTGAATACACACATAACTTCGAAAAGTAAGAGGTGTGTGCCTGGGGTTTGAACCTGCGACCGCCGAAATTCTCGACCGCGCGCCTAAACCTCGAGGCCATCACTGCAATGCTAATAATAATAATAATTGCTACGTAATACGTTAAATATAAAGACGTGAGAGAGTACTTTAAATAGATCAATTCTAATATTAGTCAAACAATGAACATGTTATGCAAATATTTGTCGAATGGAACGTCAATGGGCCACGTCTACGCAGCCAACGTGGCAGTCGATAAGGAACATTGTAAATAATCTTATCACAACTACGAGACATAATATTATGCCTAGTTAAGCCTGGCTTAATGTAAATGAACAATTTAAAGTAATCAACATCATCATCAACTCATATACGTCCCGCTACTGGGCACGGGCCTCCTCTACAACTAATAGGGCTTAGGCCTTAGGCCACCACGCTGGCCTAATGCGGTTTGGTGGACTACACACCTAAGAAATTCCTAAGAACTTTTAGGTGTGCAGGTTCCATCACGATGTTAAAGTAATAATTTTTCTGTAAAACGAAACAAAATCAAAATAAGGACTTGTGTTTTACAATCACTTTGTACACTCAAATCTCACACGCTTAGAAAATATAACAGCGTAATAAAAAAATTTGTATTTTGAGAATTTATTAACTTTATAATTAAGTATTTTGATATACTCGTATAACTTTTAAAATCCACATATTCTTAAAACATAGTCGAATATTCTCTATAAAATTTCATACATTTTAAAGAATTTCTAAGTATTTCTTTTGCTATTTACCTTAAATTTGTTTTTTGAATTAGGGCACTATATTTCTAAGCATGTGATCTGCATTAAAGGGTAGCAGAGGCGTATTTTAACATTCGATTCTCGCTAGATGTTTTAAATTCTCAATTTATTGGAGGTGAGCCTATTGCCATTTTTCGGGCTCATTTCCAATTTTGCCTGACCCTACAATCAAACTCACACCACGGTAATACTATCATACAGTAGTTTAACTTCATACAAACGGGCGAAACGCGAGTTATACCTACGCGCCTCGATCGCGGCATGCGGTGGCATGCAGGCAGTCGCGAATGTGACGCAGTCACTAACGGACGGTGTTGTATTTTAAGCAGTTACCGCGCGATTTTTATACAAAATAAGTGCAAGAGCCTATTTAATATGACAAGTACCTATATATTGTGTTTATATACCTAATGGGGATGTTGACATAAATAGCGAATGTATGAAAAGTTATTTTTTTTCCATAGCAGGGAATATTAGAATGCTGAAAATCATATTTTGTAAATGTAAATATGAGTAATAAATTAATTAAAAATAATTAAAAATGTTTAAAATAATTCCAAATATCACGTGACTGCAAACGCCAATCGGAGCGCGTTACGTCACAATGTATGAAGAATCACAGACAAGTTGTCTAACCTAGGGATGTCCACTGTCCACTTTGAAAAAACATCGATTCGATAAATCGGAACTTTACACTTTTTACAAGCTTTTATTTAACTTGCAATGTATGTTGTATGTATGTTTGTTTGGATGAAATCTTGCAACTTAATTTTGAAGCAGCAGATATTTTTAACCGATTTGTGTCGTGGGTATAAGAAACTACGAGAGACTTTTCGGTCTCCCAAACAATATTATAACAATATTATTGAATCAAATATTTGCG
The DNA here is from genome assembly GCA_907164795.1 of Hemaris fuciformis. NCBI lineage: Eukaryota > Metazoa > Arthropoda > Insecta > Lepidoptera > Sphingidae > Hemaris > Hemaris fuciformis. Next base: position 1,512,465 of record OU015455.1, on the reverse strand, counting down.
AATCACACAAAAATTTGTCTCGGTGCGGGGATAGAACCCGCGGCCTCTCGTTTCGCAAGCTGGTGTCTAGCCAAAGGCGCCACGTGGCTGAAAATCCTATAATTTTGTACTTATTGATAAAAAATACTACCTATTATATTTTAAGATTTTTATTCTAAATTTTCCAAAAACGATTTGATACGAGTAAGTATCGATACTTGCCGACCGATACCGAGTAAGTATCGATACTTGACGACCGATACGGTATTGAGTAGAAGTATCGATACCTTAATGGTATTGTTTCATCCCTAGTTTAACAGCAGTTTGTTGTATTTAATACACTGTTACGTCATCAGATCAGGTGACAGCTTGGAGCGTTTAGGCGCGAAATTTAAACACTAAACTAATTAAAGTCGTTTTTTTATTTAAATTTGATGAATTTAAAATTTAAATATATTTTTTCGTAATATTTACGTTCTTATCTATAAAATGAAAACAGTTCCAAATTTTTGTCAACATCCCTATTGTGTTGTTTTTGGTTGCATGAAATCTTCCAATCAGAAAATAACATGCATTTTATTGAACACTTCCTATTCCATTCACAAAATATTTTATTAGTTTAAATAAAATTAAAAAAAATACACACACATAGACACAATCACAAAAATAGATAGAAAGTCAAAGTAGGCAGATTGAATTAAAATTCTGCAGGTTCGCAGCCCTATCGCATGTTTACGTACCGCGCGGCTGTAGGTATTTATTTCAAAAATGCGGCCGAGTTAAACTACTGTATGATACTATTACCGTGCTCACACTCTCGATCGCCTCACACTAATGAGCAATCAAAAACAGTAATAATTATGAATTAAAGATGTAAAAACACTCACATTAATAGGAAACAGTTCTGATATGAGCACGTAAGGCACTGATCCAAGGCCTATATTGTACAGGAACAGGACAGTGGACAGCAGTATGACGGGCGCCCACATCGACTGCACCTCTTCACCCTGCACCCTCCAACCTTCCACCAGGCTCTCATTCCCCCTCCAGGGTCTGGAGACGTTGATGAGGGTCTTGGTTAGGTTCCCGAATTGCTCCTCAGTCACATTTAACGGGGATTTATCCCTAAGGTTGATTCGGTAAGGCCACATTCGGTGCGTGTACCAGGATTGCATACGCAGTTGAGGGTCGCAGTACACTCCTAGTACGGCGAGGCAGCACGTAATGCCTATACAGGACCAGAGCAGCAGCATCTGTAATGGGAATATTTTAGATGAATACGAATTTTGCGCGTTAGAAGAGCAGTAAAGAGCTGTAAAGAGGTTGCTTTACATAAAGATTTGTATAGTAGTAGGGATATTTTAGGCGCGCGGTCGAGAATCTTGGTAGTTATGTGTGTATTCACAGTGAATCAACACGTACTTCAACGATGAAGGATAACATAGTGAGAAAACGCGCACACCTAAAAATTCTTTATAATTTCTTAAGTTTGTAGTCCGCCAACTCGCACAAAGCTAGTTTGGTGGACTTAGGCCTAAACCTTCTCAGCTGTGGAGGAAGCCAATGCCCAGCGGTGAGACGATAATGGGCTGATAATTATGATGAAAGATTTATCATGAAAACCCTATTGGTTTAGATATGTTTAAATAACCATCGAAGATATTAAATTTAAGTTGCTCTCGGAACATAGTTTCGAGTGTTTGTATATATATCACCTTTCTACCAAGTTTGTCGACGGTAACTGTAGCTACCGCTGCTCCAAGCACGAGGGCCGTTCCGCATAAAATAGAAGCAGCTTCTGACGTCTCAAACAACGGCCTTGGAAGGGATCTGAAATGTGTGTATGTCATTAATTTATAGGAATGTTTATTTATCTACACTACTATTATCAAGCTGAATAGTTCGTTTGTTTCCATGAACGCGGTAATCTAAGACATAACTGGTCGGATTTGAAAAATTCTTACAGCCTTAGATAGCCTATTTATCAAGGAAGGCCATAAGTAGTCTATATTTCATCACGCTAAGACCAATAGGAGCGGAGCCTAAAAAAGCCTAAAATGTGGCTAAAACGGGGAAAAAAGTAATTTTGAATTCGTTAAAGTTTCGTATATTATGGAGTTGCGGGCAAAAGCTAGTGACATTATGAAGACATGAACTTCCATCAAAGATTAGTATAAACTATAAAGATCTGGATTATCATGCTGTCCTGGTACCTATCGGTTAACTAAAGCAAATTTTACACCTTATATTTCCTTCAATCAACCATAGAATCAAGGAATAGGGATTGCATTGCACAATATCTTAATTAACATATCACTGAGTTGATCTTTGCAACAACTAATGGTTACTGGCAAAGGCGAGGGCAAACGTCCAAGAGGCCGATGTCCCATGAGATGGTCGGACCAAATCTGCTCGAACCTTAACACGAAACATCATGTTGCACTCCAAGATGCCAAAGACAGAAACAGGTGGCGCCAGCATAGTCAGAACCAAAATCACTCCATGTACAGGGGATCACGACCCTCAGCAATGGAATGCGATGCGAGGAGGAGGAGGAGTTGATCTTTTATTTTTTAAATCTTATCCTAAAAATACTGACTCCAACAACAATTAGCTGTTCTTTACCACGTTGATAATATCTCACCCATTATATATAGTGAAGTTGTAAGCAGTCATGTTGAGGTGCGGCACGGTGTGGGCCGAGTGCCTGAGTACTGCGGCGGCGAAACTGTTGACAGCGCCCGCGCCACTGCCGGCTGCCGCACACACCACCACGCAGCACGAGAACAGCGCGCGCCGGGACCGACGGTGACGGACTGCACATTGTACACATCATCATCATCATCGTCACCATTACCATCGCCATCAGCTTATATACGCCACACTGTTGGGCACGGGCCTCCTCTAAATCTGAGAGGGTTTAGGGCTTATTCGACCACGCTGGCCTAGCGTGGGTTGGTGGACTACACACCTAGACTGTGGCTCTGACTGACTGACTGACTCAGTTTGGACAGCACCGAGATAACCATCAGGTAAGATGCTGTGAATTTCCACTTATAAACATTAGCAATAATATCATCATCATTCCCATGCCCTTTTCCCAATTTTATTTGGGGTCGGCGCAATATGTTTTGTCCTTCCAAATATCCCTATCAGCAGTTATGTCTTCGGTCGCCCCTTTTTCTCTCATATCTTTTCTCACGCATTTCATCCATTTCTTTTTTGGCCTTCCTCTGTTTGTCCATCCTTCGACTTACATACTCATTACTTTTTTTACCAACATATGTTTCATCCCCTCTTATAATATGACCATACCAAGACAGACGGTTTCCTTTCAGCTTATCTATCACAGGAGCCACTTTCAAACTACCATTAAACATTAGCAATAATAATACTATGTATAAACATACAGAGTTCTCTGCAAGCTGATTGTTCAGTCTTCTTCTCGGAAGTGGAGTCTAGGCCGCTGGCCCTCTTCAGCATTGGTTGGAACGTATCTGAGTCTTGCCTCCTCATGGCCTCCCGCCTCCCGGCGTAGCAGTCTGAGGTACGTATTCTGACTTCCTGTTGCTCTATGACGTCAGTCAGGTCTTCTCGGAAGTCGGAGCCGTCGAACCAGCATATGATCTTTGCTGCATCCTGTAAAGAAGATAGGAAGGTATTTAAAAAAAATGAGATCATGAGAAGGTTTATGGCGCTGTTGGGTAGTCACTAGCTTCGAAACGTGAGGCTGCGGATTCGATACCCGCACCAAGACAAATGTTTGTGTGATCCACAAATTTTTATTTCGGATATGGGTGTTTGTGAGACTGAAAAGTGTCTCGTAGTTTCTGATACCCACGACACAAAACTTGTATCTTAGTGTGGGGTCATAACTATGTATATGTCGGCGATACGCCAGAATTATCGTGTCCAGACTCCATAATAACAGAAACACACACAGAATATAGCTTGGTTTATTTTCATACAATTTCTAGTATAGAACAGAACTCAATGTGAGCTGCAATGGCCGTTTTATATAAAACCAACTGTCACTTAACGTTTAACAACTCCAACTTCCTTTACAACATGTAATTGAAATTATTGTACAATTAATTATGAAATATAGTTCAAAAATCAACATTAATATTATAATGAATTTTACATAAATCCAAATAATTTATTTTACACATATTACTAATTTATTTTAATAATCAAACACTACTTTACAAATGGCGCTATTAACAATATGCAAATATAATCACATGTTATTTATTACATGAAACATAAAAATAAGTGTCAGAATAATGTTATTTAATTCTTATTGATTTTACTTTGAAAGTTTCTGGAGTAATAGAAATAATTAAACATTAAATTAAATAGCTCATGTTTTTAAAACAGATAAGCAGTCAATACAGTGTCTGATAATTTTTAGAGTATTTAAATTCTCAGTTTTGTGATCATAAATAGCTATTTAAATATTAATCTTAAATATTAATTATATTTATGTAACAATATAATCATTATTTATTAGTTTGCGCCCATATATATGATTATTCATCATCAGCCCATATACGTTCCACTGCTGGGCACGGGCCTCCTCTACCATTGAGAGGGTTTAGGCCTTAGTCCACCACGCTTGCCTAGTGCGGGTTGGCGGACTACACACCTAAGAAATTCCTAAGAAGTTTTTAGGTGTGCAGGTTTCATCACGATGTTTTCCTTCACCGTTAAAGTACGTGATTATTCATTGTGAATACACACATAACTTCGAAAAGTCAGAGGTGTGTGCCTGGGGTTTGAACCCGCGACCGTCGAGATTCTCGACCGCGTGCCTAAACCTCACCATCACGACTATATGATTATTGGGTGTATTTATTTATGCTTTACAGTACCTAGGAAAATTATTTACCATGAATAGAGTTAAATATGCTGTTCACTTCAGATAGAATAGTAAGAAATTATATTGGTAGCGTGTATGCCGTCTGAGTACGAAATTATAACTGACGTTGAGCTCTCTATGGTCGACACAATTATGATGGCATACTTGGTTCCTTATAAGTCGTGATGGCCTCGAGTTTTAGGCACACGGTCGAGAATCTCGACGGTCGCGGGTTCAAACCATAAGCACACACCTCTGACTTTTCGAGGTCATGTTTGTATTCACAAAGAATTATCACACACTTTAACGGTGAAGGAAAACATCGTGATGAAACCTGCACACCTAAAAAAAAAGTTCTTAGGTATTTCTTAGGCGTGTAGTCCGCCAACCCGCACTAGGCCAGCGTGGTGGACTAAGGCCTAAACCCTCTCAGTTGTAGGGGAGGCCCGTGCCCAGCAGTGGGCTGATGATGATGATGACTTGGTTCCTTGTTTATTTCTTCACGACGGTGAAACACTTGGTTAGATTGGTCATTGAACTTTTCTGAACTGGGCAGCAATCGATAGTGTGATAGTTGAAATTAAATAATACCTGTATCCTCCCAACGCTGATGAGGAACGAGGGCGTCTCCGGCAGCCATATCAGCGATACCAACAGTACTGTAGGTGGTACTGCCATTGATAACGACAGAGCGTGGGCTGATAATGCACCACCTGCCGCGTACGCAAACAGGATTCCGCAACTGGAAGATATGAGATGTTTTTTGAAAGGATAAAGCAAAGAAAATCAACTGTTGATAACATTTGCGGCTGCTTTGAAATCAGGCGCGCTTATTACAGAATAAGGACTATTAGTCAATTGATGCGAATCCAAATTATAAAATAATTACATAACCTCACGCCTGTATTCCCCGAAGGGGTAGGCAAAGGTGCATTACTGCACCAACATTTCGCCAGGTATGTATCAGTCCCACGTAATAGGGGGCGAGCCTATTGCCGTTTTTCGGACACATTTCCAGACTCCGTGCTGCTATTGAGATTTTCCTAATGGAAAAACCCAATAACACTTTGCCCGACCCGGGAATCGAACCCAGGACCTCTAGATCGCTCGGCACATACTTGTACTAATAAAATAATACTAATAATTAATAGATGTTAACAAGGCTTAGGATACCGCTAGATCGATTTGTATCATGATATCTACTTCAATATTATAAGAATATATGCCTTAAAAATGATTGTTTAGTTTATTATTTTTAATTAGAAATTTCTGAATTTTAACTTCTTGCTAACTTTATACCTGCAAGCTAAAGCCGGCATAGCAGCCAATCCCCTTGTTCTGGGGGCTATTTCAGCGCAGTACAAAGGTGCCAGGGCTAGTGCCCCCGCGCCGCCAGCCCCAGCTGCCACCCTGGCCGCCCAAACTCCTCGTGGACCACACCATGCTGCTAGTGACCAGCTTAACTGGGGAAATTTTGTGGTTAAGGATGCATTAATAAGTCAAGTCACGGATTTTTTTTATATTAGGAGTTTTTTTAGTTGAAAATAACTAAGTTGATTCTATTTGAATTTACTTTCTTATGAACCCAACCACTTAAAAGAAATAATATGCAGGACCTAGGCAAACCAAGTTATGTGTGTATTCACAATGAATTATCACGCACTTTAAGGGTGAAGGAAAACATCGTGATGAAACCTTAAAGTTCTTAGGAATTTCTTAGGTGTGTAGTCCGCCAACCCGTACTAGGCCAGCGTGGTGGACTATGGCATGAGAGGTAGAGGCCCGTGCCCAGCAGTGGGACGTATATGGGCTGATGATGATGATATCGCACCCAACACGAGGCCACAAGTTCGATACCCGCATCAAGACCAAGTAACGTGACCTACGTAAATTTGTTCATGATATCAAAAGTCTTTCTGACCTCAGTTCATGATAACAAAAAGTTTTCTATTCTCACGGCACAATATCTTCAAGTGCGGTCAAGGCTGTTTATTTAGGCGTAGTTACAAAGCTAAGACTTACAATAAAACTAATGCAGATACAAAAGGCCCCCGCCTTCCTTCCTCTAGCATCTGCTAGAACGGCGAAGAAGGGTGCAGCAGGCAATGCTACCAGGCAAGGGAGGGCAGCCAGCCATGCTCCTCCTGTCAGAGCTTCGCTTCCCAGCACGCCTGATACCCAGCCCGTGCTGCAGCCGTGCGTGAAGCAGGACAGGTTATCTGAAACCAAATGAAAGCGTGCAAATTTTGATGCTTTTTGAACAGAGGGGAAGCTGTTTCGCCTGAGGATATTTTGGACCGCAATCAATATTAGTTTACGAAGGCGGGTCTTTCTTGCCCGAATATAAAAATAATACTATTAAAATTGACTGATAAATCGTAATCATTTTTAATTAGACAATTCTCTTTTTTCAACTACTCGTACTATACATGTACGTAATTACCTATGTGTAAACATGCAAACTCAAGCTAGAATATCCAAATATTTTTATACTCTGGTTCCGCCTGGTTTTGTTGTAGGAATCGTAAATAATGTATCGGACAAAGATGATTATAATTTCCCAGACTTACGCGTCTTAACGTTGTAATCTCGATCGCACACCTATTATATTTCGCGTATGTGTCAGACAGTTTCTTAAACAACAATTAAAGAAACCTTTCCATGCATGAATAAATACATACATACATACATAAACTCACGCCTGTATTCCCCGAAGGGGTAGGCAGAGGTGCATTTCTGCACCCACATTTCGCCAGGTATGTATCAGTCCCACGTAATAGGGGGCGAGCCTATTGCCGTTTTTCGGGCACAATTCCAGACTCCGTGCTGCTACTGAGAATTTCCTAATGGAAAAACCCAATAACACTTTGCCCGACCCGGGAATCGAACCCAGGACCTCTAGATCGCTCGGCACATACTTGTACCGCGAGACCACGAGGCAGTCAATGTCATGAATAAATCTATCTCCTGTTGGCACTAAAGGCATACAAAGTCATACATCAGGGTGACTGCTGAGTCGGCCTTACGGAAAGTCTGGCACGCACTCAACATTGTGAAGGTAACAACTGTCAGTAACGTCTACATTCTATTGTAGACATGCGTTATGTTCCACTACTTTTTGATCAAATTATGTGTGATGTGAAATATTGAATTTCGCTGGCTGGGTGTCGTATTATGCAATGTTGCCTGGAAAATATTGGATTTTTTATTATATGTCTGAGTGTGACAAAATATTCTATGTTTATGTCAACCACACATTTTTTAAGTTAGGTGATAAGAAATGAAATTTATTTTAGAAACTTTTACATAATATTTTTGATATCGACAAGCTTCAAACTAAGCAAGCCTGTGGCTTGGGTATTAAGCAAGATTGTAAGGTGTAAATAGATTTATTCATTTACAGTGATTAAAAATAACATAAAAAGATTGTCATTTAATTCATACTTACTTACATATAAATAATGTTATCCGTTCACTTTGTTTAAACATAAAAGTTCATTCGATCTACCAGGATATCATAACAGAAAAATACTCACATACAACCGCAGCGATGATCCGACGCACGGAGCCGCGCCATCGTTTCGACGCCGTTCGCTCGATGCGATTCCTGCGAGGAATAGTATGGAATTAGCAATTCGTATGTTACCTTCTTTGCATTCATGACTCCCTGGTACCTGATGTAATAAAATATTATGTACGCTACGTGCTTTTATCAGGTTTTTCTCGCTTTATTTTACATACTTTTCGAAGTTACGTGTGTATTCACAATGAATTATCACTTACTATAACGGTGAAGGACAACATCGTGACGAAACCTACACACCTAAAAGTTCTTAGGAATTTCTAAGGTCGCACTAGACCAGCGTATTATCAGCGTATAACCCTAAAATAAAATCAAAATAGGTTTAATGCTTAAAGCATAATAATAAAAAAGTGTGTGTGTGTACACGCGTTAGAATTTATACCACACGACTGAAGTAAAACTTATAAATACGCCCAACAGTCACATACACAGTTCTTAGTTTACACAATATATTACATTTCTGAACGCACACATAAATATTTGACAACTAATAAATATGACAATCCCTTTTTATTACTGTAACTATTCTACATTTATAAAATCTAAAACATAATTAACTTTTTTGAAAAATATTCGATCCGAAACATATTAAAACCTTTCTGATCCATTTGACACTTACATTTTACATAGGCAGCTTCAATCTGTCAATTATATTGCAGCACATAGGCAGCTTTAACGTTTCACTTTTATGTTACATACGCGCCCGCGTCTTAAAATTTCACTCTCATATTTTTTCGTAACGCGCCTAAAGAACTATAACCTCAAAAAAATATCTCACACAACAGACTTTATTGACGGCCTCCGCGCTGACAGTTGCACATCAACTTGACAAACAAGTACCCACAGGTTCGTTCTGAGACAAATGTTAATATTACCCACAAATATTCCGGTTTAGGTTTTTGTGAGACAGAAAAGTCTATCGTAGTTTTCGATACCCACGACACAACTTGCATCTTAGTGTGGGGTCAGAACTATGTGTCAACTGTTGTGTGTATGTATTTTTTTACTTGTCAAGCTATGGCCTGTAATATCGACATAGTAACCTAGATATTTCTAAGGCACTAGGGCGTTAGAACGTTGCAGAAAGCTAGCATGTTTAATCGGTAAGCAAAAAAACCTTAGATACCAATCACCTGTCTGATCGTGAATTGTGAAAATATGATTGAACGAAGTTACAAGGTTGATTTAAGGAATTAATTGTACTTTACAGTTGAGATTTTTTATACTATTTTGATTTAAATAATTTTATATTAAAGCAGATTTTTTTATATCACGGCAAAGTGACAACTCCGTACTCACAGAACAGTTGTATAAGACTAGAAAGGAAATGTTAGCATGCCAAGTTTGCTAAACCTACGATTAGACTATCATATGTTTGACACGGCCGCTTCTTAGTAATTCGGGTTGCGTGTAATATCAAGACTTTTATAAATGTGTGACAACCAATACAAGCCCATCATTTTTAATTAATATTTTTATCATTGGATTCAATATTTCCCACCGTTTCGCAATGGTATATGAATATGATATTTTAAGTTCACGCGAATTTAGATCATGACGTATGAGTAATTTTAACAGATTTCATCAAACTCAGACGCAGTTAATCCGTAAAAATATTATTATATCAAGATAATATGTTGTTTTCCTCCGTTTTCTGTGAAGACTAAATAAAAACATACATACATACATAAACTCACGCCTGTATTCCCCAATGGGGTAGGCAGAAGTGCATTTCTACACCCACACTTCGCCAGGTATGTATCAGTCCCACGTAATAGGGGGCGAGCTTATTACCGTTTTTCGGGCACATTTCCAGACTCCGTGCTGCTATTGAGAATTTCCAAATGGAAAAACCCTATAACACTTTGCCCGACCCGGGAATCGAACCCAGGACCTCTAGATCGCAAGGTCAAGAAAAATCGCGATGTATTTTTAAGCGACATTTAAGTAACACTGAGTACCGTTGCATAAGTACGCCGAACTTAAATTGCAAATCAAGTTGCGGCGATGTCTGTGTTAAAAAAGATAAGTATTCGGCCACTGAGTCCAGCGTACTGTACAAGCGGTAGGCTTATAGTGAAGTGACACAATGTCGGTACTAGTAACGGAAATAAATGAAAAAGAAAAAAAATCCTTAATAGTAGATCGCCATTTTATTCAACCCTGTATCCTCGAATAGGTCAGTAGAAGTGCGTTTCACTTGTCGTACGCTGTATTTAAGGAGCTAAAAAGAAGCTTATTTCTATTTTTAAGCATATTATCACACTCTGAGTAGCTGTTGAGAATTTCCTAATAAAAGCTAAATAAGCCTCGAGGTTTAGGCACGCAGTCGAGAATCCCGACGACCGCGGGTTCAAACCCTAGGCACACACCTCTGACTTTTCAAAGTGATGTGTGTATTCACAAAGAATTGTCACGTACTTTAACGGTGAAGGTAAAACATCGTGATAAAATCTGCACATCTAAAAAAGTTCTTAGAAATTTCTTGGGTGTGCAGTCCGCCAACCTGCACTGGACCAGCGTGGTGGACTAAGGCCTAAACACTCTCGCTTGTAGAGGAGGCCCGCGCCTAGCAGTGGGACGGATATGGGCTGATGATGAATACTTGGCCCGACCTGGGAACCAAACTCTAGAAGTCTAGAACGCTCGACATACACAAATGCCGCCGAGCTAACGAGGTAGTCAAATCAAATTTTATTCTCAACAATAAATTTGTACTTGGTCTTCATACATACATACATACATAAACTCACGCCTGTATTCCCCGAAGGGGTAGGCAGAGGTACATTTCCGCACTCACATTTCGCCAAGTCTGTATCATCATCATTGCCTTGCCCTGCTCCCAATTTCATTTGGGGTCGGCGCAGTATGTTTTATCCTTCCAAACATCCCTATCAGCCATCATGTCTTCATTCACCCCTTTTTCTTTCATATCTTCAGTCTCGCACTCCATCCATCTTTTCTTTGGCCTTCCTCTGCTCGCCCATCCATCAACTTTCATATCCAGTCAGTATCATATCAGTCCCACGTAATAGGGGGCGAGCCTATTGCTGTTTTCAGGCACATTTCCAGACTCCGTGCTGTGACCGAGAATTTCCTAATGGAAAAACCCAATAACACATTGCCCGACCCGGGAATCGAACCCAGGACCTCTAGATCGCACGGCACATACTTGGTCTCCATTCGGTAAACAATTGACTATCCTAATAGACCGATCAATATGATTCAATTAATATTACTTGTATGATGTAACTAGTCAGAACATGAATAGAACTTGATTAATGATGATGACGTCATGCATTGATTAATTGCCGTGTAGGCGTGACACAGCTGAAGCTATCAGCTAGTAAGTTAAGAAGTTATAAGGTAATCTAGACACTTTGCATTCATCATCATCAGCCCAAATACGTCCCACTGTTGGGCACGGGCCTCCTCTATAACTGAGAGGGTTTAGGTCTTAGTCCACCACGTTGGCCTAGTGCGGGCCAATAGGACGGCATAATTTTGTAATTGTTTTGCAAAGGGATATTATTTGAAACACACGGCACTTACCATTAAAAATGATCAAAATATTTAAGATGTGTAGAAACACATCTGTGTTAAGAATAACACTTTACAATCAGGTGTCACTTTTCCGTGCTATCATGGAATAACGAAGAAAATATTCTAAGATTTATTTATTATGGTTCGCCCAAAATTATTTACATTCATAAATTACAACAATACATATAAAAAAGAGGAGAAAAAAACTAAATGCAACAATCACTTACAGGCAAACACTGCATGCACCATTAAATCGATTACACAATATAAAAAGTATGTGCCGTGCGATCTAGAGGTCCTGGGTTCGATTCCCGGGTCGGACAAAGTGATATTGGGTTTTTCAATTAGGAAATTCTCAGTAGCAGCACGGAGTCTGGAATTGTGCCCGAAAAACGGCAATAGGCTCGCCCCCTATTACGTGGGACTGATACATACTTGGCGAAATGTGGGTGCAGAAATGCACCTCTGCCTACCCCTTCGGGGAATACAGGCGTGAGTTTATGTATGTATGTATGTAAAAAGTAAAAAAAAATACACAATGCAAATAACAATACCAAAATCATTAAAGTATCCTTAATATAGTTTTATACAAATAATTTAATTTCTTAAGTGCTAAATAATAATAAAGACGATGAATTATTTCTGCCAATCCATGTTAGGCCACTGATGGACAAAGGGTTAATTCTTAATTTAATAATCTAAGCTTTTGGATTAGATACCATACTGTTGATAATCCCAACTTATGTTAATATATTATCAAGTTAACCAATCAAGTCGGAAGCATGTTTGTCTGTGACATAATCAGATATTTTTTAATATTTTTTAAAAAAAGTTTATATTTAATTCTAGATTTTTTAAGGAAACTTTTAAAACAACTTATGAAGCTTATAAGTTTACACGCTTTCTGCTCTTCCTCCCGTCCCCAAATGCCAAAATCAATTCAACCAAAACAAAACTGTTTATGTTATCCTAAAATCAACCACAAGTCGTGATGGCCTCGAGGTTTAGACACGTCGAGGGTTCAAACCCCAGGCACACACCTCTGACTTTTCGAAGTTATGTGTGTATTCACAAAGAATTATCACGTACTTTAACGGTGAAGGAAAACGTGATAAAACCTGCACACCTTAAAATTCTTAGGAATTTCTTAGTGTGTAGTCTGCCAACCCGCACTGGGCCAGCGTGGTAGACTAAGGTCTAAACCCTCTCAGTTGTAGAGGAGGCCCGTGCCTAGCAGTGGGACGTATGTATATGGACTGATGATGAAAACCAACCACAAAAGAATTTAGTTAAAACAATTCGATCAAAGTGGAACACAGTGGTTCTTGTAGTGCATTAAATATTTATAGTTTTAGGAGCTGTCCTTGATAAATCAAAGCTCAGTATCAATATGGCTCGTCCACGATCCCCACTCGAAATATAAAGGATATTAAATATGCATTGTTTTAGCCTAGTAACCATTGGTTTTGACTGTGGGTATGTATGCGTAGACAAATAGTGATGGCCTCGAGGTTTAGGCACGTGGTCGAGAATCTCGGCGGTCACGGGTTCAAACTCCACGCACACACCTCTAATCTTTTCAAAGTGTGTATTCTTAATGAATGGGCCTATTTTAACGGTGGAGGAAAACATCGTGAGGAAACCAGCACAAGTTCTTAGGATTTTAAAAAAAAAGGCGTATACCTATGGGCTTAAATTAGTCATAATTATTCATCACTCAGACGATCTCTGTCAGATTAAGGCTGCTAATGGTCTTAGTAGGTCGACATGAAGATATTCAGTGACGAGAGATTGTAGTCTCTCGTCTCTTAATGCTCTATTTGTACAGCATTGTGCCTTTTTATGCCAGTATAAAAAAGGCAGTGTCTTTAAGTGTCTTACCAAATGCGCCACAAAGGCCTATCGATAAAGAACTACCAAAAAATACCACATCACTACATCGGAAGTTTTCGCAAGAGTTTGTTGTGATAGTCGGTGGGACTTTACGTCCGTCCGTGGATGCATTATGTATATTTGTGGCGCGTGTCCGGCGTTTGAGGGTCGCTTTGACCTCTATATATTCCTACATATATACTTGTCTTATTTTATAGCGACCACTATTTGTGACAACTCAGTTGACAGATTGGGATATCGAGATTGGGGTTATTCGAATCTAAACCACAACCACGGTAATACTATCATACAGTAGTTTAACTTCATACAAACGGGCGAAACGCGAGTTATTCTTACGCGCCTCGATCGCGGCATGCGCAAGGCATGCAGGCAGTCGCGAATGTGCCGCAGTGACAAACGGGCGGTGTTGTTTTTTTAAGCAGTAATCGCGTGATTTTTATACAAAATAAGTGCAAGTGCCTATTTAATATGACAAGTATATATTGTGTTTACATATTGTGCTGTTTGTGGTTGCATGAAATCTTCCAATCAAAAAATAACATGCATTTTTATTGAACACTTCCTATTCCATTCACAAAATATTATATTAGTTTAAATAAAAATAAAAAATATTTACAATCCCAAAAATAGATAGAAAGTCAAAGTAGGCAGATTGAATTAAAATTCTGCAGGTTCGCAGCCCTATCGCATGTTTACGTACCGCGCGGCTGTAGGTATTTATTTCAAAAATGCGGCCGAGTTAAACTACTGTATGATAGTATTACTGTGCCACAACCAATTTTGAATTTAAGTATAAAATCATGAAAAATATAGTGTGCTAGGTGACGGACGGTGCATGCTCGTGTATTAGTTGACGGAAGGTGTTTTGGCATACTACTTCTTTATGAACACTTAAAAACTCCGGTTTTTTTTCTCTTTTTATATAAAGCTTTATATACTTAACAGCAATGGCGATACTTCTGTGGGGCACACATCATTGCACTATATGTCGGTCAAAGCAAATATGCTTACTAAATAAATTATTGCATACTACCAACTCAGCGGCAAATACGACAGAAGACACGCGTACACACCAAACTGTGTATAAAAGTTAATAACTTCTACAATAAAGCGTTCAGTCAGACATTATCCATCAAGTCGGCACCATGCCACTTTAGTCTGAACCCTAGTAAGTGTTTCATTCACACCGATCCTCAAGCCCACTTACATAAGTGACTCCAACGTGAACTGATACACTTACAATTGGTGACCCCGACGTCACTTGCACTTCCATAGAAGCCCAAAAGCCGAGCTAGCCTTACAAAATTCCAAATACATACATACATACATAAACTCACGCCTGTATTCCCGGAAGGGGTAGGCAGAGGTGCATTTCTGCACCCACATTTCGCCATGTATGTATCAGTCCCACGTAATAAGGGGGCGAGCCTATTGCCGTTTTTCGGGCATAATTCCAGACTCCGTGCTGCTACTGAGAATTTCCTAATGGAAAAACCCAATAACACTTTGCCCGACCCGAAAATCGAACCCAGGACCTCTAGATCGCACGGCATTAGGCCAGCGTGGTGGATTAAGGCCTCACTCCTCTCAGTTGTAGAGGAGACCCGTGCCCAGCGGTGAGACGTATATTCATCATCATCATCAGCCCATATACGTCTAGTGGGACGTAGTGCAGCAGTGGCTGGGCACGGGCCTCCCCTACAACTGAGAGGGTTTAGGCCTTAGTCCACCACGCTGGCCTAGTGCGGGTTGGCGGACTACACACCTAAGAAATTCCTAAGGACTTTTTTTTTAGGTGTGCAGGTTTCATCACGATGTTTTCCTTCACCGTTAAAGCAAGTGATAATTCATTGTGAATACACACATAACTCCGAAAAGTCAGAGGTGTGTGCCTGGGGTTTGAACCCGCGACCGCCGAGATTCTCGACTGCGCGCCTAAACCTCGAGGCCATCACTGCTTCTATTATAAAATATTGCTTCTATTATACAGGGTGTATTCAGACCGTGATCGGAAACGAAGGCAGGTAATAGCTAAGGTGATTACAAACCCCCTGGCGTTAAAGAAAATTCTGACAAAAATATATTTTTTTACATTTTCCATACAAACCGCGTACATTTAACAATTTCTTTAACGCCGGGGGTTTGTAATCACCTTAGCTATTACCTGCCTTCGTTTCCGATCACGGTCTGAATACACCCTGTATATTCTATTATATATTGGCTGATAAAAAAATATTCTTATTTATATGTCGATTCGCTGTTGTTAAATAAAGATTCAAAGCTTAAAGATTGTTATTTGGAATTATGTAAGGCAAACTGGGCTTTTGGGCTTCTATGGAAGTACCGCCACTGATCTAAGTATATCAAGTAAAGAGACGAAAAGTGCCACGCAACATAAAATCAGCTCACTCACTATCTCAACACAAAATTCATCTTCAAAACTTCATTCGTTCACCACGAATAGAAATTACAGTAAATAATGGTTCGTGTACATGAATAATTCAAATATCACGCAATCGCCGCCCCGGGGTGAATACAGTTATAGCTTTAAAAACAGCTTACCGTTCCCACGGCAGATCGTATCGCGGTAATACGGTCCGTTTGTGGTTGTGTTTATATCGAACTCTTTTGTACAATGAATCGTTTTTTTTTACACCCAACAGTCACATACATATGTAGTTCTGACCTCCACATTAAGATACGAGTATGAGTCTTGTGTCGTAGGCATCTGAAACTATGAGAGACATTTAGGTCTCACAAACACCCAGACCCGTAACAAATACTTGTGGATCACACAACCATTTGTCTCGGTGCGGGGATCGAACCCGCGGCCTCTCGTTTTGCAAGCTGGTGTCTAGCCAAATGCGCCACGAGGCTGTCATTTGAATGTTGGATGTAATGAAAATTCTTAATCTACATAATATATTGACCAAAAGAAATATGTTTGGAGAGGTCTTTGGGTTTTTCAATGATGTTTCCTTACACCCCCATTTGCAGACTTCGTATTACTACTGTGAATTTCTTATTCATTATCTGACTATATACGTCCCACTGCTGGGCATGGGCCTCCTCTACAACTGAAAGGGTTTAGGCCTTAGTCCGCCACACTGGTTAAGTTCGGGTTGGCGAACTACATACCTAAGAAATTCCTAAAAACTTTTAGGTGAGCAGTTTTCCTAACGATGTTTTCATTCACCATTAAAGTAATTGATAATTCATTGTGAATACATACATAACTTCGAAACATTAGAGGTGTGTGCCTGGGGTTGAAGCCCGCGCCCGCCGAGATTCTCGACCGCGTGCCTTAACCAAATAGCATAAAGTTTATGAAATTCATTATAAATACACATAAAATCGAAATCTATAACCAAATTCAAACCCACGACCAAAGACTTGGTATTAACACATACCACTAATTGTCTGAGCCACCATTATTTATAGATCTTTGCATTTTTAATTATAATCGAGATTTTTGATGCTCAAACATAAAGATTTAGCCTTTTACGTTACAAAATTTCAAATTATATTATCTTGTAGAGTAATTTTCACCTTTACAAAAAATTCACAACAAATACCGTAAACTTATGATCTCCTAAAAACAAAATAAGTTTTCACAACGCAATAAGCGGGTTTACCTCATAAAAGTGTTCGTTGTAGCCGAACCGCGTATATTCTTGTGAAACATTTACACCGTAAATACGAGTAATATCGTTTCATACGTCGCTCTGTTTATGAACTGGATTTTATTTATACCTTTTAGTAACAAATATTGGGATAAAGAGCTTGTACGTATTTCAGTAGATTTTATCTATCTCTTTCTTTGTGAGCTCATGTACGTCCCATAGCTAGGCACTGGTACATTCTATAACTTCAGTCCTTAGTCCACCATGCTTTTTTCTTCGACGAGAGGAAAACGCCTTAAGCTCCTCTTTCGGAACCTCGGGGGAGGCCGGTCAGGGGTATGTTGGAGTCTCTGGACTTCCAACTCGGCGCGCGGAGCAGTTGTTCGCTTAGCTGAGTTGGGTCCCGAACCAAGATCCTACGCCAGCACACCGACTAAAACCTCTCGGTGACTATCACGCGCATTTGGGGCGGTTTTACGGCATCTCAGGGAGAGAAGCGCTCTAAATCGGTCCACTGCCGCCCAGCGCACCGTCCAATTATAGACTCCTCAAAATTGGGAGGGCTTGAGTTGCCCTCCACTCACGCTATTTTGGTCGGTCACGTTTTGTGAACCTCTGCGACAGTCAAGAGGCCACGTCCTCTGCCGCACATCTCGGCGATGCTTTAAATCGTGGCGCACCGCCCCCGCAGTACGCCCAGCTACCCCAGTGGCCTCTGTTAGTCGCCTATTACGACAGGCAGGGGATGCCTTGGCGGAATTCTTACGCCCCCAATCCAATGGGCCTAGCCCACCATGCTAGACTAGTACCTACATAGCGTAATACATATGATATTTCACTTTTATTTCTTTCTTTTTGGACACATTTCTATACTCCGATAACGATAAGTTCCTAATTTCGGAAATAAAAAAAAATGCCCATTATTATCAGCCCATATAAGTCCCACTGCTGACTCTGAGCACGGGCCTCCTCTACAACTGAGAGGGTTTAGGCCTAAGTCCACCACGCTGGCCTAGTACAAGTTGGCGGACTACACACCTAAGAAATTCCAGGTTGCAGGTATCATCACGTTGTTTTCCTTCACCGTTAAAGTACGTGATAATTCATTATAAATACACACATCATTTCGAAAAGTCAGAGGTGGTTCTCGACCGCGCACCTAAACCTCGAGGCCATCACGACTTAAAAAAAAACTTGGTAATAAAACCAAAATCTATCGGACGCCACAAACGTATACCAAACCACCAATGGCTTAGTTACCGTTCAATGTCACACGTAATTGAACAGTTTTTCTTGTGAAATATTACAATTTCCCGAGACGTATCAGTGCCATTGTGTCTTTCAATAGACGCTCTTGTGGTGATAGATGGATTCGATTCTTTGTGCACAAGACTTGCTAGATAGAAAGGATTTGTCAACCGTTTACGATAATATGAGAAGCTAGCAAATTTTACATTGACTTTTGAAATATTTTACCAAGATCTTGGATGTTGTTTTGGAATTTTAATATGAAAAACAGAAAAGTTGATTCTGCGGCGTAAATGCTGTATGGAATAGTGAGGTCAGGGGTTCTATTCCTAGATCGATTGAAGTATTATTGGATTTTTCTATTAGAAATTTTCCAAAAAGCAGCATAAGGTCTAGAACTAAGCCAAAAACGGCAATAGTGTCGTCCTTAATAATCTAGGACTTAAAACTTAGGAATACACTTCTGCCTCGTTTTTTTCTCTTTTTTTTAACGAGAGAAAAGCGCCTTAAGCTCCAACTTCGGTACTTCGTGGGAGGCCGCAGGGGATACACTTCCGCCTATGCTTACGCGGACACTTTTCAAAGACGTGAGTGTGTTTGTATGTATGTATGTATTATTCGTAATCGTATTTCATGAACCGATTCTTTGATCCTCAACTGCACTTACAAGATTACCTTGCACTGACTCTCATAACAAGATTACTTTGCACTGATTCTATTGTTTTCAATAAGACTTTTTCCGAACAATCATATAAATGAAATTAAAAAACATATAGTTTTAATAAAAAGAAAACATACTGACCAGTTTATTTTACATAAGTTTTTTTCAAGTAGTTTTGTTTTTTCATTTTTTATTAACAAATATTAACGTGTCATAAGTGCGTACGTAATATACATCCCTATATATACGGAGCCGTGCGATCTAGAGGTCCTGGGTTCGATTCCCGGGTCGGGCAAAGTGTTATTGGGTTTTTCCATTAGGAAATTCTCAGTAGCAGCACGGAGTCCGGAATGGTGCCCGAAAAACGGCAATAGGCTCGCCCCCTATTACGTGGGACTGATACATACCTGGCGAAATGTGGGTGCAGAAATGCGCCTCTGCCTACCCCTTCGGGGAATATAGGCGTGAGTTTATGTATATAAACTATCATTCCATTACATAACCAGCTTATTTTGCACTTACATATTGTCTTTCTTCACTATACACGTCTGTACAAACTGTATAAACTTGTCGACAACAGACCAGACGTCTCATAAGTTGAGGCCACCGCGGAATAGAATACGTAAGCCGTTGTATGAGGACACAGCTGTTTCATAAATTAATAATGCATCAACTTGAACAAGTTAGTGTCGTGACATCATGTCATGCCTCCAAGGACAGTGGTTAATGATAGGTCTAGATATAAACTGATAAAATATGTATACACTGTGTTTCAACACATTCCGAAATCAAAAGGTATTGCCCTTTTAACCTATGCACCACAACACGACGGAAAAATAGTATAAAGTTCTACATAGGTATGAAGATATATGAGATAGAAAAACATCGTGATAAAATCTGCACACCTAAAAGTTCTCAGGAATTTCTTAGGTGTGTAGTCCGCCAACCCGCACTAGGCCAGCGTGGTGGACTAAGGTCTAAACACTCTCAGTTGCAGAGGAGACCCGTGCCCAGCAGTGGGACGTATATGGGCTGATGATGATGATGATGACTACATAGGTACTACATACATGTACATACATAAATAAACAAATACACCCAACAGTCACATACATAGTTCTGGCCCCACATTAATATACAAACCTTGTGTCGTGGGTATCAGAAACTACGAGAGACTTTTCGCTCTCATAAACACCCAGACCCGAAACAAATACTTGTGGATCACACAAACATTTGTCTCGGTGCGGGGATCGAACCCGCGGCCTCTCGTTTCTATCTAGAAAACTGCGCCACGGGGCTTGTAGTGTACACGTAATATTAATAATAAATTGTAAGGTAAACGTGAAAATAAATTATAATATGTATAAGCGCTGTTCCCCACTCAAACCGGTTCACTACTACCTGTGATATCGGACCGAGTGGACGTACCAGACGCTATTGAAACTAAGCTTTAGTAGTTTTATTTATACAAACTAAACATCAAACATCAGAACATAACAGGGCTGTCAAACATCCACACATACATACATACATAACCTCGGTACATATCAGACCCACATCATAGGGGAGAGTTGTTGTAACTCGCCTTTATTTTTATTTTTTTATTCTGGAACGGCAAAGTGACTCCACTGTACCTGATGGTAAGCACAGTGGAGTCCAGAAAAATAATACCGACCAGCGAGAAACGATGGTCACCCGCTGGTCGACACAATCATGCCGGCCCGCACAAATGCTTCTTCACGCTTCGCTTAAAGGATCCAGGATCATAGGAAGGAGGGAACACGTGAGCCGGCAAACTATTCCACAGCTTGATGGTGCGGCAAAAGTAGGAGTTGGCGAACTTTTTTGTTCGAGCCGCGGATGTTGTGACCACAAAGCTGTGGCTTCGCATGCCCGCACGCGTGGTTCTGGTGAAGAACGGAGAGGATGGGACAAGGTTAAACAATTCTTCAGAGTAAGTTTGTAAGTTTCGCGGCAAAAGCGTGCGTTGTGTGATTTTGAGATCTGGGGTCCAATGTTCGGTTCGAGTAGTTTTATTAAAAAAAAATATATGGAAAAAGTATGAGTAGCACGAAGGGGTCTGTAGAATGTATCGTCATCGTTATCGTCATCAGCCCAAATATATCCCACTGCTGAGAACGGGCCTTCTCTACAACTGAGAGGGTTTAGGCCTTAGTCCACCACGCTGGCCTAGTGCGGGTTGGCGGACTACACACCTAAGAAATTCCTAAGAACTTTTAGGTGTGCAGGTTTTATCACGATGTTTTCCTTCACCGTTAAAGCAAGTGATAATTCATTGTGAATACACACATAACTTCGAAAAGTCAGAGGTGTGTGCCTGGGGTTTGAACCTGCGACCGCCGAAATTCTCGACCGCGCGCCTAAACCTCGAGGCCATCAATGTATGCAGCTCTCTAATTACACCCTGCTTGGCCCAGAAAATCGCCCGAATAATAGACAAATAGCTAATACAATTCCTATCGTTTATAAATTATCTCACCCACACAGAATTCAACCTTCGATCACCTACAAATTCTCAACTGAACTCCAGTCATACATTTTCAAGTCCGTTTAACTTACAATACAAAAGCTTGAACAAAGTAAGGAATAAGTTCCAAGAAAAAAACAGTTTAAAACTTTGCACAAATCACATTTAGGAATAATTTATAGTATTCTTTGCACGTCGTGTGGCGGAAGCCATGGTTTTGGGCGGCCGCCAAACGGGTTTTTCACAACTTTCATACTATAGATTAAATTGTAATTTACCTGATTGCATTTTAACGTGCAATTCTTGGCCAAAACGGTTTTGTGAATTTTTTAATCCTGCAAATAAATGTGGTGTATATATATTTTCAATCACGAAAAAATCGCTGAACAATTTTAGATGTAATTTGGTATATAGACAGATTATATTGTGGATAACACTTTCTTTCCCTAAAATTGACCACAGACGCGGGGCACTGCTAGTATAATTAAAACAAAAAAAAAAAGTGTACTATGTTTGTTATTCAATTACGAGTGAGTAGATCTGGCAGTACAGGATTTTTATCCCGGAAAATCAATTTTGACTCAGGCTTTAGGATAATTAATGAAATTAGTTTCAAACTAAGTTTAATATCCTGTTAAAAGAACTTTTTTTATATTTATAGTCAATCTTGACTTTCGGCAGGGTATTTAATAGCTTATATGCTTTTCTGTATCCCTGGTAATGAATGTGTTATACACATATTTTATTAACTAAGTCTCAAGACTAATTACAGCGCCATCTATTATTTCAAAACGGCACTTCTTAAAACGAGGACATTGTAAATGATAGGAGATAAAAGCACTTATAAAAGTTGAAAGATTTATCCGAAGGCTGCGGAGTGCTGTAAAGCGATGCCAGGCT
Source organism: Hemaris fuciformis (assembly GCA_907164795.1). NCBI lineage: Eukaryota > Metazoa > Arthropoda > Insecta > Lepidoptera > Sphingidae > Hemaris > Hemaris fuciformis. The sequence goes on along the minus strand of OU015455.1, from coordinate 1,489,686 downwards.
AAGTGCAGCCAATGTTCATTAGGGAGGGAGGGGGCGGTGGAAGGGGAAAGGGGCGTACTTCCCTGTAATAATGGGCAAATACTTATTAGGTTACAAAATATGGCTGGGAGGGTAGTAAGACAATATTTTAACGATTACTTTGAGAGACTCATGCAATTTGCCTCATGGTCTCGCGGTACAAGTATGTGCCGTGGGTTCTAGAGGTCCTGGGTTCGATTCCCGGGTCGGGCAAAGTGTTATTGGGTTTTTCCATTAGGGAATTCTCAGTAACAGCACGGAGTCTGGAAATGTGCCCGAAAAACGGCAATAGGGTCGCCGCGTATTACGTGGGACTGATACATACCTGGCGAAATGTGGGTGCAGAAATGCACCTCTGCATACCCCTTCGGGGAATACAGGCGTGAGTTTATGTATGTATGTATGTATGTACTCATGCAAATTTTAATGATCTAAATGAATAATAATAAGTAGTGATGGCATCGAGGTTTACGCGCACGGTCGAGAATCTCGGCGGTCGCGGGTTCAAACCCCAGGCACACACCTCTGACTTTTCGAAGTTATGTGTGTATACACAATGAATCATCACTACTTTAACGGTGACGGAAAACATCGTAATGAAACCTGCACACCTAAAAGTTCTTAGTAATTTCTTAGGTGTGTAGTCCGCCAACCCGCATTAGGCCAGCGTGGTGGACTAAGGCCTAAACCCTCTCAGCTGTAGAGGAGACCCGTGCCCAGCAGCGGGACATATATGGGCTGATGATAATGATGATAAATGAATAATAATGTCAAATGTTGAATACATCGTTTAGATTCAGTTATTATGATTGATTTTATACATTTATATTCCGAAGGAGTAGACAGAGGTGTATTTCTTCACCCATTTTTCGCCAGGTGTGTTTTAAGTCCTACGTAATAAAGGGCAATTGCCGTTTTTCCGTCATATATCAAGATTTCGTGCTTCTTATAAAATCCTCTCTCACTGAATGCGACTCTGACCGCCTAACTGCCTAATGGTCGCGCGCTACAAAGTGTGCCGTGCGATCTAGAGGTCCCGGGTTCGATCATCGGGTCAAGCAAAGTGTTATTGGGTTTTTCCATTTGGACATCCTCATTAGCAGCACGGAGTCTAGAAGTGTGCCCGAAAAATGGTAACAGGATCATCCCCTATTACGTTGGTGTGATATCTGGCGAAATGTGGGTGCAATATTGGACCTACCCACCCCATCGGGGAATATAGGCGTGAGGCTATGTATGTAATTAAATCCTAATGGAAATACACACAAAATTCAAGCTGTATCATTATTTCTAAAAGCTAATACAAACTAGAACAGTTTACACATCGCTATTTGATTGACTTAATGACTATTTCCATTAGACTATACAAATAGATGTATTGTCTGTAGCCATTGATACAGGCGGCGGAATCTAAATTTACGAATGGAACAAAATTTCAATATGTCTGTAGACCACAGAACAGCTGAATAAGTTTAGAAGGGGAATATACAGTATTTTGTATGGGGACGAGTGTTGCTGCTTGTCTGTCACCTGTTCATTCTACTACGATCACACGAGCAATGATAAAAATTTCAAACAAAAATGAAGGGCTGCTATTGGTTGTCATACATAAAGTTTTGATATTAAGTCTTGATATATGGTTGCGAGTAATAACACGCAACCCGAATTACTAAAAAGCGGCTGTTTCAAACATATATACTTAAAATTATAATTTTAGTCATATATTTAAAATATTAAGATGATCTACTACAAGTGGAATAGTTTGAAGCTCAATTATTATATGATGCTTTTCATCAGTGCGTACTTTATTTCTCTTGAAGTGGAACAACACATGCTATGCTTTTTAAGAACAGATGGTTAAATTCCGTTTATACCATAAAAAAATCCATACCAAAAATCATTTAAAATTGATTGAGTAGTGGTTTTTTTTCCTATCCCACCACTCACCCGCCACTTACTTAACTCTTGTGCTAAGCTTTTGAATTTACTTGTTACAATCATACAAATTGTCCTCTTTATAATATCAGTAAAGATGTTTCAGTGTAGATTATTCAGACTCGTCGTTAATGTTACCCACTTCAACCTAGATACAAATACTCGAGGAATCATAAAAAATGTCATCTTCCGCGCAGAATGTTAATGCGGACATTATACGACTGACATCCATATAAAGTGCATCCATCGCGTGTTCTCTTTGACGGCACGCAATGCAATCAGAATCGCGTAATGCAAGCTAAGCAGTACAGTTTTTTCTATTCGTGTATTTCTGTAATGGAATTGTGCGAGGTTCAATTTCCGGGTCGAGGTCGAAACGAAATAGCAAAGGGGGTTGATGAAATAAAAAAAGATAGAGTTGCTTAAGCATTTGGTCTAGCCATTTGGATTTTAATTGGATTGTTTATTTGAAATAAGTTTACGGCGTGATCCGGAGGACTCGGGTTTGATCGCTGGAATGGTAACTATGGTATTGAGTTTTTCCATGTAACATATTTTACATTGTTTCCAACTCCTACTTTATATCTTTTTCTGATTAATTTCGTTGCGGGTTCATGACAAATTAACTTCCCTTAGATTTAGCTTTATTGCTCGGTGTCAATACTGGGTATGCTGTTGATCCTGGAACACAGGAGTTACAGTGGCGGATGTGTGGTGGGACAGAGCACAAAAAATAGCAGCATAAAGTCTGAAATTTTGCATTTTACGTGACACTTGAAAACATAGCTAGAAATATACCGCTGTCAACGCATCCGCCACAGTATCTACCAAAATATAGAATAAACATTTCAGAACTACGCAAAAACTTTTCAACACTAAAAAGTTTAATTTGTGTGTCAAATTTCTTCCAAATCTGTTCTACTTATTGCTCTTGTGTAATTGGATCACAAACTCCCAAAGGAATTAGCAGAATGAAAATATAGAAGGACTCCATGTGATTGCCAAGAAATATTTTGAAGACATAACCTCATTCTGCTGCCTCGTGGTCTCGCGGTACAAGTATGTGCCGTGGGATCTAGAGGTCCTGGGTTCGATTCCCGGGTCGGGCAGTGTTATTGGGTTTTTCCATTAGGAAATTCTCAGTAACAGCACGGAGTCTGGAAATGTGCCCGAAAAACGGCAATAGGCTCGCCCCCTATTACGTGGGACTGATACATACCTGGCGAAATGTGGGTGCAGAAATACACCTCTGCCTACCCCTTCGGGGAATACAGGCGTGAGTTTAAGTAAGTAAGTAACCTCATTCTCGCTCCTTCATTAACCCTCTGACAAACGTTAGTACTAGTTGTGCAACAAACTAATCTGCACGCATATTAAAAAAGTAGTTTTCTCATTTTCATTAGATGCTCTTGCATGTTTTGTTGTAAGTACTTTATATACAAGCTATTGTAGGACGAGTAAGGTATATTAAAAGGAAGTATTGTTGGTTTTTGCAGTTAGAAATTTCTCAGTTGCAACAGAGAACGGAAATTTGTTTGGGAAACGTAAATGGGCATATTATGTGGCACATAGTTTGCCGGCTCACGTGTTCCCTCCTTCCTATGATCCTGGATCCTTTAAGCGAAGCGTGAAGAAGCATTTGTGCGGGCCGGCATGATTGTGTCGACCAGCGGGTGACCATCGTTTCTCGCTGGTCGGTATTATTTTTCTGGACTCCACTGTGCTTACCATCAGGTACAGTGGAGTCACTTTGCCGTGCCAGATAAAAAAAAAAAAAAAAAAACATAATAACTGGTTAAATATTAGTAGGAACTCCGCCTAGCCTTAATCAAAATAAGATAAGAATAGAACTGCCGACCGAAAGTCTTGATGGCCATAGTCCACCACGCTGGCCTAGTGCGGGCTGGCGGACTACACACCTAAGAAATTCCTAAGAGCTTTTAGGTATGCAGGTTTCCTCACGATATTTTTTTTCACCGTTAAAGTACGTGATAATTCATTCAGAATACATACATAACTACAAAAAATCAGAGCTTTGAACCCGCGACCGCCGAGATTCTCGACCGCGCGTCTAAATCTCAAGGCCATCGCAACTTCTATCTGGCGACGAATTGTAGAAGTATACCTCAATCTGTCTACCTAGATACAGGCATAAGTGTACGCAGTACATACGTACATATATGATATACCAAAGGCGGTACTTCCATAGAAGCCCAAAAGCCCACCTTGCCTTACAAAAGCCCGATAATAATGTATGAAACTTAAATCTTTATTTAACAAAAGCAATTTGACATATAAATGAGAATATACTGACTCCACATACATACATACATAAACTCACGCCTGTATTGCCCGAAGGGGTAGGCAGAGGTGCATTTCTGCACGCACATTTCGCCAAGTATGTATCAGTCTCACGTAATAGGGGGCGAGCCTATTGCCGTTTTTCGGGCACATTTCCAGACTCCGTGCTGTTGCTGAGAATTTACTAATGGAAAAACCCAATAACACTTTGCCCGACCCGGGAATCGAACCCAGGACCTCTAGATCGCACGGCACATACTTGTACCGCGAGACCACGAGGCAGTGTGTGTATGTATGTGTTCCTGAACACATAGGAACACGCGGCCCGTCAGATTATTCTACTAGCAAGCCTTTATATAGATATTTTATAAAGTCCAATCATACAAACGCAATCAGACGTACATTTGTGTTATTATTAAAGCGGTATCTATAATAGGAACGAGGTGGTTCTATTATTACGGCGCCTACACACGATCGATCGCCGCCCATTACTAATTCAACACCACCTGGCCGCACTTTAACATTATTCCGACACTTAATGCGCTTATTAGGTCATAATAAAAGCGTAGGGTAGTTAGGGTTCTGCGTAACCTTTTGGTTTTAGTTGATATTGCCTCCATACAGGTGTATAAAGAATCGAAAACTAAGACAGGCAATAGTCACGGTGATTACAAACACCGTGACATTAAAAAAAAGTGTGTGTGTACTTATGTATGTATGTTATAACACACGACTGAAGTAAAACTTATAAATACGCCCAACAGTCACATACATAGTTCTTAGTTTACACAACATAATATTACATTTCTGAAAGCACTCATAAATACTATTTGACAACTAATATATATGTCAATCCCTTTTTATTACTGTCACTATTCTACATTTTAAAAATCTAAAACATATAAACTTTTTTTGAAAAATATTCGATCCGAAACATATTGAAACCTTTCTGATCTATTTGACACTTACATATTTTAACATAGCCAGCTTCAATCTGTCAATTATATTGGAGCACATAGGCAGCTTCATGACTTACGTATCTTAAAATTTCACTCTCATAATTTTTTCATAACGCGCCTAAAGAAGTATAACTTTAAAAATCCAGAAAAAAATACGTTTTCCTTACAACCACGAGTATTAAATGTGTGTAGTTGTTAGGAAAACGTTATTTTTTTTATTTTTTTGTCGGGATTTTTTTTAATGTCACGGTGTTTGTAATCACTGTATATTTTTCCTTTAGGGAATTCTTAATAGCAGTACGAAGTATGGAAGTTTTCCGGTAAAATGCAATATCTGAATCACGCGTAAGTGAAGGCAGAAATTGCTCCTGTGGGGAAGGTAATTCATTGTTTCATTAGTGTAGGAGCGTAATAGTTAGACGATTATGGCTATCTACTGCAATCTGCAGTAGAAGTATATATGTTTATTATTATATCCAATTTTTTTGAAAGAGAAAAAAAATTGATAGCAATAAGTCGCCTAACTATTACGCTTCGACGCTAATGACAAATGAAATTACCTTTACAATTTATAATATCACCGGCCATTAGTTGATGAAACGTTGAAATTACATTGACAATGTTTACGCCCCGGCACAATTTAATTTCGCTCCCGGACGATCCCCAACGCGCCTAAACGGATATTGCGCGCTCACTATTTTGAATTTATGATTGCCTGGTACCTGAATTTGTGCTGTACTATTTTAAGGGTAGTTTATTTTGGGGTTATTTGAAATTAAACGTGATATTACCGATCAAACTGAAACTGTTGTCTTGGCCCCGTATACTGGGTTCGATTCCTGGGTCGGGCAAATGTGTTTCTGGGTTTTTCTATAAGTGATTTTGTAGTCATCAAAGAAGCCGAAAACCGACTATAAAGTGCGTTCTTCTATTACTTAGCACGTTATGAAACTTTGGTCTACCCTTGAAATAAGTAGGTATGTTTAAACTTACGTTCCAACTAAATAACAATTTGCTAAATCATCGATTTTAAATCGCTCCCTTACATACTCGGTCAAAGGAATTGCTTATCTTTGCCACTAAAGGTTGCTTTGACGTCAGCCCTTCGTCACATCTGTCTAGCTTTAACATTCATCGGTAACCTACAGGCATCCAACTGGGAGCGATAATACAAAAACTTTAGGCAATCTTACTGAAGGCGAAAACATAGTGACGAGGGGCGCGGAGCTAAATACGAAAGGACGTAAGTCCCTTAAACCAACATTATAAAGCATTCTAACTTTGTTGTTTGTTATATGAAAGATGTGCATGTTAAAGTCGTGAAGATGAGGCGAGGTCGAGACAAAATCTAGGTGGTCGTGGTTTGAAAACTATTCGCCGCTAACTTTCCAAAGCTATATGTGTATTCATATTCAATGTATGGTAACGGCGAAGGAAAACATCGTGAAGAAATCTGCACACTAAAGAGTGCTCCTCAAGAAATTACTTACGTATTACTTTAAAAAATGATACTACAAAATTTCAGATTATATCGAAGATTTATTATCTTCTATCCCTGGGATTAAGTAAAGTGATAAGAAGTTGTTTTTGTTGCTACAGTTTGTATCAATATGACATATACGATGTAAGATTTAAATAATGACAATTTAAAATAGAAAAAAAATGTCATTTCGTGTTGCTGAGGGAGATTCTTGTCGTTTCTTCTCCACAGTGATAACACGTTTCGAATAGTTTAAAATTGACGATTCAAGAACTTTTAAAAGTCTTAAAGTTAATTTTGACTTTGACTTTGGTGTAGTCCGCCGTTCCGCACTAGGCCGACGTGATGGACTAAAGCCTAACCCCTCTCAATTGTAGAGGCTTGAATCCATATACTTTAGATTATTCGAAGTTGCATGTGTTTTAGACATTAATCATAGGTCTCTAGGTCAAGGTAAAGATCGCGTGGAGATCTACTTCGCTAAGTGTTCTTTACAGAAAACCCAGTTATGAGCAGTCTGTGAAGTAGTGATGGCTTCGAGGTGGAGAATCTCGACGGTCGAGGGTTCAAACCCCAGGCACACATCTCTTACTTTTCCAAGTTATGTGTGTATTCACAATGAATTATCACTTACTTTAACGGTGAAGGAAAACTCGTGATGAAACCTGCACACCTAAAAGTTTGACGGGGACGAGCGGCAGGTAGCGGACCGCCCGCTATACGTCACCCATTGTCCTTACCGGTGCACGATCGCGGCCCCGGTATCTAATGGCGGACGGTGTCCGATATTTATTTGATTTTGTTTGATGTAATGTGTGGCTGTATGTATGTATGTACGTGAGTATGTAGTAGGTACATATGTGAGTAGCCCACAAGTTCTTAGGAATTTCTTAGACCGCCAGCCCGCACTAGGCCAACGTGGTGGACTAAAGCCTAAACCGTCTCAGTCTTAGATAGGGCCCGTACCCAGCAGTGAGTGTGACGGTACATATATGGGCTGATGATATTGTGCAGTCTGCGAAGTAGTACTAGGACAGCATGATGGGCTTAGAGTTAAAAAATCTTACTCGTAGAAGAAACCAGTGGCCACCAAGTACAAAATATGGTCTGGTGTGTGTTTCCATTTACCTATAAAATTACTTGTGAAGAACGATTATTATCAATCAATAGTATGCCTTAGGATTTCATATTCGCGGTTAAAGGGCGTGATTATTCATTATCAAACTTCTAAGATTGGACCTCCTCCCACGCTGTGGAGTCCACATTGCGGACCGACAATTTAGCGAAAATCGCGGTAAGCCACTGGATGCAGACCGCTTCAGACAGAGCACTTTGAGGTCTTTGAGGGAGGCCTATGTCCATCAGTCAAGTCTTTCGGCTGATGATTATGATGATGATGATGAAACTTCTAAGAGTCAGGAATCCGATACCAATGACTTCTTATATGCTAATATATACTTTAGTCTAGACAAGAACGCAATTTGTGAAAAATAGCTAAACAAATATTATTTGTTTCCAAATTAAAACAATTAAACAAGCTTTTTAATTTCGTCTAAAGCAAATTTTAGACTCGGTTCAGTAAAATCACGACCAGAATGTTGTACAAAATTAGAAACCGCTTATTTTTACTTACCGTGTCCAAACGCTTAGTCCGTGTAGGGATGCCTCGCATCTAAGCTCTTACATGAAACCCTTACATAACATATTCAATAAACAGTCATCATCATCGTGAGGAAACCTGCACACCTAAAAGTTCTTAGGACTGTCTTAGGTATGTGGTCCGCCAAACCATATTAGGCCAGCGTGGTGGACTAATGCCTAAACCCTCTCAGTTGTAGAGGATGCCAGTGCCAGCAGTGGGGCGTATATGGGCTGATGATGATGATGATGGTGATGATGATGATATCAAAGTATACTTAAAGAAGACCCCTACACGTTTTCGGCAGAAGTGATTGTGTTTTTCATGTAACAAAAAAAAAATTGTTAAGTTTTCATCAATTTATGTAAAGTTATATTCAAAAGTAACGAAATCATCAAAATCTCTTGCGTGGTTTAGGTGTTAGCGAAATTATCAGTAAAAAAAAACATTTTAGTTATCCTTTATAATCTCGTATACTCGGCAACCCTAAGTCAGGGGCGACAAGATGGCGACCTCACAGATTCGTTGAAAACTTTTCTCCCGACAGAGGTAAAATATTAAATGTACTTTTTACGAAATCTTCGAGGCACAATGTTTATAATTTACGACAGTTGTCATTCAGTTATGCGAGGGGACCGTGCCAATATGAAAGTAATTCTAAGACAATTTCTTGAAGTAAATAAATACAAGCAGTGATGGCCTCGAGGTTTAGGCGCGCGGTCGAGAATTTCGGCGGTCGCAGGTTCAAACCCCAGGCACACACCTCTAACTTTTCGAAGTTATGTGTGTATTCACAATGAATGATCACTTGCTTTAGCGGTGAAGGAAAACATCGTGATAAAACCTGCACACCTAAAAGTTCTTAGAAATTTCTTAGGTGTGTAGTCCGCCAACCCGCACTAGGCCAGCGTGGTGGACTAAGGCCTAAACCCTCTTAGTAGTAGAGGAGGCCCGTGCCCAGCAGTGGGACGTACCTATAGGGGCTGATGATGAAATAAATAAATACACCCAACAGTCACATGTATAGTTCTGACCCCGCACTAGGATACAAGTCCTGTGTCGTGGGTATCAGAGACTACGAGAGACTTTTCTGTCTCACAAACACGCAGACCTGAAACAAATACTTGTGGATCAGACAAACATTTGTCTCGGTGCGGGGATCGAACCCGCGGCCTCTCGTTTCGTTTCGTTTATATGTAACAGGCTTACACCTGTGACTTTTCAAAGTTATGTGTGTATTCTTAAGGAATTATCACTTACTTTAACGGTGAAGGAAAACATCATGATGAAACCTGCACGCCTAAAGTTCTAAGGAATTTCCTAGGTGTGTAGTCCACCAATCCGCATTAGGCCAGCGTGGTGGACTAAGGCCTAACTCCTCTCAGTTGTAGAGGAGGCCCGTGCCCAGAAGTGGGACGTAAATGGGCTGATGATGATAATGATGATGATACATATGACAGTTATGACGTTTGCTTAGAGATCACAGTGGGAAAAAGATGCGGATGCGGAAATGCATCTCTACCAAATCTGGGATACAAGCAATGAATATGTATTTTTTGTTTACAAAAAATCAATGACTGCCTCGTGGTCTCGCGGTACAAGTATGTGCCGAGCGATCTAGAGGTCCTGCGTTCGATTCCCGGGTCGGGCAAAGTGTTATTGAGTTTTTCCATTAGGAAATTCTCAGTAGCAGCACGGAGTCTGGAATTGTGCCCGAAAAACGGCAATAGGCTCGCCCCCTATTACGTCGGACTGCTACATACCTGGCGAAATGTGGGTGCAGAAATGCACCTCTGCCTACAGAGGAATACAGGCTTGAGTTTATGTATGTATGTATGTAAATAACAATCATCAGCCCTTATACGTCCCACTGCTGGGCACGAGCCTCTTCAACAACTGAGAGGGTTTAGGCCTTAGTCCACCACGCTGGACTAATGAGAGTTGGCGGACTACACACCTAAGTAATTCCTAAGAACCTTTTAGGTGTGCGGGTTTCCTTACAACGTTTTCCTTCACCGTTAAAGTAAGTGATGATTCATTGTGAATACACATGTGAAGGCTTCTTAGAGCTCACTTCTCTCCAATTTAATGTTTAGTATTTATGAAACATAATTATGTATTTACATCTCGGTAATATTATCTCTTCTATTAAATGTAAACTATTTATATATGCATATATATGTATGTATGTATTTATTTATATATGAATGTGTATGTATGTATGTATTCATGCGTGTATATATATGTATTTCTGAAGACAGCTGCCACAACTACAACTTTTCATTCCAGTGGGTTGTCTGGAAAAAATCGCAGCTAGCGATAAGACCGCCTGTTGTAACTATATATCTTTTAAGCAGTGGCGGGACTTCCATAGAAGCCCAAAAGCGTTAAACGTTAATTGTGTAATGTCTAGTTTATATTTGCTTATTATGGGCTCTTAATTTAACAAATTGCTTTAGTTAAATAAAGATTTCAATCCTAAAAATTAATATTTCGAATTTTAAAAGGCAAACTGGGCTTTTGGGCTTCTATGGAAGTACCGCCACTGCTTTTAAGTTGTATGTTATTTATGTTATTTTTCCTTATATAGTGTACAGTAAAGTATATTAAATAAATAAATAAATAAATAACTTCGAAAAGTCAGAGGTGTGTGCTTGGGGTTTGAACTCGCGACTGCCGAGGTCAAGCCCCGAGGTCATCACTAATTTTAAACTAATTACTTAAAATGACATTACCTACCTAATGGTGTATTCGAGTCCTAAATATCTATTAAAACTAAATTACCAAGCTTCTAATATTTAAACATTATATCACACTTTAAAGGTTAAAGTCATTTAGTGAAGCTAAGACGTGTTCAGTTTTTAATTTATTTCTGAAAATGAAAGTCATTTCCCATTCATAATATGTTGAGCGCTCTCGTCCGTTGTGACACATTGAGACCTAACTATGCGTTACAGGCTCCGACATGGAAATATTTAAATTTATGTACGGTACTTGGTACGTGGCCTCGCGGCATAAGTATGTGCCGTGCGATCTAGAGGTCCTGGGTTCGATTCCCGGGTCGGGCAAAGTGTTATTGGGTTTTTCCATTAGGAAATGCTCAGTAGCAGCACGGAGTATGAAAATGTGCCCGAAAAACGGCAATAGGCTCGCCCCCTATTACGTGGGACTGATACATACCTGGCGAAATGTGGGTGTAGAAATGCACCTTCGGGGAATACAGGCGTGAGGTGAGGTTGGGTATGCGTGTGTAAGTAATTAAAATAAGATAATTTATAAACATACATATATAAAGAAACCTGTAATTGGTAAGACATATAGTTCACTCATACAGTCCTATTGCATAAGCTAGCTCTAAATGCGAATATTATGACGAAAATCCAAAGGAAATATCGTTTTTTTACACCCATATTCTCTATTCGAGGCGTACGAAACCCGAAGCTTTATTACTTAGCTCGTAAACCATACGTGATGTGCGAATAGCGAAACTCCGTGTGATTTTGAACAAACGATTCTGTGTCGCGGGAATGTTGTTATTCAGCTATCATTTTAAGTTTTCTGTTTCCGTTTTTTTACTTATATGTACATATTGTAAGTGCTGGCCTCGCGGTTTGGACCCGCGGTCGAGAATATCGGCGATCGCGGACTCAAACCCCAGCGTAAGACTTCCGCCACGGCACCCCCTGCCTGTCATAAGAGGTGACTAATTGGTTCTTAGGAATTTCTGAGGTATGTAGACCGCCAACCCGCTCTAGGCCAGCATGGTGGACTAAGGCCTAAACCGTCTCAATGGTAGAGGAGGCCCGTTCCCAGCAGTGGGACGTATATGAGATAATGATGATGACCTTATTCAACTGTTCTGTGCTTACTATTATCTCCACAAGTAGAAGCAATGTCAGAGTAATGTTATTCTATGCATATTATGTATGTATTGACAAATAGGCATTTCCGATTGAGTCATTTCTGTAGTCTATCCGCTACATATCCTTGCACGATTGTGGAATAAACATAAACGGCTTACTCAACACAAAACGCTCGCGTGGGGTGAATAGAATTGGACTGTGAAATAGCATTTCTTTAATACCTAAAGAAATATCGGCTTACGTTACATGTGCTAGAAAGATCATGGGTTCTATACCTCTACAATAGTTATACCGCCCTGGTACACATAACCAAAATATGCAATTAAAACTAAACACAATCATTAGTCCATATAGTTCCCATTGCTAGGACCTCCTTTGAAATTGAGAGGGCTTAGGCCTTAGTCCACCACAATGGCCTTGTGCGGGTTGGCGGACTACACACCTAAGAAATTCCTAAGAACTTTTAGGTGTGCAGGTTTCCTCACGATGTTTTCCTTCGCCGTTTAAGTGCGCGATAATTCATTGTGAATACACACGTAACTTCGAAAAGTAAGTAAAATAAAGCAGCCAATCCAATTTGTTTTACCTAATTTTATATTTGAATCTGAATACCCCAGTTATTTAACGTCTTTCAATATTCCTGATAACGGACTCAATACAATGCATGGGATCCGCATTAAATTTACTACACAATATATTAATGTAAAGATAAGGTTCCTTAGGGAACCCTTTCTGGATAATTCGAATGAAATATATGTATGTGTTTCAGGGAAAACCATAGTTTGGCGAAACCCAAGAGCTGGATTTGATTCTTTGGGCGGTTCAATTAGAATTAAATGAAGATGGCCTTAAAAATATTTCTTCGGCAACTATTTTGACACTAATAAAATGAAATATATTTCCATAAGAAGGTCTAATTAACGAGCTTCTAAGGTCATACCTAAATGATTTCATCATCATTATCATCATCAGCCCGTATACGTCCCACTGCTGGGCACGGGCCTCCTCTACAATAGAGAGGGTTTAGGCCTTAGTCCACCACATTGGCCTAATGCGGGTTGGCGAACGATTTAATTTAAAAAAAAAATGCCTTACGCCACTTTCCGTCAGAAAATTAATTTGGAATATCAAAAAAATATTCCAATCAATGTTCCTTTTTAATTTGTTTAAGAAAAACGCGCAATGGAAATTAAAAATGTTCCATAATTTTGTCACGTCATAAGAGGTCGCTGCAGGCTGCACAACCCACTTGCAATCTGAAGCTATTGCTTTGTGGCAAATCTCGAGAGCCACCGGAGCGCTCTTATTCCGCCCGAGTTTAGTCTGGCTCTGTCACGTGCTCGCCTTAACTAATAGCAGACTCAGCTTAGCTTGGAAAAAATGTTAGTCCACTATTAACGTCCTTTATTTCTCCTTCACTAAATCAATAAAAAAGAGTCCGTTATAACTTAACAAGATTCTACTTTATCGTCGTTTTGTGGTGACTCCTCTCTTAAAGCTTTCAGAGCAATGTTAATAAGCCTTTCATCATCATCATCAGCCCATAGACGTCCCACTGTTGGGTATGGACCTCCACTGCAACTGTGAGGGTTTACGCATTAGTCCACCACGCTGGCCTAGTGCGGGTTGGCGGACTACACACCTAATAATTTTTTAACAAATTTTAAGAGTGCTGGTTTCCTCAAGATGTTTTCCTTTAGCGTTAAAGTACATATGTTATAATTCCTTGTGAACACACACATAACTTCGAAAAGTCAGAGGTGTGTACCTGGGTTTTAATATTATTCGAATAAATAAGCTATAACATGCAAATAATATTTTTTTTCAACTAGTAGTTAAAAAAACAGAATAAACAATTAAAAAAAAAGTCGGAAAAATCGATATAGAAATAACACGATAATAGAAATAATTATCTAGTAACTTCAACTTCATCTGCTGTAGTTCACACACAATTAATGTAAAATTGTTTGTTTATGTACATACGTCGGGTAGGGGACAAATTTAGAAAATCCGTGACAATTATTTTTCAATTCATTCTTCAAAATATTTTATCGATTTATCGATCTGTAAAATATCCTTACATAATACAATTCCCGCAGAGCACTATCAGACATAAGACCCACGATATTTCTTCTCCACAATAACTCCGAGAAAGGATTTGAGGCGGCACAGCTCACGTAGCAGTCTAAGTGCGATGAAATGGCGGTATTCCCAGACTGACGGTTATACCCTTTCGTAATGAAATTAATCCGACCGTACCTTCAAATGAATTTCCTTGAGCCTCGCGACAAATAGTATTTGAGTCGTGTAATAATCCCGAAGTAATTTGTCGGAAATTGAATGTTTATTTGTAGCTGTCGCTTCGATCGCGTGTGTTTTAATAGAAAATAGAACGTTGTGATGGCACGTAGGTTATTTTATTTATTGTTCGTAGACGTTAATTTATTTTTTGTCTCCTAACTAATTTTGTTTATTTATGAAATTATTATATCCTTAATCAATTACCGATCGAAATTTCTGCTTTATTTTATTATTTTGGCTGTTATTTTATATTCAAGTTAAACTCTTCATATATAGGTGTTATTGTTATAAAAAATATTATAAATGGGTTTTAATTTACTGTGGCATTCAAGAAGACCTTTTATAAATGTCTGTAAGTAAGTGAGCTAAAGTAACTAATAAAAAAGGCAATTTAAAAGTAAAACCTTCATGAAGAAAGTTGAGACCTTCGTATAATAAATTATATGACATCGTAAAACACAAATTACTGCTTTCAAAGTTTTTTCCTCGACGCAAAAAGACGAAATACTGTTGACTAATCGCTTTCACGTACCAGGAAAACATATTTCTTAAAAGGTGAAATTGGAACTTAAACTGGCGAGCACTCAGCACCGTCTCGCGCCACTTTAAACCGCGCTCGGCTATCCAACCTCCGCCGCACATCTGAGTGCCTGGTACTCGAATATTGTAGTGACGTGAAAACTCTCGAGAAAAAGGCCTTCCCACAAAGGTCAGTATCGATCGTATTCAAGAAGGACGGCTGTGAAATTGATTATGTTATATAGAAACACTTTGAAGGGATCCCTTTGAGGGCAATAACGGTTAATACTGGAACTGGAAATTGAGAATGAAATTTAAACAGGCAAAGGGTAACATTTGCTAAGTTTCTTATCTGAAATTGAATCGTACGTATCTGAAAGCCGGCTCACCCCTACCTACTACATCAAGATTTAAAATAGATAAAAATATTTGCTGTGAGTTACTTCTTGAAAATAAATTCGTTTTGCCAATTAATTGAATTGAATTCTTGTGGCTGATCTGAATACATAACGCAAACTAGTTGTTGCCTGTGACATTGTGAATGTAGAATTTAGTTTATCTTACCTATATTTAAGTAAAAATTACTTTTTTCCAATACAATTTAAAAATATCTTCACTCCAATCCAACCCAAGCTCTATATACTCGTGAAAACCGTATTAAAATCAATCCTGAATGTTTAAGAGACGAAAGCTTTTGGTTAAACGAGCCATGAGTTACAAATTAAATGTTTTTGAAGTTATACTTCTTTTGGCGCGTTAGGGAAAAATGATGAGAGTGATTTTTTACGATGCGCGCGCACACCGACACCAAAAAGTTATTCAGAAAAAGTTTATTTTAAATTTTAAGAATGTAGAATAGTGACAGTAGTAGTTTTTTTGAAGTTATTACGATGCGCGCGCACACTGTCATGAAAAACCGACACCATGAAGTTATTAAAATATTATTTTATAATATATTATTATATTATTTAAGAAAATATATATTTATCTATGAAGTATAACTTCTAACGCGTGTACATAAGTACACATACACACTTTTTTTAATTCCTGTGACAGTAAGTGACAGGTTTTTGGAAGTTATGTGTGTATTCACAATGAATTATCACTTCAATTAACGGCGAAAGGAAACATCGTGAGGAAACCTGCACACCTAAAAATAGTTCTTAGGAATTTCTTAGGTGTGTAGTCCGCCAACCCGCACTAGGCCAGTGTGGTGGACAAAGACCTAAACCCTCTCAGTTGTAGAAGAGGCCCGTGCGCAGGCAGTGGGACGTATATGGGCTGATGATGATGATGATGAACCGCCTCAAGTATTACTTGGCTCGGTTTTCGATTGATTCGATTTTTACAATCGATATTTTATCAATAACTCATTATCTACAAACGGAAAATCGAGCACAAAAAATTCCAAAGTTATAAAGAGAAAATAATGCTATATATAACACAGGCTGGTACATAATTTGCGCGGCTCGTTTAAGGCACCGTATTTATAAGGGACGAAGTATATGAGCCAGAATATTATTTCCATCATTAAGGCCGGGGCAATTTTATGCGTAAGGTATATTTTATCTGATGTAAAAATATCTTTGAAATATTTATGATATAAACTCTTGAAAATGTTCAGTGTTTTGGAGATACCGTTTTTTTACATACATACACATTTTTTTACATTTTTACATCACACCTTTTGTCAGTTGGGGTAGGTAGAGGTGTTATAGGCGGGGGTCTTTTGGCTTTTAAGGCATATGTCTAGAGTCCGTGCTGTTACTAATTATAATTTCCTATTGAAACAATATATTATAATAATATAATTTTACCGACCCGGAAATGAAACCCGGGACTTTTAGTTTGTGTGCTACTAGTGGCGCGATACCATGAAGATTTTTTTATTAAATAATATTATAGGATAAGGTATGATAATACAACTGAATGATAATACTTTGGAGGTCTCGCGGCATAACTGCCTTAGGTTCGATTCCTGGATCAAAAGAAATGAAACCATCACTTGCGGATCACACAAACATTTGTCTCGGTGCAGGGATCGAAGTCGAACCCGCGGCCTCTCGTTTCGCAAGCTGGTATCTGGCCAACTGCGCTACGGGGCTCTCATGAGAATGAACAGGTGACATACAAGCGGCGACACTCGTCCCCATACAAAATACTGTCTATTTCCCTTCTAATCTTATTCAGCTGTTCTGTGCATTTGACAACCATCTAGAAAAAAAATATTCCCTGATATTACGACACTTTTATGAAAAAAAAAAATGGTTGTATTTTGTCAACCCTCTTTCGTTTTTACATCTTTCCTCAACAATTCCTTTCTACAAAAAGTGGAGTAACAATGTAAGCACAAAATCATCCAGAAGAATGTTTTTTGCCGTAAAACACTTTGAGAACTTCCAAACGGGTCGGGAAGGTTTAACCGCGGTGTAATTAGCTGATGACGTCACACGACACCCCTATTAGGGTTGACGAGGTGTTTCAAATGACACAGATTAGGGTTGTTACGTCAATCACAGGACTCGATGGGATTGATGAAGTTGAATGAAGAATGGATTGTGCAAATCTTTTATTTTATGATTTCCTGGTATGAGCTAAGCAAATTTATGTGCTTATGTTAGGATATTTGTATCGCTTATGGCAATTTTTCATCATCAGCCCATATACGTTCCACTGCTGGGCACGGGCCTTCTCTACCATTGAAAGGGTTTAGGCCTTAGACCACCACGCTGGCCTAGTGCGAGTTAGCGGACTACACACCTAAGAAATTCCTAAGTACTTTTAAGTGTGCAGGTTTCATCACGATATTTTCCTTCGATTTTGGCGACTTTTGATAATTACAGCTTTTAAAGCATGCTTCTCTGTAATCCTTATGACGTAATTAATAGAAAAAAAATATTTGTTTTGAGGAACTCTTTGATGCTATAGTTTCCTGGTAACCTCTGATTTCAACTAATTGGAGTTAGGCCTTAGTCTACCGGGTTGGCAGACTTCACGTACCAAAGAAATTCTTAATATGGAACTCTTAGGTGTGCAGGTTTTCTTACGACATTTTCCTTCACAACCTTTGTTAGCCCCGTGGCGTAGTTGGATAGATACCAGCTTGCGAAACGAGAGGCCGCGGGTTCGATCCTCGCACCGAGACAAATGTTTGTGTGATCCTCAAGTATTTGTTTCGGGTTTGTTAGACCGACAAATCTCTCGTAGTTTCTAATACCCACGACACAGGACTCGTAACCTAGAGTAGGGTCAGAACTATGTATGTTACTGTTGGGTGTTTTTATTTAGTAGAAAAAAAAACAGTTAAAATGCGTAAAAATTAATGGCAAACACAAACATTACTTTGAAAAGTTAAAGGTGACAAGGATTGATACACGCGACCGCCGAAATTAAATTCTAGAGGCACTAACTCATTCTTTTCTCAAAGTATAATCCATACATATGTAAAGAAAATATATTTCCTTTATTTTATTGTTCTTAATTATCTAGTAAAAACCTATGTTACACAAATGTTGACATAGATGTCGCAGTATGTACGCAATACGATTATTATATTATTATCTGTGGTACTAGTAGTTATGCTAAAGAAAAGGATTATAAATCTGTCAAAAACAAAGAACACGTAAAATTTGCGACACAGTGCTGAAAATTAAGGAGCATTTAAAAAAGGGAATTTGGAATCCAAATAATACACTTTAATCGTCGTTTCTTTGTTTTTACAGGTAAGATATAATTTTGTTGTTGGTAAATAAGTGTAGATGTTGCGTTTTGTCCTAAAATAAAACTTTGTTTTACAGAGCAACACGTGGTTATTATTTGGCCGGTATTCCCAACCAAAACACATTATACATATATAACATAGAATATCCAATTATATTCTGTGCCAAATAACAAAATTGCTAGTTAAGAGCACGCGATTTGCCTAAAACGAGCACTGACCACAAACCACGGCTAACATAAACTTGTTTAGACTCACAAACCCAAATCGAGGCAACTGCTTAAAACGTCGTGGGAGGCCTTTTTGGATCGATCGGTCAGGTTTGTGGTTGAAACAAGGGTTAAATATTTGAATTAGTTCTTATAATATTTTATAATTGATTTTAAGTTTAAAAAAATGTTTTTTTATATTATTAGAAATGTTGTTCCTTTAAAATGTAACACTAGATATAAGCTGTTATTAGTTTGTTTAGTAATTAATAAGATTTACATACCCACATGACGACGCATTATACCTAATAAGTAATATTTGTTGGTCCCCAAGATACAGGCTTAGCCTAGTTTGGGGCCCTCTGGCAAAGATTGCATACAACAAAAACTTTTATGCGCAAAATATAAGTAAATATATATAGTAATAGATGTAAGAAAATATTGTATTTTTGTGGTAAATAAAGATTTTATTATTATTATTACATTATCACAAAAACATATGTTTCACCTTCACGGGCACGTTCCTCCTCTACAACTGAGATGGTTTGGGCCTTAGTCCACCACGCTGGCCTAGTGCGGGTTGGCGGACTACACACCTAAGAAATTCCTAACAACTTTTAGATGTGAAGGTCTCTTCACGATGTTTTCCTTCCTTTAACCATCGTATCTTTTACATGGTCATATTTACATTTACATTAATAATTATAAATAAAGCACAGCATGGAACGCTGTGTACTGGATAAATTTAATTGATCATTTGGCATAGACGTATAACGACATCAGAATTTGGATTTGAAAAAATGCTTTGAATCCAGCCTACATCTAACAGATTCAAATTGAATTCATCCAGCAGCAGGTCACGCTCATTTTTGTTCCCGACAGACAGACATACCTACATAGTTCTGACCCCACATTAAGATACAAGTCTTGTGTTGTGGATACCAGAAACTACGAGAGACTTTTCGGTCTCTCAAACATCCAGACCCGAAACAAATACTTGTGTATCACACAAACATTTGTCTCGGTGCGGGGATCGTATCCGCGGCCTCTCGTTTTGCAAGCTAGCCAATTGTGCCACGGGGCTGTCAAAAAATAATTATTTTTAACAATATCTTTAAGTATTCAGATAAAATTCGCTGGGATTCCGACATAAGTTCCCCGTTTACTTTGGCAAGAATCTTCTAAATTTTATTAATCCAAAAGATATTTTCCATTTACAGTCCGCTACTCACAAAGTGAAGCTCTTTTATGAATATTAGAAAAGATTTGTTCAAATAAATTAGCTATAAAGTTAAGCGACCATTATGGAAGGTCCGAATGAATCTGCTTGGCGGAATTTCTTGCACCTGCTTTATATTAGTCTAAAAAAATTTTTTTTTTTAATCGGTGAAATGGTAAATATTATCATTCAGTATATTACAAAATCTTGACAGCCCCGTGCAGTTGTCTAGACACCAGCTTGTGAAACGAGAGGCCGCGGGTTCGATCCCCGCACCGAGACAAATGTTTGTGTGATCCACAAATATTTGTTTCGGGTCTGGGTGTTTGTGAGACCGAAAAGTCTCTCGTAGTTTCTGATAACCACAACACAAGACTCGTATCTTAGTGTGGGGTCAGAAACTCAGAACTATGTATGTGACTGTTGGGGTGTTGGGTGTATTTATTTATTTAATCTATATAAATCCATATACGAATAATTGCCACTTCTGCAACTTAGAAGGTTTAGGCCTTAGTCTGCCACGATAGATTCAGTAACTTTTCTTGTTCACCACCCGGTTTGGAACGTATATTTCACTAGAAGTACGGGACAGAAACTGCTCAATTCGAAGCAGTTTACAATACATGATATAGTAAATTTTGGTTGGATTTTTTATATCAACGAAAGAGTCGGTAGGTATTACCCACATTCCACCCAGTGGCGGTACGATCACAGAAGACCAAAAACCCAGATGGCCATTCAAATTCCGAATATGATTTTTTTATTATTTGAATTTTTATTATTTGAATCTTTATTTAAGAAAAAACAATTTGACATAGATGAGAATATCCTGACCCCACAACCACAACAAACAATTATAAACTAGACATTGCACAATTAACGTGTTATAACGAACGTTTTTTAGCTTCTATATTTATCTATTTTTTCCCAAAGACTATCTCCATCCATATCAAAAATCATTCAAATCGATTAAGTAGTTTTTGAGTTTATTCGTATCGAAGAATCAAATCTTTCATTTATCCTCCTGAGTACTGATGTCCTTAATTTAGAACATCTAACGAAAAAAAAAAACTGTGACAGATAATAAGAGATCAATCCAATCAATCCATTTTTTTTCTCCATAAAACAAAACATACCTATATGAGGGTTTAAAAAAAAATACTCCTCAATTGTGTATCATATCTAGAAGTACTTAGCAAAAGAAAATCCAGAAAAATTGTACTCTGGAACTCAGGAGGTTAAAATATTAGTATTAATACACCAAACGTTCATATTTCCAGTAAAAATCGATGCGCGATTTCTATAATGTTTAAAATCGGCGTCGTTTCACCTTTAGCGCAGTTATTAAAACGACCTGCTTTTTACTGCAGTCAGCAATCAACGTCATTCGCAAACGTTGGGTGCTGATGGATCGGAGCACACTATCGTATACACTGCCTTCGCTTATACATATGTCTATATGATACTTTCTTTGTTTTTAGTACTAGCAGTAGGGTCTCGCTTCGATCGGATGCAATTTTATAAAATAAAGCAGTAAACAATTTCATCAACATCATCATCAGCCATTACACGTCCCACTGCTGAGCACGGGCCTCCTCTACCATTGAGAGGGTTTAGGCCTTAGTCTACCACGCTGGCCTAATGCGGATTGCGGACTACACACCTAAGAAATTCCTAAGAACTTTTAGGTGTGCAGGTTTCACCACAACTTTATCCTTCGTCATTAAAGTAAGTGGTAATTCATTGTGAATACACACATAACTTCGAAAAGTCAGAGGTGTGTGCTTAGGGTTTGAAAGACCGTGATCGGAAACTAAGACGGGTAAGAGACAGTGGCGGTACTTGCATAGAAGCCCAAAAGCCTAGTTTGCCTTACAAAATTCCGAATAATAATCTGTAAGCTTTAAATCTTTATTTAACAAAAGCAATTTGACATACATATAAATGGGAAAATCCTGACCCCTCAATAAACGATTATAAAATAGACATTACACAATTAACGTGTAACGCTTTTGGGTTTCTATGGAAGTACCGCCACTGGTAAGAGTTATGATGATTACAAACACATTGAAGATAAAAAATCCAGAACGAAATACGTCTTCTTAGTCACCATGAGTATATCCTGTCTTAATTTTACGATCTCGGTCCGTTTACACCTTGTATAAAAACTAGTTGTGCCACGCAGTTTTATCCGCGTGGAATATTACTGGCTCACACAATTTTTGGCCCAGAATGCAGTGAATTTAAAAAAAATATATGACTTCTTTGTACTCATTTACGTCGACTTAAACTGAAATGTTTTTAATACAAAAACTACGATAAGACAAAGTTATCCATTTAATTGGAATCCACGACCATCATTAGGCACTATCCCTCTAAAATTTCGCTCTCTGTATAGAGAGTGTATACTCAGGTGCAGCTTGTAAAAGTAGTTATCCCGCGGATATAAATATCCCCCCGAGGAAATGTGGCGGAAGCACCTGGAAGTGTACGCTACGTTTTATATACGTAGATACACAATGTTTCATTTCCTACAGTAAAATAGGAGAAGGCAGATTATTATTCTTTCAATCTCTTTAAGATTGGTGTTGTGAGTTATAAGATTGATGCATCGTCGATTTCGCGGCATAAAAATGCACCGTGTCACCTAGCGGTTCAATTCAGACTGGAAACGTGAATGATAAATAACAATAGTATAATAAAAAGTGTAATTTAGAAGCTGACGAACCGTGGGTGTTGGGGTACATCTCTGCTGAGCCCTATGGGGATTCAGATGCATGTATACTCGTATAATAGTGGTTTGCTACCAATCTACGAAAAGTCAGACAGTCAGTCAGACTTATTGACAGCCCCGTGGCGCAGTTGGCTAGGCACCAGCTTGCGAAAAGAAAACGGGTTCGATCCCCGCATCGAGACAAATGTTTGTGTGATCCACAAATATTTGTTTCGGGTCTGGGTGTTTGTGAGACCGAAAAGTCTCTCGTAGTTTCCGATACCCACGACATACGACATATCTTAGTGTGTAATAAGAACTATGTATGTGACTGTTGGGTGTATTTATTTATTATCTAAACCCGCGATCAACGAGGTTTAGTCTCGACTGTGCTTGCGCCTAATCTTTGAAGCTGTCACGACTTAATTAAGGCATGTATTGTATGTTTGGGGATACTGGCGAGTGTTATGTTATTTTTATAAGTCTGTGTATTTCTATTTATTTCAGTAAAATCATTTAAACACATCGTGCCTCGTTGAATGTTCCATTATGCCTGATTGTCTAGAAGAGATCGCTTTAACCGATAAGACCGCCAATATTCGACTGTATTTTAGTTGTTATTGTATCGTTGTTTTTCTGTTTAAATGGTGCACAATAAAGTGTTTTATCTGTGTCATCATCATCAGCCCAAATACCTCCCACTGCTGGGCACGGGCCTCCTCTACAACTGAGAGGGTTTAGGCCTTAGTCCACCGCGCTGGCCTAGTGCGGGTTGGCGGACTACACACCTAAGAAATTCCTAAGAACTTTTAGGTGTGCAGGTTTTATCACGATGTTTTCCTTCACCTCTTGCTTTAACAGCAAGTGATAATTCATTGTAAATACACACATAACTTCGAAAAATCAGAGGTGTGTGCCTGGGTTTGAACCTGCGACCGCCGAAATTCTCGATCGCGCGCCTAAACCTCGAGGCCATCACTGCAGTATCTGTGCATTATCTGTGTATCTACCTATTATGTTTGTAAGTGTTGTTGTGTGTATTCACAATGAATTGTCACTTACTTTAACGGTGAAGGAAAACATCGTGATGAAACCTGCACAACTAAAAGTTCTAAGGAATTCCTTAGGTGTGTAGTCCGCCAAACCGCACTTGGCCAGCGTGATGGACTAAGGCTTAAACCCTCTCAATGGTAGAGGAGGCCCGTGCCCAGTAGTGGGACGTATATGGGCTGATGATGAAGTGTTGTTATACATTAAAAAAAAAAGGAAAATAAATAAGTACTATTTCTATACTACCCGAGAATGGTAATCAAAAGCCGTTCTTAAATCCCGCGTGTGAACAAAAACCTTTTCATATTTGCCTTTTTGCTATTGTTGGGAGCAGTGAGCTGGATGATTAAGTCGCTCCGGCATAACAAAAGCAACTGGCTCAAGGTCGCCATCGTGTAGCTCTACCGTATGCCTTCCACGACTGGCTCAAAACATATAGACAATGGAAATGCGTATAAAGACCGTGAAATGACGAATAATTTCAATAGACAGTTTTACATATACAAACACACTCACTTTTATCCCCCAGAGAGCCTCGCGATTCTGCATAAAAGTTTCGTCAGTTGTATTTTTGTATACGTAATAGGGAACGTGGAAGTAGTGACTCGGCGGTAGCGGGTTCAAACTACAGGCACACACCTTTGACTTCTCGAAGGTATGCGTGTATTCACAATGAATTGTAACATATTTTTACGGTGAAGGAAAACATCTTGAGGAAACCTGCACACTTACGAACGTCTTAGTTGTGTAGTCCATCGATCCGCACTAGGCCAGCGTGGTGGACTAAGGCCTAACCCCTCTCAATATTAGAGGAGGCCCGTGCCCAGCAGTGGGATGTAGGTATCTATATACATCCTATGTATCTATATCAGCCTATGCCTATGGTGATATATCGTAAAGCGATGTTCATTTTAACTTTTGAGAAAAAAATAACACACCCACGATAGCGCGACTATGCATCGTATATCCTTATACCAGTGGCGGCACTTCCATAGAAGCCCAAAAGCCCACCTTGCTTTGCAAAATTCCGAATAATAACTTAAAGCTTTAAATCTTCATTTAACAGAAGCAATTTGACATATAACCGAGAATATCCTAACCCCACAATAAGCAATTACAAACTTGCATTACACAATTCATGTGTAACACTTTTGGGCTTCTATAGCACTACCGCCACTGCCTTATACATACATATATAGGGTTGGTAGAATTGCATTCTTTCACCCACGTTTTGTAAGGCGTGTGTTAAGTACTCCATAATCCCTATTATGGATGAGAGCCTCTCGCCGCTTTCCGGGCATATTTCTAGACTCTGCGTTTTGCCCAAACCAAGAAACCTAACCCGGGTACTCCGGATTCGACGAATTCTGCTTTCTACAAATTCCACAAGACAACGAGATAGTCAAACAAAAAAGGATACATTAGTGTAATTATGGCTAGCATAAAGGTAAAATTATTGTACAGAATAAGGACGCACAGACATGGTTTCTACGATAGGCAATGTTCGAAAGTGCTTACAAACACCTAAAGAAAACCTTTTACCTGTTTGTGTGATCCGCAAACATTTGTTGCCGGTCAACGTTTTATGACACAAACACTGTATCTTAGCTTAGGATCAGGACTATGTAATATAAAATTCTTCCTTATAATAATATATTATATAAATTTAAAAGGGCTTACTTAATCACGTAATATTTTTTGTTATTATTTTTATTGAAAACTAGCTGTGCCCGCGACTTCGTTCGCGCGGTAAATTTATTTTGAATTACATCAGCTACCTGCCAATAAAAGTCCCGTCAAAATCGGTCCAGCCATTTCAGTGATTAGTCGGAACAGACAGACAGACAAAAATTAAAAAAAAAAATTGGTGTATGTACCGTATATACATATATATTCATATATACATGTAGTATAAATGGTTATTTCAATATTACGAACAGACAATCAAATTTTATTTATATGTACGTAGCCTAAGTTACTCCTTATTACATCAGCTATCTGCCAGTGAAAGTCCCGTTAAAATCCGTCCACCCGTTTCAGAGATCAGCGGGAACAAACAGACAGACAGACAAAAATTGTAAAACACGTTATTTTGGTATATGTACCGTGTATACATCCATATACATTTATTAAAAAGCGGTTATTTCAATATCACAAACAGACACTCCAATTTTATTTATTTGTATAGATTTAAATAATAGCTTCCACAGGCGTTATTGGCAGACTATAGATTAAAAAATGAAATAACATCTCATAAGAGTATTCAAGGTCATGTTGGAGTGGTTTAATTAAACAAAATAAAAGCATTATGTATTATACTGAAATAATCCTTCAGTTGATTTATGGATGGAGTTTAATAAGACGAAATAATTCGATTTAAAGGGAAAATGAATTTGCGATAGTTGAATTAAAACAATCACAATTAAAAACAAACATGGCGGGTATTAAGTTTTAAAAATTGAACGAAGACACCCTTGCCATAATTCCTTAAATTAAAGACTTACCTCATTTCACACACAAATAGAGAAAGAAAAATCGATTTTTTCACCACATAATACTCTTCCAATTACCAGGGTAGCAATACCGAACACAATTCATCTTAACGAGATGCGAAGACATCTATCAACATCAATTTATCACTGCGCGGTTAACTATTGAGTTTTATGCTCTCCTAGTACTTCTGAGTTGTGATTGATGTAATTTACTTGTACTTTTCATTTATTTTATTTATTCTGTATTAGTTTTTTATTATTTTATTTATTTCGTACCTTTGCATGGCCGCGCTCTTTGTCGCGCGTCCGTTCCCTCCCGACGCGAGAGGAGTACTGACGCCTGTTGTGTGAGGACTGTGAGGGTGTTACGGATCTATATAAAGTTGTTATAACCGTTTGAATCGGGTGTGGGTTTTTACTTGATGTACTGACGGTGTTTCTAAAAACGCGGCGGGAATGCTAATGCGCTTGTATGAAAAAGTGGCAATTCATTTCGTTTTCATTGATTCGTTTTCTGCTCCTCTGTGACTCATTCCACGCTGGATTCAAGCTCTTAAATCTCTCTATGGGCCGTTTCACCCTCCTTATAGTTTGGACCCTAATATTTTACCATTAGACGTCTTGGTTTCCCTCGGGACTGTAAGCCTGGGACAATCAGGACTGAGAGGTTTCTCCGGCTATATTTAAGTTGGTTTTAAACATTGTACCCTATCTAATAAAATGACAGTAAAGTTGCAATTCTTTTTCAAACTGTTTTTTTAATGTCATATTGAAGAGTTTAATAAATGGATATCTGCTTAAACCGTTTAATTATAGTGTTTGTGATCGGGATACAGGAATCTTACTGATGACTATACCCGATGTTATAAGTATGTACAAATCATCATCAGCCCAAATACGTCCCACTGCTGGGCACGGGCCACCTCTACAACTGAGAGGGTTTAGGCCTTAGTCCACCACGCTGACCTAGTGCGGGTTGGCGGACTACACACCTAAGAAATTCCTAAGAACTTTGTAGGTGTGCAGATTTTATCACGATGTTTTCCTTCACCGTTAAAGCAAGTGATAATTCATTGTGAATACACACATAACTTCGAAAAGTCAGAGGTGTGTGCCTGGGGTTTGAACCTGCGACCGCCGAAATGTACAAATACGATGGAATAATTTATAGACTGACAAGAAACGATTATCTGTTACAAGATGGATGGAAGTAGGTAAATGGATTATTTTCATTGCAGAGTAAAGATTAACTTAAACCCCGCAGACACATTGGGCTTTATCACTCGATGTCATTTCTGTACGTGCTATCGATTCTGGTGCACAGGAGTGGCGATGGTGGGGTTATTCCTTAACGATATAGAAGCAGTTTCTCATGACTACTTTGAAAAATCGCGCAGTCTTTTCGTTGGAGTCGGTTATGTGACTTTCATAAGATCTTTAAAATACTACATGCATTTAAATAATTTGACTTCGATTTCCATCATCATCATCATCAACAGGCACGTCCACTGCTGGACATAGGCCTCTCCAATGGCTCGTCATTGGGCTCGAAATTCG
Source organism: Hemaris fuciformis (assembly GCA_907164795.1). Classification (NCBI taxonomy): domain Eukaryota; kingdom Metazoa; phylum Arthropoda; class Insecta; order Lepidoptera; family Sphingidae; genus Hemaris; species Hemaris fuciformis. The sequence continues at coordinate 1,461,713 of OU015455.1, read as the reverse complement.
GCCCTCTTCATCCAACCGCTGCCAGTCACCTTACGTATATCGTCACCCCACCTAGCCAGAGGGCGTCCTACACTACGTTTTCCAAGCAACATTTTTTTGGCTTTCACTAAAATTAATTAAAATTGTACATAATATATACACATTTATTTATTTTTCATATTAATTATTATATTGTACACATCAACTACCCTCCCTTCTATCATTTGTTTATGGCCATGTTATGGTTGTCTCAAAAACATCGCCTTGAGCGATAAGACCGCCAATTGTACTTCATTCTATTTGTATATTGTTTTGTTCATTATTTCTTAGTGTACAATAAAGAGTTTATAAATTAATAAAATACATATCCAATTAAAGTCGTAATGGCCTCGAGGTTTTCACAATGAACTATCTCGTAGTTTAACGGTGAAGGAAAACATCGTGATGAAACCTGCACACCTAAAAAAAAAGTTCTTAGGAATTTCTTAGGTGTGTAGCCCGCCAACCCGCACTAGGCCAGCGTGGTGGACTGGGGCCTAAACCCTCTCAATGGTAGAGGAGGCCCGTGCCTAGCAGTGAGACGTATATGGGCCGTGATGATGATGATGATATCTAATTTACATCGTGGTCGCAGCAGTATTCAATTTTGCGTGTATCTTAAGTATTTAAGCTGCGTCTCTATTGGCATATAAAACTATACGAGTTACTAGTAACAACTCCATACAATTTCCGGGTATTCCGTGGCAGCCCAGTGTATGCGCGATTGGCTTGCCGGGGCCGCCCAGCAACAGTTTGCTGAGGGATGTCACATGGAAATCACTGGGTTACTACTTTATTCACGTTTGGAGGAAAATTTGCATTGGTTTTATCCATAGAACAGTTGAATAAGACTAGAACGAAGTTCCGAACCTACGATTAGACTATCATATATTTGACACGGCCGCTTCTTAGTAATTATTCATTCATTCATCATCAACCCATATACGTCCCACTGCTGGGCACGGGCCTCCTCTACAATTGAGAGGGTTTAGGCCTTAGTAATAGTAATTTGGTAGCGTGTAATATTAAGACTTTTATAAATGTGTGACAACCAATAGCAGCCCTTCATTTTTGTTTGAAATTTTTATCATTGGTCGTGTGATCGTAGTAGAATGAACAGGCAACAAGCGGCGACACTCGTCCCGATACAAAATACTGTGTATTTTCCTTCTAATCTTATTCAACTGTTCTGTGGTTATTTTTTAACTCCAAGGATGGTGAAGTATGATGATTTGGTTAAGTCTCCTCTATCTATTGATATTAGAACATATATGTATGTCTCAGTTTTAGTACTTCCATCGAAGCTCAAAAGCATTACTTTTAATCGTGTAATGTCTAGTTTATAATTGTTTATTTTAGGTCAGGATATTATCATTTATTCGTTAAATTTTAAACATTATTATACCTAGGACTTTTTTAAAGTCAGGTTGGGCTTTTCAGCTTCTATGGAAGTACCACCACTGCTTTGTGTCCAGGAAAATTTGCATTGGTTTTTGGCCTCATACTTTTTAACTTTAGGGTATAAGGACAACATACATACAGTGGCGATACTTCCATAGAAGCCCAAAAGCGTTACACGTTACTTGTGTAATGTCTAGTTTATAATGATTTACTGTGGGATCCGTATATTCTAATTTTATATTGGTTTTGATAAATAATGATTTAAAGCTTAAAAAATATTATTCGGAATTTTGTAAGGCAAGTTGGGCTTTTGGGCTTCTGTGGAAGTACCGCCACTGGATATACAGGGTGTATTCAGACCGTGATCGGAAACGAAGGCAGGTAATAGCTAAGGTGATTACGAACCCCCTGGCGTTAAAGAAAATTCTGACAAAAAATAAAAATTTTGACTTTTTCCATACAACCATCGGTATTAAATGTACGCGGTTTGTATGGAAAACGTATTTTTTTTATTTTTTGTCAGAATTTTCTTTAACACCAGGGGGTTTGTAATCACCTTAGCTATTACCTGCCTTAGTTTCCGATCACGGTCTGAATACACCCTGTATATGTATGCATATGTTCCTCTTGTCTCGTTAGACCCACTGTTCAGGCGTGCAACTCGTGATCGAGAGGTCCCACTAGTTTGTAGAAATATCATCATCATCATCATCAGCCCAAATACGTCCCACTGCTGGGCACGGGCCTCCTCTACAACTGAGAGGGTAGAAATATGAAAATGAATAAATTGTAAAAGGGTAGATAAATAGTAATCGATAAAATATTTGTCGGTAGTTTGATTAGAATGTTATGGTGGGGCGGCCTCTATACAGGCTGTGCTATACCGTGGTCGCGGTCTGAATACACCTGTATAAGCACGTTCAGTGCTAGCAGGAGCGGATTGCTGTATCACGTCTTCGGTTGAACTGACCTAGATTATGTACCATGGTGTTAATAGTGTTATTGTATATATTATTGTGTAATTGTATGAATATAAAGAAGAACTCTATTTTCTGACAAATTCCAGTCCATCCCACGGTTCATACGATCGCCATTTGTCGCACTCTATTTTTAATTTTATTATTTTTAATAATGATTTGTAAATTTTTGTGGTGTACAATAAAGTGTTATAAATAAATAAAATAAATAAAGAAGTTGAGATAACACAGGGTCGATTCTCAGGTCATTTAATGTTTTTGAACTTAGCCTATCAGATTTTTTTTAGTATCAACGCAGATTTTAATATGTCCGAAAACTGGCGATAGTCTCACCCTACACAGGACTTAAAAACTGTTGTCAAAACGTGGTTCATTAAATTTCTTTAGTTGGGAATGGTAAAGCGACCACTGCAGCACCCCAAGGTAAATAAAATGCCGCCAAAATAATTACCAACTGGTGATAAACGCTTATCATTATTTTGCCAGCCGTTATTTAATTCAAAACCTTGACCTCAAAATTTTAATAACAATCAACACCAAACTTCATATTAATGCCGGTTTGCTTGTAACCTTGAACTCCATAATCTAATCAAAATCAATAATTACTGGGAAAAATTCTAAGCTTGCAACACTGTGACTAAGTAAGCATGTATTACACAACCTGGGAGTGTTGCCATACCAAACTGTAATATTATCTCACAAACCAACGGCATCTCATCTTAGCAGAGTAACATTGTATGCTGTGATACACAGTTATACCACAGCTGGGCGCAAACAAAAATAGACTTTATTCCCACAAGTTAAGAATCAATTAAACCGCATTTTTGAAATTGTTGAAAATTTTAAGTTACACAATGCTTTTAAAGCTGAGCTATACTAATTTCGACTTTATTCATGAGGTTTTAAGGTATATTTAAAAGCATTTTAAAATGTGTGTAATTGGTTAGAATGATATTGGTTTTGGATGTGGTTGTGCTAAGAACGATTTTCATTTCACTTGAAAATTAAGTAATTCAATTTTAATGGGGTGGATACAGGATTAATATCAAATATTAAAAACAATTATAACTATAGACAAGTTGGGAGTGTGTGTGTGTGCTAAGGAATTATTTTGTGAAGTTTTTAGTGGTAATTTATTTATAACTAATTTTTTTCTCTTACCGGTAATCAAAATTGAACAGTACTAAAATACATTATATTAATCTCATGTAAAACGATGGATTGCAGGATTCCTACACCTAAATAATATCAAAGATTTATGCCACTTTAAACATTATCAAAATTCTAATGGAATAGTTAATTTCCAATAGTTTGTATGGATTGGTTGAAATATAATACGCTGTTAAGTTCCCACCAACCGTATCGGAACCAGAATGTTAAACAATCATATTACTATTGGACCATATCGTAATTACTATCATGTACCATATCATCATCATCATCAGCCCATATACGTCCCACTGCTGGGCACGGGCCTCCTCTACCATTGAGAGGGTTATACTTTTTTTCTGATAAGTTATATAGGGTTGGTACCATATATAACTTATCAGAAAAAATATATATAAATTTAGGTCCAGCCTGGGAATAAAACCTAAGACCTCGCAACCCCTACTAACTATAAAACCATAAACAAAATAAACAAAAATTTCATTTCACATATAAAAGTAGTTAAAACTCGCAACGGAAAGTACCAGGGAATCATATTCCCCGAGGAGGTCCCGCCTATCTCGCCTCAATTAGTTTTATTAGCGGTCCCATTCTACTGTTACTATGTGGAATGTGTTCGTACCTACTTTTTATTACGAGTACTCCGTTTGTTTATTTTAAGGCTATGGGCTTAGTTGTTGTAACGGTTATATAATATAGTTGCTGTATGTGTTATTGCTGGGAAAGAAATGTATATGCATGTACATATAAATGAAATCTTTCTCTGGAAAGCCACACTTGCATGGACACTCTCAGTAGCAGCACGGAAGATCATCATCATCATCATCATCATCATCATCATCAGCCCATATACGTCCCACTGCTGGGCACGGGCCTCCTCTACAACTGAGAGGGTTTACCGCGCTGGCCTAGTGCGGGTTGGCGGACTACACACCTAAGAAATTCCTAAGAACTTTTAGGTGTATAGGTTTCATCATGATGTTTTCCTTCACCGTTAAAATACGTGATAATTCATTGTGAATACACACATAACTTCTAAAAGTCAGAGGTGTGTGCCTGGGTTTGAACTCGCGACCGTTGAGATTCTCGAACGTGTGCCTAAACCTCGAGACCATCACCTCTCTGATCTGAGGGGCAAGATGCATGCACTCTTTAGAAAAAAGTACTAGGAGATCATAAGAAGTAAGGGGAGTGTACACAGTATAACATTTATTTATATCTTAAAAGGCAAGCACACAATACCATGCTAAAACTGGTTATCTTCATCAAAATATTGGCGAATATTTCGGCGCAGTCGGTCCTGCCGCAGCACATGTGACAAACGACCCATTCTAAGTAATTATCCCCCGCCAAATGTACCAGGAGATCATCGGAGTTCAGGAGTGTGTAGTCTTGGATGTACGACCACGTGTATACGAGTGATGCTTCTAGAATTATCATTGTTAGTGGTATCTGCAAAAGTGCATCATTCTGAGTAGGTTCTTAGTACCAATAATCTCGCAGAATTAAATCAAACAAAATTTTTGGCGACTGGAATTTCGGTTTTTTTTTTCCATCTCACCATCCATATTTTCATACTAATAATAAAAATGCACAATTTACTCTGTTTTTTACCGTTTCACGCCCAAACCACTATTAAAACACTAATATTTCGCACTTTAATAATGAAGAAACCCTTGACGAGGAAATTAATGTTATAAATCCTCCACTTAGCGTGCAAACTCCTCTTTGTTGTAGAGGTATGGGTCCAGCAATCCTTACTAATATTATAAATGCGATTGTAACTCTGTCTGTCTGTCTGTCTGTCTCGCTTTCTGATAAAACTACTAAACCGATTTAAATGAAATTTGGTACACAGATAGTTTGGAGCCTGAAAAAGAACATAGGCTACTTTTTATTGCGGAAAAGGGGTTGAAAGGGGGGGATGAAAGGTTGTATGGAAGTATTGTCATTTTTAAAGCTAGAAACTTGAAACTAATTTTTTAGGCTGTTGATTAGATATAAATAAATATGACATTCAAAGTATGTAAAAAAAATACCTTTAAGGGAGTAAAATAAAAATAGGGGATGAAAGTTTGTATGGAAATTCGTCATTGTTGAAGCTAGAATGATGAAACTTTTTATATGGCTTTTATTACATCACTACATCATATATATGATATATATGTATATACACTATATAAGAATTATATTAAAAGTTTAAAAAAAACCCTTAATATGTTATAAATGAGAAAATAACTATATGACTGTTACGCTTTCACGCCTTAATCATTTGACCAATGTAAACGATTTTTGGTATGGACATAAATGGGACTCTGTGGAGTAAAATAGACTACAACTTATTTTCATTCTGAACCCAACCCTGTAGTCTACGCAGACGGAGTCGGGCAAAAGCTAGTAGGAAATATATGAACTAATATTACAGACAACCTTCAAAAGATATTTTTACCTCTATAAGAACACATAGTAGTGGAAATTTATTCTTCAATATTTTTGGCAGTAATGACACCTTTTCTAGTATCAAACACAAGCTTAAGAGGTAAACAAGGTTCGAAGGAAAGTATTTGTTATTCACAACGCTATCTGCAATAAAAAGTTGAATTAACATACTTTGTTTCCATAACTTGTCCCTGATATTTATTCTTAGATCCAGCAGGAGTTGAGTGAGATTGTAGTGATTTTAAACAAATTTGTGTAAATTATTTAGCATTAAAATAACTATTGGGTTTAAAATTGATAGCCTTCGTGACATAGTCGTTTAGAAGCCAGATTATAAATAAAAAGTTGTGGACCGTGCAGTCTACCGTGACATGAAGGAAAACATCGTGAGAGAAGAACAGAGAAGCTCAGAAAACTCACGAAGATTTAAGGTATATAGTGTCTCAACCCCACTATACCAATGTGCTGGACATAAGCCAAGCAACTTTAAATAGTAGAGAAGATATCATCATAACTAGACTCAAATAATCAATTAAAAGTGACCGCAAAATATGAAAGACACTATAATATTACGGGCACCTTACCGGCACTAGTTTCTCACCTTCCATGAAGTGCACTTCGTTAAGCAAAAGACATATCGCTATTACCCAAGCTGCGGTATGAGTCATTACATGATTTAGAACCAAAACATAAATAATTAGCAAACATTATTATGACAAAATCTGTCAAAGCGACGACAGTTATTTATCTCTAAGAAGTTTGATCTCATGACGTACAAATCCTTTTTATATGATTGATATACTAGGACACTTTACATTTCTGGTTAGTTTTTTTTTAGATATAGCTAAAAGTAATTGTTTTTGGGCCGAATTGAGGGACTGAATAGTTCGTTGATGAATCATATAGGGACTATATGAAAATAATAAATCTATTGTAATAATAATTGGTAAAACTTATCCTTTCGTGATGGTCTCTAGATTTAGGCATGCGGTCGAGAATCTCGACGATCGCGGGTTCAAACCTCAGGCACACACCTCTGATTTTTCGAAGTTATGTGTGTATTTAACGGTGAAGGAAAACACCGTGATGAAACCTGTGCACCTAAAATTTCTTAGGTGTGTAGTCTGCCAACCCGCACTAGGACATCATGGTGGACTAAGGCCTAAAGCCTCTCAATCGTAGAGGAGGCCCGTGCCCAGCAGTGGGACGTATATGGGCTGCTGATGAAAACTTATCCAGTCCAATTTAGGGTTTACTTAACTTCTCAATTTCTATTAGACGAGCGTTATTCTTCCATTACAACAGGACAAACAGTCAAAAACCAAAATCATCATAAATTGCAGTCATAAATACATCACATAAACTCACGCCTGTATTCCCCGAAGGGGTAGGCAGAGGTGCATTTCTGCACCCACACTTCGCCAGGTATGTATCAGTCCCACATAATAGGGGGCAAGCCTATTGCCGTTTTTCGGGTACAATTCCAGACTCCGTGCTGCTACTGAGAATATCCTAATGGAAAAACCCAATAACAGTTTGCCCGACCCGGGAATCGAACCCAGGACCTCTAGATCGCTCGGCACATACTTGTACCGCGAGACCACGAGGCAGTCAGTCAGTGTGCAGTCATAAATCAAATCAATAAACCTTATCAAACAATAAGAAAACTCGTTACCGTCTGAAACGACTGGTGCATACATCACAAACATGTGCAAAAATACGACACACAGTTGCGACAAAACAAAGGTCGTACGGATGAATAAATTGTAGATTATTGTGCTATCTAGTGTCATGGGGATTCAATACTTGTGATAATCTAAAAAAAATACTTTTTGATATTGTTTTGGAGACTTATGTTAATGTGCCTCCTACTTACAACAGCGTTTCTACCAAGACTAGTCTAGTATAAACCACAATACTTCAAGTGGAGTTGTGTTGTTCTTTTAAAACCGTTGTTTCTCTTTCAGTATATCGTGTTGTCTATATTCTTGATGAAGTAAAAATCCCATATTTTATTTCACCTAAATAAGATTTTATAAACTCAAAGTGCATATGTTTGTGAAAAGTGGAATCAATAGCAGGGATTAGCCAATGTCACTAAGATGAATTTAGCAAAAAGAGCAAAAAACGTGTTACTAAAAATAATTCTATTTAATGCTATAATAGCAGTAGATAATATAGAATTCTCAGATGATCACGATGTGTTGTTTAAAAAAATTGAATTAGACACAGAAGAGAACTTAAGTGAAGACGTACCTATAAAAATAGAAGGCATCCCGATACTGAGGACCGAGAAGGGACCAGACAGCAGAGAAGAAATTAAAAACATACTAGAAGAAAAATACAGGTTTAGGAATGACGAAGTATCAACAAGATATAAGATAACGCGTGAAGATAGGGAATATCCTAGTAATTATTGCTTTTTATAATTATTATTTATAATTATTTTGATGTAGTGATGGCCTGGAGGCTGGGGCGCGCGGTTGAGAATCTCGGCGGTCGCGGGTTCAAACTCCAGGTACACACCTCTAACTTTTTGAAGTTATGTGTGTATTCACAATGAACTATCACTTACTTTAACGGGGAAGGAAAACATCGTAAAGAAAACCTGCACGCCTAAAAGTTCTTAGGAATTTCTTAGGTGTGTAATCCACCTACCCGCACCAGGCCAGCGTGGTGGACTAAAGCCTAAACCCTTTCAGTTGTAGAGGATGCCCGTGCCCAGAAGTTGGACGTATGGGCTGATGATGAATTCTAATCTTTGCTCCTCAGTCTTCCCCGAATCTAACAAGGACCGGCACATCGCATGGGCTTTCCGCTCCTATGCCGTGAGGCGAATCGTGGGCGGAATGGAAACAAGCATCAGCATTTACCCCTACAACGTAGCGATATCCAGGAGCGGCAAGCACTGGTGCGGCGGCTCTATCATTGACGAGCAATGGGTGCTTACAGCTGGACACTGTCTCGAATCGTTAGTAGAATGAATGTAAACCTTTTTAAAATACAGCATTGGATACTTCGAAAAAAGTAGTACTTCGTAGCTTGCGTGCTCTCAACTCTTTTTTTGCACTCCCCAAATTCACCTGCTTATTTAACTACTTCCTTTTATTTTTATTTTTATTTATTAAATTTGCCAACAGTTGTCTACAATAGATGGTTACATATGTTGTTACGTGCTACAAAAAATAATAATAAGATAAATGCAACAACTACTTAAAGGCAAATACCGCATGCACTAAACAATCTAACAAAAAGTTATAAAAAGTTCTTAATTGTAGTGAGTACATAAAAATAAAAATATAACAAACAATTATTAACACTATTAAAAATAATAATCATAATTTAGAATTTGGAGCATATTGTGATTTAAAATAATACAGTATTATTCATTAAAATTACAGTCAATATCCGAGAGATGCGCAAGAACTAGTTTATACAATGCAGCAGGCGAGTGAAAGTTTACGTCAATGACATCACTTATACCATTTATTAGTTTGGAGAATCTTGTAAATGGAGAATTAACGCCTCGTACCGTTCTTCTTAGAGGGGGACAGAGTGGTGTTATAGGTTTTCTAGGTATTCTCTTTGGGACACGGAAGTTAAGTAGTGATACTTTCAATACTTAGGGTCTGACCACAGTCGAAATTTTCGTTCATCTCACAATCTTCTTCTTCGCTGTCCTCCACATAGTTCTGACTTTTTACATTCTTCCTTCACTATTCTTCTAGTGAATGCGCTCCCACTCAAAATAAGGTCGGCCACAACACGTGAAGCGTTTAAAACGAGGGTTCGAGAACTGCTTCTCTGAGAGTAAGCGTTTTAACATTCACATACATACATACATACATAAACTCACGCCTGTATTCCCTGAAGGGGTAGGCAGAGGTGCATTTCTGCACCCACATTTCGCCAGGTATGTATCAGTCCCACGTAATAGGGGGCGAGCCTATTGCCGCTTTTCGGGCACATTTCCAGACTCCGTGCTGTTACTGAGAATTTCCTAATAGAAAAACCCAATAACACTGCCCGACCCGGGAATCGAACCCAGGACCTCTAGATCGCACGGCACATACTTGTACCGCGAGACTACGAGGCAGTGTGTGTTCTTAACATTCACGTTGTTACAAATAAAATACTTTAATATAACTAGTTAGCTGCATCTTTTTTCCATTGCTTCTTTTTTATAGAACTGGTACTAGTGAATATTGTGCCCTATTTGAAAATAATGATTGTGGCTTATGCTAGTGCTATTTAGAAATAAATATATTTAGGAAGAAGAGAAACAGATCACGGTTAGGATAATAATTTGAGTTTGCAGCATCTTCACTACATTTGCCTTATTTTCAGAGCATTTGATGGTGATATAAAAAAGCTGCAACCGTTTATAATACGCGCCGGAAGTTCTTTCCACAATCGTGGTGGCTACCAAGCTAGAGTAAATAAGGTAATATATTTCGTCCTTTTTATTTATATTGAAGATCAACTCTTTTATGGTCTAAAAACCAACTGTTATTTTAAAATAAAAATCCTCTGTACATAAAATTTTCACAGCCTTATGAGATCAATAAAAATCTATTCTATACTATTAAATAAAATTTCTATATACTTACTTATTACTTACTTTACTTACTAATAAATAAAATTGGAGTGTCTGTTTGTGATATTGAAATAACCGCTTTTTAATAAATGTATATGGATGTATACACGGTACATATACCAAAATAACGTTTTTTAAAATTTTTGTCTGTCTATCTGTCTGTCTGTCTGTTTGTTCCCGCTAATCTCTGAAACGGGTGGACCGATTTTAACGGGACTTTCACTGGCAGATAGCTGATGTAATAAGGAGTAACTTAGGCTACTTTTAGTTTCTATATTTTCTTATAAAAATTAATTTTCCGCGCGGACGAAGTCGCGGGCACAGCTAGTATAAAATATAATTGGTATTTTACACAAGCTTTTTCGAGGAACATAGTCTTAATTTTCTTTAGAAGAACATAGTCTGTGAAAAGGTAAATGTTACACCCGCTATTTATTTACATATTTATATATTTGTAGGGCTTACAAAGCTTTGTGTGTTACACCACACCATATGTCGGGGATATAGAAATGGTCGTATCGACATACGATAGCCACTAGGCCGACGAATGTCCATATCCTATCACTAGGATATTATGTGCTCCAAATCTGTTGTATTTTATAACTCACCTGCACTCTAAGCTAAATAGCTTCCTCGTTATTCTATTAGCATAATTTGTTCCATGGCGGCCTGCCAACCTGCCATTAGGTATTCCACGATAAATCTTCGTAAGGAAGTGCTATCAGTCTCGCCATACAACGACCCCTCACACGTGAATTTATGGATCTAATAAAAGCTAGAACTCTTTTTTATTGCTTCAGTGTGGAAAGCAACTTTGTGGGATTTCTTTATCCCCTCTTGAATAACGTGGATTATAAGGAAGATTTGAGAAAATATTAACCAAGCAAGTCGTGATGGCCTCGAGGTTTAAGCGTACGGTCGAGAATTTCAACGGTCGCGGGTTCAAAGGAAAACATCGTGAGGAAACCTGCATACCTAAAAAGTTCTCAGGAATTTCTTAGGTGTGTAGTTCGCCAACCAGTACTAGACCAGCGTGGTGGACTAAGGCCTAAACCCTCTCAGTTGTAGAAGAGGCCCGTGCCCTACAGTGAAACGTATATGAGCTGATGATGATTATGATGATGATATACTTAAGCATGTATCCCTAAAGCAGTACGCGTCATGATTAAATAATTTAAAGAAAAGTAATGGAGACTTTACATGTTATTAAAGACTACAACATAAAAGAAAGGAATTAAAAATGTGTGAAATTACTGTTAATATCTTCTAGGTATTCTTTCCTCGTGACTATGCTCCTGGCAGCGCGGACTATGACTTCTCCCTCCTCCGGCTCGACAGGCCGATGCCCATAGGCCGCAACATCGCCGTGCTGAACCTTCCTTCCAAAGACTACTTGACCAAGGAGCAGGATATTCTTATTGTTACGGGCTGGGGTAGTACTGATGTAAGTATTTCCTTTGTACTTTATACTGCAAGACCTATTAATCGTGAGTGTTAAACGACTGATTCTGACTAACAAAATCTCTCTTTTGATTGACTGATATTTGATTTTTACTTGTTGTGGGGGAACATGTGTGCCTCTAGAGGATCATGACTTAGTTTCCGACTTAGATAAAGAAAATTTTCCTTGAAGATTTATAGCAGAATATACACAAATAGTTTGGCTAATGGCACGAGCAGGTGACATTAGCTTGAAGCAATTTTAGTTTGCAAAAAGCCCAATATTACTACCGATATACATATGTTTTAAAAATGGCGGAAAAATTATATGGAATAGCAGGAAAATTGGTCGGTAAAAAATCCCTTTAATTTTCAAAACTTAGATTTGGCCGCGGCGCGGATCGCGTTAATATAAATGTATTAAACAATTTTAAAAACACATCCTCAAGGATACGTCTATTGTATAGAATCTCTTCATCTGTATATAATTTAAAAGCTTATCAAATATAATCAAATTTACAGTACGTGTTAGTTGGTTTAGAGAAAATAAGAATTAAAATAGATATTAGGAATTATTATCAGGCAGACACCTCTAACTTTTCAAAGTTATGTGTGTATACACAAAGAATTATCACGTACTTTAACGGTAAAGGAAAACATCGTGAGGAAACATACACACTCAAAAGCTCTTAAGAATTTCTCAAGTGTGTAGTCCGCCAACCCGCACTAGACAATGTGGTGGACTAAGGCCTAAACCAGACTAAGTTGCAGAGGAGGCCCGTGCCCAGCAGTGGGACGTATATATGCTGATAATGATGAAGATGATGATGATGACATGAATATTTACACAGGAATCCGGGTACGGGCACATACCTGATCGTGTTCGCTTCGTCCCAGTCCCAGTGATGGGATTGGAAGAATGTCAAAAGTCTTACCGGTTCTACATCACCCCCAGAATGCTGTGCGCCGGATACGCTACGGGAGGCAAAGATGCTTGTAATGTAAATACCCATATATTTGCAATAATTTAAACGTATGAAATCCCCGTGGCGCAGTTGGCTAGACCAGCTTGCGAAACGAGAGGCCGCGGGTTCGATCCCCGCACCGAGACAAATGTTTGTGTGATCCACAAATATTTGTTTCGGGTCTTGGTGTTTGTGAGACAGAAAAAGTTCTCGTAGTTTCTGATACCCACGACACAGGACTTATATCCTAGTGTGGGATCAGAACTATGTATGTGACTGTTGGGTGTTTTTATTTATTATTTATTTAAACGTATATATTTGAAGATTGCTTCGTTACACCCGCACCTAAATTGTCTAGGACAGTCGAGAGGTTTGATCCTGGGTTTGATCCCTGGGTCGGGTATTAGTGGCTCAGTTGGTTACAGGCAGTCGGTGAAACGTGAAGTCATGAGATTCTTGCACGGAGCAACATTCGTTTCCTATCTGGGTCTTAATGAGAAAAGTTTGTAATACCCACGACAAAAGAAAAAGATTCTAGATGACTCTATAATTTTCCTCATATTTAACAAAATAGTTTGTGATTGAATTAATGAGCTGCCCTAATTCGGAAAATTTAATAATTACCTACATCAATATTGTTACCTATTTCTTGATTGGAAAAGAGCAACACTAGAGTGTCTTGCCCGTTCTTCCCTAGTGATGACTGCCTTCGGAACAGGGTGGTAAACTTAATTTTAAAAAGACTGGATCTAAGTGATGTACTTGACATTTTAGAAATTCAATAAATATTATTTATTGAAATATTATTTATTACAACAGACTTTTCGGTCTCACAAAAACCCAGACCCGAAACTAATATTTGTACATACATACATACATAAACTCACGCCTGTATTCCCCGAAGGGGTAGGCAGAGGTGCATTTCTGCATCCACATTTCACCAGGTATGTATCAGTCCCACGTAATAGGGGGCGAGCCTATTGCCGTTTTTCGGGCACATTTCCAGACTCCGTGCTGCTACTGAGAATTTCCTAATGGAAAAACCCAATAACACTTTGCCCGATCCGGGAATCGAACCCAGGACCTCTAGATCCCACGGCACATACTTGTACCGCGAAACCACGAGGCAGTATTTGTGGATCACACAAACATTTGTCTCGGTGCGGGGATCGCGCCCGCGGCCTCTCGTTTCGCAAGCTGGTGTCTAGCCTACTGCGCCTCGCGGCTGTTGTGCGTTTATTAATTCATTGATGGCTTTATTACACAGCATGATTCAGGAGGCCCGGCGGTTCGCGACGGAGTGTTGATTGGGATAGTCTCATTCGGCGGGAAGCAGTGCGGTGACCCTCGCTCACCAGGGGTGTACAGTCGAGTGTCGGAGATCACGGACTGGGTGGAGACTACCATCAGCCACAACGAAGCTTATACTGTACCCGAACTCAGGCCCAAGATAGAGAAGGCCAGGCAGAGAGAACGAGAATTACAGAGGTAGGGATAATTTGTCTAATGGGCTTACAACAGCATACATGTTCTACTGCTGGTAACTGGGAGGTTTTAATTTAGTAAGTCAAAATTGTCATCATCATCAGCCCATATACGTCCCACTGCTGAGCACGCTGGCCTAGTGCGAGTTGGCGGATTTTAAATTTGTCAGTAATAATAAAATAACGTTTTCTCATTATTTTATGATTGTTTAAATTATCATCAACAGCCCAAATACGTCCCACTGCTGGGCACGGACCACCTCTACAACTGAGAGGGTTTAGGCCTTAGTCCACCACGCTGGCCTAGTGCGGGTTGGCGGACTACACACCTAAGACATTTTTAGGTGTGCAGGTTTTATCACGATGTTTTCCTTCACCGTTAAAGCAAGTGATAATTCATTGTGAATACACACATAACTTCGAAAAGTCAGAGGTGTGTGCCTGGGTTTGAACTTGCGACCGCTGAAATTCTCGATCGCGCGCCTAAACCTCGAGGCCATCACTGCTTTAAATTATAAAACATTGGAATTAAAATAAAACTATACACATGAAATAATGCATTTAAATAATATTAAATAAGACCATAGGAAAATATGTACAAAGAAAAAATCCTTTCTCTAAAAAACGCCCATGAAATTGCAAAACATATGAATTAAGTCTTTTATATTTTCAGATTCAAGGCTCGCGTCGAGGATAAAAAGAATAAGATAAAAAGTTGGCTCCGGGAAACACTTAAATCGCCCACATTTATAGAATTAGCAAAGAAAAAACTCCGCGAAGCTGGTTTCAACACGAGACGCAGTTTGAAAGCTAAATCCATGAATGCAAGCTTGTTAGACGATAAAACAATGGATGAGATAAATCTATCGAATCTGATAAATGAAAGAATCATTGATGGTGATGATGATTCGAGCGAAGCAGAGAGACTGCTGAGGACTTTAGCGTTACATGAAGTCATGCAGAGCGATAATGACACAATCCCTATTTACAGATCTAGGAATGATGTTGGTACCGAAGCATTTATTGCTTACATTTCAAAAAGTTAATC
This sequence comes from Hemaris fuciformis, assembly GCA_907164795.1. NCBI lineage: Eukaryota > Metazoa > Arthropoda > Insecta > Lepidoptera > Sphingidae > Hemaris > Hemaris fuciformis. The sequence continues at coordinate 1,446,177 of OU015455.1, read as the reverse complement.
AAAATTGAATTTAGTGACATCTATGTTTTCATTTTTGTATCAATTGAAACTTGCAAAGATTTCTGTTTAAGTATTTAGTTTAGCTATTGCATGGTAGACGGCGCTAGTAAAAATTTTATGTTTATTCGTTAATAGATATTGTTAAAAGATATTTTAAGGAGAAAAATTTAAAATAAGCGCTATCGATACTAATATTACTTAGAAATATTTAAGTTCTTTTATTTCAATAAACTTTATAAAACAAAATACCGTGATTTATGAAGATAAAATCTGGACTCGTTATTATATGCCATATTAACAACTACGGCAATAAGCTCGCTCCCTATTCCGTGTTTTTGTTTGTATGTATAACGAACTATGTCAGTTGATAGGTATTTATTATTATAATTAGAATAAATCTCAAATCCACTCATTTGGACGATTTTCTACAGTAGTTATTTCATAGGAGTTGTATAAAACCACGTGACGTTAGCTTCTAGTTTCTCTCATTACATTAGTTTATTAACCCATAAAATTATAGCAGAGCCTTTCTATAGGCCGCATTTGTAACAATACATAACATTATGCAAGTGAATGGAAACTGCCTACAACATTTATTGGATCACAAACTTTTTTTACAATTCGCCGATAGATGGCGCTAAATAAAACTTTTATTATTCTGATAACAGGAAAATATTTAAAAAATACAACAATAGCAAGGTAATGTTTATTTGTTCTATTTACCGTTTCACTTTTTTCACTCACTATTTCTTCCGCAGAAGCGACACGTTGAGTTAAAACAATTTACATAAAAGTGTGAAGAAGTGGAGCAGAACGGGACGGTTCAAATGAATTTTGTCCAAAAATCCAATTAGGTTACGTAAAAGTTGCAAAATAACGAAAGGACGGCATTGTGCGTTAGCTAACAATTTTGTTATAAATTATTGAATATGACACTTTTAGACATCGTCAATCATATTAAATGTGGGACGAGTTTTGAAACCGATATTAAATGTGTTGGTTAAATAAAAAAATTATGAAACTTAGGAAAAATACCTTCGTTTTCAAGGCACGTGTGTGCCTCTCGGCCACAATGGGCCGTTCGAGGACGAAAAAATAATTATAGGTAAAACGCAGTTTCTCTCAGATTCTAATATCCATAAAGCGAATACACAGGCCTAAGGGTTGTATGATTCGTATAAAGTAGAGCATACCCTAATATTTTGAAAATTCTACACATAGCACTTACATATGAAGATGTGCAGTGCGGTCTAGAGGTCTTGGGTTCGATTCCCAGGTTTTCCCGATTTCCTAGAAATGCACCTCTGTCTACCCACATTTCGCCAGGTGTGTACGAGTCATTTGTCAAACATTTGTTTCGGTGCGGGATCGAACCCGCAGCCTCTCGTTTCGCTATCTGGTATCTAGCCAACTGCGCCACGGGGCTGTCAAAAATCTATTGAATAAATTGGACCTAAAGTGCGAGCTGTTATGTAGACTTCCAATAAAAGGCATGGCAAAAACGCTGAAAATCACTGAAATTCTTCCGAGATTCAACGAGAAGACGTATTGCCGTTGTTTGGGCACATTTCCAGACTCTATGCTGCTATTGAGAATTACTTAATAGAAAATTTAATGGAAAACCTACGAATGAAATGAAAAAACACTTTGCACGACCCGGGAATCGAACCCGGGACCTCTAGATCGCCCGGCACATACTTATGCCACGAGACCACGAGGCAGTTTTATAGTTCACATCTCTATTAAACAAATTTGCACGACAAAAACGTAAGGTTGTAAGTTAAAGCTGCTATTTACCAAAGGTTCAACAACCTTCAAAGGACGGCCATTCATCTACGATCAGTCATTACGTACAAGAGCATTATTGCTATGCCGTAGCAAAACAAAAACCGAGTTTTTCATTCTTTCGCTCAACTTTAAAGCTTTGGTTACGGAAACGACCATTTTAATATTTCTATATAATTTTATAAGTACAGCAACCAAATGTAAATCATCATCAGCCCATATACGTCCCACTGCTGGGCACGGGCCTCCTCTACAACTGAAAGGGTTTAGGCCTTAGTCCACCACGCTGGCCTAGTGCGGGTTGGCGGACTACACACCTAAGAAATTCCTAAGAACCTTTTAGGTGTGCAGGTTTTATCACGATGTTTTCCTTTACCGTTAAAGCAAGTGATAATTCATTGTGAATACACACATAACTTCGAAAAGTCAGAGGTGTGTGCCAGGGGTTCGGACCTGCGACCGCCGAAATACTCGACCGCGCGGCTAAACCTCGAGGCCATCACTGCTACTAGGGAAATGTATATTTAAATATTTCTAGACTGCCTCGTGGTCTCGCGGTACAAGTATGTGCCGAGCGATCTAGAGGTCCTTAGGTAAAGTGTTATTGGGTTTTTCCATTAGGAAATCCTCAGTAGCAGCACGGAGTCTGGAATTGTGCCCGAAAAACGGCAATAGGCTCGCCCCCTATTACGTGGGACTGATACATTCCAGGCGAAATGTGGGTGCAGAAATGCACTTCTGCCTACCCCTTCGGGGAATACAGGCGTGAGTTTATGTATGTATGTAATTTTATAAATATAACAACCAAAAAAACCTCTTATAAAAATAATTCGAAATTCTATTTATCGTAAAATATTTCAGTGTTGAGTAGTTTTTTTTGTGATTCGACGCATGGATGTATAAAGATCATAAAATTTGTTTAACCTGATTTTTGGTTATACATAGAATAACTAAGAAGTAGTAATGACCTCGAGGTTTAGGCACGCGGGCAAACCGCGGGTTCAAACCCCAGGCACACACCTCTGACTTTTCGAAGTTATGTGTGTATTCACAATGAATTATCACGTACCTACTTTAACGGTGAAGGAAAACATCGTGAGGAAACTTGCACACATAAAAAGTTCTTAGGAATTTCTTGTGTGTTTGGTCGGACGTCCTAGTAAAGGTCGCGGGACCTCGCTGCTTCCAACAAGTCCCTGTGGAAGTCATTGGGAGAGGCCTATGTCCAGCACTGGACCTATTTTGGCTTACAATGAAGATGATGATGTACCTAGTCAGCAAACCAGCACTAGGCCAGCATAGTGGACTAAGGCCTGAACCCTCTCAGTAGTAAAGGAGGCCCGTGCCCAGCCTGTGCTGGGACGTATGATGATGATGATAGCATAACTAAGCCAACCTAGCTATATGTATTAAATAGTTATATATATATACGTAACACCCACTAACACCGCACTTGACCAGCTTTTTATTATTTTCATGACTTTCGCGATATTGCATCACGCGGTCCGCGCGACCACGGCCCTCTTACATAACACTTAGTATTCTAGTTCTCAGCGCGCGGTCATTTTTGCAAATCGCTTGATAAATTATTGTTGGCGGCGAAAGCGAATTATTGGAATCAATTGTTGCGATTTTTTGGGCAAATTGTTTATTTTGACTGATGAATGCACGAGCGATTTATTTTTGGAAGGTGTCCGGTGTATATTCACAGTTATGTAACAATCAGTAAGCTTGTTATGTTAGCAGTAAAATCGCTTGTAAGCGCGACAAATATTTGTCGGAACTATAAGGGAAGTTGTGAGTCACTAAATGACTGACTCATTAGGGCTTAGCGTAAACCTTTTAATATAAATTATTTACATCGATTTGTTCTTTATTTGATGAAGGTATATAAATTAGATAATGATCATGTTAATTATGCGTGTATCCCATGAAGCGTGTTATTAAATGTTTAATCCAAAAAAAAATCAGCTATATTTCAAGTGCCATGTAATATGTAGTAAATACGTACGACTGCCTCGTGGTCTCGCGGTACAAGTATGTGCCGTGCGATCTAGAGGTCCTGGGTTCGATTCCCGGGTCGCGCAAAGTGTTATTTTGTTTTTCCATTAGGAAATTCTCAGTAACAGCATGGAGTCTGGAAGTGTGCCCGAAAAGCGGCAATAGGCTCGCCCCCTATTACGTGGGACTGATACAAACATGGCGAAATGTGGGTGCAGAAATGCACCTCTGCCTACCCCTTCGGGGAATACAGGCGTGAGTTTATGTATGTATGTACATATCCAGAATCATTGCTGTTACTGAGAATTAATGCACGATGGGTGAAAGATAACCCACACTGTGAGAAAACGTGATATGATATGATACGGCGTGATGACCTCGAGGTTTAGGCGCGCGGTCTAGTCAAAATACTCGGATGTCGCGGGTTAAAACAGACAGGCACCAAGTACACACCTCTGACTTATCGAAGTTCTGAATTCATAATGAACTATCTCGTACTTTAAAGGTGAAGAAAAACATCGCAAGAAAACCTGCACACCTAAAAAAGTTCTTAGGAATTTCTTTGGTGTACACACGAAAGGTGCCACTGCTGGGCACGGGCCTCCTCTAAAACTGAGAGGGTTCAGGCCCAACCCCCTGCCTAGGGGTTAACTGTAGTTAACCCCCTCTAGGCCAGCGTGGCACACTAAGGCCTGAACCCTCTCAGTTTTAGAGGAGACCCGTGCCCAGCAGTGGCACCTATGTTATATGGGCTGGTGATGATGACGAATCAAACCCAGGAAATCTTGACTTCGTACCTACGCTTATACCCCGGAACAAGCAAAATTACTCGAAAATAAAAAACTGCCTTGTGGTCTCGCGGCACAGGTATGTGCCGTGCGATCTAGATTTCCTGGGTTCGATTCCCGGGTCGGGCAGTGTTATTGGGTTTTTCCATTAGGGAATTCTCAGTAAGAGCACGGCGTCTGGAAATGTGCCCGAAAATGTGGGTGCAGAATTGCACCTCTGCCTACCCCTTCGGGGAATAAACGCGTGAGGTTATGTAGATATGTATGTACCTATGTCATAAATATGACCTAAGGCGGAACTAGCGCCATTGTCTGGTCCCACGGTGGTGACATTTAGAGTCATCTCAATTTAGATTTTTCTACGATATGTATTTATTGTTAATGTCGTAGATGGATTGTGAGACATTTTTTTCTAATGTTTACGCAGATGGCGCGCTAGGGCACATTGTACTGCAAGCTATCATATGCTGTAAGATGGAAAGCGCAGGGCAGTCTAAATAGTATTGAAATCATCAGCCCATATACGTCCTACTCCTGGGCACAGGCCACCTCTACCACTAGGAGGGTTTAGGCCTTAGTCCAAACCCTGGCCTAGTGCGGGTTGGCGGACTACACACCTAAGAAATTCCTAAGAATATAAGGTGTGCAGGTTTCATCACGATGTTTTCCGTCACCGTTGAAGTGATAATTAATTATGAATACAAACATACTTTAGAAAAGTCCGCGGTGTGTGCCTGGGGTTTGAACCCGCGACCATACATACATAGCTCTGATCCCACACTAGGATACAAGTCCTGTGTCGTGGGTATCAGAAACTACGAGAGACTTTTCGCTCTCACAAACACCCAGACCCGATACAAATATTTGTGGATCACACAAACAATTGTCTCGGTGCGGGGATCGAACCTGTGGCCTCCTCGCAAGCTGGTGCCTAGCCAACTGCGCTACGAGGCTGTGAATTTAGGAACCAATTTAGGAACATAAATTTTTTATAGTTTTTATGTTAATCTAGTTTATATAATTTTAGTGTGACAACACCGTAACTGAAGGTAAGCAAGGTCCAAACAGAGCAAGTAGCGAAGGAATGAAAGTCTGTCGCAACCTTATGCTTCTTCAGGCTACGCTGAAGGCCCAGGTTCATAAAAAGAAGACATGCACTGGCATTAGTAAAATCCTACGACAGTTTATTGACTATGTCGGAGGGTCTTGTGCGTTATTGTTTTTTTTAAATAGTGACAGAAAACTTCTGTAGGTAATTTCAAAAACTTAGTACTGTGCTCCGTTCGGTCCGGCGTTCCGAGCGAGAATGAATCATTGTCGATCGGGCGGCTGTATTTATACCCTACGTTGGACGCACAGTGGGGATGCGTCGACGTTTCGACAACTATAAGTTTTCGGTTACTGTTAAGTATTGAGTGCCATGGGAAACACACATGGCTAAAAAGTGGAAGGGCCTGTAATACCCACCGCCTCTATTACGAATGTTCAGTTGTTATGAGCATCCAAGACAGTCACGAGGTCACGCTTTGCCACACATCTTGAGACTCTTTCGGAAAAGGCGCACCTTAATAGAATAAGGGATCCCAATAACCCGCGTTAGTCGCTTAATCAAGAGATTCTGTGGAGAAATTCTTACGTCTACAAGGGAAAGAGTACTCGTGAAGAATTTTTTTTTTATGGTAAAAGGAGGCAAACGAGCTAGTGAGCCACCTGATGTTAAGTGGTCAGCACCGCCCATGAACACCCATAATACCAGAGGAATCATCGGTGTGTTGCCGGCCTTTGAGGAAAATATAGGCTCTCTTCTTGAAGGCCTCTAAGTCGTATCTATTTGGAAATACACTGTAGAAGAACGCCATTCATCCCGATGGTAGGGATGAAACTTCAAATATTATTGCATAAAGTAATGAATATATCATCATCATCAGCCCATATACGTCCCACTGCTGGGCACGTGCCCCCTCTACAACATACAAGAACAATTAATATATATTATTCTTCATTTAATCTAAAGCAAATAGCTCTATTACAAAAAGAGTTGGTAGCTGTAAATGTAAGACACACTTTACTTATGAAGCTATGTCATATTACTTACATACCATCTGACATAGTTTAGCAATAATAGAATGTTGTGTGAATTGTTGCGAGTTATGATCGCCTGGTTATTCAGATTTATGTGATTTATAAAAAGTAATATTTATTATAAAATAAATCGCTCGTTTTGGTGATGGAAAACATCGCGAGGAAATCAATTTAATTGAGAGACGTCATAAAAAAAACTACTTCTACTATGATTTTGCTTAGCAGTTCTGAAATATAACATTATAGAAACATTACGGGGACTTTTTCTCGGTCATGGAAAATTTAGCCAATAAAATGTATTAACTTTCAGATAGTATGCCTTTAAAAAATCGAATCAGCAAAACCCTCACAAAACGACACAATAAAACTAGCCTCACGCAAAACTAGTTCTACAGATACCCACTAAATACTCTACATTTACATATACATTTAATTAGAACAGTACAAATACGCGCGCCATTTGTCTTTAGCCACAATCCAAACTCATTTATTTAGTTATATTCTAATATCTTTATTAAAAAATAGCGCAGTATGCGCACGCGCACGCACACACACACGGCCCTTCTTGTAGTAGGGCGACCATGGGCGCGTATCGATAAGTTATGGGATATTCAACGTGATATATTTTATATCAAAATTCGACATTTAAGTGATATACCTGTTTTTTATTGTTTATGGTGGAAGCACCACGCTGACATAGTGGTGGTTGGTAGACTTAAGAAATTTTATTTTTATTTTTTATATGCACATACTTGTAACTACTCCCCGAAGGTGAAGAAAGAGGCAAATTTCTGCACCTATGTTTCGCTATTTATTTTTAGTATCACACTGTTCTTGTCGACATTTCCAAACAACGTCCTAGAAGAATACACCCAATATCATTCTTGCGGGTTCTGAGACTTCTACACCCGGCAGACTTATCATATACCTATGTAGATTTTTTCTACTATTGTTTATCTGCAATTCGAACCAATTCGATATGGTAGTCGAAGGTATGGTGGTCGAAGTGTTATAGGCATAGAAGTTTGAAGACTTCGTAATAAAAAGACCAACGCTCGATATTAATAACCATTCCTGATTAGTATTTGCGGGTAGATCGCATTATTCAATAGGTTAATATGTATTTGGACGTCGCGCACACTAATTTATTTTTTGGAGCGATAGAAGTCAAGCCATTCTTATTTTGAAGCAAGACCGATTTCTATAATATCTATACATTGAAAAATCAATTGGCAGAATATAGACCACTGCGGATAGATGTAATGATTTTTGTCCAGATAATTATTTTTGAGCCCTATTGCAATTACCATTAAACCGGTAATCAAATTGCCGTACTAGTACAAAAAACAGTATCAATGCATTTTAACTACAATCATAAAATAAAACTACAAGTTGAACTGTTAATAAAATATTTAATTAGTAAATGGTTAGGTATACGGCCGTAATATTGCCTAATATTTATTTTTGGGCACAGGCCTGTTGAATTAAATTTACAAGTCAAAAATATGCTAATACAGCGAATGCATTGGTTGATCGTTCGTTTTATCGGTAATGTCCGAGCTGTGAATGATAGTGTCCCTACAGCCGCACACAGGCCAGCCCTATGTTGCAATCCCTTTATTTAGGTCGGCAGACACTAATAGAAAGAAACAGGGCCGGCGTAGTCACAATCCGACCATTTCACTCATTTGAATTTGTTTTAAACATGTATGCGCATATGAAAAACTTATCTCCTATTTCCTGGTTTGAATTATGCATGCACTTGCTTTCTTTTCTCTTTTTTTTGTTGAATGGAATCGTAATGCTGCCAGATAGTAGATATGCTAGTACGGAAGAAATGACTGTCGAATTAATGTGACTTGTGAGTTTTGAATTTTCATAATTTGAGTTTGGAATGTAAAGTATATTTTTAATGTCTTTCAGGTAGTTGATAGTTGTCATTATGTTTAACATTGTAAAAAGTCAGTCAGCCTAAGAATGCGTGCAAAAATAATACCTACATATTTTAATATTTAACAAATACTGTACTTAAAAATATAGAATAAAGAAGGATAGACGCGACAATACGTATTAAGAGAACCTATTAAAAACCTCAAAAATATGAAACGGACGGACTGTGTTGAAAGGTCGTATATTAGGTACTTAAGTGACCGTGCGTTACATGAATTCAAGCGTTGTAAATTCTATGGCTTTCATAGTTGTAGACTTAGTTCTAATATGAGGAAGCATAATATTTCACAAAAGAATAGCATGTTTCTTTATTGAACGATACAGCACAAACAGCCACATTACATATTGTTAGACATCATCATCATCAGCCCATACACGCCCCACTGATGAGCACGGGCCCCCTCTACAACTGAGAGGGTTCAGGCCTTAGTCCACCACGCTGGCCTAGTGCGGGTTGGTTGGATTGTTAGACATGTTTCCTCCAAATTTATCCAAAAACAAAGTTGAAATGCGGAGTGGAATGCACGATATTAATTAATATTGAAAACTATATTACATAACACAGTCTGGATGCGGCTCTGGTATCAAAACTTAAAGAGATTGTTTGCATCTTTTAGTTAAAGTTTTTGGGTCACAGCCCGCGCGTGTGCGCTGCAAACGCTCAAACATTCCTTGATAACATTTTTCATATAAAATCCGGCGTGTTGTTGCTTTGGTTCGCGGTATAGCACATGCATTTATGATTTCCGGGTACTCCATATAAGTGCATAGGTAATAATATATATTAACGCTAATGCAAAATGCTTTATAATTCTGCAGTTTTACGTGTAATGTCTGGGGAGACTTCACATTCCAATATTTTATCTACTGCTTTGATAGGGAAATAGAAACATGTAAGTTTAGAACTTTTGGCCCTATCCCAACACACACTTGCCACTGTATCTCCTGCGCTCCAAGATCAACAGCGGCACGCTCAGTATCGACGCCTAGCAATGCAAGCGAATCTAAGAGGACCTAATTTGTCATAATCTCGCAACGAAATTAATAAAAAAAACAATATAAAGGAGGAGTTGGAAAACAAAGAGTTATCCACTTCTCTTCACAGCAAAGCGGGTGACAAAACATTGATTGACATCCCCATGGCGCAGTTGGCTAGACACCAGCTTGCGAAACGAGCGGCCGCGGGTTCGATCCCCGCACCGGGACAAATGTTTGTGTGATCCACAAATATTTGTTTCGGGTCTGGGTGTTTGTGAGACCGAAAAGTCTCTCGTAGTTTCTGATACCCACGACACAAGACTTGTATCTTAGTGTGGGATCAGAATGTATGTGACTGTTGGGTGTATTTATTTATTTATTTATTTTGTACTGGCTCGGTAGTTACCGAAATTCAACCTGATGATAACGATTATGCGGTCTAAAAAGTAGCTGGAATGTGGAGGGAGAAATATTATTTTATCAACGCATATAATGACGGCGAATTCAACATCTACTGCACACATTCTAATCACTATATTCGACACATTTCTGGGCAGATGTGAGGATACAATTTAAATGGAATCATAATATTTATACATGTATTCATTTCAAAAACATATGAAGCTATTAAAGCTGTTGGTCGAATCGTGAATATTTTTTAAGTTGAGAGTGTTATACAGTCATTTGTTTCATAGCCCATGTCTAAGTATTAATGGAAAATATGGCAGAGAAGAAGAAACCCCTAAAAAGCATATTGGCAGCGGTACAAGTATGTGCCGGGTGATCTAGAGTTCCCGGGTTCGATTCCCGGGTCGGGCAAAGTGTTATTGGGTTTTTCCATTGTGAAATTCTCAATAGCAGCACGGATTCTGCAAATGTACTCTAAAAACGGCAATAGGCTCACCCTTATTACGTTGGACTGATACATGCTTGGCGAAAAGTGGGTGTAGAAATGCACCTCTACCTACCCCTTCGGGAAATACAGGCGTGAGATTATGTACGTATGCATATTAGCATTTGACGAACTGCCTTACGGAAACGGAAAGTCATGTAATGTCACCTAAACATAGTAGCATATTTTTTAAATGTTAAAATACTTTCTAGAATTATTTAGTCCTTTGTCCCTCTGGTATTCAGCGAAAGTTCCTTCTGAGAAATATTTTGATCATCGCGTGGCGCGGAGCAGAATTCATTTGAAATGTTACACATCTCTTTGTGACTATGTTGTCCTGGTAACCTTGTTATGAAATTTATAAGGTTTAGAAATTAGAAAAAGTTTTGTGTGTTTCGTTGTAGGATAATAATTATGATACTCATATCGCACTCCCGCCGGTGCGAGACTGTCACTTATGCAAAAATTGCAAAAATGATTTAAATATGTAATAGTGTCCTTAAGCACCCCTTTACTTGGTGCGATAATGTTACTTCAAAAGTAAGTTAAAAGTTGATGTTGTAGTAAAAGCTAGTCATCTTGTCTAAATCTTGAAATATCATTATTTTTTGAGATGTCAAAGTTTTAAAGGCTTCTCCTGAAAAATTGCATTTTTGCATAAGTGACAGTCTCGCACCGGGGGTGCGATATGTGGAGAGACTAAAGACTACGAGACCTAAAATTACCGGTTCAATGCTAAGTTAGCATTTGTAATTTGATCGCTTCGACGAATGTATGTATAGATAGGTATGCACAGAATGATGGGGATTTAAGGTCTAGAAAAATTTGTAGTAAAGACTGGTCAGATGAGACATATTTTATTGACTACAGTAATATGGTCCCACTGTCCCACAAAAATTCGAAATACTAGTCGCGTTCTTTTAATAGCTTTTCTCCCTAATCAATTGCCATATTTTAGTATAGGACTTCCTTCATATTCGACCTTTTTCTTGTATATTTGTTTTACTTGAAACGTAGGTAGCAAGCAAGAGTAGAACTTAGGTTTTCAGATCGGATTTGCTTGTGTGCCGGGCTAGAAAACCATACACCAACAAGGTTTATTTTCTAGTCGATTTGAAGGGCCTTCTATAGCGAAGTATATGTAACTTAACGTCATGGAAAGGAATCTCTAAATCAATTACTCATTTACTTCAAATAAAGAATACAAAACTAGTATAGTGAATTAATATAATTTATACGACAGACGGCCGACGATTAGCATACAATATGTGACGAGTGATAGAAATGAAACTAGTTGGTCAATCGCGGAGGCACACTGACCTGCGCCCTGTTTCTGCGGCCTTGGTACACTACGCACTTGTTCTGGACATATACTTTGGAAGTATAGAACGGGAGGGGGGGGGGAGGGGAGGAAGATAGATATAGTCTAGATATAGCTGCGACAGAATGGAATGAAGATGAAATCTCCCTTAAGGATTCTAAGAGCAAAAAGCTCTAAAAAACATGTTGATTAAGATGTTTGTAAACATACTAAAATTACAGGAGAATAATATTGAGGTAAAAACGGATATCGAAGCCGTGATGGCCTCGAGGTTTGGGCACGCGGTCGAGAATCTCGACGGTCGCGGGTTCAAACCCCAGGCACACACCTCTGACTTTTCGAAGTTATGTGTGTATTCACAATGAATTATCACGTAATTTAACGGTGAAGGAAAACATCGTGATGAAACCTGCACACCTAAGGGTTCTTAGGAATTTCTTAGGTGTGTAGTCCGTCAACCCGCACTAGGTCAGCATGGTGGACTAAGGCCTAAACCCTCTCAGTTGTAGAGGAGGCCCGTGCCCAGCACTGGGACGTATATGGGTTGATGATAGTGAGATAATTATTCATTATGAATACACAAATAAATTCAAAACAGTGTGTTGAATAATGAGAAATGAGAGTTCCTCCACTTGACGCTCTATTTGGAAGACATCATGCTTACCATTAGGGACGGTGTTATCACTTTGTCTTGCCAATTTAGCGATATAAAACTCAGATTTTAACACCTGACCTACAAGGTTTTCTTTCGACGGATCAATAGTTACACTGCCTCTTCATCCATCCATCCCAGTGGCGGTACTTCCATAGAAGCCCAAAAGCCCAGTTTGCCCTTTAAAATTCCGAATAATATATAATTTTTAAGCCTGAAATCTTAATTTAACAAAAGCAATTTGTTAAATAAAGACCCCACAATAAGCAAATATAAACAAGACATTACACAATTAACGTTTAACGTTTTTGGGTTTCTATGGAAGTCCCGCCACTGATCAATCCATCCATCAGCCAACGGAAGTCCACTGCTGAACATAGGCCTCACCCAATGATCTCCACAGAGACCTGTTGGAGGCAGCCTGCATCCAGCGACGTCCAGCGACCTTTACCACGTCATCGGACCATCTTGTTAGTGGACGTCCTACGCTTACACTGCCTCTTAGTAATAACAAAATTATGTACAAGCTTTGATCGTTTCCAAAAAGAGTCGTAAATACGTGTAATTGATAGCGGAATCGGCTGCCGATCGCAATGTAGGTTCGGAGCCAAGGCATACGCCTTTTAGAAGTTATTACATCGCTTGTTCAATTTATACGCAAAGCTGTCTAGTATTAAATGTGATTTTACTCAAATTTGTGTGAATTAATAGCTAAAGCCGCGATATTTCCTCTATAAACTTCGTAAGTGGGCACAGAGATATGAAAAATGATAGCAAAAATAACAGGTGTATTTGTTGTTTTCGTGTAGAAAAATATTTTGAATCTTTTGTATTAATAAATATATTTTTTTTTATTATACATATAAGGTTTTACAAATGATGTTTTATGAAAATATAGGCTATACAATTTAAAATTTTATTAGCACAGATCCACTGAGGAAAACATCGTGATAAAACCTGCACACCTAAAAAGTTCTTAGGAATTTCTTAGATGTGTAGTCCGCCAACCCGCACGAGGCCAGCGTGGTGGACTAAGGCCTAAACCCTCTCTCAGTCGTAGAGGAGGCCCGTGCCCAGCAGTGGGACGTATTTGGGCTGGAGATGATGACACACATAACTTAGATAAGTCAGAGGTGTGTGCCTGAAGTTTGAACCCGCGATCACTGAGATTTTTGACTCGACCGCGCTCCTAGGCCTCGAGGCCATCACCTCATATCATATCATATCACAGTGTGGATTAATCATTCACCAATCGTTAATTTCGTGGGTGATAGCTGAACGTGACGAACTTTCCATAGCCCCGTTTTGACAGCCCCGTGGCGCAGTTGGCTAGACACCAGCTTGCGAAACGAGAGGCCGCGGGTTCGATCCCGCACCGAGACAAATGTTTGTGTGATCCACAAATATTTGTTTCGGGTCTGGGTGTATGTGAGACCGAAAAGTCTCTTGTAGTTTCTGATACTCACGACACAGGACTTGTATCCTAGTGTGGGGGTCAGAACTATGTATGTGACTGTTGGGTGTATGTATATGTATTTATTATTATTATTATTAACATAGGTCATAGTGGTGGTGGATAAATTTGTTTAAAATCGTGTTTTGGTAAAGCGAGCACGCGTGGCGCGGCAGTCCTTGTCCCAATTGTTGGATTCCTCTATTGCTTATTCAATTGAATTCATCTTGTCTCATGTATTTGAATTGAAAATATTGCTGAAAACACGTGGTATGTAAATAAAACTCGCGGGATTAGATTACATAATATATCCCTTTCATGACTGGTTTAGATGATCAATTTAAGTACGTTATAAATGTATCATCATCATCATCATCATCATCAGCCCATATACGTCCCACAGCTGGACACGGACCTCCTCTACAACTGAGAGGGTTTAGGCCTTAGTCCACCACGCTGGCCTAGTGCGGGTTGGCGGACTACACACCTAAGAAATTCCTAAGAACTTTTTAGGTGTGCAAGTTTTATCACGATGTTTTCCTTCACCGTTAAAGCAGGTGATATTTCATTGTGAATACACACATAACTTCGAAAAGTCAGGGGTGTGTGCCTGGGGTTTGAACCTGCGACCGCCGAAATTCTCGACCGCGCGCCTAACCCTCGAGGCCATCACTGCTGCCTCACCTCTACAACTGAGAGGGTTTAGACCTTAGTCCACCACGCTGGCTTAGTGCGGGTTCTTAATGTATGCTGGTGCTTTTACTTGGGCAAGTTATGTGAACCAGCGGTACTTCCATAGAAGCTCAAAAGCGTTACACGTTAACTTTGTAGTGTCTAGTTTATAATTGTTTATTGTGGGGTCAGGATATTCTCATTTATATGTCAAATTGCTTTTGTTGAATAAGGATTTAAAGATTAAAGATTCGGAATTTTGTAAGGAAGGCTTTATCGGCTTTTATAGTAGTAATGCAACTGGTGTGAAACCAAAATATATAAAGGTATAAAACTGGACATAAGTAATTCACAGAAATGTTGAGTATTCTGGTATTAATCTTGATATTTTTGCTTTATACTTAATAAACTTGTGTGTCGAATTGCATTATATCCCCATTCGGGGATGCTGGCTTAGAACTTGAAAAACTCACTCCCGAAATGTGGGTATGTTTTACAAATTTAATTCGTGTGATACAACCTCATTTCCTTAGCTTTAGAAAAACACGATTACTCGAAATTCAAACTTATTGAAGGTCCTGATTATTAGTTGCAGTGAAGCAGTGATGGCCTCGGGAAGCAGTGATTGATGGTCGGTTAGGTGATGACGGTTTAGACGCGAGGTCGAGAATTTCGGCGGTCACAGGTTCAAACCCCAGGCACACACCTCTGACTTTTGGGAGTTATGTGTGTATTCACAATGAATATCACTGGCTTAACGGTGAAGGAAACATCGTGATAAAACCTGCACATCTAAAAAAAAGTTCTTAGAAATTTCTTAGCTGTGTAGTCCGCCAACCCGCACTAGGCCAGGGTGGTGGACTAAGGCCTAAACACCTCTCAGTTGTAGAGGAGGCCCGTGTCCAGCAGTGGGACGTATTTAGGCTGATGATGATGATGATGATGATTCAAAGGTCTTACTCTGTTCCTAGATCGTTAGTAAAACTAGTGTTTTGAACTTAATTCTAGCCGTTCCTTGTTGATTTGTTACATTTTTATATACACTATGCTGGTGGTAGGATATTCGTATCCGCCCGGATGGCGACCACCGTACACAGGGCGTAAAACCCGCCATAGTGGCACATGCAAGTGTGCCGCGTTCCGGGATCAGCCAGTGTATATCCGGTTTTCGGGGGGGCTTCAATCATGGTGAAAGGATGACCGTACCGGCAATTTTTTTGGCCGGTTTGTCGCGGTCGGTCCTTTGATCGCCATGATTGATAGTCCCCCAAACTTCTTCACAATAAGGTGAAGAGGTATTCGGCCGGCATGATTGTGTCGACCAACGGGAGACCATCATCTCTCGCTGGTCGGCACTTTTTCTGGACTCCATTGCGCTTACCATCAGGTGCAATGGGGTCACTTTGCCGTGCCAGAATAAAAAAAAAAAGAAAAAAAAAACTTTTTTTACATATTATAATTTTTAAGCTTTTTCCTCTATATTCTTATTGAACCAAGGGATTAAAAAATTCAAAGTATTGGCCCCAACGAAGACTACAACCCATTGCTCGCAATTGGTATCACAACCTGTCGCAACCAGTGGAATATTATGATTCACTTAACACACTTTCTTCATCACGTTGGTCAAATACGTCTGTGCATAAGAAAGAACATCGGGGCATGACGCAGTGTCCTTGACACGGCAGACAAACGGAACAACCGATCGCCATTTTCCTTTATGTTTACATCCTTCTTGGTATTAATTAGCTTGTTTATACAGAGTTTTTGGTGACTGGACTAAATATCAATAAATACGGAGATTAATAATATGTAATGAGGATATTGAAAGCTAATTTTAAAATTAGTTCTTATTGCCTAAAATCCAATTTTTGGAGTCACTTTGCCGTGCCAGTTTAAAAAAAAAAAAAAAAAAAAAAATAAAAAATATTTCGACATCACCAAGGCAACATAAATAACTAAGATGTCAAATAAAGTTCTTTAATTTAATTTCAAATTAAATTCAGTGCGAGTGAGATAGACATAGACGGATTTGTTATTCAAAAGTTTTGAAAATCGAAAGTTAGTGACATTATATTATATTACGCTGATTCATGTATTAAAATTAAAGTAATAAAAAATGTGTCGCGTGTATTTTTTCATTAGAACATTATGATATAATCAAGTATTTATGAGCGGATGCATAAATTCACGTTAACACAACATCCATGCATAAAGTACCGTTTTACAATAAAAATCGTCGTGAAAAACAATCTCTATCTTTATAAAAGGCCACAAAAGACCAAAAATACTCACTAAAATTCGAAGCAGACCATTATTTATTGCCTTTTATGTGTCTGTAAGGCAGTGGGAATACCACATCCCTACTACGGAGGCGGCGTGGGCATGACATACTTTCGCTCCGAGCGAATCATGTTTGCGACGAGTTATAAAATTTGAATTTGCGTCTATAACTTGGTATTGTTTGAAGGATTATGCAGGCAAAATTCATTCTTTTTTTTGTTTAAATCTTTCGGGTACGATTAACAGGGTTGTGTTTTTTACTGTAATTTATTTTCTTTGTCTTATTAGTGATGTTTTTTAGTTCCGTGTCTGATGAAAAAGTAAAAGTTGTCGTGTTAATCATCCGAGCGGATATTAAATTAGCTGTGTTTTATATCAGTCTATAAAGATATTTATTTTTTATACCAATTAGCGTTAGAAACATTTCGGTCATTAAAACTTTTTACATAATTATGGAAACCTCTTTTAAGAATCCTGTCTAATTAATTTATTCTTGTTACTAAATTACTAAATAACTAGATAACCAGCGATTCTGATCGAAGTAACAGAAGTACCCAACAGAATAAATATCTTCTCTTACACGGTTACGATGTAAAATTATTACACGCCATGTATAAATTACTAGGGTAGCAGCGGTGCGCAGTAGGTCCACTGATGGCATTAGAGGCACACAAAGCTCGCGGCCTCAGACCGGCGCTCGCGAAAGTGAGAGTGGGCCCGGTTGCGTAACGCTGTTCAACTCATGACGCCCTGGTACCGCGCGCTTACCTACATTCGACGTGCCGAGTTTTTGTCCAACTATTGCGATTGACGCTTCGCCTTTTTGTTCTCCTAAGCCATCAACGCGAATTTAATTTCATAGAGAATTAATTTCGCAAGGTTCACTAACTAAAATTATACGAGTTTAATTTGAAATTTCATTCGCAATCAATGTGAAAATGTTTTTAGTCTAACAGTGGAACCAATTCATCCAAATAGTTTCTGTCTCCGAAACGTCATAAGGCTACCAGCATAATTTGCCTTCACCTTATGCTTCTTATGTAAGACAAAAAATCTGCAGGCTAAGAACCGTAACCAAAAATGTAGTTGCAAAGTTATGTCATCTAGAAACAAAACTTTGCCTTCATAGAGTTCTTTATGTCCATTCACAAAAAGTGTTCGTCTTGGCAGCATTCGAAAAAAAACGTACAAGATTTCGTTAAAACTAAATTTGTCTATGTTTAACTCGGTAAGTGTAAAGGTAATTTAAGTATTACCGTAATTATGAAATTTACAGGAGTAATGTGTAATCTACAAATGTTTGTTTCGCATCAGATGATTGGAAGACCAAAAATAATTCTTTTGTTTCTGATATATCTCAAAACTTGTATATTTGGAGGTCATCACTTATGAGACTGACTGTTTATTTCTAAAATACGAGATAGTAAAATCAATTTTGCATTGAAGAAAGTATCTTCTACTTTCAGTAAGTTCTTTGTCCATTCACACAACACACAATTTTTTCATTAATGGTAAGATACGTTGATATTAAGCACAAATTAGGAAAACATCCATTAAGTTGTAATTAGAATTTTAATTGAACTATGTAGTTAGTTTACAAGTCTAGAATTAATAGCTAGATTTACAAGCATCTATTTCCGATGAATCAAGAAGTAGCGGTTTTGTGTGTTGCAACAGGATATATGTTATGAAATGTTTGTTGTTACACCGTGGGAATACTATCCCACACTTTTTCTATCTATATTTATATCCGTTTTTATTTTATTGTACGAAATAAAAATATTAGCCGATTTTAAAATAAATTTCTTCAATTTGAGAACTAAGAAATAATTCCTAAGTTGCTGTAATATTAAGATCAGTTATTATTTTAATTGGAAATGTAGAGGAGTTGTAAACGGTAAGATCATATGTTTCTAGGTAGGACAATTAAGGTACTTTGAAATTTGATTGGACTTCTATGCAATCCATAATATGTATTTATTACTGTTTAAATCTCATTTCCCGCTATGGTTCTGAGTATTTCGGCCTTAAATTATCCATATAATCCCTGAGAAACCTGCATCTCTGTTTGATCCCAGAAAAATTGCTTCTAGCGAGCCATCAAGCTGCAGTTCCTACGATGTTTTTCTTCATAGAATTATTAGGCATTTATCAATACGATAAATACTGCTGTTTCCCCGGTCACACACCGTAATTTCTAGAAAGGATGTAGCGATTAAACGTATTACGAAACCTGGTCAGTGTGAGTCACAGTGAATGAATGCACGCTGACAGACCGCCTTGGGATAAGATTCATTTTCGATTTGTCATTATGGGGGTAGCACGGTAGCAAAGAAACTCTTTGGAACTTCTGACGTCCTAGTACTCTTGGGTCATAAAAGTTGAAACAATTGCTTCAGGCCACTAAAGTAAATAGTGTTTTAAGAGCCTGTGTATATCTTGTAAGAAATATGACGACACTTTTCTAGAGGTTTCTTGCCAGTCGACACTGTATTAAGACCGAACTTACCATATACAACGAGTATTGGAATTATAGCAAAAAAAATGAATAAATAGCGTGCTTCCTATAAATTTTAATCCTGGTGTCGTCTGAATAGATTTTTCAGAAGCTGTAGATAGCTGACGATCTTTGGAATACTAGATACGCTATTTGGAATGCGGTGCACTATATGCTAACTGCGGTCAACTATACGTATATCGAGCTAACTTTTTTGCCCATTTTCTCGACTGGATACAAAGGTAACATTACGATATGTTGTGTGATATTTAAATTGTTTGTGGATTATCGTGCCACATTATTCGATTGGACAACATAATATGGTGTTTCGTATAGCAGATTTGTTTTCGTATTAAGTAATAAAAATTTGTGGTACCTATTGTAAAAATACAGGCATATTTTTTGTCTTTTTTTAATAAACTGATACCTACATAACAAGTTGAATTTTATATTTTAAAAATGGAACATTATCATTAAAACTTTAAGAAACCTCCTCAGTTTAATGACAGCCTGGTACCATGTCTAATTAGTCCCTTGCTCATCCTGTATTAAATCTGATGGTACAACTTGCTGACTGACCACTTACCACCGCGCCACCAGTGGTTGGTGACCAGCAGCGCCACCAGCGGCGTGGTACGGCACGGTGACTGGGTTAGCGGCGCGCGTTGCGTCACAAAAACCACTTTCTGTACTGTCGTTTGCCTACTTACCCACTCACTGAGACAGCGCGCTGCGGTGAATTGGCCGTTGTGGAGCAAGTGCATTGCAAAAAATTTTGCGATTTCGTACTACTCATTACAATTCTCAATTAATTATCAATTAAAAGTCGTGATGGCCACGTGGTTTAGGCACGTGGTCGAGAATCTCGACGGTCACCGGTTCAAACCCCAGGCACCCACCATTGACTTTTCGAAGTTATGTGTGTATTCACAAAGAATTATCACGTACTTTAACGGTGAAGGAAAACATCGTGATGAAACCTGCAAACCTAAAAAGTTCTTAGGAATTTCTTAGGTGTGTAGTCCGCCAACCCGCACTAGGCCAGCGTGATGGACTAAGGCCTAAACCCTCTCAATGGTAGAGGAGGCCCGTGCCCAGCAGCGGGACGTATATGGACTGATGATGATGACTACTCATTGTCTATAACTATCATGGTTCCAGTTCTTGAATGTCTTCTCGTAATATCAGTGTCATATTTTGTGCGCTGTTAATATTTTTGAATATATTCATTAATATTTAACAAAAGAGTAATCTATGTGTCAAGGATTAGTAAGTCTAAAATTCCACGATCGAATGACATGTCCCTCGTAAAAAAGAAAAAAGCGAAATATATTGTGCTTTATTTGATAGATCTCAGAGCCTTATCCACATTAAATGTATATTTATTATTGGCAATACATAATATATTTGGGAAGTGTGTGAGCCTAAATTATCGGTCGGATTTAAATATATTCCTACTAATAAAATAACAACAGATACCTAGCAACACTATTTTATTCTTAAATAAATAAATAAAATCAGCAGGCAACCTTATTATATTAAATATTTTTTGAAGCCTTAATCTAAACTTTACTTAGCCGGTAATTTTTTCACAAAATCGTAACTGTAACCGTAGCGCATTGACTTTTATATTATTTGACATGAATAATTGCAAAATGAAACTACCTTCAGGCCAACATTACTGTAGTAGACCGTACAACGCGGTTGCGTCACAGCGCAGTCGGCCGCTCACCGCGCCTCCCTCCACCGAGTGGGGGGGCTGTTACTAGGGCTGCAGCGCGCGCCAGCGGTTCAGGAAATTGCCATAGAGCGAATTAGGTAACGCAGCCTCCGCGGGTTCCTGTTCCCCTGGTACGCGGCTGGAATTTACTACGCTATGATATCCTGGTGATGGCCAAAACTTAACTAACAACTAACGTGACATAACTAACCTTTAATGCCAGAGATTTTGTCAAACACAACCACCTTGTTTATTTATAGTCCTGGTAAAAATTAGGTAACTTTGTTTTTAATACAATCGTCTTTGTCACGTTTGTGTTTGGTGTGTTTACAAGCTTCACGTGTTGTCACCTGTTGTCCTGGTACACGGGGCGAATTTCACGCGTTACGTCATCTGATTTTTTTATGTGACTGCCTCGTGGTCTCGCGGCATAAGTATGTGGTGGTGCGATCTAGAGGTCCAGAGTTCGATTCCCGGGTCGGGAAAAGTGTTATTGGGTTTTTCCATTAGGCAATTCTCAGTAGCAGCACGGAGTTTGGAAATGTGCCCGAAAAACGGCAATAGGCTCGCCCCCTATTACGTGGGACTGATACTTACTTGGCGAAATGTGGGTGCAGATATTCACTTCTGCCTACCCCTTCGGGGAACACAGGCGTGAGGTTATGTATGTATGGTAAAAAATATATTTTTGGAGAAGATTATTGTGCAGCAGTTGACGTCTTGTGGCTAATTATTCTATGCTTAATTTTCAGGCTCAGGCTTGATACTATCAGAGAACATATGGAGAACCTATTAGCTTTATATTAACCGGGCCTAGGCGCCAGTGAAGAGAGATAGATACGGTTATCATCACCACACATATCGAACTTACTCAGATTATACCCCGAAAGGGCAGGCAGAGGAGATTTATATACGTTTCGCCTCCCATGTTTTTAATTCAACGCTGTTGGAGCCTGTAGTAGTATTTCCTGGCGCATGTAGGACTCCAATCTGCTTTAGTGAATTTCCTAATGGGAAACCCGATCCTAATGCTTAAGACGGACCCGTGGCGCAGTTGGCTAGATACCAGGTTGCGAAACGAGAGGCCGCGGGTTCAATCCACGCACCGAGACGAATGTTTTTGTGATCCACAAGTATTTGTTTCGGGTCTGGGTGTTTGTGAGAGCGAAAAGTCTCTCGTAGTTTCTGATACCCACGACACAAGACTTGAAACCTAATGTGGGGTCAGAACTATGTATGTATGTGACTGTTGGGTGTATTTATAAAAAAATGCTTTATTCATCCTAGAAATTGAAACCGGGACGCCTAGATCGCATCGTGAAGCACTCAGGCAGTCAGTAATTGGTAATATTGACATAAAACACTAATTGTGCAATAATCATTTTTATTCTTTTCTCAATAGCAAGGAAAAATATTGCAATCATATAATTTTGGGGTAAATTTTTTTAACCACTTTACTAAATAATTAAATTTACTTTAGTAAGCGATGAAATATATATTTGCATTAATTAAGCAATCAAGGTCTCTTCTAAAATATATATCAATATGAATCCTCAATGCGCGATGCGTGCGTGCGTGGTGGACTAAGGCCTTAACCCTCTCAGTTGTAGGGGAGGCCCGTGCCCAGCAGTGGGACGTATATGGGCTGATGAAGTTGATGATGAATATTCAAACTTAAAACATTATGCTAGCATTACCTTTCTTTCCCCCGTCTCTGTTTTACATCTTAGAATAAACATTATGTAAGTATAAAGACGGTAGGTAAGGACGCAAGTAACGCAGCTCTAACTTAATGTCAGTTCTGCATGAGACACTACGGCCGAACCGATTCATTATTCTACAGCCCAAACTGATTGTACCGCCTCTAAATAATCTTTGGAAATAATTTTCAAAGACAAGGACGCCCATGGTTGCTTTTTCTCTAAGAAGGAGTACTACAGCAGTCTAGCCGACTCTTTTAGTCCAAGTTGACTCCAAAATCTCTGAATCTTTGGTAGTAATGTTCAAGGACGGCGACGAGTGTATTCGCGGCGAGTTGTTGCTCTAGAAGTTTGTTGTTTAATGTCTAAGCTTCGTCCCGCGCAAGGCCGCTCCGTACAATAAAACGTTAGCATAATGCGTTGCTTCACGTGCTTAGAAAATGGTTTGTATCCATTGCATGACCTATCTATCTATATTATATATGTTTCATTGCTGGGTAAGGCGGTCTTTTATTAAAAGGGGTTAGGTCTTTGTTATGTCAATACCCACCATAGCAATTTTTGTACAATAGGACTGGCAGTATTACGCAGAAGTGAATCTGGGTCCTTGACATTAGAAAGAAAAATAAAAGTAGTGATGGCCTGTAGGTTTAAGAGCGCGGTCGAGAATCTTGGCGATCGTGGGTTCAAACCCCAGGCACACCTCTGACTCTTCGAAGTTATGTGTGTATTCACAATGAATTATCACGTACATTAACGGCAACGGAAAACATCGTAAAGAGTTAAAAGTTCTTGGGAATTTCTTAAGTGTGAAGTCCGCCAACCCGCACTAGGCCAACGTGGTGGACTAAGGCCTTAACCCTCTTAGTTGTAGAGGAGGCCCGTGCCCAGCAGTGGGACGTATATGGACTGATGATAATGAGGACTTCGCGCAATCCGGTTATCGATGAACCAATGAAGCAATCTTTAATCCTTACTAATATTATAAATGCGAAAGTAACTCTGTCTGTCTGTCTGTCTGTCTGTCCGTCTGTCTGTCTCAATTTCCTGCTAAAACTACTGAACCGATTTAAATGAAATTTGGTACACAGATAGTTTAGACCCTGAGAAAGGACATAGGCTACTTTTTATCCCGGAAAAGGGGTTTTAAGGGATTGAAAGGGGGGACGCAAGGTTGTTTTTTTTTTTTTTTTTTTTTTTTTTTTTTTTTTCTGGCACGGCAAAGTGACCCCATTGCACCTGATGGTAAGCGCAATGGAGTCCAGAAAAAGTGCCGACCAGCGAGAGATGATGGTCTCCCGTTGGTCGACACAATTTTGCCGGCCGAATACCTCTTCACCTTATTGTGAAGAAGTTTGGGGGACTATCAATCATGGCGATCAAAGGACCGACCGCGACAAACCGGCCAAAAAAATTGCCGGCACGGTCATCCTTTCACCATGATTGAAGCCCCCCCGAAAACCGGATATACACTGGCTGATCCCGGAACGCGGCACACTTGCATGTGCCACTATGGCGGGTTTTACGCCCTGTGTACGGTGGTCGCCATCCGGGCGGATACGAATATCCTACCACCACCAGGTTGTATGTTGTGTAGACGACTAAAACTACGTTTATGTGACTATATGTCTGTTATGCTTTCACGTCTAAATCATATGACCAATATAAACGATTTTTGATATGGACATAAATGGGACTCTGTGGACTAAAATAGACTACAGCTTATTTTCTTTCTGAACCCAACCCTGTAGTCTACGCGGACGGAGTCGCGGGCAAAAGCTAGTTGACTATAAATATTATTGTTTTATTTTCGTTTTTACTGGTAAAGTATACGAGTAATACTTCGCCGGCCGCCTATAGGTACCGCAGTTTAAGCTGACAATTGGGAGGTTACACGTGGTTGAAGATACAGACTTTCAGGGTATTTGATGTCAACACAAAATATATCAACAATTATATACGCAAAAGGTAATAATGAGTCATGACGTGTGCACGTGTTACATGACCTAATATATTGCCGCACACAGCACTTCTACGCAAAAATACACATCGTGCACATAATTTGATATCATATTAACTTGAAATCGTTGACGGAATTATTCAATTTCCTACATTTTTATTCAAGTATATACGTACTGCCTGCCTCTCGATCAGATGTCGGGCAAAGTGTTGCGTGATCCACAAATATATGTTTCGGGTCTGGGTGTTTGTGAGACCGAAAAGTCTCTCGTAGATTTTTTTTTATTTATGGAAAAAGGAGGCAAAGAGCAAGTGAGCCACCTGATGTTAAGTGGTCAGCACCGCCCATGAACACCCATAATACTAGAGGAATCATCGGTGTGTTGCCGGCCTTTGAGGAAACTAGTTTCTAATACCCACGACACAGGAATTGTATCCTAGTGTGGGGTCAGAACTATGTATGTGACTATTGGGTGTATTTATTATTACTAAGATATGAGAGTACTTACTTAATTAGGATCAATTACGTAAAGAGTGACGTAATAAATATTCTTGTAGTAATATTCTTGCAGTTAGTCACTACATTCATGGTAAAATATTAATTGCAGTGATTATAATGCTTTAATTTCGCGATTGCCTGGACGGGAAGTTGCAAACAATATCGTGACACCGTCTCAGGGATCGGGGGTTCGACTCCATGAATTTTCCAAGTAATAAACGTAATCTAAATGAAATTTCACGCACTCCAATGAATGAAAACCTTTTGAGAAAGTTTGTACACTATTTATAAGTAATTTATTTCGTATATGATATCCACTAACCCGTACTAGGACAACGTGGTGGACTAAGGCCCAAAACCTCTCAGTTGCAGAGGAGGCCCCTGCCTAGCAGTGGGACATATATGGGCTGATGATGAAGATACTTTGGAGGGTTTATGATTGATGGCACGACACAGGTAACGGCTTACATAAAAATGATGTATTGCAACGGCAAGCAGTGATGGCCTCGAGGTTTAGGCGCGCAGTCCAGAATTTCGGCGGTCGCAGGTTCAAACCCCAGGCACACACCTCTGACTTTTCGTAGTTATGTGTGTATTCACAATGAATTATCACTTCCTTTAACGATGAAGGAAAACATTGTGATGAAACCTGCACACCTAAAAAGTTCTTAGGAATTTCTTAGGTGTGTAGTCCGCCAACCCGCACTAGGCCAGCGTGGGGGACTAAGGCCTAAACCCTCTCAGTTGTAGAGGAGGCTCGTGCCCAGCAGTGGGACGTATTTGGGCTGATGATGATGATGATGATGATTGCAACGGTTTGACCATGCGTTTCGCTCGGAACGTGAGCGTATCTACTACAACTCATACAAGAAGTGGACGACAAAATAAGTAGTAAAAATCTGAAATATGTACTGACATTGCAGAGAGAAAAAAGTTAATTGCATTTCAAAATGAAATAGACTCAACGCCTGTTATTTTGGACGTTACTACAATTGTGGCAATGTGGATGTGGAAAATGCACCTCTGCCTATCCCTTCGGGGAATACAGGCATAAGTGCCCGTGTATGATCCAAGGTCATGCTTTTAAATTAAGACATGCACTTAATTAAACGAGAGATACTTATGCAGTAACTTTTTTCTTGTAGAAGCAAAAAAATAATTAATGAAAATTTGAGTCAAAAAACCAGAACATACTTTAACACGACTACATAGTTTATTATTTACCTTCAAATGGGGCTGAGATTTTTTTAAGATTTTACATACATACATACACAACCTCAAGCCTGTATATCCTGTGGGAGCATCGTCAGCATAGTCGTAATTCGCCGTTTTTCTTCTTTGTCACCAGTAGTGGGCTAGCCCAAGGACTCTTGGAAGGCCTGCATATGCCTGTCTGTAACATGTCCTCTATTTCTTTTTTCACCTTTAGGTATTTGTCGGCCGGCAAAGGTCTTGACTTGGAGTACACAGGATGTCCCTCAGTTATAATATGGTGAACCACGTTGTGTTTTGGTGGGGACAGAGTGTCGAGCGGTTTTAAAATATTTGGATATTCTGCCAGAATGTCTGCGTAATCTTCGGTTAAATCAACGGTCCGAAGTGTTGGTGTGCTTGACTTCATCAACTTTGCGTTTCTTTGAAGTCCAGTCGTACCATCTATCAAACGCTTGTTTCTAATGTCGACCAAAATGTTGTGTTTTTCCAAAAAATCGGCTCCAAGTATTGGTTGTGTAATATCAGCGACGATAAAAGTCCAACGGTACGGTCGTCTCAAATTCAGATTTAACGTCAGCGTTTTGTCGCCGTATGTTTTTATTGGAGTGCCGTTTGCGGCATATATTTTGTAAGTGCCGTCGGTTTTTAATTTGTTACCTCTTCTCGGTATTGCTGAGATGTTAGCGCCAGTATCAACCAAAAAGCGATACCCACTTTTTCGGTCGGTAACGCATAGGCGGTTTGATGGTACAATAGCGCTGACGACCGCCTCTGTCAACGCTGATTCTAGTTTTCCGACGGCGTTCTCCAATTGCACGGTTGTTCACAATTCCAAGCTCGATCCTTATAGCGCAAGTGATTCGATGACGCAATACCCACCGAAAAGGACAAATCAAAAGATGATGAAAAACGTCTAGTCATACCGAGAAACTTCAGCGAGCAGAATTTGAAGAGTCATACGGAAGACGCCGAGCCGAAAAAGTGTTGTTCCAAATCTAATCCAGATCTACTGGACTACGGAGATGAGTGTTCCATGGAGCTGATACAGTTGGACATAGCGAGGACCTTCCCCCATTTGTGTATATTCCAGAGGGGCGGGCCCTACTTCGACGTGTTACATGAACTCCTGGCTGCGTATGTGTGCTATAGACCTGATATCGGATACGTGCAAGAAAAACGCAAAACGGACTCTAGAGCTATGGTGGTGCGGGTTACCACCAGCTGTTAGAGGTAAGGTATGGCAACTGGCGATAGGCAACAAGCTCAACATAACGCACGACATGTACCAGGACTACGTGGCCAAGGCGAAGCAAAGGTTACAGGAAGCACAGCTAAGGAGGAAGCGGTTAAAAGTCAACAGTCAATGCGGATGCGGAGGCAGAAATGACGATGCTCCCACAATCCCGAAGGGGTAGGTGCATGCATTTCAGCACCCACATTTCGCCAGGTAAAGCCTAAAGCCGTTTCTGGGGCACATTTCCAGATTCCGTACTGCTACTGAGAATTTCCTAATGGAAACACTGCCCGACCCGGGAATCGAACCCAGGACCTCTAGATCGCACGGCACATAACGATTTTTGACTAGTCTAGTGGGCGGTTTTTGCTCAAATTTTGTACATTGATAAGGATTACCGTCACAAACACGTGTCAATGTCATGATGCTGAGTTCAAAAATAAATCAATCTTCTTACCACGAGCTATAAACAAATAAATACACCTAACAGTCGCATACATAGTTCTGACCCCATATTAAAATACGAGTCTTGTGTCGTGAGTATCAGACACTAAGAGAGATTTATTCGCCCTCACAAACACCCAGACCCGAAACAAATATTTGTGGATCACACAAACATTTGTCTCGGTGCGGGGATCGAACCCGCAGCCTCTCGTTTCGCAAGCTGGCGTCTAGCCAACTGCGCCACGGGGCTGAAAACGAGTTAAATCATAAGTATAAAAAATAGCACCAGTTACAAAGAAAATTCTGCTACTAAGAATGTACTAGAAAAATAAATATAACATTGCCCGACCAGGACATCGAATCTAGGAAATCTCGACGGCACAAACTAAACATTTTTGTTTGGACTCAAATGTCAAAATAAGGGTTTATCTGTTTTGTCTTTACCTAGGATTCGAACTCACCCTTATCCGAACATCTTGAGATCTTATCAGTATTATTGATTGTCCACGTACCGGAGTCACGTAAAGACGAACGCAATCGCTGCCGACCCGGACGTGACGATAGCATGAAGATGCCCGCGATGGAGACACGTGTGGGCGTGGTCTCATGCCACCGCTGGGATTTTGGGAACGGGTGGTGGCTATTTAGAGGGTTTCAGGCGTTAGTCCACCACGCTGGCTAAGTACGGGTTGGCGGACTACACACCTAAGAGATTCCGAAGAACTTTTAGGTGCACAGGTTTCCTCACGATGTTTTGCTTCACCGTTAAAGTACTTGATTGTGAATACACACATAACTTCGACAGTCAGAGGTGCCTGGGGTTTGAACCCGCGACCACCGGGATTCTCGACCGTGCGCCTAAACCTCGAACTGATAATTTGGTAACGAATAGGTTGGCTTAATCAATACGCAAAAATAAATTGCATTAAAATAAATAACTAGACTAAATTTACTTAAAAATATTGAGATTTGTTTTTCACAATACTCTTTCTTTAAATGAAAATATTTATTTGTGGTATAGAGTTGTCTAATTAAAAGATTATAGAATATTAAGCAGGAAGAGTCACTCAAATTATTGCTCACTCATGCCCATAATGAAATCTGTAGGCTTATGTTGCAATTATTTTTTTGTATCTTTGCACCGTAGCCAATAGTAAGCGCAATATATCGATTTTCCCGAGACGAGTCTCTTTCATAATGATTTACCAATATTGTCAGAAAATTTGATATTTTTTTTATGATTTTAATTGGATATTAGTAACGCCCACGTATTTATTATTGTTATATTTACATCAAATTTATTTATATTTGTAGGTATTAATTATTACGTAAAAAATATTACAATTACAATTAAAAATAAATCTACCTCATTTAAACTAAAACAAATACATTATATTCTAGGTTTAAAAATATTATCGTAATCTTTTTCCTATATCTGCAATATTATTGTAAATTATTTATGTCTAGATAAAGACATCGAAGTAATAAACAACACGTGCAAGTAAGGGTTGAACGCACTAGTGGCAGGGTGAGTGGGAGTCGGTCACCCCGCGTGGCTCGTGCACCGCGGCGGCTCGGCGCGGCTCGCGGCGCTGCAGCGGTGGCAAACTTTTACCGGGGACTTTCAGCCGCGCTTCCTTCCGGCCAACCTTGCGAGGCGCGCCGAGTCCGCGCCGCGCCAGTCCGCGCCCGACCGCCGCCGCGCTCGCCCGCGACCCGTGCCGCGCCGCCCGCGCCCGCTCGCGAATCAGTGACACACGCCGCCGCGACTCCGCCGCCGCACGCACCGCGCGCCTTCTCACACACCGTGCATGTGCTTCTGTGACGGCTTCTCAGTGCTTTGACGTGGAGGCTCGGGCCACCGGCGCCGCTGGGCCCGTGATAGGCCCGAGCGGCGGTATGGAGTCACCGCAGATGTATGATGCTGCGGCAGCACCGCCGCCGCCGCCGCAGCCCGACCTCAAGAAGGTCGGGGAGGATAAGCGCGCGCCTTTCCCGCCGCCGGACCTCGACGAGCTCAATGGCCAGGAGATCAGCCTGGACCTGCAGCACCTCATCGAGGACCAGTTCCGCGGGGAGGAGACCATGGCGTTGTTCCAGGAGATCCTGCCCGGAGGCCGCTCGCCACAGCCCAGGTTCACGAGGACGACGTTGGCGTACATGCCGCAACCGGTGCACTCGGGAGCGTCGTACGCGCCGGTGCAGACCAGCTCGGGACACGAGCAGGCGCCGCCCATCAAGGAGGAGCCACCGGAGCCGCAGGACTTCCGCAGAGCGGTTACGTGTGCGCAGTACACCGGACAGTACAACCCGCAGCCGCCCGTGGGCGTGAACAACCCGTACACGGGCAGCTTCACGCCGCTGCCGCCGCTGGGCGCGCCGCTGCTGCCGCCGCTGCTGAAGCACAAGCCGGCGCCGGCGAGACGCTCCTCGGGGAAAGTGTTAGACAAAGGCACGGACGAGTACCGGAGGCGCCGCGAGCGCAACAACATTGCTGTGCGGAAGTCGCGCGAGAAGGCGAAGGTGCGCTCGCGCGAAGTGGAGGAGAAGGTGAAGTCGTTGTTGAGAGAGAAAGAGGCTTTGTTGAAGAGGCTGGAGGCAGTGTCGGGGGAGTTGAGCCTCCACAAGCAAATGTACGTGCATCTAATCAATCTGAACCACCCGGAGATCACGGAGCTGTGCAGGTCGATGCTGCAGCTGGGCGCGCCGCACGCGCCGGACCACACGCTCTGACCGGAGGTGAGTACTCTGCCAAGCGCTCCGTGCATCGACATACATGTGTCGCACGGTGGCCGCGCACGTGTGCGTGTGCTCGTGTACGCTCGTAAATCTCACGCCGCGGTGAAAAAGGGTTTTGTTATATTTTTACGGCGTTGCACAATGTGTTTTGTTCGAAAAAACTGTTTGTTAGAAATGAGTTTTCTGTATCGATTGACATGAAATGAACTCGAAAACGGTTCAAAGACGATAACTTTTCAGATTATATATGACTGAATATTTTCATCGATCATTATCGGTAGAAAAGGAAATGGTTTCTAATACTCACGTGTTTTAAGCCTTGCATGTTTATTAAACTAACTTATTGTAATTAATTATTACGTATATATTTTTTAAATAACGTCACGTGTGGGCAAGATATGCACTCACGAGTTTCATTAATCATTCATAACTTATACGTTCCTAGATTTTCCAAAGCGAAAAATTGTTAGATGTATGTTTAGACGTTGATACAATTATGGAACAATCAGGCGAACATGTCCATAAATAGTGCTGTGACCTATATATTTTTAACCAAACGATAACTTTTATTCTGTTATGTTAGTGAATTTATAATGTTATAAATTGTACAAATAATTTTATGCATGTTATTATATGTTTATTGAATTAAAATATATTGTAAAGTGTAAATATAATACTGTAAATAATAAAAGTTACAATTTGAAATATTAAAAAATACATTTTTATATGGATTCGTTTCAAAATAGCTTTTAATTTATTTTACGCTATTTTCTAATCTCACTATCTTCCAACATTTTTATTAATGTTTGATGTAAATAATAAAAATACATAAATAAATAACTTAGTTATTTCTTTAATTATTATAAATAAAAACTTGAATCTCAAATAATTCTAACTATAGTATCGAAATAACTATTTATTTTTAATTAAAATAAAAAAAAACAATCAAATATCAAACATTAAGAATGTGAACTCTTTTTCTAAGCATATTAAAAAATTCTGGGTTAAACGCATGCCATGTAAAATTTAAACCTTATTACGTCAGATTATAGTTTATATTTGAAAGTTTTAAAACAACGCGAGATTTGTCACGTTGGCAGGGCTGATGAATCAAGAATTTCTTACACACGTTAGATGCAACGGCGCACATGTATAAGACCAAGTATGTCCCACTTCTGGGCATGGTTTAGCCTTAGTGCAGGCTGGCCTGAGGCATAGTTCACTTCGTATATCTAGCAAAATAATAAGGAGTTTTTTTTTTAACTTCTTCGCAATTTTTCATTTTTACCGTCAAAATAAACTAATAGATAACTAAAAAAAATCCATGATAAATAGTATACTAGAGATTATTTATACATTTAACCTAATTAAACTTATGGTACTAAAAAGCTTTTATAACTTTTAGGAGTCAATTTTTCATTCTCAAGTATCTCGCTAAGTTTCTCGCTGGTTGGTATTATTTTTTTGGACTCCACTGAGCTTACCATCAGGTACAGTGGAGTCACTTTGCCGTGCCAGTATAAAAAAAAAAAAAAAATTACGAAACAAGTCCAGGACATATTTATGACTTATTTTTTTATGTTCCTAAATACAATATTCTTTCGTGGGTATCAAAAACTATACGAGACTTTTTAGTCACAAAAACTCGTATGACTTAAAGTTCAAAGTACAGCAAAGTTTACATTATGATATACCTTACAGGGGTCCCAAAAATACGTTTAAAACCTCTAATTTGCAGTTGACATATTATAGGTATCATACGAAAGTGATTGTATCTTTACTAACAAATATTTGTGTCAAACAAATTTTTGTTTTGGGTCTGTTGTGGGATTGGAACTGTTGTAGTTTTTAAACGAACTAGAGTGGTTTTAATATGGTTGGGACTATGTGTCATCATCAGCCCAAATACGTCCCACTGCTGGGCACGGGCCTCCTCTACAATTGAGAGGGTTTAGGCCTTAGTCCACCACGGTGGCCTAGTGCGGGTTAGCGGACTACACACCTAAGAAATTCTTAAGACCTTTTAGGTGTGCCGGTTTTATCACGATGTTTTCCTTCACTGTTAAAGTACGTGATAATTCATTGTGAATACACACATAACTTTGAAAAGTCAGAGGTGTGTGCCTGGGGTTTGAACCTGCGACCGCCGAAATTCACGACCGCGCGCCTAAACCTCGAGGCCATCACTGCTTAGGGACTATGTGTAAAGTATGCTAATCATGATGCGATTTTCCCGATATTTAAATTTAATTATCTAGAGTCTTCTCTACCAATAATTTAACTCGCTCTAAATTATTATAGAGTCGTTTACTAATGATTGACGATTATAAGGCCCTTATTATGCTAATAAATTACTTAATTAATCGACGCAATTAATTTATTTTAACGTTTTAACCGGAAAGTTGGCGGGAAATGATTACGTTAAATATGCTTTTACCATTAAGTCGTTATGTAATGAAAACTTCGTATAAGCGGGAGTCGAGTTGCCGAAGCCATGGCGATTGAACTCGAACAACTTTTTTAATTGTTTACTCTTATTTTTCTCGGAAATTCTCAAAATTGCTGTCCTTGACTTTGGTACAGTTTGGTCTGAGTCGGGTTTCTTTCAAAGTTGGAAGGAAAATATCGTCAATAATATGTAATAATTGTAATTTCACTGCATTGTGACAACACCACACCTGATGGAAGGACAATACTACCCTAATAGAGCATGGCAAGTCGTGATGGCATCGAAGTTTAGGCACGCGGTCGAGAACCTTGACGGTAGTGGGTTCAAACCCCGGGCACACACCTCTGACTTTCCAAAGTTATGTACAAAGAATTATCACATAATTTAACGGTGAAGGAAAACATCGTGATGAAATCTGCACACCTAAAAGTTTTTAGGAATTTCTTAGGTGTAGTCTGCCAACCCGCACTAAGCCAGCGTGGTGGACTAAGGCCTAAACCCTCTCAGTTGTAGATGAGGCCCGTGCCCAGCAGTGGAACCTATATGGGCTGATGATGATGAGAGCATCAAGTGGCAAGAAGCACTAAATACCCTCATACCAGCCTATTGGTATGGTACATATTAAATAAATAAATAAATACGCCCAACAGTCACATACATAGTTCTGATCCCACACTAGGATACAAGTCTTGTGTCGTGGGTATCAGAAACTACGAGAGACTTTTCGGTCTCACATACACCCAGACCCGAAACAAATATTTGTGGATCACACAAACATTTGTCTCGGTGCGGGGATCGAACCCGCGGCCTCTCGTTTCGCAAGCTGGTGTCTAGCCAACTGCGCCACGGGGCTGTCAAAGCACACAGGACATTAAGTAACACTTAGACTTGCAAACTACAGCAATGCAACCTTTTATTTTGAGTCGGTAGTGAGTTCCAACCTATGGTTTCGGAAGCCAGCACATGGTTCTGTTATGGAAAGGAATTTAATGCTAACAAATTACATAACAAAAAGTAATAATAATATTTTTTTAGATTTGACTATTTACTATTGTTATCGAGTCACATAGAAATTGCCCCATAGACCCATAGACTAGTGAGTCCCTACCTTTATTGACAGAGGTTAGGTCTTTTTCCACTTGACCTAGTGCATGTATAAAAAAATCTAGAAATGCCAGAAATATATAGGTTACCTCACAAATATAATACCTGGGATTTGAACCCGGATATGTCGAGATTATATCTTCGCAAACCTTCTAATAACAAAATTATCCAAACAATTAATTTGGTCTACGTTCATACATACATAGACTCCCCTGTATCCAAAAGGATAGGCAGAGGTCTAAACAATAGTTTTTAGCAGCACATTTATTGTCTTCTTGGTGCTACAAATTTTATAATAATAACACTTAATAACGAAATGAGAAGTCCCAGTCGCAAGCCGCACGTTTTTTTTTTTTTTTTTTTTTTTTTTACTGGCACGGCAAAGTGACTCCACTGTACCTGATGTTAAGCACAGTGGAGTCCAAGAAATTAATACCGACCAGCGAGAAACGATAATGCGCGGGATCAAAGACCAATATGTTACATATAAAATATGTATAAAAGATAAATATTTTCCTATATAAATAGTCAATAATGTGAACCCTCCGTAACACGCATAAATTGATAGAGTGACATAGAGTAGCTTTATCACAAAAAGTTCACCGGAAGCTTTTTATTAGGTCAGCGGGCTCGCTGTAATAGGTCGTTAACTGGTTTTTAGAGTTGCTTACTAATAGTTATGTGACCGCTGAATAGTCGTTTTTACCATTCTACGCTATTTTTACCTTTGTTTTCCAACTCCTTTATATTGTCTTTCTGATTAACTTCGTTGCGGGATTATGACAAATTAGGTCCCTTTAGATTCGCTGAGCTTCTTTGCTCGGCGTCGATACTGTGTGTGCCGCTGTTGATCCTGGAGCACAGGAGTTACAGTGGCGGGTGTGTGGTGAGATAGGACATAAAAATCTACACTGTTTTGACTGCATTGTACTCACTGTCAGGTGTTGTTACTTTGTATATCGGTAGAAGTTTAAATAGACGCTTTGATGTAACAACTATGTACTCGTAATATGCAAATAATTTTGGTGGACGGTTGTGAGAATCCAGAGCCGAATAGCCTAGTGGTCATCTACGGGATGGTAATTGAAGTCAGAGATTTTCAGTATCAGTACTCGTAAGTACCGCTTAAGCATAAGACTGTATTTGCTTTGAATCTGCGAAATTAAAAAGCGATCATTGTATGTACAAATGATTTTCTCATTTAACAGCCCCGTGGCGCAGCAAGCTAGATACCAGCTTGCGAAACTAGAGGCCGCGGGTTCGTTCCCCGCACCGAGAGAAATGCTTGTGTGATCCACAAATTTGTTTCGGGTCTGGGTGTTAATGAGACCGAAAAGTCTCTCGTAGTTTCTGATACTCACGACACAGGACTTGCATCCTGGTGTGGGGACTATGTATTTGACTCTATTGGGTGTATTTATTTAGCTACAGATATTTTATGAGCTCTATGTACCTACTAGGAAATCAGAACTGTCGAGTATATACTTATATTTCTTTGGGCTGGTATAGAATAATACAATATGTAAGGACGGTTACTAGGAGTTCAGAACTGACGAGTTTATATGAGCTATATAGCCATTTATATGAGCTAATATAGATTCGAGATTCAAATTCATTATTTTCATAACCAAATATAAAGACGCCGGTCCATGAAAGAAGGATTAGCTAACGTCAAAAGAGGCATAACATTATGCCGGATCGAGAATTCTGTATTCAAATTGGTTTGTGCAAAATGTACTGTGCAACTTTCAATTTCACCTACAAACGGTTGTTGTAAAGTGAACCCTATGGCTAATGAAATAGCGGTGCTAGTCGGCGGTGGTTGCCAAAATTTTCGCTTCTCGCGTCCCACTTAGCCGCTTCCGTCAGTTTGTGTTGTTGATTTTAACTATTTTATGTTGCCACGCCTTGGGAACAATGAAGTTTGGATATATTAAAAAGACCTTACTAGGCCAGCGTGGTTGCCTAAGGCTTAAACCCTCTCAGATGTAGAGGAGGCCCGTGCCAGCAGTGGGACGTATATGGGCTGATAATGATATACTGTCCGAAGGAGTAGAAAAGTTTAATCCGTGCTGTTGCTAAGGCTTACGACAAAGAAAACTGCACTAAAAATTCTTCTATCGCACATTATTGCATATTATAGCAATTTATGCCCCGTTTAAAGGACTAATTTTATATGACCTCCTATTACGTTTTTCTATTAATTAAATTATTGCATCTCTCTACTTGTCCCTTGTGGGATACAGGCGTGAGAATAATTATATTGAACTCAACACTCACACAGCCCAAACTCAATAATAAGTATTCCGTGGGCGAGACATTTCGTGTGGGATTTTAAGGCGCTTAAAAAGATCGCACAGCCGTTTCGTGAGCGGACGCTAAAAAATAACATATTATAACTTTTTTCCGTGATTTTTCTAGTATAAGGTATACGGTATACGGTCCAAAAAAGCATAGTCTTACAAAAATCGTCAAATCTGTGCCTAAAATAAACAAAAGAAAATTAAAATTCGCCATTCAATCGCCCTTTGAATCCTAGCAACACGCCCACATAGATGAATCAACTTAATGGTTTCTATTTGGGCTACGCATGTGGGCGGCTGTGTGTGTGTGCGTGTGTGCGTGTGTGCGTGCCCGCGGCGCGACTTTCACTTTTTTTCGTTAATATGCCTTTTGTGTTTTTGGACGGTGTTATGTCGGATGAGTTCATCTGGTATTTGTTTATTGAAGTTATTGTCATATTTCAATCTACACATAACGCTAGCTAGTGTCAAGTGACGTTCTGGCAAAGAAATTATTTCAGTGACAAATGTAATTTGATGGACAATAAAATAAATTGATTAAACTTAACCTTACAGTTTTATAATAAATACTTGCGTTTGTTAACTTAGACCTATATTTTTTCAATAAATCAGAATATTTGTTGTCACTTTTTTATGTACACAATTTACAAAACTTAAATAATTTATAGGGATAGCGACAATCTGGAAAATATTATATTTATTGTCCATAGTTACAGTTCAGTTCAGTTCAGTTCAGTAAATTCCGAAAATCCAAGCATAATTAATCAAATTATCTTAGAAATCATTACACCAGAGCTAAGTAACAAATTAGACTGTATGTATACTACACATGATACAGTCTAGATAGACTCTAACTTGTTTTTTTTTATTATTTAATTATACGGATTAAAATAATAAAATATTCCCTTTAACATTGGATTATATAAGTCCAAAGTACTAGGAGAACAGGCAACATAAGAGTAACAAAAGCCTTCAATCAAAAGTATTTGTACGAATTTTTCACCTCACTGAAACAGCTGACTGAGCATCGGTTTTAATAACCACGCATTCTAGAACCGTCGGCACATCCGTTTTCAACACCAGGCGCTAAACAGAAGTGAGGGCTGCGGTGCCAGGCGCGGTCTTTCGCAACCGCTATCTGTGTCAAACGATCGACTGCTAGCTTAGAATGTGACTCGTATTGTATGGAAAGGGGTTCACACTTATGTGCTAGATATTTATGATATCCTGGTAATATAGACTAAATTTGCTTTGACACTACATAATATATATAGTTTATTAAATAATATTTGTATAGAATATTGCTATTTTTTGAGTTACATAATTTGTTTAAAAATCTCGCTAAGCTTAACAAATAACAACTGTACTAAGAAAAAAATTATAAAATTCTAATATTATTCGTATAAAATATGAATTTATAAATATGCTCCATATTGCATAAATCGGCACGCGCAGGCGCAGGAGCAGGCGTGTTGGAAAGTTTTCGGCAACGTCCGGGGAAATCTGTGACGACGGGTCGCCGCGTGCCGCGTCACTGCTCACCTCCACGCGGTTTATGCGCGCCTGGTACTTGACACACGAATTCACAAAGGCCTTTTTTTTCTAACCACTTTAAATATATTTGGGCATCTACAAATAACTAAATGTATTGTTTTATAAATTTTTGCGACTATGTATATTAATGTGTTATTGAATAAAATAATTTCGTAGATGTTTATGAGTATGCCCCAGTTTTAAAAGATACCCTAATATTCCTTCACCTGATATATAAACAGATGTTAATATATTATGTCTTAGCATTTTGTCCCTATAACCTTGACCAGGCTTTTTGAACTGTGTGAGATTCATTGATGGTTCCACCACAAAAACAGACATGAAAAAACACTGGTGTCCTTGCATTTTTACAAGCTATTAACTACCAGTTAATTTATGAGCTTCAATACCCTGTGATTACCTGTGTTTTGATCAAATAACAACGTGTAGTGAACCTATGTCCGCCCACGCCGTCAAGTGAAGTGACTAAAATATTTTATAGACGCGTGGGCGATCGCAAGAGGGACTATTTATGATGTCTTTGATTGTAATACTGTGAGAATCAAGTTCTCTTTGAGGTCTGTATTAACTTCAATATTAAATTGTCATCCTTACGTAATCCACGTGGTTTTAAGCAGAACTTAAAAGAATCTACAAACGTAAAGAATATCTGAAACCACAGCAATGACCTTTTACTTACATTTTACTATTCCTAAAAATGACTAAAAACGTCATTAACAAAGTAAGAAAAGCGTGACTATTGCGAAAATGTGTTGCAAATTCTGCCCAAGTACCAGGACAATATAGAATCATAAGAGGTCACACGTAGATAAAGCCGCTAGCGCCATGCGTTCCGCTAATCACTCGTAACATCCTATTTATAATAGTAGTAGGCACTATTTATATCATTGACAATTATAATTTTGTGGCGTTTGAATCACAAAGATAAAGTCCGTACAGGAAGAACTGATACAGTCCCATTCAATGACACGCGGAATTACGCCGCATTTTAAAATTAACTCGAGGTGTAAGTGAACTCTTCACGCATGATTATGTCCTAGTACTCGTGATATTTAAACACTGAACTAGGCGAGATGTTATTGTATAAAAAGTTTATTATGTATTACAAAAATCTATATATTCGACATCTTTTGCGATAATATAAATTCTGTGACGATTTGCACAATTCAAAAACATATTCATAGAGAAATATATTTTTTAATTGAAGTCAAATCGATATTATTAAATTGAAATACAATTTAAGTAACAAATAGAGTGAAAATGTTCGTAGCGTTATCTCCGGTAACATTATGTGTCGCACTAAAATACTCAGTTACTATGTCAGTAAGTCGCACCGGTGTAGCGTATCGCGATCCTAAATGAGGTCGTTGACATGACATTTTTCAAAAATGTACTTTCGATCGGTTTACGAACAATTCGCGCGCGTAGTCCCATACCAGGAGATCACAGCTGCTAAAGCGATGAACTAAAGATCGGCTCCGATCTTGTGTTAGCCTGTTAGATTATATGACAGCCTAGTACTTTATTTCACGGAGATGACTTTATGCTACGAAACAAATTCATGAGCAACAATGAAATAACATTGTAGATCATTAAGAAAGAGAGGGACGATGTTATCCGTCATGTTTAGAGTTGTATGTGTGCGTACTTTGTATTACACCTATTCGGTCCTTCATATCTATTTGATAGTTTCAAACAATGTCTTTGGTTTTATGCATGCCTAGTACTTCTGCTTATAGAAATAACTATTTCGTTGGTTTTATGTATTTGGACGATTTGTTCGAATTGTAAGTTGAAGTCGTGATGGCCTCG
The DNA here is from genome assembly GCA_907164795.1 of Hemaris fuciformis. NCBI lineage: Eukaryota > Metazoa > Arthropoda > Insecta > Lepidoptera > Sphingidae > Hemaris > Hemaris fuciformis. Next base: position 1,406,094 of record OU015455.1, on the reverse strand, counting down.
AGATTTAGGCACGCGGTCGAGAATCTCGACGGTCGCGGGTTCGAACCCCAGGCATACACCTCTGACTTTTCCAAGTTATGTGTGTATTCACAATGAATAATCACGTACTTTAACGGTGAAGAAAAACATCGTGATAAAACCTGCACACCTAAAACTTCTTAGGAATTTCTTAGGTGTGTAGTCCGCCAACCCGCACTAGGCCAGCGTGGTGGACTGAGGCCTAAACCCTCTCAATGGTAGAGGAGGCTCGTGCCCAGCAGTGGGACGTATATGGGCTGATGATGATGTTCGAATTTAGATATCATATTAATGTTTCACGTTTGCTGCGGAGCCATTTTTCATTGACTTTCAACTAGTGCCTATGTGATCTATTCAACCTCATATAGTTCAATCAATTTTATATATCTGTCTCTGTTATACTCATAGAAAACTACATTGTATCTTTTCCTATTATATAATTCTATATCTCAAAAATGACCTTTGAATCTAAACAAATGACCCCTATGAACAACCACAATACACGTAACAGAACATACCAATGACTCTCAATGGAAATTGGGAAATTACGTTAGCAAAAAAACAAAATTCCAAGTAAACAAACTCCCAAATATATTTTTAATTTGACCACGAAACATTGTGCGTACGGGAATCCGATAAAACATCCAAGAACTTCGGTAAAAAGGAGTGTCCAAAGGTATTTTGTCACGTTGCCCAGGCCAACACGTTGAAATGGAAGTGGTTTGAACGGGCGCCACGTGAAAAGGCCGAGGAGTCGCACGTCAGCCGGTGTCCAATGGCGTGCCCACTTGTTTTCATCCTCTGGTGGTAAATTTTGGTTGAAATAGAAAGAATTTGGTGCCTATTTATTATTTATGTGAATAGGATTTTTGACCTATATCCTAGATTGACGTGGGAGATTCATTCGATAAAACTTGTAAAACTCGATCCCTTAGTCTTTGTTTACATAATAGACCCAGCTATTACATACTACATTTTCACAAGTATTAAAATAGTGCGCCGTGATTTCTCGCACACTATGCTCCCCTGGTAGTTTATACAGAATTGTGAGGTTTCTTACAATTTTTTCTTTTAAAGTTCCAAATAAGTTTGAAATAAAATTTCATTTTCATAACATTTTTCCGAGAATTTTGAGGTGGCCATCTGTTCTCGAACTTTTGGGAAGTTTCTCGACACGTTTTTAAATACCCACGCAATCAGAAAAGGCCACGTTGGCCAGGTATGGGCGGTTCTTGGTCACATGTTTTGGACGCTGTTCAGAGCAGTGCCGGGGAAAAAATATTGCATCATAGCGAAGTTTGTTTCTTACAAACTTTTTCCATTCCAGTTTTGTTCTCATTATGCTTTATGATGAAATGTTCTGAAGGCCTTAAATTCTTTATAGAAGTGTTAATATTATTGTTTGTTATTGTTTTTGTTTAATAATAGTTTCAGACTGGAGTTTCTTTTATACAAGGCTTACTGTAGGACCGCGACTAGACGGTGTTGCATTAGAGTAATGTAGCATCAAAATAAGTAACAGTTTTACACGACACGATATCATAAAAAATTGCAAAATAAAAACTATTTATATACTCAGCCTATCGCCGTCCACTGCTGAACGTAGGCCTCCCCAAGAAAGCGCCAACCGTCCCGGTCTTGAGCAGCCCTCATCCATCCGTTACCCGCCACCTTTCTCAAGTCGTCGGACCATCGTGCTGCAGGTCGTCCTACACTACGTTTGCCTAAGCGCGGTCTCCACTCAACTATTTACATGAAAATAATTATAGTTCTTATTAAAATTCTTGAAATTGTTATAAAAAAAAATTATTCAGGTATAAAACCTGACATGATGAGCTACGCAACCATGTCTCGATATCGGTGTTATTATATTCTTAACAGACCAGCATAATAGCTTCATCATCATCATCATAATCATGCATATGGCCATTTGGCGAGGCACCATAAAAAGGGTGAAAAAAACTCGCGTTCAAATCCGAACGCGTTGTGTAGTATTTAGGGCAAGCTTCGATAACAATGACACACATACTGTTATCACTCGGCTGAACAAACAAACAAACATATCAGATAAATAGGCGATACTTGATCGAGACGAGCATCGATGAGAACTTCGTGTAGATAAACCAATCTTAGATATACTAGACTAACTAGTCAGCTTGCACTACTTGTTGTCGATTTATGTTTGCCTGGTAGTCTGAGCATAAATAGTTCGTGTGGAGTCCCGCGTCAGTAAAAGCATTATTAGTTCTCAATAGCAGCACAGAGAAAATGTGCCTTGTAACAACTGGCTCGCAATTTATAACGTTGAACTTAAAACATTGTTTGCGAAACGTGGCTGTAATTTTATTCTTTTATAATTTTAATATATTTTCATATAGCTCGGGGTTTATAGGCGTGAGTGATTGATAAGTAAAATAAAAATAAGGCTTCTACTCTGTACAAAGCTTTTATGTGTACAGATTACCTTACGTTGATTTTCTTAATCGTCAATTCGATGATTAGGATTTAAATCTGTAACCTTTATTAGTACACTAAGCCGCTTAAATACCTATGCTATCGTGCACTTTACATATGTAAATAATAAATACACCCAACAGTCATACATAGTTCTGACCCCACACTAAGATACAAGCCTTATGTCGTGGGTATCAGAAACTACCAGAGACTTTTTGATGTCACAAACACCCGAAATAAATATTTATGAATAACTCACATTTATCTCGGTGCGGGGATCGAACTCACAGTCTCTCGTTTCACAAGCCGGTGTCTAGCCAACTGCGCTACGGGGCATGCATCAAATATCTTTAAACCCTAATATAATATCTTAATTAGTCCGCCAACCCGCACTAGGCCAGCGTGGTGGACTAAGGCCTAAACCCTCTCAGTTGTAGAGGAGGCCCGTGCCCAGCAGTGGGACGTATATGGGCTGATGATGAAATAATATCTCAATTAAAAACTGATATCAAACCTTTCCAATTTATCATATTAGAATTATCTTTATATTTGCTTAAATTAAAGATAAATTAATGGTAGTAATAAATACTAGTAGTGTAGATTGGATTAAACGATAAATTTTGTAGATGAAGTGATGAAATCGTTCGTAGGAATGTGCGATGCACCGTATTGTTATCAATCCACTTATCAATAGCCATAGCGGTGTTATTCATAGATCTTCGAATAAACATGTTATTTTTAAGGAATATGATTCATTGTACTGAGAGTATTTCATATCTATCTCTCTTCGAATCTATACAAATAAATAAAATTGGAGTGTCTGTTTGTAATATTAAAATAAACGATTTTAAAAAAATGCATATGGATGTATACACGGTACATCTATACCAAAATAACATTTTTTTTAATTTTTGTCTGTCTCTCTCTGTTTGTTCCGGCTAATCTCTGAAGCGGGTGGACCAATTTTAACGGGACTTTCACTGGCAGATAGCTGATGTAATAAGGAGTAACTTAGGCTACTTTTAGTTTAAAAATTATCTTATTAAAAATAATTAAAATAAATTTTCCACGCGGACGAAGTCGCGGGCACAGCTGTTTTGAAATAACTTTTAGACTGATTAAATATTTGACTGATGAGAATAAGATTAATTGTAAAGCGTGTGCATTTATTTCATAGTTGTGGTAGATATTAATTACATATTTAATTTGTTTAATTATTTAAATCGTGATAGCACTAAGCTAGCGTTATCGACTAAGGCATAAACCCTCTTAGTTGTAGAGAAGGCCTGTACCCAGCAGTGGGACGTATATAGGCTATGTATAAAGCTCTAGTAAAAGATGATTTGATTACTCTTTGTAACGACAGCGAGAGTCTCGACAAAATAAGTTCAGTAGTTTAGGAAATTAGCCGGAAGAAAGAGATGGTACCAAAAATAGTTGATTTAGGTATATTCAGAATTAAGTAAAACTTACAGACACTTGACAATAATTTCTAGCGATATCTTTTGAGATGATGTGAGTCGTAAGGGAAAAATATTAGTCGTTACTCGTTAGCTATTTTTTTCGCAAATAAAATTACCCTCGAAACCATTTACACCAGAACGTTATTTTGATATTTTAATGGATGTAACGCTAAAGCAGACGCCATGACCATAGAAAAGGAAGAATCCTACCATATAAAGTCTCATAAGTCTCTTGCCAATAAGTTCAAGTTATATAATTGGTTACGTAGGCAGTCGTCGATCCTTCATCTCAGCAATCGTGGGTTTCAAACGCAAGCACAGCCCTTTAATTGGGCTTTCAACTTGTATTCTTAAAAAATACTTTGACGGTCAAAGGAAATATCTTGAGGAAACCTACATGCCAGAGATCGCTTCATCATCATTCATCGCTTCAAAATACTTTAAGTTTTGCTTTGTAATTTTCTTTCTTATCGTGCGTTGATGTCTAATGAACGGGCGAAATCTTATCTATCAAGAATGACAAATTGCCAAACTGCCTTGTATGTATGTGCCGTGCGATCTAGAGGTCTTGGGTCCGATTCCCGGGTCGGGCAATGTGTTATTGGGTTTTTCCATTAGGAAACTCTCAGTAGCAACACGGAGTCTAGAGTGTGACCGAAAAGCGGCAATAGGCTCGCCCCCTATTACGTGGGACTGATACATCATCATCATCGTCATCATCAGCCCATATACGTCCTGCTGCTGGGCACGGGCCTCCTCTACCATTGAGAGGGTTAGTCCATCACGCTGGCCTAGTGCGGGTTGGCGGACTACACACCTAATAAATTTCTAAGAACTTTTAGGTGTGCAGGTTCCATCACGATGTTTTCCTTCACCGTTAAAGTACGTGATAATTCATTGTGAATACACACATAACTTCGAAAAGTCAGAGGTGTGTGCCTGGGGTTTGAACCCGCGACCGTCTAGATTCTCAACCGCGTGCCCAAACCTCGAGGCCATCACGACTCCGGGACTGATACATAACTGGCGAAATATAGGTCACTTCTTAATAAGTAAATACATACTATTTATATTCAAAGTAGGTATCAAAATATTCTCTCAACTGCCTGGTCTCGCTCCGCAAGTATGTGGCGTACGATGTAGAGGTCCCGGGTTCAATTCCCGGGTCGGGCAAAGTGTTATTATGTTTTTCCATTACGAACAGCCCGGAGTCTGGAAATATGCCCGGAAAACGGCAATAAGCTCACCCCCTATTACGTGGGACTGATACATAACTGGCGAAATGTGGGTGCAGAAATGCACCTCTGCCTACCCCTTCGGGGAATACAGGCGTGAGGTTATGTATGTATATATGTATGAATGTCAAATTTGCGATGAATGAATATTCGCGGGTGAATTCGCCGCAGTCCTTTATAAACTTGACGTTCATTTTGTAATAAGCCTTCATTAATATTTATTGATAGTTATTTATGTAATTTTCTTGTAATAACAGCTTATCGAAACTTGGTATTAAAATTTATTTAAGTGGGCCTCCCGTAGCGAATCGAAGCTCTATTTGTGTGAAACTATTACAGACTTAAGTCAATTCCGGTGCCAGAAGTGATTGGACAGGCCGACATAATTGCGTTGACTTAGATCGCATATATATACTTTAACGATGAAGTAAAACATCGTAACGAAACCTGCACATCTAAACGCTCTTAGAAATTTCTTAGGTGTGTGTTCCGCCAATCCGCACCAGGCCAGCGTGGTGGACTAAAGCCTAAATTCTCTCAGTTGTAGAGGAGGCCCGTGCCCAGCAGTTAGACGTATATGGACTGATGATGATGATGATGATGATGATGATATATATCACTCTATACGTCTTAGTTGGACCACTACAATAATGTTCTTGTCCAATTACTCACGTTTACTTAATAACTATTTCATTAATGTAAATCTATGTCGTAGAAATAGTGGCTATCGAGTGTTACAGCTATTAGATAATGTACTACTGTCTACGATTTTTCCTCATTCCTTTCGTTTGGAGAAAATTGTTAGTTTGCGCTATTTACCTGAGTAGTATTATACAATGACTAAGTAAATACAAATGTTAAAGTACTTTATATCACGTACAAAAGTTTGATAACCTGACTGAAGTAATTAGACCATAAATGTAATAATGTTTGAGGGAACAAACAGTGATAATACTATGCAAGTACAATCATACTTAGTAATTTTAAACCTGAATATATAGTTTGACGTGTCGCCTTATTAATCGACACCTTCTAGAACATTCCATACGAAGGTACTTTTATATTAATCCGGTTATCTAACTCGCGACACGTCCGCCCGCGTCGCCGGTCGCGCGTTGAATGACAATGCGCGCGATACGCTGCGCCTGCGCACTTTCACTACAGAAAACTCGCTTACGTCACGCTTAGCGAATATGTGAACTGGGTTAATATATCAGTGTTGATTTTTTTTTAAATAAGTGGTACTAATAAATAAATACATATGTATCAGTAGTGTATTTTGGTAGGAATCATTGATTTATTGAATGAACTATACCATCATGGTAACATTCAAAGATGCTTTTCCGACATTTTAATTACATATTTAAGGGAATATTATATCATATTCATCATCAGCATACATACCACTACTGAGAAGTCCTCGCCTAAAGTTGAATAGGTTTAAGACAGGAAATAGGATTGAAAATCCCTATTAACGATTTTTTTTTAATCATTACTTACAGTAATAATGTTTTGTTTTTGATTCATTATCTGCAAAATATTTTTTTATTTATCCAAAATACAACAGCTACAATGACAAAAATATCAGTTTTCCTGTACAATGTACCCGTACAGGTGCCCTTATCTAATTTCCGGGATGTGGGCGTAGAATCTTTGCTATGTAATATTTTATCAGGATGTTGTATACATAATGAAAAGTCCCTTCAGTGTCACGTTCCTATGAGTCACATCCTGGGATTATGCATGCAAATACTTTGTAAAGCGGTAGAATTACAGTAAAATTATCAATGAAATTTGCGAATGCCTAGATAGCGATCATCGTGTTATGGTAATAGCAAGTGTATCTTGTCTAGGGATCAAGCGGTCATAATAGTGTGGACTAGATTCTGTATTTACCAAAAATAGCGATAATGACATAATATTATGTTGAATTCAATTTCCTTAGGCCTCCCCCAATGATGATGATTGACCATCATCAAGATCATTGGGGGAGGCCTATGTTCAGCAGTGGACTTCTGTTGGTTGAAGGATGGATGAATTTTCTTCCCAAACATCAATTTTGAATAGGCCCCTAGCAATAGCTGTTAATGAATAAAAAAAAATTCTCTTAGAGGGCCAGCATAGTGGTGTTGAGTGGCAACATTTGGTCTTCTTTGTCTATTCGTATGTTATCTACATTTAGCTTATCATCAAGTGTGGTTAAGTTTCCGTTTGCCAAAAATTGTTAGAACATTTTATAACATATAAAAATTTATTGTTATACGATAAATATCATGACGAATACCTAATTTATGAAAAGTAGATCTTAATTAGCCCATTAACATGCGCATATATATGACAAGCTATATACAGTTATCTAGAAATACGTTCGTAACAGCTTAGTTGTTTTCCCATAGTTTAATCTAGAAGGTCAACGGTTTGAAGCCAAGCCACACACCCCTTTCAATTTTTTGTATAAAAATGTAGTGTCACTTACCACTACTAGAGGAAAACTTCCAAGGCATATTTAAGTTTTTCATAATGAAGTGTACTAATACATAGAAGGCATATGGACTAAACCATACTTTATCTTTTTCTTCGACTGAATATTAAAAAAAGTTGTATTCATCAATCAAAAAACTTTAAAGTTATCACATAGCGTAATCAATGCACCAAACTCGTAAAAAGAGATGGCACTATCTCTCTCTTTCTTCCGTTACGTCATAATAAAGCTTCTGTATGCACATATTTTGTGTCCGCTACAGAGTGGGCGTGGCTTTCTGTTTTTTTTTTCAACTAACTGTCCCACATCTGGGATTACGTCACCACGCGATGCACATGTCGATCGTGATTGCGAATGAGTACAATGTACAATGTCATGCATTTCGCTTTCGTATACGCGAATCGATGAGCGTACGCGAATTTTATACGCAAACAGGTTTTTTTATAGCAATCGCACTGGCACTTGATAATAGTGTATTGCGGTTCTAATTTTGAACTGTTTATTTTTTTTTAACATTTATAATCTATTTCAATAAGCAGTGATGGTCACGAACTTTGATTGATCAGCGTCATATATGTCCCACTGCTGGGCACGGGGCCTTCTTTACAACTGAGAGGGTTTAGGCGTTTGTCCATCACGCTGGCCTAGTGCGGGTTGGCGGACTACGCACCTGAGAAATTCCTAAGAACTTTTAGGTGTGCAAGTTTCATCACGATGTTTTTTTTCACCGTTAAAGTGCGTGATATTTTTTTATGATTACACACATAACTTGGAAAAGTCAGAGCTAGGTGCTTGGAGTTTGAACCCGCGACCGTCGAGATTCTCGATCGCGTGCCTACACCTCAGGGCCATCACGACTTATAAGACTTATAGTATGTAAAATTTCACATATTTACTATAATAGTGTAAAGAATGTTTATTTCCACTCGCGGCGTCTTTACGTTCCCAAAACGAGTTATAATCAGCATTTTATTCGCGCCGTTGACATACTTTTCTCGACCTTAATTAAATTCGTGTGATTTTAACTGCCTTAATAAATTGAAAAAAATGTTTTTAGCACTTAGATGAAATTAATACTTTAATTATGGACACGTGGTTGCATCTTTATATCCGGCCGGAAATAACCATAACGAATAAGTGTAAACCAGAGGTTCCCAAACTTTTCTGTTTCATAGACCACTTTCAAAATTCTGTTGGACCCCCTACTAAAAAAATATAATAAGACGCGTAGTTTTGATTATGGAATATGCAAGATTTTACAAGTAACAGTCGCTGGGCTTCTTAAATTTTATGTGCCTATATTGATAGGAAAAGTCAAGCCAAGCAGTAGTTCGAAACCAAATAAATTTTCATGGACCCCCCGCTTACGATTGTGGAGCCCCTTTTTTGTCACGCCCAACGTAGACCCCGTCGAGTCTCTTGTGGACCCCTGGAGGTCCAACTGGACCACTTTGGGAATTACTGGTGTAAACCATATTGAGCATACAACCCACCTTATGTAACGTGTAAGATTGAGCATAATAACTTAAGCAAACATTTTTTGCTATGGAAAAATAATTTAATTTTCGACATCTAGTATAGTTTTCGCCCCAAAAACATGAAAATGGAGAGGAAAAATCATAAGATATTAAATAGAAAATCTTTTAGCGCCATCTAGCGGATGTGACTATCAACATGGCGCGTTCAAGACGAAAAAATCAAGCGATCGACAGCTTCAAATAGGCGAAGGCAGGTTCGTTGCTAGTACATAATAGTATAGGCATCTCCACGCGTACGCGACGCTTCACAACTAACTCGCTAATTATTGAATAACACCGTCCTACTTTCTGTTACCCTAGTTACATAACGTATGATTGTGCCCTTGATATGACATACAGACATCAATACTACAAAAGCATCTCAATTATCCCACACTTGCGTGGGATTGCTGGGATAATAAATGTTGCAGCATTACTGTATCAACTGACGAGAGAAAAATCGACACTCGTTTGCAGATAGACCGTAATCCGTTAGTCATTAGGTGACTTTTTTTAAGTATTTCATCATCATCATCAGCCTATATACGTCCCACTGCTGGGCACGGGCCTCCTCTACAACTGAGAGTATTCAGAGTCCACTACGCTGGCCTAGTGCAGCTTGGCGGACTACGCTCCTATGAAAATTTTAGGTATTTAGTTGACATGAATTCTTTCTAAACTTCTTTTTAGAGAATAGGAAATATTTTTTAAGGAGTGTAAGGAATGGAAACGGATAGAATATAGTATGGTTAATCAAAAGTCAGTAGATCAAAGTGGGCTCTTGGCACCGAAGGTTTCGGTCGATTAGTACTAGGAATGCAGCGGTGATTAAGAAGTACTTTCAATCATAAATACAAAGTTTTTATTACAGAATTCATAGGAGTACATATAAAATATGTGCATAGATGGTTGAAAGGACTTAGCGAAACTCTAAGGATTCTTTCCTTGTTTGTCCATGGCACCGTGAAAATGGCATTAACTTAGTAGTTCCCGCTTAACAGTATTTTGTAGTAACCTAAGTTTAATTAATTTGCGACACTTCTTGCAGTGGCGGTACTTCCATAGAAGCTCAAAAGCCCAGCTTGCCTTACAAAATTCCGAATAATGACCTTAAAGCTTTAAATATTTATTTAACAAAAACAATTTGACATATAAATGAGAATATTCTGACCCCACAATAAACAATTATAAATTAGACATTACACAATTAACGTGTAACGCTTTTGGACTTCTATGGAAGTACCGCCACTAACTTATTACATGACACCTTCTGCTAAAAAGCTAAAAGGTTATTCTGAAGAAACAACTCGGCAGGTCGGCATGATTTTATCGAGAGAAGAGAGACTTCCATATCTCAAATAAGAGAGCACTGGGCTTAACAGTCTTAAGACTTAGCTATTAAATTTCTATTATATAAGAACCCAAAGCAGTACTGTGGTTCTATTCATCTTAATTGATTAACCTTAAAGGATTGGTCTTCTAGTTTAACCATTTCATAAACCGATTTGACGGATCGTATCGTGTTTAATCAATATTATTATAAGTTTTGCATACACTAATGTGAAGAATCTCGTTTGCATAACAATATTTTAATTTCCTATAGAATTCATTTATGAAGATGGACATTGGTAGTAAGTTGATTATGATAGAAATTACTATTAGCTGTCTAAATTGCATTGATTAAAATATTTAGCCACGTACCAAAATCGTACAAAATCTATCAAAATGTTTTTTTTATGCCAGATTCAAGTTAAAAAGTTGTCTTTTCACTAGAACATACTACGACAATTAAATAAGGTCACACAGTTTACGTACAAAAGTACGGAGAGCCGTAAAAGTCCCTGCTCGCTGCGGGGTCAACGACCCCCGGTCGGTGCCCAAAAGCGGGTATTGCACTCATGCGCTCGCTGGATAGAGATCACTGCATTTTTATAGTACCGAGCGTGCGTAGCTTTCTTTTATTTTATGCTTCCCTGGTACTTGAAGATATGAGTAATTCTTTGGTAGCCTAGTTTATTCTGATAATAATGTTGTGTCAGTTAAGTGAGATGTTTTCTTTGCTTTCCTGGTACTACTTGTAAACGTAGATTAAATTTCTTTAAAAAATATGATAACAAATCTTTTACTTTACGTAATTACAACAACTACAGCTTGTTTTTTTTTTAATTACACCACAAAAATCTATGCAAATTGACTCTATATATTTATAAATACACCCAACAGTCGTATACATATGTGGTTCTGACCCCTCATTAAGATACAAGTCCTGTGTCGTGGGTAGTAGAAACTACGAGAGGCTTTTCGGTCTCACAAACACCCAGACCCGAAACAAATACTTGTGGATGTTAAATATGTAACAGGAGTTTTCCATTCACCTAAAAATAACATAAATTCACATCCATTTTATAGCTGCGTTATCGATAAAAATAATTTAATTCATAACACGCCAAAATTCATTCTCAGATTCGATTAACAGTAAAAGATTGAGAGCATAATTGAGTTAGACCTTGAGTCCTTTAGGCGTTCTGAAGAAGTACCTTAGTAGGCCGATACTATTGTACGAGTATATAGTGACGAATGATTATCGGTTATCGCTACTTGATGTTCTATCTGGACATTGTACTTTCCAATGGTTGAAGTGATCACTTTGGTATTAAACAAAAAATATACAATATACGAGTATTTCAAATAGTTTTCTTTGAAATGCTTTATGTAGTTTAATCCGACGCGTTTGCAATAATGACTAAAAAGACATACATACATACATAAACTCACGCCTGTATTCCCAAGGGGTAGGCAGAGGTGCATCTCTGCACCCACATTTCGCCAAGTATGTATCAGTCCCACGTAATAGGTGGCGAGCCTATTACCGTTTTTCGGGCACATTTCCAGACTCCGTGCTGATACCGAGAATTTACTAATGGAAAAACCCAATAACATTTTGCCCGACCCGGGAATCGAACCCAGGACCTCTAGATCGCACGGCACATACTTGTACCGCGAGACCACGAGGCAGTCTACTGACTAAAAAGAGTAGAGAGAAAAATTTATATGAATTCAATACTATTTTAAGATTGAAAGACCTTTTCGTCAAAAATGGAATCAAAAAACCTCTCCAACTTCATTTGAATCCATTTAAGCAATCGGGTTGTCACAGTTAGTAAGTACAGATACTCGTGTTTGTGTTTAATCGCTTAATACAAGAAGCGATCTCATCAATATAATTGCTCAAAACCCAAATGTTACCCGAATCTATGCCAATGTGAATAGGTAATAATTAGTTATTGGCATTTCTCACGACCCACTTTCTACTAACATTCAACTTTAACCGTCAAAAATTATTATAAATGACGTAACAGACTCAGTGGGACATTGGGTCTTGGGGACCATTGCGTAAACAGTTTTCGGCGTTGCATAAACCGTGAAAGTGTGCCGACGTGCTTCCGTGCTTCTTATGTAACCTCTCTCAAGTGTTCTGACACGGTTCTTTTGCGGACCATGAATTTTTTATTGCGCTCGTGGTCGATTTTGCGTTCTAGCTTCCTCCATGCGAACCGCTTTGATTGCTATGATTGCCTGGTACTTTTATTGGAAAATTTATTATACCTTAATTTATTTCTATTAGTTAGTTGTGTAAATGCTGAATTGTCCAAAGATTAATTTCACAAAATAAAAATTCATAAAATCTTCTTTTTAGCCCTGGTCTTTTTTGAAATTATTTTTCACAATCTAACATCAAATTACAATCGTTATACTTAATGTACAGTAGTTATTAAGAAACCAATTTAATATTAAGATTACGCTACAGTAGCCATTTCTAAATATAATATGTGCAACATTTTTTTTCTTTATAGTTTATGTCATCACCTAATGCTCATGTTTTCCTGGTATATATTATTACGTTACGTTTTGAAATTATAAAAATGTGACAACTGAAAAATTAAATCTAGCAAGTCTTTAGACGTCAATAGGTTTAGGCACGCGATCGAGAATCTCGACGGTCGCGGGTTCAAACCCCAGGCACACACCAGTTATGTGTGTATTCGCAAAGAATTATCACGTACTATAATGGTGAAGGAAAACATCGTGATGAAACCTGCACACCTAAAAGTTCTCAGGAATTTCTTTAAGTGGGTGGACTAAGGCCTTAAGCCTCTCAGTTGTAGAGGAGGCCCGTGCCCAGCAGTGGGACGTATATGGGCTGATGATGATGATGAATTTTTGCTATTTTTTTAAAGTTTTTAAGCGTATGTATTCATTAATGTTGTTTTTCTTTGTCCCCAGATGGAGTCATACTGGTGGTGATAAGGAGCGTCTCACTCCGTGTGATACAATGTGCATTAACTAACGAATAGTGGATTCTCTGAATAAGTTTAGTTAGAGAAATTACTTTGTGATTTTTACTGTTTACTTTTATATAAAATATACACGGATAGCATAGATTTTAAGAAGTGACGTAAGATTAAAAAATACGAAATGAGTTTTGCACTTCAGGATGGCGGCCGGGGTGTATTTAATTTGTATGGGTTACTTCATTTTTAAAAAAGGAATATAATTTTACTCGCACTGCCAATATTCAAAAATTATGCAGGGTTGACAGCTGTCAAAAACTTTATCAAAAATATATTTCACTTTAATTATTGATCGCAACACATTATTGTCTTCTATCCTTCAATAGTTTTCAAGGTGTTGGGCTACCAATTTTTAAGTATACCAGGGCTTCCATTAGTGAAAAAATAATTAATCATGTATTTTTTAATCTCGCGATATAACCACACGTGACATCATGTAAAGGCGACTCCTGGCCCAAAGATGTGATCTCAACCGCGGTGGCCGGGGATCGCTCAGCGCAATCACTGCCATTGTTGTCTCGAAAACGTACCTTATGTCGAAGCAACAGAGTCTAATTCAAAGGCTGCATCATCATTTCATTCATGATTCGTACTTTTGGAATTGTTATCACTATTGGGGAGTCAGATCATTTTCATTACGTATTACAATGACTGAACAGAATGTAATGACATAGCTTGTGCGTATGAGAAGTATCGGTTTTAAAAAACTGCAACGTTACGAATTTAACCGGTTTGTTTAACACGAATCTATATTGTATAATCCTAACGTATATTATTTAAAAGATTGTAGAAATTTCTAGAACACACGTAATATTTTTCGATATTTTTACGATAGAGATTCGTGTTAGAGGTACATTACAGTAATTTTATTAAATAGTTGTAGGACGAAAAAAGTTATATTTAAATATATTTCCGATGGCTTTTACAATATTTACGCAAAATATATATGTATAAAAAATGATATTTTTAATACAAGCTGACGTCGATTGTGTAAAATCATGTATTAAAAATATATATATGATTAATGTATAAATCTTTTGAACAGATGCTTCTCATATATACTATATGTTCGTGTTAAGCTATATAATAGTTAATGTTGTAAATAGAATACATAGTTTTTAATGTATATTGGTTGTATATAATTTCGGATCAGTAATCGCATGTTCTAGAGTTATTTCTTTGTGTTTTCAATGCTCGAACACGAGTGCTGTACCGTTTTGCGTGAAACTTTGTTAATCTGAACTCTTCATTTTCTGTTATTGTTGCGCTATCTCTTTTATTTAATAAAACGAGTAATTGTATATATTTAGAAATAACGCTAAGCGAGTAGGCTAATCTATGGGTTATTTTTTGTTGATTTCTTAAATTTTTTAATTCCTATTAAAGTACCTTTTACATATTTTTTTTTGTTAGAAATTATTCCTCTACTTACTTTAATGCTAAGATGTTATAAATTAATGAAGAAAATATTTTAATTTTTTCTATTGTTGATAAGTGGGTACATGTGTACTCGATCGAGTTTTGGTCGCTACGAGCGCGGGTTATAGGCTGCTTAAAGATTTTATTTTGATTAATTAAAACAAACTTATTAATGTCTAATGTCAACTTTGTATGTACTGTATATTATGAATGTTATCAGGTTGACAATATGAAACGGGTCATGCAACGTATGGTTACCACTTTCAATCCTACATATTAAGGTATGGCGTCTGCACAATGACTGGAGGTCTATTTATTTTTTATGCATAATTTTTAAATGAAAAATTATGAAATATTGTGTAGAGGTCGTAAATCCCACTCCGTCCCGTTGACTTATGCGTAAGTTTAAACTATAGCCACATGAAACTATTTTTGATGGAATATTGCGATACACTTTATATATTAATATTTCAATTTTAACACGTTGAACGCCAGACTAAAAAAACATGTTTAGCCCAGTGGGCCGCGGAGGACACCTTGTGACCGCCGTCCATCGATCAAACAGAAGCTCCTAGGCCGCCCACAGAAATTTTTTCGACTCTTTTTACTACGGCAAGTGACTCGCGCGGCCCCACAGTACAGCCTGGCCAATTGGCGCAAAAATAATGAGTACATCGCTGTTTCCTTGGACAATTCTTGATATATTTTGCGGCCCCGGGGGAAAGTATGCTGTCGGACACATAGTGTCCGTCATGGCGTTCGACGTGTTAATGTCAGTCGAGGCTCACTAGATGTAATCAGCATGATATTTAACAATAATTCTTCTCTTAAAATATATTCACAAATGAATGTCAATTAATCGCGAGTGTTCTAAGAGGCCTTTAGCTTTTTTGCCGTATTGTTTTATTTTGTTTTCTCCTTCTACGTCCATATGGTGCTATAAGATCAAATCTTTCTATATCTGAGCCAAAGACTTTTATGTTTTTTTCCTCATAATATTTATACAGGCTATCTGCTTGATTTATCACTTTTTTTAGAGTTTTTTTTTTATTTACGAGAGGCAAAAGAATTGTGATAAATTTGTAAGTGAATAGCCTCTATAATGTTTGCTATATATCTTGTATGCTTCAAAAAATCTATTTGTAATATACGAGGCCTTGTGAAAATTTCTCTGACAATAATGCTAGTGGTGAAGTGGTTGAGTGAACCGCATAATTTTGATGTTATAGGTGCAATTAAATTTAATATATACATATTTAATATAAAACATCTTTTTTTTGACAACCCTATCTACCTCTTTACAGAATATAAAGGAATGAGATGTTGAGAACATTCTTCGTTAAAACGAAAAAATAATAATTTTGAGAATCATCTCATAAATCAATAAGTGTTCTCGATGTTAAGCCACGCGGGCGAGAATCTCGACAGCCTCGGGTTCAAACCCCAGGCACACACCTCTGACTTTTCGAAGTATGTGTGTCTTCACAAAAATTTTATCACGTACTTTAACGGCGAAGGAAAACATCAAGATGAAACCTGTACACCTAAAAGTTCTTAGGAATTTCTTTGGTGTGTAGTCCGCCAACCCGCATTAGGTCAGCGCGGTGGACTAAGGCCTAAACCCAATCTGTTGTAGAGGAGGCCCGTGCCCATCAGTGGGCCGTATATGGGCTGATGATGATGATGATGAGGAATCATCTCATAGGTGATTTATTTTAAAAAAGTAACATAAAAAATCTTCGAAATCGACGTGCATGCATGAAGAGGATAACGTCAGTTGAACAAGCGTGTTTGGACCGTGGCATTTGGCGCTTTATAGTCTCCGCCTACCCCAACGGGAGACAGGCGTGAGTTTATGTATGTATGTATGTTACAGTAAGTAATAATGTGAAGAAACAAGAAACGATCGTGTCACATTCATTTACTGAGACATTTCCTTTTATCATAATGCAAGGTGCGTAGGTTTCCTCACGATGTTTTCCTTCACCGTTACAGTAAATGATAATTCATATTCACAATGAACACACCTAAGAAATTCCTATGAACTTTTAGGTGTGCAGGTTTCCTCACGACGTTTTCCATCACCGTTAAAGTAAATGATAATTTATTATAAATACACACATAACTTAGGAAAGTCGGAGGTGTGTGCTTGGGATTTTAACCCGCGACCGCCGAGATTCTCGACCACGTGCCTAAACCTCGAGGCCATGACTACTTCTTTAACACTAATTTACATTAAATTTCATTAGAGATATTTTCAAAAACAGTGCTGATCTGAAAATCAAACCCAGGAGTTCGAAGCCGCTTGCTTCATGATTCAGTCAATAGAAAAACAATATTGTAATAAAGTTAACAGATGAAAAAGACTTTTCGTTTCGATGAAGTTTTACAGATTTCCGAAGTTGTCGAGTAAATTCTGTACTTTCACCCATGCTGTTCAGTCTAGGATGCCTAATAATAGGGCTAGAGAAAGATCAGGTTTAGATTATGTCAGTCAAGGTGATTGCAGACACAATGCGGGGTATTTCTGAGCGTGATGCCCTGCCAATAAATGTTGACGGTGTGGCCAATGTTTGCTGTACGTGGTCTATTTGATCAAATATTGGTTCTGGTGTGACATAACTTGAAGAAAATACTCTCTTATTCATCCTTTTATTTTATTTTTTGTCGTGGTAGGGCATAATGAGAATAAGCCGGATAGTGAGGGAAAGGCTTATACAAAAAGAGAATCCACTGAGAAAAAACCTCATTCTGCTTCGCTTGATTCATAAATATACCAATGTGGTGAGTTATTCCTTCATGCAACAATACCATCAGCCAATGGAAGTCCACTGCTGGACATAGGCCTCTCCCAATGACTTCCACAGGGACCTGTTGGAAGCAGCCTGCAACCAGCAACGTCCCACGACCTTTACTAGGTCGTCTGACCACCTTGTCGGAGGACACGCTGCGCTTTCCGGTACGTGGCTTCCACTCGAGAACTTTTTGGCCCCATCGGCCATCAGTTCTCCACGTTATGTGCCCGGCCCATCTGCCACTTCAACTTGCTAATCCGCTGGGCTATGTCGGTTACTTTAGTTCTCCTACGGATCTCCTCATTTCTGATTCGATATCGTAGGGAAACTCGAGCATAGCAACAATAACATGCAACAATAAAATGTCGAAAAATTATATATGTTGCGACCACGTGACATAATGTAAATTATACCTATATTCAGAAATGATAAGGCGTAAAAGAGATTGGCCCCTTATGGTAGTGTATTGCGGTCCAAATTGAGTGCCTGATAGCTAGAAACAATTATATCTTATAGCCACCATGAAGAAGGCTGTTTGGTAAAGGATGTATGGAAACTTATTCCGAATAATATCTTCATTTTAGTAGTTGATATCGTGGGTGAGACGTTATTTACCTTTAACACTATAGAAATGAATACGACTACGTAATTATTTGCATGAATTTAGCAAAAAAAGTGGCTTTTGCATATATTAACATGCCTTGTAGACGTTAATTCCTCATATACAGGGTTACAGGTATCGTCGTCCTATATCCATTAAGGGCGTGTAGTTTACATCGTTTCTGACTGATTTAACTATGAGACACCCTATCCTAAATCTAACCGTTTTCGAGATATTTGAATTTAACAGTTTTATCAAAATCTCCCGATTTTCGGCTATCAGCTTAGATATTTTGAAATGTGTAAATCTTATTATTACTATTATTTGATTTTTACATGTAAAATAAGATGCTTTATGACCTCAATAACTAAAATTGTACATAAAATGAATAAATAAGTCGCAGTAGACGATTAAAACTTAAAAACTTGAACAAACATTTAGAAAGTTTATTTTTCTCGAAAGGGTATCAAAAAATATTATTATGGCACTTGATTTGCAGACGTACTTAAAAATATCTACGTTTCATCAGCTATCCAACGAGGTATAACAATCCCGGGTTTTATTAATATTTTGTAGAAAAAACTTAGTTTAATAGGCTATAGGGGAGGCAAAAATAAACTAAATAAAATAATTGATGAGTACAAAATACAAAATTTATTAAACTTTCCAGATATTTTATTATATCTTAGTATAAAATTTATGTTCATTATGTCTGCCTCATAAGCCTCGAGGTGTAGGCGCGCGGTCTAGAATCTCGGCGGTCGCGGGTTCAAACCCCAGGCACACAAACGCCAACGCTTCACCGTAAAAACCAGTGATAATTCATTGTGAAAACACACATAACTTTAAAAAGTCAGAGGTTGTGCCTGTTGGGTGTGCCTGGGATGTGAATCCGCAACCACCGAGATTCTAGACCGCGCGCCTAAACCTCGAGGCCATCACTGCTTATGAGGCAGACATGATAAACATAAAATTTATACTAAGATGTAACAAAATATCTGGAAAGTTTAATAAATTTAGTATTTTGTACTCATCAATTATTTTATTTAATTTATTTTTGCCTCCACTATAGCCTATTAAACTAAGTTTTTTCTCCAAATATTAATAAAACCCTGGATTGTTGTACCTCGTTGGATAGCTTATGAAACGTAGATATTTTTAGGCACATCCTTTCGAGAAAAATAAACTTTCAAAATGTTTGTTAAAGTTTCTAAGTTTTAATCGTCTACAGCGACTTAATTATTCATTTTATGTACAATATTAGTTATTGAGGTCATAAAGCATCTTATTTTACATGTAAAAATCAAATAATAGTAATAATAAGACTTACACATTTCAAAATATCTAAGCTGATAGCCGAAAATCGGGAGTTTTTTGGAAAAAACAATTAAATTCAAATATCTCGAAAACGGTTAGATTTAGGATAGGGTGTCTCATAGTCAAATCAGTCAGAAACGATGTAAACTACACGCCCTTAACGGATATAGGACGACTTTACCTGTAACCCTGTATATTATGTCCGCATATACATATATGTATATGATGATGTAAAAGGAAATACACTACCATAAGTTTCTAGCTCCTATGTGTCTTCTTTCCGACTATTATTATGCAAGTACAAGACAATCTACCACAGCAAAGAGATTTGCGTATCTTCGCTGTTCCGTGCCATTTTTGTGCCACTGTCCAGGCTGGTGAGCAGGAGTTGCAATCGCAGGTGTTGGGAAACTGTAATTTAAAGACGCGAGCATAATTCTATCGACTAATGCGAGTAGTAGCAATTCTTCAGAGGAAAATATCGTGAGGAAACATGCACACCTGAAAAGTTTTAGGAATTTCTTAGCTATGTAATCCGCCAACCCGCACTAGGTCAGCGTGGTGGACTAAGGCCTTAAACCTCTCAGTTGTAGAGGAGGCATTGGGTCGTTTATGGGCTTTTTAGTAGCAATTCGTTTCCTAGTATAGTTATTTGTTTTTACTACCCTATGTCTTTCGGTCACTTTGCCGTGCTATTATTTTTTAATATAGTATAGTACGTATAAAAATATCGACTCCCTCGTGGTCTCGCGGTATAAGTATGTGCCGTGGGATCTAGAGGTCCTGGGTTCGATTCCCGGGTCGGGCAAAGTGTTATTGGGTTTTTCCATTAGGAAATTCTCAGTAACAGCACGGAGTCTGGAAATGTGCCCGAAAAACGGCAATAGGCTCGCCCCCTATTACGTGGGACTGATACATACCTGGCGAAATGTGGGTGCAGAAATGCACCTCTGCCTACCCCTTCGGGGAATACAGGCGTGAGTTTATATATGATGTATATATAAAAATACTGGTAAGTTATCTAATGACCAATAAAATAGTATGAGAATAAAATCCATGATGAAAAGCGTTATAAGTGGTATTACGTTCGGCCGGGTAACCGCGCGCGTGGAACGTCCGCCCAGACTGCCGTAGGGTTGGTGCAAAGTGAAATTGACCACCTATTATTTATTGATAAGTCGTGATGATCGTCTCGATGGTCGCGGGTTCAACTCCAATTCAGCATTGACTTTTCATAATGAATTATCACACACTTTAACGATGGGCGAAAATATAATGAGAAAACTTTCACGCATATAAGTTCTTCACAAGTTCTTAGGTGGATAGTCCGACCACACAAACTGGGCCTGCTACAATGTCTTTTTCGAATAGCGTCTATTGCCAAGTCGATCAAATGACCCCTATTGAAAGAAAAAGGCCTAATCTACGCATCGAGATAAAAGGACCGACAAAATTTATTTTGGGCCTAAGGTTTTTATCCACGGCTCAAGAATCGTATCAGCAGAATTGTGGGAGAAATTGTTGGATGAACTTACTGAAGCCAAAGGACGATCACTGATTTAAGACTCCAATGCTACTCTGTTCTGAATTTATTTACCAATCATTTACCTATGATTTTTATTTATTTATTTATTTATTTATTATGCTTTATTGTACACCATAAAAAAAGAAACAACATTGTTTACTGGTCACAACTTAATATCGTAGTGTAACAAATGGCGGCCTTATCGCTATCGGCGATTTCTTCCAGGCAACCGTTAGATGGACTGGAGAGATCAGAAACATAGAGTGGGTGGTCATATCAATAGTAAATTTTAAATTGTAAAATAATGATGTACGCAAAAACTTGAAAATAATAACAATAAATGCATCTAATAAGAACTAATACTAAATAAAAGAATAAAATTATAATAATATATATATACATAAGTATATAATGTACTAATGAATAAGTAGGAAATCAATAAATAATGATATCAAATAAAGAAGAAAAAAAAAAAAAAAAAAAAAAAAACAACAACATAATACTAAGTGAGTGACAAAAAATGTTCCTTGACAAGATTTTTAAAGATAAAAAGTGATTTGGCTTCTCTTATTGTCACTGGCAGTTCATTCCATAAGCGAGCAGCGTGAATAGTAAAAGACCTGCTAAGGAATGAGGTGCCGTGCTTGGGAATTTCAAGTATCAAGTTCTCTGATGACCTAAGAGATCGTTCATGTGTGCTACATAAGAAATTAAAACGTTTTTTAAGGTAATGGGAAGCAGAAGGATGGAACAAGATACAATAAAGGAGAGATAAGATGCGAGTATTACGGCGAGAGCGCATAGATAGCCACTTGAGTTTAATTCGAAATTCGGAAATGTGTTTTATTTATTTATTTATGTATTTATTATGCTTTATTGTACACCATAAAAATAGAAACAACATTGTTTACTGGTCACAACTTCATATCGTAGTGTCACAAATGGCGGTCATCGCTATCGGCGATTTTTAGTGCAATTTTAACACACACAAAGATGCCTATAATATTTTTTTCATTTTGTCATACAATCTCTTTTATATAATGTTTCCGTCGTGTGCCAGCCCTGGTAGCCAATGCAAGTGCAACGCGTATTTATATCGGCCCAAATTCTAAAGTGGGATGCGTTTGTGGGCCAGCCCTGCGCGTCCCTCGTGCCGCGCCTCGTCGATTATGTACTCCTGGTACTAGCCACTGATTTATTGATAGACTAGTTGTCGCCAGCTGGTTTCAACGACATTTTGCCGCGTAGTACCATTAAACAAGAATGTTGGACACGCTCTTTAGTTCATGATATTATTTATTTATTTATTTATTATACTTTTTTGTACACTATAATATACTTAACTTAATATATCATAAATAACTAACTTAACTTAATGTAACATAAATAACAAGCAACTATGAGAAGAACTGATAATATATATAGCTACAACAGGCGGTCTTATCGCTAGCTGCGATTTCTTCCAGACAACCCATGGTACCGGAATGAAAAGTTGTAGTTGTGGCAGTTGTTGTGGAAAAATACATATAAATAATATATAAATTGCATATACATTAATAAATTCCAAAGGGATAGAGGCAAGTCGAATTCACATGCAGCAAAATAGCTGTAGTCGGTAATAAGAAGTAGTGGAGGCTTCGAGGTTTAGGCGCGTGGTCGAGAATCTCGGCAGTCACACACATCTGAGTTTCCTAAGTCATGTGTGTATTCACAATGAATAATCGCGTAGTTTAACGGTGAAGGAAAACATCGTGAGGAAACCGGCACACCTAAAAGCTCTTAGGAATTTCTTAGGTGTGTAGTCCGCCAACCCGCACTTGGCCAGCGTGGTGGACTAAGGCCTAAACCATCTCAGTTCCTTCACCGTTAAAGCAAGTGATGATTCATTGTGAATACACACATAACTTCGAAAAGTAAGAGGTGTGTGCCTGGGGTTTGAACCTGCGACCTGCTATATATTTTCTATAAATTGCCCTAGGTTTAATATAAGTTAAAAATTCCTATTTCCCTACATAATAAGAACTGTTTACAAGCCGATAGTTCTAGGTTGTATCGCGTGTTTGCCGGCGAAGGAAAAAAACCCTGTCTATTGTTCACGTTTAATTTATTGACGATCATTAACCACAAGTAATAATAAGGTAGTCTTCCGGGTTGCCGCTTCCAGGACACCTCCGTGAGGTATTGTTATTGTCCGTCTTTTATTAGGTATAGCGTGAAGATATTATCTCTAGGACAAGGTTGATATAGATATTTGATTGGGTCTAATGTTAGGTTCCATTGTCGTATTTAATGTATTTTTGTTTATTATAGCTATGGATTTAATTCAATAATAATGATGGTAGTCGTGATGGCTTCGAGGTTTAGGCACGCGGTCGAGAATCTCGGCGGTCGCGGGTTCAAACCCTAGGCACACACCTCTGACTTTAAGTGTGTATTCGCAATGAATTATCACGCACTTTAACGGTGAATAAAAAACATCGTAAGTAAACCTGCACACCTCAAAGTTATCAGGAATTTCTTAGGTGTGTAGTCCACCAACGCGCACTTACCGAATTTCATTTAAATCGGTTCAGTAGTTTAGCAGGAAAGCGAGACAGACAGACAGACAGAGTTACTTTCGCATTTATCATATTAGTAAGGATAATATCCTGACCCCTCAATAGAAAATTATAAATCAGATATTACAAAATTAACGTGTAACGCTTTTGGGCTTCCATGGAAGTACCGCCACTGGTACCTCTATCCTCGTTTTCGCTGAGTTTCAAATCCAACATAAATAGGGACCGGGCGTTTCTAGAAATAGAGTAAAACATGTGAAAGTCTTTCTTCAGCATCCCGAACGTTCGAACCGTGCAGTAAATATCGGAGCTCCGTTAGCCAGTTTCCCGCTAACCGCGCGTTGTCCTATTTAACCGAGCCAGTTAAAAATAACCGCCAACGTGCCCGCGTGTCGTTCGACTTTTGCCAAACATTTAACCCTGATTAAACCGGCCTAACCCTTTGGATACAGTAAGTAAGAACAATGTAAATAAAGATAAATGTAGTTAAAAGTAGGTAAGATAAGAAATAAAATAAAACACAGAACCTAATAGAGAAGTAGTAGTAGGATCTCCCTATGAAGGAGATAGGCGATAAGTAGGAACTCCCAATGAAGGAGATAGATATTTAGGAGGTAAGTAATAAGTAGTATAACAGAAGATACAGTCTCTGACTATTGTTAGGGGAACGAGAAAAAAAAAAAAAAAAAAAAATCCCTTTGGATACATTGTGATCAATGACGGGTTATGGACGTCTAGAGATAGGATGTCCGGTATAGTAGTCTCTCCGTCAGCCCATATAACTTCCATTGCTGAGCCTGTGCTCAAAGGCCTCAAATGTCTACCTTTTTGTATAATGGAGGTGGATAAAGCCACTACGCTAGCCTAATGCGGATTGGTGGACTTCACATCATCATCATCATATACGTGATATACCCATATACAGTGGGTTTAGGCCTTAGTCCACCACGCTAGCCTTGTGCAGGTTTCATCACGATGTTATCCTTTACCGTATAAGTACGTGATAATTCTTTGTGAATACACACATAACTTCAAAAAATCGTTCATATAAATAGTTGAAAGCTATTTGTAGAAAATTAGATATACATACATTCAAAGAACAACAGCAAAACAAAAATAATAATTTGAGACCAAATTAATCTTGCAATGGTATTATGGGGTTTTCCTATGCGGTTTCAGGTGAAACACGGAATCTATTTTGTGAGACTGAAAACACAATTGGCATTGGGTGCCGATCTCTGCACCCTCTCTACCTACTCGTTCGTGGACGTAGGCGCATTTTTTGTATACAATATTATCCGACTAGTCACAAAAGACTGGTAAAATATCTCAGCTCAGGCGTTAGGCAAACAAGACCCTTTGACATCGAGTGTCGGTTAGTGCTATTCCAATCAACTTGAGAACGACACGTGCTTAAACTATCTGACGTGAATGGTCTGACAAACCTGTGTTTGTTATTATAGTACTTGGCCAAATATTAATAAAGAAATACGCCCAACATTCATCGTTCTAACCCTATTAAAATACCAGTTATTTATTGTGGGTAGCAGAAACAAATATTTGGGGAACACACAAAGTTTTGAGTCTATGTGGTGATCAAACCCGCGACCTGTTATTTCTTATCCGAGCAAATTCCTAAATTCCTTGCTTCTACTTATTGTTTCATAGGGTATAACACATTGCCCATCTGGGAATGCAATCTGTGCCTTTTCGGTCGCATGCCCCAGTTTATGTCGCAGGACCTTCAATACAATTTGAATTAATAATATTGTGAAGGTCTTACGAAGTTGCTGGTTACAGGACCAAACAGTGAAAAGGGCGCAAAGGAAATTATTTGAAGAAGACAAGTCAATATTCTGTGACTGCCTCCTTCATCATCAGCCCATATACGTCCCACTGCTGGACGCGGGCCTCCTCTACAGCAGAGAAGGGATAGGCCTTAGTCCACCACGCTGGCCTAGTGCGGGTTGGCGGAGTACACACCTAAGAAATTCCTAAGAACTTTTAGGTGTGCAGGTTTCCTCACGATGTTTTCCTTCACAGTTAAAGTAATTGATAATTCATTGAGACTGCATCCTTACGTAAGACTTAACTCATTGCTGGTGAATTGTGGTTGTTGAAATAAACCTTTACTCATTTCTTCGGGAAACGTGAGTGCATGTATGTAAAAAACAAGCCGTAAATAAAAGCTTTCTTAATATATCGGTGATGTAAAATATCGTGACCTTATCTTTCCCGCATCTAATACATAGTCTTTACCATCAGTGACCTGCCACCTGCGACCTCTGACCTCCGGCTTCCGACCTGTAGTCCTTAACAGATCATCGGTGAATTGAATGCTCATAATTTAGACGCAAGTTAGAATGTGTTCAGGAAATTATTGATAAAGATAAATTTATGATACGATAATTTCTCCGGCACAGTGGGATTTTTGCGAATTGCCGGAATAATTTTGTCGATTGACGAAGATAATTCTGAGTCAAAAGTAGTGATGGCCTCGAGGTTTAGGCGAGCGGTCGAGAATCTCGACGGTCGCAGGCTCAAACCCCAGGCACACACCTCTGACTTTTCGAAGTTATGTGTGTATTCACAATGAATGAACACTCACTTTAACGGTGAAGGAAAACATCGTGATGAATCCTGCACTCCTAAAAGTTCTCAGGTATTTCTTAGGTGTGTAGTCCGCCAACATGCACAAGGCCAGCATGGTGGACTAAGGTCTAAACCCTCTCAATGGTAGACGAGGCCCGTGCCCAGCAGTTGGACGTTTGTGGGCTGATGATAATGATAATAATCATGTGTCTTTGATTAATGTTTCTAACACACTTAAATAATTTAACTGCCTGTGGAATGATTCGCTTCGCCTGGGTGAAATTTATGAAAAAAAAATCTTAAGGTCCCGTCTATCTTTATACAAAAAAAAACCGGATTGTTCAAGTGGTTAGCGCAATTTCAGTTATTAGAACTGTCACTTCTATTTATCAGAACAAAAAGAAAAAATCTCAGAGACAGCTCGCACCATTCATTTCCATAACAAAAGCGTGGGTACTGGGTTGCGGGTCAGAACTTTATAGATACCACTACACAAGTTGAAGAAGAAGACCAAGACCCAAGAAATTCCTTAGAACTTTTAGGAGTGCAGGTTTTCCTTCACCGTTTAAAATACGTGACAATTCTTGATTCGTGATAATGAATACACACGTCACTTCGAAAAGTCAGAGGTGAACCCACGTCCACCGAGAATCTCGACCGCGAGCCTGAACCTCAAGGCTCAGTCTAGCACTAGTAAATACACCCACCAGTCACATACATAGTTCTGACCCCACATTCAGATACGAGTCTTGTGTCGTTGGTATCAGGAACTACGAGAGACTTTTCGCTCTCACAAACACCCAGACCGGAAACAAATACTTGTGGATCACACAAATATTTATCTCGGTGCGGGGATCGAACCTGCGGCCTCTCGTTCCGCAAGCTGGTATCTAGCCAACTGCGCCACGGGGCTGCTAATAAAACTAAGAACAGTTTAACTGACGATTATCAACAACTTCCGAGTGTTAAAACTTCACGTTTCATCAAAAGAATGTTTTTCATAGAACATACCTTATATAACGTTGATAGGAAAGCCGCTATCGCCCAAAATTCTAGTCCTAGATAATCACAAGCACACACACAAATGCATACAAATGCAGCGTGGCGTCCCACGCGCTCGCTCTGTGTGTGTGCATGTGTTTGTGTGTGTGTAAGTAGGTCACAAAGATACGAGAGACACGTGTTAGAGGGCCGGCTCTTTATTACTGTAGTACTGGATTTCGGGAACGGAGAATATTCAGGAAGTTTTAACATGTATATATTTTACCTTTTTATAAAATCAGTTAGTGAAGGTAATATACCTACAGTGGCGGTACTTTCATAGAAGCCCAAAAGCCCAGCTGCCCATTCAAAATCCCGAATCATTAATCTTTAAATCTTTATTTAACAAAAGATTTAAAGAAGAAAATTTCCCACCCCACAATAAACAATTATAAATTAGACATTACACAATTAAGGTACACCTTGGAAGTGCCACTACAGAATACATCATATATCTATCATCACATCTGTTGTGCTTAAACGGAAAAATGGCTGAACGGCTTCCAATGATGACAATTGTGGTACATAAACGTCATAGACACACTCTCATCAGCATCTCCAAACCCCGTGATACTATTGTCACTCACCCGGCCCAGGTATTGAACCTAAGACCCGCAATTTCCCGCCGTACCCTCATGCTGTGTGTCCAATGAGGCAATCCTATCGTAATGCATAATATGTAAAACGTAAATGTTAATATTTGAAGTAACTATCGTATTAAAGTTTCTTACTTGAGACTAGAAGAAAAATCAAAACATACAATGTTATTTTCTCAACACAAATTATATTATCGAGTGAAACGAAGCCATTAATAAATTTTAATGACGTCATAAAGGACAGCAGCAGCTTCAGTTAGGTCGAACTCAAACTTTGTCATTTGTTTTTTTTTTTTTTTGCCTACAAACAGTTACACCGCGCACAATGGTCATCCTTCGGAGAAAATGTTATTATGTTGCATATTAACAAAAACTTGCCTGGCTAGGATCTACCATTTAATATGGCCTAAGTTTTAGGTGAAATTGCAAAATAAATGATCAATCTAAACAAAACTTGAATTTTGACTTGAACACACAACTATGACCAAAACAAAAAAAAGTGACATAAAAAGTATTATTAGTATGGTAGCCCTTCGAGCACATTAACAAAGGCCCTGCGCGGGCGCATCGCGGATGATACCGTGGTATGGAGAGCGTTCACCTCCCCCCCGCACACTCCGCGGCCCCTCCGCCCGCCGGCGCGCCGCCCGCGTCCCCGTACACCGACCGGGAAATCATTGCTTTTCATTTACGTGTATTTCGATTAAGACATTTTAATAATTCTATGTTAATGTTATGATTGCCTGGTCAATCTTAATATTAAGTACATTGAAATGAATAAAATGAAAATGTAACATATCTTTTTTTTATGAAACTTACGTATTTAACAAGCGATTATGTCGACTGCCTAAGAATAGCTATAAGCTAAAAGTGAAGACTTGTTATTGGCTTTATGTTAATTGTTATGTTTTTTAACCTAGTTGTATTGTAGCTGTTAGTCTTCCATAAATAAGTAAATAAATAAATAAATAATTGCTTCTAGTAAGTTGATACTCTATCTGGGGACACGGCAGTACCCCCGCCAAGTCGAACAAAAGAGCGACACAGCCGTACCATCCTATTCTGGAAGCAGTTCAGTTCATTTTCGACCCCCTATAACTTCGTTGTGGATAAAACTAGAAGCCTGAATTTTCAGTAACCAATCAAGCATTGTATAAAAACGGTATATTTTAAATTTCATTCAATTTGATTCAGTAGTTTTAGGATTATAACTAGTCAAACTTTCTTAATTTTGTCACTCCCTGACAGCACTCAGTCCCGATCATCAAAACCCTAATGCACTTGTAACAGACATATAAGCTTCAAATTTAGAATACAATTAGTGTTTAGTGTATAAATCAACGAAAAACTGAAATAATTTGCAATTTCAGTCCAGTGTTCTAGGTAACTGCATAAACTTTGTAATCCTATATATTTATATGGGATTAATAAGTCGTGATGGCCTCGAGGTTTGGGCACGCGGTCGAAAATCTCGACGGTCGCGGGTTCAAACCCCAGGCACACACCTCTGACTTTTCCAAGTTATGTGTGTATTCTCAATGAATTATCACGTACTTCAACGGTGAAGGAAAACATCGTGATGAAACCTACACACCTAAAAGTTCTTAGGAATTTCTTAGGTGTGTAGTCCGCCAACCCGCAATAGGCCAGCGTGGTGGACTAAGGCCTTAATCCTCTCAGTTGTAGAAGAGGCCCGTGCTCAGCAGTGGGACGTTTATGGGCTGATGAAAATGAAAAAAAAAAAAAAAAATGGGATTACAAAGTTATTAGACAAAGCACTAGATAATCTTATTTAATATAATATGTATAACTTGTGAGATATGTATGTAAATTGTGTTTTCATGCGATTGCCAAGTCAATCTATTTTATTTAAATTATAAAAGTTTTTTTTCATATTCATATGGTCACTATAAGGTGTTGTTAGGTTAAATAATTACGTAATGGCTTAAGACAGAAGGTCCCTTAAGTAGGACTAGGGACTGAGTAAAATATAAAAATATTATTCGGTAATTCTGCAAAAAATAATATAAAACAAATAATTGGGTAATATTTCATATATTTCGATATTTCAAATACGCCACAAGTATACATACAATCCTAGCGTTTTTTCCAAGCGTTTAATCTCATGAATAATTCAAATGAACTAAAGTTTTTTTGTGCACATCGACGCGTCCGAAGTACCAGGCGGGCAGAAAACGAAGGTGGTACAATGGAAAGCGGCGCGAAGGCCGCCCGGTCGCGCCGAATTTCACTGCGGACAACGGCCTCTCACTTATGAACTCCTAGTACTACACTTTCAGAGTAGACATGGTGTTTGACTTTGACGTTTTCTAAACTGTCATATCTTATTGCTGGGCACAGACTTTCCACACTTTGGGACGGTTCTTGGCCCCTAAGGACCGCCTTAGTCCACCGAGTAGGCCTAGTTCGTTTTTCGGATTTTACGTAGTTGAAATATCCCACAAGCATGTAGGGTTGGTTGACTCACGATCCTTTACTTTATCGTTTGAGCAAGCGGTAATTAACTGCATTAACCTGTGTTCGTTTTTAATCTGTTATGGTAGTTTCCAAAAACATTTTAAGCATAATTTTATTATATAAGGTGGTTGGTTCTGAGCGGTCTTACAGTAATCACAACTAATTACTGCATTCTTTAATGATCGTATCCAAAAATTTACTTTCATTAACAACGTGCATTTAAAGGACAAATTTAAAAACGAAATGTTTTCGTAACACTTAAATTTTACAATCTGATGAATAAACATACTATATATGTTTTCTTTTCCCTGTCCAATTAGGTAGGTTACACAACCATTTCAGGACTATTAATTAAGCTGTATAAAATTCTAAAAAAATAATTCATCATCAGCCCATATACGTACCACTGCTGGGCACGGGCCTCCTCTACAACTGAGAGGGTTTAGGCCTTAGTCTGCCACGCTGGCCTTGAGGGGGTTGGTGAACTACACACCAGAAATTCCTAAGAACTTTTAGGTGTGCAGGTTTCCTAACGATGTTTTCTTTCACCGTTAAAGTACGTGATCATTCATTGTGAATACACACATAGCTTCGAAAAGTCAGAGGTATGCGCCTGGGGCTTGAGACCGTTGAGATTCTCGACCGCGTGCTTAAACCTCCAGACAATCACGACTTATTTTTTTAGAATACGACTTTATCAGAAGATCGCTAAAACTGTATCTAATTAAAAATATTTTTCTGAAACACAGACTAATGTGCAAATTCGTGTTACGAAATAACAGTATCTTTATCTTTTGAGCTTGAACGCGAAACGAGATCGAAGCACACGTGATACAATCAGTAAAACATTAATTGCAAAGCGTTCGCGTGTGAATATTTTACATAACCAAAATATATTTTACGTAACAGCCGTAAGAGAAGTGGTACGGAGTTGTGTGTCAGTGGCTCACAGTCATTGTGTAATTGGGTTTTTAATTATATGCACGCCGGGTTTTTATATTTTTCGGGTTATCACGCTATCTGCGAATGTAATGGATAAATAACCTAACTGTCACGCATAATTTGTCAGCCCCGTGGCGCAGTTGGTTGACTACCAGCTTGCGAATCGATCCCCGCACCGAGACAAATGTTTGTGTGATCCACAAATATTTGTTTCGGGTCTGGGTTTTTGTGAGACCGATAAGTCTCTTGTAGTTTTTGATACCCACGACACAGGACTTGTATCCTAGTGTGGGGTCAGAACTAATGTGACTGTTGGGTGTATTTATTTATTATAAATATCTACATCAGCTCATTTGTGTTTTATCACCATAACTTTGAAAAGTTAGAGGTGTGTGTCCGGGATTTGAACCCACAGCTGCCTTTCTCTAAAGACCACTACCCATTAAAGTCATGCCAGAACCTTAAGACAAGTCATGTGTTGTCGATAACAACTGCCGGAATCTTTTTGGTGATTGTAGAACCAAAAACACGCAGATTTTAAATACATGTAAGTGGATACAGTTAGACAACTGCATCATTACTCCTGACTTTTCGAAGTTATGTGTGTATTCACAAAGAATTATCAAGTACTTTAACGGTGAAGGAAAACATCGTGATGAAACCTGCACACCTAAAAGTTCTTAGGAATTTCTATGTGTGTAATCCGCCAATCCGCACTAGGCCAGTGTGGTGGACTAAGGTCTAAACTCTCTGAGTTGTAGAGGAGGCCCGTGCTCAGCAGTGGGCCGTATATGGGCCGATGATGATTGTTACTCCCGCGGCATAGTACGGCGTGCGATAAAGATTCTGAGCTCGATTCCCGGGTGTTATTGGGATTTCCATTAGGAAAACATTTCTAAGACAATTTTTGGCTGGATATATTGTTTCTTGAACGTGACGTAATATGGCGTCCATTGGTTGCTATCTTAGTGGATAAGAAAGTTGTATCGTCAAGAAATTGGGTCTCAAGTAGACATTGCAAACCGGGTGCCCTTTTACGCACTCACCGGGCCCGGTCAGCGGACCCGATAAGTAAATCGCGGCGCGGGAGCGCCTACTCGTAGTAGTTACTGTTGTAAAATAATCGTATCAATCATTCTTTCAGACTTAATAATAATTGTTAGTTTTTGTTTTGTTATATTATACTTATGAAGCCTACGTATCGCAACCAATTTTACGTTACATTTTGTTAGTTAAGACTAAACAATTTTGGTTGTTCGTCATTACAGTAGGTACAGCCTAGCCAATAAGATTTCGCTATTTGCTCAATTAGTAATAATAACATTAATGGTCAAAGTTTAAGAAAAAAACATTATACATACTTTACTTTTAGCAAATAAGAATTTGTTTTGTTTATACCAAAGCTACCATACTTTATTGATCTATCTAATTTAAGTTGTTATGACACGTTTAGTACTTTAAGCTGCGTTATTAGTTTCTTATTATAATACAATGTTTTCAAATAGACACGATAAGGAGTAAAGAGAAAGACTTGCTTGTTTAAACTTATAAAAATGAATAATTACTATATAATAGGTACTAATGTTACTTTTCTGTCCATAAGTCAAAGTTATCATTTTTTTGAGACTAATTATTGTGATTTTTGTCCATAAGCCAGTTTGAAATGAATATTAACCTTGAATCATTGTCTTTTTCCATTTATATATAGAAAATTTTCATAAAATACGTTAAATGTTTCATCGCTAACAAACCCGGCCGGGTCCGGCGGGCTGGCGACGGATGCAACCGGGCCCGGCCGGGTTGGGAAACATACCGGGTTGCAATCTCTAGTCTCAAGCAATCTTATTCAACGGTTAAAACGGTTGAAATATCGATTGTCCCGTGTGTACACAGGGTTTTCCTTCAATGTTTAAGTTTGCGATTCACGTAACTTCGAAAAGCCAGAGGTCAGTGATCAGTTTGACATTCGAACTCGTCATTTTCGAAACTGTCCCAACAGACTGCTTATAGTCATCATAGTTTCTTAACCCACATACATACAAACTATAACCCCTGAAAAGATAGGCAGAAATGTTTATGCACAAATGTTTCACCACCAATATTTTAAAATCCTATTAATAGGGGGCGAGACTTTTTACGTCTTCCTTCCAAAAATCCAGACTCCATGCTGCTGCTAAGAATTTCAATAATCCTCATCATCATCAATAGCCTTTGTCACGTCCACTGATGGACATTGGTCTTTCCTATGGCACGCTACTGGGCTCGATCTTTGGCCCTCCTCGTCCAACCGCTGCCAGCCACCTTACGGATATCGTCACCTTCTTAATACAAAAACCAAATTTTACCCTACCGGGAATTGAACCTGGGACCTTTAAATTCCACGGCACACAGTCGTACCTCGGCATTATACAAGCAATCATACCGTCACATTCATGTTACTTTACATCAATAAAAATATCACTAACATAAAAAATACCTAGGGGGTCTATTAATAGCCAATAAATCATTCGCGCTGAGATCTGCAATAGTTGGAGGTGGTGGGAAATGGCCTAAGGGAGGGGAACAAAGACTTTGCCAACCTACATAACTCCCCTCTTTCGATCTCTATGAGTAAACATGTTGAATAGATACGATAATAGGTATAATTTACGATTTTCGTCTCTCAGAGGGTTTCGTGTCAATTATTTTTTTATTGATGGGATTACTGCATGATTGCATGGAGGATAAGGCAAACTTTAGTTAAAATACGATCTCGGTAGTCGCTGGTACATTTCACAATTCCAGGCACACACGTACTACAAAGTTAAATGTGTATTACGTAAATATCGTTAGGAGATCTGCACACCTTCCGCCCTGTGGATTGGGAGCGTAAGAATTCCGCCAAGGCATCCCCTGCCTGTCGTAAGAGGCGACTAACAGGGGCCCAGGGGTGGCTAGGCGTACTGCGGACGCGGTGCGCCATGATGAAAAGCAACCCCGAGATGTGCGGGCGTAGACTCGGGGGGGGGGGGGGGGTTACAAGAATAGCAAGACCAGGCGGGACTACTATTTTTTCGGTTTGCTCCTAAAAAGTTCTAGTGCTCCATACTAGGGGCGCAGTAGGGTACTTATAATATCTAAAAATAAAAAAAACAAGTGCGCATTTAGGTATATAAGCTCGCACAGGGCCTAAACATTTTTCTTAGTACAAGATTGGAAACTGGAACCTTTTATTTCAGATTCTACGTCGTGGAATTCGTCTGTCTATTTCAAAACTTGATTTTCACAACATTATTTCCATGTCGTATCAGCATTTCTTTTGACACGTCGTAATTTCTAGTGATAGCGGCGCGAACGAGATAATGCACGAATAATACGCTTATCACTGCGCAACTCTTTATACGTGGCTTTTTATGGTTATTAATAATAAAATAATAATTCGCTTTCTTCAGTATCCCGGATTTGCTTATCGTTTTTCTAAACGAAAATAGCCTGGATGAAAATAATCGAAAAACGACAATAGTCTCCTCTCTACTTACATGAAATGTTGCTAAAACGTTGATATAAAAATTCGTCTCGACCATATAAAGGATATAGGCGTGAATTTATATGTTTAAGTCAACAGAACACAATAATGAAGACAAAAAGGATATTTTAACCACAAGGAATAAATAGAAAAATCCTTCAGATATTAAAGAATTAAAAAAAAAACATTAAAAATGCGATTTAAACAAAAAAACATATTTGTATATTAAGAATTATTGTATGTAATTTGTATTTTAAGAAAGGTAAGTACAGTAATTTAAATTGGTAATTTAAACATTAACATATTTGTATTACATATTTGACGGCCGGTGGGGCAGAAAGGTTCTCGAATGGACTGATGATCTAAGGAAGATCGCGGGAAGCCGCTGGATGCAGGCCGCTTCCAACAGAGCGCCCTGGAAGTCTTTGGGGTAGGCCTATGTCCAGCAGCGGACGTCTTTCGGCTGATGATGATATCTATAGGGCCTTTTTCATCCTACAGCCCTCTTTTTTTTTTTTTTTTTTTTTTTTTTTTTTTTTTTTTTTTTTTTTTTTTTTTAACGAGAGGAAAGCGCTTTAAGCTCCCCTAGTACCTCGGGGGAGGCCGAAAAGGGGTATGTCGGGGTCTCTGGCCTTCCAACTCGGCGCGCAGAACAATAGTTGTCCGCTTAGCTGAGTTGGGTCCCTAACCAAAATCCTACGCCAGCATACCGACTAAAACCTCTCGGTGACCATCTCGCGCATTTAGGGCGGTTTTGCGGCATCTCAGGGCGAGAAGCGCCCCAAATGGTCCGCCTCCGCCTAGCGCACCGTCCAAATATGAACTCCTCCAAATTGGGAGGGCTTGAGATGCCCTCCACTTACGCTTTTTTGGACGTTCACCTCTTGTGAACGTCCGCGACAGTCAAGCGGTCACGCCCTCTGCCGCAAATCTCAGGGTTGCTGCCACCATTGTGTACCGCCCCCGCAGTACACCCAGCCTCCCCAGTGGCCCCTGTTAGTCGCCTCTTACGACAGGTAGGGGGTACCGTGGCGGAATTCTTACGCCCCCGATCCACAGGGCGGGGGCGCCGGATCAGCCGTATTCGGTCACCCGGCGCCTCCTTCTTTGCTGGCGGCGGCGGGCGGGATCGTTCTGCTCACGAACCCGTCCCGCGCTCTCCTTTTGCGACATTACAGTCTCACAGAAGGAGAGCATCGCCTGCCACGACCTCTGACTCTCGACTATGGAAGGAATCACGGCCGAGAGCGAGAGGTCCGCTCCGACGGCTGCGCGGAGTGCGCTTCTCTCTTCATCCCAGGCCGGACAATCCGATAGAGTGTGCTGGGCTGTGTCCTCCGAACAGTTGTCACAGTGGTGACACACGGCGGACTCTTCTTTTCTGGCCACCCGCCACAGGAACCAGCCGAAACAACCATGTCCCGACAGAACCTGTGACAGGCGGAACGTCATCGCACCGTGGCGCCTATCCAACCACTGGTTAAGGACAGGACGCACTGCTGCGACGGTCCACACACCAGCACTGGGACTATCCAGCCTGGAACGCCACTCCTCCACGGCGGCCAAGCGTAGGGAGGCCTTTTTGGCCTCTACCTCTCTTGGGGCCGGTCGTTCCCCTCGACGAGACGCCTCCTCTCGCCAGTGGTAGACTGACGAGAGGGCATCCTACAGCCCTCTAGGGCTATATGATGTTCTAACATCATATAGACACAACGTTATTATATATGTATGTTATATATATCATGTATATAAAAGTACTAGGGTAGCATGAACTTGGGCAATTCGCGCGTCGGTTCTACGCGTAACTCTATGCCGTGTCGCAAGCGCAGGCCTCATCTCGTCTCGCTCTAAGCTTGCTTATGCAACCTTTCTCTGTTGCGCAACCCGTTGACCGACATTTGGCGATTTGCGCGGTTATGTAATGCCAATTGTTTTTTTGTGGTGGCACCCCTGCAGAAAGGCTTTTGTCATGACATTCGCAGTGTCCATGGTTGGACCACCTCAGGGGTACTAGGGCTTTGTTAAGCCGCAATTATATTTTTAATCATTAAGACTCGATTGCAAAACCGCAAATTGCTGTTACTTGTCTAAGATATCAATCAAAAACGTCTACTATAATAGAAGGAAGGCGACCTATTATTAAACTTACTATTATATAATCCTAATTGAATATCATTTACATAAAAAATATTAATTTAAAATAAGCCATCTGGCACACTTAAAATATGGAAACTCATTTTGAACGGCAAAAATAAAGGTTATTTTAATGTTTCGGCGATGTTTCTTTAAATGGTTTCCTTATTTTCGCCTGTTCCACTTACTGCAGGGCACTCGCATCTTCTAGAACAGTGGTCGGCAACCTTTTGGCAGGGCCGCAATGTGGCAAAATAAACTAAAGGGGGGCGCACTTGTGATATTTACTCTAGATTCTACGTAATACCTATGTATAATTGGTCATATCCCATAGAAAAAATGAAAATGCTAACTAATGCGAACATTTACGGGCCGCAAGCAAGACGTCCGCGGGCCGCGCGTTGCCGACCGCTGTTCTAGAACATCAAGCAGGCTTAGTACGAATAAATTTCCGGGGTCCGGCAAAGTGTTATTGGGTTTTTCTCAGTAGCCGCACGGAGTTTAGAAATGTGTCCGAAAAACGGCAATAGGCTCGCCCCCTATGATGTGGGACTGAAACATACCTGGCGAAATGAGGGTGCAGAAATGCACCTCTGCCTATCCCTTCGGGGAATACAGGCGTGAGGCTATGTATGTAAAACTTCGAAAAGTTAGAGTTTTTTATCTGGGATTTGAACCTGTAGCCGCAAGACATTTCATACGCCTAGAGGTAGGCATAGATATATTTCTAGACTACTTACGATCAGATGACATACAAGTTAAGATACGTCATCAATCCTATGTCACATAAAAAGCTTATATGTCCTTGATAAATAACGGATGTACCGTTATTTATAATGTCCTTGATAAATAACGGTACATCCATAAGATTACATATTTCACTTTTAAATATTAAAGAAGATTTAAACTACAAAAAAAATAATATTTAAAGTATATAGACTAGCACTAGGCTAGCGTGGTAGACTAAGGCCAAACCGTCTCAGCTGTAGAGGAGCCCCGTGCCCAGAAGTGAGACGTATATGGGCTGATGATGATGAAAGTATATCGTATATACAGATACATCATATGCGTAATGGTGTATCCGTACAATTGCACAACATTTTCGAAGAGGATTTTCCTTATCAATGGCATGTCTAATGTCGATACGAAGAAAGTTCCAAAACATCCGCCATCGCTTAACAACTTAAATATTTTATTTTCGTGTCAAGGTCATCAAAGGATGTATTTGTCATCCTGGTTACACCAATGATTAATGCTGATAACGGTTTCCACTTTTTCTATGTAAATTATTATTTACGCTTTCATTATACGACGGGGCGCAGTTGGCTAGACACCAGCTTGCGAAACGAGAGGCCGCGGCTTCGATCCCCGCACCGAGACAAATGTTTGTGTGATCCACAAAAAAATGATTTTGAGAGCGAAAAGTCTCTCGTAGTTTCTGATACCCACGACACAAGACTTGTATCTAAGCGTGGGGTCAGAACTATGTATGTGACTGTTGGGTGTATTTATTATTATTGCATAAATGCATATGCATGCATTGCATGCATAAACACACGCCTGTATTCCCCGAAGGGGTAGGCAGAGGTGAATTTCTGCACCCACATTTCGCCAAGTATGTATCAGTCCCACGTAATAGGGGGCGAGCCTATTGCCGTTTTTCGGGCACATTTCCAGACTCCGCGCTGTTACCGAGAATTTCCTAATAGAAAAACCCAATAACACTTTGCCCACACTATTTATTATTATTATTTCATTATTATGCGAATCAGGACATACACAGGTTGGTCCGGGAACGCGACACATTTACATAAATCTCTATAGAGGACACGAAATATATACTCGTATACCATTGAAGGAGCAGTGATGGCCTCGAGGCTTAGGCGCGCGTTCGAGAATTTCGGCGGTCGCAGGTTCAAACCCCAGGCACACACCTCTAACTTTTCGAAGTTATGTGTGTATTCATAATGAATTATCACTTGCTTTAACGGTGAAGGAAAACATCCTGCACACCTAAAAAGTTTTTCGGAATGTCTTAGGTGTGTAGTCCGCCAACCTGCAATAGGCCAGCGTGGTGGACTAAGGCCTAAACCCGCTCAGTTGTAGAGGAGGCCCGTGCCCAGCAGTGGGACGTATTTGGGCTAATGACGAATACCATTGAACTCTCTCGGTATTAATAAAATGTTGATTAAATGAGGTGCGAGTAAAAGTTATACTTAATCCCACATACATTATTAAAGAAAACGAAAGCAAAAGGGAAGTTATCCTGAATCCGGCATTCGGTTACGTATGAGAAAAGCACTAAATAACAAACGGGCGGCACTCACACCGACGCGTAACCCTGATTCTTTAATGTTATTTTAAATTATAGTAGAGTGTCGAGAATCTCGGCGGGTTTAAACTCTAGGCACA
Source organism: Hemaris fuciformis (assembly GCA_907164795.1). NCBI lineage: Eukaryota > Metazoa > Arthropoda > Insecta > Lepidoptera > Sphingidae > Hemaris > Hemaris fuciformis. The sequence goes on along the minus strand of OU015455.1, from coordinate 1,366,659 downwards.
CCTTTGACTTTTCGGAGTGAGTGTATTCAGAATGAATAATCACATACTTAACGGTGAAGGAAAACATCGTGAGGTAACCTGCACACCTAAAACTTTTTCGGAATTTCATAGGTGTGTAGTCCGCCAACCCGCACTAGGCCAGCGTGGTGGACTAATGCCTAAACCCTCTCAGTTGTAGAGGAGGCCCGTGCCCAGCAGTGAGACGTATATGGGCTGATGATGATGTATTATATAATTGATATCTAGACTTTTACTGTCGCATATAGATAGCTTCATTAACACACTTTGTATTCTAGTTATAAAATTAACAACGCATTTTAAAGTGATCCTTTGTTTATGTAAACCAACTGAGGCAGTATTGAAGACTATTCTTGTCTGATAGCCTTAGTTTGGTTACGTGTTACATCCGCAAAAGATAAGTTACGTCTGGTATTCCTCATTCACACCGTGGTGTAATTTTCGTTTTAAGCGTATATTTTATTTTCGAACAAAGTTATGGTCTAGGCAGCCTCGTGGTCTTGTGGTTTATGTCAGTTCAATGCGATCTCGAGGTCCTGGGTTCGATTCCCGGGTCGGGGAAAGGGTTTTTCCATTATTAAATTCTCAGTAGCAGCACGGAGTCTTGAAATGTGCCTGAAAATCGGCATTAAGTCGTCTCTTATTACGTGAAATACCTGGTGAATTGTGGGTGCAGAAATTGACCTCTGCTGACCCTTTCGGGAAATATAGACGTGAGGTAATGTATGTACGGTATGTAAGTTACATTTTATTATTCATAAAACATGGTTTCAAACCAGCACATATACAAAATATTGTTAAATGTTCAATTTCGAAAATATTTGTTATTGTAAGAACACTCTAAGCTTATCACACCGTGGCTCTACTAACATATAAATTACAGTGATTCTACCATCTGTAGATTTGTATCTTTTCCGTACCAAGCTGTGGAAGAGTTCGCCAGCCCACTTGTCCCCGCCTATTATCGTGGGTCTTTTATGCCTAGCGTGAAGAGGCATCTCAGGAGGTCAGTGTAAGATCAAAGTGTTTCTCTTGCTAATTGATGCTCTGTTTGAACAGCGCAGCATCATCACGTATGGTGTTATTAATTTGCCGTGACAATTAAAAAAAACGTAGAATGAGGAAAAATACAGAGTATGTAATATTATTTTTAAATTCAAGTGCATGTTACACAACAGTGTGACTGCGAATGCGTTAACGGGTTTTTTTCTGACTCACCCTCGAAGTAAGTGGGTCGTCTTCACTTTTCGTACGAAATTAACTTCAATATGTCTCGCGGCGTCAGGCGATACCCAGAAGCGATCATTTGAACGTATACGAGAAATAATTATAGTACTAAATGTCATTTTTATAAACAATCTTCGCGCGGTATTGCGGTCGGTACTTGTAGCGAGAAGAGAATGAGATTATATCGGACACAAAGCGGTCGGACTCTCTTGAAACAGATACACCGGCTAAACATGTCTTTGTTTTTTTTTCTCATGGGGAAAAATCCTCTTGGATCCCCGTTTGCCTTAGGGAGGGCAAAGAGGGCATGCCGGACTTCTACCGGCTAAACACCCCATAGTATCCACCATCAGCACAACAAAGGAACTCTGGAATCTCGAGTGGAACTCACCAAAATACCTTCAGTGCTTTGCTTTGATAGCTCTGCTTGAGGCAGGATTATAAAAAAAATCCTAACCTAGATTTATTGTCACCGTTTACTCTCCTTTCAGGGTTCTGTCAATCAATTTGGTTTGCGGCGGTAAAGCTCCCTAAGACTAGCCACTCGCAAATCAAGGTGACAGAGTCCAGTCTATTAGCTAGGAGACACCATGTCTTGGCATAAACATGTCCCAAAACATGTCTATACTATTGGCGGTACTTCTATAGAAACCCAAAAGCGTTACACGTAATTTCTTGTAATGTCTAGTTTATAATTGCTTATTGTGAAGTCCAGATATTCTAATTTATATCTCAAATTGCTTTTGTTACTGCTGGGCACGGGCCTCCTCTACCATTAAGAGGGTTTAGGCCTTAGTCCACCACGCTGGCCTAGTGCGGGTCGGCGGACTACGCACCAAAGAAATTCTTTAAGAACATTTAAGTGTGCAGGTTTTCTCACCATGTTTCCCTTCACCGTTAAAGTACGTGATAATTAATTGTGAATATACTTTTCGCCCCCCTGGAAAAAGGAAAAGAGGTCGCCCCCTGGAAAGATGGGAAGACGAGCTTACAAAACTTACAGGCAAAAACTGGATGGAGGTAGCACAAGACAGGAAGAGATGGAAAGAGATGGAGGAGGCCTATACTCGTCAAGAGGTCCTTAATAATTAAAATTACATTATTAATTTAATTAATTTTAATAATTTAATATTAATTAATACTTTGTACATACTATTATTAAGGAAATAAAAAGGCTATATTATTATTATACTTTTCGCCAGCTCTTTTCGATTACACATATCCCGCAAGATCAACGACTCAGTACCAAGAAAATTTTCAGTAGAAGCCCGAGAGCTGAAAATGTGACCAGTTATATACAATAGATTCTTACACTACCACAAGGGTATGTAAGTCGTGTGAACAGACCTGGAAAGACGGGTGTAAACTTATGTCTCCATTAAGATTTTATTAATGGAGCTTAGCCCTGTTATTAGTAGAGGAGGTTCGTGCCCAGCAGTAGGACATAGATGGGTTGAAATAGATATATTATGGTAACTTGCATGTATCTCTATGACGGGTCATTCAATTTTTTTCTGGCGGCGATATCACTAGGCGAGCGTCGTGGACTAAAGCCTATAAGTACGTATAAGGGCTGATGATGATGAACATTCACAATCTACATTATGTAGATTGATGAGCTATCTAGCTCTGACCCCACAATAAAATACAAGTCTTGTGTTGTGGGTATTGTAACAACGAAGATACTTTTCGATCTCACAAACACCCAGACCCGAAACAAATATTGGTGTTTTTAATTTATCTGACTGCCTCGTGGTCTCGCGGCACAAGTATGTGCCGTGCGATTTAGAGGTCCTGGGTTCGATTCCCGGGTCGGGCAAAATGTTATTGGGTATTTCCATTAGGAAAATTCTCAGTAGCAGCACGGAGTCTGGAATTGAGCCCGAAAAACGGCAATAGGCTCGCCCCCTATTACGTGGGACTGATACATACCTGGCGAAATGTGGGTTCAGAAATGCACCTCTGCCTACCCCTTCGGGGAATACAGGCGTGAAGTTATGTATGTATGTATGTAATTTATTTATTCAAAAAAATATAAATACATAAAGTTGTGCGAATTTAAGTCTTGTATCAATAAGTCCTTCTTGCCAAAAAATACTGATAATTTTCCGATTTGATTTCTTGTTTCAATTTAGAGTTTTTTTAGGTTTGCAGGTCTTGTACTACTGTCAGAATTTGATTGATTAAACTAATAGCCATTAGGCGAACTGCAGAGTATCAAAGTTCATGTCAATACGATTTCATAACGTCCCAAACGCGGTTCCATCGTGAGGCTCTACCGAATCTCTCTCGGTGGTACAGCCAAACAATCACCCATGGCAAAACGTCACAACTCACACACCCAATCCGTGTGAAACCAACCTTAAAACCTTTCACGGAAGAATAGAAATTCACTTCCCAACTTCGCTATTACTTTCGACTTTTGTTAGCTGAAAAGCTCATTACGACATGGTTCTAACTGAATTTTAAATAAAAGACAAATTTGTGTTTTATGCCTTTGTGTTAAGGTTGGAAGTTGGTTGTGTGGGTGGGGTTACGTTGGTTCTGTCGAAGTGAGGTGTTTGCCCTACAACTGAAAGTGAAAGTGTGCTTGCCGCAGCAGGCGGAGGGGGGAGGCATGCGCCTGCGCCGAATGTTAACGCGGATTTAGACGTTTGATGACCCACGGCACGTATACCACTCACTCATATTTTACTGTATCATTTTGGTCATGCTCAGATGAAAGCACTGCGATTAGTGTTGTGGGTGGTGGAATTTAGAAGATTATGTTCTTTGATATAGCGACTGCCTCTTTAATCTCGCGGTTTAGCGGCGCCAGGTTCGACTACGGGTCGGGATTTTTTTATAGTAAATATCATGAAATTCTCGATAGAACGGAATCCGGAAATAGGTTCCTTTTGATATAGAATAACAAAACATGGGAGTATTAATACATCTCTAACTACTCTTTCGGTGACTCCGTAGACGCTCTTAACTTGACAACTCTTCTCAACTCATCTCTTTCAGTCTGAAGTCGTTGCACGTCAAAGTCTACATGACCGCTTGCCACCAATAGTATGGTATAGTCAATAGTATAGACGATTTTTGTGATCGTAGCAGTAGTCATCTCTTTGATAATAATTGTTTCAATAAATTTTATATTCTTCATATATTATGTAGTGTGTACTCTGTCTACCCTTTCGGGGAGTACAGGCGGGAGGTTATGTATGTATATAGGGTGTCAACAGACCATGATCGAAAATTAAGAGAGGTAATACTTATGATGATTAGGAAAACTTTTTTTTGTTTTTGTTTAGAGATTTTTTGTAGCGTCAATGTATTTGAAATCATCGTAACTATAATCTTTCTTAGTTTTCGATCAAGTACTGTTTATCATCATCATCATCAGCCCATACACGTCCCACTGCTGGGCACGAGCCTCCTCTGCAACTGAGAGGTTTAGGCCTTAGTCACCACGCTGGCCTAATGCGGGTTGGCGGACTACACACCTAAGAAATTCCTAAGAACTTTTAGATGTGCATGTTTCATCACGATGTTTTCCTTCACCGTTAAAGTACGTGATAATTCTTTGTGAATACACACATAACTTCGAAAAGTCAGAGATGTGTGCCTGGGGTTTGAACCCGCGACCGTTGAGATTCTCGACCGCGTGCCTAAACCTCGAGGCCATCACGACTGTTTATAGCCTCTATTTATTTTCTATAAAACGTTAAGCCTTGCTACAATCTCTCTAGTATCGTTTCTACGTTTACAAGGACATAATTCACAGGAATACACCCAGATTCACATTTTTTTAGACTTTATTTATATATTCATTTATATAGCACAACCACATCAAATAATATATTAATACAATTATAGTTTAGTGACATTTGCTTAGGTACTACATCTGATATACATGACACTTAAGGTGCGCATAGCGTTCTCCGAAAAAGTATAAGGAAGATAGCTAAGTGACTTCGGGAATTGAACCCGGGATATTTACAGAGCCCCTTAAGCTAACATCTCAACTTCAAGGCTAATTCGTTTGGCACCTATGAAAGTAAAAGTAAAAAAATGAGCTCATAATAAATACTGACTTTCGCTCGCGACTTCGGCTTCGTGAACTTGAAAATTGGGTCAGGCGAATACGAGTGGACTTCCTGTTCGTTTTTCTCCTTTATCTCTTTAGAATAATGTTTTCGGCCATATAAAGCAATCTATAACCATCTCCAATTTATTTCGGTCCTCTGACCGATTATTATAAAATTATATATGTATATACCACCAACCAAACAAACCACCAACCAAATTATGTACAACATAACAATAGATTATGAATTATATAGTTGTCCAGATGTCTCAACAAATGATAATTTAAATCAAAACTCCTTGAAAACGGAACACAACAATATCAAGCTTCAACAACAGCAAGAAACTCCTATCAACAGTAATCTTCAGTGCACTGACAGTAACATAGAAACTGGTAAAACGCTGCTTACTCATGTTAATAATAGTTTACTGAATGAAGATACAGCTTCTAATAATTTATTTCGTCTATAATTATATTTATATATTACACCAGAACATAGCAGGATTGATAGGTAAATCTGATATATTAACAGTATGTCTAAACGATCTTCCGTCTAAAACTATAGACGTATTATGTATCACAGAGCATAATATGACTGCAGATGATATACCACGACTTAATATACCATCTTATAAATTAGTGTCGGCTTTCTGTCGGAATAATAGAAATGGTGGCTCTTGTATTTTAGTTAGAAATATTCATACATGTAAAGCACTCGATGACGTGAAATCACTATCAGTGTCAAATATCATTGAATGTTCAGGGATAGAATTATTGCAGCATAACATAATTGTTATATGCTTGTATAGGGTTCCAAAAAATACTACTTTAGAATTTGATACTTTCTTCCTGACTCTACATAAAATTCTTAGTAAATATAGATTGAAACACAAAAAAATTATAATTACAGGAGACCTGAACATAGATATTCTTAAGAAAACTAAAATAACCACAGAACTTATTAATTCACTTGCATGTTATAATCTACACCTACAATTCAATACGCCAACACGCTTAATAAGTGGCACATGCATAGATAATATTGCTCATAATATTAAAGGTTGCCATGGAGAATTGTTAGAATTGACACTTTCGGACCATATAGCTCAATTACTTAAATGTCCAGTAAAAAAAAGTTTTTCTATAAAATATTGGTATATGCAGCAGAGAGATTATTCGTATGAAAATCGAGTTAAATTTATTGAATGTCTCGGAAATTTAAGTTTTAGTGAGGCATATGCAGCTAACGACCCAAATGATGCTTTCTGCCTCTTTTATGATACATTTAGAATGTTCTATGACCTATGCTTTCCGCGCTTAAAAGTGAAAATAACAATTGATAGAAAACCACAATGGGTTACAAAAGGTATTAAGTTATGTAGCAAACGTAGGAGAGAACTTTTGTGGAAGTATAGGAAGTTTCCAACTAAAGCTAACAGAGACTGTTTTAAATGTTATGCAAGCAGATACAAAGCTGTATTAAACCTCACCCAAAAATCACAAAATACCCATTACATCAAAAAATCTATCAACAAATCTAAAGCCATGTGGCAAATTATAAATAAAAATAAACAAGTAAAACTTAAAGAGAACATTAAAACGATTAATAGCAATGGCCAACGGGTGTCTGATCCAAATGATATAGCTCAACTGTTTAATGACTTCTTTATTAATGTAGCTGATAGTGAACATATTAATACTACAGTTCCCCCTCTCTTAACAAATAAAAGTCAATTAAAATCTATTTTTATTAAACCTGTAGGACATAATAATATATATAATATAATTAATAGTCTGAAAAATGTTTCTAGTACTGGTTATGATAATATTGCAATTAAGATTTTAAAAGACGTATCACATATAATTTCCCCAATTTTAAGTCACACCATCAATTTGAGTATAGTACACGGCATTTTTCCTGACAAACTTAAATTCACTATTATAAAACCTGTATTTAAGAAGGGTGATACTACAGACATTAACTGCTACAGACCCATAGCTCTTATTCCAATTCTTTCAAAGATATACGAAAGGGTTATGTATGATTCCTTATACTCTTTTCTAGAACAAAACAATATTCTTGCACCCGAACAATATGGTTTCCGTAAAGCTAAGTCCATAAATGCAGCAATCTATCAATTTGTTAATACTATTATCACCAATATGGACAAACGTAAATCAGCCGTAGCCATTTATTTAGACCTGACAAAAGCGTTTGATCACGTTCACCATGATATACTGCTTAATAAACTACACAATTGTGGTATTAGAGGCAACATTAACAACTTAATAAAATCTTACTTAACTGGTAGGCAACAGGCTACTCAAATTAATAGGGTATGTCCCACACGAAAAGAGGAAATTATTTACCAATCTCAATATAATATTACTCGCTACGGAGTACCACAAGGTAGCGTCTTGGGCCCGCTACTGTTCCTTGTGTATATTAATGATTTACCAAATATAACCAATCATCTGATGACTTTATTTGCCGATGATAGCACAGTTTTATTCACTGGAAACCATTTGATTGTTAATAATGAAATTGATACTTTTTTAACTAATGTAACTGATTGGCTTAATACACATAATTTAAAATTAAATCTCACTAAAACAAAAATTATGAACTTTAGTCAGAGAAACCAAGCCACGACAAATTTAAATATAATATTTCAAAACATTGCAATAGAAGAAACAGATGAAATAAAATTTTTGGGGATATATATCGACAGGAAACTAAACTGGAAGAACCACATTGATTATGTCTGCAAACGTCTAAATCAGCAATCATATGCTCTGTATAAGCTTAGAAAAATAGCAGACAAATCTGCTCTCCTCTGTGCTTACCATGGCCATGTATCTTCCATTTTAAGATACGGCCTAATATTTTGGGGAAATTCCCCTAACAGAGAGCTGGCGTTTAGGGCTCAAAAACGATGCATTCGGGCAATCACAAATATTGACTCAACCGACTCCTGCATACCATATTTTAAACAACTTAAGATACTCCCACTTCCGTGTATGTTTATCTATGAATGTGCTATTTTTGCAAGAACAAATATCCACCTTTTTAAATTTAGTAACCGACCCAGACGCAATGATAAGATGACATATATACCCCACAAAACTGCATTATTTCATAAGAGTGTGTTCTACCTGGTTCCTCAAATATTTAATAGGCTACCGAAGTCCATTAGAGAATTGAATGACATCAATACTTATAAAAGTGCATTGTTTAAATTTTTATTGAATAAATGTTATTATAATTTAAAAGATTTTCTTAGTATTAGTTGAGATGTAGTAATGCTTTTGTTTTGTTTTTATAGTGTAATATAGTTTTAAAGTTAGATTTACATTAGTTTTAAGTTGCATTATTGTATGCCAACACGGCGGGTCATAGTTGTAACATTCCTATGCACCACAATAAAATATTTTGAATTTGAATTTGAATTTGAACATATTATTCCTCTGAATAGCCGTGAAAAGAGGTAAACAGGTGAACTAATTATATTTTAATATTTTTAATTGAAATCATGGTCTAAGCTTTGGGCGCATTTTTTCAGATCGTTGGAAATGCAATATAAGGTAATATGCATGTAACATCTAACGTTGTGTATCACGGACATTGTAGAATCTAGAAGGAACTTGTTCTTTTTGTAGTTTATGTCATACGAACAGGAAATCTTCATCAGTCTCACAGCTAGGCACGGGCCTCCTCTACAACTGAGAGGGTTTAGGCCTTAGTCTACCACTTCACCACGCTAGTCTAGTGCGGGCTACCTAAGAAACCTCCTTCACCATGAAAGTAAGTGATAGTTCATTGTGAATACACACGTCACTTCGAAAATTCAGAGGTGTGTGCCTGAAGTTTAAACCTGCGACCGTCGGTATTCTCAACCGCGTGCCTTAACCTCGAGGCCATCACTACTTGTGACGTACATGAAAATAAGTTAAATTTTTCCCTTCGCACTTTAAAACTTATGGTCCTTTGTAATCCTCGCTTTACCCGCTTTGTAGGGAGAAGTGAACAATTTTGTTTGTACCTTTTTTTTTTTTTTTTTTTTTTTTTATTCTGGCACGGCAAAGTGACCCCATTGCACCTGATGGTAAGCGCAATGGAGTCCAGAAAAAGTGCCGACCAGCGAGAGATGATGGTCTCCCGTTGGTCGACACAATCATGCCGGCCGAATACCTCTTCACCTTATTGTGAAGAAGTTTGGGGGACTATCAATCATGGCGATCAAAGGACCGACCGCGACAAACCGGCCAAAAAATTGCCGGCACGGTCATCCTTTCACCATGATTGAAGCCCCCCCGAAAACCGGATATACACTGGCTGATCCCGGAACGCGGCACACTTGCATGTGCCACTATGGCGGGTTTTACGCCCTGTGTACGGTGGTCGCCATCCGGGCGGATACGAATATCCTACCACCAGCATTAGCACCTAACATTTTATTATTTCGTCGTGAATTAAAGACTAGGATCCCAGAGCTCAGTGCCATTTCTGTGGCTTTGTCCTGATGTAAAAGAGTTATTGTATATACAAGGATACGACTTAGCAGTGGCGGTACTTCCATAGAAGCCCAAAAGCGTTACACGTAAATTTTGTAATGTCTAGTTTATAATTGTTATTTGTGGATCAGCATGTTCTCATTTATATGTCAAATTGCTTTTGTCAAATAAAGATTTAAAGCTTAGAGATTATTATTCTGAGTTTTGTAAGACCAGCTGGGCATTTGGGCTTCTATGGAGGTACCTTAGCGACATAGGGACCTTCAAGAAAAGAGCCTATATTTTTCTCAAACGCCAGCAACGCACCGATGATTGCCAATACCAGATTGTGGGTGTTCATGGGCGGTGTTGACCACTTCACATCAGGTGGCTCACTTGCTCGTTTGCCTCCTTTCTCATATAAAAGGTGTGGTTTAAATCTCGTAGGTGCTCCGAAATAGTACGTGTATGCACTAAATCCAGTATTCAAATTCTAATCATCATCATCATCAGCCCAAATACGTCCCACTGCTGGGCACGGGCCTCCTCTCCAACTGAGAGGGTTTAAGCCTTAGTCCACCACGCTGGCCTAGTGCGGGTTGGCGGACTACACATCTAAGAAATTCCTAAGAACTTTTTAGGTGTGCAGGTTTTATCACGATGTTTTCCTTCACCGTTAAAGCAAGTGATAATTCATTGTGAATACACACATAACTTCGAAAAGTCAGAGGTGTGTGCCTGGGGTTTGAACCTGCGACCGTCGAAATTCTCGACCGCGCGCCTAAACCTCGAGGCCATCACTGCTTCCTCGAGGCCATCACTGCTTCCTCGAGGCCATCACTGCTTTTAATACATCATTAAAGTACGTAAATAACCCGCCTTCAGTTTTGCATAATCCATATAATCCGATAAATCAACCCCAGAAACAGTGCAGTTGGACTAAATGCAAATTTATTGAAATTCATGTAAATGAATTAATCGAGATGAAAGTAAAATACTGTAGCCACTTGCAATGACGTCCATTAGTCCAACAGCCGTATGTTTAACGGGTGCCGCACGCGTTCGACTTTTAACCAGTGGCGGTACTTACATAGAAGCCCAAAAGCTTAGCCTTACCAAATTCCGAATAATAATCTTTATTTAACAAAAGCAATTTGACATATAAATAATAATACTGACCCCGCAATAAACAATTATAAACATTACACAATTAATGTGACTGCCTCGTGGTCTCGCGGCACAGGTATGTGCTGTGCGATCTAGAGGTCCTGGGTTCGATTCCCGGGTCGGGCAAAGTGTTATTGGGTTTTTCCATTAAGAAATTCTCAGTAGCAGCACGGAGTCTGGAATTGTGCCCGAAAAACGGCAATAGGCTCGCCCCCTATTACGTGGGACTGATACATACCTGGCGAAATGTGGGTGCAGAAATGCATCTCTGCCTACCCCTTCGGGGAATATAGGCGTGAGGTTATGTATGTATGTAATTAATGTGTAACCCTTTTGAGCTACTATAGAAGTACCGTCACTGCTTTTAACAAATCGACTGTTTGATGGTAAATGTTTTTATATGGCTAGATTACGAGTAAATATGTGTATGTGGATTAAGTCTGTATTCAAAATAAATTATCCCATATTTTAACGGAGAAGGAAAACATCGTGAGGAAACCTGCACACCTAAAAGTTCTTAGGAGTTAGGTGTGTAGTCCGCCACCCGCACTAGGCCAGCGTGGTGGACTAAGGGCTAAACTCGCTCAGTTGTAGAGGAGGCCTGTGTGCCGTGGGACGTATATGGGCTGATGATGATAAGGTTAAATACATGTCTTGAATTCCTAACTGAAATGGCATGGTCATTAATTTGTTTAATTCTTACTTTTCATGTAACAAATGTGTCTGTGTTTATTTCAAAAATTGTAATCAAAAAACTGATGTCGCACGTTTTCATTCGCAAAAAATTATGACGACTGAAAGGGCAAAAAGAATTCAAGATTTCTCCTCATTTACTTTTTTGCCAAGTGAAGTCTCGCAACTCGTACGAGTGTAGGAAACTGATATATGTATGTATGTATAAATAGTCCTGCATTTTTGGAAACAATATCCAAGAACGAAATAATAATTATAACAGTAGCTATCATTAATTTTTCATTCATATTTCAATTAAATACTCGACCACTATTCGACTACTAGTTGAATGGGCAATTAATAGTTACGAGGCCAGTGTAGGTTACTGATATGTGCATATAGTCCTGACGTGTTAAAAACAATTTCCAAAAAGAATTAATAATTATAACAGTCATCATCATCATCATTATCAGCCCAAATACGTCCCATTGCTGGGCACGGGCCTCCTCTACAACTGAGAGGGTTTAGGCCTTAGTCCACCACGCTGGCCTAGTGCCAGTTATTATAACAGTAGCTATAATTAATTTTTCTTTCATATTTCAACACTCGACCGCACTTCGACTACCAGTTGAATGGGCAATCAATAGTGTGCGCCCGTCCCGAGGCACTTTAATAACCATTTAATTTCCCTATCGGTCACTTAATACACGACAGGTTTAGGGGTTTCGAGATTTCTGCGTCGGAACCTGTTTTATTTTAATCCATTTGTAAGGTTGAATAAACATAGAACCGGCCTATATGAATATTTTGTTTTTGTGAACTTTGAACTGTGAAATTTTGGATTTTACACTCAGGATAAAAGTACAGTGGAAGTTCTTCCATAGAAGTCCAAAAGCCCATTGCCTTAAAAATTCCGACGCTTTAAATCCTCATTTAACAATAGCAATTTGACATTAATGAGAATATCCTGACCCCACAATAAACAATTATAAACTAGACATTACACCATTAACGTGTAACAGGTTTGAGCTTCTATGGAAGTAGGTACCGCCACTGATGTAGTATATCTATATTTTTCCCACACAAGTACGGTTTATTGACAGGTATATTAAGATGAACTAAAAATAATATTTTATAAAAAAATAATTATATCGATTAAACCAGGCATTAGGCTAAGTGATTGACATGGACAAGCAACTGGCCACAAATTTACTACTATCACCAATCGATATTATTATGATGGCCTGTTCGAAATTGTTGAGCTTTTATCACCAGGTTTTACTCATCCGGGAATAGAACTTGTATCTAAATCTAGCCTTTTCACTAAGTCACATAAATCCAAGATCAACAAAAAAACCTACATTCCCTTTTTCATACTTGTTGGACAATACCAGGGTACTAGGCAAACATAAGCCGATAGGAGCTCTTTGTACTAATAAAATTCTACTATAATTACATTTACCTTCTGGGAACTATCCCACGAGATCGGTCGCACTGTGCCGATTGTGAGGAAACAAGCAAATATTTTTTTCTGTGCCATAAACCTTATCTGGTAGGAAATAAGGGCGATTATTATTTGTTGGTTTATGTCACGAATCCTTAGACAATGTTATGCAATTGTCTAGTTCGACGTGTGGTCGACAAATGGGTACATAATATCTTAGACTATGTAACAAATTGGACTGTATAATTACCGCTTTATTATCGATGTAGGTTTAGTTTTCATTCAAGTTGGGATTTATCTTAGTAAGTTTTTGGATAGTAGGATCTTCATAGCCATTCCCATTAAGAATCATCATTTTTGGTGGGTAAATTATGTTGGTGCATCGGTCAACATAAAGTTGATTATCAAAAACAATCTCAATTATCTCCATCATCATCATCATCGGCCCATTTACGTCCCACAGATGGGGACGGGCCTCCTCTAACATTGAGAGGGTTCAAGCATTAATCCACCGCGCTGGTCTAGTGCGGGTTGGCGGACTACATACCTAAGAATCACGTAGTAATGGCCTCGAGGTTTAGGCAAGCAGTCGAGAATCTCGGCGGTCGCGGGATCCAACCTCAGGCACACACCGCTGACTTTTCAAAGTTATGTGTATATACACAAAGAATGATCACGTACTTTAACGGCGAAGGAAAACATCGTGATGAAACCTGCGTACCTAAAAGTTCTTAGGAATTTGGTGTGTAGTCCGTCAACCCGCACTAGGCCAGCGTGGTAGACTAAGGCCTAAACCCTCTCAGTTGTAGAGGAGGCCCGTGCCTAGCAGTGGGATTTACATGGGCTGATGATGATGATGATGATGATGATGAACATGCGATAACATTGCTCAATTCCTCCTGAAACACGCAATAACTTGAAGCTATCTATAGATTTTATTGGAACTATTAAACCGACTGGTCATGTCATGTCTGTGAATCAACAAAAGACATTGTAGTTTGAATAATTACCAACACGATACAAACAGTGCATTTCTTGATTTTTGCAACGTCAGGAAGTGTCTATTATCCTTGTTGTATCGATCTGTGTTTATTGTTGCTAATGATGACTAATCATGATGTTATTTACCTTTGAAACTGTCATCTTCAGCCCAAATACGTCCCACTGCTGGGCACGGGCCTCCTCTGCAAGTGAAAGGATTTTGGCCTTAGTCCTTCATGCTGGCCTAGTGCGGATTGGTGGACTACACACTTAAGAAATTTCTAAGAACTATTATGTGTCCAGGTTTCCTCACGATGTTTTCCTTCACCGTTAAAGTAAGGGATAATTTATAATGTATAAACACATAACTTGGAAAAGTTATAGGAGTGTGCCTGGGGTTTGAACCGTGACCGCCGAGATTCTCGATCGCGTACTTAAACCTCGAAGCCATCACTACTTACCTGTCATCTTTAACTCGAGGAAATGGCTTCACAACATTTTAAATAAGTTTTGATATCCCATATTATCATCATATTATATATTATCAGTGGCAGTGGGCAGGTCACATCTGTCGCAGAACCGACAACCGTTGGGGGAAACGAGTTCTGGAGTGGAGACCGCGACTCGGCAAACGTAGTGTAGGGCGCCCTCTGGCTAGGTTTTGTGACGATATTCGCGGGGTGGCTGGCAGCGGTTGGATGAGGAGGGCCGAAGATCGAGCCCAGTAGCGTGCCATAGGAGAGGCCTATGTCCAGCAGTGGACGTAAGAAAGGCTGCTGATGATGATGATGATATATTATCATAATATTTAATGATTCAATTATATTAATCCAACATCATAAAGTCCGTAAGTTTAATTGCGCGACGGGGCTGTCAAAATATTACATACATACATATTCTAACGCCTGTATTCCCTGAAGGGGTAGGCAGAGGTGCATGTCTACACCCACATTTCGCCAGGTGTGTATCAGTCCCACGTAATAGGGGGCGAGCCTATTGCCGTTTTTCGAGTACATTTTCAGGCTCGGTGCTGAGAATTTCCTAATGGAAAAACCCAATAACACTGATAAAATATTATTATTACTAAAGTACTAATAGATTTACATATATGTAACTAAATTATTGAATGGACTCCATTAGCTTGTTGATTGTAGGAACAAGCTAAGTGAAATCTCTGGATGACTATGTGAAATGTACAGGCCGAAGATTAACGGCAAATTTTTGTATCATTCACAAAATTTTGTGTCAATTCGAAATTTTTGTGACAGTCTGAAGCTTCTAGCAGTGTTTGAACACACCAAATTTTTGTGTTGGTTCTAAATAGCCATATGTTTTTGTACAGACATGTTCTTACTATCTGCCACAGAAAATATCAAATCAAAAAAACAATCAAATGTAAATTAAAACTATGGATCTTCATCATAATGATGAAATGGTGATGAAATTTTAATACAAGGATGACGTCATATCGCGGTAGTGAATCCCGGAAACGATATCTTTTATGCAAAGACTTTGTAATAGGAAAACATTGAAATTACTCATTTTTTCTGTTCTAAATAGAATACTAATTAATTACAATGCTAACAATTAATAATAGAAAAATATTAATAATTAAGGACAATGTTTTTGCGGCCATTTTGAATTCTTTATTTGATTTAAGTGAAGATGCAGGTTTGATAGAGTAACAATGACTTTTCGTAAGCTAATGAATGAATCTAATCATCATCATCAGCCCATTTAAGTCCCACTGCTGGGCACGGGCCTCCTCTACAACTGAGAGTGTTTGGGCTTAGTCCACCACGCTGGCGTAGTGCGGGTTGGTGGACTACACACCTAAGAAATTCCTAAGAACCTTTAGGTGTGCAGGTTTCATCACGATGTTTTCCTTCACCGTTAAAGTATGTCATCATTTTTTGTGAATAAACAAAGAATCTAATCATAGTGAATTATGTTGTTTTAGGTTCTAGGTGCTCTTCATAAACTCCATGTAAAGATATGCCCAATTATACCAGAAGTAATCGTAACTTTTAAATTGAAAAAAAAAAAGTTTTTACTACCAAAGTACTGGCCAAAAAGACCTATAGTTGAAGATCAGGGTCTCTAAAATAAACGTTTACAATGCATCACTAAACCACATACATATATTACACATATACACGCCTGAATCCCACAGGGGTAGGCAGAGACTCTTGAGTCCCATAAGCTAAGATCCTCCCACATCTCTTTTACTTCTTCAACATCCATACATGTCCTCATACACAAACATCGGTTACGGGGACTCTTGACTTTGCGGAATCTGATCTTTATATGTTCTCTGCGGGCGCCGTTTTCCGACCGTTCACATACTTTAATAATCCTTAAAATATAGTACCCGGCTCACTAAAAAAAGTGTATAACATTTTCCAAAAAAAAAAACCTTGCATTTTCCACCTTGTAGAAAAAAAACAAAACACGCTTCACTTTTTCTACGACAATAAAGGCTTTGTGCCCTAAGGCGTTGCACCGCGTGCGCCTAGTGTGGGTGACGGGTGCGCGGGGGAGGTGCCAGTGTTCCGCGGGGCGCGGGGGTGGGATGCGCGAGCGCAGAGCATTCCACTGTCGCTTTCCGAGCTTTCTTCCGCTTCTAGCAGCCTTGGAAATTCGGCGTAGCGAAAAGCATGGAGATGGATAGGATTTAATTTATTTATTTTTTATTATTTCATTTTGTGTAAGAGGTATTATAATATAGTATATATTATTTTTGTACAAAATATTAAATGTTTGTTGGCTCTTTTTAATGTCAAAACAATTCCATGATCCTGTTAGTTAAAATCAAGTCTTTGGATTGAGATGCGATGAGTTTGATTCTAGCATCAAGATAAGTATGTATGTGGTCAAATATTCGTTAATATTTGTATGTTTTTAGTAGAAATTAAAACTGAATTAATCCAGTACTTTAAAAATTAATTAGTAATTTAAAATATGTTATACACATTTTCTTAATTAATGAACGGGCTTTAATTCCATTAAAGGTCAAATTAACATATGTTAAGTAAATTAAGTATAATTTGTTTCTTAAATATTACAAGCAAAAACTATAATAAAACTTCTCTCTTCTTTAAATCAGATGCTAATAATAAAATTTCCCGAATTCAGACAATTATAACACCTAATAAAAACGATTATAATTGAATTTTGACGCAGTATGACGCTAAATTTATTTAGTATCAATATTTCCCGGCCGCTCCACAGGACTGTGCGTTCCCGAAGTGAACGAACTATATAAGCGAGATGGTTCGGCCGTACTTTCACCGAGGTTAAAGCCCTCTCCCGCACGAGGCCCTTGGCCCTACGGCCGATGCACTTATCTGCACCAAAAAAAACCTTTTGTGGTTCCCGAAAAAAAATCGCTGACAGCCCTGCAGTGTTGTTTATAATAAAGATAGTATGCAATTTCTTACGAACTGATGTATAATTATAGAATATTTTATAAGGAATTAACAAAATGAAACAACGTCATACGGTCAATGTTCGCAGGAACTAAATGTATAAAAAATATAGCCTTTGTTCTTCTGTGTAAAAAATTATCGAAATTGGTTCAGTAGTTTACGTGTGTAAAACCAACAGACTTACGAAGGAAATATGGATGTTAATTTTGTTAGTACTTAAATATTTTATATATGTAATGCATTTATACTTACAATCAAATTTGGTTTTTGGACTCGAAATTTTACAACAATTTATCGGATTCAAATATATGTACCTATGTTTTTTTTTTTTTTTTTTTTTTTTTATGGAAAAAGGAGGCAAACGAGCAAGTGAGCCACCTGATGTTAAGTGGTCAACACCGCCCATGAACACCAATAATACCAGAGGAATCATCGGTGTGTTGCCGGCCTTTGAGGAAAATATAGGCTCTCTTCTTGAAGGCCCCTAAGTCGTATCTGTTTGGAAATACCGCCGAGGCAAGCTGATTCCTGATTAACCTATGTGTTATGTGAGAAAACTTGTTTTCAACCTAGATTTTTTGAGACTGAAAAATTGTCACTGTTTTCATATGCTTATGATTCATGTCTTGTATCTCATTGCAGGACTAGAATCATTATCAGCCCATATACATATGTACGTCCCACTGCCGAGCACGAGCCTCCTCTACAACTACCAGGGTTTAGGCCTTAGTCCACAACGCTGGCCTAGTGCGGGTTGGTGGACTACACACCTAAGAAATTCCTAAGAACTTTTAGGTGTGCAGGTTCCATCACGATGTTTTCCTTCGCCGTTAAAGCAAGTAATAATTCATTGTGAATACACACATAATTACAGGTGTGTGCCTGGGGTTTGAACCCGCGACCGCCGAGATTCTCGAGCGCGCGCCTAAACCTCGAGGCCATCACTACTTAAGACATTATAATTATACAGCCAATTTTTTAGCAAGTTTTCTTCGCGTTCAATCCATTGTGAATACACACAAAACTTTGAAGAGTCAGAAGTGTATCCTAGGGTTTTGAACTCGTGACTGCTGAGATTTATCTCGACCCAATCCTCGACGCCATCATGACTGACATATTAAGCAGAAGATATGTATGACTATGTATGTGTATTAGGTACACTAAAATGGATATATATATATATATATACTCAGCCTATCGCCGTCCACTGCTGAACGTAGGCCTCCCCAAGAAAGCGCCAACCATCCCGGTCTTGAGCAGCCCTTATCCATCCGCTACCCGCCACCTTTCTCAAGTCGTCGGACCATCGTGCTGCAGGTCGTCCTACACTACGTTTGCCTAAGCGCGGTCTCCACTCCAACACTTGTATGCTCCATCGGCCGTCGGACCGTCGGCAGACATGGCTAAAAAGTTGATGATTTTTTTATATATATGTAGTTCTTGACAGCCCCGTAGCGCAGTTGTTTAGCGATCAGCTTGCGAAACGAGAGGCCAGTTCGATTCCCGCACCGAGACAAATGTCTGTATGAATGAGGCCGAAAAGTCTTTCATAGTTTTTGATACGCACGACACAAGACATGTATCTTAGCGTGGGGTCAGAACTATGTATGTAACTGTTAAGTATATTTAATTTTAATGTATTTATAAATAATTACAAAGAAAGAAATAAGTGTTGCATAAATAATCCTTAAAATCTATTGAATTTAAAACATTTCAAGCGATTTAAATGATGATGAGGGCTGCTCAAGACCGGGATGGTTGGCGCCTACTTGGGGAGGCCTTCGTTCGGCAGTGGACGGCGATAGGCTGAGCATATTTAAGCGATTTAAGTGCTTTTAGCGTCCGCTGCAATCTAATCCTTGTAGCGGACCGATTACCAAAACTGCATAGAGTAATGTCAACGCACCCGGCGACGCGCGCACTAGCACACCCGCACGACAACTTGGATTCAGGGAAAACTAAAAAAGTTTAAGAATCTGTTACATTACGTCATAAGGATGTAAATTGTATTTCTATACGTCTGTTGTGCACACAATGTTTTCAACCGACTTCAAAAAAGGAGGTTATCAATTCGTCTGTATTCGGTATTGTTGTGCGGGATCGATCTTGGCAGTGGCAGGTTCAAACCCCAGGCACACACCTCTGACTTTTCGTAGTTATGTGTGTATTCGCAACGAATTATCACGTATCTACTTTAACGGTGAATGAAAACATCGTGAGGAAACCTGCACACTCAAAATTTCTTAGGAAATGCTTAGGTGTGTAGTCTGCCAACACGCACTAGGCCAGCGTGGTGGACTAGGGCCTATACCCTCTCAGTTATAGAGGTTTCCGTGCCCAGCAGTGGGATGTATATGGGCTCATGATGACGTCACCGTTGACACCTCCCAAATACGATTCCACCTGCCTTCTATCCCCCAGTTCCAAAATGTCGTTTGTGGATGCACAAAGCACGTGCAAGGTCGTTGGGTCGGCGACCGAGTGCGGCGCAGCCTCCGCGATGCAAGCGCCGCGCGGGGAAAACCGGAACTAACGCACGAAAATATAAACAAGACTTGATAATAATAAGCCATTGAAATAGAATGACTGCTTTGATGGTAATAGTATAAAGGGGCGCGTTTGATGGAATGAAATGATGGTTTATTTGTCATGTAGGCAATAATATAGTATTACCGATACGTCTATACATGTTATATATATTTATTTATTTTATTAATTTACGCTTTTTATACATAAAGTTTAGAGGCGGACTTAATGCCAAAGGCATTCTCGGACAGTCAACATTTGGGTGATGCAGAGATAAATTTTTATATGTAATATATATTACATATAAAAAAAATACCGAAATATGACTGGCGTAAAATACACTGGTCAATATGTTTACTGGTATACACCACATTATGGATACTCATAATGAATTATCGTACCGTATTATACGTATGTACATTATTTATTTATTTACCCTTCATACATTACATGTAAAGGTGGACTTAATGCCTGAGGCATTCTCTAACAGTCGAACCTTAGGTGGTGCAGAGATGAAAGGCGTAGGTACGTAAATAAACATAGTATATTATGATGAGTGAATATAATATAAATACAATATACAAAACATAAATATCCATAATTAAAAAGCGATATATACATACTTATATAATACTAGTATATATTATACATATTATATATATATACACATACACATGCATACATATCAATGTGAAGAATCTGCTATTCTGGTTGACAGCAACTTACGAACTCTCAACTTGAACGAGTAACGACTCGTACACGTCCTAACATTAACAGTCGTTAATAGCGAAGGAAAAAATCGCCACCAAACCGCATTAGGCCAGCGTGGTGAACTAAGGCCTAACCCCTCCCAGATGTAGAGGAGGCCCGTGCCCAGCAGTGGGACGTATATGGGCTGTTTTTTTTTTAATATTATTATTGTAGTGAATTTACTGGCATTTGCCAATCTAGTCATAATTTAAATGTATTTGAGTTTAGCCTTGTATGCTATCCTTCCTAGTCTGCCCTACTTAATTATGATTATGAGACTTAGGCGCACGGTCTAGACAAAATCATGGAGGCAATTCAAAACCTGGCTACAACAGGCAGTCTTATCCCTAGGTGCGATCTCTTCCAGACAACTTACGGTACTGAAATCAAATGTTATCGTTATGCTTAAAATATCAATAAATCTATTATTTATGTATTCTTTTGTCATCGCTGGACCAACAAGGACTGAAGACGTCATGAAGACTCCAAAGCATTGTTTTTTCTACTTCGCTTCTAACAGATCTTACAATTTGATAGAGCCAGTTTGATAGTGACATACGCAAATGTGGAAACTGTGTATAGACTGCCTCGTGGTCTCGCGGTACTAGTATGTGCCGTGCGATCTAGAGGTCCTGGGTTCGATTCCCGGGTCGGGTAAAGTGTTATTGGGTTTTTCCATTAGGAAATTCTCAGTAGCAACTAGCAGCCCGGAGTCTGGAAATGTGCCCGAGAAACGGCAATAGGCTCGCCCCCTATTACGTGGGACTGATACATACGTGGCGAAATGTGGGTGCAGTAATGCACCTCTGCCTACCCTTTCGGGGAATACAGGCGTGAGATTATGTATGTATGTGTATAGTCGCTGACCACGTGGCTGCCTGGCGTGATTGAGCGGCTGATGAGAATCATCGTCGGTGTGGCAGTTGTCTTAAATCATGTAGGTACATAATAAATTGCAGGTGAATAAAATATAATAATGAACAATGGGTGTCAGCATCGAATTCCGCCCGTCAGCAGAATGTGTGACCACCGGTAAACAAAAGCGAACCGCACAAAGTGTGGGCTTTCCGCGAAATACGATAATTACAGTGATTCTGTTGCGAACGCTTACTTTTAATTGTTACTCATGGACACCTGCGCTGTATGTTAAAGGCTTGATGTAATGGTGTTGACAGAACGGTCAAGATCTCTAGTGAACTAGTTGGAAGCGAAACTGGTGTGTGAACTGGTTAAAAAAACCATACCACATTTGATGGTAATTTTTATTTTTTTTATTTTATTATCTTTTTGAAACACACAATACATTTTCCCTTAAAAGACTAAATTTTAAAATAAATACATATATCAAATCAGTTTCCACTTATAAAGTAAGTGTAATGAAGTCCAAATATAAGTCGAAATAATTATGCCAATGTTTTTATATTTATGGCAGATGGTCCAGGACCTCTAGTTCACTTTTTGGTTCAACCAAATTGTTATTGTGTATTTATAAATAAGGAAATTTGTACGGTTCACTCGTACAATTAATATATTTTCCCTTAAATAAGCAATTTTGTACCGCGTGCGTAATTTACACCAGTTCGCGTTCGGTCTCCGCCGCGTGTACTCATTATCATAATATCAAATTATCTTAAAATCATCATATAATAAGTGATCACTTCTATCAATATATATCATTATTATAAACTCTATCATCTCTTATCATTTATAGTTGTCCCGTACAAAATTCTTTGCAGAAATAGGAAGCCTGGAAACGTCAACATCCTTGCCTCCCATTATACAGAGAAAATTGGGTTCATAAACACCATGGACCACCTTTTCTGGTATTCTGTATTGACGTGACGTAACGTGAGGCTTCCATCTCTCATGACATAACATGAGATGCTTCTTTAAGCTATCTTTAAAGGGTCCAGGACTATACGAAAGAGGGAACATGTGGGTTGGCAAACTATTCCACACCTTTCACCATGATTATCAGCCCATATATGTCCCACTGTTAGGCACGGGCCTCCTCTACAACTGAGAGGGTTCAGGCCACAGTCCACCACGCTGGCCTAGTGCGGGTTGGCGCATTACAAACACAATGATCCATACGTTCCAAATTCTAATCGTAAATAAGTATTAGTATCAAGAGCTAGATGTCGCTAGATGCAATAAAATATTGTAAAGTGTTGCTACAGGCTGTTACATAACCAACCGCAACTGTCTGGCAACTGGGCAAGTAGACCGGAACGGTACCGACTACAGGGTGCGCCCAGTTGTCATCTAATACCGCAGAGTTACATACATATTATTTACTATATTATTACTTAAATGTTGTTTTAACGACCATAAGTGCATTTTGAGTTTTATTAGTTTGTGACTCACAAATGCTTCTAATATTTTTAACGAAATTAAAATACACCCAACAGGCACTTACATAGTTCTGCCCCACAATAAGATACAAGTCTTGTGTCGAGGGTATCAAAAACGGTGAGAGACTTTCGGTCTCACAAACACCCAGACCCGAAACAAATATTAGTGGATCACACAAACATTTGTCTCGGTGCGGGGATCAAACCCGCGGCCTAACATTCCGCAATGTGGGGTCTAGCCAACAGCGCCACGGGGCTATAAATCGAATTAATTGTAAGGACACTGCTCTGAACATATAATATTAAATCCATTGGTCCCATTAAATCAGCACTGATAACCGTTTCTTTCAATTACTAATTTAAAAAAAGAAAATAATTTAAACATTTATAAAACAATTTATTTCACTATGACTTTTTCGTAAAGAAAAGTATGACTTAGTCTATACGGGCTTAACCCTTAAAATACTGAAGAGTGCTAAATAATTACAAAAAATATACCATTTTTACTTCAAATTGCAGCATACTGTATATACTGATCTTAAAATTGCAACCAGTTTTACGCAAGAGCGTGCAAAATGAGAAGAACTGAGCCATTGTAATCTCTTCCTGGACACTTATGTCACGTTTACACTTCTGATGTTTTCTGCTCCTTCTGCAAAGATTTCTTGATACTGGCACAGCGAAGTGCTAGTGAAAAAAACGACGGGTGGCACTCCGGGAGTGTCGGCAGAAGTAAAAACTTCAACATTAACGTTGTGCATTTTTGAATTTGAAATTTTCGAATATTTTGGAATGTTAGGGAATAATATCGCACGAATTGCTTTATTTATCAGTATAAAAGTACTATCATTTACGTGGTAAAATACAATATTTATTGCGCTATCGTACACAAACATGACAATTTATGTTAGATTATGCGTCTTACGCATATTCGATCAGGGTCATGTGATCTGACGCGAGTTCAAAATTTTTACCTATGCCAAAAAACGTTCACAGCGCCACTAAAGAAGTTTTCACTTTAAAAACACTATAGTGCAACGTGCTGTGGGTTTAAATCTATTTAAACCTAGATTCTAGTCTCAACTACCGAGAAATTATTCAGAAAATTTTACTTTATAGTATTATTATGATGAAGTTCTCGATAGCAGCATGGAATCTAAAAGTGTGCCCAGAATATGGCAATAGTCTCGCCCCTTATAAGTTAGTATTTAATACATAAATGGTGAAATCATCATCAGCCCATATACGGCCCACTGCTGCGCCTCTCTATAACTGAGACGGTGCAGGCCTTAGTCCACGACGCTGGCCTAGTGCGGGTTGGCGGACGGTGAAATATGAGGGCAGAAATACTCCTCTCCCTACCTATTCTTTAGCGAGTACATACTTAAAATATGTTTTTGTAGTTATGGCTATTTTAAACCTCATTTTACAGAAGACAATCCTTTTATATATTTATCCATTAAACATCATATAGTTATTTACCCGTTGTGCGTTAATATTTTGTCTCCCGTTTTGCTGTTAAGGAAAGTAGAAAACTCTTTTTTTACAATTCCTCCTTTACATGCCTGACTGCCTCGTGGTCTAGCGGTACAAGGTGGGATCTAGAGGTCCTGGGTTCGATTCCCGGGTCGGTCAAAGTGTTATTGGGTTTTTCCATTAGGAAATTCTCAGTAACAGCACGAAGTCTGGAAATGTGCCCGAAAAACGGCAATAGGCTCGCCCCCTATTACGTGGGACTGATACATACCTGGCGAAATGTGGGTGCAGAAATGCACCTCTGCCTACCCCTTCGGGGAATACAGGCGTCAGTTTATGTATGTATGTATGCTCCTTTACATCTTTTTTCTGATTTCCTTTGCGGGTTCATGACAAATGAAGTTCCCTTAGACTCGCCGAGCTTCAGTGCTCGGTCTCAATACTGTGCGTTCTGTTGATCCTGGAGCACAGGAGTTACGGTGGCGGGTGTGTGGTTAGGGATAAAGTAGATAAGGCTATTGCAAACTTACTAAAAATTTCCTAACTGCAACTATCAAAAACTCTGATTAATACCGCGGGATATACGACAGCTATACATTGCATGAATCATTGCCAATATGAAAATAGCATTATGAAAAATGCTTTAATCACAAGTGAATGCACGGATCGTTCACCGGGTGATCGGCCCGGCTATCGGTCGAGACCGTATGACTGAGTTATATCAGAGTGCATTGGATCTTGATTGTGTTCTGTGCGATTATACGGAAGGCGGGAAAGTACTTTTTTATATTAGGTATTTTTAAGCCCTGAGAACTTTTTTTATTTTTCTCAGCAGCAACAGTTGTAGAGGAGGCCCGTGCCCAGCAGTGGGACGTATTTGGGCTGATGACGACGATTTTTAAGCCCTATCCCACCACACACCCACCGCTGCAACTCCTGTGCTCCAGGACCAACAGCGGCACGCACAGTACACAGTACACGCCAAGCATTGAACCTCAGCGAATCTAAGGTCTAAGATCTAAGGGATCGATTAGGAAATTCTCAGTAGCAGCATGGAGTCTGGAAATGTGCCCGAAAAACGGCAATAGGCTCGCCCCATATTACATGGGACTGATACATACCTGGCGAAATGTGGGTGCAGAAATGCACCTCTGCCTACCCCTTCAGGGAATACAGGCGTGAGTTTATGTACGTATGTATTGTATATACATACTTATATTGTTAAGATGGAAATAAGCATTCTCTGTCTATCAAGTCTATGCAGAAATGAAATATAGAAGAAATACAAATAAAATACATGTTTGACCGCCTCCTTAGACTCGCGCCGCTAGATATCAGCTTGAGAAACGATTCCGCGGGTTCGATCCCCGTACAAACGCTTGTGACCCAAACACATACAGGTATACGTTTCGAGTCAGGATTCTTGCGCAACCAAGTCTTTAGTAGCTTCTTCTTGGTGTGCTGTCAGATATATAGTATGTCATGTTTGGGTGTATTTTTTTTATATTAATACACAAACATTATTTTTTATATTAAGACAGCCCCGTGTCGCAGTTGGCTAGACACCAGCTTGTGAAACGAGAGGCCGCGGGTTCGATCCCCGCCCCGAGACAAATGTTTGTGTGATCCACAAATATATTTTGTTTCGGGTCAGGGTGTATGTGAGAGCAAAAAGTCTCTCGTAGTTTCTGATACCCACGACACAAGGCTTGTATCTTAGTGTGGGATCAGAACTATGTATGTGACTGTTGGGTGTATTTATTTTATTTATTTATTTTATTTTAAACCCCGTTAAGAACTTCAAGTTGACTTCACAAACATTAGGTCCAAGGAACTAATAATTTACATCCACCTACGAGAGCCGCGTGTGGGAGAAATATTAATTGACAAAATCGTGACAATATAATTTAGATGCCAGGTCAGGTACGATCCTACGAACTTAGGAAGCGTAGGCTGAAAGGCAATGCTGTACATTTGATACTCGTTTTGGATATTTGTTTGAGACCTGTGAGCGAAGAAGTCTTTCGTTATTTTTGATTCAGTGAGTATTTTTCTGTAGGGTAAAGGCTAATTTGTATGTTAATAAATGTTTGAAAATATGATGCAAATATTTTAATTATAATTAAGTCAAAATAAGTCTATTACAACAATAACTGTTACAAATAAGAGAGAGTCTTGCTATAGAGTGGTCCGCGTCCGATCCCCAGATCATGAAAAGTTTTACTGAGTTTTGCTAATACGAAATTCTCAGCAGCCCAAAAGTTTCTGTAAATTTGACTGAAAAACAACACGAGACTCCATCCTATTACAAGGGACTTAAAACACAAATGGGACTACATGGGTAAAAGATTCATCTCTGCCTACACCTTTGACAGGAACGAGAATATGTACGTATAACGCAGTACCTACTCTTACCCATCCTCTACAACTCCCTCCTCTACAACTGAGAGGATTTAGACCTTAGTCCACAACGCTGGCCTAGTGCGGGTTGGCGGACTACACACCTAAGAAATGCCTAAGAACTTATAGGTGTGCAGGTTTAATCAAGATGTTTTCCTTCACCGTTAGAGTCCGTGATAATTCATTGTGAATACACACATAGCTTCGAAAAGTCAGAGGTGTGTGCCTGAGGTTTGAACCCGCGACCGTCGAGATTCTCGACCGCGTGCCTAAACCTCGAGGCCATCACGACTTACCCATTACCACGTTCATTTAATGAGTAAGTAGTGATGGCCTCGAGGCTTAGGGGCGCTGTCGAGAATCTCGGTGTTCGCGGGTTCAAACCCCAGGCACACACCTCTGACTTTTCAAAGCTATGTGTGTATTATGAATTATCACTTACTTTAACGGTGAAGGAAAACATCGTGAGGAAACCTGCACACCTAAAAGTTCTTAGGAATTTCTTAGGTGTGCAGTCCGTCAACACACACTAGGCCAGTGTGGTGGACTAAGGCCTAACCCCTCTTAGTTGTAGAGGACGCCCGTGCCCAGCAGTGGGACGTGAATGGGCTGATGTCTTAAACATGTGGTTGTTGAAACTATTTATTTCTCATAAAGACAAACAAATATAAATAAAATAAAATCAGATTAATTAAAATAATGTAAAAAGTAAAGGTCACTACATTTCTCTCTGATCTTACTTTTCTCCACTCATTTGTTTATATGCTATAAATTATATATGTATGTATGTATATATTTGTACATAATATATGTTTATTTAATATATTTTGTTTTTATATTGTATATGTTTATTTATGTATTTAAGTGTAAGTATATGTTTAATAATATGATGATATTTTTTTTTATTTACTCAAAGTTATTAGTATTATTTATTTTAGTTGTTTTTTTTTCTTTTACTTCCTTCTTTACACTTTATTCTACCCTTTTTATTTTTCCTCTTTTAATATCCATCCTAAGGTTGCCTGGAAGAAATTGCCTAGAGCGAAAAGGCCGCCTCTTGTTTTATTTTTTTTATAGATAAGTTTCTTTATAATTGTTGTACAAGGAAGTGTAAATAAATAAATAAATATTTTTTTTTATTGAATATAGCCAGTAGCCATACAACTGTCATTCGTTTTCCACGTCATAATTATCAGTTCAAGTGCTTTTTCAGGAAAAAAACAGCATGGAGATCAGTGCACGATAAAAAATTGCATCGTTTGATAAGGCTATGCACTTTTACTGTCCGGGGTGAATGCACTGCAATATCCTTCGTAAACTCGGAATTTTCCGTTTTTAAATAGATAATATTATAATCGTGATAAAGAGCTGCTTTCTATTAAAATACAAGTACATACGCACAAAAAATACATACATACCTCACGCCTGTATTCCCCGAAGGGGTAGGCAGAGGTGCATTTCTGCACATTTCGCCAAGTATGTATCAGTCCCACGTAATAGGGGGCGAGCCTACTGCCGTTTTTCGGGCATATTGTCAGACTCCGTGCTGCTACTGAGTATTTCCTAATGGAAAAACCCAGTAACACTTTGCCCGACCCGGGAATCGAACCCAGGACCTCTAGATCGCACGGCACATACTTGTACCGCCAGACCACGAGGCACAAACAATCATGCTTGTATCTCTAAAGAGGTACCTAATTATGCACATCTTCGCCTTGTCAAGCTATATTTAATTTACGAAGGCCACATACTTGCTCTGAGATTCAGACTTTGATACTGTACATGGTTCAGGAATCAAACACAGGTCCTCTCTCCCCTATTCGCCAATTTATTTTATGGAAACAATGAGTCTATGTGATATTTAAATACAACAGTCACTTACATTCTTACGCCACACTAAGATACGGGTCTTTTGTCGTGGGTATCGGAAACAACGCTTTTCGGTCTCACAAACACCCAGACCCGAAACAAATATTAATGGATCACACAAAAATTTGTCTCGGTGCGGGGATCGAACCCGCGGCCTCTCGTTTCACACGCTGGTGTCTATCCAACTGCACCACGGGGCTGTCAAAATTTTGTTATAAATACACGAGTTTTTAAAATTACTTTACCTAGCTTGCCTGCGACATGATCTTTAAGAGTGGTATCCATCCTAATCTCCGGTTCTAAGACCTCTGAAATAGGAAGGGTAGAGGCTCCGTTCTGCTGCATTGCAAGGACTTGTGTTGCATTTGGTTGACAGCCCCGTGGCACAGTTGGCTAGACACCAGCTTGCAAAACGAGAGGCTGCTGGTTCGATCCCCGCACCGAGACAAATGTTTGTGTGATCCACAAATATTTGTTTCGGATCTGGGTGTTTGTGAGAGCGAAAAGTCTGTCGTAGTTTCTGCTCGTAGTTGAGATGTGCTCGAAAAAATAAAAAAAACTATTACGTGAGACTTAAAAACACAAGTGGTAAAACGTGGGTGCCGAATTGCAACGCTGCATTATATATACCTATACATATATCCGTGGGGATAAAGGCATGACTGTGTATGTATAATACATAGAAACATGTATAAGAGATGAGATCTTGTAATAATTAAAGTTTAATTTCTTGGGTAGAAATTCGGGTACCGATCGAAGACAAAAATCATAATATCTTAATTTTTGAAAAATTGTTTAATTTTTATTACATATTATTCCAGTCTTATTTATTATGTACTAGTTGTAAACTATTAGCAACGTAAATGTTTTTTTGGTATTTTTTTTTATCCAGTACAAAGTGTTTGATGGAAATAAATTATTATAAGTATTTTGTTGGTCAAACCACGGTTTTTAACAATTTCACATATTTGTAAAGCTATGAGTAAAGAACATTAGAATCACTTGGAAAGCTATTGAATAATATTATCGCGCCATCTATCGACGCAGTAGGCAAATCTGGTAAGTCATTGGTGCTTCTTTCATAATTGCACGAAATTCTCAGGTATACTCTATAGTGCTGTCCGCAATAACAATTTTTTCAATACATTTTCTACATTTGTTGTTAGAATGAGATAAAATATCAGAAAAAATGCTTTACGAAAATAAAAATTATAAACGAAAAAATGTATGGAAAAAAAAAAATTCTGCTTGTATATTCATATACGAAAACAGCGCCATCTATCAAATTTTGGGTAACATTAAAATCAAATCAATCCTTCCTCACTTTTTATTAATACTGCTATTCTACGCAAGACGGCGCTGCCTTTACAGTATTTTCGCCAATTATGGTTTATTAATATTTTTTTAACATTACTTACTTCCTTACTAGGTAGTATAAACATAATACTAGCCCTTGTATTTGTTAAGGATAGGTAGAGGTGTTTTTCTGCACCACCGTTTCGATTACTATTTTATTGACCTGTATTAGGTTTAGGAGACTTGCCTAATACCTTTTTTTGGGCACAATTCCAAACTACGTGCTACTGTTGTGAATCTATCGTCTGATAGATGCCCTACTGAGCAATCAAACCCGAAACGTCTTGATCTTACACTGCGGGACCAACAAGACAATCATGTTAATCTTGAAGAGAAATAATGCAAAAAGTATTGAATTGCAAAAATGCTAATTTTAAAAATTTCATTTAATCAGATATTAAATTTAGTGAAAACATAAATGCAAAAAGTCAATGTTTCCGCCCGGGATCGAACCGGGGGCCTTCTGCGTGTTAGGCAGATGTGATAACCGCTACACCACGGAAACCGATGGTGAACTTAGCTAAATTATGCGATATAAATCTTTATACATATGGCATGTGTTATTTCACAACTTTAAATAGACATAAGAGGCACTGTGATAACATACCGACGTAAAATGTAATGATTTAAGGGTCAGGCGCGCGGTCAAAGTAAAATCTCATTGGTCTCGGGTTCAAATCTTAGACACATTAAAGATTTTTAAGTTTTATGTCTATTCATAGTGTATTTTAACGCACATTAATGGTGAATGAAAACACACTGCGCGCATAAGTATCCCCATGATTTTTTTTTGGCATGTGGATTCCACCAAACCGCACTAGGCCAGTGGTGGACTTATGCCTAAACGCTCTCAATTGTAGAGGGTCAGTTCCCATCAGAGGGACGTATAGGGGTTAATGTAGAATAAAAACATCAGAACATTTATGGTTTAAATAGATGTTTGCAAAAATAATTAAAAAAAAATACAATTTATGTTTCTGATGCTAAGATTATTACGGGGTAATGGTTTTATCATTGGTTTCAAATTACACCGCTAGATGGCGCTGTTCAAATATTTAGCAAAAAATTATTAACTTGCTCTCAGATGTTTAACACTAAAATACTCGCTTTCCATTATGTAGATTTTAAAAGTATACCACTACTGTATTAGAGTATACTTGACACCACTTTGATGCTTTGGGTTTGGTTTACTTAACCTCCATTTAAATGCTTTCTAAACACAAGTCACAAACGCCGGCTAATACCACGTCTCATTACAATATTTTCTACACGTGACGACGCTTAAGCGAAACAACACGACGAAAACATGAGGTGCGGGCCAGATGTGGATTTGGGCACGAAATTAGGGCTCACAGACCGCGGGTTATTTTTTATCTGCTTTTAATATTGTCGTTACATACGATACTTTACGACTTATCATTGTTAAACATTTACTTTTCATATGAAGGAACTTGTTTGTCCCTCGAAAGAAAACTATTGAAACTAAGTTATGAAGAAAAATGTTAATCAAAATCTAAAACTTTATTTAGTTACTGAGATTACTATTACAAAAAAATATGCAATTTCAGAAAATATAAAGTCACACTCTATATATTTATCATACCTTCTTTAAAAAACACTATCTAGAAAAACAAAACGAGAAAAAAAACAATAATTATATATTCCTTGCAGAGTTTATAAATAAGTACGCTGCGAATTCTACTGAAAAGAATGACGAAGATGTCGAAAACAAGGATTAACTACAATCAGGTGTCAATATACATTTTTATATCAGCATAAAAACAGCAAAATAACAACTTGGTGTTGAAATTTATTGAGGGTTTTCTTAAAAGACCCTTTTGAACCTCTAACTCCGTCCCCCGGGGGTACAAGCACCCGATGCCGTCACGTCGTGACAACTTGACAGGCGGGGCCCAAACAGCGCGGGGCTCGTGCGCGGAATAATGATTGCGACGGACAACTAATAGGACAAATAACACGCGGGTACCAGGAATACAAAGAGCTTAGGAGTTGGTAAACCAAAAATTAAAAAGTGCATAATGAGGGCTGGGCGCGCGGATTTTACATGCATACACGTCTGAATACTCGAAGCTATGCGTTTACTCAAAATAAATAAATTTGACAGCCCCGTGGCGCAGTTGGCTAGATACTAGATAAACGAGAGGCCGCGGGTTCGACCCCCGCACCTAGACAAAAATGTTTGTGGGATCCACAAATATTTGTTTCGGGTCTGGGCGTTTGTGAGAGCGAAGTCTTTCTTAGTTTCTGATTCTCAAGACACAGGACTTGTATCCTAGTGTGGAGTCAGAACTATGTATGTGACTGTTGAGTGTATTTATTTTAAATTATCACGCAGTTTACTTAAAAAGGGAAATATCACGATGTCTGTCTGTCTATTTGTTCCGGCTAATCTCTGAAACGGATGGACCAATTTTAACGGGACTTTCACTGGCAGATAGCTGATGTAATAAGGAGTAACTTAGGCTACGTTTATTTTAGAAAAAACATTTTATTTTAGAAAAAAATGAAATTAAGTAGATATCATAATAAAAAATATTAAGAATCGACTGTTAGGCGGAACGAAGTTCGCCGGGTCAGCTAGTATGTTAATCTATACAAATAAAATTGGCGTGTCTGTTTGTAATATTGTAATAAACGCTTTTAATAAATGCATATGGATGTATACACGGTACATATAGCAAAATAACGTTTTTTACAATTTTTGTCTGTCTGTCTGTTTGTCTGTTTGTTCCCGCTAATCTCTGAAACGGGTGGACCGATTTTAACGGGACTTTCACTGGCAGATAGCTGATGTAATAAGGCGTAACTTAGGCTACGTACATATAAATAAAATTGGAGTGTCTGTTTGTAATATTGAAATAACCATTTTTTACTACATGTATATATGTATATACGGTACATACACCAAAATAACATTTTTTACGACTCTCTCTCTCGCTGAAACGGGACCAATTTAAACGGGACTTTCACTGGCAGATAGCTGATGTAACAAGGAGTAACTTAGGCTAATTTTAGTTTATAAATTTTCTTATTAAAAATTCATTTTCCGCGCGGACGAAGTCGCGGGCACAGCTAGTAAAAATATTATCTGTCCACCCAACTTAATATTGGCAGGATTACCATATCGACAACCGATTTAATTATTTTTTTTATCTTACATTCCGTAGAAGTGGTATCGCTAATTACATTATAATGAGTAATTAATTCAATAGCGACCACACATAATCGTTATTAAATCCGGTCTTAGGCGGCAATACCTTATGACGTCACGCCAAATGACGCACAGACAGGTTAATCCAGCATAGATATAAGTAATAGTATTATAGTGATTTATTAAGTTATTGATAAATCGTCTCACTTATTAAAATATATAAATTATTAATAATTAAAGAAACTTCCAGCTATTTTAATCATCATCATCCCATATACGTTTCACTGCTGGGCACGGGCCTCCCCTACAACTGAGAGGATTTTGGCTTTAGTCCACCATGCTGGCCTAGTGCGGTTGGCGGACTACAGACATAAGAAATTCCTAAGAACTTTTATGTATGTAGATTTCATCGCGATGTTTTCCTTCGCCGTTAAAGTGCGTGATAATTCTTTGTGAATTCGAAAAGTCAGAGGTGTGTGCCTGGGGTTTGAACCTGCGACCGTCGAGATTCTCGATCGCGTGCCTAAACCTCGAGGCCATCACAACTTTATGTTTAGTATAACCAGGGCTGGGCAAAATACATGCTTTGCTTTAATTGAAATACAAATTACAAAATACTGTATCGCAAGTAATAATAAAATACGAAATACAAAATACATTTAAGTAAGGTATTTGAAATACAAAATACAGTATTTTAGCTATTTTTAATTGATATACAAATTACAAAATAATGCATATTTATTTGTTTTGGAATAGTTTTTTTTTAAGGCGGTTTTTGTTTTGTTATTGCAGGTCCTGATGAGCACAAACTTAATACTAAATGAAGGCTAAATGTATTTTAATAAATGTATTTTGAAGCCTCGAGTATTTGAAATACTAATTACAAAATACTTCAGCTTTACGTATTTGAAATACAAATTACAAATTACTTTTTAAGAAAGTAATTAAAATACAAATACAAAATACGTATTTGTATTTAAATTACGTATTTCAATTACAAGTAATTCAAATACCGCCCAACCCTGAGTATAACTCCCTGTCATGTACCGCGCAATTCCATACAATCATAACCCAGAAGCGACTGTCGACGCAGCACGGAGTAACGAGCCACCAATTACGTACAATTTAAAGGTAATTAACCAATCGAAGGAACGCGGAACAATTGTATGGAGTGCTTATAATGAGAGGGGGGGGGGGGGGAGAAGGACCATTATAGTGCAGTTTTTCGTACCCTCTGCATATTATAACTTCGGTGATAAGTATTGTGATAAGGCAATATTTCATTAAAAACTTGTCAGATTTCTAGTTTACGAGCACAATTTTATTTACACAATTACTCAACAAGTGACAGACAATGCTTACAGTTACAGTGACATGTACATGTGGCAGACAAGTGAAGTTAGCTAAGCATTTATGAAGACAGTTTACATGGAAACGTTTACAGAGATTGTTACAAAAGTGTTTTATAAATTTACATATTCAATAATAAGCCTTATAAATAATACCGGCACCGCCAAGGCGGACCAAAACAACGTATTCAAAGCATGAAAAAGACCCTCATCGAGTTTCTTCTTTTCTTTCTTTGTTTTTCTTGTCTCGGCGTTTGAAGGTTCAATCCCCAGGCACCTCTGACTTTTCAAAATTATGTGTGTATTCACAATGAATTATCACGTACTTTAACGGTGAAGGAAAACATCATCGTGAGGAAACCTGCACACCTAAAAGTTCTTAGATTTTTTTAGGTATGTAGTCCGCCAACCCGCACTAGGCCAGCGTGGTGGACTAGGGCCTAAAACCTCAGTTGTAGGGGAGGCCCGTGCAATGGGACGTACATGGGCTGATGATGATGATCATGATGAAATAAATACACTGAAAAATAACATACATAGTTCTGATCCCGCATTAATATACGAGTAACATATTAGTTGTATAAAATTGAAATATTAGTGGATCATACACATTTGTTTCGTTGCGCGGATCGAACCCGCGGCCTTTCGTTTCGTAAGACAGTCAGCTGTCTAAATTAAGTTTGTTTGTCAAATGAGTCTTCATAAAGAAACGTAAGGTTTCCGTAAAAATGTGCGTGTACGACTACGTACCTGTTTAGGAGATGCAGGCCTAAGTGTGTTTGTACATATAATAAAAAAAATGCCTCGACTCGATACCAACGAAACTTTGATATACGAGTATATGTACATGTATCGTTATGACATTTGTCATGTAAAATTGAAACTATGTCGATTTAAAAAATAATAATATTGCTATTTCTATTAACAAAAAAATTACATTTCGTTTTGCTGAGGGAGTTTCTTGCCGTTTCTTCTCCACAGCGATAACACGTTTCGAAGCGGCAATAGTGTAGTCTGAAATAGCTTAAAATTGACTTGAACTTGTAAAAGTCTATTTGAATAAAGACAATTTGACGTTGACTTTGACTTTACTCAGCCTATCGCCGTCCACTGCTGAACGAAGGCCTCGCCAAGTAGGCGCCAACCATCCCAGTCTTGAGCAGCTCTTATCCATCCGCTACCTTTCTCAAGCGTCGGACCATCGTGCTGCAGGGCGTCCTACACTTCGTCTACCTAAACGCTGTCTCCACTCCAACACTTATTTGCTCCAACGGAGACTTTGATAGGGCTGCCAAAAATAATACTGGCCATACCCAAATGGAACCCCAAAGACAATATTCTAAAGTCCGAGTGTATTGTACGTTGTCAACAAATCGAACAGCGTTGTTTGACGATATTTTTAATTCAAATATTCTGATTGCTTGTTAAATAGACAAGGCACTTAGATATGTGGTCCGCAGGATTGATTTGCATTGCGATAATATAGGAATATTAATTTAACATGATGAAATATCACTTGCTTTAACGGTGAAGGAAAACATCGTGATAAAATCTGCACACATAAAAAAACTTAGGAATTTCTTAGGTGTGTAGTCCACCAGGACTAAGGCCTAAACCCTCTCAGTAAAGTGTTTTCAAAGGTCAAAGTGTTTTTCTATGTGCAGTCTGACTCAGCCTAGAAATGTGCCCAAAACCGGTAATAGGCTACCCCCTATTTTGTGGGATTTTGTACCAAACTAGCGAGAATTGGATGTAGAAAAATATTTCTGTCTCCTCTTTGGAGGATACCGGGACATGTATTCCTCTTTGCGTATGTTTAATTAGTTATTATATTAATATGGCATGGAGAAGTGAGCTAAAGTGTGACGCATGCGCGCTAGAGCGTGCGAGACCTTTGATAAACGCAATCATGCGTGCGCCGACTCCGGCGCCTACTTGTGTCTCTTGCACAGTAGTCGCAGTCTTTGCGCCTAAAATACTTATATAGGGATGTATGAAGGGATAGACAGACAAATTTTCAGAATGTGCCAATTTATTTGTCCATGGATATAGCGAAAAAAAATTTTCAAAAAATATATCTCGCCGTAACGAATCTTCAACTTCTTCTTCATCAGCCCATATATACGTCCCACTGCTGGACACAGGCCTCCTCTACCATTGAGAGGGTTTAGGCCTGAGTCCACCACACTGGCCTAGTGCGGGTTGGCGGACTACAAACCTAAGAAATTCCAAGATCTTTTTGGTGTGCAGGTTTCATAACGATGTTTTCCTTCACCGTTAAAGTAAGTGATAAGTATTGTGAATATACACATAACTTCGAAATGTCAGTGGTGTGTGCCTGGGGTTTGAACCCGCGACCGTCGAGATTCTCGACCGCGTGCCCAAACCTCGAGGCCATCACTACTAGAATATTATAGGCCTATTCTTTACGGCGAGATCACGAGGTAGCCTCAAAGTTGCTGAAACCAAAAGTCTATCATAACTTTTGATACTTACACGACTTGTGTCAGTGTGAGGTCAAGACTAAGAAAATGATTGTTTGACTTAAGTTTTATAAAGTTGATTTTTATCTTTGGCTCCTGACAGTGAGTGGCATTATTGGCATTTAATTTGAATTTGCGAGAAACATATACCTCCCCATTTGACGCAAAAAGGGGGCATACTTACCGTTACCTTATATGATAGATGCCTCATGCCATCCATCAACAAATATCAAACCTGAAATTCTAGAATTATCACATCAATGAGTAACATGACTAGTCATATTAACTATCCAAAATTTTATAACATATCAGATATCATAATTAAAAGGTCAAAAGCAGTTAACAACATCAGGCTGATGTACCAGGGCAGCATGAGGCCGTGGGAGTTGTTTAGTACATTACTGGCCTCATTGAAAACATGTGATATGTTATAAATAGATTTGTATTTATCGCGCTTTGCTTATCATTAACATGTGTTTAGTCTGCACATAACGCGTATTTAATTTACAATAAAGGTCGGAGATAATGGCGGATTATTATGAAAATCAGTAAAAGTTATTAGTTTTATTATTTTTAATCCTAGGCCTAAAACAGGAAGTACGCCAGATTTATATCAGTAAGATAGTTTAAGGAGAAGAAAGAGTTCTATACTTAAGCCGTACTTAAGCCCTGTGCTGTCAAAACGAACGTTGCAATGTTGAAATGTAGCGAGAAACTCCTATTTCTGGTCGTTCGATACACTCATGCCGATTTACTGAGATACTTTTTCACATTACGCTTAAAATACCGAGAATAATAGGAAAGATGGAACACGTAGGCTGGCAAACTATTCCACAGCTTCGGTGGAAATGAATTAGCGAACCTTTTGGTCCGAGCCAGGGTAGTGACCACGAAACTGTGGCTCCGGAAGCCAGCACCCGTGGCTAGAGAAAGGAGAGGGTAAGAGATTAAACAAATCTTCAGACTGTCTCAATAATAAATAAAATTAAAAGCGTTTTATTTCTAGCTAGAAGGTAATAAACAGTAAATAAAAAATAAAAGTAACATAAAAATATCTTTAAAAAAAATTAAATATAAAAAGAGATTTAAAAAATAGAAGTAACTTAAAAATAAAAAGTAAAATAAAAAAAGTAACTTAAAAATAAAAATAAAATATTCTTGTATCAATAATATTCCCTAAAACTCTCAGCCTTTGGTACTCAAGTCTCTGATTACTCCTAAAGCGCAAAGATGGCTGGATGTACATTAAAATCTATAGTCTAGACGTTGCATCCGTGCTAAGCATCTATAAGAAGTCGAACAAGTCTTCAACCCGGAAGCATGAGTGTAATTTAGTCGCGACTCATGCACAATTGCTCTAATGGACAGCCCGAGGGAACAGGGAAGATATTACGTCTTCCCTATTCAAGATGATAGGGGCATTATTGCGAAGAGAAATTTCTGAAGAATACTTTATATAAGCAATGATTATGGCGTTGGTCCCGCAACACAAATTTTGTGTTCGAACAAGAAGTCCCGGCTGTAACCAGGTCGGGTAAAGCGTTATTGCGGTTTTCTAAAACGAAATTCTTAATAGGAGCATGAAGTTTGGGTACGTATCTGAGAAACTGAATATTCTCTCCCTCTATTGCATTGGTCCGAAATACAGCTGCCTTGGTTTAATCTATAATGAAATTTATCATCATCATCAGCCCGTATACGTCCCACTGCTGGGCACGGGCCTCCTCTACAACTGAGAGGGTTTAGGCCTTAGTCCACCACGCTGGCCTAGTGCGGGTAGGCGGACTACATACCTAAGAAATTCCTAAGAACTTTTAGGTGTGCAGGTTTCATCACGATGTTTTCCTTCGCCGTTAAAATACGTGATAATTATTTGTGAATACACACATAACTTCGAAAAGTCAGAGGTGTGTGCCTGGGGTTTGAACCTGCGACCGCCGTTATTCTCGACCGCGCGCCTAAACCTCGAGGCCATGACGACTTACTAACGCTACACGAAAATAAAAACTTCTGCAAAGTAACTCTTAACAAGAAAATCCTAGCAGAGACTGTGCTAAATGTATTGACACAAATGTCGCAACATAATCAAATAAGTATATTATCATCAGACAAATAGAAACCGGATCGTGATTATTTTGCGCGTAATTTATTAGAAAATAATCTATGCTGATTATCTTTACAGATCCTTAATCGTTATGTAATAGTTTCTTTTTGCGAGCATGCGCTAACTTCAATAGGCTTTGTAAAGACCATAATCTAGACCCATTTTCGGTGAGTGTTGCATCTGCAAGGAGATGTTTGAGCCGTAAATTTTTCCAAAACCGGATTAATATTATAATGTGATTGGGTTCTTTTAGTAACCTATTTAGTGGTAGCTTTATTCGACTCTCTACTTAATTTATTATTATTATTATACTTTAATTATTATCTATCCATTATTGCACACTTTTTTATTTTTTACTGATCTGTAGCTATAAGTGAAGACTTATTATTGGTTTTATGTTATTTTTTATGTTTTTTTAACCTAGTTGTATTGTAGCTGTTAGTCTTCCATAAATAAATAAATAAATACATACAAGTTGCTACCCACGGAGGGTTTGTCAAAGGAGCATTCCTACTCATTCACGACCCAGTTGTCGAACCCGATCTACGACGAGAATTAGCCTGTTAGATATTTGTTACGGGTCTGGGTATTTGAGAGACCGAAAAGTCTTTCGTAGTTTCTGATATTCGAGACATCATCATCATCAGCCCAAATACTTCCCATTGCTGGGCACGGGCCTCCTCTACAACTGAGAGGGTTTAGGCCTTAGTCCACCACGCTGGCCTAGTGCGGGTTGGCGGACTACACACCTAAGAAATTCTTAAGAACTTTTAGGTGTGCAGGTTTTATCCCGATGTTTTCCTTCACCGTTAAAGCAAGTGATAATTCATTGTGAATACACACATAACTTCGAAAAGTCAGAGGTGTGTGCCTGGGGTTTGAACCTGCGACCGCCG
Organism: Hemaris fuciformis; assembly: GCA_907164795.1. Lineage (NCBI taxonomy): Eukaryota > Metazoa > Arthropoda > Insecta > Lepidoptera > Sphingidae > Hemaris > Hemaris fuciformis. Next base: position 1,326,421 of record OU015455.1, on the reverse strand, counting down.
AAATTCTCGACCGCGCGCCTAAACTTCGAGGCCATCACTGCTTATTAAACTGATATTCGAGACACAAGACTTTATTTACCTTACAGTCAATATATCTCCTAGAAGTTTTCCTTTCTCGATCACACTAACCTATATCTCCAATTCGATTCACAATCTTCATCAAATAATAATTTCAAATGATAAGACTGTTGTTTTAGACTGTTTTCTATTAGACGTTTTATCTTATCATACGGATTAAGTTAATTTGTCAATATTCGGTGTGATTGGCATTGTTAGTTGTACGTGATTTGAGGCACCCTGCAATGATTTTTGTGTAATTAAAAACTTATTTGAAGCAGTTCGAAGTTATGTGTGTATTCACAATGAATTATTTTAACGGTGAGGAGGCCCGTGCCCAGCAGTGGGACGTATATGGGCTGGTGATGAATGATGATGAATGTAAAACTTATTAAGATGTACTCGGACTCCAGACCGGTTTTTTAAGGCAAATATTAAACGTCAATCCGCACTAGGCCAGCGTGGTGGACTAAGGCCTACTCTACTCTACTCTCAGTGGTAGAGGAGGCCCGTGCCCAGCAGTGGGACGTATATGGACTGTGGATGAATGCCTTCTTAGCGAAAGCAACCCAGAAATGGGTGGGTAGACGCGTAGTCTTATTTCTAAGAATCCTAACTGGATGTGTCCGTTCAAGTGAGGGATCCTGGTGAGGAAACTAGTAAAACCCCGTTCGCTAGCCAACAGCTTGTCCCAGTCACCCAGTAACACTGGGAAGCTATTTAGCTTTAAGCTATTTAGCTGAAATAAAAAATATTTAAGTAACACGTGTTGAGATCATAAAATTGCATATATGTCCTAAATTTTAATTTAATTACCAGATTGTAAAAAGATTCGCTCTGACAAACACCATACAAACGAGTGATCCTATAAAGTTTCCATTGTTTTATTATGAGACATGGAACCCTAAAAGGATTTGTTCCCTTTCGATCTTTAGATGCGATTAAAATATGTTTTTAAAAAAATACGTCATGCCTTAAATAACTTCTTTTTTTTACCACGCAATTCTGTGTTCTCTTATACTTTCTCGTATCCAATTCCTATACAATATATAAATTTAGAAACAAATATATAAATATGCAATATATTTTAGTGCGTCATATATTGATTACTTTGCTGTATAAACAATAACAGAATAGTAAAACACAAATCGCCCTAGTTTATGGACAGGCCCGACATATTTACGTTCAGATATTGGCAACAGATAACGAATATATTAACATATTCTATTACATTAAACCGTTTATCTAGTGCTCTCATTTACGCGTAAATTTTGGCAAATAGAATACGGATTTACATTACATACATACATAAACTCACGCCTGTATTCCCCGAAGGCGTAGGCAGAGGTGCATTTCTGCACCCACATTTCGCCAGGTAAGTATCAGTCCCACGTAATAGGGGGCGAGCCTATTGCCGTTTAGCGGGCACATTTCCAGACTCCGTGCAGTTACTGAGAATTTCCTAATGGAAAAACCCAATAACACTTTGAATACGGATTTAATAAGTCGTAAAGTTGAGATAAAACCTAGGAGTTCAAGTTCCAAGCACACACTGGCGTTTCGAATTTATGTGTGTATTAAACATGAATGATTTAAAGGAAAACATCTCCATCAGCCCATATACATCCCACTGCTGGGCACGGGCATCCTCTACATCTGAGAGGGTTTAGGCCTTAGTCCACCACGCTGGCCTAGTGCGGGTTGGCGGACTTTAAAGGAAAACATTGAGAATTAAAATTCTTAAGACTTAGGTGAGTAGTCGTGATGGCCTCGAGGTTTAGGCACGCGGTCGAGGATCTCGACGGTCGCGGGCTCAAACCCCAGGCACATAGCTCTGACTTTTCGAAGTTATGTGTGTATTCACAAAGAATTATCACGTACTTTAACGGTGAAGGAAAACATCGTAATGAAACCTGCACACCTAAAAAGTTCTTAGGAATTTCTTAGGTGTGTAGTCCGCCAACCCGCACTAGGCCAGCGTGTTGGGCCAAAGCCTAAACTCTCTCAGTTGAAGGGGAGGCCCGTGCCCAGCAGTGTTATGTATATGGGCTGATCATGATGATGATGATGAGGTGAGTAATCCGCCAACACGCACTTAGCATGAATGAACTAAGGCCTAACTCCTCTAAGTTGTAAAGAATGCCTTTGCAAATCAGCGGGACGTATATAGACTGACAATAACAAGATATTCTAGAGCAATAAAGCTATTCCTTATCGCAAATAAATTGTAAAACAATTTATTATTTTATGACATAACAAGACTGCTTTTAAATTTATGATCAATTAATCTTTTTAAACGCCAACTTATTATAATATTTTAACGATAAAACACGTATTAATAATAATTAATTGTGGTCATTAACAAGGCTTGGCAAAGGTCACAGAACATAGGATGTAGGCCGCTCTCAACCGGTCACTCTGGAATTCTTAGTGCCTATGGCTTGTAGTTGACGTCTTGCGGCTGATGATGATAATAACTAAGGAGACGATAATGATAATGATGATAATGATAGTATGAAGAAACAATTGTAACGCAATAGAAGCGCAACCAGCTCAACGGCCGGCGTATGAATATAAATCTGTTTGTGAGTTTACAAACTGGTCTTAAACGCTGATTGGAAAGCCTCGTGTGTCCGAGAGACGCGGTCATATGGAATACGGAAAGCGAAGGTATTTGCGCACACTTTTCAATTAGGTTTTACGAAATATATTCGTTATTTTTTTAATATTCCAGTTTAAAACTATAATATATTAACTTTACAATGTGTTTTAATTTATAAAAAAATATTTATTTAATCTAAAAAAAATACATCAGTTATAAGCAAAACAATTAATAGAATGTAATTTGAGTTGACATCGAAATATTACAAGTAAAATAATAACAATACGTTGTTCGTTGGTGAACTTCAAATGTACATAAACAAATTATAAATAAACATTTATGATAAAGATTTTAATTGGGTTCAATGATTTGCAACTTATTTATTAGTTCTTGATATTTGCACGGAAAATATCGCCAATCGCCAATATGTGGGCCACATCCTTATGTGTTTGTTTCGTACGTGCATTCCCCAACTACAAGTTTATTTCTCGAACGTTTTTAATTCAATGTAAAGTCATAAAATTTCGCCTAAGTCGTGATGGCCTCGAGGTTTAGGCAAGCGGTCGAGAATCTCGACGGTCGCGGGTTAAAAAACTTCTGACTTTTCGAAGTTAGTGTATTCACAAATAATTATTACGTAGTTTTACGGTGAAGGAAAACATCGTGATGAAACCTGCACACCTAAAAGTTCTTGGGAATTTCTTTTGGTGTGTAGTCCGCCAACCCGCACTAGGCCAGTGCAGCGTGGTGGACTAAGTCGTAAACCCTCTCAGTTGTAGAGGAGGCCCGTGGCCAGCAGTGGGATGTATATGGGCTGATGATGATGAAAATTTCTCTGTAGTAGTCTAGTACTATGGTATGAATGTGCCGGTTCGACAAGGATAGCTTACATAAACGCGATGTAAAGCAAATAATTTTAGATTTTCGGGGGCTCAATAAGCTGATAGTAGAATAAAAACGCCCGCCACAGTCTTCCACGGAAGTGTTTTGCGTTCAAGGATCATCAGGGTTTCTCAAAGTGTAGTTTGCCATTCGACAGCAGGGGGTTCGCGTAGAAGATTTAAGTAATGGTGACTTGTTGCCTAGCAGGCACGCGTGGCACACATAGTGGCTACAAAATACTTATGTGACAGTGGATTTTCACACCTGGTCATGATAAAAACTAAATACAGAAATCGACTTCATACCGAGTCAGAATTAAGGTTAAAATTTTCCAAAATTCATCCACTCCATTTGCGACACAAGGTAACGCATGACATGACATTAGTATTACAAAGATATATCTTTTGAAATAAAAATCTTATTTTCTTTAACAGACAACTTTATTATTTTGTTGAGAGGGGGAGGGGGGTTAATTAGTTTCTTAAGACTTAAGGGGTTCGCTGTCACCTGGAAACTTTAAAAGGGGTTCGTGAAACCAAAAGTTTGAGAAACTCTGATCTAGTGTATTTATCCGATAATATGATTTGGTGTTTTTTTTTATGACGCGGCCAAGTGACGAAATTAAAGCATAAGAAGAAAAGGTCTATATACAATTAACAATGCTTAAGAACTCGTGAACATTATCACGATTTCCATAGTCGGTCAATAGCGATAATCTTGTGAGTTTCACGGTCCAATGGTAGCTAGATTGTCCTGTCTTATCTCTATAATGCTGCTAAGTATGAAAGCACCGGTGTCGCAAATATTTGCATGTAATAATCGACTATTTCTCGCGGTCGCGTTGTATCCCTTTGGGTGGACCGCGGGCAGTTGTTTTAGTACATTATTTATCTTTATGTGAAACGGACCACATTACTGTTCCCGCGTTGTATCAAACGAAATATAAACAAAACTACAATTAAAGGACGTTAATTGACAGTGAATATAATATCGCGGACTTAAATAAACTGTGTGACCAAAAATTGTGTTTATATTTATAATTTTAATAATCAATTTGTGCAACGTTGTGCAAATAACATGTGATTTATTTTGATAAACAATTACGAATAAATAAAAATACAATTTAAGTGGCAATTTGAATAAATTATTGTACAATTTAATAAATTTAAAATGCGCATTCGATTAAGGATGAGAGCGTGGTATGTGTGTGATATAGTGTCTGTGTTGAGGTGAGATGGCGTCCTGGACTCGGGAGCTGGACGAGGCAGCAGTGCTGGCCACTCGGACTGGTCACTGGCATATTGTACTGTTCTACCTACTGTGTGGATTGGCCGCTATACCTACTTCATTTTTGGTCTTCTCTCAGGTAATATTTTCTAATTGTCTATTTATAAATAAATATATACACCCAACAGCCACACACATAGTTCTGACCCCACACTATGATACAAGTATTGTGTCGTGGGTATCGGAAACTACGCGAGACTTTTTGGTCTTACAAACACCCAAACCAGGTGTCTCGGTGTGGGGATCGAGCCCGCGGCCTCTCGTTTCACAAGCTGGTGTCTAGCCAATTGCGCCACGGGGCTGTGAAATTATGCGTCTTGAAATACTTATATCTTGATGGGGCCATACCACCGTAACACTCAGGGTTCGATTTCTAGGTCAGGTTGTTTACAAGGATTTCGTTAGAAAAATCTCAGCAGAAAGTAGAACTCGCTCATTATTCGTGGGACGGAAGACGTAGGAGAGAACTGGCGAAACGTGGGTATCAGAAACTACGAGAGACTTTTCGCTCTCACGAACACCCAGACGCGAAACAAATATTTGTGGATCACACAAACATTATGTCTCGGTGCGGATCGAACCCGCGACCTATCGTTTCACAAGCTGGTGTTTAGCCGACTGCGCCACGGGGCTTCTTGTAAAAGAATGGACTCGTGAACGGCACTGGGATGAACATAGATGTCATAGGATTTTCACTTTGTCTACGATCCGGGTCGAAAATTCACATTTGATGCTATTATTTATTTATTTAACTCTTTATTGTACACTTTTAAATCATCATCATCATCAGCCCAATACGTCCCACTGCTGGGCACGGGCCTCCTCAACAACTGAGAGGGTTTAGGCCTTAGTCCACCACGCTGGCCTAGTGCGGGTTGGCGGACTACACACCTAAGAAATTCCTAAGAACTTTTAGGTGTGCAGGTTTTATCACGATGTTTTCCTTCACCGTTAAAGCAAGTGATAATTCATTGTGAATACACACAATATAACTTCGAAAAGTCAGAGGTGTGTCCCTGGGGTTTGAACCTGCGACCGCCGAAATTCTCGACCGCGCGCCTAAACCTCGAGGCCATCACTGCTTTACTTTTAAATAATACAATATATATACAAAACGTAGAGGAAGGTACAAATGGCAGCCTTATCGCACGTGGCGATCTTTTCAAGACAATCAACCATAAGATGGATATTTTGATAGGATTTATTGGGAGGGCAGTGTGTACAGAAGAGATTATTGTGACTGTGCTATGGTATTCCTTTTACGCTTTACCACTGTACCTACCGATTTTGAAGAATTTTCGTGCACATTTTTTTAAAATAATATTATTGCGAGTAGATCCGTGGGCAAAAGTAAGTTATAAATCGACATTTGAACAATATTTAGAACTGGTTCGCATATTGTCTAGGCGTATCAGACACGAGTACAACAAGGTCATAAAAGTCTTAAACAAACATTCTTAATTTTGTGATAAAATAATTGGTATTTCTTAGTATTATTACTGCTACAACAGTTATTCAATCCTCTCCGTGTGAAGCGTTGTTGGTACCTTTCAAGAACCGTAAAATATGCTATTTTGTACAGGATTATGTACTGTGATAGAAAACTGATAAAGGTTATAGTGATGATGATTACAAACACATTGACCTAAATAAAAAAAATGCCTAAAAAATAAAAAAATAAAACATACAATTTCTTAACTACCATAAGTATTAGGAAAACTTTTTTTTACACCTTGTATAAAAAACTATAATTTACGGCTAAACGTGATCCTACAAGGGTACCGTTTTTTCTTTTGTGAAACGGAACCCTAAAAAAGCGTTTTTTTGGCGGTGGGTGTCAAAACGTATAGACGTGTCCGTAAATCGACTGATTTTAAATTCACAATTTTAATTAATTTTCAGTATATTTATACTTTACGACTTCGTAAAAAAGTTGTGTATCACTCATATGTGACTAAAACATAATTTATACACCACCTGCCGGCACATACACGGACAAAACCTAACGTAAAACAACAAATCTTACCTTAACTGTTATGGCTCAACTGGCTGACATCCAGCAAGCACAGAGCAGGCTGGAGAACTGTTTTGCGACGAGGATGAGTGAACTTGAAGCTCAGCTTCAGACCGGAGTACCTGCTAAAGACACCGTTGCACGCGTAGCCGAGGAGTTTAGAACATTCAGAGAACTAATGTTCAATATGCTGCGGTTACTTCGACAATAAATCGTTGAGTGTGCGCGTTTACTTGAAGGAATGGAGACCAGACATCGGCGTAAAACACTTCACGCCGAATCTGATAAGGTTGACAATATTGCGGATATCTTGGAGATATTTCACAAAAAGTTGGCGCTGACGAACATCTCATCGTCTCATATTACTAAATGTCACCGAATTGGGGCCCGCAACAAAGAACATCATCGGCCATTACTTGTGAAGTTTTCCGATTTCCAGCAAAGGTCAGATGTCTGGAAGGCTAAGCCCAAGCTGAAGGGTACTTCCTTATCCCTGAAGGAGTTTTTAACTAAGCCTCGGCAGCAGATTTTTGCTAAAGCTCGCCAACATGGAATGCGTGCTTGCTGGACACAAGATGGTACCATTGTAGTGAAAATTGCAGATGACACCGTGAAAATCACCACACTGGAGGAATACAACGCACTGTCACTAAAGCACAAAAAGGCAACAAACACCACAATGCATGCGACCAAACGCGGCACTGATCGCTCAGGGACCTCGAATTTAAACGCGAAACCGCGAAAAACTTAGCTTCATGCGAGTATACGAAACGCGTATATCTCAGTGCCATTCAAGTTGTGTACTGCTAGTCTTGTGTTTTTGTTTGTTTTTACTAAATTTTTTTTTCCATCTACCCCATATGTCATCCAGATATTATAGTGTTAATGTTGCGGTCAGAATCGTTGTTATGTAATTACGTTTTGTTTTTAGTTCTTCGTTATTATCGTTATTTTGTTTTATCGTTTTTTTTAAATATTATGTTCATAAGTGTAATGGCTGGCGGGTGGTGCAGAGATTGAAGAAAACAATAGTTGGTACGTTTTATTATTTTTATTTTTATTTATGTATATAATTTATTTTAGATATTTTATTTTATAGTGTTTTTAAAGCTTGTTTTATACATACATATATATATTTATGAGACATAATGATATCTGATGATGAATCCTTTTATTCCGCTAGTAATAATCATTCTTCAAGCAATGATAGCAGTTTTTGTTCTGTGACTAATACGCTGGGTGATTTATTACGCCAAACTTTTAACCAACACAACAGCAAGCTCTTGAACGTCTGTCACATTAATGCACAGAGCGTAGCGAGTCACTATAGCGAACTGTCTGAGACTTTTGTAGATTTCCCCATTTTTCTTTTCTCCAGTTGCCCCACATGAGATCAAAAAGAAAATCCTCTCCATCAAATCAAATGCCACCGGATGTGACAACATCAGTCGCCGCATGATTTTGGTAATCCTTAATGATATCCTCTCTCCTAGTCTGTCTAGTGCTAAACATTTTCGTCCCATATCCATACTCCCGTTTATATCCAAAGTGCTCGAAGCTTGTGTGCACAAGCAGTGATGGCCTCGAGGTTTAGGCGCGCGGTCGAGAATTTCGGCGGTCGCAGGTTCAAACCCCAGGCACACACCTCTGACTTTCCGAAGTTATGTGTGTATTCACAATGAATTATTATCACTTGCTTTAACGGTGAAGGAAAACATCGTGATAAAACCTGCACACCTAAAAGTTCTTAGGAATTTCTTAGGTGTGTAGTCCGCCAACCCGCACTAGGCTAGCGTGGTGGACTAAGGCCTAAACCCTCTCAGTTGTAGAGGAGGCCCGTGCCCACCAGTGGGGCGTATATGGGCTGATGCTGCTGCTGCTGCTGATGTGAGGGCGGGCATGGAGGATACCAAAGTCACCATTCTGGCTTAGGTTGACTTTTCGAACGCCTTCACTACCGTCAATCACGATTGTGTATTTTATTATATTATGTAGGTATTTTGTCAATAGTACTGTTTTGATATTTTACACACCTGCCTCATCTCATCTCTGCATCACCCGTGGTTCGTCTGGAAGAGAATGCCTTAGGCATTAAGTACACCTATACAAACTTTGTATAAAGTGTAAATAAATAAATAAATAAAAAACGAACTATGGTACGTCCATAACTTTTACTTAAAATTCTCTCATTCGAATACCTAATATTCAAATTAACGCAAACGACGTCGGAAAAGGATCTTGTATTATATTTCTGACGTAGACAATAACAAAAACATTTGTTTTTTGCTAATATTACTAAAAAATCCGCGTCGTAATAGCTTCAAAGACACTGGGCAGTTGAATAAGGCTGTTATTTGTTAAAGGGTACAGTGGTAGGCAATGCGTTGTCAACAAGCCTTAGGTTCATTTTGCAGGTAGGTCACTAATCAGTGAAATAGTAACTTAGCGTGTTAATGTGTTATGATAAAAGTAGTGATGGCCTCGATGTTTAGCCGCGAGGTTTAGAATCTCGGCGGTCGCAGGTTCAAACCCCAGGCACACACCTCTGACTTTTCGAAGTTATGTGTGCATTCACAATGAATTATCACTTGCTTTAACGGCGAAGGAAAACATCGTGAGGAAACCTGCACACCTAAAAATTATAAGACTTTTTTTAGGTTTGTAGTTCGCGAACTCGTACTAGACCAGCGTGGTGGACTAAAGCCTGAACCATCATCAGCGTTTCTGTGAAATGAGTGTGTGATGGATGAATATGTTTATAATTATTTTGTCAATTGATTTTCTTGGATGTTTTATTGTACTTTAATTTTATATAATGTTAATTATCTTATTTCACTATTTTGTTTTTAAATTGTATATTAATTGTTATTTTTTGTCATTGTTTGTGTTCTTTATTTTTATGATTTTTTGTATTTTATGGTTCAATCGATTACTGTAAATGGTGCAACCGTGCTAATTGAATAAATAAATAAATAAATCTCACATGTAGAGGTAGGATGATGATGATAATGAACATAGAGTATCGATGTTACTGTTGAGTCTTTTCCTGTTGTGTGCCTACCAAACCGGTCTATTGAGCCACCGTATCTGAGGCAAAATAATTGGCACTGAAAATTTGTTAATGAATAAACTCAATAACCAAACCACGAAGAACTCGCACGGCAAAGAAATAAAAATCATTACTTTCCATTTTACAATTTTATATGCCGCTACCTCTTTTGCTTCTTCAACATTCATAACGAGGTATCGTAGTGAAAGTAAAGTACATAATATTTTTGACATTTATTTATTTAACTCTTTATTGTACACATAAAGTAAAATATATATATAGGTATATAACCTAGAGAAAGGTACAAATGGCGGCCTTATCGCACATGGCATTTATCAGAGACTTAACAAGTCTATTTACAAGCATTAATTTTTTTAGCTTAAACCTAGCTTTAATTTTTTAATATTTGACCGCTCCGTCGCGCAGTTGACTAGACATCAGCTTGCGAAAGCGAGAGGCCGCGGGTTCGATCCCCGCACCGAGACAAATGTTTGTGTGATCCACAAATATTTGTTTCGGGTCTGGGTGTATGTGAGACCGAAAAGTCTCTCGTAGTTTCAGATACCCACGACACAAGACTTGTATATTAGTGTGGGATCAGAACTATGTATGTGACCGTTGGGCGTATTTATTTATTTTAATATACATACATACATAAACTCACGCCTGTATTCCCCGAAGAGGTAGGCAGAGGTGCATTTCTGCACCCACATTTCGCCAAGTACCTATGTATCAGTCCCACGTAATAGGGGGCGAACCTATTGCCGTTTTTCGGGCACATTTCCAGACTCCGTGCTGTTACCGAGAATTTCCCCGACCCGGGAATCGAACCCAGGACCTCTAGATCGCACGGCACATACTTGTACCGCGAGACCACGAGGCAGTATTTTAATATACTTTTTGAACTTTTCCCAGGGGCACATTCTAGAATGTTCCAAGAAGCACTTATGTAGTCTTATCAACGTTTCAAGGTCTATGCAATAATAGGTCGCAGAGAATAATTAATGCGTCGTTCGTTTCAGGACATACCGTATGGGTATTGGGTATTACGTAAGCAAATATCAAACGATTTTGCCAAACACACATAACAGCTGAATAAGATTAGAAGGGAAATAGACAGTATTTTGTATGGGGACGAGTGTCGCCGCTTGTCTGTCACCTGTTCATTTTCTACGATGACACGACCAATGATAAAAATTTCAAACAAAAAATGGCTGCTATTGGTTGTCACACATTTATAAAAGGTCTTGGTATTACACTCCACCTGAATTACTAAAAAGCGGCCGTGTCAAACATATGATAGTCTTATCGTAGGTTCGCACGCTCGGCATGCTGACATTTCCTTTCTATTCTTATTCAATTGTTCTGTGGCCAAATACATGGCAAGATAGATGACTGTCCTCAGTCCCTTAGTAGTGTAGTAGATTTAGAGGTCCCGGGTTCGATTCTTGAGCTAGGCAAATTGATATAAAGTACATTTTTTTGTGGCACTATCCCACCACACACCCGCCACTGTAACTCCTGTGCTCCAGGATCAACAGCGGCACGCACAGTATTGGCGCCGAGCAATGAAGCTCAGCGAATCTAAGGGAACCTAATTTGTCATGATCCCGCAACGATATTAATCAGAAATAATATAAAGGAGGAGTTGGAAAACAAAGAGTTGTCCACTTCGCTCCACAGCAAAGCGGCAGACAAAATATTGAACTATGAAGTTTCACCCTCACCTTTCATCATCATCATCATCCCATATACGTCCCACTGCTGGGCACGGGCCTCCCCTACAACTGAGAGGGTTTAGGCCTTAGTCCACCACGCTGGCCTAGTGCGGGTTGGCGGACTACACACCTAAGAAATTCCTAAGAACTTTTTTTAGGTGTGCCCTCACTTTTAATTAAGTATTAAGTACATATTTGAAAAATATCAGTAACAGAACGAAGTTTTTGTCTTAAAACACAGCTAGATAAACGAGGGTTCATAAACACGCTCTGCCTACCCTCTCGCTATAAACGTGTGTGTATCTGTATGAAAAGGTCTATAACCGTCTCTAAATATTACGTTCCAGTTTTTAGTAAATATCATTGAGGTTACACGCCTTGTGATGGTAATTAGCGCAGACGTTTTGAACAATATATTATTTCCATTTGAAAAGCGAGTGTGCAGACGAGATGTGAATGCGTTCATGGTACGTGCTTGAAATATTAAGTCATACTTATTAATAACAGTTTAAAACTCAGAAAAGTGTATGATGGATGAATGATGGTTCACAAAATGACGGTTAAATTCAAATTTATATTTTTAACATGTTCATCATCATCATCGTCAGCCCAAATACGTCCCACTGCTGGGCACGGGCCTCCTCTACAACTGATGTTCACCTAAATAAAATTTAGGTAAGTTGTGTTAAGGTTCAAGAACGCGGTCGACAATCTTTGACGGTCGCGGGTTCAAACCCCAGGCACACACCTCTGACTTTTCGAAGTTATGTGTGTATTCACAATGAATTATCACGTACTTTAACGGTGAAGGCAAACATCGTGATGAAACCTGCACACCTAAAAGTTCTTAGGAATTCCTTAGGCGTGTAGTCCGCCAACCCGCACTAGGCCAGCGTGGTGGACTAAGGCCTAAGCCCTCTCAGTGGTAGAGGAGGCCCGTGCCCAGCAGTGGGACGTATATGGGCTGATGATGATGATGATGAAACGAGAGTCTGCGGGTTCAATCCCCGCACCGAGACAAATGTTTGTGTGATCCACCAATATTTGTCTCGGGTCTGGGTGTTTGTGAGAGCGAAAAGTCTCTCGTAGTTTCTGATACCCACGACACAAGACTCGGTATCTTAGTGTGGGGTCAGAACTATGTATGTGACTGCAGCTGAGTGTATTTATTTTTTTATATCCTATTGCGAGAGGCGTACACAAAAAGGCTGATAGGGATGCAGAAATGTACCTCTGCAACATATATAGAAGCGTGTGTATGTATGAAAATGTATTTTTGTATTATTTAGACTGCCTCGTGGTCTCGCGGCACAGGCATGTGCCGTGTGATCTAGAGGTCCTGGGTTCGATTCCCGGGTCGGGCAAAGTGTTATTGGGTTTTTCCATTAGGAAATTCTCAGTAACAACACGGAGTCTGGAAATGTGCCCGAAAAACGGCAATAGGCTCGCCTCCTATTACGTGGGACTGATACATACCTGGCGAAATGTGAGTGCAGAAATGGACCTCTACCCACCCCTTCGGGGAATACAGGCGTGAGTTTATGTATGTATGTATGTATGTATGTTATTGTGGAAAATATATTGTAAGATGCGGTTTTCAACATATCCTTAATTGGATTAATCGGGCTATTTTTGCACAAGGAAATAAGTTCAATAAAACGGAACTAAGCCGTATGCGGTAACGCTAATAGTATATACCGAATAACATTAATTGTGCAAGTATAAAGTCCATTGAAATAACTCCGTGATTCACAAAAATTTGTTATATTTAACACATCTATATTACTTATGTATATAAGTCGTGATGGCGTCTAGGATTTGGCGCGCGGTCGAGCATCTCGACGGTCGCGGGTTCAAACCCCAGGCACACACATCTGACTTTTCGAAGCTATGTGTGTACTCATAATTAATTATCACGTACTTTAACGGTGAAGGAAAACATCGTGATGAAACCTGCACACCTAAAAGTTCTTAGGAATTATTAGGTGTGTAGTCCGCCAACCCGCACTAGGCTAGCGTGGTGGTCTAAGGCCTAAACCCTCTCAGTTGTAGAGGAGGGTCGTACCCAGCAGTGGGACGTATTTGGGCTGATGATGATATCTATTAAGTACTTATAATATAAATACTTGGCAAATATTTTGAATATATACGACTGCCTTTTTGGCAATTGATCTCGCAGTATTTGTGTGTAGCGTACAATTGAGTTGTCCCGGGTTCTATTTCCGAAATCTTCTTCAGCTTATCCGAAACAAACTTTTGTATTTAAACGGATGTGCAACGGCATTACACGCAGCTTAAAAAATATACACAATAATTTAGTATAAATAAAATTTATTTTAGACAGTTGTTTCATTCATCATCAGCCTATATGTATGTCCCGCTGCTGGGCACGGGCCTCCTCTACAACTGAGAGGATTTAGGTCTTAGCCTAGTGCGGGTTGGCGAACTACACGCCTAAGAAATTCCTAAGAAGCAGGTTTCCTCACAATTTTTTCTTTCACCGTGAAAGTACGTGATTATAATTCATCGTGAAGACTCGTACACACCAGTGGCGGTACTTCCATAGAATCCCAAAAGCCCAGCTTGCCTTACGTAATTCCGAATAAGAAACATAAACTAGATATTCCATAACTCAATACAAACAACAAAATATTTATCCAAAAACAGAAATTTACGTATGTTTGCCGCGCTGTCGTCCGCCATACTATAGTTGCAAATGCCGTGTTATAAGGTAATTGGGGTCAGTTGAAAAAAAAAACACGGTACACGGCAGAATTTCATTGCCGTGTCATAAAACACGGCAATTATATGATAAGAATTTAATGTAATTTGAAAAAAAATAATGAAACAGCAATTTTTCAATTTTTCTACAAAACACGGCAATTCGACATCCAAAACACGGCAATATATTTTTATTTAATGGCAACCCTGGAGTGCAGTGAAGCACATTTTGTCGAGGTGACATGTTGTTATGTTAATTGTTTACGTTTACTGAGCGAAAGAACCAAATTAAATAGAATTTGTTGTGGTATTTAGAATATTACTACAGTGATTATAAAAAATGGGTGATGTTTATTGATAATCCTTGTGGCGACTTAAAGTGTGTGCATGTTTTGCTCTTCGAAGATAAGGTAAATTCATTAAATTATACTGTGAAAAAACGGCTCGTAACTTGTACAAAACCTACATACGTATGCAGACTCGAGTATTTCTCTAATTGTTAAAAATTATGAGGACGCTTAATAGATCCGATTAGTAAGTACATAACTAATTTAATAGTTGAATGTTCCCATACGAAAAGGTTATATTATGTTTGTGTTGCATATTTTATATAATGTTTAAAATGTGTGGAATTCTTGTTGTAATGATTTACATAATTTATCTGGTGGTAGAATGCATTAAAATTTACAACACCACATAAGTACTTTGTTTTTTTTTTATAAATATTGTAAACAACGCATTGAAGTATTCATTGTCTAATAAAATTTAATATGATATATTCCGTGTCTATGTTGTAACATCTCGCATTCAAATTTAGAGAGACACGACGTTTGTGCACAATTTGTACATATTATTGTTCTAATAATTTTCGCCGACATTTTATTGTTTTTGGCACTAACTATCACTAGCGACAAATAATTATTTCTTTGTTAGGCCAGTAACTATAATATACCTACATCAATATGTCAAAATCTTCAATGTAGATAATTTGCGGTAGGTATATTATTTAAGTATTAGTTCTCTGACTTTCTGGACCAAAAAAATACACTATAAAAACCGTAATAAAAATTTGTGCTTGCCCTAGCTAGAGACCCTAGGCACGCCACTGGTACACATATAACTTTGTTGTATCATACATTAACTAATATTACCAAGAGGGATTATTTAATTTTTGATAATATTATTTAACTCGACCAATTTGCATTATTTTGGGCGTGGCCATAGGCAGGACCTTAAGAAAGGACATAAGCTACTTTTTTTTATCGCTTGGGCTACACCGCTAGTAATTCATGAACTCAAAAAAAAACTGATGGACCGATATGCATGATATTTGCAATAGTTATAGATAGGATGTGCTCGGATATGCTCGGGGTTTCCCTGCGAGATCGAATCAGAAATGAAGAGATCCGTAGGAGAACTAAAGTAACCGACATAGCCCAGCGGATTAGCAAGTTGAAGTGGCAATGGGCCGGGCACATAGCGCGGAGAACTGATGGCAGATGGGGCCAAAAAGTTCTCGAATGGAGGCCACCTAAAGGAAAGCTCAGCGTGGGACGTCCACCAACAAGATGGTGAAGGTCGCAGGTCGTCGCTGGATACAGGCTGCCTCCAACAGGTCACTGTGGAGGTCATTGGGGGATGTCTATGTTCAGCAGTGGACTTCTTTAGGCTAATGAATAGAATACATACATACATAAACTCACGCCTGTATTCCCCGAAGGGGTAGGCAGAGGCGCATTTCTGCACCCACATTTCGCCAAGTATGTATCAGTCCCACGTAATAGGGGGCGAGCCTATTGCCGTTTTTCGGGCACATTTCCAGACTCCGTGCTGTTACCGAGAATTTCCTAATGGAAAAATCCCAATAACACTTTTCCCGACCCGGGAATCGAACCCAGGACCTCTAGATCGCTCGGCACATACTTGTACCGCGAGACCACGAGGCATGAGTGAATGGAATAATACAATATATAGTTAATATATTAGAGTGACAGAGGAGGAGCCTGCCTACCGCTGCCGTATGCGTGAAAGAAAAAGAAACCAGACAGACTGGCGCTGTAACGCGTTACGTCACGAAGCGCTTACCCTCCCATAAGAAGTTACATATCACTTCAATTAATTATTCCAGGTATTCACAAATGCCACTCCCGAACACTGGTGCGCGCCCCCTCCAGAGCTGGCGGCACTAGACCTCCCAGCCGATCTGGTGCGCTCCCTCACGGTCCCCAAGCACGAAGACTCCTACGAAAGCTGTCTGGAATACGGGATAGATCCTAAAGAACTACACAACGCTTTGAAGGATTATGTTGTAGAGAGGTAAGTTTCAAAAACCCGTATTTAGAAAAATATTTCTGTCTACCTCTTCGATATAGGCGTGACTACATCATCATCATCAGCCCATATACGTCTCACAGTTGGGCACGGGCCTCCTCTACAACTGAGAGGGTTTAGGCCTTAGTCCAATCACACTGGCCTAATGCGGGTTACCGGACTACACGGTTTTTTTCCCGCGTGTGGCAACTGGCAACACTAGCGTTAACAACTGTTTTGTTCGTGTCTCAAACTTTTCATTTCAAAATTGTTTATTTTAGTGTCCTCTCCCAACAATTTATTTTATACTAAGTGTGGCTTATCGTGTTAAAACTTATACTAATATATTATAAGAACTAATTTTACACGGGAATCATCCGAACCGGCAACTGTCATTTCAACGTAACCAGCATAATACGTTACAAGTTTGAAACTCAAGCCTTCCAATTGTAAGTCACTGTTTTGTGTTTTCTCTTTATCCTCGAAAATTACCTATAGTCCGAGCTCATAAAGTACTTAATTTTTTATATTTAATATCCACAAACTCAGTTTATAACAAGCAGATCTACACACAACCAACGTAACTTGGTGCCAACTGTTTATATTATTTATTAGATCTTGCGAATATATTTAATCCAATAAAATGATGACTTCCAAGGCATACTCCCGTCAGGAGGAGACCAAACTCCAACTGACGTTGAAAGAGTTGAAGGCTACTAAGGAGTTGGTTGAAGATCTTAACAGGGAAAGAGATGACAATGAAAAGGTACTGTTAGAAATTTCTGATAAAAATTCAAAGCTTAGGAGTGAGCTGTGTCAATTACATATACAATTAGAAGCATGTTTAGAAGACTGTGAGAGGTTGCAACATGTAGTGGAAGGGTTTAGTCAGTGCAGTGATGAGTATGAGCAGGCTCTCAGGCGCATCGCTGAACTGGAAACTCTATTGCAAGAGGCTCATAAACAAATTAACAAGCTGGAATCGGTCAAATTTAATGAAACCATTGTGCAAAACAAAAGTTTGTTCGATGAATTAGTTGCAACCTCTCCGCAGTTGGTTTTTTCTGTAAGTAACCACACCCCTTTCAGAAAATCTGACTTGAGTAATAAGAACACAAAGGGGATTGGTGAATGCAGCATAAACAAACTGAAAAAATATATAAAAATAAATAAGTATGTCAAAAAGACCCAAAAATTTGTTAAATAAAAATAAACTAAGTTTAAAAAATTTGAGACAGAAAACAAACAATAAACTTGAAGGAACAGTTGCAGTGTTGTTATAGCTTAATTGATTCCAATAAAAAACAGTATGATAATGAAATTAGCAAACTGGAATTGGAAATCATAAGCTTAGAAGAGTCTCTAAAATCAATGACTCTAAAATATGAGTTATCCAAAAAAGAAATAAACAAACATGTCTTA
The DNA here is from genome assembly GCA_907164795.1 of Hemaris fuciformis. Lineage (NCBI taxonomy): Eukaryota > Metazoa > Arthropoda > Insecta > Lepidoptera > Sphingidae > Hemaris > Hemaris fuciformis. The sequence continues at coordinate 1,308,359 of OU015455.1, read as the reverse complement.
GCATTGAATGACCTAGTGGAGACATGTCAATACAATACAGATCGTTTCAATTCACTCATAAATAACCACACCTGCAACTGTGACCATTCCGTTAAGTTATCTATCACTCCTACTAAAAAGAACATAAATGTTTTGAACAATCACAGTACTTCCAAAAAAAAAATTAATTGTAGCGGTCAAATAGTTATATTTAGTGATAGTGCTGGGAAAGGACTAGGTCAATTATTAAATATCAGGACAGGACAAACAGTTTTAAATCATTGTATGCCGGGACTTTCATACGCACAAATTTTAAATAAAATATTTAAATATAAATTTATCCCTAACACCACGTTAATAATTTTAATTGCTGATAGAGGTAATGTAAACAAAAGCCAATATTTAGAACTACTTAACAGACTAACCAAACTGAATGTTAAGGACATTGTAATGTTTACATTTCCTTATATGAAAAATTTGCCACAGGTGGAAAAAAATTGTAGGTATAAGTTAAATATGACATTAAAAGAGACCCTTATAATTGTAATATATAATAATATAATAATTTTAGTAAGGTATCAATTATTGACATTAATACCTACTTTAGTATGTATAAAGTAAACAATAACTTTTATTCATTTAACCGAAAAAGACAAATAGCAAAATTGCTATGTATATTTATATTAGACAAAGCTGAGAACATGGCTGCCTCACCTGCTTCTATTGAGCAGAATCAATTGATAATGTGGAATGATACATTAGTATCTATTCCAGAAAAAAACAATTCTTTAAATGTAAAACACAGACAATAGAGACAGTCTCTAGCACTTCAATTATCAGACATAATAATGTTATATCCAATAATGCAATACTTCCAGTTGACATAATGTTACCTATTCCAAATTTGACTCCACCATTAGTAAATCAGAGTATGGTTTGCAACAGTATTGATGTAATGTTTTTAAACCTAGTTCATCAGAATATGCAAGGAATGCTATGTAAAGAGCTGCAATTGGAGTTATTCATGAGTTGTCAGGAAATTGATATTTTTTGTGCCACAGAACACTGGTTAAGAACTGAACAGCACATGTTCAACTTCAAAGATCATATAGTTAGTAGCAACTTTTGCAGGAAAAATGCTATACATGGTGGCTCACTTATATTAATCAATAAAAATTTTAAATATAAAGAATGCAAAGATATAGTGAGCCTCTCTGTGGAGCAAACTGCGGAAATTTCATGTATTGAGTTGGAGCAATACATAGTTTTATGTGTATACAGGCCACCCACCTCACTTTATGACAATTTTGATTTGATAATTGAAGATGCACTAAGGAAACTAAATAAATAAGAAATTGCTGGTCTGTGGAGATTTTAATGTTAATTTGTTAGAAAGTTCTACAGTGGCCATAAAATTAAAAACTCTATTTTCGTCCTTTAATTTAACAAATCTCTTTTCAGAGCCCACAAGAATTACCAACACCAGTGCTACCTGTATTGATAATATTTTTACAGATGTCCTGCCACTTAATAAATGTATTATTAGTAACATTGGCTCTGATCACTGTGGACAACTGGTCACATTTAGAAGTGGATTCCAGGACACATCAAATGAAAAACTAACTGTTGTCCCGGTAACAAAGGCTTGGTTAGAGAAAATTAAAATTAAAATTAAATTAAATAAAAAAATTAGTAACGTTATGACTGGAAGTGATCCTAATATATTATATAACTCCATGTTTAATAAATTCTAAGATATTTAAGCTAGTTTGCATAAGAGCCAAGTCCTTATACTTAAGTAATAAAATAAAAATGGCTAAAAATACCATAAAAATGACTTGGAGTGTAATAAATAAAGAAACTGGTAAGACTAAACCTCGAGACACCGAGTTTAGTTTAGTTTAGTTTTTTTGAGGTAGCAAAGGCCTTAGAAACTTTTTTCACTAATATACCAGTCTCTATAACTAAAAGCTTGAACTCTTCCCTATCTATTGCAAGTAAGTTATTTCAGAAAACTGTCCCTGGGAGTGAAGATTCATTTAGATTCCATTGTGTTAATAGTATAGATGTTATTAAGACATTTAAGCTAATAAACATAAAAAATACATGTGACCTGTGGGGAATTTCTACAAAAGTCTTAAATTCTGTAATTCATGTATTAGCACCCCAGCTTGCTGTAATTTTTAACTCATGTGTTAATAGTGGTATATTTCCTAATAGAATGAAATTAAGTAAAATTATTCCTCTTTATAAATCAGGTACCAAAGATGACCCAACTAACTTTAGACCTATATCAGTTTTACCTTCTATTAGTATAATATTTGAAAAACTTATGCTGTTACAAATTGAAAATCACTTTTCAAAAAACAAACTGCTTCATTGTAAACAGTTTGGTTTTACTCGGGGTCGCTCCACCACTGATGCTGGTGTGGAACTTATTCAGAATATTTTTAAAGCTTGAGAGGTTTCACAGGATGCTTTAGGAGTATTTTGTGATCTATCCAAAGCATTTGATTGTGTTCACAATGATATTCTTATCAGGAAATTAAGCCATTATGGAGTTACTGGTATGGCACTTGAATTGTTTAAGTCATATTTAAGTAATAGAATCCAAGTTGTTGATGTAAATGGAAAAAGATCTCCTGGGTCTGTTGTTACTATGGGAGTTCCACAGGGCTCGATTCTTGGACCCTTTCTTTTTTTAATATACATTAATGACTTGCCCTATTATATAAGGGACGACTGTGATGTAGTGCTGTTTGCTGATGACACTTCTTTAGTGTTTAAAGTTAAGCGTAATCAACCCACTCTTGACGATTTAAACTGCACTCTCACTAAAATCGTGCATTGGTTTAATATTAATAACCTATTATTAAATAGTCAAAAAACTAAATGTATTAGGTTTATAACACCTAATGTAAAATATGCCAATGCTAACATTTTAATTAATGGAGAGAAGCTGAGCCTTGTGGATAATACTAAGTTTTTGGGAATCACATTAGACCCCAAACTTCAATGGGGCCCCCATATAACAACATTAGCTCTAAAACTGAGTGCAGCAGTCTTTGCGGTGAGCAAAATACGTCAGCTGACTGACATTGATACAGCTAGGTTAGTGTATTTTGCTTATATTCATAGTTTGATGAGTTATGGAATTCTACTATGGGGTAGTGCTGCGGACATAAATACCATATGTTTACTACAAAAGCGAGCTATCAGAGCTATATATTCGCTAGGCTCTAGATATTCTTTAAGAGAAAAGTTTAAGGAAATTGGTATTATGACAGTAACATCTCAATATATACACGCAAATCTTATGTATGTCCATAAGAATATAGATAAATTTAAAAAGACTTCTGACATACATAATAGAAATACCCGCAATAAAAATAAGTTAGTAACTTATAAGACCAGGCTCCACAAAATCAGCAAATCTTTTAAGGGTTACTGTATACACTTTTACAATAAAGTCCCTAATAATATTAAGGCTTTAAAGTACCATACATTTAAAGAAATTACTAAGAGACAGCTATGTAACAAAGTCTACTATACAATATCAGAATATATGGAGGATAACGAAGCTTGGGTATAATTAATAATTATTGTAATCCCAATTCTGACTTGGTCTACTTTAATGGACATAGCTGTACATATTTAATTATTATTTTAGTACTTTGTAAGCAATTAGGTATCATGTCATGCTCGCTGAAATGTCTGTGCTTACGGCGGCGTCATGTGCCGGGTCGGTCACTTCCCTATGAAATGGTTGAGGAGACTGATGGCTGGCACATACGTCATACTCGTGAACGGGTGCTGTTTGTGTGGACTGGTCTGCCTGATTTGCTTATTTGCATTTATGAACTTTTAACCTGGTTAAATATCAGTTTCTCCATTTAAGATGACTATGTTATCCTCATATCCCCATCCTCATATTCAATATAACATTCTGAGATTGTATTAATGAATTGCTCTAATTCGGGAAATTTAGTCTTTGTATCAATATTGTAAACTATCTCTTGATTGGAAAAGAGCAACACTAGAGTTTCTTACCCGTTCTTCTCTAGTGATGACTGCCTTCCGAACAGGGTGGTATTTTGAAATGACTGAATCTAAGTGATGTATTTGACATTTTATAGATTCAATAAATATTATTTCATTTCATTTCATTTCACACACCTAAGAACTTTTAGGCGTGCAGGTTTCCTCAAGATGTTTTCCTTCACTGTTAAAGTGAGTGATAATTCATTGTGAATATACAAATAACTTTGAAACGTCAGAGGTGTGTGTCTGGTGTTTGAACCTGCGACTGCCGAGATTCTCGTACGCGTGCCTAAACCTCGAGGCCATCACGACTTACTTATAACGAAAAAAAATATGTTTGCAGGTCTGAAGTTACTAGGGAGTCAGGCGCCATACGAATTGTGAAGAGTCATAAATTAACTCCAGTGTTGGTAGAACATGAGAGAAGACTACAGGTTGGTATACTCAATAAAGAAGTAGGTACATTTATAAATGTTGTTAGATCTACAGATATGTAGGTGCAATGACAAGATCGTAGGATTCAGGACATGATTAGAATTCTTAATTAGGCCACTTTTAGACAGAAAAGACTACAATTTCATAACTGAAACGGTCAATGTGACTTTTATTGTTTTTTTTAAGTATAACACTTTGTCATCGTACTTAAAGGTTTTGAGGCTGATAACAAAAAAAATATCAGGATCGATGGCTTCTATAAACTTTAACATAGTTGAAATTCATGTAACATACGACCTAATCTCATCATCATCAGCCCATATAAGTCCCACTGCTGGGCACGGGCTTCCTCTGCAACTGAGAGGACTTAGGCCTTTGCTGGCCTAGTGCGGGTTGGTGGACTACACACCTAAGAAATCCCTAAGAACTTTTAGGTGTGCAGGTTTCATCACGATGTTTTCCTTCACCGTTAAAGTACGTGATAATTCTTTGTGAATACGCACATACGAAAAAGTCAGAGGTGTGTGCCTTAACCTCAAGGTCACCACGACTTCTCGTCATAATCTATGTGCATCAGATATCGCGAGTCAAGGAAGCGGTGCTGTCAGTTAGGAGCGACCACCCCAGCCCCTGTTCCTACGGCTGGGCATACAACACGGAACATTACAACCGCACTCTTGTTACCGACGTAAGTCATTTTATACTATTGAATATCTATTTTTACCAGCATTACACAATGTTAAAATATTTTGACGCAACTTTATGATTAAATAGATAAATACACCCAACAGTCACAAACATAGTTCTGACATTAAGATATGAGTCTTGGGTCGTGGGTATCAGAAACTACGAGAGACTTTTGGGTCTCACAAACACCCAGACCCGAAACAAATATTTGCGGATCACACAAACATTTGTCTCGGTGTGGGGATCGAATCCGCGGCCTCTCGTTTCGCAAGCTGGTGTCTAGCCAAGTGCGCCACGGGGCTGTCAAGTAATATATCAATATATCGGAGCAGGTGTGGCTTGGAAGTGTCTTTAAGATGTGTGACGTCACATTGCCGACGTCACAACTGTTGGTTTATGGTGATAACTCATACTTTGAGTTTTCTTTAGAAAAACATCACAATTACTGACGAGGCAGATAGCTCAGGATCGTTTACGAATAGCAGTGACATCGTTATTACTGGAGGATCCATTTTGAGAAGTAATTTCAACAATCAACTTTACTTTATAGACGAATAGTGGGGGCAATCGACACCGCAGAGGGGCGACCGCCCGTGAGTCATTCTTGTTTATGCAAGAGCGATGACGTAGCTCTCAGTATATGGTTTTACGCCGTTAAATATAATAGTAATTTTGAATGAGCTATAGGTATAGGTTCTTATTGAGGGATGACGTTTTTTAGGAACGTACTGCGTATTGCCATAGTGTATTCTTGTTGGTAATAATTTTTGAACGGCAGTTGATCACAAAATTCTTTACATTGAGAGATTGCCTAATGTCCTGAAATGTAATCTACCTTACTAAATATGTTTTAGAACGTCTCCATTGATAGCCAGGATTAGGCATAAAAAACACAATAAGCACTGAACAATTAATTCAAATAAGGCTTTTAGCCGTCGTTCAATTAATTGTATGTAATTAAAGTATAAAACTAGAGCCTGTAGCATTATGCCACTCCTCCACGCTTGGGTGGAAGGCTAGAGAACTTGATATTGCCACATTCACTTTAGTATTTTTGTCATAACTGCAGCTCATATATGAGCACATATTTCTGGAGTACGTAATGCTGCGGAGATGTAATGGGCTCGTCTTCCGAATCTTCGCAGTAGAAGCACATGATTTTATTTATTTCTTTAAATATTTGCGTGTGATCTAGCGGTCCTGGGTTCGATTCCCGGGTCGGGCAAAGTGTTATTGGGTTTTCCATTTCGAAATCCTCAGTCGCAGCACGGAGTCTGGAAATGTGCCCGAAAAGCGGCAATAGGCTCGCCCCCTATTACGTGGGACTGATACATACTTGGCGAAATGTGGGTGCAGAAATGCACCTCTGCCTACCCCTTCGGGGAATACAGGCGTGAGGTTAAGTATGTATGTAATAATATGTATAATACGTGATAATATGTATGTATAAGATTAAAGTATGGAGTACAGTAGACTAAATTAGATGAATGAATGATAAATTAGAATGAACTTGAAATTCGCCTAGTTAACGGCAGTAGACTTGCCTGTTCCCTCTTTGTGGATATTAATTTAATAATGACATATTTGCAGTATTCCCTGGTGTGTGACAAGGAATGGCTACCACGCACGAGCAATACCCTCTTCTGGGTTGGATCCATATTCGGAAACCTGTTCTTCGGTTGGATGTCTGACAGGTAATGTTACCAGTGGTTCAGCTATTAGTGTAGAACCTAGATGTAAAGCCAGAAAATGCTATCATCATTAGCCCATATACGACACACTGCTGGACACGGGCCTCCTCTACAACTGAGAGGGGTTAGGCCTTAGTCCACCACGCTGGCCTAGTGCGGGTTGGCGGACTACACACCTAAGAAATTTCTAAGAACTTTTAGGTGTGCAGGTTTCCTCGGGATGTTTTCCTTCACCGTTAAAGTACGTGATAATTCATTATATTATAATTAGTACCTGGATGACCGAGCTTCGCTCGGTTTTTTTTTTAATTGTGTTTTTTGGAAATTATATTTAAGTACGAATTACTAATAAAGTGGTGAAATATGAATAATGTTACTTAACAACGCCATCTGCTGTTGTGTCGTTAAGCAATTAGTTGCTCACAAAAAATAGTATTATTATTCGCCAATAGATGTCAGGAAGAGTCATATTTTTCAGTTGAGACTACTCAAACGCCTCCTTTTTGTTATTTTTCTTCCAAATGACATTTTCTAAAAATGATTCCTAGCTAGATCGATTTATCGCCCCCGAAACCCTCTATATACTAAATTTTATGAAAATCGTTGGAGCGGAATCGGCTCCAACTATATATATATATATATATATACAAGAATTGCTCATTTAAAGATATAAGATTCACACATGACTTCGTAAAGTCAGAGGTGTGTGCCTGGGGTTTGAACCCACGACCACCAAAATTTTCGATCGTGCTCCTGAGCCTCGAGGACATTACTTAGTAACATACATTAATGTCACTTATTTTCTTTTCTAGATATGGCCGCCGCATCACAATCCTCCTCATGATATTGGTGGAGGTTCCCCTGGCCATCGCAGCGTCTTTCGCCACGAGTTACTGGGGCTACATAGCGCTGCGGGTGGCTGGGGGGCTGTTCTTCCCGGCCTTGTACCAGTTGCCCTTCATCTTGGCCTTGGAGCTGATGCCGCCTGGAAGGAGAAACTATGCTGGTATAAACTGATATCTATATTTTTATACGGGCACTATGAAGTGACAATACGGTGCCTGGTAACAATCGTGATGCTTAAAGCATAGAGTATCAAATGGCAAGAGACTCAAAACTCTTATCTCTCCTGACCCTCAAACCGACCTGATGTGATTATTCTTAAAAAAATCCTCCTTGAAGTTAAAAGGAATAATTGTAAAAGTAGTGAAGCCCTCGAGGTGCAGGCACACGGTCTAAAACCTCCGCGGTCGCGGGTTCGAACCCAAGACACACCCCTCTGACTTTTCAAAGTATTGTATATTCACAATGAATCAATCACGAGTTTTAACGATGAAGGAAATCATCGTGAAGAAACCTGCACACTTAAGTTCTTAGGAAATTCTTAGTTATGTAGTCCTAGTAGCTAACCCGCGCTAGCCCAGCGTGGAGGACTAAAACTTAAACCCTCTCAGTTGTAGAGGAGGCCCGTGTCCAGTAATGGGACCTATATGGACTGATGATGATGAATGATCCGCTGGCAACCCCAATACGAACAGCTAACGTTCCTAGATTTTAATAATTAAATTTTTAAATTTTATTAATTTCTCGCTGTGCATAAACAAGTTAACTCTTGAAAACATTAAATAAGTGTATAAAAAACCTTAATTATAAGTATTGGTAGTATTTTAAGGGTAATTTTTTAGTAATACGTGTGTAACTTGTGTAACTTACAACTGTCAAATCAATTTAAATTTAAATTTCTTTGTCATCGCTCTTATTTCTCCTTTATTAACTAATTGGGTGAGTGATTGGTGCAATTGTGTGTTTCCTCGGTTTTACTTTCAGATAAAACTGTGGTAAGTACTACTTTGTTACCTTTGCAACCCAATTTCAACATCTGTAGTATTGCACTTTTTCCTTTGCAATTATTACAATCCACCCAGTCTAGCCGCAGTTTATACTTGTAAACTAAGAACCTAGACAACCCAGCATTATTAAAATGATGACCCGCAGAGCCTTGTCTCGCCAGGAGGAATCTAAACTCCAACTGGCGTTACAAAAATTAAGGATTGCAAGGGAGAGATGTGAACTGCTGGATCGTGAGAGAGATGACAATGAAAAGGAGTTATTAGAAATCTTAAATAAGAACACAAAACTTCGGAATGAATTAACTGAAATGCACAATCAGTTATTAGTGGTAACTGAAGAGCGGGATCAACTCAGGCTCATAGTGGATGGATTCGACAAATGCTCCCAAGAGTATGAAATGGCCTTAAACACTATCTCCTGTTTACAACAAGAACTCCGTGAAGCACAACACCACATCACGCAGTTGGAAATGGCCAAAACCTCTGCTCGGGAACAACAAACCCAAAACCTATTCACCGAGTTAATGAATGTTGATCCTGTTCTTGGTTCTGTATCTTCCAATGATTCTGCCCTAACTACTATAGATTTAACCGAGAATGATACATTACATACAAGTAGTGGGTTAGGAATTGGAGGATGCAGCAAAAATAAAATAAAGAAGTATGTTAAGATTAATAGGTATATAAAGAAAACTCAAAAACTTTTAAAAAATCATAAACAACATCATAAATTTGTATTTAGCTTAAAAGAGAAATTAGCTCTAAAAGACACAGTTGATTTATATGCCTATGAATTGGAGCAAAATAAGATTAAGTATGATACTGACACACAATTCCTTAATGAAGAATTGGAAAAACTGCAGTCATCCTTAATCTTTATGACTAAGAAATATGCAAATGCTCAAAGAGAGATTGAAGAGCATTCATCAGCTTTAACAGAATTAACAGAACTATGTAAATATAACGCTGATCGCTTTGATTCACTGCAAAGCCATAACATAACATGTAAGTGTAATAGCTTCACAGATTCAAAGCCTATGAATGCTCCGTCTCTAAAAATAAATTCATCAACATCTTCTTTATGTAACAGCCTACAGCATACAGAGCCAGCCAATAACTCCATAGAAAAATATGGGAATAAACTGAACATCCCATACAAAGTAAGTGACCATGTAATTATGTACAGCGATGAAATGGGCAAGACAATGGGAACATTGGTTAGTTTGGAAAGGGGAGAAACATTATTAAATAATTGTATGCCTAATAAGCCTTACTTAGAGATTGCAAAAAGCTTAATTAATTGCAATAAGTTTAAACCTAACACTAAATTAATTATATTAATTGGTAATAGGGGTAATCTAAACAAAAATAAATTAATAGAATTCTATGAACAGCTTTGTTTATTAAATCTGAAGGAGATAGTCATGTTTACATTACCCTACAGTGAAAAATTGTCAGCGGAAGAAAATAATATTAGATATAAGTTAAATTTAACAATGCACATGTTGTGCAATAACAATAAATCATTCCATGTTATTGACACTAACAAGTATGTTAGTAAATTTTATTCTAGGACAAGAGATAATTTTTATCTCCCTTTGTTTATTAAGAGACAGATAGCAGATGTGCTATCATATTATATTAGGGTATCAGCCAATAACTTGGCTAATAGACTATGCTCTATTGAGCAGATTGATATAAATTCAGATTATAGCAATCTGAACATTAAGACATTGCATTTAAATTAGGTTATAAGACAATAGAGACAAACTCTGGCTATGTTAGTGAATTAGATATAAATTGTAGCAAAAATAAGCAGGCTATTAACTTGGTTCATCAAAATATACAAGGTTTAAACAATAAAGAATTGGAAGTAGAACTTTTTCTAAATTCAAATAATATTGATATTTTGTGCTTAACTGAACATTGGCTGAAGTCCCATCAGTTGATGTTTAACTTTAATAACCATCATGTTGTTAGCACATTCAACAGAACAAATATGATTCATGGGGGCTCCTTAATAATTATGAATAAATTAATAAAGTATAAAGAAAGAATTGATATAGTGAGACTTTCTGTTGAACGTGTTACAGAAATAGCTTGTATTGAATCTGATCAGTTTATTGTTCTAAGTGTATACAGGCCACCATGTGCATTGCTTTTATCATTCATGGAAATCATGGAAGATGCTTTGCACAAAATATGTAATTCAAATAAAGGGGTGATTATTTGCGGAGACTTTAATATAAATATTCTAGAAAACTCTCAGGCAACCAGTAACATAATAAATCTTTTTAAATCATATAATATGAATAATGTTTTCTTTGAACCAACAAGAATCACTGCCACAAGTGCAACATGTCTTGATAATATTTTTACAAATGTTAAAGTAATTTCAAGTGTTATTATTAATAATTTTGATTCTGATCACTGTGGCCAGTTGGTGTCTTTACCTTTGCATACATGTAAAGTAACAAGCAAAAGTATTACATTTGTTCCTATTACTGCTAACCGCTTAAATAATTTTAAAACAAATATGGAACAAAATATACCCAAGTTGTCCTCTCATCAAGATCCCAACAAAATGTATGCATCCTTATTTGGTCATATAAATATGGAACACAATAAGGTTTTTAAATCAAAAACTATTAATTTGAAGAACAGTTTGACATTTAGTGAGTGGGCAACTACTGGTATATTTAAAAGCCGAAATAAATTGTATGATTTATATAATGAAAGAATGTATAACCAAAATCCGGAATTTATTGCCTATGTAAAATTATATTCTAAGGTTTTTAAACGAGTTTGTTCCGCTGCCAAATCAATGTACCTTAAAAATAAAATAAAATCAGCCCCAAATATAATACAAGCCACTTGGAACATTATCAATTCTGAATCGGGAAGGCACATAGCACACCACAATGAATTTAGGATTCAAGTTAATAATAATATTGTTTCAAAAGACACTGAAGTGGCCTCTGAATTTGAAAGATTTTTTACAAATATTCCCATAGTAACTACTCAACATCTTCAGTCGTCTTCTAGGTCTGCTGTGTTACTTCTTGAAGATAATGTTCCTCAATGTGATGCATCGTTTGAATTTACAGCAATTAGTCATTATGATATTTTAAAAGCCTTTAAAGAAATTAGTAAAAAAAAGACTAAAGACTTGTGGGGAATATCAGTAGTTACTATATCCTCTATTATCAATATTATAGCACCTCACATGGCAGCTGTGTTCAATCGTTGCGTCGCATCTGGAGTATTTCCTGACCTGATGAAACTTAGTAAGGTAATACCACTTTTTAAATCTGGTGATACCTCAGACCCTTCAAATTTTCGACCTGTTTCTGTTTTACCAACTCTTAGTAAGTTATTTGAAAAAATTATACTTAATCAATTACTGAACTTTTTCAATAAAAATAACTTACTTCATCGGAAACAGTTCGGATTTACTAAGGGTAGATCAACTATCGATGCAGGAGTTGAACTTTTAAAAACTGTGTTCAGGGCATGGGAAGAGTCGCGGGATGCTATTGGCATTTTCTGCGACTTGTCCAAAGCCTTTGACTGCGTCAAACATGACATTCTTGTCAGGAAGCTTCATCATTATGGCATTAGAAACGGAGCTCTCAATCTTCTGACTTCGTATTTGAATAATAGAGTCCAGAGGGTTGACGTTAATGGAAAACTTTCTCCAGGATCGTCGGTTACCATGGGAGTCCCACAGGGTTCAATTCTTGGGCCGTTTCTGTTTCTCGTGTACATTAATGACTTGCCTTACTACGTAGGGGATAAAAACGATATAGTGCTGTTTGCGGATGATACATCTCTTATATTTAATGTAAAAAGACGTCTCGATAATTTTGACGAAGTAAACAATGCACTTCGTAAAGTTGTTCAGTGGTTTGATAATAATAATTTACTTTTAAATGCAAATAAAACTAAATGTGTAAAATTCACAATGCCCAATGTTAAGCAATTAAAAACCACTGTACAAATTAACGGTGAAGAACTGGATCCTGTTGCGTCTACTACATTTCTGGGCATTACGGTAGACGCAAAACTCCAATGGGGACCGCACATTCTACGATTGGCAAGCAAATTAAGTTCAGCGGCATATGCAGTTAAAAAGATCAGACGTCTGACTGACGAGGAAACGGCAAGAATGGTTTATTTTAGCTATTTCCATAGCCTTATGTCGTATGGTATTCTTTTGTGGAGAGCTGCTGCGGATATTAACACTATTTTTGTTTTGCAAAAAAGAGCCATTAGGGCTATTTATAATTTAGGTCCCAGGGCTTCACTTAGAGAAAAATTTAAGGAAATAAATATTCTTACCGTCACTTGTCAGTTTATATACGAAAACTTAATGTACGTCCAAAAGAATCTTGATAAATTTAATAAAATTTGTAATGTACACAATAAAAATACTAGGAACAAATGTAATCTTGTACAACACGTAACTCGTCTCCGGAAAGTTAGTAACTCTTTTATGGGGCAATGTATACGCTTCTATAACAAACTTCCGAAGGCTATTAGGGAGCTTCCCCTGAATAAGTTTAAGGAATCAATTAAAGATAAACTTTGCAAAAATGCATACTATAAAATTTCAGATTATATTGAAGATAAGCCTTGGGAGTAAGTAAATTGATCGGAGTTGTATCGTGTTGCTACAGTTTGTATCGCTATGACATGTATCTCTATGACATGTATAGTTATGACATTTATTATGTAAAAATGAAACAATGTGAATTAAAAAATAATAATAATATTGCTGTTTTTAAGAAAAAAAATGACAAGTCGTGTTGCTGAGGGAGTTTCTTGCCGTTTCTTCTCCACAGCTATAACACGTTTCGAAGCGGCAATAGTTTAAAAAAAATAAGAAGTGTAAAATTGACGATTCAAAAGAGCTTGTAAAAGTCTATTTGAATAAAGATAATTTGATTTGATTTGATTTGAAATGAATGACTCTGGTTCACAGGTATCGTGGTGGGAATGTTGTTCGCTACAGGCATGTGTTTGCTGTCACTGCTCGCATACGCGTTACGGGACTGGTTCCATTTATCCCTGGCGACCAGTCTACCCTTCATTTTGTTATACGGGTACGTAAATAATGAAATATACGTATATTAAAGTCACTTACTTGTGGTTGGTAGAGGTTCATCAGGGACCAGCAACGCACCGATGATTCCTCTGGTACTGCAGGTGTTCATGGGCAGTTTTGACCTCTTAACATCAGATGGCTCAGTTGTCTGCCTCCATCATCATCATCATCAGCCCATATACGTCCCACTGCTGGGCACGGGCCTCCTCTACCATTGAGAGGGTTTAGGCCTTAGTCCACCACGCTGGCCTAGTGCGGGTTGGCAGACTACACACCTAATAAATTTCTAAGAACTTTTAGGTGTGCAGGTTTCATCACGATGTTTTCCTTCACCGTTAAAGTACGTGATAATTCATTGTGAATACACACATAACTTCGAAAAGTCAGAGGTGTGTGCCTGGGGTTTGAACCCGCGACCGTCGAGATTCTCGACCGCGTGCCCAAACCTCGAGGCCATCACGACTTACTTACTGTCTGCCTCCATTCCAATAAAAAAAATGTTCTACTAAACCCACGTTTCGTCGACTGTGTAATTAATTCCAACATTATTAGAGGCTTCATGCTGCAACACAGATATTCTAGTGAAAAAACAAAAAATGATTTGCCTGAAGCAGGAATCGAACTCCAGATCTCGCGTCACATCCTTATGCCATGAAACCATATACCAGCCATCCCAATAGTCTTGAATTCTATAACGTAAAATGTTGTGGTAAATTAGGTAATACAAAAATATTTTACATTACAGATATTATTGGTTCTTGCCAGAATCGCCTAGATGGCTCGTCAGTAGAGGGCGTATAGCTGAAGCAGAAAAAGTACTCAGGAACCTTGCTAGGAAAAACGGCATTGATCTGCCAAGAGGGTTTCTTTTAGAGTTGCATGTAAGTAATCTCATCATTAACTTATATATACTATATGAAAATAATATCGTCAATTAAATTATATGTTTATTGGCCTTTAAAACTGACTGACTGGCTACAAGATCAAACTCTGCTAAGAAAAATATTATAATCATTTTATGATTATATCCTATCCTATTATATCCTATGTTCTTATCGAAGCTTACAATAATACCTAATTTTTTCTTGACCTTTGATAAAACGTTTGGTGAACACATTCATTAATTTATTAAAACAATAAGTTTTTCGATTTATATACAAACTTGATAAGAATATTCAATTACCTACAATGTTTTTATACAATTCCAGAAGAAAATCAAAGATGAAGAGGATGCCGAAGCTGAACTAACAATGTTATCAAACATGAACGGTCACATCACGGGTATAGCAGGCAAAGATGAAGCTTTAGATAGAAGAATAAGTAGTATGTTTTCTTTCAAACCAGATCTTGATAAACTATCAGATAGGGATACAAAAACGGAAAACATAGAAAGAATACTAGAAGTTGAAGTAGTAAATAAGAAACCTAGAATTAGAGACGAAGATGAGGTCATAGAAGATAGTCAATTAAACACCGATCCTCAACAAAAAGCCACGCAAACAGACTTCAAATCTCCAAGAAATAGTTTAAGAAGGAAGTCTTTGCAGCTTATGAATAGGTTATTCAGTCAAGAAGAAGATTTTGAGAACAGGAAGATGGATGATCAGAATTCAGAAGGAGACTGTAAAGCGTCTCCATTAGATGTGTTTAGGTACCCTAATATAAGGAAGAAGTTTTTTATACTGACGTTCGATTGGGTCGCCCTGGGTGTTGTCTACAATAGTCTCAGTTACAACACACCTAATCTGGGTGTTGATGACTACCTAGCATTTTTTATTGGTAAGTAAATTAAGTATATATTAAGTGTATTACAGTCGTGATGGCCTCGAGGTTTAGGCACGCGGTCGAGAATCTCGACGGTCGCGGGTTCAAACCCCAGGCACACACCTCTGACTTTTCGAAGTTATGTGTGTATTCACAATGAATTATCACGTACTTTAACGGTGAAGGAAAACATCGTGATGAAACCTGCACACCTAAAAGTTCTTAGGAATTTCTTAGGTGTGTAGTCCGCCAACCCGCATTAGGCCAGCGTGGTGGACTAAGGCCTAAACCCTCTCAATGGTAGAGGAGGCCCGTGCCCAGCAGTGGGACGTATATGGGCTGATGATGATGATGATGATGATGATGATGATGATGAAGAAGTAAATTAAGAGCGTTTATGCAGTTTTAGCGTAATTTGAGAAAAAACAGTACTTTTCGAACCTCTTAAAATTGATGAAAGACTCATCGTACAAACATTTTAATCACCAATTTTTTTAGGCAATATCGTCATCTAAATAGTTAATGAAGAACATTTTTAGATTTTTGTGTAAATTTTGATAAATAACAAGACAACTGAACGAAGGTTTTCATAAATTCACTTTTAGGGTCATTTTCGAGGCTCAAAATTTGGATTTATTTAAAACATATTGGATCAAAATAAAATGTTGAATCGGAAATATTCCCAAGCAAATAGTTAACGAAAGACATTTTAAGATTAAGATCCCTTATTCAAGTAATATTGAGAAATTACTGTGAACGCAGTATTTTTTTTTGACCCATATGATACTTAATTTAATAAAACAACAACTTTTTATAATATAAGAACATGTATTTGAAAACGTACAATTTTTGTTTTGGCGAAATTTCCCTTATTTATTTATTTATAAATATTTTAAAATGTACTATAAAACGCTGCGCACAGTCCGGTGCAAATCAGTCCGCCGCAAGGCTCTTCAGAGAGAGAACGTATCGCTCTACGCTCCGTCGTATTTGTGTTTCGTCGATGTTTTCGCGGTTATCTGACTGCATTCCGAACAATGATGATGATCAGTGATGATATAAATGATGTATTTAACATTTTATAGTCTCAATAAACATTATTTCATTCATTTTCATTGCATATCATTAACTATCGACGCTCATATTTACGCGAGTCATATTTACCGAAATTCGACTAGCCGCTTGGCGCGTAAGCGCTCTTAACAATGCAGATATTTTTATTTCAGGGTCAATATGGTTTTATTTATAATTAGTAGAATAGTATAAGTGCGGTGTACTTAGTTGCTATCTGATTATTTGCGGGTTTAAATCCCAGGCACACCAATCAATTTTCTAAGTTACGTGTCTTTTCACAATGATTTATTGAAACCTGTTAATATTGTATAAATTGTATAATAAATGTGTATTGTAGTCGTGATGGCCTCATGGTGGTCGCAGGTTCAAACTCCAGGCACACACCTTTGACTTTTCGAAGTTATGGGTGTAGTCACAAAGAATTATCACGTACTTTAACGGTGAAACATCACAACAACAAAACATCGTGGTAAAACCTGCATTCCTAAAAGTTTTTGAGAATTTCTTAGGTGTGTAGTCCGCCAATCCGTAATAGGCCAACATGGTGGACTAAGGCCTTAACCCTCTCAATTTTAGAGGAGACCCATGCCCAGCAGTGGGACGTATATGGGCTGATGATGGTGATGAATATGTGTTCCCCGCTAAATCGCATTGGTTAAACCTATCCCTTTTTAGTTGTAGAGAGAGATAGTTTTAGTAGAAGAGGCTCTAACGCGTTAGGGCTGATATAATTTTAGAATATGGGCTTACGATGGCAGCAATGTAGAAATGTGGTTATGCTTTGTTCCGCAGGCGGCGCAGTAGAGCTTCCGTCGTATTTCATCGCGTGGCGCTGCATGGAAAGGTTTGGTCGCCGATGGGTGCTCTGCATTTTCATGTGCGTGGGCGGAGTGGCCTGTTTGAGCTGCGTTTTTGTACCTGAATGTAAGTTGTTATCTGTTTGGGTTATATCAGCCTAGAACTTAATAGTAAGTATACTGTAAATGCCTCTTTGTTTCCGTGGCACTAGTGTTCGGTATGCCATCTAGAAGTTCCGGCTTAGATCCTCGAATCAGGATAGTGTTATTGTTTTTTTTTCAATTGAAGAGTCTTATGAGGTAGCAGCAAGAAATATGAAAATGTGTTCGAATACCTTATTCAATAAAACAGGTATTTAATATTTATCAAATACCTACATACATACATACATACATAAACTCACGCCTGTCTCCCGTTAGGGTAGGCAGAGACTATAGAGCGCCAAATGCCACGGTCCAAACACACCACTTTCGCTTCCTCCACTGACATTATCCTCTTCATTGTCAAATACCTGTTTCGCCGAATTGGTAACCTGGTATTTACAAGCGGTAGAGTCCCACTTCACCCGGACCCAATTTCATAAAAAAAGTATTCTATATCTTTTTCTAAAGGCCCATCTATCGCAATACAAAAAATAATTCTTTAAACTATATACTAAGAGCTATGTCATCGCTCCACGTGTTCTTGTGCATAAACAAGGGTGTCTCACAAGCGATCGCCCCACTACAGTGTCGATCGCTCTACTACAGTGCAGTGTCTATAAAAACAGCCTACAGCTACGCGCGGACGGGACATATTAGGAAATTAAAAGGCATTTTGATTGAAGTTGATTGTTTATATCACTTCTCATATAAAAATAAGTCGGGTTTTCCTCCCTGACGCTATAACTCCAGAACGCGCAAACCGATTTCCACGGTTTTGCATTCGTTGGAAAGGTCTCGAGCTTCGTGAGGTTTATAGGAAAGAAAATTCAGGAAAATTTTCAACAGAAAAGCGGGAAAATCTTTTTTCACAGACAGCGCCATTTTTCTCATATAAACTGTTCTACCTAATATCCTGTCAGACATTTTAGGTTTATCCCATCAATACGGTTAATGGTCCCCTCAAATTAAAGTACGTATTTAAATAAAGGTTTGGAATCGACAACATATATCCACAATATTCGAATAATTGCGTATTTTGGATTTTAAACATGTAGAATAGTGTCAGTAATAAAAAGGGATTGACATATTTATTGGTTGTCAAATATTTATGCGTGCGTTCAGAAATTTATTTTTAAACTCCTTGGTTTACAATTTACAAACGAAGGCGGGCTCGGTAGTTATCACGCTTTGAAATCTAAAACACTCAACTATGCAATGGAATGCACTTGGTGTTAAGAAAATTGTTGAGTAATGTTATTCACGTGACGATACTCAAAAGACAACTTAGAGATGAATAATAATTGGTGCTTGAGAATTCATCAATTAGATTGATCTAAGGATTTCTAAAACTACTTAACCGATTATCATTAAAATTTGTACACATAGTCTTCGAGGTATTAGAAAGGAGATAGGATAGGTACTTATTAAAAAAAAACGGAGGGTTAATAATTGGACAATTATTGAAAAAAGATTTGAATGGCTTTTGGGATGCAGATAGGTAGGACCCACCGATGTACATTGGATACTTTTTATCCCGGAAAATTTAGTGTTCCCGTGGGAATGGTTATCCTTACTATTATATAAATGTGAATTTAATGTAATGTTTGTTACGCTTTCACGCAATAAAATTTTTTTTGGTATGAACATAAATAAGACCCTGTGAAGTAACATAGGCTATGTTTCATCCCGGGAAAATGTAATGTTCCAATGGGATAAACATATTATAAATACGAAAATAACTTTCAAAGTTTTACTTTTACGCCTAAACCATTTGATCGATTTGGGTGATTTGATGTGATGGATAAAAACGGGACCTTAAAAAAGGACATAGGCACCGTTTTTTAAATTCAGTAAGTGCCATTTTGGGCACTTGAGGAACGATTTATAGATTCACTTATTATTTATCTTTCTGCACCCAACCCTGTAGACTACGCGGACGGGGTCGCGGGCAAAAGCTATAAAAATAAAAAAATTGCGATTACAAAACAGGTGTTGTTCGTAGAAGGGTGAAAATTTGGGGTTGTATGTATTTTTAAATGCTGAATCATAAAAAAATAAAAACTTAAAAATGTCCACAAAATAAAAAAATAACTTTTGGGTTGGACCCCCCTTAACACCTAAGGGTATAAAAAATAAATAACAACCTATTCTCAGACTTACTGAATATACATATAAAATTTTACTCTATACAGATTATATTTTTTTGTTTAAAAATTAGAATGGCCAGTAAAAAAATAGAGGTTCATCATAGAAGGGTGAAAATTTAAGATTATAATAATTTATCAATGCTGAATCATAAAACATAAAAACGTTAGGTCAATAGAAAAAAAATAATCATACCCCTAAATGTTAAACCCTAAATGTTGGCCGATTCTCAGACCTACCTACGATTAACACATACATACATACATTAACTCACGCCTGTATTCCCCGAAGGGGTAGGCAGAGGTGCATTTCTGCACCCACATTTCGCCAGGTATGTATTAGTCCCACGTAATAGGGGGCGAGCCTATTGCATGATATACACATAATATTTCATAAAAATCAGTCGGGCCGTTTCGGAGGAGTTTGCAAAAAAACACCGCGACACGAGAATTTTATATGTATGGCAAAACAACGTTTGCCGGGTCAGCTAGTCACTTCTCAAAATGAATCCTCCAATAATAACGATGTCACTTATAAAAACTTATAAGTGACATAGCTTTTCTATAAACCAACAATTGTGACGTCAGCAATGATGACGTCACACATTTTAAAAACCCTTCAAAGCCCCCCCACCCCTGACATATACTTTTGTAAATATAGAATCGGTATGTTATGTATGTATTATTTCATTGACCTAATTATTTGATTTGGCAGCGTGGCCGTGGATAACAGTGGCGCTGGCTATGTTAGGTCGGCTGTGCGCGGCGTCTTCCTTCGCCGTGTTCTACGTGCTCATAGGAGAGTTGCTGCCTACCGTCCTGCGAGCCCAGGCCATGGGGGCCGCCTCCTTCATCTCGGGACTGGGACTGCTGGCCTGCCCGTACATCGTTCACCTAGTAAGTATACTTATAGAATTACTGCTACTTGAGGAACAAATCTAGTATTCAGATGAAAAAAAAAACATTTAACCGTAAAAGTAGTCTAGTTCGCAGATGTTAGGATAAAGTTAAATAATTATTTGAAAGAATTGCCATAATATAAGTCAAAATCAAGCTGAGAGAAGGAATGACGTCTTCGTGTCTTTCCATTTGTTCTTTAAGTGTGCTCATACGTCTCAATTACCTGACTGTGTTAGTTTCCATAAAGCGAAATTATATGACATGAACATTCTGGATGGTTTCTGCTACCCGCAGCACAAGAAACATAGCTTAATAAAAGGGTTACACTAATACGTTTCTGAATAGTTCTGTTTCATATAATTTAATTAGAGGCGTTATAAATATGTGACATACATTATGTTCTGGTTTCTCTTGTCCACAGGCAGTGTACGCCAGGTCCCTTCCCTTGATAATCCTGGGCATCCTCAGCATGATAGGAGGAGTGACTTCCCTCTTCCTACCAGAGACCCTCAATCAACCCTTACCACAAACTCTGGGAGATGGAGAAATGTTCGGAAGGGAGTTTAAGATTCTCAGTTGCGTTGAGCGACCAAAGAAAACGCGCCGCCCAACTTCTGCTAGCCTAGTACCGTGAAGTTACAATTTGGTAAAGTTCTAGGGTTAAAAATCAGCGACACTGGTCTTTCAGGATCTTGATAATCTTAATCAAGGAATTAAAGAAATAAAAAATAAAATAAAAAAAAGCGACAAAAAATATTATCTTCTAACATGGACAGTGTTTGTAATTGTAGACTGGGTTTTGTTTAAATCTGATAAATAGCTTAAATAGTAAGAGCAAGCGAGAACAAGATACAATAATAACAAAACTACTAATTTCATTCTCCCAAATAAGAGGTGGGATTATAATTTTACAAATCAAAATATACCAGCCAGGCTTGTAGAACCTAAAAGAAGCTCATAATTCTCATTGCTATATTTTATCAATACATTTCGTACTCCTAGTCGCTTATGAGAGCCTAGTACATAATTTGATATAATGTGACGTCTTATTCACGACTGCCTCGTGGTCTCGCGGTACAAGTATGTGCCGTGCGATCTAGAGGTCCAGGGTTCGATCCCCGGGTCGGGCAGTGTTATTGGGTTTTTCCATAGGAAATTCTCGGTAACAGCACGGAGTCTGGAAATTTGCCCGAAAAACGGCAATAGGCTCGCCACCTATTACGTGGGACTGATACCTACTAGGCGAAATGTGGGTGCAGAAATGCACCTCTGCCTACCCCTTCGGGGAATACAGGCGTGAGTTTATGTATGTATGTATGACGTCTTATTTTGCCTTATCAGCTCGAAATTAGAAATACACTCAATAACTTTCCCTACTTTTGGGTTACAAAGCAACAAACCCCACCGTACGGTAGGATAAGAACTGGGTGGCGTTAACAGTGGTATAGCTCCGGGCACAACAATTTGTTAGTCACAAAATTATATATAAACTGTTGTGTAATGTGGATTGTATATACCGATTAGTTTTTAAACACTAACACACAAACTTGAAAAGTACAAAATAGTCATAATGTTAAAATAAATGAAATGATTATTTGTTTGTTTTTATTTACATAATTTGCTATTATCATACGCTTATGTGAAATATTTATTTATTTAATATACTTTATTGTACACTATACAAGGAAAAAATATATAGATAAATACATAAATAACATACAACTTAAAAGATATATAGTTACAACAGGCGGTCTTATCGCTAGCTGCGATTTCTTCCAGATAACCCACTGGAATGAAAAGTTGTAGTTGTGGTAGCTGTCTTCAGAAATACATATAAATAATATACATATATATACACGCATAAATACATACATACGTGTGGTGTAACACGGTTTGACAGAGTGAGGAATGAATATGTTAGAGGAAGCCTGAAAGTAGCTCCCCTGATAGAAAAGCTGAAAGGAAACCGTCTGTCGTGGTATGGGCATGTTATGAGGAGGGATGAATCATATGTAGGAAAAAAGGTGATGGATATGAAAGTTGATGGATGGGTGAGCAGAGGAAGGCCAAAGAAAAGATGGATGGAGTGCGTGACTGAAGATATGAAAGAAAAAGGGGTGAATGAAGACATGACGGCTGATAGGGATGTTTGGAAGGATAAAACATACTGCGCCGACCCCAAATGAAATTGGGAGCAGGGCAAGGCAATGATGAAATACATACATACATACACATTCATATATAAATAAATACATACATACATAAATATACACATATATTTATATGCTATACTTAAATAGTCTACATTTAATAGAAGAGATAATTACCGAGATGTAAATATATAATTATGTTTCATAAATAGTAAACATTAAATTGGAGAGAAGTGAGCTCTGAGAAGCCTTTTGAATGTGGAAAGCGATTTAGCTTTTCGTATTGTTAATGGCAATTCGTTCCACAAGCGTGCAGCATGCACTGTAAAGGAATTGCTGAGGTATTTGGTGCTATGTTTAGGTATTTCAAGTGTGAGATTTTCTGAAGATCTAAGGGGTTGTGCATGTGTTGCGCTAAGAAAACGGAACCTTTCTTTTAGATAGCGCGGAGTTGTAGGATTAAATAAGATTTGAATTGAAATAATCAAAATTCAAAGCATATAATTAAATTCCTGCGAAATAAATCTGCGTGTGTGTAATGTTTCCGTAAGTTGGTAATAATAATAATAATAATAATAATAAAGCCTTTATTGCTGTCTTATTTTTAACAAATAACATGCTATATGTGCCTTACATAATAAATTATAAAATAAAGTTTTAGGTTACTATGATAATATCGGCAAACTGTCGTTAGTTCAGTCCAGCTTGTCCTCCGACAAAGGCCTCCTCTAAGGCTTTCCACTCTGTTCTATCCTTTGCTAAACGAGTCCACTTCCGACCTGCTATTTTCATGATGTCATCTTCCCATCGCATAGTCTGTCTACCTCTATTCCTTTTACTGTCCCGTGGGTACCATTCTGTTACTATTCTAGTCCATTTTTCCCTCGTTTCCCTCAACATATGACCCGTCCATCTCCATTTTAATTGCCTGAAAGTTGTGTATGCATTTTTAAATTTTGTTTTACTTTTTATAAATTCTAATTTTATCCTGTCTTTTCTCTTAACTCCGAGTACACTTCGCTCTATTCCATTTTGACATATTTTTAATTTATTGGCCAGTTCTTCTGTTAAAGCCCAAGTTTGACACCCATAAAGGAGACATGGTAAAATACATACATCAAAAATTTTCCTTTTTTCTTTAATTGGCATATCTCTGCTCTTCATAACTTCGCTGAGCGACCAATATCGTTTCCAGGTGTTTACGACTCTTCTTTCTATTTCTTTTTGCATGCATTCTTTAGGTGATACTAGTTGCCCTAAGTATATGTATTCCTCTACATACCCTATTTTTTCATTTTTAACTTTTATCACATATTCTTGTGAAGAATTAGTCATTATTTTTGTCTTTGTTAGGTTCATTGACAAGCCTGCTCTGTTGCTTTCTTCATCAAGTTCTTGCAGCATAATTTCTAACGTTTTTGGGCTCTCAGAAAATAATATTATATCATCTGCGAAACGAAGGTGACTAAGATTTTGTCCATTTATATTTAATCCTTTATGGTTCCATTCTAGGTTTCTAAATATCATTTCCAAAGCCGCTGAGAATAGCTTAGGTGAGATAGGATCTCCTTGGCGCACACCTCTTTTTATTGGAAATACTTCGCCTGTTGATTCCAACTTTACTTGTGCAGTACTCTTTGAATATATGTTTTTAAGTATTCGTATATATTTTGTTTGTACACCTTGTACCTTTAGAGCGTGCCAGATATATTCATGTTCTAATGTATCAAAAGCTTTGTTAAAGTCCACAAATCCTAAGTAGTATGTCTTTTTATATTCTTTAAACTTTTGTAGTATTTGCCTAAGGGTATGAATGTGATCAATAGTTGAAAATTGTCTACGGAATCCGGCTTGTTCTTTTGCTTGGTTTTCTTCGAGGGTATTGGAAATTCTATTTAAAACTATTTTAGAAAATACCTTGTAAATATTAGACATTAAGCTAATTGGCCTGTAATTTCCTATATCTGCTTTATCACCTTTTTTGTATAGTAATGTAATAATTGATTTAGTCCAATCTTCTGGAATATTTTCCGAATCAATAATTTCGTTGAAAAGATCTGTAAGTTTTTGGGCAATTATAGGAAGTGTTGTTATTAGCAGTTCATTAGTTACTAGATCCGATCCTGGTGTTTTATCAAGCTTCTGGGTCTTAATTGCTTTTATAGTTTCGTCTTTTAGGATTTCAAGTATTGGCTCTTCATCTTTTTGAATATCATATTTTTTGTTATCTTGTTCTACGTTTAGACTCTGGTATAAATTTTTGTAATATTCTGTAGCAATTTTTAATATTTCTAGTCTTTTGCCTGTGTTAGTACCGTTTTTCTTTTTCATATGTGGAATCCAGTCTTTTGTATAACTTAGTTCTTTCAATGCTTTTTTTATTCCTCCTGTTTTTTGTATATAATATTTCATCGTAGTTAACCTCTTCTTTTTCCGATCGTTTCTAAGTTGTTCAGTAATAATCTTGCTTAATTCTTTAATTTTTTGTCTATTGTTTTTATTATTCCTTTGTTTCAAAAGTTCTTTCCGTTCAAGGAGTAATTGTTTGCATTTCATTGAGATTTCTTTTTTACCTTGTTTATTTTTTGTTCTACTTAAGCTTCTTTTGATTTGCGTTACCAGATTGTTGTATCTTTCTTGTATTGACATATGTGGTTTGTCCTGCGATGTTACGTCGGCTACTGACTTTTGAAGAGTATTGAGCAATAATTCCTTATCGCCTATGTGTTGAATTGTATTACAATTATTATAAGATCTTCTAGTTTTTCCAAAACGTCTCCCTGATAACGTTGCTCGAACCATCCTGTGGTCCGTATTAAAATTTAAATTATTTATGATATTTACATCCTTAAAGGCATTTCTGTTGTTTGACATAATGTAGTCTATTTCATTCTTGTAAAATCCATTAGGTGAAATCCACGTCCATTTTTTAGATTGTTTCTTTTTGTAAAAACTATTAAGAATACATAATTTGTTTTGTAAGGCAAAGTTTATCAATCTTGTGCCATTTTTGCTTCTACAGCCACACGCGTGTGGTCCTATAATACATTCTTCTCCAAAATTTTGTTTTCCAATTTGCCCGTTAAAATCTCCCATCACTATGACGTTTTTGTATGCATTTTCGATAGTGTTTTGTAGATCTTCGTAGAATTTCTCGATTTTTGTAATTTCTTCCTTTTTGTTCGATTCTGTTGGTGAGTAAGCTTGTATGATAGACCATTTCTCTTCAGTTTTCCTGTTTGTGATTAGTTTAATATTAAGGATTGCTATGCGTTCTGATATTCCTCTAAGTTCTTCTATGTTGTTTACTAGATTTCTTTTAACAATAAATCCCACTCCATACATTCCTTGCGTCTCTCCAATAAAATGTAATATGTATTTTCCATGGTCTTCAATACTTTCTCCAATTCGTCTCATTTCGCTAATCCCAATAATATCCCAATGCAGTTTTTCAATTGCCAGGTCGAATTCCTGAAGTTTTTCTGTAGTTCTAAGTGATCGGCAGTTAATAGTAGCTATATGGATATCATTTGTATTTCTTTTAAGATGATTATAAGAATTATTCCTTAGAGGGTGGTGGTCATTTTCCCCCACGAGGACCAGTCGGCTTGGGGGAGGTTGTGTTATTTCTTGTGTTAGTTTTTTGCAATTTGGTTGTGTTATCCGTTTGCCGGCTATTAATTGCTTTATTATTAAAGTTGGTAATATAATAGGAAATTGCTGTTGAAAATTTTCGTATCAAATCTGATAGCGACCATGTGGTGTTCAACTTGTCACAGTGACCCACGCAATTGAAAATATAGATAAGTAAAATAAAGAAGCCGGCGTAATGGTTTAAATCTAGACCTAACTATTTCTCTCCATTTAACGCTTGAAATAATTATTAAATATCTGATCAATCGTCTGGTTACACACGCCCATACGCGTTGCAATGCTGAGCCTTCTCTAAAACTTCAGGAAAGAAACAGGGTAGGGTAGATGGCTAGACACCAGCTTGCGAAACGAGAGGCCGCGGGTTAGATCCCCGCACCGAGACAAATGTTTGTATGATCCACAAATATTTGTTTCGGGTCTGGGTGTTTGTGAGACCGAAAAGTCTCTCGTAGTCTCTACCCACGACACAGGACTTGTATCCTAGTGTGGGGTCAGAACTATGTATGTGACTGTTGGGTGTATTTATTTATTTAATTTATTTAGGGTGCTAACAATCAAGAGGGGATATCTGTCTATCTATCTATCCGCCAAAAGAGGTCTACTGCTGATCATACGCGTCTCCCAATGACTTCCACAGGAACCTGTGAATGAGGAGATCCATAGGAGAACTAAAGTTACCAACATAACCCTGCGGATTAGCAAATTGAAGTAGAAGTAGGCCGGGCACATAGCGCGGAGAACTGATGCCCTATGGGGCCAAAAAGTTCTCGAATAAAGAGGGGATATGTGTTGATGGAATTATATGACGTCATTAAATAAAAAAGAGTGATTAAGATTCATCATGGTACGCCCTACAGAAAGGCGAACTGCAATAATACGAATGTGTAAGTGACTATGCAGCTGAAGAAGCGCAGAGGCGATCCAGCGTCGATCACAAATATTCTGCAAGCACTCAACTTGCTGAAGGACGACCGGTTAAATCTCAGGATATTCTTGTACAGCTTCCTCCGTCTATCTGCAGAGGAATGAGAAAATATGTTATTTACTATATAGGAGACTAATAACTGCCTCGTGGTCTCGCGGTACAAGAATGTGCCGTGCGATCTAGAGGTCCTGGGTTCGATTCCCGGGTCGGGCAAAGTGTTATTGGGTTTTTCCATTAGGAAATTCTCGGTAACAGCACGGAGTCTGGAAATGTGCCCGAAAAACGGCAATAGGTTTGCCCCGTATTACGTGGGACTGATGCATACTTGGCGAAATGTGGGTGCAGAAATGCACCTCTGCCTACCCCTTCGGGGAATACATTTATGTATGTATGAGACTAATAAGTAATTCTAAAAAGTAAAACTATACTAAAATACAAACTTATTTACTTTTGACCTATATCTCAAATTAATGCTAAGAATCCAAAAAAAAACTTAATTTGATTTAAAGTTATAAAATTCTACTGTTGCAAATTTCTTTTGCAGCTTTGATTAGTAATAAAGCATATATCTACAGGAGCCATCATCATGTCGAATGAATGAGTTAGGAACATAGGGAGGAGGAAGGAAAATATACTTATGATATCTGCACTTTGGGCTTAGAGCATTCCACAAGAAATTTGTACGTAAAGTTCACGGAATCGCACAGATAAGAATGGTGGACTATGGTCTATTCTCTCTCAATAATAAAATAAAATGTATTTAGACCGTGATCGGAAACTAAGGCAGGTAATAGCGAAGGTGATTACGAGCCCCCTGGCGTTAAAGAAAATCCAGACAAAAAATATAAAATTGAAATTTAACACCACATAACACCTTTTCCTAAACTTCAAAACTTTTATTTTTTGACCTCAGCTATTACCTGCCTTAGTTTCCGATCACGGTTTGAATACACCCTGTATAAGTAGATTACATTGTAACAAGATGTAACCCAAACATACTTATGGCACATTTCTTGAAAAAAGTAATAGAAGTTACCCGAACAATCCAGAGACTTAAGCTCCAAGATGCAAGTAGTTTCCGCCTTGTGAACTGCTAGATAGAACCTCTCGGACTCAAGTCCTAGGATCACTTGGAATGTCAGGTTCTTCAGTAACCAAATGGATGATATTATTGAGTAGACCAACGGCGTTGCCTGCGGACGAGATTTCGTGGGTTTTTTTATTGTGTTATGTGTATGGAATGCTGATGAATAACCAAAAAGGTACTAGAAATGTATAAGAGATTAGGCTGCATATGTTATATCTTTTTAAAAACTAGAATCTATTTTAACGTACGTAGTTTCAAATGGTAGTTCAAAAACATACATACACATATATAAACTCACGCCTGTATTCCCCGAAGGGGTAGGCAGAGGTGCTTTTCTGCACCCACATTTCGCCACGTATCAGTCCCACGTAATAGGAGGCTTTTTCGGGCACATTTCCAGACTTCGTGCTGTTACCGAGAATTTCCTAATGGAAAAACCCAGTAACACTTTACCCGACCCGGGAATCGAACCGAGGACTTCTAGATCGCACGGCACATACTTGTGCCGCGAGGCCACGAGACAGTTAAAAAAAGTTAGTTAAAAAAGTCTAATACTATTGGGACCTAAAGGAATCCTATTATTATAAACTTTATATTAATTGTTTATATTTCGTGGTCTCGCGGTACAAGTATGTGCCGTGGGATCAAGAGGTCCTGGGTTCGATTCCCGGGTCGGGTAAAGTGTTACTGGGTTTTTCCATGAAATGTGGGAAATGTGCCCGAAAAACGGCAATAGGCTCGCCTCCTATTACGTGGGACTGATACGTGGCAAAATGTGGGTGCAGAAAAGCACCTCTGCCTACCCCTTCGGGGAATACAGGCGTGAGTTTATGCATGTATGTATGTATATTAAGTCAGGATTGGGCCGGAGGAGAAAGCCAGTCTACTGGCGCGCCTCTTTGCGGCCAATTCTCGGCTCGATGACTGCGGTTCTCAGCCACCTACGCTGCCTAGCTGTGGCCACACAATGCCTGATATCCGTATCAGGCATTGTGATGTGAGGCGTGAACTGCAGTCACTCGACGTCCGAAAAGCCAGTGGTCCTGATGGTATCCCGGCGGTTGTCCTTAAAAAGTGCGCAGCCGAGTTGTCTCCTGCACTAACACGCTTGTACCGCGCGTCTTATCTTTCAGGTGTGGTGCCTCAATCTTGGAGAGAGGCTAATGTGCAACCGATTCCTAAGAAGGGTGATCGGTCAGACCCTGTCAATTATCGCCCAATCGCCATAACCTCAGTGATCTGCAAGGTGATGGAGCGGATCATTAACATCTAATTGGTCCGCTACCTGGAGGATCACTCGTTGATCAGTGATAGGCAATACGGCTTCCGCCGTAACCGGTCAACGGGTGATCTTCTAGCGTTTGCCTTGCATCACTGGGGGGAGGCGATTGATCGGCATGGCGAGGCTCTTGCCGTGAGTCTCGACATAGCCAAGGCATTTGATAGGGTCTGGCACCGTGGCCTTCTCTCCAAGCTTCCGGCATACGGTCTTCCCGGCAACTTGTGTTTGTGGATTTCGAGCTTTCTGCATGGGCGTAGAATGCGTGTCCTCGTCGACGGGCACGCTTCACAGCTCATGTCAGTTAGTGCCGGGGTTCCACAAGGCTCTGTGCTATCGCCCATCCTGTTTCTTCTGCATATCAATGATATGTTGCCGCTTGGCAACATTCATTGCTATGCAGATGACAGCACGGTCCATGGGCGGTACTGCAGTAAGCCACCAGGTTGCCGGGCGGATACTGAGAGTAGACGCGAGGAGCTTGTCATTGAGCTCAATCGGACCCTGGAGCTCATTTCCACATGGGGTACCCGGAATCTGGTTGAGTTCAATGCCAAGAAAACCCAGGTCTGTGCGTTTTCGTGCAAAAAATCCCCGTTTTCTCCTCTCCCCAATTTTCAGGGCATTTCACTCGCAATGCGGAACGGCCTTAATATCCTAGGTGTGGATATCCGCTGCGATCTTAATCCAAGGACTCACATCGAGGGCATTATATCCGCCACTTCACGCAGGGTCGGAATCCTGAACAGGGTGCGCCGGTTTTTCACGCCCGGTCAGCTTTTCCGCTTATACAAAGCGCAGGTTCGGCCGGGCATGGAATACTGCTCGCACCTCTGGGACGGTTCCGCCAAATACCTTCTCGATGCCTTGGATGGATTGCAGCGGCGTGCCATCCGCATTGTGGATGATGCAGACGTCACAGCCAACTTGGAGCCGCTACAGTTGCGCAGGGACATTGCCGCACTTAGCGTGTTCTACCGTCTGTATCATGGTGAATGTTCTGAAGAATTGTTTAAGCTTGTCCCATCCTCTCCTTTCCTCACCAGAACCACGCGTGCTGGCATGCGAAGCCACAGCTTTGTGGTCACAACATCCGCGGCTCGAACCAAAAAGTTCGCCAACTCTTACCTTTGCCGCACCATCAAGCTGTGGAATAGTTTGCCGGCTCACGTGTTCCCTCCTTCCTATGATCCTGGATCCTTTAAGCGAAGCGTGAAGAAGCATTTGTGCAGGCCGGCATGATTGTGTCGACCAGCGGGTGACCTTCGTTTCTCGCTGGTCGGTATTAATTTTTTGGACTCCACTGTGCTTACCATCAGGTACAGTGGAGTCACTTTGCCGTGCCAGTTTAAAAAAAAAAAAAAAAAAAAAAAAAAAAAAAAGGATTATTAGTCCAATACATTATGTACGCAGAGGGTTCGGATTTGCAATATTTATGGTGATTACTAATTAAAATGGGTTATATGTACAGCCAATCAACAACTGAGCTATGACATAGTTTTACAAAAATGCTAAATAGAATAATGTTGTACACTTACAACTCTTTTCTCTTCAGTGTATACCTTGCTTACATCGATATTTACTTCTACATTTATCAAAGTGACGAAAGAAGTAGTTACAGTGTGTAGTAGAATCTGAAATTGAAATAACTGATTAGCTGGAATGATCAGTTTTAACCAGAAGAGGATTTAATATTCAGTGACGGGCAGTTGTATGCAGTCAAAAGTCACAACTAGACTAGCTATAAATAATTTTTTTTATTTTTATTTATTTATTTTAATACTAATTACACACGTACAGGACATACAAGTAGTAAAAAGTATATAATGATAACGTATGCAATTAATTATTGACCCACAAGTAACAGTCTAAAATGGTCCCCTCACTAGGCAAGCCTGTATCGAGGGGTCCCATTGTATCGATATAATAGTATGAGTCTATCGTATTCGCTCACGAGTAAACTTATAACGATTAACCATTTAGGTACCACTTATTCTCTAATACAAAACAAACTAAAATCTATTTTTAAATACCACAATGTTATGTTGCTGCTATTATTGAAAGACTTTCTTCATAAACACCAAGACCAGACACCAATATTTGACGAGGACAGAGGTATTCATCTCGTTGCAAGAATCGAATACAGCGTGTCATATTACATATTGCACAATGAAAGATAATCCAAATAATTCGAAGTCAAAATATACTTACCAATACTTGAAACGACTTTTTAAACATGTCGTATGCTTGCATAATATTAATATAAATGTCAAACAGCTTAACATGGCATGAAGTATACGTATCCCGATTCCTCACTTTTGATCTTAATTCTTGATGCAGGAATTCCATACTGTTCGCGATCAACTTCATGATAGTAATAGCATAAACCATATTCACTTCGAAAGATATAAGTAATATATCAAATATTAAGTCGTAGAAGTTGAAATAGCTGAAGTACCAATGGAAATATACAAACAAACCAATGCAGGTCACGTATAATACGAATAACTGAATCCAAATACCAATTTTAATAAGTTTGAAGTCCGATTTGTTGTTATTTAACATGTGACGGACATTTTGCAAATGAAGAAGTAGTTTGACGCTGTTACTACTTTGGGTGACGCTGACAAAGAAATTAATAATGAAGCCAATTGCTCTGAGGATGAGATTGAAGATGTTGAAAGCGAACAAGGAATTGCTGGTAATGCGATTGTTTATCGGTTGTCGATATGTTACACTTTGGATCACGCACACTACTAAGCACACGATGACGTAGCAAAACGATATTATATTGGCGTACAATCCGTTCGGTGTGATGAAGTTGTCTTTTATGCGATATTTAGCCGTGCAATACACATTCTGCAACGAATTTAGGGGTAGCAGCAGTGATTGGAAATCTTCGTCGATTGCGTTATTAAGAAGTATCTCCATTTTATGTATTCCTGGTACCTCAAATATCAATATGGCAAAATAGCTAGAGGATGCCTTTTGGTGTCTGAAGTCAAGTGAATAACTTCTTAAATATATGCGTTAGGCTTTTAGAATAATTAATTTCAAATATTCAATTAATATAAGATTGTTTGGTCATGTCTTAAACGTTAAATTAAATTATGGAGACAGACACTTGAATAGATTTCATCAATTCAAATGACTTGTTTGAATGGTTGTTATTGTGCTTGCCTTATCAGTCATAAATATATGGAGTGTTATCAAGTATCAAAAGTTCTTTGGTTCGATTACCAAGTTTGTAAAAATTTTATTCAATATCAACACGGAATTCGAAATAGATTCCGCGAGGTATTCCGTAAAAACCGACAATTTACTTATTTCTTTAAAACGTGTCTGGTAAAAAATATAAACGCAAAAATCAACCATGATAAAAATATTTAAATCTGACAGTCGAGTGAAATGTTGGATAGGTTCCATATTCTTCGTTTCATTAAAACGTCAATATCTTTCACTCAAACAATTAAACTAATAATTATTTATTTCCATTTATTCATTACAACTTGATTACAAAATCATAAGCTTACAATCAGAATGGTTTGAGGAATCAACCGTTTCAAAATACTATGAAGTTACCAAAGTGAATATTTGTAGGTTATTCTGTTTATGATCCACCAATTCACACGAGGCCAGCATGATGGATTTAGTCCTATAGGACTAAAAAAAGGGTTATAACCCTTCTCAACTGTAGAATAGGCCCTTGCCCAGCTGTGAGATGTATATGAGCTAACGATGATTCTGCTTATGAAGAAGCTATTTGGTATCCTGACTGCAGCAGCACTATTAAATACGTTGCCATGAGACTTAGAAATCGCAGAGGATACTTAGCGTCCACCAGGATAAGACCGCACAATTGAAACTGCGACACTTCGGCTTTGTTATATCTACGCACGTTTTTGCAGATAATTTTCTTGTAGCAATCTGAAATAGATGAAATATCGTGTTATAGGTACCTACTCAATATATTTGCTATGAGTTTAGAATTTAGGTGTCTATCGCCAGTTAACTTTGGAAAGAGCTTAGCTCTTTAATACACTAATTTACCAAAGCACAAACCAAGTTCTGGTCTTAACTACTATAAAGTTATGGAATGGATTGCGAGCCTTCGTGTTTCTCCTTCAAAATTTACAAGATTATTTTACCGTGTGAATAAACAATTGCCAACCATTATTCTTTTACATTTTCAGATTTAGAATACCATTTTCCCAATGAGAGAGACGAAATGACAAGCTTTAATCGGATTTATAGTAAAACTCGGGTGATAGATCAAATAGGTACTTTATTAGTCTTTTTTTTTACGAAGCAGAGAGCCGCTAATGTAGAATACAATAATGTATGAAAGGGACATAAACGATCAGGTCGTTTTCCTTTGTATTATGTCAATTCCATTAATTATGATGTTCTTTATTAGCAATTACGATTGTAGAAAGTCACCTTGTCTCTGGCCCTCAGGGACCTACCTGGGACAGAATATGCCTCCACTTTTGCACACTCTCTTGCAGCATCTTCTATGCCAATGTAGAACTTTTCAAATTCGATGCCCAAAAGACTTTGAAGTATTAAGTTCTTTGAAAACCACAAGCACAATTTAGCGACAATTGGTGAAGTGGAATTCTAAAAAGAAATTGTTCAATAAAAAATATTGAAATTATTTCAATGATCGCGGTTATAAGCGTACGGATTAAAAAAACCAATAGCCTGGCCTCCTATAACATTTCAAATCGGAAAACGGGTGACGAAACACACCTCAGCCTACCCGTTCGGACAAATAGATGTAATGCATCTATATTGCAATAAGTGCAGCAACAAATCGGTTTGCACTCGAGGGTCATGGGGGAAAAATAGTCATTAACAGTTAGTCATCACCATCATTAGCCCATATACATACATACGTCACAGTTCACACGTACTCTATAACTGAGAGAGTCCACCTCGCTAGCCTTCATGATGATGGAATCATTGAAAATTAAGGAAGTTTTACGACACTATTTGATAGGATTTAATAATATTATCTACTAAATAAACAAATTATTTATAATCAGTTACATTTTGTTTTTTGGTGTGTATTTATTTATTATATTTCCTATTACTGCCTCGTGGTCTCGCGGTACAAGTATGTGCCGTGCGATCTAGAGGTCCTGGGTTCGATTCCCGGGTCGGGCAAAGTGTTATTGGGTTTTTCCATTAGGAAATTCTCAGTAACAGCACGGAGTCTGGAAATATGCCCGAAAAACGGCAATAGGCTCGCCTCCTATTACGTGGGAATGATACCTGGCGAAATGTGGGTGCAGAAATGCACCTCTGCCTACCCCTTCGGGGAATACAGGCGTGAGTTTATGTATGTATTTCCTATTATGTTTTTTTGTGAAATAATGGATATCATCATCATCATCAGCCCATATACGTCCCACTGCTGGGCACGGGCCTCCTCTACCATTGAGAGGGTTTAGGCCTTAGTCCTAATGGAAATGTTATACTCATTTGTTGTATCTTCCTAGTAAATGCTCCCTATCACTTATTTTCGTTATCAATGAGTCGAATCTGCGGTTTTTCGTGCTGTACTAATTCACCATAATACTTACACACGGGACGCCACTTGAAGGCAGTCGAGAATTATCGAGTATAATCTGGACGTACACGAGAGCGTGGAGAAATGTCTCGCCCATGTGATACAGGATCTGAAAATGTTTTCATAATCTTTATTACTTGTATTCATTGCTGTCATCAGACTGCCTCGTGGTCTTGCGGCACAAGTATGTGCTGTGCGATCTAGAGGCGGGACCTCTAGATCAAAGTTCGGGCAAAGTTTCCATTATGAAATTCTAAGTGTCTGGAAATGTATCCAAAAACGGAAAGTATACATATATGACATAAGTATATGTAATAGGGCTAAGTGAAAATCCCTCTATCGCTGAGGAGTCCACATTTGGATGGGCGGCAACGGGAAACAAATTAGGGCGCTTGTCCTGTATTTATTGTACCGCCCAAAATGCGCAAAACGGCCATCGAGAGGTTTTGGTCGGTATGCCGGCGTAGGATTTTGGTTAGAGACCCAACTCAGCCTAGCGAACAATAGTTCCACGCGGTGATTTAGAAGGCCGGTGACCCCGACATACCCTTTTCAGCCTCTCCCGAGGTACCGAACAGAAAGTTTAAGGCGCTTTCCACTCGTAAAAAAAAACATTATGTACACGAGGCACGTAAGTAAAAATAAATAAATGAAAATACACCCAATAGCTACATACAGTTCTGACCCCACACTAAGATACGAATCTTGTGTCGTGGGTATCAGAAACTACAAGATTCTCCACGTTCCCACAAACTCCAAAACCCACAATAAATATTTGTATATATGTGCGGCCTTTCTTTCATAAGTTGGTGTCGAGTCAACTGCGCCAATTAAGTTGTCAAAATAACTAATGTTTAACACCTCATTCTATTTCTTTTTAATTTTTCTTTGCGAATCGTACTTAATTCCAAACTGACATTCGTGGGTAAAACATAACAATCACACTACAAGAACACTCACCAAGATTTGAAATACTTTTTTGTAAATACTGTAACTTTCCATCACAGTGCAGTACTTAAATGTGATTCATCCTCTTCCACGTGATTTTATCCTTCAACCGTCTCTGTCGTGACTCGGTGACTCTCGAGTAAATTTTAAACTTCCTAATCCACAGCTCCAATTTGATGTTAATGAACTTTGCCATTATCAAAGCACCCAACATATTCACGTCGGAAGCGATTTGCATAAACACCCAACAAATGTTAGTTATTGACAGCACCTTGATGAATAAACTGTCGAAACTCAACTGCAAAATATGGTACGATAGTAAACTGGCCACAAATATCCAATTCTTACGAATGTGACTGTGGATGTGAATGTCTCTGAGGTTTCTGTGGGATTCTTGAAGCTTCAGGATTAAAGCGACGTAAAATTTGCTTTGAAACACGCAGACCATAAAATTTACAATGGAACCGATAGTTGAACATGTCAGATCTAAAATTATGTTCATGTATAGGAAATTGTGGTGCATTAACTTCGCTGTTTTGGCCATTCCTATTGTATCGTATAAGACTGGGGCGAAGACTGTGATGGAGATGATAAAATGCACTATGTAAGTCTTGACTCCAGTGGGAGTGATGAAGTTGTCCCGAATCCTGCACTTTGGACTTAGGAATAGCGTTTGTGCTATGCCTAACGGAATCAGTAATCTTTGGACATCTCCGTCTAATGAGTTGGTTAGTAAAATTTCTACTGGCAAATGATTTCGATATCTAGGTTTTTTAAATTGCATTTTTAATTATTTTTTTAAATTACGTTCCAGAACTTAAAGCAACAATCTTCTACAGCCAGGAGTTAACCGTCTCCCAGGTTGTTTTAAAAAGAATGGTTTGAAAAAAATATTTCGACCTGAGCAGGTATTTAATATAAACAGGTCGATAAAAATTAATCAGCCGTAAAGCTCCCATCGATTACTGTCAAAACACAACAGACAGATTGACAGGTAATATCTATATTACCGAAATGCCGATTGTTAAGCTTAGCAACTCTATTCTGTGGGTTTGTATCACATCATCAGCCCATATACGTCCCACTGCTGGGCACGGGCCTCCTCTACAACTGAGAGGGTTTAGGCCTTAGTCCACCACGCTGGCCTAGTGCGGGTTGGCGGACTACACACCTAAGAAATTCCTAAGAACTTTTAGGTGTGCAGGTTTTATCACGATGTTTTCCTTCACCGTTAAAGCAAGTAATAATTCATTGTGAATACACACATAACTTCGAAAAGTCAGAGGGAGCCTGGGGTTTGAACCTGCGACCGCCGAAATTCTCGACCGCGCGCCTAAACCTCGAGGCCTGCTTTTTATAAGTTTGTATAAGTTTCTAAAATGATCTCGTATTCTTCATTTTATTCCAGTTTACGTTTGCATTAGTTGCTAATTAAAATCAACCACGAATACTTACAAAACAAATCTACACATTACACATACCCCATAAAAATTAATTTATTAATATTTTTTTGTTTCGATACATAAGTATATGCCACTAAAAAAAAATTGATATGTAATTTTATATTGTCATTAGAAATTTAAAGATTATATAATATGTCGCCGCGAAGAGTATTAAACTAATATGACAGCCCCGTGGCGCAGTTGGCTTGACACCAGCTTGCGAAACGAGAGGCCGCGGGTTCGATCCCCGTACCGAGACTAATGTTTGTGTGATCCACAAATATTTGTTTCGGGTCTGGGTGTGTGTGAGACCGAAAAGTCTCTCGTAGTTTCTGATATCCACGACACAAGACTATCTTAGTGTGGGATCAGAACTATGTATGTGACTGTTGGGTGTATTTATTTATTTATTATTTTATTTAAGTTAACTTTAGAAATATTTAATTACCATTCATTGGTTAATTTAAATATCACCAAAAATCTGTTTATTCAATATAGTAATTTAGAGATGTCTCATTAACGTAATTAAATAATCTTTTGATTTTATTAGTCTTTATGTTGACACTTGTTTGATGAAATAAATCTGAAATAATTCTAATCAATATTTCATAACTTTAGGACACTGAAATATAAAAAATAAGGTTTAAAAATATTAAAATTAATTATCATGATTTGTGACATCAATTTGTTGTTAAAATACTTAGCTGATGACGTTCGCTAATGAAGGGGCGACCGAACCTTTATAAAGGCGAGTGTTGCGCGTGGAGCGCTCTCGACACAGAACAATGGCTCTCTCGCCGCTGGTATTGCGAAGGAAACATTATGAGTAGAACCACTGTTGGTTTTATTAAAAATTATTTGTTGTTTGTGGTTGTGTTTGCTTATTTCGCTTTGATTATATTTCCCATAGTTTTCAATAAATCTAATTACAAATAGCAATCATAGTTACAAGCTAAATATTGCCGCATAATAAGTATTAGGCGTAATGTAGTAAAGCAGAGCCGATGACCAAACAAAGGTCAACGGTTCTGCGTGTTTTTTAAATAACCGCCCTGGCTGATATTTGACATATAGTTATGTAACAGTAATATTACAATAAGTAAGTTGACTTTATAGATCTGGGGGCACAGCAGTGCCCACGCCAAGTCGAGTAAAAAAGCGGCACGGCCGTGTTATGTCCAGACGTTTCAGGGTTGGTTTGTATAAATAAAACTACTAAAGCTTAGTTTCAATAGCGTCTGGCACGTCCACTCGGTCCGATATCAGAGGTAGTAGTGAACCGGTTTGAGTGGAGAACAGCGCTTATATTATAATTTATTTTAACGTCTATCTTACAATTTATAATTAATATTAAACCACTATGCTACCGGCCGTAAGTATACTTTTTTCGAAGCAACTCAGGCCATTTTCGACACCCTATAACTTCGTTGTGGAAACCTAGAAACCTGAAGTTTAACATACCATTAGCGGTACTTCCATAGCAGCCCAAAAGCGTCACACGTTAATTGTGTAATGTCTAGTTTAATTGTTTATTGTGGGGTCAGGATATTCTCATTTATATGTCAAATTTTGTTAAATAAACATTTAAAGCTTATAGATTTTTATTTGGAATTTTGAAAAGCAATGTGGGGTTTTGGGCTTCTATGGAAGTCCCGCCATTATACATACCTACCTACATAAAAAATAAATTCAACAAAAATAATAAAAGACATTATTATTTTGTGTGTTATAAATTAGTATTTTCTGTCGGCTTTTAATCTCTTTTCAAACAATGTCATAATGTAAAGAATTGTCGCATAGAATATGATTTTTCAAAATATCATGAACTAGCTTTTGCCCGCGACTCCGTCCGCGTAGACTACAGGGTTGGGTTCAGAGCGAAAATAAGTTGTAGTCTATTTTACTCCACAGAGTCCCATTTATGTCCATATCAAAAATCGTTCACATCGGTCAAATGATTTAGGCGTGAAAGCATAACAGACATATAGTTACATATACATAGTTACAGTCGTCTACACGTCGTTTCATTCTAGCTTAAAAAATGACGAATTTCCACACAAACTTTCACCCCTATTTTTAATTTACCCCCTTAAAGGTAATTTTTTTTTACAAACTTTTAATGTCATACTTATTTATGTCTAATCAACAGCCTAAAAAATAGGTTTCAAGCTTCTAGCTTTACAAATGACAATACTTCCATACAACCTTTCATGCCCCCTTTTAACCCCTTAAAACCCTTTTTCCGGGATAAATAGTAGCCTATGTCCTTTTTCAGGGTCTAAACTATCTGTGTACCAAATTTCATTTAAATCGGTTCAGTAGTTTTAGCAGGAAAGCGAGACAGACAGACAGAGTTACTTTCGCATTTATAATATTAGTAAGGATAAGATCTATCTTTGTACCAAAGTCAAAATCAGCTCAGTAGCTTAGTGTAACGGCTTAGCAAGTAACTTATGCATTTACAGTAAGATACTTCAAAGGTAAGCAAATTGCAGTATGACTATGGTGTAAGTCGCAACCACGCCGGCAAATTGAGTGAGCGCTTTCGCGTCTACTGTTATGACGCTACAAGCGCACAGTTTTCCTGCCCTGACCTTGATGAGTCTCAGCACACGCTTCGAGAACTTTCTAGTAGCTTCTGGAATAGAATTACGAACTGATGAAAAATTCGTATGTATTACATTTTATAACTGCAATTTATTTAAATGGCAGTGATATAGGTTTAGGCGCGCGGTCGAGAATTTCATCGGTCGCAGGTTCAAACCCCAGGCACAAACCTCTGACTTTTCGAAGTTATGTGTGTATTGAGAGTTTTTGCAAACTGTTATGTGTAATTTTTTTTCAAGGTTAATAAATAATTTATTATTATTATTACTATTCACAATGAATTATCACTTGCTTTAACGGTGAAGGAAAACATCGTGATAAAACCTACACACCTAAAAGTTCTTAGGAATTTCTTAGGTGTGTATTCCTCCAACTCGCACTAGGCCAGCGTGGTGGACTAAGGCCTAAACCCTTTCAGTTGTAGAGGAGGCCCGTGCCCAGCAGTGGGACGTATATGGGCTGATGATGATTTAAATGGCGTCCTTAAAGCATTATGTTTATGTGGAGAGTTCTCGTGGAAGTAACCAAGTATTTAGTATCCCCAAAAGGGTAGTATATTTTTTTAATTCAAAAATAACAATAATTGTAACTATATTATATTGTCGTAATATTTTGATTGCGTTTTAAGTAGTTTAATATCTATCATTTCAATTTGCTTAGAAGAATTCGAAAAAATATTTTGATCATTGTTTGTTATTCATAGGTATGTGTTGAGTTACATTTGAATTTATGAACCGTACTTCGTGGTAAACTCATAGACCAAACCTATGTATACATCGATGAGTAGAGAAAGTAAGTTGATTATTAAATTGTAGAAGAATACATTATATATTTTTTTACTTTTTAGTGCATATTAATTTGTTTTGAAATAGTTTTTTGAGTCCGTTTTTTCTGTTAAAATTTCAAATTAACACTCATACTAAAAGATTAACAGGAAGTATTCAGTTATGTGTGTAGAATAAATGGATATTAAAGGGACTAATAACTCACTGTTTGAACCAAGAGACAGTCCAAGCATGGTCTCACGCGCAGATAGCATGCTTTCGTATAAATTCTCACACGACACACACAGTACCGTCTCAACGCTTAGACCTTTGACGATCCAGAACAGGACTCCTACAGAATGACTGATCACCACTAAAACATCTTTCTGAAAACAAAATATGATAGGTAGATGGTAGGGCAAACGAAACTGGACTGTGTTGATGACGTTATGATTTTTTATTTAGTGACTGCGGTGTTCAAAATGGTTGAAAAATGATCAGTTGCTTTTACGACGAAATAAAATATTGTAAGAAAACCTGCACACCTAAAAGTTCGTAGGCATTTCTTAGGTGTGTAGTCCGCCAACCCGCACAAGGCCAGCGTGGTGGTATAAGGCTTAAGCCCTCTCAATGGTAGAAGAGGCCCGTGCCCAGCTATGGGATGTATATGAGCTGATGATGATGATGATTCGATAGTCCCCATATTTAGCCTCTAGCTGGCTTTTAAAAACCGTTTATAGCTCTATTTCCGCCAGTCTTCTGAGGAAGAGGGACTGCTTTCCATCAACTGCGATTTTGACACTGTACGGCACGAGTACGTAACATTAGCGACTATATATTTTTTTGAAATGAAATTGCTTTATTTGGTCACGTAGGCAATCAAATAGCACTTATGAAGAGTCAATACAGAAAAGAAAAATCTTTTATTATTACATTATAATTTAACTATGGTTCATTTGACAGCCCCGTGGCGCAGTTGGCTAGACACCAGCTTGCGAAACGAGAGGCTGCGGGTTCGATCCCCGCACCGAGACATATGTTTGTGTGATCCACAAATATTTGTTTCGGGTCTGGGTGTATGTGAGACCGAAAAGTCTCTCGTAGTTTCTGATACCCACGACACAAGACTTGTATGTTAGTGTGGGATCAGAACTATGTATGTGACTGTTGGGTGTATTTATTTATTTATTTATTTATATAAGTTGTACAAAAATATTTACGGTTTTTTTTATAATTTATTTTTAGTTTTCATCAGGAAATACATAATATCTTATTATTATTATTTTAAAGTAAATAACGAGATGGACCTTGTGTATTTCCGAAACGTCACGTATTATTTTAATGGTACCACCGGATCCAAACGCGACCCTGACTGAGAAGACCCGACGAAACAAACTCAGCGAGCTCACTTTATTACTGGAATTTACGCGGCGCGACCCACACCTGAGTAGATCCAGCGAGTCCAA
This sequence comes from Hemaris fuciformis, assembly GCA_907164795.1. Taxonomy (NCBI): domain Eukaryota; kingdom Metazoa; phylum Arthropoda; class Insecta; order Lepidoptera; family Sphingidae; genus Hemaris; species Hemaris fuciformis. The sequence continues at coordinate 1,265,849 of OU015455.1, read as the reverse complement.
CTCAGTGGGCATGTATTTGGTCCAGTAAGGATAACATAATTATATTATATGACCTGCCAAATAAAAATTGCCTTCTTATTATTTATTTGCTCGAATTATTTACTCGATCGGTCGTCATTTTATTTTTATTTTATTTATTTTGTGCACATTTTATATTAGATATCAATTTGTATTTGATATTCGTGATAAATCATCAGAATGAATATGATATTAACTGGTGCTACTTAACTTTTTATTAAAATTATATAATACGTACCGGCTGATCTTTACTCCATACTATTAGTATTTGCAAGTAAATCAAAGACTGTAGGAAAGTTGTCACGAAATGAAACAATATCTGCAGGAACAGAATTAGCAAATTAATGCTCCATAACCAAGATCATCCTTAAAATATCAGGTTTAACCCTAAATCATGTATGTATATATGTACTCAGCCTATCACCGTCCACTGCTGAACGTAGGCCTACCCATGAGAGCGTCAAAAATCCCGGTCTTGAACAGCCCTCGTCCATCCACTTGCCAAGCGTGGCAAAATCCCCCAAATGGTAACTTAAATATGTCTGGCCATAAAATTATTTTAGCCTCCTAAACATCTTTGTCATAGCAATAATTGTCAACGAGTAAGGACACTGAAGGTTCATCGATAAATAAAACTTGTAATTTACAAAAATCGCACTTTCTTTTACACCCAAGTCATGTTTTATGTTTAATATCTTAATAATGCAAGTTAGAAAGAAGATCCCACTTACCGTAATCTGATACGCTTTCTTCACTAATGCAATACAATCTATGATCATTTCCAACAAGTAATACATTTCGTACATCAAGAACTCATCCATGGTTTTCATGTTAATAATTTCAATCCATTTTCTAGTTTTTCTCGTCAGAAAATGTATTATTAGTATCATGAAGAAGATTTCCGATTCGAATATGATTGTAGTAATGATAAAAGATGCTCTCAACCAGTTCCAGTTGACATCTATGATGAGTTTTAAACATACCAGTAAGATGTAAGAAGTGACCAGTAAAAAGCAGTAGATCCAACTCAGGTACTTAAGCTTCAGCAAATCCTTTAAGTCATGTATTTGATACTCAATGTTTTGTAACTTGGTGAATAGCTCCATGTTGGTCTTGCGTTGCTTCAAGTTCAACAGACTTAGTATTAAAAAATCTGTCGCGTATTGTATGTAAGTCAAAAGATATATAATTTTCAGCGATGGTAGTCCAAAGTGAGTCACTTTCATCGTCACACAAAACAACACGAATAATAATACATTAGCAATGAAAGAAGTCACGTAATTTTTCTTTGTGATACCCGAAATTCTGTTGTTAGTAATATTGTATTTGTGAAAGCAAAAGAAAGCGTTAATTAAGTAGAATGGCTTAAAAACACTGTGCAAGTGTTTGTGGACGGTCATTATTGTGTCGTGAGTTTTTTTTCAGGTGAATGATGGAGCATCGCTAGGACATGTAATTGGTCACTTCCATTAACAGGATCAGTAATATTCGCAAGTTGGTGTTTGTTGATTACCGTGAATGATGAATTAAAGTAAACATTTATTCCAAAAACACACAAGGGGTAAGCAGGGGCCCGTGTCCACGATTCCTTAATTGCGTTTTAAGTTCCCACGCCGTTTTTCGGCGCAGTAATTCGGATATTGCCTTTAAAGTTGATAAATAGACCGAAAATTAATATTCTATAGTGTGTAGTGAGGATATCGGTGGATTTCTCTCTCTCTTCTGCATTTTTAGGGTGATTTTATTATTTATGTTCCTTATCTACTTATTCTTCTTCTATCTACTCAAAAATAATTATTTTATAATAATATTTTATTTATTTATTTTATTTTATAACTTTATATACTTGAGAGTATAAAGGCGGACTTAATGCCATAGGCATTCTCTGACAGTCTACCTTAGGGGAGTGCAGAGATGAACAGATTAGAATAAATCCAGGAAGGGGGTATGTGGCGGAAGGAAGATGAGGTTTGAGCCAGCTCTCAGAAATAAGGACGGCATGCACGTTAGCGTCGGTCAAAGTTACAGCTAGTTCACTATAGTGACTAGCTATACTTTCCGCGTTGATATGACAAACGTTAAAAGTAACCCGATTTTCGAGATTGAACTTACCACGTATCAGTTCCCCAGTAGTAGCAATCATGGAGCAAAAGCTGTCATCACTGCTAGTGGAGGAAGCAGGTTCATTAGCAGAGTAAAAAGAGCCATCATCTGAATTCATAATAAATTAATATATATATTTAAATATATGTATTATATATTAAAGTAAAATAAATATATATTTTCTATTCTCAGCCTATCGCCGTCCACTGCTGAACGAAGGCCTCCCCAAGTAGGCGCCAACTATTATTACAATATATATTTATTGTAATAAAACTTAAAAATAAATATAATATATTAATATGGCGCAGATTATAAATAAAAGTATACTACTGTTACGTGTTCAAACACTCTGCACCACCCGCCAGCTAACAACATAGGTACAATAATAATAAAAGTAAATGTTACATAAAAACAAAAGTATAACTAATAACATAACATAATAAATTAATGTGAAATGGAACGTACATTTATATCACTCAAATGTCAAAATTAAAGTGACATAGAAAAGAAAGAGAGAGAAGAAAAAAATACAAATAAAAAGTGGGTAGAGAAAAAAGAACAGGCAAACAATAACAATTATAAATGACAACATGTTAGTTGACGCTTGACAATATTACAGCTTACGCGTTTTTAAGTCCGAGCGCGATGTTTCGGCCGCCCCGTGATTTCGTACTGCCGACAACGATACCTCTGCTGTCTTCGGAAACTTAGTTATTAAGGAGTTTAGTTCGTCGAAAGTGGTGACCTTGATTCGGCTTCCATCCGGGACTTTAATAACAATAATGCCGTCCTGAGTCCAGCAAGATCGCATACCAAAATACTGCCGACTTTTGCTAAACACAGTTTGTCGAGACTTTGTCAGAAACTCCTTGATGGATGCAGTTGAGCCTTTCAGCCTGGACTTGGCTCGCCAGACATCTGACCTGTGGCTTACATTCGCAAACCTAACCAGTATAGGCCGATGATGCTCTCTGTTCGGTGTCCCAATGCGATGGCAAACTGTGATAGACGACGCTGTGATCTCCTTCAGCGACATGGCGCCGTTCACCAGCGACAACACGGCCTGTGTGCAGTTCTCATTGTCAGCTTCAGGAACTCCGAGGAATAACAGCGCTTTTCTACGATGCCTGGTCTCCAATGCGTCCACCATGTTAGCGCACTCCGAGATTTGCTGCCGCAGCAGCCGAAGCATATTTAGCATGAGCTCCCTAAAAGTCCGGAACTCTTCCGCAACTCGAGCCACAGTATCCTTGGCAGTGCCCCCAGTGTGCAGTTGTGCTTCTAGTTGGGCCATCCGCTTCGAAAAACTGTCCTCCAGATTCTTTTGTGCACTTTGGATGTCCGCGAGTGTTGACATAGCGAGTTTTGAATACCTTAGTGGTTTGTCTGTGATGTGAAGAAAGTGATGAGTGGTATGTTTTAGTGCTGGCAGATGGTGCAGAGCAGGATCATACACCGTTGTTCAAATGTGAGTACATGGAATGCATTGTCTGTACTACAAAATACACAACTTTTCAGAGTAAATTTACAATTTAAAGATAATAATTTCAAAATGTAACAGAAAACACGTCTAAAAAAAAACAATAAAAAATCATTATCATCATCAGCTCATATACGTCCCACTGCTGGCACGGGCCTCCTCTACAACAGAGAGGGTTTAGGCCTTAGTCCACCACGCTGGCCTAGTGCGGCTTGGCGGACTACACACCTAAGAAATTACTAAGAACTTTTAGGTGTGCAGATTTCATCACGATGTTTTCCTTCACCGTTAAAGTACATGATAATTCATTGTGAATACACACATAACTTTGAAAAGTCAGAGGTTTGAACCCGCGACCGTCGAGATTCTCGACCTCGTGCTTAAACCTCGAGGCCATCACGACTTATAATAATATACATATATAATATATAATAATATATTGTAAAATAAATATTTAATCCCATTGGTGTAAATTTGTTGTTTGACAAATATTTGCCTTGTAATAGCAAAGTCATGTCAACTACTCGTACTAACATCAATTATGTAGATTAATTTTACACTTAGAATATTGGTTATCGATTACTGCTTAAATTATTGACTTCTTAGTTATTTCCACATAAATTTCCGTATGCCATCGAGAGGTCCTGGTAGAAAAATACTAGAGCATAAACCATACCCACAGTTTTAAATTTAAATTCTTTATTTTTTATTATCATATTTTAATAAACATACATTTCTTCTTCTTTCCTCCGCAATTCCAACTCTCTTTCTTTCTTTTTCTCCTTTTTAGTTTTAAAATCTTCGTAAATCTCGTCAAGATTTCTCTTTTTAGTTTCTGGAATTACCAGGAGAACATAGACGGCACAGAGTATGCAGACAATGCCGAAGAAATAGAAGGACACGTGGATACCCACGGCATTCGCTAACGGCTTGAAGAACAGCAATTGAATGAAGTCTGCAAATGATGCTGCGGACATGGTCGTTGCCAAAACTGTTCCACGATACTGAAATAGAGGAAATTAATTATATAATAGACACGCAAATTTATCTTCTGTCGACGAATAATCTAAAGAGAAGATACTAGAAATAAAAGTACTTTCCAAATATCAACAAGAAATTGATTTAGGTCTGTTGTACCTATATCGCATAATTGGCCAGCGTGGTGGAATAACTGCTACGTTTCTCAGTTGTAGAGAAGACCCGTGCCCAGCAGTGGGACCGATATGGGGTTACGTATTTACATATTGAAAACGAATTGCGTCTTGAATGCTGTGGTGGCAGTTTTCTAGTAGATGCCAGAAATGTACCGGAAAAGGGCTAGTTCGGCTACTTCGTTTACGAGGCTCAACACAATTGGTAAAACGTAAATGCAGAAATGCACCTTTGCCTATCACTTCGGAGATATGTAACTCACTTGGGTAATGTGTCTTGAGTACTTCTATAAAGAATAAATAATAATAAATAAATAAATACACCCAACAGTGACATACATAGTTCTGACCCCATATTAAGATACAAGTCTTGTGTCGTGGGTATCAGAAACTACGAGAGACTTTTCGGTATCACAAACACCCAGACCCGAAACAAATACTTGTGGATCACACAAACATTTGTCTCGGTGCGGGGATCGAACCCGCGGCCTCTCGTTTCGCAAGCTGGTATCTAGCCAATAATAATAAGTTTATTTATTACTACGTTTTATAGAAAAAGTGACCCGGGTTTTTGTTGTGTTCAGGGTAAGCATATGACGCTTAAGCCATCTTCTTGAATATAGGAAAGTAATCGAATAAAAACTATACTAAAAACACAAAAGTACCTTATACGAAAACATTTCTCCGGTGACAATGACTGATACAGGCCCGAGTCCCGATGAGTCGCAGAATATACAAATACAGAGCAGTGCGATGGGCAGCCACGCCGGCCCGACTATGTTGTATTCCCGGGCCAGGAACCAGGACGCCAGAAGACACATGCTGATCCCGGATATCAGGGACGTGACGAACAGTAGAGGCTGAAATATATGGAGAATAATTAAGTTTGGATTCCCAAAGCTGATACTGACATCATGACAATTTTAACCGTATTATCATCATCATCATCATCATCAGTCCAAATACGTCCCACTGCTGGGCACGGGCCTCCTCTACAACTGAGAGGGTACCGTAACCGTATTATTTAACCGTATCATCATCATCAGCCCAAATACGTCCCACTGCTGGGCACGGGCCTCCTCTACAACTGAGAGGGTTTAGGCCTTAGTCCACCACGCTGGCCTAGTGCGGGTTGGCGGACTACACACCTAAGAAATTCATAAGAACTGTTTTAGGTGTGCAGGTTTTATCACGATGTTTTCCTTCACCGTTAAAGCAAGTGATAATTCATTGTGAATACACACATAACTTCGAAAAGTCAGAGGTGTGTGCCTGGGGTTTGAACCTGCGACGGCCGAAATTCTCGACCGCGCGCCTAAACCTCGAGGCCATCACTGCTTTTTATTTAACCGTATGCATAGCTAAAATTTGTTATTGAAGTAAAAAGAATAGTGATTATTTCATTTATTATTAAATTTATTAACTTCGAAACACCAAGGCTTTATTTGGAATATTTTTACAATCTTAGCGTCAAAACAAATCCATTAGTTTGTTCTGTCAGACGTTTATTAATCTTAAATGAATTTTGATAATAAATTTGTCGTTCCTATAGTTTTAATTTGGAAAATTATATAGGATTCTAAATTCAATGGCTTTAGTCATCCAGTTTAGATTTAAATTTTTTACCTAGCTTAATTTCTTGCTTGTATTCTAATACGACTCAAAAAAAATATTTTACCTTCCTGCCAGCTTTCTCCACCAGACTGGAAGCTACTGTAGAACCTAACACCTGGACAACGCCAAGCATCATGGCCTGCTGGTTCGGAGTAAGTACCAGCACAGAGCCCTCTGAGGCCAGGGCGAATATTTCTCCAGCGAAGTTTAGCACGGGAATGGCTCCGCACACTTCCCTTGATAATGCTATTATAAGAGCTGCTCGGAACACTCTGAATAAGATCTTGTTAGAAACTGTAAAAAAATACAATAATTTATTAGATCGGTTGAAGAACAACAGTGAAGGAAAACATCGTGATGAAACCTGCACATGTAAAAGTTCCTAGGATTTTTTTAGGTGTGTAGTCCACCAACCGGCACTAGGCCAGCGTGTTGGACTAAGGCCTAAACTCTCTCTATGCTAGAGGGGGCCCGTGCCCAGCAGTGGGACGTACGTATATGGGCTGATGACGATTAGATCGGTTAGTGGCATAAGTTTTGTACGGTGGTAATTTATAATATAAGACATATCCTTCTTCGGCAGTTAATTATATTTATTTAACATGATGTTTTGTTTGGAGCAAAAGAGCCACCTCGATTCTGTCATACAGTTTAAATAGTAAAATTAGCTTTGTTTGGTACAGCATGAATCAAATGCAAATAATAATAAAACATACAATAGATATTAAATACAAACCATAGCAACCGTTATCACAAAAACACCATTCCAAATTTTCAAACAATTTTGTGCTTGTATAAAATTATTATACTAGGAGCTCATAGCATTAATGGAGGTATACAAAGACTAGTAAACGTAAACAGAACGGATAAATATTTGCCATCATAATTATAACGAGTGATGGCCTCGAGGTTTAGGCGCGCGGTCGAGAATTTCGGCGGTCGCAGGTTCAAACCCCAGGCACACACCTCTGACTTTTCGAAGTTATGTGTGTATTCACAATGAATTATCACTTGCTTTAACGGTGAAGAAAAACATCGTGTTTTTTTTTTTTTTTTTTTTAGGAATTTCTTAGGTGTGTAGTCCGCCAACCCGCACTAGGCCAGCGTGGTGGACTAAGGCCTAAACCCTCTCAGTTGTAGAGGAGGCCCGTGCCCAGCGGTGGGACGTATTTGGGCTGATGATGATGATGATTATAACGAGCCGTAAATTTCAACATTTTATCATTGGGAGGGGAACATTTATTTAAGAAGTAATTATGCTTTATTTATTTTATTTGTACGTTATTTTAAGCAATGATATATGTGTCTTTATTTGTTTAAGGACGTGCATTTTTTATGTTGTCTTAGTAAATTATATATTTTGAAGAACTTTACAATAGGCATAATAAAGTTGCTCGTCTATTTCTGTACCAAAATTCTAAAACATTAGTTGAACAAAGTCACTATTTTCTTCTTTACATTATATTTATGATAATTTATGTTTCTATGAGACCATATTACACTTACTCCTACGCAAGGCTTTCTCTATATTTTCCTGTAAGTTTGGCCTTAGACCATCGCTGGCCACGTGTAGTTTGTTTTTAATACATATACATTATTGTTTTTTTTTATATGTAGCTGCCGAATATATCGTACTAAAATAGGATTATTATTTCAAAGTACTAGGAGACCATGAAACGAAGAAGCCATCAATTGTCCTTTATTGAACAAACACAATAGCTTTATTGATCTTGATTAGTTTTAATTGATAAGCTAAAATACACGAACCGCTGCCGAAAATTTTAAACGCAAATCTTTTTAATTTGTATTGTATTGTACCATTTAAGACCACTGTTGGGCAATAGCCTTCTATTTTAACAGCACTGTAGCGCAGGTGACTAGACAAAAGCTTGTGAAACAAGAAGCCGCGGGTTCGATCTCCGCACCGAAACAAAATAAATATTTGTTTGAACGACAAATATTTGTTTCGAGTGTGGGAGTTTGTGAGACCGAAACTCTCTCGTAGTGTCTGATACCCGTGGGTATAGTCTTGTGTCGTGACACAAGACTTGTATCTTAGTGCAGGATCAGAACTAAAAACGTTAGATAGTACATACATACTATAAACTCACGCCTGTATTCCCCGAAGGGGTAGGCAGAGGTGCATTTCTGCACCCACAGTTCGCCAGTATGTATTAGTCCCACGTAATAGGGGGCGAGCCTATTGCCGTTTTTCGGGCACATTTCCAGACTCCGTGCTGTTACTGAGAATTTCCTAATGGAAAAACCCAATAACACTTTGCCCGACCCGGGAATCGAACCCAGGACCTCTAGATCGCACGGCACATACTTGTACCGCGAGACCACGAGGCATTCACGTTAGATATAGTTGGGTGTATTTATTATTATTACTTGTTTATTTAATAGAAGGATTACGCTTTTATTGATTCCCGAGCTGAGAATGATTTCTTAGCATTTAGACATATTTTTATTGAATTCCTCCTCCATATACATACGTCGCAATACATACACGGGCCTCCTCTACAACTGAGAGGGTTTAGGCCTCAGTCCACCACGCTGACCTAGTACGGGCTGGCGGTTTACACACCTAAGAAATTCTTAAGAACTTTTAAATGTGCAGGTTTCCTCACGATGTTTTCCTTCACCGTTAAAGTACGTGATAATTCATTGCGAATACACACATCACTTCGAAAAGTTCGAGGAATTTGTCTGGGATTTAAAACCGCGACCGCCAAGATTCTCGACCGCGTGCCGGAACCTCGAGGCCATCACGACTTTTGCTTCCTATTACATGTGATACTAGCTGACCCGGCGAACTTTGTTTAACCTAACAGTCAATTCTTTAATATTTCTTTATTTTTTATTATTATGATAGCTACTTAAATATATAGGTACTTAATTTCATTCTATTTTTACTTATTCCAAATTAAGTTATATTTTTATTGACAATAGCGGGGCATGCGCGTGAGCTGCGCGCGGTACTGGACAGTACTTGGACATTGCAACATTAATTTATTTTTCTAAAATAAAAGAGTTTTTCTAAAATAAACGTAGCCTAAGTTACTCTTTATTACATCAGCTACCTGCCAATAAAGCCCCGTCAAAATCGGTTAGCCGGAACAAGCAGACAGACGAAATTTGTAAAAAAATAATTTTGGTGTATGTACCGAATATACATATACCTATATATATACATGTAGTTAAAAACGGTAATTTCAATATTACAAACATACACTCCAATTTTATTTTTATGTAGGTATAGATGATTCTATTTTGTCTTCTTTCTATTGTCTTACCAATCGACACTATTGAGGCAAAAATACATCCACAATCGGCAGTTAGTATAATCACTCAGCCAACAAATAAAAATATAGTATAGATAATAACTATCAAAAACAGAAATATAAATTTCCCCCTGCGTACTTCATTGCGATAAAAAAATATATTTTTTTATTGTTCTTTATTTATTTTAGGGACTTTGAATCATTTTCGATCATGTCAGTCCCATTGTATCATCATCATCATCAGCCCATATACGTCCCACTGCTGGGCACGGGCCTTCTCTACCATTGAGAGGGTTTAGGCCTTAGTCCACCACGCTGGCCTAGTGCGGGTTGGCGGACTACACACCTAAGAAATTCCTAAGAAGTTTTAGGTGTGCAGGTTTCATCACGATGTTTTCCTTCACCGTTAAAGTACGTGATTATTCATTGTGAATACACACATAACTTCGAAAAGTCAGAGGTGTGTGTCTGGGGTTTGAACCCGCGACCGTCAAGATCCTCGACCGCGTCCCTAAACCTCGAGGCCATCACGACTTCCCATTGTATATACATTTATATTAATATTATCTAATTCTAAGTACTTAACTATGGAAAATTTTATATATACATAAATATACCAGTCTGTCTGCTTCCGATGTTTGGGCAGATAATATGGTCTGAAATATACCTACATTAAAATTACTTATATTACATACATACATACATAAACTCACGCCTGTATTCCCCGAAGGGGTAGGCAGAGGTGCATTTCTGCACCCACATTTCGCCAGGTATGTATCAGTCCCACGTAATAGGGGGCGAGCCTATTGCCGTTTTTCGGGCACATTTCCAGACTCCGTGCTGTTATTGAGAATTTCCTAATGGAAAAACCCAGTAACACTTTGCCCGACCCGGGAATCGAACCCAGGACCTCTAGATCGCACGGCATATACTTGTACCGCGAGACCACGAGGCACTTATATTATAGCGCTTAATTAGTTCCTGCCTCATAGAAGCAGTTCGTACACATTCCGACAATACATGATGAATATCCTCTCATCATCATCATCCCAAATACGTCCCACTGCTGGGCACGGGCCTCCTCTACCTATCCTCTATGCGGTTACAAAGCGTACAGTTTGGGCTTCCATTGCGATAAATGCATGAGAAATAATATTTGTCACTGCCTTAACACAACCGACTGTAATTTATTTACTTAACAAAGCCATTATTAACAAAAAACAAATACTACAATCGTTCCTTCCGAAGGCGTATTTACATAACAACCTCAGTTGGTTTTGTTGTACAAACAATTGTATATTAAAGCTTTGTTTCTTTAATACATATATTTTCCCAAGTGTCTTTGTAGTATCTAGGGGTCATTTAATTATTACGAAAACACAGGGGGGTTAAGGGGTCTTCGCTTTGCTTATTTTTGAAGGCATGGAGGATGGGGGGGTCTGAACGGTGAACGGTACGTAAACTTTTTTTCTATTCCGGATAAAAAAAAATACATCCAACAGTCACATACCTAGTTCTGACCCCACATTAAGATACGAGTCTTGTGTCGTGGGTATCAGAAACTACGAGAGACTTTTCGGTCTCACAAACACTCAGACCCGAAACAAATATTTGTGGATCACACTAACAGCTGTCTCGGTGCGGGGATTCAACCCGCGGTCTCTCGTTTCGCAAGCTGGTTTCTAGCCAACTGCGCCACGGGGCTGTCAAAAAATGTCCCAATTTCTTGAATTAAAATAGAAATCAGAATGGATTAAAAATAATATACATGTACTAATGTAATGTCTGTCCGTCTGTCACGAGGCTGTATCTCATTAACCGTGACAAACAGTTGAAATTTTGACAGATGATGTATGTCTGTTGCCACTTTAACAACAAATACTAAAAAAACATAATAAATAAATATTTAAGGGGGGCTTCCGTACAACAGACATGTTTTTTTTGCCGTTTTTACAAATAATGGTACGGGACCCTGCGTGCGCGAGTACGACTCGCACTTGGCCGGTATTTTTTGTCTCAATAGAAACTGTAGACAATGTCACATTCAATGTACAATCGTAATTGCAAAAATTTAACATCAAAATGTATGAAACGGACTTATCGTATACGAAAACCAAGTGATAATTTATACATACATACATTCCTCACGCCTGTATTTCCCAAAGGGGTAGGCAGAGGTGCATTTCTGCTTACCCATTTGGCACGGTATACTATCAGTCCTACGTAACAGGGGGCGAGCCTATTGCCGTTTTTCAGGCACATTTCCAGACTCCGTGCTGCTACTGGGAATTTCCTAATGGGAAAACCCAATAAAAATTTGTCTGACCCCAGAATTGAACTCAGGACCGCTAGAGTCAATTTCATATGCTTTTATCTTTTTTACTAGCAATTACGATTGTGGAATGGGACTTTATCTAGGCCTTCAGGCCAACGTGCAACTTCAGAGTAGGGCCATTGAAGTATTACCTACAATGGCTGTGTCAATATCTCCGAAATATTCTTCTATCTCCTTATAAAAGTCCGGTCACAATCGAAAAATTTAACGGTAAAGAAAAGAAGGACAACATCTTGAGAAAATTTCAACAGGAGAAGAAAACTTTTTGGTGTGTTACCCGCAATATCGCACTAGACCAAAATAAATAAATAAATAGACCAGCATGATGGACTAAGGCCTAACCTCACTCAGTTATCAAGCTTGCGCCTAGCAGTAAGTCAAAGTCAAATTATCTTTATTCAAATAGACTTTTACAAGTTCTTTTGAATCGTCAATTTTTCACTTCTTTAATTTTTTTAAAACTATAGTAGTAACTAAGTAGAACGTTTATAAGCTGATATTGATAAAGTTACTTACTTATAGCTTTAAAAACAAATTTACTGCTGGTCTCATCTTTCTTCTGTTCTTTCTTCATGATATCCAGTTCACTGAGCACTTTGGGATCGTCTTCTCTTCTGCATCGTAACCAAGCTAGCACTCTAGCTGCTTCCTAGAAGTGTATGTACATTAACACAAATTGTGCACTAAAGTTAGTATACATTAAAAAACTAAATTGATATAAATTTTGTCCGCCAACCCGCACTAGGCCAGCGTGGTGATCTAAGGCCTAAACCCTCTCAGTTGTAGAGGAGGCTCGTACCCAACAATGGGACGTACATATATGCACTTATGATGATGACACATATTCAACTATTCACAATGAACTATCACGTACCTTAACGGTCAAGACAAAAATCGTGAGGAAACTTAAATCCAACATCCACAAACACAGTTTTGACCCCAATTTTTTTTGTGTCGCGGGTATCAGATTACGAGAAACCCTTCAAACAAACATAGGAACATGTTTTGTCTCAGTGAATATCATATTTCCTTTTTTTCATCATTAAAAAAAATTCTAAAGCTACATTAGGAAACCGAAAACGTGCATCCATAGAGAGGACAATGACACTTGAAGCGAACGAAGTGTGTTTAGACCGAAATATTTGGTGTTTTATAGCCATTGCCTACCCGAATGGGAGACAGGCGTAAGTTTATGTATGTACGTAGTTACCTTACCTCTTCATCTCCCTTCTTAACTAGATACGACGGGGATTCTGGCATCATAAGGAACAGCACCAAGTGGAAAGTGGGAATAGACAGGCATATCCACAGGATTGTCCGGTAGCGGAGAAAATCGCCAATAACGTACAGGAACAAATTTCCCGATGTGTGGAAGAGCATTAGCTAAAACAATATATTTAAATCATTGACTTATGAGTGCTTAAAAATTGAATGTTTTATTATGATCTTTTAGTTGTAGAGGAGGCCCGTGCCCTGCAGAAAGACGTATGGGTTAATGAATTAAATATTTTATAATAATTTTAATAATTAATTATATTATTCATCATCATCGGCCCGTATACGTCCCACTGCTGGGCACGGGCCTCCTCTACAACTGAGAGGGTTAAATTAATTATTCCATCGATTAAATAATAATTATCTTTGTTGGTCAGTTAATTTTGTGTATGATTATTTGTCTCCGATAATATATAGATCGATTACGTACAAGTTACGTGTATCAATATTCATAAGGCAATTAAATAATGTTTTAGTTTGTTACCAGCAACAAGAATCAACTTAAAAATAGCACATATTTATTGAATAAGCATGCTACACTGTAATTCGTGTTATCTCTTGATTCCTTCTATTCCTCCACGAAAATTTATAAGTCAGTCACTTAGTTTGCACCTAACAAACAAATAAACTCACTATTGTCTTCATTATATTAATATGGATAACATTTTTAATAGTAGCCTCGAGTAAATTCAGGTCAGATGTTTAATTTCTGGCCAGTACTATTAATTTTTTTATTTATTTTTATTTATTTTAATACAAATTACACACGTACAGGAATTACAAGTAGTAAAAAGTATACAATAATAACGTATGCAATTAATTATTGACCCACAAGTAACAGTGTAAAATGGTCCCCTCACTAGGCAAGCCTGTATCGAGGGGTCCCATTGTATCGATATAATAGTATGAGTCTATCGTATTCGCTCACGAGTAAACTTATAACAATTAACCAATTAGGTATCACTTATTCTCTAATACAAAACAAACTAAAATCTATTTTTAAATACCACAAAAACAATAACAAATCTATTTTTAAAAACTTACAAGACAACAACAACAAGACACCACATTTCCACACAACAAAATAAAATTATAAATATAACAGCAACAAGATAGTCTAATAAACTAATGTTACAAAAACCTATGATATAGTACTTAGTTACAAGACTTAAGCTAAGTAATAAAATTAAATTTAATCAGTCAAACAAAATACAGTTACAGTGCACATTCAATCGAAAATTTAATATTTAATTATAAACATCTAGCTTTACTCCGCGTGTTCACTCGTCAAATTTATTTTTCCGTTATAACAGCAGCTTGTGTTTTAAGAGTGTCAGCATCCTCTCTGCCAAATGTCATCAAAATGGCTCCAACCATTTGAGCATGAAGAGGCAATATAATAAAGTACAAGCATATAAATTTTGGCTTTTATATTACTGTGAAAAACTCACCACTGAACCCAAGAAGCCTCTTATGCAATCCTCGCTGATCTCTTTGGTGTAAATGGGGCAGATGACGTAACAGCCCGCCATGGCCACTCCCACCATAGCCCTCGCCAGAATAAATGCCCATGTGTCCAACGATGACAGTTTGAGAATCCAGCAACACTAATATTGAAAACACATTGACTTAGGGGCCTTCAAGAAGAGAGCCTATATTTTCCTCAAAGGCCGGCAACACACCGATGATTCCTCTGGTATTGTGGGTGTTCATGGGCGGTGTTGACCACTTAAAACATCAGGTCACTTGCTCGTTTGCCTCCTATTTCATTAAAAAAAAAACATAATCCAAATTACTTGAAATTTTCAATTTCGCTAACTCATATAGATGAACGTAGTAGTTGGAGAGTAACTTATTGTCGGTAATGTTAACTGGTACTAAGCTAGCTCAGTGGCCTTGGGCCAGAGTCTTATAGATAGAAGAAACCAATTCCTGGATGACGTTTTTCATTTGCTGTTGATGACGTCACAAATGTGTAGAAAATGTGGGATTGAAAGCATGATATCAAAAATGATTTAAAAAAATATATTTATTTATTTACACTTTATACATTTTGTATAGGTGGACTTAATGCCTAAGGCATTCTCTTACAGTCAAACCTAGGGTGATGCAGAGATGAAATGAGGCAGGTGTGTAAATATAATTACAATGCTATGAACAAAATACATACATATTAAGGCTCGACCGAGATGGGTTTTTCGTTCTCGGCCGAGACCGAGACCGAGACCGAGAATAAAATGATATCTCGGCCGAGACCGAGAGCCGAGACCGAGAATAGACAAAGCGTGAAATTTTTGATTTTTAATACTGTTAACTTTTTATTACACTACTAATTGTTTAACAAAATTAACTGTTTTAATAATCAAAGTTAAATAACATTATATTATAACATAAAAAAAAGCAATTTTTCGGCATTTTCGCCCTTCAAAGAGTGTCGCCTCTCGTCATACAATTGTCCAAACAGTTAGACGATCCCCAAGAACAAAATCTTATCTGCAAAATGCTCTACTGCAGTATAAAGGTTTTAAATTAAGTGAAAATATAAATATAAATTACTCACATCAAAAATATATTTTTTTTAAGAAATAATTTTCTTTTTCTCAAATATACAGGGAGTCCCAGCAGTCGACGATAACCCGGAAACGGGGAATAGCCCAAGTCGTAAGAGTTATCAGAAAAATATTTAAAAAAATATAAGTTATGTATTTAGAAAAATATAGGGATTTCAAAAAAATTTAGAAAATCTACACCCTGTGACGGTTTTTTCACTACTGTTGCTGCAAATCTCTACTTTTTTAAATTATTATTTTTGTTATGTAATCCTGAATAATGCCTCTGCAAACTGTTATCCAACATTTAGAGCCACCTTGCTATACTTCGGAAGAAAATGACATTGTTTACCAAACCGCATATTTAAAATTAATCATACGCCCAAATTTAACTGACTGCCCTGAAAAAAAAATGTACTACGCGAGTTTGGCAAGTAGCTTTAAAAGTTGGCGCATTTAATAAGGAATCTAAAATGGTATAACACTTGCTACATTATTTTTTAAATGTGGCACAATATTTTTTTATTTTGCGAAGAAACCCATTTGATCAAATTTTCTTATTAACTAAAGATGTTTCTATTCGGCTCTCCGAGACAGCAATTTTATGATACTATTTGAGTGAGATGGAGAGAATCGTTTTACGATGTGTGAGCGAGACAGATAGTGACGCTAGTTCAGTTACAGAATATTTCGATTAGGAATACCGGAGTAGATGGATAGGACGAGCTGGCACAATCCAATGGCCAGCCCGTTCACCTGACTTAAATCCTTTAGGCTATTTTTTACTGGGGAACGGTGAAAGAATTTTTTTGTTTAAAGCCAATTGAAAATTTACCTGAGCTACGGCAAAAAATAAATGGAAGTAGCTGAATTTGTTAGGAATAGAAGATTTTCGCCCCTGATAACCCGATCTTTTTTAAGAAAATGACGAGCGTGTATTGCGGATGAAGGAAGGCAGTTTGAACATCTATTGTAAATTTTACCAAAGAAATATTTGATGTTAAGCAATTACTTAATAAATCTAAGATATCCAAATAAAAAAAGCCTAAATTTAAAATAAAAAAGTGATCATTGCTCCGATGCGTGGTGCCCATGGACTACCTGACAATGGAGTATCTGTCTCACTCACACATCGTAAAACAATTCTCTCCATCTCACTTATAAGTTCATCATCATGTCATCTTTAGTTAATAAGAAAATTTGATCAAATGGGTTTCTTCGCAAAATAAAAAAATATTGTGCCACATTTAAAAAATAATGTAGCAAGTGTTATACCATTTTAGATTCCTTATTAAATGCGCCAACTTTTAAAGCTACTTGCCAAACTCGCGTAGTACATTTTTTTTTCAGGGCAGTCAGTTAAATTTGGGCGTATGATTAATTTTAAATATGCGGTTTGGTAAACAATGTCATTTTCTTCCGAAGTATAGCAAGGTGGCTCTAAATGTTGGATAACAGTTTGCAGAGGCATTATTCAGGATTACATAACAAAAATAATAATTTAAAAAAGTAGAGATTTGCAGCAACAGTAGTGAAAAAACCGTCACAGGGTGTAGATTTTCTAATTTTTTTTGAAATCCCTATATTTTTCTAAATACATAACTTATATTTTTTTAAATATTTTTCTGATAACTCTTACGACTTGGGCTATTCCCCGTTTCCGGGTTATCGTCGACTGCTGGGACACCCTGTATATTTTTGAGGTGAGTGAGTAATTTATATTTTCACTTAATTTAAAAACTCGATACTTACTGCAGTAGAGCATTTTGCAGATAAGATTTTGTTCTTGGGGACCGTCGAGTTGTTCACTTGCTACGCTAGTAGGCGGCGCAGACTCGAACTCGGACCTCGAAAGACTCGAACGGGGCAAAGGCGGCCGGCCCGGGACCAATCACAATTCAGCCTCTCACGCACTTAAACCGATCGACTTCGCGCTGTGGCGCGTGGCCACGCGCGGTAAAATTTGAATGCCGATCCGAACAAAGTTACAATCTCGGTCATGACCGAGAATCTCGGCTGTAATTAGCCGAGAACCGAGACAAAATTCTCGGTTGGATTTGTGGCCGAGAATGCCGAGACCGAGACCGAGACCGAGATCTCGGTCGAGCCTTAATACATATACATAAAATACATATAAACATAAATATATACAAAATACATAATAATAAAAAAAAAAAACAAATTTACTGTTATGAAGATTCTGTATTTTCACTAACTAGCAGTTCACGAACCTTGTGCTTAAATAAAAAAAATAAAGGCATATAAAGCATCTAGAATAGATTAAGGTCTTTAACACTTGATGCTCTGTTTGGAAAGCATTGCAATTATCATCAGCGATGTCTTCGCTTATCAGTGCAAGAGTAAAAACTTCGTTCGTGGTAAAATCATACATGTCAAAGGGATGTGCCTGGGATTTGAACCTTCGACTTCCGCTTTTGTCTGTATTCAGAGTGTACCTAAACAAACTGTGATCGAAAATTAAGATACGAACAGTTACGGTGATTATAAAAACATTGACGTTCACGAATAAAGTCGAAACTAGATGGATAAAAATTCCAAATAACAAAATGAAACCATTTTCAGGTTGCAAACAGACCGTGATTGAAAACAAGTACAAGTATGTTGATATTGTTAGTATAGTTATGGTGATTAGGAAAGAGTCATATTTCTTTTCGGTTTTTAGCGTTAATGTGTTTGTCATCAGCGTAACTGTTACCTGTACCAGTTTTCAATCAGGGTCTGCTTTCACCTTGTATAAACTCTAATGTCTGTCTGTCGTGGTCTCGCGGTACAAGTATGTGCCGTGGGATCAAGAGGTCCTGGGTTCGATTCCCGGGTCGGGGCAAAGTGTTATTGGGTTTTTCCATTAGGAAATTCTCAGTAACAGCACGGAGTCTGGAAATGTGCCCGAAAAACGGCAATAGGCTCGCCCCCTATTACGTGGGACTGATACATACCTGGCGAAATGTGGGTGCAGAAATGCACCTCTGCCTACCCCTTCGGGGAATACAGGCGTGAGTTTATGTATGTATGTGATGTCTGTCTGATGTTGTCTAGTTCGTGTCTGAGATTTTCTGAGTCTGTGTTTATTTGAATATAAATCAATATACTTACACACAGCGTGGCAGAAATTAACAGTAATGAGATTTTTCTTCCTATTCTATCGCCCATGAACGCCATCAGGTAGTCTGAAGGCACACAGACCAAATACGCCACAGCTGCCATCCACGAAACCTAGATATATAGATAGACAGACAACTCAGTATTGATGCCCACATTTATACAAAAAAATACATGTAATTAGTAATAAAAATGTGGAAGAATCGCTGAGAGCGATCTCTTCCAGACGACCTGGATTTAATGACCTAGTAAAATAAAATCATTATTAA
The DNA here is from genome assembly GCA_907164795.1 of Hemaris fuciformis. Lineage (NCBI taxonomy): Eukaryota > Metazoa > Arthropoda > Insecta > Lepidoptera > Sphingidae > Hemaris > Hemaris fuciformis. The sequence continues at coordinate 1,246,651 of OU015455.1, read as the reverse complement.
AATTAGTTTACAATTCATAAATACCATTTAAAAAGCAGTCGTTTTAAACATCAACGAAAGGCCGTTTATTAGAAATCAGACAATAAATCCTTACTGATATTATAAATGCGAAAGTAACTCTGTCTGTCTCGCTTTCCTGCAAAAACTACTAAACCGATTTAAATGAAATTTGGTACACAGATAGTTTAGACCCTGAGAAAGGACATAGGCTACTTTTTATTCCGGAAAAAGGGTTTTAAGGAGTTAAAAGGGGGGATGAAAGGTTGTATGGAAGTATTGTCATTTTTAAAGCTAGAAGCTTGAAACTTATTTTTTAGGCTGTTGATTAGATATAAATAAATATGACATTAAAAGTTTGTAAAAAAATGTACCTTTAAGGGGGTAAAATAAAAATATGGGGGTAAGTTGTATGGAAATTCGTCATTTTTGAAGCTAGAATGATGAAACGATGTGTAGACGACTGTAACTATGTATATGTAACTATATGTCTGTTATGCTTTCACGCCTAAATCATTTGACCGATGTAAACGATTTTTGATATGGACATAAATGGGACTCTGTGGAGTAAAATAGACTACAACTTATTTTCTTTCTGAACCCAACCATGTAGTCTACGCGGACGGAGTCGCGGGCAAAAGCTAGTATTTAATAAACTTGACGTGTTGTGGATTTTTCTTTTGTCCCACGTAATAATAGGAGGCAAGCCTTTTGCAGGGCACGTTTCCAGACTGCGAGCTGATGAGAATTTTCCAATTGAAAAATCCAATTGAACTTTGCCAGAATCGGGAATCGAACCCAAGACCACTAAATTGCACGGTACGTATTTGTACCGCGAGACCACGAGGCAGTTTTATAAAGATCCTTAATAATAAATATCTATTCCCTAGTCTTGACAAAGCGTCACTAAAATATCCCCGGGCTTCGCATGAGTGTCTTGCCTAGATACCGAAAACATTATTAAGTTAGAAGACTATTTAGCCGTTTACTATTTGTCTAGAAAATGGATGGAGTACGAGAAATAAGATATGAAATAAAAAGGGGTGAATGAAGACATGGTGGCTGATAGGGTTGTTTGGAAGGAGAAAATACCACATATATGTTAGCCTAAATAGTAATATTTAGTAATTATAAATGTATTTCATTATAATACCTTACAATATTATATATTTACATTATTAAAAGCTTATGCGTTCAGAACTTTTACTAAATTATTGTAGTAATAGTAAAATTGCATATTGATGATTTTATTACTTATAAGTATAATTAAAATTGTCAATAACTTTAATGAGAATATAATCTTGATTAATATAAATTAATTATTGGACTTTATAAAAATATTTAAAAATAAGACCGTCAATTGATGTGTATAAAAATGGTGTCGCTGAGCAGGTCGAGCTCAGTCGTTGGAATTGTCAGTTGCAAGACGGATTGATGTTTTAAAATATAAAAGTTGTTAGAAATATAAAAGTTGAAGACGTACTTGTTTACTCAACGAGTGTTACCCTTCATATAGAATTGGGAACAGGCAAAAGAATGATTTAACCTTTCTCCTGTGGAAATTAAATGGTATAATCGTAATAGCTTCTCACATCCCTCTTAGGCTCAGCAGTGGCGGTACTTCCATAGAAGCCCAAAAGCGTTACACGTTAATTTTGTAATGTCTAGTTTATAATTGTTTATTGTGGGGTCAGGATATTCTCATTTATATGTCAAATTGCTATTGTTAATTAAAGATTTAATGCTTAAAGATTATTATTCGGAATTTTATAAGGCAAACTGGGCTTTTGGGCTTCTATGGAAGTACCGCCACTTAGGCTCAGTGGTGATTTAAAAAGAATGAAATAACTCAAATACCTCTGTGGCAGTGAGAGGAGTTTCTCGTGGCGAGTCTTTGGACTGCAACAGCAGCGTCATCGGCGACATCCAGCCGATGCTCGCTCCGTACGCGAACACCGGCAGGTTTACTGTGAGAAAATACTTGTCATTCACAAATATTTGTTTGTGTGATCAACAAATATTTGTTTCGGGTCTGGGTGTTTGTCCGAAAAGTCTCTCGTAATTTTTGATACCTACGACACAGGACTTGTATCCTAGTGTGGGGTAAGAACTATGTATGTGACTCATCATCATCATCAGCCCAAATACGTCCCACTGCTGGGCACGGGCCTCCTCTATAACTGAGAGGGGAGAGAGCCTTAGTGCACCACGCTAGCCTAGTGCCGGTTGGCGGACTACACACCTAAGAAATTCCTAAGAACTTTTAGGTGCGCAGGTTTCATCACGATTTTTCCTTCACCGTTAAAGTATGTGATGATTCATTGTGAATACACACATAACTTCGAAAAGTAAGAGGTGTGTGCCTGGGGTTTGAACCCGCGACCGTCAGGATTCTCGACCACGTGCCGAAACCTCGAGGTCTTCACGGCTTTCGACGGCCATGAATAGACATGTATAAATGTGTTTAGTGGCAAGAGAAGGTTATAATAAATGTTTCTCTTTTGTCTTCTTTCTATAATATTTTCTTACCAGTCGATACTATTGAGGCAAAAACACACTCACCATCAGCTGCTAGTGAAGTCACTTTGTCGACAAAATAAAAAATATTTTTTTCCTAAAAAAAACTGTCGATTTTTTAAGTGGATAATATTAATTCAATACTTACTAAGTACAGCGCATAATACTTGATTTATTTTACTGCCTTCGCCGAACAAATAATAATATTTCATCATATTTCAATTTACACACTTATAATTTCCAAAATTCCATCAAAACATTTCACTGCGTTCAACACAAAACCTTGTCTTAATATCTACATCAACGCTCTACATGTCTCTAAATACTTGAATTACCTCTATCAATTTGAAACAAGACAATTGAAACGCCTCACTGTAGTCGCACGCGGCGACTGTAATGAAACTGATTGCTTGGCTCTAACAAATGTAGAGTCTGAATGCGTTGTAGAGACGATTGGGAGCGTTATCTTATGATTTTAACGTCTTTTATAATTGAAAAGTTATTGGCTCTGTTTCCTTTAGTAGAGCTATGCTTATAGTATTTTATTTATTTCATTAGTTAAGATACAATTATGCATGTATTATTATACTTATCTCTCATTGAAAGTACACTGATTTTTAATTTCAGCCCATATACGTCCCACTGCTGGGCACGAGCCTCATCTTCAACTGAGAGGGTTGAAGCCTTAGTCCATAACACTAGCCTAATGCGCGTTGGCGGATTACACATCTAAGAAATTCCTAAGCCCGACGCGACTAAATCTCGAGGCCATCAGTATTTACAGTGTTCCCGTGATTACGTTTATTTTTTATATTTTTTGAAAGCAACTGCCATTAGCACAACTTTTTAATCCAGTCTCGTAGGTTATCGGGAAGAGCCTGTTGTAGCTATTTTTTTCTCGATGCTGTCTATTTTAATCTCATATTTTTTTGAATATGGTTGTTTGGTGTACAATAAGGTATATTAAATTAAATAAATCAGATTCACATACATCATAGTTTAAAAGCGGACTTAACGTAAAAGTAATTTTTACTATTATTTCTTTTGGTAATGTAGTGAGCATACATTTAAAAACTGACACCTTGATCGACACGGTTAGCTAGAACATGGATAAAAGTATCCTACATACATACATAAACTCACGCCTGTATTCCCCGAAGGGGTAAGCAGAGGTGCATTTCTGTATCCACATTTCGCCAAGTATGTATCAGTCCCACGTAATAGGGGGCGAGCCTATTGCCGTTTTTCGGGCACATTCCCAGACTCCGTGCTGTTACCGAGAATTTCCTGATGGAAAAACCCAATAACACTTTGCCCGACCCGGGAATCGAACCCAAGACCTCTAGATCGCACGGCACATACTTGTACCGCGAGACCACGAGGCAGTATAAAAAGTATCCTGTGTTACTTTAATGGGTCCCATCTATCCCCGTACCAAAAATCATTCAAATCGATTAAGTAGTTTCGGAGCCTATTCAATGCAAACAAACAAACAATCAAATCTTGCCTGTTTATAATATTAGTATAGATAAAATTCTCAGTAGCAACACCAAGTTTCAAGCAACGCAAAATTTCAATTACTTTGTTCTCAGTTTTCTGGAATTAAAACTTGTTACCAAAACGTGAGTTTAAAAATACATCTATGCTTTCTATGCTTATCGGCGTAAATGTATATGTATGTACATATAACATAGTTTATTTACTCACGATGTTTCCCTTCACCGTTAAAGTAAGTGATATTGCATTGTAAATACACACATAATTTGTAAATGTGCTGTTTATTAAAAATAAAATAAAGTCAAGAAAATACAGCGATTGGATTCTAATAACAATTATAATTAGGACAGTATAAAATTTTGTTCTATAATTACTTTTTGATGTGATATATCATTAATATACATTAAACTACTTGAACAGCAAAGCAGTTCTTGATTGGAAGTAGTGATGGCCTCGAGGTTTAGGGGCGCGGTCGAGAATTTCGGCGGTCGCAGGTTCAAACCACAGGCACACACCTCTGACTTTTCGAAGTTATGTGTGTATTCACAATGAATTATCACTTGCTTTAACGGTGAAGGAAAACATCGTGATAAAACCTGCACACCTAAAAATTCTTAGGAACTTCTTAGGTGTGTAGTCCGCCAATCCGCACTAGGCCAGCGTGGTGGACTAAGGCCTAAACCCTCTCAGTTGTAGAGGAGGCTCGTGCCCAGCAGTGGGACGTATATGGGCTGATGATGAAACTACTCGATGTCATTATATTATTTGACAGCTCCGTGGCGCAGTTAGCTAGACAGTAGCCAGCGAAACGACAGGCGGATTTTTGTGCGATCCACAAACATTTGTTTCGGGTGTGGGTGTTTGTAGGAGCGAAAAAGTATCTCGTAGTCTCTGCTACCCACGACACAGGACTTGTATCTTAGTGTATTGTCAGAACTATGTGTCTGTTGGGTGTATTTATTTATTTATTTATAAACTCAATCCTTAGTTTATTGGCTGTTCTGAGTCTCAAAAACAGCTGGCAAGTACGGGAGTTAGATACATCATTAAAATTAAAGGTAAACATGGTAAACAAACTTGTATAGAGAGATTTACGAAGAATATTTATTTATTTATTTAACACTTTATTGTACACTAAACATAAAACAAAAACATAAAATAACATACATTGAAAGGTACAAATGGCGGTCTTATCGCACATGGCGATCTTTTCAAGGCAACCATAGGATGGACAAACTGAAGGGATTTAATTTGGAGGGCAGTGTGTACAAAAATATAGAATATTGATATAGAATAATATATAAATATTAGAGATGTAAAGAACTCGAGTCTTTGAGTCCTAAATTTCGAGCTCGACTGACAAATTGAACGACTCGACTCATTACAATAAGACTCCCAAGACTAGAGAAGTTAAGTCTATATGAGCTCTTGAGCGCAACATGGAACTCGAGTCTTTTTTAGCGCTCGAGTCGTTTTTACGGGGCGAGTCGCGCTCGAGTCGTTTTCCGTTTGGAGTCCTTTTTAAATCAGGTAATAAAATGTTACTTTTGTGGGATATATTCGTAATCAGAAACGTGTTTTGAAAAAATAAAAGCGTTAATTAATAGGAAAAATCATTTTAATCATCATGAAAAATTAAATAAATAAAATCACAAGCAATCAAAATTGATCGGAGGACGCACATATTTATGTAATAAGTATGTATAAAGTCCAGAATAATTTGCAACTATTGACATTAGTAAACCTTAATACGCTCAAGACATAAGACTCGAGCTCTTTTGAGACTCAAGCTTTAATAAGACTCGAGTTTTATTTAAGACTCGAGTTCTATTTAAGACTCGAGCTCTTAAAAAGAGCTCGAGTTCTATTTTAGCGCTCGAGTCTTTGTGGAAAGACTGAAGCTCGGTTCGACTCAAGACTCCGAGTTTAGTTAGTTCACTGAGTTGTGCAAAATTGAGCCGAGTCTATCGAATTAGGACTCAAAGACTCGAGTTCTTTACATCTCTAATAAATATAGAATACAAACTCACTAACGCCTATATAAGGCAGAGTATAGGCAGAGGTGCATTTCTACACCACTTTTCGTCAATTGCATTTCTGGTCGTACGAAATAGGGAGCGAGGGACAAGGTTAAAAGAGTGGGGTAGCTAGTGATGGCCTCGAGGTTTAGGCGAGCGATCGAGAATCTCGGCGGTCGTTAGTTCAAACCCCAGGCACACACAATTTTCCAAGTTATGTGTGTATTCATGATGAATTAGCACTTACTTTAACAGTGAAGGAAAACATATAGATTAAACATGCACGCCAAAAAGTTCTTAGGAATTTCTTAGGTGTATAGTACGCCAACCCGCACTAAGCCAGCGTGATGGACTAAGGCCTAAAGGCTAAGTTGTAGAGGAGGCCCGTGCCCAGCAGTAGGAGGAATGTGGGCTGATGATAATGACATGGTTGGTTCCACAGTTTCTTCTCAGTGAAGTGCTCGATGATGGGTGATGATGATGTTTACATTTCTGACTATACTTACAAGTATAAAGGCGAGAATGTATGTATGTGCCTAATTAAATAGTTACTATTCAAGTAGTTTTATTGATTTTTTATGTGAAACTATAAACTGTATCGTGACCGATGCTTCGAAATTACGTCAACAGTTTGTCACGATATTTAGTGAAAACGGAAAATAAGTGATTAAATATATTTTTATAGATCTGGCAATGAGTGTGTGGTTTAATTGTATCATCATCATCAGCCCAAATACGTCCCACTGCTGGGCACGGGCCTCCTCTACAACTGAGAGGGTTTAGGCCTTAGTCCACCACGCTGGCCTAGTGCGGGTTGGCGGACTACACACCTAAGAAATTCCTAAGAACTTTTAGGTGTGCAGGTTTTATCACGATGTTTTCCTTCACCGTTAAAGCAAGTGATAATTCATTGTGAATACACACATAACTTCGAAAAGTCAGAGGTGTGTGCCTGGGGTTTGAACCTGCGACCGCCGAGATTCTCGACCGCGCGCCTTAACCTCGAGGCCATCACTGCTTAATTGTATAGTTTAACCTAATTATAAAGTTATTGGGACAATTTTTACTTACAATGTAAGTACGAAGGCAACTCTGTCTCTCTCTCTCTCTATCTATCTCTCTATTACGTTTTCATACCTAAATCTCTGGAGTGTTTTGAATGAGTTGTGGTATGGAGATAGAAAGGCCTCGAGGTTTAGGCGCGCGGTCAAAAATCTCGGGTTCAAAGCCCAGGCACACACCTCTGACTTTTCAGTCATGTGTGTATTCATAATGAATTATCACGTACTTTAACGGTGAAGGAAAACATCGTGAAGAAACCTGCACACCTACGTTCTTAGGAATTTCTGAGTTGTGTACTCCGCCAACCCACATTAGGCCAGCGTGGCATACTCAGGTCAACCTCTCATTCGCTAGACAGAGACAGCAGATAGATGGTCTCCTCTAATAATGTAATATTTCTGTGTGTTTCTATCGCTTCACAGGCCTGAATTGGCGCTATGAAATTGTTTTCTTGTTTTTTTTTCGCGATTAATAAGTACCTATATATAGTTTTTATGTTGTGTTGTGTAGCGTTTGCTATTATTAATTTAATATAGACTAGTGCAATATATAAGAATAGTATATTTTAATATAGTAATATTATTAACTTTTATTATTGTTTAAAATCAGTACGCCTACCTAGCGTCCGTTTTGTCACCTGGTCCCTTTATTGAAAACCAGCGCTGCAATACCGTGTAAGCGGAATTGCAGCACACAGTTGAATGAAGGGATCATTGTTGGCTATGTAAATTGTATTTACTAATTGTTTGGTTGTTTGTTCTTTGTATCTGTTTTTCCTATAGCCAACAATAAAACTTTTTTTCTTTCTTTCTGTCTATTTGTAGAGGAGGCCCGTGTTCACAAGTGGAACGTGTATGGTCAGAAGTGTTTACCTAGGATTTGAACTCGCCACCGCCGATATTCTCGACCGCGCCCCTAAACCTCGAAGCCATCACTACTTAGATTATTTATTTTGTATTTATTTATTTACGATGATACCTCTGGTATTACGGTTGTTCGACACTTAACATAAAGTGCCTCACTTGCTCGTTTACCACTTTTCCCATAAAAAAAGGTTGATTGCCTCGTGGTCTCGCGGTACAAGTATGTGCCGTGCGATCTAGAGGTCCTGGGTTCGATTCCCGGGTCGGGCAAAGTGTTATTGGGTTTTTCCATTAGGAAATTCTCGGTAACAGCACGGAGTCTGAAAATGTGCCCGAAAAACTGCAATACGCTCGCCCCCTATTACGTGGGACTGATACATACTTGGCGAAATGTGGGTGCAGAAATGCACCTCTGCCTACCTCTTCGGGGACTACAGGCGTGAGTTTATGTATGTATGTATTTATTTATTTATTTACGATGATACCTCTGGTATTACGGTTGTTCAACACTTAACATAACGCGCTTCACTTCCTTGTCAAAGTCAAAGTCAAATTATCTTTATTCAAATAGATTTTGAATCGTCAATTTTACACTTTTTAATATTTTTTAAACTATTGTTTGTCTCATTTCCGATAAAGAAAAGGTTGATTCAAATACCCATACTGTTAGTAGTGATTGACGTTTTAAATTGTTGACATCTGTCAATAAAACTTAATGGTTAGTTTACACTCTTGTATATATTACTATACTCTTTGGTTTACACTACCGAGGAAAGTATGTACATATAATACATACATATGGATGTGGGACGTGGCGATCAAAATTAGACTTAAAATCATCTAATTTACAAAATAACAGAAAAATTTGGTTAACATAAGAAATTAAGTCTGCCTCGTTGACTTAACTCTGCCCCTTGACATAAGTTTGCAGCGTGTGAATGAGGGGGTCTAGTTTAGTCCGTGAGTCAAGCAAAGAGTTATTGGGTTTTTCCATTAGGAAATTCTCAATAGCAGCACGGAGTCTGGAATTGTGCCCGAAAAACGGCAATAGGCTCGCCCCCTATTACGTGGAACTGATACACACCGGGCCAAATCTAGGTGCACTGCCTACCCCTTCGGGGAATACAGGCGTGAAGTTACGTATGTATGTAACACACTTACCCGCTTTCCAATATGCCCTGTGACCCTAATGACCCTATAAGCCGTCTCTTACGACTAGAAGATACTGTATCGAAATTACGCACTCAAAATACCAACATACCGATCGTCCATGCACAAAACCTTTATGTCAATATCGTAAATATTTCTCAATTGTCAAAATATCAAAATCATAACAAATTATTGTGCAATTTGTATTGTTTTTTAAAAATGAAAAAATATTAAATGGTGAGTGAATTCTTCAGTATATTTAGTGTCACAAAAATACCTCCTGGAATAGCTGAAAGGTAACCGTCTGTCGTGGTATGGACATGTTATGAGAAGAGATGAAGCGTATGTAGGTAAAAAAGTAATGAGTATTAATGTTGAAGAATGGACAAGCAGAGGAAGGCCAAAGAAAAGATGGATGGAGTGCGATGGACATGAAAGACAAAGGGGTGAATGAAGACATGATGACTGATATGGATGGTTGGAAGGACAAAACAAACTGCGCCCCAAATAAAATTGGGAACAGGGTAATGAAATGATGATAATTTAGTGTGACAAAAATGGTTCTTGAGAAGAAGATATGTGTAGGAAAGCGTCATTAATGTACGTATCTTTTATTTGTTGGGTTAAAAAGAATCTTCGTTTTAACACAAAAAATTAAATGAAGATTTAAGTTGCCATTTGGCTACCTATTGGAATTCACAACTATACTCTATAGGGACTATGATGACCAAGTCCATATCCCATATGTTGAAAGCCTCGTAGGCAAGATACAACATTTTGGACAATTTTTGGTTTATAACCCAAACACTACTAACATATACACATATTTTCATATATATAATGTGTATTTGGGCCTTCATTGCTTCTTGTTGATAGAGTAGGCACTAAAGAAAATATCGTTTAATTTTTGAACTATTTAAGGCGATTTTAAGGCCGTCTCTTAATACATTTTTCAGCACAATTTAATGACAAAAAAACATGATATTGGCGTGGATATTAGCATACATTGTAACCACTGGTAAGTTAATTTATGTGTTCACCGTATTACTTAGAGAAAAGTTGAATAATACTAGAAAGGAAATGTCAGCATGCCGAGCGTGCCGAACCTACGATTAGACTATCATACGTTAGACACGGCCGTTTATTAATAATTTGCGAGTTGCGTGTAATATCAAGACTTTTATAAATGTGTGGCAGCCGTTCATTTTTGTTTGAAATTTTTATCATTGATCGTGTGATCGTAGTAGAATGAACAGGTGACAGACAAGCGGCGACACTCGTCCCCATACAAAATACTGTCTATTTCCCCTCTAATCTTATTCAGCTGTATCATTCGCCAATTGTCCGAGGTTTTAATATACCAACCCGTTCGAAAACCGACTGATCTTAAGTACAAAGTTTAAGAAAGTCGCTTTTAGTATTGTCGAACAAACCAGATTGCAATCGGGAGGTCCGAAGTCCGAATGGTCGGGTCGGGAAAAGTATTGGGTTAGGTAATTCAAAAACGACACATTAGTACTCTTAACTGACTGAAATGCTTGTCACATGTATGAATTAAGTAAAGGCTCAAAAGGTGTGAAATCATCATCATCATCAGCCCGTAAACATCCCACTGCTGGGCACGGAGCTCCTCTACAACAGAGAGGTTTTAGGCCTTAGTCCACCTAGTGCGGGTTGGCAGACTACACACCTAAAAAAATCCTAAGAACATTTTTAGGTGTACTGGTATGCTCACGATGTTTTCCTTGACCGGTAAAGTACGTGATAATTACGTAACGTGTAAGAGTCTATGTACTCATAAATAAAAGTACCTGGATGACCGAGCTTTGCTCGGATTTTTTTTTATTTTTTTTATTGTGTTTTTTGGAAATTATATTTAAGTACGAATTACTAATAAAATGATGAAATATGAATAATGTTACTTAACAACGCCATCTGCTGTTGTGTCGTTAAAGCAATTAGTTGCTCACAAAAAATAGTATTATTATTCGCCAATAGATGTCAGGAAGAGTCATATTTTCAGTTGAGACTACTCAAACGCCTCCTTTTTGTTATTTTCTTCCAAATGACATTTTCTAAAAATGATTCCTAGCTAGATCGATTTATCGCCCCCGAAACCCCCTATATACTAAATTTTATGAAAATCGTTGGAGCCGATTCCGAGATTCCAATTATATATATATATATATATATATATACAAGAATTGCTCATTTAAAGATATAAGATTTAGAAAGACAAGTCGGAGTCTCAAAATATTGAACACACACAGTTTTAAAACCCTAGGAGTACACATACATTTGTAGTTTTGTACCTACCTCTTCGGAGATGCAACGGTGATCTTATTTTTACAGCTTCCATATTGAAATACAATGACGCTCTCAGCCCAGCAACACTGACAGAGTTCCTCTCGAAGTTCAAATGTCTTGTGGACGAAATGTCAATGTACTTCGAGCCGTGCGGATTCCCCATAGACCTCGTTGCGAGATTTTGTGTGGAAAGAATACCGAAAGTTAACTGAATAATTTACATACATACATAAACTCACGCCTGGCTCCCGTTGGGTCCAAACACTTCTTTCGCTTCTTCAACTGACATCCTCTTCATGGATATACATCGGTTCCGAGGATTTTTTATATTACCCTTTTAAATAAAATTTAATAATTTGATTATTATAATATATGAATTTTCTTTGTTGGTGGCTTATAAATGAGTAAATAATTGGATTTTGTTGGAATAGATGAAAAAAAACAAATGGTTGTGCAGCTATTTTAAATAATAAAAAATACACCACTTAAAATTTTAAGGACATTGTTATTTTTTATATCGTCATCATCAGCCCATATACGTCCCACTGCTGGGCACGGACCTCCTCCGGTGTGTGCCTGGGGTTTGAGCCAGCGACCCCCGAGATTCTCGACCGCGCGCCTATACGCCGAAGCTATCACTTCTTCTCTAAACTAAATTGTAAGGCAGTAAATATATCTGTATCTGTTGGGTTTATTATTTGTTATCTTTTTAAATATGAGTTCTATTTAATAATACAAAACTAATATCGATCAGGGCTATTAAACTATTTTGTAAATGTATTTTTATTTATTTAAAATATATTTAGCACTTGCAACAATAGGACGTGTTTAAACAACATTAATATGTTTATTTAAATCTAATTATTCTGTCTATATTTGCATTATTACCACGGATTTTATGATACCACACTTTAATTTGTATCTTATTTTAGAGAACATTACGATTGAATTTTCTTTGAATATTAAAAAGCATTGGCCTGCGCCCAGAGGCCACACGGGGCCGCCGTCCCTACCTTGGCGGCCCCCGAGGAGGAACTAACATCCTGTTGGCGTGCCTTTTGGCACGGCGCAGAGGCGGTCCCGGTTCAATCCATAGCTCTGGCTTCAGTGTATTCCGGGGCCGTCTCGCTGAATGCGCTGATGGTGGCCGTCGCGGGGTTTTTAGTCGGTATTACGGCGCATTTATTTTTGGTAGGGACCCGGCCCAGCGGCCGCCCGCAACACCCACGGGCGGTAACATCTATGCTGGGTCGGAAGGCGCCGGTGAGTCCGACACACCCTCGCCCCTCCGGGGGTGGGATGGTCCGTAAATAGGATTTTCCCCGCGGAAAAAAAAAGGGCACCTTCTACATAATATAACGGTAGTTTTGGTCGGCAAATGAAAGTAAGCAGGTATTTTACTAGTGTAGCCTAGTAAATATGCGGCATGTGGATACATTAATTCTTTCAGAGAATGATTTGAGAGTGCTTCGTGGCTCGCAGTAGTAGTGTGTGCCGCAAGAACTAGTTGTCCTGGATTCTATTACTGAATTGGTCAGTGTTTGCAGGTTATTCCATTTGGAAATTCTTAGTAGTAGAATGGCGATATGTGCCCAACTAATGGCAATAGGCTCAAATACTGTTATGTAATAAATAATAATAAATACACCCAACAGTCACATGCATAGTTCTGACCCCACACTAGGATACAAGCCCTGTGCCGTGGGTATCAGGAACTACGAGAGACTTTTCGCTCTCACAAACACCCAGACCCGAAACAAATATTTGTGGATCACACAAACATTTGTCCCGGTGCGGGGATCGAACTCGCGGCCTTTCGTCACGGGGCGCTACTATATGGGGCTTAAAACACACATGGTGAAACATAGATGTATGTCTACACCTAAATTTGTAAACACTAGATGGAGCTCAAAATAATGAATGAATACAATTTCAATAATTTTTATCCACATTTATTTCAAATTGAAATATTCCATAAACAATAAGTTACAAGTCTCTCGATAAATGCATCAAATTCTTAGATAATAGCAAATAAATACGTCGAAAAGAATTCACTAATTATTTACATCGTTCCACTTAAAACTAACGAATGGAAAATAAATAGAAAAATAAATAAACAGTCCATATCTAATATCTAAAATCACTAAATTATTATCTAAGAAGTTATTGTTCTAGTCGAAGAAAGTCCGCCATTTTGTGAGCGCCATGTTGGCGACGCCATTTTAACGAGGTGTTTGTACTGATCTTTCATTCATTTATTAATATTTTTTTGTGAAGTATCCACGCTTAATTTCAAGTACTTTATATTATTTTCAACATACTTTTTTGTGAGTCACATTATTCTTTGACAAGTATTTAAATTTATCTAGATTAAAAAACATTAAAAGACGTAGAAATATTGATTTATCGTTAGTGTTATAGATAAAATTGCTAATTATAATACTAGGAATTTACGAAGTCTTCATCTAGCATCACTGGACACTCCACGCAACTAAATTTTAAAAGATTAATTGGAAGACAAAGTATTGGTCACTTATTAAACTTACAAAGAGTTGGCACTAAAACAGTGGGACATCAGATCCCGTATACACGATTATAAAGTTTAAGCAGAATATGACTATGTTTATCGGTAGAGATAGTTTTTGGGCTCCTCGGCGATCGGTTCCGTGCAAGTGCCCAAATACTGCAGCTGCACCAGACTTCTGGAACAAATATAATTATAAATTAAGTAAAAAATGAAAATTGCTATACCAATTTGTCAGGAGTAAATGTTATTTTGACTGCCTCGTGGTCTCGCGGTACAAGTATGTGCCGAGCGATCTAGATGTCCTGGGTTCGATTCCCGGGTCGGGCAAAGTGTTATTGGGTTTTTCCATTAGGAAATTCTCAGTAGCAGCACGGAGTCTGGAATTGTGCCCGAAAAACGGCAATAGGCTCGCCCCCTATTACGTGGGACTGATACATACCTGGCGAAATGTGGGTGCAGAAATGCACCTCTGCCTACACCTTCGGGGAATACAGGCGTGAGTTTATGTATGTATGTATGTAAATGTTATTATTAAGGCATTTTAAAATCAAAGGTATTTATGGAATTTTACGTGACATTAAAAAAACTATTTGGTATCATATTGTTTATAATAATTGAATTACATAGGATTTTTGTTAAAAAGTCTTTGTATCTATTTTAACCTGAACTAGTCCGCACAGGCCTTCTAGCTTATGAATTTTAGACACCAGTCCTCCAGGCTGGTATTGTGGGGATATTTCCCCGTGAGAAATTATAGTCAGCTATACTCAAGATGTTTGAGATATATTTTAAATACAAGTTTTCAAAAGTCAAACGTACGTACGTATATGTAACGTACGAGCCGGGATTCGAACCCGCGACTGATATGGAATAGTTTATAAATACATAAACTAGAATCTCATAATAATTGGGATCACAGTACTAGGCGCCCATAAACGGCGAGTAGTTACCTAGAGCGGCAGTTCTCCATATCGAGGAAGCAGCGGTTGGAATAGGTCTTGCGGTCGGAGCCGCACACAGGGTCGTACTCAGGCGGGCACACGCGCGCGCACCCCGCGTACTGGAACCGCGCGAGACAGCGCTTCAACGGTACCACGAATACGTGCTTACTGAAACAAAAAAAAATACATACATATACGAACTTAAACAGGGGTTTGCAGAGGAGTATCACCTTCAATTTTTTGAGTCTTAGGACTTCATAATTCTTAAATACACCCAACAGTCACAACAGTCACATACATAGTTCTGGCCCCACACTAAGATACAAGTCTAGTGGCGAGGGTATCAGAAACTACGAGAGTCTTTACGGTCTCACAAACACCCAGACACGAAACAAATATTTGTGGATCACACAAACATTTGTGTCGGTGCGGGGATCGAACCCACGGCCTCCCGTCTCGCAACCTGGTGTTTAGCCGACTGCCCCACGGGGCTGCCAAATTCTTATACCTTCTAATGCTTTTCCAGGCCCGAGAATCAGACATGAGACTCCTCGATCGCGTTTATTAAAAATAAATCGGCCATCAAATTGCGATGTTAGAGATTTTCTACGATATCACGTTTGCTGTTTGCGATGAAATTTAATAAAACCGTGAAAGTGTCATAATAATTTTAAACACGTCCTAAATCATATCCATGGTTGAAACGTACTTGACTCTGTAGCCTAAATAATTTTTGCTTTTAAAATATGAGAAAAGGCAAGAATAAATATGCAAATTGTGGTTACCCGCAGTTCTCCTTCTTCATTATGCATTCGTTGCGGTAGAAGCGGTTGTCGGATCCGCACACGAAGGCGGGTGTGTCGGGACACTGCTCGTGACACAACGCCGTCGTGCGGCAATGTGCGGCGCTCACAGCCACAACGTGTTGCCCACATGTCGCGCGACGCAGCTCGCATTCGGACCTGGTGACAAGCAACAATGTTGACAAAAAACCGTTGGCTATTTAAGGGACGATAAATCTTCAGTTTGTGATCGATAAGTACCAGGCATACATAAAACGAAAGAGTTATATACCATTGTGTTGACTTTGTAACTCACTTGTACACGTTTCCGTCAGAACCGCAGACGGGCTGCTCGAGCGCGTTGTCGCAATTGCCGGGGCAGTCGATTTCAAGCTTAGGAAGTAGAGTGCAGTTGCCGAAATGAGCCAATTGTACTCCTTTTCTGTAATCGTATAAACGTAAAATATTTGTAGTAAAATACATCCCAATTAATATCCTGTCTTGAATTTGGGACGTAAAAAATAATAATAATATGGAACTTATAACATATAGCTACACATAGATTTAATATACCAGGGATTCATAAAACTCATGACAATACACAATTATACAATTAAAATACAAAATACTACAATTGTAGCCACTGTTATTAAAACATGTAAAATGTAAAAAATGTAAATGTATTTATGTTAAATTGTTTTAGTTAAATAAATAAATAAATAAAAATAAATAAATACTCACAGGCAAGTGGCCACCTTCAGCTGACAAGGATTGGTGTAGACATTGGCGTCGGTACCGCAGACTGGGTCCGGCTCATTGGGACACTTCACTTTTAGGCATTTATTCATCTTAGCTCGACATTTCTCCATGTCCACCTTCTTTACGACTTTTCTGTTGCTTACTCTGAAAAAAAAAATAGCTGCCTACTGTTTTTTTCTTTTGTTCATTGAATTCATATTTTGAAGGTACAATGTACTAGGATTCCATAAGCCAATAGAAGTTTAACTCACCCGCAATTAAGCATGCGCATTTCGCACTCGTTCCTGTAGATGTTTTCGTCGGAGCCACAGACAAGTTTCTCCTTGTGACCGGCGCAGTCGGTGGCGCACGGCTCACCGCCAGACGTGCGCTCTTGTGACACACAGAACGCCATCGGTACTTCGAACACGTGTTTTCTGTAATTTTCAAACTCTTGATTGTTATGTCACCCTGGTGCATCGTAGAGACATTACATTAATATGTACCAAAAAGTTTTGAAGTGAAAACTTCTTTAGCATCGTTATGATTTGAAAGTCGATGAAACGAAAAAGCGACAGTATAAAGAGACAGACACATTTTAGTAAAAGTTTCAATATACTTGGCCACTATGTAATATTGTAAACAACGCAGCCATAAAATTTATTTTTATCTTGAAGCCAATTTTTTTTAAGGTTTCACTTCTACCACGTGTGTATCGCACACATGTTTTTTTTTCATCATTTTAATCTAGATTTATTTCAATCTATATTTAAAGTTTACATACCCGCAGTTAGTAGCCTTCATCCTACAAGCATTGGCGTACAATTTGCCATCGGAGCCACAGGTGGGACGCGCCACTCGCCAACACGACTCTCGACAGTGTCGCGTGGTTTGGCAGTGTTTCTTGCTCGTTCGCACTACTCCTTGGCTGTGGATTGAAATTATAAATTAGATTGTCTATGTTCTGATTCAGTAAACAAAATATAAATGAAGCGGTTGAATTCAACAGTTTAATGTTTCATAATAATAATTATAATCAATTTACAAAGACTAGGAGTACATAGATCCAATGTACTTACTTAAAGCTTAAATATGTACTGAATGAAATAAACTGAACCGAGTAATTAACATAAATAATCTTTTTAATATTACTTAATTTAATAAACGTACTGGGATACCATAAATTGGCATTTAAAGCCATTAAGAACTTTAAAGTTTTAATAGAAAAAGATTTGGATATTACCAGGATATCATAAATCTGAATGTCTTACCCGCAAGTCAAGAGTTTCATCTGGCAGGTGCTCTTGTACACATTGCCGTCAGAGCCACAGATGGGCCCGTCGAGCGGCGCCTGCGAACAGTCCACGGGACAGTTCTCTCGGTGAGCGCTTATGTTGTTGCACGCGCCCAAGTGAGACAGACCGATGCCAAGCCTATAGGAGAGAAAGAGACACTTATAGTGAGAAATTATGGTAATTGGATGCTATTATGCCACAGCAAGTTCGTCATGGAGCTACTTTAATTGGCCTACCTATTAACATCTATTACGCCATGCAAATGTGAGTTTATTGACAGGCTTTATTTTATGCCGGTAAAATAGAATGCTCCTAAGGGAATATTTTAACACGGATCAGTACGTCCATTGTTTATTTTAACTTAATTCTGAAGTCAACACAAACGAAATTAAGTACAAACATAGCAATTGTAGAGTAATTAAAATAAGTTTCATTATTTGTGTGTAACTCATTTTTGGTGCAGACACTAAGCTCTTAAAGACGATTATTATTTTTTTATATCAAAATTGGACCGCTTCATCGGTGCTGTGGCTTAAATGTGCTTCTTGCGATCGATATGTTCGTTTCCCTTGTCGGGTAATGAGTGTGGTTCTCTGTTAAAAAATCTCTCAATGATTTATTCGCTCCTTATTACGTGAGACTTAAAGCATAACTAGGAAAATGTGGGTATAAAAATTCTTCTACCAACACTTTTAGTGGTACAAGAGATAGATAGATATATACATTAGTTGACAATATTGAAATTTATATTTATCCCAGCAATACGAATATAAAATGAATGCAACTTGCTACACTATCGCATTAATGCATCCAATTGAAAGTGTAGCACACTTGGCTTCAAGTGCATTGTCACGGGCTCACGTTGATGGATGAGGTTCCGGTACCTCCCTGCACTCCGCATACCGGAAGTGGCCATTGTGCGGTAATCGGGATATTTCTTGTAGGTTACTGCGGGTCTTACTGTACTTTGAGACGCTGATGGATGGAGAAATTGACGGCAAAAGATATAGAATTTTAATGTGATTTTGGTATTAGAAACTTTTATTAGAAGATACTTTTATAGATCCGAATTTAATATTTGTTGGTGTTGTCAAAAAAAAGTTCCTAAAAATAATGTTTTTTAATAATCAAAGTGACCAAATGTTTTCGTATCTATTCGATATCCTATTTATATCAACTTGAGCGTCATAAAAAAAACTCCTTACTTACTATTATAATAAAAAGTACCAGGGTAGCATAATTCAAAAGTGCACTCTTAACAATTAAGTACGTAAGAGCGCCAGATAGTGTATTTACCTAGGCGCTCAGGCTGCTGAGACACTATCTCAATGGTCGTGAGTTATTATCTAATGCACAACACATTATCTTGTCTTTTATAAGTTATGCGTATAAAAAGACATTGAACGATGGCGGAAAACATCGTAAATTAGCTTGCGCACCTAAGAGTTGCCTACAACTGATTTTCTTATGTTGGACTAAGGCCTAAACCCTCTCAATGGTAGAGGGGGCCCGTGCCCAGCAGTGGGACGTATATGGGCTGATGATGATGATTTTCTTATGTATATATTTTAAGCCCAACAATTTGCCCTAATTGACACGGTGGACTACACAACACAACACCTTTTCAAGCAAAAAGACCCGTACCGTACAATCAAGGTACAAGGATCGCATAAATGAAAAGATCATTTTTACTTTGTGCTAAAGTCTCTTCTTACCTGCAAATTTCGACTTGCAGCATACATCTGTTCAGATAGGTCCTGCCATTGGTGCCGCACACAGGGTCCCTCTCAGAGGTACAACGATGCTCACATTTTGAGCCTTGCGCCCGCGAACAAATGCCTTGGTCGGGAGCCAATCGTACTCCTGGAAAATAAATTTTGTGTAGGTTAAAAAATCGTAGTAAAAAAAGATTTATAAATAATAAACATGCTATGACTTTTTAGTCGACCATGCTATCCTAGTACTGGTAGATGAAATTCATCTACAAAAAAAAGTTGACTGAAAAATTTTTACTACTAGTTGAAACATTTATGCCGGCTTTTTATTTACCGTTTATGATATTTTTATTTATGCCGTATAAAATCAGTCGAAACAAGCTTTTTGGAGGTGCAGATGATAATAATTTTTGTCTCAAATATGTAGATGGGATGGTACCTTTCCCGCAAGTCTTCTTCCTCATTTCACAAAGGGAGGGATAGATGTATCCATCGGTGGCACAAACTGGCTCGCCCTGAAGCGCTGGGCCGCAAATACGGGGACAGGTTGCATCTCTAGCGCCCTCGCACCACGTTGATACTGAAACAAATATAAAACAGTGTTAAATGTTTCAAACAAAAACATTCCAAATTAATTTTTATAATCGTTGGAATCACTCAAAACATTCAGGGCTATAAGTTATGTCCATATGTCGTCTTATTTTTTACATATAGTTTAACTAAAACAATCATAATAATACAATATTTTTAATATACCTAAATAGAATCTTAAATATATTCCCTGCGGACAAAATTACAAAAGCTTTTTGCAATACAAACGCAAGAATAATGTTGTTTAAATTTGCATTCAGCACTAAATGAAACTACGTTTGCCTCTGAATTATTCAGCTACAAAGCCTTTGTAAACCCTTTCTAAAAACCACGCAACAAAGTGATACAAAGCGTTTTAATACAAAACAATTCCGCGCAAAGCTGTATAAAGCTGGAATAAAAATTAAACTCGAATTATTCAGAATAAAACGATGCGAAACTACGCAAAAACGCCGCGGCGAAATAAAATCTATTTTTAAAGTGTGCAAAATAAAATGCAAACGTTGAAAATAGCAGATAGCACCTAAACTGAAGTCCCAGCGAGTGCGGGGAGATAAGGTGCTGTGAACACGACATGCGATGCCGCTGCTAAACCAGAGGGAAAGCCACGAGCGTAAGCGACAGCGGTTATATTTAATAACTACGGTTTTATGGTCGAAACAGATCTATAACCTACTCCGGGTATAATGACCTAATATAACGGCAATGGGCTATAAGGACGTCGGGATATCATAATATGAAGAACATACTGCATTACTCAAAGAGCAAAGATAAGACGTACATTATGAAATTAAAGCAGCTTGAAATTTCATTTGAGCTTATTTTCGACAATAAGCCTTCATTATAGTAACGAAGTAGTCTACCGCCTATTTCGTGATGGTCCCTTCACGTCTTTTTTGTTTTTAATGATGCAGTAGGCTTTCTCTTTTTTTTCTTTTTTTTTTTAGTTGGTCTAGTAAAATATCCAAGATAAAAAAATCCTATGAGAGATCCACAAATCCGCGTCTCTTCTGTAACGTAACGCAAAACTAGTTATGAAATCTATAATAAAGATAATTCGATATTCCTATAGCAGTTGGTAGTTGATTGTTGACAGTGTAAATATCTACTTATCGCTTATAGTTTGAGCCTGTTGTTGAGATTTATTTTCATACAAGTTTCTGCTTGCGTCTTTACACCCCGGGAATGTTAGGGAAACAATTTTGACTTCCAGATACAGGGATAGAATCCCAAGGGACTTTTATCTAAACTATGCTCATGCCAATTGTATTGCTTATGCGTGCTCAGTACTAAGATAGGGTTTGCTATGGCTTACACAAAATAAAAAATGACAACCATTTTATCAAAGTACCAGGCAAACATGACTCAAAAGCGTGTAGATAACACTCAAAACTGTACAAGACAATCTATTATATCTACTCGATAAATTAAAAATACGATTTAAAAATACTAGGCCAACATAACTCCAAAGAGCATTACACCACGCAAGTTTCCTATATTGTTGAGACACCAAACCCCCTCGAACCTCCATCCCTAAAAGTTGAGCGGCAACCGCAGACCTCCCGGCCACACTGTCGGTTGCAAAAGCCCGAGGCATCTAGTCGACTAGGAAACTCCATTAGCACACACCAACAATGGTCGAATGCATAACTTTGCGCTTAATGGAAACACGGCAAGTTTACGCGTACAATTTTAAGAGTTTCTCTTTGCTTAATACGTTTACAATAAGGATAGAGCTCTTTATTTCTACCGATTACAGACGAATTAATATAACTTTATGTTTAATTAACAACGAAATAGGATAATATAAATAAATAAATTTATTACTGACTGCCTCGTGGTCTCGCGGTACAAGTATGTGCCGTGCGATCTAGAGGTCCTGGGTTCGATTCCCGGGTCGGGCAAAGTGTTATTGGGTTTTTCCATTAGGAAATTCTCGGTAACAGCACGGAGTCTGGAAATGTGCCCGAAAAACGGTTATAGGCTCGCCCCCTATTACGTGGGACTGATACATACTTGGCGAAATGTGTGTGCAGAAATGCACCTCTGCCTACCCCTTCGAGGAATACAGGCGTGAGTTTATGTATGTATGTATGTATAAATTTATTATTATATTATTTATTTATTATTATATTATAGTTAACAACGAAATAGGAATAATCGAGAACTGGTTATTTGTAAATATCTTATTTCTTACAAGTCTTTTACATATTTTATCTTTATGAAAGTAATTTAAGTAGCAGTTTTAATCTTTAGGTAATATGTTTACAACACATCAATGACAAGGTTTTCATAAATTTAGATATTTCTTAGCCTTGTATTGTCATTGTTCCTGTTAATTACCAAGCTAAATTTCAGATAGTACATTACAAAATGATAATAATTTACTTCTTAATTATCATGCGAGTTCAATCAACATACGAGTATATATTTAAGCGAATTATTGTGAGTGTGTAGCTTCATTTAATTCCGAAATACATTTACTGAAGGAACCTTAGCGCACACAAAATGCCAGTCGTTATTTCAATGGCTGTGCTATAAATATTGGTGACCAGAGGCTAATTACACAACACACTATTGAACAATTAATTGGTGAAACCCTTTTTTTTTGTTCTCGAGGGGAAAGCTGTTTATGGCTCTACTTCTCGCCAGCCCAGGGGGGAGGGGGGCGGAAAGCGTATGTCGGGGTCACCGGTCTTCCAACCCGGCGCGCGGCGACGTCATGTCCACGCAGATGTTATTGCCGGGCTGGGTTAATTGGTGAAACCCTGGGACACTGGAATAAACTTAAAAATATTGTTTTAATAATTATTTATAATCAATATCAGCTAATACGTCCCACTGCACTGCTGTGAATGGGTCCCTCTACAACTGAGAGGGCTTAAGCCTTAGTCTACAACGCCAGCGTAGTGTGGGTTAGCTGACTATACGACCTAAGAATTGCCTAAGAACTTTTAAGTATGCAGGTTTTCTCGAGATGTTTTCCTTTACGGTTAAAATACTTAATAATTGTGAATAATAACAAATAAAAATCAGAGGTGCCAGGACTTTGAACCGCTAAAATTTTGACTCGATCGCGCGGCTAAGTGAACGCCATCATGATTTTTAACAATGGCGTAGTGTGCGTTGGCGGGACCCTGTATCAAAATTAGCTAGAGTTGCAAAAGTAGGATAAAGATTCCCCACAAAAAAAATATGCTTGCATTAAAATAAATATTATATTACTATAAATATAAACATTACTTGCATTAAATTAATTCTACAGCGGTAGCTAAGCCCCTGACTTTTAATAAATCTAAGTCAAAACACATGCCTCCCGGATAGCAACGCCGTATATACGAGTATGACTCTACTCATTCATCTTTCGTAATTGAAGGACACTTTCTCTAGAAATCGATTGGTTCTACCCGATGATTGATGATACAAATACCTCAGACTTGCTGTTTCTAACGATCTCGCTTCTTATTATATCCACATTAACCGTGAAATAGAATGGCAGCCTGGGTTATTATCTGACGTTGTGGATGCTAGATTACTGTACGAAAACTTACATGCATTTATGTCTCATATAGATCATCATTATCATCAGCCCATATGTCTCCCCTTGCTAGGCACGGGCCTCCTTTACAACTGAGGGGGTTTACGCCTTCATCATCAGCCCAAATACGTCCCACTGCTGGGCACGGGACTCCTCTACAACTGAGAGGGTTTAGGCCTTAGTCCACCACGCTGGCCTAGTGCGGGTTGGCGGACTACACACCTAAGAAATTCCTAAGAACTTTTAGGTGTGCAGGTTTTATCACGATGTTTTCCTTCACCGTTAAAGCAATACACACAAAACTTCGAAAAGTCAGAGGTGTGTGCCTGGGGTTTGAACCTGCGACCGCCGAAATTCTCGACCGCGCGCCTAAACCTCGAGGCCATCACTGCTTGTTTACGCCTTAGCCCACCACATTGGCCTAGTGCGGGTTGGCAGACTACACAACTAAGAACTTTTAGGTATGCAGGTTTCATCACGATTTTTCACATAATTTCGAAGTCAGAGGTGTGTGCCTGGGGTTTGAACTGACGACCGTCGAGATTCTCGACCGCGTGCCTAAACCTCGAGGCCATCACGACTTAATAATTTCATTATTTTTATGAATTTTGACTACCCTTTCTATGCTTCTGATCATTCCAGTCCATCTAACGGTTGCTTGGAAGAAATCGCCGATAGCGAGAAGGCCGCCATTTGTGACACCACCTTATTTTAATGTTACTAATGTGTAACTATTTTGTTCATTTTATTCGATGTACAATAAAGCGTAAATTAACAAAAAATAAACCTTTGACAATCATAGCGTTGATGTCTAAGGCGTGATGGCCTCGAGGTTTAGGCACGCGGTCGAGAATCTCGACAGTCGCGGGTTCAAACCCCAGGCACACACCTCTGACTTTTCGAAGTTATGTATGTATTCACAATGAATTATCACGTGCTTTAACGGTGAAGGAAAACATCGTGATGAAACCTGCACACCTAAAATTTCTTAGGAATTTCTTAGGTGTGTAGTCCGCCAACCCGCACTAGGCCAGCGTGGTGGACTAAGGCCTAAACCCTCTCAGGTGTAGATGAGGCCCGTGCCCAGCAGTGGGACGTATATGGCCTGATGATGATGATGATGAATCATAGCGTTAAACTAAACTCTGAAGACTAGTGTAAGTGTATCTGTTCACGTGGAGTCACCGATGTACGTGAACCTGTGATACACGTGTATTGTTGCGTAAGTAGGGTAAGCGCAGCGACGTAAATGAAACGACCGGTGTTGATGCGTGCTAATAGATGACTCAGTGCATGTTAAACCTTTATTGCTTTATATACCAGATTTTGACATAATTCGAGTTCATCGACTATGCTGACGATGCTCCCACATTAGTTCCCCCCTTTTTAAAAAAAATAATGTATAACGATAATAAAAAATAAGTAAATGTAAATGTATATGACATAAATCAACTAATTATAGTTTCTTGCTTTTCCGCTGATCAGGCTCTATAGCGAATCGTACAACAGGGCGTATGACTCGACCCGAACGTGTTGTCGTCAGCGTGGCCTTGTTGTTTTCCGCGAGCTCAGCATTCTTGTGGTCGTTGACGTTGTTGCTGCATGTGCTTTTTAAGTGTGCCAAAGGTTCGTTCGCCTTGTCTTCATTTACCATGTAAGCAGGTTTCAATCTGTCCACTGTTACTATGGATGTTTTTTCTGGCATTTGTATTTTGAAATATTTTTCATATTTCTCTAACACTTTGTAGGGTCCTTTGTATGATGGTGTTAGGGGCTTCTTTACAGCATCTGTTCTGACGAATACGTATTCACAATCTTTCATGTCCGGGTGTATATATGGTTTATGGTTTGTAGCGTGGTGACTGTTGTTAAACGGGCTTAGATTGGCCATTGTCCTTTGTAGTGTCCGTGTAAAAATTTCTGGTGATGTATTTTGCTTTTTCGGCTCGATAAACATACCAGGTAGACGTATATTTGTTCCGTATAACATTTGTGCTGGGCTGATGTTTTCTTTCAGTCGCAAGGCGCCTCGCAACCCTAATAGGACTAGGGGTAACTCATTTGACCAGTTAGTTGTGTTACCACGCGCAATTAGTGCGGTTTTCATTGATCTATGCCAGCGTTCAACTAATCCATTTGATTGTGGGTGATAGCTGGTAGTTCTGGTTTTCTTGATACCGAGTGCTTTAGTTAAGGCGATAAATAAGTCTGACTCAAACTGTCGTCCTTGGTCTGATGTAATGGTAGTTGGGCATCCAAATCTTGCTATCCAGGTATTCAGGAGAACTTCTGCTACAACTTTTGCTGTTACTTCTGGTACTGGTACGGCTTCAGGCCATCTTGTTGCTCTGTCGATCATTGACACGATGTATCTGTTTCCATTGGATTCTGGCAATGGACCGACGATATCTATGTGCACGTGGTCTAAACGTGCTGTTGGCGTGAAACTTCCAATTGGGGCTGAGTTGTGCCTGTATGTTTTACTTGTCTGGCATGACTCGCATGTTTTCGCCCATGTGCCTACGTCTGTATTCATGCCTGGCCAGAAGTAGTGTTCAGAGATCATTTTCTTTGATGATCTTACACCAGGATGCGTAACGTTGTGCATAGAGTCAAATATTTGTTTTCGAAGCGACTTCGGTATGTACGGTCGTGAATTTGTTCTTGAATTTTCGCACCATAATTGTCTCGTTCCCGGTAACTGGATACTTTTCCAGCTGAGGTTGTTTTTATTTAACAGCTGAGGGAGTTCATTGTCACTGCGTTGCAAATCTGCTATGTCATTCCAATCCACAGGTGTGGGGCAATCTATTTGTTCGACTCGTGATAGTGCATCGGCCACTGGGTTCATATTACCGGCAAGGTGGCGTATGTCTGTCGTGAATTGTGCAATAAACTCTAGATGACGTAGTCTTCTTGGGGATATCCTTTTACTTGAACTGTCTTGTTTAGTAGTAAAGGCGTGACATAATGGCTTATGATCGGTGTATATTATCAATTCTCGTCCCTCGATATAAGGTTGAAAATGCGTTACAGCCATGTAAACTGCCAGCAATTCTCGATCATATGTACTGTATTTAGTTTGTGCTTCACTTAGTGCCTTTGAAAAAAATGCAAGTGGCTTCCACGTGTCGTTTTCGTACTGTTGTAAAACGGCGCCAATACAAGTTTGTGAAGCATCTGTCATGAGTGATAATGGAGAATGCGGATCTGGAGACGTCAATGTAACAGCGTCGCTTAGACTTTCTTTACATTGATCGAATGCTTCTAGTGCTTCGGAAGTCCATTGTATTTTAGTTTTGTCGTTTTTCTTTGAGCCTATGAGATATTTGTTCAAAAGAGCTTGATGTCGGGCTGCCTGTGGTATGTTATTGCGGTAAAAATTGATCATGCCCAAAAATCTGCGTAGCTCTTGCACCGTTGTTGGAGTCGGGTATTTTTTGATTGCTTCAACCTTTTCAGGTAATGGTTTGATACCCTCTGGAGTAATTAAATATCCGAGGAATTCTATTTGGGGTTGTCCAAATACACATTTGGCGCGATTTATTGTGATGCCGTGCTCGTTGAGTCGTTTAAACACTTCATGTAGATGCTGTCTATGTTCACTGGGTGACGATGACCTCACTAATATGTCATCGATATATACAAAAATGAAGTCTAATCCTGCTAATACTGTGTTCAGGAATCGGACAAAGGTTTGGCCCGCGTTTCGTAAACCGAACGGCATTCTAGTGAATTCGAATAGACCGAACGGGGTAATTACTGCGGTTTTTTCAACATCTTTCACAGGTATTTGGTTATACGCTCGTTTTAGATCAATTTTTGAGTATATAGTAGCTCCAGGCAACAGGTATGTGAAATCTAATACTCTCGGGATCGGATATCTATCCGGTACAGTGATGGCGTTTAATTTTCTGTAATCGCCACATAGTCGTAATTCGCCGTTTTTCTTCTTTGTCACCAGTAGTGGACTAGCCCAGGGACTCTTGGAAGGCCTACATATGCCTGTCTGTAACATGTCCTCTATTTCTTTTTTCACCTTTAGATATTTGTCGGCCGGCAAAGGTCTTGACTTGGAGTACACAGGATGTCCCTCAGTTATAATATGGTGAACCACGTTGTGTTTTGGTGGTGACAGAGTGTCGAGCGGTTTTAAAATATTTGGATATTCTGCTAAAATATCTGCGTAATCTTCGGTTAAATCAACGGTCCGAAGTGTTGGTGTGCTTGACTTCATCAACTTTGCGTTTCTTTGAAGTCCAGTCGTACCATCTATCAAACGCTTGTTTCTAATGTCGACCAAAATGTTGTGTTTTTCCAAAAAATCGGCTCCAAGTATTGGTTGTGTAATATCAGCGACGATAAAAGTCCAACGGTACGGTCGTCTCAAATTCAGATTTAACGTCAGCGTTTTGTCGCCGTATGTTTTTATTGGTGTGCCGTTTGCGGCATATATTTTGTAAGTGCTGTCGGTTTTTATTTTGTTACTTCTTCTCGGTATTGCTGAGATGTTAGCGCCAGTATCAACCAAAAAGCGATACCCACTTTTTCGGTCGGTAACGCATAGGCGGTTTGACGGTACAATAGCGCTGACGACCGCCTCTGTCAACGCTGATTCTAGTTTTCCGACGGTTTTCTCCAATTGCACGGTTGTTCACAATTCCAAGCTCGATCCTTATAGCGCAAGTGATATTTACATAACCATTGAGGACTTTCCGGCGTTATTCTTGTTCGCGATCGGGATCTTTGACGCGTTAGGCTTCGATTGCGTCTATGGTGATGATGTCCGTTTCTGAATGAGCTTGCTTTCAGTGCTGCGACTTCTATGGTGAGCTTACTCATTTGGTTCATTAGCTGTATCATGAGCTGTGGATGACTACTGGATAGCTCTGACACCTCGCCCGACTTTCCTTCTAAAATTTTATCAGCTATTGCGGCGAGATTGTCGAGATTTTGATCTTGGCTCACCATTAATACAGCTCGAACGTGGTCTGGGAGTCTTGACGTCCAGAGGTTGTGAAGGGTTTTTTCGGTTATCTGACTGTTGCGTGCTAATTCCTTCATTCGTCTTAGCAGCTGGGACGGCTTTTGATCACCTAGCTCAACCTCACTAACGAGTTTTTGGAATTGACGCTCCTCCGATTCTTCGTAAACCTCTAGGAGTCTTTTCTTGATGGCGTCATATTTGTTGGTCTCGGGGGGTGAGATTATTATGTCAGTTACTTGCCTAACTGCTTCCTTGCCGAGTTTGGAGAGTACAAGGCCATACTTTGCTTCGTCACCCTGTTTTTGGGGAGCCATCACGGTTTCAAATTGGGCGAACCACACTCTGGGCATTTCGTTCCAAAATTCCGGGATCTTTGAGGAAACACTCAGCGCTGCGATGTCGATGCTACTGACGTCCTTTATTCCATATTTGGATTTAGCGTGCTCGCAACCTGCGTTTGGGTTCATTTTCTAAATAACTATATGCCTCTTGAAAGCCAAATCAGGGAGATCCGCTGGTGGAAGGCTGATAAGGCTGTGCAGTACAGTTATCACAATTTAATGAAGTTTGCTTCGAACGTTGGTTTTGCGTCGGTATCACGTCGGTTATCACGTCGGTATATTGAAGAACGTCGGTTATCACGTCGGTATATTGAAGAACGTCGGTTTTGCGTCAGGTATGTTTTTCGTCGGGGTCACCAGTTGTAAGTGTATCTGTTCACGTGGAGTCACCGATGTACGTGAACCTGTGATACACGTGTATTGTTGCGTAAGTAGGGTAAGCGCAGCGACGTAAATGAAACGACCGGTGTTGATGCGTGCTAATAGATGACTCAGTGCATGTTAAACCTTTATTGCTTTATATACCAGATTTTGACATAATTCGAGTTCATCGACTATGCTGACGATGCTCCCACACTAGACATTACATTAGTACATGTATATTATTTTTAATCCATTTTACTCTCTATTTTTATTCAAGAAATTTGAACTTTTTTTTGACAGCCCCTTGGCGCAGTTGGCTAGATACCAGCTTGCAAAACGAGAGGCGGCGGGTTTCGTTCCCCGCAAACGTTTATGTGATCCACAAATATTTGTTTCGGGACTGGGTGTTTGTGAGACCGAAAAGTCTCTCGTAGTTTCCGATACCCTTGACACATGACTTGTATCCAAGTGTGGGATCAGTACTATGTATGTAACTGTTGGGTGTATTTATTTATAAAACCCAAAACTCTTATCCGACCTGGGAATGGAACCCAGGACATCTCGATCCCACGACTATTTATAGCACCGACCTAATAAGGCTATCTCTGGTTCACAATTTAAAGCTGTTAGGATAATCTAGACATGCTGTTAGGATAATCTTAAACACTAAGATATCTTAAAGCTGTTTACGTGTAATTTGTGTTTAACGATATCGGCCTATGTACAAAATGAACGACCATTACCTCATACATACATAGTATAAGCATTTGCTAATGAGAGCCTATAACTTATTATTGCTGGAAACTATGTAGACAGGGAAGCAGTGAACGCCTCGAGGTTTAGGCGCGCGGTCGAGAATCTTGGCGGTCGCGGGTTCAAACCTCAGGCACACACCTCTGACTACTGTGTGTATTCACAAATAATTAATTATCATTTACTTTAACGGTGAAGGAAAACATCGTGAGGAAACCTGCACACCTAAAAGTTCTTAAGAATTTCTTACCCATGTATACTAGGGGTGTGCGAATATCGTTCGAATCGAATAATAATTCGAATTTACGAATTATTCGGGAACTTTCGAATTATTCGAAAATTTCAATTTCATATTTTCCGAAAAATTCGAATTATTCGAAATATTTCGAATTATTCGGGAACTTGTAAGATAATTCGTAAGTTCGAATTATTCGCACACCCCTAATGTATACTATATATTTGTCAAGCAAGCCGAAGATCAATAGCTACCCATGAAAGGGCCTTTGATGAAATGATTGTGAGTAAATGGGGCGTTGTATTGTGCGTGCGCCCTTGAGCTCGCCATTTGGGTCACATCCCGGCGATCCTCTTTGTTGCACTATGCATGCACGGGAGAGACATATTAATGTGTCAGTTTTCATTATAACACGCTGGTGACAGGAGGAATAGACAGAGCCATACATCATCATCAGCCCATACACATATGTCCCACTGCTGGGCACGGCCCTCCTATACAAATGATAGGGTTTAGGCCTTAGTCCACCACGCTGGCCTTGTGCGGGTTGGCGGACAGAGCCATACATAAAAAATAGAAAAATACACCCAACAGTCACATACATAGTTCTGACCCCACACTAGGATACAAGTCCTGTGTCGTGAGTATCACAGATTACGAGAGACTTTTCGGTCTCACAACACCCAGACCCGAAACAAAATATTTGTGGATCACACAAACATTTGTCTCGGTGCGGGGATCGAACCCGCGGCTTCTCGTTTTGCAAGCTGGTATCTAGCTAACTGCGCCACGGGGCTGTCATGTTATGTGTGTATTCACAATGAATAATCTATTTCAGGGTATCTGGTCATATTGTTTTCATATTTAAAGTCATATAACGCCTAAACCCTCAAAACTGACCTTTGACTGTCGTCCACTGCTTATAATATCACGAAATAAATGACCGAATACTGAAACGCTACTTAATCTGAGGGCGACTTATATTTAAGTTGCTGTTATAATTTAAGCGGTATACTGAAACATCATTTATCGATTTTAAGACTGTGATGAACTAATGCCCACTTAAATTTCCATAAATGGCAACATTACCATAAAAAGTTCCTTTACATGACATTTTTAAGTATATACCGCTTAAATTATGACAGCCACTTCAATATAAGTCGCCTTCAGATTAAGTAGCGTTTCAGTATTCGGCCAAAAGTAAACACCAAACATTCCAAAACTTTTCGAACCCTTTGAAAAAACTGCTTTAAACACGAAATACACAGCTCCACTAAGTCTGTATTAATTAAAAAAGTTTTGCATTGACATTTTCTCTCGCGAGCTGTCTGGGGTCTAGTCGTTGACCTTTCAAAAAACCTCCTTTATTCCAACCCCAATCATGATAGTGCAATGAAACTTTAAAATTACCAAATTCCGCACTATCTTAATTATTCAAATTATGTAATCCCTGTGCCAAATATTATTCTCACCAATTTCTCAATAAAATTCTGGTAATTAATTTTGTAAGCTCACGTATCCCATCCCTCTTAATCATGGATTCTTTACATGAGCCGTCATCAAAAGGCAATAGACGCTTCTAATCCTAAGTGCAAGACTCATGGTCTGCTCAATAGACATCCAGGGCCAGTGAGGAACCGCCTGCATCCAGCGCATTCACAGTATCTATGAGATCGTCAGTTCACCTTGTGGATGTCTTCCAATTTTCCTATCGTGTCTCGTTGGGTTAGTGCGTCATCCAACGATATGAAGATTACAAAATTCTAATACAACTGCTCGATGTAAATGAAACTTCGTCTGAAATTTGCTAAGTTTATTATACACTTTTTTGTACGTTTACACTGTGTTACCTGACAGTGTATCCAACGTCTTTACCGTTCCTCGTCCTAATGGCGAATGCCCCCACTTGTTTTTTTTTTTTACTTTTTATTAATTCTTAACCACCCCACTATTCCGATTATAGCGTTAAAACTTACAATAGTACATTTTAAACGTTACTAACTAAAATAATGTTTTCCTTTAGCATTTATTTATATACTATAAGTATAGAATTACGATATATTATTATTTATTTAATTTCAGTAAATATTGAAATCTGTAGAACCTTAAAAGATCTGGTAGCCTAAATTAACCGTTCTTTATTAATTCCCTTCTGTTATTTATTTGAAGAAGAAAATTAAAGCACAAACATGACTTTTTGACTTTGACTTCTTAACATCAACCAAAGGTGCAGTTAGTTAGACTAAAAAAACTTCAACCATACAAATTATTCCGTTTTACAGCCCGATCATTATCTTACATAAATTCCTAGATTGAGTTACCTATTCAAACAACCTGTACTTCTGTTCAAACCTGAATATCTGGTTCAGCACGCTCGCCACAAAAGCGTCTAATAGAAAATAAGCGAGTATTTACATAAGAGTGAGGATTTCCAATGTATTGTGGACGGCGGCGGTCGACGTCCACTCCAATATATATCAATTGCAGATAAAAGATAAACTACCCTGAATAACGACTGTGCTGTGTCCGACGCACCGGTTGCACTACTCCGAATAGGGTTGGCACTCACACATCTCCGTTTTATTCGTTTACTAGCGATTGGCCCGGCTCCGGCCGGCGCAACTTTACAAAAAAAATAGACATGTTCTTTTTCAGCGTGTCATCTATGTCCATACCAAAAATCAAATCAAAAACGAACAAACAAACCCTTCATCGCAGGTCACGTTCCCATGAAAACACGATGATAAAACACACCTTGTATTATTCGTTGTTAATTTAGCTTTCCATTGGTGAAATAATTTTTAAGACCAGGGGTATGAAAGAGTAACAAACAAACTTGCAGACGCATTTTTAAGTGAAGATTCAATATTCACATTTTTATACTCACCGGACGAGCAAAAAATGATTTAATACAATTGTATAGTAATTACCAACAAATATTTTTTAAGTACCTATGCTTTCAAAATAAATGCCACAATGTAAAGAGAAAATACTGAACATGTATGTAGTATGTATGAAGTTTAAACATAAAGTAACAGTTGCAGACTTCGATTTGGTCCGTTTGACAGTTGGCTTCGAATAGGGACCGAAACGATTGACCTTCACAAACTAGTTGTTCCATTACTTTCAAACCAAGTTGAGCCTCTCGTTTGATAAAATATATAGATTTTTAAATTGCTAAAACATTATTTTGGCCTTTAATATTTTCACAATTTATCAACAAAGTATATCAGTATAATAAATTAAATGGATAGACTGTGACATATTGTTAATTGAACCAATATACGTGACAACCCTGACCTACACAACAGGCCGTGGGCGAGCTAACATGCGCATGCGCAGCGTTTGCCGCTAAATTCAAATCTCGCGCTTATTATGTGACGCACGCAGCCGGGGGTGATCGACCGCCGGGCAAGCCGAAATGTCCATCCACACTTTCCGCCAATCCCCGTATTTCGAATGGCCAACCAGGCTTCTAACGGTGCTTTTTTTAGAATGTCATAATGTGATGTAATTCGTTATTTTTTTTGTATTGTATCGCTCGGCGTGTATGTTTTCCTGGTACTCGGTTGATTCGTGATTCTTTTTTTGATGCAGGTTTTGTGTTTTTTTTTATTTATTTTATTTTACCATGAGTCTTTCATCAAAAAAGTATTTTTATTTGAAAGGAAGGCCAAGGAATTTGAATAATTAATTTTAAAACTCAACCAATATTGATAAACTATTTACAAGGAACTTTAATTGAAATTATGAAATATAAAAATCTAAGAAAATCCTCTTATCAATTAGAAGTATGAATTATCTAAATCAGTGTACCAGATATATATTTTCCGTTTCACGTCGATATACGTATAAAACTTATATCTAAAATTGTGTTAGAAATAATGTGTGGCACATATACTTTCACGCGTAAACTATATATATTAAAGCATACAGCTCTCTTCATTAAATCCCAGCAAACAGCGTCTCTAAGCTATTACAGTAAAAGTAGATTACTTTTGCTATTCACGTTTGATGAATGAATCGGAACAGGCTCGCGAAAGTGACCATAAAACGAGCAAGAAGTCATGGGCGATACTACTCTGCTAATAAGTAAACTCAGCAGGCGCTCATGTTAATGTATGTGGTAGTTTAGCGGATCTAGGATGGCTTTAGTAATACAACGCGGACGTGAGAGAAAGCCATCCAAAATTACCATTAGCCATGGGAAAGTCTTTGGGATTATATTCTGAATTCTAAGTTGTAGTAAAGCGCGGTCTAAGTAGGTATTAATTATTAATAAGTCGTGATGGCCTCGAAGTTTAGGCTGGCGGTCGACAATCTCGACGGTCGCGGGTTCAAACCCAGTTATGTGTGTATTCACAAAGAATTATCACGTACTTTAACGGTGAAGGAAAACATCGTGATGAAACCTGCACACATAAAAGTTCTAAGGATTTTCTTAGGTCCGCCAACCCGCACTAGGCCAGCGTGGTGGGCTAAGGTCTAAACCCTCTCAGTTGTAAAGGAGGCTCGTGCCCAGCAGTGGGACGTATATGGGCCGAAGGTGAAGTAGGTATTATCTTAACAGCTGTCGATATAAGCCTCACGCCTATGTGTTTTATTCTTCTTGTGTATTATGAAGTTCGCGCATTTTAATGGCGAAGGTTTGAAAGAGCGTTTCTAGCAACTTCATAGATATGTGAATTGGAAACCGCAGTTAATTAATTAATTTAATGTTGTTGAAAAAACAAAAGCAGGGCATTTTAGTTGCAATTCATTAAATTTACAAATTGTTTTATATACAAACATACATGTCATACGCATGCCTGTAATCCCCGAAGGGGTCGCAGAGGTACATTTTTTCCTCCACATTTCGACAGATAAACTAAGATAAACTAAAAAAAATAAGATTACGTATAAGTGCCTCGTAATAGTGAGCGTGCATATAAGAAAAAAACCTAATAACACTTTGTTCGACTCGAGAATGAGATCCAGGGCTTCTAAATCGCTCGACACATAATTATTTTGCGACTGCACGAGTTTTTAAAAAAATAAAAACTGTCAAAATGGAATTCGGTTATACTTATTATAGAATATTTTGTTATTATAAAAAATGTTTTTAGATTCTAGAACTATTACATAGAAAGGTTTTTATATTCGTGCACATTATCGTTACATCAGCTTCACAGTACTAGGAAAACATAAACCCGAGAGATCAAAATCTCCCTCATAATGTTACTAGGAACTCATGACTATCAGACATTGAAGGTACTGAGGCACGTACAGACTAATACTCGTAATTCATGAATTTAGAGATATTATACAGGGTGTATTCAGACCGTGATCGGAAACTAAGGCAGGTAATAGCTAAGGTGATTACAAACCCCCTGGCGTTAAAGAAATTTCTGACAAAAAATAAAAAATTTGACTTTTTCCATACAACCATCGGTATTAAATGTACGCGGTTTGTATGGAAAACGTCAATTTTTTTATTTTTTGTCAGAAATTTCTTTAACGCCAGGGGGTTTGTAATCACCTTAGCTATTACCTGCCTTAGTTTCCGATCACGGTCTGAATACACCCTGTATATTTTTTTCTATGTTATTACTATTGTAACCATAGTAAGTGAATAAATACATGTATTATTTATTTATTTTTTAAATAGAGGTAAACCAGTAATTTGACACATTTTTTTCGTGTAATGCTAACTTCGTAGAAAATAAATAATCTTCTAGTAAGGCATATCAAAATTAAAATAATTAGCGAAATATCTGAAAAATAAGATTGCCTATTCATTATCAATTTTCCCAGAATGGGGAGGCAGAGGTGTGTTTCAAGCAAGTTTAGGTAACAGGTAGTTTAACAGGTAGTTAGTCTATTTATCAAGCCCATTTACAAATTCAGTGGCAAACCTGATTTGTAATGAAAAAACCTAAGCCGGCAATCGAACCTAGAACTTTCCAATCGAAGGCACCTCCTAATTCCAACAAGAAACAATGGTTAATAAATGAAAGTTATAAATTGCAATCATAACTCTTTTTCACAACACACACGTATGTATGTTAATAACAAAACAGAACGCAAACAAAAGATCGCAAGTAAAAGTGGAGAAGAAATGCATGATAAAAAGTCACTGGTTGAAAGACAATTCACATTGATCCGACCAATTAGCATCGCCTCGTGAATGCTGGGCGTGTAGGCTGCAGGGCCCTTAACGGCATAGGGCTGCCATTGGTATATTAAAAAGCATTTATTGCTGTTTAAAAAAAAAATGACATGTCGTGTTGCTGAGGGAGTTTCTTGCCGTTTCTTCTCCACAGCGATAACACGTTTCGAAGCGGCAATAGTTTAAAAAATATTAAAAAGTGTAAAATTGACGATTCAAAAGAACTTGTAGAAGTCTATTTGAATAAAGATAATTTGACTTTGACTTTGACTTTAAAAATATATTAAAGACCCTTATATGAGTGTCGGTACTTCCATAGGAGCCCAAAAAACGTTACACGTAAATTGTGTTATGTCTAGGTTATAATTGGCTATTGTGGGGACAGGATAAATCAAATTGATTTTGTTAATAAAGTTTTAAATATTAATGATTATTATTCGGATTTTTGTAAGGCAAGGTGGGCTTTTGGGCTTCTTTGGAAGTACCGGCACTGCCTTAAGAAATTTTTATGTTACTGCCTAGTCTAGCGGCACGTGTGGGGTCGGAAAGTGTTATTGGATTTTAAAATTAGGAAAGTGTTAGTATCAGCAGCATTCGCCCTGTGGTTTGGGGGCGTAAGAATGCCGCCACGGTATCTCCTGCTTAACTAATAGGGGTTATCGGGATTGTTAGGCGTACTACGGGGGAGGTGCGTCGTTTCAGGAGATTTGCGATCCCGGCATGTGCGGCAGAGCCCATGGCCTTGTGAATGTCGCGGACGCTCACACCATGTGAGCGTCCAAAATAGAGCCAAGTGGGGCACACCTGAAATCCCTCTATCGAAGAGGAGGCCACATTTGGACAGAGCGCTGTATTTATCGTACCGCCCAAAATGCGAAAAACTTTAGGCTTTTTAACTTTAACTTCCTAGTATATTTATTGTGCTATCAATCAATGTTTTCCACATCATTTATTTTTTATTCTCTAAATTTATTGATATAAATAGGCAGAAACCTGGAGCCTTTCTAAACCAGTTTTATTCCTGTAATTTATTGTTATCTACAAACCTAAGCAACTTGGCAACCCTGCACGTTGCTCCGTTAAGTCAAGTCAGTTGAAGAAAGTTTATAAATGTGCGATCATAACACAAAAAGTGTGCTAACAATATTAACAGAATGTATGAAAAAGCTTTGTGTTTTGACATGGAGGCATTGATTGATGTTTTGATTGATTGATTGACAAGAATATCCCTAAAATACACATTTACCCGCCTATCGCTAAGGATTTTTGATCTCAATAGGTCATTAAATCACAGAGTTAGCATAGAAATAATAGTGAGACAATATAATGATATTTTCTCTAAATTCGACTAACTCTCTAAATTCGACTTAATTTTCAGACTTCAATGATTGAATCGTTGTCATCATCATCATAATCATCATTCATCCAACCATCCCACAACTGGGTACAGGCCTTCTCTACAACTGAGAGGCTTAAGGCCTTAGTCCACCCGTTGGCTTAATGCGGGTTAGCGGACTACACACATAAGAAATTAAAAGTACTTTTGTTTAGTGGTCAATAGTCAACACCGCTCATGAACACCAAAAATACGAAAGGAATCATTAATATTTCTTTAAGGACTAAGACCTAACCCCTCTGACCAATGGAGAAGGTCCGTGCCCAGCAGAGGGACGTATGTATATAGGCTGATATAGATTGTACTCTTAACTACTCAGTTCTTTTCCTCAGACCTGTAATGA
This sequence comes from Hemaris fuciformis, assembly GCA_907164795.1. NCBI lineage: Eukaryota > Metazoa > Arthropoda > Insecta > Lepidoptera > Sphingidae > Hemaris > Hemaris fuciformis. Next base: position 1,208,548 of record OU015455.1, on the reverse strand, counting down.
GTATTATACTAACAACATATTTAAATTGGTCTTTGCGTCATGTTGCGCCAGTTGGAGAAATCACTACGATCCATAATAATCTTTACCACGATGCTATAGACTTAATCAATCAATGTAAATAGCCTATAAACTTAAACATCTACAGTGCTTTCGAATCTGACATAGTCAAATAAGTTTTGCTTCAAAATTGTTATGACATAATCGAAACCTTGTTACGAATAACCCTTTGTGAGTTATAGTATGAAGTTTTAATTTCATTCATCATCATCTGCCAATATACGTCCTACTGCTGGGCACGGGCCTCCTCTACACCTAAGAGGATTTAGGCCTTAGTCCACCACGCTGGCTTAGTGCGGGTTGGCGGACTACACACTTAAGAACTTTTTTTTTTAAATAAATTCAATTAATAAACTGCCTCGTCATCTTGGAGCACAAGTTTGTGCTATGCAATCTAGAGGTCCCAAGTCATTTCCCGGGTCGGGTAAAGTGTTATTAGGTTTCTCTATTACGAAATTCTCAGTAGCAGCACGGAGTCTGGAATCGCCCCTATTGCGTGGGACAATTACAGATATGGCGATATGTCGGTGCAGAAATGCACCTCTGCCTACCACTTGAAGGAATACAGGCGTGAGGTTATGTTTGTACGTAAGAAATTCTAAAGTAGGTACTCAGATAAAGCAGATATTTCAAAGTCAAAGTCAAAGTCAAAATCATCTTTATTCAAATAGACTTTTACAAGTTCTTTTGAATCGTCAATATTAAACTATTTTTTAAAACTATTGCCGCTTCGAAACGTGTTATCGCTGTGGAGAAGAAACGGCAAGAAACTCCCTCAGCAACACGAAATGACATTGTTTTAATAATAAATATAATTATTATAATTACATTTTTTAAATGTTATTATATAAATTTAATCTTATATATGTCATAACGATACAAATTGTAGCAACGAAACTTCTGATCAATTTATATATAAGAAACTATCGCGTACCCAACAAACAATTTCACTTTTACGCAAACTTTTCTTATCGTACCGATTACCATAGATAGTGTCCATTACTGGCGTCGCATCTCTCCCGGGCGATCGCTGAGTTTCTCCGCTTACTCTCGCTTAAATTAAATTCACACTTAGTACTTGTTTTTCATACGTAATAGATACGGACAACATCCACTTGTGTACTTTGTTCTTATTTGATTTCACTTTATAGACCGAGCTGTATCGTATACCTTAGTAGGGAGCTAAGTTCAGTTCTTTCATATAACCCGCTGTAGCTGAGCCAGTAATGGACAGTATTTTGGATTGCGAGTGCAAATATTTATTTTAATAGTGGCCAGTAACCCAGGCCTTTAAACCTTCATGTTTCAGAACTTAATTGCGTCATTAATCAAGCAAATGCCAAAAAATTAAGTACCGTAAACAAAATTAAAACCGATTAATCAATTCACAAATCTAATCAGAGAGTAACAAAATTGAACAAACAAAAATCCAATTGATTTTCGGTGCTTTTTAACGCTAACAAAGAGCGTGTACCAGGAAAACATAACGAGCAGCTGTTATTCGAGCACAAAGGCTGAGTCCGTATTTATATTGACGGTTTATCTCTTACGCTGCCATGCCTTCCTGGTACGTATTTACACAAAATTGCCTTTACCGAGAAAGCGTTTTGTGAATCTGGAGCGAACGGTATCCTTGTTTTTTGTCTCTTTCCCACATCGGTTGGCGAAGTCGAAATTCTTGCTCATATGAGGAATGTGAAAGAAACGGGCCCATTCCAAATGATATATGGAATGGTCAGAAAGCTTACTTTTTATTTATTGTCAATTTTTTTACTAACTTGAAAAATATTCAACAAGTTCAATTAAACGTTACGAACATAAAGGCAACCTCCGCGGCGCAGTATGAGACTAGCTAGTTTAAGGAAAGGATACGGGTTTGATCTCTACACATGGACTTACAAATTTGTTTCGAGTCTGAATGTAAGAGCGAAAAGTATCTCATGATTTCTTTTGACTATTTTTTTATATACTAGCATACGCAAAATGACAAAATCGCATCTGATGATGAGCAAAATTATGTCCAAAAAGAGCATCAAATGATAAGAGACTCCAAACTTTGACATTTGATAGCCCCGTAGCGCAGTTGGCCAGACACCAGCTTGCGAAACTCAAATATTTGTTTCGGGTCTGAGTGTTTGTGGGACCTAAAAAGTCTCTCGTAGTCTCTGATACCCACGACACAGGACTTGTATCCTAGTGTGGGGTCAAAACTATGTGAAAACTATGTGTTTGTGTATTTATTATTATATTATTATCTTTCGTCACTCGAAATCCTTATGCTAGCCTGCTGAAATTCTTACTCACGCTACGCTTAAAAGACCCAGGATAACAGGGAAGGAACAATGGGCTGGTAAACAAAAGGTGTTCCACAGCTTGATAAAAATAAGCCCTGATTAATGTACAAGGGTCGCAGAAGTTAATACGGTAATTTTTTTTTATCATTTTGATATATTGTCCATATTGACGTTGCGATGTTTTTGCGAGATAAAGTCAGATGCACACAATATGGTGTGCTTGAATGCGTATCATGATAAATATGATTAAAATTAATGTTTGTAGTAGTCCTTTTATAAGCGTCATCTCGTCTTCACACGGTGCCTTTTCCCGTGTTTAATTCCAGGTCGTGTAAAGTGTTATTGGGTTTTGGCATTAGAAAATTCTTAGGAGCAACACGGAGTCTAAAAATGTGACTGAAAGGGTAATAATAACAGAACATAGTACCTACAGTGCATCCATACTTCTGCCAGAACACTCTGAAAATCTTTGAGAGGGGTCTGTGTTCAGATGTCTTTACCTGATGATGATGATGGCAGTTTATTGCAATTAGAATTTTGAATTCTAACTATAATTTGCATAAACGCGTTATGTATGATGATTAACAAATCAATATTATGATCATACGTAAAAATGTAGTATGTGCCGTGCAATCTAGAGGTTCCGGGTTCGATTCCCGGGTCGGGCAAAGTGTTATTGGGTTTTTCCATTAGGAGATTCTCAGTAGCAGCATGAAGTCTGGAATTGTGCCCGAAAAACGGCAATAGGCTCGCCCCCTAATACGTGGAACTGATAAATACTGGCGAAATGTGGATGCAGAGATGCACCTCTGCCTACCCCTTCGGGGAATACAGGCGTGAGGATATGTATTTATGTAAAAATGTCCATATTGTACACAACACGAAGTTCCGTGTGTGACCGACTTAACATCGACATCTGATATCTGGCAGCAGCTTCTGTGCGCTCAAATTACACCACTTATTAATGATAAATTGCCAGTTATAGAACCTGTTTTATTCGCGAATTGTGGTGGTCTCAAATTTAAAATATTCAAATTGCTACAGATCATTTCATTTCTTGTGCGTTTTTTACGCCTAAAAGACGAAGTAATGTTATACACACCTATGACTGTAATGTGCCTAAAACGGCGATAGGATCGACTTTTATAACGTGGACCTATAAATTACAACTTGCGAAATGGGGGTGCAAAAATATCATCAACAGCCCATAAATGTACTGCTGGGTAGTGGGTACGGGCCTTCTCTAAAACTGAGAGGGCCTTAGTCCACCACGCTGGCCTAGTGCGGGTTGGCGGACTACGCACTTAAGAAATTCCTAAGAACTTTTAAGTGTGCAGGTTTCCTCACGATGTTTTCATAAATTCATTATGAATGCACACATAACTTCCAAAAAACAATGCTTCGGCCTAACCCTTTCAAGGATATATTTTTTTCTCCAAAAAAACAGCTGTCTGTATCGTTATCAGCCCATATATGTACGTCCTACTGCTGGGCACGGGCCTCCTCTACCATTGAGAGGGTTTAGGCCTTAGTCCACCACGCTGGCCTAGTCCGGGTTGGTGGACTACACACCTAAAAAAATCCTTGTAACTTTTAGGTGTGCAGGTTTCATCACGATGTGGTCCTTCGCCGTTAAAGCAAGTGATAATTCATTATGAATACCCACATAACTTAGAAAAGTTAGAGGGGTGTGCCTGGGGTTTGAACCCTTGACCGCCGAGATTCTCGATCGCGTACTTAAACCTCGAGGTCATCGCAAGTGTCATATTTGCCGTTTCTAAAAACAATATACCTGTAATTCTATCGCATAGATCAGTAGTACGAATGCGTTCCTCATTCTACTCGTGAAAGCCTCCTTTCACTAATTTATTATCTCTAAGCGTCCATTGTCTATTGCCCGTCAAAGACAAAGGAGTGGAAAGGGGCGCAGTAGATTTAAAATAAGAACAATTTCATACTTTTACTAAAAAATCTTTATTTTGCATTGCATTTACGTTGACTATAGCTCAGTCTTAGCTTACGACTATATTTTTATCCCTTTCACACAACCTGACCTGGAAATTGAACCCTGAGCATCTCGATGGCATGGCACCCATCAAGACATAAGTATTTCAAGACGCATAATTCAACAGCCCCGTGGCGCAGTTGGCTAGATACCAGCTTGCGAAACGAAAGGCCGCGGGTTCGACCCCCGCACCGAGACAAATGTTTGTGTGATCCAAAAATATTTGTTTCGGGTCTGAGTGTGAGTGGGACCGAAAAAGTCTCTCGTAGTTTCTGATACCTATGACACAGGACTTGTATCCTAGTGTGGGGTCAAAACTATGGCGTTTAGGGCACAAAAACGATGCATTCGAGCAATCACAAACATTGACTCAACCGACTCCTGCATAACATATTTTAAACAACTTAAGATACTCCCACTTCCGTGTATGTTTATCTATGAATGTGCTATTTTTGCAAGAACAAATATCCACCTTTTTAAATTTAGTAACCAACCTAGACGCAATGATAAGATGACATATATACCCCACAAAACTGCATTATTTCATAAGAGTGTGTTCCACCTGGTTCCTCAAATATTTAATAGGCTACCGAAGTCCATTAGAGAATTGAATGACATTAATAATTATAAAGGTTCATTGTTTAAATTTTTATTGAATAAATGTTATTATAATTTAAATGATTTTCTTAGTATTAATTGAGATGTAGTAATGCTTTTGGTTTGTTTTTATAGTGTAATATAGTTCTAAAGTTAGATTTACATTAGATTTAAGTTGCATTATTGTATGCCAACACGGCGGGTCATAGTTGTAACATTCCTATGCACCACAATAAAATATATTTGAATTTGAATTTGAATTTGACTGTTGGGTGTATTTATTTATTTTATTTACATTGGATAACACCGTGCTTACATTCACCCAAGCCTAGGCAGTGAAAGTCTTCACATTTCCTCATTCATAAGCCCCACGTAATAAGCGAGTCTTTAACCGTTCAAATTTTCAAAGTACGTGCTACTCTCAAAATTCAATATCACTTTTAAAGAACCCAGACAACTAGGGCACCACGCTAAGAAGTGACAAACCTAGCAAAACCGATATTCAATAAAACCTTTTCTGACACGACAATAGAACCTCACACCTCTTGATCGTACCAAGCAGGCCGAACCTATCAATAAAACTATCCTATAAAAATACACAGAATTGAAATTGAAATATTTCTATAGCAATTTTCAATATTGTGACGTGCGCGTTGCATTCAGGTATTTTCTCGTTTGGCCGGTGAAAGCGCACATCGCTGCCAACCAATTAGGCTTTAGATTAAAAACACGGATTTACTACCGCTCATAAAGCTTAACAATTACAAATTGCCCAATAAAAATATTTTACTACCCGCAGCAACTTCATACGCGAAAGCTTAGATTTCAAAATGTAACTATATTTTTGCCCGTTTCTGACACATTTTCCATCTATACTCCGCTCCTATTTGTCGTAGCGTGATGGTATGTAGCCTGTATCATAATCATCATCATCAGCCCAAATACGTCTCACTCCGGAGCATGTGCCTCTTCTACAACTGAGTTTAGCCTATATTATTACGACATAATTACGACTATAATTTTTTTTTCCAATTCGTACCAGAACTTCATGAGATTAGGGCGTTCAACCAAACAGACTTAGCAGAGTAAATAAAAAGCCCATAAAACTATAAATAAATAATTACACCCAATAGTCACATATGTACATAGTTCTGACCCCACACTAAGATACTAGTCTTGTGTCGTGGGTATCAGAAACTACGAGAGACTTTTCGGTCTCACAAACACCCAGACCCGAAACAAATACTTGTGGATCGCACAAACATTTGTCTCGGTGCGGGGATCGAACCCGCGGCCTCTCGTTTCGCAAGCTGGTATCTAGCCAACTGCGCCACGGGGCTGTCAAACAAAACATAGCAATAATAGGACTTATTCGTAAATAAATTATGATTAATGTGAATTCAATGCAATCTTTACACTTAAACACATACCTACGCAGAATGCAAAGAAAGTAAATAAAAACAATTTCTGCACCAACAGTTTGTCAGAATTTTAGTTTTTTATAGAGGTCGAGAGTCGAAACTATTGCCAAGTAAGCAAAGACGATTTCTGCACCATCTGCCAGATTTTTAAATCTTTTACAGAGGTCGAAACTATTGCCATGTTTCGGGCACATTTCTAGACTCTGCGCTGCTACTGAGAATCGGACACGAGACCTTTTCACACGGCACATACTGGTCCAGGACTTACGAGGTAGTTTAAAGACTAGTCTTAAAGACTAGACAATTAGAATTAAAAACCATTTCCACTTATTACCCTAAGTTTACAATAGATCATCAGTCAGGCTCACAGTTCCCTTCCATCCGTAATGGAGGCCAGTGATAAATGATGCTCCATAACAATTTGCATAAAACACCGTTTATGATCGTTAGCATTCAGCGGGGTTCTTGTTTTGCATAATATCAACTCTAGCTTTTACTGCAATGGATATCGTCTTGGAGGTTAATGGGTTTTCTAATGTTTAAATGTGCCGTGCGATTTTGAGGCCCCGGGCTCGATTCTCGTGTCAGGAAAATTTCGTTTCAAAATTCTGGGTGGCATGGAGGAGTAGAAATTTTACCAAAAATCGCCAATATGATCGCCCTCTATTACGTGGGACTAATAAAACAATTGGCGGAACCTGTATACATAAATTCACGTCTACCTACCCCTTTGGAGGCAGAGGCGTGAGTACATACATACATACATAACCTCACGCCTGTATTCCCCGCCAGAGGTGCATTTCTGCACCCACATTTCGCCAGATATGTATCAGTCCCACGTAATAGGAGGCGAGCCTGTTGCCGTTTATCGGGCACAATTCCAGACTCCGTGCTGCTACTGAGAATCTCCTAATAGAAAACCCAATAACACTTTGCCCGACCCTGGAATCGAACTCAAGACCTCTAGATCGCACAGCACATACTTGTACCGCGAGACCATTGCGTGAGTATACTGGTGTAATCGAATCGTAATCGAAAACTGAGACATTTAATAGTTACGGTGATTAAACCACATTGACGCCACAAAAAATTGACGTTTTCTTATTTAAAGTTACCTGCCTTAATTTTACGTCACGGTCAGTTTACCTACTGTAACATATGTATTACCAAAAAAAACAGTCTTTTAAATAAAGCTCATAGATTTTTTTTCAGTATAGCATGATTAAACATCACAGTACTTGTATTTTTAATCCATTCCATTCCATCCATTCTCAGCCTATCGCCGTCCACTGCTGAACGAAGGCCTCCCCAAGTAGGCGCCAACCATCCCGGTCTTGAGCAGCCCTTATCCATCCGCTACCCGCCACCTTTCTCAAGTCGTCGGACCATCGTGCTGCAGGCAGGCAGCTGTATTTTTAATACTTGACTGATAACCAACCGCATCCGACGTTATGAATAAGTTTTTGCGAGCGCAGATCTCGGCCAATTTAAACATTAACTCGACGCAAAAAAAACAATCTCGAATTCAAGATCAACTCGTGCGCGCGATCAAACGATAACCGGGCAAAAAAGTGCCGAAAACTAACATAAGAAGTACAACTAACGAGCCATGACTTTCACGTGTGGACTCGTCTATTTGACAGGTAAATACGACATGTAGGATGGCGCTTAGATATGGAAGACGCGTTCTTTGCGTACAGGCTGTTTGGTACTATCAACAAAAGCTTTATATTCAAATGTACATCATCATCAGCCCATATACGTCCCACTGCTGGGCACGGGCCTCTTATACTACTGAGAAGGTTTAGGCCTTAGTCCACCACGCTAGCCTAGTGCGGATTGGCAGACACCTTAGAAATTCTGAAGAACTTTTAGGTGTGCAGCGTTTATCACGATGTTTTCCTTCACCGTTAAAGTAAGTGACAATAAATGTGAATACACACATAACTTAGGAAAGTGATGGAAAGTAGTATGTGCCTGGAGTTTGAACCCGCGACCGCCGAGATTCTCGACTGCGTAATTAAACCTCGAAGCCAGTTCAATTCAAACGTACATACATACATACGTGCATACTTATTCACCTCCCTAAAGAGCAAGATAAGGTAGACCTAATAGCCAAGTTAAGACAGCTTTTTAAATCCTTCGTAATCGTGGTTTAATGCCCCTTTTTGAGCAATTTTATGGTTTTCATACAATTGTTATATTGACTACGATAAATTCACTTTCATGATACTGATATACTGATTTATATGACTGCCTCGTGGTCTCGCGGTACAAGTATGTGCCGTGCGATCTAGAGGTCCTGGGTTCGATTCCCGGGTCGGGCAAAGTTTTATTGAGGTTTTCCATTAGGAAATTCTCGGTAACAGCACGGAGTCTGGAAATGTGCCCGAGAAATGGCAATAGGCTCGCCCCCTATTACGTGGGACTGATACATACCTGGCGAAATGTGGGTGCAGAAATACACCTCCGCCTACCCCTTCGGGGAATACAGGCGCGAGTTTATGTATGTATGTATGTACTTTCATGATGAAAACATCGTAGGTTTCATTCCCGTCTCGTCTTGCATTTCGTTTACACCTATTAATGATTGACATGACAAAAACCTCCCAGGTTCGATTTTCGTGCTGTACCTATCGTTTTTTCCGTTAATAGTACATCATAAATAAAAAAAAAATAAAAAAAAAATAAAATGCAAAGAAATCGGGAATGATATACTGTATAAGTAATATTTAAAGTATAATCACCCTGTACACAAGCGTTTACCGCTAAGCTTAAAATGCCGGCAAAAAAAACAACATCAATGTAACACGGTACGCGGTGGCATGCGGAGTGGGCGGAGCGCCGACATTATTTCACTAAGTAATAATACCTGCTATAGCCTGTGTGTACGTCGTGATAGCCTCGCGGTTTAGGCACGCGATCAAGAATCTCGACGGTCGCGAGTTTAAACCCCAGGCACACAACTCAGACTTTACGAAGTTATGTGTGTATTCACAATGAATTATCACATACTTTAACGGTGAAGGAAAACATCGTATTGAAACCTGCACACCTAAAAGTTCTTAAGGATTTCTTAGGTGTGTAGGCCAGCATGGTGGACTAAGGCCTAAACCCTCTCAGTTGTAGAGGAGGCCCGTGCCCAGTAGTGGGACGTACATGGGCTGAAGATGATACCCTGTACGGCAGTTGTGCATATTATGTACATATAAATACACCCAACTGTGTACCCAAAGAGGTAGGTAGAGGCATTTATTTGCGCGTTTCGCTAATTGTGTCTTGAGTTGTATTTGCCAAGAGCCTCAATGTCATCTCCCTTTTTTCCGCACTAGCGCGGATAAGTGACCTTTAGCATTATACAGACTGAATAAATATCTTGTGAAGAACTTTTAGGCGGTTTCTTACGATGCTTCCCTTCGCCGTTTAAATCACCATCATCATCATCAGCCCATATACGTCCCACTGCTTGGCATGTGCCTCCTCTACAAGTGAGAGGGTTTAGCCCTTAGTCCACCACGTTGGCCTAGTGCGGGTTGGCGGACTACACACCTAAGAAATTTCTAAGAACATTTTAAGTGTGCAGGCTTCCTCACGATGCTTTTCTTCGCCGTTAAAGTAAGTGGTAATTCATTTAGAACACACAGGTAACTTCGAAAAGTCTGAGGTGTGAGACTGGGGTTCGAAACCGCGACCACCGAGATTCTTGACCGCGCGTCTAGATCTCGAGGCCATCACTGCTTTACACGCCGTTTAAATTCGCGATAAATAATTTCAAACAATAACATAACTTCGAAAAGTTCGACGTGTGTGGCTGGGATTGAAGCCTTTGAGATTTTGACAGCGTGTTTTAAAACACTCGATTTACGAATAGCGTCCAATCTATATGGTCACCCACTTTCCGTCCCAGACGCGCGTTGTGATTCCGTTCACGCACGCGGCTTTCTTTACGACCTCTCCCGACAAGCACAATACAAGGACACTTGAAACTTTCTCTTGTTTCACCGTCTTATTGATGTGGGACAAACTTAAATCCAACTTTGGCTTTGATAGTCGTTTAGAAGCTCATATGAGAAGAAACAACGAAGAAGAAGAAGAGATCTGTGCAGCTACCATCAGATGCGGTGAAGTGGATAACAACAATATGAACCCCCTCCCCTCGTAGTACTTTACAATAAATAAATAAATACACCCAACAGTCACATACATAATTCTGGTCCCACACTAAGTTACAAGTCTTGTGTCGTGGGTATCAGAATATTTGTGGCTATATTTGTGGATCACACAAACATTTGTCTCGGTGCGGGGATCGAACCCGCGGCCTCTCGTTTCGCCAGTGTCTAGCCATCTGCGCCACGGGGCTGTCAAATAGAATAGAAAATAATATTTTGATTCCATTGAAACAAGTTAACAAACTCCACTAGAAACTGTAAAATACGATAAGCTAATAAATCACGAATGAGGTTGCTTTACCGTGGGGCGACATCAATCATAGGTACTATCGATTGACATAATCGATCTATCGACTACATTACGGCGCCGATGTGCTTAATACACGCGGTTGTCGGTTGTTATCGTTGTGTCTGGGTCGAAATTCAAGTCAAAATATTATACATTCGAATAATCTTATTAATTCTTTTGAATATTGAATCAATTGAAATTTTAAGAGCTTTTATAAATAAAAGAAGAAGTGCCGGAAATTCTGTCACAACGTACCTTTTAAAATATATTAATAAAAGGGTAAATAAGTACTTAAACTTTATAGTACATTCGTCGTTTGGTTACAATCGACAGTTAAAAAATGTAAGTTTTTAAACAAAATTTGTGTGTTTTTGTACAAAAAGTAGTGATGGCTTCAAGGTTTAGGCGCGCAGTCGAGAATCGCGGCGGTCGCGGGTTCAAGCCCCAGGCACATTTTACTTTTCGAAGTTATGTGTGTATTCACAATGAATTATCACTTGCTTTAACGGTGAAGGAAAACATGGTGTTAAACCAGCACACCTAAAAGTTCTTTGGAATTTTTTAGGTGTGTTTTCCGTCAACGTGTGTCGCAGGAGTTTTAACCCGTGACCACCGAAAATCTCGATATCCTTCAATTAATTAATTGATTAACTCTCGAGGCCATTGCTACTTCAATCTTATCTTGGGTTATACATCAATGTAGAAATTGACATACATACATATACATAAACTCACGCATGTATTCCCCGAAGAGGTAGGCAGAGGTGCATTTCTGCACCCACATTTCATCAAGTATGTATCAGTCCCACGTAATAGGGGGCGAGCCTATTGCCGTTTTTCGGGCACATTTTCAGACTCCGTGCTGTTACCGAGAATTTCCTAATGGAAAAACCCAATAACACTTTGCCCGACCCGGGAATCGAACCCAGGACCTCTAGATCGCACGGCACATACTTGTACCGCGAGACCACGAGGCAGTATGTATATATGTATGTGTATTACATGTTTTATATGTGTATTATATTATATGTATTTTGTCAATAGTACTGTTTTGATATTTAACACAGCTGCCTCATCTCATCTCTGCATCACCCTAGGTTCGACTGGAAGAGAATGCCTTAGGCATCAAGTTCACCTATACAAACTTTGTATAAAGTGTAAATAAATAAATAAATAAAAATTGAAAAGCACATAAAATTACTTGGATATTATTTGACACGGCAAAAACACCAGAGACAAACTAGACACCATGTCAAAAGCCCCCAACCCACGCAGAACAACCAAAATAGACATGAATTTGCATCAAAGTAGCAATCAGTGGGTACAGTTAGCGGGCAGCGGCGCCCACGCACCCGGCGCCGCTCGTTGCACCACTACTTATAAATTCAATGTTATCTGCAGAAGCGGGTTCGAATCTACCGTTTTTTATACCGACGAACTGACCACACTGCAACATTACCATGCCAGATTATATTTAGGTATACAAGGCAGTGATGGCCTCGAGGTTTAGGCGCGCGGTCGAGAATTTCGGCGGTCGCAGGTTCAAACCCCAGGCACCTCTGACTTTTCGGAGTTATGTGTGTATTCACAATGAATTATCACTTGCTTTAACGGTGAAGGAAAACATCGTGATAAAACCTGCACACCTAAAAGTTCTTAGGAATTTCTTAGGTGTGTAGTACGCCAACCCGCACTAAGCCAGCGTGGTGGACTAAGGTCTAAACCCTCTCAGTTGTAGAGGAGGCCCGTGCCCAGCAGTGGGACGTATATGGGCTGATGATGATGATGATGATACAATATACGGAATAATTGGATGAAAATAGTTTAAAAAATTGGTTATAAAATTCCCCGAAAGGGTAGGCAAAGGTAGCTTTAAAATTTACTTAATCTAAGTAGTTATTATTTAAAATGAAATTAAAGCCTACGTAGCTTTTAACAAAAATTAAAGATTATTGGTAATAAGATTGACCTGTGTATTTTAATTTAAGCCAGTAATATTTAATGTTTTTGAAGTTATACTTCTTTAGGCGCGTTATGAAAAAATGATGAGAGTGAAATTTTAAGATGCGCGCGCATCTGTGACACAAAATTAACAGTATCAAGTTGTCTGCTTAACCGCTCATTAAGTCTCGAAAAAAAAAATGTCCATTGTAGCTAAGTTCACACTGCACTACGCGCGTCATTTTGGCTGCATTATTTAATCTGCATTTGTGTCGTTTCCGGTCAAAAGGACGAGTTATTAAGCCAGCTGACTCATTAATGGTACTAGGCATTCAGAAAGCTAGAGAGGTGAAATTCATTAATAAGTTTTGTTTTTAATTCATCGTGGTTTAAATTTCGAATGGATTATACGAGTATACAGTTTTTAATGCTAGTACTTTGTCCTTGCTGATTTATGATGTCCTGGTAGTTGCGTAGAACATAATTGACATTTTCTTATTTTCAATTTTAGTTTTAATTTATTACTGTCACTATTCTACATTTAAAAAAAGAAGTGTGTGTGTACTTATGTACACGCGTTAGAAGTTATACCACACGACTGAAGTAAAACTTATAAATGCGCCCAATTAAATGTATGTAAATTACGAGTGCGTTCAGAAATGTAATATGTTGTGTAAACTAAGAACTATGTATGTGACTGTTGGGCGTATTTATAAGTTTAAGGAGTTGCCAGAGGCAGGGGCGAGTTATATTACTAAAAACGGTTTTAAGCCTGACCATGCGTGACGTACATATCATATAAGTAATAAATTTAAATTAAGGAAATTAAAATTATAATTAATTCTGACGTCACGACTCTGACGGCACGTGACGTGAGCAGAATTTTAAAAGTAAAATCAGATTAAATTAAAATAAATAAAATAAAATAAATACCTCTCTCGACTCTGTCTTGACCGTACGTGACGTAATCAAAACTACTTAAAATTTATTTACTTTTTTTATTACTGTCACTATTCTACATTCTTAAAATTTAAAACAAACTTTTTTCTAAATAACTTTTTGGTGTCGGTGTGCGCGCGCATCGTAAAAAATCACTCTCATCATTTTTCCCTAACGCGCCAAAAGAAGTATAACTTCAAAAATGGTGGTGGACTAAGGCCTAAACCCTCTCAGTTGTAGAGGAGGCCCGTGCCCAGCAGTCCATTGGGACGTATTTGGGCTGATGATGAATAGATAAAAAATAGTTTAAAATTGACGATTCAAAAGAACTTGTAAAAGTCTATTTGAATAAAGATAATTTGACTTTGACTTCAACTTGTTACTGAGAATTTCCTGATACAAAAATCCAAAAAGTCATGCCATGCTAATATGAAAGTCCTCATTTCTTTCATTTACTGTACAATATTTGGCACGAAAAGTATTTTATATCAGTTAATTGACCAGACGGACATTATCCGCGGGTGAACGGTAAACGTATAATAAAACAATTCGGACACTGCACCGAACTTGCCGCCGCTAATTAAGTACAGTTATATTTGCACCGAGCCGACTCGCACCGACTTTAATTATTCGATACGTGTTTATATCTCATCCCTCTTGTTGCTACACGCTTTTGTACAGTCTCCCTGTATGCTCTAATGGATAGATAGAGTTGGATTTCTGGTTACATTTCTCATGTGTTTTTTTTAGCCTATTGCGATTTTTAGGCGAACTTCATTTTTTTTAACGAGAGGAAAGCGCCTTAAGCGCATCTCGGGGTTGCTTTTAGTAATGGCGCACCGCCCCCGCAGTACGCCCAGCAATCCCTGGACCCCGTTAGTCGCCTCTTACGACAGGTAGGGGATGCCTTGGCGGTATTCTTACGCCCCCAATCCACAGGGCGGAGGCGAACTTCATGCTATTACTGAGAATATTATGGAAAGCTCAATAACATATTTCTTAAGGCGGTAGGTCGTGATCAACGAGGCAGCGTTTTTTTTATAACCAGATGTCATAATAAAGCACCAATTCATAAAAATTGCATTCATATAACAAAACCCTCTCAGTTGTAGAGGAGGCACGTCCCCAGCAGCAGGCGGTATGATGATGATGATGAAGATGATGATAACGAAACATAACACATGCATGTTGAGTTGCACATTCTATGACATGAGCATATAGGAATTACGTTGTTTCATAAAAAAAACACATAGTGCATATATTACATATATTTGTTTCGGGTCTGGGTGTTTGTGAAACCGCAAAGTCTCTCATAGTTTAGATTTAATTTTAGAAATTACTCTGTTACTAGTTTTTTTTTATCTCTTTTTATTGTCTGCAAACTTAATTTTCCTTATTATTATTTTTCATTTTGGAAATGTTGTACAAATGGAAGGTTGCTGGTGCTAAAAGTTCAGGGTTACCTTTTTTAAGTTCCGGCGCTCAATTTTTAGTCTTTAAGTTAGTTCATAGTTCATTGTTTTTTGCCTAAATAAATAAATAATTACTTAAATACTTAAGTTTCTGACACCCACGACACAAGACTTGTATCCTAGTGTGGGGTCAGAACTATTTATGTGACTGTTGGGTGTATTTATTTAGCAAGAACTTTGAGCGATATTTCACATGTAGACAACACTTCCGTTCCACATTATTAACACAACTTTCTCAATTCTATTGGTGTTCTTAATTACCATGTGTTTCCTGAGTAATATTTAAGTAGAAGCATAAAATTGTGTATTTACCATCAAATTGAGGAGAAATCCCGTTAAAGAACGCAATAGGTCTTCAAGAATACCTATATACTTCAAAAGTTAAATATGTCGATTGGTGAGTAATTAAAATGACCGGTAAACGGCAATAGGCTCGCCCCTTATTACATGTACCTAACTTAAAAACTTATCGCCAAGACACACACACACACACACACACAATGCACCTCTGTCTACCCTGTCAGGATAGAGGCATGAGCATATACATATATGTTCATGTATATACCAAGATGAGGGATGATCGTAGTCGTTTAAAAATCTATATTCGACTGCCAGAGAATGCCTAAGGCGTCAAGTCCACCTTTACATGCTATGTAAGAAGGGTAAATAAATAAATAAAAACTCTATTTGGACGGCACTGCAGTTGACAAAATTCAAAAATGTGGGTGGGATTCGAACCCATATCTCCATAATGATGTCTCAACGCATCACTTCCTATATACCTGTAGTATTTAATATCATTAAACAGATTTTTTTAAAATTATTTTAAGTAAATTTCATACATTTAAGTAAGTAAGTAAAGAATTTTGAACTTAATTAAAGTCACTTTTTGTCGTTAACAAAAAGTGTAATGATCCAAGAACTTTCGCAGCTTACTATGCCAGTAGGGCAAAAAGGCGGTAAAATATCAATTTACCCGCAAAAACATATTTCTGCAGTGAAAGTATTAATGACGGGAGCTATAAATATACTCATTTACACCTTAGGTGCATTTCTGCACCCACGTTTCCTCCTCTGTATAGACTTCAGACTTCAGACTGTTTACTTATCGACTTATAATTCTTATAAAATACTAGCTGTGCCCGCGACTTCGTCCGCGCGGAAAATTAATTTTTAATAAGAAAATTTATAAACTAAAAGTAGCCTAAGTTACTCCTTATTACATCAGCTATCTGCCAATGAATGTCCCGTTAAAATCGGTCCACCCGTTTCAGAGATTAGCGGGAACAAACAGACAGACAGACAGACAAAAATTGTAAAAAACGTTATTTTGGTATATGTACCGTGTATACATCCATATGCACTTATTAAAAAGCGGTTATTTGAATATTACTAACAGGTACTCCAATTTTATTTATTTGTATAGATTCGTACTATACTCACGCATGCATCTCGCAAAGGATAGGCAGAGGGGGGCTAAACTGCCTGAAACTAGCCTCAAATCATGAACAGCTTGTTGCCTATAGCCTCTGTGAGTAACTTAACAATAGATGGAAAATATAATAAATAAATACACCCAACAGTCACGTAAATATTTCTGAACACACACTAGGATGAAAGTCCTATGTCGTAGGTATCAGAAACTACGAGAGTCTTTTCGGTCTCACAAACACCCAGAGCCGAAACAAATATTTGTAACATCTAGAAAACCTGCAATAAAACATGATCATGGAAATACTTTTTTCAAAAGGAAATAAAGAATTTATCAAGCCATTTTACTTATTCATACAGCCACATTACTGTTGTTGTGTGTGAAGTTTCATGTGTGGACACATCTATTGCTATTGAGAAATCGATTTCTTACACCCACAGTACAACAATAAAGCATAATTTTATAAGTAAGATTATTGCATGGTTTTTGACGTTATACTTTTTTAAGCGTGTTATGAAAAAATGATTAGAGTGAAATTATGATGCGCGCGCATATATAACACAAAAAGTAAGACGTTGAAGCTGCCTATGTGCTCCAATATAATTGACAGATTGAAGCTGCTTATGTTTAATGTACATAAGTGTCAAATGGATCAGAAAGGTTTTAATATGTTTTGGATCGATTTTTTTTTAAGTTTATATGTTTTACATTTTTTTAAACTGCCTCGTGGTCTCGCGGTACAAGTATGTGCCGTGCGATCTAGAAGTCCTGGGTTCGATTCCCGGGTCGGGCAAAGTGTTATTGGGTTTTTCCATTAGGAAATTCTCAGTAACAGCACGGAGTCTGGAAATGTGCCCGAAAAACGGCAATAGGCTCGCCCCCTATTACGTGGGACTGATACATAGCTGGCGAAATGTGGGTGCAGTAATGCACCTCCGCCTACCCCTTCGGGGAATACAGGCGTGAGTTTATGTATGTATGTATGTAGATTTTTAAAATGTAGAATAGTGACAGTAATAAAAAGGGATTGACATATTTATTAGTGGTCAAATATTTATGAGTGCGTTCAGAAATATAATATGTTGTGTAAACTAAGAACTATGCATGTGACTGTTGGGCGTTTTTATAAGTTTTACTTCAGTCGTGTGGTATAACTTCTAACGCGTGTACATAAGTACACACACACTATCAAATTAAATGATGAATGATTAAATGACTTGAGATTATATTTGGCATTAGACGGCGGAGCGTCATCGCGTCATCGCTCACACTTGATTGATAGCTAACTCGCTAAATATTGACCTTAATTCGAACAACTCACGTGACTTGCGAATAAATAAAGCGGTCTTATTAAATATAATTAACCCACAATCTTTTATTGGGCAGTCATTTATTTTATACTAACTAGCGGGAATTGGCTCGCACACTCATAATTTCATTTAAAATATTGATACACCATTTAAGCCGTGAAATCACATGAATCGTGAGCCTTTAATTAATAAGTGTAATGTTTAACGCCCTCTTATTTAAAAAGGACACCTCTCGTGGTCTCGCGGTACAAGTATGTGCCGTGCGACCTAGACCTAGAGGTCCTGGGTTCGATTCCCGGGTCGGGCAAAGTGTTATTTGGTTTTTCCATTAGGAAATTCTCAGTAACAGCACGGAGTCTGGAAATGTGCCCGAAAAACGGCAATAGGCTCGCCCCCTATTTCGTGGGACTGATACATACCTGGCGAAATGTGGGTGCAGAAATGCACCTCTGCCTACCCCTTCGGGGAATACAGGCGTGAGTTTATGTATGTATGTATGTATGTTATTTTATACTAACTAGCGGGAATTGGCTCGCGCACTCATAATTTCTTTAAAAAAATTGATACACCATTTAAGCCGTGAAATCACATGAATCGTGAACCTTAAACTAATAAGTGTAATGTTTAACGCCCTCTTATTTATAAAGGACACCTCTCAAGCATTGAAGTTGTATGAACACGTACACTTTAGCTCTGTTAGTTTCTTTAAAAATATGTTAAAATGATGATTAGGCTACTTCGTTTTGCATTTTTTTTAAATACCATAATATATTCATCGTCATCAGCCTTTATACTTCCCATTTCTGGACATAAGCCTCTTCTACAAATGAGAGGGTTTAAGCCTTAGTCATAACCATAATTTACAGCCCCGTGGCTAGATATCAGCTTGCGAAACAAGAGGTCTCGAGTTCAATCCCTGCACCGAGACAAATGTTTGTGTGATCCGCAAATATTTGTTTCGGGTCTGGGTGTTTGTGAGACCGAAAACTCTCTCGTAGTTCTTGTATTCTAGTGTGGGGTCAGAACTGTGTATGGGACTGTTGGGTGAATTTATTATTATTATTATTTATTATAATGTTTTACAAATATTTAAAGCCTATTTTTCCGTGCTGTCCTCGGTTGTTTTAGCTATATGAGAAAGCATATCAACAAACAAAAGTGTGATCATCGACTAGAGATGGGAGTCTCTCGTCCCTTGATATTTTGTTTGGACATCATCGTGCATACCATCAGGTTGTCACTATACTATAAAAAAAAATTGTGTCAGAAACGTCATGTCAGTGATTCATCGATAAACCGATAACATCGAAGAACCGTAAAAGCGTCGAAATCCAAGCGTTAATTAATTGGACTTGCCCCACCGGTTTCACCGCGGAAATTGGTTAATAACATATATGATATACTTAGAAGTTACGGGACTGTGAGACTTTTTTATATGCAGCAAATAATTTGATGTGCGTGAAGCTAAGGAGCAGTGATGGCCTCGAGGTTTAGGCGCGCGGTCGAGAATTTCGTCGGTCGCAGGTTCAAATCGTAGGTACCTCTGGCTTTTAGAAGTTATGTGTGTATTCACAATGAATTATCACTTGCTTTAACGGTGAAAGAAAACATCGTGATAAAACCTGCACACCTAAAAGTTCGTAGGAATTTCTTAGGTGTGTAGTCCGCCAACCCGCACTAGGCCAGCGTGGTGGACTAAGGCCTAAACCCTCTCAGTTGTAGAGGAGGCCCGTGCCCAGCAGTGGGAAGTATTTGGGCTGAGGATGAAGCTAAGTGACTTCGGATTTATGTGCACTGGCTTGTTGGTGTCGGAGAAATGTGCGAATACAAAGCTCGATGATCAGTGCTCAAGAATTTCTTTAGTTAATATGTAAGACCAGCGGATTGGCAAGTTGAAGAGGCAATGGGCCGGGCACAGAGCGCGGAGAACTGATGGCCGATGGGGCCAAAAAGTTCTCGAGTGGAGGCCACGTACCGGAAAGCGCAGAGTGGGACGTTCTCTGACAAGGTGGTCAAACGACCTAGTAAAGGTCGCGGGACGTCGCTGGATGCAGGCTGCTTCCAACAGGTTCCTGTGGAAATCATTGGGAGAGGCCTATGTCCAGCAGTGAACTTCCATTGACTGATGGATTGAATATGTAAGCCCAAGCATAGCCCTCTCCATAGCTCGCTGAGTGACCTTGAGCTTTCTTATTAGGCACATAGTGAGCCGCTAGATGCAGGCCGCTTCCGACAGAAAACTTTGGAAGTCTTTGGGGGAGACCTATGTCCAGCAGTGGACGTCTTTGGGCTGACGATGGTGATTATGATATGTAAGACTCGGCGAGATTTTTATACCCACGAAATTCGCCAGTTCTAAACTCAGGTAAAAGTAAAAGTAAATAAGGCTATCTGATTATCGCAAACGTGTTCAAACTCCGTTTGTTATAATTTAAAACATTTTAGTTTATTTTTATATGCAAAAACGAAGCAGCCTAGATATGATATCATCATCATCATCATTAGCCCATATAGGTACTTCCTACTGCTGGGCACGAGCCTCCTCTACAACTGATAGGGTTTAGGCCTTAGTCCACCACGCTGGCTTAGTGCCGGCTGGCAGACATGATTATAATACTCAACATTACTTTTAAAGAACTAATATAGGTAAAGTGTACATGTACATATTGCGTGAGAAGTGACTGTAATAAAAAAGAGAGGCTTCAACTTGACACAAAAAAAAATTCTCATAAAAAAAACAATTTTATCAATCCGGATAACGAATCAAAGACCTCTTAATTTCAAGCCAGAATACTGCATAAACATCTTGGCCGGCAAACTTTTGCTGTACAATAATTGCCGTCATTCCAAAATCCCGAATCGAAATAATTCGCACACGACCAACTTATGTCAAAACAAAAAGTGTTATTAACATCTTGGGATACAGTTATTTCTCAGATATCGCATGCAGAAATTCTTAATTGAATAAATGTCATAATTAATATGAATATATTAAATTACCAAAACAAGCGCGTCTGTTATAACTGGATTTTTATTAGTTCACGCTTTTAACATCAGTCTATAGGCAGACAAAGTTTTTTGTTTTTTTATTCGCTAGTTTGTTAAAACCAAATGTAATTTAGACTTTTACGCTCTTATGTAGCTTTTCGTTAAGACTTATTGAATTTTATTAAACTTATTTATTTAATAAAAAGTAGTGATGGCCTCGAGGTTTAGACACGCGGTCGAGAATCTCGGCGGTCGCGGGTTCAAACCCCAGGCACACACTTCTGACTTTTCGAACTTATGTGTGTATTCAAAATGAATTATCACTTAGTTTAACGGTGAAGGAAAACATCGTGATGAAACCTGCACACCTAAAAGTTCTTAAGAATTTCTTAGGCGTGTAGTCCGCCAACCCGCACTAGGCCAGCGTGGTGGACTAAGGCCTAAACCCTCTGAGTTGTAGAGGAGGCCCGTGCCCAGCAGTGGGACGTATTTGGGCTGATGATAATGATGATGAACAGTCACATACATGTACATATGTACATACACATCACAGTTTTGACAGCCCCGTGGCGCAGTTGGCTAGACACCAGCTAGCGACGCCTCGGGTTTGATCCACAGAGCGAGACAAATGTTTGTGTGATCCACAAATATCTCTCGAAAAGTCTCTCGTAGTTTCTGATACCCACGACACAAGACCTATATGTTAGTGTGGTATCAGAACTATGTATGTGACTGTTGAGCGTATTAATTTTTTACTAGCTGACCCGGCGAACATCGTTCCGCCTATAAGTCGATTCTTTAATTTTTTTTTCTTTTTTTGTAGCCTAAGTTACTCCTTATTACATCAGCTATCTGCCAGTGAAATTCCAGTTAAAATTGGTCCGCCAGTTACAGAGATTAGCCGGAACTAACAGACAGACAGGCAGACAAAAATTGTAAAAACTTTATTTTGGCATATGTACCGTGTATACATCCATATGCATTTATTAAAAAGAGGTTATTTCAATATTACAAACAGACACTCCAGTTTTATTTATTTGTATAGATTTATTTAGTTGCAATTCCATACTAAGGTACAGTCTTCAAACTACGGTCTTTCTTCAAACTTTCGGTCTCACAAACAAAAATCTTGAACAATTTATGTAATGATAAAATTAGTTTTAATTAAACTTACCAATAACTACGACAAGGGCGATGGCGAGCAACTGCGTTCTGTACTCCATTTTTAATGTCCTCACAATTGTTAGTATCACTCAACGGTTTGGTACAACACTGCCTAATTAATATTTTCGTTTGTGCTCAGTCGTACATCATCTTAATCTGTAACAAAAGAAAAACATGTTAGTACATACATACATAAACTCACGCCTGTTCTGCACCCACATTTCGCCAGGTATGTATCAGTCCCACGTAATATCCTATCGCCGTTTTAGGCACATTACAATCATAGGTGTATATAACATTACTTCGTCATTTAGGCACAAGAAATGAAATGATTTGTGACAATTTCAATGTTTTAAATTTGAGACCACCACAATTCGCGAATAAAACAGGTTCTATAACTGGCAATTTATCATTAATAAGTGGTGTAATTTGAGCGCACAGAAGCTGCTGCCAGATATCAGATGTCGATGTTAAGTCGGTCACACACGGAACTTCGTGTTGTGTACAATATGGACATTTTTACATAAATACATAACCTCACGCCTGTATTCCCCGAAGGGGTAGGCAGAGGTGCATCTCTGCATCCACATTTCGCCAAGTATGTATCAGTCCCACGTAATAGGGGTGAGCCTATTGCCGTTTTTCGGGCACATTTCCAGACTCCGTGCTGTTACCGAGCATTTCCTAATGGAAAAACCCAAAATCATGTTAATATCCTGGGCAATATCTCTACATATTATAACACAACGATGAATCCGCCAACCCGCACTAGGCCAGCGTCGTGGACTAAGGCCAAAACCCTCTCAGTTGTAGAGGCCCGAACCCAGCAGTGGGACGTTTATGGGCTGAAGATGATGATGGACGACTGCCTTCTGATCTAGAGGTCCCGGATTCATCTTCCGGATTGGGCAGTGTTATTTGGTTTTATCATTGCGAACTCAGTGGCAGCACTCAGTCCATCTGGATTTGTGTCTGATGTTTTTTAAATCCTATTAGGATTAGAGCAGGATAGGAACAAATACAGAAATTTCCAAACGGAAAAACCCACTGATGTGCCCAAGCCGGGAATCTAACCCAAAGTCAAAGTCAAAAGTCAAAGTCAAATTATCTTTATTCAAATAGACTTTTACAAGTTCTTTTGAATCGTCAATTTTACATTTTTTAATATTTTTTTAAACTATTGCCGCTTCAAGACTCTAGACAAGACCAAGACCTCTAGAAACAACACACACGACTATTCAACAAAGGCAATAAATTTATAGGATTATTAAATGAATCGTCGAAAGCAATGAGCATGTTGCAAGTAAATCTTACGCGTGCGATGCTAAAATCGTGAGTGTTTGTCGTGAAAGGGCAGGGAAATGGAGAAAGTCCGGCGAAATATTAAGATTGTTTCAACACTAACATTGCCTACTTCGGCTGTTTCTACATACAATGTTGATTGTTAGTAGGTTCAGGGCTGGCACGGCTTTATTTGAAAGTCAAAATATATTAATTTATAAGTCTTATAAATTGGTTGGCGCTTTCTTGGGGAGGCCTACGTTCAGCAGTGGACGGCGATAGGCTGAGTATATATATATATAAGATCTTATGTTTATAAACTTATATATTACTAGCTGACCCGGCGAACTTCGTTGCGCCTAACAGTCGATTGTTTATTTTTTATTATTATGATACCTACTTAATTTCATTTTTTTTTTCTAAAATAAAATAAAAGATATTTTCTAAAATAAATGTAGTCTAAGTTACTCCTTATTACATCAGCTATCTGCCAGTGAAAGTTCCGTTAAAATTGGTCCACCCGATTCAGAGATTAGCCGCAACAAACAGTCAGACAGAGTACAGACAGACAGACAAAAATTGTAAAAAAACGTTATTTTGACGAGTATGTACCGTGTATACATCCAAAAGCATTTATTAAAAAGCGGTTATTTCAATATTACACACAGACACTCCAATTTTATTTCATTCATTCATTCATCATCAGCCCATATACGTCCCACTGCTGGGCACGGGCCTCCTCTACAACTGAGAGGGTTTAGGCCTTAGTCCACCACGCTGGCCTAGTGCGGGTTGGCAGACTACACACCTAAGAAATTCCTAAGAACTTTTAGGTGTGCAGGTTTTATCACGATGTTTTCCTTCACCGTTAAAGCAAGTGATAATTCATTGTGAATACACACATAACTTCGAAAAGTCAGAGGTGTGTGCCTGGGGTTTGAACCTGCGACCGCCGAAATTCTCGACCACGCGCCTAAACCTCGAGGCCATCACTGCTTTTTCATCAATTTTATTTATTTGTATGGATTACATTGATGTAAATTCTTGTATAAATGTGTAAAATCTTATGGTTTATGCTATCGATTCGAAATGTGTTGTCTCTGTGGATAAGCAACGAAACTCAGCTGTGTACATGTTTCATCATCATCATCATCATCAGCCCATATACGTCCCACTGCTGAGCACGGGCCTCCTCTACCTTTGAGAGGGTTTAGACCTTACATGTACATGTTTCATAATAACATTTAATTTTTAATGATTATTTTAGAAGGAAGGATTTTTAAAAGGGTATTATAATTATAATTAATTTTGTGGTACTAATTATAATTAGTACCACAAAATTATTACTAATTTTGTAACGACTTGTGGTTTAATAGCTTCTTTTTTTAAGAATAAAAATAAAATACAATTTGTCTCTGCCGTCACTCTTAAAACTAAGGTTGTTAATTTTGACTGGAGCTTAACGTGCTGTGCGCGATCTTGAGGCCTCGTAGTCTCGCGGTACTATCTAGAGCTCCTGGATTCGATTGCCGGGTCGGGCAATGTGTTCCATCAGGAAATTCTCAGTAGCAGCACGGAGTCTAGAATCGCGCACGAAAAAACGGCAGTAGGCTCGCCCCTATTACGTGGGGCTGATGCATACCTGGCGAAATGTGGGTGCAGAAATGCACCTCTGCCTACCCCTACGGGAAATGCAGGCGTGAGGTTATGTATGTGTGTATTAGTATTACTAGAATTTACCATTAAAAAATCATAGTAGTAGCAAGGTGTCTGGGTTCGGCCCACTTTACTTGAGTATTAATTTACAGGAACACACTAGAACTGCCTATCATCATCATCATCATCAGCCCAAATAAATAAATAATAAATAATAATAAATACACCCAACAGTCACATACATAGTTCTGACCCCACACTAGGATACAAGTCCTGTGTCGTGGGTATCAGAGACTACGAGAGACTTTTTTGGTCTCACAAACACCCAGACCCGAAACAAATATTTGTGGATCACACAAACATTTGTCTCGGTGCGGGGATCGAACCCGCGGCCTCTCGTTTCGCAAGCTGGTGTCTAGCCAACTGCGCCACGGGGCTGTCTAAATACGTCCCACTGCTGGGCACGGGCCTCCTCTACAGCTGAGAGGGTTTAGGCCTTAGTCCACCACGCTGGCCTAGTGCGGGTTGGCGGACTACACACCTTAGAAATTCCTAAGAACTTTTAGGTGTGCAGGTTTTATCACGATGTTTTCCTTTACCGTTATAGCAAGTGATAATTCATTGTGAATACACACATAACTTCGAAAAGTCAGAGGTGTGTGCCTGGGGTTTGAACCTGCGACCGTCGAAATTCTCGACCGTGCGCCTAAACCTCGAGGCCATCACTAGAACTGCCTATCTCCTCAGGAATATAGGCGTGAGACTCTCTATTGAAATGTGCACAGTTAATCGGCGCAATGGTCATAAAAGTTTTTCTAGTTAATCGTTCTTGACGACTCAACCAGTTTAGTGATTAAATAACAGTTTTACATATTTCTCACGCTGTTAAATTTCCCAATTTTACCACTTTTTTACATACGCGCCGAAAATATTTAAATATTTGATCCACAAATATTTCGGGTCTGGGTGTTTGTGCGACCGAAAAGTCTTTCGTAGTTTCTGATACGACACAAGACTTGTATCTTAATTTCGGCTCATAAATATGAGACTGTTGGATACATACATACATACTCACGCCTGTAATCCCTGATGGGGTAGGCAGAGGTGCATATCTACACCCACATTTCGCCAGGTATGTATCAGTCCCACGTAATAGGGGGCGAGCCTATTGCCGTTTTTCGGGCACATTTCCAGTCTCCGTGCTGCTATTGGGAATTTCCTAATGGAAAAACCCAATAACACTTTGCCCGACTTGGGAATCGAACCCAGGACCTCTAGATCGCACGCCACATACTTGTATTTGTATAAACTTTGGTAGACAAAATCAATATTGCCTAGTAAAAGCTATTAGGGTCTATAAAACTAATGAAAATCTGTATCTTTATGACCGAGCGAGTCATAATATAACCGTTAGGAGACAACATGTAACAGAACGGTAACCACAAGACGCCAATGACCAAACAAACCGGGATTTTTATCTTTTTTTTTAATACTGGCACGGCAAAGTGACCCCATTGCACCTGATGGTAGGCGTAATGGAGTCCAGAAAAAGTGCCGACCAGCGAGAGATGATGATCTCCCGTTGGTCGACACAATCATGCCGGCCGAATACCTCTTCATCTTTCTTGTGAAGAAGTTTGGGGGACTAATACCATGGTGATCAAAGGACCGACCGCGACAAATCGGCCAAAGATGCCGGCACGGTCATCCTTTCACCATGATTGAAGCCCCCCCGAAAACCGGATATACACTGGCTGATCCCGGAACGCGGCACACTTGCATGTGCCACTATGGCGGGTTTTACGCCCTATGTACGGTGGTCGCTATCCGGGCGGATACGAATATCCTACCACCAGCATATCTATCTATATCCAGCCCATTTACGTCAGTTCAGGTTAGGCCTTTACTGTGCTATGCAGATATATGGAGACTTTAAGTCATATAATTTTTATATACTTTTTCGACTGCATGCAGTAACAGTAGGCAGAGGCATACACATGTCCGTAAAAGCGTGGGTTATTGAAGTTTATGGGGAATATTTCCTAAACTTTCAGGAGCTTGAAAGTTACCAGAAATACATACAATTTTAACCGTCTCAGGAAAATAACCCGGACTTAAGAATATCCTAAGAACTTAAGGTGTGCAGGTTTCATCGCGATGTTTTCCTTCACCGTTAAATTACGTGATAAGTCTTTGTGAATACACACATAACTTGGAAAAATCAGAGGTGTGTGCCTGGAGTTTGGCCCCGCAACCGTCGAGATTCTCGACCGCGTGCCTAAGCCTCGAGGCCATCACGACTTCACAGAATATAGTTTATTGGTTGAAACTTCGCTCAATATTATATTTTATTGGCACTTTTTTATTCATATAACTCTGTTTGTTTCCCAAATTATGAATAGTCGATTTACCCGCACAAGCTCAGTACCTATCGCTTCTTAGAGCACCGTTCGTACTTAATCTACTTAAGCTGAGTGTGTCAGTTGGACAAGAGGTACGTTCTACGTCATCCTTGTTTACTTTGTCGTGCTTGTTCGATAGAATTGCTATGGATGATAATAATGAACGCGGGTTCGATTCTCGACCTATAAAAGTACAGAAGCTTGATGACTAGAGTTTTTTGTACGATGTGCGTTGTATTAAAATAATACAATTAGAACTACAATACTATTATTACAACCATGTACAATTGGAAAGAGAAAGAGAATCCCTAAAACAAAACAAAAAAGACAATTAATTACCTAGTGACGCATTATTATGATGATCAGTCGTCACACACGATTCGAAAAGTATTTGGAATGTAATGAAATGAAATATTATATAATATTTTTTATTGAATCTATAAAATGTCCAATACATCACTTAGATTCAGTCATTTCAAAATTTAGTGTACCACCCTATTCGGAAGCCAGTCGTCACTAGAGAAGAACGGGCAAAAGTCTCTAGTGTTGCTCTTTTCCAATAATTTACAATATTGATACAAAGACCAAATTTTCCGCATTAGAGCAGCTCATTCATACAATTTCAGACGGTTGTATTGAATATGCGAATATTTTATCAACCATGTACTCATCCTCTTTTTATTTGATTGCATGAAGCAATCCAAATTTCTACATTAAATTTCAGAATATTAAGATCCAAAATGTTGTCCCGATTACTGCGTTGTGTTATTCCTAAGAAATCTCCACCTATACACGTCGTTTAAGAAGCCTCTATACTTCGCGAGCTTCTTACTTAAGAAAGTAATAAATAGAAACCTAAAAAACCTATCCAAGAATAAAATGTACTCAAGCCAAAAGAAAGTATAACTAAATGAATTAAAATTTACAAAAAAATTCTATGTCTGCATTTCTCGTATAAAATTTCAAAAGAATTGCATAAAATTCAATTCAGCACAGATAATATCATATTAGGCGCTTTCAATAGGTTTTGATAGAATCTAGTGTTTAGTGTTCTCACGTATCCATTTTTTCGGAACGGTCTACTGAATACAAAATGAAGATCACGAAGAAATTAACGTGAAAGTGAAATATTTGTGGAGAGTAATAATACAGGCGTTCTTGTTGACTCATTATCAAAGCCTTGGTCTATCTAAGGAGGACTAAGGTTTTAGTCTGTCCAACTGCAGTCCATCATGATCATTTTTATAAGACCTTTGTCCTTTTTTTATGGAAAAAGGAGGCAAACAAGCAACCACCTGATGTTAAGTGGTCAACACCGCCTATGAACACCCATGATACTAGAGGAATCATCGGTGTGTTGTTGGCCTTTGAGGCCTTTCCTATATATATGTACATATTATAAGCAGTGATGACCTCGAGGTTTAGGCGCGCGGTCGAGAATTTCGACGGTCGCAGGTTCAAACCCCATGCACACACCTCTGACTTTTCGAAGTTATGTGTGTATTCACAATGAATTATCACTTGCTTTAATTAACGGTGAAGGAAAAAATCGTGATAAAACCTGCACACCTAAAAAGTTCTTAGAAATTTCTTAGGTGTGTAATCCGCCAACCCGCACTAGGCCAGCGTGGTGGACTAAGGTTTAAACCCTCTCAGTTGTAGAGGAGGCCCGTGCCCAGCAGTGGGACTTATTTGGGCTGATGATGATGATGATACATGTCATACGCATGGAGAGGTGTTGGAGAGGTACATTTTTTCCTCCACATTTCGCCAGATACGTATAAATCCATACATCATAGGTACATACATACTTGAGTCATGTACATATTTGAGTCAGGTCATATGAGATGCCGTCTAACTTAAGACGTAAAGTTGGTTATGTTAGAAAAGTATTAAACGGCGTAAACTATTATTTGGTTCATACGGATATCATATAATATTTTATTTTATTGACTACAGAAAGTAAAACGTGTGTACAAATGCTTCAATATTCCTTAATGTAATTTTTATGACAATCGACCTCAAAAAATCAATGTTTATTGTACGTAAACCAAATTCGTAGACAATAAATTTTGATCGTTTCATTGATTGACAAACGCGGTCACCTACTGACAATTCTGAGAGACTTTACTAAAAGTCTATTACAACAAACATGACATACAAACAATTTTACAATATACACATGACCCTAATACCCCCGCTCGCTTCTGAGAAACTCTACGAGTACCGCGTCGTGTGTTGTCAAGTACCAGGCAATCATAAATTCAAATAGGTCGATGCACCAAATCGACCTTGAATCTGTGGGGCGTGACCCGCGACCCGGAAGAGCGAAGCCACGCTTGAAAGTAGCGGCGCACACAATACCGAGACTTTCACGCGACTCATGCTCGCCTAGTACCTCGGATAGACTTCAGTACACCGCTTTAATCCTAGTAACCCACATTACAAATCTACTTATAATGACACCGAATCAAAATTCAGTTTCCCATAATAAAGATATTACGTGTTTATAAAACAATCAACCTTTTTCGGAACAAAATTCGGATAAATGGAAGAATCATAAGTCCATGCGAACGAAAACCATTGACCCAAAATATAGCAGCATGAATTCGCCGATTTTTTCCGTTCGACGCGAAAACATTCCCATTGTCGGTCAATTTGTCACATTTTCAACGTAATCTATTAAATAAAATTTGTTTAACCGCCGGTAACGGTACACAGTTTTTGTGCTTGCGATGAGCTGTCATTGAATCGAAACAAGATTTTTTATACATCTGCACTTAACGCCTTTAAGTCTTTGACTTATAAATGAATTCATTCATTAATCTATTAAAGGAATAAAACGAGTTTTTTTTATGTTCGCGCAGATCTATAACATCGATTCGCTCGACGCGTCGACCAGACAAAAAACTCACTTCGGCTTGGAGGAAGCACCAAATTGGTTTTGGCGGGTAATTGGAAGCAATTCTTACGACTTATATTATTGAGATTTTATTGTGTCTATTTAAAACTTTATTTTATGTACATTAAGTTGTGATTGACTCGTAATCTTAATTTGATTAAGTTTTTATAAAACTGTTTGATTAAGTCTCCATAGCCAATCTTCAAATTAAAACTTTTCTAAAATTGGTAAAGCTAGTTCTATCATTCTATGACTGTATTTACCTATTAATAGATGCAGTCAATAATATTAAATTGCTGCATCGTACAGGTAAATGGACTTTCAAAATAATGCGGCCATAAAAATTATATAACGAGAAAATAATGGCTGAGGATAGCCCCGCAGTAAAAAATAAACATGTTTCTTTTGTTAATGTGATTATTGTTATGCCCTGTTTCATTTTTGTAGGTCACTGCCGCTGCGATTTATGTTATTGCTAATTTGATTTTATTTTAAAACGGCTAGATTCCGCCATATTGTTTTAACAACATAAGCCGTATATTTTTTATTCCTTTGTCATCGGCCCGTGTTATATCATAAAACCATAATAGTTAAACATACATAGGACATTATTTTATCACTATATCATGTTGTTTGTTTTAACAACTACATTTAATTTTATAGTTCTTTTATGGTCCACATGAAGTCCACTTGTCAATTTATTTCAATTACTTATACGAATAAAAAATATACAAAACTATGGACACAGTTTTTCTTTAAAATAATAATAGATTTTTTAAATTTAGAAATTCACTTTTTTTATTTTGTTCTCACGATAAAGACCTAAAAAGGTATGGTCATTTAAATTCTTTAAATATCATCTAGAGCAGTACCAAAGCTTCAGGAAGTTATCGGGTTTGTAAAATAATGGCCAACCGTTAGTAAAACGGCATTCGAATGAGCCCGCGTGGTAACGGCCTGTTCAGTTTAATGCACTTATCTTATTGAAAGTATAATTAAATGAGATACACCGTATTATAAAGGCCTTTGTAGAACTATAGTGCCTTGTTGTGACACACTGAGGAAAATTAGAAATTTATGTAACAAGTATTTTACGTGCGATTAAGATATCCCTGATTTGATTCACTGGACAGGTAAAGTGTTATCGAGTTTTTTAATAGGAAATACTCAGTAGCAGTAGGAGACTAAAAATGTGCCCGAAAACGGCTATAGGCTCTATTACCATAGGCTTAAAGTACTATTTCCGAAACATGGGTGCAGAAATACGTTTTTGCTTATCCATTCGGACATATAGATGTAAGTTTAGTAAGGAAGTCGTGATGGCCTCGAGGTTTAGGCACACGGTCGAGAATCTCGACGGTCGCGGGTTCAAACTCCAGGCACACACTTCTGACTTTTCGAAGTTATGTGTGTATTCACAATGAATCATCACTTACTTTAACGGTGAAGGAAAACATCGTGACGAAACCTGCACACTTAAAGTTCTTAGGGATTTCTTGGGTGTGTAGTCCGCCAACCCGCACTAGGCCAGCGTGGTGGACTAAAGCCTAAACTCTCTCAGTTTTTGAAGAGGCCCGTGTCTTGCAGTATGACGTACATGGGCTGATGATGATGTGTATGTAATCAATGGTACAAGTAAGGCCTTTAGTATTATTCGGGTCATAGGCTGATTTAGATATAAATAGAGACGCTAAACTATATTTTTTGTAGTCATTTACATTCCGTAACAGTTTGATATCATAACCATAATTGACCTCATTTTCTCCTCTCCACGCATAAAAACTAGCGTCCAGGTCAATCGTCGTTGATTGGTTCAACGAGTTTTTGTGCCCATAAGTGTAGAATTTTTTATGCAATTTTTTCGGTGTAATGACCAAGCATTTATGTGTAATTGTGTGCACACCCGCCGGCTTATTTGAGTCAATTAAATTAGATATGAATGGTCGCATATTCAATGGCTTGGGGTTTCAAAGAATTGACGTGCATCAAAATTTATGGTCTTTTTGGGTTACGAGATTTACAACGCAAAGGAAATTTAAGAATATTGCGCTCATTTGCTTAAATGATGATTTGCATCTAATTATTCTGTTTCTTATACTATATTTGTTGCTATGTTACTTGACCTGGAATTAAAAATAATATTGGCGGGTATTGAACCCGGGACGTCACGATCCCACGTATTATTAAATTCAAAAGACGAACGAAAGTAACCAACAAAACGAAACCAAATATCAAGCTGTTTTTTTAACAGGTTTCTAACCATCTGTACCAGGGTGTCATACAACCAAAGAGGTTTTGTATTTTATCAACGCTTTCTTTGTTTAAATTAAATTGTCTTATAAAAAGCAAGTCATGCCTCTCCAATCTGCAAATAGTGTATGTGCACATTAGCTTGAAAGCGAAACATGAGTAGTTTGCACTAGAAAAAATAGCTTAGTAATTATAGTTTGCTGACACACGTACGGTCAGACTGTCCAACTGTAGGTTCAATTTTACGTACATTTATACGAGCGCTTGGTCTAGAGCGGACCCAAACTCATCATAGACGAATAGACAAAGTTTCCATGCATAGACCTCTAGCTTCGCTGATATAGTATTATTGCAAGTTAGTTATTGAGGCCATCACTGCCTAAGATTTTTTCGTTCACCGTTAAAGTGCGTGATAATTATTTGTGAATACACACATAACTTCGAAAAGTCAGAGGTGTGTGCCTGGGGTTTCAACCCGCGACCGTCGAGATTCTCGACCGCGTGCCTAAACCTCGAGGCCATCACGACGTTATCCCATTTAAAAAAAGTTAAACATTAAATTATTTGAACGATTTAGAATGACATTAACATATAGTAGATATTAGTATGAATTCTATATTATCCGGATACCAGGCAAACATAACTTATAGAGGCTATTGTTTATTCTTTATGAATAAGGACCAAATTAACCTTCTTGGATGCATTACTTGGAATTCCTTTGAAATGTGCAGTCCAAAACACATTAGACCGAAGGAAACTCGTGAATGATACCAAATTATTTAATGATGATGATATAATAACAGCCTTTAAGTCACATAACTTTAAAAGGATAAAAATTTATGGTTTAGGTCATCGAGGTTATAAACTATGTGCAAAAACATCAAAAAATAAAACATCCTAACTAACATGCATTCACAGATGATTTATTAATTAATTTATTTTGACAGCCCCGTGGCGCAGATGGCTAGACACCAGCTTGCGAAACGAGAGGCCGCGGGTTCGATCCCCGCACCGAGATAAATGTTTGTGTGACCCACAAATATTTGTTTCGGGTCTGGGTGTATGTGAGACCGAAAAGTCTCTCGTAGTTTCTGATACCCACGACACAAGACTTGTATCTTAGTGTGGGATCAGAACTATGTATGTGACTGTTGGGTGTACTTATTTATTTATTTAATTAGCCATTAGTTAATTGGTCTCGCGATACAAGTATGTGATGAGCGGTCTAGAGGTCCCGATATAGATTGCCGGGTCAAGCAAAGTGTCATTGGGTTTTTGTAATAGGAAACTCCCAATAGCAGCACGGAGTCTCGTTAATATGCCCCAAAAACGGCAATAGGCTCGTATTCACGTAATACAATTGGCGAAAGATGGGTACAGAAGTCGTGATGGCCTTGAGGTTTGGGCATGCGGTCGAGAATCTCGACGGTCGCGGGTTCAAACCCCAGGCACACACCTCTGACGTTTCGAAGTTATGTGTGTATTCACAATGAATTATCACGTACTTTAACGGTGAAGGAAAACATCGTGATGAAACCTGCACACCTAAGAGTTCTTAGGAATTTCTTAGGTGTGTAGTCCGCCAACCCGCACTAGGCCAGCATGGTGGACTAAGGCCTAAACCCTCACAGTTGTAGAGGAGGCCCGTGCTCAGCAGTGGGACGTATATGGGCTGATGATGATGATGATGATGATGGGTACAGAAATGCACCTCTCCTTATCATCATCATCCATCCATCAGCCAATGGAGGTCCACTGCTGGACATAGGCCTCTCCCAATGACTTCCACAGGGACCTGTTGGAAGCAGCCTGCAGGCTCTCCTTGTATCTTCAGGGAATACATGCGTATGTATGACCCACCAACTACTGAACCAATTATGATGAATTATAGCGGTAATAAACGTGTATCTTTTTTGTGCACACTAAACTTTTGCATCAAGCAGATAAATTCAAGGAAAAAACTCTTTTATAAAAATTATTGATGAATAATTCCAGTTCCCAAATTGCGATGCCTCCGTTTTTTACCGCAATCATTATTTCACATTTGCATCCTTTAATTGCGTTCGATTTCGAGAACTCCATAAAGGATCTGATTGATTCCGTACTTTTCCACGGAATAACCAGTGGCATGTTTCGGTCGTTATCAAATGCCATTAACATTTACAATTGCAGGACATGGAAGGGTTATGATATAAAATTAATCATGACGTGTGAGTATTTGTAAAGACTCTTTATTGCAGTATATTTATATTTACTAAATCGTGACGGCATCGGGGTTAAGGCGAGCGGTGGAGAACAAAGTTTCGGCGGTCACCGGTTCAAATCGCAGATACACCTCTGACTTTTCGAAGTAACTTAAGTATTCACAATGAATTATCACGTACTATAAAGAGCATATAGGTAAGTTACTGAAAAAGGGCAATATAAAGAGTCCTCGAAACCGACGTGCATGCATGAAGAGGATAATGTCAGTGGAGGAAGCGAAAGAGGTGTGTTTGGACCGTGGCATTTGGCGCTCTATAGTCTCTGCCTACCCTAACGGGAGACAGGCGTGAGTTTATGTATGTATGTATATGTTATCACGTACTCTAACGGTGAAGGAAAACATCATGAGGAAACCTTCACACCAAAAATTTCTTAGGAATTTCTTAGGTGTGTAGTCCGCCAACCCTCACTAGGCCAGCGTGGTGGATTAAGGCCTAAACCCTCTTGGTAGTCGACGAGACTGATGATGATGATTATAATAATGACGATGATGATGATGACGTTCAAGAAATTGTAATTTTTTTACACTGTGTATTACATTAGACCTGTGTTCCTGAAGAAGTAGGAAAAGATGAACTCATTCTTTGACAGCCTCCGCGGAGTAGTTGCCTAGACAGCAGCTTGCGAAACAAGAGACCACGGGTCCGATCCCTGCACCGAGACATTTTTTGTGTGATAAATAGTTATTTCGGGTCTGGGTGTTTGTGTGACCGAAAAGTCTCTCGTAGATTCCGATACCCACGGCACAAGAGCCATATCTTGGTGTGGGGTCAAAACTATGTATGTGACTGTTGGGTGTATTTATTGTTTACGCCCATATCATGAGCTATATTTCCTGATTCGGCGTTATTATCAAGAATTTCTTAAACATAATATCAACAGATACTTTGCCTTTTACTATAACCGAAACGCTTGAACAAAATATATAAATATTCTACTAAAATATACTGTATTGTACGCCATTTGAAAGCCAAGTCTGAGAAAACTCAATGACTTTGCGGTATTACTGTAAGCTTTGAAACGTTCCTTTAAAATTAATATTTTATTACAATCCTTGTTTTATAGCAACAGGTTTTCCTACTGGTATCGTCGTAACGCAAGTATAAAATACATTTCTGCGTACCTACCCTTTTAAGGATACAAGCGTATGGGTGTTTTCGTCTAAATATTTCTTCTGGTGCGGGAATCGATTCCCCAGCTTTACGTTTGTCTGCCTTTGCAGCTACGGAACATAAATATGTAAATAAACCCCACAGCCACATTAATAGTTCTGATCAAAGCCTTGTGTCGTGGGTATCAAAAAGGACGAGACTTTTCAGTCTCACAAACAACCAAACCCGAAACAATTTTCTGTGGATCACACAAATATTTCTCTCAATGCGGGGATCGAACCCGCGGCCTCTCGTTTCGCAAGCCAACTGCGCCACGGGGCTGTCAATATCATAATAGATGTCAAATATAAAAGTAATTTCTCTACTTTTCTTTTCATTAATCGAACGGACTGACCGTAAGTGTCGTGTCACTTAATAAATTCGATGAAAGAATAACAATAATTTTGACAGCTATTATAACGAGTGAAAGCGTTATGTGCAAACGTTATAACGGTTACTTTTATTGTGTACTTTCGATTTCACGGATTTGGTTTTTGTCGTCGATTTAATTCTTTATGCACGGTGTTATGAATAAAGTTTATGTAGGCAATATATGGGTGCTATTTAGTTAGTGGCAAAAAAAACTAACTAAATACAGCTCCGCTTTTATTAACTGATCCAGGTTTTATGTCGTAATATAAACAGTCTTATTAGCCCATATACGGCGAAAGTAGTGATGGCCTCGAGGTTTAAGCGCGCGACCGAGAATCTCGGCGATCGCCGGCTTTATACGTATGACTTTTTGCAGTTATGTGGCTGAAAACATAATGAGAAAACCTGCACAAGTAAAAGTGCTCAGGAATTTCTTAGGTGTGTAGTCCGCCAACCCGCACTAGGCCAGCGTGGTGGACTAAGGCCTAAACCCTCTCAGTTGTAGAGGAGGCCCGTGCCCAGTGGGACGAATATGGGCTGATTATGATGATATTAGCCCATATACGGTTGGTAGGGGTTTTCTGTACAGGTTAACGGACTACAGTTCCAAAAGATTCTTACTAGAGCAATATAAGATTAGTGTCTAGGATTTGAGCCGATGACCTATTTAAAGCCTGGACAAACCTCAAATGACAGCCCCGTGGCGCTTGACTAGACACCAGCTCGCGAAACGAGAGGCCATGTGATCGACAAATATTTATTACGGGTCTGGGTGTTTTTGAAATTGAAAAGTCTCTTAATTTCTGATACCCACGACACAAAGATCTAAGTGCGGGGTCAGAACTATGTATGCGACTGTTGGGTGTATTTATTTAGTTAGATGATTCCCAAATAATAACCAATACTAGTCATCACCAAATGCAGCCTCAGATAATCCCTCTCCAATCCAAAACTAGCATAATAAAAAATGATTAAAATGTTAAATGCAACTGCAGATTACAAAGGCCGGGAATGAATGGGAGTGCAAGGACAATGATAGTGTTACCAGACCGTGAACCTCGCCGGCGGGTTGCCAGACGAAAAAAAATTCAAAAAGCAAACCAAAATACAGCGCGGTGTATCATTAAGTATACACAGTTGCCAGCTCAAAATTAACGACCCCAGACTTGATGCGTCTCAGTCCTTTTGGAATGTTATTAAAAAAACTTTGTGTTTCACGTGTGAATATATGTCCATAAGTGGAGACGGGACTGTAATAAAAGATATCTCTGGTTTTATTTATGTCTTAATAATGAAGGTGGATTAAACTCGCCAGTTCGTAAATGTACACGTACACTCATGCTTGCCTGGTAACTTATTCTTGATGAGGTTGGTAATATAAACAATAAAGCCTCATCATCAGCCCATATACATCCCACTGCTGGGCTCGGGCCTTCTCTACAACTGGGAGGGTTTAGGCCTTAGTCCACCACGCTGGCCTCATGCGGGTTGGCGGACTACACACCGAAGAAATTCCAAAGAACTTTTAGGTGTACAGGTTTCTTAAAATTGTTTTCTTGACTGTTAAAGTATGTGATAATAATTCATTGTGCATACACACATAACTACGAAAAGTCAGAGGTTGTGCCTGGGGTTTGAAATCGCGACCGCCGAGATTCTCGACCGTGTGCTTAAACCTCGAAGCCATCACTACTTTTATGTTCTACCTTAGGGAAATAAAAGCGGTAGTATATATATTTATGTGTAAGTATATTCGATTTACTATAAGCTATTATGTGTTTTCCCTACATCGATATCTATCTATAATATTTACGCCGATCAAATCAAACACAGAAGTGGCTATAATAATATTTCAATATGATTTAGTCTAATACCACCGAAGTCGTAAATACAGGCGATACTTAAATAAGCAGTTATACATGCACGAGATGTTATAACATTAATCGTTGCATTTTAATGACACCGAACCTTCTTGTTAAACCCGTTCCGGTCTTTGACTGATTCAAGACGCTCATAAACTAAAGACGGAGAAATTATTACATAAAAATGCAAGCTAATGTATTAAAATTAAGCAGTTATTGTGTAAGCGCGTGTTATTTAAATGATGAAATTAATGGCGATATTTAAAGCTTTATAATATTATTTTACGAAAGATAATAAACCTATACATAACCTCACGCCTGTATTCCCCGAAAGGGTATGCAGAGGCAGTGGTGGTACTTCCATAGAAGCCCAAAAGCCCACCTTGCCTTACAAAATTCAGAATTAATTTTTAAGGTAAAAATCTTTACTTAACAAAAGCAATTTGACATATAGATGAGAAGATTCTGACCCCACAATAATTTTGCCAGCTATATATCAGTCCCACGTGATAAGGGGCGCGACTATTGCCACTTTTCGAGCACATTTTCAGACTCCGAGCTGTTACAGAGAATTTCCTAATGGAAAAAACTAATAACACTGAACGAAAAATTATATAATTCCTTTTATTTTCTTTTGACAGCTTCCTTGGCGCAGTTGGTTAGAGACCAGCTTGCGAAAAAAGAGGCCGCGGTTACGATCCACAAATATTTTTTTCGGGTCTGAGTATTGGTGCGAAAGAAAAGTCTCTCGCAGTTTCTGATACCCACGACATAAGACTTGTATCTTAAAGTGGGGTCAGAACTATGTATGTGACTGTTGGGTGTATTCATTTATTCATTGAATGAAATTGAATCAAATGCCTGTTTGGTCCCACAACATAAATGTGTGCGAGAGAAGCAGTGATGGCCTCGAGGTTTAGGTGGTCGAGAATTTCGGCGGTCGTAGGTTCAAACCCCAGGCACACACCTCTGACTTTTCGAAGTTATGTGTGTATTCACAATGAATTATCACTTGCTTTAACGGTGAAGGAAAAAATCGTGATAAAACCTTTACGTGTGCAGACACGTAAAGGTTCTTAGGAATTTATTAGGTGTGTAGTCCGCCAACCCGCACTAGGCCAGCGTGGTGGACTAAGGCCTAAATCCTCTCAGTTGTAGAGGAGGCACGTGTCCAGCAGTGGGACGTATTGATGTTGATGATCTAGAGGTGTGCAATTAAAGTCAAAGTCCTGTTGTTTTTCTGTTAGTAGTTGAATTAATTCCAAAAATGTGCCCGAAATCGATTTAATACATTGCCAATTTTATGCCAATCTATCCTCCGCCATTGGACCACCATAACAAATTTTTGTACAATTTGCCCGCAGTAAAGCCAGTGCAAGTTGTAAGAGGATTTAATAAAGTTGCAGTTTTATCGATGTCTGGGGATATTCAAATGTAGCTATGAAAAGGTACTTTTTCTCGACTTCTGCACACGAATAGCTTGAAATGGTTGGCTCTAGGTATATTACAGTACAGGTATATGCTTATTTATAACTTAATTCTAAAATCCACTGTGATCCTTGGTAATAATGTAAATATGTGGATGAGTTTGTTTGGTATCCTCTCGTGCCTTGACTATTCAACCGATCTTTATGAAATGTTGCAAACACGTTTTTAGAAACATAGAATTATGATAGAATAGAACAATATTTAATCTTCGAACATATAAGTACACACCTACGCTTTTCATTTCTGTACCACCTAAGGTTCGACTGGAAGAGAACGCCTCAAGCATTAAGTCCACCTGTACATTATTTATGTATCTATACAAATCAATAAAATTGGAGTGTATGTTTGTAATATTGAAATAACCGCTTTTTAATAAATGCATATGGATGTATACACGGTACATATACTAAAATAACGTTTTTTACAATTTTTGTCTGTCTGTCTGTTTGTTTGTTTCGGCTAATCTCTGAAACGGGTGGACCAATTTTAACGGGACTTTCACTGGCAGATAGCTGATGTAATAAGGAGTAACTTAGGCTACAAAAAATTTAAGAATCAAATACTAGGCGGAACAAAGTTCGCCGGGTAAGCTAGTAAAGAATAAATAAATAAGTGGTGGTATGTACAAAAGCTGCTAAATGCTTTACAGGCATAAAATTTATGAGAATTTTAGAAAAGAATACCACACCTAACAGTTACATACATAGATCTGACCCCACACTATGGTATAAACCTTGTGTCGTGGGTATCAGGTACTACAAGAGACGTTATGGAGGCGTTATGAAAAAATGATGAGAGTGAAATTTTAAGATGCGCGCGCATCACTGTAACACAAAAGTAAGTCGTTGAAGCTGCCTATGTGCTCCATTGAAGCTGCCTATGTGCTCCAATATAATTGACAGATTGAAGCTGCCTATGTTAAATGAAAGTGTCAAATGGATCAGAAAGGTTTTAATATGTTTCGAATCGTTTTTTTTTAAGTTTATATGTTTTAGATTTTAAAAATGTAGAATAGTGAGTTTTTATAATATCCATCTTATGGTTGTCTTGAAAAGATCGCCATGTGCGATAAGGCCGCCATTTGTACCTTTCTCTAGGTTATATATATATATATATATATATATATATATATTGTATGATTTTGAATGTGTACAATAAAGAGTTAAATAAATAAATAAAATAGTGACAGTAATAAAAAGGGATTTATTTATTAGTTGTTAAATATTTATGAGTGCGTTCAGAAATGTAATATGTTGTGTTAACTAAGAACTATGTATGTATGTGACTGTTGGGCGTATTTATAAGTTTTACTTCAGTCGTATACTTCAAACGCGTATACATACACACTTATTTTTTTTCATGCGGGATCGTTCTAACAATATCTCGTTTTACAAGTTAGTGTTTTTCTAAGCAACGCCGTAAAGGCTGTGTTAAACGTCGAACGATATCTTGAATCGTAGTAATGTCAGTTACATTACGTTGTATATATTATTACATTACGATATGTTGCGATAGTCTTTAGATAAAGTATTTTTTTACTGTTTTGTATACCGATATTAGGATTTTACCGTAGATTGTCATACTGACTGTTTCCGTAACCTCGCGGTATAAAAGGGCGTGCTGTCAAGAAATCTTAAGTTTGGTTAGAGGCAGTTATATTGTGTTTTACTTTTTTTTAAATCTTAATAGCAATGCCAAGTCGTGATGGCCTCGAGGTTTAGGCACGCGATCGAGTATCTCGACGGTCGCGGGTTCGAACTCCAGGGCACACACCTTTTACTTTTCGAAGCTATGTGTGTATTCACAAATAATTATCACGTACTTTAACGATGAAGGAAAACATCATGATGAAACCTGCACACCTAAAAGTTCTTAGAAATTTCTTAGGTGTGTAGTTCGCCAACCCGCGCTAGGCCAGTAGTGGACTGAGTACTAAACCCTCTTAGTTGTAGAGGTGGCCCATGCCCAGCAGTGGGACGTATAAGGGCTGATGATGATGATGATGAATGCCAGGTTATAGGCATTCGACTCGCCCTCTTTATATGGGACTTCAAATATAGGTATAGAAAATTCCTTCTGCCCAATACATACTCGTGTGTATGCATGTACGTATTGATAAAAAGTCGATGATTGAACAATTTAACCAATCCGCCGTCATGAGCCCTTAGTCCAATTAACACCCGCGTCACGAGAGGTCAATGGGGTCAAGTGTTAATATGATGTATTGAGATGCAATTGACGTCAATTATTCACACGATTGAGACGGGAGAGAGAAGGACTTCAGTCCATCATGTTGGCTTTACACCTACGTATTAAATTACGGATTATGCACAAAATTATTGTGAAGAAATTCTGCAGCTCGATAATATATTTAAATTAAGTGATAAATAGATCGCTTATAAGTTAATTGTAGTATAACCAGTGCCCAATAGTGAGACTTGTATGACCTGATATAGATATATACATACATACATAAACTCACGCCTGTGTTCCCCGAAGGGGTAGGCCGAGGTGCATTTCTGCACCCACATTTCGCCAGGTATGTATCAGTCCTACGTAATAGGGGGCGAGCCTATTGCCGTTTTTCAGGCACAATTCCAGACTCCGTGCTGCTACTGAGAATTTCCTAATGGAAAAACCCAATAACACTTTGGCCGACCCTGGAATCGAACCCAGGACCTCTAGATCGCTCGGCACATACTTATTATATTAATAAATTAAATTCAGTTATAAATAAATCGCTTATAAGTTAATTGTAGTATAACCAGTGCCCAATAGTGAGACGTGTATGACCTGACAAAGATATATATAAAGTTGTAAAGTAACAAGGTGGTATAAAAATCTAACCAGGTATCTAGGTTTTAAGTGACCAATTCTGTGAAACAGAGGATTTTTTTCCATATAACGATATATTTTTCCATGTTCCTCTAGTCTACGACTATGACTCTAGTTTTAACCATTTACTATCAATATCGGCAACGATGTGAATCGGCGAACAGAAGTGGCAGTGGGCAGGTCACTGTCGCAGAAATGATGAACGTTGGGGGAAACGTGTTCTGGAGTGGAGACCAC
Source organism: Hemaris fuciformis (assembly GCA_907164795.1). Lineage (NCBI taxonomy): Eukaryota > Metazoa > Arthropoda > Insecta > Lepidoptera > Sphingidae > Hemaris > Hemaris fuciformis. Next base: position 1,165,769 of record OU015455.1, on the reverse strand, counting down.
GCTTCGACAAACGTAGTGTAAGACGCCTTCTGGCTAGGTGGAGTGACGATATTCGCAACATGGCTGGCAGTGGTTGGATGAGGAGGGCCGAAAATCAAGCCAAGTGGCGTGCCATAGGAGAGGGATATGTCCAGCAGTAGACGTGAGAGAGGCTGGTGATGATGATGATGACGATCGGCAACTAACTAACAATTGCAAACAGATGTTATAAGACTTAATCCTTACTATAATAATAAAAAATATATGAAAAAACAATACGAGAAAGCCTAGTTAACCAACATAAAACAAATTTCAGAAGATAAAAAAATATCGAGAAATTTCTACAAATAATAATTAAAATAAATGTGGATATTATTGTTTCTCCGTAAAAAGGAAAGTAAAATATACAGCATTTTTATAGCCTATGCTTATGAAATGCAAAAAAAAGCAATACCAATACAGATAATATCTCACGAATGGTGAAAGCTTGTGTCCATGGCTCCGCGATTTTATTTAATTTATAAATAAGGATATTGCAGTAATCTTGAATAATTCTTCAATTAACTTGTCAAAATTATAATTTAGTTTCGTAATACATTTTTTTTACTAATTTTTCAAGATGACCAAGCTGTCGACCTTAATTTCTTAGAATATATTTTTCTCGTAACTCAATAACTTCATTCGTATCAATCTCTTAAGCCTAAACCACCGGAGCAATATTTTACCTAACGGAGTCTGGAGTTGTGCCTCAAAAACGGCAATAGGCCCGCCCCCTATTACGTGGGACTGATACACACCTGGCGAAATGTGGCTGCTGAAATGCACCTCTGCCTACCCCTTCGGGGAATACAGGCGTGAGGTTATATATGTATGTATTTTTATCAAATAGCACCCGAGTGAACCTTCGTCTATTCGCTAGATTACTATAAAACAAAAAAGAATTGACGCATTCCAACAATACCATCTCAATCCTATTCTCGCAAGAATGCCACGCATTCACTACTGTCCAGTTACAATGCAACCATAGATTATCATGCGTTCCCCTTTTTAAAGGTGATTTTACCATGGTTATAGGGGGTGTGGTAGGTCAACCATAACTGGCCAGTCAGGCATATAATAAAGCATTGTTACTCGTATTGAAAGTGAGAGAAGATAAAATATTTATTTAAAGTATTTATGTGGAATAGATATCATGTTGTTCATATAAAGTCTATTGCAGCTTGCGAAAGACTGGAATTTCTGAATTTCCCAACAAGACAGGTTTGTTCACATTTGATTTAATAAATATAATTTGCAAGGAATTGGAGAAATTTTCCATAGCATCTATGGCAGGTGTTTGACTAGCTGGCCATTCTAGGTTTTCCCGGAATAAGTTATAGCCTACGTCCTTTGAAAACTTGAAGGAAATAATAAATTATGACCGTTAGAGTAAATATCATTCATCATCAGCCCAAATACGTCCCACTGCTGGGCACGGGCCTCCTCTACAACTGAGAGGGTTTAGGCCTTAGTCCACCACGCTGGCCTAGTGCGGGTTGGCGGACTACACATTTAAGAAATTCCTAAGAACTTTTAGGTATGCAGGTTTAATCACGATGTTTTCCTTCGCCGTTAAAGCAAGTGATAATTCATTGTGAATACACACATAACTTGGAAAAGTCAGAGGTGTGTGCCTGGGGTTTGAACCCGCGACCGTCGAGATTCTCGACCGCGCCTAAACCTCGAGGCCATCACTGCTTTTTTATAAATATCATTATTAGGTTAAAATACAAATACACTTTTCTGACTTCGAAATGTGTTATTAATTTTTTGAACATTATGATATTGTGCATATGTGATGCATTGTTCAACTACAAAAGTAATCAAATTCATTACAAAAAAAAATACAATATCACATAATTACCCACACATTCTTAATTGTAAAATAAATACACCGCACATAGATGGGACAGACCAGGGCTTCATATAAATTAGGAGTCTACTACTTCACAAACCCGCGCTTTCTTAAAGAGACCTCTAGGTAATTACAAGATAAATTTAAACAAACGACCACTAACCAACTTATCAGCTAGTAAAAATCTATCTATACAAAAGGTTACAATAGCCATGTCATGTAGCTGTTAAAATTCTATAAACCATAGCATTTTATGAATGCCTGGTAGCGCCGCGTACCGGAAATTTTGTTCGCGCGTCGATTGTCACGGCTCCAACTACGTTGTGGTTGGTTTAGCCATTAACACCACAAAGGGACGTTGCATTCGAAAACAAATGCATGCATTTAATAGCTTCAAGCGATATCCTACGAGGCTCGGTTTTATTTAATAATCGTTTGAAATGGAGATGTTGAAATGAAGCTATCCAAGCACACACCCGCCACTGTAAATCCTTTACAGCGCTAAGAGATGGCACAGAAATAACGTAAAATTGTTTTTTTGTTAGAGAGACTGCTAACTGTCAACATCGCACCTGAGAGTAAACACAGTGCTGTCCAAACTGCGAATCAAGTCAATATTAGGCGAAGAAAGGCGGGGATTATCGACTGGTGCCTGAGGCGTAATCGTTTCTCGTCATTTGACGCTTTTTTTTTGAGACTTCTCTAGGCTCAAAATCAGGTGCTAATGATGTCTTTTGTCAATTTTTTCAACAGCTTCTACGGCAAAGTAATATGAAAGGCTGTAAAAATTAGATCACTATATCACAAATACATCTAAAAACATCAAAGTCTCATAGCTTGATGCTATTATGAAATGCACTACGGAAGGCCGTATTTGATTTTTGTTTTATTTTCTTAAAGGAAGAAGGAAATTAGAAAAGGCCAGGCGCCAATTTACCATGATACTAAGAAAACTATTTACACCGCCGGATGGAAAATTACTCTCAACAGATTTATATTGCCGCTATAAAAAGCGGTGGGAAAAAATGCAATGCAACGGGTCTTAAAACTCGCCAAGTTTACTAGAAAGTTTTCGAAAAATACGCGAAATTCCTGCATTTAAATCGTTTACGTAAACACATTTAGATCAGTCGTCGTGAGTCATTCGTTTACCTGATTCGCATTTTTTGTAAACTTTTTGTGTGTCACCAGCAAAACATGTAGGTACATTCTAGTTTAGATGAAAGTAATGTCCTTGCGAAAAAGCAATACTTTCTAACGAGATCACTATTCCGTTTGGAAAAAGGCAATTCGGAAAAAGTACCAGGAGAGCATAAGTAGGTGGCGTTCTTTATTCAAAGCTCGTAGCGGGCGACCCGCCGCGAGCCATTACCTCTCAACTGTAGCATTTTGTTTGTTTCAAATAAGCTAACAATGAACTGTTTTGTCCGATGCCAGCGGATAGTACGCTTTACGGTACTGATTTAGCGGTTGGATAGGTTCGAGTTTGAATTCAATTATAGTCGGGATCAGTGACCCGGCTATGCACTGAACACGGCATTGGCGATCTGTTGCGGAATTTACTGCCTATTAGTTTATGCGCCCCTGGTGAAGATAGAAGATATAAACCTATAAAACTTGTTTCACGTCTCACATCCAAAAAGCATAAAAAAAGTTTTAATTACCTGTATCTTATTACAGTTTTTTTTTTATATAAACAAAACTAAGAATGTGAAGACCTCAACTGCAGCCCTTACAAACGGACAATTTCATGATTATTATCTACACGCCGACGTTATAGAGGGACATAAACTGCGGGATAATATATGCTACATACATACCATTACTTGGTAATAAGAAGAAAGAGCAACAGCCAAAACAAAACACAACTAAAATGTCCTCTTTATAAAAAAATATCAAACTTTTTACTGTCTCACTTATAAACGCTTAGAGCTCCTACACAAAACAAGCATAGACTAAGAGAAGTAACTTGATTGCTTATCTCCTGAGAGTGTTAAATAAACTTTATAGAAGTTTATCTTGGTACAAAATATGGAAATTATTAAGGGAATTATTGGACTACCTACGATCAGGATGTAAGATTAAAACGACAATTTTAATTTGCTGCATTTTACAGTGCTGAAATAAGTATGTGATTTTTAAAATATTGGTAGGTGCTAATAAATATTTCGATGTGATCTTGTCCACTTGAATTCACGGGAAGTATAGGCTAATCCTGGATGCGACTGGCCCAGGATAGAGACGAATGGCATGCCAGAAGAGAGGCCTATGCCCAGCAGTGGGATGAAAAAAAAGGGCTGTAGATGATGATAGGCTAATCCATCATCCAGAGCGCATTTATTTTTTAAATTTCAACGCGTCGAAGAGCGCGGAAGTAGTGCGTGACCAAACGATGCGGCGTACAGTTCATTACCAACTTTGTTGCGTTATGTCGACAAAAACAATCTTGTTACTTTTTACGCGGCTTGTTACGCTGTTATGTTTATGCCGGCGTTTAATTTGATTAATGGCACGGTTCTTTGCTAATTACTTGCATTATCTGGGTACGAATTAGCGGTCGTACATCACATTAATGGTGGAACACTTCGGATATGCTTTGAAGACGATTTCTATTTTATTATTGTATTGTTGATGGCCTCGAGGTTTAGGCGCGCGGTCGAGAATCTCGGCGGTCGCGGGTTCAAACCCCAGGCACACACCTCTGACTTTTCGAAGTTATGTGTGTATTCACAATGAATTATCACTTGCTTTAACGGTGAAAGAAAACATCGTGATAAAACCTGCACACCTAAAAAGTTCTTAGGAATTTCTTAGGTGTGTAGTTCGCCAACCCGCACTAGGCCAGCGTGGTGGACTATGGCCTAAACCCTCTCGCAGTTGTAGAGGAGGCCCATGCCCAGCAGTGGGACGTATTTGGGCTGATGATGATGATTGTACTGTTAAGCATGGACAGACAACTGCAGTGAAGATTTTTATTTACTCCAGAAAGGAATAGCTTTAGAAAGTTTTATACGAATATGTATTTATTTATTTTTATTTTTATTTATTATACTTTTTTGTACACTATAATATACTTAACTTAATATATCATAAATAACTAACTTAACTTAATGTAACATAAATAACAAGCAACTATGAGAAGAACTAATTATATATAGCTACAACAGGCGGTCTTATCGCTAGCTGCGATTTCTTCCAGACAACCCATGGTACCGGAATGAAAAGTTGTAGTTGTGGCAGTTGTTGTGGAAAAATACATATAAATAATATATAAATTGTATATACATATACATACATACATATATAAAAACATACTATATACATACACATACATAAATATAATAAAAATAAAATAAAAAATAGGACATTTAAATTTTAGAGTAGTGTTTATATATTATATATAACCTAAAATAATTGGCCTACGGCAATTTCATTTACTAAACAAAACGCTTTAATTCGCTTCCTATTGAGAAAGTGTTCGACATTCCTACTGCAATCCTATCTACTGCGTTGCTCTACCACTTCCACTCATACAATATTGTGTAGTTAATAACTAAGTTCACTCGTATTCATAAAAGGTAGAACTACTATAAATTGTATGTTGGAAGAAGCCATTTATGATGACATTCGCGTTCGCTCATCATACTGCAAGAGTCCTTTAACAGAGAGTGATCCCAAAATGAGCACCTGGACTAAATATTGCTGAAATCCGTAACATTAACAGACAGTGGAAGTCGGGAGCAATTTATTATGCTTCACGCTCGTGTCATCTAGCACCGATACTTTCACTCTGCGTTACTAGTTTTTTTTAAGGAGCACAACCTTGCTGTACTTCTTCAAAGCCAAAGAGTAGCTACCACCCATGAACAGTCAAAAAACCGGACAAATCGTTGGTGTGTTGCCTGCCTTGAAAATTTTAATTACTTTCTCAAAGATTTCTATAGCGCAAATAAGACTGATAGGGAAAGCTGATATTGTAAACCGCGTATTACAACTAAGAGCGCCGAGCTTTTGGCAAGTCGACATACATGTGTCGAGTGCCGAGAGATAGGAGTCTCTCGCTTGATGCTCTGTTTTGGATAGCACTGTACTTGTTCCATCCCTACCATCTGGATGAATGGCGCTCCTCAACAGTGTGGTTCAAACGGTGTTTCCTTCCTCGCACAATATCTTTGTGGAATCAGCTTTTCTCAGCGGTATTTCTGAATGGATATGACTTAGGGACCTTCAAGAAAAGAGCCTATATTTTTCTCAAAGACCAGCAACGCACCGATGATTCCTCTGGTATTGTGGGTGGTTGTGGGTGTTGACCACTTTACATCAGGTGGCTCACTAGCTGGTTTGCCTTCTTTCCCATAAAAAAATGCCAACAGCTATTGTCGCTTTGTCATGTCACTATGAAAACACAGGAAACCCGCAAACGCTACTACAAGCTATTAAACCTTTGGAAATAGACTAAAAATTCGCTCTCCGCCGCTTCATTTCCTACGGCATTACGGAAAAAAATCTCATGAATATTTAGTCTATGGTAACTGCTCTCAACGCTTTATGGTTTCCTGTTTCGAGTTATATATAGAACGAATGTAAATGTCGGCAACCGTTAGTTACATCGTGGTAACCGTGCGGTTAACATAACTCGCTGTCAAAAAGTATACATCAAAGAGATGATGCGACGTGTTTGGGATGCAGAATCACTCAATTTAAAAATACGTGTTCAAATTATGCGATTTTATAGTTCAGATTTCTGATAAAAAGCGTTTTCGAAATGAAGCTCTTTTGATTCTGTTCGATTCTTGCTGAGGAAAACGTTTGTGTGACCCATACAAAAATTTGTTTCGTGTCTGGGATTTCGTGGATACGAAAATTCTCTCGTAGTTTCTGACATTAGTGACTCATGACTTGGTGTTAGTTTGTCAAGAAGTCTTGAGTTTTATTATCATGCCTATCCATGGTATTAGGATATCCATTATGAAATTATCGTCAGAAATAGAACAGATCTTGACATCTGCCCGAAATACGGCAATAGGGTTGCTCTCGCTTACAAAAGGCTTTAAAACTTCTGGTAAAACGCAAGTAGCATGAAACATCTCTGCCTATCCCTTGGGCGATACAAGCAAAATCTCACAGTGACATCATCACTACGTCATCAGCCCAAAGACGTCCACTGCTGGACATAGGCCTCCATCAAGCGTCGTCGGTCACAAATCGTCAGTCCACCTTATGGGTGGACGTCCAACGCTGCGTTTGCCGGTACGCGGCCCACTCGAGAACCTTTGTGACCGACATACAAAAATATTTTAAAGCTACAGATCTGAAAGCTTAGACAAAGTAATGTTCTGCGAACGACACGATAAAACTGTATGAAGAGAATGACCACGTGATTGAATCACTCTGTTCTGCTGTTGAGAATTTCCTAATGGAAAAACCTAATAACACATTGCCTGACCCGGGACTCTAACCCTAGACCTTTTAGATCTCACGGCACATACTTAACGCAACACCACAAGGCAGTAATGTATCAACTCAGTACATTTTACCATACATACATAACCTCACGCCTATATTCCCCGAAGGGGTAGGCAGAGGTGCATTTCTGCACACACATTTCACCAGGTATGTATCAGTCCCACGTAATAGGGGGCGAGCCTATTGCCGTTTTTGGGCAACAACCCAATAACATTTTGCCCAACCCGGGAATCGAACCCAGGACGTCTAGATCGCAGGGCACAGACTAGTGCCGCGAGACCACGAGGCAGTCACAAATTTTAAATATTTTCTAAAAAGCTTTCGCTCGTAGAATGTTATTTTTTGTACGTCCCCTGCAGTGCATTCTAATACAATTGGAAGCAACCTAAATGTATGTTTTTGTACACAAATGCATTTCCGAATTGAAAAATGAAAAAAATGTTTAAATAAGTAAATAGTTTTGCAAACTGCATCGCAACGGGAAGTTTAAGTGTGAAAGTCGGACCACAGTGAAGTTTTCAAAACTTATTTGCCGTTTAATTTAACGCCTTTTAATTATTTAAAATTACTTTCCTATTTTAGGTTTTATTCCGTGCCGAGACATGTCTATTGACTACGTGTAAAACTGTATGTCTTTATGTAAAGAGTTTTTCTTGTCGGTTTGTTTTACTCTCTGATTCACAAACCTGTTAGTTAAGTAGTATTTTATACATAGGTATTTATAGGTAATACCGAAAACTTACCTATGTGAATAAAAGATTTATTTTAATATGGTGTACAAACATTCAAGAAATATTAGATTATCGGATTCACATCATCATCATCATCAGCCCATATACGACCCACTGCTGGGCACGGGCCTCCTCTACAACTGAGACGATTCAGGCCTTAGTCCACCCCGGTGGCCTAGTGCGAGTTGGCGGACTACACACCTAAGAAATTCCTAACAACTTTAAGTGTGCAGGTTTCCTCACGATGTTTTCCTTCACCGATAAAGTACGTGATAATTCATTGTGAATACACACATAACTTTGAAAAGTCGGAGATGTGTGCCTAGGGGTTTGAACCTGCGAGCGGCGAGATTCTCGATCGCGTGCCTATACCTCGAGGTCATCAGGACATTTTCATATTACATTCTGAACGCACTCAATAAATGTCATGATGACATATTTATATGCACGAATAAATAAGTCAATCCCTTTTTATTACTGTCACTATTCTACATTTTTTAAATCTAAAACATACAAACTTTTTTAAAAAAACTTTTTCGTGACAGTGTGCGCGCGCATTGTAAAAATTTACTCTCATAATTTTTCCCTAAAGCGCCAAAAGAAGTATAACTTTAAAAAGTTCTTAGGAATTTCTTAGGTGTGTAGTCCGCCAACTCGCACTAGGCCAGCGTGGTGGACTAAGGCCTAAGCCCTCTCGGTTGTAGAGGAGGCCCGTGTCCAACAGTGGGACGTATATATAGGCTGATGTTGATGGTCGTTTTACGGGTAAATTTCCTCAATCCGAGTTGCTACTGATTATAATTAATTAATCGAGAGATTTAATCCAACAAAATCTCTCGATCCGATTTACACTGCAGGACCAACAAGCCAATAATAAAAACAATATAACACATGTATATTATATTTGCGGTCCTCCTAACATAGCAGGTTGACCCTCCAGAGAAAATTACGCGACACTATACCTACAAGGGCAATGAGTGGGCCCGATTTAACTACTCCACAACCGTTAGCAAGTATAAATTATGTTTAAATGCACAGTCGGAAGTGTTTGGCATATTTAAATGAATTCTTATAAGCGTAGAGCCCGCGGGTAGATGTGAACTATTTACCGGCAATTAGGTTGGGGTTTAATGTTTGTAATTGTTTTTGTGTTTTCAACTAGATGAAGTTTGGTCGCAGCTTTGCTCTCATTAAACTGCGTACAAAGTTTGTTCCCCTTAAGAGGTGAAATTAGCAATTTTCTTTTTAGTGAATATTGCCTCGTGGTCTCGCGGCACAAGTATGTGCGATTTAGAGGTCGTGGGTTCGATTCCCGGGTCGGGTAAAGTGTTATTGGGTTTTTCAATTAGAAAATTCTCAGTAGCAGCACGGAGTCTGGAATTGTGCCTGAAAAGGGGCATTAGACTCGCCCCCTTATTACGTGGGTCTTATACATAGCTGGCGAAATGTGGGTGCAGAAATGCACTTCTGCCTACCTTTCAGGGAACACAGGCGTGAGGTTATGTATGTGATATAATAATAATATTTTAATATTTGCATGCCGAATTTTAGCGTAATTCATTGAGAGGTTTGAGCTTTGTGTTGTTAGATCCATCAGTCCGTCAGTAACTATTGCAATTCAAAATGGAACAATTTTCGGAATTAACAAAAACTTATAATAACTTTCTAAAATTATTTTTTAAATAAATTAATACTTTAGGTGCTTCATGAGTTAATTTAAAGGAAATATGACTATTTACCTAACACACACTTAAGTGTGTCACAGTTAAGTAACGTATTTTGAGTTGCAACGCTATTATAGTATTAGTGAATTTTTATGTACAAAAAAAATTAAGTGACTGTTAAAACACGTTTTTTTCAAACCAATGAAAGTTTTAAGTTTTGATGAATATCGGTATAAAAATATAAGGGATCCTTGACTCTTAACTTAATTTTTGGGAATCCCAACAAACATTTCTGTAGGTCTTTTAATACTAGTCATCTCTCTTTCTATACTACTCTATTGAAAACAAAAATTTTAGGAGCCACCGATTAAGGCCTTTTAAGCAAGCTCGATCTATGGCAGAAAATGTGGACGTCACTTAACGTAAGGTCAGCGAACCACAAAACCCCGTGTAACTTGTACACAAATTAAAATTCACACTCGATTAGTTTCGACAAAAAGTGTTAAGTAAATTTCACTACTAAAAATAGGTGTTCAATTGAAATGATTAAATTAATTCTTAACTAGACACTCTGTACAGTCGATGCGAACAATTAGAGTCATCTATTGACTGCGGATCTATTCTTCGCGTAAGCTTTCTACTCCGTCGAAATTGATAGTACCAGTTTGATAGATTTAATTGACGTGTTGACAGAATTTTATTGTTGTTTGTTGCCACTGCTGAAAGACAATTTGACAGCCCCGTGGCGCAGTTGGCTAGACACCAGCTTGCGAAACGAGAGACCGCGGGTTCGATCCCCTCACCGAGACAAATGTTTGTGTGATCCACAAATATTTGTTTCGGGTGTGGGTGTTTGTGAGACCGAAAAGTCTCTCGTAGTTTCTGATACCCACGACACAAGACTCGTATCTTAATGTGGGGTCAGAACTATGTATGTGACTGTTGGGTGTATTTATTTATTTAATAAGGCAAAAAGGCTAGATATCTAAAGATCGAATGAAAGAACAATGAATGAGTATTAGAACAGTAGTTTATTGCAAGAAAGCTGTTCGCAGCTTGTGCGTATTATTTAGATTAAGTCAAAATCAAAAGTGTTTCATGAAGTTCGGGCTTAGGATATACTCACTATAATCACGGAAGCTATAATTGCATCCGAAAAGCTGTAGGCTCGTTCCCGACTAAGCATGACTTAAATAGCACCTGAAGTAGAAACCAATAGACCGTGGAAGTTTGTATGTATTTTGTATTTATAAATTACTTTTGTTTTATTAAAAAAGGAATAAAAAATGGTGCAATATTAAAACTATGGTAGGCTTTAACGTATGCTGCAATTACTAGGGAAACATAAAGGTATAGTATGTGCCTCTATATGTAAATAGCTACATCATAACAGCTTTTTCCTTTATCCACAATGATAAATGAATACGCGTTCTCAATTCTCTTTACCACGCATAAACTTGATCATTTTTGATTGAAAACAATAGTTTTATTATCCCTATTCTATATTATTACGTTAGCAAGTCGTATTAAACTATTTTAACGTTCTATCTTTCTATCAATCTGCACATTCTGGGATCACTCGTCACTTCTGTTGAAATCTAATTATAGCGTCTTGATCTTTATCTTATATTACATCGATGTCGATGAACTATAAGTGATAAGTGAATGCAATAGTATGTAAGAAGAAAATAGAATGAAAGAAGTTAAAAATGGGCAGCATTTACGAATTGTGTTGCTTCTAAATTGTGTCTAGACACGTTTTTCTTAAGGAATATTTTGTTGCATATAAACACAGACAAAGAACGTCCTAATTAAAAATAGTGAAAATTAAATAGAAACTGTTACTATAGATTCTCGATGAAAAATAATTGGATTAAAGGCAAAATGTAGCAGCCAGATATTTAAAATAATGAAAAATTAAAACCATACATACAGGTTTCAATTGCCTTATAAGCACTGTGTGCTATCAAATAAAAAACGAGATTAAATCAATACATGTAAAGCGTCCCAATCATACCAGGGCATCATATCCCTAAAGCGTTTACAGTTACAATCCTAATAGGAATTCTTTCGTCTCTTATCATAAGTGAACTTTGACGCCGAAGGAGATATCTAATTGAAAGGAGACTTAACAATAGGCGGGGAGATATTTGGAACGGCTTGCGTCGCTCACCGTTACCGCACAGCGGGCACCAGGGCAGCAGCGACGCCCAGAAATTCAAATTAGATTTTATAACTGTTCGACAAGTGACATAATTCCCAGCATAATATCTCAGTTCTCTTTTTAAATATCAGAAAGAGATGAGCATAATATTTCATTACAATTTTTAAAAAATTATTTGCGTTCCATTTTTGAAAGTTAGAGAGAGACGGGTATATTTTTCACGGACGTGAGCCGGTTATGATATCCGTGTAACGTTGTTAATCGGAAAGGCGATAACGGTGAACAATGCGATTAAATTCGACATCTGGTTAGTTCAGGGAATTTCGCAATACTTGAAAGTTAAAAAATACTTGAATTTACAGCTTTTTGTTTTACATTCAACACCTGCTTTTTTTGAGTATGAGAATCAACGTTTATGAAGTATATTTTTTGACAGCGTAGATTTATTTATAAGAAGTTTAAATTACTTCAGGATTTTTATAAAGACAGAACCAGGGACCTGTCGTTTAAAGACTGACAAATGTTTAACAAGGTTCTGACAAGACCGGGACTTTTAATATAATGAGTTGATTGCAGTCTTTTAGATTCAGACCTCACAACTCCTGTGTACTACAATTAAACAGTTATGCTATCAACTCAATACTACCCATAAAGTAATTATAGATACCACATCGACATTGCGTAGTTACAGAAACTATTTTAAAGCATTCAAACTCATTTCCCCTCGTTTTAACTTTCATTTAATAATAATGTTGTTACTACTTACGCGGCCGGCGACGTCTAAGTTATGCTCTCCGCGTACATTGAGTTGTTAGTTTTTATGTATTTCTAGGTTTTGCTTTTATTTAGTAAAATAATCAGTATGGGATATTTAATTATTGAGATGTAGGTTTATTTCCGGTTTTAGTCATAACACTTTATTTTAGATTTTCTTCATGTCGGCATTACGAGATAAAAATTAAATGCAACAAAATAATTGCACTGTTTCTCTCTATGTATAATAAAATAAATAAATAATAATAAATACACCCAATAGTTCTGACCCCACACTTGGATACAAGTCCTGTGTCGTGGGTATCAAAGACTACGAGAGACTTTTTCGGTCTCACAAACACCCAGACCCGAAACAAATATTTGTGGATCACGCAAACATTTGTCTCGGTGCGGGAATCGAACCCGCGGCCTCTCGTTTCGCAGGCTGGTGTCTAGCCAACTGCGCCACGGGGCTGTCCTGTATGTATGTTTTTTGTACATCTTTCGTCACTGTGTTGGTTTTCGGACTCGATGCTAGGTTTTAAATTGCTACTAAAAGTTTTGAAATAGAAAACTGACAACATTTTCCCCTAACCGGGAAGAAAACCCTAGACCTAGACCTCTCACGCGTTGCCATACAAATTAGCTGCGGGACCAACGAAGATCACATGGTGTAAATCTAAGAAGTTAAAATTTAGTATACGTATGGATGTTAATAGGTTTCCATAGTCTAAAGGAGTTAACAGCATACTATAGTAAAAGTGAAATTTTGTTTCCTTTCTTAAAATTTAATAGCTTTTTTGTATAACAAGACGCTAGTTATTTGGCCCCAAACCTTTCCTTATAAACTGAGCAAACAAAAAACTGAGTTGCCACAGACACAAATAAAATGGTAGGAATCGAGCCTTTTCACTATAGTAGAGACAATCAAGGGAAGCTTCTCGCCTTTTATGCTCTCCTGGTACCAGTTTTTACAGTTTGAAAAAGTTGACTCGCCAGTTTTTCGATTGATGGATATTTTTTCTTTACACGCAGTAATTGGCTGGATACCAAAGGATTGGGGATTAAAAAGAAACGGTACCAAGTTTTTTTTTTTCAATCGAAACGTATCGTTAAAATGTATAAGGTGTCACGTCAGCCGCAGACATTCTTAAAATGGAAGTTTTACCTGTGTAGACAATAAAAAATAACATCTTTATCAGAATATTTTATTTCGATCTAGTTAGTGTTGTAAAAGCAGCTAGGATATTTTTTTGTTATGTCATATGCAAAATAATGTCAGTTTATGTCTCGTGAAATGCGTGTGTCGAGAAACGCTTACGATTATTTCTATCTAGAATACAAAGTTATACATATTTGTTTAAAGAAATTTTAATGCCAACATTAAAAAAGAAATAGGCATTTTTGACACATTTCATCATCAATTTGACCCCTCAAGAGCAAAGACTATATGATAAAGTACTTTTTTCATTTAGAAAGCATTCTTGCTTTCAGCTCCGCAGGGGTTATTGAGGTGAAGTCTATTTTAAGCCAACGTCGGACGCTATATTAGCTCTTAGACAGGTGCTCAAGACTTGTCAGTCTGGTGTCATGGTGATAATTTATAATTACGGTGATGTAATGTAAAAACCAACTGAGTACGTGACGTGCACATGAGGTTACGGTTCCGTATCAAAATGGCATTATGTGACACAATTATTTTTTTATTTCAAGTTTAGAATGAGTTCCATTATCACACAAGCTTAAACTTTTGTACGATGAATTTTTAATGTAGGTTTCAGAGAAGAATAGAACATTATTCGAAGTACTTAGTTGTCCTTTTTCATACTGATCGGGTGTTCTTATAATTTGAATGAGTAAAATTTAAATCTTAGCCAAAGAGCATTAAATTTTTTAAAACGATCATGAGATGCATAGAATATATTTTTTATTTTATTGACTTGGCAAAAAAAATAGCATGTCTATAGAAGACCACATACTGCCAAATAAAACTACGATTGTGACAAAGAAGATAGGCAGAAAATGAAAGTTTCAGGATATGCATGTCTTTAATATTTTGTCTTCAACTTTCCACTTCAGATATTGTTCTTTTTTATTTCGTTGCAATAAAGACAAACTAGGATTTATCAGACCCACTGAGGTTCACATGTGAATTTTGATCACCATTGCCGATCCTTGTACACTGATCTTACATGGACGAGCGTGACAAATATATGTAGCTATAATATATCTTAGTAGTTCCCTCGTAAAATATTTTTTTACTCTTTATTATCATAGTACCTAGAACTATATATATGATCTTGGTTATTTGGAGGCTAGGTTTCGCAAAATTAGCTTTTAGCTTAAGGATTTAAGAAAAGACCGAACATATTACATAGAAAACAATTCTTTACTATTTATTGAAGTGACCACAAGATTATTTGTTTCTTTAAGTTACCGTTAACGCGGAGACAGAAACATACCTTACAACTTGAAGGTTGCGAGTTCAAATTCAACGCACGGATGTATTTGTATTGCTCACACATATTTTCTCTCAGTCTGTGTGATAGTCTATATCAGGGTTTCCCAAACTTAGGGTTTCACGAACCCCTGTTAAAGTTATCAGGTGACAGCGAACCCCTTAAGCCTTAAGTAACTTAACCCCCAAAGAAAACTATAAAATTACAAACAAAGTGCCAAAAAAATACCTTTTTTATATTAATGTGATGGGTATGCTTGTTTCTTGTCGCAAATGGAACAAATTTCAGGAGTAAGTTTGAACAATTTTTACCTTAAATCTGACGAATTCAGTCGCGCGGGCGTTTCTATGTGTGCCGCACGTGACTGCTCGGCATCGAGTCACTATTACGTAAATCTTGTCGCGAACCCCCTTCCGACGAATGGCGAATAATCTGTATATATCTATATATATTCACGCCTGCAAACCCGAAGGGGCAAATAGAAGTGCATTGCGGAACCCACGGTTTGCATATTGGTAGTCCCACGTCATAAGGAACGAGTTTATTGAGTTTTTCGGGCTCCTTTCAAAACTGCGTGGGGATACTGAGAATATTTGAAATAAAAAATAACACTGCCCGATCCAAGAATCGAACTCGATACCACTAGATCGCATGGTACACACTTGTTTTGCGAGACCACGACGCAATCTGCATCAGACGCACAGGTCTTGCGATAATATAAAATCTTACTTAGGTCTTTTAAAATTTATCTGAGCTTTTATTCTTTAATTAAGCATAAAGCTATTATCATAAAATTTAATCAATCGTTGCGTCTATAAATATAAGTTATTCCGATGCAAAAGTAATCACTGTCAAAATCACACATACCTACTTTCATCTACATCCTTTAGATGCATTATTGAACTCAAAATTCGCCAATTTTGTTAAAAATCCTACGTTACAGAGCATGAGCCTATATATCGTGTATATTTCCAGACTCTATGCTGCTACTGAGAATTTCACAACTAGAAAAACCCAATAACATTTGAAAAATAGTCTAGAAAATAAAGTAAGTATTTTACGCATTACTCTTGTAGACAGTAAAAATCATCTTAAATATCGTATTTAACAATCGTATACTAATTGTAATAAAAATGTTAGGAAAAATATCGCGTGTTGTTACTATATTAATGTTTGAAATATGTCGCCTCGGTACAGAGGCAGTATAGTTACATATGTAGGATTGAGTTAGAATTGTACGAAAACAATTTATTTTAAATTGATAAAGAAAATTATGAAAGAAATATAATCGGTGCCGTCCAACTAGTCATCATCAGCCTATACACGTCCCATTGCTGAGCACGGGCCTCATCTAAAACTGAGAGGGTTAAGACCTTAGTCCACCCCGCTTGCCTAATGCAGGTTGGCGGACTACACACATAAGAAATTCCTAAGAACTTTTCGGTGTGCAGGTTTCCTCACGCTGTTTTCCTTCACCGTTAAAGTACGTGATAATTCATTGTGAATACACACATAACTTTGAAAAGTCGGAGGTGTGTGCCTGGGGCTTGAAACCGCGACCGCCGAGATTCTAAACCTGGAGGCCATCACTGCTTCCAACTAGAGTATCATACAGAAAAGGATCATGTTTTGTCAGACAACAATATGTCAACCTGCTGAATAGGATTTTTTTATATATACTGGCATAAAAAAGTGACAACACTCTACCAGACGGTAAGCAAGGTGTTGTCCAAAAAGAGCATCAAGTGGCAAGAGACTCTATCTCTCGTCAGTCAATATCCTCATGCCTGCTGAGATGCTTCTTCAGACTTCGCTTTAAAGGAAAAGTTATGAGTAAACTAATTTACTGTAGGACGTCCTGCAGCACCATGGTCCGACGACTTGCGAAAGGTGGCGGGTAACGGGTAGATGAGAACTGCTCAAGACCGGGATGTTTGGCGCTTTCTTGGGGAGGCCTACGTTCAGCAGTGGACGGCGATAGGCTGAAAATATAGAGTAGATCCCACACAAAAACTATTGATGCCCCGTTGAGTCCGCGACACAAATGTGTGCCGTTGGATCTACTCCCGACTTCGATCCCTGAGTTAGACGAAATGTTTAGAGTATTTTATTAGTAAATTACAATCAATATCAACAATGAGTTCGAAAATGTTTCCGAAAAACAACAACGGGCTGCCTTCCTGTAATGTGAGAGTAATACACAACTGGCGGACCATGGTCCGTCCGTCCGCACCCATGGGTGCAAAATGCACCTCTGCCTGCCCCTCTGGAGATACGGGTGTGATTTTGTCTGTGTGAATTACCAGCTATTTGGTAGATTTATGAACTTTGATAAAAATGACTTAATTTTACGAAGAAGTATCAGAAATAGTATGACTTATATTCCATCGACAGACTTATACATTATCATAATTAGTTTCTTTGGTAAATCTCGATGAGGGTACCTTGTATTCAGATGAAAGCGAAATCAAGAACTTAACGTATACAGAATGTATTCAGACCGTGATCGGAAGCTAAGGCATGTAATAGCTAAGGTGATTAAATAACAAACCCTCTGGCGTTAAAGAAAATCCCGACAAAAATTAAAAAAGTTAGGAAAACGTATTTTTTTATTTTTTATAGAAGTATAACTTTATACTATTAACAATATTAACCAATGAAAGGTACACGCTCATTCCCCGTCCAGAGATTGATATTGAGATGATATTTAAGATCATGTCAACCAGTCTCATAACTGACGTGTCATTCACCGTGTTTCGCATAATATAAAACTCTTGGATTTCATAAGTTTTATTTATAAAAATATAATCTAAAAATTAATTAATGGAAAGATTATGCATTTTCTAAGATTATTACTACTTTTATATAAAAATGCATAATAATATTACAATGTATTTAAATTTATTACAGAGTAAAAGTCTATTAGATTTTAATCCGTTACATGCCTACTTAGTATAACGACATCGATTAGAGAATCGATTTAAATTTCAATCGATATGTTAAATATGTTCTATTATTTCTATGAATATAAATGCAGTGAATGACATATCATCGGCGCACGGTCACGGCTGTCTTAGCGTGCGGTGATGCGAGCTTTTTAATGTATACTATTTTATGATTGCCTGGTACTAACGTGACTTATCTTTATGTAAAATAAAAATTGCAAGCAAACTTAAATAAATTAACGGGAATAGTGTATTTTTCTTAACTTCACTGATAATAAAATATGTTTTTTTTTTTGATTTGCAATAAATTAATTTAAAAATATTATCATGTAGGTGATAAGCTCTTAATATTTTTAAATCATTACAATTTCTTCATCATCCATCGTTACTTTCTTTCGCCAAACTTTTCTATCCATAATTAAAAAAATAAAGCAACAAAATCCAATAAAACTTACTCAAAACAATCCCGAAACCTTCGCCACAGCCGAACACTAGCACCATGAAAAAAAAATTTCGATGATATCGAACGAATTTGAAAAAGTTGTCAACTAACTTCGGTACGGTAAAAAGCGGCCGTCGTAGTCCGCGTCCGCGACGCAACTGAGCTCGCCATCAGGTACCACCGGCTAATATATCTCAAATACTAGTTTTCATCGTCTTTCACTGGTTTAAGCCGCGAGTCGACGGCCAGCACTTTCTGGGTTAATGAGGAGTCGGACGCAGCCTGTGTGCTCGCCGTTTTCTACGTTTTCGAATTGACGACTCGGGTACTGAGTGTTTTTCGAGAGTTGCTGCGTTGTTATGCGCTCCTGGTACTTGGTCGTGATGTGTAAGTTTTTTTCGCTCTTACTAGAAATGCTTTTTAGGCTCCAACGACGCCTGCGGCTTCAATTAATTAAAATACCATCGGCCTAAGCATTTTTATTGATGATTAATCAAGATTTATTGACTTAATCACTATTTATATGACAAGAAATAAATTGCTCAATGATTAGTTGCTTTTTAATAATCTCGACGGATTCTGAAAATGTTTGTGCCCGTTTCGAGATAGGTGAAGGCAAGTTAGCGATCATAGAACTAGATTCACCACTTCAAATTATCGTGTTATTTCTTTCTCGGTTAATTATAGCTATTTCGTGCTCGGCGGGCATCTACGCCTAAGAAATAATAATAGCCAATCACTATTGTCATAACGGATGAGCTAAAGATATACTGTCGGCTTGTTGACAGGTGCACAGCGTGTAATTTAAAGATTCCAATCATGATTTGATGAACTAATTGTTGTATAGTTGTTTTACAGAGTTTCACCGACATGAGCACGAACATTTTAACCATTATTTCTTTCACTCGTTACACGCAGATCAGAAACATTTAGGCGACTAAAGTAACCAAACGCCAATTCTGTAAAATAAAGAGTTTCCTGACGCATTATACCATATATACATATACATCGTTGCATCTATAAAACAAAATCATCATCATCAGCCCATATACGTCCCACTGCTGGGCACGGGCCTCCTCTACAACTGAGAGAGTTTAGGCCTTAGTACGCCACGCTCAACAAAAACAAAATGCCTCATTATATTTTATTTCTTAATAATGCAATTTAGCCCAGTTAGTGACCACACTAGCAGAGTTGCAAAACCGACTATCTTGGCATCAGCCTGACTTAGACCATTCTTTCTTTTGAACAGCCAATAAGAATTGTGTTGAGTGGATAAAAAAAAATGTATATTTTTTTTCTAGACGACACTATTATCGTCAAGTGCTATGTCATTTTACACGGTCTGTTTATAAAGAAATAAAAATTTCGAAAAATTTAAAACAATTTTGGGCCGATACCAGCATTAAACAAAATTATTTTTTACATACTCTTAAAACACTAAGAGCTATTTTTAATATCTCCACTTACAGTTTAAACCTCATTTCGATTCAAGCATCTTGCTAAAACCTTCATCTTTTTCATTTCAAACCTTCCAAACAAAGTGAATCACACAATTCTCAGTGCGTGGATAAAACCTGCGTTATTTATTACACAACAGGCATCTGACCAAAGCTGACAGTGCCTGCCCATTGCATGAGAATTATTGATGCGTGATTGTCATGATGATTGCCTGCTTAAATTGCTATCTCTCAGGAAATACCGCTGGCGACGCTCCAATGTACGTCAATCATGTTATGATGCGAATATAATTCCTAAAAGTACGGCTGCTTGTGAATAATTTACTCATTATTTTGAAAGGGGCTAAATTATAAGGCACCGCCAATTACTAAATAGCTATATAAATAAATAAATACACCCAACAATCACATACATAGTTCTGACCCCACACTAAGATACAAGTCAATATCGTGGGTATCGGAAACTACGAGAGACTCTTCGGTCTCACTAACACCCAGACCCGAAACAAATGTGGATCACACAAACATTTATCTCGGTACGGGATTGAACCCGCGGCCTTCCGTTTCGCAAGGTGACTCACCAACTGCGCTACGGGGCTGTCAATCGTTTATCATCTATATCATGTCAAGTATGTAACCCATTACTTGGGATAACATTATGCTTATTCCGTTCCTTTCACATGATCAGCAAATCGTATTTTCGCTTTACCATGCTTTTAGATGCTGTTTTGTCACTCGGTCATGCTAGGAAAAAAAATAGCCGAAAAACATAATAAGACTACTTGCTTCGCTAATGCCCTCTAGACTAAGACGAAGAAATAAAAGGACAATAGTGCTATACGTGGTAGAAACACGCCACAGCCGGATTCGTGCAGTACAAATAGACTTGTCCGGATTGATTCCATCGTCCCACGAAAGATCAATATACCTAAAGCAATACTTACTGTATATCCGTATCCACCACCATCATTCATTCATTCATCATCAGCCCAAATACGTCCCACTGCTGGGCACGGGCCTCCTCTGCAACTGAGAGGGTTTAGGCCTTAGTCCACCACGCTGGCCTAGTGCGGGTTGGCGGACTACACACCTTACAAATTCCTAAGAACTTTTAGGTGTGCAGGTTTTATCACAATGTTTTCCTTCACCGTTATAGCAAGTGATAATTCATTGTGAATACACACATAACTTCGAAAAGTCAGAGGTGTGTGCCTGGGGTTTGAACCTACGACCGCCGAAATTCTCGACGGCGCGCCTAAGCCTCGAGGCCATCACTGCTTATCCACCACCATAGTAATAAGAAGAATCTCAGCAGACTTAATAAAACTTTTTATTGAAGTTATATTTCTTTAGGCGCGTTATGAAAAAATGTTGGGAGTGAAATTTTAAGATGCGCGCGCATCACTGTAACATAAAAGTAAGAAATTTAAACTGCCTATATGCTCCAATATAATTAACAGATTGAAGCTGCATATGTTAAATGTAAGTGTCAAATTGATCAGAAAGGTTTTAATATGTTTCGGATCGACTATTTTTCAAAAACAATGTTTTAGATTTTAAAAATGTAGAATAGTGACAGTAATAAAAAGGGATTGACATTTTTATTAGTTGTCAAATATTTATAAATGCGTTCAGAAAATATGTAATATTTTGTGTAAACTAAGAACTATGTATGTGACTGTTGGACGTATTTATAAGTTTTACTTCAGTCGTGTGGTATAACTTCTAACGCGTGTACATAAGTACACACAAACACTTTTTTTTAGTATCATATATTAAACATTCATCATCTGACGTGTATAGGCTGATAATGAAACATTCATCATCATCCAACTTATGGGCACGGCCTCCTATACAAGGGCTAGGCTTTAGGTTCGCGGACTACACACCTAAGAATTTTTAAGGTGTGCAGGTTTCCTCACGATATTTTCCTTTACTGTTTAAGAAATTCTGTCGTATAAAGCAAAGTAAACAAGGACAAACAGTTCATCATCATCAGCCTAAAGACGTCCACTGCTGGACATAAGCCTCCCCCCAAAGACTCCCAAAGTGTTCTGTTCGCCTGCATCTAGCGGCTTCCCACGATTTTCACTAATTAATTAAAAAAAAACAGTTAAAAAATATGAAAAAGATAACTATAGTTATCTTATAACTTATAAGTTACTACAATATAGATTTTTTTAACCTTTAAGCTGATTGCTTCAATAGGCCGGCATAACGAGTCACAAAAGGTAGTTCCATAGTTAGTCGATAGTAGATGGCGATAGTTCCTTCAGAATTCAATTACTTCGGTTTACATTAAATGTAAGTAATGTAATCACATTAACTGAATTATGCGAGAACGGGAACGCTTTGATATCCTAACGTTTAATCTTAACTTTAACAAATAGTAAACTAAACTATTTCAGTTAACCAAGCTCCGTTTAACTTGTCGACGGGCGGTTAAACTTAACCAAATCCAATTAAAGTAAATTCAATATATGTACGGTGTAACGGGGGTTGTACTAGGATAGCAGGCGTGTTGAGAAAGTATCTTATTTTATTTAACTATTTATTTAGAGCTTATTTACTGTTTTGAAATAGAATGGCCAGTTGAAAGCATGTTTTAAGGTAATTTACGCAAGTAATTAGAAACAAGTTTGTATAAAAGATGTTTTTCTTTTTTATATTATCGACAAACTTTGAATTATTTAAACTACGTCCGATCACTATTTTTGGACTCACGGGTTTTCTTACAGAGATTTCATATGATATCCACCTCTTATTGGTTGCCCCCAGGTTGCGTTGCTGCATATTTTCCTTATCTTCTAATATATCGCAATAAGTCGTGATTGCCTCGAGGTTTGGGCACGCGGTCGAGAATCTTGACGGTCGCGGGTTCAAACCCCAGGCACACCTCTGACTTTTCGAAGATATGTGTGTATTCACAATGAATTATCACGTGCTTTAACGGTGAAGGAAAACATCGTGATGAAACCTGCACACCTAAAAGTTCTCAGGAATTTCTTAGGTGTGTAGTCCGCCAACCCGCACTAGGCCAGCGTGGTGGTAAGGTCTAAACCCTCTAAATTGTAGAGGAGGCTTGTGCCCAGCAGTGGGACGTATATGGGCTGATGATGAATATCGCAATAATATTAGATTTTCATTCTTCATTGTTGACATCATCTTTCGGATTTCATACCATTTCCAATTTCAAAAGTTATAAATCGCCACCAGATGCCGCAGTAGTACTTCAAATTCAATAACTTGTATCCCTAAAGTGATTTACATACATATCTCTTCACCAACCTTTCGCCACCTATGTTTTAACTGTCACTTAATAAGAAGCGAGCCTTTGCCATTTTTCGTGCGCAATTTTAGACTTCGTGTAGATACGTAAAATTTCCAAAAAAATCTTATAAAACTTTGCCCGAGTAAGTAATCGAACCGGTGACCTCTAGGTCACGTGGCATAAAAGCAGAGGCGCCATCGAGAATAATAGTTCCAAGTTATTGCAATGTTCATAACGTAGGCTTTTGGAACGGAAAATCACTAATCTTTTAAGATAAGTGGGACTGTAATGCTCCTCAGAGCCCTCGAAATAAAAATTAAAAAATATATTGAATCTATAAATTTTAAACATTATTCTGCACCATAGAAGAATGTTTGTTAAGACTCTCGTAAAAAGTATATATTTCACGACCAAGTCCGTTCCATTTCTGTAACCCTGGTATAGAAAGTTGCATTTTCTCAATTTTCACGCATGTCTGATTGGTCATTAAGCCTTCGGTTCTAGATACAATCTCGATTTACAATTTACTTTTCATTTTATTACATATAAACGGTACAATATATTGTAATTGCGTAGAGATTGCTCGTCGTGAATCATCCCTCACTTTCTGTTTTCCAATTACCTGTGAAATGGTTTACTCGTTACACAAATCGACAGTATAAGTCAAAAGTTATTATACCATTATTATAGTAAAATATATTTGTTTCTTTTTAAGTGGACAGCGTAGTGTGTGGTCACTTGCCGTCTAATGCTAACTGTAATACAGTACAAATGGAAACTGTAATGCTGAATAAGATTCTGATTATCTCGCGCCAGTCAACAAGCATATTTCACGGCTTCTAATCACTTTTCTTCATCATCAGTCTGCATACGTACCACTGCTGGGCACGGGACTCCTCTTCAGCTCAGAGTGCTTAGATATAAGAAATTACTTGTGAAGAATTTTTTGATACCCAGGTTTCATCACGATGTTTTCCTTCGCCGTTAAAGTGCTTGTGATTGATACTCGTACACACATAAATTCGTAGAGTCAGAGCTGTTATCCTGGGACATGGTCTCGGCAAGCCGTGCCCCTAATCGTCGTGATCAGTTCCATCCAGTGACAATCTATTATAAAATAATATTCTTGTTTCTTTTTTTTCCTTGCATTTACTTGGGACTAAATTCTGAGTTTCACATCTATACGAAACCGCGGCGAAATCAGTAATCAGAAATGACGAGAGAACATTGTGTTTTCCATCAAATAACCTGTCGCATACACACACAACTTGTGCTTGAAAATCAACAATAACTCGGGCCGACCATAAACACTGTGTTTGCACACAAATGCATAATGCCTATGTTGGGAACCACGAATGTCTGAATTATGACGCTGTTTGCCCACCGCGTTAAACATGACCGTTATAGGACTGTGCATACTAGGCTGACAGACGTTTGAAGAGGTTTTATTGTATGCTTCAACGCTTAGAATTATATGTTAATTTTTGTATGGCATGTTGGCTGTAGGAAAATCGAAAGTCGCAATTACGCGTACCAAAGGAAATATTTATGCAATGGCAATAAATGCTTAACTGCCTCGTGGTTTTGCGGCATTAGTAAATGCCATGGGATCTAGAGGGCTTGTCATCATCATCATCATCAGCCCATATACGCCCCACTGCTGTGCACGGGCCTCCTCTACAACTGAGAGGGTTCGGGTACGACAATAGTCGGGCATAGTGTTATTGGGGGAAAAATAAAAAAGGGTGAAAGAAAAAGACATGACGGCTGATAGGGATGTTTAGAAGAATAAAACATACTGCGCTGACCCCAAATAAAATTGGGAACAGGCCAATGAGATGATGAGTGTTCTTGGGGTATCCTCAGTATTAACATGGAGTTTGTGAAATGAGATCAAAACGGCAATAGGTTCGCCCACAGTCATTTGCAACTTAAAATATTTAAACGTGGCTGCAGAAATGCTCTTCTGTCTGCTCCTTCAGACTCACAGGCGTGAGTGTACGTGTTTTTTTATGAAAAGTATCGAACCGAGCATTACCGATAAAGTTATAAATTCTCCATATTCAATGGATCGAATTTTTAGTGCTGTATTTTTGTTTTGGTGGTGGTTGCCTCCACCAACTCGCATTAGACCAGCGTGGTGGACTTAGGCCTAACCCCTCTCAGTTGTAGAGGAGGCCCGTGCCCAGCAGTGGGACGTATATGGTCTGATGATGATGATAATGATGATTTTTGTTGCTAAGTGGAACATTGAGGCGTTACAAGAAATGTGCCAACAGTTTTCATTATCCCGTAAAGTAATAAGCAGTTAAAAAGCTTGTATAGTAACTGGGTGCTATAATTGTTAGCCACATGGGTGGTCTCATATAATGAACTAATTGGATTTATAAGGGCAACTCATTCCACTAAGTTATCGTTTTCCTATTTATTGTTATTAATTTGTAAATAATAGCACCATCTTAGTACAACAACTCGTCATGATATATATACGTATGTTATAAAACAATATACTCGAATTAATATTACCAAATATTTTGAGCACGCTGATTTCCTCTACCCGTCTCACTCGCACACGATAACTAGGATAATGGGTCAGTAGAATGCACTATAGACGTTGGAGTTCTATTGTCAATACCGCTGCCAAGGAACATAAGCGTTCGAAGGAGGTCGAACGTAAACTCGTGAGATAACGTCCGCGCGTTCTATGTTGCCCTGGTAATATTAATGTAGAATTTCTTAAAATTTAAACTTCGTCATCGTCATCAGCCCAAATATTATATCCCACTGCTGAGAACGAGCCTCCTCTACAACTAAGAGGGTTTAGGCCTTAGTCCACCACGCTGGCCTAGTGCGGGTTAGCGGACTACACATCTAAGAAATTCCTAAGAACTTTTAGGTGTGCAGGTTTTATCACGATGTTTTCCTTCACCGTTAAAGCAAGTGATAATTCATTGTGAATACACACATAACTTCGAAAAGTCAGAGGTGTGTGCCTGGGGTTTGAACCTGCGTCCGCCGAAATTCTCGACCGCGCGCCTAAACCTCGGGGCCATCACTAAAACTAATTAAACTTAAATGACATAAAAGAAAACTGGTATGAATATAATTTCCAAGGTCAACTTATCTATAACATACTGATGTAAACAAGCTCGGATGATTGTGTTCGCTAGTGTGAGATTATCGTTATTTTTTTGTCCGGATGGTTTAATCGTAACGCACTTACACTCTGGATTATCACATAAAATACTTTTACCCGGAATATCTAAACATAGGCAACCGCGGGGCACAACTTGACAGCCCCGTGGCGCAGTTGGCTAGACACACCAGCTTGCGAAACGAGAGGCCGCGGGTTCGATCCCCGCACCGAGACAAATGTTTGTGTGATCCACAAATATTTTTTTCGGGTCTGGGTGTATGTGAGACCGAAAAGTCTCTCGTAGTTTCTGATACCCACGACACAAGACTTGTATCTTAGTGTGGGATCAGAACTATGTATGTGGCTGTTGGGTGTATTATTTATTTATTTAACTAGTTACATTTATTTTCGCACAAATACATTTACTTTAGGAACCTAAGCCCACACAAAACGCCAGTCGTTAGTTTTCAATGGCTGCGCTATAAATAGTCAGTGACCCGTGGCAAATTGCGCGACACACCATTTATCAACCTCTATCGATGGGGTCGGCATTACCATAACATGGCACCGGCCAGTACCATAAGCAAAACGTACTTCGAGGATTTTTCAAAAGACATTTACATTTTTCGCACGAATTTCTCAGTTTCTACATTTAGTTGTTTATATAAACAGAAATAAAATACTTCTTGAATTTATTTAACAATAATAGTATCCATAATGTATATTTAAGTTTGTTTGTTTAATCCAATTTTATCATCATCATCAGCCCATATGCCCATGTCCCACTGCCGGGTCTCTCTATATGATAGGTCATAGTCCACCACCCTGGCCTAGTGCGGGTTGGCGGACTACACACCTAAGAAATTCCTAACAACTTTTAGGTGTGCAGGTTTCATCACGATGTTTTGCTTCACCGTTAAAGTACATGATAATTCATTGTGAATACACAATTAACTTCGAAAAGTCAGAGGTGTGTGCCTGTGGTTTGAATCCGCGGCCGCCGAGATTCTCGACCGCCTAAACCACGAGGCCATCACGACTTCAATGAAATTTTATACGATCGACTAAATAATAAAGTTTTATTAAATTTGTGTTTACGATTAATATTACCTTATGGTTAATGGAGATCCGTTTATAGCATGGGTATCCACCGACATACATGCGTCCCATTAGCGGACCCGGCCTCCCCTACAACTGACAGGGCTTAGGTCTTCCACGCTGGCCTAGTGCGGGTTGGCAAGTTACACTCCTAAGAAATCTTCACGAAGATTTAGGTGTGCAGGCTTCCCCACGAAGTTTTCGTACACCGTTAAAGTATGTGATAAATTCACTATAAATACACAAATATCATCGAAATGTCAGAGGTGTGTGCCACCAGATTCTCGACCGCGCGCCTAAACCTCGAAACCATCACTACTAGCACGCATAATCACTCCACATACATGTAAAAAATCGTTTCAAAATCAAATAAAGAGTGAGAAAAAGTCTTCAGAAAAAATATTTATAAAATCAGAAGTGTCAATTACATATAAAAACAAAAAAGAATTAAAACAAATTAATTTTATATACAAATTATATATTTTCCGTATCAATAAATTATTAAACATTAGCATTATTTACATAAAACTGAACAGCTAAGCGCCATTTTAGTCTTGATACCCACTCTTTATTAGGAAAGCTCTACATCAAAGAAAGTTTATGACACTTAATAAACCACTCCATAAGTACACAATCGATACTGCCGAGCAATTGTCTTATAAAACCATTAATGATGTTCGCTTTCACTTTTTTATTTCGGATCACTCTTCCCGCAAATTATTTTAATGAAATTCGAGTTATAGACACAAAACATTAACCTCAAAACAGGCGCCCAGGTCTCTTCTTGTTGAATAGGGTCTGGATTGCGTCAACGGACAGTCCTTTAGTCTCAGGCAAGTAGATAACACAGAAGATGGTTGATAGGAAGCAAATTGCTGCGAAGATATAGAAGACCGGACCGAGGCCAATGGCTCGAAGGAGCGGGTTGAAGATAAACAAAATAACAGAGTTGCAAAGCCATGCCCACTCTACAACAACCATTGAGACTAGACTTTTGATCTGAAAAACAATATTTTATATATTTTTAGGCATCCGTAAATCTAAAGTAAAGAACTATGTAATAGATAAATATTTCCGACCCCGCACTAAAATCTTGTGTCGATAAGTAACTACGTTGTCACAAACATCCAAGCCTTTGCAGTGGCGGTACTTGCGTAGAAGCCCAGAAACCCAGTTTGCCTTACAAAATTCGGAATAATATAATCTTTAAGCTTTAAATCTTTATTTAACAAGAGCAATTTGACATACATATAAATGAGAATATACTGATCCCACAATAAACAATTATAAACTATACATTACACACATACATTACAAAATTAACGTGTAACGCTTTTGGGCTTCTATGGAAGATAGAAGAAGAAGAAGAAACCAGGGTCTCTCGTTTCACAATTTATGTATCTTATATCTTTAAATGAGCAATTCTTGTATATATATAATTGGAATCTCGGAATCGGCTCCAACGATTTTCATAAAATTTAGTATATAGGGGGTTTCGGGGGCGATAAATCGATCTAGCTAGGAATCATTTTTAGAAAATGTCATTTGGAAGAAAAATAACAAAAAGGAGGCGTTTGAGTAGACTCTTCCTGACATCTATTGGCGAATTGGCGAATAATAATACTATTTTTTGTGAGCAACTAATTGCTTTAACGAAACAACAGCAGATGGCGTTGTTAAGTAACATTATTCATATTTCATCATTTTATTAGTAATTCGTACTTAAATATAATTTCCAAAAAACACAATTTAAAAAAATTAAAATTCCGAGCAAAGCTCGGTCATCCAGGTACTAATGAATAAAATGAAGTCAATTTTGGAAGCCTATATCCAACAGTGAATCCTAGACTGGTAATTTTGAAAATAGTTACTCACACTCGCTATCCAGGTACTAGGATATCATAAGTAATGCTTACCTCAGGCAAGAAGACTTCAGGAACTACGACATACGGTACGGTGCCTGCTCCTAGTGTATACATCGTCGTAAACGCGTAGATGGTGACTACTGTTACCCAGTTCGGTCCCCAGTGAAGGTGGATCTGAGTGCCCAGTATTACGCACATCATCCCAGACATGAAAGAACCGTAGATCATCAATGGCTGTAAGAAAAAAAATATGATCATATTATTAGCCCACCAGTAATGTTTAGTCTATTTTTAAATGATAGTATGAAAATTATGTTTCATCGACTCTATATTGACTGTAAAGATATAACGGCGTAAAACCATATACTGAGATCTACGTTATCGCTCTTGCATAAACAAGAATGACTCACGGGCCGTCGCCCCTCTTTGGTGTCGATTGCCCCCACTATTCGTCTATAAAAGGCCGCCCGCTGCAGCGCAGCGAGCATTCATCGGTCGACGCGCAGAAAGCAAACATCCGATTTATTGGGAAATAAAAGGAGCTTTGATTGAATTTGGTTGTTAAAATTACTTCTCAAAATGGATCCTCGAGAATAACGATGTCACTGCTATTCATAACGATACAGGGCTATCTGCCTCGTCAGTAATTGTGAAAGTTTACTAAAGAAAACTCAAAGTACGAGTTATCACCATAGCAACAGTTGTGACGTCGGCAATGTGACGTCACACATCTTAAAGACGCTTCCATGCCTAACCTGCTCCGACAGATATAACGGAAATATATAAATAAAATCGAGGATGAATGCAAGATTTAAAACGGATAACAGAAATTTAAGGAGGCTGGCGAAGTTCGATTCTGTAGAAAGTAATGTGCAATGCGACTGTACCGTTTTCAGCTAAAGCGCTGTTACAAGATGTGTATGTAGATAACTGTAAGCGCATTCTCCGCTTATCACGGTTATCCGCTAAGCGCGACATTTAAATTTACGAAACAAAAAGCATTCAACGAGCGTAAATTTCGTACCACATTTTTCTAATGTACCAGGATCACAGGAAACTTAAGAGTCTTGTCTCATAGCTAACTGCTAATGTTATCACAAACTAAAGAACAAAACTAAAGAAATACCGAAATTATATGCCATTGCAAGATTAAAAAGCACCACAGAACAGCTGAATAAGACTAGAATGGAAATGTCAGCGTGCCGAGCGTGCCGAACCTACGATTAGACTATC
Source organism: Hemaris fuciformis (assembly GCA_907164795.1). Classification (NCBI taxonomy): domain Eukaryota; kingdom Metazoa; phylum Arthropoda; class Insecta; order Lepidoptera; family Sphingidae; genus Hemaris; species Hemaris fuciformis. The sequence goes on along the minus strand of OU015455.1, from coordinate 1,135,209 downwards.
ATATGTATGACACGGCCGCTTCTTAGTAATTGGGTAGCGTGTAATATCAAGACTTTTATAAATGTGTGACAACCAATAGCAGCCCTTCATTTTTGTTTGAATTTTTTATCATTTGTGTGTTTGATGATAGAATGAACAGGTGACAGACAAGCGGCGACGCTCGTTCTCATACAAAATACTGTCTATTTCCCTTCTAATCTTATCCAGCTGTTCTGTGAAAAGCACCCACATTACCAGGCTAACATAAAATAGGACTGCCTTACTCGTCTTCCAGCCAAGTCAGTGAGGTATGCGGCGACCAATCCTACTACTACTGTAATCACAGCCATTAGGACGGAGCACAATGTTGGTGACATCGATGGAATGGCTTCTTCGAACAGAGGCTCGGCGTAAACTTGCACCACAACGATACCTTGGAAGATCGATGCTGTGATGATGACGAGGCATACAAACAGAGCCTGACGGGTGGAGCGAGATTTTTCTGAAAAATAAAACAATTTTCTTTTATGTGACCCTGGTACAATTAGTCTACATAACCAGACGCCTGTATTCCCCGAAGGGAAGCATTTCTGCACCCCCATTTTGCCAAGTGTATCAGTCCCACGTAATAGAGGACCAGCCTATTGCCGTTTTTGAGACACATTTCCATAGTCCGTGCTGCTGTTGAAAATTACCTAATGGAAAAACCCAATAACACTTTGTTCGACCCGGGAATCGAACTCGAGACCGGGAAAACCTTCAATAATAAAATAAAGTTCTTGACCATCCGACGAAAATACAAATCTTTAGTTGTAACACAATTTAGAACAAAGCAATGTCGTGACCTTTTATGTATTCCTAGTACACAACATCTTAAACGTGATGTAACTATTTTTTTAATTCTACATACATATAATATTATTATATCCCTTATAAATGGGTACCACTGCTGGCCACAGATCTCCTCTACAGTTGAGATGGACTAGGCTTTAGTCAGCCACGCTGGCCTAGTGTGAGCTGACCAATTCCAGGCATAACTTCTAAAAGTCAGAAATATGTGCCTTATATGTTGTAGAGGAAGTCCGTGCCCAGCAGTGGGACGTATATGGGCTGATGATGTGCCTTATAACAAATATTTACTTACTAATAAATTGAAAAGCAGATAGTTTCTCTTGGGGCTGGTCCGACGGTTTCAGTTTTTGCTCTTCAGGCATCACGTCTGAAAGAATTGTAGTAAAATTTTAGACATTTACACTGAGTAACAGTACAGACAAATAACCCAAAGGTAAAGACAAATTAATAGCTATAAAGTATTGAAAACTTTATACAATCAAAAAGTTTGCAAATATTTATTTTCTAGTGTGAAAATTTATCCTTACCAATATTGAGATTCAAAATAAAAGTATACTAATATTATAAAGATAATTATTGATTAATATTTTGATTGTGAATAAACTCAAAAAACTAGTGTGGCGATTGATTTTTGCATTGGCCGTGAATGATTTTTGTATTGGAAAAGTAATGAAATTGCGCCCGGGCAAAATGAGGCCTAACTGCTAGCTAACAAGCATATTTTAATAGCAAGTTTTTTCATTTAAAGTGCATAATAAAAGTCGTGAATATCTCACACTCAGAATTGAAAGAAATATTTGTGGACCATACAAACATTTGTCTCGGAAGAGGCATAAAAATCGCGGCCACTAACTTTACCATACCACGAGGATTTTCAAATAGGAGAGATAAATTGTACACGATATGATCCCTCCAACGGCAAAGAATAAAATATTTTTTTAGTAAATAAGCATACAATCCTTAAAAAAACAAACTGTATCTGTTATCTGAACATAAAAAACATATCTAATTAAAAATGAAACCGTGACAGTATTATGTGTATTCGTTAAACATCGTAATAAACCTGATTCAACATATGCCTTTGCGATAAACATCTCGCTAAATTACTTGCAAAAAAAAAATTATAATTAACCCGACTGTCATACATAGTTTTAACCCCACACTTAAGTGCAAGTGTAGTACCGTGGGTATCAGAAACTTTCCGATCTCATTAAGTCCTAGTAACGAAATAAATATTTGAAGATCATACAAAAATCTGTCCTGGAATTGAACCCTCGGCCTATCGTTTCATAAAAATAATATGTCAAAGCTCAGTATATTTTTCAAATTCTGTCAAAGCTCACTTTTTTAGTCTTCAAGTTTAGTCCAGGACTTTTACGTTACTAACGTAACTATCTATACTAGTTACTATTGAACTCACATAAATCTATTTAACTAATCAACTTGGATAGATAACGTTTGCTAATCCCAGTACACAGAATTGTTTCTTAATTAATAACGCATGTTCATGTTGGTTGCATGTCTAATTTACATACATACATACACAACCTCACGCGTGTATGAAAAGGTGAGCAGAGGTGCATTTCTGCACCCACATTTCGCCAAGTATGTATCAGTCCCACGTAGGGTACGAGTGTTTTGCCGTTTTACGGGCACATTTCTCGACTCAGTGTTGCCTATCTAACTCTAAACCTGAACCTCGAGGCCATCACCACTTCATCATTTTTGTACTTAAAGAATGTTTTTTGGCCCCTGTACAAAATTTAATAGCAAGTTGACGCATTGAACCTTTTAACAATAGTCTGTCATTAGGAGCAGGCGCTGTAAATTAAATAGTTCTGACCCCACACTAAGATACCGAGTCTTATGTCGTGGGTATCAGAAACTACGAGAGACTTTTCGGTATCACAAACACCCAGACCCGAAGAAAATATTTGTGGATCACACAAACATTTATCTTTGTGCAGGGATCGAACCCGCGACCTCTCGTCTTGCCAGCTAGCCGGCGAATAGGCAATAGGTGGATAGCATGTTAATCCATTGTTTACGTGAGGGCTTGTTAAAGATTCTTTGAAATCATCTTTAATTAGAAGAATTGCGTCAGATTTTGTTATTTTTTATTTTAGATATAAACAATTGTTATACCTGGAGTATCAATGTCTGGTTTCAACGCTCGCCTTATGACGTTCATTTCTTCTAAAACTTCTTTTGCATCTGGCTTCGTGTTTCTGTAGAAAGCTATCGACTTAGCGGCTTCCTAAAAATATCATGTCCTTTTATATCGACAACATCATCATTTTCACCATCATCAGCCCTTATACGTCCCACTGCTGGGCACGGGCCTCCTCTACAACTGAGAGAGTCTTTAGTCCACCACGCTGGCCAAGTGCAGGTTGGCGGATTACACACCTAAGAAATTCCTAAGAACTTTAAGATGAGTTGGTTTTCTCATGATGTTTTCCTTCACCGTTATAGTATGTGCCTGGGGTTTGAATCCGCGACCACCGAAATTTTCGACCGCGTGTAGATACGAGATCATACACCGTAGGTACACCAGGTTAAACAGGGAACAGAAATGCAATCCAGCAAAGTTAATCAGTGAGTCTGCATGGTGACCTAGCTTGTGTAATTCTCAACGAAATAAAACAAAAGAAAATAAATAAGAGAACTTGGAAACATACATACACACACCCATACATAGCCTCACGCCTGTATTCCCCGAAGGGGTAAGCGGAGGTGCATTTCTGCATCCACATTTCGCCAGGTATGTATCAATCCCACGTAATAGGGGGCGAGCCTATTGCCGTTTTTCGGGCACATTTCCAGACTCCGTGCTGTTCCTGAGAATTTCCTAATGGAAAAACCCAATAACACTTTGCCCGACCTGGCAATCGAACCCAGGACCTCTAGATTTCATGGCACATACTTACCATACTACATACATCGCATACCTAGGGCGTCGCGACGCACAGTTTGGTGTAATGTCTAGTTTATAATTGTTTATTGTCATTTATATGTTAATTTTTTTTTATTAAATAAAGATTTAAAACTTAAAGATTATTGTTCGGTCTTTTGTAAGGCTAACTAGGCTTTTGGGCTTCTATTGAAGTACATCCACTGCTCTTACTCTAACTAAAAGTTCATAAAAGCTTGAAAGACTCACCTCTTCCATTCCTTTCGCCATGAGTGTCACAGGTGATTCCCTCAGCACATACAGCATGGCGAAAGACACAATAGATATTGAAAAGCTGGCGTATATCATAGTGTAATAGTCCAAAAGACCGCCCATAAGGTATGAGAGGAGCATCCCCACTCCATAGAAGATCATGGAGCCGGAGGTCATTGCACCCCTGATGGACTCCTGACAGAACTCGCTGACGAAGACCGGGACGACGAGAAAGACCGCGCAGCTAAGACCGGACACGAAAATTGCTGTTAGAAGCACCTCCACTCTATTGCTTGATAGTATAATGGCCCAGGAGATCTGCAAAAGCATTTTTCATATACATGGTGTATAAAGACAAAATCCCGACAAAAAATATAAAAAATGTAAAGAAAAGGTTTTTTTTTGTTGGGATTGTTTTAAATGTCACGGTGTTTGTAATCATCGTTGCTATTGCCTGTCTTAGCTTTCGATCACTATCACCTCCTTCCTATGATCCTGGATCCTTTAAGCGAAGCGTGAAGAAGCATTTGTGCGGGCCGGCATGATTGTGTCGACCAGCGGGTGACCATCGTTTCTCGCTGGTTGGTATTATTTTTCTGGACTCCACTGTGCTTACCATCAGGTACAGTGGAGTCACTTTGCCGTGCCAGAATAAAAAAAAAAAAAAAAAAAAAAACTATCTTTATACACCTTGTATAAATGAGACAATACACCACCCGATGGCAAGCTCGGTGCTGTCTAATCAAATCTATCCTGTACACTTATGCTAGTCTGGTAAGGTAAACGCCTGTGTCGCCTATTTCTAAACCAGGTCTGTTTGGTCATCAATAATATTTATCTGGCACATTTTAACAGAGATAATTTTATAATCGACTCGGCGAGATCACGAGGCAGTCTGAGTTCTAATATATGTATGAATTACGGGCTGTCATACACCAACAGTTTTTTATCGCTGTGACGGAACAGTCGAGAGCATAACACTTAGTAGTAAAATTTATTTGATTGTGTTTGCACAAACGTTATTATGGTAGATAATGCGAGCGTATTTCCCGGTTCTGTGTGGTTGTAAGTGGATTATGGCGGCGCCTGCATTTTATAGACATATTAACCAGCAGCTGGGCGTCGCCATCGGTTCAATAAATGTCTTAGTCTATCATAATGGCCCAGTACGAATAAGTCTTCACGTTTGTTCGTAATTCTTATAAGCTATTGACAGTTCCTTCTCCGTTCGTTTGCTGGCGGTAAGATATTCGTATCCGCCCGGATAGCGACCACCGTACACAGAGCTTAAAACCCGCCATAGTGGCACATGCAAGTGTGCCGCGTTCCGGGATCAGCCAGTGTATATCCGGTTTTCGGGGGGGCTTCAATCATGGTGAAAGGATGACCGTGCCGGCATTTTTTGGCCGGTTTCTCGCGGTCGGTCCTTTGTTCACCATGGTATTAGACCCCCAAACTTCTTCACAGGATAGGTGAAGAGGTTTTTGTCCGGCATGATTGCGTCGACCATCTTGAGATCATCATCTCTCGCTGGTCGGCACTTTGCCGTGCCAGTATAAAAAAAAATCAAGAGGCCAATTCAAAAGATTTCTGTTTGTTTTCTGGATTCAGAACAGTAAGCTTTAACACTCTGAAGTTTGTAAGTGATGATTACTGGCATTATTTTAATTGGTAAATTTTTAGATCAGGTTTTTTTTATTAAAATTGGCCGTAGCAAGAAAATTAGGCACACGGTAACGCACCACTGCTTTTTTTCAGTTATATACACACATAATGAATACATTAATTTTGAATTGTCAAACTCTTATGGTTAATAAAAAAAAGTAAGAAAACCTGCTGATTCAGGAAAGTTATTCTCCGCAAAAATTTTGGCCATATATAGTCTCGAAATTCTGGATAAACCTCTTTTGATTTTGGAGTCTTATTGATACCCATATAACTTAGATGGTATACTCACCACTCCCATTAAAGCGGAGACAAGCGCGCAGTTCTTCCGCCCGACCTTGTCCAGGTAGAAGCCTGCCACTGGCGTGCTGATGAGGGCTCCTACAGAAGACAAACTGCCGAAAAGAGCCAGTTCGGTCTCCGTCATCGGCCGATGCAGTGTGGTGTTGGCTGACTCAAACAGCCGCAGCGTCGACGAGGGCCAAGTGAATACCACTCCCATACTCATGTTCAGGCAACATACTGCAAGAGAAACAAGTTTTTCAGCCACTTTGGGATACAAGACTGTGTGTACTACAGAAATATATCATATTTATTTATTTATATATTTATAATCTCTTTATTGTACACTAAGAAATAATGAACAAAACAATATACAAAAAGAATGAAGTACAATTGGCGGTCTTATCGCTCAAGGCGATCTTTTAGAGACAACCATAAGATGGACATAAACAAGTGATAGAAGGGAGGGTAGTTCATGTGTACAATATAATAATTAATAAGATAAATAAATAAATGTGTATATATTTAATTAATTTACATAATTACTAATAATATGAATACTTTTATTAAATTATGTGTGTATTCATAATGAATTATTACTTATGTACTTTAACGGCGAAGGAAAACATCGTGATGAAACCTGCACACCTAAAAAAACTTAGTTGTGTAGTGTAGTCCACCATCCCGCATCAGGCCAGTGTGATGGACTATGGCCTTAACCCCTCTCAGTTGTAGAGGAGGCCCGTGCCCAGCGGTGGGACGTATATGGGCTGATGATGATGAGGACATTACACCAGGACAGAATTGTGTCACTTTTTTACGTTTAAATGATTCGCAAAGCCAGTTAACTTAATGTCTATATTTATTTTATAAATTCTAAATCCCACAATATTGTACTTATATTTTGTTGTTTTTATCTTATGAATGGGGTATTTGCATAATTCCGCGCTCATTCATTATCCCACGAGAACACCACATATTTCTGGGTTAAAAAGTAGCCTTTGTTACTTCCCAAGTCCCCATATATGTCCAGACCAAAAATCATTTGAATCGGTTGAGTAGTTTTTGAGTTTATTCTTCTTAAAGATACAAACCATTTCTCTTCAAATTATTCATCATCATCATCATCAGTCCATATACGTCCCACTGCTGGGCACGGGCCTCCTCTACAACTAAGAGGGGTTAAGGCCTTAGTCTACCACGCTGGCCTAGTGCGGCGTGGTGGACTACACTACACACCTAAGAAATTCCTAAGAACTTTTAGGTGTGCAGGTTTCATCACGATGTATTCCTTTACCGTTAAGTAAGCGATGATTCATTGTGAATACACACATAACTTCGAAAAGTCTTGTGTGGCTGGGGTTTGAACCTGCGACTGCCTAGATTCTCGACCGCGCGCCTAAACCTCGAGTCCATCACTACTATAATCTTATAGTTTGCACGATTTAAAGGTCGGGGATTCCCAGTTAACACTGCCTGATTTTATCGTTAGAAAGTCCTAGCACGGAGTCTGCAATTATCATGTAAAGTGGCACTTATTATCATTGCAAATAAATAATAAATGTTTGTAATACTCTCAAAGTTTCTGACACCCGCGACACTAGACTCGTGTTGGTAACATTTTATATCTAATCTAATACTTTTAAGGAGTGGGTAGGTTTCTAAATCCAAGTTTCACCAAATAAATACCAATAACACGTGACAGCATGCGAGCCAGTTGCTGTTTATCGAGATTACTAAGAATTTTCTGATGACAAACCCAATAATTTTTTTGCTAGTTCTTGCGCTTGGTTTCATATACGGGACCAACAAGTAGCAAAGTTCCATGGAACACATTCATCATCAGCCCATGTTCGTCCCACTGCTGGGCATGGGCCTCCTCTACAATTGAGAGGGTTAAGGCCTTAGTCCACCACACTGGCCTAATGCGGGTTGGTGGACTACACACCAAAGAAATTCCTAAGAACTTTTAAGTGTGCAGGTTTCATCACGATGTTTACCTTCACGGTTAAAGTAGTGATGGCCTCGAGGTTTAGGCGCGCGGTCGAGAATCTCGGCGGTCGCGGGTTCAAACCCCAGGCACGCACCCATGCTACCCTGTGGCAAGAGGGTGTTAGAATTCCACCACGCCTGTCGTAAAAGGCGACTCATTAGTCTGCGCTGCGGGGGCAGTGCGTCCACATAGAAGGTGACCCCGAGAAGAGCGGCGGCACGGTGGCCTATGTCCCCCGTGGGTGCTCAAAAATAGAGGCGCCCGAATCAAGTTAGTGGGGGTGCAACCGCGCCCCTTTAAATCCGAGACGGCCGAGACGCTTTCGTCTCGGAGGCGCACCGGGCGGCTGCGGCCCTATTTTGGGCGCTTATCGCCCACGCACAGTGGTCGCCCCTCCTGGCGCGAAGATGGCCACCGGGGGGTTTTGGTCCGTATGCCGACGTAGGGATTTCGTTAGGGACCCAGTTCGGCACTAACATCTGCGCGGACGTGACGCCCCGCGCGCCGGGCTGGAAGGCTGGTGACCCTGACATACACTTCCTTCCCCAGGGCTGGCGGAAAGTAGAGCCATAAGTAGCTTTACCCTCGAGAAAAAAAAAAGGCACACACCCCTAACTTTTCGAAGTTATGCGTGTATTCATGATGATTTATCACTTATGAAACACATTAGTCTCCTTTAATCCAGCCATTTCGTGGCATCTATGTGACTGTTAATCGAACATAGCAAACGTGGAACGTGGTTCGAAGTATCTTGCAAAGGCTCTCAGTTCCAAGTACTATCATAAACTTTAAAATAACTCACCTATCGCCGCACACAGAACTTGCACTAAAATAGCCATTTTTGCAAACTAATCGTAGTATGTAGCACCAACAACACTAGCCGTGTTTCTTAATGTGGGGTCAGGATATGTGGGATTACTGTGTGTGTTTTGTTTCTATCGGGATCCCACAACCTTCCCCTCACAAACACTCGGCTGGTACAAAACTAAAGGAGAGATTTGTACGTCGCTTTTATCTAGTAGGTAATAACGATAAATTAATTACTAGGCAAACATAAATATTGAGGTGGGATTCCATATGGATTAACGTATGTGTGATGTCAATTTAGTTTTAACATTTTCTTAATTTACACACTAAGCAGTTACTATGGTATTTATATTTTATGATTGCCTAGTAGACCATGCTACAAATGCATTATCGCAGCGATACTCTAAGTGTGTTCCGCGGAACCCTAGGGTTCCGCGATACGTCTGTAGGGGTTCCGCAAGAATTTAGAAAAAAAATCAAAACACCTTTCTCTGGCCGAACGTTTTGACACGGCGTATCACGTGGCGCAGCCGAACTACCGCACATCTTTTGAGAAGTATTTTCCCGAAGAACAGAATACAAAAATGAAACTGAATTCATGGATTCATAATCCCTTTTTATCCAACTTGCAAAAGCCCGAAAGTATGTCAAACGAGATATATGAATCTCTTTTAGAAATGTCATTAGATACAAGTAAGGAGTCACTGTTCAAAACGATGCCTCTCAATGATTTTTGGTGCAGAGTCCGTGATGAATACCCAATGCTTGGCAAAATGGACTGAATATTCTTCTCCCGTTCCCAACAACATATTTGTGCGATACAGGATTCTCAACCTATGCAGCCACGAAAACAAAATACCGGAATAGACTGGACGCCGAACCTGATATGAGACTTCAACTGTCTACTATCAAACCTATCAACCAATTGATGAAAAATAAAAAACAGTTTCACACCTCCCATTAGTTAGATTAGTTTGTCTTTTTTAATATCTTCTATTATTATACTTGTTATATAGAAAAATAAGTAATTGTTACATTGTACTTTTATTGTGCTTATTAATAAAGAATACACTTTTAAAACTATTGTTTTATTGTAGGGTTCCGTCAAGTATTTCGCTTTCCAAAAGGGTTCCGTCACCAAAAAAGTTTGAGAACCGCTGCATTATCGTATCATATCATAAATAATATATCAAAATGTAACGTGTTTATTTACACGAAAAGCAAGCGTTCCAACGTCGTGCATCGTAAATGTTTACGAGTAAAATTAAGCAATGCTATAGCGAAGATTCATCTGATAAGGGATTTTATTATATTTAAAAATCGTAAGAGAAATTTGCGCAATCATTCTTCCATAATTCTATTGTAAAATCGTGTTGTGACTCCAGAAATTCAAGAGTATGATTATATAAACATACTTATACGTTTTGCCTATCTTATCCTCTGAAACAAGTGCGTCGAAACTGAGACTTCGATTCTTAGCATGTTAAGTAAAGCGGTATAGTGGCGTATTGCCGTACTTCGGGAATATTTCCATATTGCACAACAAAATATTACTAGACAAGTGTAGTGGACTAAGGCCTATTCCCTCTCAGTTGACGAAAACGCCCGTGGCCCCGTGCCCGCCAGTGGAGCATATGAACTATAAACGAATCTCCCTTAAACAATAAGTTAATGCCTTTATTTGTCGTTCCAATACAACAAAATAATTTGCATTTGGGAAATTACGCTTTATTTTGTAACAACAAAAAAAGATTTTCTTTTACAGCACTATATTAGCGAGATAGGCTAATTATGGTCTGCAATAAAGTTCTATTAGCACAACCATCTATTGAGATAACATTTGTTAGTTATGGAGAGTTTTTTAACAAGTATAATTTATATGAAGGCGCAGGAATACATATAAGTATTGACAAAGATAGACATAATTAAAACAATAGTTATTATTTTATTCTTTATTATCCAGTCTTTGGAATGACAATTTAATAGAAATCTCATATTTTTGTTAAATAATATACTAGGGGATCATAAGCGAGCGGGGACTACGGCGAAGCTTCTACTTTAATGCACAAAATTTGCCAGAATATAATCCACATTGGCAATAGTGCCGCGGTCGCCATGTTGAACAGCCAGTTGCCGTAGATCTGGAACAAAAATATTTATCATCATAAAATTATAAAGCATGTAATCTATGCTATTTGTCTACTCAAACTGTCATGAATACGTCAGTAATCTACGTCAATACTATGGAGGGTAAAGATAAGGAGTGCCATCTCATATAGTAGAATATCGAAAAAAGTGTCCAAGCCTCGTGGTCTTGCGATACAAGTATGTGCCGTGCGATCTAGAGGTCCTGGGTTCGATTCCCGGGTCGGGCAAAGTGTTATTGGGTTTTTCCATTAGGAAATTCTCAGTAACAGCACGGAGTCTGGAAATGTGCCCGAAAAACGGCAATAGGCTCGCCCCCTATTACGTGGGACTGATACATACCTGGCGAAATGTGGGTGCAGAAATGCACCTCTGCCTACCCCTTCGGGGAATACAGGCGTGAGTTTATGTGTGTGTCCAGCGGTCAGGTATAAATAACAGTTCAAATTCCTTCATGACACACCTTTACCCTCCATAGTCAATACCAAATATGAACAACAATATAAATCTTTTCCCTCTAAAATATTAGTATAGAAATATAACGGCGCAAAACCATAATACTAAGAGCTATTTCATCACTCCACGTGTGATGAATAAACAAGGATGACTCACAAGCGATCCCCCCCCCCCCCCCCATTACAGTGTCTATAAAAAACCGTCCGCTGCAGCGGAGCAGGCATTCGGCCGTCTACACGCGGACAGCAAAAATCCGATTTATTGGGAAAAGGTAGTTTGATTGAAGTTGATTGTTTAAAATAACTTCTCAAAATGAATCCTCCAATAATAACGATGTCACTGCTATTCTTAACAATACTGAGCTATCAGCCTTGTCAGTTGTGAAAAGTCCTAAGGAAAACCCAAAATTGATGACGTCACACATTTTAAAAACATTCCAAAGTCCCTCCTCCCGCGACAAATACATTCTTCTTATATATTCGTCCCTTTGGGCACAGGTCTTATCTATATACATACATACAATGCCTTGGTTGACTGAGTTGTATAATATAAGAAATATCATGTGAAGAACTCTTGTGGATTTCCTTGACTTTCATACTCACCAAAGAATCAACTATGGAGAACATGATCGCCTGCATAGCGGCGTCTCGGCCCCTCCCCGCCATAGACAAGAACGACTCCTCCGGGAACAGAACCCTACTGTACAGTATCATCCCGATTGTTACCACCAACAGCGGCTGGGACACTATGCACAGGACGCGCTTCAGGAACAGGAGTATTGCACTGGAAGAAATAAGATTATTAATACAAATGGAAAAATAAATCTTCAACATGCAGCTCATATATGTACCTCCCGTCCACAAATAAAGTTAAATAGTACCCAGGTGTTAGAAATTGAATGTCTGGGACTCGAACACGCGACTGCCTAAATGATCTAATCAAATTACGTTGCCATTAGGCACTTTTAATTAAAAAAGTAGAACTCACCTGTTTTTACCACCTTTAGTAACGACCTCAGTTACCAGGGCGACAGGAGTGTAAAGAACAGCTATCACCAACCCTAATGGGAAGTTGTGCATTCCAACTGTGAGACACAGTGTCGCCAACTCGATAAGTAGAAGAATGTTGACTAGACATAACTCCTCGTATGTTATGGGACCCTTGCGCAGAATACGCGGGAAGAATGGAGTTACTATTGTCAGTAGTACTGAGATTACTATAAGACCGTAGTAAACTGACACTTCAGATGGCTGGTCATAGTATTTTGCGCCTGAAATGATAAATAAGACATATTTTTTTTTATATAAAAATGAGATATTTATGGACAATAGACTGCAATAAAGAATAATGCATACCTAAATAAGTAAAAAGCGCTGGAGAATTCATCACAGCGTATCCAATCATATGAACTAGCAAATAATTTGCACCAATACTGACTACGCTAAAGCTGGCCTCTTCTTTTTTACGCCTTTTGACATCTGTCGTGGGCTCTTTGCGTTCCTCATTTCCTGGTACTTCATCCTCTGAATCGCTGTGTTTTTCTTTAATCACTTTCTTTTTGCTTTCTTTTACAGCTTGTTTAGTTCCATAATCTTCTAGAGCATCGGTATCTGAATCACTCTGTTTTTCTTTTGATTTCTTTTCTTGTTTGGCAGTTTGTTTGTCTTCTTCCCATACATCCTGCTGTATACTGACCCATAACGATAAAGCGCGCACTAGCATTGCGACGCAAAGCAGACACAAACTTGGCATGTATTGACCTGAAATTATCATCGGTATTATAAAATAGTTGATAATTTATTAGGCATCTAAGAAACCAAGTATAGAACTTTGATATCATTAAAATAACAGTAGCAAAAAAATGCTTTATGTTACCTCAATATTACGTGGTCTCATTAATCTTGTCAACACTTTATCCTATGGTGTGAGTAAAAATCTAATTAACGTAATCCATGGGCTGATGAATTCTTTTTTTAGTATTGTAAAGCTTCCATTACCGTAGACCAGGAGAATTTTAACTATAAAGGGTTTTTACGTAATGGAGTGCACAGAAAACAAATATGGGGGATCTTGTGTAGATGACCAGATAAAATTAACTGCGTGATAGAGGTTATAATTTTATATCGAACTATCTTAAATAGAAAATCAAAATTGAGATGATATTTTTTATTATTATTATTTATTTATTATTTTATTTAAAACTTTATTGTACACATAAAAATACAATGAACTTAGGAGTACAGTAAACAAATCAAGTACAATGGGCGGCCTTATCGCACAAGGCGATTAATTTATTTTAATTAATGGAATTTTGAAAAATATACTTGGTGTAAAAAGACCGTGGTCGAAAACTAAGACAGGCAATAGTTACGATGATTTGAACATATCGACGCTAAAGAAAAGTAAAGAATTTGACGTGTTCCTAATAACCATGTATAATTAATACTCGTGATGGATAGAAAAATGTAATTTTTTTCTTCTTCGTGATTTTTTTAGCGTCAATGCGTTTGTAATCACCGTAATTATTACCTGTCTTAGTTTTCGATCGCGTTCTTTTTGCATCCTGTATAAAACTTACCAATAGAGATGAACCGGTTGGTTGCCGCCACCAGATAGAAGAAGTAGCTCTGGTGGAACCTCTCGAGCAGGTTGTTGAGCGAGCGCAGGATGCTCTCGAGCGCGACGCCGAGGCGGTACAGGTTGGCGGCGCCCAGCGCAGACACCCGCGGCGCGCCCGCCGGGTCCGCGGCGTCGCGACCCTCCAGCGTCACCGCCTCGATGCCGAACCGGTGGAACAGGCCGTGGTTGCCGTTCGGCACCTGAGCGTTTCAATTTCGAAAGCTTTTTATGGCCATGTTATACTTTTTGTTCTCGAGGGGAAAGCTGATTATGGCTCTACGTCCCGCCAGCCCTGAGGGAGAGGGGCAGAAAGCGTATGTCGGGGTCACCGGCGTTTCAGCCAAGTGGGGCGAAAAGCACCCACCGTTATTCCGCAACCGACTGGAGCGCCTCCGAGACGAAAACATCTCGGAGTTTTAGGCGGCGCAGTTTGGTCCACTAGTTTGGTTCGGGCGCCCCGGTTGTGGGTGAGACACAGACCACAGCGCCCCCGCCCCTCTCTGAGACACTTTGGGGGCAGTGCGTCCGGCGACCCCAGGGCCCCTTTGATACGCCTTCTACGACAGGCAGAGGATACCGTGGTGGGATTCTAACACCCCCTTGCCATAGGACAGTGGTTATGTTATCCGGGTACTTCAATGTGACTAACATTTTTTTTATTAATATTCAGTAGACTAAGGCCAAGTTTTGGACCATACGGTGAAGGTAATCCAATGCGCAATAAATATAAAAAAGATAAATCACAAAAAAGACTCACACCAGCCAGCTGTGCTGATACCATTCCCAGCATGGTCCATATGTTATTAGTCCATTCCTCCATCTTGTCGCGAGTTCGTATCCATGAGTAACTGAAAAAAACATTCGTCAACGAAAATATATTTAGCAGCTCTGCATATCCTAATTTAAATAAAATTATTATTCAACCATCCCTATTATTATCAATAACTAGCTGTCCCGGCAGACGTCGTCCTGCCCGGTAAAGCTTTAAGCGATATGCCGATAGCAGCGCCACCTACCGGGTCGAATTGTGTTTTGAAATCATCCAAGGACCCATTGCAATATACATAGAAACTCTATGTGCCTACATTCACTCCCTCTCCATTTAAATTAGAATGACAGTGTCGCCATCTGTCGAAAATTGGTCGTACCAACTCAGAAACCTTCTTTGACTCATGCACAACAACTTTGCTGAAGATCATCACATGGTCAAATACATGGTTTACGATTCTATAAAGGACATACAGACAAACATTCATTTTTATATAACTAGATTATGGGTATTAACTTGGAACTTTGGCAGATTCTATGTATTTTGAAATTCTTAAATTGAACCATAAACTCCGACGCTCTCATTCCTGGGTGCCCTCGTAAACTGTTAAATATTTTTAGTTGTATTTATTTGATCAACATTTACCTGTTCTTGTATGAGTGATGGATACCAGATTTGACGCACAATTTGTGCACTAAATTTACTAAATCTAAATTAGGCAACTGCCCATTTAATCCTTCCACCTTTACTTCCACATATTCTGCAAAAATAGTAATTGTTGGTATAAATCATATGAACTTATATGAGCCATCAATATTACCAGTGTAGTCTTCAAAATTAACACCTACATTGATGAACCAATTTATTCAAATTTTAGAAAGATAATAAGATACAAAATAATATAGAAAAGATATTGTTTTATGGTTTTAAAAGTATCAAATTAATTATTGATCAGTGTGTAAAATACTTCACTTAGGCCAGTAGTGCTATACATGTGATTTTTATACATCACAATTCCTGTCCACATAAAATTTAGCAAGTAAGGAAAACTAAAACTTACTTATTTTAGTCGAATGAAACTCCAAATTAATGGCTGCCTGTATAGATCCAGACCTGCCGTTCAACTTGCCAGGATCGAGGCATTTAACATGGTCACCACCAAAATTTATTCCAGGTAAATACTTGGTGAAATCAAAACCGGTACCAGGCTTCCAGAAACTGCCGAGGCTTGTTTGGAATGTTTCCGTATCGCTATGCAGGCCGTGGTATGCTTCCAGCCAAGCCTGCATTCCTAGTTGCTCATGCTCAGTAATTAGGAAAATTATGTCCTTTGCCCAATATTTTTGTGCTGAAAAAATTCATGCTTGTTAATTTAATCATCTGAGTTATGTATTTTTATTTCTACAATTTGTAGATCCACAGCATAAAATAAAAGGAACAATAAAGGGGCGGAATACAATAAAAATTATATATGAACGCAAATCGATATCATAAATCTATATTGGCTATAGAATCTGGTATTAGTTCTATATCAAGGCATTAGCCAATTCATATTTGGTTGTGAAAAATGATATTCCTTTGTCCTGAATTATTATTAAAACCGCACAACCGCTTCTAATTGAATTATTAATAATTCAATTATTGATTATTTGAAATTTTTTAATACAATTAAATTTGCGTTTTTCATGTGTTTTGTGGATTTATCTATAAGCTATGCATTTAGTTAAGTAGATCGACGATTACGAGCTAATTTATATAGCAAGAACAATGAGGCAGTGCTGTTAACATCTTTATACTGACATCATGATATATAGAAAGTTTTTCCTGTGATATTTTACATTATTGCTATACCTGCTATCTGAGCGAGACTAGACTTCAGATCTCCCTTAAGGACCCCAAGAAACCCCATCGAAACCAACCAAAGTTCTGTGTCATATCTATTTGACATAGTGCAAAGACGTAACATAGATAGGTTTATATATTATAATAGGATTGAAAATTCAATAATAAAT
This sequence comes from Hemaris fuciformis, assembly GCA_907164795.1. NCBI lineage: Eukaryota > Metazoa > Arthropoda > Insecta > Lepidoptera > Sphingidae > Hemaris > Hemaris fuciformis. Next base: position 1,118,464 of record OU015455.1, on the reverse strand, counting down.
ATCTTACGTTTGGCAAACTGAGCAAATGCTAGCATTAAAGCTATGCCAGCAGCAGTGCCCTTCTGGTGAGAAGACAAGGGTCTGTAAGGAGCAGACACCACCAATGCCTCAAGTGAAGGAGTGCGGGCTGCTCTCAGGATACCATAAACATTTGTACCTTTGTACACCTGCAATTATACCAAATAATAAATACATAAACACAAAAGTTTACATAAATATTGTAGTTAGTAAAAATTAAGTGACACTTTTTGATCTTGCAAATAGCAAAACCAGGGAGCCAGATGCTTTTGAAACTAAATAACAACAACAAACCCAACAGTCACATACATAGTTCTGACCCACTATTAAAAAAAAAAAACATGTGTTGTGGGTATCAGAAACTACAAGAGACCTTCCAGTCTCACAAACATCCTGACCCGAAACAAATATTTATGGATCACAAAAACATTTCTCTCCGTGCAGGGATCAAACCAGCGGCCTCTCGTTTCGCACGCTGGTGTCTAGCCAACTGCGCCATGGCGCTGTCAAACTAAACTTTAATTTAAACAAACTAACCCTAAAACATCAGGACATAACACTATTTGAAAATCTTTGGTTTTCCTACTATTTTAAAATGAGAGCCTGATTTAATCAACACACATAATTACCTGTCCTTGCCCCAAAGGATAGTTAAGTGTAAAATTATGTGTGTAAACTTCTAAATGTAATTGTGACATTTTAGCCACTAGCCATGGCACAGGCATTTCATCAGTGTCTTCATATTTATCCTGAAAATAATGTGTAGCATGTTAGTAACATGGAAATATGAACAAGTTTAGTCTCTAGTCTATATCAGACCAAAAATGTTCAACAGAATTAGCCCACCATGCTGACCAAGTGCGGATTGGAAGACTACACATCAAAAATTGCTAAGAGTAGGTTGGCTCACAATGTTTTGTGTGGACAAAAACCACAAAACTATTCATTATTCAAGGTATTTAAAATGAGACAACATTAGTAAACATAGTATAGTATGAAGTTGTGATGGCCTCGAGGTTTGGACATGGGGTCGACAATCTCAACGGTCGCAGGTTGAAACCTCAGGCACACACCTCTGACTTTTCAAAGTTATGTGTGTATTCACAAAGAATTATCACATAATTTAACAGTGAAGGAAAACATCGTGATGTAACCTGCACACCTAAGTTCTTTGGAATTTCTTAGGTGTGTAGTCGGCCAACCCGCACTAGGCCAGCGTGGTGGACTAAAGCCTAAACCCTCTCAGTTGTAGAGGAGGCCTATGCCCAGCAGTTGGACGTATATGGGCTGATCATGAAACATAGTGTGGTATGTTTGACAAGAAATTTCCCACCATGTTGCTAGCTACTGCAAATGAAGTTACTGACAATGATGACATTTTATTTATGCAGTAAATAAAAACAATTTTAAATGACATCTTTTAAAGTTCTATGTACTATAATATGAAGGGTCCACTGCAATAATGATGAATGTCCAAAAATATTTATTCTTAACCAGTAATGCCATTCGGTCACTTGACTATGTAATTAGAAATCTAGTTTACAAACTTAGCAATATCGCTTGCAGTTCCGAGATAAATCTGTTTTTAATATTTTGGCTACACGGCTAGAATGCTCAACGTCACAGTGTTCACGGCAATAACGATAAATGTCCAGCGCGGGCGCCTCGCACTGACCGCCATCTTGCTATCAAATCAGCGGTGAAAAAATTATACCATCTTTAGAATGTTAAACTACATTGCTGCAATCGCTTAGAATCTGTCACAGTTATATTCCCTATAAGACGGCACTCTTACATGGAGTGCGATCGTAACATGCCCTACTTAAATCAAAAGGCTAGGATTGGAATTCCTGAAGAATGACCAAAACCCTTCAATGACATCGAATGCTCACAAGATGCATTCAAGGGCTGGACTGCAATTCTGAAACCGTTTTATGTTAAACTTGTCCTTTTCCCATAATACCTGTGCGTGAATTTAGAGTCCAGAAAGAACACCCACAGCTCATGTTTCACAGAAATTTTAATAATAGTCCATGGGATTCAAGTGTAGTCAACACACCAGTTTCTTTTCGGTCTAAGAAGGCAGTTAATGAGGGCGAATTTAAATTACCTGGTTTGGCTTATAAAGAGAACCTGCCTATATCAACAGCAAAATATAACGACCTGCGGTTCGTGAAAAAGTTCTGTAGGCCTGAAATGAGACGTTATTATGATGAACTTCCTCATGCTGCAAATATTAAAAAATCAGAAGTAAATTAAAACAGTCATTAGGACACGTATTATTATTGACTGTGTCAACGCAGTGTGGACAGTAATCATTATAGTCCTGATTTTTAAAGACTTACTTAAGATTTGATTATTTTTAGTTAGTTTATAATACCCTAAGAAAATTTATTTTCCAAAGAAATAATATATGATACATATACTTTAACTTTAATAAAAAACATTTCATTATCTTCAGGTCTGAGTGTTTTTACACCGTTTATAAATTTAAAACCCAATTATCTCAAAACAAAAGACAAAGGACATTCATCATTATTGCAGTGGACCCTTCATATGTAATCTCTATACTTTTTTTACTTGAGAATTTCTATGTCTATCAGCCCATAAACATCATATTACTGAACACCAGCCTCTTCTATCATTGATAGGGGTTAGAATTTGGATGACAGAAAGTTTTTAAAAATAGTTATCAACATTCATTCTTTTCTATCAGCTCGGCAACCTAATTTGTGCAACTATTGTCGTCATATCTATATATTGCCTCTTTCTTTTATTTATGTGTTATTAAATATAATTTCTCAAAAAAAATCCACAATGATGATATACTGTTACAACTATCATGGTACTTTCAGCATGGCTTTACCGACAGCAAGTCATTTATTTATGATGCAAGCATTGAAACATTATTTTATACTGTTCTGAGCTACTTATGACTTAGGGCACTTCATAATCTTCCCCTACGGCATATAGGTGTAAGTTTGTGTGTATTCTTACCTCCAATTCTCGTATAAATTCGTTATAATACTGCTTAGCGGAGTACTCCCCATTAAACTCATTGGTTACCAAGCCAGGAAGCAGCGCATTTTCAGAAATATACGTCTCATTGTTAAATTCTCTGTTCCCCAACATCACAAACCATACCAGGGCTGCAACGTAACACAGGAGGCACAGCGGCCGGTGTACTCTTCGCAAAATCTTCACCCATTTCACTGAACCGTATTCCGGGTCCGATAACAAACCCATTTTTCAAAAGAATGTTTGTGCTATGTCAAATGTAATTCACTATCAAGTTGGGAGAATGTATTTATTTCATTGTTTAATAAAATTTTGGTTAATTAAAGAAATAACCCGCCCAATTGTTATCAAAACACGTTTCATTGATGTATATTGTAGCTACTGGCCATTGACCATTGAGTTTGACACTGACAGTGACATTTTGCGGAAAAGTTTTTTCTTTGGTTTTCATTTTCCCTTCACAGGGAAGGCAAAGGAACAAGCCCATACTGCCCCGTCAGTAGTAATAATATGTTTTTTCGCAAAAGAGAAAAGAAAATATAAAATACTTTTTTTATCATTAAATGCAATAAGGGTAAAATAAAGTACCTATGCGGTTTTTACAAGACCTATTTATACAGTTCTGGGAGTTGTACTAAACTTAGTAGATTATTAAATATCATTTTATGATTTCACCTAATAAGAAATTAATGAGGTTTAAGTAGTACATTTTTCAAAACCCCTGACTGAGCACTTATCTTGTGAATCAGCTAATAATAAAACTTAGAGGCTTACAATTAGAATAATGACTAGAATTTTAATCAAAATATTTAACATTGCAATAAAAATAATTTTTAATTTTGAATTCGAAATAACGTCCTAAGTAATTCCTGTAAAAATAAGGAACAATAAACCAATGTTTAACAAAACCAATGTTTTGTTTAAAAAAAACATTAAATACAAGCAATTTTTATTACTAAACATTAAGCGCTTAAAATTCACATGTTAGTGTACAATAAATTATTTATTTATAAAGAATATACAACAAATACACGGTACACCAATAACAGTCTTACAATTCATTGCGTTATATTAACAAGTGTTTGTACTTCTCCAATACAGTAGTGATGTATAAACATGCTTAAGAGTTAATACTTAGTTTTTTATTCTTACGATACAAATACCCGTTTGCAAACATGTCTTGCACGTCCTCTATAAGCACACCTCTAGTTTCCCGCATAAATAAATACACTATAATAGTAAGAAGTGTTCCTATAATAGAAAATACAAAAAATGTGCCATCCAGGCCGATATACTGCACCGCTGGACCAAATATCAATAAAAGAACGAAGTTACTCAGGCAATTAAAGCAAATGAATAATTGCATTCCCAATCCTCGCACCTGAAATAAAAGTTTCAATAATTATCTATTAAGAATCTGATGCCTTCATCACGATTATTGGTGAAATCTTTATCAACCATAAAAGTATTGTTTGTTACGCTTGTACGGTTTCACTGCTGGACCGATTTTCATTCATTTTGGTATTAAGACAGTTAGGACCCTGAAAACAATTACGTGCTAGTTTCCAAGAAACTAGAGAGTATCGCGTGTTTTTGGATCCTCGTGGATTAAAAGTATAATATATTATACATACCTTCGTCGTGAAACTCTCAGCAGCATATACAAATGGTATATTATTGGCTCCAAGCTGAAAACTGACGCAGTAAACTACTACTAGCAGGGGTATCATCCAATCAGGCGCAAATTTCCAACGAAGCTGCATTCCAAGCAGCGCCAATGAAATAGAAGCTATAGATGTTGAGGAAATCATCAGAACCTGCAACATAGAATACGATTTTTATATTTCACGCCAGACAAGCCATGTAATTTTATCTTTACTATAAAATATCATACTTAAGCTGTAATTCCCTCCTTATTTAAAAAAAAACAACTGAGGCGCATGAACTCTCAAGTACCAGGCACACATGAGCTATAAGCAGTTATATTTCACGAATACTGAAGCGATGTGTTTGCTTTGGTTCTGTGGTAAGTATACGAGAAAAAAAATTGACCCCTTCAAGTCATGCATCCTTAATCTTTGCTATATTAAAATGTGTTTCTGAAAAAGTTTTTTTTTTGACAGAGCGCGATGTGCGCTTGTTTCTTTCGTTCATAACCCTTTGTAAACTTATGTAAACGTCATCTTAACTCTAAAAATTCTTTAGCGTAGTATAAATAAATAAATAAATACACTCAACAGTCACATACATAGTTTTGATGGTCAGAAACTATGAGACTTTTCGGTCTCACAAATACCCAGACCAGATCAAATATTTGTGGATCACACAAACATTTGCCTCGGTGCGGGGATCGAACCCGCGGCCTCTCGTTTCGCAAGCTGGTGTCAACTACGCCACGGGTCTGTCAAAAATATTCTAGGACTATGTTAAAATCAGTTTATCTATGTTGCAGATACATTACCCGTCTATCAAATAGATCGGTGATACCAGCAGCCACGCCGCTGGAGACAGCCAACACAATCGCCAGTACTACAGAGCACAAGTGCGGCGATAAGTTGGGTGCGGCCATGATGAAGAACTGGCCCGCATACGTTGCCACACCGCTTATGCCCATAAACACCGTCAAAACCACTATTATGTAGAAAGACACCGCCAAACGCTGGGATGATTTGCACGTTACTGAAATTTTATATTTAATTTAATAATTTTTGTTATTGATTAAGCATGTGCCTTACGATTCTATTCCTCATTCGAGCAATGTGTTATTGAATTTTTCTTCTAAAAACTTCTCAGTAACAGCACGGAGTCTGGAAATGCGCCCGAATAAAATAGGTAATACCTGTTTTTTCTACTTAATTTTTGTTATTTTATTCTATTCTTATTATTTCATTCTAGTTTCCGGGAATCTGTGCATCTCTTCGGATAAAATAGTCAATAAGTCTACTTTCAAATGCTTGTCTTAAATAAAGATTCGTATCGCTTCAAGTTCGGGATTTGACATTATGATGGTTTTAAATGCTACTCAATAATAGTGCCAGTAGAAAGAATAATCTTTATATGGGGTGCAAATGAAATATCGATTCGACAAATGATTAAATGTCAAATAAGGTAGGCTTTATCTTAATATTTAATTGTAAAAAGCATTAATTTTCATTGATACAAGGACATTCCATTGGAATCTAGACAGCCTCTTGAATTTCGTAGAAGGAATGAACATTATTATTCAATTGTTTCGTTTTTTTATTAGTTGAATAATATGATTTTAGTTTAATACACAAAAACGCCATCTCTAAGTTGTGACTTTAAGCTCTAGAGAGAGCGGAAAATTCGAATCGGCTGCCTGACAGTTTAACGTGTGGGTGGAAATGAAAATACCAGGACATAATAAATCGTAGCGCACGTTAAGTTCGGAGTGTCACTGTGACACTGACGGATATGCAGATGCGACAAATGATGGCTCGTGTCAACTATGAATTTCGTGACAGCAGGTACCAGGATATCATAACGTCTATAAAGGTTGCGTGGCGCCGAAATAATGAACAGCCATTCAAAACACCGAATACTCACGGAATATTTTCAAAGGGCTCGTTTCTTTTTCTTCCAAATATGGTTCTTTGTTAAGTTTTTCATTTTCCATTTCCTTTGGCGACTTTTCCAACTCTGAAATGAATAAATACATTACAAAACATTGTAAGAAATAGTTGTATGATGCGTAATATTTTGCGCTACGCCATCGCCCTCTATATGAAAGATTACGAAGGATTTAATTAGGGCTGTGTTCCGTAATACACTGAGACCGCTGTACAGTGTTCATACTGGGAAGAAATTTGTTTCGTTATAGGCTGACAATACTATTACTACAATACTATATTAGGCTGGCACTGTTCTGGGGAAATGTGTGGCGTCATTAATAGTCGCCATTATTCTACAGTGAGCACTGGCGTTTTGAGGTAAGGTGCTCTCAGTGCTTTGTTCACGTGATAAAATCCCTCCAGAAATGACACGACATGAATGTCAGACGACAGTATACTGGACTGGACTGCATTTCGTTTCAAGCAGTAACCAGTATAGCTAGCTGAAATAGAACAATTTAACTGTACGCTGAATTGACAATTACCTTACAATGATCGCAGTGTTTTAACGGAACACAACCTTTAAGTCATTGATTAGCTCCGCCCTATTTTATTCGATTTCATATGTTATGTATGTCCTTTAAAATTATATCAGAAATGAAAGAGACGGCAATAGTACGCCGCGCTTATGTTCATCAGTAAGAAAGTGATCAGAGGAGCGATACCAAGAAATATGTAAAGGATAAAAAATGTGAATTTAAAATAAAATTCAGGTGAGCATTGACAGCCCCGTGGCGCAGTTGGCTAGACACCAGCTTGCGAAACGAGAGGCCGCGGGTTCGATCCCCGCACCGAGACAAATGTTTGTGTGACCCACAAGTGTATATGTGAGACCGAAAAGTCTCTCGTAGTTTCTGATACCCACGGCACAAGACTTGTATCTTAGTGTGGGATCAGAACTATGTGTGTGACTGTTGGGTGTATTTATTTATTTATTTATTTATTTGTATGTATCTAAGAGATATACTCACTATGACTTGAATTATTCATACATTGGCTTTTAATATAGTTGAATTCGTCCAAAATTTCTTCAGTTGTTGTGGAAGCCGCTCGGTAAAACTTAAGCGATCTTAAGGCTTCCTGTAAATATTGGGTGCACAAATCATAATAAAATTTCTGTAGTTTATTGACATCTCATTTAAAAAACAAGGAGCATGACAGTATAAGGTCTTTAATAAAAATTAAGCTTTCATAAAGCATTTGTTATCCATATTTTTTAAAACATCATCATCATTAATATTAAATTGAAAAAGTTTAAAAGTTTATTAAGTAACCTAAAGATTAATTGATATTCACTGTTCAAAGATGAAAATAGCTTGAAAACAAGTTCCATATTTTTATTGTACCGCATAGACAGACAGTGAGATTGTTTTGTAAAATGAATCAAATCCTTAGACATTTTTAACTCACCTTATCATCGCCTTTGATAAGAAGATACGCCGGCGTCTCCTTCATTAAACACATGAGCACCACGAACAAAACTGCCAAAGTGAGATTTATATAGCATACGACTTCAAAACTGCAGAACCATCCCACCAAGTAGGAGCCCAAAGAGCCACTGCTATAGGAAAACAGCAGAATTGATGTAATGGTCCCCTTGATGGAAGGATGCGTTATCTCCCCCACGAGCATCAGTGATAATGTGTAGTGCATACCTACTCCCAGGCCGAAAATAAGTCGCGCGATCAGAATCTGCATTGATACCTTCGCCGTTGCTATTAATGCCCACGCTAGCTGCAACAAATGTTCCAAATTTTGTATGGATATAGATAATATATGGATACAGACGAATAAGTTTCTATGGATTTAGGGGCAGGTTGTAAGATTGGTAAAGGTCGCGAGTCGTTGCTGGATGCAGGCTGCCTCCGACAGGTCACTGTGGAAGTTATTGGGTGAGGCCTATGTCAGCAGTGGACTTCCTTAGGCTGATGGATTGGATTGGCTTGGCTTGTGAGATTGTCACCATTCGCCTCGCCACTATTTTTCTTCTTTTTTTCCTTCTTCTTTTTCCTGCGATGCAATGGTTTAAACTCAATAATCCCTAAGCCCTTATTCCGTTTTCTCCACTCCCTATCAATTTTCTGTGAGTAATTGAATAAGAAACGACTATTCCACTTCTACTCTTAGATGCTGAGACTAAGTTGTTCTTCTGCAACTTTTATTCAGTCACATGTCCTGAAAGTTAGCCGTTATGTTGTACTTTCATATTTTATTTATCTAATGCACGAAATACTTACAGTAAAAAACAGACCACTCAAAATTTCAGGTTTCTTTCGACCGAATCGATCCATTGTGTAACCAACAACAATGGTTCCGAATAATGATCCTAACATGGGGAATGATCCTATAAGGCTCCCGTCCCGTGGAGAGATCTTGTGGTTAAGCGGCGTGTGGTCGCCTTCCAGCAATGGTATAGTGTATGATGGCCACACCATACCGAAGGATGCCATGAAAGTGATGATCGCAACTGGAGAACAAATAATAATTTAAACATTATTAATATATTTTAGGGCACCCACTTAAAGAACTCAGTGTGAATGAGGTAAAATTACATACATACATAAACTCACGCCTGTATTCCCCGAAGGGGTAGGCAGAGGTGCATTTCTGCACCCACATTTCGCCAGGTATGTATCAGTCCCACGTAATAGGGGGCAAGCCTATTGCCGTTATTCGGGCACATTTCCAGACTCCGTGCTGTTACTGAGAATTTCCTAATGGAAAAACCTTATAACACTTTGCCCGACCCGGGAATCGACCCCAGGACCTCTAGATCGCACGGCACATACTTGTACCGCGAGACCACGGGGTAGTATTGTATGTATGAGGTAGAATTGTGGAAACATAAAAATAAATGTAATAAAATAATTAAAAGTTCTCAACGAGAATATTCTTAGGTACTTGTGTGTAAACCGCCAATCGGCACTTCGTTGTGTATATAAGTTTCTGGTATTCCAGGTTGGTGACCCGCTACTGTATACTCTCTCAGATTCTACGCCGGTATACCGACTCAAGCATCTCGACAGCCAGCACTGGCATTAGTGGCCATATCACACGGCGAGAACCGTTTGAACTTAACTGTGTCATTTAACCCAGCTGAAATAAGCATCCGCAAAAGCTGCGAATGTTCTCGCTCTGCCGCTCTTGCGATCTAGAGGTCCTGGGTTCGATTCCCGGTGCGGGCAAAGTGTTATTGGATTTTTCCATTAGGAAATTCTCAGTAGCAGCACGGAGTCTGGAATTTTGCCCGAAAAACGGCAACAGGCTCGCCCCCTATTACGTGGGACTGATACAAAACCTGGCGAAATGTGGGTGCAGAAATGCACCTCTGCCTACCCCTTCGGGAAACACAAGCGTGAAGTTATGTATGTATGTTACATTTTTAAGTACTTACGAATGAAGCAACATAAATACTGGTTCTTGCTGCCCTTCATTTTAACGAGATTCGCAGTATCAAACCTCAGTCACTGTACTGCGAAAACTGAAGACATTCTGCATTTAATAATATATTTAATTTGCTATATTTGTTCTATGTAGTGATAAAACAGTAGGATCACTTTTCAGTGATACCATGAATAAATAGTTAGATAATGATTAAATAAAAGAGTTTGTTAACAATCACTCCGTAAATACTGGTGAAACTATACTCGTATAAAATTGCTTCCGTGTGATGAGGTTTCGTTTCTTTAAGTAATTCTCTTTATCGTTTATGTTATCCTAGTAATTCGGGTCTTTCATATTACATACATATTTCTTAAAAAAAAACTTTATATAAATATTATTTATTGCACTAATAAGTCTTTACTCCTCTGGAATGCACTTCCCTTGGAAATCAGGACGAGTACGAGTCGTTACGCGTTCAAGTCAAGTTGAAAGTTGTCGCCAACCAGAATGGCAGATTCTTCACAACAATAGTTTGTATGTATTTATTGTATTTTAAACCTTTATGTATTTACTAGCTTTTGCCCGCGACTCCGTTCGCGTCGACTACAGGGTTGGGTTCAGAAAGAAAATAAGTTATAGTCTACTTTACTCCGCAGAGTCCCATTTATGTCCATATCAAAAATCGTTCACATCGGTCAAATGATTAAGGCGTGAAAGCGTAACAGACATATAGTTACATATATTTACAGTCGTCTACACGTCGTTTCATGATTTTAGCTTCAAAAATGACGAATTTCCACACAAACTTTCACCCCTATTTTTATTTTACCCCCTTAAAGGTACATTTTTTTACAAACTTTTAATGCCATATTTGAAGGGTCCACTGCAATAATGATGAATGTCCAAAAATATTTAATTCTTAACCAGTAATGCCATTCGGTCACTTGACTATGTAGTTAGAAATCTAGTTTACAAACTTAGCAATATCGCTTGCAGTTCCGAGATAAATCTGTTTTTAATATTTTGGCTACACGGCTAGAATGCTCAACGTCACAGTGTTCACGGCAATAACGATAAATGTCCAGCGCGGGCGCCTCGCACTGACCGCCATCTTGCTATCAAATCAGTGGTGAAAAAATTATACCATCTTTAGAATGTTACACTACATTGCTGCAATCACTTAGAATCTGTCACAGTTATATTCCCTATAAGAGGGCACTCTTACATGGAGTGCGATCGTAACATGCCCTACTTAAATCAAAAGGCTAGGATTGAAATTCCTGAAGAATGGGCTGAACATGTGCGTGGAGCTCGACAGAGACCAAAGCCCTTCAATGACATCGAATGCTCACAAGATGCATTCAAGGGCTGGACTGCATTTCTGAAACCGTTTTATAAAAAAACTTGTCCTTTTCCCATAATACCTGTGCGTGAATTTAGAGTCCAGAAAGAACACCCACGGCTCATGTTTCACAGAAATTTTAATTATAGTCCATGGGATTCAAGTGTAGTCAACACACCAGTTTCTTTTCGGTCTAAGAAGGCAGTTAATGAGGGCGAATTTAAATTACCTGGTTTGGCTTATAAAGAGAACCTGCCTATATCAACAGCAAAATATAACGACCTGCAGTTCGTGAAAAAGTTCTGTAGGCCTGAAATGAGACGTTATTATGATGAACTTCCTCATGCTGCAAATATTAAAAAATCAGAAGTAAATTAAAACAGTCATTAGGACTCGTATTATTATTGACTGTGTCAACGCAGTGTGGACAGTAATCATTATAGTCCTGATTTTTAAAGACTTACTTAAGATTTGATTATTTTTAGTTAGTTTATAATTCACTAAGAATAATTATTTTCCAAAGAAATAATATGTGATACATATACTTGAACTTTAATAAAAATCATTTCATTATCTTCAGGTCTGAGTGTTTTTACACCGTTTATAAATTTAAAACCCAATTATCTCAAAACAAAAGACAAAGGACATTCATCATTATTGCAGTGGACCCTTCATTTATTTATATCTAATCATCAATTAAAAATATCCTTAAAAATAAGCTTCAAGCTTCTAGCTTTAAAAATGACAATACTTCCATACAACCTTTCACCCCCCCCTTTCAACCCCTTAAAACCCCTTTTCCGCAATAAAAAGTAGCCTATGTCCTTTCTCAGGGTCTAAACTATCTGTGTACCAAATTTCATTACTTTCGCATTTATAATATTAGTAAGGATTTATAAAAAATATATAATAGGTGTAAATTAAAACCTATTTTGCAGACAGTTAATTAAACAATGACAATATTTTTTACCATAACACAAATAAAGATTTAGCGCAAGTCTGACGTATGTGGCAATTCATAGTGGATGTTACACAATATTTATCGCTGTCTCGCCAGACCCAAGACTAAATGTACGACGTGCGATCAAGTCCCGGGTTTTATTACAGATTCAGACAGTTTTATTAGATTTTTTCGAAAGGAAATTCTTAGTAGCACGGAGTCTGGAAATGTGCACGTAAATCGGCAACAGGTTTGTCTGCTTACGTTGGACATAATAGCTGGAGAAATAAAATTCTGCCTCTACCCAGTGGTGTTACTTTCATAGAAGCCCGAAAGCCCAGTTTGCCTTTCAAAATTCCAAGTAATTATCTTTATGCTTTAAATCTTTATTTAACAAAAGCAATTTGATATATAAATGAGAATATCCTGACCTCACAACAAATAATTATAAACTAGACTTTACACAATTAGCGTGGTACGCTTTTGGGCTTCTATCGAAGTACCGCTGATACCACTACCATTGGGGATTAAGGAGATGTATGTTTTAACAGCCCCGTGGCGCAGTTGGCGAGATACCGGCTTTCGAAACGAGAGGCCCAGGGTTCGATCCTGAATGAGACAAATGCTTGTGTGATCCACATATAATAGTTTCGGGTCCGGGTGTTTGTGAGACCGAAAATTTTCTCGTAGTTTCTGACACAAGACTTGTATTTTAATGTGGGGTCAGAACTATGTATGTGACTGTTGGGTGTATTTATTTATCTACAAGAAGATTTCAAATCATTAAGTAGATAATTTTGGTTGCCGAAGAGTGCCAAATTAGTGGCGGTACTTTCATAGACTACCTCGTGGTCTCGCGGTACAAGTATGTGCCGTGCGATCTAGAGGTCCTGGGTTCGATTCCCGGGTCGGGCAAAGTGTTATTGGGTTTTTCTATTAGGAAATTCTCGGTAACAGCACGGAGTCTGGAAATGTGCCCGAAAAACGGCAATAGGCTCGCCCCCTATTACGTGGGACTGATAAATACTTGGCGAAATGTGGGTGCAGAAATGCACCTCTGCCTACTCCTTCGGGGATTATGGTCGTGAGGTTATGTATGTATGTACTTTCATAGAAGCCTAAAAGCCTGCTTTACAAAATTCCCAATAATCTTTAAGATTTAAAACTTTGTTTAATAAAGGCAATTTGACATATCAATGAGAATATCCTAATCCCACAATAAACTGTTATAAACTAGAAATTTCACAATTAACTTGCAACACTTTTGAAGTTCTATGGAAGTACCGCCACTGACTTCAATAGTTAACATGTAGACTGTAGGGTTTTTGCTTCTTTTTACAATGCTTAAAAATGATACAGATAAGGGAACATAATTAATTATTAATTTGCCTTTCAGTGAATAACTTCATTATTTACAGCGAGCATCGAAGCCGCGACTTTAAGTTTTACAACTGCAAGGAGCTACGAAATTAGTTGATCAAAACGACAGATAGAATTTGTCGATGCGATACAACATCACATTCACAAATTGCAATTTAAAACATCGCAAGTGTCTTTAGTTCTATATCAATTTGCCATAGCACTAAAGAGCACCAGCCTTGACTTAATGTCAGGAATTTAGTATTATATTACAAGCTCTTTTCAAAATGTTTCATTAAGACTAATGTCTCGTTTGTAATCATCATCAGCCCATATAGGTACGTCCCACTGCTGAGCACGGGCCTCCTCTACAACTGAGAGGGTTTAGGCCTTAGTCCACCACGCTGACCTAGTGCAGGTTGGCGGACTACACATCTAAGAAATTCCTAAGAACTTTTAAGTATGCAGATTTCATCACGATGTTTTCCTTCACCGTTAAAGTACGTGATAATTCATTGTGAATACACACATAACTTCGAAAAGTCAGAGGTGTGTGCCTGGGTTTGAACCCGCGACCGTCGAGATTCTCAACCGCATGCCCAAACCTCAAGGCCATCACGACTTCAAAAATATATAATAGGTGTAAATTCAGATTTCAGATTGCAGGTGCAGATTTCATCACTATGTTTTCCTTCACCGTTAAAGTATGTGATAATTCATTGTGAATACACAGATAATTTCGAAAAGTCTGGGGTTTAAACCCGCAACCGTCGAGATTCTCGACCGCGTGCCTAAACCTCGAGGCCATCAGGACTTCTCGTTTGTAGTTTCGCTTAAATTAATGTCTACAGCTTTAAATGAATTAAAAGAAAGAAAGAAAGAAAGAAAAAGTTTTATTGTTGGCTAAAGGAAAAACAGATACAAAGAACAAACAACCAAACAATTAGTAAATACAATTTACATAGCCAACAATGATCCCTTCATTCAGCTGTGTGCTGCAATTCCGCTTACACGGTATTGCAGCGCTGGTTTTCAATAAAGGGACCAAGTGACAAAACGGACGCTAGGTAGGCGTAGGTATGTACTGATTTTAAATAATAATAAAAGTTAATAATATTACTATATTAAAATATACTATTCTTATATATTGCACTAGTCTAAATTAAATAAATAATAGCAAACGCTACACAACACAACATAAAAACTATATATAGGTACTTATTAATCACGAAAAAAAAAACAATTTAACAATTTCATAGCGCCAATTCAGGCCTGTGAAGTGAAGCGATAGAAACACACAGAAATATTACATTATTAGAGGAGACCATCTATCTGCTGTCTCTGTCTAGCGCGCATTGAGACGAGGCCGCAAATATTATGATGGCCGACACAACACAACACAAGCCGTCCGCGAGTTGGACCAAGCGCTTAAATTATTTGTTACATAATATGTAATTAAATTCTAAAAAAGTGAGTTAACAATGAAAAATAAATAAATAGTCGCCACTAAGTGCAGTACAACCAGCTCATTGACTGTTCGATTGGTACAAGTGAGGTATGTAATTTTTTACAAGCAATTATGAATAGTTACGACTGCTAAAATTATTTTCTTTACCCTTTATTGCTTTCATAGCTTAGGAAATTGACAAATTATAATCTATACTAATATTTCAAAACTGACAAGTTTATTTGCTTTCAGGCGCTAATCCCAAGAACTACTGGATCAATTTGAAAAATTATCTGTGTTAAATAGCCCATTTATCGAGGAAGGCTACAGGCTTTATATTATCACGCTACCACTAAGGGGAGCGGAGCAGCTACGAAAAACGGAAATAAATCTTCGTTTTTAAATCTTTAGTTTCAGACATAAAGGTGCGGGGGACATCTATTCATTTATAAGTCGTCTTCGGGTGTGAAGTCATCATGGTCAACATTACACATTTACATTATTTGCGTAGGCGCTGTAGGTGCATCACAAGTGATACTAAGTCAAATAAATCACAAATGCAATCGCTAACATGAATTATACAACCCAATTTCTTCTTTTTTGTGATCGTCAAACAAGCGTTGCTCGCCAGAAGGCCATAGTATTCCACCAGAGCGGCACTGTGTTCTTCTTTCACAATATGACATCTCAACGGACGTGGTGTCGCTAGTATTGCCACGCTGATGATTAAATAAAAAAAAACTTAAATAAAAACTCATTTATTAATCTTACGATACAAATACCCGTGTGCGAACATTTCTTGCACGATCTCTAGAGGCACACCTCTAGTCTCCCTCATAAATAATATCACTAAGACTGTAAAAGTAGCTCCTATTAGAGAAAATCCGAAGAATGTACAATCTAATCCGATGTATTCCACACTCGGACCGAATATGAACAAAAGGAAGAAGTTACTAATGCAGTTGAAGCATGTTACTATCTGCATGGTCAATCCTCGCATCTGAAAATAAAATACACGTAAAATATAACACTATATCTATGGAAACATAATTTTCCGAGGACTTTCAGCTTGTGAATATTTGGTAAATAAACAGAATTTTACTAACATTCCGTTTTGAATGACGATGGCTCAGCCGTGTACATGACAACAGTAGACACTTCTTTTAATAGGCTCTTTCCAGTCTTTCGATTATTGTGACAACCCTCGGGTTGCAGTTGAAGTTGAGTTCAGGGGCCTTTTTTTGCGAATGTCCCAAGGGAACTTAAAGGCCGAAGAAACTTATTTTAAGGCCACGGACTCGATTCCGGAGACATTTTTGTGTTGGATATGATCACGCAGTTTTTAATACTATATGCCGATTCTCGCAGTTTTTTGTGTAGGAGAGCCTGTTTTAATTTTTCTCGAACATTTCAATACTCCGTGGTGCTACTGAGAATTTCCTAATGGGAGAACTGAAAAACCGAGCCCGCGACCTCTGTCATTCTCTACCATAAAACCGCACTACCAACAAATCAGTGAAGGTAAGTAATTACAAATATTTTATACCCACCTCTGGCGTAACACATTCCGAAGCGTACACAAAAGGTATGTTATTGGCTCCAATTTGATAACAGACGCAGCATAAAACTACTAGCACGGGTATCATCCAACCAGGTCCAAACTTCCATCGCAGCTGCATGCCTAGTACTGCCATAGTCAAAGACGTCATAGACGTTGAAAAAATCATGAGTACCTACAACATAAAATATTCACCGATTAAACTTCATATTTTTTTAGTTTGTTATTTTGCAAGCAACTAAGAAAAGACACCAAACAACGCAACAGATTGCGCATGAACTCTCAAATACTAGGAATACATGAGCTATTTGAATTCAAAGGTTGCCTTGCCTTGAATTTAGAAGGAATGATGAAATAATGAAGATTGTGTAATGCCCATACAAGGAAAAAAATTAGAAGTAATTATTTCCAGCATAACTTATCAAGAATATAAAATTTAAAGGCGTATAAAACACTCATAATATTTTAAATTAAGGCTAATGTCAATGTGGCGCCGACCATTCCGACAAAATTAAACACTCAACCAACAATGGAAATTTTGTGCAATTTTATGCAAACTAAGATTGTTGAATCAAGATTATTTTGGACTTTATATTAAGATGTTTGAGTTCAAAATACTTGAATTGCAGATCAAATAAACTCCACAAACATGGTACGTAATAATACTATATTTTTAAGTGCTTGTGGTGCCACAGGTAGACACGGGAATTTAGTACTAGGAACGCATAAATATTAGTCACTGTATAATCCACAATATTGAGTATTCTTTACCAGTTTAAAAAAAATATGTAATTTTTGTTAATTCCACTGACAATAAATAAATTGTATGGTTTCTTTCATGTTTATACAATAAAAATATTGATTGAAATACCCGTCTATCAAAAAGATCTGTGATGCTAGCAGCCACGCCGCTGGAGACAGCCAACACAATCGCCAGTACTACAGAACACAAGTGCGGCGATATGTTGGGTGCAGCCATGCTGAAGAACTGGCCCGCATACGCTTGCAGACCGTTCATTCCCATCATCACCATAAAAATCATTATCAGAGATAGAGATACTACAACTCGCTGGGACGATTTCGAAGTCACTGTAAAATGTTAGATTTCAATATATTATGTGTCTTATCTCTACTTCTACTATATACCACTCATTTTCTATTACAGACCAATCAACACCCCGCCAACACCGCGGCCACTCAACCGACCACGCATAATATCTGGCCCTTTTATCTCACTGTATGTTACTATCGCCATCTATCGTATTTTCGCATGTTGAGATTGCCGGAGCTCGTGTCGCGTTTCATCCTATCCTTATCCAGTTACAAATCACGCTAGGCCATTTTTATGCCTACACAGTGTGTTAGCAAAAATCAATTCCACAAATGCTATTGGTATACTAGGATATCATAAAGTATGAAGAACGTCCATCAACATTCGAAAGCGCTACTTTCAATATATTTTTTTATTCTAGAGTGGGAAAGGTATCATATCATGACGTGTAAATTCCAGAGTACAATACCGAAAAATTGAGAAGGCATCAATGGCGTCACAATGCTGGTTGTGGGAGGAAAGCGATATATTTAAAAAATACTAGGACATCATAAAATGAAGGAAGCAATATAACTGATGTGTCATTTTTGACACTGACAGAGGAGGGAAATATAAAATGATCAAACTCGTTTCAACGATGAATCTTGTGACAGCGAGTACTAGGGTGTCATAATGTAAAGGAGATTGCGAGGCGGTAAAATTCAACTTAACTCACCCAACAATTTCCAAGCGCTTATGTCCTTTTTTTCTTCAGTAAAGTTATTTAATTTCTCACTTTCCATTTCGTTTGGTGATTTTTCTAAGTCTGAAAGAATTTAAAAAATATATAAACATTTTTTAACTAGCTGGCCCTGTAACTTCATTTATATAAACTTTAGTTTCGAGTCAAGTGAGAAAATCAATAATAGTCGAAGCATATCTTTTTATATTCAAGCAAATTTTTTTGGCAGTTGTGTTCGCGACTTCGATTATGAAATTCTTTGTAGAAAGAAATCTGGAAATATGCCCGAAATAACGAAACAATTACGCTTCATATTACGTGTAACTAGAAAATTTTTAAAACGTACTTACTCTGATATACATCATCTCTTATTCGTTGGCTTTTAATATAGTTGAACTCATCTAAAATTTCTTCAGTGCTGGTGGACGCCGCGCGGTAAAACGTAAGTGATTTTATTGCGTCCTGTAATTAAAGTATATATATATAATTGTATAATAAGTATTAAATAAAGTTATTTATGTTCATAGTGCGTAATCGTTAAAAGCGTGTTTTCATTACGCCCCACGCACATTTAACAATGGTCTTTTCTATTAAATTTCAGTGCCGTTTTTACCGAAACAATGAGTATTTTATGTTGTTTAACGCCATTTTCAATCAAGTAGTTATGAGTTAACATATTAAATAAAAAATGATTCGTTAGCTTGCACCAGAGAACCGTCCATTGGCAAAATATTATAAGGGCACTAATTAATGGATTTGACACAAATCGGAAAAACGCATACTTAACTTTTAATAAATTTTTCTCTTTTTTTGTTTGCGATATTGCTTCTAGAATATTACTTTGTCTAAGCGCCCCCAGCAGACGTTAAGTCTACTCTTATAAATTTATAATGGACTAGTTGTAGGGCCTAGCTTCGCCTAGATACAACTTAAAAAAATAGAGTCTAAGTTTTCCAAAAGTGACATTATTTCTATACCAAACAATCCAGTAATTTGGAGTGAAAGCGCAACAAACAGAATTATTACTTTCGCATTTATTAGTATATATTTCCTTACCTTATCTTTTCCTTTGCTGATAAGGTACGCTGGGGTCTCCTTCATAAAAGATAGCAGCACCACAAACAATACACCCAAAGAGAGGTTTAAGTAGCAAATTAACTCGAAACTGCAGAACCATCCGGCTAGGTACGAGGCCAAAGCACCAGTACTAAAGAATAACATAAGTATTGAAGTTGTGGTACCCCTGATGGATGGATGTGCCATCTCTCCCACGAATATGATCGATACAGTGAAGTGTATACCAATTCCGAAGCCGAATATCAATCTGCCTATCAAAATTTGTATTGGTGTTTTCGCAGTTGCTATTATTGCCCAAGACAGCTGCAACAAGTAAATACAATAAGTATAATCGGAATTCTGTTAAATATTTCTTTGGATTTTGTTTTTCGCTTATTTCTAAACTCTAAAGTAAAGCCTCATAATAGATACTTTGTGAGGCTAAGTTTTAATGGCGTCTATAAAACCACGTTATATTAGAGACTAGCTGACCCGGCGAAATTCGTTCCGCCTAAAAGTCGATTCTTAATTAGCCTTAATTATTCCTTATTACATAAGCTACCTGCCAGTAAAAGTCCCGTCAAAATCGGTCCACCCGTTTCAGAGATTAGCCAGAAAAACAGACAAAAATTGTAAAATACGTTATTTTGGTATATGTACCGTGTATACACCCATAAGCATTTATTAAAAAGCGGCTATTTCAATATTAAAAACAGACACTCCAATTTTATTTATTTGTATAGATAGAGTTAATAACACCATTTTGAATGAAATTTCAATCCCCACAATATTTCACTAAAATATTTCTGTTGTACATCTAAGCATAACATATATATTCTATACATCTATATAAATAAATAAAGTTGGAGTGTCTGTTTGTAATATTGAAATAGCCGCTTTTTACTAAATGCATGTGGATGTAGTATATACGGTATATACCGACCTATAGCAAAATATCATTTTTTACAATTTTTGTTTGTCTTTTTGTTTCAGGCTAATCTCGGAAATAGCTGGACCGATTTTGACGGGACTTTTATTGGCAGGTAGCTGATGTTATAAGAAGTAACTTAGGCTACAAAAAAAAAATAAGGATCGACTGTTAGGCGAAACTAAGTTCGCTGGGTCAGCTACTTTGAAAATATGAATTAACAGATTTATTATTAAGATACAATTTTGACTTTAGTTTAATATCAGGGAATCGTTTGATTAAGTCGATAGTGGTTATTAAAGTAGCTATTCAAAGATATAATGAGAAGAATTTAAGAAAACCGTCATAGCGTTTTCTTCTATTCGTATTCACTCTCAAACCAACAAACATAAATGGATCGAAATATAATTTTGCATAGGTTCCTAGGAGAAAGTGATACCACCTTTGCTTAGACAAAACAACCACTATAAATACACCCAATAGTCACATACATAGTTCTGACCCCACACTAGGATACAAGTCCTATGTTGTGGGTATCAGAAATTACGAGAGAATTTTCGGTCTCACAAACACCCAGACCTGAAACAAATATTTGTGGTTCACACAAACATTTGTCTCGGTGCGGGGATCGAACCCGCGGCCTCTCGTTTCGCAAGCTGGTGCCTAGCCAACTGCGCCACGGGGCTGTCACTTCAATCAGTAAGTACTAAAGTTGTATTTTATTTTTTTACAAAATGTAATAATAATAATAGTAGTGATGGCCTCGAGGTTTGTGCACGCGGTCGAGAATCTCGACGGTCGCGGGTTCAAACCCCAGGCACACACCTCTGACTTTTCGAAGTTATGTGTGTATTATCACGTACTTTAACGGTGAAGGAAAACATCGTGATGAAACCTGCACACCTAAAAAGTTTTTAGGAATTTCTTAGGTGTGTACCAGTGCACTAGGCCAGCGTGGTGGACTGAGGCCTGAACCCTCTCAGTTGAAGAGGAGGCCCGTGCCCAGCAGTGGGACGTTAATGGGCTGATGATGAATGAATAATAATAATACAAAAAATACTTACAATAATAAACAGGCCGCATAATATCTCTGGTTTCTTCCGACCAAGGCGATCACACATATACCCAATGATGATCGTAACAATTAACGATCCCAACATGGGTAATGATCCTATAAGGTCCCTGTCTCGTTTAGTTATACTGTAGTTAAGCGGCGTGTGAGCACTTTCCAGCATCGGAATAGCATATGAAGGCCACACCACGCCAAAGCATGCCATGAAGCTTCCAATTGAAACTAGGGGGTAAATAAAATTAAAATCAACTTTAGGACTGCCTCGTGGTCTCGCGGTGCATGTGTGTGCCGTGCGATCTAGAGGTCCTGGGTTCGATTCCCGGGTCGGGCAAAGTGTTATCGGGTTTTTCCATTAGGAAATTCTCAGTAACAGCACGGAGTCTGGAAATGTGCTCGAAAAACATTTTCGAGCACATTTGTAATAATAAATAGAAAAGTAATCGACATTCAGCCTCCGTTCCGATACTTGGCCCAAATATAAATCGTATATCAAAGGTGTTGTGTAGATAAGTGCAAGTTGTGATGATGTCTGCGCGGCACAGCGTCTCAAGCCGACGAGTAGTGGATGCACTCGTTACAGCGATGAGAGTGCGAAACTCGCCACCTATTACGTGGGACTGATACATACCTGGCGAAATGTGGGTGTAGAAATGTACCTCTGCCTACCCCTTCAGGGAATACAGGCGTGAGTTTAAGTATGTATGTATGTATATATACATACATACATACATAAATTCATGCCCGTATGTACCTATGTTAAAACAAAAATGGGTAAGTATTTCTTTGTAACTTCTGCATTGTAATCAACCCATATACGTCCCACTGCTGGGCACGGGCATCCTCTACAACTGAGAGAGTTAAGGCCTTAGTCCGCCATGCTGGCCTAGTGCGCTGGCCTACACACCTAGAAAATTATCAAAAGCTTTTAGCTGTGCAGGTTTCATCACGATGTTATCCTTCACCGTTAAGTACGTGTTAATGTACATCATAAGTACATAAGTACATAAACTCACGCCTGTATTCCCCGAAGGGGTAGGCAGAGGTGCATTTCTGCACCCACATTTCGCCAAGTATGTATCAGTCCCACGTAATAGGGGGCGAGCCTATTGCCGTTTTTCGGGCACATTTTCAGACTCCGTGCTGTTACCGAGAATTTCCTAGTGGAAAAACCCAATAACACTTTGCCCGACCCGGGAATCGAACCCAGGACCTCTAGATCGCACGGCACATACTTGTACCGCGTAATGCTTTATGAATACACACATAACTCCGAAAAGTCATAGGTGTGTGCTTGGGGTATGAACCCGCGACCGTCGAGATTCTCGACCGCGTGCCTAAACCTCGAGGCCATTACCAGCTGTAATCATTAAAATTGTGTATATTCATAGCACTTATGTAATAAAATAATTAGTAAAAGCACTTATTATTGTCATTTTTTAAAAATAAAGAGTTGACAATAATTTAAATCTCTATTTCAGCAAAATTTAATACCTTTATCGAGGGGAATAAGCCTACTCATAACTCTACCTAAAGCTCGCCAAGATATTTTTTATTTTTTTTTATTATTTTTTTATACTGGCACGGCAAAGTGACTCCACTGTACCTGATGGTAAGCACAGTGGAGTCCAAGAAAATAATACCGACCAGCAAGAAACGATATGGTCACCTGCTGGTCGACACAATCATGCCTGAACAAATGCTTCTTCACGATTCGTTTAAAGGATCCAGGATCATACATCATACATACATACATAAACTCACACCTGTATTCCCCGAAGGGGTAGGCAGAGGTGCATTTCTGCACCCACATTTCGCCAGGTACGTATCAGTCCTACGTAATAGGGGGCGAGCCTATTGCCGTTTTTCGGGCACATTTCCAGACTCCAGGCTGTTACTGAGAATTTCCTAATGGAAAAACCCAATAACACTTTGCCCGACCCGGGAATCGGACCCAGGACCTCAAGATCCCACGGCACATACTTGTACCGCGAGACCACGAGGCAGTCATCATAGGAAGAATTATTCACATATAAGCCACAGAACATTCCCTATACTTACTAATAAAAGAACATATATACTGATTCCTGCTCCCCTTCATTTTGTTAATATTGACACTATTCACAGCACCAGTCAAAACAACACGAAAACTTAAGACATACTGCAACAAGCCAACAACACACTATTCATGTAACTGTTTGTTCTGCCTTAACGATAAAACAGAGCCCCATCACTTGCCAGTGATACCATGAATAAATAATATGATATTGCTCAAATAGAATATTTTTTTATTATCTCTTTGTTTATAGTGTTTAATCTTTACTCATATCATATAGCTTCCGTATGTTTCTCATTTCAGATTGTACTCTATCCTAGTATGCATGAAAATAGCATAATATATGTTATATTATATTTTGTCAATAGTATTGTTTTGATATTTTACACACCTGCCTCATCGCATCTCTGCATCACCCTAGGTTCGACTGGAAGAGAATGCCTTAGGCATTAAGTCCACCTATACAAACTTTGTATAAAGTGTAAATAAATATATAAAATAAAATAGCATGCATATTCTTAAAAAAATGATTAATATTTTTTTATCATTTATTTTACCAATTTTAATAAGCTATTCTCTGCTCCAGATTTACTAAATAAGAAATTCAAGTTTCTGATAATATATTTTAAATACACACATAACTTCAAAAATACATAGAACCTTAAACAAACAATTGTCAGTGTGAGATTGAACCGGTGGCTTCTTGCTCCATAGGCAGGTGTCCAAGTGATTTCATCCCAGAAATTCACCAAATAGCTTAAAAGGTATTGCTAAGTACAATTAGTTTACATACTGATTTTGTTATTAGTGACATGTCTAAATTTAGTCTTATCTTATTTGATTTTCTACTTATTTTCACACTGATTAATATCTTAGCAATGTAAATAAAAATACAGAATATTAATACTATTACATTCACTATAGTAACTAAGAAGATCTGCTAATGTTCATGCGATCAATATTGAGACATGAGACAATGGCCATCAGCATTATGCCTTTTCTAGACTTCCATAAATACATATTATAAATAAAGTCAGCTACATCTGTGATAAATATATTTTTCTTCTAAATTATATATGCAATCAAAACATAATTTTGATATCTTAAAAACAAAATCAGACTTAGTATTTGGACATAAAATCCAAGAAGGATTAATATCCAAAACTTTTAGCTGTAGGTATATTGTTGCTTCTCCATAATTTAAAACATCAGCCTAAAAAAAAAAACTTTACTTTGTCTTTGTTTAAGGCAGAAATAAATTTATCCTATTCATCCTTTTATTTATCCTCCTTAAAGTTAGGATCTAAACTTCTTGTAGACAGGCACATTTTCATTCTCATCTAATAGTTATTTTCTATATATGATATTATTAAGCTCTGTACATTTTTTAAGGATTGTTATGACAGGTGAAGAAGCATTTGTGCAGGCCGGCATGATTGTGTCGACCAGCAGGTGACCATATCGTTTCTCACTGGTTGGTATTATTTTTTTGGACTCTACTGTGCTTACCATCAGGTACAGTGGAGTCACTTTGCCGTGCCAGTATAAAAAAGGTACATTTATGTAAATTTCCAACGTCCAACTTTTTGTTAGATATGCAGACTATTCCACAATTCTTGGATTATTGAAATTTTAATTAATTTAAGCTCACTGCACTTACATAGCAATATTTGAATATTTTTAAATAATTGTGAAATAAAATAGCAATAGTCATACATTAATATAAATTACCAAGCATATTAGAATAAAAAATCGTTGCTCATCATAAACTTTTTTTATTTCCAATGTTTTTACAATACTTCAATATTTCACAAGTCTTCATTTTATCGTCAATCTCTTTTTCTCTATATCTGTTAGTTAATAAAATCATTCATGCAAGTTTAACCATCGCTGAACGTTCCACTATTTAATAAAGTATAGAATTTAAAATACCACAAAGGTACACAAATAAAACACAATTCCATTACCACCCTCCGGCCTCCCGTCAAAAATCCCATTAAATATTACTATACACTCTTTGTCTAAATCTAATAAAACGACATTTATAAAAGAGTTGGGCCTCTCCCCTTCAAAATCGACTAAATAAAAGACTTAAGACACATTAAAAAATGTAGGTACCTTTAAGACTTGTATATATTTTTTGTATCTTATGAGATGTTCTTATTTAAATAATTAAATTTATGTAATAAGAATATAGTTGTAGTTAAATGATACAGATGCATCAGAATAAGATTTTTATATACAATCAGGCAACGGGAGAACTGTCATCGCATAATCTGTTTGCATTTATGTTCTCCTAGTACATTGAAGTTAGTTTATAGTAGATGGAAAAGTCACGAGGGCGACGGGCGACGTGTCGCCTCACGTAGCTTTCTTCATGCTCTGAAATTAACTAATATTTAAACTGAACATATTTTAATGAATAAAACCTACTAAGAAATTTTAAAAATGTGTAAAATATAGTTACGAAAATCACAAGCAAGACATTTCAAAACCATGATCAAGGCTTATTATAAATATGTAAATAATCCTATTAGAGTGTCAATTAATTTGAATCTTATCATAATTATGATAAAAAAAATATATAAAACGGCGGATATGACATCTGTTCGCAAAATACCACAGATAATAAATAGGCAAACGTCCTGCCATCTATCGAAAACTTTATGAACAAGGCGTCAAACGACACTGAACTTCTATAGTATGCTACCCTAGTAACACGAAGCGCCTTTTCATGGAATAGTGACATAACTCGAATGTCTTCTCCGTTTCTTGATTTTATTTGCAACATAACAAACAATTTTTAAGTACTTCATTGTTTTTTTTAATATACGAGAAATGTTTATTATATACTAGTAATTAATTTACAAGTATACTCCTTATATTATTAGACACTATTTCAATTTGTACGATTTTATTATTAATTTAGGTATATTTTATTATCAGGCCTATTTAGTTAGTTCTTAATTAAAAAAAAAACATTTCAGGGAAATTTTCGTATATAAGATTCGTTCCATAAATAAAATACGGTTTGGTTAGATAACATATTATTTATAAATTAAAAATATAAATTGAATTATGCTGTCTACATATTAAATCTAAATAAAAATAACCTATGTACTCGTTAATAAAGTAAGTTTTATATAAAAAAAGTTAATATAGTTCCTTCTTCAGCAGCAGCAATTCGATATCTTCAACACTTTTCCCTTTAGTTTCGGGTAGCAGTACCAGGCTCACAGCGGCACCGAGGAAGTTTATACCCGCGAAGACATAGAATGTCCAATGTGCGCCGAGTGCTGCCGTCAGTGGACCGAACGTTGCCAGTTGGACGAATGACATGAACCACGCGTAGGTCACTACGCAGCCGAGCACTTTAGCACGAATCTGTTGATGAACAAAAATCAATCTTAACTGAATTAACTAAAGTATACATCGTAATAAAGAACTATAGGTGTGACAGAGACAGCGAATTTTTTCTAGACTCTTTTATCACGTACGTAAGTATACCGATGGTCCATTCGCAGCAGTATTCAGTTTCTTAACAAACAATCCAGGGTGGAATAACAAATAAAAAAAGACAGCGCTCTATGTAAAAATGAGATAGGCTATTCATACTTTTTGCAACTTAGCTTATATTTGTAGCTATCATCTGTCTATTGTTGTGGTAACTTTACAAGTATGGAATATTTCATTTAACTAGTAATTTTTTTATGAGGGCCTGTGAAGCAAATGCGATTTAACAGAATTAAAATGCTTAGTTTGTTGAGAATTGCTAAAATTTGTTAATAATGTGTATCAAAAATTAATAAAGAGTGTTATTGAAATAATTATATATAACTAGTGGACCCGACAGACGTTGTCCTGTGCACAATTTTAAATTCATTTTTTTCCAATGTAAACCATTCTCAAATCAACCTGACACACGAAAAATTTCATCTGCCTTCTTTTGAACAAAGAAAATGAATTATTTAAGATTTTGGAGTTATGTTCTGATATGCGAAAAATTAAAATCCCAGAACTCTAATATAGCGCCACCTACCGGATCCAATTGCGAATCTAAAGCATTCTCGAATCTACTTGAAGATACACAGAAAATTTCATTAAAATCGGTCCAGCCGTTAAAAATTAAAATCCCAGGCATATTCGTTAGGATCATCGACCTAACTATAAAATGAGAAACTTGAAACCTGAACAATGAGAACCAAACCAACTCGTCTTTAAGTTTTCCTTTGATTTATTGTTCCGTGAATCGCATTACTCAACAGTTTTCTTAACATAAGCCGAATTTCTTGCATAGTTTAGAGTGTTTTAGATTTCTAACAATGATGACTACCGAGCCCGTCCTCAGTAATTGTAAATTGTAAACCAGGCACAACCAAGGAGTTTAAAAATTCAGTTGGATAATGAGGCTTGATATATTTTCCTTAGTTACACAAAATAAAATTCTGAACGGACGCATAACTATTTGACAACTAATAAATATGTCAATCTCTTTTCATTCTATTCTACATTTTAAAAATCTAAAATACGCAATTATTCGAATATTGTTGATATATATGTTGTCGATTCGAAACCCTTATTTAAATACCTACATTCTTTAATTTGGGGGGGCCTTTAACCGTATCGACGGAATAAACATTATATATTTGACAGGAAATTTTCTAGAACAGTTTATATGGGAAAATGAAATTGCTGTTTTTACTAACTTCCTTGCAATTTTGCCATGATTTCTCACCGCTTAAACCTTCCCTGGACTACGACAAACATTTCAAAACCAAAATCAGCTAAATCGGTCCAGCCGTTCTCGAGTTTTAGCGAGACTAACGAACGGCAATTCATTTTTATATATATAGAAGATGTCAAATACATAACTTAGATTCACTCATTGCAAAATTTAGTTTACCACCCCGTTCGAAAGGCAGTCATTATTAAAGAAGAACGGGCAAGAAACTCTAGAGTCGCTTTAAAGATAAAACTATTATAATTCTAATGTCCTTTATTGACAACGACATACGAGTATACGACGAAAACGTTTAAGATGTTTGCATGTGTACTACTTCATTTTTTTATGTGTGATACTTAGACATGAGTGTGTATATATCTATATGGTATTATGTTGTACGCTTACTTCGAAATTAAACATTTCCGTCATAATAATATAGGGAATTGGAGAGACGCCTGCTGCGTATGCGCACAAAGACAGCACGAGCGCTGAGATCGGCAGCCAAGCGGGCGGTGAGCCACCTTGTCGTTGGAGCAGCAAGCACGATGCCAGGGCAGCTAGTGATATAGTTGTCACTAGAAACGCCCCTGATAGAATAACCTGGAATAATAATGCATATTATAGAAAACAACAACTATTTTTTTTCGTTCCGGACGGAACCGACTAAGGTCGAAAACCATGCTGCCAAGTTAAATTTTAACGTCATAAACAGCATTTGAATTTATGGAACAAATATTTTTGTAAATTTCGATTTGAATTTAAATATTTCGTTGGTACGGAGGCCTAAGTATACGGCGTTCGACCAAGATAGTTAGGCGAAGTGTTTTAATAATTTTCTCTTTGGAAATTCTTACTAATAACATTCAGGCATTATATGCTTAATGCTCGCCCCCTTTTACATAGGACTTATATAACACTGATGGCAAAACGTGAATACATATGTATATACAACTCTGACTATTCCTACAGGGCTATAGTCTTGTATGTGTGAGTACGTGTGTAATTAGGTTCATAATATACCTTTCTTCCCATCTTCTCCACACAACTAATAGATAGAAAGGACCCGAGCAGCATAACCGCGGGGAAGCTTAACGCTTGCAACTCCGGGCTGACGCTGACACCCGATGAGGACAAGATGGCGGCCGCGTACGTCACAATGGCGAAGTTTCCGTTGCAAGACGCTATAGACATGATCAGCATGCTGAGGATGAAGCCTCGCCGCCACGCTTCATGTTTAACTGAAAAAAGAGACAGATTTATTTATTCACACTTGGATTTGATGGTAAATAATAAGGGCTCAAGAGCTGACTGGTATATATATGAATATTTGTCATTAGGCGGAAATCAAACAAGAAGTACTCATTGGGAGTTTTACACCTTCTTTCTTGTGTTACGAAGTCTGATGCGAAGATCTAACCTACTAGAACCTTCTTTAGCTAATAATTTTATACTATCGTCCTTATTCTTAAATGTCATAAACGAAACTTCTAGTTGCTGATTATTATAGTAATAATATAAATGGCCCTTAGTGATATCGTATTAATCGTAAAGCAGTGATGGCCTCGAGGTTTAGGCGCGCGGTCGAGAATTTCGGCGGTCGCAGGTTCAAACCCCAGGCACACACCTCTGACTTTTCGAAGTTATGTGTGTATTCACAATGAATTATCACGTGCTTTAACGGTGAAGGAAAACATCGTGATAAAACCTGCACACCTAAAAAGTTCTTAGGAATTTCTTAGGTGTGTAGTCCGCCAACCCGCACTAAGCCAGCGTGGTGGACTAAGGCTTAAACCCTCTCAGTTGTAGAGGAGGCCCGTGCCCAGCAGTGGGACGTATATGGGCTGATGATTGATTGATCATTGATATCGTATTGAAAGAAAAAGAAAACTTACAAATACTTAAAAAGGACATCTTTGGTAGAGACTTGCAGTATGCATCCTCGTTTCTGATCAAACTGATTTCGTTCTGCACGTGTTTGTCACTTATATCTAGACCTCTGAGTAGCGCTATTGTCTTCGCTGCTTTCTGAAAAATGATTTT
Source organism: Hemaris fuciformis (assembly GCA_907164795.1). Lineage (NCBI taxonomy): Eukaryota > Metazoa > Arthropoda > Insecta > Lepidoptera > Sphingidae > Hemaris > Hemaris fuciformis. Next base: position 1,088,122 of record OU015455.1, on the reverse strand, counting down.
AAGGTTAAAAGGATAATATCGTATTTGAATCTTAGTTCCAAATAAGCTTCTAACTGTATAGTATTTGAGAAATAAATAAAAAAATCAGTTATGCTGGAATTTTCTACTCATATTTACTTCGATATTTTAGTAGTTAGTACCTATTGCGTAATTATTTTAATAATTACCAAGAATATTTTAATATTTATCTTTGTCTTGTCCCTCTCTCGCGAGGTTAAATAAAATCAATAATTTACCTCAACTCTTCCCTTTTTCACCAGGAACGCAGGAGACTCAGGAGCTTTGAGCATTAATAAAATCGTCACTAACGGAACGGTTAATGCAATCCACAATACTGTGTGGTAAGGCAAATATGATCCCATTGTGTACATGGCCAGTACTCCAATATTCTGCATGAGAATCATTAGGGAGCCTAGTATACCACGGATATCGTCTTGGCTGATTTCTTTAACATACATTGGTATGATATTAAAGCATCCCCCTGCAGGCAGACCGCAAATTATCCTCGCTATTACCAGCCCAGTTTTTGTGGTAGAACATAACTTAACTATCCAACTTAGCTAGAAAAACAAGAATAAATTAGTAAAGTGTATTTCTTACGTTTTTATGTTTGGAAAATTTAACCATTTTACTATTTAGCAGTGTTTATTCTTTATTTAAATATGTTTTTATAACGTAATTGCAGTAAAAGTTTTTGTAAATTTATGAGTTTTTTTAGATCAAAAACGTAAAAATGAATGAAAATTAAATGAAAACAAACGCTTCAATTTGATGATGGATTTGTTTGATCGTAAATAACGTAACTATAATAGCAACTGTAATATACAATATTACAGAGCGTAAACCGTAAAGAATTTGTGGAACACATTACTTTTAGCCGGGCTCCGTATCCACCAATCAGCTCGACATACAAACTTTATTCATATTGGCGAACCGCCCATATGTTAAGGTAAGGTAAGGTTATTAATTCGCGCGTTCATTTACTTCAGAAATATTTATACAAGGAGTTACGACATGCGTATCTCAGTGTCATTCTATATGATAAATCACGTCAAAACAATGTTGCAAAAATCAACGTCACATTTAACAGCAAAGTACCAGGTCAACATAAACAAAGAGAGCTTACCGCTTGTAGAGCCGCTATGGTCATCACGCCCATCCGCCTTCCGTAGGCGTCGGCTATGTACGCGTAACCGAATACGCCGAATATAGCCGACAGGCACATCATACTCGCTATCAGCGATATTTCCTCGTCCAATAACGGCACAGTGGTCGGCGATAACGCTGACTTTAGCACTTTGGTCATTGGCGATATCCAACCGGATTGGAGCCCGTACGTCAGCAGCGTTGAGTTGGCTAGAAACAATTCTTACAGTTTATGCAACCCCAGTGTATCTGTGTTTTGTTTTATTTATTTAAATTTTAATTAAACACTGTACCTAATATGGCCACCGCCCATTGCACATAAGTGTGACCACGTTTTGATTTTTTAAATTCACTCTTGACTGCCATTTTTAATATTGCAATTATAAATCAACTGAATAGCCGATGTGCCATATTTAAACGGCGCGCTAATAATAAACTCATTTCTGATAATGCCCCTTATATAAATTAAATTGCCAAGTTATTTTTGGGTTGTGCTAATAATGCGATTTAGTAATTGTTTCGCTGTCAGACACTGTTAAATAATATACAGGGGTGTCAATAACCCATCCAGTATAACTTCCATGCTTATTAACTATTGCAGACTAACTTGCTCTAGATGGAAACGATTAATTGCCTGTGATACTTTAACTTTAGGGTTTCGGTTTCCACCCTTAGGCGTGAGATTATGATATCTGCATGTTAAGCTGGAATGCCAAAGACACCGAGGTATCCCTACTAAATACTGGAGAGGCAACCTAAAGCTTAACTTTCGTTTAAAAAATGGGATATTGAAATATGGGATAGGTACTTCAGTTGTTTGTTGTCCCAGTTCTTTCCAATATTCTTCCCAAAATGTCGGACATTTGTTTTAAAGAACGACATGATGTAACTGTTTCTAACGAATAAGAATTTTATCACAGTGTAATATTTGCGAGTAATAAAATATGTGATCTCGGTTATCTTAATACCAGTATTATGAAATTTGCTGAAACAATAAAATAATGAAAATGATAAACGTCGCTGACTTATTTACGATACGTTTTTTGTATTTAAATTAATTTCCATTTTATTCAACCCTGCATTATGCAAAAATGATATGATGTTTAATTTCATGACACATTTTCAAAAAATATTTGCACTTGTCAATTCTTTCGTTTTGCATCGTCGTGTTGTTTCGCGAAGGAAAACATTTACTGGTACGGTCTGTACGTACGTAGTACGGTCTAGCCTGATTTCTCCTATGCGTTTTTCATTATTAATAGGTTATTAGTGCCAACCCGCACTAGGCCAGCGTGGTGGACTAAGGCCTAAACCCTCTCAGTTGTAGAGGAGGCCCGTGCCCAGCAGTGGGACGTATTTGGGCTGATGATGATGAGGTTATTAGTACTAGGAAGGAAATTTGCATACTTAGAGAATTCAGAATTACAATTATTGTATTCAATAATAATAAGGTTGAGCAGAACTTCCATTGGACATGAGATATGTACGTTCAAAAAGTTTATCTCGCCAACCTAGCCATTAGATTCCACATTGAAGGATTTACTTTATTATATTTTATAAAAATGATTTTATTTTGATATTCAAAAAAAATTTTTTTGTGCCTTTAGACTTGCATCCTACTATGGACTCAGAATGTCATAATCTATGACTGTATTGTTATTATTTATCGATATGTTTCTTTGAAAATGTATGACAACGTAAAAGCGAACTAGGATAAAGATTTGATATTAGAAAACCGTTTAATGTTTGTAATGCTGTCTGTACAGAGTATTACGCATGACCCCGCATTGTACTATCAAACAAATCGTGACAATATAACATGATAACATTGTAGAGGTCAATACTTCATTTATGTGCAGCATTAATCTGTACGTCTGTCTTATAAGAAGTTTTTATAGAAATATCCGAGTCCACGGTCCTGTGTATGTTCATACCAAAAATAATTTTAATCTGTTCTTTGTACATTGCGAGAGTAATATTATTGTGTGATTAAAAAAATAAAAACGTGCCCCCTATAATATTATCATGGAATAAAGCAACCTTAAAAAGTACCAAGGTCTTTTAAGATTTGAGAAATTCCACAGGAATAATGAGTGCAGGATGTTATCGTGTTTATAATTAAGTAACATGATAAAAATGTTTACCCGTTGAGGTCATTGTACGTTTGTGACCTCTCTAGAGGTAACGTTCACACGTAATCCTCACCGTCTCTTATTCTATCTAGTTTTATAAGTGGAAGCATCTATATAGTTGTCAATATTTTTAACATGAAATGCTTTACGATTTTTTATAATCGTTACTTCATAGATAGTAAAAACAGATTGGAGAATAACGCCATCTGTTGTGACGTAATAGAATAAATAGTTATAACGTTGGTTTACAAAAGTGTAATCGTCATTTTATTTCTTTTTTACATGTGACATTTTATTTTCTGTGCGCGAATATCAGCTGTAAGTTAAATTGCACCAGGCTATCATAAACACACCAGTGTTGAATATAAAACAAAATAGTTGTCATAAAAGTTGTGTTCATTCTTGTCGAGCGACCTCCTGAATGTCGGGCAGATGCGCATCTAACCAGGAGCGCACGGCGGCAGAGGAGATCCTTGTGAATATAGTAGGGCTGGGGGACGTGGTACAATTAGCAGCAATCCATCCAGATGTCACTCCCCACAATCCATCGTTGGCGATTACCGGAGCCCCCACATCGGGCTAAAAAAATGCATAAATTAGTCACGTAGGTACAAAAGTGACCATAAATTTCTGTATTTAATTTGAAAAAATATATATATTTTAGTCACAAAAAAACTAGGTAATTTTATCCACATTTGATATTCTAGTATAAAATAACATAATTAAAAAAGTCGATTTAGAATATCGCCATGATCAAATCAAATGTAATTCGCAAAAACAAAAATCTATCTCTAATACAAGAAAAAAACAACAAAAGAGAAAAGAAGATGAGTCCAAATGTGTAGCAAAGATACCAGGCGAGCATAATAACGCAAGAGCTCAACTAACCAAACACGCACTGTGGTGCAAAGCGATCGGCGTCAAACACAAACTGGATTTGTCTAAAGTTTCATTTAGAGTCGCCATCAAGGTCTCGCATTCGTCCCAAGGTATCATTTTCTGAGTAGATACTCGCATGCTGCTTTGCTTTATTCTTTCATTAGCGTGTTTTGGTAACACTTGGCCCTTGACCTAGATAAATAATTATATGTGTGAGCGTATTTAATTATTGTTTCATTATTTACTTTAGAATTTATTCAGCGAAGAAAAAGCTGTTTCTACTCCTAATAATTAATGCATCAATTAATTAAAATATTATTATTTTATTAAAATCAAAATTCATGCAAGAATATAAATTGTGTTTTTGTAGTCATTTAATACATAAATGTAAATTATCTTACCACTATCCTAGGCCAATATGTAGTCATAAATTTTGCTCTAACTACTTTAGCATTCACATTGGATAGGTTTATTGGTTGAACAGTCTGTGAATACTCCGCTAGTACCGCCATGCGCAATAAAGCGATGTCGAAACTTGGCTTTCCGTAGACATACAACGGGTGTACCTCAAAATGTTTGATCGGCTTTACCGACCCACCTCTTTTACAGTCCACCGACCCTAGTCGCGCTCGGAACAGTTTGATAGTTTCTCTTACACTGAAAAAAAAAAAGTATTCTGCTTAGGATCATGGGTACTGTTGTGTAGAAAGGGACAGCTACTCAAGTGTAAGAAGGATAACAACAAAGGTACAACGGTCTAATCTATAAAAACTTACGTATAGAACTCACTAGCGGAACTTAATATCCATCTCTTACTAACTAATGCTCCGCTGGCATAGTGCGCTCCTTTTCTTTGTATGGACACTGAGAACGGATAGCCGATTACCTCGTTTTTACCCTCGTCGCTCTCTTCGGAGATCATGTATTCCTGGTGTTTACAGGGCGCCCGAACTGTTGTGGTTTCAACTGCTAGAGAAAGAAAATATTAATTGCATGAAGATGACATTTGAGAATTATTGGAAATAAAAGTAAAATGAATCTTACGGCTTTTTATTTCTTTAGAAGTGAAATTAATAAATTGAATTCTTCTAGGTTTTTCTTTTGAACTTGAGTTAAATACGTCGTTAAATAGATCTCCTTCGAAACTTTCTACGCTAAAGTTATCTAAATCACTATTACCTAAATCACAATAAATTACATGAAATACAATAAATATTATAAAAATGTGAATCATTGTTAAAGGCATCGATATGTTTAATCAGTAATGTAAATTACAAAAAATAAAGACACCGTGTCACGGAGTATGATCCATGTCTTTTCGTTGACTAAACTTACATTGAGCCTACGCAGATATTAAAAAACTAAAGAAAACAGACAAAAGCTATCATTTTTTTTTAAATCTGTAGAACAATGGAAATGATAAGCAATAAAAAAAAATACAATGCAATGATATGATTGGCTTCATTGAATTGTGATAACTGGAAGTACAGAATGGTATTGAAAAAAGATTAGTGGAATAAAAATCGTCATGCCATTTTCAATAAACAGAGTCATCTACCTACATAATCTTCAGACGTTCAGGATGTTCATTGTGAAACGAGCAATCGCTACAAAAGGTGAAGCGCTGTTCATCTCTGGAAAACACCTGGCAAACACCGTTACAACAATTTTTTGCTAAGAGTATACATATGACTGATGATCTTTATCACGGTCGGCGTATATATTTGCATTTTTTGCTTCAACTATAATACCTAAGATTATTAGAATGAAAGACGTGACCCGGGATAATGTTCTACAGCCAAATGATCCAGCCAAGATAAAATAGAGCGATTTTTTCCGAAGACCGTCAGATGATTTTAACGCAAAGGTTTCCAAATCTGAGCGCAGAACATATGTTTTTTTAGAGGAGAGGCATATTTGTGTCGAATATACATACATAGGTATATTATATGTTTATATTTAACTTACCAATGGAACTAGGAATCTTGGCTTTATCAGGCCAGTTTATCATGGTCGAATAAAAAAAAAAGATCTTAGCTGGTTACTTAACCGAACTTTTCCAATTTGTTTGACTTTAGTGTTCACAAATCTCCATTTTGTTTACACTTTTGTACAATAGATTGCTTACTGTTTACCGCAAACGTTTTGATTTCGCAAATTAAACTTTGACAGATTTTTTGTTTCACTGTAATGCAAGTTTGAAGTTACAAGTAGTGATGAAGGCGATATGTGAAAGACTTGTTTTATAACAATTAATTAAGTTTAAACTGTACCAAAATGAAATTTTACATATTAATTCTAGTTGTTAATTTTACTCTAAATTTAGTACTAAGTGGTAAGATTTCTTAAATTGGGTTTTCCTTTTCTGTTACAAATCGCATTTTTATTTTGTATTCCATTGTATTTCTTATATATAAAAAATAAAAGAAGGAAAAGTTAACAATACTATTCTGCTAACAAAGTCCTGTATTTGAAAACCTTGCCAAAAAATGCCTGCCACGGGAACACTTGATACAAAAATTCTTTAAAAAACGCCTGTCATAATTTTCTGAGCAAGTTTTCGTAAATGCGTTTTACATTGTACTAGCGCTAGCCGACCATTGCACACTTCGTTGGGCTGTAAAAAACGCCTGTTATAATTTCCGGAGCAATTTTTTGTGATTGCACTTTATATTGTATTGGGCTCTGCTTCGCCCCAGCGCAATTTTATAAAAAGTACTCTATGTCCTTTCCCAAGGTCCTATTTACCTTTATACCAATAAAAAATTCAGAACGGTTCAGCGGTTTAGGCCTGAAAGCATAACAGACAGACTTACTTTCACATTTATAGCATTAGCATAGAAGTATAGATTGCAATTTCATCACCTCCATAAAATGTTTTTTTATTGGTATAAATTAGGGATTACGACGAAAAAATCGGATCTGGAATGCGAATTCCCACCCAAAATGGAAGAAGACCTCACGCACATACGGAGGAAGCGTTTGACTACCGAGACAGGACTAGTGTGTCTAGAAGACTACCCCTACACTGTATCTATTAGGTAACTATACTATTATTTTATAAAAAAAAGAATGAATATTTGAACCTGAGTGAAAAGGTTTTTAAAAAGAGGTTGTAATTTTTTTTGCTGGCAAAGGTAAACAAGCTATCGGCCAACTTGGATAATTTTAATAATTCGGTTGAACTTTGACATGTCAAAGCGATGGAAAGAAGTTGTTACACTAGCATTTTTCCCATCTTATATCCACCAGTTAACTCGTTAACTTTAGATTCTTTTTAAACCAGAGATAATAGCGATCTTAGAGTGGGGTTTCATCTGTGTTCAGGTTACACGGAAAGCATTGGTGTGGAGGAGCTATCGTTGGGAAATATTGGATACTAACTGCAGCCCAGTGTTTCGATTAGTAAGTACTTAAATTCTGCATTAATAAATTTTTAATGTTCCAGTAATTTTGGGTTGTAAACTAATTTTATAGATTAGTATTACGTACCAATATTTTTCGCTGAATTCTATTTTTACTGTTCCTTACTGATGCTGTTATTTTAAAGTAACTTTTTGGTTTATTTCCACTTCTACAATATAATATAAGACTAATATTATGTGGCTTAATGTGTGCGTTTTATAAATGTAAAAATACCTTTATGAATATTTCCTGATAATCCTTATAGATCAATCTATTTTTAAAGCGTAACAAAAGAAGAAGTTTCTGTGCGGATGGGCTCCGTATTCCGCGACTTCGGCGGACGAATTCTGTCTGTAGTAGAAATCCGACGGCATCCGAACTACAAAATGGACCAATATTATCCAGAGCATAACCTTGCTATGGTTAAGGTGAGACAATGTAGAATACTTTAAACAACACGTTTATTAAAATAAAACTTCTTTATTTTTTTGGACGCACTTCTATCTTACTGAATGACATCTGTAAGTTTGTGATTTCCTGGTACTTTCACATAAATTCGACACATACTTATGAAATGAGCATAAACATCGCAAGCCCAAACATGTAACGCGACAAGTCATGTTTTCTCTATTTAGCAAAAATCTTACACAAATTCGCAATGCCTTTATATTCAATTAAACTGTATCTGTAGCAGTTATGTTCCCCTGGTATTACAGGTGAATTTGCCGATAACGCCCACGAGTCGAATGCAGCCGGTAACACTGGCGGTGGCCGATGCCGACCTGCCTCCTATGTTTGGGGAGACAGTTGTAACTGGTTATGGATCTGTGGTAATATTGTTATATAAAAATAATCCGTAATTCTATTTTTAAAAAAAATTGCTTATCAGTAATTGTAGCCAGTATCAAATAAAATTCTTTTATCGAATCTTATTTTTTAATATTTATTTTCCTATAAAACTTTTTCGCGTTCATCAGGTAACAGGACAAATACGCGAGGGCGAAAACCAAGAGCTTCGTCGTATGATCGTCCGTGAAGTTCCCCGCGCAGAATGCAGGCTTGTTTATGGAAACGACTATCATTTACAACACGACAATATGTGTCTACAGAGTGTTGTCAAAGGAATAGCTTTGTGTGCTGTAAGTTATTTAAATAGACTTGGAAATAATTTAATTACGAACCTTGAGCATCCACAGTATCGTAATGATAACGACATATAAAGAAGAATTTATTTATTTACATATTTCATTACTTCTCGAAATGTTCTATGACGCTATGATCTTACCTTAGTATAAGACACCAAAACACTTGCACAGAAAAGATAATTTCATAGCATAATTACTTATTACAATATTCATAGCCATTGTAATTTGTGTATGCCCTGCAAATTACAACATATTTTTTTTGTACAGAAAGAAATGTATAAAATAAAATGATAAAAAACATTATGATCTCTAAAGTTATTAATTTGTGTTTGACTATATTTTACAAGTTTTGGGAACCTTGATGTCATGTAAAAAGGTCACGGTGACACTTACATTGTATTCCGTTTGTACCAGGGCGACACGGGCGACCCAGCGGTTCACTTTAGTGGCATGAATCGTGCTGGAACTTTGTTTGGCATAGCTTTGTTCTCAGGCACAGAGGAGTGTGCGTATAAATCCAAGCCTGGTATATTTGCTAAGGTATGCGTATATATTATTTTAATATTCTTTTTACAGTATTTATAATAAAACTTGCACCTTCTAGAAATAATTGGTATTTTTTCAGGTTTCTTACAGTCGTGTATGGATAGATAAAGTACTAAAAGAAATCCCCGAGCACACAGAAAGCGCTGACAGTGGCGAAAATGAAATTCAACTAGATTTATTATAAACTACAAAGTACTATAAAGTAGAGAGAACGTAATTAAGCATATTGCTAATTAAGCTAATTGTAAATATATTAAATACTAAAATTGAAGTTTAATTTTACGCTGCTGTATCGTAACATACAATTAAGTATAGATATTTATGGAGCTAAATTACCATTAAATAGTAACAATAACAACTTGCATGAATTTTATTTCAATATTTTCCATAATTATGCAGAAATTATGATTATCATACCATAGATATTAAATTTTTGTAGATATTAAAATAATAATACTGTTGCTAAAATCAGTATATTGCTTATATATAAATACATATTGTACTTACGTGAATATTTATTACAATCACGAAAATAATTATTTTTTACATTTATTATGTATTTATGCTGAGAAACTAACTTTTCTTCTATGGAACGCATCATGGTCAGCTGTCAGATGACATCTGTCAACGTACATAAATTGTCAAACAAACATATAGGTTATGTTTGGATAAGGTAAAAATTAAGTATTTATGTAATTATTTACTACATTCCTAAATTAATGCTGACTCAAAACCATTTACAGTCGAATTTTACGTTATAGTATTCTGCAATATGTGCCGTTCTAGACGCGGTTGTGTGACGTTAAGTCTATTTTAGGACCGCTGATATTTAGGCCGAATTGCGTCCAAAGGTGAAGGTTTTGGATGCAATTAGTAGTTCTATCGGTTTGAACGACCCTCACGCGTCGCCCGCGCCTTGATATGGATGAGCTGAAGCACAGGGCTGGAGAGAAACTGGAAGCTTTGCATGTGAGTAACTCCTATGTTGTCATGCATTCCTGGTACATACGCGCGAAAGTGTTGCGTTTATTGACACTTTTTTTAGAAAGTGGACGTAGTAGGTAGTCGTTTGTCAATGTACCTACGATCTCTATTTCAGCAATATGCAAACTGTAGGTACCTTTTAGTTGATGTCAATGGGTAAACAACCCATTGACACTGAAATGTCATTGGCCTAATTTACAATTAATGGACAAAAAACTTACATAACAGACAATTAGATGTTAGAAGCATCAGACATGCCCTTGTTTAAATTGGCAAACCACTTTTTATGCTGGCATTTAAATTATTCCCACATATTGTTTGCTTTATGGCTACAATTGAAATGACCACCACAACAAAACTTTTTGAAAACTTCTAAGGAATTACAATTTTATAAACCTCAGTGACAGGTAACACCAGTTTAAATATAATCTTTTAAAAGATTCTTCCTATTTCTACTATTGTTTCTAGGGGCTACCTGCATCTCTCAATTCCACTCCTCTTCTAATATTTTGGATTCAAGCATTCACCTACAAACATTAATACTATTGACCTAAATATATAAATAAGCTGGGACTGCTCTACTATTGTAAAAAAAATAGCCTTAGTCCAATGCCCCAGTGGATTGATAACTCAAATCTATTTGATTTATATTTCATTGGAGCCCGATTTAAGTTGAAAAACATTTCAATGCCTTTTCAGGAAGCTGCTAGAACAGCTGCAGGCACCGGCAAATCTCGAGTCCAAGATGTCATCAATCAGACTGCTGAAGCTATTAAAAAGGTAATTATACCCTTTATTGTCTTCTTATTATATAACAATGTGTCATATTATTAGACATAATAGGATAATTTCATCATCATCATCATCATCAGCCCAAATATGTCCCACTGCTGGGCACGGGCCTCCTCTACAACTGAGAGGGTTTAGGCCTTACTTACACGCCTAAGAAATTCCTAAAAACTTTTTAGGTGTGCAGGTTTTATCACAATGTTTTCCTTCACTGTCAAAGCAAGTGATAATTCATTATGAATACACACATAACTTCGAAAAGTCAGAGGTGTGTGACTTGGGTTTAAACCTGCGACCGCCGAAATTCTCGACCGCGCGCCTAAACCTCGAGGCCATCACTGCTTTTGGCAGGATAATTTATAACCATTATATTTTATATCAAACATAACCTACTGTTTTACAAGACATAATGCTTATTATGAAGAGGATAAAAATCAGTCATACTATTTATTATTTCTGTTCTTACTTTAGTTACATTCTTATAGTGAGGAGAAGATAAGCGGTGATAACAATAGATAAAAATCTGTCTCAGCTCAGTTGTACTATAAATAAATAGTTTTTGGATAAAAAGTTTAATTACATTCAAATTAATTAAGATTTTTTATTATTTATATTCCCAAGGTTTTGTAAAATTGTCATGCCAATGCAAATTGATTTTTTCATACTAGTTCATTAAAGTGATTCCATCACACCTGATGGTAATTGGTTAGTATAATTCTTTCAAAACTAGCATCAAGAGAAGAGAGATTTTTGCTTATAAACCATTCAATTATTGATCAAATTATACCCTACCATATGCCAAATGCTGTAATTCATATTAACATATTGATAATTACATTTATCTCTTAAACAAGGAAATCTTGTTGGTTTAAATTGAATTTTGGACTGTAATAAATATACATCTATTCAAGTTACAATTGAAAATTCGAAACTTTTTATATTTTTTATTTATTTGTGCTAAAACTATCAGTGGTATGTTGTTCAAAGTATACAAATTACTTACAGTTTGTAGGTGACTCTGTTATTACAGATATTTCCACTTATCATAAGAAGATATAGTTATACATGTATGATAGTTTGCTTATGTTCTGACTACCTCCAATAGCAGTAATATTATGCCAGCATGCTACAAGATGGTGTTATAAAGTAATACAAGTATTGTGTTGTTTGGGGTAAAATGGCATGTTTCGTAAGAAAAAAAATATTGTAAAGGAAAATAATATCCTAATCAAAACCTTATAGTTGAAAAATAATACTAAATAAAAAACTCCGGGAGTGTCGGCAGAAGTGAAATTGTGAATATTTTGGAATGGTTAGGGAATAATTTTGCACGAATTGCTTTATTTATCAGTATAAAATTACTTTCATTTACGTGGTAAAATACAATATTTATTGTGCTATTGTACACAAACATGACAATTTATATTACATAATGCGTCTTTCGCATTTTCGATCAGGGTCACTACTAATGTACGAATACGAAAATAAATATTCGAAAATTATTTTTGAAGAGTAAATTATATTCTAGATTTTTTATTAATCTGTTCTGAGCTCTTTGTTTATGGAAAAGTTATTAAAAATATTTTTATTACCCAGATACATGATGGACATGAAAGCAACAACTTATTGCAAATGTTACAAGAAAATGTATTCAAGGTAAAATGGACATTTGGACAGGATTATTGCCCATAGACTAGATGACACAGTAGTTATAAATAGCTAGCGTAGATTCACTAATTTTATGCACAAAACTCATATTGATTCACTTTAGTTCAAAGGCACACAGGCAAAGCTTTATACATACAGAAAAGACATCAAAAGTGTAATAAAAGTTGCTGATAATATCTCATTATTATAGATTGCATTAAGAATACGCAGAATTTAGTAAGCTACTGGCCACTTTGCCACCTTAAGAATTTTGATCTCTGATTTAGTTGCACAGTTTATAAAACCAGTCAGTTATACCTACATGGAAAATCTTTAAATAAATTTATTTTATTTTATGTTATTGGGGAAACATACAGTTAAATAAATGTCTAACTGCTACTACATTAATTACTTAAAATTTAATAAAACGCTTCCGCATATAAATATCTATTACACAACTTGCATAAAAACTTAACCTTAATGAAAATAAAAGTTACAAAGAATGATAAAGAAGCAATGAACCCATTTTTATTAAGTTTTGACATTAAATTCGTCCATTTCACCAGAGAATAGAGCTTTCGTCCTTTGTATTACTATATAGTTTCATCATTTATGCATGCCACCGTAAAATTGTAAACACCGTTAGATTATAATCTATCTAGCGAAATTGTAAACTGTCAAAAGATTGTGAACCGTAATGGATATAAACGCACCTCGCGCGCTGATTCATTGAATACTAACCTAACGTAACCTAACTCTATGGATATAGAATGGTCTACTGTAAGGCCGACTAATCAGGGACAGCCTCCGAATTATAACACGTTACATTGTAAGTAGTTCACAATCTTTCGACAGTTTATAATCTCGCTAGCTAGATTATAATCTAACGGTGTTTACAATTTTACGGTGACATAGACAATACCAATCAAAACAATAATTAATCATCATGATCATCACATCAAGCGTCCATTGCTGGACATAGGCCTTCCACAAAGACTTCAAAAACTCTGTCGAAAGGAGCCCGTATCCAGCGGCTTCCCGCGTTTTTTTTTATATCATCAGTCCACCTTGTGGCTTAATTAATTAAAGCTAGAGTTAATTGTGACACTTTCCTGTCAGTCAAAACAGTTTTTGGACTGCAATTTTGAGGGCAAAGTACTTCTAATATTTTTTGTAAAATACCAGGGTAGCATAAATCCGAACATGTGGGTTCCAGGTTCGCGAGGCTTTCCTCGAGCTATGGAACAACGAGCTCATAGCGGAGGGCAGGGAGCGCGTGGTGGATTGGTCGAGGGATGCGGTGAAGAGGATAAAAGAGGGCGCCCCTCCACTCTCGCCGATCGTACTGTATGAGGAGTTGCTGGCTCTGTTTCATGATAGAGGTATTTAAAGATTTTTTGCCCACATTTTTTTTTGGAATAATGCACTTATATTATGTTATAGAGTATTGAGTAATTATTATTGCTTTTTTCTTCGACTAATCTGGTTTGGGCAGGTTTGCCGATCCAATAGATTTCCTAGTAATGGGTCTTAACTCTTCGAGGCACAAAAGAAAAATGAAAATAGTTTGCTAGTCCTTTAATCTACGTATTACTTTTAAACCTTTGAATTGGCAAGTGTAACGTGTAAAGACATGTTAGTATAGTAAGATAATATGTTACTTTGAATAAAATGCAAGACGATCACTTTGACTTTAACACTTTAAATCTTTTGAATTAATTATATTATACGAAAACGTGGTATTCGAGACACAACTCAGCCGACCCCTTCATGGAAACAGACATGAGGTAATGTATGTATCAAAATGAAAGTACGCCTCTGTTCTCCCTCAGTATGGCGGCGCAGCATGATGATATTCGCGTGCGGCGTGGCGGTGGGGGGCGCCACAGGGCTGGCGGTGGGGCTGCGGGCGGCGGCGCGACCCCCCACCGGGCCTCACGCGCGCGCATTACACACGCACTCCGATCAGACTGTTATACTAGTAGAGGACGCTGTCGCACCAGGTCAGTCTCTAAATTAAGCCTTTATAAATTACTTATAACTCCTATGATGATGTGTAACTGGTGAAATATTTATGCAGAAATGCACCTCTGCCTACTCCGTATGTTATTTCCGAAAATTTGGTACTCTACTGATTAAATTGAGACCAAATCTGCGTCGTACGATCGAAAGTAACTGGGACCGATCCACGGGTCAGAAAATTTATTATTGAGTAAAAATACTCAGTACTGCACAAGAAATATATCTGAAAACGATAATAGGCCCGTCTCTTATTACGTAGGACTCGGAACAAAGGTGGTGAAACTTTTTCATTCATTCATTCATCATCAGCCCATATACGTCCCACTGCTGGGCACGGGCCTCCTCTACAACTGAGAGGGTTTAGGCCTTTGTCCACCACTCTGGCCTAGTGCGGGTTGGTTGATGAAATTTTTTGGCTGCATTTTTCAAAATACTGAATTGTCATCGGTTCTTGATAAGTATGCTAAATTTCGAGTTAATCCCACGTTTTAAAGGGGATATCAATGCTTAAAGTTTCCGTTACATACCTACTAACAAACATAAGTATTAGGTACGTATGACTATGAAACTAATAAAAGCGCGTTAAAAATACACTACTATCAATAGATATATACATTATAATGATACATAACGGCGTAAAACCATATACTGAGAGCTACGTCATCGCTCTTGCGTAAACAAGAATGACTCACGGGCGGTCGCCCCTCTGCGGTGTCGATTGCCCCCACTATTCGTCTATAAAAGGCCGCCCGCTGCAGCGGAGTGAGGCATTCGTCCGTCTACGCTCAGACAGCAAACATCTGATGTATTGGGAAATAAAAGGAATTTTTGATTGAAGTTGATTGTTGAAATTACTTCTCAAAATGGATCCTCCAGTAATAACGATGTCACTGCTATTCTTAAATGATCCTGGGCTATCTGCCTCGTCAGTAATTGTGAAAGTTTACTAAAGAAAACTCAAACCAACAGTTGTGACGTCGGCAATGTGACGTCACACATCTTAAAGACACTTCCAAGCCTCACCTGCTCCGACATACAGATATAAGTGTATGTAAAATAATTTAAATTTTAGGACAAAGCTTGTAATAAAGTTGTTTTTTCGTTTCCAGGCGCGGGGGCGGGCGAGGTGTTGGTCCGAGTGCAAGCGTTCAGCATCTGCAGCCTGGACCGCAGCACGCTCCGAGGGAGGGGGTACATGCTGAGGTCCCTCCTCTACAGGGGACATGTCACTGTGGGACGAGGGTTCGCAGGTGACAATATAGATTTGTGCTAACTTTTATTAACAGCTGCTCTCGTTAGGGCAAGTTTATGGCAAATTTTCGGACTCAGATTTCATATGTTTTCAGACTCCATTATTGAAAATTTTGTAATGGAGAAACCTAAAAACATTTGAGGTGCAACAAAGGAAAACAAGGTAAGGACTTAAAGTCCATAGGAATTGCTTAGGTGTGTAGTCCGCCAACCACTAGGCCAACGTAGTCGACTAAGGCCTAAACCTTCGCAGTTGTAGACTTATATGGGCTAACGATGATTTTTTCCAATTTGGAGGAGTCCACAAATGGACGGTGCGCTGGGCGGACGCGGACCATTTAGGGCGTTTCTCACCCTAAGATGCCGCAAAACCGCCCTAAATGCGCAAGATGGTCACCGAGAGGTTTTAGTCGGTATGCTGGCGTGGCTAAAGCGGACAAGTGTTCCGCGCGCTGAGTTGGAAGGCCAGAGACCCCGACATACCCCTTTCGGCCTCCCCCGAGGTACCGAACAGGGGAGCTTAAAGAGCTTTCCTCTCGTAAACAAAAAAAACGATGATGATGGGGAGAGGAAGGGGGGGGGGGGGGTTTAGGTGCCTGTATCAAAAATGAAGTGACGATTTGTGTGTTCAGGCGTGGTGCTGGACGTGGGTCACGGCGTGGTGGACCTGGAGATGGGCGACGAGGTGTGGGGCTGCGTCAGCGAGTGGAGCGGCGGCGCGGCCAGCGAACTCCTCACCATCAGGAGGTAGGTGGTACACTTACGTCAGACTCCTCGGGAGTTAGGATTGTAGTGGGATTCGTAGACTTCTGATCACTATAATATAAAACACCGCACTTTTAATTAGATGCTGCGATTTTCCCAAATAGAAAAAACACTTGTATTTTCTTTTGTTGATTATAAAAATTATAGAAAATCGAAAGACAGAGAAACACAGATACTCCTTAGGTTTCATTTATACATTAAATATCATATTTTTACTCCCCCGTTGTGCGTTAGTTGCGTTTAGTTTCATCCATTGTATTTATCTTCTATCTGAGGGTGAAACCTTATAGTTCAATATATTGTCTCCCTACTTGGAGGGAAGTCTTTGTTTCCAACTCCTCCTTTATACCTTTTTTCTGATTAACTTCGTTGCGGGATCATAACAAATTAGGTTCCCTTAGACTCGCTGATCTTCAATGCTCGGCGTCAATACTGTGCGTGCTGTTGATCCTGAAGCACAGGAGTTACAGTGGCGGGTGTGTGGTGGGATAGGGCCAAAAATATTGTAGGTTAAAATTCCTAGTAGAAGCAGGGAAATGAGCTCGATAAACAGCAATTTACTCGCCTATTACGTAGGAAGTAAAAACACAGGTAGCGAACCGAGGATGTTGGTATACACCTCTGGTTACCCCCTTCGAACCGGGGCCGGAACAAATATTCCTTTGTCAGAATTCTTTGTCTTGTATATCCGGTTTCCGGGGGGCTTCAATCATGGTGAAAGGATGACCGTGCCGGCATTTTTTGGCCGGTTTCTCGCGGTCGGTCCTTTGTTCACCATGGTATTAGTCCCCCAAACTTCTTCACAAGATAGGTGAAGAGGTTTTCGGCCGGCATGATTACGTCGACCAACGGGAGATCATCATCTCTCGCTGGTCGGCACTTTTTCTGGACTCTATTACACTTACCATCAGGTGCAATGGGGTCACTTTGCCGTGCCAGTATAAAAAAAAAAATATCGCGACATTAGGTTTCTCTTCCCGCTCTACGACCGCCGTACACAGAAACTCATTACCTAATGACAAGTAATGTTGTCTGTCCGTGTGTCAGCACCCGCGTGAGCAAGCGGCCCCGCGGCGTGTCTGCGGACTGCGCGGCCGCGCTGCCGTGGGCGGGGGCGGCGGCGCTGCGGGCGCTGCACCTGCTCGCCTACTCCAGGGACAACGCCAAGGGGAAACGGTGGGAGTATACTACAGTCTTACACATTACAGGAAGCTCCTCGTAGTGTCTGATAGCCACGACACAGGACTTGTATCTTAGTGTGGGGTCAGAACTATGTATGTGACTGTTGGATGTATTTATTTATTTATGACGCTAAAGGATTTTAAGTGGAAGGGAAAAAGCTTCATGTAACTGTTAGGTCCGAAAGTCGGACACTAGTCATGCAATATTGTTGCCAAGTGGTGAATGACATGCCGAGGCATATCCTTACTCACCCGAGTAATGGTATTCGAGCATAATGTATGTAACCGAGTAGCATCAGGCCGACATAATTCTGCTAACTAGTGAGGTTTGATCTTAGCCGTTTCTCCCCGGTAATAATTAAGACCGTACTGCATTTACAATTAGATGTGCTCACTTTGCAGTGTCAAAAAAAAAAACCATTTCAAAAAGTGAAGAGGATAAAAGGAGGCCTAAATACAACAGTGGTTAGCTACAGGCTTATAATAATGATGATGATGATGACGTTGTTAGTGATAATGATGATAATATTAATGATGATGATGTTGATATGATGGTGATGATAATAATGATAATATTATGTGATGATAATAATAATGTTGATGATTATGATGGTGATGATGTTGATGACAATGATGGTGATGTGTCAGTGTGGCGATATGCGGCGCGAGCAGCGGCGAGGGCTGTGCGTTGGTGCAGCTGCTGTCGGGGTGGGGCGCGCACGTCTCCGCGCTGGCGCCGCGCCACGCCGCGCGCACGCTCACGGACCTGGGTACGTTTCCAAAGGCGCCAGTAGATACTCTCGATGCACTAGAACGAAACCATCTTTGTTCACCCGGATACAGGGTAGTCCTAAGAGTATTGTACGAGTTGGGAGTGGTGATTGTCCGCTTGTTTTGCACCTTATTAGATACCAAAATAAATGAAAGACATTTTACAAAAATACTGAATCAATGTCTGAAATAAATATTTGAAATAAAAGTGTGGCGGTAGCAACACGCCAACATAGATGTAGTTTTTTTTATATTTACTTGCTAATTGTTAGTATTTTTAACCTTATTTAAACATGCATTGTTTTTATTCATTACCTACTTGTAATTTTTTAACTTTATAAACAGGCATTGTTCTATTTTGTAATTATGACTGCAGACGTTAAACCATAAACACTTGCGAGTTGTAAAATTTATCACAAGTATTTTTTATGTATCATATTGTTAAAAATTAGTAAATGCTGTTGTAAAATATTTTGATAAATTCTCCAATTGTAAATACTCGTTCATGCCGGTGCAATAAAACTATATTACTTAATAAAGTTCTTTAGCACCGGCAATCCTTGGAAATGGATTGATCGTTTTGGACTATAGCACAGATGTTTGGGCGATCCCATATTTTTTATTGAAGAGATAGACCTTGGTTTGTGTTCGTTGAAATGTATTTTTTATGTTTAATCCCTACCGATCCTCATCGGGGAGACCGATAAAAGGGTCGGTTTATTTGGATGGAAAAAGAGTTTGCCATCACTCGTGACGCGCACACCACGCTCCTATACGTTGAATTTGTTATTCTACTCTGTCTGTAATTAAGTTGTTATAATTTACTTTGTCTGTGTAAAGTGTTAATTTAAATATACCATAGTTTGTTCCCGGAATCGCGTGCTCATTTAATACCCACTCCCTACGTACAACCAAAAAAGTAACGGTGATTATAAACATATTCACGCAAAAAAAAAACGAAAAAAGAAAAAAAAAGACGTTTTCCTAATCACCGCAACTATTACCTGGGTACGTTATAGATCACGGCCTGTTTACAACCAGTATAAGTGTAGACGTGAATTGTTCTCGGTTTCCAGGTAGTGAAGAGTACGTGGATGAGGTGGACGGCACCTCTGACCAGTCGCCGTCGTGCTGGGCGGCGCTGGAGCAGCGCGCCCTCAGATCTGGGCCCTGGGACGCCGTGGTGGCGTGTCGGGGGGCAAGGGCCCCCGCACGCAAGCCCAACCCCACGCCCATACTCAAGTACTGCATACTATTTGGATTATAGAAAATAGTTTGACTAAAAATTTAATTATTAAACGCATAAAGATAGTTAAACACCCTGTATAAAGCATATATAAATATGGGCTGATGATGACTGTACGTGTTGTCAGGGCGACGGCTCCGCGCAGTGCGGTCGTGGACCTGAGACCTGCGCCGCTGGTCTCGGACCGCCTGCCCACG
Source organism: Hemaris fuciformis (assembly GCA_907164795.1). NCBI lineage: Eukaryota > Metazoa > Arthropoda > Insecta > Lepidoptera > Sphingidae > Hemaris > Hemaris fuciformis. Next base: position 1,068,016 of record OU015455.1, on the reverse strand, counting down.
CCCTTCTCCATCATCTTCGCAGCCTCCTTCTACACTTACAGGGTCTTCAGGGTATGGTCTTTTTATGGTTTATGAAGTATCTGTATTTACATGTACATGCATAAGCCTGTCTCCCGTTGGGGTAGGCAGAGATTAAAGAGCGCCAAATGCTACAGTGCAAAAACACATTTTTCACTAAACTATGACATATCGACGGAACGATCTGAGATTTAAAAAACAACTGAGCTTACTACTAATAACAACTGAAATAATAATTTCATTTAGTACGTTCCAAAAAAACACTATGCTACAGCAAAACCAACCGAATAGAGAAATATCGATAATCTATACTAATATTGACAGCCCCGTGGCGCAGTTGGCTTGACACCAGCTTGCGAAACGAGAGGCCGCGGGTTCGATCCCCGCACCGAGACAAATGTTTGTGTGATCCACAAATATTTGTTTCGGGTCTGGGTGTATGTGAGACCGAAGAGTCTCTCGTAGTTTCTGATACCCACGACACAAGGCTTGTATCTTAGTGTGGGATCAGAACTATGTATGTGACTGTTGGGTGTATTTATTTATTTATTTATTATAAACAGGCAAAGTTTGAGAGTTTGTGACGTGGTAATATCTGGATCTACTGAACCGATTTTGAAAATTCTTTCACCAGTAGAAAGCTACGTTATTTGTGAGTGACATAGACTATACATTAACCTGAAAAATGATAAGACTTTTTCGACATTTCCGGATTTGCGATGTAAGTCGGAGAAAAAACGGTCGAAATAAAACGTTTTTACGAACGCTGTCTTACCCATGGGAGATATATGCTTGAGTCCTAGAGAAAAGTTGTAGAGCTTGATAAAGCCTACAAAAAAGTCAGCGTGAAAATGTTTCAGATATTTTAACCAAGGCAACTACTGTTGAAAAGCATATGTATTGTGTTACAAATATGCGATTGCGTTCCAGGGAGGATGTAGGAAATATTGGAACGCAACTGATATAGTTTTAAATTATTGCCGCTTCACGGCGCCACTTATGTTCACTTGTCACTGGTCATTCCCTTTTTAAATCTTGTACTTGTTACTTCAATAATTATTTCAATATACAGAAACTTTGATACAAATATCCGGGCTTGATTGTTGAACCTCCTACAATAGCATATGTCAAACGTTTATATATAAAGTAATTTTTATATTAAAAAGAAAAAAATCGTTAGGTCATGTTTATTGGTCAATATTACCGCCCAACGAAGTGGGCACGGGCCGGCTATTCTTTGTAAAAATAGATTTTGTAAAACCCGATTTTCTGTAAATCGATTTAAATATCAATCGTACACTCTAAGAATCGTCATGTCCTGTCCTGTACGGTCATATTATATTACAATAATTAATAATTGACCCTTCATCCCTTCCCCCAGTGGATGGTGGGTTGCGGCACCCACACGGACTGGCTGGAGGACCCGCAGAGACTGCGCGCGGGACTGGAGACCTTGACTCACCTGGTGGAGTCCGGGGACCTGGCGCCCATACTCGATAAGGTAATCTTTAGTTTGTTAGAGAGACTATTGTTATACTATTGACTAGTATGTGCCGTGCGATCTAGAGGTCCTGGGTTCGATTCCCGGTGCGGGTAAAGTGTTATTGGGTTTTTCCATTAGGAAATTCTCGGCAACAGCACGGAGTCTGGAAATGTGCCCGAAAAACGGCAATAGGCTCGCCTCCTATTACGTGGGACTGATGCATACTTGGCGAAATGTGGGTGCAGAAATTCACCTCTGCCTACCCCTTCGGGGAATACAGGCGTGAGTTAATGTATGTATGTAGAAACTGTTGTTGAACTTTAAACTCATAACAATGACTTTTTGACGTTAATGTTTCCCATATTATGAAGAAATCTGGACACATAAAAATTCTTGGTAATCGCTTAGGCCACTGTAATGAGCTAGGGCCTATCACCTCTCAGTTTTAGGGGAAACCCATGCCCAGCAGAGGGACGTGTGTGGGTTAATGATGATGAATGTGAGTGGATTTATAATGAATTAAGAGTGAAGGAAAATATCGTCAGGATGATATCTAAGATTCATTAAGAGGAATTGATATTGAAGTCTAACAACCTGCCTAGTTTAAGGGACTAAGGCCCTCTATAACTTGCAGTGGAAAGTATATAACGGCGCAAAATCATATATTAAGAGCTATGTCATCGCTCTACGTGTTCTTGTGCATAAACAAGGATGACTCACAAGCGATCGCCCCACTACAGTATCTATAAAAACCCGCTCAAAAACCAACAATTGTGACGTCAGAGTTGGTGACGTCACACATTTCAAAGCCCCTCCTCCTTCGACATATATGAGTTGATACAAAAGAAGATTATTTGCGTGCCTTTGTACGTCTACTCGTGTGCTTGCTTAAATACACCCAACAGTCACATACATGTGAACGTCCAAAAAGCGTAAGTGGAGGGCATCTCAAGCCCTCCCAATTTGGAGGAGTCCATAATCGGACGGTGCGCTAGGCGGAGGCGGACCATTTGGGGCGCTTCTCGCCCTGAGATGCCGCAAAACCGCCCTAAATGCGCGAGATGGTCACCGAGAGGTTTTAGTCGGTATGCTGGCGTAGGATTTTGGTTAGGGACCCAACTCAGCTAAGCGGACAATTATTGTTCTGCGCGCCGAGTTGGAAGGCCAGAGACCCCGACATACCCCTTTTCGGCCTCCCCCGAGGTACCGAACAGGGGAGCTTAAAGCGATTTCCTCTCGTAAAAAAAAAAAAAAAAAAACAGTCACATACATAGTTCTGACCCCACATTAAGATACGAGTCTTGTGTCGTGGGTATCAGAAACTACGAGAGACTTTTCGCTCTCACAAACACCCAGACCCGAAACAAATACTTGTGGATCACACAAACATTTGTCTCAGTGCGGAGATCAAACCCGCGACCTCTCGTTTCGCAAGCTGGTGCCAGTCAACTGCGCCACGGGGCTATCAGTGCGTATTACCTTTCAACCGCAAAGGTAGCCCTTGCCTAGTTTTGAATGTCATGACCTAACTTAACTTATAATGAAGTATTTTGGTTGTGTCCAGGTGTACCTGCCCCAAGAGTTCGAGAGCGCACTAGCCCACGCGTGCAGCGACCACGCCGTGGGCACCACCGTCATCCGCTTCCCCTAGCGGCACTGAACCCGCACCTACTGCACATCACAAACAACGGGCTCATGTCGCCAACTAACACAATTTAAGGCGGAGAACATAAATGGTGGCGCAATCCGAATTTATAGTGTCCTTTAATTATCATGTTTTATAAAAGTTTTTGCTTGTATATTTGTATGTTTGGTATAAGAGAAATGAGGGAAAATGGCTGAATGGATTTAAATGAAAGAAAAGTGACTGTTCACCAAATAATTGCAAATTATGTGTTAATTTTTAAAACACTAATTAGATGTCTTAAATTCAGGATGAGAAAATGTAAAAAAAAAGTGTTTTTTTAAGGAATGATAACTGGGTTTGATCCCCGGACCGAACGTTATTTTTTCTTTAGGTAATTCACAATGGTAAATCGCCAATACAATTATGTGCAATTTATAATAGAGAACCAAAGAAAAATATATTAGAATTAATAATATGAAAAATGAACACGATATTAGGAGGTTTATTACCAATGGACGGATTTTAGGAAACGGATTTTGGGAAGGTCTTGTACCCAGCATGAGGTCCCCAAAAGTGCACAAGACCTATTTAAGGCCTATAACATGTTCTATAAACTAAATTGACGTATAGGAATTGCGTCGCCATCGGTTCCCAAGTCGTATTCGACTGTAATAGTTACTAACTTAATCGAAACTGGTTATAAGTAATCGATATTACCTTAAACCTATCAGCAAAAAGCTTTTTTAAAGTTAATTTAAAGACTAAACTGACTGACTAAGACTGCCTCGTGGCCTCGATGCATAGAGAAAGTCGTGCGATCTAGAGGTCCCGAGTTGGGCAAAATATTATTGGGTATTTCCATTAGTAAATTCTCAGTAGCAGCACGGAGTCTGGAAATGTGCCCGAAAAACAATAGGCTCGCCCCCTATTACGTGGGACTGATACATACCAGGTGAAATGTGGGTGCAGAAATGCACATCTGCCTACCCCTTCGGGGTATTCGGGGTTTTGTATGTTTTTTTTTCTGTATAAAAAGTTAGGAAAACCTTAAATAAAATAATTCATTTAGTTAAATGTTCAATATTAACCTATAACCAGTTTCGATGATTCCGAAACGGAATAAAAACTTGTATATAAAATATATTTATATGGCGTTTTGTAATTACATTTTTGATGTCGTTCCTATATTACGACTTTTGTCTCAAATTTACAAATCTAGCACAATAATGGCGGTATTATTAATGTATTTATACTACGTCTGTACACTGTTCCTCTGTTATGTTTAACTCATTGAATGAAATCGAAAGCTACCTCCGAATGGTTATGTGAGTATGTAAGCTTTGCAGGGTGTAAGAGGAACACTAATTGTCATAAGGTATGTAACATTTTAACGTACATTGCAAATAATGTACGTTAGGTTTGTAGGTCTCGTTTGGAAAACCAGCAATGTATATCGCACAACATTTCTAGCATGCGTGTCGTTTACGTCGGAATTCAGCGTAATAGTATATGAATAAATGATTATTAATTATATATTAGTAATATATTAAAATATGCAGAAAATTATGTAAATAATGCCAACGATAATTATGTTTTGAAAACCCGCAATGTAAAACGCACAAATGTCAAAACCGTTCTTTCTTGGTAACATCCATATTATATTTGTTTGTGTTACAAAAATTAAAGGCATTTTAATTTAATTGATCATATGTTATGATTGTGTCACTTATGTGTGAAAATTCGAAAAAAGGCCTCATGTTAGAAGTCATTGACAAATATGTCTTTTGTTTCAAAGAGCGGTCCTCTTAAATCCTGCAATTTTTTTAAATGATCACATTAAAACCACAATAGGATTGTTATTTGCTCATTCATAATTTTATATAAATAGCTAATGTTCTTGATTTTGGAAAGCAATTTATATATCATTTGCTCAGTTCTTGCTAATCTTAGTATTTAGTCGACATTACCTACCTACCTCGCTAACCGTCTCGCGATATCAGATCTGTGAGTATTAAGTATTCAATAAAATATTCGATGGCTTAGTAATAAAACTTTGTAACTTTATATTGTTCTATTGGATGTAGAAGAACTTAATAACATGTCGAAGTTTTTTAAGTATTTTAACAAAATAATCTAGATCCATTTCTGAAGTTCTGAAGCAGTAAACCAATAAATTTTTGTTTCAATTATACTTCAGATATTCATTAAGTCGTGATGGCCTCGAGGTTTAGGCACGCGGTCGAGAAATTCGACGGTGGCGGGTTCAAACCCCAGGCACACACCTATGTCTTATATGTGTATATTCACAAAGAATTATCACGTACTTTAACGGTGAAGGAAAACATCGTGAAGAAACCTTCACATCGAAAAGTTATGTTGTTACAAAGTTTTATGATCAGACCATCCCAATAGGTGCTAAACGTCAAAATAGTTTTACGTAATAACATAATAGCCATTACTTTTAGTATTGCTTCCTAATTAAAATGCAATAAGACAAACTCATTTTACTAGGGGAAAGAACTTAATATAGTAAAATTGTTTTGCTAACAGATAGAAATTAATATCGGCCTGGAAATCGACCTCCATACGCAATGTATAAACCCCGCCATGATAGCCATAGTGTCACGTTCGGGGGTCGGCAGGGCCATAGCTAGAGGAGGCAGTGCCGACCTTAAAGTACTATTGATCTACCTTAAAAACGACTACTGACGGAAATAAACAAGGGTATACTGTCATAGTAGTAGACTAGGCGGGAAAAAATCCATTGATAAGATTTTATTTTTACTTCTGACCTAATTGTAACCACGACCTTAATTCTAGCCACGGCCCTAAAGGTCAGTCTGTGTATCAGTTGTAAAAAGCCGGCATAACGAGTTTACGGCTACACTTAATATTGATACCTATGAAAATTATAGAAAATATCATAAACTATTATTTCCTATTAAACGTGGAGTTAAAGAATAAATAGGAGACAAAAATGACTACTTTTTTGATAATACAGTGTTTTTTAACAAAATTTATAATAAAACCTAAATTATGTTTAATTTTATACAAATTAATGGCTTACTTATAAATGTTAGTCGATTTAATTATTTCTTAAACATGCTCTGTCTCGTTTCCTCTAACGTCACAGGTCAATCTATAGAGCAGGACAAAGCACATAAGTTGAATTTAAATTGACTGGATGAATTATCACATAACGGTGAAGAAACATCGTGAGGAAACCTACACACCTAAAAGTTATTAGAAATTTATTAGGTGTGTAGTCCGCTCGCCCGCACTAGTCCAGCGTGGTGGACTAAGGCCTAAACCCTGTCAGTTGTGGAGGAGGCCCGTGCTCAGCAGTGGGACGTATATGGGCTGATGATGAAAAATTAACTACTACTCGTAACATGTGTAAGTAAGCCGCTAATACTTCTTTATTTGATGTTTAACATCGATTTTTAGTTCAATTTGTATACACTTTGTAGCATAAGGTTTATATATCTATCTATTCGTTATTAATGCGTCAAATGTATGAGGACGTGTGTGACGTCACGAGAGAGTTTTGTAATCGTATTTATATAGAAAATGTACATTTTGATGTCCAATAATAAATGTTTAGATAAAAATAACGTTAATGAATTTAGATAATAATTTTATAGGTATTTTCCCAACCGAAGATAGTTATTGATATATTCGAAAAGTGTACTAATTTATCCACTTGTGTTTAGTATCAAAATTGAACAATTGTTTTAGGAGTATTTAGAAGCTTGTTTGTGTGATCTACAAATATTTGTTTAGGGTCTGGGTGTTTGTGAGAGCGAAAAGTCTCTCGTAGTTTCTGATACCCACGACACAGGACCTGTATCTTAGTGTGGGATCAGAACTGTATGTGATTGTTGGGTGTATTTGTTTATTTATTTTTAAATCCATAAGGCAATGAGCTGGAGGGATTTCCCTGATCTGGACTCATGCAGAAACAATTATTGTCTTATCTTCACATTACAGCCAATACTGAAAATTACGTATAATTTAAAATATTCACAGTAATTTTGCTAATATTAGTGTGACATGACGGTGGCGTGGGCTAAGTATTTTTTAAGAAAATAATGGCCTGCCATTCATTGGACTGTGTAGGATTAAGGCAAATGAAATAGGCAAAAAAGTGTGATGCGAACAATAATTCACAAATAAATATAAATATACAGGTCGTGATGGCCTCGACGTTTGGGCACGCGGTGGAGAATCTCGACGGTCGCGGGTTCAAACCCCAGGCACACACCTCTGACTTTTCGAAGTTATGTGTGTATTCACAATGAATTGTCACGTACTTTAACGGTGAAGGAAAACATCGTGATAAAACCTGCACACCTAAAAAAAGTTCTTAGGAATTTCTTAGGTGTGTAGTCCGCACACCCGCACTGGGCCAGCGTGGTGGACTAAGGCCTAAACCCTCTCAATGGTAGAGGAGGCCCAGCAGTGGGACGTGTATGGGCTGATGATGAAATATAAATAAAAGGATTATATATATTATATTATGTACAATTGACTTCACATTGAGAAACAAGTCTAATGTCGTGGGAAACAGACTCTATAAAAGATTTGCGGACCCACAAACGTTTGTGGATAATCGTTTGTCTCTGCGTCGACAATGACTGTTATCCTTCCAATCAAAATACTTTTCTATGATTTTTTTTTTACTTTCTAAAAAATTGAACAATTTTTTTATACACAGCGTAAACAAACCGTGACCAAAAACTGAGGCAGGTAATAAATAAATAAATAAATAAATTTATTTATTAACCTTGAAAAAATTTACACATAACAGTTTGCAAAAACTCTCCACACTAGGCACTGCCTGTCTCGTGGAGAGTTTTTTTTACAGGAGTATCTTAAAGCTAGTAATAATAATAGTGGTTAGGAAAACGTCATTTTTTTTGTTTTCGGAATTTTTTTGACGTCAACTATTACTTGTCTTAGTTTATTATTCTGTATTAAGATTTGCTATTCCGTTCAATTTTGAAGCTAAACTACAAAACCAGCCATGCGATGTACCTTTATCATCATATTGTAATGTAGTTAGAAACAAATGTTTTATTTTAAATAAAAAAAATGTTTTTACCAGTTTTTTTTTATTGTATCGTATGTATTTTTTAAACAATTCTTTTAGGCGATTGAGTTTAACTATATCTAATTCTCTATGTGGTTTGTTATCTGTCAATTTTATGTGGGCGCCCGCGACGGACACAGGCCACGGTGCCGCCGCCTCTTTCGACCCCAAGAGCCCCTTTGAGTCGCCTCTTACGACAGGCAGGGGATACCATGGTGGGATTCTAAAGCCCCCTTGCCACTGGGCAGATATCTCACACTGCATCTGCCTATGCGCGGTCTCCACTCCAACTAATCATATTGAGGTAAATTTATTAATATTTATAATATACTCATTTGTCTATTCCATTCATTTATAAATAAATAAATAAATAAATACACCCAACAGTCACATACATAGTTCTAACCCCACACTAGGATACAAGTCCTGTGTCGTGGGTATCAGAAACTACGAGAGACTTTTCGGTCTCACAAACACCCAGACCCGAAACAAATATTTGTGGATCACACAAACATTTGTCTCGGTGCGGGGATCGAACCCGCAGCCTCTCGTTTCGCAAGCTGGTGTCTAGCCAACTGCGCCACGGGGCTGTCAAATTTGTCTTCATATCCATTCAATAGTTCGTAAGAGATCGTCTAAATCGATAAGACCGCCATTAGTCGTATTCATAATAAAAATTCCACTTTGACAAACCAATTGTTGATATTGAATAAGTGTTCTACATAATTTATTAAAGAAACAGTACATCATCAAATTTACTCATTTACTTCGATTAAAAAATTACACCACAACGATGATCGTCAGCGAAGACATGAGACGTATTTTCCAACCATTCTATTTAATTGAAACAGTTTTTTGTGTTAGAAAATTTAATGTAACCAACAAGAGAATATCTACCACAAATCTAAAGAATTACGTCACGTCGCTTATAGCAAATACATTATTGATCCTGCTGTTTTTCACAACGATAAAAGTGACCGAGTTTGGGCTTCAATCATTGCATTTTATATACCTACTGACATACATACAATACATGCTCGATTTCTTACTAATAAGCTTACTGAACGTGATCCAAAGCAAGACGAGCGTGAAATTGTTGGAAAAATTGCAGAACATCGAATATCTGATACAAGACTTTAAACATTTGCAGCAACTCAAGATATTGAGCCGGGTTTGCTGCCTTCTACTAATATTTTTATACTGTTTGCTGATATGCTTAAAACTTAATTTAGATGCCCATTGGAATTGGGCAAGAGCTGCTTATGTTGGCATGACAATTGTCTTCGAGTCAGAGATGTTCTTCGTAATCCTCATTTTACAATTCTTGAGGATCAAAACTGCGAAGTGGAAGGAAGTAATTGAGACGAGACAGATGGACGAGTTTTTGATGAATGACATGTATTCAACAATGAAATTTATAGTTGAGTCTTTTAGACTAGTGAAGAAGGCGTACCAGCTTTTAGTAAGTGTTTGTTGTTGGTATATAAAATATTTGTAGGTATGGATATTAAAGATAGAATCTCTCCGAAGATTAAACTATGGAGAAGAAGCAGTAAATTTATTAAATTGATAGACAGTGAGCACAATGATTGTACTCAGTCAATACGGAAATCAGATATTATTCTATTTATTTGTTTTTTTAACTGTATTTAGTCTTATCTGATTCTTTGATTCATGGAAGTATAATAATACACAGGCAATTTTAAATCCAATAGAAAATTTGTGTTGTAAAACGTAGATCTATGAAGATACGAAAGGATTGAGGAATCATTTTAAATCTGTTGATTTTTACTAGAAGTTTACCTCCAAATGGTACCTAATTCCACACTCAAGTATACTTTAGATAGATTTTGTTTTTCCCACAGGTACTGTTACATTTCGTGACAACATTCATACAGTCATTGATTTATGTGGAAATATTAGTAATGTGGGGCACAAATCAATCGGTATGTATTTTATTTATGATTATCAGTTCGACGACATCCACTGGTTCTATTATCTTTATTTCTCCTCCTTTCCTAGTCTTCCAATAAAAAAGTAGCGTTAGTTTTTCTGGAGAAGTATTGTTAATTAGATTTCTCCTCGAGATGTAGCAACAAACTTCAGATATTTTTTTAAACACGTGAACTTAACCTAATTTTTATGCCTTTTTTTTATGGAAGCGTCAAATAACAAACAGCCCTTATGCTACATGTTGTTTTTGTTCCAGAAAAGTGTGTACATTACGATCAGTCACTCCATTGGTGTTCTGTTTTGGATCGTCAAAGGCTTAAGTGTTGAGGCTATACTGTGCGTGTCTTGCGAGACATTCTATGAAAGCATGCAGGCAGTCCGGATGACCATGATTCGACTCTCACTCAATCAAAATCGTAAGTGTGATACAAATCCATGGAAAAGTATAATTCGAATGAATTTCGTGAGTAATTCGTAATCATCATCATCATCGGCTCATTCCTACTGCTGGGAAGGTACTTCTTAGTTCAGAGTATAAAGGCGATAGACTTACATGCTGGCCAGGCCGAGAGATGTCTAGACCGGACACACATAACATATAATACTTATAATAATATATACTTAGAATCATCATCATCAGCCCATATACGTCCCACTGCTGGGCACGGGTCTCCTCTACAACTGAGAGGGTTTAGACCTTAGTCCACCACGCTGGCCTAGTGCGGGTTGGCGGACTACACACCTAAGAAATTCCTAAGAACTTTTAGTTGTGCAGGTTTCATCACGATGTTTTCCTTCACCGTTAAAGTACGTGATAATTCATTGTGAATACACACATAACTTCGAAAAGTCAGAGGTGTGTGCCTGGGATTTGAACCCGCGACCGTCGATATTCTCGACCGCGTGCCTAAGCCTCGAGGCCATCACGACTTTTTACTTAAAATAATTTATAATAATTAAGCTTGTACTTCTCTTGTTAATACCTTGGACGTGACAGTTACATGCTACGATTGTCGTCATCGTCATCAGCCCAAATATATCCCACTGCTGAGAATGGGCCTCCTCTACAACTGAGAGGGTTTAGGCCTTAGTCCACCACGCTGGCCTAGTGCGGGTTGGCGGACTACACACCTAAGAAATACAACGATTGTTACTGAAAGAAAATAATTGTGGCCTATCGCATTTCAGGTGATACTAGGAGGTTTGCAAAGCGTGTGCTGAGACTCATGCGAGCCAGGTTTTGTAAAATGTGTGCGTGTGGCGTGCTCACCATCGACGCGACAACACTCACGCAGTTTGCCAGTCTCGTCGCAACCTACATCATTGTAGTGTTACAATTCGCTTACCTCTAAACATATACAGGGTTGATACGACAAATGGGCATTAAATTACACTACGTATACTATACGTCCTTAGTATTAATTCGACACGGCACAAAAATTAATAATACCAAAAATGAGTTTTTTTTTGTTTCAAACAAACTAATTAGCTTACAAATAAGAGAAATACGCAAGCACCCTTTATAATAAACAATTTCACAAACGTGTACAAATTGGCAACGTCGCGCGCGGCGTGTGTTTTCGTGGTGTCGTTGTACAGAGCGGCAACAACGCGTAGATTTGAGTAGGATTTACCGTTAGACGTAATCAGCTGTTAGAAAAGCTACATCATGTTCAAATGGAGCGACAACTTAAAATATGATTTATGACTAAACTACTGCTCATATTTATTTGATTTTTAGTACAGAGCTTGAAAATGGTACCCAATATATGCAGTTAAAAAAAACGCCCTTCGTTCGTATCAACCCTGTATTACTAGCTGTAGGACCTGGCTCCACCGGGGCGCAATTTAGAATTCAATTCTCACCCCCCGGAAACAAAAAATACACACCTTTCCACTATATAATAATAGTATAAATTAAAAACGCCTGACAGTATTGGGCCTTAATCCGCCCTGACCTAATTATATAAACAAAAAAAAATCCTTATGTCCTTTCCCTAAGCCCTATCTATATCCATACCATAATTCATTAAAATCGGTTTAGCAGTTTAGCCGTGAAATGTAATAGACATACAGTTACTTTCGAATTTATAATATTAGAATACATTTTAGAGTTATATCGTATGTAAATTTATTCTAATAAATTAATATTCAAAGATTACATTTTTACCCCTTTTAATTTGTTCTCAAGGGGAAAGCTGATTATGGCTCTACTTCCCGCCAGCCCTAGGGGGGGGGGGGGCAGGAAGCGTATGTTGGGGTCACCAGCCTTCGAGCCTGGCGCGCGGCGGCTTCACGTCCGCGTAGATATGTTAATGCCGGGCTGGGTCCCTAGCAAATCCTTATACCGGCAACAATAATACCACGTTGAAATAAATAACAGAGTGATTCGTAATGTAATTACATGCTTCCCTTTCATAGCTCCATAATAATAACCAAACGATTAGTCCAAGCAGTTAACATCATTATTATTTGCTTCGTTAATGATAAAAAGCACTCACCCACTAACTACTTTTTATCGATTCGATTGTACAAGGCAGTTTGAACAAATTATTCGTATAAGAATCAGTCTGATAGAAAAGCTTCATTTAAAATTGAACTATAATATTGTACAATAAATTTATCCGATTATTTATTCGTGACTTAAGTTATGAAGCCAATTTCTAATTTGATGATGCCAATAAAACCTAAAGTTCACAAACCAATGGGAGTACTGAATAATACTATCGATGAAGATATTAGAAAGATGCTGAATCCATTAGACATTGCTCAGACCGCATTCCTCAGTCCTAAATACTGGATACGTGATAGTTTCATAACATCTATTGGACTTAAAACGAAAATTGTTTTGTTTATTGGCACATGCTCGGTTGTAGGACTATTCTTCTACAACACAGTGCAAGCTGCCAAATTTACTCAGCTTGACCACTTGAGTTTCCTTTACAGAGCAGTATTATTTGATTTCATTTGCAACGCGACGGGTTTCGTTGCTAATTTCTTTGTTTGCATCTTTCAAAGCGAAAGTAATATGGCGTTAGTTCTAAAACTGCAAGAAGCCCATAGAAATATTTATGATAAAAGTTTCAAGAAGCACGTTCGTAACATTTGGCTGTCGTTAATGTTGTTAGTAGCATTTCATATTTTACAAGTTTTGTCGTTATTTTTATACGGTTCTGAATTCTCAAAGACGAATTTGGTGAGCCAATTGGTGCTGTTCACATTTGATGTGAACGTTCTAAGCGCTTTAATGTTGGGGAAATTTATAAACACCAAATTGGAACTTTGGATAAAGAATTTTAAAACGTACTCGAAAGCAACTGAGTCGAGACGTAAGTGGAACAACATCATCATGTGGAAGAGGAGGTATGAGATATACTCTTGTGTAATGGAATGCTACAGCATTTACAAGAAGGTCTTTCAAGTTATGGTGAGTCATTGTTGCTAATTATAAATATAAAGTTTAGCACTTCGAAAACGATTAATTTAGTTTTCGACTGTTGTAATATTTTCATTCATTCCTTTGAAAATCACAATAATCCTGGGCACAGAATTACTTTGAGAATCCTAGATGTCCTACTAGCTGCATGATTTTGCGGAGAACATCACAGATCTGATCTTTGTATGTTCTCCGCGGGCGCCCTTCCGTTTACATTTATTCTATACCAGTTGTCCCGGCAGACCTCGTCCTGCTCGGAAAAGGATTAAGCATTATGCCGACAGCAGTGCTACCTACCTGGTCCAATAGTGTTTTGAATTAATCCAGGGACCCATTGGAATATACATAGAAAATTTCATCCCAATCGGTCCAGCCGTTTGACATACCGACAACGGCGCCATCTATCAGGTCTAATTGTGAATTTAAACCCTTCTCGAATACCCTCGAACACGCACAACCGTTTTTATTTCTTTTATTGTCTCTACGTACCTACAATCACTCCCTCTCCATTTACATTAGAATGATAGTGGCGCCATCTGTCGAAAATTGGTCGTATCAACTCAGAAACCTTCTTTGGCTCATGCACAACAACTTTGGTAAGTAAAGATCACCACATGATCAAATGCATAGATTACGATTCTATAAAGGACATACAGACAAACATTCATTTTTATTTATTGTATATGTAAAACTCTTAACAGCTAAGTATGTAGGTACATATTTGTCATTTTAATTAGTTTTTACTTTCAGATCCTGTACCACTTGACCGTGACATTTTTCGATGGTCTTATATATATTCAATTTTTGATTGACTTCTCTAAACTACCACCGAGCAAAAGGATGCATGTACGTATGACAATTACTTTTAATTCCCGTGTCCCTTTTTTAATACGCGTCAACATTTCCTGTCAAAAATTAGGATTTGGTTTCACAATTAGGGTCTGGGTGTATGTGAGAGCGAAAAGTCTCTCGTAGTTTCTGATACCCACGACACAAGACTCGTATCTTTATTTGGGTTCAGAACTATGTATGTGATTGTTGGGTGTATTTTTTTATTTATTAATAACATTAGTCACTTCACTCAAATGGAATCTTGTAATAAATAATTGTCACCACTGTAATGAGGAAACGGACCGTTTCCATTTACCACAAAAAATATCTTAAAAAAGTTAAATACTGTAATATTTTACGAAATATAAATAATATATCATTAAAACATCTAACTAAAATAACATTTATCTGCCTGCCTAGAATTCAATGTTTTAGATTTTAATTTTTTTTCGTTTTTTTAGCGTCAATGTCAATATTATATTTAAGTCACTGTTATATCCACTGCAGAAGAAAATTATTGCTTCTGAGGATAATAAGCTAATTAATTTAATTTCAGATTTAATTGTAAAGGCAGACTTATTAGAATACATTATCTTTAAGGGTAATGAATGCTATAAAGATATAAATTTATTTAAAAAAAATATTAAAGACCTTTGTATTACGTTTATATCAAAGTCTGACTTGGATTTAGCATCAATATGTTGGCTTAAATATTCAGCAATGAAATTAACTATGAATTGTGATGATATTTTGGATATTCTGAATTCTATACCACAAAACGGTATAACGGTATAAAACCTTTGTCCCTATCCCACCACACACCCGCCACTGTAACTCCTGTGCTCCAGGATCAACAGCGGCACGCACAGTATTGCTGCCGAGCAATGAAGCTCAGCGAATCTAAGGGGACCTAAATTTGTCATAATCCCGCAACGAAGTTAATCAGAAAGACAAATCACCGTACCTATTACCTGTCTTTGTTCTCGATCACGGTTTGTTACACCTAGAGTTTGCAATTCCGCGTTCCCGCATTCCCGCATTTTTTTTGACTCTGCAAGGTAATTCAGCTTTTACTGAAGGCCTATTAGCTCCATCACAACAGCGCGGGCGCGACAGTCAGATCGAGCGAAGTAAAGGATTAAAATTGGTTTATTTGTTTGTTTAGGTAAGATAAGTCCATATTAACACGCAAGAAACCCCCTACCTAACCTCATAAATCTATGAAAAAGTACTTTTTCTATTAGATATTGTATGAATATTTCTATTATTATTATTTTTTAATATAGTGTAACTAAAGTACAGGTAATAAAGCATTATTATATGCATATTTTTGCATTTTTTAATTTTACTGCGGGAAAAAAGTACTGCGGGATTGCAAACCCTAGTTACACCCCACACATAGCGAGTCCATTGCGGTTCTTCGGCCACATTTTCAGACTCCGAGCTGCTCCTGAGAATGTCCTAATGGAAATTCCTAATTAAACTTGGCTTGCTCTATTGACTGACCTGCGACATTGGACAAAACGAGACAAAGCATGTTTAGGCGCACGGTCGATAATCTCTACGCTCGCGGGTTCAAACCCCAGGCACGCACCTCTGACTTTTCCAAGTTATGTGTGTATTCGTTATGAATTATCACGTAATTTAACGATGAAGGAAAACATCGTGAGGAAACTTGCACTCTCAAAAGTTCTTAGGAATTTCTTAGGTGTGTAGTTCGCCAACCCGCACTAGGCCAGCGTGGTGGACTAAGCCCTTAACCCTCTCAATTGTAGAGGAGGACCGTGCCCAGCAGTGAGACGTATATGGGCTGATGATGGTGATGATGATGAATTAACTTATGTTTATAAATACGGCCGTAAGTGTGTACAATTATATGAATGTCTCTGTTGCTATACCTATATTACCTATACAGGTGACATTGTTTGTGACTGGCGGCAGAGCGTTGTTTTGGCTGCTGAAGAACTTGTTGTTCCACGTGCTGTTGGCGGGAGAGTGTGAGAGATTCTACATAGCTTTGGAAGCCGCTGCTGGAGAGTGCGCTTTGGTGGAGTCACACTCCGTTCCAGGTATAGACTTGCTTTTACGTATCTTATATAATAGGGGTTATGCATGTTTAAATCATTCTAATGCAATAAAAAAATACATAATCTCAAGCTTGTATTCAACGTAGGGGTATGCAGAGGTGCATTTCTGCACCCACATTTCACCAGGCATGTATTAGGTTCCACATATAAAGTGATGAGCCTATTGCCGTTTTTCGGGCACATTTCCAGACACCGTGCTGCTTCTAAAAATTTCCTAATAGAAAAACCCATAAACACTTTGCCGAACCCGGGAATTGAACTCGGGACATCTTAATTGCCTTGCATTTACTTATACCGCAAGACCACATGGCAATCAGAAAAAATAACTTAAAACTTCATTTAAATTTGACCTGTTTGACAACGACACTTCGCGAAATAATTGTTAACGCATAATGTATGAACAATAAAGTTTCAAAGAAAAAAACCTCAAGAAATTTTAAACAAGATGCATATTCCCTGTTATGAACCTACTTTGGCTGCATACATTGACCTAAGTAGTTGCGATCCCGCACTAGATAAAAAACTTTTGTCGAAATTAGTAGGTAGGTACTCGTAGTAGGTAACTTCTACGTCTTAAAAATAACCATACTTAGACCATATTTTTATATATACATACATACATAAACTCACGCCTGTATTCCCCGAAAGGGTAGGCAGAGGTGCATTTCTGCACCCACATTTCGCCAGGTTTTGTATCAGTCCCACGTAATAGGGGGCGAGCCTATTGCCGTTTTTCGGGCACAATTCCAGACTCCGTGCTGCTACTGAGAATTTCCTAATGGAAAACCCAATAACACTTTGCCCGACCCGGGAATCGAACCCAGGACCTCTAGATCGCACGGCACATACTTGTGCCGCGAGACCACGACGCAGTCGTATATATTTTTATTACACGTGATATGGACTGCCTTCTTCTTTTATTTATAATTATTTCAGAAGACTACAAGAAGATTGTATGCAAGAACCTGCGCAGATTGATCAGTACAGAAGTGACGTCATTTAGGCTGTGTCGCGTCGTCTTGGTGGACGCTAAATATCCTCTGCGATTCATGGGTCTTCTCACAACGTACACCATAGTTCTGCTGCAGTCTGGCTACAACCAAACACCTTAAAAGACGAGCCTGAGAAATCAATGTGGTAAAAAACAGGTCATGTTCTACTAGGCAGTGGCGGACTAAGCCCGCCAGAAGTCCGGGGCGGCAGAGCTAAATGAGGCCCGGGGCGGCAAAGCTAAATGAGGCCCCCCAGCTATAAAAAATGTAGTTTTATAAGCTTTTTATTCAGTTCACATTTGTACATTATAAATAAGTGTTTATGTTTATTTCGTTAAAATCTGGCAAGTGAAATTTAAATTCGACTTAAATTATTAAGGCTAAATAAACATATGAAAACTATTACACTTTTTAATGAAATTACTTTTTTATTAACTAAATTATAAAACTTTCATAAGTTAAATTATAACAAAAAACATTGTATATACTAATATCTATAATTTTCATACTATTGGGGTTGATACTAGTGACTGGCAGGAGTTAGCAACTGTGACTGAACTGAACTGAACTCGTTTAGGATTTGATCAGGCGAACGCAGAGGTTTTTGCCCCCCCCCCCCCCCCCCCCCCAAGACCGTAGGCCCGGGGCGGGCCGCCCCTTCCGCCCCCCTGTTGTCCGCCACTGCTACTAGATCTTCTAAACTTGTAGTAAATAGTAAATACATTCAAATGTCTAAGCCGTATAACTGTAGAAACTAACTGATAGAAGTATTCCCGGATTTATAATTATTTTAATAATTTGGAATCTTTGTTTATGCTTTAATTACCTCTACATTTAAGTATAGTCTCATGAATTGTAACATATTTTATAACTACTTAATTCAGCAATGTACTTTAAATAAAACGTATTTTCGTCATGATCATCATGTATCAGCATCAGTAATTTTTAATGGCTTTTCATTTTTGATTTAATAAAGCTGTTTTTATAGTTATATTTTTCATCTTTTGAATTTTATCGAAAATGGTAACAAAGATTTAATGTGCATTTTTTAATTCTTGACGTTTCAAAAGTTTATATTAAGTCTGGAAAGAAATTTACGGTAACTGATTTATATAAAATTTCTTTAGCGTAGCCTGAAGTTGCATGTCAGCAGGCAAGATTGCATCAAGTGACGTTTACGATTTCTGGCTACTTCACCCCACACATCTATTGCAAAACCCAATAACAACTTTGAAAAGGGAATCGAATCTTTGACTTTTCATTCGCCCCCTACACACTTATGTGCGACCAGAGACAGGCAGGCAAACATTAATTTGATCTTCATTTATTCTTTGACTGCCTCGTGGTCTCGCGGCACAAGTATGTGCCGTGCGATCTAGAGGTCCTGGGTTCGATTCCCGGGTCGGGCAAAGTGTTATTGGGTTTTTCCATTAGGAAATTCTCAGTAGCAGCACGGAGTCTGGAATTGTGCCCGAAAAACGGCAATAGGCTCGCCCCCTATTACGTGGGACTGATACATACCTGGCGAAATGTGGGTGCAGAAATGCACCTCTGCCTACCCCTTCGGGAAATATGCGTGAGGTTATGTATGTATGTATTTGTTCTTCAAACTGTTCTTTGACGTCCTAAGAAAAAAAAAACAAAAATCGACAAGGTAAATAAAAATACCATTGGATCCAAACCGCGTATATTTGTTATACACAACCTATACAATGCAATGTTAAGTACAACCGTAATGCATATATATCTACTACATATATATTGAAATGCTTTACAACAAAACACCTCTTTCCATTACTGTTCGAGCAACACTACGATTCTTACGTACTTTTAAAACATTAATGGTCGAATACTGAAACGCTACTTAATCTGAGGGCGACTTATATTTTAGTGGCTGTTGTAATTTAAGCGGTATATACTTAAAATATGTCATGTAAAAGAACTTTTTGTGGTAATGTTGCGATTTATGGAAATTTAAGTGGGCATTAGTTAATCACAGTCTTAAAACCGATAAATGATGTTTCAGAATACCGCTTAAATTATAACAGCCACATAAATATAAGTCGCCCTCAGATTAAGTAGCGTTTCAGTATTCGGCCATCAACCAACAGCCAAATACATATTTCTGACATAATTAACATGTAACGCTCATGGGCTTCTATGGAAGTGCCGCCACTGTTCTGACTCAACTGAGATACAATTCTTGTGGGTATCAGAACCTAAGGGAGACTTTTTGTCCTTAAAACACCTAAACCCAAAACAGACATTTGCGGATCACACAATTAATGTTGGCGTGGAGATCGAATTCGCGATCTATCGTTTTAAGAGCTGGTGTCAAGCTTACTGCGCCACGAAGGATATCTTTTATTCTCGTTTTTATAAATGCAGTATAGCAGCCATCATTTCATCGAAATATCTTTAATATTTTTATCTTACCCTAGCTAGCAGTCCAATACAGCTTCTTCCAAGTGCGATGTTATGAATAGCGCCCTCTATCCTTCTTATCCGCACAACAAACTCCAAAGCCTTATTAAAAATGCCCATTTTTCTAAGTTTACAAATCCCTACACAAATTATCATCCTCGAATTTATTCCTTAATGCTTCATCTTTTCTTTACATAGTTCTCCAAAGTCTCATCTATCTGATTTTTTCCGAACGTTTTAAATACCATATACACAGATAACTAGATACATAACTTTTTGCTTCTACCCACATACAGGAATTCACATAAATGAAATTATAAATTGTACACAGACACAGTTTACCATTAATATTAATTATAACCATCTTACAACAGTGAAGTACGTTAGAATCGTAATGTTGCTATATTCATTTGATAGACCTCATAACAACTTTAACCCACCAACCGCCTCTAACGAGCCCTATCCAAATATCGTTGGTACATAAACACATTTCCAATTGTGACATACACCTTAAAATAAATGAAATACAAATTGTAAAATACTGAAAAACGAATACATAAAGTATAAAAAGCAATAATATCCAAATAATTAAATTAACAATTGTTCTAACGATTGCTTAATTAATAACACTGCGTACATAGGAATAGGCAGGGGTGTATTCCTCAGCCCTGTGGCAAGGGGGCGTTAGGGTCCCACCACGGTCTCCCCTGCCTGTCGTAGAAGGCGACTGAAAGGGGTCGCTGTGCACGCTGTGGGGGCAGCGCGTCCTCACTGAAAGTGACCACGAGAGGGGCGGCGGCACTGTGGCCTATGACCATCGCGGGCTCTCACCCACAACCGGGGCGCCCGAACCAAGCTAGTGGGGGTGCAACTGCGCCCCCTAAAACTCCGAGACGGCCGAGACGATATCGTCTGGGAGGCGCACCAAGATGCGAGGAACTTTTCGCCCACGCACCGTGGTCGCCCCACATGTTGCGGAGATGGCCACAAAAAAGTGTATAATCCTACATCCATGTTTAGCCAGTTATTATGTCCTATGTTATAATAGGTGTGTTCTACAGTTTTTTGGGCCATGGTATGGCAATTATACTTTGCCTGACTCGGGATCTTTTAGTGGCACGTCGCATATTTTTATGGACCTTCAAGGAATGTCGATTGTTTTAATTATACTTATAATACAATACTCATAAATCTTCAATACAATTTAGCTGAATAAGGTGCTTTTTTAAACTTCCTCAAGAAACTGTAGGAAACAGTCTGTTTTTGTTAACATTTTCCATAATTTGGATTTACTCAGTGTTATTTATTAGGCAAATATATTCTCTATGCTTTCACCGACATTTAACACATTACAATTGATCCCTAATTATTAAACACTTATATTGCTTAGCCTCAGAGACATAAAATTCTCTAATAAATAACTATATACATATCGTGAGCTCAAACCCAAATATAATATTTTGTCAATTTATATTTTAAACAACGATTAAATACCTCAATTTTTGTAATGTATATTCTTTTCTAGTTTTCACTTAGGTTTACTTTTCAGAAAAATTTAAATCGTGAATCATATGTGTTTTAAATCCAGTCCAAACTTAAATTATAGGTGTCACTTTGAGAAGAACTTTGACCCTTTTCAAAGCATTAATTGTTTTCAACTTTAACCAAGATAAAATGGTCAAACTCCATACTACATAGACATAATCCCATCAAACATTTTAATATTCAAGTATTAACTACTTTCACCCCCAAGAAAAACTGACATAAAAGTACATTCATTATATACACAGTTCGATAAAAAATACAATTAGATGCCACCAATATTTTACTAATATTGTTTTCAATAATATCTCAGTACAACTTACTAAACCAATCTACATGACAACCAATACATTAATATTCCAACTACATAACAAATACTTACTATGTATATAATCCATCCCCAGTCAAATATGTCTAAATTAGTAACAAGGGATATTATTAGAAAATAATTTTCGTCGCAGAGGCATGTTGTAAATTATAACTACACAAATAGTTGATAGTAATTTAGGAGTCTAGAATTGAATATTCAATGAAGTTAATTAATTAATTCTTTAGATTATTCAAGTTCTTTTTTACAATAGAATCCAACACTCTATAGAAAAACAAAAGTTTAAGATTAAGTCACTTTTCAGCATTTCCTAGTGAGTCACAATATTTCTTATCCATTTGTCCAACGATGTGAATCTGGGAGACAAGTTTTGGAAGTACAAATTGTTCTTAAATAATCGAATAAAAACACACAAACTCTATACTGACATGTAAATGATACATTCAAAATTGTTGCTATAACAATAAAAAAATTAATAGTAAATGAACATAAATGATATAAAGTCTTCTCCTTGCATGTCAATTGGAACACTTGTAGCTAACTTCAGTTCAATAAATTGACAACTGAATCAAAATGGCGACTCCAACATGGCGTCGACGGTTGAGTATTCAAATTCAAAATATATTTTCTACAATCACATCCTCAAGTTTATTAATAATTGAAATGTCACAACTGGCAATGTCTCACGATCTACAATAATGACTATACGAGATTCTATACATATCATAGAATAATCAATTACTATTAACATTATAGATGTTAGTGTTCAGAAATAACCTGTGACAATTACCAGAATTAAATAGATTTTACTGTTATTTGTAAAAGTACATATATTTCCGTTTTTATCCTCCAAGGCGTAAGCATCCTTAGGGACCTTCCTCAAAGGCTGGCAACGCATCGATGATTCCTCTGGTATTGTGGGTGTCCATGGGCGGTGTTGACCACTTCACATCAGGTGGCTCACCAGCTCGTTTGTCACCTTGCCCATAAAAAGGCAAAGGGTTGTATCTTTACAAACATTTTGCCGAATGTGTCTTTAAGTCCCACCTCATGGGTGGGGAGACCATTGCATTTTTAAGGCATATTTCTGAAATTTCCTAATGGAAAACTTCTATGGTCATCAGGATAGTTCTGAACGCTAACACCTTTTAAACATTGTCATAGAAACACCACACTGAGCGAAAAATTTATTACAATTTATATTTTGTTAACAATTTCAAACAATGAACGGTATTTGTATACATTTAATTTATTAATTTTACACATTGGGGTTTTAACTCATCATTCATCTCCTTTTATAACGTGGATAATAATTATTGCATGCTCTTTTTATCAGCCCATATAATTCCCACAGCTGGGCAACGGACTCCTCTACAGATGAGGGTCAGGCCTCATCCTCTCACAAATAATTAGACCGTAGATGTAATCTTCGGCCTATTCTTTCAAAGTCTCTTGTGTTGACTGTTAAAATTGATAAATTTATACACCCAACAGACACGTACATAGTTCTGACACAAAACTAAGATACAAATTTTGTGAAGGAACTATATGAGATTTTTCGCACTTCCAAATTTGTGCGGGGATCGAACCCGCGGCCTCTCGCTTAGCAAGCTGGTGTCTAGCCAATGGCGCCACGGAGGCTCGCGATTGTCCATTAGAGCAAGTTTAAAATAAATAAACAAGATACAAACTTGTATGTCACAATCGTATTATTAATTGACAAGACAAATGCAATTTTTGTAGTAATTTGAAAGATCAAAGTATTTAATTAAGCAAATATCATAATTTTTAGCGCAGTGTTGTGTTCGGTTTTCATCGCAGTTCTAAATCGTGCTATAATATGTGCGTCTAGTATTTATTAATACCCTAACAATGGTCTAACCAAAAGGGCTCTATTTTGGGGTCAAAATATACTGAAATACAAATCATATGCCAAATTGATGTAAATATGTATGTCCAATATAGAAATCATAACGTGGACATGTCCTGATTTTAAATGAATGCGAAATTTTAATATATTTTAAGAATAAAAAATCTAATAAACAATAATCGCAGTAACAGTAAAACAGTAAAAATAATTTATATAAAATATATAACACGAAAAAAATTTTTTTTCAGTATTTTTTGTAATTTGAATTAGACTTACAACAATTCGGCGTAAAATTTCATCTGTATATTAAATTCTAAGAAAAAATAGCAATAAATGCATCAGTTCTAATCCTGCCCTTTAAATGTCCAATCGTTATAGAACTGCGACGAAACGAAGGAATGTTATCGATACAATAATATATAATATTGTACTAAGCTAGTACGCATAGTGAATCATGAATATACATGTAAACTTGTCAAATGACAGATAATACCCCACCGATGTCCATAGGGATGGAGTCCCCAGCGCCAAGTCTTTGGGTTGCCAGTTCTGGAATATATTACCAACATCATCAAAACATATTACTTTATACAAGTAATACCTATATTTAAAAAAATCTTTAATATGAAAGTTGCTAAGACCTTTCAAATTAAGAAATAAGTGGTTTTTTTTATTGCATTGAGTGACATGTGACGTAAAGCAGAGGCAAAATATAACTAGCTGAAAAATATGTTGCCAACTTGATAACAGCAATTCATTTTTTTTTAATAATGAAATACTTTAAAAAAATTAAGAAATAAGTGTTTTTTTTTCTATTGCATTGAGCGACCTGTGACGTAAGATCAGAGGCATTTTGACAGTAACAATTAATATCCTAAAAAATAACGAAATAGCCTTTAAAAAACAGGATTCAGTTTCAGGGTTTTATCTCACCTGCGTCTAATACAGGAACAGTTCTGGGAAGTACTTGGTGTACGGCGGCACGTTCTGTTGGTACGACTTGTTCTGTCCGCTGGGCGAGCACGAGCCGGACATCGGCAGCAGCGGCTCCTCGTTGATGCTGTTGAAGATCTCCTCTAGCTTGTCTTTGATTTCGCACTGTAGGGGGTAAGGGGGAGCATAGCTTAGATATGGCATATCCATGTTATTACTAACGTCTATATAAAGCGTGTGAACTTTTTGTGCTAAGGATGGTAGATGTTGGAATTACGAGATAAATGTTGTTTCTTTATATGAGTAAAATATTTACGTTGAAGATAATGTCAGCAGCACTAGCAGATGTACCAGGGCTCAATTCATATTCAATAAATTTTCTTAAACCCATAAAAGATAACGTAGATAACATATAACGTAGAGAACCAATTCGGTATGGATGAATTGCGCGTTCTCCAAAATTTGTGATCGTAGAATTACTCTCAAACTGAGGAGCTGAATACACAAGTATTTTACAATAGTCAGATGAAATACTGCAAGCTACAGAAATGTGAATATTGTTGAAATAATTGTGTGAGATATTACCAATGTACAGAGAAAGAAATGGTTACGTTAGAGGTAGTGAAAGTTGCTTCTGTTATAGATAAGCTGAAAGGAAAATATCTGTCATGGTATGGGCATGTCATGAGAAGGGATGAAACGTATGTAGGCAAAAAGAAATGAGTATGAAAATTGAAGGATGGACAAGCAGAGGAAGGCCAAAGATTGGATGGTGTGCGTGAGAGAAGACATGAAAGAGAAAGGCTTGAATGAAGACATAAATAAATAAATAAATACACCCAACAGTCACATACATAGTTCTGACCCCACACTAGGATACAAGTCCTGTGTCGTGGGTATCTGAGACTATGAGAGTCTTTTCGCTCTCACAAACACCCAGACCCGAAACAAATATTTGTGGATCACACAAACATTTGTCTCTCGTTTCGCAAGCTGGTGTCTAGCCATCTGCGCCACGGGGCTGTCACATGACGGGTGAAAGGGCAAGGGCGGGCAAGGGGATGTACCTCGGGGCGTGTGAGCGCGAGCAGGTGGTCGAAGGGCGCGGTGCGGAAGGCGTTGTTGATGGTGGCGCGGCGCTGCTCGGCGTGGCGCCGCTCCGCCTCGCTCGGGCCCAGCGCCGCGCGCCGCAGCGCCTCCAGGCTCACGCTCTCCGCCGGCAGCGGGTGCTGCGGACACATCCACATCATCATCAGCAGCACATATACGTACCACTATACTCATAATACCAATAATAGTATTGGCAAGCCATTTACTTCGTATTAAGCAGAAACTAAGTTCTCATTTGATCAACGATTGTTTTTATTATTGCCGCAGTTGCGTTACAGCATCGTTCCTGGTTAGTGCATCATCATCATCATCAGCTCATATACATTGCACTGCTGGGCACAGGCCTCCTCTACAGCTTGAGAGGGTTTAGGCCTTACTCCACCACGCTGGCCTAGTGCGGGTTGGCGGACTACACACCTAAGAAATTTGTTAAAACTTTTAGGTGTGCAGGTTCCCTCACGATGTTTTCCTTCACCGTCAAAGTACGTTATAATTCATTGTGAGTACTCACACAACTTCAAAAAGTCAGCGGTGTGTGCATGTTGTTTGGACACACGATCGTCGAGATTCTCGACCGCGTGCCTAAACCTCGAGGCCATCACGACTTACTCAACTTCGACTTACTAAAAGTATTTGCTTTATCTATTTAAAATTCAATTTTCCTATCAAGTACATGTTAAAGAAACCAGTATACCAGGATCGGTTTCCTATCCCGTCTCATCCAGTGGGAGCTCTGCGAGTGCATGTCCTGGTGGCCCCAGTGCCAGAACTCGTTGTCGCTGCGCTGGACCAGGGAAGGGATCGGGAATCAGCGGGGGGAGGATGGATAAAGTAGGAGGAATGATGCTACTGATTTGTACTACTTTTACTATCTACAACTACTTTGAGCTTATGTTTTGGTATTTCTTAATCATCTTTACCTATATAAAGTTCGTTATATTTACTAAGTTATTAGTTTTGACAAGTCGAGTTTTCATCATCAGCCCATATACGTCAAACTGCTGGGCTCGGCCCTCCTCTACAATTAAGAGGGTTTAGGCCTTAGTCCACCACGCTGGCATAGTGCGTGTTGGCGGACTACATACCTAAGAAATTCCTAAGAACTTTTAGGTGTGCAGGTTTCCTCATGATGTTTTCTTTCACCGTTAAAGTAAGTGATAATTCATTGTGAATACACACATAGCTTCGAAAAGTCAGAGGTGTGTGCCTGGTGTCTGATTTCACGACCGTGCGTCTAAGCCTCGAGGCCATCACTAAGTTCTTACTGTCACATAAGTCGACTTTAAGTGTGACATAATTACGATTCACGAGCTATCTCAGACAAAAATCTGTTAAATTTAATTTCAAGGTCAAAATCTCGCATTTAAAATGAATATTTTATTATTTTACTGATTTACTAAACTAAATGAATCACGCTGTAGTAATTAAAAAACAACGGGCGGCACTCCGGGAGTGTCGGCAAAAGTAAAAACTTCAACATTAACGTTGTGCATTTGTGAATATTTTGGAATGGTTAGGGAATCATTTCGCACGAATTGCTTTATCAGTATAAAAGTACTATCATCATCATCATCAGCCCAAATACGTCCCACTGCTGGGCACGGGCCTCCTCTACAACTGAGAGGGTTTAGGCCTTAGTCCACCACGCTGGCCTAGAGCGGGTTGGCGGACTACACACCTAAGAAATTCCTAAGAACAAACTTCTTCACAATAAGGTGAAGAGGTATTCGGCCGGCATGATTGTGTCGACCAACGGGAGATCATCATCTCTCGCTGGTCGGCACTTTTTCTGGACTCCATTGCGCTTACCATCAGGTGCAATGGGGTCACTTTGCCGTGCCAGAATAAAAAAAAAAAAAAAAAAAGGTGTGCAGGTTTTATCACGATGTTTTCCATCACCGTTAAAGCAAGTGATAATTCATTGTGAATACACACATAACTTCGAAAAGTCAGAGGTGTGTGCCTGGGGTTTGAACCTGCGACCGCCGAGATTCTCGACCGCGCGCTTAAACCTCGAGGCCATCACTGCTTTTTACTATCATTTATATGGTAAAATACAATTTTTATTGCGTTATCGTACACAAAGATGACAACGCGACAAAAACGCATGAAAACAAACGTCTTACGCATTTTCGATCAGGGTCACGTGATCTGACGCGAGTTCAAAATATTTTACCCATCCCTAAAAAGTGCACAGACCGCTAAAGAAGTTTTCACATTTAGTAAAAACCGGATATAACGACATTGAAGGGGCCATATATTTCGGACGTTATATCCGATTGTTGTTATAACCAATAGCTATTAGTTTATATAGATCCCGCCGGGACCTTGCCATTCGGTTGTTATAACCGATCTGTCGTTATTAACGATGTCGTTATGTTCGGTTTTGACTGTATTAGTTTTGTTATTTACGTATGCTCCAAAGTTCTGCATAGACGGCCGATGGTTGTAATTATATTTCTCTACGAACATCCTGTACTCCTCGTCAAGGTCGTCGTACTGGGGTTGCTACAACCACGATATATTACTTATTATTAATCAGCCTTTATACTTAGAGAACGGATTTAGAGTTCACTTGACTAACCATTCTTCACTATTATACAGCCTGTTCAAAACTAAATGTATATAGGGTGATGATTTAAAATCATTTTCATTTGTCAGGTTATTACGTAAATGCAAAGTTAATGTTGGTAACAGGATATGGTAAGGATTCGGTAATATGAAGGTTTTTGGTCCAGTAGCAGTAAAATGTATTTGTAAAGTATTTTTACCATGACTACATTCTAACGTTGTAGCATATAATGTTATTGATTTTAGCCAATTAAAATAGTACAATTTTCATTTTAAACGAAGAAACCATCATCATTATCTGATGATAATAATATATGGATAATGATATATGGGCTAATGCCCATATACGTGCTTCTACTGGGCACGGGCCTCCCCTACAATTGAGAGGGTTTAGGCCTCAGTCCACCACGCTTGTCTAGTGCGGGTTGGCAGCCTAGTACGTGTTGGCGAAACGAAGAAAGAATGTGAAGGTTATTTATTCAGGTGTATAGATACAGTATTGTTCATACCCTGCGCGGCGCGGGAGATGATCCTGCACTGTCGACATCAGTGGTGGGCGCGATGTCCGCCAGACTCTCGCGACCTTGAGCCGCGCCTGCGGGGACAAATATGACTTTGGTTTCATAAACATAGTGTATCACTTATAGCGTAACGAAGACTGCGTTTTGTAATACTTGTAACTTTTAAGCAATATACAGGATGTTTTCAGACCGTGATCGGAAACAAAAGCAGGTAGTAGCTAAGGTCATCACAAAGCTCCTGGCGTTAAAAAAAACCCGAAAAAAAATCATTTTCCTAACAACCACATACATTTTATACCTATAGTTGTCAGGATAACGTCATTTTTTTTTTGGTGTGATTTTTTAAACGTCAATGTGTTTTTTAATCACCGTAATAACTATTACCGGTCTTTGTTTTCGATCACGGTCTGTTTACACCCTGTATATTTGCGTGTGTGTGTGTGTGTGTGTGTGTGTGTGTGTGCGTGTGTGTACGTACCCGCCTCGACCCAGCTGTGCCTGTGCAGCAGCGCGGCGCCGGTGCCGCTGGCGTAGGGCGCGGCGCTGCACACGCGACTCGCCTCCACGCCGCACGACGACAGCGCCTCCACCACCGCCAGCTGCGACACACACACTCTCACTCATACATCCCACCTAACCTACCTATCCCACTATCCCACCTACCAAACCTATTCCACTATCCCACCTACCAAAACTATCCCACTATCTCACCTACCAAACCTATCCCACATAGCACACCTATTCCTCTATCCCACCTACCACACCTATCCCACTAACCAAACCTATCCCACTAACCAAACCTATCCCACTATCCCACCTATCGCACCACACACCCACAGCTGCAACTCCTGTGCTCCAGGACCAACAGCGGCACACTATTCACGCCGGGTTACACCCACACTCACTAACTATATGCAGACATTCTCGCTCTTATACATGGTGTGGTCCAAAAAAGTTAACACTGCCACGACTTTTGATTAAATGAAATCACCGTGATTCACAGGTGAATGAGGTAACTCATGGAAGTGTAACATTTAGTGATTTCCTCACAACGTTTACTTTTACCGTTAATAAGTGATAATTGATTACGACAACAAACTCAGAATAGTCAAAAGAAACTCTTGTTTTGGACCCACAACTGCCCAATTTTGACTTTACTAAGGCCAACATGACTTTTTTGTTATTATAATAAGTTCATCAAAAAATTTAGCTTGACAAATTTACATCAATAATAATGTATCACTGAACAAATCACATTGGTGTTTGTGAGACCGAAAAGTCTCTCGTAGTTTCTGATATCCACGACACAGGACTTGTATCCTAGTGTGGGGTCAGAACTATGTATGTGACTGTTGGGTGTATTTATTATTTATTTATTCTACCTATTAACGAAAATAGTAAATGCTAAATCATATATTCACCTGATCGATCATCAAATATGGCACTTTGGTGGGCATCTTGGAAGGCGACAGGTGGTCGTAGTTCTCCTGCAGAGGCGGCAGCAAGTGAGGGCACTCTTCACGACGAGCCTCCACTATCTGCAAGAAGAAAGGTAATATCTTTAAGTTATTATCATGTTGTAAATATGAGATGTTCATGAGAATTTGAAAACAATTTTAATACATTTTACACAGATTCACTGTTTTATTGTTTTCATTTTTTTTTTATGGCTCAAACATACTGACGATTATATCAATAAAATTAAATAGAATACAATACTTAGTAACAGCATCAAAGCATTAAATTTTTATCAAATTTATTGACATTAAACTCGATTTTATTTTCAGTAAAGAACTTTAAAAATAATTACACTTAATCTACCTTCTGATCTTTAATTTAATCTACGAAATCCATACTTCACTCATTTACACTCTCGATATCACACTCGCTACCTGGCAATAGTACTCTGATCAATTTCAAATTCATTCAATTACACTATCGCTTCCACACTCGGCATCTTATAACCCGTCAGTCGCTAGCTGACGTCACGTGACGTACCTTGTTGAGATAGTCAGCGAGTCGCGGCACGGACATGACGTGCGGCACGAGCATCGCCAGCGCCAGGCTGATGGCCTGCAGCTGACACTGCTGCGAGACCGTCAGCACGGGGTTCGTCAGCCCAGACTGCTGGATACTGGAACATAAACACTCCTTGATTACTTATTTATTTAAATAGAGATGGCTTCGAGATTTTCGGCGGTCGCTGGTTCAAACTCCAAGCACACACCTCTTACTTTTCGAAGTTATGTGTGTATTCACAATGAATTATCACTTACTTTATTGATGAAGGAAAACATCGTGAAGAAACCTGCACACCAAAAAAGTTCTTAGGAATTTCATAGGTGTGTATTCCGCCAACCTGCACTAGGCCAGCGTGGTGGACTAAAGCCTAAACCCTCAGTTGCAGAGGAGGCCCCTGGCTGATGATGAAGTAGTGTGAAGAGACTAGGGTAGGAGACTCACGCAATCACGAGCTGCAGGATGTCGCAGACGGTCTCCTCGCAGCAAACCTCGATGCACAGCAGAGCGATCGTGGTGTATATGGCCTCGATGTTCTCCAGGGTGTTCGATTCCAGTTGCAATCCTGAAAAAATACCAAAAATATTATTTAGTCAAACATCATGTCTTCTGGAGTTTCCTTTAACTGAAGAGATGACAATGATTTGATACAGATTCTTAATGCTGTCGACGATTCATCCATCATCATCATCCTCAGCCCATGTACCTCCCACCGCTCTCTCTACAACTGAGAGAGTTTACTCCTTAGTCCACCACGCTGGCCTTGTGCGGATTGGCGAACGCACCTAAGAAATTCAAGAACATTTAGGAGTGCAGGTTTCATCACGATGTTTTCCTTCACCGTTAAAGTACGTAATAATTATCTGTGAATACACGACGATTACGATATAATTAACGATTGTAATCAAATCTTACGTGAAACATGTAATTATTACTTAACAGCCCCTAGGCGCAGTTAGCTAGATACCAGCTTGCGAAATGAGAGGCCGCGGATTCGATCACCGCTCCGAGACAAATGTTTGTGTGATCCACAAATATTTGTTTCGGGTCTGGGTGTTTGTGAGAGCGAAAAGTCTCTCGTAGTTTCTGATACCCACGACACAGGACCTGTATCCTAGTGTGGGGTCAGAACTATGTATGTGACTGTTAGGTGTTTTACTTTCAAATCGTAGCCACGGCAAAATATTTTACGTAACCTGGGATGATGGAATTTAGGTTACTTTTCCTAATGTAAACCATCGCTCGTTTGTAGAAGTCGTGGCCAGCATTGGGACGTATATGGGCTGATGATGATGATGATGACAAATATAAATTTCATCATAAGGCTATATTATTCAGATGAGAAAAAATCAATACCTTCATACAACGAGCTGAAGATGGCATATCCATGCTTGCCGATGAATATCAAGTCTTGACGAGAACACTTCTCAACGGTGAGTCCAAGTTCTGCGTAGTCGACCCTGAAACGTCAAGTAATATTATTAAACACAAATATTGATCAGGTGCCACATTTTACCTCGGCGGTATTTCCAAACAGATACGACTTGGGGTCCTTCACAAAGATAGCCTATATTTTTCTCAAAGGCCGCCAACGCACCGATGATTCCTCTGGTATTATGGGTGTTCATGGGAGTTGACCACTCAACATCAGGTGGCTCACTTGCTCGTTTGCCTTCTTTATCCATAGAAAAGTGAGATATAAAATACATAATTATGTTGAAAACAGCAGCTCGACTTTTTCTGTTAGGGGTCTAGAAGGGACTTGATCACCACACACCCGCCACTGCAACTTCAGTACACAAGGATCGATAGCACTTACAGAAATGATACTGAGTGATTCAGCATGTTTTAGGAGGACTAACTTTTTTTTACCCGCAACGAAATAATTAGAAGAATATAAATAAATAGATGACCTGGAATTAAAATTGTCCACTTACACTGTTAGGCAAATATTTTCAATATGTAAGTTGTGATAGCCTGGATGCGTTGGGGTGCGCGTAAGAGACAAAATTTCGGCGGTCACGGGTTCCACCACTAGGCTCACAGCCCTGACTTCTTTAAATTGCTCATAATTAATCATCACGTACTTTAATGGCGAAGGAATAACATTGCATACGTATGTTTTTATGAGTGTATTTCTCTAATTCGCACTAGGTTAGTGTGGTTAGGCCTTAGTCTAATCCCTCTCAGTTGTAGAGGAGATCCGTGGTTAGCAGTGGGACGTATATGGGTTGATGATGATGAATTCCGCTAACTGTAAAATGCTATCGGATGTAAAGGCCTGTGTCCACCAATAAGACGTCATTATCATTATCATCATCATCAGCCCATATACGTTCCACTGCTGGGCACGGGCCTCCTCTACCATTGAGAGGCTTCAGTCCACCCTGCTGAAGAGAGCCGTATGTGATTGCATGGTGTGCAGTGGGCGTGGAGTGGTGATTGTGTGCGTGCAGTGGGCGCGGTACGTACGCGGGCGCGGCGAGGCGCGGCGCGTTGTGCTGCCGGTCGAGCAGCGTGTGCAGCACGCGCTGCAGCAGCACGCGCGCGGGCGGCGGCGCGGCGGCGGCGCGCACCAGCGCCTCCAGGAACGCGCCCGGGAACGCCTTGCTCAGCTCCACCGTGCGGTACGTCGCGCCCACCTGCACACGCGGAACACGCCCACGGGCTCACTACCATCACCGCACTACTACTAGTTGTCATGTGGGAGTTTATTTAAAAAGACCGTGATCCAAAACTAAGACATGTAATAGTTACGGTGACTACAAATACATTGATGTTACAAAAAAAACACGATTTAATGCTTACGGTAGTTAGGAAAACTTCATTCTTTTCGGGAATTTTAGCGTCAATGTGTTTATAATACAGTAACTAAAACATATCTTAGTATTTTATCAGTCTTTTTATACCCAGTATAAAGACGGACTTAATGCCTTTGGCATTCTCTAACAGTCAATGTTAGGGTAATGCAAGACATAAAAAGTAAATGCATAAATAATATTAACGTGAAAAAAAAACAACATTTAATTTAATAGACCACGTAGGACGGCTGGCAGCGGTTGGATGAGGAGGGCCGAAGATCGAACCCAGTGGCGTGCTATAGAAGAGGCCTATGTCCAGCAGTGGACGAAAAAAAAGGCTGCTGCTGCTGCTGATGATGATGGTGATGGAATAGACCACTTACAAAATACATATTTTATACTAACATATGTATCAACAAAGACAAATAAATTAAGTTAGGGATATTAGGCAGTCAGAGAAAATTTGGAGCTAACTACGGAATTTCGCTTAAAAAGCACTTTTTCAAATCCACACTTGCGGAATTTGTAATGAATGGGAGACTACAATGTCCTTCACATAATAATATTAACAAAATATCCCACTTAGAAATGCGTGTAAACGTCTTAAAAAGATGATAGTACCAAGTAGACGAGACGACAGTGTCTATTAATGATACTACGTACAATTCACTACTTTTTGCGCAAAAGAAAGATCTTCCCTCTTTATCAAGATATCTGTTACTATTACATTTAATTGATTGTCTTCGAAAATCATAAGATAGCGGCATAGTCTCTATTACTCCACACCCACCACTTCAACTCTTGAACACACAGTCGCACATAGAAAAACTACACCGAACACGACGATCCTCAAGTCCCAAGGTCAACTCACAACGAAAGAAATTACAAACACATTTACAGTAACAGTTAAAAGTGTATCAGAATGAAGTTACCTTGAGCAGCGACTTGAGCAGAATGTTCTGCAGCATGGCGTCCGCGCGCGAGGCCTTGCCGCGCGCCGCGCTCGGGATCTTGTTCACGATGAACATCATGATGTCGATCTTCTGGAAGTCGGGCAGGTGGTCCGCGAACTCGCCCAGGGCGTTGATCAACGCCTCTTGGTACAACTTCTCGTCGGTTTCTTTCTGTTTGGGAAGGAAATTGCTGTTGATGAAGCTTCGAGATGTTTGACAGAATTTTCTGGAAACTTCTGGACGTGTGTTCAACTTGAACCTCAAGCAGTTGGGAGTTTGTATTTCGGTTTTGTTGTAACTACATCGATCGTCATTCTGTTCAAGGTGGTATTCAGGTAGAAGTTTGATAGAATCTTCTAGAATCTCAAAACCTTATGCGTAAATGTTGACGTCCCTATTTGGGTTCTAATGTGACTTACCTCGCTCATCTTCCTGTTAATAAAGAAAAGTGACATTGACATAACTTCTAGAAATTTGATAGAACTTTCTGGAAGCTCAAAACCTCACACTAATATAAAATCTGTATTTGGTATTGTAAAGTGACTCACCTCGGAGTCTCTTGCGACAGACGTACGCAGATTTGTCAATAGATTATTAATAATTTCCAGCACAGATGGACCTGTGGATAGATGATACAACGATAAGAATAAAGAAGACCGAAAAAGTAAAGAAACTGATTTCAATAGAAGTAATGCGTCTATAGGTGCAAAATATAGTTCAGATATCGAAGATTGTGTCGTAAATCGAGTTTAAATTGGACGGTCATGTTATCAATCTTCATTTGTTTACTGCATACAAGAATTTCTTAGGAAGTTAAGCGTTCTTAAAGTCTTCTTCTTCCATAGCAAAATTATTGGATTATAAGGTTTTACAATCAGATACTAGGCATGTGTATGTTATCATGGAGACACGGGATATAAAAATAGACTAAGTAATTGCTTGCATCAGTATCTTGATTTAATCAATCTTCAAATGTAGATGTACGAGAAAATAGAATTTGTGTTTGTGTGTTTGTTTTTTTTCCTGTGCTCCAGGATCAACAGGGGCACGCACAGTATTGACGCCAAAAACTGAAGCTCAGCGAATCTAATGGAACTTAATTTGTCATGATCCCGCAACAAAATTAATTAGAAAATATACAGGAGGAGTTGGAAAACAAAGAGTTGTCCATATGTGTGTGTGTGTGCGTATGTGTGTGTGCGTGCTGACCCACGGTGTCCCCGGCGGCGATGGGCACGATGCTGGTGAGCACGGCGGCGCGGGCGGCGCGCACCCTGCCCCGCGCGCGACCCTCCCCGCCGCCCGCACCCCCGCCCGCGCCCGCGTCCAGGTGCTGCATCAGCGCCTCCACCACACTGTACGAGTACTGCGCCTGCACACATGCATTTGCCCGTATTATAGCTTCATCATCAAACACAACACTTCTATTATTCTAGTAGGTACATCAACATCATCATCAGCCCAAATACGTCCCACTGCTGGGCGTGGGCCTCCTCTACAACTGAGAAGGTTTAGGCCTTAGTCCACCACGCTGGCCTAGTGCGGGTTGGCGGACTACACACCTAAGAAATTCCTAAGAACTTTTAGGTGTGCAGATTTTATCACGATGTTTTCCTTCACCGTTAAAGCAAGTGATAATTCATTGTGAATACACACATAACTTCGAAAAGTCAGAGGTGTTGTGCCTGGGGTTTGAACCTGCGACCGCCGAAATTCTCGACCGCGCGCCTAAACCTCGAGGCCATCACTGCTTACTTCCAGTACATAGATGCATAAAAATATTATATTGTTTCTACTTTCTGGCTTTATTGGTTATTTTCTTACATATGGCATACGTAACATTCTTGAATACACAGAAACAAAATCAGATATAATATCGTAAATAATTAAATCAGATAATTTCTTGATTATCTATGAAGATAATGGTGCTTTACCTGAATGGAGAACATGATTATCTTGAACACGTGTACGGCGAAATCGTTCGGAATCCACAAGTCGTGGCGGTCGAAATGGCTGAAATACAAAAATTACACTGGTTGATACTAGGTAAGTCTAATTTCTCGATTCACCCCATTTAAAGCATAAATCATATTGAATCTTCTTTATCGGAGAAATTATAGGATTTCCATACCAGGGTTCACCGTATTTTAAGTTTTATTTTTACGACGAAAAGGAGTCTAGGTATTTATTAAATTCCATTTATGTCTGTCACAATTAATAAAAAAAAAAATAGTAAAGTAATTTAGGGCCTGCCTCGTGGTCTCGCGGTACAAGTATGTGCCGAGCGATCTAGAGGTCCTGGGTTCGATTCCCGGGTCGGGCAAAGTGTTATTGGGTTTTTCCATTAGGAAATTCTCAGTAGCAGCACGGAGTCTGGAATTGTGCCCGAAAAGCGGCAATAGGCTCGCCCCCTATTACGTGGGACTGATACATACCTGGCGAAATGTGGGTGCAGAAATGCACCTCTGCCTACCCCTTCGGGGAATACAGGCGTGAGTTTATGTATGTATGTATGTAATTTAGGGTTAAAATCGACGCTTAGGAACGTATTAAACACATTTTTTCATTTTATCGAAGCCATGTGTCTTAAAACTCATATTTGATGGCAATGTTATGTAATGATCCCTAATCTCCTTGTTTTACATATTCTTATTATACTATTATAAATATCCACTTGCTCCAATGCCTCGAATCAGTCCGTAGCAAGTCTTAACTCAGAATCCACGGTAGACGGTTGTTTCAAAATTTTGAAGTTTTCCTAACAAACACATACATTTTATACCTATGGTTTTTAGGAAAACTTCAATTTTTTGGGATTTTCTTTAACGGCTGGCGGTTTATAATCACCCTAGCTATTACCTGCCTTAGTTTCCGATCACGGTCTAAATACACCCTGTGTATATATATATTTTAAACCGAATAACGAAAGACATCCTAACAGCACGTAATGTTATTCCACATTGACAGCCCCGTGGCGCAGTTGGCTAAACACCAGCTTGCGAAACGAGAGGCCGCGGGTTCGATCCCCGCACTGAGACAAATGTTTGTGTGATCCACAAATAATTGTTTCGGGTCTGGGTGTTTGTGAGACCGAAAAGTCTCTCATAGTTTCAGATATCCACGACACAGGACTCGTATCCTAGTGTGGGGTCAGAACTATGTATGTGCCTGTTGGGTGTATTTATATTTATTTATTTTTAAAGAAGGTGAGGAGCGCGAGGAGTCGGCGGTGGGTACGTACGTGAGCACGGGTCGCAGCACGCTGCGGATGTGTCCGAAGGAGGCGCGCCCCACCAGCTCGCGCAGGCACGCCTCGGCCAGCCGCGGCGGCTGCTCGTCCGCGCCCGCAGACAGGCACGACGCCGTCTCGTACTTCTCCGCGCTCTGCACACCGTCACCACCATCGTCACCATCATCAACATCATTATCACCATTATCATCAACATCATCGTCATCATCATCAACAACAACATCATCATCATTATCATCAACATCATCGTCATCAACATCAACAACAACATCATCACCATTATTATCAACATCATCGTCATCAACATCAACAACAACATCATCACCATTATTATCAACATCATCGTCATCAACATCAACATCATCATCATCATTATCATCAACATCATCGTCACTAACATCACTAACAACATTATCGTCATCAACATCATCATCGTCACCAACATAATCATCACCATCATCAACATCACCAACATTATCATCACAATTAGCCCATATACATGGGCATATAGTATAGAATATTATCCAACGACGACTGAAAATAGGTGACATAAATTATGTATTCCCTCTTTCCTATTAACCTGGCTTCCCGAAGCGGTTGCGTGATGAACCATCTCACCAACCACATAGCGAATGAAGATAATCTCGCTTGATACTTTACATGTACCGCATCGTGTTTAATATTAAGCACGGTATTATAACTTTGTGATATTGTAAGAAAAATGAAAGACAGTAATGGACATACCTGCATATTGTACAGCAGCGAAGGCACAATCTTGTCCATGTGCTGAGCCTCCCAGATGTTTTCCACCAGGTCGTCAGACACTGTCTTCCTTATCACACCCTGAAAACATAGAATGCCAATATAATTATTTTCTATTTTCTACTTCTAGACACTTCAATTTCAAGACGAAATCATAGCCCTTCGCTACTTGAGACACACTCATCATCATCATCATCATCATCAGCCCATATACGTCCCACTGCTGGGCACGGGCCTCCTCTACCATTGAGAGGGTTGTTTGTTTGTTTGAATCCTATGGACATTCACTGAGCCTCACTACTCGGTGCCATTACTGTGTATGCTATAGATCTTGGTGTACAGTATTACAGTTGTGTACTTTCTACTAAAATTATTGACTAACCGTATTATAAGTCCATTCTATCAAATAAAATGCTTCTTTCTGTTAAAATTAGCATAAAAATACACTTAATTTGACGCTTGAAAAATCACACCATCACATTACGTCTGAATAATCTAATCCATATTTGCATACTCGTGAACCATTAGCTCGTTCACACTACAATTCTTCGATGTAAAGAAAAAGATGGCTCGAGAACAGTTTTTTTTTTTTTTTTTTTTTTTTTTTTATTATTATTGTAAAATTTTAATATGGTGGTGGTTTAGTGTTGTGAGCTGAAGTGTTTCGACGTGCTCGCGAGAGGAAAGCAAATTCGCTATTTTATACGGTCTTGCCTTCCCTCGAGAAGAACAGAATTGACTATTTTTGTAAAAAGTTTACATACAGAAATACTGTGAGAAAAACATGGAAGCCGGTTTTAAGCTTCCTATTGCTACTCCAAACAATTGTTTTTACGGCAATAAAACCAATACTAATAATATTTATGCTACTGTGGGGCACAGATCATTGTACTATATGTCGGTCAAAGCAAATATGCTTACTAAATAAATTATTAAATGATGCACACTACCAACTCAGCGGCAAACACGACAGAAGACACGCGTACACATTAACCAAACTGTGTATATAATAATTTCTACAATAAAGCGTTCAGTCAGACATTATCCATCAAGTCGGCAACATGCCACCTTAGTCTGAACCCTAGTAAGTGTTTCATTTACACCGATCCTCAAGCACACCTACATCGGCTAACCCGACAAGGAACTGATACACTTACAATTGGTGACTCCGACATGATGCCGAAACACTTACACTACTAAAATACGAAGAAATTATCCTTGAGACCAGATACGAAACCATCGTTACTAATCTAAATTACTGGGTACTTAATTTCACGCTTGAAAAATCATACTATCAAATTACGTCTGAATAATCTGATACCTATTTGCATCCTCGTGAAACATTAGATAATTTTATTTAGAACTCAATTACACTACAATTCTTCGCTGTACAAAAAAGATGACATGAGAATAGAATGGACCAATTTCGTTGAAAGAGTTAAATATGTCAGCAAAAAAAGTATGAAACCGGCTGTAAACTTTCCATTAATACATCATGCAACAGTTTATATTTGCAAAATAAACAATACTTATGATATTTATGCTACTAAAATATTAAGAAATTATCCTTGACACCAGACCCGAAACCATCGTACCTGATTGAAATTACTGTGTATACACCAGTCTCAATAATAAATAATAAATAAATAAATACACCCAACAGTCACATACATAGTTCTGACCCCACATTAAGATACAAGTCTTGTGTCGTGGGTATCAGAAACTACGAGAGACTTTTCGCTCTCACAAACACCCAGACCCGAAACAAATACTTGTGGATCACACAAACATTTGTCTCGGTGCGGGGATCGAACCCGCGGCCTCTCGTTTCGCAAGCTGGTGTCTAGCCAACTGCGCCACGGGGCTGTCCTTAGTCCTATGGTTCTGAGAAATTCCTTCTTCAGTCTACTCTATAATGAACGCCTACCTGCAATCCCTGTATGCCGGCGAGCCGTATGTTCTCCCTGGTGGTGACGTCAGCGTGGTTGCTGTGGCACATCGCGCTGAACTTGCTCACGAAGAAGTCGTACCTACGGTGGTACGACGGCGTGTCCTCCTCTATGTTGGCGAAACGGACGAACTGGGAAATGAAAAGACTGTTTATTATCCACATTGGTAATTATAAATCGTTTCATTTCATTGCATTTAGCCTTTTATCCTGAGCTCTTTATGTTGATTCTATTTTTTTTTTTTCATCATCATCATCATCATTATCAGCCTAAAGAAGTCCACTGCTGAACATAGGCCTCCCCCAATGACTTCCATAGTGACCTGTTGGAGGCAGCCTGCATCCAGCGACGACCCGCGAACTTCACCAGGTCGTCAGACCATCTTGTGGGTGGACGTCCTACGCTATTTCGCTACGTCATTTTTTTTTTATGACAGGTCAATGTCTGTATGGGAACGTCCATGTTATTGAATCTTTGCCGTACTGAAAAACTGTGTATTGCTTTACTGTCCCTTGCTGCCGCTGCTCTAATTCGGAAAATATTAGGTCTTCCGGTTAGTTTTGAGGGAACGTGCCAAGTAGCTGTCGCGTCACGTCGGTGCAAATTACTTAAATATTCAATGTTGCACGTTTCAGCTTGCACTTTAACTATTCGAAGTAACTTATTTATAGAAAACCCATGCAAGTTTTTAGTGTGATTACTGATTAAGTATGGGATGCGCTAAAAATCACTTTCGTAATTTACTACTGTTATTTACTGCATTACAATGCTCGCCCACACGTCGCAAAAATTGTAAGAGATACACTTTTAGATCTTCAGAGGACAGTGTTTTCTGCATGCCGCAAATTGTGCTCCTTCTGATTACCATCTATTTCAATCTATGCAACACATACTTGCAGATCAGCACTTATAAAAAAATCGTATGTATCAAAAAATGCTCGCTTCAAAAAAATTGTCAGTTTTTTAAATTATGGAATCTATTTGTTTCCCGAAACATGGCAAAAGGTTGTAGCTAGCAATGGAGCATATTTGATTAAAATTAATTTATCTTTTTTATAACACAAAAGTATTTCGTTTTTAATATATCCCTCAAAATTAACCGGAAGACCTAATATAATCTTTGCATCAATATTGTTAACTATTACATGATTGAAAAAGGGAAACACTAGAGTTTCTCGTCCGTTATTCTCTAGTGATGGCTGCCTAAATTTTGAAATGACTGAATCTAAGTGATGTATTAGACATTTCATAGATTCTATAAATATTTTTTATTTCTCTTGTGTTCCTTCTTTTTAGGGTCCCTTAAGACTGAACAAGTCAAAGTCAAAGTCAAATTATCTTTATTCAAATAGACTTCTACAAGTTCTTTTGAATCGTCAATTTTACTTAGAAGGAACACTTACTTACAAGGAACTTAGAAGGCCGTTATATTCGTGACGAGGGTAACCATTTTACCATAAGCATTTCTAGGTATGTGCATATGTATTGAAGACTTTTGGAACGTTGTTTTAATTTAAATTGACAAGATTATATAAAAACAAGCTTATATTCTCCGAAGGGGTAGGCACAGATGCATTTCTGCACCCACATTCCACCAGGTATGTATCAG
Organism: Hemaris fuciformis; assembly: GCA_907164795.1. Lineage (NCBI taxonomy): Eukaryota > Metazoa > Arthropoda > Insecta > Lepidoptera > Sphingidae > Hemaris > Hemaris fuciformis. The sequence goes on along the minus strand of OU015455.1, from coordinate 1,025,855 downwards.
TCCCACGCAATAGGGGGCGAGTCTATTGCCATTTTTCGGGCACTTTATAAATATGCACTAATAACAAATTATAATATGAATAACTCACGCTCTGAGTAGCCAAGATCTGCAGCTGAGGGTCAGTTGACTCTAGGAGTTTCTGTACCATCTTCAGGAAGCTCTCCACGAACAAGTTGAGGGTTTGCGAGTGGCACGCCACCAACAGCTGGTCCATCGCTTCCATTGCTATTATCACGAACCTGCAATACACGTGTGGAAAATTGAGCTATGAAGAAAGATTCAAGAGTAATTATTGTAGTACTGATTCATCATCAGCCCATAAACGTCCCACTGCTGGGCACAGGCCTCCTCTACAACTGAGAAGGTTTAGGCCGTAGTCCACCACGCTGGCCTAGTGCGGTTTGTAGGACTACATACTTAAGAAATTCCTAAGAACTTTTAGGTGTGCAGGTTTCATCATGATGCTTTTCTTCACCGTTAAAGTACGTGATAATTCATTGTAAATACACACATAACTTCGAAAAGTCAGAGGTGTGCGCCCGGGGTTTGAACCTGCGACCGCTGAAATTCTCGATCGCGCGCCTAAACCTCGAGGCCATCACTGCTTTACACACAACACTGTATGAAAATCATTTTTTTATTGCTGGCTCTATACCATTTTTATGAATGGAGTGTTGACAGCGTGGTGTGAAAACATGGTTATATATATACCGACAACCAAACCGCTAGGTCCGAGGTAGAGTTTGCAATTCCGCGTTCCCGCATTCCCGCATTTTTTTGACTCGGCAAGGTAATTCAGCTTTTACTGAAGGCCTATTAGCTCCATCACAACAGCGCGGGCGCGTCAGTCAGATCGATCAACCGATCGAGCGAAGTAAAGGATTAAAATTGGTTTATTTGTTTGTTTAGGTAAGATAAGTCCATATTAACACGCAGGAAACCCTATTGATTACAAACCCCCTACCTAACCTCATAAGAACTATGAAAAAGTACTTTTTCTATTAGATATTGTATGAATGTTTCTATTCTTTTTTTTTTATATAGTGTAACTAAACTACAGGTAATAAAGCTTTATTATATGCATATTTTTGCATTTTTAAATTTTACTGCGGGAAAAAATTACTGCGGGATTGCAAACCCTAGTCCGAGGTGAACAATAAGCACTGTTAACACGAGTGCAGATAATACACACTCGAGATAAAGTTTAACATTGAATGCTGATCTAAACCAATGATAATTCCCCGAAGATATGTGAACTCCAAAGGTTATATCAAGGTACGGATGGATGTATTCTTTCAAAGAAAGCATAATACTATACCAACAGTAAGTTCTATGTAATGGTAAAGGCAGGCGGGGCAAAAAAACCGGTCGCGGGGACGGGTAAAAAAAAGATTTCGATACTGTCTCCAGTTGATAATACTATTCCGGCTTATTTATTACTGGATATACTCAGGCTGATCACGGAATAAAAAAACACCTCAAGTTCAGTTTTCGGACAGATCCCATCAAACTATATCAGGTTATATTCTCAGCCTATCGCCGTCCACTGCAGAACGAAGGTCTCCCCAAGTATGCGCCAACCATCTCGGTCTTCAGCAGCCCTTATACATCCGTTACCTCACCTTTCTCAAGTATACGAGTATCAGGTTCACCAACCGAAAACGCAACATGGTTGCTTAAAATCTGTATTCTACTAGACAATAGCACCCCCTCCATCGAGCCGGCCTATTCCCCAGCCCCAAATAACTACGATATGACTCTACTGCTCCAATATATAGAAACATTGACCTGATACAGAATTCAATAGAAACTCACCCGTGTCTCCTTCTGTAAATATCCCTGGACGCCTTCTGGAACAGGTACTCGCCGATCCTGTCCAGTTTCTCTGGACTCGACAGCGAATAGAACGTGAGCTTCTCCATGTTGGACTTGACCAGCCCATCCTGGGGCGATGCTGGGAATATGTTGTCGACGAGACGCTTGTATCGCGGTCTCAGCGCGGAGCAGCATCCGCAGCAGCCTGGAAAAGACCAGGACAACAGGGTATATAAAAAACCATCTTTTTAATATGCATTTATGAAAACTTATTGGTCAAGAGGCCTAGAATATGATGCTGTATGTAATTATCTAAGTCTTTTTCCATAGAAGCCCAAAAGCCCAGTTTGCCTTCCAAAATTCCGAATAGTTTTCAAGCTTTAAGTCTTTATTTAACAAAATCAATTTGACATATTATAAATAAGACTATCCTGACCCCACAATAAATAATTATAAACTAGACATTACACAATTCCCGTGTGGAGTTGCTGGTCTCCCATCGGGTGCGTCCCCTGGGTGGCGGATAGGGGAATGCCCCCTTACATAGGGGGTACCGGAAACGGCGTGGACCATACCAGCGAGTTGTATTCTCCCTGTGTCTCTCTAAAAAGCAGAGGGCACAAAGGAGGATAAGGGCGGGTCTGGCGTGCACTAACACTGCCGCCGGACGGGAGGATATCTCTCTTCCCGGCTTCCGCGGTGCTCGTAAACCCGATAGGAGTGTCGTGGTCATGTCTCGCGGCTAAATCGGGAGCGAGGGTCTTGCCTTAACTGGTTGTACCGCGAGGGAGAAAACCTCTATAAAAAGTCACCCCAAATCCCAAGCGGCGGCGCACCGTGAGGGGATGCATGGCTGATGGGAGGTTCAGTCGTTAGTGCGACCCCCGCCGGAGTACCGGCCGACCCTCCGTGCGGGTCACGCTAGGCTTACCCAGATACAGGGGGCTCTGTCTGGGTGGACCATTTTTTCCCCCATACTCGTGGGATTTATATGGATAATATTAAACTCAATAAAAATCAGCCGGAGGTGGCCGAAGGGCGCAAGCCCAACGGCGATGAAGAATTGAAGGAAAAGTCGGGCGTTTCGTCCGCAAGATACGTTGGCGAGAAGAGGCCGGCGGCCGTCCTGGAACCTAATACGGGTTCTAAAGCGAGCCGTTCTCTTTCTCGCACAAAAGAAGGAAAATTTTGGGCGCAGGGCAGTGCGAGTTCACATTCGCATTATTCGCCATCTAGTGACGAAGACGGCGAGCCCGTGCCCAAAATCGGCACGGTGATGACGAGGAGCATGTCTCGCCGATCTTCGGCTAGGAGTGCCGGGACGAAGCGCCAACAAACGCAAGTAAATCCCGCCTCCGTAGAAAAAGCGAGAGCTGAGGCGGAAACCTCACAGTTACATGCTGACAATGAGCATTCTACTGTGATCACAGAATTACTCAAAGCAGTGGCCGATATCAAGAGCGAATTGGCCACATTCAAGGCAGAAGCGGCGAATCGAGAGGTACGGTTCATAAATATAATAACCGCAATGAGAGACTCTTTCGAGAGTCGGCTACCTCCAGAGCGACTTCGTCCGCCGCTTGCTGGTGATAGTAAATCGACAGCACCAGAAGCGAGTACTGAAACACCTGGACTGAGGCGGCCCAATAAAAAGAAGCCGGGACGTCCAGAGATGGATTCCGCGCCGACAGTGCGACAGGTACCACCGCCCGCCTCAGATGGGCGTGCTAATACCAGCGCAAATAAAGACCAATTTGTGCAGCCCCAAAAATCTCGTAAGAAACAAAAGGGGCAGAAGATAGTTTCTCAGCCTCCTGCGAGGCTGCCCCGTCCACTACCTCCGGCTCCCGTTGATATGTCAAGGCAGTGGAGTTTGGTAGTAGGTGGAAAGAAGCGGCGCCAAATTTTGGTAAATCCTGGTGCTCCACAAATACAGTCACCAAAACGAAAGTCAGGGCCCACATTACGCGCACCAAACTCTGCAGCCGTTATCCTTACGTTAACGGCTGCAGCCATAGACAGGGGTTGCACCTACAGCCGCCTAATCGCCGAGGCACAGGAACGAGTTTGTCTCGGTGACCTGGGAATTTCCATAATTAAATGGAGAAAGGCGGCGACTGGTGCAACCATGATAGAGGTATCTGGGCCCGAGTGTGAGGCGAAGGCTGACTCCCTCGCGATTAAATTGAGGGAGGCGTTCCGCGAGTCGGGAGATATTCGTATATCCCGACCCATAAAAACGGCGGAACTACGGCTTACCGGGTTAGACGAATCCGTCGATTCCACTAAGGTTGCAGCAGCCTTCGTCAAGGCCACGGGATGTACGGCGGATCAAATAAAGGTTGGCGAGGTCCGTCCGGACAGATCGGGGCTGGGAGTCGCGTGGGTGCGGGCACCAATTAAGGCGGTAGAAGTAGTGGCCAAGACGGGTCGAATCTTGGTAGGGTGGTCCGCGGCTCGTGCTAGCGTGCTGGAGCCGAGGCCTCTGCGTTGCTTCCGCTGCCTCGAGCTTGGGCATGTGCGGGAGCGCTGCACGTCCCAAATAGACCGTAGCGGGATCTGCTACCGCTGCGGTCAAGCAGGCCACCTGGCGCGGGGATGTTCCGTGGCCCCACACTGCGCACTGTGCGCAGCCAGTGGCAAGCCAACGGGGCATAATATTGGGAGCAAAGCATGTGTTGCTTCCTCCCAAGGTGCCCGCCGAAATCGGCGGAAGCGTCACAACGGACGGGGAAGGACTGCCACTGAAACTCCGGTTCAGTCGCAGCCCGTCCGCCTATCGCAGGCTGAGATTGAGGCTATGGAAATCGCCCAATAATGGATATGAAGATCCTCCAGGCGAACCTCAATCACTGCGCTGCAGCTCAAGATTTGCTCTTCCAGAGCATGGCGCAGTGGTTGGTGAACGTGGCTGTGGTCGCCGAACCGTATTTCGTTCCTCCCAGAGACAACTGGGCTGGGGACCTTGATGGTTCGGTGGCTGTTATTACCCGGGGGACCGCTGGCTCCCCACCCTTCGAAAAAGTAGCGAAGGACCGGGGAAGCGTGGCGGCTCTGTTGGGGGACGTATGGATTGTGGGTGTATATTTTTCCCCCAACAGACCCCTGGTCGATTTCGAGGCTTTTCTCATACGACTAGGGGCCCTGGTGGAAGAATGCCAACCCCGCCCTGTGATTGTCGCCGGCGATTTCAATGCCAAATCCTTGGCCTGGGGATCGTCGGTGGTGAACGCGCGGGGCCGGGTCCTGGAGGAATGGGCGATTTCGTATGGTCTCTCTGTCCTCAATCGAGGTTCTGTGAACACTTGTGTGAGGCATAATGGCGGCTCGATCGTTGACGTTTCCTTCGCGAGCCCAGCCGCCGCCGGCCGTGTTCGGGGCTGGAGAGTTTTAGTGGGCGCGGAGACTATGTCAGATCATCGTTACATTAGGTTTGATGTCTCCGCGTCTCGCGTTCTCCAGCCCGGCTTAAGAATGGATGCCTTGTTTGGGGACAGCCCGCGATGGGCAGTGAAACGGCTTGACAAGGAGGCCCTGGAGCTGGCTGCCCGGGTCCAGGCGTGGCTTCCCGTGCCGAATTCACCGGTGCGGGTTGAGGAGGAAGTGGATTGGTTCGGGGCGGCTGTGACGCAAATCTGCGACGCAGCTATGCCCCGGGCTAGCCACCTTCCTTTGCGACGGCAGGTGTACTGGTGGTCGGCGGAACTTTCTCAATTACGCACTGACTGCATGATGGCGCGTCGCCGGCTATCTAGACACCGTCGCAGGCAAGCTCGCCCGGTGGGTCATGCGGAGACGGAGCGGGTACTTCATGGCCTCTTTAAACAAGCCAAGAGGGCACTACGAGTGGCAATACAGAGGGCAAAAGTCGCTGCACGCAAGGAGTTCATCGGGACTTTGGATCGTGATCCTTGGGGGCGGCCATACCGGTTAGCATTTAATAAGTTGCGTCCACCGGCGCCCCCTCTCACCCAAAGTCTCCGACCGGAGCTCCTGAGTGAAGTCGTCACTGCTCTCTTTCCGGCCACTCGGGATTTCACTCCTCCACCGATGCCGCCACGTCCATGGTCAGTGAGGAATGGATCGTTGGTGGCATCACCTACGAGTTCGGCAGGGGAGACCTCGGAGATTCCGATTCCAGGCGTTACGCCTGAGGAGCTTCAGGCAGCAGTACTGCGGCTGCGGAGAAAGAATGCCGCCCCGGGGCTCGACGGCATCCCAGGACGTGTGTGGGTTCAAGTCGCCGAGTACCTGGATGAGAGGCTCCGCGGCCTCTTCTCCGCGTGTCTAGAGCAGGGCATCTTCCCGTCACGTTGGAAGACTGGGAAGATGGTCTTGTTGAGGAAAAAGGAGCGTCCCGCAGAATCACCATCGGCCTACCGGCCCATAGTGCTGCTTGACGAGGTTGCCAAGCTCTTTGAGCGTATCATTCATGCGCGCCTCGTCGAGCATCTGGAGAGGGTCGGTCCGGACCTGGCATCGTGCCAGTACGGGTTTCGGAAAGGCCGATCAACTGTAACAGCGATTCTGCGGGTAAAGATGCACGCGGAGGAGGCAGTATCCCAGGGCAAATGCGTGGTGGCGGTGTCACTCGACATCGCCAACGCTTTTAACACATTGCCTTGGCCCTGCATAAATGAAGCTCTTCAGTACCACGTGGTGCCGCCCTATCTCCGGCGCCTGGTGCGCTCATACCTCTCCAACAGAGACGTAGTGTATCCGGGCGCTGACGGGTGGCACCGTAGAGAAATGTCGTGCGGTGTCCCACAGGGGTCGGTCCTAGGGCCCCTTCTGTGGAACATCGGGTACGACTGGGTCCTCCGTGGTGCCAATCTCCGGGGTGTCGGCGTAGTTTGTTACGCCGACGATACGCTGGTGACAGCATGTGCCGGGACCTTTCCGGAGGCCGTCAACCTTGCCACGTTAGGCACTAGCCACGTGGTAAGGAGGATTCGGAGGCTCGGCCTCGCGGTGGCCCTACAGAAATCCGAGGCTATTTGCTTTCACGGGCCTCGGAAGCAGCCACCTGCAGGGGCCAATCTGACGGTAGAGGGCGTGGAAATCCCCATCGGCTCCACGATGAAATATCTTGGTGTCGTGTTGGATAGCCGGTGGAATTTCGGCGCCCACTTCGGAAGACTAAAGCCGAAATTGATTAGGGCAGCAGGGGCGTTGTCTTCCCTTCTGCCCAATCTAGAAGGTCCCGGCGTCCCTTGCCGAAGATTGTTCGCGGGAGTCGTGCGATCAATGGCCTTATACGGTTGCCCCGTTTGGGCCGAGTCCCTGAGCAGACGTTGCGTGACCCTCCTGCGGCAACCGCAGCGGGTAGTTGCGCAGCGGATGATCAGGGGCTACCGCACGATTTCCCACGAGGCGGCCTGCGTTTTGGCCGGTTGCCTTCCCTGGGACCTTGACGCCAAGGCCCTCTCGTCAGTCTACCACTGGCGAGAGGAGGCGTCTCGTCGAGGGGAACGACCGGCCCCAAGAGAGGTAGAGGCCAAAAAGGCCTCCCTACGCTTGGCCGCCGTGGAGGAGTGGCGTTCCAGGCTGGATAGTCCCAGTGCTGGTGTGTGGACCGTCGCAGCAGTGCGTCCTGTCCTTAACCAGTGGTTGGATAGGCGCCACGGTGCGATGACGTTCCGCCTGTCACAGGTTCTGTCGGGACATGGTTGTTTCGGCTGGTTCCTGTGGCGGGTGGCCAGAAAAGAAGAGTCCGCCGTGTGTCACCACTGTGACAACTGTTCGGAGGACACAGCCCAGCACACTCTATCGGATTGTCCGGCCTGGGATGAAGAGAGAAGCGCACTCCGCGCAGCCGTCGGAGCGGACCTCTCGCTCTCGGCCGTGATTCCTTCCATGGTCGAGAGTCAGAGGTCGTGGCAGGCGATGCTCTCCTTTTGTGAGACTGTAATGTCGCAAAAGGAGAGCGCGGGACGGGTTCGTGAGCAGAACGATCCCGCCCGCCGCCGCCAGCAAAGAAGGAGGCGCCGGGTGACCGAATACGGCTGATCCGGCGCCCCCGCCCTGTGGATCGGGGGCGTAAGAATTCCGCCACGGTACCCCCTACCTGTCGTAAGAGGCGACTAACAGGGGCCACTGGGGAGGCTGGGCGTACTGCGGGGGCGGTACGCAACGGTGGCAGCAACCCTGAGATTTGCGGCAGAGGGCGTGACCGCTTGACTGTCGCGGACGTTCACAAGAGGTGAACGTCCAAAAAGCGTAAATGGAGGGCATCTCAAGCCCTCCCAATTTGGAGGAGTCCATAATCGGACGGTGCGCTAGGCGGAGGCGGACCATTTGGGGCGCTTCTCGCCCTGAGATGCCGCAAAACCGCCCTAAATGCGCGAGATGGTCACCGAGAGGTTTTAGTCGGTATGCTGGCGTAGGATTTTGGTTAGGGACCCAACTCAGCTAAGCGGACAATTATTGTTCTGCGCGCCGAGTTGGAAGGCCAGAGACCCCGACATACCCCTTTTCGGCCTCCCCCGAGGTACCGAACAGGGGAGCTTAAAGCGCTTTCCTCTCGTAAAAAAAAAAAAAAAAAAAAAAAAAAAGACATTACACAATTAACGTGTAATGTTTTTGGGCTTCTATGGAAGTACCGCTACTCTCTAATACAACTACGTTTTTCTGCTTTGTTGTGTAGTGAAGTGGGATATTTTTCAACTCTATCCACGTATGTTTTTTCTGATTATGTTACGGGTTAAAGTCAAGAATAAATCGCTCTATTTCCTGTTCGTACCACTATCAACACTAGTTTCCAGGAGTTGGAGTAGCGGGTATGTGGTTGGATTATAATTTATAAGTAATACAGATGATATGGTTGAAATGAAGTTGCTATAAATCATATTTTTCTTTATAATTGAAAATGAAAAATGATTGGTTGGGACGTTAAACAACATTACATTGATGAAGATTTTCCTTTTAAGTGTAGCATAAAGACAAGAGGAATAAAAAATATATATGCAAATTATTTCTAAGTTAGGTTATTCTGGGTAAAATATATTGTAAGCATATCAAACAGTGAAGGTGCCACTTATACTACAAAATGGTCACTTCTATTTTGGATCATTCATCAGTTTTGAACTTATAGCTCCCGTAGGTAATTCTAAATTTCATCATTCGATCATTAGCCATTTTCGGATATAATGATTTTCCATCGATTATGATGATTTTTATAAACTTTCATCATAACTGGACTAGTATTAATCTAATATTAAGAGAAACAATACCAATAGTAACAAGAAAAGTAAATGTATAGATCACAACATTTTTTTTTATAATAAAATTTGTATTACTTTAGCGAGTTTGTGTATCTAGGATTAATCTATCGAAACACTTATTTGAAAACCTTTAATTTTTTCCAGATGGTCAAAGGTTATCAAATTTATAATATCAACAAAAATACATACATAGCCTCACGCCTGTATTCCCCGAAGGGGTAGCCAGAGGTGTATTTCTGCACCCACATTTCGCCAGGTATGTATCAGTCCCACGTAATAAGGGGCGAGCCTATTGCCGTTTTACATTTCTAGACTCCATGCTGCTACTGAGAATTTCCTAATAGAAAACCCCAATAACACTTTGCCTGACTCGGGACCTCTAGATCGCACGTCACATACTAGTGCCGCGAGACCAGGCAGTCGTCAATATCAACAAAAATCTCAAATATTCTTTTTCTGGTTAAAACTAAGAGGATATGACCTAGGCTTATTTTTGAATAAAATAGAACAATACTTACATGTCATATAGACAGTTCTACTGACGACGAAGCACGCGCGATGAGCGATCTTACTTATTGGTATCATTTTTCACTACGTCACTAATGTCTATCACTTTTAACTTAATTTTACTGCATTATTTTCTATTCAATATACATTGTTTTTACACGCTATTTTTTTGAGCATTTGTTCCAATCCGACTATGTAGTTCTGATTTATAGAAACAGCTTAATAGTTATTTCATCATGCACACTCATGATGAATTTTCCTGTATACTACTTACGTCATAATTATAAAGATATTTGTAAGGTAATTATTTTATTATACTCGTATATTGTGGTACTTTATGGTTACTTCAGTGTGGTCCAAGTATTGTCGATAGGTGCGAGAAACGACCATTGTCTTCGCTCACTCCTCGCCCCTTGGTGTTATACCAAGGCTGTTCTCGAAATGAAAGCTATAAAGTTTATATCACTTAAGGCCGAATACTGAAACGCTACTTAATCTGAGGGCGACTTATATTTATGTGGCTGTTATAATTTAAGCGGTATATACTTAAAAAATATCTATATAAAACAACTTTTTATGGTAATGTTGCCATTTATGGAAGTTTAAGTGGGCATTAGTTAATCACAGTCCTAACCGATAAATGATGTTTCAGTATACCCCTTAAATTATAACAGCCACTTAAATATAAGTCACCCTCAGATTAAGTAGCATTTCAGTATTCAGCCATAAGTGAAATAGAATTATATGTTTTTTGCCAAAAAACTAACAAAAAAGTTTTCTAAAAGAATTTGAAATACTAATTTGACGTTTATTAAAAAAAGCTTTCGAAATTGGGTTCGGTCCTTGCATGAAATATTTAGAATTGCGGTGTTTATATGAGTGTTAAAAAATAAAATTTAAAAAATCGAGACTCGTAATTGATTTTAAAAGTGAGTGGGCCCGCCTCAACATGTTGAGTAATTTCTTTTTTGTCAAAATGTTTTGTTTTTTATAAGCTACAAATTTGACCCCCAAGCTAAGAAAAAAAAAATCACTCCTCCCTAGTATTTATTTTTAATAACCTAGTGAAGTACAGTTTCTTACAATATAAATAAATATATACATATCATAGTCCAAGGCCAATTGTCGCATATTAATCCGTAATAGGTCAAAAAGGTGGAGTATTATCTATCTGTCTTAACCTTAGACGCTTCATCACTAGCACGTATTATGACCTAATGTTAATAAGTAGTACCTAAACATTACTTTAATATAAAATCTTATAATCATATGGATATCTAGGCGCAAATCAAGGCGAATAATTAAATAACAAGACCGTTTCGCGATAAGACGACGATCGAAAAGTCCCGGATTCTATTGCCATGTCGCGGAAAGGTGCGTAGTTCTATTTCATTAGGAAGTCGGAGTAAAATTTGAAGTGTCGCACTTTCATCATCAGCCCATATACGTCCCACTGCTGGGCACGGGCCTCCTCTACCATTGAGAGGGTTTAGGCCTTAGTCCACCACGCTGGCCTAGTGCGGGTTGGCGGACTACACACCTAAGAAATTCCTAAGAAGTTTTAGGTATGCAGGTTTCATCACGATGTTTTCCTTCACCGTTAAAGTACGTGATTATTCATTGTGAATACACACATAACTACGAAAAGTCAGAGGTGTGTGCCTGGGGTTTGAACCCGCGACCGTCGAGATTCTCGACCGCGTGCCTAAACCTCGAGGCCATCACGACTTCATTACGACGACATTAAGTGGGGTTTAAGAAAATACTGTCTCAACTTGGATGTAGAAATATATTCCCTACTACTTTGGGGACACAGGCTAGAATGGCCGTATGTGGTTAAATTAAAAGTTATAGCTGTCGATTGAAATAAACATAGATAAAGTTATTACACGCGAGTTTATTTATATATAACGGGAAAATACTAACAATAATACATCATCATCATCAGCCCATATACGTCCCACTGCTGGGCACGGGCCTCCTCTACAACTGAGAGGGTTTAGACCTTAGTCCACCACGCTGGTCTAGTGCGGGTTGGCGGACTACACACCTAAGAAATTCCTAAGAACTTTTAGGTGTGCAGGTTTTATCACGATGTTTTCCTTCACCGTTAAAGCAAGTGATAATTCATTGTGAATACACACATAACTTCGAAAAGTCAGAGGTGTGTGCCTGGGGTTTGAACCTGCGACCGCCGAAATTCTTGACCGCGCGCTTAAACCTCGAGGCCATCACTGCTTCAATAATACATGTTTTACTTTATTAAGTTACTAAAAGTACATGTTTTTACAGCATCACATATTGTTCAACATACTATATTTTTCCCTAAAAGCCAAAATAAATTCAGTTTAGTAGCAAAAGGCACCTATTAATTCTCTTACTGTTTGTAATTTGGAATTGAATCCCCCCCGCTACATTACAAGTCATTCGAGAAGACTACTGTTTAACCAACACGCATGTAAAAGCCCAGTTTGCCTTTTAAAACTCCAAATATTATTTTTTAGGCTAGGAATCTATATTTAACAAAAGCAATTTGTTAAATGAAGACCCCATAATAAGCAAATATAAACTAGACATTACACAATTAACGTTTAATGCTTTTGGGCTTCTATGGAAGTATCGCCACTGGTAATGAACACCGATAATTAACCCCTAGGATCATGACGAACATTGGTCCATGAAGATCCCAAGCCCTAGCTTTATTTGTGGTAAGAAGTAATCGCATTCGCTTTTGTGCTACTACAAACTTTAATAAGTACCACAGGCTCACATACACTATACTAATATATCAATCTAAATTACGGACCATAATTGAATTAATTTGGAAGTAGGTTCTTTATCACAAGACTAATAAACATCCAGGCATTATGCCTAAGCATAATATATATTACAACTGAAACTAACAACACTTTTCACATCACAATCTCTTTGTTTAAATACTTTTCATAATCACTACACATATAAAACACTCGCCGAATCGTAAAATAACATTTTATTAAAACTTCATTCACAACCAAAAAGTTTTTATTTAGAATAAAGTTGAAACGCGCGACATGTCCGCAACGTTACACGAGCGACGTGACACTGCGCTTACAGCACATTGATAACGCCGAGGCAGTGATAAGAATTGACACTTGATCCGAAAACCGCGACTAAGGTTTTATGTGATTTTAATCAATCAAGATATGTGTCGCGTCCGTTTACGCGTACTAGTTTCGTCGGGTCTTACATATGACGCAGCATTAGCAAACATAAATATTGGTAGCTTTGTGAGTGTAGCACACCTCTATCTCCCTTTATACAGGGTGTATTCCGACCGTGATCGAAAACTAAGGCAGGTAATAGCCACGGTGATTACAAACCGATTGGCGTTAAAAAAATCCCGACAAAAAATAAAAATTTTGACGTTTTCCTAACAATCATAGATATTAAATGGATGTAGATGTAAGGAAAACATATTTTTATATTTTTTGTCGGGCTTATTTTAACGCCAATGGGTTTGTAATCACCGTGGCTATTACCTGCCTTAGTTTCCGATCACGGTCTGAATACACACTGAATATATATGGAATCACATACGGTTCCATAAGTGGTTTTTAATTAAGTTTTTACAAATTTAAAATCGATGTTACTAATTATAAACTATTCGTAAGTGTTCTATTCATTCGAGTGTCTTGCGGAACAAAGGAATAATTTGAATAAGATTTGTCAGCTGGTAGCTGTTTGGTTTTTTATGAGAGGAAAGCGCTTTACGCTCCCCTGTTCGGTACCTCGGGGGAGGCCGAAAGGGGTATGTCGGGGTCTCTGGCCTTCCAAGTCGGCGCGCGGAATCTATAACGTTCTCCAAAAAATTACTCTTTAATTGAAAGCTTGATTATAATCCTACTATCTTTAACCCCTGTACACGTATGCTTTACCACAAAGTCATTGTTTTTTTTTCAATTTTTTACCACGTGAAACACGCAGGCGCCATCTTAACATGGACATGCCAATTTGGCACTAATACAAATGGAATTTTCTCGCGAGTTGTGCCAAAATGGCTACCTTATGAATCGCTAAACTGCGAAATAATAATTCAATTTTGTCCTTGAGACACTTTCAAGAGTCCAGTTCCATTTGATATAAAATCAGCTTGTATGTTACTGGGTCACCCAAAACGGCTCGTTTGATTACGATAAAATTTGCCATACGCATAATTGTAACTAAAACTGACTACATTTATAGCTAAAAATTAAAGGCTAGCTTTCAATTCTAAGACTGGCTCGTACTCAGTAGTGGGAAATATATGGCCTTATATATTTTTCTGCATTCTTCCGTGCCTTAAAAGTGCATCAGTAAGTAAGTACCTAGTAAGTAATAATTAAGAAGACACATAACTTATAAAAACAAGACTTATACATTACTAGCTGTGCCCGCGACTTCGTCTGCGCGGAAAATTAATTTTTAATAAGAAAATTTATAAACTAAAAGTACCCTAAGTTACTCCTTATTACATCAGCTACCTGCCAATAAAAGTCCCGTCAAAATTTGTCCAGCCATTTCAGTGATTAGCCGGAACAAACAGACAGACAGACAGACAAAAATTTACACAGACACTCCAATTTTATTTATTTGTATAGATAAGTATTCAGACAGATAGGTATAAAATGTATGTACAACCACATACACTTTTAGAAAAACTTCTCAATTTTTATTTTTGTCGAGATTTTCTTTAACGCCAGGTTTGTAATCACTTTAGCTATTACCTGCCTTCGTTTCCGATCACGGTCAAAAACGTATACCTGGATTTTGAACCAGTACAGTGTCACGGCAATGTGTCTTATCCACGAGACTCTCACGTTTTATTTAAAAAACAACAGTTTTGACATTACTGGAGTTTATGCCCACAACGTCGCAAGAGTAAGATACTGAGAAATATAAAACTATAATGTTGAAAGGATACTTATAACCGCTCGGATACCGAACACTGTTTACGAGGTGAAAAGCCACAGACTTACGCACGTGTTGCACTGTTCAGCCTTTAACTATCAATACAGATATATTTACTAACAAATGCTAAAGTAATTATTCTAATACTCTTTCAAGTCAGCGCTGGACAAAACTGAATGATTTTATCTATGGGGATAAGATAGGATTATAAAATTGCGCCCAAACGGATCTCGGGAACGCTGACAGCTCTGGAAGCTTTTGTATGTTCTTAGTAAATCGTCTTTTCTTCTAATTCCACTACCACAACACTTAGCAAGCACGATAATATCCAAACAGGCCGATTCTTCAGTATTACCCTTTACCTAGACGCGACTTTGATAAATTAATACACTTAGAAGCATCTTAATGTTTTGTTTTCATTGATCTATCTCTTAATTTTTACCGTATCTACTCCGCTTTAAACATTACTATACCGAACTTTGTGTCTAGTGTATACTTTACACGCACGAATAAACTATTGAAGATCAATAAATGTCCCTGCTCGCGCCACTGATGACATATCACTACCTAAATATAAATGGGAGAGGCCTACATACAGAAATAAACACGAGAAAGGCGAAGTATTGACACTGGGGACGCGTCCCACTGTCGTCTATAAATACCACTAAATAAGGGATGTTTTATTGATGTGGGATATTCGAATCTTTCTCTGTGGTGGGATCTGTAGGATTACTTTTGTCGTATCACAGTTTTACTTGTGTCAATAAGTGCGGAGCGGTTCAAATGTTTTCATATTCAGTAACAGGATACAAGATCATGGAAGATGTATCAGAACTGTTTTTGACTATTATGTGTATTTTTTGGTCTTGTGCCGTGCGATCTAGAGGTCCTGGGTTCGATTCCTGGGTCGGGCAAAGTGTTATTGGTTTTTTTCTCAGTAGCAGTACGGAGTCTGGAAATGTGCCCGAAAAACGGCAATAGGCTCGCCACCTATTACGTGGGGCTGATACATACCTGGCGAAATGTGGATGTAGAAATGCACCTCTGCCTACCCCATCAGGGAATACTGGCGTGAGTTTATTTATGTGTGTATTTTTTTTAAATAATTTTATATTTTTTTATTGCAGGTCTGCGGTAAATGCCTTTGAGAAATAAGCATATTGCTATATACCAACAGTGCTATATAAAATTAATTTGTTTTGTATTACAAAGTTTTGAAAATAAATAAATGTATTCGAATTTTATTCAAATTTATTTCAGCAATATTCGTGTCTACGAGCCAATAGTATAACTCATTATGTCTATTTCTGTGTCCAAATACGACCACGACTACAGAATAAAGACCAAAACATCTAGGCTAAAAACTGCCAAAATTAATTTCCCTAACTTGTTTTCAATGCGCTTGCGTAATGTTTGGGCAATTAACATTATTAGAAGTCATGGGATCTGTTACTTCCTACATACTATTGTCTCATGACCTCTAGACATTTTTGTTAGTTGATTACATACATACATAAACTCACGCCTGTATTCCCTGATGGGGTAGGCAGAGGTGCATATCTACCACCCACATTTCGCTAGGTATGTATCAGTCCCACGTTATAGGGGGCGAGCCTATTGCCGTTTTCGGGCACGTTTTCAGACTCCGTGCTGCTATTGGGAATTTCCTAATGGAAAAACCCAATAACACTTTGCCCGACCCGGGAATCGAACCCAGGACCTCTAGATCGCACGGCACATACTTGTACCGCGAGACCACGAGGCAGTTGATTATTGTAGTATAATTATGGATGAGCAGTAGTAGAAAATATATGAATACTAATCATAAAGATCTAAATACTGTCAAACTTAATATCTCCTATATGGCCAACAATTATATAATTGGTATTTATAATACAAGATCCAGGGAAAAAGGAGGCTGCCTCTACTGCACATGGAGTTGAGCCAAGTTCAACAGACTGTCATTTGACTTAACAGTAACAATGTAATTCAAAATTATTGATCCAAATTGCTTCATCTGCACAGGAGTGAAACAATTTTTTAATTCATCTTTTATTATGAATAACAAATATATTAAAAATAATTTCTCGCTTTATATTCAGTCCAAAGGTGTTCTGGAAGAGATCACTCTCGGCATTTACCATAGATCGCCTATTGCACAAACCTGATTTATTTTATATATAAATAGAATTGTGTTTCTTTATTTTATTGTTAACTATTAATTGTAAGATGACAATACAGTCCAAAACTCTACACAATCAATAAAATAATGTCTAGTAAAATTATAAGATAATTCAAATCTATTATTTGTATGCCTCCTATGAACTTATCTCTTTTGATTTGGATACAACAATAAACTAAAGCCAATAAAATTCATCAATTCCACTTAAAATATCTTTAAAAGCATTCCCTGATGCATGTATAAACTCAACAAAATTTGTCTACAATTATTGAACAGAGTACCTTTCCATATGTATATTCAGTAAATCATACCATACACCAAAATATTTAGAAACATACACTGCCAATATATAGAGATAGTGTCGGCTGTAAGAGATTTCTTATTATCAAACTTACAATCAACAATTATTCAACAAAACTTGGTTCAACAATTTATTTATGGCTTATAATAGTTTAGATAAGATAAATATTTATTATACAATTTACTGGAATATATGGATATGTTTTGTTAATTATCATAAATGAAACTAAAAACATGTTTAAAAGAAATTTATTTCTACAGAAAATGCATTAATGTTTCCTTTTGTCATCTCTACTGTCCCTACTGGACTTTGATCTGTCATAGTCATCATATTTGCGTGATGCATTACGTCCCCGCTTGTCTTCCATCCTCCTTTCCCTTGAACGGTCAAGCTCCCGATCTCTTGACCTGGATTTATGCCTCTTGTTGGAATACTCTCTTTTGCGGTCGTATGGTGATCGTGATCGTCTCTCCTTCTTCACTTTATGGCTACTATGATACTTTGAAGATAATGGTGGGGTCTTCGGTGATTTCTCTTTCTTTGCTTCCCTCCTGACTTCCTTTGAAGTTGATGCAGTAGGAGATTCAGCCTTCTTTTCTTCGGCTTTCGCATTTTCTCTCTCTTTCTGTGCTTGAATGACTTTGTTAGCTTGGTATACTTTACGAAGCAAATCTACTTTGTTCTCTAATTCTTCAGGATTCACTTTAGGCCTTTTGTATAATTGCAGAATTCTAATTGAAACATCTCTAACATCCTCTTCAGTAACTTTGAAGAGTAAGAACCAGTGAGGATTGTTTGGTAATGGCAGGCCAATTTTACGTGCTGTTAAGTATATGCATGCACAAGCAATCGTCTCTGGGGGAAACCTCATGAAGACATCTGTGCGAAGAGCATCATTCATGTAATTCCATGCCATTTGCATTAATTGGCGATTTTTTTCATACTGCAGTAATTGTAAGTACACTACTATGAGTTTGTGTGGATGCTTGACGTGAACACAGAAGCCAAGCTCCTTGAGGATCCTTCTTTCAGCCTTTATGACTTGATTTTTCAATTCTATGTAATTCTGATCTACAATGAGAGGGCTAATTGTCTTCTGTGCTCTAACCTGTTTTATATGGTGGAAAACATTGATGACGTCACGTATCCTGCATGGCTTCTCCTCAACTTTTGAAGCGAGGTATATGCTACCCATGGCCATTGTCTCCATAGGGTACCGGACGAATGACTTAGAATAGTAAAACCTCTGGAGGTATATTTGTCCTGTGGCCATTGCGACTTGTGGCAGTTTGAGCAAGATTCCGGCTGTTTGGATCATTTCACAACCTAGTATACGTAAGTCTGTCTCGGTTTCGACATCAAGGCCGTCAGCTTGGGAGGGCGTCTCCTTAAACGCTGACTCGGGTAGAAGACAATTGTGTAGTGTGAGGATAATCTTGCCATAATTCTTCTGTGGTTTAGCAGGCGTCTGTGTGTTGGTTTTTGCTGGATTTTGTACTGTTGTAGTCGTCATTTTTGTTTCACGATCCATTCACTTATAATAAACGTTTTTTCACAGAAGTCTTCTATTACACTCACATTAGGTGTGTCACGAGAGTTATTTCCGCAAAAATTTAAAGTTTTTCGGCATAATTATGACGATATTCACTGTTAAATACGATAAAAACGCCAAGAAAACACGCTACTAGCATTGACAGCCATTGGATCAAGATGGCGTCTATATTTACCATATGTCAAATTCCAACATTGTAAACAAAATTACTTGATATTTACAGGGTTTTCTTAGGATTTAATCAAATTAAAGACTTACCTTGGGCCATTATCTTGCTCACAGTTTAACTACGATATATATAAATTTATTGTTTCAAGTAGAAACATTAAAACAAGACACGGATACGTGAGTCATTCGATCGAATCAAAAACGTTTCGTTCAGTTCTTTGTAATTTGGCACTCATTTATCTTATAATATTTCGATCATAGCAATAAATATCTATATTACGTTAAAATCATCATATTTAAGTTTTTAAGCAACATTTATTTATCGTAAAGTAAATACCCTAAATACCTTGTGTTTCTGAACGAATAGTTGATGTAGCTCGATCAATACTTTTCTAGAGTCTAATGTTTTAGCGGCAAATACAAGTAGGTAATCAATAAACTTGAGGGAGTAGTAGTAGGAGCATGCTATAGAATGTAATGTCAACTATATCTAATGAGATTATATTCGCCAAGGTCATATTATTACGAAAGAATAATAGGTATATTTGAGGAATTAAGGCAGAGGTGATAATAATCTTCACTTACATCCAGGATCTGTGCATTTTTGTACGAAGGAATCAATGAAGTCATGTCCCTCGCCGCCTTCAAAACAACACTTCACGAAAGACATTTTAATTAATTAGAAAATAACAATGTATTAACAGCCATATAAAATTCAACGAGGAAATAATTATAGAAACGTCTAAAATATAATATCACTCAATTTCACCAAATCAGGTGGGTTTGGTAACAGCACTAATAAATAATAACAGGATCAAAATAGTTAGGTTTCTCTAAAAATATTAATATATTATTCCAAAAATAATACATAACTCTTCTTTCAATATTGCTTCCTTTACCATTAGAGTAAAATTGACTTCAAATTTTAACAAAAAATTAGGTCACTAGGTATTCACTAATCGGAAGCAGGTTGCGTGTTTTTTTTTCATCTTGGAAAATGTCAATGCTATCATAATAGTGTTAGACGAGAATTTTACGTTGCTCCGCATTCTTGTAGAGATCTCTTATCGCGTCGTCTCCTGAAAACGGTAGGATTATGCGCAACAGGAATAATTTTAATAGTTACGCATGACAATAGATGGCGCTACTAAACTAAGGTTTCTAAACTTATTATCTAGATGGCGCTATTCTATGTAATTAAAATACCATTGGAAAAAATAGCAGCTATTCGGTATGACGGCGAAATTGTCTCCGTTTTTAAGTAAGCCTCGTTACATAGTTTTGCAATAACATGAGTTGTAAATGTATTAGGATATTAAAATTCTAAACAGCAGCGACCTTGAGTTTGTTGCTCCTTACTTTTATTCTAGTTTACTTACCGTTGGTTAACGCTGACTGAATATCAATTGCCTTCCTCATTTATTTACGACATCAAAAAAAATCTTTTTCAACTATATTGTAATCTCACGGTTGTGCACGGTAATAATACGCAATCTTAAATTTTGTAAAACTGTCATGAACGTTGGCGCCGGTTAATATATTGTCATGAGAAACATTTAATTTTACAGTCATGATACTAGTGCATTTATCCCATGTATCATACATTAACTATTGAGTAAAACAATCTTATCAAGTTAATTAATCTATGAGATTTCATGGAATAAATAAAGTAAAAAATAAAACAAGGCAAGGTTTTCATAGGTTTTATGTTGGTTATTTGTTAAAAATTGGTCACTGTTGCGATATTAAATAAGGAAAGTACATACATACATAAACTCACGCCTGTATTCCCCAAAGGGGTAGGTAGAGGTGCATTTCTGCACCCACTTTTCGCCAAGTATGTATCAGTCCGACGTAATAGGGGGCGAGTCTATTGCCGTTTTTCGGGCACATTTCTTAATGGAAAAACCCAATAACACTTTGCCCGACCCGGGAATCAAACCCAGGACCTCTAGATCGCACGGCACATACTTGTACCGCGAGACCACGAGGCAGTCGATAAGGAAAGTGATTTACATATTATTTTGTGGGAATAAAAACAATCTTCACTACACACTGTCGCGTGTATAAAAGTATAGTCGATGCCAAGCGTGTTTTTTTTTGACGTTAGCTGACCTCGTAAACTTTGGTATTTAGTGAATGCTTAAGCAGATTTAAACGGAATGTAGTAAGCTTCTGGTTTGACTGTTAGAGCGTTAGAAGTACTATCGATTGCTTTGATACATGTAAAATTATTATTTAATTCACCATGGAGGTTGCACTGGGTGGACTTAAACCTCTGTGGTATTTCGTAAGTTTCATCTCATTAGCGATAGGAAACTTGTTATAGACGTGTAATCTACTATTAATTTTGATGATTTGACCTGAGAACATTACGTTTTCTTACTGTACCTTGACGTTGTGGAATAGTTTGCCACACAATTTGTTCATAGTCATCATCATCAGCCCATTTACGTCCCACTGCTGAGCACAGGCCTCGTCTTTAACTGAGAGGGTTTACGGCTTAGTCCACCACGTTAGCCTAGTGCGGGGTGGCGGACTAGACACCTAAGAAATTCCTAAGAACTTTTAGGTGTGCAGGTGTGATGTTTTCCTTCACCGTTAAAGCAAGTGATAATTCATTGTTAATACACACATAACTTCGAAAAGTCAGAGGCATGAACCCGCAACGGTCGGGATTCTCGACCGCGTGTTTAAACCTCGAGGCCATCACTACTTAAATAACTTTTACTTGACAATATTTTATTTTACTAGTTTGGCACCACACGGCCATGCGTATTAAAGCAAAGAAAATAAAACCGGCCCAAAAATAATACCACGTTTTTTTGTATGGGAGCCCCCTTAAACATTTATTTATTCTGTTCTTTATACATACATACATAAACTCACGCCTGTATTTCCCGAAGGGGTAAGCAGAGGTGCATTTCTGCACCCACATTTCGCCAGGTATGTAACAGTCCCACGTAATAGGGGGCGAGCCTATTGCCGTTTTTCGGGCACATTTTCAGACTCCGCGCTGTTACTGAGAATTTCCTAATGGAAAAACCCAATAACACTTTGCCCGACTCGGGAATCGAACCCAGGACCTCTAGATCGCACGGCACGTACTTGTACCGCGAGACCACGAGGCAGTCCGTTCTTTATATTGTTGTTAAAGCGACAACAGAATGACATCACCTGTCAAAATTCCAACTGTCTATCTATCACGGTTCATGAGATACGGCCTGGTGTCAGACCGACAGACGGACAGCAAAGTCTTAGCAATAAGGTCCCGTTTTACCCTTTGGGTACGGAACCCTAGAAACAAGATTTGACTTCAAGGCTCGAAAAAATTTTTTCGTATGGTTTCTTTTATTTCAAAGTCAAAGTCAAATTATTTACATATTTATACTATTGCCTACTACAAATTTCTCTTATGGCAATAATAATAAGCAATATCTTTTCTTTCTTTAAAAAGCTTCGGTCACACCGTCGGAATGTTCAAGTTACACATAATTCCCATAAATGAGATTTAAAAGTAGTTATTACGCACAACGTTCTACTAATGCTACCGTTCCGTGACTACAAGCGTCAATTATTTATCAATTGAGATATTTGCTTGTTCATACTTTTGCCGCTCTAAGAACTAATGTTAGGCAGCCCATGGATAATCATATTTAATGGGTAAAATTACCGCCGAGTGTTTATTTACAACGCATCAGGTTTGGTAAATGTTAGACTACTTTAGTACTTTATCTAGGGGATGCAAATCAGTGTGGGTACTTCCATAGAAGCCCAAAAGCGTTACACGTTAATTGTGTAATGTCTAGTTTCATCATCATCATCATCTACAGCCCTTTTTTTTTTTCATCCCACTGCTGGGCATAGGCCTCTCTTCTGGCATGCCATTCTTCTCTATCCTGGGCCAGTCGCATCCAGGATGTCTAGTTTATAATTCTTTATTGTGGGTTCTTTATTTAACAAATTGATTTTGTTAAATAAAGATTTAAAGCTTAAATTTTGTTATTCGGAATTTTGGTAGGCAAACTTGGCTTTTGGGCTTCTATGGAAGTACCGCCACTGATGCAAATGGTCTATCTTATACCTTATTTAATTTACTCTTTTCATGATGTGGTAAGTTGGACGGACTAGAGGATCAGTCACAAATAGCACCAGCCGTGGGTTTAAATCTCAGGCAGCCACCGCTGACTTTTAGAAGTTATTTTATTTATTTATTACGCTTTATTGTACACCTTAACGATAGAAACAACATTGTTTACTGGTCACAACTCAATAAGGTAGGGTCACAAATGGCGGCCTTATCGCTATCGGCGATAACATCCAGGCAATTGAATTATTTGAATTCATAATGAATTATCACGTGAAAGTATGTGGAGGCACGGATGGTCTGAGTCCGTCGGGACGCCCACGAACCAAAGGGCGCTGAATATAGTAAATAAGGGTGCAAATGTTCGCCCTATACCGAGAGGGTTGACACATTTCTGCCTTGGAGGCAAACAAGGCTGCCGCTGAATCATTTTGGGGAGCTCACGTGGCGCAGTTGCCTAGACACCAGCTCGCGAAATGAATCGCGGCGTGTTCGTACCCCGCTCCGAGACACACACACAAACAAGACAGAACTATATATGTGACTAGTGGGTATATTTATAGTTATTGTAGGGATTTCTAAACCCAACCCGGCTTTATTTATTTATTAAAATACATATATATCGCCTATATCGATAAATTATCCACATACATACATACATAAACTCACGCATGTATTTCCCGAAGGGGTAGGCAGAGGTGCATTTCTACACCCACATTTCGCCAGGTATGTATCAGTCCCACGTAATAGGGGGCCGAGTCTATTGCCGTTTTTCGGGCACATTTCCAGACTCCGTGCTGTTACTGAGAATTTCGTAACGGAAAAACTCAATTACACTTTGCCCGACCCGGGAATCGAACCCAGGACCTCTAGATCGCACGGCACATACTTGTACCGCGAGACCACGAGGCAGTCCAATGGTTTAAATTATCCACAAAACAAACATTAATAAAATAAATTTTAAAACATTAATAAAATTTGCATTACATCATCAAACAGGTCAACATTTAACTTCTCTCTCAGGAGATCTATACTCATTTCTCCCATCGATAAAAACGGGGGCAGTGCACTTGTAAGCAAAACACTGACCAGAAAATGACGCATCGTTGAAGTAATCATTGTATAATAAGGCATATGACGTCAGAATTTCACCACTAGGCCTTCTAGAAACACGGGTGAGTCATACATCTCCCAGTACCGAACGGGTTATTTTTACTCGCAGTTTAATTTTAACTCGGTACACGCTTGCAGTAAGTGTTTCAAGTTGGGATTAAAATAAGTGTGAATCATCATTGCATATAATGCACTTTATATACCTATGTATAAACTCAAACTCAAACTCAAAATCACCTTTATTGAAATAGACTTTTACAAGTGCTTTTGAATCGTCAATTACATAAGTTTTTTTTAAACTATTGCCGCTTCGGAACGTGTTATAGCTGTGGAGAAGAAACGGCAAGAAACTCCCTCAGCAACACGAAATGTCATTTTTTTTATATAATAATTTTTAATTATAATTACATTTTTATTTATTATACAATATTTAATTTAACCTCATACATGTCATAACGATACAAATTGCAGCAACCTCCGATCAGTTAACTTACTCCCAGGGCTTATTATCCTCAATATAATCTGACATTTTATAATAAGCTTTTTTATATAGTTTTTCTTTAATCGATTCTTTAAACTTTTTCAAAGGAAGCTATAAATATGTAGACAGATCAATCATCAATAATTCATGTATGTACGACTCAATCCGAGGTACGTAACTTGTTTAGTATCTTGTAGTTAGGCCTGTCCATGCTGAATGGCATAAGTTTACAGCATCTCAGCAGATCCGAAAGTTCTGGGTTGCATTCCTAGGTAGAGTTTTTTTAAAGAAGTCACGTGTCAGTAGACTTTAAATAGCAGAATAGGTTCTGGAAATAAATCCCGTAATCGGAAATTTATAGGTGTTGCCATTACGATGGTCCGACGACTTGAGAAAGGTGGCGGGTAACGGATGGATAAGGACTACTCAAGACCGGGATGGTTGGCGCTTTCTTGGGGAGGCCTACGTTCAGCAGTGCACGGCGACAGGCTGAGTATATAATCGGCAATAATCCCACGTCCCTTATTACATGAGCCTTATTGTAAAACCAGCGATACTGGGTGTCAATCGCTAACCGATGACACAGGCGTCCGGGCACAATAAAAAAAAAATAGTAACCTAGGCCAGCGTGGCGGACTAAGGCCTAAACACTGTCAGTTGTAGAGGAGGCCCGTACCCAGCAGTAGGACATATATGGGCTGATGACGAAATAACCAAGTCAAATATATATCCATGTCAAAAACTATCAAAATGGATCCAATAGTTATCACGTGAAAGAGCAAAAAACAGACAGTTAATTTACTTACTTCATTTAAAATATTACAACAGATTTTCGGAATAAACGATACAAGCACAGATCGATTAAGTTACGATGTAAAGTGCTGGTATTTAAGGTGTGGGTCAGAGCGTAGGTTTGCGCATATTGAATACCTGCAGAGGTCAATCTCAATGGTTCGTTTCTCAATTGTTTACATTCCACAATAAAATTACACTTCAAACTAATGGCGCAATTCGAATCATCTGAGACAGTCACTTATGGTTTAACTAGCGAGCTCCGCTTAGGCGCCAGCTTATAAAATTGCACTTCAACTAACTATGTACTTGGGCAGGTAAAAAAGTAATGAAGTTGAGGTCGTGATGGCCTCGAGGTTTAGGCACGCCGTCGAGAATCTCGACGGTCGCGGGTTCAAACCCCAGGCACACACCTCTGATTTGAAGTTATGTGTGTATTCACAATGAATTATCACGTACTTTAAGGAAAACATCGTGATGAAACCTGCACACCTAAAAATTCATAGGAATTTCTTGGGTGTGTAGTCCGCTAACCCGCACTAGGCCAGCGTGGTGGACTAAGGCCTAAACCCTCTCAATGGTAGAGGAGGCCCGTGCCCAGCAGTGTGACGTATATGGGCTGATGATGATGATGAAGGATGGACAAGCTGAGGAAGGCCAAAGTAGACATGAATAGAATGCGTGAAAGTAGACATGAAAGACGAAGAGATAAATGAAAACATGATGGATGGTAGGTATGTTTAGAAGAATAAAACATACAGTATAATACTTAACGTTAATCTTCTGTAAAATAGTGGTACTATCAAGGAATAGTCGACCTATCCCTAACGCAGTTCAAGCATATCAAGGAGTGGCTCTATTACTAATCTGATCAGGATAAGGTCTTGCTGATCTTGGACTAAACCTCTTAAAGTAGAAGAGCACACAAACCAACATTCTAAAAGAGTTTCGTCGTGTGATAGTTAAGAATAGAATTAACAAGAAATCAAACACGTCGGATATCACCCAATTAATAAATCAATTCATTAAAAACCAAATTAATTTAGAACCAATAGAAGTAATGATTTCCTGTTTGTGATTTGAAAAAACTTAATTAACATAATAAGCATTGGATGACATCAGGTGACATTCTCATTTCATGACAAATTCATCAGCGCGCCAAAATCGGTAGTGTTTGACGCCTTCGCTTGAAATATTTAAAAAATATATAGCACTGAGCAGTTTTCCTTGCAAATACGGCCTCCTACGAATTCGCGGCAAAGCCTCGACTACGTAACACTCGCTCACTTGTTCATTCAGTCGACCTCGAGACGCTGACGAGAGCGGGTGTGTCGCCGATTTTTTCTCTTAAAACTGTCAAACTACGTCGATTGTGGTGTGGTTCCTTTTTCGAAATTCAAAAAAATGCCTATTGCTGTGCAGTGCGTTGGTTGTGAGCTTAAAGTTTTTTATTTGTAAACACTGTGTCGGTTCGCGACTGTGATTTGTGTTGTTTACTAGTTTTTCCGTGTACCGTTTTGAACTGTCACCGTTGCGTTCGAAAAGGATTTTTTTCGGTGAGTGTGTATTTAACTAATTTATATTTATAGTGCGGATTTAAATTTTAAATTAAGAATAGGTATTGGCGGTTTTTTGTAGTTAATAAACGTGTTTTACCGTTTTTAGGCGCAGAACTATTAGAATTTGTTTAAAATTGTGATTATTCTATTCTATTATGCTGTAATTTATTCATGTTATGCTCAAGGATTTGCGTCATTACTTTGTGGTTGGAGGCTTGACTTCAAACTCAAATATTTTTCGTAATTTAAGTACTAAGTGTGTTACATTGCGTTATCTTGTAGTATTAAGAAATGCATTACGTATTCATGTCGTAATTTTTTCATGTACCTACATTTTTCAGATAAAACAGAAATGACATACTTACACACTCGTGTTTGTTATCGTACGAATCACACTTAACAAGTAATAAACACATTGTTATTTGCTTAGTGGAAAATAACATGATGACTTTTTAAATAAAACCTTATTTCGTTGGTAATGAAAAAAACTGGTTGTTTTGTAAAATACACGAAAGCGACGCTAACGTGTGATGACGTTACACCTAAGTAAACATTGTCTAGTATATTCAGACATGTTGTGTAAAGTCTAAGTTTAATACAAAATACATGACAGTTACCTACCAATAAAAAAACTGCATTATTTAGTCAATTTTCCTCGATTCGAATTTTCTGCCGTTTGTGCCATGACGTTTTGCCATGATGTGTGCCAAGATTTTTTTAGTCTCATCCTACTCCTCTTTCACATACATTCTGGAATTACAACTTAATAATCACCATTAAATAAATAAATAAATAAATAAATACACCCAACAGTTACTTACATAGTTCTGATCCCACACTAAGATACAAGTCTTGTGTCGTGGGTATCAGAAACTACGAGAGACTTTTCGGTCTCACATACACCCAGACCCGAAACAAATATTTGTGGATCACACAAACATTTGTCCCGGTGCGGGGATCGAACCCGCGGCCTCTCGTTTCGCAAGCTGGTGTCTAGCCAACTGCGCCACGGGGCTGTCAATAAAAATGTTATTATCAGTTTTGCATGTATATTACATACATATATCTATGTTGAGCCTGCTCTATAACTGAGAGGGGTTAGGTCTTAGTCCACTACACTGTTCTAATTCGGTTTGGATTACACACTGAAGGAATTCCTTGTAGTGTAATTTCAGGTGTGCCGAGTTCCCTCACTATATCTTTTACACTCAAAGTACACTTTAATTTACAGAACACACTTCCGAAAGTCAAAGTGTACAATTACGATTTCAATCGGCGCGTTTTTGTTTCGATCGCGCATCTTGTTCTCCAAGTCATCACGAATTAATTAAAGTTAAAAGTATCTCTCTTTGGTGTCTCTTCTCTAGCCCCTTTCAATTTAAATAATAATATAATAATAATAATTTATTTATTAAAAACAGATTACACCATTTACAAATTTAAGTATTAGCTACAAGTGTAAAATTAAGAACAAGCAGATTATACATGGGCCCTGCACTAAGCTAAGCTTGTGTCGCAGTGGCCTTTGTTTGCAGGAATTTATCGAAAATGTGTTACAAGTTGTGGCAATCCGTACAATAAAGGCATAGGCATTTTTGTGTGTATGTGTGTATGTATGTATGTGTGTCTGTGTGAATGCGTGGGTTTGCAAAGAAGATAAAAGTCTGCAGAATTTAGGTGTGATTTGTGAATTACGTGATCAAGTATTCAACATAATCTTTTCGGTTTGGAAATAATCGAGGCTCATCAACCTGACTGTGCAGAAATAAAAGAAAGTATTTACTACGAACACAACACTAAATCAGTGGTGCTACTTCCATAAAAGCCTAAAAGCCCGGCTTGCCTTACAAAATTCCGAATAATAATCTTTAAGCTTTAAATCTTTGTTTAACAAAAGCAGTTTGACATATAAATGAGAATATCCTGACCCCACAATATACAATTATAAACTTAACATGACACAATCAACGTGCAACGCTTTTGAGCTTCTATGGAAGTACCACCACTGCACTAAAATAAACTACTTGCAAAAATATGCATCGGCACTAATACCTATGTAAATCGGTTTAACGAGAGTAAATAAAGGCGAAAGAAGTCGCGTCCTCCCACTAGCGTCCATACAAAGCGGGAGGGTGAAACAATGGGTAGATTTGAAATGCAGATAGTAGCGCGGGCGGTCGCGACCCTCCCGGGGAACAGGTCCTGGCGACCCCCCATACGTTACCACACGCGACTGTCCAGCATTGAGTGTATATGTAGCTTTATAATTATTACTGGGGCATTGATTTTATACGCGGTGAGTGCAGGGAGTTTTTTTAATCAAATGGTAAAGGGTTTTGTTTTGCTACAGCGTTTATGTATAAAAATCGACTATCTAAAAAGTTTTACTATTATCTCACAAAATTAACCCAACCTAGACGTATAAAGATGCTCTCAAAAATTATCAAACTTATATGGATCACTGCGGTTGATTTTACAGTTTAAATGGTCACTATCCGACGGATACAAGTATCCCATAATTAAAAGCATTATGTAACTATTAAAGCCAGGTTATTACGCTCTAAAAACCGCATTTACTATTAAAATATAAACAAAAAAATAATTGCTGGTCTTCAAACGTGAATTGGAGGAAATTATACTTTTTTATTATTACTGCTATGTTTATGTAAGCAAGGTGAAGGTTACAATTGTTATCAAATGTTTGACGTTACAGAACTGTATTCAATAGTCGTAGAGTCATGTGGTTGTGTCAGAAATAATTCACGTTTATTCTGTGATGCATAGAAGCAGTGGCTGGACTTTCATAGAAGCCCAAAAGTATCATCATCATCAGCCCATATACATCCCACTGCTGGGCACGGGCCTCCCCTACAACTGAGAGGGTTTTAGGCCATAGTCCACCACGCTGGCCTAGTGCGGGTTGGCGGACTACACACCTAAGAAATTCCTAAGAACTTTTTAGGTGTGCAGGATTCATCACGATGTTTTCCTTCACCGTTAAAGCCCAAAAGTGTTTGACTCTAATTTGTAATGTTTAGTTTATACTTTTTTATTTTGGGGTCAGGATATAAGTACTCATTTATAAGTCAAATTGCTTTTGTTAAAAAAATATTTAAATCTTAAGATTATTATTCGGAATTTTGTAAAGCAAGCTGGGCTTTTGGGATTATATGGAAGTACCGTCACTGCATAGAAGTGTCTAATATTTTATAATATTCTATCTTAATGTGGGTTCAGAATTATGTGGCTGTAGATTGTTCTTTATTTATTAGAGTCAAAGTCAAATGCAAAATACCTACTTTTCTTTAAATAGACTTTTACTGATTTTAAATCGTCAATTTTAACCTATTTTAAACTAAACTAAACTATTGCCGCTTCGAAACGTGTTATCGCTGTGGAGAAGAAACGGCAAGAAGATGAGGGAGTCCTCAGCAACACGAAATGTCATGTTTTTTTTTTATTCTTCATAAAACAGCAATATGTATATTTCTTAAAATTGTCGTTAGAATTTTACATTACAAATGTCATAACGATACAAATTGTAGCAACAAAACAAAACACTGTTCAATTTTCTTACTCCCATAGATTATTATCTTAAATTATTTAGTTGCAAATCTAGTGAACTTTGACCAAAATACATATATACTTAAAATCACACCTGTATTATTGTAAAGGTGCATTTTTGCACCCACATTTCGCCAGGTATGCCGTTTTTGAGTCACATTTCCAGACTCTGTGCTGCTACTGACAATTTCCCAATGGAAAAACCCTATAGCACTTTACCCGACCCGGGAAACAAACTCGAGACCTCTAGATCACACGGCACGTACTGCGAGACAGTCAATTTTTAACCAAAATAATAAAAGAATTGAAGGGAAGCATTTAACCTATTTTTTGTCAGTGTATGACAATTAAATGAACATTATAAACAGTCCAAATTCCTTCGTAGAACGAAACAAAATGTAAGAAAAATAACTTCTAATCAATTTATAAATAGCAATACTCTTAACTGAAAACTTTGAATCACAAGAAGATGCAAAAGGTATCGACCGGGATGCCGAACCTCGACCCTACAGGTTATTCTGAGAGCGCGTACAAAATAAACACAGTGGCTCGGTGGCCAGACGATGTTAATTAGCACAACACAAGTTTTTTACAAGTTCAGCTGCGGTCATACTGTCAGTGGTTTAATATTTAGTATAGTGGACATATTTGAAGAGACAGGAAACAATATTTATAAATTATAATAATAATTTTTAATACAAAATAAATATGCGAGAAGGGGGATTTAAAAAAATCTTTATCCTTAAATTATGAACATATCTCATTATAGTTAAAATTCGGGCAATTTTTTAAGAGGTAATTAAAGATAACAAACTTTTCTTTTTTGCCTATTTTCTCCCTACCCATTAATTTCTGGTATTCCTACCTAAAACAATAATAGACGAGTTGCTTCATGATTGCATGAGAGCATACACTTAGCACATTCACGGCCATATCCTCGAAGAGATAGGCGGAGACTGAGAGATATATCGCGACCTACGTTTCGCTAGTTATAAAATCCCACATATAAAGAAAGAGAAAAACGCATTTCAAGACACATTTACCAAACTGCTAAAAACATCCTAGCCTTTATTTAAAAACGCTAATCCCACCGCCATTCGCTGCGAATCCCACCGCAGCCGTGGTGCAAAAAGCCGTGAAGTGCGCGGGCGTAACGTGGGCTGGAAGCTGCGAGCGGCCGAGCGTGTCCGTTGACGTCACCACCACTGCGCCTTATTAAGTCACTGGCTTAGCTGGACCGAGCGCCGTGTAAAAGACATCAACGCGCTTCCTATAGGTGACCTATTGTCAGGGATTTATTTGTGTGAGTGATTTTTGTCGAGTCATTTATTTTTAGTTTATATTGTTATTGTGATTTTAATTACATTTTAGTCCGCCAATCCGCACTAGGCCAGCGTGGTGGACTAAGGCTTAAATCCTCTCAATGGTAGAGGAGGCCCGTGCTCAGCAGTGGGACGTATATGGGCTGCTGAAGATATTGATGATGATTTTAATTACTACTACTGTCACTAATTACTTTTGTAAATGCGTGATAGTCGAAGAATCGAATTTTAATAATAATTTTGCTCTCTAACCATTCTGTTTACATATGTATAGATAGATTTTTGAGATTGAGATACCCTATAGTGGCTGCTAATACCACAAACCTAGCCATGGACGCCGCCAAAATTAAAATGTGGGTGCACAGTGCCTACATTATTTTGGTCAGACAATATTTATTATTCTATTCAAATCACGCGCATTTCGATGTCGTGTTAAGCGTTCATTCATACATTCCGTGTGAACGATGGCCGGTGTAGCTTTATAGTTTAAGCCAAAACGAGTTCTAACTTGACTATATAGTTTTATAGCTTTTATTTATAGTTATGTCAATCAGTGGCGATACTTCCATAGAAGCCCAAAAGCCCAGTTTGCCTTACAAAATTCGGAATAAATTTTTTAAGCTTTAAATCTTTATTTAACAAAAGAAATTTGCTAAATAAAGACCCCATCATCATCATCATCAGCCCATATACGTCCCACTGCTGGGCCTCCTCTACAACTAAGAGGGTTTAGGCCTTCGTCCACCACGCTGGCCTAGTGCGGGTTGGCGGACTACACACTTAAGAAATTCCTAAGAACTTTTAGGTGTGCAGGTTTCATCACGATGTTTTCCTTCACCGTTAAGGTACGTGATAATTCTTTGTGAATACACACATAACTTCGAAAAGTCAGAGGTGTGTGCCTGGGGTCTGAACCTGCGACCGTCGAGATTCTTGACCGCGTGCCCATACCTCGAGGCGATCACGACTCATACATAAAGACCCCACAATAACCAATTACATACATACTAGGCATTACACAATTAACGTTTAACGCTTTTGGGCTTCTGTGAAACTCCTGCCACTGATGTCAATGCTGTAGAAGTTTCGGAGTCGACTCCGAAGTAGTTTAAAGTGTTACTGAGGAATTTTTCAGTTGCAATATTTAGATATATACCCCGTAAACAGCGAAAGACTCGCTCCTTATTTCAAAGTCAAAGTCAAATTATCTTTATTCAAATAGACTTTTACAAGTTCTTTTGAATAGTCAATTTTAAACTATTTTAAACAGTTGCGGTACTTCCATAGAAGCCTAAAAGCCCACCTTGCTTTATAAAATTCCGCATGATAATCTTAAAGCTTTAAATCTTTATTTAACAATAACAATTTCACATACAAATGAGAATATCCTGACCCCATAATAAAGAATTATAAACTAAACATTACACAATTAACGCGTAACGCTTTTGGGCTTCTATGGAAGTACCGCCACTGATTTTAAACTAAACTATTGCCTTAAAACCTATGAAACCAACGCAACATGGCTGTAGAAATACTCGTCTGCTTATCCCTTAGAGCAGTGGTCGGCAACGCGCGGCCCGTGAATCTTAGCATTAGGTAGCATTTTTTTTTCTATGGGATATGACCAATTATACATAGGCATTACGTAGAATCTAGGGTAAATATCACAAGTGCGCCCGCCTTTAGTTTATTTTGCCACATTGCGGCCCTTGCCTGCCAAAAGGTTGCCGACCACTGCCTTAGAGGATACGAGCGTATATGTAGACAGCCCCGTGGCGCAGTTGACTAGACACCAGCTTGCGAAACGAAAGGCCGCGGGTTGGATCCCCGCACCGAGACAAATGTGTGTGTGATCCACAAATAGTTGTTTCGGGTCTGGGTGTTTGTGAGACCGAAAAAGTATCTCGTAGATTCTGATACCGACGACACAATACTCGTATCAGAATCTATATATAATATAATATAATCGTATAATATCTGTGGGGTCAGAACTATGTATGTGACTGTTGGGTGTATTTATTTATTATGTACATATACTTATATTTGTTCTGCAATAATCGAAACTATATTAATTCAAAAACAGCAATTAATTGAATATTTCAATTTGAAACACATTAAAATCCATTTCTATTCTCATGTTTTTGTAATTTACCTGCGAGATTTAATTCCCATATACTTACCTACTAAATAAAAGTCACACACAAACCAACAAGTCACTAGAACAAATGAAGCCATGCTGTTACGTCACCGCTGCGACTCTGAGAAATGTTGATGGCGTTTTAATCATTTCTGAGGATTATATTCTTAGCCAACGTCTGATATCCTGGTAGATTTATGCGTTTATTATTACGTTTGGTTAAATATAGCTTAAGTTTTGCCGTAAATAACTATTGATTTGTAATTTTAAGCTGCAGACAACTACATTTAAGGCATGGGTAATGTTATTGAAGATTTTACATACATACATACATACATAACCTCACGCCTGTATTCCCCGAAGGGGTAGGCAGAGGTGCATTTCTGCACCCACATTTCGCCAGGTATGTATCAGTCCCACGTAATAGGGGGCGAGCCTATTGCCGTTTTTCGGGCACATTTCCAGACTCCGTGTTGCTACTGAGAATTTTCTAATGAAAAAACACAATAACATTTTGCCCGAACCGAGAATCGAATCCAGGACCTCGAAATTGCACGGCACATCAGTGCATCGAGACCACGAGGCAATCGAAGAATTATTAAATAAATAAAAAACATTGAAGAAACAACAACGCTTATTTCTTTTGCATAAGTAAGTCGTGATAGCCTCGATGTTAAGGCCTGCTGAATCAAAGCTCGAAAGCGGCTTCGAACCCCAGGCGCACACCTTTGACTTTTCGCAGTTATGTGTTTATTCACAATGAATTATCACGTACTTTAACGGTGAAGAAAAACATCGTAACGAAACCTGCACACCTAGAAATTCTTAGGTGTGTAGTCCGTCAAATCGCACTAGGCCAGTGTAATGGACTAAGGCCCTCTCAGTTGTAGAGTAGGCCCATGCCCAGTAGTGGGACGTATCTGGGCTGATAATGATAAGTTCAACACACGGCTATATCCTCGAAGAGGTTATGACAAACTGACGCCTAACGCAGTGGCGGTACTTCCATAGAAGCCCAAAAGTGTTACACGTTAATTGTGTAATGTCTAGTTTATAATTGTTTATTGTGGGGTCAGGATATTCTCATTTATATGCCAAATTGCTCTTGATAAATAAAGATTTAAAGCTTAAAAATTATTATTTGGAATTTTGTTACGCAAACTGGGCTTTTGGGCTTCTATAGAAGTACCGCCACTGGCCTAACGAACTGCGCCAAGGCGCAAAACACGAGGCCAAAAAAGGGTATTAAATTCACATATAATTCAAATAATGTGTTTCACGTAAAGTCACAGCGGCGGTTACTCAAGCGGAGTAATGGAGAACAGTAACGCATGCGAGTTGCGACACTCGGCCTTCGCTTGCAGGTTGACGTGCAGGTCGGCCGGACACTCCGCCGGACCGCGACGGATACGAATCCGACACCACGCAGGAAGGAAACTGTGATATATAAGAGAAAGCATAGTCATCATCAGCCCAAATTCGTCCCACTGCTGGGCACGGGCCTCCTCTACAACTGGGAAGGTTTAGGCCTTAGTCCACCATGCTGGCCTAGTGCGGGTTGGCGGACTACACACCTAAGAAATTCCTAAGAACTTTTTAGGTGTGCAGGTTTTATCACGATGTTTTCCTTCACCGTTAAAGCAAGTGATAATTCATTGTGAGTACACACATAACTTAGAAAAGTCAGAGGTGTGTGCCTGGGGTTTGAACCTACGACCGCCTAAACCTCGAGCCCATCACTGCTTTGAAAGCGTAGTGTGGATAATTAATCCTTTCTAGTTGTAGAGGAGGCTAGTATCCATTAGTGGGATATTGTTACATTATAAGTATATGGGATACATATAAAAAACTTACGAGTATATTCCCGAAGGATAAGTCGTGATGGCCTCGAGGTTTAGGCACGCGGTCGAGAATCTCAACAGTCGCGGGTTCCAACCCCAGGCACACACTGACTTTTCGAAGTTATGTGTGTACACATGAATTATCACTTACTTTAACGGTAAAGGAAAACATCGTGATGAAACCTAAGAACTTTTAGACGTGCGGGTTTCATTACGATGTTTTCCTTTGAGATTCTCAACCGCGTGCCCACACTTCAAGGCCATCACTACTTCCAAGAACTTCTAATTCTACTTTAAGAATGCTTTAAAGTAGCTTAAAGGTCCTTCATAGTATCTGAATAACTCTAGTGTACATGACAGCAGGTTAAGTGAGAAAATATTACCTTATTTTGTATTTGTAGGCTCCGGTGCTCGCTCTGTCTGCGGCTGATATATATGGTGTCCAACTCGGCCACTCACTGCGACCGAAATAGATTGTAACGTGAACGTACTCCAAAGGTCGCGTTACAGTGTTCAATGCGAACTTAATAGCTTGTAGGAAAGAACTAGCGCGACACAACTTCGCCTGGACGCAGTCATGTAATACACTCTGATTATAATCTCACTGTAGAGTATTCCGACCCTCTCCGTTTTAGAGGAGGCCCGTGCCCAGCAGTGGGTCGTATATGAGCTAATGATGAGAATATTCCGAGGATAAATCAGATAATTCGTATGTGAAATTATTTACTTAAACATAATTACCGCTATTTAAACTTTTACAACGTTTATGTTCGCGAATAAAACTAGAGTAACGAAATTTATACAAATAACATTCGCATTTATAACATATTTTTCTTTATCAAAACTCCTTTTCCAACAGTTCAATTGGCAGAATGTGAATTAAGAAAAGCACCTCTGTCTACCCCTTAGGGGAATACAGGCATGCAGCAGTGGCGGTACTTCCATAGAAGCCGAAAGGCGTTACACGTTAATTTTTAACGTCTAGTTTATAATTGTTTATTGTGGGGTATACAAGAAGTGTATATGCAATATAAATATATTTTCCAACGCGATGTCAGGACGAAACCAGTTACACGCGACCGATGCTCTTTATAATCACCAATATATATTCAATGCACACACTGACGCGACCTTCGAATAGTTATAAACAACTTTTCGATTAAGTAATGTTGTCCAAAGATATGTTACAAAAACGTGGCATAAGAATGGCATTATATGATTAAAAGGGCTTCAATTTACGTAACCAGACTCCGTGCTGTTACCGAGAATTTCCTAATAGAAAAACCCAATAACACTCTGCCCGGCCCGGGAATCGAACCCAGGACCTCGAGATCGCACGGCACATACTTGTACCGCGAGACCACGAGGCAGTCTGGAATTGTGCCCGAAAAACGGCAATAGGCTCGCCCCCTATTACGAGGGACTGATAAATACTTGGTGAAATGTGGGTGCAGAAATGCACCTCTGCCTACCCCTTCGGGGATTATAGGCGTGAGGTTATGTATGTATGTATGGCAATTTAGCAATTTACGTATCTGGAACGTCGATTTTCTATTGAATATCTGAATTCTTGCCTCCTATTATCATCAGCCCATTTACGTCCCACTGCTGGGCACGGGCCTCCTCTACCATTGAGAGGGTTTAGGCCTTAGTCCACCACGCTGGCCTAGTCTTGTCTCCTATTAAATGGCTCTTAAATATTGCGTGTTGGCGTCGAGAATTCAGCATGCAGTCGAGACGAAATCCGGTCGGTCACAGGTTCATATCCCAGACACATTTTGACCGTATGTGTATAAATTGTAACAATCTTAAACGATGAATAAAAACATCGTGATCAATCTCAATTAAGAGCTCTGCACAAGGAAAATCTTAAGTATGTAATTTCACCAACACGTACTGGGCCTAAAAGTGGACTTAAGCCTCCACTACCTGCAATAGAGGAGGCTCATTCCCAGCAGTGGGATCTATAGCCGATAGACGCAATAAACAAAAATATAATGATTAACTATGACGTCAAATATAGTCAAGGAAAACACACGACTTTTACTGCTGAATACAGTCAGGTGCGGTCGACTGAGGCCCTTCACTCCGCCCTCACAGGCTCACACCGACCCTGATATTTAGGGCTCGTTGAGCGCTTACACGGAAAAATAAGAGGCAATTACCTATTTGCATGTTCAATATAAATGCGCGATTTTAATGTGGACCGGCAAATAATGTTAACAATGAAGGTTTTAAGTGATTGTTATACGTAATTTTAGATCGTTTTGAAAACAAATTACCCTAGAAATTTTTGTGTGGTGTACAAAACAGTGATGGCCTCGAGGTTTAGGCGCGCGGTCGAGAATTTCAGCGGTCGCAGGTTCAAACCCCAGGCACACACCTCTGACTTTTCGAAGTTATGTGTGTATTTACAATGAATTATCACTTGCTTTAACGGTGAAGGAAAACATCGTGATAAAACCTGCACACCTAAAAGTTCTTAGGAATTTCTTGGGTGTGTAGTCCGCCAACCCGCACTAGGCCAGCGTGTTGGACTACGGCCTAAACCCTCTCAGTTAAAGAGGAGGCCCGTGCCCAGAAGTGGGACGTATATGGGTTGATAATGAATACGTAATTTTAGATCGTTTGGAAATTACCCTAGAAATACGGGTCCCCGCACCGAGACAATTTTTTGTGTGGTCCACAAATATTTGTTTCGGTTCTGGGTGTTTGTGAGACCGAAAAGTCTCTCGTAGTTTCTGATAACCACAACACAAGACTTGTGTAGTGTGGGGTTAGAACTATATATGTGATTGTTGGGTGTATTTATTTATTTATTATAAGACTAATAGTGATTAGAATCGAACCAGTTACCAACATTTAATGGTAAACAGAGTAGAGTCACGTACGCGACATTATTAGT
This sequence comes from Hemaris fuciformis, assembly GCA_907164795.1. NCBI lineage: Eukaryota > Metazoa > Arthropoda > Insecta > Lepidoptera > Sphingidae > Hemaris > Hemaris fuciformis. The sequence goes on along the minus strand of OU015455.1, from coordinate 987,377 downwards.
TATGGAGAGTGATTATGCGCGGGACCTTGTGCGACATACTGCTAGATAACGCGATTGTTTTATATTCTACGTGTTAAATAATTCTGTTGTAGAGCGTTTTAAACTCGGTCGTACAGTGTTTCTGCATATATTTTTATAATAGGAATGCACTACACAAGTAGTATTGCTGGCCTCGAGGTTTAGGCCCGCGGTCGAGAATCTTGGTGGTTGCGGGTTCACACCTCTGAAGTTATGTGTGTATTCACAATGAATTATCACTTACTTTAACGGTGAAGGAAAACATCGTGAGGAAACCTGCACACCTAAAATTCTTAGGAATTTGTTAGGTGTGTACTCCTCCAGCCCGTATTAGGCCAGCGAGGTGGACTAATGCCTAAACCCAGATGTAAAAGACCAGTGCCTAACAGTGGGACGTATATGGGCTGATAATTATATTTTTTAATGTGCGTGATAATTAATTATAAGCCCACTGTAGGTACTACAATCCTGCTGAGAAAATTCCTCAACAGATCCTGTGCTTAAATAAGCAATTAATTGAATATTTCCTAACAAACACATACATAAACTCACGCCTGTATTCCCCGAAGGGGTAGGCAGAGGTGCATTTCTGCACCCACATTTCGCCAAGTATGTATCAGTCCCACGTAATAGAGGGCGAGCCTATTGCCGTTTTTCGGGCGCATTTCCAGACTCCGTGCTGTTACCGAGAACTTCCTAATGGAAAAACCCAATAACACTTTGCCTGACCCGGGAATCGAACCCAGGACCTCTAGATCGCACGGCACATACTTGTACCCCGAGACCACGAGGCAGTCCGATATTTCCTAACATAAAAAAATATCTCCATCAATACAATCCAGATGAATGTTAACACTGCTACGTTGTGTAAATTCGGCATCATTTACATTCATACAACGTTGCCAGCCGTATTCATATTGAATTCGAAATGTTTGGTAGCTTAGAGTAACAGTTTTTGATAAAGTTCCCAGAAAGATTGTTGACAAACACGAATCTAAGTGGAACGATGTGTAATCATAGCAAACAGCTGGTAGGTGTGAGATCGACATTTTGTGGGTTCAAATACGGTAACATTGTTCTTTTACAAACTTTCTATTAATGCAATTAATGAAATGAAGTTACAACTCGTAAACTAGGGGTACCTAAGATTACTCATTCATAACAGACCAAAACAAAACCCTGTTTAGGACAAAACCAGTGGCGTAACTATAGGGTGGCAGGGCTGGCAAAATGCCACGGGCCCCCGACCCGAGGGGGCCCCGGCCCAAGATGCCACTAGCTCAGAAATAACGTAACATAATTTTGTACCAAAGTACTTTAAAATTATATTTTTTTTATTTAATTAAATACAAATTGATGATTTTTACTAGGAGAGCCCCATCCAAAGAATTTGCCACGGGCCTCAAATGGTATAGTTACGCCACTGGACAAAACCAAATACACACTAACATAAGACTAATTAGGACTCAGAAGGTAAGAAACCCACCAAAAAACCTTTGGCAACCATTTAAAGGAAGCTAATTATCAAAGCAAACAACTTCATCGATTTAAATCTTTTCAAAACGTTTTCAAACTCATTAATATTTGTGTTCAATTAACCGCAAACGTGACGGCGCGGTGCGCGGGCGCAGGTGACGTCACACGCGCTGCCCTCTGATTGGTCGGCTCGTCGCCTTGGTACTCAGGCCCACGCCACGAGGGCGGCTGTTAACTTCATTTTTTGCTATAATGTAAATAATTTATTGCTTTTAACTAGTTGAACGTGACAAATATATCATATGGTTTTTATTTGATTATTTTGCATAACTTTACTTGCTTCACACATTCACATACATAGTTCTGACCCCACATTAAGACACAAGTCTTGTGTCGTGGGTATCAGAAACTACCAGAGACTTTTTGGTCTCACAAACACCCAGACCCGAAATAAATACTTGTGGATCACACATTTATCTCGGTGCGGGGATCGAACCCGCGGCCTCTCGTTCCGCAAGCTGGTATTTAGCCAACTGCGCCACGGGGCTGTATTCTTATTTAAGATAAGGTAAGATCTATCTGTAAGCTTATTCTGCGCGATTGATAACAAAAGCGTTTGTAACATAACATATTGATACTACTGGATATGGGGGGAAAGGATTCAGCTCGTGGTCTCGCAGTACAAGTATGTGCCGTGCGATCTAGAGGTCCTGGGTTCGATTCCCGGGTCGGGCAAAGTGTTATTGGGTTTTTCCATTAGGAAATTCTCAGTAACAGCACGGAGTCTGGAAATGTGCCCGAAAAACGGCAATAGGCTCGCCCCCTATTACGTGGGACTGATACATACCTGGCGAAATGTGGGTGCAGAAATGCACCTCTGCCTACCCCTTCGGGGAATACAGGCGTGTGTTTATGTATGTATGTATGTAGGATTCAGTCAATATAGTCTTGTTTTTGTCTAAATCATTTTGGCGTTTCCTACAATATTCAAAATCCATGCAACACAACATTGTAAATATTGAATTGAAATCGTCGAAACTTGGTATTGAATTCGTAACATGCCAATTTCATAAAAAAATAAAACACTTTAAAATCTTGCTTCATCTATTAAAATTATGAGTTTTAAAATTCTAAATTAGACTAAAGAATATGATGGATTAGACCTTTAAATCATTATGTTTTTCGTATTTATATTTTCAAATTATCACTTACGTCATCCTATCTCCATCAATGGCTAGCACTTGTCCTGCAAACTTCCCACGCTCCGCTCGATCAAGGCAAATTGAACGAAATCATTAAAATATACCAAGATTTAAATCAATAATCATTTGAAATGTTTAATTGGACACCAATCTAACACCAATTATTTGCATTCAAATTAATCTTTCAGTCAAGGAAATAGAGCTCAAAATAGCATGAGTAGATGTTTGTGTATTTGCATTGTTTTGAAAGGACATGCGTTTGTGACAACTGCGTTTTATCAGAGCGTATTATTCAGGTTGCCAAATGATATTTGTATGGAAACTCTAACTGCAGTATCCGTTTCGTATGCTTAAATAATTAGGTATATGTTTACGATATTGACTTACTGCATGGAGACAATTTGATATAATTAAAGTTGGATAATTCAGTTCAAATTAGTATGCATGCATAAAATCACGCCTGTATTCCCCGAAGGGGTAGGCAGACTGGCAGAGGTGCATTTCTGCACCCACATTTCGCCAAATATGTATCAGTCCCACGTAATAGGGGGCGAGCCTATTGCCGTTTTTCGGGCACATTTCCAGACTCCGTGCTGTTACCGAGAATTTCCTAATGGAAAAACCCAATAACACTTTGCCCTACCCGGGAATCGAACCCAGGACCTCTAGATCGCACGGCACATACTTGTACCGCGAGACCACGAGGCAGTCTACAAATTAGTCTTGTTTATTTTTATAATGTTTCTACCTATCATGCTTTCTTGATTCTTCTTTTATAAAAAAACAACCAAGTTTTCTTTTCGTAACTTTCCCCTTTTACTATTGTCTCAATATTTCATTCACGTCTATTTTTTATCTTCCCTTGCATCTTTACTTTCTCACTTACATTGGTTTTGTCGTTATTTATATGCCCACACCACAATACATCAGTATCTTTCAGCTTATCTACCATCAGATCCACATTTAATCCATTAAAATCTCCAGTATCTCTTCTCTCAGTTAGTTCACCTTCGCTTTTAAAAGGTTCTGGTGACAAAGAAGCTACTGACATAATTTAAGCATCTATTTAAAATTTAAAGTAGTTGTTTCTGGCAAGGAATAGCTGAGCCTCGTCTCCGTGCCGCGGTTTGCGTAGCCTGATGAAGCAACTTAACAGTCTATCAAGATTGTGTCTATTTCGCTGTTACAACGTTAGTGCATTCACAGTTATCCTTCGGAGTAATTGAACAGGGCCGGCATAATGAGACGGATATGATTATTATTAAGAGCTCTCGCAATGCATTTTTTTACCACGATGACCTCTTCAAATTCAAAAGTTTTTTTTTCACGTTACGTATATTTAAAACTGAATACTCTAAAGTGATCTTCATCAATTATTATCAGTGATCCTAATGTCTAAAGTACACTGCCAAGTAAACACAGCTGCAATGGTTGTACAAACAGGCTGCGCTGCGTGGGCGAGGCAAGGTGACACGGTGACGTCACCGCGCAACCTGCGCCCGCGCAGACTCTGCAAGTGGATTTTATGAAACGTTTTATTTCCTCGGGCTATTGTTTTGTGTTTTTGTTTGTAATACTTTGTTTTGAAGTAAGGGGAATTAATTGATGTTTTTGTACATATCATAGAATACGTGGGTTTTTATTTTTGTTCTAAGTTTTTTTTCAACTAGATGCATTTGCTTCTTTACATATATTTTTGGTTTCCAAACAATAAAGCATAGAGATTCATTTAGCGCTTGCGTTTTTGTTATTCTTCATCATAGAATATTAATGACACTTCTTAAGGAAATTTTATAAAAATAGATGTTCTTACCAAAATTGTAACTAAAAAGTAAGCACGTATGTTACCTACTAAATCTCACTTATACACATCTGAGTGTTTAGACTAAGTAAGTAACACGCCTTGGTTTACATCAACATTATGATTTTGTCATTTTTGTTTGTACAACTACATATTGACAGTAGTGTTTTAAATCGCGTGCTCTAAGAGGATTCCGTGCTCCTAATGAGATTTTCTTAACGGAAAAACCTAACCTTTATTTTAGCCCAGGGTTCACCGAGGCAATCAAAGTTGAAATTATCTTTTTAACATACATACATACATAACCTCACGCCTAAATTCCCCGAAGGGGCAGGCAGAGGTGCATTTTTGCACCCATATTTTGCCAGGTATGTCTCAGTCCCACGTAACGCCTATTGCAGTTTTTCGGGCACATTTCCAGACTCCGTGCTGCGACTGAGAATTTCCTAATGGAAAAACCCAATAACACTTTGCCCGACCCGGGAATCGAACCCAGGACCTCTAGATCGCACAGCACATACCTGTGCCGCGAGATCACGAGGCATGGGTAAAGTGTAAACATATTAATAACAATTGAAGTTCAATGTAAGACAATAGGTGTTAAGTCACCCGGCCGTGCTCAATGTTGTCGATCTCTGTAGATCTCTCTCTAGATCTAAATTTTGTATTTAGCACTTTAGCTTCATGGGATACCTGTAGTAGTCTTTTAATTTGGACCACATTTAATTCTAAAATTGCATGAAAACAAATGACATTCGTTTTCTTAGCCAGCACGTTAGTGACAGGTAAAGGCCGCGGTACGTCGCTGGATGCAGGCTGCCTCCAACAGGTCTCTGTGGAAGTTATTGTGGAAGGCCTATATTCAGCAGTGGACTTCTTATGTCTAATGGATGGATGATGTTAGTAACTAGGGCATTATCTATTTATCAACCGAGATCCACGTTATATATTTCTTAGAATAGTATCTACAAACAGAACACACAACAAACAGTGGTCTATTTGTCTTCACATAAAACAATTGTGACTTATGAATATTTATATTGGTCTGCTCTGCGCTCATACGAATGAGGAATAGCACCATACATGGTAATATAGTGTGTTGTGTTGCGTTTGTTAAGTGGCCGTATAGACCAGAGGCTCTCAACAATTCGTTCAACTTACTCGTCAATTGTAAAACTGGACTTTTAAAAAAGTTTTTAAAATTGATAGAGAAGTGAAGAGAATAAGTAAGATAAGATCTAGTATGTCCTACAACACGTCACTCAGTGGCGGTATTTCCATAGAAGCCCAAAAGCCCAGCTTGTCTTACATAATTCCAAGTAATTTAAGCTTTAAATGTTTATTTAACAAAAGCTATTTGACATATAAATGAGAATATCCCGATCCCACAATAAACAGTTATAAACTAGACATTACACATTTAATGTGTAACGCTTTTGGGCTTCTATGGATTTTGACAGCCCCGTGACGCAGTTGGCTAGACACCAGCTTGCGAAACGAGAGGCCGCGGGTTCGATCCCCGCACCGGGACAAATGTTTGTGTGATCTAGAAATATTTGTTTCGGGTCCAGACCCGAACCAGAACCCAGGTGAATGTGAGACCGAAAGTCTCTCGTAGTTTCTGATACCCACGACACAAGACTCGTATCTTAATGTGGGGTCAGAACTATGAATGTGACTGTTGGGTGTATTTATTTATTTATTTATGGATGTACTGCCACTGCCCAGTAGTACACAATATATGCTAGGTCCTCCTTAAGTCTTTAGGTTGGTTAAGTCTTAGTTAGTTAGTTAATTAAGTCTAACGCCACTGCTTTCACTAGTATCTTAGGATAGACAGCGCAAAGAAATGACTTCGAGCGGTGAAGCTAAACGAGTCCTTATAGGAACCTAGCTTGTATTTACCCGAAACGAAATAATTATATAAGTAAATAGACAGGGATAATTAAAACATATTCAGTTCCTTCCATAGCAAACAAGGATGAAAAATATTATTCTATAACTTTATATACAAGCCTTTTATGACTGGAGAAGAAAGATAAGCACCTCGGGAAAATATTTATATGGATCGTAATGTGACTGCCTCGTGGTCTCGCGGTACAAGTATGTGCCGTGCGATCTAGAGGTCCTGGGTTCGATTCCCGGGTCGGGCAAAGTGTTATTTGGTTTTTCCATTAGGAAATTCTCAGTAACAGCACGGAGTCTGGAAGTGTGCCCGAAAAGCGGCAATAGGCTCGCCCCCTATTACGAGGGACTGAATAATACCGGGCGAAATGTGGGTGCAGAAATGCACCTCTGCCTACCCCTTCGGGGAATACAGGCGTGAGTTTATGTATGTATGTATGTATGTAATGTGCGATCTGCAAACACTAAAAAGGACAAAATCGGCAAAGCACGGGAGAAGTGAGATATTTAAGTGAAAAAATGTGCATAGAATCAGAAGACCATATAATAGGAAAGCCTCTAATGTTTTCCTATTAGAAGGTGCAACAATATCTTTACGTCAATGTTTATACAATACAGTAACTTTGGCTGCGTATTTTCGACAAGGACGAAAAGAACGAAGGTCGATGTACCTTTAATGTGTTTTTGGGGCATCCCATAAAATCAGAGAACCCGCCTTTTCTTTGGGATGAATGAGTGATTTGGCTTTACTTCACTACTTGTCTTATCCAATATTTACGGTCTATTGCTATGTGGTTTTGGTAAACGGATAAATTTTATAAAGCTAGGCTGAAGTAATGTTAATAATAATATCATCATCAACATGGGTTGATGCCCAGTAGTGGGACGTAGGTATATGGATACGTCCCACTACTGGACACGGGCCTCCTCTAAAACTGAGAGGGTTTAGGCTTTAGTCCACCACGCTGGCCTAGTGCGGGTTGGCGGACTACACACCTAAGAATTTCCGAAGAACTTTTAGGTGTGCAGGTTTTATCACGATGTTTTCCTTCACCGTTAAAGCAAGTGATAATTCATTGTGAATACACACATAGCTTCGAAAAGTCAGAGGTGTGTGCCTGGGGTTTGAACCTGCGACCGCCGAAATTCTCTACCGCGCGCCTAAACCTCGAGGCCATCACTGCTTATATAAAATATTGCGCTTGTATAAAATATTAAAAATACCCTAGCAATGAAATTAGTCTAAACTGTGGGTGTACAGGCGTGAGGTTATGTATGTATGTATGAAGATAATAAGCCTCACCATACACAAATGATTGTTATTATATGGGTAAAGTGTAAACATATTAATAACAATTGAAGTTCAATGTAAGACAATAGGTGTTACGTCACCCCGCCGTGCTCAATGTTGTCGATCTCTGTCCGCGCGTGACAATGCGAGCGTGTTGAGTGTCATGATGCATTGTAATTAAAGATGGACTGGATGTGTTGTTTTGTTGTATGTGGAAACGATGGATTAGTAGTTGATATACAATGTTAAGTGCTTGGTGGCGTCAAGGATTAGGATGAATTCATTGAAACGATCATCATTAACTAACAACTTGGTCGGCTTAAATCGCAGGCCTTTGTTTTATGTATATTCAAAAGTATCTTTCACTTTATACTGTGAATGAAATCATCATCATTATCAGCCCATATACGTCCCACTGCTGGGCACGGGCCTCCTCTAAAATTAAGAGGGTTTAGGCCTTAGGCCACCACGCTGGCCTAGTGCGGGTTGGTGGACTACTCACCTAAGAAATTCCTAAGAACTTTTAGGTGTGCAGGTTTCATCAGGATGTTTTCCTTCGCCGTTAAAGTAAATTATAATTCTTTCATGAATACACACATAACTTAGAAAAGTCAGAGGTGTGTGCCTGGGGTTTGAACCCGCGACCTTCGAGATTCTCGACCGTGCGCCTAAACCTAGAGGCCATCACTACATCGTCACCCAGTATATTTAATATAAAATACCGACTTATATATAAAAGACCGCATCTCGGGCACGCGGAAAAACCGCGACGACCACAAGGCCGTAGGCGCCGGTGCAAGGCCGCGCAACTCTCAACACATGTGAATGTTGTGTATTCAATACATAAGAAAAACAACTGCGGAAACAATGTAGGTTTACTTACTTGAAAGGACTTGGTACGTACATATGTATATGCGGTGATAAAAGGACTAGTTATTCACCTTATATGCTATTTTTATAATAGCAAAGTGACTACACTAGCAACGGTTTCTGTTAAGGCGCTCATAGAGTGTAGATAAAAACTTACTGCTATTATGCCTCACCAGATAGCACAGTTATTGCGGTCTCATCGTAAACGTAATATATTATGGCCTAGTCGGTTAGGATGAAAATGTCAGTGCTATACAGGGTAGAAATCAAACTCTGCGTGTCCCTTTAATAAGAGCATGAACATAGATACTCTCTATGTACAGTAGGTACAAAGTACAGGTGTAAACATTTTTTTTTTATTCAGAATTTATTTAACAATCGTTTTCCTTAGAAACTCGGCTTTAAAAAACATCACATATTTTCTAATGCACTTTCCTCTCAATAACATAATAACGTTTTATCTGTCACATCTAAGAAGGAATCGTGACGGAAAGTGACGTCGGTGCAAGGTCAGCGCGTTCGGTCGCTGCCAACGTAACACGTGCCCGATAATTAACTTGAAATTAATTTAACAATGCGTAATAGCGACATTTCAGCACGTATGCACTATAGCAGGGCTGATTGAGATTGTAATTCGATTGGCTGTTTTTTTAAGCCCGTAGGTAATAGTTTAGTAAATAAATGACGGCCGCGTGGTCTCGCGGCACAGGTATGTGCCGTGCGATCTAGAGGTCCTGGGTTCGATTCCCGGGTCGGGCAGTGTTATTGGGTTTTTCCATTAGGAAATTTTCAGTAACAGGCACGGAGTCTGGAAATGTGCCCGAAAAACGGCAATAGGCTCGCCCCCTATTACGTGGGACTGATACATACCTGGCGAAATGTGGGTGCAGAAATACACCTCTGCCTACTCCTTCGGGGAATACAGGCGTGGGGTTATGTATGCATGTATGTACAAAAGTTATAAAAAAAAAACTCCTTAGGACCTGGCAATATTTCGAAATAAGTTTTAGCTTTTTACCGTCTTCAGGGTCCGAGCTATCTCTGTAGTAAAATGGGAAACAGTTTAACGATTTAAACAAAGTCACATTTTAGCATTAGTTATATTAGTAGGGATAAAATCTGCTATAATCAGAGCCCATGATTTCCGACTTATTAGGCAATAACTCTACTGTCGCTACCCACTCGACACAGACTGTTTACAGTTCTATCTTTGCCTCAACTGCACAAGTATAAAATGTACATCGAAATTTTAATTCAACCACATTCTTGCATGTATCTTGATAAAAATAAAGTTTCTAGAATTTAAAGAAATCCACGATTCTCAAACGTCACAGTGACTAAGACAATGACATAATTAATTTTTATATTTCACTGTACGGTTATATAAAATAAATAATGCAAAAAACCCATTGCAGATTATCTTTAAATTACAATAATTAAAGCCGATTAACTCGCGTCTATTAATTTCGGATGACAAGTGACGAGTTAATCTTCGTTAAGATGACAGGCCTGCATTGGCGTTACGTTGGCAGCCCTGCGCTTTGACGTTTCGCACCGTACGCACTGACCTTGTCACGTGATATCGATATTAAGATTTATAATTGTTGCATCGTGACGTGTTTGTCAATCGAGTTGACAGCGAGCAGTGTCGCTGTGTCAAGGGCGCAGGACACCGGATTTCGTTATGTCATCGGAAAATAAAAATATCAATATCCTATAGGGGGAATATACCTCTGACTTTTCGAAGTTATGTGTGTATTCATAATGAATTATCACTTGCTTTAACGGTGAAGGAAAACATCGTGATAAAACCTGCACACCTAAAAGTTCTTAGGAATTTCTTAGGTGTGTAGTCCGCCAACCCGCACTAGGCCAGCGTGGTGGACTAAGGCCTAAGCCCTCTCAGTTGTAGAGGAGGCCCGTGCCCAGCAGTGGGACGTATATGGGCTGATGATGATGATGATGATGATAGGGGGAATTAGTCAGAGGATATTTATGGTATGAAGTCACGAACTGCAAACATAAGTTGTTTATCAAATGGCTTCTTCTAGTATTTTATGTTTCCTCAAGTTACGATGTTTTCCTTAATCATTTATGTGTCATTTTAACGATGGATACTTGAATGGGCATAATTGCAACAGGTCGTCGCGAGATGCTGTTCTACTCCAGGAAAAATGACCTAAAATATACAGTACATGCTGAAACTCAGAAAACAATTAGTGGCGGTACTTCCATAGAAGCCAAAAAGCATTACACTTTAATTGGGTAATGTTTAGTTTATAATTATTGAGGTCAATACATTCTCATTTATATATCTAATTGCTTTTGTTAAAAAAAGATTTAGAGCTTAAAGATTATTATTCGGAATTTTGTAAGGCGAGCTGGGCTTCTGGGCTTCTATGAAAGTACTACCACTGACAATTACAACTACCTATCAGCAATAAATATAATTCGGCTGAGACTGATTTTAAAACACAGTCTGATACTGGTCTTCCCTCGACAGTCTTTCCTCGACGGGAGAGTTAGTCTCAGCTGCGTTCATTCAAATACCAAGTACGTTATATCTGGAGAAATAAGAAGGATACCATCATCATCATCATCATGAATAGCCTTTCTAACGTCCACTGCTGGAATTAGGCCACTGAGTTCGATCTTCGGGCCTCTTCATCCAATCGATGCCAGCCACATGCATATATCGTCACCCCACCTAGCCAGAGGGTATCCTACACTACGTTTGACGAGTCGTGGTCTCCACTCCATAACACGTAAAAGGGGGTCGAGCTGGTTACTAATATCTGCGTGCTTCTACTTTCAAAATCTCCTTAATTCCCACTTATATGGTCAATATTTATCAACAAGTACTCGCAGAGACATGTCGATTAATGTGCACGTAACTGTTAATATTTCTTAACAACCTATTTGCGGTTTACGCACAAACCTTGAGTAACATTCACTTCGACAGCGCAGCTTTATGAAAGTGGACCGTTGGTGGACAGCACTGGCTGGCAGTACTAGCGGGTAGCATACTCATTAGATAATATAACATACGCATTAGAATTAGTAATATACTCATTATAAATTTTTTATTGGAATAAAAAAACTTTCTCCAGTTTCTCCATTCAAGATAACTCAATGTTATTCTCATCTAGTCTATACATTATATACAAATAAATAAAATTGGAGTGTCTGTTTGTAATATTGAAATAACCGCTTTTTAATAAATGCATATGGATGTATACACGGTACATTATTACCAAAATAACGTTATATACAATTTTTGTCTGTCTGTTTGTCCCGGTAATCTCTGAAACGGATGGACCAATTTTAACTGGACTTTCACTGGCAGATAGCTGATGTAATAAGGAGTAACTTAGACTACTTTTAGTTGATAAATTGTCTTATTAAAAATAATTAAAAATAAATTTTCCGGGTGAACGAAGTCACGGGCACAGCTAACAACAATAACAGTCTGAGATTGTATAAATGAGCTGTATTATATCAATATTAGACTATCTCTTGATTGAAAAAGAGCAACACTAGAGTTTCTTGCCCGTTCTTCTCTAGTGTTGACTGCCTTCGGAACAGGGTGATACACTAAATTTTGAAATGCCTGAATCTAAGTGATGTGATGAGGGAATCTAACGTGTTATGATCCCATAATGAAGTTAATCAGAAGAAAGCTAATATAAATGAGGAGTTCGACCTAGAATCTAGCAAATATCAATCGCAATAATTACATTGCGATGCTAACTAGACATTAAAATTAAATAATACTCAAAAGAAACTTTCAATAAAATCAGTATTGTCACCTTCAACAGCTCTATATCCTATCTACCTAATCCATCGCCAACTGACCACTATTAAAGACCAATTGAATGTATTTATAATCGTCAATGGAACAGGTAATAGACAATTTATTCGTTTTGCAAAATACAATTCAAGGTCGCGTCTAGTGGCGACGTCATTTGCATCACAAAGAAACACCTGTACGAGATGCTCGGTATTGTTACAGTGTTGTGGAATGGCGGTGTATTATCTATATTTTTATACCTATTTCTCTCACTTTATGTATAAATTTTATGGACGCTCTAGAAAAATCTATTAACTTGGTCGATTTATGCATTATATAAAACGTGTTGACTGCCTCGTGGTCTCGCGGTACAAGTATGTGCCGTGAAATTTAGAGGTCCTGGGTTCAATTCCCGGGTCAGGCAAAGTGTTAGTGTGGGAAAAATCCATTAGGAAATTTTCAGTACCAGTACGGAGTCTAGCATTGTGCCCGAAAAACAGCAATAGGCTCGCCCCCTATTACGTTGGACTGATACAAACCTGGCGAAATGTGGGTGCAGAAATACACCTCTGCCTACCCCTCGGGGAATACAGGCGTGAGGTTGTGGGAGCATCGTCAGCATAGTCGATGAACTCGAAGTATGCCAAAATTTAGTATATAAAGCAATAAAGGTTGTATATGCACTGAGTCATATATTAGCACGCATCAACACCGGTCGTTTCATTTACGTCGCTGCGCTTACCCTAATTACGCAACAGCTTACACGTGTATCACAGGTTCACGTACATCGGTGACTCCACGTGAACAGATACACTTACAACTGGTGACCCCGACGTGATATGAACACGCAACCTTCTGATCTGGAGTCAGACTCAAACTCGGCAAGGAAGCAGTTAGGCAAGTAACTGACATAATAATCTCACCCCCCGAGACCAATAAATATGACGCCATCAAGAAAAGACTCCTAGAGGTTTACGAAGAATCGGAGGAGCGTCAATTCCAAAAACTCGTTAGTGAGGTTGAGCTAGGTGATCAAAAGCCGTCACAGCTGCTAAGACGAATGAAGGAATTAGCACGCAACAGTCAGATAACCGAAAAAACCCTTCACAACCTCTGGACGTCAAGACTCCCAGACCACGTTCGAGCTGTATTAATGGTGAGCCAAAATCAAAATCTCGACAATCTCGCCGCAATAGCTGATAAAATTTTAGAAGGGAAGTCGGGCGAGGTGTCAGAGCTATCCAGTAGTCATCCACAGCTCATGATACAGCTAATGAACCAAATGAGTAAGCTCACCATAGAAGTCGCAGCACTGAAAGCAAGCTCATTCAGAAACGGACATCGTCACCATAGACGCAATCGAAGCCTAACGCGTCAAAGATCCCGATCGCGAACAAGAATCACGCCGGAAAGTCCTCAATGGTTATGTAAATATCACTCGCGCTATAAGGATCGAGCTTGGAATTGTGAACAACCGTGCAATTGGAGAAAGCCGTCGGAAAACTAGAATCAGCGTTGACAGAGGCGGTCGTCAGCGCTATTGAACCATCAAACCGCCTATGCGTTACCGACCGAAAAAGTGGGTATCGCTTTTTGGTTGATACTGGCGCTAACATCTCAGCAATACCAAGAAGAGGCAACAAATTAAAAACCGACGGCACTTACAAAATATATGCCGCAAACGGCACTCCAATAAAAACATACGGCGACAAAACGCTGACGTTAAATCTGAATTTGAGACGACCGTACCGTTGGACTTTTATCGTCGCTGATATTACACAACCAATACTTGGAGCCGATTTTTTGGAAAAACACAACATTTTGGTCGACATTAGAAACAAGCGTTTGATAGATGGTACGACTGGACTTCAAAGAAACGCAAAGTTGATGAAGTCAAGCACACCAACACTTCGGACCGTTGATTTAACCGAAGATTACGCAGATATTTTAGCAGAATATCCAAATATTTTAAAACCGCTCGACACTCTGTCACCACCAAAACACAACGTGGTTCACCACATTATCACTGAGGGACATCCTGTGTACTCCAAGTCAAGACCTTTGCCGGCCGACAAATATCTAAAGGTGAAAAAAGAAATAGAGGACATGTTACAGGCAGGCATATGCAGGCCTTCCAAGAGTCCCTGGGCTAGTCCACTACTGGTGACAAAGAAGAAAAACGGCGAATTACGACTATGTGGCGACTACAGAAAATTAAACGCCATCACTGTACCGGATAGATATCCGATCCCGAGGGTATTAGATTTCACATACCTGTTACCTGGAGCTACTATATACTCAAAAATTGATCTAAAAAGAGCTTACAACCAAATACCCGTCAAAGATATTGAAAAAACCGCAGTAATTACCCCGTTCGGTCTATTCGAATTTACTAGAATGCCGTTCGGTTTACGAAACGCGGGCCAAACCTTTGTCCGATTCCTGAACACAGTACTAGCAGGATTAGACTTCATTTTTGTATATATCGATGACATATTAGTGAGGTCATCGTCACCCAGTGAACATAGACAGCATCTACATGAAGTGTTTAAACGACTCAACGAGCACGGCATCACAATAAATCGCGCCAAATGTGTATTTGGACAACCCCAAATAGAATTCCTCGGATATTTAATTACTCCAGAGGGTATCAAACCATTACCTGAAAAGGTTGAAGCAATCAAAAAATACCCGACTCCAACAACGGTGCAAGAGCTACGCAGATTTTTGGGCATGATCAATTTTTACCGCAATAACATACCACAGGCAGCCCGACATCAAGCTCTTTTGAACAAATATCTCATAGGCTCAAAGAAAAACGACAAAACTAAAATACAATGGACTTCCGAAGCACTAGAAGCATTCGATCAATGTAAAGAAAGTCTAAGCGACGCTGTTACATTGACGTCTCCAGATCCGCATTCTCCATTATCACTCATGACAGATGCTTCACAAACTTGTATTGGCGCCGTTTTACAACAATACGAAAACGACACGTGGAAGCCACTTGCATTTTTTTCAAAGGCACTGAGTGAAGCACAAACCAAATACAGTACATATGATCGAGAATTGCTGGCAGTTTACATGGCTGTAACGCATTTTCAACCTTATATCGAGGGACGAGAATTGATAATATACACCGATCATAAGCCATTATGTCACGCCTTTACTACTAAACAAGACAGTTCAAGTAAAAGGATATCCCCAAGAAGACTACGTCATCTAGAGTTCATTGCACAATTCACGACAGACATACGCCACCTCGCCGGTAATATGAACCCAGTGGCCGATGCATTATCACGAGTCGAACAAATAGATTGCCCCACACCTGTGGATTGGAATGACATAGCAGATTTGCAACGCAGTGACAATGAACTCCCTCAGCTGTTAAATAAAAACAACCTCAGCTGGAAAAGTATCCAGTTACCGGGAACGAGACAATTATGGTGCGAAAATTCAAGAACAAATTCACGACCGTACATACCGAAGTCGCTTCGAAAACAAATATTTGACTCTATGCACAACGTTACGCATCCTGGTGTAAGATCATCAAAGAAAATGATCTCTGAACACTACTTCTGGCCAGGCATGAATACAGACGTAGGCACATGGGCGAAAACATGCGAGTCATGCCAGACAAGTAAAACATACAGGCACAATTCAGCCCCAATTGGAAGTTTCACGCCAACAGCACGTTTAGACCACGTGCACATAGATATCGTCGGTCCATTGCCAGAATCCAATGGAAACAGATACATCGTGTCAATGATCGACAGAGCAACAAGATGGCCTGAAGCCGTACCAGTACCAGAAGTAACAGCAAAAGTTGTAGCAGAAGTTCTCCTGAATACCTGGATAGCAAGATTCGGATGCCCAACTACCATTACATCAGACCAAGGACGACAGTTTGAGTCAGACTTATTTACCGCCTTAACCAAAGCACTCGGTATCAAGAAAACCAGAACTACCAGCTATCACCCACAATCAAATGGATTAGTTGAACGCTGGCATAGATCAATGAAAACCGCACTAATTGCGCGTGGTAACACAACTAATTGGTCAAATGAGTTACCCCTAGTCCTATTAGGGTTGCGAGGCGCCTTACGACTGAAAGAAAACATCAGCCCAGCACAAATGTTATACGGAACAAATATACGTCTACCTGGTATGTTTATCGAGCCGAAAAAGCAAAATACATCACCAGAAATTTTTACACGGACACTACAAAGGACAATGGCCAATCTAAGCCCGTTTAACAACAGTCACCACGCTACAAACCATAAACCATATATACACCCGGACATGAAAGATTGTGAATACGTATTCGTCAGAACAGATGCTGTAAAGAAGCCCCTAACACCATCATACAAAGGACCATACAAAGTGTTAGAGAAACATGAAAAATATTTTAAAATACAAATGCCAGAAAAAACATCCATAGTAACAGTAGACAGATTGAAACCTGCTTACATGGTAAATGAAGAAAAGGCGAACGAACCTTTGGCACACTTAAAAAGCACATGCAGCAACAACGTCAACGACCGCAAGAGTGCTGAGCTCGCGGAAAAGAACAAGGCCACGCTGACGACAACACGTTCGGGTCGCGTCATACGCCCTGTTGTACGATTCGCTATAGAGCCTGATCAGCGGAAAAGCAAGAACTATAATTAATTTATTTGTGTCATATACATTTACATTTAATTATTTTTTTATTATTATTATACATTTATTTTTTAAAAAGGGGGGAACTAATGTGGGAGCATCGTCAGCATAGTCGATGAACTCGAAGTATGCCAAAATTTAGTATATAAAGCAATAAAGGTTGTATATGCACTGAGTCATATATTAGCACGCATCAACACCGGTCGTTTCATTTACGTCGCTGCGCTTACCCTAATTACGCAACAGCTTACACGTGTATCACAGGTTCACGTACATCGGTGACTCCACGTGAACAGATACACTTACAAGGTTATGCATGTATGTACGAGTATGTACATACGTAGAACGTGTTGGATACTCGTAAATAATAAATACACTCAACACATACATTTTGACCCCACACTAAGATACTTGTGTCGTGAGCATCAGAAGCTAAGAGAGTACCTACTTTTCGGTCTCACAAACACCAAGATGCGAAACAAGATTTGTGGGTAAAACAAACATTTGTCTTGGTGCGGAACCCGGGGCCTGCGCCACTGGGCTGTCATTTGACTTCCTCTTTGTCTCGCGGCACAAGTACCTATGTACCGAGCGATCTAGAGGTCCTGGGTTCGATTCCCGGGTCAGGCAGTGTTAGTGGGGTTCTTTTCACTAGGAAGTTCTCAGTAGCAGCACGGAGTCCGTAATTGTGCCCGAAAAAAAAACGTCACCTGGCGAAATGTGGGTGCAAAAATGCACCTCTGCCTACCCCTTCGAGGTATGTACCCCTTTATGGTAAGAAGTCACGAACTGCAAACATAAGTTGTTTATCGAATGACTTCTTGTTGTGATTTATGTTTCCTCAAGCTACGACGATTTTCCTTAATCATTTATGTGTAATTTTAACGATGGATACTTGGATAGGTATAATTGCGACAGGTGGTCGTGAAATGCTGTTCCATTCAACCCTCTCAATGGTAGAGGAGCCCCGTGCCCAGCAGTAGGACATACATATGTATATGGGCTGATGATGACTACACTTTACCGATACTAGAGCGGTCACTTCGCCACGTTTGTACAGAAAAACCCGCCACACAAGTCTAGCAATTATTCAACGCTCAAAACATAATTCCAATCAATTTACGCGAATAATCAAAGATTAAAAGCGCACTAATTGCTTAATAACAGCAAAGGACACTTGAATCCGGTTAATGCAGAAACGGCTACGTTCAAATACATATAATTTATTCGCATGATTTACCAATCTGCCAATTGAAGTTTGTAAATCTCTTAAAACTGGACTGTGGGTATGATTTGTGCGAATAATTAAAACTATATTAATAACAGTAGTTTTGTAATAATTGATCCTCGACTGTAGATTATTATTGTTGTAATATCAATGCTGTTATGCTAAGCAGTGATGGCCTCGAGGTTTAGGCGCGCGGTCGAGAATTTCGGCGGTCGCAGGTTCAAACCCCAGGCACACCTCTGACTTTTCGAAGTTATGTGTGTATTTACAATGAATTATCACTTTAACGGCGAAGGAAAACATCGTGATAAAACCTCCACACCTAAAAGTTCTTAGGAATTTCTTAGGTGTGTAGTCCGCCAACCTGCACTAGGCCAGCGTGGTGAACTAAGGCCTAAACCCTCTCAGTTGTAGAGGAGGCCCGTGCCCAGCAGTGGGACGTATATGGGCTGATGATGATGATGATCAATGCTGTTAAGGTGTTTTATCCAGTGGCGGTACTTCCATAGAAGCCCAAAAGTCTTATAAAATTCCGAATAATAATAATCTTTAAGCTTTAAATCTTTATTTCACAAAAGTAATTTGACATAAAAATGAGAATATCCTGACCCCACAATAAACAATTATAAACATTACACAATTAACGTGCAACGCTTTCGGGCTTCTATGGATGTACCGCCACTGCTTTTATCATATAGTTTTAACAAACTATATGTACAGACCTATGCACCGTTATAATAATTACTTTTTTCAAATTTGTGATATAATACCTCGAAGTTTACTTAAAAGAGTGTTGAAGAAGGAGTAGCTAATTAATCAGACAATTTTCTTAAACTGAAGCTCATGCAGTCAATCTTTTAATGGCTATTTGCAACGATATAAAACTCTTAAATAAACCCTCATAAACAGGTAATTGAATTTTACAGCAAACGTGAATACTGTGCGAGAAACAATGTATACTTTTTATCCAGACATATTTTTGGTGCATTGTGACTCTGTCACATTATCATAAAAAATATATCATCGTTTCTCGCTGGTTGGTATTATTTTTCTGGACTCCACTGTGCTTACCATCAGGTACAGTGGAGTCACTTTGCCGTGCCAGAATAAAAAAAAAAAAAAAAAATGTATCAGATATGTCATTAGTCACTTTGAGCTGTTATTTATTTATAGTTTATTATTAAGACTATTTTATCGCAGATAGAAGTCTTCGGTCCTTTTCTCTACCTAAACGTTTTCGAAGCCTGGCAGTACTATTACTAAAAAAATATTTAGTCAAGTCAAATTCAAAGTCAAAATCACCTTTATTCAAATAGACTTTTACACGTGCTTTTGAATCGTCACTATTAAGTTTTTTTTTAAACTATTGCCGATTCGAAACGTGCTATCGCTGTGGAAAAGAAGCGGCAAGAAACTCCCTCAGCAACACGAAATGACATTACATACATACATAAACTCACGCCTGTATTCCCCGAAGGGGTAGGCAGAGGTGCATTTCTGCACCCACATTTCGCCAAGTATGTATCAGTCCCACGTAATAGGGGGCGAGCCTATTGCCGTTATGCCGTATTGCCTACATTATTTTTATATATATATATTTAATTATAATCACATTTTTATTTATTGTATTTAATTTAACCTCATACATGTCATAACGATACAAATTGCAGCAACACACAGTCCATACTACACTTACCAGTAATGATACTGTAACGCAACGATGGCAACTAAACTTGGTCCCAGGACTGCCTAATACAAATTAAATGACTTGCCAATATTATTCTAAGGATATATTTTGTAATGTGTTGCGAGTTCGACCTATATAACACGATTAGTATTTATGTAACGCACAAGCGGCAACCGGTTCCAGTGTCCTTCTTGACACTTCCTGGCTCGCTCTAAGCCATTACAGCGCTTGGATATGATAAAAGTGAAACGGTTGGCTGAATGCGCGGACAGGAGCGAATTTCGGACGACATTAATTGTTTTTAAGTCCAAAACATAAGCGAATTATTTGCAAAAACACCCACGTGCTATGAGGGAGGGGGAGTGGGGGGACTGGTATTTCCACTTTAAAGCACAGATGGCTATTTTGGGGATAAGTACTAAGTAGGTATTTCAGCGTAATGATCTACGACAGCGTTTCCCATTTGCCGGGTCGCGACCCGGTACCGGGCCATCAAAAGGACATCATCACGAATGGGCAGTGTGAAAATTACCGGGCCATGGCAGAACAATGTTTGGGAAACACTGATCTACGATATTCCAAGTGTACGATGACCTAAATTACGCATCCGAACAACCAAAGTGCTATCTCCCCCTGTGTTATTTGAAATAATGCATGCAACGTAATGAATTAATATATACTCAAAATAATGTGAAAAAATTTTTGATTAGGTACTTAATATTCATCTTGATTGCTTGAACCATGTAAGGTAAAAATCCTTTTATTATATTGGTATTTCTATCCAGAAATACCCCCAATATTTAGATAGGAAGTCAGAATGGAACGCCTTGTCTTTCCATAACTGTTGCCTCCTGTATCTTAAGTGTTATCAATCAAAAGTAATAGAACATACATACATACATAAACTCACGCCTGTATTCCCCGGTGGGGTAGGCAGAGGTGCATTTCTACACCCACACTTCGCCAGGTATGTATCAGTCCCACGTAATAGGGGGCGAGCCTATTGCCGGTTTTCGGGCACATTTCCAGACTCCGTGCTGCTATTGAGAATTTCCTAATGGAAAAACCCAATAACACTTTGCCCGACCCGGGAATTGAACCCAGGACCTCTAGATCGCACGGGACATACATGTACCGCGAGACCACGAGGCAGTAATAGAATTAGTAAACAAAACACAAGAGAACCTTAAAGTACAGGCTCAAGTTATTCTAAGAAGGATTTATGTAAACAAAAAGTATTTTGAAACGAGTTGTTTACGCAGTGATTCCGCAGCCAGCAGCGAGTGAGACCTGCGCCATTAGATCGGCTGGGGATAAATAACTAGTTTTCCTTCACCTTCCGTCACTTTGTCGTACTTTATAATAATACACTTAGCTCCGTTCTCATCGTATTGAAATGTTCGCGTAACACAAAGTTAGAACTTGTTTAGAATTATTGGTAATATTTATATTAATTGTATTCAATATGACTGCCTCGTGGTCTCGCGGTACAAGTATGTGCCGTGCGATCTAGAGGTCCTGGGTTCGATTCCCGGGTCGGGCAAAGTGTTATTGGGTTTTTCCATTAGGAAATTCTCAGTAACATCACGGAGTCTGGAAATGTGCCCGAAAAACGGCAATAGGCTCGCCCCCTATTACGTGGGACTGATACATACTTGGCGAAATGTGGGTGCAGAAATGCACCTCTGCCTACCCCTTCGGGGAATACAGGCGTGAGTTTATGTATGTATGTGTCTATTCAATATTATCCCATTCTTCCCCACTGTCCTATTTTTAGTACGCTATATCCAACATTTTTTTTAGTTGTAAGGGCTCTTATTTTTATTGTTTCTTATGAAATTCGTAATTTCACACTATTTTTCTAATAAAATATTATTTTCTCTGTAAAAAGTGTTAAGGTGATTTTAATGTAATTTTTTCAAATTAATATTTTTTATTAACTAAGGAATATGATCCGACTTCGTATATCGCAATGTTTTTTTTTTTAATCTCATATTATTTCTTAATGCACTAAGAACTTAATTTATACATTCCATAAAAAAACATTAAGTCGTGATGGCCTCGAGGTTTGGGCACGCGGTCGAGAATCTAGACGGTCGCGGGTTCAAATACCAGGCACACACCTCTTAATTTTCAAATTATCGTGTGTATTCACATAGAATTATCACGTACTTTAACGGTGAAGGAAAAACATCGTGATGAAACCTGCACACCTAAAAAGTTCTTAGGAATTTCTTAGGTGTGTAGTCCGCCAACCCGCATTAGGCCAGCGTGGTGGACTAAGGCCTAAACCCTCTAAGTTGTAGAGGAGGCCCGTGCCCAGCAGTGGGACGTATATGGGCTGATGATGATAAAAAAACAAAGTTTTCGATGCTTGGGATGGGTAGTAATGGGTAAACTTTTATTTGATTGTGTGATTAATCCTACATTAAAAGCACAATATATGATTCTTGGTTTCTCGCGGCACATGTGTGTAACATATTTTATAGAGGTCTCGTGTTGGGCATAAGTTACTAGGTTTTTCATTAGGAAATTCTCAGTAGCAATACGGAGTCTGGAAATGTGTCCAAAAAACAACAACGAACTTGCCTCTTATTACATGGAACTAAAACACAATTGACGCAAACATATGCATACGGAAAACTTACTAAAAATACGATAGCAATGCTTAGGTTTATAATATGTAATGTTCTTAGTTAGACGCGTAGTCCAACGAGATATAAACACGCAACTTCAAACCTTTTGTAGCTTCGAGAAACCATGTGGAATTTTGGTGTCATGTACACCACTAACTGGAAGTGGTGATGGTCCCGAGGTTTAGGCACGCGGTCGAGAATCTCGACGGCCGCTGGTGCAAATCCCTGACACACCTCTAACTTTTCGAAGTTACGTGTGTATTCACAAAAAAATATAACGTACTTTAACGGTGAAGGAAAACATCATGATGAAACCTGCACACCTAAAGGTTCTTAGGAATTTATTTCTTAGGTGTGTAGTCCGCCAATCCGCACTAGGCCAGCGTGGTGGCCTAAACCCTCTGAGTTATAGAGAAGGCCCGTGCCCAGCAGTGGGACGTATATGATGTAGATTAATTCTGATCGTAAATAAGTGTGAATGCGGCCCTGCCTCGCAACATTTAAGCGTCGACCGCTTTTTTATCGTGTCCTGCGCCTTGGGTAAAGAGCAATTGGCTTTTTGCTCTAGTTTCCCACAAACTGTAATTAACGTTCGAGTGATTTATTACTTCGCGTTTAGCTTGTGAACATACTTAGTGATATTTCGGTTTAGTGTTGACAGCTTTGGAAAAATTACATGACATTACAACAAAATCTTACCCAAATACCAAGCACAGATCTCGCCTTGTTTCTAATTATGTATTAATTAACTAACAATTAATTAATTGGTACTTGGATATGCACACTAATGTGCAGCGTACGATCGAGAAAACCAGATTTCGATTATCAGGTCGGGCAAAATTTTGCTTTCCATTGTCAGTGCGTATACATACACTTGAGATATGTCATTATATGCATACATACATACATATATAAACTCACGCCTGTATTCCCCGAAGGGGTAGGCAGAGGTGCATATCTGCACCCACATTTCGCCAAGTATGTATCAGTCCCACGTAATAGGGGGCGAGCCTATTGCCGTTTTTCGGGCACATTTCCAGACTCCGTGCTGTTACCGAGAATTTCCTAATGGAAAAACCCAATAACACTTTGCCCGACCCGGGAATCGAACCCAGGACCTCTAGATCGCACGGTACTGCGAGACCACGAGGCAGTCATTATATGCAACGAGACATTACAAGTTTATAAATAAAGCATACAGACTGCGTAATTTCATAACTTTATAGAGTGCATTAAACTGCCTTCAAAACAGTTGAGTATGCCAAGTGGCGACACAATCGCACATTGGAATGTATATAATGTATTTAAATGTACTCCTATCACCGTCCACTGCTGAACGTAGGCATCCCCAAGAAAGCGATAACCATCCCGGTCTTGAGCAACCCTCATCCATCCGCTACCCGCTTTTTTTCTTTCTCTGGCGGGCGACTAGTGGTCGCAATACCACTCGCATAAGCTGGAATGCCTTAAATGCCCAAACCCTCGGTGGGCAGCAGCATTGTCGGGTTAAGCATTCCAGCCACTGCGGTCACCACCCCGCTTGGCAAGCGTGGTGACTATGGCAACATACAAGGGTGAAATATTGTTTAGGTAAGGTTTCAAGGGCAACCCTTTATATAAAAAATACTTGAAAAAGAGGTACTATGTTATTGCTACAACTCTTTCACAATAATTGAGGCAAAAATTAAATCGTTTTATAAATAAACTGCTGTTTTGCTATGTAAAACTAAAAATAGTGTATGACCTTTTGCTTTCATACATATCATTAAATTGTTTGTCGTTAATAAATAAATAAATACACCCAACAGTCACATACATAGAACTGATCCCACACTAAGATACAAGTCTTGTGTCGTGGGTATCAGAAACTACGAGAGACTTTTCGGTCTCACATACACCCAGACCCGAAACAAATATTTGTGGGTCACACAAACATTTGTCTCGGTGCGGGGATCGAACCCGCGACCTCTCGTTTCGCAAGCTGGTGTCTAGCCAACTGCGCCACGGGGCTGTCCGTTTTATTTGGCAAGCCTGCAACTCCAACTCCTGTACATATTCGACAGAGGCACGAGCTGCAATGAACGAGCTGTTAAGCATTACACAACTGCCTATCCATTAGGACTCCGAAGTTAGGAGATATAGAGTTCATCATCATCATCAGCCCATATACGTCCCACTGCTGGGCACGGGCCTCCTCTACAACTGAGAGGGTTTAGGCCTTAGTCCACCACGCTGGCCTAGTGCGGGTTGGCGGAGTACACACCTAAGAAATTCCTAAGAAGTTTTAGGTGTGCAGGTTTGATCACGATGTTTTCCTTCACCGTTAAAGTACGTGATTATTCATTGTGAATACACACATAACTTCGAAAAGTCAGAGGTGTGTGCCTGGGGTTTGAACTCGCGGCCGTCGAGATTCTCGACCACGTGCCTAAACCTCGAGGCCATCACGACTATATAGACGACGGATATAGAGTTTGTACACCCAAATTCCAACAGCCATACATCATCATCACCAGCCCTTATACGTCCTGTTTGTACGGCGGTTGTTCAGAATGTAAAAGATAACCTACTTTCGCGGTTTTTTATAAATTATTTAATATGTTGTGTTATTTGGAGCAAAAGTGCCACCTCGATTCTATGTCATGCAGTTTACATAGTAAAAATAGCTTTGGTCGATATAATCATTACTGGACACGGCCTTTCTCTACAACTGAGAGGGTTTAGGCCTTATTCCACCACGCTGGCTTAGTGCGGATTGGCGGATTTTTTAATAGTAATGCAATTAATTGAAATGCTTTTGAGGTGTGCAGGTTTCCTCACGATATTTTCCTTCGCCGTTAAAGTAAGTGATGGTTCATTGTGAATACACACATAACTTCGAAAAGTCAGAGGTGTGTGCCCAGGCATACCCCACTGTTTGAACGTTCTCGACTGCGAGCCTAATCCTCGAGGCCATCACTACTTGTCACACGAATAGGATAAACTATGTTTTAAGTTACATAAAATGGGGGGCGGGGGAAACTATTCACGTCTTTTGAGTTTACGTCATCATCATGGTCACCATCAGTCCATATACATCCCAATACTTTGTACCTCCTTTGCAACTGAAAGGGTACAATATATACGTGCCCATACCAAAAATTTTCTAATAAAAACTAGAAAACTTCCCGAGAATCGAACTCGGTACTACATGATCGCTAACTAACGAGGCAGTTTTTACACTATGTTGGTAATACATAATGTAGATTTGTAAAAGCGAGTGAAGGCAAGTGGACAGCCGGCCTTCAGCTACGCTCGACACGTTCTCGATCTAAATACTGGACTTAATGCCTTTTTTATATCGGCCTGTTTATCTAACTATAGACAAAGGAGAATAATTGTGTTTGTTATCGAAAGATTTGATTGAAATAAGCGGTTTGGGTACCGTTACAATATGATCAACAAAAGACCATTTAGCGTTCGTTCTAAAGTTTATTTATAGCTTGGTGAGGTTCAGTCCAAATATACATACATATAATACAATTGGCGTACTTCCATAGAAGCCCAAAAGCCCAGTTTGCCTTTAAAAATGCCGAATAATAGTCTTTAAGCTTCAAATATTTATTTAACAAAAGCAATTTGACATATAAATGAGAATATCCTGACCCCACAATAAACAATTATAAACATTTCTGTTGACTGCACGCCGACTTAGGCTATAGGTACATTATAATAAAGTGGGAGTGCAACCAACTTTACCTTTATGAGATGAACAATATTCTATACTCTACTCCACGTTCCCGTCTATTCCTACACTAAAATTCATCACAATCGGTTCAGCAGTTTCTACGCAAAAAAACTAAATTTCGCATACAATATTGGGATTGTAAGATGGTAGATTAACTGAATAACCCTAACTAACTAAAGAACTGGAATCAGCTTACCTCGGCGGTATTACCAATCAGATACGACTTAGGGGCCTTCAAGAGAGCCTATATTTTCCTCAAAGGCCGGCAACACACCGATGATTCCTCTGGTATTATGGGTGTTCATGGGCGGTGTTGACCACTTAACATCAGGTGGCTCACTTGCTCGTTTGCCTCCTTTTTCCATAAAAAAAAAACTCAATTAATCGAGTTATAAGTGAAATAAAAGCTGTTTATCACGGATGCGTTACGTCGCGTGGAGGAAACACCGATTTGAAATAATGTCGAACCGGTTGTGCAGGCCAGCTCGCGTGTCATCGACGGTTTTAGACGCACCACGCTCCCTTAATACATACTTATGTCTCTGACTGCGCTCTGTCGTTTAAGGTTTGAGTATACTTTAGGGGACGGCTTTAGTCCTTGTTGGGTAGCATCTGTGACTGCGCTCTGTCGTTTAAGGCTTGAGGATACTTTAGGGGACGGCAGAATTACTCCTTGTTGGGTAGAATCTGTGACTGCATTCTGTCGTTTAAGTATATTTTAGCTCTTGTTTTATTTGTTGTCGCTCAGAGAAACTAATATTCTATATGCACGAAGAAAGCCATGTCATAATTATTGTAATTCTGCATTTAAATAGACTAAAAAATAATAATAATAAATACACCCAACAGTCACATACATAGTTCTGACCCCACACTAGGATACAAGTCCTGTGTCGTGGCTATCAGAGACTACGAGAGACTTTTCGGTCTCACAAACACCCAGACCCGAAACAAATATTTGTGGATCACACAAACATTTGTCTCGGTGCGGGGATCGAACCCGCGGCCTCTCGTTTCGCAAGCTGGTGTCTAGCCATCTGCGCCACGGGGCTGTCAAGACTTCTGGCGTTAGTTTAAATATGTCACGCCTTACGCCGGTATCCGCAAAAAGATATACCTACCCAAGATTCGCAGGCCCTACATAATCCATAATGGTCCTGCCTTTATAGGTTGCACGGTGAAATGAACTGACCTTTTTTCTCTGTCACAGGTCAATCAATAAAGCAGGTCAAATTATACTTACGTAGTAATACAATTAACTATAGTTATAAGCGAGTCCTTTGATGTATACATTAATATGAAAAGTTTTTGTGACACCGACAATTATTGTCTAATAAATAAAATAAATACACCCAACAGTCACATACATAGTTCTGACCCCACATTAAGATACAAGTCTTGTGTCGTGGGTATCAGAAACTACGAGAGTCTTTTCGGTCTCACAAACACCCAGACCCGAAACAAATATTTGTGGATCACACAAACATTTGTGTCTCGGTGCGGGGATCGAACCCGCAGCCTCTCGTTTCGCATGCTGGTGTCTAGCCAACTGCGCCACTGGGCTGTCGAATTCCTGACCGTGACACATTCATATCTCTTGGGATCAGATCGCAGTTGTTGGGTATTTATTCTAACGGTAGCTATTTTACGACTGGAGATCCAACTGTACCCCCAACAAGTATGATAATGTGATCACAGACACTCTTATTTGCATGGATTTGACCTCATGACCCTCCCCCCTCCCGCCGCGTCTAGTATTAATTTAAATATTATAATTTAAAGGAAATGCGACGGAGTCTTGGCAGACAGCCAACTGAATATTTTATAATAAATAATTATTTATGTTAAGTGGAACGTCATGATTCGTTTTATCGGTAGAATATTTGTTATTTGGCAGATATATTAAAGCTGTACAATTACATACTAATGCCATTAATTTATTTAACGGGAAAGTTCGGATGTATATTTAGTTATGCCAGGATTAAAGTCTGGACTAACTTGGTGTCCTAATACATTCAAACTTCATGTGCCCCACATAGAGGGTAAGACTATTATCATTCAACCAGCAAAATATATTTTTTTTGCATCTACTCCAAAAATCCTACAGCAAAAGACTAGAAAGGATGAAAGAAAGAATAATCGTTATTGTCACTTAAAATGCCAAATTAAAATGAAAAGTAAAAAAAAAGGATAAGCACTTCACACACACACACACACAGACACACAAACTCACGCCTTTCTCCCGTCGGGGTAGGCAGAGACTATAGAGCGCCAAATGCCACGGTCCAAACACACCACTTTCGGTTCCTCCACTGATATTATCCTCTTCATGCATGCACGTCGGTTCTTCGTGCATCCATGTCCGTAGGTACGTCAGACAGTGAAATTTGTTATTTTATACATAACATTTCGCGAGTCGTGAATGGAATCTTTTACCACTAAATCTCAAATTAAGGCCTTGCGACCACCCAGGCAGTCAACCCGCATTTATCCCATAAATGTGGTGCATTTATAATATTTCTGCAAAGCTGAGCCGAGCCGCTAGTTTTCAAAAACACAGTAATATTCAAAGGTGACTAATTGAGGTTGTCGCCGGTCGCTATAATTATGGCGGCGTCTAAACATGCTACGAGACATCCAATCATCAATAATAACACAAGTACTGGCAATTGAATATCACCCAATGGCCGTTGAAATTATTTCGATCACGCGAATCCACCATAATGTCCTTCTAAGAACTTTATGCAAATATGTAAAAACATGAAAAAGACTAATAACGTGGCCAAGGCGGGGACGTAATTAGAATAATTAGGCGGGGACTCAACCCACATGCACTTATTGCACTTAACTTACCGTACGCAGCTATTAATTACATCACAAGATACTTCGTTTTTTAAAGCAAAAGAGAAATAACTGAATTCTAATCAAATTCTTTTTTCATAGTCTATTTACAGTGAGTTTGAACCTCACTGCGCCGACTATTATAGGCTATATGATTACTTTATTGTACCTACTCGTTTAAAAAAATACGATATACATATATTAATAAATTATATTATTTACGACTACGACAAAACTATGACGCCTATACCTTCATCATCATCATCATCATCATCATCATCATCATCATCATCAGCCCATATACGTCCCACTACTGGGCATGGGCCTCCTCAACAACTGAGAGGGTTTAGGCCTTAGTCCACCACGCGGGCCTAGTGCGGGTTGGCGGACTACACACCCAAGAATTTCCTAAGAACTTTTAGGTGTGCAGGTTTCATCACAATGTTTTCCTTCACCGTTAAAATACGTGATAAATTCATTTGTGACTACACACATAACTTTAAATAGTCAGAGGTGTGTGCCTGGGGTTTGAACCCGCGACCGTCGAGATTCTCGACCGCGTGCCCAAACCTCGAGACCATTACGACTTATAAAAGTCTCATTCTTCCAAATATATTCGCCCACGCAATATTCTGAATGCGTCCATGATAACA
The DNA here is from genome assembly GCA_907164795.1 of Hemaris fuciformis. Lineage (NCBI taxonomy): Eukaryota > Metazoa > Arthropoda > Insecta > Lepidoptera > Sphingidae > Hemaris > Hemaris fuciformis. The sequence goes on along the minus strand of OU015455.1, from coordinate 957,590 downwards.
AAAAAATAAAAAAATAAAAAAAAAAAACCTGCTGCATGTCGGCACACGTGCGCCTTGCGTCCGTAGGGTGTTTATGTTGATTCGCCACGGACATATTCGTTGGATATTTGTTTTTTTCGCCAAAATATTATGGCAGCCGTGACCTACTGCATGCGAAAATTATGTTCAGTTATGTTCACCTACTTTAAAGGCATGTTTGTGTTGGCTTCGTAGCGCGGTGGGCTGAAAGCCACGGCTTCCATAGAAGCATATTTGTACATACATAAACTCACGCCTGTATTCTCCGAAGGGGTAGGCAGAGGTGCATTTCTGCACCCACATTACGCCAGGTATGTATTAGTCCCACGTAATAGGTGGCGAGCCTATTGCCGTTTTTCGGGCACAATTCCAGACTCCGAGCTGCTACTGAGAATTTCCTAATGGAAAAACCCAATAACACTTTGCCCAACCCGGGAATCGAACCCAGGACCTCTAGATCGCTCGGCACATAATTGTACCGCGAGACCACGAGGCAGCATATTTGTTTGAACAAATATTTATTTTCGTGAAACTAGAACATGAATGGCTCTGATGGAATCACTCGACTTAAACATGCGAGTCTTTAAAGAAGGACCGTGCAATTAGAATGACTTAGCTATATATTTATAGCAAGTTGTGATGGCCTCGCGGTTAATGCACGAGGTCGAGAATCTCGACTGTCGCGGGTTCAAACCTCAGGCACACAACTCTGACTTTCGAAGCTATGTGTGTATTCACAATGAATTATCACGTACTTTAACGGTGAAGGAAAACATCGTTATGAAATCTGCACACCTGTAAGTTCATAGGAATTATAGGCCAGCGTGGTGGACTAAAGCCCAACCCTCTCAGTTCCAGAGCAGGCCCGTGCCCAGCAATGGGACGTATATGGGCTGATGATGATGATTGAAGTATATTTCACTGTATACCATCGGCAACCCACGCCTTCTCATTTATTGACATTTTTCTTTCTGAAAGGATCAATAAAAAAAAATTGTTTTCATAAATGCCTCGTGGTCCCGCAGTACAAGTATGTGCCGTGCGATCTAGAGGTCCTGGGTTCGATTCCCGGGTCGTGCAAAGTGTTATTGGGTTTTTCTATTAGGAAATTCACAGTAGCAGCACAGAGTCTGGAAGTGTGCCCGAAAAGCGGCAATAGGCTCGCCCCCTATTACGTGGGACTGATACATGCCTGGCGAAATGTGGGTGCAGAAATGCACCTCTGCCTACCCCTTCGGGGAATACAGGCGCGAGTTTGTGTGTGTGTGTTTTCATAAAAAAAACTCGCAGTGTTTATTTTATTCTGACGACGCGCGTCAACCATTCAACACTGTCGAGCGGTTGTTTTTTAATGCCACAAGTGGTTCTGCGAATGTGCAATCCACAATAGCTGTCAATTTCACGTCAATTAGTCATGTTTAGGTTGCAAATGAGCGGCTATCTGCTTCCAAAGTGAGTACTAATCGCACACAAAGCATTAGCAAATACTAAAATGTTTCGAGGATTATTTCAACAACAAATGTTCTTTGAATTACAAATGCTTGAGGAAAGGACAGATGAAGAATTCTCGCAAAAAAGCATTCATGAAGAGATGATGTCTGTTGGGGAAACGAAAAATGGGTGTTTGGACCGTAGCAATTTGACGGTTTGTGGCCTCTGCCTGCTCCAATGGGACACAGGAGTGGGGTTATTAAATACACCCAATATACATACACTACCGACAAAAAGTTTGGAAGCACCTATAATTTGATAATAACAAATTTTATCGATGTTGTAATAAAATATAATATTATTTTAGTAATAAGAATATGATTTTGTTTCATAGTTTAATTGTTGTTTTAATTAAGTACCTAATCATTCTTAATTAAATAATACTATATCTTATATTATTTCTAAAGTAATTGAGAGTATTAAAAGTGCTTCCAAACTTTTTGCCGGTAGTGTACATAGTTCTGACCCCACACTAACATACAAGTCTTGTGTCGTGGGTATCAGAAACTACGAGAGACTTTTCGGTCTCACAAACACCAAAACCCGAAACAAATTTTAGTGGAACACACAAACATTTTTCTCGGGTCGGGGTTCGACCCCCGCGGCCTCTCGTATCGCAAGCTGGTGGTTAACCTGCGACACGGGGCTGTCAAGAGAAAAAGGCTGTTGATGATGATAATGATGATGACGATAAAGGTTCCGCCCGAGGGAGAAAATTACGCTAAGATCATGACTGTACATGGACAATTTTTTCTTCTTGGCCAAAATGTACCTACATCATTTATTGTAAAATAGTGCTGTGTATCTAAGATTCGAAAATACAACTGCCAACACATTAAGCCATCTTTAATCATTAAAACTGATTACCCGACGTAGTTATGCAATAAAATATACAATAAAGAAACCCTAAATGTGTTCCAAAGCCTAAACCGGAGTGGAACAATAAGCGCTCTCGGAATAACGACGTAAAAAGTCAATAAAATGTTTTTCTCAACCCTTTCGCCGAAGCGGTAGAACAAAAAGACCCTGCTGACTCACAAATCTTTTGGGCAAGGTGACCGCAACCTCGCAGGGCAATGGGGCAATGTACTTTGAGGACGATACTTTCGCTTCTTGCGCGGCCCATTGATTTATGTGCGAATCTCGGCATTACAACCGCGGAAGATTGCTATTTATTAGTGTAGGGACTTTGCCCTTATTTATTAACAGGAATATTTTGTTCAACTAATAACGTATAGGTACATCATCATCATCATCAGTCCAAATACGTCCCACTGCTCGACACGGGCCTCCTCTACAGCTGAGAGGGTTTAGGGCTTAGTCCACCACGCAGGCCTAGTGCGAGTTGGCGGACTACACACCTAAGAAATTCCTAAGAATTATTTAGGTGTGCAGGTTTTATCACGATGTTTTCCTTCACTGTTAAAGCAAGTGATCATTGTGAATACACACATAACTTCGAAAAGTCAGAGGTGTGTGCCTGGGGTTTGAACCTGCGACTGTCGAAATTCTCGACCGCGCTTAAGCCTCGAGGCCATCACTGCTTATATTGTATAGGTACAAGTCATGATATTTGCGAGGTTTAGGCGCACAATCGAATTAAAATATCGGCTATCGTGGGTGCGAAGTGCGAACCCAAAGCACACACGGTAACACCTCTAACTTATGAAAGTTATGTGAGTATTCTAAATTAATTATCAAGTTTTCCTAACATTTTATACCTATGGTTTTTAGGAAAACTTCAAACTTTTAATTTTTTGTCGGGAATTTTATTAGACCAGGGGGTTTTTAATCACCCTAGCTATTACCTGCCTTAGTTTCCGATCACGGTCTGAATACACCCTGTATATTTGCTGTTTTATATTTAAGTTCTCCTAAAAAAATTGTATGTTTCCTATTTTAGTCTAAAAACAAAACTAATTATTCAACTTAGTTTAAATTCTGTTCCGCTTTTGGCGGCCGGGTGGTTTCCGACGCCCGTCGTATGTACTAAGATAAATGTTCCGTTTCCACCGATTACTTACCGCATGCAAATTCTCATGTTTTCACCCCTAAGTATCTGATGTACTACTAGACCTGTATTTTATTATATTGTATTAATATGTTGCCGTTTGTGAACCAAATGAATAAATATACATTTTGTGTTAAATGAGACCTAGAATCAGTTCCTAGTTTGAATATACGAGAAATATTTTTGGCTTGTAGAGTAGTAGAACCACGCCTCAATTTAAATGGATAGAAGAAAAATAGGATGCTATTATATGTAAATATAATATATTGAAGCAAGTCGTATAATTTTCTCTATTCATTGAAATTTGAGTTTAAACATTATAACTTTATTTGTATTTCTCCAAAAATATGTGTGAACCATTTTACCTGTTAAATATATTATGTTCTATGACTATGGAATCAAAATGACTATTTCTACTGGTCGAAGCATGATAATACATATAGTTTTCCTCGACTAATGCACCGACCACCACATAACGATTTTTTAAATTAATACCTGAGATAAATGCGTCGAATAAACTCTACAACTTTATAATAACAGTATAGATATTCTAAGACAATGTTGAAGGTTTTAACAACTTTGGTCAGGCAATTATTATTCCAAAGTCATACTTGACGTTCATGTTTTCCTAGTAAGTGCATTGCTCATTTTGGGAAAATGCGAATGAAATCATCAAGATTTAACCTCCATTTTAAAGGACATGACCGAAAACAACGTTTACACTCACGCTTGTTTCCTTAACTTGTAGGCAGACTCCTACACCTAATATTCGGGAGCTGCTGTTGAAGTGAAAACTTCTTAAACCGCATTGGGCACTTTTTGGTTGGTGAAAATCTTAGGGGTTCCCGTCACCGACATTCTTATAGCAGTAAGTCCGTAGCTGTATATATCTATCTTTAATAAGAATCGTTTTCCACAACTTTCGGTATATAATGGATTCAAAAGATATAATTATAATTATCAAAATTATTTATTATATTAATTTTTAATTATTTCATTGTAAAATAAATAAAAAACATATAAACGTGCATATTGTCGCTCGAATTGTCAATAGAATGATGTTGATAATTTTAATTGAAACATTATGAAATTTCAAATTTTAATACCAAAAGTTCTAAGTTTTTGCTTCTACCGGCAGTCCTTATAACTGCCATTTTTTTTGAAGTACCAAATCAGGGGACTAGACTTTTGTCGTTTATCCAGCTTCGGTGTTGCTGCTAAGAATTTTCTTCGAAACAATAGCTCTTTACCCAACCTGGAAATTAGACCAGAGGCCTATTCATCGCCCTATGGGTACAAATTAATATTATTGGGTTGTATTATGACAGTAATCAATATAATAATAAAAACAATACCAATAGTCCTCTCTCAGTCAGTAAAAACAATATGAATAGTCCTCTCTTCCACCGGCGTTATCCCACACACACTACACACCAGCCTCCAGTCTCTTGGTATTCCTAAATCATCATACATCCTATTACAAAAAGCTACAATACTTAATACATGCAGGATAGTCCGAAAATTTCTGTCATTAGATTAAGATTCACCCATATCCTGCTTGGCTCTTAAGCCCGCGGATAATGGTTCTACCCTATCACATGAGTGATGGGAGGGTAAAAGACCAATATATAAATAATAATATATAATAAATATATAATAATAGTTAATCACCAATTTGAAATGATCATATTTTTATCGATGAACGATACATTAAATTAACTTTACCATAATATAACTAGCTGTAATATAAATAACTTATAATAGTCTTGTAAGTCTATCTTTCGTTAAAAAATAAAAACGTCTTATTATCATTATACTAACCGAATAAGCCAATTAGGTTGAGCAGTTTTTTGGATACATTAAGGTGCATTAAAATATCGCATTAAAATACAAAAGCCCCATAAAATCTTTACTCCAAATTGAATCAAAAAACCTCTCGATGCGTATGGGATAATGACGGGTGCGCCGAAAAAGGAGAGTTCTCGTTATGGGTGCGCCGAATTTCAATACAAAAGAGTTTTGTTTGTGTATGGCTATTTTTCTTTTCAAAATGGAGACAAGAACCTGTGCACAGAGCATACGTATTTTTGATTTAACATTTTTTATAATTCCAAGACCCCGTGGCGCAGCTGGATAGACGTTAGCATGCGAAACAAAAAGCGGCTTCAATCCCGTACTGAGACAAATATTTGTGTATTCAACAAAATATTTGTTTCGGGTCTGGGTGTTTGTGAAAGCGGAAAGTCTCTCGTGCCTGATACCCGCGACACAGGACTTGCATTTTAGTGTGGGATCAGAATTATCGATGTGTCTGTTGGGTGTATTTATTTATTTATACTATATTTTTACTGATTTTACTCTTTGACGTCAGTATCTTTGAGAGGCAGAAGTTTCTGCAGCTATGTTTCACCATCTATTGATCCATTCAATAGAAATGAGTTTATTAGCGATTACCGGGAAGATTTCCTAACGGAAAAACTCAAATAAGCTATGCAAAACTCGTGAATTGAATCTTGAATCGTACACACACCCGTTTATGCTGCGAGATGAACCAGGCAGCTTAAATATTTTAGACACAAAATTTATATTATTTAAATTTAATAAAAAAATTTTTTTTTTTAAATAAACTACTATATTGACATGGAGTTTTTTTATCTTTAAAGAGTGTCTTGTCCTCAACAAAATAACACATTATCAGTTTATATTATTCAAATACATTAAATAAAAGAAACGCAACAGATTTACAAAAAAAATGACATGAACATAAAATTGACATAAATATTCTTCCTTCAATTTCAACAAAGTAAAACATTAGCGATAAAAAGTAGCCCTTTTCTTTCAATATACGTGAGGAGACACGCGTGCAGGGCGCCGAAATGCGTGCCCTTGCACATCCTTATAAGCGCACAGAAGTCGAACAACAATCTCGCGGTCTGACGCGACGAAAAAACTAGTTTCGTGACGACGATCTTGTCGTTCTGCCTTTGATTTTCGGCAGGTTGTAGACTTAACAATGGTCATTACAAGGTGTATTTAGACTGTGATCGGAAACTAAGGCAGGTAATAGCTAAGGTGATTACGAACCCTCTGGCGTTACTTTCCGATCACGGTCTGAATACACCTGTATATCTATGTATTTTTTGTATATATACATACTCGTACCATTGAGCTTATTTAGAATGAAAATAGTGATGGTCTCGAGGTGTAGGCGCGTATCATCATTTCCTTGCCCTGTTCCCAATTTCATTTGGGGACTGCGCAGTATGTTTTATCCTTCCAAACATCCCTATCAACCGTCATGTCTTCCTTCACCCCTTTTTTCATGTCTTCAGTCACGCACTCCCTCCATCTTTTCTTTGGTCTTCCTCTGCTTGTTCATCCTTCAACTTTCATATTCCTCACCTTTTTACCTACATTCATCCCTTCTCATAACATGCCCATACAATGACAGACGGATTCCTTTCAGCTTACGATTTAAAAATATCGGTTGTCGCAGGTTCAAACTCCAGGTTTGTTGTTCATTATGATAAAACATAAAGTTACAGAGTTGAGTACTTTAGAATCTGCGTTAGGTATCTTCAACCCTTAAATGGTGTGTCTATAAGTGATGGCCGCATAGAGTCATAGACCATCATCAATTTCGCCTATATTTTATCTTACCCGGTATAAACACAAAAGTTTTTTTTTATTTGACTACTTTGATATAACAAAATCTTGGCAAAATGTTGAATGAATTAATGAATGAAAGAATAGCCACCTAACACTAAATAACACAAGTACAAAGAAGCGAGCCTACTATGGTAAAATAATATATTTTTTTATTTTTTATTATTCCACAGAATAATGATGCGGCAAAATATATGAGCTGGTTATAATGAATGATATTTGTTGAGTTTATGTTAAAAGAATATTTAATTATGATTTACTAGGCAATATTTTACAACATTCATTAATAATCACGAAAAATCTCAATAATCTCAAGCTTTCTTATAGTATTCCTAAATATTCTAAAGAAGGAAACATTTAATATCACGTGTTTACACAATAAAATTATTTCATCGCCAAATTACACAAAATTTACACAAAACTTATGTTGAATGGATTTCATTCAATTAATATTAATAACTACTTCCGAAGAAGCGTGAGTTTTGTAATAATTCTACTAATATAGCATAAACCGTAGGAGTTGTGTGGTTTGCGTGTGGGCAGTCGCCGCTTCAAGGTGTTGACCTCAGCGCGAACACCTTGCGATCTATGTGTTCCTGGTATGTGGATCTATGACATCTAAGAATACTTATGACAACTATGTCTCATGAATATGTTATTATTATATTATATTATCTATTATTATTTGTATCTACTTTTTTAACAATAAAAAAGTACTTTTAAGATTATGTTATTTCGGAAAAAATAAATCCATGTTACTGTCATATTAAGTATATTGAAAATTTATTAAAAAACTTAAAAGTATGCATTCGTTGATAAGTCGTGATGGCCTTGAGGTTTGGGCATGCGGTCGAGAATCTCGACGGTCGCGGGTTCAAACCCCAGGCACACACCTCTGACTTTTCGAAGTTACGTGTGTATTCACAATGAATTATCACGTACTTTAACGGTGAAGGAAAACATCGTGATGAAACCTGCACACCTAAGAGTTCTTAGGAATTTCTTAGGCCTAAACCCTCTCAGTTGTAGAGGAGGCCCGTGCCCAGCAGTGGGACGTATATGGGCTGATGATGATGATGATGATGCATTCGTTTGTGTTTACAACAACAACTTTAAAATGAAAAAATCTTTATTAAACTCAAACAATAAATCAATTCACGTATACAAATAAAATTTTATGTTGACTTTACAAAACAAAATGGCTTACAGATTTTTGTCATACGATTACAAAATGGTCTGACATCTCATTTGGTTTATAAATGAGTTTAAGGTTTCGAGATAAAAATATTGTGGATAATATATTATGCACTTACCTGTATCATTTTTAAGACTTGCGTTCTTTTAAATCGGGTACCTTCGACTTTTTTATTCAAGGACCAAAGGACTTCGTGACAAACTGAACGCCTTGGATTAAAAAAATATATAAATATAAAATGAGATAATGATAACTTATCGAGTTCTTTAAGTATCAAAAACGACCACTTTAGTGAGAATAATTGTTTACTTGGTCATTATTATAGAAACTCCGTTAAGAGATACGAGCTTTTCCCAGAGATTTCCAATACAATCTATTTCCATACCTGAAATTGTACGCTGTGCTTTCTGGTACCACCAGTCAGAATTATTTTGTCATAGCTACTCTTTCTGAGATTTATGTTTACGGGTCGTTTTCAAATTGAGGGCCAAAAAGGCATAAATTTCATGAAAAAATATAAATGAGAAATTCGTGTTTTTTATTACACGGGTGTGTTTGTTTGTAAATAAAACACATTTTAAACAAAAATACCACTTATTTATTTGAATGTGGGAGGCGGGGTAGTAGAGTTGTTCCACTTGGTTATTTTTTGAGTTTGATAACGTACAAATTAAAAACTAATGTTAATTTGCGTGCGTGTGTTCGATTTTTTTACAAAGTATCTTAGACGAAAGTTGTGTTAATGAGTGTGTGTTTATTTAAATAAACGTAACATGAAGCCAAAAACCATGTATTTGTATTGTAATTATCAAAACATGTCAAGGACTGAGTCCATTAACTCGAAACCTTGGAATAGTTCCACGTGAAACAATCCACATGGTTAAGCAAAAATTCTATTTCAATTACTGCCTCGTGGTCTCGTGGCACAGGTATGTGCCTTGCGACCTAGAGTTCCTGGGTTTGATTCCCGGGTCGGGCCAAGTGTTATTGGGTTTTTCCATCAGGAAATTCTTAGTAGCAGCACGGAGTAGTAGTAGCAAGAATTGTGCCCGAAAAACGGCAATAGGCTCGCCCTTATTACGTGTGACTGATACATATCTGGCAAAATATGGGTGCAGAAATGCACCTCTGCCTACCCTTCGGGGAATACAGGCGTGAGGTTATGTATGTATGTATGTCTATTTCAATTTGTCAATTTAAATAGTATACGAATTTCAACTTGGATAAGCTTTCAATTTTCATGAAATGTTTATGGGTTTCACACAGGTGCGTCTCGTTTCACAGTCGACTAGAAATCCGATAAAAAACAGGCCTTCAAAATAATGTCTATTGTTGAAAGAGAGACGAAACTACTATAGTCGTCAATTAATTTAGATCGCACTGAATTACTTATCAAGTACAGTCAAAGGCTTACGTACATCCATAGAAGCGTTACCTACACGTTAATTGTGTAATGTCTAGTTTAGAATTGTTTATTGTCGAGTCAGTATGCTCTCATTTATATGTCAAATTGCTTTGAAAATAAAGATTTAAAGCTTAAATATTATTATTTGGAATTTTGTAAGACAAGCTGGGCTTTTAGGCTTCTATGGAAGTATCGCCACAGTTACATACGTAGACCCTGACGTCTTTAACCCTAAAGGTAAATCTGCTTTCATTTTTCGGTAATTTTGTTTTAATAATGTCAAATAGAAAGAAAAGACATGTCCTTTTTAAGGCACTTTTTCTGATTCTATTGAGAATTTTCAATAGAGAAAACCCAACAAAACTTTGCCCGACACGGAAATCGAATTCACAGCCTCTACATTGCACGGCACAAGCGAGGCAATATTCAAAACAAAAAGACTTGAACATAAAATTAGTACGTACTAATAGTCTCAAATGTACGAAAATAAAATGCAATGTAGTGCCAATGATACATTTAATTCAGGGCAATAATTATTTTATTACAAGAATTATCATAAATTATGTTCAGCGATGCCATTAAAGCATATATCGTAATGGTTCTATAAATCTCGATTTGGTAAAAGCAAAATGCGATTAAGGCATAAACGTTAGCGGTATTGGAGATTATTTGTCAAGCTTAAAATTTTAAATGATTTTACGTGAATACGATTTTAGAATTATTTGGCAGGATTAGTCTTAAGACACATTTTGGAGACGTAATATAAAGTTTATAATATATTTTTTACCGTTATGGACGTTACATTATGATGACCTCGAGGTTTGGCACGCGGTCGAGAATCTCGACGTTCACTGGTTCAAACCCCAGGCACACACCTCTGGCTTTTCGAAGTTATGTGTGTATTCAAAATGAATTATCACTTACTTTAAAGGTGAAGGAAAACATCGTGAGGAAACCTGCACACCAAAAAAGTTCTTAGGACTTTCCTAGGTGTGTAGTCCGCCAACCCGCACTAGGTGATGGACTAAGGCCTAAACCCTCTCAGTCGTAGAAGAGGCACGTGCCCAGAAATGGGTCGTATATGGGCTGATGATGATAATGTTGTTATGGACATCTTGAACAACGACTATCTTATTATTCGACAAACGTAGTGTAGGTCTGGCTGGGTGGGGCGACGATATTCGCAGGGTGGCTGGCAGCGGTTGGATGAGGAGAGCCGAAAGTCGAGCCCAGTAGCGTGCCATAGGAGAGGCCTATGTCCAGCAGTGGATGTGAGAAAGGCTGCTTCTGACGATGATGATGGACATCTTCGACTATGTCCTCGTAGAAACTATTAAAAATAAAATGATAGGTATTGCATTTATGTGTAAGTAGAAAGCTTCTAGATTGTTTTCTATCAGAAACACATAATAGTAATTTAGATTTTAAAAGCCTAACTGCTGCTAATAATGTCGATCAAATATGAGCAGAATATGTTTTCGCATTAAGATATCTCTAAAAAGATATCGACTATCTTCCATTTATTATTTGCCGTTGTTTTCCAAAACTAATACTCCTAATATACACAGATATTACTAAACAATTACTTTATCTACACCAATAAAACGCAAATAATTCAATATCCTTAGCTAAAACATCCATAACTTAATTGTTAGTCGCTGGTCTCTCGTGTTTTTGTCCGCACAGCGCCGCCCATTAGCAGGCCGCCGACCAATTTGTTTCGTAATAGATCCACTGGCGAAATGAGCGCGGTAAGTGGACTCAGTCCGAATATGTGGCCTGCAACACAGCGCCACACGCCATTCAGTTTGATTTATCTACGTCAAACTAACAAATATCATGCATTTAAACAGTACTCACTTCAGAAAGTCACTTCTAAAAGTTGTTGGTACATACATACATACATAACCTCACGCCTATAATACCCGAAGGGGTAGGCAGAGGTGCATTTCTGCACCCACATTTCACCAAGTATTTATCAGTCCCACGTAATAGGGGGCGAGCCTATTTCCGTTTTTCGGGCACAATTCCAGACTCCGTGCTGTTACCGAGAATTTCCTAATGGAAAAACCCAATAACAACTGCCCGACCCGGGAATCGAACCCAGGACCTCTAGATCGCACGGCACATACTTGTACCGCGAGACCACGAGGCAGTCGTTGGTATAACTCGGTTTCATATGGACGCAGTTTATTTTTATACCTTTATTAGGTTGCAAGTCCAATTTTCGCTTTGATATAAGTAGTCTCCTTTTGTTTTTGTTTATACTCTTTTAATAGATACAATTGAACACCACCACCAAACACCAACATACCCCAAAAAGAAGGTGCATTTATACTAAATAGTAGACAAGCTTATTGCCGTATAGTCTCTGTTCTTTTGCCGAGAATTACCTTATGGAAAAGCTCAATCACATTGCTCGTCCAAATTGAGAGGGATCTCATAGGGAACGCCTGTGGGCTGTGCTGCGAGGCCACAAGGCAGTAAATAATAATATTGATATAGTTAGTAGTAGGTATATTACTGTAAGCAATGAAATTAATGTAGTATATTAAACGGCGAAGGAAAACATCGTGCGGAAACCTGCACACCTAAAAAGTTCTTAGGAATTTCTTAGGTGGGTAGTCCGCCAACCCGCACTAGGCTAGCGTAGTGGACTAAGGCCTAAACCGACCGAGAGGCAATTGTAGAGGAGGCCCGTGCCCAGCAGTGCAACGTATATGGGCTGATGATGATGATGGTGGTGATATTAATGTATGTTTTCTTTTGTTACAGGTTGTTGCAAAATGTGGCCGAATACGATATTACAGTTATAGTGAAGAACAAAAAGCTCCCAATGTTGCAGAAATACGCGGGGAGGTAAGATTTACTTTATTAGAAGTCGATTTTATTTCAATCTAGTCTCTAATTGGTAGTTTAGGGATAATTTCAACTTAAGAATATGTTCCAATTTTAATAAAATTTCAATAAATAAAGTAAATTTCAAATCGACGGTAACTTGTCGATTATAAAATCACAATCGATCGATTTAAGTACAACACAGTGCTTTTTACAGAACCACATAATCCATGTTACCATTATACGGGTTTGACGGTGTATAACGGGTGGTCACAGCCTCGTCTGCCCAATGACTGATGAAGCCGCCAAGCCATCAGACGATGGCGTTGTAAATGATACAGAGGCAAAGGAAACGAAAGAAAAGCCGCGAGTGTCATTCAATAGAGACGTTCACGTTAAAAGATTCGGTGAGTTGAAGGCTTGGTCTGTCTATGTTGGAGAATGGACAGTGATTTGATACCTGAATCTTCTGTAAGCTAGAAAGCATGTCTTCTTAGATTATGATTTATAAATTTTGTACTACATTCTAAAAGAAATATAGCTTCAAAAATGTGTTAAGCAGTCATAACGGAAACGAAATTTCCTGCACATTGCAAATGAAGGTTACTACCAAGAAGCAAATATGTAATATTTAGAAAATATTTTGGTCATCAATACACGCATTATAAAGCATGATTTTAATTATTGGAATTAATTCTTATGAAATCTTTCATATTAATGCCGTAAAGTAGAATACTCGTAGACAAATGCAGCATGTTCCTTCTCTGCGAATTGTATTAGAACTATTTTTTTTAGATTTTATCAATCATCTTGCTTTGAGATGGCACAGAACCATTTCATTGGTTCTTTAAATGCGTTGTTATGAAGATTTAATTTTAAACTTACTACAATTGATACATAACTTATTTAAATACTTAAATGAATTAAATAAGTATTTATTATTAATCTTAAAATGAATTTTGAATTAAGTCCTTAAAACCGTTGCTGTCCATTCTCTTAACTTGAACAATCCAAACCCAAGCGTGTTCGCGGTTACGGCTTCTCTGTCACACTAATACGGAATCGCATAGGAGTGAAAGGGATAGATAACATACTAATTTTAGCATACTCAAAATAGCGTTAAAACAGTTCTAAAATACTTAATGTGGTTGTTTTGTGAACTAACCGGGCATATTAGATAATTCTTACTAGTTTTTCACTCGCTAAATTTAATTCTTTACTAAATCTTGAAAGTTCTATTAGTTATTTTTTTCCTTACTATACTATGTAGTACATATTGACTGCTATATTTATTTTCAAGCGCATTAATTTGCAAATATTATAGAATAAACAAAAATTATTATGATTTTCTGCCACGGTCGGAATGGTACATATCAAATCGATTCGCGGATTTCATAGGGAGGTAAACAAATCATGATTCAGATACTTTTTATAATCAGCCCATGTACGTCCCACTGCTGGGCACGGGCCTCCACTACGACTGAGAGGGTTAACGCCATAGTCAACCACAAATGGAAAGATCGTGATGAAACCTGCACACCTAAAAGTTCTATGGAATTCCTTAGGTGTATAGTCCGCTAACCCGCACTAGGCCAGCGTAGTGGTCTAAGGCCTAAACCCTCTCAGTTGTAGAAGAGGCCCGTGCCCAGATGTAGGACGTAGATATGGGCTAATGATGATGATGATGATTAAAAACTCACAATAAGTGGAAAACATTCGTTGTCGACCGTTCAGAATTGAGTACAAAATGAGATATTTCATTTGACTCTCGGAATAAATTCTCTAACATGGCGGCATACCGAGGCTCACAAAGAAATGGCCTATCAAACCGGCCTATTATCACTATCATCCGTAAAACCGTGGATAATGTATAATCAAAATCGTGTAAGAATACACACAATTACATAACACCAAACAAAACACTGTCGATACGAAACGAGGCCACGGCGATCATGAATGTATGAAAAATATCTCGCTCCTAATAGCCGATGATGGTTCGTGACGAATTCTGATTGCGGCTTTGTTTGAAAAACGACGAAAAAAAACGATCAGCGAGCGCCAAGCGAAAGTAATAAAAAATAACCGTTGTTCATATGGCTGTTGTAAATTCATTATGTGCTGAGGTCCTTTCTTTAAATGTTTTTTGCATATTTCAATTATAAATTCAAGTCGTGATGGCCTCGAGGTTTAGGCACGCGATATAGAATCTCAACGGCCACGGGTTCCAACCCCAGAAACACACACCTTTCGCTAACCTCATAATAAATACGTATACTTACGATTATTACGGAATAGGACACCTGTATATCATCATCATCATCATCATCAGCCCAAATACGTCTACTGCTGGGCACGGGCCTCCTCTACAACTGAGAGGGTTTAGGCCTTAGTCCACCACGCTGGCCTAGTGCGGGTTGGCGGACTACACACCTAATAAATTCCTAAGAACCTTTTAGGTGTGCAGGTTTTATCACGATGTTTTCCGTCACCGTTAAAGTGCGTGATAATCATTATGAATACACACATAACTTTGAAAAGTCAGAGGTGTGTGCCTGGGGTTTGAACCTGCGACCGCCGAAATTCTCGACCGCGCGCCTAAACCTCGAGGCCATCACTGCTTAATCACCTGTATATGTCACTAAGTATTTTTTTTAAGTCTCATATACACAGTATAAAACTTTATTGAAATCAAATGAAATGAAATGAAATTACATTTATTGAATCTATAAAATGTCAATTACATCACTTAGATTAAATCATTTCAAAATTTGGTGTACCACACTATTAAGAAGGCAGTCATCACTAGAGAAGAACGGGCAAGAAACTCTAGTGTTGCTCTTTTCCAATCAAGAGATTTAAACAATACCTATGTCGTTAGGTAACAATTTACTGGTTATGTTCGTATGCACTGCGTTTAAAGCAGATTCTCCACGGCTCTCGGTTTGTTTGGATTGGGGTTTAAAAGTTTGATGAACTTTACAGTCTTATACGGCAGTGCTCAATCACGTTATTGTCACTTATTACGTACAGTTCTCAATCGCTTTTAAACCTCGGTTTTACCTCTGTTGTGAATAGGACCTGTAGGTATAAAACTGGTATAATATGTGACGGCTAGACCCTGCTTCGCCCGGGCGCAATTTTATACATGGTGTATTCAGACCGAGGCAAACCAAGGCAGGTAATAGCTAAGGTGATTACAAACCCCCTGAAAAAAAAAACTTCAATTTTTTTAAATTTCTTGTCGGGTTTTTTTTAACGCCAGTGGATTTGTAATGACCTTAGCTATTTTCTAGTTCTGAAGGGTTCACCTATCTCCATGCCAAAAGTGCTCCGAATTGGACCAGCTATTGAAGACTATGAGCGTAACAGCCAAAGTTCATCACTCTGCCATGCGGGTTGGCAGATTAAACTCCTAAGAAAATCCTTCTGGAGAAGATTTATGTGTGCAAGTTTCAACTACCTCGTGGTCTCGCGGTAAAAGTACGTGTCGTGCGATCTAGAGGTCTCGGGTTGGTTTCCTAGGTTGGGCAAAGTAGTATGGGGTGTTTTTATTAGGAAAATTCGAGTAACAGCACGGATTCTGGAATTATGCCCGAAAACGGCAACAGGCTCAGCTCCTATTAAGTGAGACTGATACATGCCTGTCGAAATGTGGGTGCAGAAATGCACCTCGGCCTACCTCTTCAGGGAATACAGGCGTGAGGTTACGTATGTACGGTTATGTAAGTTGCAACACGATGTTTTCCCTCCCCGTTAAAGTGCGTGATAATAAACACATTACTCCAAAACTTAAACATATAATGTTAGCATTCGAACACCACCGAAATTTTGGTCTTCGCGCGCAGTCCTCGAGGCCATCACGACTTCTATAAATACTTCTACGTACGTAATATGTTATTAAGACCGTTTCACATCAGACTGGCGATATGAATCTACGGCATCTTGCCGGAGGCTTATCGAGTGGCTTCGGATGGCCTTGGAGGCAACAGGTTCGGCGATTAGCGCAAACAAAACGCATCTAGCTCAAGGTCGGAGCAGGTTCCATTTCGGCTGAGCATTCTTGAGGAATTGGAGAAAGGCGGTGGCGGCAGGTGGGCGAATCATTACGTCATAAATGCCGGCATAAATTTGTCAACTGATGAGATTATTGTTTTCATTTATGTATAGAGGACACTTTAGCGACGTTTTTGACGCATCTAGTAGTGGAATAAAATTTAACGGTTTATACTTTAAGATTCAGTAGAATTTGACAGCCCCGTGGCGCAGTTGGCTAGACACCAACTGGTAAAACGAGAGGCCCCAGGTTCGATCCCCGCACCGAGACAAATGTTTGTGTGATTTACAAATATTTGTTTCAGGTCTAAGTGTTGTGAGACCGGAAAGTTTCTTGTAGTTGCTGATACCAACACCCAGGACTTGTATCCTAATGTGGGGTCAGAACTAAGTATGTGACTGTTGGGTGTACATATTTATAAAAAAAAATCTAAAGCTGATTTCTACTATTTATATATTGAATGTCACTTTACATCTAGCTTCTCAAGGTGTGAGATATTTGTATTTGTTCACATAGCCTGCTACTAAGAATTCATTACGGGAAAACCCAGGGATATTCATCCCTCCCAGAAAACCCAGATGGACAATTTGCGGTCAACAGTCAACTAGTTCTCTGAATAATTTTATATTATTAATAGAACACACTGTGTACAGTATTGTCGCGATAAAAATGACGCTATAACGCTAAAAAGCAAATAAGTTCGCTAGATTAAGTACAACCTGCGAATGTCAGTTTATACAGAAACCTGTTCGCGCGAAACTCGGTCAAGCCTGTAATGAAGTAGCGCTTTAACTTCATACTTTATGCTGCTGCGAGCGCTGTGAGCTGCTTTTTGATACAAATTCGATAATAAAAATACTCGTATCTGGTGCCTCTAATACCTTCACATTTAAAACTTATTTATGAAAGCCTCGAGGTCGAAGTACAAACCTGTGCCGTGCGGTCTAGAGGGTCGATTTCCTTGCCGGGAAAAGTGTTATTGAGTTTTTCTATTAGGAATTTATCAGTAGCAGCACGAAGTCTGGAATTGTGCCCGAAAAACGGCAATAGGCTCGCCCCCTGTTACGTAGGACTGATACATACCTGGCGAATTGTAGGCGCTGATATGCACCTCTGCCTAATCGTTTGGAGAATACTGGCGTATGGTGATGTATATAGTAATAAAGTCTTCATCATCATCAGCTCATATACGTCCCACTGCTGGACACGGGCTACACAACTGAGAGGGTTTAGGCCATAGTCCACCACGCTGGCCTAGTGCGGGTTGGCCGACTACACATCTAAATAATTCCTAAGAAGTTTTTAGGTGTGCAGGTTTCATCACGATGTTCCTACACCGTTAAAAAACGTGATAATTATTTGTGAATACACACATAACTTCGCAAAGTCAAAGGTATGTGGAGTTTGAACCTGCGCCCGTCGAGATTCTCGACCGCGTGGGTAGTCCACCACGCTGGCCTAGTGCGGGTTGGCAATAAAGTCATATTAACCGATATAAAGCGCAGGAAAGCTCAGCGTGGGACGTCCTCCGACAAGATGGTCAGACGACCTGGTGAAGGTCGCGGGACTTCTCTGGATGCAGGCTGCTTCCAACAGGTCCCTGTGGAAATCATTGGGAGAGGCCTATGTCCAGCAGTGGACTTCGATTGGCTGATGGATTGGATTGATTGAACCGATATATTTCGGCCTTTTCAGATTAGGAAGGTGTCAAAAAAACGAGTCTTTATCGTGAACTGAATAAAGTTTTTATTGATTCTCATTGAGAATAAGCGGCTCCTAGCGTCCGGTTCTATTAACAAAATCAGGTCTGATAAAATCAGCCGCATTGCTTCTCGTTTTGTTATACTTAAATGGAGGTCACTTGTTACAAATACTTTTGTGTTTTTGTGCAAGGATATAGATTGTTATTATTCTGAATGATATAGTGGGAAGATAAGAGTATTTTATTTTATAGGTATAATAATATAATACAAGGTATCAGACTTAAATTATGAATTGGAATTGTGTGTTTGTTTGCTCAAAAACAACTAAATTAGACTTGTGAATAATGCTTTTACTAAATAGCTAAAAGCTACCTATTGTTCAATTTCTTAGATTCTCGTAATAACATGTTGGATACCCCCGTGACATTATGACATTTGACATTATGACAGCCCCGTGGCGCAGTTGGCTAGACACCAGCTTGCGAAACGAGAGGCCGCGGGTTCGATCCCCGCACCGAGACAAATGTTTGTGTGATCCACAAATATTTGTTTCGGGTCTGGGTGTATGTGAGACCGAAAAGTCTCTCGTAGTTTCTGATACTCACGACACAAGGTTTGTATCTTAGTGTGGGATCAGAACTATGTATGTGACTGTTGGGTGTATTTATTTATTTATTTAAAAAAAAAAAGAATAATGCTTTTACTAAATAGCTCAAAGCTACCTATTGTTCAATTTCTTAGATTCTCGTAATAACATGTTGGATACCTTAAAATTAAAACTGGCAATAATACTGTAATCATCAGCATCATTAGCCCATGTACGTCCCACTGCTAGGCACGGGACTCCTCTACAACTGAGAGGGTTTAGGCCTTAATACACCACGCTGACCTAGTGCGGGTTGGCGGATTACCCACCTAAGAAATTCCTAAGAACTATTAAATGTGCAGGTTCCCTCACGATGTTTTCCTTCACCGTTAAAGTAAGTGTATACACAATTCACAATGAATACTATAAAAGTAAATATTATTCATATTGAATAGTAAAGCTACGTGAAAACTCATGTTTTTAAATTACTTGGGACGTGAAAACTGAAATACTCCTTTTGGAATACAGGCAATAGATGTACTTTAAATTTCGCTTCTCATTTAAACCATGGATGCAATAGTCCACGCAAAATAATTTTATTAGCAATTAGTCAATAATAATTCCTGGAAAAGTTTCTTTGACTTACACATCAACACGAGACTTCAACGTCAAGTTGTGCTATTCTTAGACGTTTCTAAAAACACTATAAAAACAGATAATTTCCTGACATCCGACCGCACGACTCGCAATAATTTAATAAATATTGTACAGAAGCGAGGACATGTGGAACCTTGAACCCTGCGGTGTGGAGCGCGCTTGCGGCTCTTTATCTTCTAACCTCAATCTGAGCACACAGGCGTGGTACTTACGGTTCATGCGAGCCTGGTACATGTGTACGCGTTTTAGATTTTATAATTTAGTTTTTGACTAGATTTTCATTTGTTCCTAGGCAAGGAAGGCAATCTCATGTCGACTTGACATGACGGTAAGCATTCTGTGACCCAAAGAGCAAAATTTGGTGAATGAGATTGCAGTTTGCTGGTAGGCTATCCATATACCAAGATCAGGAATAAAAAGACCAAAAGTACAGGGATCCGCCTGTGATCATTTGTGACACGTTTATGATGGTCATGATTATTCACTGCTGAGCACGGGCCTCCTCTACAACTGAGAGGGTTTAGGCCTTAGTCCGCCACGCTGGCCTAGTGCAGTTTGGCGGACTACACACCTAAGAAACTCCTAAGAGCTTTTCGGTGCAGGTTTTATCACGATGTTTTCCAACACCGTTAAAGAACGTGATAATTCTTTGTGAATACACACATAACAGAAAGTCAGAGGTGTGTGCCTGTTCGAACCTGCGACCGTCGAGATTCTCGACCGTGTGCCTAAACCTCCAGGCCATCACGGCTTATCATTAATACATTATTAATTTGTTTTAAATCAATCTGTTTAAAAGAGAATAAATTATCTCCAACGCTGTTGAATTAGCCATCTCAATCGCTATCGATGCGTCAAAACCGATCGATTTGAATATATCATCAGGTTTTTGCTGCGAAATCTGTGCGGGATATGTTTTTGCGTCGACCGATCAAACATGACTGATGATTGTAATGATCAAAATACATCTTCATAATGATGAAAAAATTGACGCTTACATAATTTAGGTACAATGTTTTAAAATAACAGAGATGTAAAGCTGTAATTTTATTACTTTTTATGTACTAGAAGGATCTAGAATAACATTCATAAGGTTTTTTGTTTAATATAATTCTTATTTATCAAATTTGTTCCATCGATTGCGTCTGTGTAGATAAACATCATCATCATCATCAGCCCATACACGTCGCACTGCTGGGCACGGGCCTCTTCTATAACTAAGAGGGTTTAGGCCTTAGTCCACCACGCTGGCCTAGTACGGGTTGGCGGACTACACACCTAAGAAATTCCTAAGAAATTTTAGGTGTGCAGTTTTCACCACGATGTTTTCCTTCACCGTGAAAGTAACTACGTGATAATTATTTGTGAATACACACATAACTTCGAAAAGTCGGGACGTGCTTGGGGTTTTAACCCACGACCGTCGAGATTCTCGACCGCGTGCCCAAACCTCGAGGCCATCATGACTTGTCTAGATTAACACTCTAGGTTTTACTTATAAACGTTAAGTATGTGTCGGTTGACGATGTTTCATATTCTAAGGTCTGTGATCATTACCTTACTCACAATTCTACCCTCTGCATAATGGAGAATGCACTAAAGAGCTGCCTATACCTTTCACCCCGTTCCGTACAACACGTCATGGCATTTTACATCTTTGTAGTCACTAACTCCCAGACTTTTAAACGATTTTTATTTATTTATTTAATATACTTTATTGTACACTATACAAGGAAAAATAACATAAATAACATACAACTTAAAAGATATATAGTTACAACAGGCGGTCTTATCGCTAGCTGCGATTTCTTCCAGACAACCCACTGGAATGAAAAGTTGTAGTTGTGGCAGCTGTCTTCAGAAATACATATAAATAATATACATATACGATATGTAAGTTATTTGTAGGAGGCGTGTAGCATGATTTTGTCGAGTGACGGGAGATGGATATCTCTCATTAGGTACTCTTTTTAGAGAGAAGCTTATTTACATAATAGTATTTTCACAGTATTTATTGTTTTATTCTATATGTTAGAGAAAGTTTGAAAGTGGCTCCTATGATAGATGAGCTGAAAGGAAACCGTCTGTCCTGGTATGGGCATGTTATGAGAAGAAATGAAGCATATACATATAGGTAAAAGGTAATGAATATAAAAATTGAAGTATGGATAAGCAGAGAAAGGACAAAGAAAAGATCGATGGAGTGCGTGAGAGAAGGTATCAAAGAAAAAGGGGTGAATGAACACATGACGGCTGATAGACATGTTTGGAAGGAGAAAACATGCACTGAAATTATAATTTAGAACAGGACAAGAAATGATGATGTTTTTCATTAAACATTTCTCTATTCTAAGACGTAAATACGAGTAGAATTGTTACGAAAGGAACTGCGAAAACCATACTACGCATTAGCTGTCTTTGAGCTTTAATGGTAATATTTAACGAGCCAATAAAACATAGTTAATTTGCCTGCAGCCAGTTAGGTAACATTATGGCGATTGTCTCAGCACGCGTAATGTAACTGGAACACTATATTGATCGATTGTATTTATCTGCGATTATGTCATAAGTACTCGATGTGTTTGCCTCACGTCTTAGTGTAGTACTGTGATAAAGCGTCGACACCAAATAGGGACAATATAGGGACCATATAAGACCATATAGGGACCGCAAAGTACGTTTAAGTTCCACATAATTATGAAGTGAGCGCATGTTAGATACAGTTCTAGACAATTTGATTGAATGTATCATCATCAGCCCATATACGTCCCACTGCTGGGTACAGGCCTCCTCTACAACTGAGCGGGTTTAGGCCTTAGTCCACCACGCTGGCCTAGTGCGGGTTGGCGGACTAGACACCTAAGAAATTTTAGGTGTGCAGGTTTCCTCACGATGTTTTCATTTACCGTTAAAGTAAATGATAATTCATTGTAACCACACATAACTTCAAAAAATCAGGGTTTGAACCTGCGACCGCCGAGATTCTCGACCGCGTGTCTAAGCCTTCACTACTTACTTTACTATGTTACTTCCCAACCAATCAATTTTATCAACCTAAATCCTTACTCCGCCAGAACATCGAACCCAAGACCTCGCGTTTCTCACCGCAATTATACCTTTATACCACTAAAGTATACTTAAATCGTGATCTCATGGCAAATCGTTCACACTGATTCATATATTTCTCGAACTTTCGAAACTACATATGGCGTGCTGGGTCAATGTCGACATCGACTAAGGAGACCATTTACGACAGATACTGTCGGACAATACCATTTTAGGGTGACACCACATCGCCTCCACTAAGCGACTGAGTGGCTTTGCTAGTTCTCTTTTTAGAAAATTTAGATAAAAAAATCGTAAAACAGATTCTAGTTGTATCAATCATATACAGCCCCGTGGCGCAGTTGACTAAACACCAGCTTGCGAAACGAGAGGCCGCGGGTTTGATCCCTGCGCCGAGACAAATGTTTGTGTGATCCACAAATATTTTAGACTTTAGTTCACCACTGGCCTAGTGCGGAAGAAATTCTTCTTCGCCTTTAAAGTACGTGATATATAATTTATTGCTAATACACACATAACTTTGAAAAGTCAGAGGTGTGTGCCTGGGATTTGGGTTGTGTGCTCCACCGCGTGCCTAAGTCTCGAGGCCATCATTAAGAATGACAGATGCCAATACTGGTCATGTACACGACAGATTTATTCTAAATATGTATATCAGAGTTACAAAGGCATCCAAGGAATCTATGACGTAACCACCCACGTGCTTATGTTAATATATTCAGATGCCAACATGCGACCTCCAAGACCATTGATTGATGGTAACAAATCAATTACCTTACTAAACGCCATGTATTGTCTAGATTGTTAGGCGGAACGAAGTTCGCCGGGTCAGCTAGTCTAAAATAAACGTAGCCAAAGTTACTCCTTATTACATCAGCTACCTGCCAGTGAAAGTCCCGTTAAAATCGGTCCACCCGTTTCAGAGATTAGCCGGAACAAACAGACAGACAGACAGACAGACAAAAATTGTAAAAAACATTATTTTGGGATATGTGGTGTGTATACATCCATATGCATTTATTAAAAAGTGGTTATTTCAATATTACAAACAGACCCTTCAATTTTATTTATTTGTATGTATGTATGTATGTATATTATAACTGTAATTTATAGTCGAAATAATATCGAGTAACTAAAAAGATCGAGTAACTGAGAAGATTAAATTAAGAATAGTTTTTTGTTCAAGATAATGATCTTATGCCGAGGCCATATTTATCAATAGAACAATGTGGTTATTGTATCATAACTGTAAAGTGCAATATTTGTTTATCATTATATCTGTATTTTGAATCAGCTCCATATACATTCACTAGCCTAGGACTTTTAAGTGTATTCCATTAAAATTCCTTCTAAGAGAATCTCTAAGTAAAAGTAATCTTGAGGTTTACCTTCACCGTTAAATGACACAAAAAAAATGCCTTGTGGACTCGCGGCACAAGAATAGACCAGAGGAAGTAAAGGTCCTGGGCTCGATTCCCACGTCGGGCAAAGTGTTATTCGGTTTTTCTATTAAGAAATTCTCAGTAGCAGCACGGAGACCGGAAATGTGCCCGAAAAACGGCAGGCTACCTCATATTACGTGGGACTGATACATACCTGGTGAAATGTGGGTGCAGAACTGCATCTCTGCCTACCCCTTCGGGGAATACAGGCGAGAGGTTATGTATGTATGGATTCACAAAAATATATACCTACTTTATAATTTACATGATATCTAAAGGTCAACGTTTTATTCCAAATAATCCACCGCCAAATGTTGCCGAGATAAAACGAGAAAAACAATTCGCACCGTTTCAATTACTCGTTGCCAACAAAAAAATTATTAATGTAACAACATATATACATCCTTTTTTTAAATGAAACAAACGTTTTTTTGTACAGCCGAACGGAAGCGCCCAAGGATTGCTGCCCACTTATCTGTCTCAGTGTTTAAGCGCATGCGCACACCATCGACTGTTTACCAGCTATATTTGAAGTCCACCCAATAGGAATATGGGGCAATTTTTTGGTCTCCACTTCTTCTTTTAAGAACCTCCCGAACTTAAAAACCTTTCTTCTGACCCCGGACCCAGGCCATTAAATTACCGATTTCATTTTCAAACTCAATGTTGCTACTGACGTTCTACCATTGGGAATGAAACGGAATCCAGGGCCACTCAATCTCGCGCTGATTTAAGCAGCAGTCTCTGAGGCAGAAATGTAATCGATGCTACGTTGCGTTAACGACTGATTATAATAATTATTTATTTTATGGAGCTTGCATTCTTAGGTACTGAACAAGATGTCTATGAAAGGAATAAAAATAAAATATTTGTTTTATAGCAAACATCCTGTTGTATTCTTCAAAGTTGACCAGTGAATAATCTGCAATTCTTAGTCAAGCGTAGTTCAAAAGAAAACTGTGTAGACATTTGTAAACAAACAAAGCTAACAACGCATCCATTATTCCAACTTCAGCCAGTCTAAACTAATGTTATGAAGAGGAAAGATCAGATTTTTTGTTTTGCTGTTTGTTACGATTCACTTAAAAACTCCATGACCAATTTGGATGATGTTTGATACGACATAAAAGGGTCTTGAGAACTAAGCTACTTTTTATCCCAAAATAATGTAGTGTTTCCGTCGGATGAGTATGAAATAATGCCGTGCAATTTTGAAAAATTGTGCCCTACCGCGATTGCATGTGAAACAAGATAAACTAAAAATCAATAGTGTGCGCGAGAATCAATAAAACCTAAAGTCCACTTAACACATTTCGATTGAGCGTGTAAGGAAATAAGCATAACAAGTACCCAAGGGTGTTGTATTTAGCGATCATTAGACCAGTGGATAATAACTCAATCTTGTTTTTTTAAACTTCGTTCAAGTTTATAGTGGCGCTATAAAATGAAAAAAGACCGGTAATATGCAAATAGATATACAAATTTGGTATTGAAAAGCAATATTTTTTATCTGTGCAACTGGCCATTCGGTTTGTAATTTTGTATTACTTAACAGGAAACGAATTTTTTTTCTTTTGTCGCGAAAATATAAAACCGATACTGGGGCTGATTTTGAGGCTAGACTCACCGCATCGGACTAAAGGCGAAATATGCAAAACTGCTCTTCTGTCTTCCCCTTGGGAGTAAAAGCGTGAATGTATATAATACGTATGTACCAAAATATGCTTGGATAATCTCCAGCAAAAACTTAACAATTGACAATAAAATTAATTAAATGTAAAAAATGGTACTTACTCAGTGCTTGCGGATGTTTATGAATGAGTAACTGATGAATGCGATCATCATGACAAAGAAATGATGACGCGACTCGTAATTTGAACAGTGGGTGGCGGACATGACACCTCGTTTTGACAAATAGTTTTTTTCATGTTTTTTTTTTCAGAAACCAATTAGGGGATATATTTTGAGTGATTTCATAAAAAAACCGAATATTTTTTTAATGAAGAAAGAGGTTATACGCCAGAAAATCGTCCATAGAATTACCAGGATTACATAAAAGAACGATTGAATTAAAATATATTTCACCTTCAATTCGTGTAATTGCAATTTTTTTATTTTATTTCTTATTGCCTGTAATTAATCTCAGAAGGCTCTTTCATCTATTTTATGACTTAAGTTATAAAACAGTAATTAAATAATAAATTTAACTACTATAAACCAAAGGAAATAAAAGCGAATGAACTTTGGTATAAGAAGACACACATAATAGGTGATTTTTGCAAAGAACTGTTTCTTCCCACGTTAATTCTATAAAGGACACGCATGAGCGCAATCAAAAGTACCAGGAAAACATGAAACATAATAAGTATACCGGCGCAAAGTCGGAGACAAACGGCAGGGTCACTCGCTCGTTTGCACGAAACATCATGTATTCACTAAAATAGATCTTTTGTATGTCGAAGGCAAAGACCTTGTCTGCCTCGCGTACAGACACTTATGTAAATAGAGCATAATATCCACTAATAGCTGTGTGACAAAATGACATCTGTCTCGTTCTATCATTGAAAATTTGGTTACGCTCGAAAGAGATGAATGATATTTTTTGTTTAAGTAAACAGATTCGACCCGCGCCAGAGTTGAATAATTAATTCTGTGGCAACTCGTACAAATTCTTAGGAAATCATTAATTTAATTAATTGTTTCGGAGATAAATTATAGATAAAAGTTTTTGTTCTTGTACCATTTTGCCTTCGTTTATGAAACATAGATATGTGGTTGTTCGCTAGAATTATCCGATTATGAAAATGATGTTGTAATTAAGACGAAATCCACTACGATTAATCTGTCTAGCAAATACCTTTAATTACAACATTTTTTTTCACAAATTAACGTATCTGTAGAGGTTGTATATTCGCGTAAGCCTCTCCCTAAGTCTTTCTCAGTTTCCAACCTAGGTTTTTGGTTGGGATATCATACCTCATACCCCAGGCACAAACTTCTAACTTTTCGGAGCTACGTGTGTATTCATAATTAATTATCGCATACTTTAACGGTGAAGGAAAACATCGTGAGGAAACCTGCACACCAAAAACTTCTTAGGGAATTCTTAGGTGTAATCCGCCAACCCGCACTAGGCCAGCGTGGTGGACTAAGGCCTTAAACCTCTCAGTTGTAAAGGAGGCCCGTGCCCAGCAGTGGAACGTATATGAGCTGATGACGATGTATGTATTTTCTTACCATACATACATACATACATGAACTCACGCCTGTATTCCCCGAAGGGGTAGGCAGAGGTGCATTTCTGCACCCACATTTCGCCAAGTATGTATCAGTCCCACGTAATAGGGGGCGAGCCTATTGCCGTTTTTCGGGCACATTTCCAGACTCCGATCTGTTACCGAGAATTTCCTAATGGAAAAACCCAATAACACTTTGCCCGACCCGGGAATCGAACCCAGGACCTCTAGATCGCACGGCACATACTTGTACCGCGAGACCACGAGGCATTTTCTTACCATAAGGCCGCTTAATCCTTTTTCTTCCACACTTAAGACTTAACCAACCTAAAGACTTAAGAAGGACCTAGCATATATTGTGTACTACTGGGCAGTGGCAGTACATCCATAGAAGCTCAAAAGCGCTACACGCTTATTGTATAATGTCTAGTTTATAATTGTTTATTGTGGGCTCAGTATGTTCTCGTTTACATGTCAAACTGATTTTGTTAAATAAAGATTTCAAGCTTGAAGATTATTATTCGGAATTTTGTAAGGCAACCTGGGCTTTTGGGCTTCTATCGAAGTACCGCCACTGCTACTGGGGTACGCATGGTCATTCCCCCAATTCTGTACACAAATATCATAAATCTATGTCAGCGACTATGATCTTAATTAATTCAATGAAATTAATACTCTGAAGCGTCGCTATAAAACTGGTTATAACAGTTATCGCGATAGTTACTTCGATTGTGTCATTTATAATGTAGGCATAGTTAATGATTTGACGTCTTATCTCCTTCTGCTTTCCTAGTACTTCAAATAAATTGACAAGGTTATAAATATTTTTTACCGGTTCATGGGTGGTGGATGGTGGGATATTTGTATCCGCTTTATACACCCAAAGGTAACTTACATAGTAATGTCCTTTCAATGATATATTTCTTGTATAGTTATAAAAAACCATGACAGATTTGTCAGTGACAGTACTTCCAAAGAAGCCCAAATATGTCTAATTTATAATTGTTTATTGTGGGGCTAGCATATTCTCATTTATTATTATGTCAAATTACCTTTATTAAATAAAGATTTAAAGCTTAATGATATTATATTCGAAATTTTGAAAGGCAAGCTGGGTTTTTGGGCTTCTATGGAAGTACCGCATAGTACCGCGTTGTCTCTCAGGATGGGGATCGAACCCGCAGCTTCACGTTTCATAGCCTGGGGTCTAAACAACTGCGTCATGGATGCTATCGTACTAAGAAAGTAACGGTGCAGCATATAAAGATAATTAGTTTCATAAGTATCATCCGGCGACATTATTAAAACGATATTTAAATGAGGTCCGTTATAAACTTTTATTAAATTTAAATATGAAATAATTATTCTTTATACTAGGAAATGGAATTAGCATAATTTATCACTTGAAATTAAGTCGACACAAGGGTCAAATTACGTTGTTAAGAATATAAATAAATACACCAACAGTCACATAGTTCTGACCCCACACTAAGTTACAAGTCTTGTGTCGTGGGTATCAGAAACTACGAGAGACTTTTCCCTCTCACAAATACCCAGACTCGCAAGAAATATTTGTATATCACACAAACATTTGACTCGGTTTAAGGATCGAACCACGGCCTCTCGTTTCACAAGCTGGTATATAGCCAAATCTGCTTTTCGAACCGGATGGTTTAATGAAAAATTCGGAATCTAACTTACGTATAACTTTTTACTGATTCAATGAATTATTTTCATATAAAAAATATATGTAGGTACTTATAAGAAACGATAAAATATACCAAGCATTTTTTTTTCTCCAAAAACAGCTGAGCTCATAACACGAAATTTCGTTAAACTAAATTCGCGTTGCTTAAACAGTAAAACCAATGTCATTCCAAAAACAATGCCATCCTTAAAAGCACAAAACGAGGATCATAAACGTTATATTCGTCGCTTCCAACCAGTGACCAACAGATGGCGTCACTAGTAACGACCCCGGTTGTTGTACCAAAACACCCACGCCACTTAGTCATGTGAGATCAATAATCTCGAAATTAACACAAAAAATTGTTTGCTTTGATATTTAACGGGTAGACCACAGATCGGTTTTTACTGTTTAAGTAATGTTTATGGCGTTTTAGCTTAATTAAGCGTAGTGTTGATGACGTGATAAAGGTCACATATTACTCTACTCAGGGTGTCCAGTTAAGATACATACCTAACCGTGAAAAAAATTGCTGATTATTTTTGTGATGTTGTTAGAATCTTTGCAAAATGCCGAAAAGAAATAAGATCAATGTGCCTTATAGTTCTATTATTTTGAGTCCCTGAATCGTAATAAAATTCTTAGGTATTCCTTAATCCTTAGGTGTGTAGTCCGCCAACCAGCACCAGGCAAGTGTGGTGGACTAAGGCATTAACCCTCTCGAGTGTAGAGGAGGCCTGTGCCCAGCAGTGGGACGTATATGGGCTGATGATGATGATGTATGAAACAGGTTTGGTCCCCATAGATTCACTGGCCTTCACCACTCCGTATCATTTCTATGTCGATCCTGGCAGCTATTACGGTAGAGGTTGTGTGGTGAGATAGGATATACAGGTACCAGATGACCGAGAATTTAATTATTAATTGTACACATGGAGATAATGAACACAACAAAAACACAGGGAAAAAACGGTACAATTGGCAGTCTTATTGCTCAAGGCGATCTTTTAGAGACAACCATAGCATGGACTTAAAGAAAGGGTCATCATCATCATCATTATCAGTCTAAGGAAATCCACTGCTGAACATAGGCCTTCCCCAATGACTTCCATAGTGACCTGTTGGAGGCAGCGTGCATCCAGCGACGACCCGCGACCTTCACCAGGTCGTCAGACCACCTTGATAAAGAAAGGATACATGAGCGTAATTTAGGGTCGATATCTCACTAATTATTTTCCACTGGACTCAAAGTCTAAGCAAAAGTCGCGCGCAGCAGCTAGTCAATCAACACGTCATTTAACTGGATATGTAATAAAATGCTGGCTCCAACCCAAACGACCTTGCAGTTCTAGAGAAAGGTACGTTTCATACTGTACCTAAAAATTTGTTACAAACGCGATATGATCTGTTAGTACGCAGATCACGTTGAAGTTTTTTTTATCAGTTGTCAAGTTTTTTTTTGAACTACGTTTATATTTTTTCTCACGTAAATTACACTAACACCTCTTTCGGCTGATGATGATATAAATGTCCATTCACACACACTCGGATCTGAATATCAACCTGAGGTTTTTTTTACATAAGGTCAAGACCAAGTCAAAAAAAAAGTACGACTTAAGTTTATAAATACTTTGCTGCTTCAAATAAAATAATATTAAAAAACACGGTGCTTATCACCCCGTTTGAGTATAAAGTAAAAGCACTTAAAATTTGTCCAAATGTGGTTTCGCGGCAAGTTAAATTTAGTCGTGAGCGGGAGCTGACGTCATTGTTTTCGAACGCGTGCTACCCAGTTAGAAATGCGACATACATACACCAAATGATCACGCTTGAATCCTAAAGGAGTAGGCAGAGTAGTATTTCCATAACCACGTTTTGCCAGTTATGATCCATGCAATAAAAGGCTAGTTCTGCCGTTTACTGAGTACGATTTTATATACTGTATTGCTAATGAAAATTACTGCCAATACACTCAATCCGAGGTTTAAGCCCGCGGTCGAGATTATTTACGGCCGCGAGTTCAAACCCCAGGCACACCTATGACTTTTCGTAGTTATGTGTGTATTCACAATGAATTATCACGTACTTTAACGGTGAAGGAAAAAATCGTGATGCAACCTGCACACCTAAAAGTTTTTAGGAATTTCTTAGGCGTGTAGTCCGCCAACCCGCACTAGGCCAGCGTGGTTGACGAAGGCCTAAACCCTCTCAGTCGTAGAGGAGGCTCGTGCCCAGCAGTGGGACGTATGTATATGGGCTGATGATGATGACTGATGATCCGAACCGGAAATCGAACCGAAAATTTTTCGATAGCACGCTTCGAAATGTTTCCCGATATAAAACTATCTGAAATTGCGGTGAAATATCACAGAAGGACATGGAGCGTTTGGTATATCAGTTGGTTTCGATCTCCATGCCAGAAAATGTATAATAAAACTTTATTTTTAAGGACTCTAGAGACAAAATAGAAATAAAATGTATAGTATGAACTAAATAGAACTCAATATTAAATGGATTTGTTATAACAAACAAATCATATTAGTTATAAAGCCTCTTTTAACTTTTCTGGTAAATGCATTATAACCATAATAGTTTTAAATGACACTTACTAAAATTCAGTTTTATGTGCTTCTGTAAAAGTAAAACTACTAAAATAACGCTAACTTACATTAAGTAAAATAATGGAGTAACAAGCTATAGGCAGAGTTTTAAAACTAAAAACAAATTTTAAATCATAATATCATCATCTTTAATATTGTTTGTAAAAACATTTTTTGCAAGGATATTGTACATGAATGAATAATGATCACTTAACAACTGGTCTTTGTCAATGTTCTGTAAACTTTATCAATCTCATCAAACCAAAATACTAAAATGCATATTATGTCATGTTCAATAAATGATAATATTACCATTACAGGTAAACCGCGGGAATCGCGGGGAACCTCGGAAACACCATCCGTAAGAAAGGAACCATTTACCCATCTGTCCGAACAAGAGCTAATAGAAGAGGCCAACAAAGTACTAGCCGCAGCGAAAAGTGTTACTTGTACCGCCGACAATCCTCCTGAAAAGTTCTTCTCTCTACCCCACAGAAGAAAGTTCAAAGAAACCAGAAGAAATAGTGACGACACTACTCCAGAAGGTAAAACACCACTTGGAAGGTCCACTAGTGATGTAAGCTCAAGAAAAAGAAGAGAACGGACCTCCCTCTCTACTCTGTTTCGAAGAACACAGAACACTAAAAGTCCTAATGATCCTGTTGTGGTTACCACCAAGCCCGTTGCAGTAGTTAAGCGGAGTAAAAGTGACGTAACCGATCTAAAATCAAACACCAACCTGAATACCCAAAACAAACCGATACGCAAAAGGTCAGGCAGTGAAACTGAAGAATTTCTCAAGTCCTTAAGGAACAAAAAGGCGCAGCTGTCTCCAATAATAGAGAGCTCGCCAAGAGAAGATTATTTCAAAAACACGCCGCCTTTAGAAGCGTATCAAAAGAATAAATCATCGAAGAAGGAGAGTAAAACTGAAGATCTCAAAAAAGCAATTGAAAGCAAAAAAGTTAATCCAGTTGAGAAACCACCGAGGTACAAAACACCAGAGAAACCTGAGAAAAGTGATCCCAAACCACCAACCAGGACTAAGAGAGGGAAGTCTTTAGAAAAAGAGAAAGAAAAAGAAAAATCACCATCAATTAACGACACACCCAAAAGAAAGACAGACGCAAAGAAAATTAATCTCGTAGATGAAATAGATGCTGCAAAGCCAAAAGAAAGCCCTATTGAAGTAAAAGATAAAATTAGAGAAAGCATACGGAAGATAGAAGAGAACGTGTATGGTAGCAAAGATATGATACATAGTAGTCAACAGCCACCGGATAAGCCACCATTAACACGAGGCCATACCGTAGATCATATCGTAAAAATTCTTAAAGAAGACCAGTTCACACCGCCAAAAAAATCACATTTAATATCACCACCTAACGGCGATCACACCAACCAACCGTTCTCCTATATCAAGGCAAGTGTAAGTCCTGATCCTAATCTTCTTGCAAGGAGTACTAGCCCTGATAGACCAGCTTCTCCAATCGATAAAATGAACGGTAAAGGCATAGTATACGCACAAGTCGTAAAAGATTCAGAAAGAATAGACAAACAGGCTACTAAAATGTATTCACCCAATAGGGAGAAACTATATTTATCTGACGAAGACGAAGGCTACGAAGAAAAGAATAAGTTTAATAACACCAGAATGTACGATTACGATTACAAAATTGACGACAACGAAAACTTTAATAGTCTCGAAGGCTATAAAATAACCGATTCCCCGATAAAACCAAGGTTTAGGGAGTATAAGTTGAGGAGTTTCGATGAATTTGAACCCACCTACTCTAATGAATATCCGTCCAATAAAGAAAAATCACAGGATTTCATTGACACGTTCAGGGGTAGAGCAGACGGTATGGACACTAAGAAGAAACAGTATGAAACAGAGCATACAAAACTAGATCTCGATTTTAATGAACTGAGTCATAGACGTCAGCTACTTGAGTCTCGGTTAAACGCACGGCGATTCGATCGTGAACGAATAAACAAAGAAACTCCAATAACGAGATACTTAGAAACCGACCCGGCTTACGAGGAAGAAAAACGAATGAAAGCCACTGAGAGGTTTGTCAACGAGACAGTTAAGTACTGTCGTAATACCGTAGAAAGAGATGGGTTTGCGGAAAGCAGTATAACAGAAGACTACAGCAAATACGATTCTGATAATCACAAAGTGAAATACAA
Source organism: Hemaris fuciformis (assembly GCA_907164795.1). Classification (NCBI taxonomy): domain Eukaryota; kingdom Metazoa; phylum Arthropoda; class Insecta; order Lepidoptera; family Sphingidae; genus Hemaris; species Hemaris fuciformis. The sequence continues at coordinate 923,742 of OU015455.1, read as the reverse complement.
TACCGAAACCCGGACTTACCACAAAGTTCCTAAAGGAGAGATTGATAGACGCGAGTTTATTGATCGACTAGACAGGTACAAAGATGGGAGGAAGGTATTTCCTCCAGAGCCGGAGTACGAACCGCCTAGCTTAGAATCAAACATTTCAAAGCCGGTGCTAACACCGGATGAGTACAAAGAAAAGAAATATAAAGCCAAAAAGCATCTCGCTTCTAGTCAAGACATTTTGCAAACTGGACAAAAATATAAAGTTAAAGACGACTGGGCCGGGAAGCGGAAAGGTCACTACGCTTCCAATCCAGAAATAGCTCAAGAACGGGAAGAAGAGTACGCAAATCTACCAAGGTATCCCGATTCTTACAATTCCCTGCGAATAGCCAAAAGCAAAGATCGATACAAGAAAGATTACACAATAAGACGACACGACTCCGGCGACAGTAGGGATTACTACAGAGACGATAGGTCGCCCCGAAGATTTGACATTGATAACAGGCTTGTTGATTCGGGAATAGAGAATGATTTCCGAAAGGATTCAAGCGGTGAGATTCACAGGAAACACAGAAGGCATGAGAGTGACGACGATGTAAGGAATGTTTCACTATTTCTAGACAGCGAAAGGCGGCACACGGAAGACAACTACCCCAGTGAGCAGATTTACGCAAACGGTGAATATCTAGCAAGGTTCAAGGAATATAGGGAGGGACACAAGAAGGAGTACGGGGCAAGGGACAGGAGTGCCGACGACGGGTCTCGTTACGAAAAACTGGAAAGATATGATAAGAGTCCAAGCAGACTCGAGGATAAACTTAGTGCGAAACCGCCAAAGGCCACCAAGAAACTTTCTGGACTCGAAAAAGTAAGTGTCAAATTATATCTTAAAGTTTGCTTACATGTTAAGCTGTGATTAAACAATACCCGTTTTATGAGCAGATCCTTTAAAAAATAAATTAAAGTTTACTTTAAATAAAGAATAATTTAAAAAAATAATAATACTTATCCTATAGTAGAGACCCTTGCACGTCAGTCAAGTTTATTTTCCAAATAACTTTTTAAATGTTTTAGATGAAACAGCTATTCTCTCGCGACTCTTCGAAGAAGAGCAAGAAGGAGAAGGAACCAGTCCAGCAGAAGACTCGCACGCGGGTACTCAAGAGCCCGGAACATCTTGTCAATGACGACTCCGAATATAGAAGGTATGAAGACTCTAATAACACTCACTCCAATATTGTTTTTTGCCATTCTTCGGTCACATTTCCAAACTCGATACTGCTACAAATAATCACCTAATGGAGAAACGCAATAACACTTTGTCCGAACCGGGAACCAAAACCGGGATCTCTAGCTCGAGCCCCACACATTGGTGGAGTGTTAAAAAAGATTAATCTTAAAATAAACCCCAACCTAGATTCAATTATAACGGTAATGATAAAGGGATCCTGCTAACCTCATAATGATGATAAATGGCAATGTAAACAAAAATTCTAAGTGTTTTGCTTTCTTACTTTATGGGAAGTCGAAAATGCGTCAACATGGAAACATATATTACTTTATACTTATAATAACATATATTACTTATAATAAACTTGCATATGTGGCAATGGGCCGGGCACATAGCGCGGAGAACTGATGGCCGATGGGGCCAAAAAGTTCTCGAGTGGAGGCCACGTACCGGAAAGCGCAGCGTGGGACGTCCTCCGACAAGATGGTCGGACGACCTGGTGAAGGTCGCGGGACGTCGCTGGATGCAGGCTGCTTCCAACAGGTCCCTGTGGAAATCATTGGGAGAGGCCTATGTCCAGCAGTGGACTTCGATTGGCTGATGGATTGGATTGGATTGGAAACTTGCATATTACCAAAGAGGATATCCTGCGGTTTAACAACTGACACCTACAGAGATAATCTTAATTCTTTATGTTATGATTTCTATTTTTGATTGCCCAATTAGTTTTATGATTCAGAATAGGAAAATACATGTACCAGGAAAACATAAATAGACAACAGTTACTCACTCGCTATTCCTAGAATGTTTTGATAGTATCGGACTTCCTCCGCATTTATGATGACCTGGTACTGACGATCTCATATTATTTTGTTGTAAATTTTATATTTTTTAAATAAGTCAAAGTCAAAATATCTATATTCAAATAGACTTTTACAAGTTCTCTTGGATCGTCAATTTTAAATAATCTTAAACTATTTTAAACTATTGCTGCTTCGAAACGTGTTATCGCTGTGGAGAAGAAACGGCAAGAAACTCCCTCAGCAACACGAAATCGTCCTGCCTCTTTTAATATCAATTTTTATTTATACCTTAATAATCTTTCAATAATAGGCCTTCTTTCAACAATGGATGGCGATAGGCTAAAGGGAATAAACTTTCAATAATAAACTTAAATTCCTAAGAAATGAACCAAATTCTTTTTATTTCTAGATACACAGACCCTGAACCGAGCGACATCATTGTCAAGAAGGTGGATTATGAATGTAAAGCAGACGAGAGAAGATACAGGAGCTCACGAGAAGACCTAGACAGGTATAGGAGCTCAGACCCCAGAGACAGCGACGTAGAGAGGAAATATAGAGAGAGCGATTTTGACGGAAGGTAAGATACAAGGTTTTAATTCTTCTCTACTCAACCAAAATTCCCTGTTCAATTTGAATGTTGATCCTGGAAGGTAACCCAATTCGGTTGCTATCCGAATGGGCATGGCTTATCTATATTGAAATAAACCTCTGCCCACCCCTTTAGGAATATGGGAGTAAGTGTATATTTGTATCATAGTATGAATGTAAAATCCAGATATAACCGCACGATAAGAGAAGACAGGAGATACAAGGAGCGCAAAGAAGATAAAAGGAGATATAACTCTTCGGATCGCGAAAGCGACCACCATTCAAGACCTTCGGACGGAGAGAGCGACATGCGGAAATCCAGATCACGAACTGCTGGTCCTATGGATTCGCCGGCATTGGTAAGTGTATTTTGATGACAATTCTAAACATTGAAAAAAGATATTTTGGTCTATGGATCTTAAAAAAATTTGAATTTAATATGGTCTTTCCCTTACATTTTTAAGAATTAATATGGTGATTATTTGATAGCAGTTTCAAACGTATTCGGTACTCCGTAATCTAAATGTACGTAAATTCGTTAGCGTGAGTTACAATAGGAGCACTTACCACAAAATAAGTAGTAAAAAACTGATAATCTAACTGGTAATCTAATGACCTTAAATACGTAGGATAACTAGGTTCACCTAACTTCTAGTCATCAATAAATCAAAATGTCACAGGGCGCGGCACATAGCTCGCAGAACAAGCCTTTGTGTTGAAGGCAACTTAAATGGCAATCAGAAGGTAGAATACAATTGACACTACGTTTATTACTTATAATTATTATTAAGAATTAAGAATTATTATTAAGAAGCAGTGATGGCCTCGAGGTTTAGGCGCGCAGTCGAGAATCTCGGCGGTCGCGGGTTCAAACCCCAGGCACACACCTCTGACTTTTCGGAGTTATGTGTGTATTCACAATGAATTATCACTTGCTTTAACGGTGAAGGAAAACATCGTGATGAAACCTGCACACCTAAAAAAAGTTCTTAGGAATTTCTTAGGTGTGTAGTCCGCCAACCCGCACTCGGCCAGCGTGGTGAACTAAGGCCTAAACCCTCTCAGTTGTAGGGGAGGCCCGTGCCCAGCAGTGGGACGTATATGGGCTGATGATGATGATGATGATTATTACTTATAACAATCAACTATTTCTGGACTATTTCTTCGGATTTTATACTAGCACTGCATGGTGTGATGGCTGTTGCAATTTCAGGCTTGCAAGTTCTTTAAGAACACATCTTATTGTAAACGTAAATAAATAAATACACCCAACAGTCACATACATAGTTCTGACCCCACATTAACGAGTCCTGTATCGTGGGTATCAGAAACTACGCAAGACTTTTTGGTCTCACAAACACCCAGACCCGAAACAATTATTGTGAATCACACAAACATTTGTCTCGGTGCGGGAATCGAACCCACGGCCTCTCGTTTCGCAAGCTGGTGTCTAACCAACTGCGACATGGGGCTGTCAAATGATGAGAAATAACTATGCTATATGTGAAAATCCAAGTGATTCTTAGATTGGAACCCTCAAATTTCAAGATAGTGTCTTGATAGAGCTAACTTATGTTATAACAGACTAGATTTTCAGAAGATGGTAATATTTAGTTAATATTCATTTATTTACCAACGGATTAGTTTGCAATTTTCTATAAGGTGATAAATTTATTCATTACCTTAAACCGAATCCATTCTTTTTATATTATACATACACACTTAGTCTTTTAGTCTTTTCGGGCTCACAAACAACCATTTTGTTGATCGGATCGAACATCCCGCTTTCTTCAATCATACCCAAATAGCTTACCTAACTAATAGCGCCACACGAGCTGTCAAGTACTTAATTGTCAATTGATTCGAAAGTATCAACGATGTTCCGTCTCCCAAACTAGAAAGATCATCGCGGAGACATAACAGGCGAAATAATGCGGAACCACGCTCGTCGGCACGGCTCGAACAATAACTCTCACCTCGCAACTTCGACCTATCGCTTCAAAGGTCGGAGGTCGAGTGACGCTACTACAAGTCCCCGTCGAGTTTTATATGACTTTAATTAAATATAGTGAATACTGCCTCCGCTAACCTGTACAAAGTGGTGGACTAGGCCTAGCCCTTCTCATTTGTAAAGAAGATCCTTATCTAGTAATGCCACATACATGGTCTCCTATAAAGTAATAGCTCTTAAAACGATAGGCTCACCTCCCTTTAGGTGGGTTATGCCTGGCGAAATGTGTGTGCAAAAAAATGCACCTCTCTTACCCCTTCGAGGAACACAGGCGTGAAGCTATGTATCCATCCATCCATCCATAAGCCAATGGAGGTCCACTGCTGGACATAGGCCTCTCCTAATGACTTCCACAGGGACCTGTTGGAAGCAGCCTGCAACCAGCGACGTCCCGCGACCTTTACTAGGTCGTCCGACCATCTTGTCGGAGGACGTCCCACGCTGCGCTTTCCGATAGGATATATCTCAGTAGCAACACGGAGTCTAGTAATACGCGCAAGAAATGCCAATAAGCTCGCTCCCTCTTATGAGGCTTACACACAATTGCATAAATCACCATATTTACCTTTTTAGTAAATTCATAGGTACTCGCCACTTTTGCATAAAACTTAAAAGAAACCTGCTGAAATCATACGAGTAAAATGTTTGTCACTGTCGTCTTTCTGTTATCTTACGTCTTATGTGAGTCAAGATACCAAGTCAATTAGGTCTTTGTATATGTCAAATATCAGACAGGGCGGTTATTTAAAAAAAACGCAGAACCGTTGACCTTTGTTTGGTCATCGGCTCTGTTTTATTACATTACGCCTAATACTTATTATGCGGCAATATTTAGCTTGTAACTATGATTGCTATTTGTAATTAGATTTATTGCAAACTATGGGAAATATAATCAAAGCGAAATAAGCAAACACAACCACAAACAACAATTTTTTTTTATTAAAACCAACAGTGGTTCTACTCACAATGTTTCCTTCGCAATACCAACGGCGAGAGAGCGCTCCACACGCAACACTCGCCTCGGTCGCCCCTCCATTGGCGAACGTCATCAGCAAAGTATTTTAACAACAAATTGATGTCACAAATCATGATAATTAATTTTAATATTTTTAAACCTTATTTTTTTATATTTCAGTGTCCTAAAGTTACGAAATATTTATTAGAATTATTTCAGATTTATTTCAACAAACAAGTGTCAACATAAAGACTAATAAAATCAAAAGATTATTTAATTACGTTAATGAGACATCTCTAAATTACTATATTGAATAAACATATTTTGGTGATATTTAAATTAACCAATGAATGGTAATTTAATATTTGTAAAGTTAACTTAAAAATTAGTTTAATAATCTTCGCGGCGACATATATGTTTAAAATAAATATCAGATATCCAATACCTTTTAATATATTAAATAGAGAGGGCGCTAATATTGATAGTTTATCGACAACCAATGGTTACATATTACACAACTCACGCTCGGAACCGATGCAGCGCCGTCACTTCTAATACAGCATTGGGTATAATTGAGATGCTTGCATTATTATTCAAAATGCTATGCGTTAATACGACCTCAACATCCAAAAACTTAATATGTAACTTTAGCAGTCTAAAAGTCCCAATCCCCTTAGCCTTTGACCGCTGACCTATTCCAGGTTTAATTTTGCATCCATCCATCAGCCAAAAGAGGTCCACTGCTGAACATAGGCCTCTTCCAATGATTTTCACAGGGACCCTATTTCTTTTCCCCGGTTGGTGACGGGCAGCAGCGTCATCAACGCGAGTGGGGACTCGCCAATCCGCCTGCCAAGCGTGGCGAGATAGCCTCTCAATGTTGAATTTTACATACCTTAAAAATATTCACATATACCATGACGATTTAATTAATGAAAATACATTGATAACTTCTAAAAAAAATACCCAGAAACCGCCTCAGTAGACCGCGCGCCTAACTCTAGAAGCTTTCACGCATTGTAATATTATATCCTAAGTACTTATGTCACATTGATTAAAGTCAATCATCATCATCAGCCCACATACGTAGGTCCCATTGCTGGGAACATGCCTCTTATAACTGAGGGGGTTTAGGCCTTAGTCCACCACGCTAGCCTAATGCGGGTTGGCGGACTACACACCTAATAAATTCCTAAAAATCTTTGAGGTGTGCAGGTTTCCTCACGATGTTATTCTTCACCGTTAAATTACGTGACAATTCATTGTGAATACACACAACCTCGAAAAGTCAGAGGTGTGTGCCTCCTAAAGATTTATAAATAATGAAAATATTATGCATAGTCTGGTTTTATCTGACATCAAGAATTTAATGTAAAAATACCTCTTGACAGTGAAAAAGTAACCTTTTATGGTATGTTTGCAATACAACTTTTAAAATTAAGGCCGCTGTTACATATAAAATCAATATATTTTTTCTTATTACTAAACTGCGTCAACATATTTGAATTGGCGTAATTAAGAGACAATTTGAATAAAAACGCTGCCTGCCTTCGGAATGTCCGACAAATATTGCAAACTGCAATCGATTAAGATCATAAGTCATTAACTGTAGCGATTTACAATTTAACGATACCAAACACCCGTCACTGCAACTCATGTTCACCAGGATCGCCAGTGGCATGCACAGAAATAACACCGAGCAAAGAAAAAGATAAAAAAATAACAGGAGTTTAAAACATACTTTTAGTGACAACTTTAGAAACCAATATAGGTACAGTTCATTTCATAGTGAATATCTGAGAAACGATTATCCTGCCTTGTGAAGAGACAGCGTCCATGGTGCAGCTTGCGAATCGGAAGACTGCGGCTTCAGTCCACAATTACAAATGTATGTGTGATCTACAAATATTTGTTTTAGGTTTGGGTGTTTGAGAGACTGAAAAGTCTCTCGTAGCTTCTGACACACGACACAAGACTCGTATTTTAGTGTGGGGTCAGAACTATGTATGTGTTGGGTGTGTTTATTTAAGTTCCCCGCTCCAGTTTCTGCCTTGCGCCCGAACCATAGCAAGCAAAAGTGAAAGTACGAGCAGTACGGTGCGCCGCTCGCTCCTGTTCGACTCGCTCCTCAGTACATTTGTTAATTCTTGCGTACATATTGAGAAATTTACTTATCACGCTGTTTCTATGTGTGCCGAACGACAATAAACTTTGTGGCAATACTAACAATAACAAAAAGGCTGGACAGATAGGGTGCACTTTATGAAGATAATAATTTACGTGGTAGTCATGGTCTCTTGGCACAAGTCGGGCGATCTAAAGGTCCTTGGTTTGATTCCCGAGTCGGACACAGTGTTATTGGGAAAAACTGCAATAGTCTCGCTATTACGTGAGACTGATACATACCTGAAAGAATATGAGTGCAGAAATGCACCTCTGCCTTTGTCTTCGTAAAATACAGGCGTGGGGTTTGCAAAAACATACAGGAAAACTTTTACTGCCTAATATTACGTTAACCAACTAAGGAATTTAATAATCGATCCTAAATCCAACCTACGGGATAGATCGCAATAATGCACCAATCGTGGAAAACATTAATGGACTCGCTTATAGATTTTTTTAACAGTGGTAGGTAATTAGTCAATACTGTCTCCTTCAGATTATTTTAAAGCAAGCTTTTTCTTACCTGTGACTGTTTTGTTATATGGCATTTAAAAAAAGGCGATATCGTGTAGTCATAAAAATCGGTGAAAATACTCCGATCTTCCGGTAAATGAGCCTAGTAATTCCTCTCAAATGCATTGATTATTTCCGATCATATGCAGGGTGTAAACAGACTGAGATTGAAAACTAAGACTGGTAATAGTTACGGTGAATACAAACACATTGACGTTAAAAAAATCCATAAAATAAATAATTAAATACACCCAACAGTCACATACATAGTTCTGACCCCACACTAGGATACCAGTCCTGTGTCGTGGGTATAAGAAACTACGAGAGACTTTTCGCTCTCACAAACACCCAGACCCGAAACAAATATTTGTGGATCACACAACCATTTGTCTCGGTGCGGGGATCGAAACCGCGGCCTCTCGTTTCGCAAGCTGGTATCTAGCCAACTGCGCCACGGGGCTTTAAAACTCTAATGAGGTTAGTCTACTCTACTGGTCAAGCAATTGGCAAATTAATAAACTTACTTGTCAGTCGGGAGCAGGAATTTTAAACTGTACAAAACTGCTCAGTCGACCCTACATGGAAAATAATCGCGACACTAACATGCCGTACGAGATTTTCGCAAATTCACACATGATTACACAATTGATGACAGTAAACAGTGTCAAAAATGTACGATTCAGGTTGCGTCAACGGCCGCGTGGGCTTCTGTCATCACTCTCATGCGAAAGCCGTGGCATTTTGGAAATGAGCCCAAAATATCCGTATGCGTAGTGACCTCGCGCGGTCAATACGTGGGCTCTCGTCACTTGCGGCATACAGTTCCATAATCAAAATTTTAAAATTTATTTAGTCTGTGGAAACCAAAAAGGTTTTAGCCAACGAAAAATAAGTTTGGTTTATATAAACTTCATCATCATCAGCCCTTATACGTCCCACTGCTGGGCACGGGCCTCCTCTTCCATTGAAAGGGTTTAGGCCTTAGTCCACCACGCTGGCCTAGTGCGGATTAGCGGACTACACACCTAAGAAATTCCTAAGAACTTTTAGGTGTGCAGGTTTCATCACGATGTTTTCCTTCACCGTTAAAGTACGTGATAATTATTTGTGAATACACACATAACTTCGAAAAGTCAAAGGTGTGTGCCTGGGGTTTGAACCCGCGACCGTCGATTTTCTCGACCGCGTGCCTAAACCTCGAGACCATCACGACTATTTATGACGATTATTTGCGTATCATAAATAAAATTGTAGAAATAGTTTTCAAATGTAAAATGTCTGTCTACATTTAAATTTTATAAAAAGGATTATAACAAAGTATAAAGCCGGACGTACTTTTTTCACAAATCGGTATGTACGATGATGACTCGGCAGATCGCGGCCACTGCTCTAACAATATTCGACACTTCTGAAGGTCGCATTCTCGAGCTCGAGGCGCATCGCTCAGGCGGTAGCCACAACTTGATGTCAAAGGTATCCTTCAAGAAGAAGGCTTTTGTGATCCTTTTTGAGATATTATACTGAGTCTTTTCGATTTCGCGACAGTATCGTTGATAACCTTTTGCATTAATGATAAATAAAAAAGTCGTTTAAAATGCTAACGAGTACCTGCATTCGGGACCACTAAAGTAATATTATATCTCGCTAATATTTATTTACGTATTGTCATCACAAATTTTCAATTACTTTATTGTTTAATATTTAATTAATCATCATACAATCAATAAAACCTTTTTTTTCTTATGGCAAGGCGCGGTTTGCGCATCTATCAGCGTCAAAGTTTTAAAGCTTGAGTGGTGTTGCCAGTGTAAATGTTATATTTGGGTAAGTTACAGCAAAGTTAGGTAAAAATCCATAAAAAAAATTGCGTCCTATCTCCCTGTAAAATTACCGGTAGGACTTACTTTTTAAAGTTTGAAGTCACAAAAACATTCAGCCTAAAAATAAAAATATGTTTTTTAATTTATTCTATACCGTTCGAAACAGTAATAAATACTGAATTTACCATAACCGACACGCATTAAGTCCGAATAATGTACAACTCATCTGTGAAAAATTAGCGCAAGTAATGTCTTTTATTTCATTGTATTGCAAGAGCTACTTTGAGATGAAAAGATTAAATTATTTACTACCGCCGGACTGTTTTATGCGAAACATAAAATTGTTCATATGAATGAAAATCAATCTAAAACGTAGGCTTTCACTAAAATGAAATTTAATCAACCAAATAATACAGTACTGGTTACAATTTGTAATCCGTCATTTTTTATATAAAAAAATGTAATATCCGCTTGATATAATGTATAATTATAGTGACAAATAAAAAAAATACGTTCTACTTTTAAAAAAATTGTGATTTTTCTCATGCCTATATTTCCCATTTCAAGACCAAAGCAGAACTAAAAAAACTATTGCATTTACCAACAAAAGTCATAATAGTTTAGATTACTAAGTAAATAATTCGCAAAACCACAAAAGGTTTAAATATGACCTGTTTTAACTGTTCTGTGCCTGGAACATTAAATACTTGTGCTTTAAAAAAATGAAATATTAAAAATTATCTCTCGGTTAGTACTGGCGTCAGTTTAACACCTTTCCTGGGAAATGGTAGATGTGGGAGCAAATTAAGCAAAATCTTTACGTTGTATTAGATTGAAAGTATCGGATAACACATATTACCGGACATAATGATTATTACTGGCGACTATACTTCCAAAATTGCAGTTCACACTGCAATTAAAAATAAAAAAATTAAAATAAACCTGGTCCAAATTCGTCGATGGCTCATTATTGGGACCGCTGAGGTCTGTGGCACGGCCGAGTGTGACATCATCTTCATGACATTGACCCTAGGTGGATGAACTGAGCATACAGTTTTTTGCCCACACGACATATGATCCAAATGGTAAAATGATATTTACATGATAAATTGTAGACCAAACTTTAAGATAGCGACGTTTAAAATTTTGGCTGTTTGTTAAATACGCCTTTGCCTTACACGAAATTATGACGAATTACAAAATTCCATAAAATACGATTGTGAACTTTAATTTTGTTTTGAATAAATTGAGTATAATTACTCACACTAAGAAATTTTTTGAATGGTATTTTGGGCGGTTTTGCTTTTATATTTTTTTAAAGCTAATTAGATTTAGGAACCATGCTAGAAAGAAATATATTTTGGATGTTTTGTAAAAATATCATTTTCCACAAGTTCTAGGTGATTTCATAATCATCATCAGCAGCCCTTCTTACGTCCACAGCCCTTCTTACGTCCACAGCTGGACATAGGCCTCTCCTATGGCACGCCACTGGGCTCGATCTAGGCTAGGTGATTTACCTGTCATTAAGAAGTATAGTAACTATTAAAATATACTGTGAACACCGCCAAACATAAATATTTATCTAACGGTATACGGTTTTCGCAAATGGTATGTAATTGGTAGCACTCTTAGCTTAGTACAAACAAATCATAAATACCGATCGTCCGAAATATATTTGAAAATAAAACATATTTCAATCTTTCTTGTTAATTCCTGACTACAAATCATTTGACAGCCCCGTGGCGCAGTTGGCTAGATACCAGCTTGCGAAACGAGAGGCCGCGGGTTCGATCCCCGCACCGAGACAAATGTTTTTGTGATCCACAAGTATTTGTTTCGGGTCTGGGTGTTTGTGAGACCAAAAAGTCTCTCGTAGTTTGTGATACCCACGACACAAGACTAGTATCTTAGTGTGGGATCAGAACTATGTATGTGACTAATGGGTGTATTTATTTATTATTTATTTATTTATTTTCATGAGGCTGATTTACTTCATACAAGCGAAATGTCTTGTTAATATCTGTTTGAAGACAAGTCTTTCTCTTAGAGCCGATTTACATCAGACATGTCAATGCTAATTCTATTTATCATCAGCCCATATACGTTCCACTACTGGGCACGGGCCTCCTCTACAACTGAGTGGGTTTAAGCCTTAGTCCACCACGCTGGCCTAGTGCGGTTTGGCGGACTACACACCTAAGAAATTCCTAAGTTTTGTCAGGTGTGCAGGTTTCTTCACGATGTTTTCCTTCACCGTTAAAGTACGGGATAATTCTTTGTGAATACACACATGACTTAGAAGTTAGATCCTGGGGTTTGAACCCGCGACTGTCTAGGCCATCACTATTATTCTATTCACACTCTATCAAATTATTTTAGTGTAAACAGACATACAGAATTATTACGTTGTTCTATCTGCGTTTGCAAATCTTTATGGATTATTCTAATGTTTGCTCGTTAATATTTCGCTTTGAATGCTTTTGTTTGTACTGAAAGATCAAGAAAGAGTGCTGTCTAGTACTACCTAGCTAATTCGCCTGGTTTAAACTGACGCTTACGCGTTTATATTAAAATTATGCTTTAGGGGTGTGTAAAATTTTGTGGGAAATTTAGTATTTGCTAATGATAATGTAATCGATACACAATATCTACTGATAAATGTGACTCAAATAATATTGAGCTTGTAACAATATCGTAACTGTAAATACATCACTTATTTACCAGTAAGTTGTGATTAAGAGGAAATTTTAGACTGTCGCTACCAGTGACGGTACTTCCATAGAAGCCCAAAAGCGTTATATACATGTTAATTGTTTTAATGTCTAGTTTATAATTGTTTTGGGTTAATATTCTCATTTATATGTCAAATTGCTTTTGTTTAATTAAAATTTAAAGCTTAAAGATTATTCATCGGAATTTTGTAAGGCAAGGTGGGCTTTTGGGCTTCTATGGAAGTACCGCATGTAGTCATAGTAGTCGCTACATTATTATTGATTTTATATTTATCTAATAAAAAAATAAAAATCTTTTCAATCATTTCAATTTTCTGAATAAAATCTCTCGCCTAAACTGTTAGAATGGGCACCCGATCGTCATAGTAAATTCTTTAGCAGTTCATGAATTAATTCCCACTGCGAATGAATTATTTCACTACACGAATTGATGAAATTATTACTAAGAAATTATTTGTGGGCAGTTCTAAGGCATATGATGTTTTCCTTCAAAGCTATAAGTCTTATAATCCGCCCAAATTTCGTTACGTACCGGATGGTTAAGTTGCATATGTCAACAAGTATTCCTATTTTGGCACACGCCAAACACAGAAGCGAGGGCAGAGTGCCGTACGCCATATGGTTACCTGCCGACCTCGCTGTTCTTGTTCAAGGGGAATGAGTGTTCCGCGTCTGCACTCTCGTTGATTTATGTGATCCTAGTACTTTTATTCATTAATTAACTTTAAATTTTATTTAATTTTTGTTATCCATTCTATATCTATTTAGGTAGAGAAGTCGTGGTGGCCTCGAGGTTTAGACATGCGGTCGAGAATCTCGGCGATCGTGGGTTCAAACCCCAGGCACACACCCCTGACTTTTAGAAGTTATGTGTGTAATCACAGTGAACTATCACGTACTTTAACGATGAAGGAAAAACATCGTGAGGAAACCTGCACACCTAAAAGTTCTTAGGAATTTCTTAGGTGTGTAGTCTGCCAACCCGCAGTAGGCCAGCGTGATGGACTAAGGCCTAAACCCTCTCAGTTGTAGAGGAGGCCCGTGCTCAGCAGTGGGATTTATATGGGCTGATGATGATGATGATGATGTTATCTAATCAATTGTATGTACAATGTACTCACAATGAAAACGGATGTACCTAACTATTAAAATTTATGGAATAATCAAGAAAACTTTGAGTTTATTCTAAGTTATTTAACACACTTAATTCTCAACACAGCTTAAATTTGGAAAAGACCTTACCATGTTGTGAAAAAAAGGTACAAAAACCGTTACTTACCTAATACGTCAAACCCAATTATTATAATAATGTACCGCGGCCTATGTTTTTCCGACATGATTAAGCATGCGCCACGGAGGAAGTAAACCTAAACTATTATAAGAAATAAAACCTTGCTACTAGTCTCATAATTGGCAATTCATTATCAATCCATTAGCGGGTATGAAGGTGATTCTTTCAACAACAAAACATGGCGGTCACTCACTTCGAAATTTAAAAACGTCATTATTTAAAAAGCAACCGTTATTTTTTTATTTGCCTTTTCGAAAAAGTATTAATAAGGATAATTTTTATAACGTGTTTTGCGTTTAAAAATATTAGAAACCAGATTAATAACTGAAAAACATAAAACAGAACTTTATAAATGTTGTTATTCTATTATTCCTTTAGACATATTTCACTGTTACGTCAAAGGTCGCTTGAGATAGCAAGGCAAACATGCTTTAGCTAAGAAAACTGTAAGTTAGTTCATAGAATAAAAGCCTGAATTTAATGGTCTTTTTATACAGCGTTTTAAAATCCGTCCTCTGCCCGTATACGTATCACTTCTGAGCACGGGCCTCCCCTATATTTATGGTTAGACGTTAGGTCCACGCTCACCTAGTAAATGTAGTGATAAACTCCTAAGCGTGCAGTGTCCTCATAAAGTTTTCTTGAAAGTACTTTACAATTCATTGAACATACTCTAAGAGTAGCTTAAAGAAATGTCATCATCAGCTCATATAGGTAGGTCCCACTGTTGGGCAAGGGTCTTCTCTAAAAACTGAGAGGGATTAGGTCTTAGTCCACCACGCTGGACTAGTACGGATGTGCGTCATACACACCTGAGAAATTCCAATGATTTTTAAGGTATGGCGATATTTTCCTTCACCGTTACGTGATAATTCATTATGTGTAAATAGACACATAACTTCGAAAAGTCAGAGATGTGTGTCTGCGGTTTAAACCTGCGACCGCCGAGATATACTCGAACGCGCGCCTAAAGCTCGAGGCCAGCACGACTTAGAAAAAGTCTAAGCAGCCATTTTTTCTGACGCGAAGATTAAAAATGCAGTCTCATACCAGCGCTATTCGCCATAAAGCCGTCAAAATAAGTTTGTAGGCCTCAATTGTTCGCGATCGTTGGAGCGGATAATACTACACATTACCCTACTGCCACAAAAACACCCGTACATTAAGTGTTTTGAACTGTAATAATGACTTTCAATAGCTTACGTGCCATACAGTCGGTCAGTTCTCAGACTAGGTTAAAAACATGCGGTTGGCCTGGCACCAGCATATTAACCGAGGAAGTCTGAGATCGCGAATCAAAAGGAATATTACTCTAATCCCACATTGATACGAGTCATGAGTCGTTCGTATCAAAATCTCCCCTGTTCGGTACCTCGGGGGAGGCCGAAAGGGGTATGTCGGGGTCTCTGGACTTACGGAACAATTATCCGCCAGCATACCAACTAAAACCTCTCGGTAACCATCTCGCGCATTTAGGACGGTTTTGCGGCATCTCAGCGCGAGAAGGACCCTAAATGGTCCGCTTCCGGTGGCGCAGTTGGCTAGCCACCAGCTTGCGAAACGAGAGGCCGCGGGCTCGATCCCCGCACCGAGACAAATGTTTGTGTGATCCACAAATATTTGTTTCGGGTCTGGGTGTTTGTGAGACCGAAAAGTCTCTCGTAGTTTCTGATACCCACGACACAGGACGTATATCCTAGTGTGGGATCAGAACTATGTATGTGACTGTTGGGTGTATTTAATATTATCTAATAATAAAATCTTTTTTTATTAGTCATTTGAATTTTCCGAATAAAATATCTCGTGTAAGCTATGATAGAATGGGCGATTTTATAAAAGCCACGAGAGAATTTACAACAGACATTAAACAAAGCCATTAAGTGATTTTAAAGTAGTCACGTACATACATGTCCGTACACGTAGTCAAACATTATACCTATTGCTATCCTAGAACATATTATGATAAAAAGAGCAAAAATATTCCTTTTAAAATCTAAAGTTTCCATTCAATTTCAACAATATAAAATACCCAAATTAGCAATAATAATAGTAAATTAATAATAAATAATGGACTTTTGTAATGTCTAGGTACTTTCTAGGCAAAAGGCTTAGACAGACTGTATGCAAATAAATCCTCGGAAATATTTTCCTTCCTCTGCTTCGTTGCTACAAGAATCTACCAATGCCTCTTTGTGGTTAATGATGTCATAAAAGAAATATTATCTATATCAAACAATACAGGCTTTAGCGGCCACAATAGATAGGTTTTCTACGTAAATGCAAACCGTTCGGTCAATGCACCCAGATAATGAGTGATGGAGTGCGAGCCACGCCCATACGTGTTATAACCGCAATTATATTTGGACGTCTAATCAAAATTGCATATCCACTCTTCAATTCTTTACCTATCTATAGGCCATACATGTCGCATTAGTGGGCTGGGGACTCTTCTATAACTGAGAGGGGTTGGGCCTTAGTCCCCCACGCTGGCCTAGTGCGGGTTGGCGGACTACATCATCATCATCATCAGCCCATATACGTCCCACTGCTGGGCACGAGACTCCTCTACTATTGAGAGGGTTTAGGCCTTAGTCCACCACGCTGGCCTAGTGCGGGTTGGCGGACTGCACACCTAAAAAGGCCCTAAGAACAGAAGTTCTTAGGTCTGCAGGTTCCTCATGATGTTTTCCTTCACCGTTAAAATTCGTGATAATTCATTACGAATACACACATAACTTCGAAAAGTTTTGACTCCGCCGGCCGCCGACATTTTGACTCCACCCTGCGCTCAAACCTCGAGGCCAGTACCTACTACTTAGATATACACTAAGTATTTTTGAGAATAGGTTTAACTCTCCGTGGGAGGAGCTCTAAAATATAATTTATTATATTTATGTAGCGCCGGTGTCAATGAACGCAACTCGTGATGTACGTACAGACGTGACGATGTTTCAAGTTTATTTTAGATATCCATCGGCGCTTAGTGAGTCTGACTCAGTGTTCCGTCATTTTTTTACTTACTGCATATATTTAGGAGCCCCTATACGTCCTTCTTTCGACGGTCGCAGGTTCAAACCCCAGGCACACACCTCTGACTTTTCGAAGTTATGTGTGTACCCATAAAAAACAAAACTTGTAAAAAACCCCAAGTCTCGCAACTCAGTTCTTTTGCCGTAAAAAGTTGTGAGATCTATATGATACCAAGTCGATGAATTTATTCAGTCCCCGTTTAAGGGAACTTCTGTCTTAAGTTATTATGCACTTAGCTTACCAGACACCATCTTATAGTGACCATATCAATGTTAAAAATCTTTTATGTTTAAAATAAAATAGTTAGACTTGGCAATCGCACTAAAAGTGAGATACATTGTGTTTTCATCACACTCTCTCTATATCTCACTTTTAGTGCGATTGCCAAGTCAAAACTATTTTATTTTAAACATAAAAGATTTTTAACATTGATATGGTTACTATTGAGTTTATGTATATAAACTCACGCCTATATTCCCTGATGGGGTAGGCAGAGGTGCATTTCTGCACCCACATTTCGCCAGGTATGTTGATACATACCTGTCAGTCCCACGTAATAGGGGGCGAGCCTATTGCCGTTTTTCGGGCACATTTCCAGACTCCCTGCTGCTATTGAGAATTTCCTAATGGAAAAACCCAATAACACGTTGCCCGACCCGGGAATCGAATCCAGGACCTCTAGATCGCAAGGCACATACATGTAACGCGAGACCACGAGGCAGTCCTTAATTTAAAGACCTTACTTCATAAATAATAAATAAATACATCCAACAGTCACATACATAGTTCTGATCCCACACTAAGATACAAGTCTTGTGTCGTGGGTATCAGAAACTACGAGAGACTTTTCGGTCTCACATACACCCAGTGTGTATCACACAAACATTTGTCTCGGTGCGGGGATCGAACCCACGGCCTCTCGTTTCGCAAGCTGGTGTCTAGCCAACTGCGCCACGGGTCCTTTCTATAGTAAGCTCTCACCGAATACTAATTCATTGCTAATACACACATAACTTCTAAAAGTCAGATAAGTGTGCCTAGGGTGTGAACCCGCGACCGCCGGGATTCTCGACCTCACGCCTAAACCTCAATACCATCCCTACTTATCTAGCTACACCTATTATTCCATTATTTTATACTATACAGGTACACTAATTT
This sequence comes from Hemaris fuciformis, assembly GCA_907164795.1. Taxonomy (NCBI): domain Eukaryota; kingdom Metazoa; phylum Arthropoda; class Insecta; order Lepidoptera; family Sphingidae; genus Hemaris; species Hemaris fuciformis. The sequence goes on along the minus strand of OU015455.1, from coordinate 905,453 downwards.
ATTTACTGCAAATGTATCTTTGTAATCGTATATATTTATATGGGATTACAAAGTTATTTATGCAGTTTGTGTATCTAGAAAACTAGACCGAAATTGCAAGATATTATAATTTTTCCTTAAGTTATACACTAAAACCTAATTGTGTTCCAAATTTGAAGCTTCTATGTCGGCTAGAAGTGCCTTAGAGTTTTGATGATCGGTCAGTGAGTGACCAAAACTGCGAAGTTTGACTAGTTATAATTCTTAAACTACTGGTTCAAATTGAATGAAATTTGAAATATACAGAGTTTATACCATTCTTGCTTGGTAACTAAAAATTCAGGTTTCTAGGTTTATCCACAACGAAGTTATAGGGTGTCGAAAATGGCCTGAGTTGCTTCGAGAAAAGTATAGTACGGCCGTGCCGCTTTTTCGCTCGACTTGGCGGGGGCACTGCCGTGCCCCCAGATTCACAATGAAATTATCACTTGCTTTAACGGTGAAGGAAAACATCGTGATAAAACCTGCACACCTAAAAAGTTCTTAGGAATTTCTTAGGTGTGTAGTCCGCCAACCCGCACTAGGCCAGCGTGGTGGACTAAGGCCTAAACCCTCTCAATGGTAGAGGAGGCCCGTGCCCAGCAGTGGGACGTATATGGGCTGATGATGATGATGATGATACGTCCCTCTGCCACGTTACTTTTGAAAGAGTTTAGAACTTAGTCGATCAAGCTTATCTAGAGCGCGTTTTTGATTTTAAAAAGGTACTTAAGATATTATCTGTGAAGGTTAATAAAAATATCCTTCACTATAGAAGTTCTTAAGAACTCACACATAATTCAAGTGTGTAACCCTTGAGGTAATCTTTTATTATCATTGTTTTCAGGCGGACAGGTACCGCGAGAGGCGTCGGCTAGCAACCCCAAGTCCGACGCCATCCCCACCGCCCAGGCAGTCCTCCCGACAAACCCCGCAGCCGCAGATATCGTCCGGCAACTGGTTCAAATCCCTGGATAGACTCACGAGGAAGAGAGGAAAAGGGGGAAAGGTATTGTAAGACTACCAACCCGCCAACCCGCACTAGGCCAGTGTGGTGGACTAAGGGCTAAACCCTCTCAGTTCGTGGAGGAGGCTCGTGCCCAGCAGTGGGACGTATATGGGCTGATGATGATGATGATGATGATTGTAAGACTATACCCTCGCCCGTTGATACCAAACTACCTATTAATCTAAGTAACAGCGTAATGTAACAGCAGGCTTTATACTTACGTTTGTGTGGAAGTACATCTGTGCTTAGTGCCTCCCACTTCAAAGGGTAAAAATGTGAGTGTATGTACAGTATTTAAAATAAAATCTTCTACATTTCAGATTGAAAAAGAAAGCACGATCACAACAGAAGACGAATCAACCAAGAAGAGCTGGTCAAAGCCGACGAAACCCCTCAACTCACCGGCAAAGAACCTCAGGTTCTTCGGCGACACAGACCCCGACTCTGACGCCAACGTCAAGCCAAGCGTGAGCAAATCCAAGAGCCACCCACAAACCAGAAGCCACGGGACACTGCGGAATACCATATCGAACTCAAGCAATGGCATCGACCAAATCGACCACAGTCAACTATCCAGCAAGAGCTATTCCTTATCCAGCCTACACAGAGAAGAGAAGGAGAGGGAGTCACCGCGCACGAAGCAGTACTACAAGAGAAACCTCCAGAACATATCAGAAATACAAAGCAACTCGGAGAATGAGAGTCATGTCGAAAAGAAGCTGGACAGGAAACCGCCGATACCTTATGACCGATCGAGGAGCCATAGCAGTTCGAAGACTTTGAAGGGAAGTAAGGCAGATTTAAGGAGAAGAACTGAAGACAGAGGGAGCTCGTCTGACCTGCGGAGTAGCAAGCCGGAGATTAACAGGGAAATAAAGTAAGATTATTCTTTTTGACGATTTCCTATTACATTTTTATGCTTTGGATGAGTCTTTGTACTTTGATGGAAGATGGCAATAAGAATGTAGGAATAATGATAATATAACTTTAATAACTCGACAGGCATCGTCGAAGAACTCCAGTGGCCAATTCCGCCGAAAGCAGTACTGAAGGGGATTCCAGTCAACAGTCGCAACGCAGCGTCGTCTACCTACATGCCACCACTGGTAATGCAACAAATTTCTTCATATATTCTATACAAATAAATCATATTTAATGCTCTGTTTAAGTGAGAAACCACAATTGTTTGCTAGATACGAATATTACATTCAAAAACAGAACATAGCTTTTTTTGTGCTTATTGCCTCTATCCTCATTAAACTAGAGCAATATTAACTGAATTTAAGATGACATAGGCTACTTTTAGTAAAAAATATGTTAGGGTCTCGTGCAATGCGCCGGGTCGACAGAGATAACTAGACCCGGCGCCCTGCCCTGTGGCAAGGGGGCGTTAGAATCCCACCACGGTATCCCCTGCCTGTCGTAAAAGGCGACTCAAAGGGGCCATTGGGGTCGCTGGGCGCGCTGCGGGGGCGGCGCGTCCTCACTGAAAGTGACCCCGAGAGTGGCGGCGGCACTGTGGCCTGTGTACGTCGCGGGCGCCCATTCACAACCGGGGCGCCCGAACCAAGCTAGTGGGGGTGCAACTGCGCCCCCTACAACTCCGAGACGGCCGAGACAAACACGTCTCGGAGGCGCACCGGGCGGCTGCGGCATTACGGTTGGCGCTTCTCGCCAACGTACCGCGGTCGCCCCACTCGGCGCGGAGATGGCCACCGGGGGGTTTTGGTCGGTATGCCGGTTTAGGGAATTTTGTTAGGGACCCAGCCCGGCACTAACATCTGCGCGGACATGACGTCGCCGCGCGCCGGGCTGGAAGACCGGTGACCCCGACATACGCTTCCCGCCCCCCCTCCCCCGGGGCTGGCGGGAAGTAGAGCCATAAACAGCTTTCCCCTCGAGAACAAAAAAAAAAAAAAAGGGTCTCGTGCAATGAAACTACGTTCTTTTGTAACTCCTACAAAATATGCAATAGCAATGTTGGTGTAAAGAACTTTTTGACATACGCATTACAGTAGGCATTCATCAAAACAAAAGATAAAACGTTACGAACGAACAATAACTGGGGATCCGTGCAAGAAAAAAATACTTCCTCGTTCCCTCACTACTGAACACCAACTTTAATCAGTTTTCTATGACTTTCGATGTTATTATACTTAATGTTTAATATTCCTTTCTCCGCTTTCAGTTGGAGACATCCCCAACCCCGGCAGAATGTCTCGGAACCGCTCACGCGACGACGTGTCATCAATCAACTCCTCCAATGTACAAGTGAGAAGTACAACCAAGAGTTTCTCGATCTTCGCTCCATGGACACCGAAACATAACAATGACCAGTACGACGTACACTACGCACAAAAACCCAGGAAGTCAAAACCTAAGGAAATAATCAAAAAGGCATCATCAACTAAAACACTCACCGAAGAGCGACCTTTACAAAAAAATAAATCCTACAGCCAGACAACACTAGCTCGACGAACGCCAAATAGTCGATTAACCAGCTCCAACACAACGCTGAACAAAAAAACGGAAAAACGCCGGGATAACGGCACAACACTTCGAAAATCGACTCAAAGGGATGGGAAAAAAAGCCAATCGAGTGAAATAATCAATGATGACGCAAGGGATCGTGATAGAGTTTCGAGGTCGGTGTCTATGCCCAAAGACAACAATAAAAAAGCGGGATGGTTCAAATTATCGAGTAAAAACAAAAAACCAGAAGTGAACAGTCGTGTACGATAGAGCGCAGCATTAATTTACGAAACTACCATAATGTAACATTTGATTATTTTATATTGTCGCTTAAGAAAACAACGCCACTGCTTAATTGCAAATTCAATTACCTAACTTTGTTGTGTGTGGTTGGATAACTTAACGACGTAAAGAATGCAATGTTTCATGTCTTGAATGGCATTCATTTCTTAAATAATATAATAAGTTAATTGTATAATATAACTATTCAAACGAAATGATTGAAATAAAATAAAAAAATGTTATAATTTGTTTCCAAAGGAACAATCAAAGGAATAAATTCAAGGAACTCTTGCGAGACTTGAAGAAACGGAACTACTATAGTCGGATATAATTATTGTTTACATTCACTGAAACATTTGTCGTGAAGTGTCACTAAATCAATTGATTTCTTAAGCGACGATTCTTGATATTTAACATTGCATTATTAAATTTTTAAAACACCAGCGGTGCTATAATACATTTAAAATTTTTAAAACTAAAATAGACGTTACGTAGTGCCATCGACACGTATTTCATAATGTTACCATTTTTTTAGGTTAGTCGTGTTTTAAAAGCTTTTCTATACTAATATAGGGTTAAAGATGGAAATATTTGTGCATACCTTCTTTGCTTTTAAGTTTTAATGCTTTTATAATATATTTTTGACTGACTCACGACCTTTGTTGCTGATTGTTAAAAGTGTCCATAATATTAGTGACTGCAGTCGTTAGTCAGTTGCGCAGAGTTAATATTTTAATGTGACTCCATTGGATAAAAATTGTGACAAATTGTGATCGCTAATGGAATTGTTTAAGATATAACGTACCTATAATATTATAACAAGGATTTATGAATAAAAGTCTAATTCGATTATTATCTTTCTTTTACCACATGCCTACATTATTTATTTTGAAAATGGATTGAATACAAAGAAATATATTTTTACAGACACTGCGCAAGTTATACATATTTAAGTCCCACGAAATAGAGACGGATACATCCAATAACGTGTTGCCTGACCCGGAAATGAATTCCACAACTTTTCGGCCCCTGGAGCTTATTAATGTTGCAGAGTCAACTGAGCAATACAGTTTATTATAACTGAATTATTTTAGTAATCGATTCTGATATGAGCTTATAGGAAAGATGTTTTACAAAATTTTGTTCTGGAAACTTCAATATAAACTACTACATTACATTACCCAGGAAAGAAAACCAACATTCTGCATAAAAATTCATTGGAACCTAATTGTAATTCTAAAATAATTTTGATTAGCTACTTTATTAGAAATTCAATACCCGTAATTGAACTATATTAAAGCTGCGACGCTATCTATAAATCTGCAGATTTTAAAGAACATAAAACATTTTTTGTATGTATGTATACACTCACGCGTGTACTGAAGGGGTAGGACTATGCCTAAATTTCTGTACTCTCATTTGGCCAATATTTGAATCACATGTCATAGTCTTGGCTATTGCCGTTTTTAAGGCACTTTTCCTGACTCCGTGTACTAATGAAAAAAAAAAACATTAACACTGTGCCCGATCTGAGAATCGAACCCAAGACCTCTGAAACGCTCGGCACATACTTATACTGCAAGACCATGTAGCAGTGTAATTTATATATTTTTAAATTGGGACATGGTATCCGAACATTTTATTAAGACGGATACTTAAGATCTATTCTAGAATGAGATAATAGGCTGAGAGTCCACGAAATACTAGCTCTTAAAACGTAAATAGTTGTATATTCTACGTAGATATTCAATTCCTTCAAATTGCAGTTGAAGAGTTTCGTATCGATGCAAGCGATAGCTCTACTTCTTTCGGAATTTTTGATTGGCCCACGTCACTTGTTTGGAAAAAGTAGCAATAATTAAAAAGTGGCAATAAACTAATTGGACAATACAATGATATAACGTTATAATAATATTCGTTAGTCAGTATTCATAAGGTATAATAAAATGCCATACAGTCTAAACTAAATTTACTTTAAAAAAATATATTGATATATTAATTTGTTAACAGTATACCACACTTCAAATCTTTTTGCGTAGAACGAAACGTATGTCGGTATGGTACACACTACACTTTATGTCAAGTGTCAACGTCATGCCGACATGGAACCTATAATAAATTCGGAATTCCTAAATGAAAACCAAATATTACTCATTTGCCACAGTATAGATTGTAATACGCTGAAATAATTTACTCATTTTGTGTCCTCAATCATTTAGTCTACTATGGCGAGAAGATACAGAGATGCGGCGGCAAAACTGCAGCAAAATGTCCAAAAACATTTGCAGGATATGAAAGAACTTTCATCGTCTGAAGATGATGAACCTTTCGAATCAAGCCTGCTGGAAGGAGTTTTGCAGCGTTACTGTTCCGGTGGGGGCGACTCTCATTTGCTTAACAGAACTAAGAATGTTTTAGAAGAAGCTATTAGCGGGCGCTCGATAACATGCCTCATTTGTATCGGATCTATCAAAAGAGCCGACGCAATCTGGAGCTGCGGCCATTGTTATTGCCATTTCCACCTATCTTGCATCCAAAAATGGTCAAATGATAGCATAAGCCTTCGCACCGAAGTCAACCAAGGCCCTGTGTCATTATTTGTGCCTAAAAAAGTAGAATGGTGCTGTCCGAAATGCCGACATTCATATTCTAAAGAAGAAATACCGCGCAAATACAGATGTTTTTGCGAGAAAACCGATGATCCACCATACCACCCTTGGTTGTTGCCTCATACGTGTGGTGAAGTATGCGGCAAGAGGTTGTCAACTGGGGAGAGTTGTAAACACAAGTGCTTGCTTCTTTGTCACCCTGGGCCTTGCCCCCCGTGCCCTCAGACTGTCAATGGAACTTGTTTCTGTGAAAAGGAACGCAAGAAAGTCAGGTGCAGCGCAGCTAAATGGTCTTGTGGTCAGTCTTGCAAAAGGCTGTTACCTTGTAGAACTCATAAGTGTGAGAATGAATGTCATGAAGGTGAATGTCCTCCATGCAGCTACACAAGTACACAACTTTGTCAATGTGGCAGTGAAAAGGCTAAGCGCCCATGCAATGATCCAACATGGTACTGCAAAAAGCCATGCAACAAAAAGTTTTCCTGTGGCTTCCATAAATGTGAGAAAATTTGTCATTCTGGTGCCTGTGGAGATTGTCCTAATTCAGGCTTGAATTCTTGTCCTTGTGGAGCTAATAAGAGATATGTACAGTGTCCTGATGTTATGGAAACATGCATGGGCACATGTGGTAAAGTTCATGAAGATTGTGAGCATGCTTGCCCTGAAAAATGTCATAGAGGACCTTGTCCCCCATGTCAAGTTCTTGTACAGAAAAAATGTCATTGCGGCACACATACCAGATCCTTGCCATGTAGTAAAGAGTTCAAATGTGAGACAAAATGCAGAGGTACCAGACCTTGTGGTAAACACAGCTGTGCCAGAAAGTGCTGCAATGGCAATTGTCCAACATGCGAAAAGATTTGTGATAAGCCCCTTCAATGTGGCCGACATAAATGTACCAACATTTGCCACCATGGCCCTTGTTATCCATGTCCCAGAGAATCTAAAATTACCTGCCGGTGCAAAGAGACATACATTACAGTACCGTGTGGTAGGGAAAAGTTTGCAAAACCCCCAAGGTGCACTCTTCCTTGTAAGATTAAATATAAATGTGGGCATTCAGAACAAAATAAACATTCATGTCACTTCAATGACTGCCCACCATGCAAAGCTATATGCCAAAAAACATATCCTAAATGTGGGCATGACTGTAAAGCAACATGTCATGAATATGTTGCGGTGGTTTTCAAACAGGTGGAGAAACCTGCTACACCTTGGGAAGTCCAACCACCAAAGACTAAAATCATGACATTAGACTGCCCCCCATGTGACACTCCTGTGTCAGTTGTATGTTTAGGGGAACATGAAACTGAAGAACAACTTTGCCATTCAGCAACACGACGATCCTGTGGAAGAGAATGCGGCCGTCCATTGCCCTGCGGCAACCATACATGTGCTTTATTGTGTCATCTTATAACTCAAGAGGAAAAACATCCTAATGTGCCTTTAAGTTGTAAACCCTGTGAGAAAGAATGCTTGGTCCCAAGACCTGAAAAATGCATTCACAAATGCCCTAAACAAGCCTGTCATCCAGGGCCATGCCCTCCATGTGATATAATTGAAAGAACACCCTGTCACTGTGGTGTTACTGAGCTATATCTACGATGCAGAGAGCTATCAAAAGCAACAGAAGCAATGTTGTCTTGCAAGCAACAATGCTCGAAAAATCTAGAGTGTGGTCACCGGTGTCGTAACACATGCCATTCTGGTCCATGTGGAAACCAGCTTTGCACCAGAAAAACGAAAATACACTGTCCATGTTCAAATTTAAAGAAGGAAGCACCCTGTAATCTTGTAAGAAATGGAGAATTTAAAGTAGCTTGTGACAAATCGTGTGAAGAAAAGAAACTTGCAGCTCAATTAGAAAGAGAAAAAGAGGAACAAAGACAGAAGGAGTTAGAAGAAGAGAGAAATAAAAAGGAGTTAGCTGAATATGAATGGAAACTGAGTGGCAAAAAGAAGAAATATAAGGAAAAGAAAGTTGTTGTCAACAAGACTGATAAGAATTGGTTTCAACATTACTTGGTTCCTATTATGTCTGTATTAATTTTAATTGGTGCAGCTTCATATTACATACTATATGTATAAGTATATAAAAATAGGATAAAGATGAACACAGCTAAACTATTCAAAGACTAATTGTAATTTCACAATAAAGTGTAAAAATTATAGCTCATTAAGGTCTGTTCATATTTAACTTGTCTGTGTTTATGATCCTAGACTGTGGTAGTATATATAAGTAATGACAATATCAATTGTATTTTGTGGTTGTAAAAGTAATTCAGTAAATGGCATTCAATATTATGTGTCTATTATAAGTCCATTATGAGTTAAACAATTAATGTCTGTTTAAAGAAAGTGTTGCAAGTCTGTATGTAATTTGTGTTTCTGAGATTATAATAGTGAATAAGAAAGACTGTCCTGGGCTGTTTGTTTTAAAAATAGTACTGCTTGCATTTAATTTCCAAACAGGCTGAGCATTCAATTATATGTAAAATAGTGATTATTGTTATAACTTATTTTATACATTATTATTGGGAAAAAGTAAAAGCAATAAAATCAGTATAGGTACTTCTTTTATTTGCATACTAGCTTTAAACTAAAGTAGTGAGGTTTATACGCGCGGTCGAGAATCTCGACTGTCATGGGTTTAATCCCAGGCTCATACCTCTGACGTATTAAAGTTATTTGTGTATTTACAAGTTTTAATTCTCAACAACAGTATGGAGTCTGGAAATTTTCCCTAAAAATTGCTTTGGAATCCGTTAATATTCATACATCAACTCATATACATGAGAGTTGCATTTATCAAAAATTTAGACCTTTGGATATATACAAAAACCACATTTCGTAAGCGTGAACAGCAAGTAGCAAGCATTAAATGTATAAATTGATATTATGAATTCTACTTCACATACATTTCATTTTTCGATACCTAATTACCTACCCTTACCTACAATGTAGTGGCCAAATGCCAATGGCGGCTCACTGAAGTTAGCCCCCCTTTTTTTGAATTTTGAATTTTTTTTACTCTCAATCGTTTGTTCGTGAATGTTCGATTGTAACATTTGTTTGTTCGTCTTTTATTTGTTTATAATTAATTTAACAAATCCTCACCCTTAAGTTGGCCCCCACTTCTAGATATCTTTAATTTTATCTTTCAAATTAATTTATTTTGATCAATTAACGTTTGTTCGACCATTATTGACGTTTGTTCGATTATGAAAACAATTAATTTCTTATTTATAGGGCTCACTGAAGTTAGCCCCCCTTTTTTTGAATTTTTTTTTACTCTCAATCGTTTGTTCGTCGTTTGTTCGTGAATGTTCGATTGTAACATTTGTTTGTTCGTCTTTTATTTCTTTATTATTAATTAAACAAACGCTCACCCTTAAGTTGGCCCCCATTACTAGATATCTTTAATTTTATCTTTCAAATTAACTAATTTTGATCTATTAACGTTTGTTCGACCATTATTGACGTTTGTTCAATTATAAAAACAATTAAATTCTTATTTATTAATTGTTGTAATATTAACATTTAAATTTCGCGCCTTTGTGATGTTCACAGAGCGGGGCGGAAAAGATAAGGAAGCACAGATAATGTAAAACTTGACATAAAACAAAAGGCGCGAAATTTAAATGTTAATATTACAACAATTAATAAATAAGAATTTAATTGTTTTTATAATTGAACAAACGTCAATAATGGTCGAACAAACGTTAATAGATCAAAATTAGTTAATTTGAAAGATAAAATTAAAGATATCTAGTAATGGGGGCCAACTTAAGGGTGAGGATTTATTAAATTAATTATAAACAAATAAAAGACGACCAAACAAATGTTACAATCGAACATTCACGAACAAACGACGAACAAACGATTGAGAGTAAAAAAAAATCAAAAAAAGGGGGGCTAACTTCAGTGAGCCGCCAATGGCTATTATTTATGGAACACGTACATAAGTAGGTACATTTAGGTATGTGAAAATAATATGTGGAAGTATCAAGTATCATAGATTTAATTCTAATGAATTATGAAATACATAACATAGCAGTATTCTGTGTCATACTCATAACCTGTTTTAGTATAAAATATTAGTCTGTGGTTATTGTAGCTGTCACTCTGTCAGAAATTTTAATGTTTACATTTACAAGACCGAAGAGAATATATTTTGTTCAGTAGAAACAAGACAAACAAACAAAATAATTTCTAACATTTCATTTGTAGTAGGTACTATTTACCTAAAAATTATGTTAAGTTAAGCGATAAGATCGCCATTTCTTGCGCTATATTTTTAATTTTGTTATTTTTAAATCATGTTTTAGTAAATTTTTGTGGTGTACAATAAAGTGTGATAAAAAAATATGTTCTTTGGGTCGGACACTCCAAACTTATGCTTTTATATATTTACTTGTTAAATAATTAACTATCATTAGTTAAAACAGACCATTAGTTGTAAAGTGCATCATTACGTGACTTCATATCAACTGTTACCAGGCATGTTAGAATCTATAGGTAAGATTCGTTTTTGCTGTAGTCATTACGATGCCGCGTATTGCAACGTTCGTCTTTTTCGACACGGAGACGACCGGCCTCCCTAAGGAGGAAAATAATCGGACAAAAATTACGGAAATGAGCGTGGTCGCCGTCCAGCGTGAACACTTGCTGGACCAAAGCGAGCGATTGTCACGGGAAAATATTTTAGTGCGTCCCCGAGTTATCAACAAACTGACCCTTTGTTTGAATCCAAGAAGACTTATCAGTGATGTCTCTAGCAGCACTTCAGGTTTGACCAATGACTTACTCGAAGACCAGACACACTTCGATGAGAGAGTGTTCGCAATGCTGGATAATTTCCTAAAAGTGCTCTCCAAACCCGTTTGCTTAGTAGCACACAATGGCCATGGCTTTGATTTTCCAATACTTAAAAATCACTTGGTGAAGATTAATGCCAACCTCCCTGATGATATCTTGTGTGCTGACGCAATTTATGGCTTATATGATTTAACAAAAAAGAACAAAGAAGAGCAAATATATGAAATTAGTTCTGAAACAAACATTACTCGAGATGAAATGCCGCTGACAGCAATGCAGGCTATTAATGAAAATACACCAAAGAAGAACAAAGCACCATGCCCAAGGCCCCGACCTGGAAAGAAGCGGAAAATCTACTTTGAAGGTGATCCTAAACCATCATCATCATTTAAATTGGAAAAAATATATGAAGAAAGAGCCAAACCACATAGCAGTAGTGTACTGATATCTCACAATGCTGAAGATGATTGTATTATGCTCTTAGAAATAGCTATAAAGATGGGAAATGAGTTTATTGAGTGGTGTGATGAGAACTCCTGTACCTTTAGCGATATTAAAGCCATGACATTTGGAGTAAGTATAGGAGAATGATTTCCCCATGATTGAGGGCCAAATTTAGGTAATTTATGGTGTTGGTGCTGTTAATTTATATTATCAATATCTTTAATTAATAAATACACCCAACATGCAGAACATACATAGTTCTGACCCCACACTAGGATACAAGTCCTGTGTTGTGGGTATCAGAAACTACAAGAGACTTTTCAGTCTCACAAACACCCAGACCCGAAACAAATATTTGTGGATCACACAAACATTTGTCTCGGTGCAGGGATCGAACCCGCAGCCTCTCGTTTCGCAAGCTGGTGTCTAGCCACGGCTGTAATTAACTTTTCCATACATAATCTACTCTTTTTAGTAGTTTTTGTGTAATTGTAAACTGGACTAAGATTTAGATTTGCATTAACTGTGTTTTCACAAACAATCAACATACAGTTTTTTTTTAAAGAAACAGTAGAAAAAAATTCATAATAGTATAAATAAAATTACAAAACAAATGTGGAGCACAATTTTGTAATAAGTCTGAAAGTGTAATCTGTTTAAGCATTTAATATTTCTTCAAGTATTGCAAAGAAAGTTGCTTATTCCCAACATTGATTTATTTAAAAAATTAAACATATATGGTGTATCTGTGTCAACTAGGGTATGACCACCAGACACTTTCAAATAACTGACTTGACTATCTTGACTATGATCATGAACATGTATTAAGTGTAAGACTTGAGGGACAAAGCCCTGACCAACCATAGACATGGCTAATAGCAATAAGTAGGATATATAAGTATAGTATATGCTAACATATAGTTTAAAAAATATTTATTCCACATATTTGTCATTAACAGCCTGCATACATCCTACTTGTGGGCATTGGTCACTTCTAAAATGTTGTATTGCAATATTTTATTTCAATGTTTTTTTACAAAGCAAATAATATAATAATTATTATTTATTTCATACTATTTAGAATCCATTTTGTTAGTAACAATTTTTAATATCTTAATGTTAGCATGTAATTAGGTAAAAAAGTTGCCTAAATAAGATGAAATCAGCATTATTTTTTATATTGTTTATATCAATATATGGGAACCAAATATTGAGTGAGAGAATTTTTAGTGTATTTGGATCTATAATTTGTATGATTACAACTTTTATTATTTTAAATTATGTAGTGTCCTTGTTTAGATGTTCTATAAGTAAAGCTTATGTGAATTATGACGTATACAGCTTATTTTTAAAATTATATTTCTTTTTTTTTAAATCATTTTTATATTACCAATGTAATAAATATACTTTTTTAGTTTTATTAAAAAGTTTGCATACATGTATGGTTTTTATTGGATTTATATGTATGATGTAAAAAAAACTGCTAACCTAACTTTTTTTGTTAATTATCCTCTTAACTACAACCCAAACTTTTCACCTAGTTTATGGTTTAAACGATGTGTGAATGTTACATTTGTTTTTATTTTTTATTTAATATGGTTATTGTGCAATATTACAATGAATCAATATAACTAAGTGCAACATATAACACAGTGTGATGACTATAGATAAATATTAAAGAACAAATTGCATATTTTTTTTATCTGCCAAAACAATTTTTAACGTAATGATATTGCACTGTCGAAATAGAGTATTTCGCATTGGAAAACAAACTGCCTTTATACCTATGATGAACAAAGTCCTCCCCAGCAGCCACTAAGTTAATGCGGCGTTAGTTGATTATAAGTACACAAAGATGCCCTTTGAAATTAGGAATATGAAATTGCCAATTTTCGCTACTACTCAAACACAATCAATAATAACTTTGTGCAAGTAAAATCCTATAAATATCTATCGAATCTTTAAAATCTTGTCAATAACTAAATAAAGGCAACAGAGCTTTAAAGCAAAACCGCCTATGCAAACTAGAAGAATAGCCCGCTATTGTCATTCCATTTTTGAACCAACATTGCAACTATTTATAAACCTTTTGCTTAGGAATATACATATGTATAAAAGAAAATGATCCCAGTTGTACTACGTTAATTGGAGCAAGTAACTGGGATGAAAAATCGATAGGTCCATGCAATTTTACAGGATTGTTATTACTGACGGGCGTCTTCTGGGGCTGCACCAATCCTTTCATCCGACAAGGAACCAAAGGGCTGCGAGATGTTACAGCAAAATCGAGACTGGGCCAAGTTTGGGCTGAGGTGACTTTCCTGCTTGGGAATTGGAAGGTAAAATTACACTTATTCGTCGATTTTATTAGACAATGCCATTTGTGCTAAAGTGTGTTGTAGTTTTGTGGAAAAGGCTCATTTATGAAATCATAAGGTTGCTTTATCATCATACCGTAATGCACCTTCAAGAGTACCTATTACAGAGGAATATCAGTATACGATGTAATTTTGTCCATAGATGAACCTCTAGCTATTTGTATCCTTTTTTACATTAAAAAAAATAGTCGTTAGGGGCCGTTCAAGTATTACGTAAGCAGATTTATTACAATTATTTCCCCCCCCCCATGTCAGCCCTTGTCAGCAAAAGTAAGCAAAACTCTTACCCCCTCTCCCCATGCTTACGTAAACATTTTTCAATTAATGTATTGTTTTTTTTATATTATAATTTTAAAAATAAGAAAATAGATTTAACTACCGATGACGTAATCATCATCTAGACTCCCCTACCCCCCATGTCATCCAAAATAAGCAAAGCAAAGAAGTGCTTACGTAATACTAGAAAGGCCCCTTACTTTGCTATTCCTTATTGAATTTAAATTTAGAATCTTTACTTGAATAACGTTGCATGCCGGTAAAGCAGGCTGCCTCCAACAGGTCACTATGGAAGTCATTGGGGGAGGCCTATGTTCAGCAGTGGACTTTCTTAGGCTGATAATGATGATGATGATGATGAAAGCTGATTTCACTGGTAAAACTCCCTGATTCCGATGAGGATCGCTATAAGTACAGACGTGAGGGATAGCACCTCTTTGTTGTAAATCGCAATCGTAAAATTCACCGACTGTTTAAACCAATCAGGTCTCCGTGGCATAAAGTCATTGTTATTATTTATTTTAGCCAGAATAATTACAAACATATACGATAAAGTTTATGGTACATTAGATTGATTCACTTAATCATATAAGAGAAAAAAGAGCTTATGTGTGGGGTTTTAAATCGTTACAATAAAAAACTAATGTATTTTTTATTTGCCAGTACGTAGTACCGTGGCTCATCAACCAGGCTGGTTCCCTCGTGTATCTGGCGGCTGTACAGCGCGCTCCACTGTCAATCGCAGTGCCCACTGCCAACAGCGCCGCGTTCGCTTTGACAGCGGTCACTGGCGCTGCTATTGGTACTGAACAGCCTTTAGATGCTGGTAAGTGACTATTTGTACAGTACCACGAAAAATAATACCATGAATAGATCCTCAAAGCGGAGGGCAAAAATTATTTATTGCTGCATGATTCTTCATTTGAATACCACCGTATTTACCATCAAGTGTAACATTGTCGCTAGAGTTTGCAATTCCGCGTTCCCGCATTTTTTTGACTCGGCAAGGTAATTCAGCTTTTACTGAAGGCCTATTAGCTCCATCACAACAGCGCGGGCGCGTCAGTCAGATCGATCAACCGATCGAGCGAAGTAAAGGATTAACATTGGTTTATTTGTTTGTTTAAGTAAGATAAGTCCATATTAACACGCAGGAAACCCTATTGTTTGCAAACCCCCTACCTAACCTCATAAGAACTATTAAAAAGTACTTTTTCTATTAGATATTGTATGAATGTTTCTATTATTATTATTTTTTAATATAGTGTAACTAAACTACAGGTAATAAAGCATTATTATATGCATATTTTTGCATTTTTAAATTTTACTGCGGGAAAAAATTACTGCGGGATTGCAAACCCTAATTGTCACTTATGTTATATCAGAAAAAATACACTTATAAATAGACTTGAATTTTTCCTAACAAAATCATCTAAATATCTGCTCACGTTTGCTAGTAATAGTCCATCTTGCTGGCCAAGTTTGGGTTTGTCCAACTACTTTAGAAATCCGTTAAGAAACCTTCAAATTTGAAAATTATCCACATGCATTATGAAGGATAGACTAACCACGCGCATAAGACCAGCCTGGACTAAGTTCTAACTCCTAATCCCATGTCCGTTATCAATCATAGCCCATATACGTCCCATAATCCATTTTCCGGGCGTGGGCCTCCTCTACGACTGGGAGGGGTTAGGCGTTAGCACGGTAATACTATCATACAGTAGTTTAACTTCATACAAACGGGCGAAACGCGAGTTATACCTACGCGCCTGGATCGCGGCATGCGCAATGCAGGCAGTCGCGAACGTGCCGCAGTGACAAACGGGCGGTGTTGTTTTTTAAGCAGTAATCGCGTGATTTTTATACAAAATGAGTGCAAGTGCCTATTTAATATGACAAGTATATATTGTGTTTATATATTGTGCTGTTTTTGATGGCATGAAATTTTCCAATCAAAAAATAACATGCATTTTTATTGAACACTTCCTATTCCGTTCACAAAATATTTTATTAGTTTAAATATAGAAAGTCATAGTAGGCAGATTGAATTAAAATTCTGCAGGTTCGCAGCCCTATCGCATGTTTACGTACCGCGCGGCTGTAGGTATTTATTTCAAAAATGCGGCCGAGTTAAACTACTGTATGATAGTATTACCGTGGCCTTAGTCCACCACGCTGGCCTAGTGCGGGTTGGCAGGCATGTCCGTAGTGTGACTTTATTATTGTTTCAGGCTCGATTCTGGGAATATTGTGCATAATGGCTGGAACTGTTCTGTGTTGTTGGGACAAGGCTGATTAACAATTTATTATCGCCGCGAAGATGAAGTTGTACGGGTTTAGTAAATGGGATCAATTAGAATAAACATTTCATTTGTTAATTGTATTTTTCAATATAGGTACTTACGTTGTATTATTTAGTTTTTGATTTATTCATCATCATCAGCCCATATACGTCCCACTGCTGGGCACGGGCCTCCTCCACCATTGAGAGGGTTTAGGCCTTAGTCCACCACGCTGGCCTAGTGCGGGTTGGCGGACTACACACCTAAGAAATTCCTAAGAACTTTTAGGTGTGCCGGTTTCATCACGATGTTTTCCTTCACCGTTAAAGTACATGATTATACTTTGTGAATATATACATAACTTCGAAAAGTCAGAGGTGTGTGCCTGGGATTTGAACCCGCGACCGCCGAGATTCTCGACCTTTAGAAATATTTCTTTATGTTTTAGATACTAGGTATAAAGGCCTAAGGCATTATATATCAATCAACATTAGGGCGACGCAGAGATAAACGAACAGGTGTATAAATATTAGTGATGAATTGAATATATAAACTACAAACCATTACATTAGCATAGCATAAAATACATATAGCTAGTAAAGGATAGTCTTACTTATACATATAGCGGTCCCGGCAGACGTCATCCTGCCCGTAAAAGCTTTAAGCGATATGCCGACAGCAGCGTCACCTACCAGGTCCAATTGTATCTTAAAATCATCCAGGGATCCATTGGAATATACATAGAAAATATCATCCCAATCAGTCCAGCCATTTACGAAGAGTTCGATAACACACAGACATTCATTTTTAAATAAATAGATAAATACACGTATATATACAGGTGCTTCTGATAATTCGCCTCGTGGTCTCGCGGTACAAGTATGTGCCGTGCGATCTAGAGGTCCTGGGTTCGATTCCCGGGTCGGGCAGAGTGTTATTGGGTTTTTCTATAAGAAAATTCTCGGTAACAGCACGGAGTCTGGAATTGTGCCCGAAAAACGGCAATAGGCTCGCCCCCTATTACGTGGGACTGATAAATACTTGGCGAAATGTGGGTGCAGAAATGCACCTCTGCCTACCCCTTCGGGGATTATAGGCGCGAGGTTATGTATGTATGTATGTTCTGATAATTCATTGGATAAAAGTTGCCGAGCCCCAAAGTTGTTAATTTAATGCAAATGAAACAGAAATACGGGTGAAAAAAAAAACATTTTTTTTTTATTTATTTTTTTATTCTATAATAAAAAGGGGGACTTTTATATGATAACATACATGTCAGTCCCATCGTACCTTATACTAAAAACTATAACTAAACTATTTTAACTAAACTATCATATACAAATTTAAAGAGTAAAAAGGCCTGGTCAGATAATGGCTCGGACAAGATGTGGTGAAAACATCCTACATTCAGTTCGTTGACTTGTAGATTTGCCATTAATTCCTTCCTTGCGTCTTTGAACCGAACACATTCCATCAACAAATGCATGACATCTTCAGGCTCACCACACACTTCACAATTGGGAGAACTGCTCTTTCTTACTAAGTAATAAAATTTGTTAAGTGGGAGATGTCCAGATCTTATTCTTAATGCGACAGTTACAAGTTTCCTGGGCAGATTACTATCAGAGAACCAAGGTACTCGAGGCGGTTCGCACACAATTGTTTGATACCATATGCCTTTTTCCCGAGATTTCTGATCAAAGTATTCCTTCCACAGAATGTGACACCTATATCTATATTTAGACAATAGTTCCGTATAATTTGTTTCATAAACGTAATCTGCCCCATCCACGCTTGCTTGTTTTGCCCGACAATCAGCCATCTCATTACCTGATAATCCTATGTGGGCCGGAACCCATTGCAACTTCAACGCTATCCCATTAGAGACAATCTGATGAATTTTGGACAAAATCTCGTATGCTATTGATTGGCCCCTGTGTCCAGAGGCACATCGAAATATGTGCAAAAGGGCACTTTTACTGTCGGTACAAATTACAGTTTTCCTTCTTGTTATCCTCATGACGTGGGAAAGAGCTTCTGAAATTGCAATGAGTTCCAAAGACATCACTGAAGCAAACCCAATTACCTTAAAGCTACCTAATCTAATGTTTTGGCGTTGGAGCGGATCGTAGAAAGCAGCACCTTGACCACCTTCACTCTTGGATCCATCCGTAAACATAATATGCCAGTCGTAAAAATTTTCACTTAAAAATTTAACTGTATCATGCTTCATGTAATTAACATCATATGATTTTTTTGGACCTTTAATATATTCTAAGTAAGGCATTACCACTTGACTAATGTTGATGTTTGTAACCCAAGTTTGTAAGTTAAACATTTCTAGAATGGACGTACATCTAACTTTTTCATCTTTAATATTATTAAAAGTTGTGGCCAATAGGGGAAATCTCTTCTTTAACCAATATGTGTTGCATCTGCGAGAGTTCAGTTCAAAGAGTAATTTATTTAGTGTATTATCTGACCAAGAAAGAGATTTTAGACAGAATTTGGTTGCAAGCCATATTCTTCTCAAATGCAGTGGAGGTACACAGAGTTCACATTCCATCACATGAATGGGTGTGCTTCTGATAAATCCTCCTATTATCCTAAGAGCTTGATTTTGCACTTTGTCTATCTTATATAAATGAACTTTAGCACTATTGTCGTATAAGAAGCACCCATATTCTAACCTACTTCGGATAACAGACATATAAATTCTGCGTAAATGATTTTGATGCACACCCCAAGACGAACCTGCTAACACTTTTAAAATGTTGACATACTTTTGTGCCCTTGCTACTATTTCGTTAATGTGTTTAGTCCAACGGAGAGATTTGTCTAGCCATATGCCGAGATATTTGTAGGAGTCTACCGAATCCAGTGGATGATCATTTATTTTAAGGACAATTTGTTGTTGTTGATGACTTCTGGTGAATAAACATACTTTGGATTTGGTAGCAGAAAGTTCCAAACCTATCTCCTGTAACCGTGTTATGATGATATTTAAGGCGCTCTGAACTTTAATGGTACATTCACGTTTTGGTTTAATGCTTGAATATATCACAAAATCGTCCGCATACTGGCCTACTTGTGCATCTAAGATATCACGGCATATCTTATGTGTGGCTATATTAAACAGTAAAGGAGATATGGGATCCCCTTGAGCCAATCCTCTTTTAGTGTACCGAACCAAATCTTCCCCATCCTCAGATTCCTTCATAATTCTTAGTCGACGTTCACTTAAAAAGTTAAAAAGGTATTGACAAAGCTTTTTTCCAACGCCTATATCATCTAACATAGAAACCATTTTATCCACGAATACATTATTATACGCATTCTTAATGTCGAGGAAACAAGCCAAAGTAGAAATTTTGCTTGAGAAATTAATTTGTATCTGAGTCACTAGGCGGGCTAAACAATCGTGACAAGATTGACCCCTTCTAAAACCACTGGTGAAAGGAGATAGCACCCTATTTCTTTCCACATACCATTCAAGACGTTTCTTGATCATGACATGAAAGATTTTACATATACACGACATTAAAGATATGGGTCGAACATCTGACATGGAGTCCGGTTTTGGGATAGGAATAATTTTAATGTCTCGCCATTGTTCTGGTACAAAACCAGTGTCCATAATACAGTTAAACACTTTAAGTAAATAAGACTGAGCAACATCTGATAGATGAAAAATCATGGAATAGGTTATTAAATCCGGACCTGGAGCAGTATCTTTTTTCTTAAGGCAATTAGACATTTCCTGCTTAGTAAAATTTGATTCCAAAAGCTCGTTAATAGAATTAAAGTTTGGAGGCTCAGGAGCCACATAATCGGGGGTAAGGCTACGTAACAGATTTATCTTGGCTGCTTGTGATATAGTGTATGTTTTGTGTCTTTTGTATCCTTTAAGCCACTTCATGCGATTCCACATGTCAGATAAGGAAACTGAATTGTCAATATTATCACAAAATTCCTGCCAATTTTTAGATTTAGCCTTCCGGATTGCGGCCTTAGCTACCCCTGTTTTTTCTTTTAGTATGGTTAAATTTGCTGGTGTTGGATTTTTTCTGAATTGACTTAAGGCTAGCCTCCGCTGAGCCACTAACTTAGATATGAGAGGAGACCAAAAGGGTTTTGGTTTAAAATTATTCTGGGGGCTGTAACATATTTTGCTAGTAGGAATATTTTCATCTGCCGCTCTATTGATACATTTAAGAAAGTTATTATATAATTTTTGAATATTGGTTTCTTGTTGGGATAAATCTGTAAAGAAGAGTTCAGTAGCTGCTTTATAACCTTTCCAATCCGCTAATTTATAATTTCGACGCTGACTGAACTTTATTGCATCATAATAGTTAAATTTAATTTTAACAACCAGGTGATCGCTGCCCAAACTTTCACTCATAACATACCAATCAAAATGAATCGCTATATCCACAGAAACAAAGGTAATGTCAGGTGAGGATTTTTGTAAAATGTTATCAACTAATTTAATTCGAGTAGGGTGCCCATCATTTATAGAGGTAAATCCAAATTCTAAACAGGAATCATATATTTGGTTTCCCCTAGTGTCATTTTTATAGGACCAGTTAGAGTGGTGTGCATTAAAATCACCTATTATTAAACAATTCTTTGGAAACTTACAAAATATGCTATCCCAGTCAGCTTGAGTTGTATTTATAGAGCTTGGACAGTATACTAATATTACATATTTAATATCTCCACAATTTAGCAAATTGACGCACAAAATTTCAATACCACTATTATGCAAATTCATAGATAATTCCTGTACTTTAATAGATTTGTGGGCAATAATGGCTACACCTCCATAAGAATCTTCCCTATCCTTCCGATATATATTGTACTCAGAAATTCTTAAGGGAATTTTTTTTGGTAACCATGTTTCACTAATAAAAGCTAAATGTATATGTTCTTGATATAATAAAAATTTAAATTCATCTAATTTAGAGCGTAAACTCTGTGCATTCCACTGCATTAGATTTAACATAATTTTTTTCCGATCATTATCCATTATACATAAAAGTTGAAACTAGTCTGCTGAAAATATTACTGTCTCTAAAAAACATAACTACCAAATGAATACATTCTTCCAATATACACTCACATATAGATTTAATTTTAAAGGTTAAATCCGAATCAGACATAAAAATATTTTTAATTTTGTCCATAATTTTTTGAAATCCACTTTCCCTACACTCGTCCCTTGCCTCTTTATATCTTGGTGTTTCCTCTGAAGATTTAACATCCGTTTCCTGAATCTCAATTCCTCCTCGTAATATCCGAGGCAATCTATTATCATAAATATTCACCTTTTTACCTAAAATCGGTGAGTTTGTAGAAAGGTCCAACCCTTGCTTTTCCTTTTCACCAGCACAATAGTGTGCCGAATTCCCTTGTTGATCATTAGCCTTACCACTTAAAATCTCGCTGTATGATTTTTTCCTTCTATCATCCCCCTTGTTAACATTTACAACTCGTTCTAAGTTTTCTTTATTTGTATTAACATTAGCGCCTGTATAAATTGAAATAGCTTTTCGGTAAGTGCAATTCTCATTGCTCATTATTTTCCGTAGGCACTTTTCTCTTAAAAAAACCGGACAAGATTTATTCAAAGCCATATGTGGTCCTTTACAATTGATGCATTTAAAAATGTTGGTATTGCAATTGTTATGGTGTTCACCACATTTTGGACATACAATTTTTTTGGATGGGCAAGCTCTTACTAAATGACCAAATCTCCAGCATCCTGAACACTGACTAACAGGAAAAATGTATGGTTCCACCTTAAACCTACAACCATATATATATACATATGGGGGTAAGGTAGGACCCTTAAAACATAGTCGGATACTTTCACTATCAATCCATTCTCCCTTCTCATTCTGGCGTTTTAATCTTCTTACTGATACAATCTCTTGGCGGCATTCAACACTTTCTAAGATCTCCTTGTCGTCTGTCTCTAAATCTATTTGCTTCACAACACCGTAAGATAATCTAATCTCGTCCGCATATTGACATCTGTATCCCATATTTTTCAACTTGTTGCAGTTTATAAGTTTTTCGGCACTCATTCTATCTTCAAAATGTATAAGTATTCTAAACGGACTTTTATATTGTATTTTTAAAATTTTACTTATACCCTCGTTTTTTAATAATTTAGCCATACCAAACTGTTTCAATAGTATTTCCTTTGCTGTTAGACATACTATTATATTCTCCTTAGGTTGTGAAGCTAAGGTCACTAGATCATTTTCTGAACTACTCATTTTTTTGGATAAACTTCTTGCGAAACGCTTACTCCGTCTTTTAACAGTCTTAAAACCCTCTTCTTCATTATCTACTGTTTCCTCACTATCCTCTCGTGTTCTCTTCTCGGGCATCCTTTGAGTTTTCATTGAGTTAGTATTTTCCACTCTCCGCTCCCTTCTTCCTCCACACATAGTGGTAACTTGTTGCTCACACAAAACTTCTATTTCTTGTTCCAACACCTCACTTCCACTTGAATCATCAAAGTTTCTGTCATTATCCATATCACTCATAACTTTTAAACACTTATATAAATGAAAACAAAAGAAAAAAGAAAAAACAATATTAAATTATAATCTATTCGATGTGACGCGTGCGCTTATCTCGGCGTCTCGATAGCACTGTGAAAAAAAAAAAAAAAAAAAAAAAAAAAAAAAAAAAAAAAAAAAAAAAAACATGATTATATTAATTTCTTTATTATCTTACCAAATAACGTTCCAAATTATTGCCTCTTACACAAAAATATTGCACAACATAAAAAAACATCACAGGGACTGTCCCTCGATTACATCTAGTACCTATACATATATACACAAATGACTTAGTCATTTCGTGTCACTGCTGCCCTGGACAGATGGCCTTAAGTTTTTTGAAGGATAAAATAATTGACGATCTCTTTAGCGCAGTGGTAAAATGTCAGAAAACATGGTTGCAAATGCAAGATGCAATATTTTTATTATCCAACAGATATTTTTTAGGGATAGGCAAAGGTTAATTGAATATACACCCCCAAATACATTTCAGGTACTATGTCGTTTGTCTTCGCAAAAAATCATTTTAATAATCAAGATAAATATATCCGTTTAAAAAAAAAGGCAGATTTGGCAATACGCTCTCAAAATTAAATACTGTATTTTTTATGGGTGTCTAAAGGACGGACGAATACGGCTTGGCATGAAACTATGCGTCATGTTGTAGCGTTAATTTATTATAATATAAAAACCCGTTTATATGGTATCTACAATTTTTCTTAACGTGATGGTAGTTTTGCAAATGAAAATTTAATTTAATTGACTCTCCAAATTTAAATATTATCAAGAAACCGTCTATTCTAATTGTTTAATAAAATGCTAATGGTTATTTTCTTTAAATGTTTGTTTATGAAGGCATTCTGTCCAGGCTAGCTTCATCCTACTCTTACAGAAGGCCGTTAGAAAATATAACTAACCTACTTTTCAATAACATTATCCGCTTGTTTCATAAAGCCCTAGTCGCACGTAAGGCCATATACGTCCCACTGCACGGGCCTTCTCTACAGAGAAGTCTACGAAGCTGGCCTAGTGAGAGTTGGCGTACTACACACCTAGGAAATTCCTAAGAACTCTTGTAAGTGTGCTGGTCCTTACGATGGTTTCCTTCCAACACATAACTTAGAAAAGACAAGGCGTGTTTGGACTTTGAAACCTCGACCACCAAGACATTGGCCCTATCAATATCGAGGCCATCAAAACTAATTAATTTATGTTATCATATTCATTATAATATAACAGGCGCGGGATTCATTCAAAATTTTTGCATAACAATAATTACTACAAATAGGGCTTTATGGAAAAAGCATGAAAGTAATAATTAAATTAATATTTTTCTCATGTCAATAAACTTCGAACTCGAAAACTTATCAAAAATAATATATTGTGTATTTATATTTTAGTGGATATAAAATGGTTTTAATTGAAACAAATTTACATTGCCTTACCGTAACACTCTTTCCCTACATTTTCGTACAAGCTACACCTTAAATAGGTCATATAACGTTAAGTGATATTAGTCTTAACATCTATTGTAAAATAAATATGACTAGAATATTGTAAAATACAAAATATAATACAAATAAATTGACCGTTTTTCTCATTTGATTCTGAGCTAGTCTTAGTTCGAATATTATTGCATTAGAATTGGCTTATATTCTATTTAATATGACCACTTGGCAAAAGAATTAATATTGATGTGTACTACAAGCAGACATTATTTACAATTGAATAAATCGACGCGAATGCGGTATGGTGTGACGAATATAACGTGTCTTTATTGCATATTCTTAGATTATAAACGATTTATGTATGTCTTATTAATAAGGAATATAAAAAATATTACAATTGATAACCAAACGGTGGCAAAATGATTACTGACACTGTCTTGGTCGTGTTTTTCAGACTATAAAGAAATTATTTGCTCTTATAAATTCTAACTCTTATAGTATTAGCCTCCCAAAAGACATTTCTACTATTCGATGGGCAATTTTTATTCAGTGGTAGTAGACAGTTTTACAAAATACAAAATCTTTATTTTTAATTATTCCCGCTCATAAGCCTAAGGTATCTAGACCATACTTGACCAGGCTTTGTCGTTTGCATAAATTTCCAGCCTAAAAGTCTTTTAAATTGAATTCACTTATTTTACTGTATGATTTACAGTTTGACGAGCAGTTTCTTTTGTAAAGGATTATTTCATTGTTTTCATAAGTTATAGGGTAGGTACTGATGGCATATTTAGTTACAAATTAAATTATTGTCGTTTGTGAAGTTACATTTATACGTCTACAGGTGCAATTATGAATAAGTGCCACAGGCATCATCGTAATTGTAGTACGTTTATCTGTGAAAGTTTTATAATTATCTCTTGAAATTAAGAAGCCTAAATTGATACTCTGTAGTACCTACGCGTGTTTATAAAAAAATGTTTAGCGTTTAAAATGTATTACGTTTACGTGTAGGTATGTGGGATATTCTTCAGACAAACTATTGATAAACTGAGAAATACATTACATTCCTTTTTACGTTAAATCAATAAACGTAACGTTAAAATATAACTTACATCAAATTGTGAAGGTAACGTGGTTTCAAATATGCAATTTACTTTTAAGTGTAAAGATCTTTATTGGTTTTTGGGTACAGTTTTTACAGATAATCTAATATACAAAATTAAGAGTTTAGAATAGCTTCCACCGCTGCCCGAAGTCTCTGTATGGAATTCCTGAGGTTATTTTCTTCGACAGCCAAGTTCTGTCTCTCGGCGAGCAGGGCCTTAGCTCTGTCAGACTCACGGGAAGCCGAGCGAGTGACGTGTGCACACTCCACTCTCAGGTTAGTGTTGCGTCGTTGCAGGTCTGCTATCTCTCTCTTTCGTCCTGGAAAGGGATATAAGATATGTTTAATGGCTCCTGATCTGCTAGATACAAGCAAAGGAATTTAAGATGATGCCATGTTATTCTTTTTATTTAGTTTGACAGTTCGCGAAGTTTATTCCGCGCAGTACTTTATTCTATTTTAAGCTGGCTTTTTATGGTCATTTAGAAAATTCTTCTTTTATTTTAACTAAATATAAATTAAAAAACTTAACTTTTTTAATATAATTTTGGAATTTTTAATATTTTACCTGATAATACGACTAAGAACATCACAAGGTTACAGATGATAACTATGTATATCCTTTAATTACTAAGACGTACTGTATACGTCGATCTATCTATGAATTTTATACAATTATCTATTGTACATACACACATAACCTCACGCCTGTATTCCCTGAAGGGGTAGGCAGAGGTGCATTTCTGCATCCACATTTCGCTAGGTATGTATCAGTCCCACGTAATAGGGGGGAACCTATTGCCGTTTTTGGGGCACATTTCCGGACTCCGTACTGCTACTGAGAATTTCCTAAAAGAAAAACCCAATTACACTTTGCCCGAACCGGGAATCGAACCCAGAACCTCTAGATCGCACGGCACAATTTTATCTATTGTTTTTTATACATAATCAATTCCAGGTGACATAGCAAGGATTAGCAAGTTGAAGTGGCAATGGGCCGAGCACATAGCGCGGAGAACTGATGGCCGATGGGGCCAAAAAGTTCTCGAATGGAGGCCACGTAGCGGGAAGCGCAGCGTGGGACGTCCTCCGATAAGATGGGCGGACGACCTAGTAATAAAGGTCGCGGGACGTCGCTGGATGCAGGCTGCCTCCAACAGGTCATTATGGAAGTCATTGGGGGAGGCCTATGTTCAGCAGTGGACTTCCTTAGGCTGATGGATTGGAATGCTAGGTAATGCAGTTACCTACAATCCTTTTGATGCCACACGTCTTTCAATGATTTATATTTTGAAAAAAAAAGTATGAATATGTTAAAAAAATGAGAAAAATACCTATATCAAATTCCCTGTAGTTTTTAATGATTGCTTCGATTCCCGCCCACGGCTCTTCCACCTGACAGCTGAAGTCTCGTATTTTGTCGTTGCCCCCGTACTCGTGAAACATTTCCGTCACTCCAGCCGCCGAGTTCTGCGGCTCGTCCATAGATGTCGCTTGACTAGACGTAACTGTACACGTCTCTTGCGTAGACTTCAATGAAATTATCTTTGAAATACTGGGGATATTAATTGGCGGCTGATATTTTTCAACCAGAGGGGGTTTTTGAATGTTTTCGCTGTCGAAGCCGGGGTTGAGATCGCGTTTTTTCGTATCCTGCCCGCTGAACAGTTTGACGCTTCTGTCGGCCATTTTGGATAGTCTGTTTAATTCGGAGAAGTTCTTTTCAGCAAGGACGCGGATGCTTTCTTCGCTGCTGTCGTTGCACACGGAGTCGAGACGTTTTTTGATTAAATTATTGTTTTCGTTGACGGAATTCTTTATTTGGGTTAATAATTCCAGTTGGCTGTTGGGGTCAAGGTCAATTATCTTCCTAAGCTTGGGGTTGTCCTCGGCCCCAGCGTAGCCACTTCTTCTTTTCCTTTCCTTCAATATCTCCCGCCACGTTCTTTCGTAATCTGAAAACCATAATCAGGAGGTTTTACAAATAATTTAATGTAAATCATTTTGTTGATTAAAGAGATATATTGAGGCTAGCTTTGAATATAAAATAGTATAGACTTGTAAAAACACAAATAGGCACACAAGTTATAATCCGAAGTAGAGAAGTGACAATATTAGGACCACATAGCTATTGCAATTGAGTAATCCAGTATTATCCCTGGATCATTTTTTAACGATGTTATATATTTTTTATTTATAAAGATATTTGGAAAGTGCATCAGTTTTAAGTAGTTATATTCAAAACGTTGATTAGGGCATATAAATTAACAAACAACATAGTTGTACAGTTCCTGTATATCTCCTTGCTTATTTAAATGTATATTTGATTTCCAACTCACCTTCTTTATACTTAGAAGTGACTTGCGCAAGCTTCAACTGCGATAGAAACGTGTGCTTCTTGTGCAAGGACAGTACGTCCTGCGATTCAGCTAGGTCGGGATTTGCAGGTGTCAGCTCAGCTGGAGGCGGGGTTTTTGTCGGACTTGCGACGTCATGAGGAAGCCGATCAATTCTCCCGGCCGCGACGTATGCCGATGCCACGGAGTCGAATTTTAGTATCCGTTCTTGGAGCTCCATTTTTTTGTCTAATGACGCACAAATATTACAAATTAATGATTTGATTATCATTAATACAATTACATAAACTGTTTGTTTTCCATTGTACAATAAAAAAATATATATCAAGTTTGTAAGGAATCAAAGTTAATTTTTAGGTGGTAGATCCAAGTGGTAGCTCAGTCGTCAATACTGTAACAAAAAGCTAGCTCGATTATTAGGGTAGTTAAAAAAAGATTTTCATTTTATTGGCGTAATCGGTTTTCGTTATCCTCACCCTTTCAGTCACTTGAATTTACTCAGGCCTTGAGAACATTGATGAAATAAGATGCAGTTGAATCCTTACTAGTTTGTCTTTAGAAATAACCATAAACAGTATTACTACTCCTATTTCTATATAGATGTTATCAATCATATGGGAGTGCCCTTTGAAAGAACAGCACATAATATTATTTCAAATGTTAATGATTTGTGTTCACAAAGGAGTTCCTTGCACCAGTTTTTTCCACAGCGACAACTTATTGAACATTGATATTAGTACGAACTAAAGATAAAATAGTTCCTGCAAAGAGTACATTAATAAACATATTTTAGTCTAGTCATACCTTTGAACACATCCCGAGTAGCGAGTCGTAGGCCAGCTAAAAACTCCACTTTTCCATCATCTTTCTCTGTTTTGGCGGAGTATTCTTTTATAATAGCTGCATATTCATTCAGTTCGTCCTCGCCATAGTCGCTGCCGCTCTCACTGCTTCCGTCGTCACGGTGCGTTTTGGTATTTGAAAACTCCATGTATATTTCAGCCGTCATTTTATCTGGTGTAATTATGTTCTTAAGAACGTCGGGTTTTTCAGCTTTCTTAACATCTTTAGTGGCACACTCGCGGTTCGACAAATACTTCAATCGCCTCAGCCGCTTCCTCTTCTCATACAAGTCCAAAGAGCTCACCTCGTCGACTTTATTTATTTTCGGCCTTATGTTGGTTATGAATATTTTTGGTTGCATTTTTGCATCTACTTGATAGGGGCAGGATATGTAAACCTTTTCGTTTTTGTTTTGTTCGAATTGGGTCTGCTCTGATGTTTGGATTATTGTGGGATATTCCTTGTTTACGTAACTTTGTTGGTTTATTTTGTTATCCGTTTCTACAATCATTGGGACTTGGTAAACAATTTGCGGGTTCATTATCATCTTTTGATTGGTCTGTATCACTAAGTCTTTGTTATTTGTCGATATTGACTGTATTACGTTGTTATTTGATTTTAAAACATGTATATCTTTACTAACGTTCACGTTTTGTATCATCGGCGGTTTTGTTGTTGAGTTAACGTCAGAATTGGCGGATGTTGTTATTATTTCAGTGGTCACTTTATTTTCATTTGTAGTTACTTTAACTTTGTTACAATCTGTAGCTGGATTTACCTTTCCATTATTTTTTATCATCATCAAATTGGCTGGAAATTGTACGTTACCGACGTATAGAAAATTTGGTTGTAAAACGACGTTTTTAGTATCTTGATGACTTGGTTTTTCAATAGTTTTAATTTTCTTCAAATCTTGCTCCTGCGACGTCCCTTGAGATTTCTCCTTCACGACTATCTTGTTACCGTAAATTTGATTTTCGGTGATCAAGTTTTCAAAGTCATTTTCATCGCAATTTTCTTGATGAAGCCGCTTTAAGGCCACCACCTTGGAGGACGTGTTTTCATTTTGTTCCTCTTTATATTTTTTGCTATGACTTGACAATCGTGAAGGAGCTTGCAGGTTTTTTGGATCGAAATTAGTTCTTTGTAATAAAACTTGTGGGTTCTGTTGCTGAATAGTGAGCAACATTTTAGAATTTGAGGGCTTGTTTTGTATAAGCAATATTTGATTTTTTTGTTCATTAAAGTTTTCCGCCGACTTATTTGGAAAATTCACTTTGCCATCGATGTTCATCGGATTAAAAATTGGCCTTGATTGAGATGGAGGTTCTTTGATATCATTAGGTAAGTCTGGAGGCGGATCAGGTATTCTAAACTGATTGTCATTTTTATTTATTACTTCCGCAGCATTTATCAAAGTACTTATGTTGTTACTGGTAGTTGATATAACTTTAGGATCCGGTCTCATTTCGGGACGAAGCTCCGGTCGCATTTCTGGGCGTAAATCTGATCGCCGGTCTGATCGTAATTCTGGGCGCGCATCAGAACGAATGTCTGGTCGGACTTCTGGTCGTGTTTCTGATCGAATCTCCGGCTGCACCTCTGGACGGACTTCAGGTTCATTGCTAGCCGATTTTATTAGAATACTGCTTTGTATCTCGAACTTAAGATTGGGGTCTTTCGTTAAAGCTGGATTAATTGGCGTCGGCTTTCTAGGAGTTGGAAACATATTATCTGATGAGTTCAGAGGTTGCGTAACACACTTCATGTCAATCTTGCTTATTGGTATGCTCGTTTTGAGGCTGAATCTCTCTGGCTTTTTCTTAATTTCTTTATTTACTGTTGTGACAGTTGTGGTAGTCACAGGTTGTGGCGGTATTGTTACAGATGCACCAGAACCCAGCGCTAAAGAAGTTATACTCATTTTACATTCTGTCTGAGTCACTTCTGGAGCTGATACCGCTGGTATTATTTCCGGAGTGAAATGGTCTTCGAAATCAGTCTGTGGTTTTTCTTTAGGCTCCTGAGGCGGTTCACTTTCTACGGGTTCGTTTGTAGGTACGGGTGTAAATGGAGAAAACTCTTTAGACGATAAACTCTGTTCAGGAGGTTGAGATGGCGGTATTACAGGCGGGTAAGACACTGGTTGAAAAGCCGAATATCCTGGTATCGAATACAAGTATCCCCCATAGTTTGGGTACCCCGAATCGATGGGTTTGTTCGTCGTAACGCTAGGACTAGGGTTTGGGATAGACGAAGGTGATATTTTGGGTGAATGAGGGATAGGCTTAGACGGTAGATATGGTTTCTCGAAGACGTTGGGTTCCTCTGGTATGTAGGGGTCCGGTGGTTTGGGAATCTCCATCGACGGCCTTTCTAGTTCTGGAGTCAGCGGCAGGGGTACAAATGGTAGAGGCCTCGCTGTAAAATATTAAGCAATTTTGACATCACAGAATTATTACTTCATTCATGTTGCTAAATGCTAAATTATTTTTCTAGCTACTTCTTTCTTAGGCAATAATTTACGGTTTTTGTTTAGGCTAGTATTTATGATCCTTACTTATCTAGTAACTAATGAGAAGTAATTCATTGATTGACTTAAAAGTCGTTTTAGAATAAAACTACTAAAATTATATTCATCCATTATTCTTATGATAGGTACAGATAAATCTACCTGTAGCAGAAAAAAAATATTCCTTGCTTTCGTAATTTAATATTCCTTTCTTAGGTTGCAGCCCTAGAAGATAAAATCATATGATTCAATGCATATGAAATGTGTCAGAAGTCCTCCAAAACCTGGATCATTTCAGTTCCTTTCTGTAGGTATAATACACTAAAAATATTTGAATTTTATTTATAGATCTTATTGAATTACGATAAATGTTATGTAATGTTTTGTATTTTTCCAATATTTATTTATTTTTGTCTGTGATTTCTTTAAATTAAATATCGAAGTGTACGTGTGAGCTTCACTGAGCTATGTATGTGGTGTATTAAAGGTATATTACAATACGTCATGCAAAAAAATGGTCAGGATTCTGCGAAATAAAAAACAGCATCTACATAAGCTACTAAAAGCGGAACAGCCATACTTTATCTTGAGCATACCAACTTTCTTTTTTCAAAGCTCTTTAAGGTCCCCTGTTCGGTACCTCGGGGGAGGCCGAAAGGGGTATTTCGGGGAGCATACCAACCTTACAGAATTGTTATGTTTAATATCTTATACATCATATATTATATTATATGTAGGAGCCTCAAAAGTTTGTGTTTCGGTTTCTCAAAATTCGAATATCTCAGTACTGAAATATATAGGTATGCCTGAAGAACAGTTATGGGCACACCCCCTAAAAACATTATTTGTGAATTTGAGTGCTGAAATGAACCTCTGCTTACCCTTCTAAAATACTTGCGTGACAGTGTATCTATTTATATGTTGCAAAGAGGTTATCTATGATAAAACTGTTAAAAGCCTAGAGATCAAAATAAATTCATAGAGATTAAATTATAGGTTATGTTACCCTAAAATCAATAATATAGGACATATCCTCGATTCCCGGTATGAAAGTGGTATTTGGTCTTTCAGTTAATAAATTCACAATAGCAGCACGGAATGTGGCAATTTACCAGACAATCGGCTCGTCTTTACTCTACGTGTAGTTTACGTATATTTCGAAATATACTACTGACTATCCCTTTACAACACAGCCGTTATGTAAGTATATGTCTCTGTTTTAAAATTCCATGAATATTTCCTTTAAAATTTTATCAATTTCAAATATCGTATATTTGCAGCTTATTTCAAGATTATCAGATCAGATCATCAGAGATCAACGTTGTTTTTTTGATTATGTGAATTTATCTTATTGAGTCTTTTGAGTGAATTTATGTTTTATCGATGTGATTATTTTTTTCGATTGTTGGTAAAATTACTGCGCCGTTTTAACCTTTAGCGGTAAAAGGTTAAATTTAAAATAAGATATACATAGAATTAATGCCATTTACGTGCGAACTTCATTCGTCACATTTAGCACGATAATAATATTTTAATCTATGTGACTCTCTGGTTTTTGCAAGACGCGAAAGATTCGCTATAGTCAAGTAACCAGAATAAGTATGTAATATATGATACTGAGATAAAAATATAAATAAGCGATGCTCACAAATTTTTTGTTGTTTTAAAAGCATTCATAATATTTTTTCACCAATGTCCACAAATAATTCATTTTTATTATTAGGCGCAATTTAAAAAAGGAGGCTATGATTTTTCTCATGGGCCCATTTATCAACCAAAAATCATTAAAATCATCGAAGTAGTTTTTGAGTTTATTTATTACAAACATAGAAAAATGCAAATCTTTTCTCTTTATTATATTTGTAAAGTTTCAATAATTACGGTGATATCACAAACCTAGCACTAAAGAGAGATAAGATTAACATATCATGGCCGTCAACACGATTGTGACGAGTTTTCCTGCAATTTCTACTGCTGTCCTTCTACATTCTATTACAATTTAATAGGCGACATCTTGCGGCCTATTTTTTATTTTTTTTCTTATTAAGGTATAAAGGTGTTGTAATATCTATAGACCATCTAATATTTTTAATATTTATGTGGTGGTACTAGGACATTTCAAATTTTTTATTTAATATGAATCATAGCATCATTACTTTTCGCTTTAACTCAGCAACCTTGCAGATTACAGAGGAGTGTACTCAACAATGAAGTAGACATATCCGTGTTAAACACGTACCTAGTAGCTACACAATGAGCAGAGAGCCGCCGACTTACGTATATTAGGAAAGAAAATTATTTCAAACTTTTTCGGTAGATGTCGCTATATTTAATTTAGACCGCGTTCTAAAAATAGCTGTTTATTTTATGTGTCGATGTTAAAATTGACCTTGAATTGAATTGACTTAATAATTTAAACTCCAGATTTCAATATGTGTGTTGTCTTTATTTAATGTTTCTGTGCCTATCTACGTAGTTATCGATGGCATTATGAAATTAATGTTTTTATTATTTGTCATATAGCTAAAAAGACAGAAAACTAGAATTAGACTATATACAGTACAGGTCTATTGGACTAGTCCACCATGCTGACATAGAAGCCTGAACTTTAAAGTATATGTACATATGTCCCCACAATGGTTTTCATCGTTGTCTCCTTGTACATAACTAGTAAGTACCATCAACGTATAAGCCTTTTCTGTTCAATACCAGATTTGTTTCAAAGTTTTTTGTAATAAGATTTCCTTCTGTTCTATGTCGTGTTATGGGTAATCTGATTTCATAATGCAAGTCCTATGCACAGATTAACACACTAATTTCCATAGCTACTTCTTGAGTGTTCATCAGTTATACTATTTATTTTGTAACATTGTTTTATTACTTACTCTGGCCTAGTATAAATAATTTCCTTCTCGTAATCTAGTAACACCATCCAAGGAACTCTTTAATAAAGTTTTAGTAGCAGCGGTCTTAGAAATATAAGGTCATGTTGTAACCACAGGGAACAATACATCTCTATCAAAATGAACCATATAATCACCGAAAACCTTTACTAAACATAACACTATGAAGACGCGACGCCAAAGCAAAACCCCCCAATAAATCCTACAGCGAAACAGCTGTTCTTTTTGACAAGTTGCAAGAAGCTTTCCACACACGCCTGGCTCTCGGCTGCTGCTTCGCGAACTCTCTCCCAGTTAACCTGAATGTATCCTAGTTCTGTGGCAAAGTGGAGCAGGATCACTCCACCGCCTAGCCCAAAGGCGGCCACTTTGCCGACCCTGGCGACGCTAGCGCCCGACGCCCATCCAGCCACCGTCCCTAATATAAGATTCTTTGACGATTTATCCTTGATAGTATCTATCGCAAGGTTTACAATTGACTTGCTCGTTTTTGGTTTGATTTCGTCGTCAATTCGTGTTAGGTCTCTGGGATGGATGTTTGGTATCGGCCTGGCCATTTGATTACATTTCAATTATATTTTATCGATTTCTTTCTTCTTTGTTTGTTTTTTTTTTGACGGAATATATGACAGAATTTGACGTAAATATTCTATAGTCTTTGGGTGTGTAAATAAAGAATTAATTTGTATTCAATAGCGTAATATTTTTGTGTTTCAAGTATATTCGTAGAGGGATCTCTATGCAAAGTCATGTCGCTTATTAAGGAATTTATTGACTTATCATTAATTTTGATGAAATAATAAATGAGATCACCACTTTAAAAATAATATTGCCAAATTGTGTTCCTAACATTAATAAAAGTTTATAAAAATGGCAACTGATGTAAATTACTTCATAAATTTCTTTTAAACTCAAGTCTCTGACGTTCTTTCGAGAAATTTCTCATGAATAGCAGGTTTATTGCGAGAATTGAAAGTGCAATCGTAGTTAATTAATTATAACCAAGTATCTTAAGTAATATTTTATTTTATTAGTTAAGTAGTGGAACAAAACCTCCAATAAGTTATTATGTTTTTTTAATGCAATCCCAGTGTAACATACATAGCGACATCTACCGATAGTTGCGAAAATTATTTGGTATTTGATCGATGTTTGCTGCATGAAAACATTTCTAGAAAACTTATTAGATCCCCATTTAAGTTAATATTTTGGATAATAAATTTTCTAAGGATGGAATAATAGAATAAGGACCATAACATTTACAATATGGTTGTGAACGATCAGTAGTGTATATTTAATAACTTTTATTTAAACTAATAAAAATTGACGAAAAAAAACTTCTAAATTGGTTTTTAAATTTAAATTATATTTTAAACATATTGTCGGAAAAGTATAGGGGCATCATGCTATCTCTCTCGCACGTTCGTACTTTTATGGCGTGACGTCATTACTATTGTTGTGCATCAATTTCTATTTATTAGTCCTACCAAAAAATGAATTTACATTTTGGGGATTTTAATATTAAAGAAATACACACAACGAACCTATAAATTGGCCGAGGCTTATATAACGTGAACTCATGCGTAGTTTTATTAGTACTTGGCGCCTGTAGTAGCAGATATTTCAGCCAGTTAGTAAATCCCTAAGACTAGCCTACGTGCCTTAAACTTTGGTATACAGAATCTACAGCACAAGTTATACATAGTTTTAGTACACCAAATACGACAAAATTACTTATTTGTAGATTCTGAAGAAATAAAAATATTAAATGCGAAATTACCAAGTACAGAATCGACTAAATGACGTCAGAGCCATCTGAATAATATTTGGCATATAGAATTAGACATAATACAATGTGGAATAGTTTTACGGTAAAATCAAATCTGTAGGGGCGTAACAGTTACCAAAAGGTACACGTGACTTGGTCCTTACTAATGACCAAATGTCTCCATTCGATTTTTCTTTAAAATTTTTGGGCGTTTTTTTTTATGGAAAAAGCAGGCAAACGAGCAAGTGAGCCACCTGATGTTAAGTGGTCATATAATACCAGAAGAATAATCGGTGTGTTGCCGGCCTTTAAGGAAAATATAGGCTCTCTTCTTGAAGGCCCCTAAATCGTATCTGTTTGGAAAGTTACTTGGGAATGTCACTGGAAATCCAAATATTGGGTAGAACTGCAATATTTGAAAGGTGTGTATGTTAGATCCCGCACTAGGCCAGCGTGGTGGACTAAGGCCTAAACCCTCTCAGTTGTAGAGGAGGCCCGTGCCCAGCAGTGGGACGTATTTGGGCTGATGATGATGATGATGATGATGATGTCCCTTTTCACGTGGCATTTTGAAATCGTCACGAACGTGTATTCTATCATAAATGATAAAATAAGTGTTAAATATATATTTTGATGCCCTATTAGAAGTCAAATGTATGTAGTAATAGCTTATATCTCAACTTGTATCCCTATCTTGTTCCACAACATTTTGTAGAAAATATATTTAGAATAGATTTACAGGATATTGAAGTAGTAGACATCGAAGTGTAGGCTGCTCGCTCGTGATCTCCATACATTCCTAGAAGCCAAAAAATAGCACCAAACACTAACTACATGCGCTATCTTAAAGCACGGGACGGGAGGGGGTCGGTAGTGAACAAAAAATAAAATGTACTACTTCCTGAAGGCGTGTCGCGGGGGAAACAAACTATTTATTCATATTTTGATATTTTCACTCTCGACTTTATTTCAGTGTTGTAATATTATGTGTGTTGTGTGTTATAGACCATTACAGTTTAAATTAATTTTGTGTAGATATAAAACAAAACATTATTCATAGTATTCATTACAAAATGAGGAATGTATGTGTAAAGTGTAAGACAATATGTCGAATACAAAAGTCGAGGGTGAAATTAGTTGATGTCAGTTGTCGCCGAATGTCCCGCGTCACGCCCCCAGGCTGAGCATGCACACATGTTAATTTCATTGAAATGTATTTTTTTCAATAAAACGTTTTTGATTTGTTTTTCACTTGTTAGGTATTGTCCATATCGTATCTAACTAGATCATATTTACACGACGCGACGTCCCGGACGCGAGTCCGGCTAAATGCTGTTTTCCGTGAATGAAAAAAATTATAATAATAGATTGAAAAATATTGAACACCTATTAAGAGCTAAAAATTAAAAGTACCTATCTAAAGTATAAAGAGGTTTTCTTGTATTTTACTTTTCATTATAAAATTCCGTGTTGTCACATCGATATTGCAGTCATTGGTTCGTGCGGGGTCGTCGCCTCCCGAGATGGGGGCTTGTAAGGGGATATCGGTTAACGAAACACTGCAAAGGAAACTAACTTATCACAAATGCAGTCGTGTCCATGTTGCGAAGCTGATTGCACGCGCGGCTTCAACCAGGCCAAGACTTAAAGCCTAGCCGACCCAGAACGAACCATGTTACAATTCACATCGACACGGCATCGATTATCGACATCCACAAACTATCGACTCGATAAACCACAACTGTCGATGCAGTAAGTACCCGAGTGACGTTGCATCGTTCTAATTTATCGATAGTTATTTTATCGAGTTGATAATTTCGAATGGAAACTAAGCGTGTCGATGTTGTTTGTTGCCTTATCGATATATATTTTGTATTTAAATATACATATATTTAACCGCTCGCCTACCTATACAGTACTGCGCCAGGCAGCATTAGTTTTGTTACATCAGCGGTTTAAACTATTATATTAATTAATAGTGGTGATTTTATTCTCACAGTGGCAACATTAATAAGCGTAGCTGAGATGTGTGCACCGTAGTTTTCGATAAATTTAATTTTAGAATCTATTTTAGTTCGATTTAAACTTTTATATTCATAAAAATCGAGCTTCATACACGGGACACATTGTGTGATGATGACACTTTAGTTTTGCTGTTGTATCAATTCTCTTTTCTAATACTTTGACTCCTCTTTTTGGACAAAGAAGAGGGAGATGTTAAATAAATTAAACACATATTGCAAACACGACTTCATACCTTACTTATTACATTAACTTTCATTTCAGATATGCGACTATACTATTACTATTGCGGACATAAAGCTTATTTTGGCAGTCACGTTCAGTCCACGTTTCGATAAATACAATATCGATAATATATAAACATAATTAGTTTCCAATAGGAATACGTCACTGTACAGTCAGTACTAAACATCTTAAACAACAGAATACATACAATACATAACAATAAAAAATGGTTAAGAAAATTATACAACAGTTTAAAAAAAGCGCAGCAATCACACAACATATTATATTCAAGAACAAAAATCGATTGAAAAATAATCATTTCGAAGTCATTCTGTCCCGCTCGCACTTTAGTAATGGGTATGCGAGAGAAAGAGATGGACATATCGAAAAACATACAAACGTAACATCAGTGCCTATCCTTCACTCTTTACAATGTTTTTGCACACTAAAACGATTGTGATATATATATTTTTTTGATTTTTTATAACAAAAACCGTCGTAACTTAACGCTTAAGAATAACGTATCGACAATTCAATCAATGAATTACTTTGTTGTCAGTCTAGCGTGGCAACTTTATCGATATCGATAAAACATTAACTCCTAACTGTTCTGCAATGTTTCATATTTTAAACACAGTCCAAGCGATTGTTTAAACAGTTGATTATGTTTTATCGATATCGATAAATCTCCACAGGTTCAATCCAGGGTCCGCGACAGATTATATTTTCCACTGCATTATAACAGAACAGTCTTAACTGTCGGCCCTAGATTTTAGAGAAAGTCAATTCTGTATGGTGGATGTGGAATCAATTGATACGATAATTTTGTTCTAAAGCAATTGTTATCGTGTATAAATATTTGCTATTTCTTTATCACGTTAATCGTTGGATTATTGTCGATTATATTTTTAGTAGAGGTAAGGTTCCAATGGCTTTTATGGAAAT
This sequence comes from Hemaris fuciformis, assembly GCA_907164795.1. Taxonomy (NCBI): domain Eukaryota; kingdom Metazoa; phylum Arthropoda; class Insecta; order Lepidoptera; family Sphingidae; genus Hemaris; species Hemaris fuciformis. The sequence continues at coordinate 866,153 of OU015455.1, read as the reverse complement.
ATTGCTGGCAGAGTATCACAGTCTATTTCAGATGTCAGCAGAAAGTTAAGATGAATTTCAGTATAATACTTCATAAACTTTATTTTCCACAAGCATGAACCATACAGTTTTGACTGTCCCCGTAATTTTTTCGCTGCTTATTTCGATACAAGTTTTAAATAGTGACCACAATACGTAATTTCCAGTAAATGTCTCAAGAAGCTGAGTGTTGTATCACTAGTGTTAATTTTGGGAGATTTGTGACGTTTTGAGTTTCCAACATGCCTAATCTCAAAACGATCAATTTCTTTATGAAGACAAACGTTTGAGGAGATTCATCGAAGTTTAATGTTTGTCAGTGGAGCCGCGTCAAACGAACGACAACTCGTCGCAGGAGCAACAAGGAATGGAAACAAAACAGAGTAAAAACATAACGTGTAAGTTTAACGGAAGACAGTTCTATCGAGACGGAATTAGTGATTAATGTCGGACTTAATGCAAAAAGTGCTAACGTTTCTCGACTATGAATACAATAGTACGGCAGTTTACTGAAAATTACGCAGCGCGCCCTCAGCACGGCGCGAGCGCCCCCGGCGGCCGGCGCGCGCCGTCACACGGCCGCGGGGGGCGCGGGGTGCGCGGGGGGCGCGGCGCCGGCGGGGGGCGCCGGGTGGGCGGGGGGCGCGGCGGGGGGCGCGGGCTCCGGCGCCGCGGGGTCGCTCGGCGCGTCCTCACCTGCGGGCGGCGCGTCGGGCGCCCGCTCGGCCGGCTCGGGCTCGGCGGGGGCGTCGGGCGCGGGCGCGGGGGGCGCGGGGTGGGCGGGGTGCGCGGGCGCGGCGGGGTGCGCGGGGTGCGCGGGCGGCGTGTGCGCGGGCGCGGGCGCGTCGCTGGGCGGCGGCGTGGGGTGCGCGCGCGGCTCGTAGGGCGCGGGGTAGGAGCGGTAGGGGCGGTAGAGCAGCGGCGGCGGCAGCAGCGGGCGCGGCAACGCGTACACGGGCGGCGGCAGCAGGTGCGCGGCGTGCGCGTGCGCGTGCGCGTGTGCGTGCGCGTGCGAGTGCATGGCGGCGATGGCGCGCTGCTCCTCTCGCAGAGCCTCTCGCGCGCGGGACTCCTTCTCCCGCTGCGCGCGCTCCCGCTCGCGCTCGCGTTGCTCTTTCTCGCGCTGTTCGCGCTCTCGCTCCCGTTCTCTGGAAATCAATACAATTTTTTTTCGACTTAACAAAATATTTATAACATTATAAAAATTCCATAAATTATGGATTAATTCGATATTTTACTGCCACTACATTTTCGACGATATATCACAAAATGATGCTGCTAACGTTTAATCAAATTGTTTACTAGAGTCCCGACCGTTGTAAACTCACCTTTCCCGTTCTCTCTCTCGTTCCCGCTCCCGTTCACGTTCTCTCTGAAGAGCTATTTCTTTTTCTCGTTCATCGTGTAGCGCGTGTGCAGCGTGGGCCGCATGCTGCGCGTGGGGGCCGTGAGGTGCGTGGGGGGCGTGCGGGGCGTGTGGCACCAGCGGAAGTGGGGGCGCGAGCGGGGGGTATAGCGCGTAGGGTGGCAACCAGCCGACGCCTACGCCGCTGCGGAACACGCGCTCCAGGTACATCTGCTCCTCCGCTGCCAACCTGCACACAAAGTCCTCATTGATACAAAAAAATGGAATTCTCATCTTGATTTAAATAATAAAGATCTTAAACGTCAACGTTGAAACCAAAACGTATCAACAATCCTTCAACACCAGAGCCTTTTCATCAGCATATCACTAGCGTGAGGAGGCATCCCGAGAAACCATACCATCAAAGAATCAAGGGCAAATAGGTCTCCCTTTCACCACATGAAGGAACGGCGCTCGTTGCTGACAAATTCCAGAGTTGGATGTTTCGTCTCGGCAGTTGGTCTAGTGTTTGGCAGTAAGTGGACAGAGGCTGGTCGTGAGCAGCGCGACCCCCACTGCTATCGCCAGTGGACGTGGCGCTGGATGAGATTTTAATGGGAAATAACAGAGCCGTTGAACGTGCTGCGGTGGTAAGTAAGCTTTCATAAAGAGCAACCACGTGATAGATGACTGAGATCGCTGCCTCAAAACTGCTTGGATGCCCAATCTAGTTGACTCCCATCTCTCGTCACTCGATGACCTCACGCCGGCCTGCTGTTTTAAAAATGGTGGTGCTCACCTGTACTGCAACGCCGCGCTGGAGTAGAGGCTGGGGTGCGCGTAGGGCGCGTACGCGGTGGGCTCCAGCAGTGGAAACGACGCCGCCGCGGGGTGGGACAGTCTGCAACCATAATATTACGCGTTACCTTTTTTTTTTCATGCGACGTTGATGATTGAAGTAAAACTACATACATACATAACCTCACGACTGTATTAAGTATAGGCAAAGGTGCATTTCTGCACCCACATTTCGCCAGGTATTTATAAGTAACACGTGATAGGGGGGGCGAGCTTATAGCCATTTTTCGGACACATTTCCAGACTCCGTGCTACTGAGAATTTCATAATGGAAAAACGCCCGACCCGGGTATCGAACCTGGAACCCCTAGATAGCACGGCACATTCTTGTGCCGCAAGACAACGAGACGGTCAGAAATAAAACTATTTTGGTATAACATTAATCTTCTAATCTTTCGAATACTACTTACTTACTACGTTCAAGGTCGCGGGCGGACTAAGGTAGCTGTAAAGTCGTGATAACGTGTAAATAGTTTAATTTCAATAACCTCGTATAGCTTCACTGTTGTGTAATAACCCTGGCGTTGAAAACAGTTTGTACAACTTGAAAAATATATGTGACTGTAAATTGTTGCTTGTGTACAGTACATGGACCCTGTGGTCCAAATGATAACGACGAGGTACGTAAATTTATTGAGAATCTTTTTATTCTTCCCTTTTTCAATAGATAATTTAATTTGTAAAAAATACATTTTAGTTAGTGACTACTGTTAACGTCAAGGTCAAAATATTCTTTATTCAAATATACCTTCACAAAACCTATTGGATCGCCAATTTAAAGAAACTTCTGATGAGTCTTGGAGGCAGTGAATATTGAGAAACCGACAAGAGACCAATAAAAAAATCAGAATATACGCAGATTTTGGTAGACCCGTCAGGTGGGTAGAATATCAGAAAGAAATAAAACAGAAATAATAATTTATCCGATTCTATCATTAAAGATTTATACAGGATGTATTCAGACCGTAGCCATTACCTGCCTTAGTATCCGATCACGGTCTGAATACATTTTGTATAATGTAGTGAATCTCACCTATCATCAGGTCGGTACGGCTGGAAGCCGCTGGCGGGCAGGTGGTGGGGCGAGGCTCGCTTGGTGGGCTGCGGCGGGGGCTTGTCCTTCACGGGGTCCCGCTCGGCGCCGGCCGCTCCCACTGCGCCGCCTGGACACTCGCACGCTCAACACACTATACCCCTCATACACCCGGGGACACTACGCGCTTTGACTTCTTACTATTTCTTACTAAATAATCATGTTAATCACATTTATATGTTTCGTTTAAGAGCTGTACATGTTTTTTAAATGTCACTCCAGTTATTGATTGCTGTACATTTGGGACGGAACTCTCAATCTAGTTTCAAATGTAAAATTATCCAAAATAAATCTACCGAACAACTCTTAAACGTATATACGTTATATTTTTGTTTATAAGAACTCAAAGCGCACGAATATAAATGATTATAATATTACCTTTTCCATAAACACGACACATGGAGAAATTACAATAAAAGTCAACTACTTGATTGACAAAACGACGCACAATCGATTTGGTCAACCATCACAATGTGTTACACAGTACTATAGAGACGTACCATAGGGCTTATTACGAATGTACAGATGAACGGAACATTTATTATTATGCATATGGACAAGTGTCGACCCAACAAGTGTCGGTTGAGTTTTACATATTCATGTGTGGAAAATAAAAAATAATAAAAATAGGATTTTTGCACTGTACAGGGACGCTCGAGAGTGTTATCATAACATACTCGTATATCGGTTCTTTGGGGAATTGTGTCTTAAGACCCAACATACCCCGAAAATACTTATTTTCTCTAATTACAACAAAATAAAATACAGTTATTTAACGACTCTCCGACTAATCTTCTCCATTATTAACACCATCGGACAAAACCAGCAAAGTCAACACAAGTTTGACTCCTAAACAAATCCGCGTCGCTTTTAACCAAAGAACCAATAGAGAAAACGTGTTATTTATTAAGTTTATGAACGATTCGAGAGTCCCTGTTGCTGTGCGGGATGTGTGGGTTTGCGAGTGGTACAACTCACCGTCCTTGCCGTCGGGGCCCGCGTTCTTGGCGAGCGAACGCAACGCGGCCGCGAACGGACCCCCCTTGTTGGGCGCCAACTCGGGTCGCTTCGCCAACTTGCTCGCCGACACACCTGCGGACAACACATACACGCGTTTAATATAAATAATAAACAAAACTAATCGCTGGTATGATTCATTCAGTACATTGGATATACAATATTGATTTAAAATTATCTGCAAGGTATTTTATATTTTGGGTAGTGACAAAAATTTAGTTTCTTTTTTCAGTTTTTGTATGTTAATTGCTAACCCACAATAGGCCAGCGTGGTGGACTAAGGCCTAAACCCTCTCAATGGTAGGGGAGGCCCGTGCCCAGCAGTGGGTCGTATGTACTCGTATATGGGCAGATAATAAATGAATAAAATGTATGTTAATTAAAACATATACGGACATAAATCATATACGGGCAATTAATAACATTTCGATTCATCGCGTCTACCCTCAATTTAATCATAATCATAGATTAAATATTTCTGATATTTTTTTTCAACTGAGACGTTAAGAATTTGTAATCTTCACACCAATATAACCGTTTCGACGTGGGCAAATTACCCAGTACATAATGATAAACATAGTTAAACAAAGCCACAGTTTGTACGCACGTGAGCCGTTCGGCGCACCTGGCAACACTCAACAAGTTGCGATAGCATCGGAAACGCATAAAACTGTCATTATTATGACGCCGCGTTATGGGCAGGTGGTAAATCGGATCTATTGGAGATGTTATCTACGTCGCTTCCTGCTCGGTAACCGGGAAACGACGTGCAAACATATAGTCATTTGTGACCGCCGATACGATACTTTGTGTCCAACATTGGATGGTTGCGGCCAACCTTTGGGATTGTGTTATGTCACACGTAATAGCTAGCGAAACGTGTCTCTTCAGCAGTACATACATGAGAGTCCATGTAAATTTTATGTAGTAGGATATTTATATCAAGCGTTAAAAAAACTATTCATTTAGTTGCGTAGGAACATTTCCTCGCTCAGCGTGTTCTACCGTGTGTATCACGGCACATGCCCTGGAATTGTTAAATCTTATCATATCTCTCTTTTTCATATCAAAAGCTTGAGAAGTCCCAGCTTCGTGGTCACTACCACCCCGACTCCAATTACACGTGTTCCCTCATTCCTATTCAACAGGCAAGCGTAAATGTATCCAGTGATGGGAGATGGGAGTCACTTCAACCAGCGCCGTATCATCAGATGCCGTATTAACAGCTGTCGTACTAGCGAAAAAAAAATGTATTCTGAATTTTAAATCACACGAGTCGAGTGTGAAGTATGAATTGATCCGTCGAGAGCAGTGTATGTGTTTGTGTGTAGTGTGTAGGTGTAGTGTGCAGTATCTGTGCTGCGTTGTGCGGCAGTGCGTGTGCGCGCGGTCATGTGTGAAGCGGTCGGCCGTCACGCCGCCTCACGCTCCAACTGTTCCAATCGTACGTGTCACTAACACGTCAAATACATTATACGTTTGAAAAAACGTATTGGTTAAAATATACATACATACATAAACTCACGCCTGTATTCCCCGAAGGGGTAGGCAGAGGTACATTTCTGCACCCACATTTCGCCAGGTATGTATCAGTCCCACGTAATAGGGGGCGAGCCTATTGCCGTTTTTCGGGCACATTTCCAGACTCCGTGCTGTTACTGAGAATTTCCTAATGGAAAAACCCAATAACACTTTGCCCGACCCGGGAATCGAACCCAGGACCTCTTGATCCCACGGCACATACTTGTACCGCGAGACCAAGAGGCAGTCGGTTAAAATATACTCGTATACAAAGAGTATTTTTCAACTATCGATCTCCAGTCAATGAACCAGACGAGCGAAATTTATAATAAAGAAGATAGACAAATTTATTTCTGCAAAAGCAGTCACTAATCATATTGTTTTTTTTTTATTCCGACAACGTTTGAATAACTGACTAGGCAACATTTTTCAATTTAATATTATTTATTTAACAGTGTAGCAATCGATCCTGATTATGCATCATAATGGACTGTCGTAGTCCGCCACCTAAGGCCTAAACTCACTCAACTGCAGAGGCGGCCCGTGCCCAGCAGTGCAACGAATTGGAGCTGATAATCATAATGATGAATCCTAACTTGAAAGCAAACAGTATTAACCATTCTTTTCTCTTCACATTCTAGAATTCAACGACTAATATTACGTCACACTATCAACGATGAGGAAAAACTCCCGCTCATCAGTCGCAATGATTATGTGGAGCCGCACAATAATACAAATTGAATGGGGCAGGCGACAATATTGTGCGCGCATTACATCATGTGGAGACAAGCAGTCGGCTGGGGCCAGATCAATTGCTGCGGGTCAATTGGAGGTCTGAGCGGACGACCGCGCGGGACCCCGATGCGCTCATCTCACTGCTTTAATTGACTGTTCACGTTTACTGCTAACTAGAGTTGTCAGTGTAGAAAAAATATTTGAAATATGTTTTAATTTGTTTGTTATCATTGGTCGGAACTATATCTAAGCAAAGACCTCTTTTGCGGTTGATGGATTTAAACCTTAACGTACATTCTTCTCATGAGTGTTAAATTTTTAAGTTCATATTTTATATTAATTAAGATGCTGAAAAAAAAACCTAAAACCCACCTCGGTACACAAGCAAACACCGGACCCAATATTTACCCGGACGGAATAGTATGTGCCTATTTCCTGTATAATAATAGCCACACAAAAAAGCCACATAAATAGTTCTTACCCCACACTAAGATACATCATAGAAATCTAAATGTTGAGGGTATCGGAAACTACCGGAGATTTTTTTGCCTCAGTAACATCCAGAGCCGAAACAAATATTTGTGAACTCGCAGCCTATCGTTTCAAAAGCTGGTGTCAATCGAACTGCGCCACGGAGGCCGTCAATATGATAAAATGTTATGTATTAGCGTGGCAACACCGAGTGGGTAACGTTAAGTCAGTTGACTCCATTTGACCGGTGCGGGGCGGGGTCGCGCCGTGACTCCGCCGTGACCCGCCGACACACACTCCACTTCCTACTGCTCAACTCTATACCCTTCCATATACATACATACTAACTATCATAAAACTATGAACGCTAAGACTAAGACTGGTCGTGATGGCCTCGAGGTTTGGGCACGCGGTCGAGAACCTCGACGGTCGCGGGTTCAAACCCCAGGCACATACCTCTGACTTTTCGAAGTTATGTGTATTCACAAAGAATTATCACGTACTTTAACGGTGAAGGGAAACGTCGTGATGAAACCGGCACACCTAAAAATTCTTAGGAATTTCTTAGGTGTGTAGTCCGCCAACTCGCACTATGCCAGCGTGGTGAACTAAGGCCTAAACCCTCTCAGTTGTAGAGGAGGCCCGTGCCCAGCAGTGGGACGTATATGGGCTGGTGATGATGATGAATAGTTACTGTGATTACAAATACATTGTCGTTTAAAAAAATCGTAACAATAAAAATTAACGTTTTCCTAATAACCACAAGTATTAAATAATGTATGTGATAATAAGAAAAACGTCAATTTTTTTATTTTTTGTCGCGATTTTCTTTAAACAATGTTTTTGTAATCACCTTGGTTATTACCAGTCTTACTTTTCGATCGCGGTCTTTATACACCCGTATGTCAATGATTTTATTCCCAGCCATATTTCTCATGGAAAATCAGTTCTTAATAGCTTCGGGGACTGTGCACATTAGTAGATTCGAATATCACTGATATTCGCAGGTGTCCGTGTATTCAGAATGTTGTATATTTTAATGATGAAGGAAACAATTTGTGAGCCTAAGAGATCTTTACTCGGAATTTCCAAGGTATGTACTCGTATGTGAAGTTTACCAACACGCACTAGGCCAGTGAAGTAGGCTATGCCCTTATCCTATATTAGTGACCATTGCCGCTTTACGCAGTGATAGAACCGATGTTTTCCTGCTAAAAAGGAACATGAATCACGCCTCTTCGCAACTCAGTCACTATACCGGATATCCCCAGCAAGAAGAATGCTCGAGACAACCCAAAAACTTTGGTTTAATAACCTCCTTACATAACTCTGTAATTGTATAAGTGTTTGTTTGTTCTGCTTTTATCACTAACCACCATGTACTTTACATAAAAATGTAACCATCAATACTCTAAAAAGTCTTCAAATGAAATCCAATATAATTATAAACATAATATCTAAATTAAGCTAAATTTAACTATCGCGAAGTGTGAATAGTCGGCACAATTCTAACAAAGGCGACATCTCCCGGAGCGCGACTAAAACGGTGACGCGCTCTCCCGGCCGGTGCTCTATCCCATTGCAACTCCCGGATAAATTACGAGACCAATGACCTCACTACATTACCCCTCATCATCATCAGCCCATATACGTCCCACTGCTGGACACGGGCCTCCTCTATAACTGAGAGGGTTTAGGCCTTAGTCGACCACGCTGGCCTAGTGCGGGTTGGCGGACTACACACTTAAGCAATTCTTAAGAATTTTTAGGTTGAATGAAACCTGTTTCATTACGATTATTCATTGTGAATACACACATAACTTCGAAAAGACACGAGGTGTGTGCCTAAACCCTTAGAACCTGCGACCGCCGAGATTTTCGACCGCGCGCCTAAACCTCGAGGCCATCACTACTTTACATTACCCCTCATTAGTACATAAATAAATAAATACACCCAACAGTAGCATACAAAGTGCTGATCCCACAAAGAGATTACTATAAGCCTTGTTTCGTAGTCACTAGAAATATATATTTGTAGAACACACAAACATTAGTCTCGGTGCGGGGATCGAACCCACGGCTAGATGTTACACAAGCTGGTGTGTAGATAGAAGCACCATCATGGAGGTTACGAGTATTTCTGTAACAGGGTTCAGACTATGGTACCAGGATCCAGGATATTGTCTAATGGGTTGGTGTAGTTGTAAATTAACAGAAATTCCACTACTGTTTACTATCTCAGCTGAATCTCTTTATTGTTAATGAAACGAAGTTTTTTTTTTTTAATACCAGCTCATTTTTTATTTATTCCGACTGGTAAATTAAGCTCTCAGGCAGTGTCAACCTGTTTCTAATAAAAGATTTGTGGTAGACTATTCTAAGCAAAATATGTATAAATTCCAGCTTTTGAATAATTTCAATTAAGTCCACAACTCGCCGTATACACAAAACATGACAGAATTTTCATAACACAGTACAAACTAGCGAAAGCAACAGATGAAAAACATTCATATTCACCCCAAAGGGTTGGAGTTGTTTCCGTCTCACTCGCTCCCGATCTATCCGTCCCGCTCCGACGCTAGGGTTGTCAACGAAGCGGCGAGCGGTAATTAATTCAGTCTGAGGCGCTAATTTGAGTTGCGACAAGTCACCCCCGCCCCTAACTCCATCTGTCGCCCGCGCTGTCATAGAGCTGTTCAGCGGGGTGTAGATAAGATATAATGAACATTATTATGCCCAAATTAATATAAACTCTAGGAGATCTGATCTTGCTTGACTAATGATAGTGATTTATTTACGCTTATATTCATGAAAAAACAGGTTTGTGAACTGTTTTCTACAATATTATGTATGTTTAATACAAACAGTGCTAGTTCTTACACAATGATACAAGTTCAATTTACATTTTTTATGCCTTTGACTCAGCTTACATGTTATAATAATGAAACTTTATTAATAAATCAAAAAGCATTTGTATTATGTATTTCAAAAAGGGCCATGCCATAATAACGGCATTAATGTTTAACCTTCGATGGCAGTGCCTATATTCCTACTTTATATCAAAATTACATAAATATCTGATGCACCATAGCATTTTATTCATTTAGCAATTACTAGCATAAGCAATTTAGTCTTTTAGCAATTACTCTATGATAAAAGTTAACTGCCAACGCTAATAGTCAATATCCATATCATTTATAGAGAGCGTGCATCGACAGCCCAGTGGATGTCTGTACCCGTCGCGCGGTTCTGATTGGTCGACACGGGACGCGCGTGTGTGTGAAATGACATGTGTGCGTGTTAGTGTAGGGTTGGTGCTGTTTGTTTTTGTAGGAAGTGTGGGTTGTTGTCGCGTGTGGGGGGAGGTTGGCTTCCATTTGTGACTCCACTCGCGGGGATTATGTTTAATATTGGTGAACTTTTTTAGTTTTTAGGTTATATTGATAAAACAGTTTCCGCATTGCCATTTACAAATTAAACAGTAGAAATTGAGGCCACACGCTTGATGCCCGTCGCTTTATAAATATCTTTAATTAAATTAATTAGAAATAGAAAATATGCATTCTGGCGTAGTTACTTTATTTTTAAACATATTATCTGCTCAAAATCTCTTCACGTGGAATTAATTAATTTTGATTTAGAACCGACACGGCTCGTCGCTATTTTTAATGATCGTTTGACAAGATGAAAGATACAATTTTAGACGTAAAGTCACATGTGTTGACACAGAGTCATTTCTAAGTTTATTTCTAACTTCTGCTTTATTAACAAATGTGCAATATTCAGATTTCTTTTTGTTTTATTTCCTTCTATGCATTTGTACATTCAGTAAAACTTTTCCAATTCATGAAATTTGAAAATGGAAGCTGACTGCCTCGTTAATCTCGCTATATTAATTGGCAATCGAGAGTTTCAATTCCTAGTTTTATAGGGTACCAATCATTCCTCTCAATTATATGAGTAACTCTGCCAACTGCTAAGATTGTATCTATCAAAGCCCCATGGATATACGAGTAATGTACAAGAATGAATATACCACGCATGCCATATTTACCCTACTGTCAGTGATTGTTTGTCCTGGTTTATATTACCCCTGATTCTAGACGGCAAAGATGGCGGGTGTTGATGAGGGGGGTGAGACGCAGAAGCGCCGCGACGCATATTATTTTCCTACACTTATTTACTTATGACGTAACACCGATTCGTGCGCGCGGGAGATAAACATACACCATTTGTGGACGCATTAATTATGGTGTTTGTGGAAGAGGCATCTAACAGGCTGATACGTGTTCTATAAACACAGTACCTATGTCATAAATGAACATTTTCTTTAAAATTTTAGTGAGTTTGTCTATAAACCAAGGTGAGAATTTACAATACTCTGACATAGCACACACGGGTTTCAAAAAGATTCCAGAGGTGAATTAAAACAGCCAGGTTTCAAAAGTTGTGTTTTATGACCACGTTACTAGCTAATTACCGTTGTTCGAGCACATTACGGGACGCTGTGTTGTACTGTGATTTTTTTAATGGGAAAACCTGCACAGTACGCACTTGTGTAGCGAGATCACGTTTTATTTCTGCAGATACGATACGTCGTATACACGGCTACATTTCATTTCTCTCCCTACATCTCCAACCTTGGTTTTCTGTAAGAGATCGCCTTGTGCGATAAGACCGTCTTTTGTCCTAATATAGTCTGCTCAGTGACGGTACTTCCATAAAAGCCCAAAGCCCAGCTTGCCTCATAAAATTCTGAATTTTAATCTTTAAACCTTTATTTAACAAAAGAAATTTTGGCATAAAAGTGAGAATATCCTGATCCCACAATAAATAATTACAAGACATTCCACATTATCATCATCATCATCATCATCAGCCCATATACGTCCCACTGCTGAACACGGGCCTCCTCTAACTTTGAGAGGGTTTAGGCCTTAGTCCACCACGCTGGCCTAGTGCGGGTTGGCGGACTACACACCTAAGAAATTCCTAAGAACTTTTTAGGTGTGCAGGTTTCCTCACGATGTTTTCCTTTACCGTTAAAGCAAGCGATAATTTCATTGTGAATACACACATAACTTCGAAAAGTCAGAGATTCTCGACCACGCGCCTAAACCTCGAGGCCATCAATGTATTAAAATTCCACAATTTTGACAGCCCCGTGGCGCAGTTGGCTAGACACCAGCTTACGAAGCGAGAGGCAGCGGGTTCGATTCCCGCACCGAGACAAATGTTTGTGTGATCCACAAATATTTGTTTCGGGTCTGGGTGTATGTGAGACCGAAAAGTCTCTCGTAGTTTCTGATACCCACGACACAAGACTTGTATCTTAGTGTGGGATCAGAACTATGTATGGGACTGTTGGGTGTATTTATTATTTATTATTATTAATTAACATGTACCTAATGCTTTTGGCGTCTATGGAAGTACCGCCACTGAGTCTGCTGTATTCTATACTTTTTATGTAACGTGTACAGTAAAGTTTTAAATAAATAAATACAGTAACCAAACGCATCTATAATTTTTTTCAATGTAACATAGTTGTTTCGAGAACCGCGAATGCTTATGCGGTTAGCGCCGCGCCTGACGCGACTCAACGTGGCCGTCCGCCCAGAGCCGCACAAAGGGGCGCGCGCCAACATGAAAGCTTCCCCAGTGGATTGTGTTGTTATGCGATTTATTTATAGATAGCCGTGGAGCGAGCGCCGCGCGATGAGTGGGGTTGCTGCCCGCAGAGTTTCTAGCTATTTTTCTTGTTTATTGAGAAGGTAGTTTAGCGTGATCGATTACAATTTGGTCTTATAAATAAGTAATTATCCTATTGTTAATTCAATATTTTGTCGTAGTCTTACTAATAAATATCTCGGATCCATATCGCCGACAATTAAAGAGTTTCTAAAACAGTGTAATGAAATAAATGTCAGCGTCCGTGGCGCAGTTAGCTAAATACCAGCTTGCGAAACGAGAGGCCGCGGGTTCAATCCCCGCACCGAGACAAATGTTTACTATTCTACCATTGAGAGGTTGGCGACATACACACCTAAGAAATTTCTAAGAACTTTTAGGTGTGCAGGTTTCCACACGATGTTTTCCTTCACCGTTAATTCCCATTATACAAGTGCACTATTAGTGTCCGTGTGTCGATTTCCCCGTGACAGTTGGTAACCCAGCGAGCGGCGTGTGTGAGCGGTCGCGAGTGGGTCGGCAGTCGGGCGGCCGGGCAGGGGGCGCAAGGGCGGCGTGCCCCGGTAGGCAACCGGCTTGATGCTACACTGACAACCCTCTCAAACCGCGCCCCGATATGCTGCTTCACAAGTCACGAGCGCCGAGCGGGTATTTGAGTATATCAGCTAATAATATATTTAGGCACGAGCCTCTTCCACGTTTAAGAGACTAGGCCTTGTTACACCACGATCGCATAATGGAGGTTGGCGAGTGGAGTGCTTTTAGGTAACGATTAAAAGTTCAACTTCAATAATTTTCTCTTTCAAGCCTCTGCTTGATGCTCTGCTTGATCCTTGATTAAATTCTCTAATTTAATTCGGTTACAGTAGATGTGACGCAAAAAAAGTTATCATTGAACTGTTACCAGAAAAAGGTCTCTATCAATACCTACTTAATGTATATGATGATAGATATTTTGACGTCATTGTAGAGACTGAATGATAGAATTAAGTGTCGAAATACGCATATTACAGTGGGACGGATACACCAGCACTGACAACATACAAAGCAATGAAAAAGATTAATTCGTTAAAAACATCAAAATTTACAAACAAACAAATACACAAATCCTTGGAGATGTTATTATTGACATGCAAAATGAAATTTGAAATTAGAGACGTCAAATCGTCAATAAACCGCAATCAACCGCTATCGTTTCCCGCTCCGCTTATGGCGCCCGCCTCGCGCATTGAGTAAAGTCTGCGGATTTCCATTATAGCGCAGAGACGTGCCGCACGCCACCCTCTCCACCCCTCCGCCTCGCGACCGAGCTCAAAGAACATTCAACACGCAGAAGGGACAACCGCCAAGTGTTATGCCTGGCGGGTCGGCGCCTCTTGGAGGTTGTCATCGTTCTTCACTTGACTACACAATGACAACCATTGTGTCCATGAATATGATAAACTTCCGGCAAAATAGAAACTTAATACAAGTCAAAAAGAGAGAGTTTGCAGTAACAGTAAATAATAACATCCGTTTCGATCTCTTAATTCAATATAATCAATCCATATCGGTCAAATATTAGCTATTTTCAAAAGGTTAATAAAAACGTATTGATGAATAATGAGCGTCAATAAAAGACTATTATAGGACTTGAAATGAACTCAGTTCAAACGTTGACTTTAATATAAAATTATCATTTGGGTCACGGCTGTTTCAATTTTAAAAGCAACAAATCAATCAAGGGCGGCGCACACTTAACATAAGAATGCATCCATTAATAAACAGTGGCCGGTACAGACACTTTAATAACACCGCTGCTCTATCTAAAAACGATTCGTTCGAGTGTGCGGCGCATGTAATTTTTCCACAGCGATCCAATCAAACGGTATCGTTGCCAATAAATCTCCGAGTAGTGGCTCGATGTTCGATCCGATGGTCCAATTACGTCGAAATCGCACAAGCAAATCAGTAACGCGTCTGCGGCAACGCTCTATTGCACAGTTCACGGCACTCTGTTACCAACTTCATCGGGATCAAAGCGATTACTAACAGTAATGGTACACCCTCGCCACTTCGGGAGCACTCCCGACACTCGGCGCGACAACGCACTAAATACACCGCACGACCGCTGTAGCGAGAGCTCCCACGTCCCGCCCGCCTTTAGACAAACGCTACACGCAGGGGGAAACGACCATCCAAACGGGGCTCTCGTTGTGCTGGACGCTACGCCGACATAAGACTTTATGCCACGGAGCGAATCAATTTCTATTTGGGCGCCTCACTTTCTGAAACGTATAAAGCGAAATTGAACTCTGCGCGGGAAAGTATAAAGTATTGTTTGGAGTCGACGCGGGCGGTAAAGCTGTTTGTTGGAATACGCGATTTGCGCCACCGACATGAGAGTCGAAATTTGTGGGCGTAACGTGAACGCGTTACGAACGCGGCGAGCCGTGTTCCGTGGATGAATTTTTATTAGGATTTCTCGGCGATAATCTCGGTGACGGGGCCGCGTCTCGGCTTTTAATTAAAAGTTTGACGCGCACGTCGCACAGTGCGCCCGCCAGTCGTTTCAGTAAATATAATTTGACGACAGACGAGTGACACCTCTGTATAAATTACTTTGGATTGATGATGAAGCTGTTTGCAGCTGCTTCAGAGATATCGTTAGGGATCAGTAGCAGAATTCATTTTACAAGTAAGATAAAATATTATATTAATAAATTTGTACTTAATACCTTCACAAAAGATCTTTCTATCGCATATTGTAATTGTATTAAGGCTATTACTACTTCTCAATAACTAAAAAAATGTGTCAATTGGATTTATTTCTTCCAAGAAAATATTCAAGTCATCATGTTTACAAACTCCTAATGATCGCAGGTAAAACACCAAATATCGAAATTCCAGCTTCTCTATAATCTTTTATAGCTAAGCTACAAATATCAATTAATTAAACGGGGGATAAAACAAGCTACAAAACTCCTCTGTATCTGTCCTTCACAGCTAGTCTACAAACAACAAGAAAACGACTAGCCAAACAGCTATAGCATCCGTAGCACTGCTACGAGACTAGCACGTACAAAAGACGAGTAGCAAACAAGCTACGCGCCCAGCCGAGCTACAAAACACCGCGCCTCCGCTACAAAGTTACCGACAACACGGAGCTAAGCTCGTAAAATATCTCTAGTCCGACCTCAAAACGCGTACGTAATAAAAACGCTCCCGAGTAATTCACAGTAATGCGGGCGGGGTAATTGAGTGTCGAGTGGCGCTGTAGGGCGTCGCGGCGGCGGCGTCGGGACGCGGGGCGCCGACGCACAGATGGCCGCGCGGTGACTACGCGCCCGGGATGTTGCGGGATATTGCGTTTTGTAATAATACGGCGTAACTGACTGAGAATATTGGGTGATTGTCATGAATTATTTATGTCATTTCCGTAGCGGTCGATTGTAATCTATATTTATATGTTTTAGTATGTTATTTTTTATTTATATTATGAGGAATAAAAAAAATGGTAGTAATTGATACAAAACTCTGTGCTAAGTTTTGATACAAAATAATAATAATAATAATAACTTCTGTAATTCGAAATTTTCGGCAGACACAGGTAAACGCTCGAAAAGGATGTAAGCACATAAGAATATACAATATGTTTATAAAATAATAAGTATGAAAAACCATATTTACGAATGCAAAATAATTTTGAAGCAATTAAATGATAAAACAAATTAGCTATAATAAAAAACGTCAACATGAAAATCATTTAATCAAGCCCTCGGAAAATTCATCGCTTCTTTTTGCACAGACCAAACAAAATTAAAGGAACAAAGTTTTCTCTCGACTAATGAATGTGCAAATATTGGAGCAACATTCATCCCGATTGGAGTGGAAAAAATTAGCTCCGGCCGACGGTAATAATCCAAATATATCCGGACCGCAAAAACCCCGGTCACCGCACCGTATCACAACCGGATAAACGTATAATAAAACGGCACGGATGTTCTTATCCGGCGAATATAAAAAAGTCCCGACCCCTAGCCCCCCGTCCCCGCGAGCTGGAGTGTGAGGGAAGGCAACTTTCTCCGTATTGTCAACTCTTTTACACGGCACATTGGCATTCAGACCGCGATCGTGGGTTGCTGCGCGTAGTTTTCTCGTGAGGCGGTTTATTCAATGGAAACAGTGCGCTTACAAATTTATTTTTACTTTTCTACTACGAGAATACTTTTCGATGTCCATTACCTACATCTTTTTCTCAGAAGACTATATCAGCCGTATCCTTTCAAACGTTTTATGAACATTCGTTCAAAAAATTATATAATTCCTCTTTCCATCTTAGGCCCCACATCCATGAATCCATTGCCGAAAAGAATTCACATTCCATTGTTGAAAATAAATCTAAGAAGCCACTTGGACTCAACAGGTAGACTCCTCAACCTAAAACTATTGCAACCAATCTAACCGTATAAGAAATTGTATAAAAAAAAACTACCAAATCCCAAGCACATAAATATCCTACCAAAATAGTAGCAACATTTGGAGTGTGGCAACACCGAGTACATAAATCACGCGCTCGGCGCAGATAGGGCGCGGTAATTGGCGGGCTGGCGGCGCGCGACAAATCTGACGGCCATTTCCGGCCCGGGGCACGGCGCCCCCGCCGGGACCCGCCGGGATCCGCCGGCACCCGCCCGCTGTGGCCCACTTGTGCCCGAGGGAGGGACTGATCGCGATTAGCGGTTGCGACAAGCGAATATTGTACCTTAATAAACCAGTGTGCTTGTGAAAACACACCGAACTTTTTCAATCAAAACTTAATGATACATAGTTGTAAATGAAATTCTAAAATGACCATACCCCTTTTCCTGAATAAACTTGAATATCATTAACGCTTTTTTTTTACTATGAAAAGAGGCATATGTTTTAGTGTGAGGAATATAAAACAATAAATACCTTTAAATTCAAACCCAAAAGCCTCATGACACATAAAATATAAAATATTTTGGAATAGGATTTTTTGTTGTGATGTTTTCTTTACATGTTTTCTTCACATCACAATGGTCATTAAAATCGCTGGTACATCCGCTCGTCGCTGGCCGCTCCGCTCGTGCGTACAGACCGGTCCGTACAAAGCGTCGGGCCGTCGTGTTGCGCGCGCACCTCTCGCCCGCCGGGGTGACTCGACCGAGCGCCGCGCCGCGAGACATTCCGCTTGTTGCGACGACGCGACGCGACAACGCGACAACGTAATGATCATTGCACCGCTGCATCTGCGCCGTGCTTCTTTGTTGTTACACGTGTGGGAGCATCGTCAGCATAGTCGATGAACTCGAATTATGCCAAAATTTAGTATATAAAGCAATAAAGGTTGTATATGCACTGAGTCATATATTAGCACGCATCAACACCGGTCGTTTCATTTACGTCGCTGCGCTTACCCTAATTACGCAACAACTTACACGTGTATCACAGGTTCACGTACATCGGTGACTCCACGTGAACAGATACACTTACAACTGGTGACCCCGACGAAAAAAAAAAAAAAAAATACCCCGACGCAAAACCCGACGAAAAAAAAAAATACCCCGACGCAAAACCGACGTGATACCGACGTTCGAAGCAAACTTCATTAAATTGTGATAACTGTACTGCACAGCCTTATCAGCCTTCCACCAGCGGATCTTCCTGATTTGGCTTTCAAGAGGCATATAGTTATCCAGAAAATGAACCCAAACGCAGGTTGTGAGTACGCTAAATCCAGCAGTCATTCACAGCTCATGGCACAGCTAATGAACCAAATGAGTAAGCTCACCATGGAAGTCGCAGCACTGAAAGCAAGCTCATTCAGAAACGGACATCGTCACCATAGACGCAATCGAAGCCTAACGCGTCACAGATCCCGATCGCGAACAAGAATCACGCCGGAAAGTCCTCAATGGTTATGTAAATATCACTTGCGCTATAAGGATCGAGCTTGGAATTGTGAACAACCGTGCAATTGGAGAAAACCGTCGGAAAACTAGAATCAGCGTTGACAGAGGCGGTCGTCAGCGCTATTGTACCATCAAACCGCCTATGCGTTACCGACCGAAAAAGTGGGTATCGCTTTTTGGTTGATACTGGCGCTAACATCTCAGCAATACCGAGAAGAAGTAACAAAATAAAAACCGACAGCACTTACAAAATATATGCCGCAAACGGCACTCCAATAAAAACATACGGCGACAAAACGCTGACGTTAAATCTGAATTTGAGACGACCGTACCGTTGGACTTTTATCGTCGCTGATATTACACAACCAATACTTGGAGCCGATTTTTTGGAAAAACACAACATTTTGGTCGACATTAGAAACAAGCGTTTGATAGATGGTACGACTGGACTTCAAAGAAACGCAAAGTTGATGAAGTCAAGCACACCAACACTTCGGACCGTTGATTTAACCGAAGATTACGCAGATATTTTAGCAGAATATCCAAATATTTTAAAACCGCTCGACACTCTGTCCCCACCAAAACACAACGTGGTTCACCATATTATCACTGAGGGACATCCTGTGTACTCCAAGTCAAGACCTTTGCCGGCCGACAAATACCTAAAGGTGAAAAAAGAAATAGAGGACATGTTACAGACAGGCATATGCAGGCCTTCCAAGAGTCCCTGGGCTAGTCCACTACTGGTGACAAAGAAGAAAAACGGCGAATTACGACTATGTGGCGACTACAGAAAATTAAACGCCATCACTGTACCGGATAGATATCCGATCCCGAGAGTATTAGATTTCACATACCTGTTGCCTGGAGCTACTATATACTCAAAAATTGATCTAAAAAGAGCTTACAACCAAATACCCGTCAAAGATGTTGAAAAAACCGCAGTAATTACCCCGTTCGGTCTATTCGAATTCACTAGAATGCCGTTCGGTTTACGAAACGCGGGCCAAACCTTTGTCCGATTCCTGAACACAGTATTAGCAGGATTAGACTTCATTTTTGTATATATCGATGACATATTAGTGAGGTCATCGTCACCCGGTGAACATAGACAGCATCTACATGAAGTGTTTAAACGACTCAACGAGCATGGCATCACAATAAATCGCGCCAAATGTGTATTTGGACAACCCCAAATAGAATTCCTCGGATATTTAATTACTCCAGAGGGTATCAAACCATTACCTGAAAAGGTTGAAGCAATCAAAAAATACCCGACTCCAACAACGGTGCAAGAGCTACGCAGATTTTTGGGCATGATCAATTTTTACCGCAATAACATGCCACAGGCAGCCCGACATCAAGCTCTTTTGAACAAATATCTCATAGGCTCAAAGAAAAACGACAAAACTAAAATACAATGGACTTCCGAAGCACTAGAAGCATTCGATCAATGTAAAGAAAGTCTAAGCGACGCTGTTACATTGACGTCTCCAGATCCGCATTCTCCATTATCACTCATGACAGATGCTTCACAAACTTGTATTGGCGCCGTTTTACAACAGTACGAAAACGACACGTGGAAGCCACTTGCATTTTTTTCAAAGGCACTGAGTGAAGCACAAACTAAATACAGTACATATGATCGAGAATTGCTGGCAGTTTACATGGCTGTAACGCATTTTCAACCTTATATCGAGGGACGAGAATTGATAATATACACCGATCATAAGCCATTATGTCACGCCTTCACTACTAAACAAAACAATTCAAGTAAAAGGATATCCCCAAGACGACTACGTCATCTAGAGTTCATAGCACAATTCACGACAAACATACGTCACCTCGCCGGTAATATGAACCCAGTGGCCGATGCACTATCACGAGTCGAACAAATAGATTGCCCCACACCTGTGGATTGGAATGACATAGCAGGTTTGCAACGCAGTGACAATGAACTCTCTCAGCTGTTAAATAAAAACAACCTCAGCTGGAAAAGTATCCAGTTACCGGGAACGAGACAATTATGGTGCGAAAATTCAAGAACAAATTCACGACCGTACATACCGAAGTCGCTTCGAAAACAAATATTTGACTCTATGCACAACGTTACGCATCCTGGTGTAAGATCATCAAAGAAAATGATTTCTGAACACTACTTCTGGCCAGGCATGAATACAGACGTAGGCACATGGGCGAAAACATGCGAGTCATGCCAGACAAGTAAAACATACAGGCACAACTCAGCCCCAATTGGAAGTTTCACGCCAACAGCACGTTTAGACCACGTGCACATAGACATCGTCGGTCCATTGCCAGAATCCAATGGAAACAGATACATCGTGTCAATGATCGACAGAGCAACAAGATGGCCTGAAGCCGTACCAGTACCAGAAGTAACAGCAAAAGTTGTAGCAGAAGTTCTCCTGAATACCTGGATAGCAAGATTTGGATGCCCGACTACCATTACATCAGACCAAGGACGACAGTTTGAGTCAGACTTATTTATCGCCTTAACCAAAGCACTCGGTATCAAGAAAACCAGAACTACCAGCTATCACCCACAATCAAATGGATTAGTTGAACGCTGGCATAGATCAATGAAAACCGCACTAATTGCGCGTGGTAACACAACTAACTGGTCAAATGAGTTACCCCTAGTCCTATTAGGGTTGCGAGGCGCCTTACGACTGAAAGAAAACATCAGCCCAGCACAAATGTTATACGGAGCAAATATACGTCTACCTGGTATGTTTATCGAGCCGAAAAAGCAAAATACATCACCAGAAATTTTTACACGGACACTACAAAGGACAATGGCCAATCTAAGCCCGTTTAACAACAGTCACCACGCTACAAACCATAAACCATATATACACCCGGACATGATAGATTGTGAATACGTATTCGTCAGAACAGATGCTGTAAAGAAGCCCCTAACACCATCATACAAAGGACCATACAAAGTGTTAGAGAAATATGAAAAATATTTCAAAATACAAATGCCAGAAAAAACATCCATAGTAACAGTGGACAGATTGAAACCTGCTTACATGGTAAATGAAGACAAGGCGAACGAACCTTTGGCACACTTAAAAAGCACATGCAGCAACAACGTCAACGACCGCAACAGTGCTGAGCTCGCGGAAAAGAACAAGGCCACGCTGACGACAACACGTTCGGGTCGCGTCATACGCCCTGTAGTACGATTCGCTATAGAGCCTGATCAGCGGAAAAGCAAGAACCTATAATTAGTTTATTTATGTCGTATACATTTACATTTACTTATTTTTTGTTATTATCGTTATACATTAATTTTTTTAAAAGGGGGGAACTAATGTGGGAGCATCGTCAGCATAGTCGATGAACTCGAATTATGCCAAAATTTAGTATATAAAGCAATAAAGGTTGTATATGCACTGAGTCATATATTAGCACGCATCAACACCGGTCGTTTCATTTACGTCGCTGCGCTTACCCTAATTACGCAACAACTTACACGTGTATCACAGGTTCACGTACATCGGTGACTCCACGTGAACAGATACACTTACACACGTATTGCGTTTTATTATGTCGCATATACCGCCCGAGGCTGTGCACGATTACTTTTCTGCATAAGTAAAAAGCGTGTTCACGAGATATGAAACTGCTCAAATGCTATGTATGCCTGGTACCCTGTTCGATACATTATTCAATCTACTAAGTCACCATAGGGTTCGACCACAGGGACCAACTTGACACATCACAGATCAGAAAGTACTACGATGGAATCGAATCAACTTTACACACATGCACGCTCCGATATATCGATTTCCGATGTCACCTTCGCGCACAGCCGTGATGAATATATAATGACGTGACATGAGCGACGCTTTCACCACAATAATAAGCACACGCATTTTACCACAAAAGTGTGTATTTACACACACACACATACACACAATGCAATGCTTATATCTCAGAAGGAATCGGCAGTATTTCTAATTCCAAGTTTTTTTCAAGTTCATTTTCAGTTCAATACTACTTCTTAATACTAAGTTCCTGTTTGAACCCGGGACCTCTCAAACGCACGCACCCACAAAATTCACGAGACCACCAAGACAGTCAATAAAAATACTTTAACAACAAATAACTTTATTACGAAGAGGTCTCAAAATAATGACTAGGGTCATACAGACTCCCAATAGAGGGTAAGCGCATGGGGAGACGAGCTAACAGTGTTAGATGATTTCAGCTGAGTCAGGTTGAAAAACGCCCCAGGGGGAGCTCAAATCACTCCTTCATTCGACTACAGGTTAATTGAGCAGCAACGGTCGCTAGTCACGCAATAAATAATTATCCACAACGCGTGTGATGTTATCAAAAATTGTCGAGCAGTTTCCTAATTTCTGCGATGTAATTTTTTGAACACTTACATATTAACCTTTTAATATGTACAGTGCATTCTCCACGTCCCATAATTAAATTGGAGTTAGAAATTACTGAAGCATTTGTTCAATAAACAATTTGTCACAGATAAAATTCTTATGCTAGTCATTTTCCAACGAGATTCTTACTCACAAAAATTCATTATTCATTAACATTATTCGTACGGTCGAATCGACCCTCTACACAAACATCTACCATTACAGGGTTACTCGATAAGGCGCAAACAACACATCCAAGATGGCTTTAATTAACCTTAACATTGCGCCGCTAATTGGAAATCATGATGTACGGAACGGTTGACTGTTTGCCGCGCGGGGTCGCACCGGCCCTCGGTCGCCGCGCGCCGCCCAGTTCGGCCGGTGACGGGTTAATTGAGCGGCGCGAGGCCAGAGCGAGGCCACGGGGCAGGTGACGTCACCCGCACGTGTTAAGAAACCGCGGAGGGTCAATTTGTGCGGTTTTCCAAATATTGCGGGTAGTTACGTGTTTGAACTTTCTAAAGGGTTCAGTGACTTTTCGTATTTAGTCATTATGTAGTTGTCGGTTGTCCTATCTGTTTTCTTTCTAATTTATTTCAGGTTAAAATTGAACCCGCTACCACTGATGACATTGGCGTTAAAGGCGTGTTAGCATCGCTTATATGTATTTAAGATTTGCCGGTCCTAATAGAATATACTTCTTATTACTAATGTTTACAGTCGTACAGTAATAACCAGCTTACTATAAAACTTTGTACATAGGAGATACAACTCATAAGTTATATTATACCATCAGTTTTTAAATTATCGATAAATCATATCGATTAAAACTATAAAACACTAGGGATATATTTGTCAATATTTACCTGGGTGCGGGTAGAAGGGCGCGCCGGCGCTCACCATCGGGTGCGGGGCCCGATAATCCATCGCAACACTACGCGCACTGGCACATCACTTACGCACCGGCGCGGCACATCACTAGCGCATCGATATCGACGTCCGTCCACGACCGAGTCGCACACCCGCACTCGTCACAGTACATTTTCACAACACACGAGCACACTCGAGCGGGAATTATTTACACCGATTTTATATTATTAATTATTGCGTACATTTGGTTATTTCATCTGAAATGGGTTTTGATATTGGTCACAGTGGGAGTATATATATGTGTGTGTGTGTGTGTTTATAGTAGATGTAAGGTTGAATAGGGTGCCACACTTATATGATAATAAAAATTGATCAATACGATGAAATATTCGAACGAAAAACCGTAGATATATTAAAAATTTCCCGATTAGCATCGAATTCGGTAAAGCGGTTGCTATAAAACACCAACTTAACAATCAACCCCGACGAAAGTCGCTAACATCAAATAAAAACAGTAACAATACGCGAAATAAAATAGTGACTCGCAACAAAACGACAACGTGGGCGCGTCACAATATTTCATCCGCGGCGTTGTCGCGCGGACTGGCCGGTCGAGTTGCCGGCGTTACTGGCGGTGCCGGCGCTACCGGTGGTGCCGGCGCTACCGGTGATTTAGCGCCGGTGTCGGGCGGCGAGCATTCTCCTTCCGTCTCGCGGGAGCCACTTGGTAAATAATTAAGTGGCCGGGGGTCACAGGGCTGGCCGGTGTGTGTTTTTACGACGCGCCGTTGCGTCGGGCTCGTAATGGCCGGCATTTACGGAAACAAATAAACCCTACTTTTGTGCGGAGTTGGATAATTATTATTTGGTAGCTTTCACACGCCGCTTTCTTGTGTGGTATTTAAGCGAGATTAAACACAGCCTATTTATCTCATGAGTGCGTAAACTATTCGACAAGTTACATGTAATCTTACGAGATGTCAGAACGAGTTAAAGAGTTGAAGATAGCGGTCACTCAACACTTGATGCTACGTTTGGACATATCCATCATTCATAATTCCATACCTACCAACATAAGAAAAAAATATAATCTAGATTAAGAATCTTATCGCACTTATGTAATTTAGTAGTGCATAATAGAAATATGATAACATCACTGCCACCAAAAAAAAAACAAAGTAGGCGTAAAACATCCGAAATAACGCTATCAACGCTGAATACTTATGAAAAGAACTGATATTTTTCTATATTTATACATTTACCGAGTTTTCCATTGAAATTCATTCATTCATTCATCATCAGCCCATATACGTCCCACTGCTGGACACGGGGCTCCTCTACTACTGAGAGGGTTAAGGCCTTAGTCCACCACGCTGGCCTAGTGCGGGTTGGCGGACTACACATCTAAGAAATTCCTAAGAACTTTTAGGTGTGCAGGTTTTATCACGATGTTTTTCTTCACCGTTAAAGTACGTGATAATTCATTGTGAATTCACACATAACACACATAACAATAAGAAAAGTTAGAGGTGTGTGCCTGGGGTTTGACCCGCGACCGTCGAAATTCTCGACCGCGTGCCTAAACCTCGAGGCCATTACGACTTCCATTGAAATACTTGTAAATAATAGTATTAATGGCACGTTCGCTGCAACATTGAGGTACAAAAATCCGGCCAACTGTGATTTCGGAGAAATTGAATAATATGCGTATGGGAAAATTCAATCACCGTGTTGTTTTAATGTTAATTATTCACGTCACGTATTGCACTGTACCTGTAAAGCGTAATGAATCACGTATAAACTAATTTATTGTATAGTTATATAACCTATAATATAAATTTTGCCTATGATAAAGCCTTAACTATTAAACAGCTGAACAAAATTTTGATAATTCTATCGCACAAATAGACGGGACGTTTGAAATCTTACAGAATGCTCTGTCCCACTGTGTAATATAACCTTCATGGAGGACTCTCAAAAAATTGAACTTAATATTTTTTGTATTAACCATTTTTCTACCTCTGGACCTCTATACCTAAGTCAACTTCTACTACTGGTAAAACCTAAAGCTTCTAGTAAATTAGTCCAATTCTCGAGCCCGCGGATACGAAGTCAAAGAGATCAGTAAGTAAAGAACTAATAGTGAGGTAAGTATGAGGTGTGTCGGCCACCCCTACCGTCGGCGAGGTCCATGTATCTAACTAATTGATAGAGGCGCTGCGACGGCGAGCCTGCAGTGCCTTGACTCATCGCTTCTGCTCGAGTGCCCCGTGTTTACCTTATACGCCGCCGCATAGCGGTTTCATAACGGTGTGCCCGTAGATTTTTTAAACCATTTCACAGTCTGCCTCGTGGTCTCGCGGTACAAGTATGTGTCGTGCTTTTTCCGTTAGGAAATTCTCAATAGCACCACATAGTCTAAATTATGCTAAAAAAACGGCATAGGCTCGTCCGCTATTAGGTGGGACGCAAAAATTTTGCTAAATGTGGGTGCAGAAATGCACCTCTGCATACGTACATTCCTTATATGAACGAACCATTCATAAAGGTCCCATAGTATAGCCTTAAAATACTTAATAGTATTAAAAAAGAGATGGCGATATAAAATAGATGCATTCGAAGCATAATGGATGGACAGCCCCGTGGCGCAGTTGGCTAGACACCAGCTTGCGAAACGGGAGGCCGCGGGTTCGATCCCCGCACCCAGACAAATGTTTGTGTGATCCACAAATATTTGTTTCAGGTATTGGTATTTGTGAGAGCGAAAAGTCTCTCGTAGTTTCTGATACCCACGACACAAGACTTTTATCTTAGTGTGGGATCAGAACTATGTATGTGACTGCTGGGTGTATTTATTTATTTATTATTTATTTGACAGAAGATCTTGTAGAAAAGCACAGGGAGGGTCTTTGGGACACAATATAGGAAAACATTAATAACAATGAAACAAATAACATAATGCTAATTCAAAACCGAACGCAAAGGTTTTGGAAGATTTATACAATTTCTTTGCAACATTCATCCGTGATGATACC
Source organism: Hemaris fuciformis (assembly GCA_907164795.1). Taxonomy (NCBI): domain Eukaryota; kingdom Metazoa; phylum Arthropoda; class Insecta; order Lepidoptera; family Sphingidae; genus Hemaris; species Hemaris fuciformis. The sequence goes on along the minus strand of OU015455.1, from coordinate 839,178 downwards.
CAAGTCCTGCCATCAGCAAACGCCAATACTTATTTATTTTAATTTATTTATTTATGCTTTTTATAAGTATAGAGGCGGACTTAATGCCAAAGGCATTCTCTAACAGTCAACCTCTGGGAGATGCAGAGATAAAAAAGGTAGGTGCATAAATAGTTAAATAAATACATATAAATAGAATAACTAACTAACTAACTTATCGTATTCTCCCATACGCACTTTCACAATATCAAATACTGGTATGAGGTCTTGATCATACTTACAATAATAAAATTTATTTTGCTACAGTGAGTCCAGCAACCTCAGCCACCCGCCCACAATAGCCTATCGATCCCACGTTTACAGAAATAGAATCTCAACCGCCCCAGTACTCCGACGGTGTCATGATCATTCGAGCGGATATTTTCGCAAATATTGACCCTCTCGAGTATTTTTTGCTAATCCAGGTATCCGCTGTGGGGACGTGTAAGCGGGGGTCGTCGACCGCCGACCCAACCATCGATGGCGCTCCGACGGGATCACTAATCAAATTACACTTGTCGATTTTTGAAATCGTCAGCTGATCTGTTTTCAGGGGTATCGCTTAAATGACTTTTACCGACACTAATTTTTGCATTCGGCAACGCTCAATTGTTTAATCAAATTTATAATTAAAATAATCTCTCACAAAGTTTTTTTTTTGGGGTCAAATGTAATCGTCACCAGTGTACCATCTAATTAATCAAAATAGATTCAATAGTTTCAAGTTCCCAATATTACTAACGCCTGAGCCCAAACAATCAGCCAAATCCGCTCAAAGTCTAAAACGTAGACAGGGTTACTTTCGTATTCATAACATTATTATGAATGTATGTATGTATTGTATGTACGAGTATAGATCTACTTATGATTAATAATTCTATTTGTCTGATCCGAACCTACCCTAATCATACCAAAACTTTTTAGCAAGTCTATTATATGCACAGTTACTACTCCCCTCTCTCCTCTGACCCCCCCCCCCATCGCGTGTACAGAGGGGCGCGCGTTGCGGTCGCGCCTGTTGCGTTCTAATTGATGACCGCAACGCCGCGTGACCTCACAACGAGCGCTCAGACCGTACTACCCTCCCGCTGTACGTTGTACCTGCGTGCGTGCGGCGGACGTGTTGCGGTCGTGTGCACACGCTTTATGTTCACCACCTATCTACCGTTGAGTGCCTGGTATGTATTTAACTGATGTGGGGTTAGTATGAAAAATGAACTTAATAATTAAATATTAAGATTTATGTCTACCAATTAACGAATAAACATCTAAAATACTTGTCTTGTGTCATCTATGTCGGAAACTACAAAATACGTTTCAATTAAACAAATATTCTGATTCGAAAGAAATATGTGTAACACAAGACATATGGTCTGGGCGCGGGGATCGATCCCGCGGCCTCGTCTTTCATAAAAAAATATTGCTTGAGTAACACGTATAATAGTACAACTCATATATTTTTTTAAAACGTAGGAAGTTTCTGTTAATTTACTCAAATGACCACGTCAAAATGAACGCCATTCGCATTTCAACAAGACATTAACGAACCATATTACACAATTATATTACTTCGTAGTTTGTACATAATAACAATGCGGATAAAATCATATTATCCCATCATCATCATCATCAGCCCATATACGTCCCACTGCTGGGCACGGGCCTCCTCTACCATTGAGAGGTTTCAGGCCTTAGTCCACCACGCTGGCCTAGTGCGGGTTGGCGGACTACACACCTAAGAAATTCCTAAGAAGTTTTAGGTGTGCAGGTTTCATCACGATGTTTTCCTTCACCGTTAAAGTACGTGATTATTCATTGTGAATACACACATAACTTCGAAAAGTCAGAGGTGTGTGCCTGGGGTTTGAACCCGCGACCGTCGAGATTCTCGACCGCGTGCCTAAACCTCGAGGCCATCACGATATTATCCCGCGAAGAAAAAATTCATTTGACGTTTTATTTTAACGTATACGCACACACTACCAATAATCGATTGCATTGTCATTATACATTATTACCATCATTAGAAGTCTACAGCTGGAGAACCGTTATCACTACTAAATTAATCATCATCGTCGGCCCATTCCCTACTTAAAAAACTCACGAGTAATGTGCCGGAGGTTTGAATCTGCGACCGCCGAGATTTTGACTCGAACTCGAGGGAAACACGACTATTACTGAATCAAGCTTACTTAAAAAAAAGTGCACAAAAAAGACGATTTAATTTTCACATTTTCAATTCGTATCGTTTACTTTGTGAACGTTGCGGCTCATGTCGAGATGTGTTCGCGTGTATTTTTTATCTATGTTCTGTCATACACGTTCATATTGACCGATTGTTTGTTTATTAAGCTCGGTTCGGTTCGGATGTCTGATTGTTGGTATATGTCGACGATTGCTGATCTAATGGATTTTAAAAAGTTATAAAAAAAAAAATAGTACTATGATATTTCGTTGTATCAATATAAATTTTCTGTTATATTATAAACGGGAAAGCTTTCATAGATATTTGTTACTCTTTTACACAAAAACTACTGAATGGTTTTTATTGAAATTTACTATGAAGGTAACTCACACTCCAAATTAACACACTAGTTTTTATCCCAACAAAACGTACCATTCCCGTGGGATGTCCATTGAATTCACAATAACGCTCTACCACGCCATTTTTGACATAATATAGACACCTAAAAGTATATACACCTAGGCTACGTTGCAAATCGTTCAGTAATTATGCACTCAGACAGATTACGACGTCAGTACACCAGCATCCGACACAGATTCGGCGCCATCACATTAACCGGTGGGTAATCCTTCTGTCCGGCGCTGGCTGACGGCGCCGGGGGGCCATTGGGGGGCGGACCTACCTCGCCGCACCAGTGAATTAACAAACATCACGCGGCGATGCGGCGAGCGCAGGCAGAACACACAAAAAGTTGTCAAACCATCGTGCGGAAGGACAATGCACAGGCGGCGCTTGCAGCGATTCGAATGAATTGTTTTTGTTTTTTTGGAGCAAAGATATTTTAAGCGCAGTCGTATTTGCACTTTCATTGTGTGATAAGCATAGTATTCAACCCTCTACTGCCGTCGTCCACGTCCCCCATAGCTTTCCACGTACGAGAAATATCTCTATACTACTATAAAAACTATATTTTTTGTTTTGTGCGGTATTAAAAAAAATCACTCTCATCATTTTTCCCTAACGCGCCAAAAGAAGTATAACTTCAAAAAAAATTAGCATTAGAAATTATAGGCTTTTTATCTCGGGAAAGTGCTGTTCTTTTTAATAATATGATAAAAGATTACATTATTACCGGCGGGAGAAATTAAGAATTGTAAAATTTATTCAATAACAACGACGAAAATCCAACAAAGCGACAGACATGACAAATCGAAACGCTTCCCGTGTACGTGAGCGTCACCAAGGAGTTTAATTAAAAAACTCGCTAACAAAATTAAACATTAAAAAACACTGAGCGCTTAGCCGAGATAGAATATCGCTTAAAGCGCTCGCGGCTGAGAATTTCCTCCTCTAGGCCGAGGGTTGTAAGCGTTAACGCACCGCTAAACTAGCGCTAAAGCTACTGGTTATTGAACGGCGAGGTACATTAAGGTTAGTACGGAGACGACGGGCTTACTTCTAAATAACAATTTGCTTTCAGGTAATTCTTTTGACATACTATCTTATTCAATGTGACAATGATGACTAATCACTGAAACTTTTAGTATTGACAAGGTTACGCTTAGAAAATAAATCTTTCCGTCATTTATGAAATATTTAGTGGTTTCTTGGCGTAAAATGTGTGAGCTTTAGCCTTAGGTCCCGCGTGATATTAGATTAATCTATAATTAAAATCTGAGCACCTTAAAAACTAAAAACGTGGACAATGATATGAATTATAGTCACTCCCTATTACGCAAAACTTAAAACTAACGAAAATTAGATGAAGAAATCCAACCCCGCCTTACTTTTTGGTAAAAGACTCGTCATCATCATCCATCAGCCCATATGCATCCCACTGTTGGGCACGGGCCTGACTAAAGCCACGCTGGCCTACAGGGGGTTGGCGGACACAAAGTAGTCAGATTCTTAACATTCTGTCACCTCATCAAAATGAGCCCGCCTGATAAAATTTTAACTCTAAAATCACCGTCTCGGATATCCGCCATGACTAAAAATAATTAATCCTCGTACGACAGCGGAAGTAATAGAAATTGACCGATCGTTTATTGTAGTCAATTTTTTAACTGATTCCACACGTGCGCCCGTTAACTGCAACCCGTGCGCGCCATCAAACCGACTGTTAAACTGTTTTAAAAGTTTTTCACGGCTGACGTAAATCAAATCGGTTTTAAATGTTTACGTCTCTTTTATTAGGGTGCTAATTTAGGGATTCAATAGGATCGTTTGGTCGTGAGCGATGGGAGCATACGAATGAGAATTTGAACTATACTGTTTTTGTTTTAAATATAAATACACCTACATACATAAACTCACGCCTGTATTCCCCGAAGGGGTAGGCAGAGGTGCATTCCTTCACCCACATTTCGCCAGGTATGTATCAGTCCCACGTAATAGGGGGCGAGCCTATTGCCGTTTTTCGGGCACATTTCCAGACTCCGTGCTGCTACTGAGAATTTCCTAATGGAAAAACCCAATAACACTTTGCCCGACCCGGGAATCGAACCCAGGACCTCTAGATCGCACGGCACATACTTGTACCGCGAGACCACGAGGCAGTCACGAGTAATATAAATACACCAAATTGCCTTGTAGGCCAAGTTAGCAGTACCCATAATAACCCAGTGGAGGTACTTCCATAGAAGCCCAAAAGCGGTACACGTTAATTGTGTAATGTTTAGTTTATAATTGTTTATTGTGGGGTCAGGGTATTCTCATGAAACGTGACGTAGTTAATTTAGCCTTGGGCTATTAGAAGTCAGGAAAAAGAACCGTATATCTGGGATTTATCGACATTGAACGATATCACGTTAGGATTGCACAAAACACACACAAAAATGAACGTATTTCTGAAATGATAAGTGTGCTAACGCGTAGCTAAACGTTCGCCGTCAACTTAAGCTAGAAAGAACACACAGGTATCAAGAAACTTTTAAATCAGAAAATAGGTAGGGTCTGGCAGGTAGCTGATGATCATATTGGTCTGTACCATGAGAAAAAGGTTCGTAATTTCTTTTGACGAGTTGCTTTTGTGATAGAGCCGCGCCGCAGCTAACTTGACGTGACGTGCGGTACGTATAGATATCAGTTGGGCGGAGGTAGTACTGTCTCATGGAAAAGAAACATGAATTAGTACTGTTGCATTTCAACGAGTTGAGTTTCATGTTTTTTGAAACTTTTTACGAAAAATATGCATCTTAATAAAGGATAAATACGACTGTTGAATATATTCATCATCATCATCATCATCATCATCAGCCCATATACGTCCCACTGCTGGGCACGGGCCTCCTCTACCATTGAGAGGGTTTAGGCCTTAGTCCACCACGCTGGCCTAGTGCGGGTTGGCGGACTACACACCTAAGAAATTCCTAAGAAGTTTTAGGTGTGCAGGTTTCATCACGATGTTTTCCTTCACCGTTAAAGTACGTGATTATTCATTGTGAATACACACATAACTTCGAAAAGTCAGAGGTGTGTGCCTGGGGTTTGAACCCGCGACCGTCGAGATTCTCGACCGCGTGCATAAACCTCGAGGCCATCACGACGAATATATTCAATCTTATTTAATTTGTAAATGTTTAAACCGGTGTAAACTCTTCATAACCTCATTCAAAATCCGATCCAATGATGGTCGTTGAAGGCGTCGCTCGTAAAACCTTACACCGCTACCGAAAGCGTTGTAAACGGAGTTTTTATTGACCGTGCGGCGATGTTAAATATCTTTTTAATGTCGTATAATTATTTTTTCGTCGGCCATTGTGAATGCACGCGCCGCCCCACCGCTCAACGGCACATCTTTGTGGGACCGTTCCCTGCGAGACTCGATTATTTCTATCGTTAACCCTCTATCACTCAAAAACTTGGATTCAGTTGATTTTTGGAATGGAAATAATAACAATAGAAATAAAATACCCGTATTTCTGGATTTAATTTTTTTTTTTATATTTGAAAAGGTAATTACATAAAAAGGGTTTGTTGCTTCTGGGCAACATTGCATTAAAAGGTCATAATTTATAGTAGTGTTATGAGATATGAAAGTATCTGAAACAATTTTTAGTTTAGTGTAACATAGGAAAACCTCGCAATTTTCGCACACATCATTTGTAAATCCATCACATTTGGGGAATTTACAACTAATTTTGTTATCCAACGATTGTGGCCAGTGCCCAATCTGGTCGTGGCGTATGGCTTTAGGAGGCACATGCAGAGCAGGTTCTTTATGCTTTTTAGATTGGATCTCGCTCTACAACGATCGCGGACTAGTATACACTTGGTTTCGTAAATTCTTCATTTTACAATGTGTTACAGCAACCTCCTGACGAAAGCCTACTGATGATAAGCGACTTGATTGACGATTTTTGCATTTAGAAACCCTTTTGTAAAGTATCCATGCATTTGTTATTGTGAGATCCTAATAATGATAAAATGATAAAATAATATGCTACTAGCATAGGCCATCGTTCGCTTCCCAGACATATTTTGTGTGTGCTCATGATGCTCTAAGAAATCAACATCCCCTATGTGGCGACTGTACTATTCGACCACATGGGGGCGCTTTATGCTCATATAGGTTTGCCCAACTTCGTACATCAGTTTCAGGTTTGTGTATAGCAAATATAGAAGCCTAGTTGAGATTTTTATTTTGTTTTCAGACACCCGAAAGTACTATTAGAAACGTTTTGCACTTGATACAAATTTGTCTTTCTCTTGAGTAGGTCATTTGTAAATAGGTAAGTAGGTATTAAAAAATCTGCACGAGAGTATCTAGCTCAAGACGATCACCTGATCGTAGCACCCTAGACCCTGGCACCTGGCACTTGGCACTTGGCAAACCAAAGATAAGTTGCTCTACATTCAATTCAAATTATTTTTCTTTCCGCGTAAATTCAGTTTAGCTGCCTTCTCTTTAGCGACTTTTGTTGCGATTTTGGCTTCGGAAGGCAGCTGTACTCTCATCTGCAGTTTTCGTGCTCGAGGAAGCGTTTCCGTTATTTTGTAAAGTTTCTACTGTAGAATCATAACAATGTGTGTCCACATCAATCACATCCAATTCAGGAACTTAATCGGAATCGGCAAGGCCGTCGTCATTGTAGCCCAAACCATCTTCACCTTATGCACCATCATTTAGCGCAATATAAATGCCCTTATCATCAAGAGAGCCCTTACGAACATCCTATAATATTAAAAACTACAGTCAATATAATAGGTATCAAATTCTGCCCTTATCACCTGATGTAGCCCACAGTCTACAAACCTATTTTCGCAAAAAATACATAATAAAACGTAAGAAGTATTCAAAACGAATATTACACAAAAAAGTTCAAACACTCACCTCTCTTGTTTATTCATATAATAAACAGAATATAATTATAACATTTTTTTATTATTTTTTGAAATTGTAGTCAGCCGTCACCATTAGAAAATGACAACAGTCGACAGGCGAATTCCTATTTACTGCGTACAGCGCTTCCTTATTGTTTTCCTTGGTACAATTTAGTAAGTTCGGAATGTAGACAACCGGTGGCAAAGCATGATTATGTTATAAAATCAATTTTATTAAATCTGGAGGTGTTTGAACGGTATGTTGCCTACAGTCTACACGATGCTACAGAGGGTTAAGCATTTTAACTGCATGTTAAACATATCAACCGGGAAGCTATTTTATAAATATAAATTGGAGTTTAAGTTTACTAGTCGTGTTTTAGGTTATATTCAGGGAAGTTTGCACTGACGTAAGCTGTGGTAGGTACATTAAGGAAAAAAAGAACTTTCCGGTACGAAAAGCATGCATAACAATTATATGGTGTGTGAAATCAACTATACCGTAGAAGAGGCCCGTATGAAATGTAACGATATAAAAGGCTTGATCTAGTTAAGCAAGGCAATAAAATGGGATAAGCACCGGTCGATTCCCAAATGGGACCCTTGGTTCTTAATAGTAGGTATACCTTGTACTTTTTTTTATCATATTTCACGCAATAGTTTAAAAACATAAAGCTCAAAATGTTCCATCTTCATTTTTCATCACCTACCTACATTAATTTATTAATATACATATATGTTGTAACGACTAGTAAGTAAATATATCCGAATTAGAATTCGGAAGTTGTGACAGCGTTTTACATAACGAAAAACTTGATCCCATGCGAACAATTTCCGATGGGCATATCAAAAAACGGTCCCGCGAATATCCCGCGCGATCTGCTAGCAAGTGTGGTAATAAGCGAGCCGCAAGCCGCTAGAACCTCCATTATTAAAACATAAAGTGTGGCACCCGACGCCGGCCTGAGCCCGCCGCGCACTTCCCGACACTTGCACGAGTGCCATGAACGCCTGGTACTCCACTGTGTCGGTGAAAACTTTATCACTATTTATGTATGCATTGTGAGCTTTATGTGTATTTATTTATTTTTATACAAACACAATTTGTTACGTGGTCACAAATCACTGCACAACACATTCACAATTCATTTCACGTATTTGAACATATGAAAAATCCATCCGGAACGCACACATCCAGTTTCCGATGCACAAACACAGCGGTACGCGGGAGCATGACAGCGCGGAACACGTACGCTCACCGCCGCGACCGACGTTCGACTGGCACAACAACATAGCGCACTGCGCGCGTGCGCAATAGCCGACCAACCACGTGCGGCAATTTAAATCTTAACGGTAACGGAATATGGGGTACATTCGTCTGGCGCTGGGGACAGACACCTGTGTAAGGTTGTACGGGGTCGGAAGTCCGCGGTGCAGTGTCATTTCCACTCTTTCCACATTACTTCCCTAATAAAAATGAGATTTGGCCGACGCGGCGCGCGGCGGAGGCGGTGCGACTCGGTAAAGCGATTACCTCTTGCATCGAACGACTACTGTGCCCACGTTGTATCAAGCTTTTGATACATTCCGCCGATCGCATTGAATGCCCCGAATTGCGGAAGTGAGGGTCTAAAACTGCATGTTTAGCGACGTATAGTAACTTAGTAGAATTTCTTAGGTGTGTAGTCCGCAAACCCGCACTAGGCCAGAGTGGCGGACTAAGGCCTAAACCTTCTCAGTTGTACAGGAGGCCCGTGCCCAGCGGTGGGACGTGTATGGGCTGATGATAGTAACTAAGCAAGAAAAAATTTCCAAAAAAATAGTTTCTAAAAGTCAGAATATGCAATATCAATGAAATTAATTTACAAACAAGGGAATTTTAGTCATAAGCTAAAAGTGAAAAAATCGTATTAACAAACAAGCGGTTGAACAGAATTCTGTAGCAATATGAAATCACGCCAGCTCACAAATCGAATCGGATAGAATTTGATTTGCGTTTCCACTCGATACGAAACGAAAACAGGAAATTACCCGTCGAGTAAAAATAGATTTGCAGGAATATCGGGAAATGAATGCGACCAGATGATTTTATGTACCACTGAAGGCAGAGACCCAGTTTTTTTAAATTCGAATAGCTTATTCTAAGTTGTTCCCAGCAATTTTTTATCGCCTATGTCGACAGGCAATCTTTCCTTTATAATTTTTTAGTAGCATCATGGAGGCTGTAAATCGGCCCGCAAAACGGCAATAAGTTCGCCCCACACTACATGAAACTTTAAAAACAATTGGAGGAATTCAATGTGTACTGCTGCAGCAATGAACTTCAACCCAGTGGCGGTACTTGGACGGTAGTGGACGCCCAAAAGCGTTAAACGTTAATTATGTAATGTCTAGTTTATAATTGTTTACTATGGGGTCAGTATATTCTCATTTATATGTCAAATAGCTTTTGTTAAATAAAGATTTGAAGCTCAAAGATATTATTATTCGGAATTTTGTAAGGCAAACTGGGCTTTTGGGCTTCTATGGAAGTACCGCCACTGCTTCTACCTGCCCCTTCGAAGACGTTGGTATAGTATTTAAATATCAAACAATGCCTTAGAGTCCTGTCTCACGTTTTCTTTAGCGAATAATTTGTTTATATTTACCAAAGTTTTTAATGGCTATCACGTGTCTACCTGCGGAGCGGATGATGCGCCCCCGCGTTGCGTCATCGTCGGGGGATTTCGCCTCACCAATATTCTTTACAAACGAGTTTTCGTACGGATTTGGGAAATGTTTTGGCAGCAATTTTAAAACGTACTCTTTTAATGGAAATATCCGCTTTTTTGCATACTCGTTGTACGATCTTGGGATTATTTACAAAATGTATCAAGTGATGATGCAAACGGTACTGCATTTATTTATCATACTGAATATAAACTTTTACGTTGAATTAAAGCCTGAAGTCTATGCGTGTATCCTTTTTTTACAGCTGCGTGGCACAATTGGCAGGCCACCAGCTTGTGAAACGATAGACCGCGGGTTCGATCCCCGCACCGATACAAATGTTTGTGAGGTACACAAAAATTTGTTTCGTGTCTGGGTCTTTGTGAGATTGAAAAGTAATTTCTAATACCCGCGAGATTACGCCAGCGTGGTGGACAAAGGCCTAAACCCTCTGCTCTCTAAAGCTGTAGAGGAGGCCCGTGCCCAGCAGTGGGACGTGGGCTGATGATGATGAATTATTCAATTATGCTAGTTTGTTTTTAACCATAAATTTTACACCCTATTTACAGTAGGGGTAATTTCATGTGTTACTTCCACAATCTCAAATCCCTTACAATTACTCCATCGCTTAGTAACAGATATAGGAATTAACTTTGAGATCAATCAACAACACTTCGCTCACTCTTCTCAGCTACCCCCTCCCCTCCCCGTCCGTCCCCCCTAGCCTCTCACTGTACTTTCCCCTCCCCCGGCCCCCGATGTCGTATCCGTTTTAACTTGACGCAAATAAGAGGAGGCGACGAGCGAGCCAATTAAGTGGAAACGGTCCACGATCCACGCATCGCTCTGTCGGGAACGTGGATATATGTGTTGCTCAGTTGTCGGGAGCCGTTTTTGTGGGATACTAATAATATATTCGTATATTATTAGTATGGATGTGATTTTTTTACTACGTAGACTTACGCAATAGATTGACGTATGCTATAGACAACATCGTCGATACACTATACAATTTTTAATGCATTTGTGGTACAATGTTCACGACATCACTGTGCCCGGTAAAGTAATCCATTTTTACTAGGAACTTGTAAATACATCATCATCATCATCATGATGTTACTGGGAACTTGTAAATACGCGAGCTATAAATTGTGTATGCAATTTTTTAATATAGGTAAATTGAAAAATAGTATGTTACACACAGTTTCATGTTATTGCTACTGAAATATTAAAACACATTCCGCACACACACATACAAGGTTTTTAATAAACTGCTCTCGCGAAAAAAAAAAAAAAACAATAAAATCAATACACAAACATGACGGCACACGCGGCTTGTTGCCGGAAAACGGTGCAAATCCGCCGCGATTCAATATTGCCACTCCGTCCACCCGCCTTTTCCGCCCCTTCGCCCCGTCCGCCCCTTTCGCCCTATCCGCCCTGCTTAGCAGGCGCTCTTGCAACAGTTGCGCTCTTCATATCGAAATCTGAGCGATGAGCCACGTCGTAAATTGCTTCAGTATTTTAGATTAAAAAATATGTATGAAGTAGAGTTTTACCTTCAAACATTACAAGCAGTGAGAATAATTAACATACGTACATAGAGACCGGATATTCGTACTTAACAACTCGGATTGATTCTTATAATTTCTTAAAACATTGATTAGATAATCAAATTCCGTTGTCATATTAGAGTCTTGTGTTTCCGCCACTTCCGCCCCTGTCGCCACTTCCGCCGCATCCGCCCCCTCCGCCCACTCTATTCAGTGGCGCTGTCGCACGCGCCACACACTTGCAACTGTTGCTCGCTTTATATCGTAAGCGGGTGATTCCTACAGCGCTTAAAAAAACTCGTTAACCGTTAATAACTTTCAAAATTGATTTCTTTTGAATTTCCTTTTGGCTTAAAACCGTCAACAATAGGCGATTCTAACTGGAGCCCATTCAATACAACCAATTAAATTACGCATTATTAATTAAAAAAATAAAAATGGGTGAAAATGTCATTCATGTCCTTGAATTTCAGCTCACACCTTGTAAAAAAAAATATGTACTAATTAAATAGTCGTTAAGAACACGTATTTGATAGTATATATATTTATAAGGTTAAAATACCATGCCATCTGTAAAAATATTTCGGTGCAATAATAATTATTTAACGAATAACTTTATGTCAAACTTTTGTCACCACAAAATCGTCATTAAGTTCACGATGACAACTCCTGCAAAATGAGTATGTTTCTGAACATGTCACGACATTTTCCGACCCCGCCGCCTACTCTTGGGTTCATTCGCCGGCGATTTGCCTTCGAGTCGGACTTGTGGCATGTTTTCTTCTCATTATTTTTCTATGCAAATTTCATTCGCAGTGATTTGTCACAAAATTTCGTCATTTTTATAATATGAATTATAGCTTAGCGGATAGAGGTAAGTCATTTTCAATTTACTTGGTTGACACGTCATTAGGACCAAATATATTATGTGCATTTCCACTTGTCTAGATAAATACCTGCTATACAAAACACTTCATAGTCCTGCGATTTGTCATTACGCTGGTAGTCATTACGCTCATATATCATAAATATTTCATACGAATGTAATGACACTGTTATGAACGTAATGACATCAAATTATTCTGTGTATTTTTAGTTATATTTATTTTGGAAACACCAGTTTATGAAATATGTTACGTTATGTTAGGTGAATAGCCTAATGTAACGTAATGTATTTGTATAATAAACAAGGCAGTATGTTGAATAGTTTGACTGTTATATTACTTTGATTTTTGGACACTAAATATGCTCTCGGTGTTTTCAGGACACAATGCCAAAACCAAATACAAGTAAAAAAGAAATGTTAGCACAGCAAAGTCTAGCTAAAAACATCAGTATTTTTGAATAAAAAGCGACATTAACATGTATGAAGAGCAGAAACAAAAAACTGGAGCTGACCTATGAGAAGGAAAGAAATTTAAAATTTTGAGTATAAATGAGTTAAGCCCGAGAGAATAACGTTTACAACCCAAGAAATGGAGAGAGAATACACGAAGATATAGACAGAAACTAGCAGAAGAGAAACATAAGCAAGAAACGCAGAACGTAGTTATTATTGACAGTAACAAGACTCTCAAAACTCCCACCAAAAAAAAACAGGACCCACTTGGGCCTAGCACATCAAGTGGCCACAGTGACAGTGACTTCGTCCGCACAGACTGTGACTCCGCCTTACAAATTGATTATAAAGAAGTAAAATACAGAGAACGCAAGAAAAGACTCATGTTGTTACAGGTGATAAAAATGTTAAAAAAAAAAACAGATAAAAGAATACGTCAATATATAAAAAAGCTGAAACACGAAAGGTATACGAACAGATCTGAAACTGAGCCGTTAAATCTAGGCGTAATGGCTAATTTCGAAATCTTCTTTGATTTGGAATGAGCAAAGCTGATCACGATAATAATAAGCAAAGATAATAAGCAAAATTAGTTCAACATAAGCTTTTGTTGACGACACATAAGTTTTATGAAGAAGATGTGAACAGCAGAATCGGCGCTGGCAAAAAGGAGTTTATTACCAAAGGTAAAGAATGCAATCAAAAGCGTTACTTATGCGCCCCTTTAAAACAATTATAATCAGAGAAATTAAAAGCTGAGAACGAAAAAAACAAAAAAAAAAAAACTGAAACAGACCATTCTGGGTAGTGTTCCCGAAAGAATCGAACAGGGATGCAGTGCATGTGTACAATCACTTAAACATGGATTTGCTTGTTGAAGCTTTACACAAAGAAAATATATTTCAAGTTGACAGCTGTCAACAGTGTCAGTCAATAATCAATTAACTATTTGGTTTCGGCTGCCACCGAAATAGAGAGCCTGAACTTCCTTAGCAAATTTTATGGCATAGTTTTCCGAGAAGTCAATATGCAGTATGGTTTCATCAATGCTCAGCCTTTCCTTTAACTTCTTTATCTCATTATATTGGTTCAAAATATAATAACAGTGCAGAAATATATTTTCTTTGTGTAAAGCTTCAACAAGCAAATCCATGTTTAAGTGATTGTACACATGCACTGCATCCCTGTTCGATTCTTTCGGGAACACTACCCAGAATGGTCTGTTTCAGTTTTTTTTTTTTTGTTTTTTTCGTTCTCAGCTTTTAATTTCTCTGATTATAATTGTTTTAAAGGGGCGCATAAGTAACGCTTTTGATTGCATTCTTTACCTTTGGTAATAAACTCCTTTTTGCCAGCGCCGATTCTGCTGTTCACATCTTCTTCATAAAACTTATGTGTCGTCAACAAAAGCTTATGTTGAACTAATTTTGCTTATTATCTTTGCTTATTATTATCGTGATCAGCTTTGCTCATTCCAAATCAAAGAAGATTTCGAAATTAGCCATTACGCCTAGATTTAACGGCTCAGTTTCAGATCTGTTCGTATACCTTTCGTGTTTCAGCTTTTTTATATATTGACGTATTCTTTTATCTGTTTTTTTTTTTAACATTTTTATCACCTGTAACAACATGAGTCTTTTCTTGCGTTCTCTGTATTTTACTTCTTTATAATCAATTTGTAAGGCGGAGTCACAGTCTGTGCGGACGAAGTCACTGTCACTGTGGCCACTTGATGTGCTAGGCCCAAGTGGGTCCTGTTTTTTTTTGGTGGGAGTTTTGAGAGTCTTGTTACTGTCAATAATAACTACGTTCTGCGTTTCTTGCTTATGTTTCTCTTCTGCTAGTTTCTGTCTATATCTTCGTGTATTCTCTCTCCATTTCTTGGGTTGTAAACGTTATTCTCTCGGGCTTAACTCATTTATACTCAAAATTTTAAATTTCTTTCCTTCTCATAGGTCAGCTCCAGTTTTTTGTTTCTGCTCTTCATACATGTTAATGTCGCTTTTTATTCAAAAATACTGATGTTTTTAGCTAGACTTTGCTGTGCTAACATTTCTTTTTTACTTGTATTTGGTTTTGGCATTGTGTCCTGAAAACACCGAGAGCATATTTAGTGTCCAAAAATCAAAGTAATATAACAGTCAAACTATTCAACATACTGCCTTGTTTATTATACAAATACATTACGTTACATTAGGCTATTCACCTAACATAACGTAACATATTTCATAAACTGGTGTTTCCAAAATAAATATAACTAAAAATACACAGAATAATTTGATGTCATTACGTTCATAACAGTGTCATTACATTCGTATGAAATATTTATGATATATGAGCGTAATGACTACCAGCGTAATGACAAATCGCAGGACTATGAAGTGTTTTGTATACCAGGTATTTATCTAGACAAGTGGAAATGCACATAATATATTTGGTCCTAATGACGTGTCAACCAAGTAAATTGAAAATGACTTACCTCTATCTGCTAAGCTATAATTCATATTATAAAAATGACGAAATTTTGTGACAAATCACTGCGAATGAAATTTGCATAGAAAAATAATGAGAAGAAAACATGCCACAAGTCCGACTCGAAGGCAAATCGCCGGCGAATGAACCCAAGAGTAGGCGGCGGGGTCGGAAAATGTCGTGACATGTTCAGAAACATACTCATTTTGCAGGAGTTGTCATCGTGAACTTAATGACGATTTTGTGGTGACAAAAG
This sequence comes from Hemaris fuciformis, assembly GCA_907164795.1. Taxonomy (NCBI): domain Eukaryota; kingdom Metazoa; phylum Arthropoda; class Insecta; order Lepidoptera; family Sphingidae; genus Hemaris; species Hemaris fuciformis. The sequence goes on along the minus strand of OU015455.1, from coordinate 823,321 downwards.
TTTGACATAAAGTTATTCGTTAAATAATTATTATTGCACCGAAATATTTTTACAGATGGCATGGTATTTTAACCTTATAAATATATATACTATCAAATACGTGTTCTTAACGACTATTTAATTAGTACATATTTTTTTTTACAAGGTGTGAGCTGAAATTCAAGGACATGAATGACATTTTCACCCATTTTTATTTTTTTAATTAATAATGCGTAATTTAATTGGTTGTATTGAATGGGCTCCAGTTAGAATCGCCTATTGTTGACGGTTTTAAGCCAAAAGGAAATTCAAAAGAAATCAATTTTGAAAGTTATTAACGGTTAACGAGTTTTTTTAAGCGCTGTAGGAATCACCCTGTAGCGCAACCGATGCACCTAGTGATGGGACATTTCATCGATGTTTACTAGTGTTTTGTTGAAATATTTTGTAGTGAAATATATTGGACCGACTTTTCGCAGTTATGTGTGTATTCAGAATGAATTATCACGTACTTTAACGGTGAAGAAAAACATCGTAAGCAAAACTGCACACCTAAAAGTTCTAAGGAATTTCTTAGGTGTGTAGTCCGCCAACCCGCACTAGGCCAGTGTGGTGGACTAAGGCCTAAACCCTCTCATTTGTAGAGGAGGCCGTGCTCAGGAGTGAGACGTATATGGGCTGGTGATGACGAATCGCTTTTCGCAGGATATAACTGTTACATTCGACATTTGTTAAGCTCGATAGAACCGTTGCTGAAGGAATAGCAATACGCACATCCCCAAGATAGTGAAACATAAGGACCGTACCATAGACGTGCACCCTTTCACACACAGACCTCAATAATATACATATTTACAGTTGTATATGTTTCAATAAAATCCTTCAACTCATTCACCAACTGCGAGGGTAAAGTTAGCTTGTTATGGAGGCGCGCGTGCATACAGACGTAGGCGGTGTCGCCGTGCACGCTGGGAGGTTGGGGAAGGAGGTGGGGCGAGGGGTGTGAGTGTCGACAGTCGACGCGAGCCGCGACACGACACACGATAGCTTGTTATCGCGGTAACCACTGTGGAACGCGCATGCGCCGTGTGCGCCACATAGACTACACAAATTCACAGAAGCGTCGAAGTAAATATTGACGCTTTCAGATTCTGTCACGGGACTTGTAATTTGTAACAGTTTCTAGTATTTAAATTTACATTGTAAATTGTTCGTATTGTTTTAATATCATTATATGGTATCACATATAAATACCTCAACCTTATTACAAAACCAGTACTTACGAATCTCAGTCTTTGTGAAATGTCTTACCTGTAACAAAGAAAAAGGTATTCCATTAGTATTTATTACAAAAGTAACTCCTCACTTGGAAGGCTTTTTATTTTCTAAGCGGAATGCGAAAAACTCTTTAAACTATCACAGACAGAGTTACTGTTATCTCTTACTAATCTTCACAATGATGACGGCTTGTTCCTTATGAACGACACTAACATTATATTAATTACGAATTTACACATATTACAACACAAAAAATCACTACTTAGTATAAGTGCAAATATGGCGGTAATCAGTATCCAATCAGGTGGTCAACTTTTTTGACACTATATTAGTTAATCGTTGCCACTTCTAACCGTATGTCACGTGTAACAGAGTGCACGTAGCCTTTGTGCGCACATTAGCCGGGCCGGCGCACACGTCACGTTGGCACGCGTGAGAGCTCACTGCCCCCCTCCGACCTGCGCTGGGCGAGACTTGTGGGACAACATCCACACGCTACTCATGTAAGTCTACAGTAGTACTACATGGGGTGTTTGAAGTCATAGAACTTTCTTATCACCTTTTTTTTTATGAAAACTGTATTTAAATTTAAAATTAATTTTTTGCACACATACATACATAAGCCCACGCCTATTTTCCCCAAAGGAAGCAGAGGTGCTTTACTGCACCCACATTTCACCAGGTATGTATCAGGCCCACGTAATAGAGGGCGATCCTAGTGCCGCGTTTCGGGCAGTCTTATCCTGACACCAATTTCTCTAAGTAGCTTAACCGTTGCCTTAACATTGTCTCATTTCAAATAACCAGCAAGGACTTTGATTTTCAATATTCACTAATATCATTTATTTCTATAACCAGTGGCGGTACTTCCATAGAAGCCCAAAAGTGTTACACATTAATTGTGTAATGTGTAGTTTATAATTGTTTATTGTGGGGTCAGGATATTCTCATTTATATGTCAAATTTATTTTGTTAAATAAATATTTAAAGCTTAAAGATCATTATTCAGAATTTTGTAAGGCATGCTGGGCTTTTGGGCTTCTATGGAAGTACCGCCACTGTCTATAACAAATGTATTTTGTTTCTTTGCATTAGTGAACTATGGTTCTGCCACATAAACACTAAAATAGATGTCTAAATCCAGAATATAGTAACGCAAACCGCTAACCGAGCAGACCGAATACACACTAGCGTAATACGAACGTACTGTGTAGCAAATTAACACCGAGCTCTATACGGTTGACCGCCTTACTTCACTCCGAGCATACATTGTAATTCGCAAATAGTGTTGGACAAGGCGTTACCATTCCCATCCTATTATACGAAGGAGTATTCTCGTAAGGAGGAAGTAATATCCGTCTAAAATGTTTAGTGAAACATCTGAATACCACCAAATAATGACGAGTCTTCGCATTTACGCCTATTATATGGATTTCATACTGATATTTTGGTATCAGTTGCATTATTATTATGCATATTTTTACTGCATATTTTAATTCTTACAACAAAACGATTTAGTCTTAACTCAAAAATCAAATCAAATCAAAAATTCTATCAGATAGCTCAGAGAGATAAGACTATCCATAAAATATAATAAAAATAAATAAATACACCCAACAGTCACATACATAGTTCTGACCCCACACTAGGATACAAGTCCTGTGTCGTGGGTATCAGAAACTACGAGAGACGTTTCGGTCTCACAAACACCCAGACCCGAAACAAATATTTGTGGATCACACAAACATTTGTCTCGGTGCGGGGATCGAACCCGCGGCCTCTCGTTTCGCAAGCTGATGTCTAGCCAACTGCGCCACGGGACTGTCAAAAATAACTCTGAAGAAGTGGAAGCAACACAACTGCTAACAACTATCGATAGAAGAAATGCCTTTTGATTTGGCATATGTTTTCTTTTTTTTTTTACAAGAGGAAAACGTCTTAAGATTGGTATCTGTCCTGGGCTCTTCGCGGGCCCCATCTCACGTTTGGTAGTAAACAAGATCTAAGTAGGTACAAGATACCGTCAGGCGAGTGCCGTGCGACGCGGCGGTCGGCGCGCTCCTCTGCTAATCACGAGGAAACTTCTCGCACCCAACCCCACCTCCACCACACAGCTAGAGACGAGACGCAGTGGCAATGTCGATATGAGACATGTGTTGTTTAACCTATATTTATTTCCCTGAATGAAAGTGACATAAACACACTTTTCATTCTGTACATTTTTATGTGACAAATAACTAAGATCGTAATGGTGTATTTATATGTAATGTAGCCTCAGTGTAAAAATACTACGAAGCGGGTAAATTGTCAAGCCCTCTCACCAACAATAGCAGGATAAACAAAAGATTACAAATTGATATCTAATATAAAATGTGCACAAAATAAATAAAATAAAAATAAAATGACGACCGATCGAGTAAATAATTCGAGCAAATTTATAATAAGAAGGCAATTTTTATTTGGCAGGTCATATAATATAATTATGTTATCCTTACTGGACCAAATACATGCCCACTGAGTTGGACTCGCTGGATCTACTCAGGTGTGGGTCGCGCCGCGTAAATTCCAGTAGTAAAGTGAGCCCGCTGAGTTTGTTTCGCCGGGTCTTCTCAGTCAGGGTCGCGTTTGGATCCGGTGGTACCATTAAAACAATACGTGACGTTTCGGAAATACACAAGGTCCATCTCGTTATTTAGGTACTTTAAAATAATAATAATAAGATTTTATGTATTTCCTGATGAAAACTAAAAATAAATTATAAAAAAAACCGTAAATATTTTTGTACAAATTATATAAAATGAACCATAGTTAAATTATAATGTAATAATAAAAGATTTTTCTTTTCTGTATTGACTTGTCATAAGTGCTATTTGATTGCCTACGTGACCAAATAAAGCAATTTCATTTCATTTCATTTCATTACCACAATTAATTTTTCTTATTAACTTGCAATAAAAAGTGGTCAAACCTTTAAAATTGCATCATAAGTTAATTCGGTAGTCTATTAAACCCCTCTATATTTGAAATAACTCACTTTCCACAAAAACCTAAAGTATCACAGCCATAAAAAAAAATTTGCATCCATCGACAAGTCACAACTGCGTCCCGCTAACAAAGCCAGTGAGCAGCGCGCAGTGTGTCGGAAAGTCGACTTGAATAATTCGCATGGAACGAGCGGCGAGCTCTGTCGCCCCCTGTTGTTGCCTACTTCTGTGCGTGTCGCCATAAAACACGCGCGACACGGGACATTAAGCCACTCTCACAATTACCGCGGCCGGGCAAAATGACTGCGATAAATCCACGTGCAACGGTTAATATACTGCGGACAATTTAGTTGACTGTTCGTTTTGAAGTGTTGGGTTTGACTTCCCGATGTTTTCGGGCTATTTAGTTTTATAACCCATGGTTATTTGTGGTAAACACCTTGTTGTCAGGTGGATAACGAACGGTTTGTTCTGTGGCGTACCTTATATTTTATTTATTTATAAAATATATTTATTTATTATAAACATTTAATATCAGAAGGTTGCGTGTTCAGATCACGTCGGGGTCACCAGTTTAGCTAAGTGGTAGCTAAGTTTAGCTATGTATGTGTGTCGAGTGTAATTGTTAGTATTATATATATATATACATGATATTAAATGTTTATAATAAATAAATATATTTTATAAATAAATAAAATATAAGGTACGCCACAGTTCAATTGTAGAGGTATCACCGTCTCAAAATCGGTATCAAACCATGTTATTTCACTTTCCATCATGAGAGTGATATTGCCAGCGACTTAACTTGTTACTGACAATTGTTTTCTACGCTAGACCATTCCGTTCCAACATCAGCCTGTGTAAATTCGGTTATGAACAGACCAACATTATGGTGTCAAATAATCACAGGTAATCGTAACCGTCTGTCGCCAGACTAACATCAAGGTACCTGAATAAAAACGCAATCTCATTTCCTTCCATTTCTTTTTCCTATTTCAGATATTGTCCTATTCCTCTTATAAGCATGGTGAATAGAACTCAGACGGGCGATGCGAGTGAATGAGGTCTACTTATGATCCCAAAAACATTAAAGCGTCCTATGGGATTGATTATCAAAAAACGAACCAAGTGCATTTAAGGGTTTCAAAGACGAAGTTGCGGCCAAAAGCTATTGCAATATTAAAAAAAAATCCTATCCACTTTCATAATTAAGGTCGGAACACAACCGAGCCGTCAATAATTCTTTTACAATGAGTTGGGCTGCAAAATCAGCTTTCTACCCCCATAGCCGATAATAGCGTCTGCGACTGAGCCAATTAAAATGTGCGTGCAAACGAACCGCCCCACACAACACATTTCGCTGACTAAACGTATTCATTAGACGGAGCAGAGCGGGGGAAAAATGCGCAGCCGAATGGAATGAGGCACGATTCACGAGAAACAGCGGAAAATGTTCTCATCATTATTTTTAAATGCAAAAGAAACTATTATGAACTCGAAATTTGGCCCAAAAATACTGTAAGATTTCGGGGGACAGTAATAAACAATAAATAAATAAATACACCCAACAGTCACATACATAGTTCTGACCCCACATTAAGATACGAGTCTTGTGTCGTGGATACCAGAAACTACGAGAGACTTTTCGGTCTCACAAACACCCAGACCCGAAACAAATATTTGTGGATCACACAAACATTTGTCTCGGTGCGGGGATCGAACCCGCGGCCTCTCGTTTCGCAAGCTGGTGTCTAGCCAACTGCGCCACGGGGCTGTCAAAAGTAAAAATAGGAGATTACTGTCTATTGCCCATTTGACGCTACTTTGGAGCCTTTTATCTTAACTTCATATACACCGTAAGCTCGGAAATACGCTTGTGTGAATATAGTATTCTAGCCATCCGAATTGAAACAAATATTATACATACAGCACCAATCAATCCATTGTATTTTGACTCCTGAGCCGTTTAACCAATTGTGATGAAGGTTAATTAAGATGGGCTCGTTGCGTAGGACATTAGGATACATTTTGGTTGCATGAATTGATCTTGATTAATAAGTGCTCACTTAAAGTGTTAGCGGTATGCAAAACAACATTACTGCAGATTTATATGCTATAACATTTAAAGAAGAGATTATAAAGTGTTAAATAATATGACCGATTTGATGAGTTACCCTATCGAAGGTCAAGAGTACCCCATCCATTCTACAATCGTGGCCTATGCCCCTGTGCCCGAGCTCCGACTGCCCCGCGCCGCGCAGCACCGGCGGAATAATTTCATTAGACCCGTCCGGAGCCGCATTAAATAAACTCGCCCGACAGGCCCGCGAACAGACCGCTCCACCATGACCTCCTTCCGCACCCCCACCTTTGCCCCCTAGCTTTTTTAATGTCCTGCCGCGCTGACGCCGACAATCCTTCAATTCATTCCCGTTTACGTTTTACCAATGGAATAAAAAGACGATTGTTATGATTTATTTAAAGGCTGTAATTTCATCCGTTTCTGATAAATAATAATTTAAGCATATCCAACGGCGGTACTTCTGTATTGGTGATTATTGTAGGGTCAGTATATTCTCATTTATATGTAAATTTTCTTTTATTAAAATAAGATTTAAAGCCTAAAAATTATTATCGGAACTTTGTAAGGCAAGCAGGGCTTTTGGGCTTCTATGGAAGTACCGCCACTGTTATGAGCTATGATGAAAACTTCTTCATTCAATAGGAGTGTAAATCATTATATACACACTTAAACCATTTTTATCGGAAGAGGCGTACCTTGGATGCAAGCCCGAGATGGCTCCATATATATACTAATGGGAACCATCCATATAAATATCGATATTTCAAAACTCCTTTACACCGAAATCTATAAGAATCCTTAGCGTTCTCATCCTTTAACATCTCCAAAACAACATGTCAATACATCAAATCTCGCTTGTTACCAGAACGCCCCACGCCCTTTGCGTCAACGGTCCTCGGAACCCTCCACGTCATGTCTAATCCAACGAGTATCGTCAAATGCCATATGCCACCGTTGGCAGGTGCGTTTTGTCACTAAATTAATGACGAGGGGAGTCAAACGGACTACTTGGTCCGCTTCAAATTGATAAAAGCCAAATTTCATACTTCGATCGGTGGTCAGGGATGCTCCTATCTAGTGGTCATGGCCTACCCTAGAATAGGTGCTTCGAGTACGCGACCTCGACCTCCCCGAGCTACTGCAGTCACTACCAACCTCCCCTTCCGTGACTGCAGTATCCACTCCTACAGGCCATACTTTCCTTTCCCATATCATCCTCTACCCACACACCCTATTCCCTTTTCCCGGTTGATGACGGGCAGCAGCGTCATCAACGCGAGTCCCCTCCTGCGCTCGCCAACCCGCCTGCCAAGCGTGGCGAGTATTGGCAAATACCTCTCGATGAGTACAACCAGGACCAGGCCCCCAGTCCCCGGCAGCCCCGCTATTCCTGGCTACGGTAGCGGCCATGGTTACGGCGGGGCAGGGGGTGCTAAGAATCCCCGGGTTGGCCCCGGCTACCACCCCCGACGACGACTGGCCCTGGTAACACACAACATACGCACGTTGAGGACAGACGAGAAGATTGTCGAACTGGAAGAAGAATTGAGCGGGTTACACTGGGACATTCTGGGGTTGTCGGAAGTCCGAAGAATCGGGGAGGACACGATAACCCTGAAGTCCGGTAACCTGCTCTTCTACCGGGGGGACGACCAACAGTCCCGAGGAGGTGTCGGATTTCTCGTCCACAGGTCTCTCATCAACAACATCGTATCCATCGAAAGTGTGTCGAGCAGGGTAGTGTACCTTATACTCAGAATATCGAAAAGATATTCGTTGAAGGTCATACAGGTATACGCGCCGACCTCGACACACCCAGATGAAGAAGTAGAGGAGATGTATGAGGACATAAGTCGGGCCATACATACTTCCAAAACCTACTTCAATGTTGTTATGGGAGACTTCAACGCAAAGTTGGGCAAGAGAAGCGATGCAGAGTTGAAAGTGGGGCAATTTGGACATGGGCAACGGAACCTCAGGGGTCAGAGGCTGGCCGACTTTCTGGAGAAAGAGGGACTCTTCGCGATGAACTCTTTTTTCCAGAAGCCGCCTCACAGGAAATGGACCTGGCTGAGTCCTGACGGTTCTACGAGAAATGAGATAGATTTCATCTTGACGACGAATAGACGGATATTCAGTGATGTCTCTGTGATCAACAGGGTGAAAACCGGCAGTGATCACCGAATGGTTAGAGGCTCATTGAATATCAACGTCCAGCTAGAAAGGCGTCGCATGATGAAGTCTACGCTCCGACCTACTCGCGCCCATATCCAAAACCCCGAGAGCTTTCAACTCGAGCTTCGAAATCGCTTTGATTGCCTAGAAGAAAACCTTGCAGTGGACGAGTTAAACAGCGGTTTGGTAGAAGCTGTCCATACGGTGGGATCTAAGCATTTTAGACCTCGCCGTAGAGATAGACCTCAAAAACTCTCGATCCACACTCTTGACCTTATGGCCGAACGTCGATCTATGGCGCTGCAGTCTTCCGAGGACGCCGAAGCATATCGTCAGCTCAATAGACGGATCTGGAAGTCCTTGCGACACGATGTCCGGGCTCACAATACTGTGAGCATTAAAGAGACAATTGAGCGGAACGGAGGCTCCAAAGTGTTTGCAAGAGACTTGTCTATTGGGCAAAGACAGTTGTCTAGGCTGAAGACGGAGGGCGGCAGCGTAGTGTCGACGAGGGCAGAGGTGTTAAGGGAGATCGAGAGGTTCTACGGACAGCTTTACACCTCGGTTGCCGAACCGACTGTTAGCTCGGCCGAAGACCCGAGAGCCGAGTTGATCCGCCACTTCAGTGATGATATCCCGGACATCAGCCTATGTGAGATTGAGATGGCCCTGAAGCAACTTAAGAACAACAAGGCGCCGGGCGAGGACGGAATCACTTCAGAGCTTCTGAAAGCGGGCGGAACGCCGGTACTTAAAGTCCTTCAGAGGCTCTTCAATTCCGTTCTCCTCGAGGGCTCAACGCCAGAGGCATGGAGCAGGAGCGTGGTGGTACTGTTCTTCAAAAAAGGTGATAACACTTTGCTGAAGAATTACAGGCCCATCTCGCTCCTGAGCCATGTCTATAAGTTGTTTTCGAGGGTCATCACAAATCGTCTCGAACGCAGGTTTGATGACTTCCAGCCTCCCGAACAAGCCGGTTTCCGAAAAGGCTTTAGCACCATAGACCACATCCATACGCTTCGGCAAGTTATACAAAAAACCGAGGAATATAACTTGCCGCTTTGTTTAGCGTTTGTGGACTATGAGAAAGCCTTTGATTCGATCGAGACCTGGGCTGTGCTAGAGTCTCTCCAGCGGTGCCACATTGACTGTCGGTACATCGAGGTGTTGAAAAGCATATACAGCAACGCCACCATGTCGGTCCGAGTACAAGATCAGAGCACGAAGGCTATTCCACTACAGAGAGGCGTGAGACAGGGAGATGTCATATCTCCGAAACTGTTCACTGCCGCGCTGGAAAACGCCTTCAAGCTCTTGCAGTGGAAAGGATTCGGCATCAACATCAACGGCGAGTATATCACACACCTTCGGTTTGCCGACGATATTGTCGTCTTGGCAGAATCGCTGGAAGACCTTAGCACTATGCTCGAAGACCTCAATCGAGTCTCTCAACAGGTGGGTCTTAAAATGAACATGGACAAGACGAAGATCATGTCGAATGTCCATGTTGTGCCCACCCCGATCGCAGTTGGGGGCTCGACTCTCGAAGTTGTAGACGAATATGTCTATTTGGGACAAGTGGTCCGGTTAGGCAGGTCCAACTTCGAGAAAGAGGTCAATCGTCGAATCCAACTCGGTTGGGCAGCGTTCGGGAAACTACGCGACGTCTTCTCGTCCAAAATACCTCAGTGCCTGAAGACGAAAGTCTTCGATAGTTGTGTGTTACCAGTGATGACATACGGCACTGAGACGTGGCCTCTCACTATGGGCCTCATTAGACGGCTCAGAGTCACTCAACGAGCTATGGAGAGGGCTATGCTCGGGGTTTCCCTACGAGATCGAATCAGAAATGAGGAGATCCGTAGGAGAACTAAAGTAACCGACATAGCCCAGCGGATTAGCAAGTTGAAGTGGCAATGGGCCGGGCACATAGCGCGGAGAACTGATGGCCGATGGGGCCAAAAAGTTCTCGAGTGGAGGCCACGTACCGGAAAGCGCAGCGTGGGACGTCCTCCGACAAGATGGTCAGACGACCTGGTGAAGGTCGCGGGACGTCGCTGGATGCAGGCTGCTTCCAACAGGTCCCTGTGGAAGTCATTGGGAGAGGCCTATGTCCAGCAGTGGACTTCGATTGGCTGATGGATTGGATTGGATTGGATACTTCGATCAACACCTTTTACAATTTCTCCTATTCAGAAATCACTTCAGACATTCAGTATTTCTAATATTTCTTATAATATTTTCCTTATTTTTTTAAAAGTACATGTTAATTAATGAGGAAATAACAAACACACACATACACGCATTACATACAAAAGTGACTGCCTCGTAGTCTCGCGGTACAAGTATGTGCCGTGCGATCTAGAGGTCCTGGGTTCGATTCCCGGGTCGGGCAAAGTGTTATTGCGTTTTTCCATTAGGAAATTCTCGATAGCAGCACGGAGTCTGGAAATGTGCCCGAAAAATGGCAATAGGCTCGCCCCCTATTACGTGGGACTGATACATACTTGGCGAAATGTGGGTGCAGAAATGCACCTCTGCCTACCCCTTCGGGGAATACAGGCGTGAGTTTATGTATGTATGTATGTATGTACATACAAAAGTAAGAACTGTGTACTTTAAATTTGAACGTACTGCCACCGAGATGGTATCTTGACTAACCACGCTCTTAATCTATGTAGCCATCAAATATTATTAAAGCATTAAACATGCGCGGACACGCTTTCGGTCACGCATCGCCTCGCGGCACCCGCCCCTTCCGACGTCACGCTTGGGTGACGTCACACGTCAACTGTCATCTGTCAACTGTCACCGGTGACAGGTGCGTTTTGAGCGGATATTAATTACAGCGAGGGCCGAAATGGAACAGGGTGAAAAATTTATTATACTTGGGGTGAAAAAATTAAACAATATTTAGTACGACGAAGGTGAACTTATAATTTTACCCTATATAAGCGTTTTTATCAACCGAGCTTACCACAAGACTTACATATAGTGGAATCAGGACTATATGTTGAGAAATAATTATAAAGTTATTTTCTAAAAGGACTTATGACAAATACTTGAAACTTCATAAATCATAAAACCCTAACATACCAAGAAAGCAAGCTTTCCAACTGACATTGTTAAATATATACAGTTCTACTCGCAGCCAAGAAGAAACAACGCCATCACAACTTTCATGTAATGAAAAATTGTTGACGCGAGTTCCCGATTCGCAAGTTAGTTCGCCGCACGTGTATACACTGCTCCTGTTTCACGCAAAGTCAAAGTGATTATGCTTTGTCCCGCAAGATGTCGCTTTAATTAAAGCCAGTCACGGAACATGTCACTACCGTTTGACTTATTTTATGACTAGTTTTTAGAAGACTAAATATGAAGGAAAATCTATATATTTCGTCGCTTAACATATCCTAACGGTTTTTTAAAGCTAGATTGTTAAACCTAGTATTGTCTTTCCTACAGTATTGTGAAGAACCATTTCAACAAATATTCATGAGTGGTAGGTAGTGGAATTCTTTTCGAAAGCCTTATAATTAATCAATCATTTTCAAGCTCTTAGTAATAACAGTACCAAAATGAATGAAATCGCTTCATATGAAAGTGCAACCAACAAACATACTATCGCATACATGTAAAATATTCGTAATGATGTACTTCGCCTAGAATCACCTACTAAAATCTCCAATTGCAAACGTATTACTAGGCGAGCATAAGTGGGTGATAGTATGCGGCAGTAGCAGTAGTCGGTACTGGATACGGCGCGTCGTGGGAGGGCAACGGGCACACGTATAGGCAACAGAGTGGTGGCCCGCGCGTGCCCTCGCCCCTCCGGCCCCGGCCCGCATTGCCGCCGCGCATGCGCACTACAACACCACGGCTCCATTGTACGTACGAGAAATGTTTTATCGTAAACACATTTTCTTAACAAAATGACATTTTCGACGTATTTTCGGGATCTTGGGGATTCCTTTACTCAACACCAGTACTGTTTGGTCTAATCTTACCAAAAAATAATAATTTGAGATTTATATGAGAAATAAAATATGCGAGGTTGATAAATTTACACTTACGAACGCGTTGTAAATTAATTTTTGTTTCTTTTTTGTCGCAACAGTATCGCGAAAGTTAAGGTGGATTTCAAATCCATGTACACGGTTGAACAAAATATAGAGCGAGTATGTAAGAAAAAGTAAAGTAGCTTACTTATAGGGTTCATTTTCAAATTGAAAAGAAAGCCTCTTTTTTGGTATGGGCATGTGATTAAAATATTTTTGTAGCAAAAACATTGTATATAATGTGTATAACCAATTCCTCCGAGAAAATCCTCGCATCGTATCCAACAACGGGAATAAACAAAACCACTATAGCGGCTGGGGGATTAAGCGCTCGTAAAGAGGGGGTGCCGCGGCTATAACGTCTTGATACTGCGAACCGATTTAACCACCAACCACGCACGCACAGTAAAACTACTCTAACCCCTATAGTAATACAGTCTGAATTACAATCTGGAGTGTTTCGAGTGCTTTGCGTGACGACACGTGTCCATTTTGGTACGTGGCGGTGTCGGGTGTAGATCTCGACTTTAATGCGCTAAGGATAAGGTTGAGAATTAATCGGCGCGCGTTAATGTACTTAGGGGTGATGACATGTCCATTTAGTGGCGGGTCTCGGGCGCGTTTCCGAGTTGGCGTCGCGTGTGGAATTACGACCTTTGGTACACTGAGAGCGGAACACGGGTACTACGGACACGGAGGTTGTATTAGTGTAATAGGGTTGTACGATTGAAGTTTTTCAAACATCGACATCAGTTAACATCTTTTTTTACGTAGTGAATAGCGTGGATCATATCATCAATCACCAATATAATCGCCATCATCATCATTATCATCCGAAAGACGTTTACTGCTAGACATAAGCCTCCCCCAAAGACTCCGCAAATTACTTGTTAAGCGCAAGACTGTGAATTTTGTTGTCGATCTATAACATTTAATGACAGACTATTTTTTCTGGACTATTATTTAATGACAGCCTTTTTTTTATATATTTACGTAATTATTCCTTCGTAATTCTAAAGCCCAATACATGTTTTTTTTTCTATTGTAACAGGTGCAATTATGTATTACATTTATTATCATGAAATCCCGCAAAATCTGCAAAAGCAATTTAAAAACTCGAAACGTACCAGATTAAAACACAAGCGTTGCGCTATATCCGAGCAGCAGAGAACAAGACAGATGGTTGAATTATATTAAAACCGTGAACACTAATCTAGCCGCTATCTCCTCCCCCCACTTCCCAGTCGCTGCTCATCTTAACAAACGGTTGGGGATCGGAACATTCCCATTTGTCCCGAGAGCGGGCGCTGCCGTTCTCCCGGCAAAGCGCGGAGAGGGGGGGGGGGGGGTGTTTAATAAGGAATCTCATACACAACTAAGTTTACCTCGCCAACTGTCTTGAGAACTTGCCACTCGTTTATTAATTCATTGAATAGCTGTGCGGATCGTGAGCTATTTCCATTTCGTACTGGGGCCGCGGCCCGAGTGTCTGTACTGAGGCGGTTCGCTCGCTCCGATTAATCTTATACTTACATACAGTTTGGGTAAGTATGATTGACTTAAAAAACATATATATAAAGACTAGGATTCAGCAATTTTCTATTTTAATATTTGTCCGTAAAATTCTACAAAATAAATGATGCACATAAAAATGACGGAACCGAGAAAAATAACTAATATGACGCCAGAGCATAACGTCAACACTTTGTAGACAGAGCTGTGCAAAAGCATACGAGCTTAGTGAGTGTATTTATTCTGTAGGTGCGCGGAACTCATCACGTGCGCGCCGAAACACATCGAAAGCTTACACGACTAGTTGCATCGCGCGAAACAGTGCTCTATGAAGAGAAACAATAAAAAACTGAAAAGGGATAACGGATGAATAGGGAATGTGCCTCACGAAACATACCTAAGTGTAGTAAATCACCTCTGCATACCCTTCAGTGTACGTACAACGATAAAGCCAATATTAATATCGCCCTTGAAATTGACAGCGAAATAGCCATCAAAATTTCTGACACCCACGGCACAAGACAATCTTTAAATGCGATCCACTTCATAAGCAACTGTTGAGTACATCTATTTCTCCTATTGTTTCCACATCCATTAACCATTATCATATTCACTCGTATGCATCAGCAAATCCCATCCCTACAGTCGGTATCGCAAACGCGAGCCACGTACTGTACGCGTGCACCCCTCCCGACCCCCTCCCCACGGCCCCACTCTTTATAGCCGGCGCTACCCCCAGCGCCCCCTGCATGCTCCCCGGCGACGATTTGCACCGCCAAACAAATATTAGGTTACCGACGGGGATGTTCGCCGAGTGGTGACAAGCCACATGACTTTGTGGCCGGATGTGTAACGGTAATCACACGCTTGATAATCCCAACCCCATATCAAATAATGTGAATGTTTGTTTGTTTGTTATGGTTCGCGCTTTAAAGTCTGAGGGAACGTTGACGATTTACGGTATCTACAACGATGCAGAGAGCACGTCCAAATGCTATACTACTACTATAGATACTATATACTTAATGTACGTCCAAAGGAATCTTGATCAATTTAATAAAATTTGTAATGTACACAATAAAAATACCAGGAACAAATGTAATCTCGTTCAACACGTAACTCGTCTCCGGAAAGTTAATAACTCTTTTATGGGGCAATGTATACGCTTCTATAACAAACTTCCGAGGGCTATTAGGGAGCTTCCCTTGACAAAGTTTAAGAAATCAATTAAAGATAAGCTTTACAAAAAAGCATACTATAAAATTTCAGATTTTAAATGTAAATTGATCGGAGTTTTGTTTTGTTGCTATAGTTTGTATCGTTATGACATTTACAATGTAAAATTTAAATAATGTAATTAAAAAAAGACATTTATTGCTATTTTAAAAAAAATGACATGTCGTGTTGCTGAGGAAGTTTCTTGCCGTTTCTTCTCCACAGCTATAACACGTTTCGAAGCGGCAATAGTTTAAAAAATATTAAAAAGTGTAAATTTGACGATTCAAAAGAACTTGTAGAAGTCTATTTGAATAAAGATAATTTGACTTTGACTTTTGACTTTGACTATATTTTGTTGTAAGACAAATCATCAGCCATAGCTACGCGGTCGAGAATCTCGACAGTCGCGGGTTCAAACCCCAGGCACACACCACTGACTTTTCGAAGTTATTTGTGTATTCACAAAGAATTATCACGTACTTTAACGGTGAAGGAAAACATCGTGATGAAACCTGCACACCTAAAAGTTCTTTGGAATTTCTTAGGCATGTAGTCCGCCAACCAGCACTAGGCCAGCGTGGTGGACTAAGGCCTAAACCTTCTCAGTTGTAGAGGAGGCCCGTGCCCAGCAGTGGGACGTATTTGGGCTGATGGTGGTGTGGTGTGTTAATCAATCTAAAACTAAGGAATATAAAACACAGATTATAACATTCTTTTGTTTCTAAAGACAGCACAGACGAAGTCCCCGCAAAAAATTGGCATATAATAAATAATTGGAAGTCTGCCTTTTGTCATCGAGAGTCCTTTAGAAAAGTTCATTGAAATTGAATTAGGGTTAATCTAATGAGATTGTTCCATAAATTTCCGGAATCCGATGGCTGTGTCGGCATGATAAACGGCTCACCCTCCACAATAATTAGGTAAAGTGTTCTTTATTTCTCAGAGACGTCCACTTCTTTTGGAAATGTGATAAATATTAGTTTTCCTCATAGAAAAAATAAATCAGCAATAAGACAATATTCAGCAACGTTGAGATAGTTCATTGTTTGCAAGAATATTCGACAATTGCCGAAAGTTATAATACACACAAGTCTTATACATAGTTCTGAACTCTAAATGAGATGCAAGACTTACGTCATGGGCGTCAAAAATCATCAGATACTTCTCGAACAACTCTGTTCCATTACCCCACTTTTACTCAAGAGTTTTTTTCCCTTAACTACTTCTTTCACAAACCATCCACAAAGACTATCTCAGCTATCTATCCTTACATTATAATCAATCAAATCATTTGGCGACGACCATCAGACTGAGCAAACCGACGCCGACCATCGAGTGCCAGTATGGAGACGAGCCCCATGGGAGGTGGTATCATATAAATCTCCCCGGCGCCTTTTGGCACGGCTGCAATGTTTTCCCAAACAACCCCTCCCCCCCTCGTCCTCACTCCCTCCACCTCGTCAGTACCCCGTAGCAACGCCCCAAACGCGCGTGCCCTACTACAGTCCTTAAGTTAATTGCCCCCACTTTTATTCCGGAGCGACGTAAGGGCCCGTCCACGTACATGACTTTTTAAGTGACGTAAACTGCACCCACTGCGGGCGCGGTACTACATGTATGGTAAAAAGGCGCAAAGTAGCTATTCGTTCTTGGGTGACTTGCACTGCTTACAGTGTTCATGTGTCTCTGATCTGGCTTGTATTTTTTCCATTTATATCATGCTACTGTTAACTGTGTAAATATAGTCCCCGACTTCTATGAAAAGGTTTATCTTTGACCCCATGTAAATTTAAAAGAAAATATATTATTGCTGTCCAAGCTATTTTAGCCTTATAATAAATTATGATTCCCTGAGAAAAGAATAAAGTTTTACTACTAGTTAGGTTTTAAAAAGAAACCTAACTCATTCACCTATCCGTTCTACTAGCTTGAGTGACGCTGGAGCTTATTCCAGCAGTGATCCAACACGCTTCAGTGACCGTGAGAGTACGGGGCGCGCTCCCGCGGCGTCTGCTCTCCACGCTTCAATAACTCACGCGGACGCTCGAAAATTGTACAACACGGACATAAATCTACAACGGTGAATTGGTTTGGTTATGACGGTATGCACGTTGCTTATGCTAACATTTTCATACTATCAATGAAGCTCAAAAAAAAAGACGTAAGACTAATTTCTTGAAACCAATATATATAACTAAAACAGATTATAATTATTGTACCTATGTTATGTTAGATTATAATTAATACTTTTACCAACAAGCTTAATAAACCTACATGGAGACAAGCAAATTTCAAAAGGACGGGGAATGATATTTGGGGCCAATGGTTGTTAAAAATAGAGACACTAATAAATTTCAAAGAAAAACTTCTAAACCGGATACGAAATTCCTTTTTTTATAATCGCAAAGAAAAATGATTGAGAAACGGTGAAAAGAAATGCAAACAGAAAGTTGTGTCGAACAAAAGTCCCATAGTAATAATCTTGAATTAAATCTAGTAACAGAACCACTCGAACAAGTCTCAATTACTTTTGCACTACACGCGCGTACCCATTAAACGGCTCTCTCTCCCCCTCGCCAAATAGAATTACCACTCGGAACCAGCAGCCCTGTCGATTCAGTCACGTTGGTAAAAAGAGCCATTGCCGCGCGGACATACCAATTCCAATCGCATCGCATCACCCCCGGCATGCCGGTACAAATTGGCCGAGAGCGTTGCCATGACAAATGACTGCTCGCGGCAGCGGCGGTTTGATGGCTGGGGGGTAACTGAGTGGGAGGGAAGGCGGTGAGGGAGGGGGTTGTTGGGATATGTCGAAAATAAACAAGTCGACAGGCACGCTTTAGCTCGACAAATACCCCGGTGGTTCAACGCATGCGCAGTAAGTGTTTAATGTTGACGCTTTTGTAGTACTGTAAGCGAGGTGTTATTCGATAAACGGGCCGTTAAATGTTTTTTGTCCACATAAAATTTGAATGACGAAATAGCTAGGTAGACGAAAAAGTACAAACAAATCAATCGATATTAGTTATAATAGTCCTTTGACCCTGTACTCTAAACTTCCCAATAATTAAGTTAAAAACCCGAGCAGAAAGAGCAATATAAAAAAAACGTATTAATATAATAAAGATCCGACATGCGAACAATTAAAACTTTGCAGTTATTAAATGGGAAATTCTTTGAAATAATAAAAATATTTCATGAAGCGCGCTCCGCAGTCAAGCGAGCGTTATTGGCGCCCGTCGTTGTGTTGTAGGGCTACCGACAAATGTTTTTATTACAAGTGAGATTTTTAGTTGTTGCTTCGTGGCTAAAGCGAAATTTTCTACTTCACATCGACAACACATTCCAAAGCTATGGTTCAAATAGATAATTCATATTAAAGACTATGTAAGTAAAAAAAATTACAACATGACATAGACCATAAAGATACATGAGTGCCAGAAATATAACACATTATTTGTTGTATGTTGGCCATGTAGTATTATTGGCCGTAAAGTAAAAAGTTGAAACAGCTAAAAGTATGATAAACTACATTATACAAGACGGAAATAAACCTACAAGCAGACAACCCTGTGTATAGTGTCGCCCACCGCGGTGTCCGATCAGCCTCCCCGCACCCCGCGGCCCCCCACCGCCGGTTTATTAACAGCCTCGCATCCAGACGCACTGCCATACATTTATTTTTATACATCCGTCTGGCTTCGCTTTTGATGAATTTATGTAATAGCTATCGGTCCACGGCCCTTTTGTACATAAACACTGGTATATTGTCTGTCAGCGTTACATGCAATTGATAGGGTTGGTTTTGTCTGGATTGCATTGAGTGCACACAATGGCACTTTATGTCGCTTTTTCAATTAGTGGCTTTCGGGACAAAAGACTGACGGAAGGCCAACTAACAGTTTGTGTAGCCTTCGTCCTCAATAAGGATAGTGGATTCCTAAAGGTCGTAAGGTTACTGGATGTCACATAAAAGATCATAATGGGAATCTCAGTCTATGTTTCGCTATTCAAATTAATGCCATAGCGGGCTATAATAATGATGAGTACTTGCGGCGTCGATGGAGAACTTTATGATGAGATCACTGTCTGCAGAATATTCGAAGAATCATAATCATTGTAGGTAGAAAGAAGTCCAAAATGCTTGCGAGAATGTGCTCAAAACCAATCTACCCATTTGTTTCTATCACGGCGTGCTTTAACGTGGATCTAATACAAAACACCCTACGTATAGTCAGGGGAAGTAAGAAAGCCCTACTACGTGTCCAAGATCTAGATCGTGTGTAGTGCTAGGCAATCTACAGGGGCCACTTGCAGCCCATTGATTGTGCGGCGTGTGTCGGCGGCTCGTGGCGGACACTCGACACGAGTGTGGCGCGCCTTTGTTTAGGAGGCGGAGACGCACTCGGAGGCCGAGAGGCGTCTGCGAGCCAGGGAGGTGGAAGGAGTAACTTGCAGCGTCAGTTTGGAGTTGTTAAAAACACTTGGGAACTTTGGTAAGATTTTATTAAATTAATATTTTATTTCGTAAATATTATTGATTTTGGTGACATTTAGAATAAATTTAGGATTTGTTATAATAATAATTTATTATTATTTTTAGTTGCGTAGTCCGCCAACCCGCACTGGGCCAGTGTGGTGGACTAAGGCCTAAACCCTCTCAGTTGTATAGAAGACCCGTGCCCGGCAGTGGGACGTATAAGGGCTGATGAAGATGAATAATTATATAAGTTAAATTTTATGAAACAACATACAAGTAGACATGCCACACCCTTACTACGCACTAAAATTCATGTGACTATTAAAAACAACAGTTATGTTGTTTCATTATATGTTTTTCTTTATCGCTATTTATCCTCAAACATCAATCACACCGTAGAATTACATCCAGAACCACAAAAAAGAAAGTATCTAATAAAATACCACCATACAACGTCTAAAAAAGGAGACATAAATGGATAGTAGAGAAAATTTCCCATACGAAAATAACAATACGACGGCGTGTTCACACGCGGGAGATAAACCGTATTTCCAATTAACAAAATCCCCGTATAATGCGGCGTCCGCAGCAAATTTCTGCGGCGGCGGCGGCGGGGCTCGGGGGGGCGGGGGTGGAAACAAAACACGGTCACGTGACACATCCGCGCACGTCTACTGTCTATAATTTAATCCGAAGCACGTAAAAAAGCGTTGCGAGTGGTGTCCCACTGTCAGCGGGCTGGAAAGACGTTACTACATTACGATTTATGCTTTGAGCGACTGTCCTGTAGGCTGTTGTTGTTGTTGTGTTAAATGGCGTTAAATATAAGTACATCAGATATGAACAATAATAAGACTGAAAAATTGAGCCATACTCTGAACAATAAAACCTAGTCGACAGAAATAGATTTAATGCGGTTAAATTCGTCACTAAAAACCGCTCTCCGCTATCAGCTATAACTGGGACCGTACAATCACCCAGTCCCGCGTCTCAGTAGCGCGGTAATGCCACAAATGGCTTTCCAATAATCCGGGCTTTGACGCGGCATCGTCGTCGTCACGAGCGCACCGAGAGAGGAAGGCGGGAGGGGAGCACCCCCCCCCCCCTGCGCCATTGTAGAAGCTTTCGTTGCGAGGGCGACGCTAATTTTGTAACCATAATAGAGTCGGATTTATTGAAAATTCTTTGTATTACTTTTTAATACTTACAATCCGCGACATTACGTGAAATGCTGCATTATTTATTATTAATTCTATCGCAGTTCATAGAACTAAGAAGGAGGTACAGTTTTCTGTCTCATTTAATCTACCTCGCTCTTTGGGATCTGCATAGGCAGCCATTGAGGTAAAATTTCAAAGGCAGATCTTCCCACTACTTTTCAACACATTGTGGTGTTTCATTTACAAACTTTATTCATAAATAGAAACTTTAAAAAATAAATGTAGTTATCAAATTATGTTTGACAATGTCCATGGGTTAGAAAAGCGGGAATAATAATGTAAGTACTAAAAATTGCATATTAATACGTATAATAGTATATATACCAATATATACTAAAAATATATTATACCAATATGTACCATACAGCGGGTACATGTTGCAATGTACGTTAACACATTAGTACTGTGTTGCACGTAATCAAAGCATCGTGTTGTACACACACACATGCACACACAGAGGCAGCCACACAAAGCGCGGCGTGCTCAAACTGCGACACGGATCAATTTCATCACGGACAGGCACCGCGCGTCGCTTAACGCAAATCGGAATCGTGCGCAAATCACGAGAGAGGAGCGACTTGATGCCAATTTAAGTCAGATACGAGATAATGGATTTTGGGCAATACGATCTTATTATCTCTATCATACGGGACGGAGTAAAAAATCTTATTCAGAGGATATTTTTTTTACTTTGGCTTCTTATATGCAAATTACGTGCAATAGTTTAACTAAATTGTGACGTATTCTCGCATCCTCTTTTAAGAACACTTAGCATGTCTACATAACGGCGAAAAACACATCATCAAGAGAAATTTCACAAGTATGTGAGGATCATAATAGGCCAGCCAGGAGCACAAAGACCTTCCCTTTCAATAATAAGCTCGCGTAGAACAATTAAACGTATTGATATGATGAAGATGATGATGAGTACTGTTGAGTTGTAATAATAATCATGTCTACGTCCAACAAGCATTATACTTAATTCTTGAAGACATCTAGACAGATGTTAATTGGATTTACAATTTGTATATACACACATAACTACACACAAGTGGTATGCGTGTAGGTTCGCAGACATAAAGCGCGCCGCTGCGGATCCATTGCAGGACGGGGAGGCAACACGTCAGTCAACAAAGTCGAAGATGGGTGCAAGTTACACGCGATAATAACATACTGTATAGATGCTTTAAATGGTGGCAATCTATGGAATCATCATGTTATCGCGCTCCTATTATTAAAAAGACTCGCCTCGAAAATTTGGGTTCTGTCGAAAGCCCCGTAGCGCAGTTGGCTAGACACCAGCTTGCGAAACGAGAGGCAACGGTTTCGATCCCCGCACCGAGACAAATGTTAGTGTGATCCACAAGTAATCCTGGGTGTTTGTGAGACCGAAAAGTATCTCGTGGTTTCTGATACTCATGACAAAAGAATTGAATCTTAGTCAGAATTATATATGTGACAGTTGGGTGTATTCATTTATTTATTATTTATTCAGTTTTAGATAAAAAAAAACAACACCGAAAGTTGTAAAATAAAAATAAAAGCAAGAGGAAACTGACTACTATAATGTAATTATGACACGCGTCCGTTTTAGATTCTTTAAACCTTCAAATTGATCACTGCAGTGAAGTAATATAATCCCATAACTATATTAATATCAAAATCAATCTAAATATTCCTATTGAAATTATTTACATACAAATCTCAGCTTTAAAGTAACTTTAATATCATTTAAACCGCAAATAATGACGTCAGCGAAATATCAAAAGAGTAATTTGCCCTTTCTTCTGAATAAAAGCCACTTGTACCAACAATCCTAGGCTTTTGTAACAATATTGCGAGTGTCCAATCAAATCAATATGACGGCCAGACAGACACAAAGCGCCGGCCATTTCGTAACAGGGGGAGCTTTGCGCCACTCCATTCGCGAGCAGAAACAGTGTGAGCGATGAGATCCGAGATTATGACGTGAATGCGCTCAAAATTATCTTCATTTAAGTTTGACGTATACTGTTGATTTTCAAGTTATATTGACACAATTATTCAAATCGTACGCAATTAATCAAGGCTATCTAAGTAGGAGCATGCGATTATATGATTCATCATTATCACACAAGAAATTCTTCAGAACTTATGGTTTCCTCGCGATGTTTTCCTTCTCCGCTAAAGTATGTGACACATAACTTCGAAAGGTCAGAGGTTCGTGCCAGGGGTTTGAACCCGTTTGAGATTCTCGACTGCGCGCCTAAATCTCGAGACCATCACAACTTATGATTACTTAAAAATAACAAGCTTTTAACACTTCGTATATAATACCATAATAATAAATGAATCAAATCTCGCTGCTGCTCGTGTGTTACACCAAACCCAAAACAATCTATGCGAAATACCAATATGTTATGTTATCCCCGACTTCCTATCATCGCGTGTACATACATGCACGGTAGCAAAAGGTCACATGCGCCACAGTATGAGCTTACGAATATCGATTTTATTTACTACGACAATAAAAATGGAAATGGCTATTTAAAACGACGAAAGTATTATCCTGTGAATTTTGTGATATGCATAATAAGAAGACATCGAAGTTTATTAATCATGCAGATCAATTATTAACACTTATGACATGTGATTATAAATAACATTACATGGAAATTGCAATCTACCAGTCGATCGCAACGATAACATAGAAAATATGAAAATAAATGGCATTGGCAAAAATTTACCTATCGTTACCAATTTAATTATACAGGGTGTCCCAGCAGTCGACGATAACCTGGAAACGGGGAATAGCCCAAGTCGTAAGAGTTATCAGAAAAATATTTAAAAAAAATTAAGTTATGTATTTAGAAAAATATAGGGATTTCAAAAAAATCTAGAAAATCTACACCCTGTGACGGTTTTTTCACTACTGTTGCTGCAAATCTCTACTTTTTTAAATTATTATTTTTGTTATGTAATCCTGAATAATGCCTCTGCAAACTGTTATCCAACATTTAGAGCCACCTTGCTATACTTCGGAAGAAAATGACATTGTTTACCAAACCGCATATTTAAAATTTATCATACGCCCAAATTTAACTGACTGTCCTGAAAAAAAAATGTACTACGCGAGTTTGGCAAGTAACTTTAAAAGTTGGCGCATTTAATAAGGAATCTAAAATGGTATAACACTTGCTACATTATTTTTTAAATGTGGCACAATATTTTTTATTTTGCGATGAAACCCATTTGATCAAATTTTCTAATTAACTAAAAATGTTTCTATTCGGCTCTTCGAGACAGCAATTTTAAGATACTATTTGAGTGAGATGGAGAGAATCGTTTTACGATGTGTGAGCGAGACAGATAGTGACGCTAGTTCAGTTAGAGAATATTTCGATTAGGAATACCGGAGTAGATGGATAGGACGAGCTGACACAATCCAATGGCCAGCCCGTTCACCTGACTTAAATCCTTTAGGCTATTTTTTACTGGAGAACGGTGAAAGAAAATTTTTGTTTAAAGCCAATTGAAAATTTACCTGAGCTACGGCAAAAAATAAATGGAAGTAGCTGAATTTGTTAGGAATAGAAAATTTTCGCCCCTGATAACCCGATCTTTTTTAAGAAGATGACGAGCGTGTATTGCGGATGAAGGAAGGCAGTTTGAACATGTATTGTAAATTTTACTAAAGAAATATTTGATGTTAAGCAATTACTTAATAAATCTAAGATATCCAAATAAAAAAAGCCTAAATTTAAAATAAAAAAGTGATCATTGCTCCGATGCGTGGTGCCCATGGACTACCTGACAATGGAGTATCTGTCTCACTCACACATCGTAAAACAAATCTCTCCATCTCACTTATCAGTTCATCATCATGTCATCTTTAGTTAATAAGAAAATTTGATCAAATGGGTTTCTTCGCAAAATAAAAAATATTGTGCCACATTTAAAAAATAATGTAGCAAGTGTTATACCATTTTAGATTCCTTATTAAATGCGCCAACTTTTAAAGTTACTTGCCGAACTCGCGTAGTACATTTTTTTTTCAGGACAGTCAGTTAAATTTGGGCGTATGATAAATTTTAAATATGCGGTTTGGTAAACAATGTCATTTTCTTCCGAAGTATAGCAAGGTGGCTCTAAATGTTGGATAACAGTTTGCAGAGGCATTATTCAGGATTACATAACAAAAATAATAATTTAAAAAAGTAGAGATTTGCAGCAACAGTAGTGAAAAAACTGTCACAGGGTGTAGATTTTCTAGATTTTTTTGAAATCCCTATATTTTTCTAAATACATAACTTATTTTTTTTTAAATATTTTTCTGATAACTCTTACGACTTGGGCTATTCCCCGTTTCCAGGTTATCGTCGACTGCTGGGACACCCTGTATAACCAGCAATACTACAATCAGTCCGAAGCGATATGCATTTATCCACATCCTACCATTATATTCTTAGTCTCTGCGACTTCTTACTTACCACTCGAAAGAACCATAAAAAGGAGCCCCTAGAACCATGTCCAGACATAATCTAGATTCACAAACTTGTATAAAACCTTAGCCTCAGTACAATCAGAAATAGACCCGTCCCATATAAAACACGTCTCGTGGTGATTTTTACCGTCGCTCATAAGCACGAGATGTGTGGATAAGCCGAGCACGTAACACCACGCTCCGACACGTGTCAGAACAAAAACGTTGATAAAAATAAAAAAACTCAACTGACAGAAAACGAAACTCGCGTACAAAGCCACTGGATACCGTCGGTTGGTGGGTGAGGGGTCGTGGGGGTGAGGTGAGGGGGCGGCGACTCAAGTATACCCTCTTGCACTTAAGACGGTATCGTATTACCACCCCTAGATACGGGTAGATTGCGCATAGATCTATTGCGGAACAGACGGGACATACGACTGTTGAGAGCGGTATTTCTGCCTAACTTAAGAATGTGGTAGTTGCAAAATTGAAATAGAAGGGAAATAACTGAGTACGTACATATCTAGCTCCTAGGTTGTCTGTAAGAGATCGCCTTGTGCGAGAAGACCGCCTTTTCTACTAATTTAGCCTACTGTACAGTTTTTATCTTATGTATACAATAAAGTTTTGAATAAATAAATATGTATTTAGTGTGGTTACATGTACTAAAAACGTAATTAATATACCTGTTTTATCTTAAATTTAAAATATTTTATTCAATTACACATTTAAGAACTGCAGCTCTTATTTTCAAAGAATACCGCAGGAATAAAAATTAAAATACCACGACATTAAGGATACGAGTCATAGTAGTCATAGTCATAGTAGAATTGAATTGATCAATACGAAAATATCACTGAAATAGAATAGTGTTCAATTTAAAATACATAAGATAATGTCTCTGAGAGGACAAAACATTATTAGGTAGAGTAAAGCCCAATACAATCGATCTACTCGTCTGTAAAACCAAGCTTAGTTGGTCTATGTTCACCCCTGTTTAGGGAGGGCACTTTGCAGACATCCACAGGTGGTTACCCGTCGGCGGGGCGCGAGCCGCCTTCATACTTTATTTAAACGTTGTTTGGCCCGCAGCCGATGTATGTTTATGTATATCGGAGGGTGCGAGGTCCGTGCGAGCCTGCGGTACGCAATGTAGCGTGAAATATTCTAACACTCGAGGGCCTTTGGGCGCGTGTCGAATAGTCTCGTATGGGAGCTTTGAGGCTGGGTTGTTTAATACTTGTTGTTGTTCACAATTTCGTCGGCATAGAGTTCATTTTCACACTTAAACTAAATATTACACAATGCAGGACGGTTATTGTTAAATGACATACTTTTTAGCCTGAAAATAGATGGGGTATAATAGGTATCGATTTGGTGAGAAACTGTATCTGTTTTTCGCCAGTCAAAGTCTTAGCGTAGCTTTACCGTACTAAGAAAAATATTAGAAACAAGATAAGATACGTGTTTTAAGTGGATGCAACGATTAAAATTTTAACGGCAACCATATAAAAATATTATATAATTTGAATTATAAACTCCGCTCTTATGTACAAATAATTAAATACGGTAAACTCTTTCAACGTAACTAATCAAATATTACACGTTATTTAACCATCAAAACATATACGAAATGGTAAAAAAAATACTTAATTATGCCAACCGTATCTGATAAAGCTGTAAGAGAACACAAAAAGTGCAGTACTTCCATAGAGCCCAAAAGCGTTACACGTCAATTGTGTAACGTCTAGTTTATTGTGGGGTCAGGATATTCTCATTTACATGTCAAATTGCTTTTGTTAAACACATATTTAAAGCTTAAAGATTATTTCTGGAATTTCGTAAGTAAAGCTGGTCTTTTGTGCTTGTATGCAAGTACCGGCAGTGGAACAGCGTAGGTGGCGACTGACCTGTGTCCGCCGGCTTGTCGCTCTTGGCGGGCGCGAGCCTGCGGTCGGCGAGCGCGGCGCCGTGCTTGGGACTGTTGCGCTTCGACGAGCCGCGACCCACCACCAGCGACTGCGGGATCTGCGCACGCACACATACATGCACACCGTGGATACGGAAAACAACGTACTCGTATCACATTTTATTCATATATTTTTTTGTCCCTATCCCACCACACATCCACCACTGTAACTCCTGTGCTCCAGTCAGTATTGATGTCAAGCACTGAAGCTCGGCGAATCTAAGGGAACCTAATTTGTGATACATGTATCTACAGGATGTAAAAAGACAGCGATCGAAAACAAAGTCAGGTTATAGTTGGAAACTGTATTATTTTTTTTCGTTTTTTTTTATCATCATTGTGTTTGTAATCATCATCATCCTCCATGCCCTGTTCCCAACTCTATTGTTCCAAACGTCCCTATCAGCCGTCATGTCTTCATTTACCCCTTTTCTCTCACATCTTGCCTCACGGACTCCATCCAATCTGTAGTCTTCCTCTCCTTGTCCATCCTTCCACATTCATACTCATGGCACACATTATAGTACATACAGTACCATTTCCACGTACATATTATGCTTGATCTCTTCTCATAACATGCCCATATGACGAAAGACGGTTTCCTTTCAGCTTGTCCCCGTGAGTGTGTGTGTGTGAGTGTGTGTACGCACCAGCTTGTCGGAGCGGTCGCCGGACGGCAGGCGCGCGATGGTGACGTCGGCGCTGTCCTCTGGCGGCGGCGGCTGCTGCAGCCAGTTGTACTCGCGCTTGTCCACCGGCACGCCGCGCCGCTCGTAGTCCTGCGCCTGCGTCCTGCACCACACACCGATCCATCATCATCACCAGACCATGTACATCACATTATTTGGCGCAGATATCCTCTACGACTGAGAGGGTTAGTCCACCACGCTGGCCTAGTGCGGTTAGCGGAATACACGCCTAAGAAATTCCTAAAAAAAATTAGGTGTGCCGGTTTCCTCAATATTTTCCGTCACTGTTAAAGTATGTGATATATCATTGTGAATACATACATAACTTCGAAAGTTATAGATGTATACCTGAGGTTTGAACTCGCGACTGCCAAGATTCTTGACCACGCGCCTAAACCTCAAGGCCTATTTAACTACTTTAAAATCCAAGCAGGGATATCAGTCCATTCTGCTACTAAACGACTTCTACAAACTAGGAGGGATTAGACCTTAATCTCCTACTTCTTAGACTGGTTGGTAAGTATTTACGCCGGATTGGACTTATCATCAGGTGCGATATTATCATTTCGTGTCAGTATAAAAGAACATAATAATTGCTTAATCATACACTTTTAAGTTGCCTATATTCTGGTGTCATAAGGGCGTATTTTACCCTTAAAGTATCGAAAAAAGAATATATGTATTAAAAAACAAGATAAAACAGTTCTCACCTTAAACTCTCATAGCAGTCTAAACAAACGACGGCATAGTCGCCGTTTTCTAATAATAATGAATTTTCAGTCCGCCTCTGCACTAAGAATGGGAATTCCTGTAAATAAAGATGAACATGTACTCCGAGGGTGTAACGCAGCCGGTGCACCCGCCGGGAGTGCGTGCTGTACTTATAGGCTTTGCAATCCCGCAGTAATTTTTTCCCGCAGTAAAATTTAAAAATGCAAAAATATGCATATAATAATGCTTTATTACCTGTAGTTTAGTTACACTATATTAAAAAATAATAATAATAGAAACATTCATACAATATCTAATAGAACAAGTACTTTTTAATAGTTCTTATGAGGTTAGGTAGGGGGTTTGCAATCAATAGGGTTTCCTGCGTGTTAATATGGACTTATCTTACTTAAACAAACAAATAAACCAATTTTAATCCTTTACTTCGCCCGATCGGTTGATCGATCTGACTGACGCGCCCGTGCTGTTGCGATGGAGCTAATAGGCCTTCAGTAAAAGCTGAATTACGTTGCCGAGTCAAAAAAATGCGGGAATGCGGGAACGCGGAATTGCAAACTGTAGTGGTGTACCTTGAGCGGCAGCGCGCGCACCCGCTTGCGGTAGGTCTTGATGCCGCACAGGTGGCAGTGGTAGTCGTGCGTGTTGTACACGCGCCGCTCCGCCGCGCACCCGCCCGCCGCCTCGTACCTGCGCACCACACACCATCACCATCATCACCACCATCATCATCGACACCATCACCGTCATCACGACGATCATCGTCATCGTCACCATCGTAATCATCGCCATCATCATCATCATCATACATTACCACCTCTAGAAATGATATCCAGCCTGTCTATAGTGCAAAACATCCCAGTTTCCTTACTATAACCACAATTACCAGTTCTTGAAAACGATGTGATAATAAACGAAAATTATACAAAAATTTAATGTTACGTGCAGATTTATTTCGCAACTTAAAAAGAATGTATTAAAACATCGCTATAGAGATAATGACTGTTTCCTAATGTTAACTCAGTAAAATATCTAAATGACACTATTATAGTTACAGCCGCCGTTAACAGATGGCGTTGTTATAAATATGGCACAAAGAGTAAGTAAAGGATGTAAAAAAGCGTTACCTCCTCCATTGGCTCAGTAAGGAGTGGTAGCAGAATGTACAGACTAGAGCTGAGCCGTTCTCACGCAACTGTTCCGCGTTCGGATGACTCTGTGGATAAAATCGGTTATTAAGCTTGCATCTTTTATATTGGGCAATAAAGTCTTTTTTTCTCGAACTTTGTTGTGTCAAGAGTATCTGTGCTTAATTTTTAGACTCATTTAGTGTCTTTGAACTTTGGGAGGTCAAATAAAACAATATCATCACATTCATTTGAGAAATCCATCCAGCGCTGTGATGACATTGGATTATTTCATCATCAGCCAATGTTACTACTAATGGACATAAGTCTATCCCAAAATTTAACAACACGACTGACCAATACTCGTAAAAATCATTATGGTCGTCATTCCATATTGTGACTTGCTTATTTGAAAAAATAGCTGTTAATCTATTGCAGAGGTTCCCAAACTCTTTTATTTTATAGACCACTTTAAAAAAAATCATGGATATGGTGGACGCCCTGCAGCTACATTACTACTAAAAAAAAAAACAAGACGCGTTATATGAGCTTCTTAAAATATTATTTGCCTATATTGATAGGAGAAGTCAAGCCAACATTTTAGTTCGAAACCAAATTAATTTTCATCGACCCCCCGCTTACGATTTTGGGCCCCACTTTACTGTCACGCCCAACGTAGACCCCCGTCGAGTCTCCCGTGGACCCCTTTGGGAATTACTGATGTATTGGCTAGACAAGATAGGGGTGAATATGTGAGTTACCTGGTGCGTGAGCAGGCAGGGGAAGTAGGGCGCGTTGCCCTGCGGCTGGCCGTACAGCACGCGCGCCAGCGTCAGATCCGAGTGCAGCCCGCACAGGAAGCAGTAGATCGACGTGCACGCTGACACAACACGACCGTTACACGCGTCTCTCTTTATCACAACAGGCCATGACACACAATGACCAGGCCGTGGTCGAACACTAGCACAGGTAATACTTATGGTGGTTCGGGAAACGGATTGGTTTTTTTTTTATCGGGATTTTTTAGTGTAAATTTTTGTAATCATCGTAACTATTACCTGTCTTAGTTTTCGATCGAGATCTTTTTACACCCGTATAATATAAATAAATAAAATAAATAAATACACCCAACA
Organism: Hemaris fuciformis; assembly: GCA_907164795.1. Lineage (NCBI taxonomy): Eukaryota > Metazoa > Arthropoda > Insecta > Lepidoptera > Sphingidae > Hemaris > Hemaris fuciformis. The sequence continues at coordinate 792,222 of OU015455.1, read as the reverse complement.
GTCACATACATAGTTCTGACCCCACACTAAGATACAAGTCTTGTGTCGTGGGTATCAGAAAGTACGAGAGACTTTTCGGTCTCACATACACCCAGACCCGAAACAAATATTTGTGATCACACAAACATTTGTCTCGGTGCGGGGATCGAACCCGCGGCCTCTCGTTTCGCAAGCTGGTGTCTAGTCAACTGCGCCACGGGGCTGTCAATATGAAATATATCTTACTGAGTGACAATTTAAGAGGCAGCAAATGCTTTGGAGTATGTCATAGTTCTAAAGATGTAAATAACGATCCCCTATTTCTAAGCTTACTTTATAGTATTAACTTAGTGATGATACTTTCTAGTACTAACTTATGATACAGCAGATAAATTAAAAGCCTTCTTCTACTCATGATACGCTTAGCCCATTCCTCCCCACTGTCCTATTTTTAGGACACTATCATCATCAGCCCATATACGTCCCACTGCTGGGCACGGGCCTCCTCTACAACTGAGAGGGTTTAGGCCTTAGTCCACCACGCTGGCCTAGTGCGGGTTGGCGGACTACACACCCAAGATATTCCTAAGAACTTTAGACAAGAAGACACTATATTAAACTTTTTTTAAGTTGTTAGGGCTTTTATTTTTATTGTTTCTGATGAAAGTCGTAATTTCACACTATTTTTCGAATATTTTTGTTTTTCACTGCAAAGAAAATGTTACATTGATTTTAATGGGTTTTTTTTCAAATTAATAATTTTTTGGTAAAAAAGTTTTTTTCCCATATTTTTTTTCTTAACGTACTAAGATCTTAATTTATACATTTCATCAAAAAATTCCAATGTTTTCGATGCTTGGGAAGTAATGAGTTAATTATAAAAAGTTCGATAGCTTAATACACGTTTTAAACCAACAGTTTTCTGTATTTAGCAGGATATTAATCTTACATCTTCTGTACTTCACAGCTAACAGAAAGAATATAGGTTGACAAAAAACCCCCACCTCTGGCTCACACGCCATCTATCATATAAAGTTTAACTTATAGTTTCCATACTTAAATAAAAGATGGCGCTGGCTCACTAATTTGATAAAAATTCACTTATCAGATATAATTACATGATAATTACAAGGTGTGTGTTTGTGTAACGTATGTCGTAAACTATATGATAAAGGGTACTAACCACTATTACTAGCCACCGTCCGGTCGGAGGTGGTGGAGGGTGGGGTGGGGATCACTCGCTCGCCGTTCATCGAAGAGTTCGAAGGCAGTGGCGAAGGAATGTTATACCTGCAACATCAATTAATATTTTTCTTTTCTGTATTGACTTGTCATAAGTGCTATTTGATTGCCTACGTGACTAAATAAAGCAATTTCATTTCAAAGCAATTTCATTTCATTTCAATTATCAAATACACAATAACTGGTCAAATACATCTTTCATCACATTTGTACGGCTTAAAGAATATTTAGATTCAACGTCAATATACCAAGGATGGAGAATATTACAGCTGGGAAAGGTTTTTGAAAGTGATAATAAAAAGAGTTATCATAAACAATTTCAAGTTGACCTCACCATATTTTGAGTGGATCTCACAGCTTTATATGCAACTAATATGGATTATATAGTTAGGACGTGGTGTACCTGCGATGTTCCAGCGGCACTCTCTCGGCGTCCATGAGTTCCCACTGCCTCGCCAGGTGGCGCACGCAGCGCGAGCACGCCAGCACGCGCCCGCCCCGCGCCGCCCCCGCCCCACCCGCACCCCCGCCGCCCCCCGCCAGGCACGGGAAGTGCATGGCGTGCGAGTTCATGTACTCGGCGGTGGTGGACAGCCACTCCATGGACTGCTGCGGGAACAGCCCGGCGCACACGTAGCACCTGCCGACACCACGCTCTGTACCACCGGCCTGCATACCTTCATCTACTGTGATAATCGGCAGCGGATCCGGGGAGAATTTAGTAGCTCAAGCGAACAATTATACTCTTATACCCCAATACCGGCAAATAAAAGGCTGGGCTCTAGGCCTGATCGACGATTGTGAAAAAAAATACCTTAGTAGGCCACGCAGAGGTAGAGCGGATTTTAAATTCACCATAAAATAGTATTGCGGGTACAATAAACATTTACTGATGACAAAAAGAATTGTCTCGTTGCAGGGATCGAACCCCATTTAAAAAAGAAAGTTTAAATCCTGGATCCGCCACTGACTTCATAACTGAACGGAAAGAGTGCTGTTCAAGCAAAAACTATGCGGGGCTAACTTCATGCCAAAATAATAATCACTTATTTGTACAGGCGTGTATTTCACTGCAAAATAATTCAGCGTTAAATAAACACTGTTCATAATATCTACATTTCTACTTTACATGCTCTTGTTTCATGCTTAAAAAAAAACAGATTCCACCACTTAATTGATAATAATATGTATTGTACATATCTTACGAAAGAACTCATAGGTTTTTGGGTATCATTGCCATGCTGGCTAGTATATTTTTATATGAATTTTCAACTTTAAAAACATGATTTTAGCGACATTCAATAATTTTACAAACGATAATTAGTTGCACAAATCAAAAACTGTAGACAAAATATACTCCATATCCGCACAAATCATGTTTTGTCATGCAAAAATCCTTGTAAAATATAAAATAGTCTATCTACAATCCAATTGCCACTCTATATGCATTGCACACTACACAAAACTTCAACCAACTGTACAACCAAAACAATACTAAATACAAAATCTTTTCTACAATATACTACAAATTCTATCCTATTTTACCCCAATTGAAGTTTTTGTCTTTTATACGTCCAGAATCTCACAGCCACACAGCCATCCTTTTGGATTGACTGATTCTCCAAAAAAACAACAGAACTTATATGCAATTTTTCCCCCCATACCTCAATTTCGTATTCAATCCCCACTTTACCCCCAATTTGCTATTGATCAATTCCAAATACCCTTTTTCTCCTCCTGCTCGTCTCCTAGTCTATCCTCGTTTGGTATATTAGACCCTACCGGGGTACTAAAGACCCGTTATATGTTGGAATGTGTTAATAAATCCTATTTCCCATTCCTTACCCCAGCCGTGACGGTGATGCGCAGTTGTACCTGTACAGTCCCATGCCGTTCTCGCCGGACACGATCTGGCCTTGCGGACTGTTTGATAATGCGTTCGACGGCCTCTTCGACTGGCTCGAACTTTTTATGTCATATGGCTTAAATCTGCAACGGGTAAATTATATTTCACAGTGGCGTAGGGTAGGTAGTTATTTTTCATTTCAATTGCATTTAGAATACGTACTATGTGTAAAACTACCAAGACCAATAATGAGTATAATTTTTAGTAAAGAGGATTAATTTTTTAATTTATTCTGAGGTAAAGTTACACGACGATAAAGGTACTTGTAGTCTACTTTTGTCAAACCAGTCTAGGCGACATAGACATCAATGTTGGCTACGATAAAGTTACGCCATTGTATAAGTATATCTAAATCAATAAAGTTATTGTACGTGTCAGGTCTGACCTAATATTGTTGGTGTGTGAGTTGTTGTGGTGGGAGTTGGGCTCGCCGTTCTCGCCGTACGCGGGGTACTTGTGCGGGATGCTCTTGTAGCACGCCGCGCATATCTGCACCATGCCTACACAACAAACATCAAAAACTTTACTATATATTTACTCGTATGTCATTTAGTAATATTTTGTCCCTTTTTTCTGACGCCATACAACTAAGCGAGACAATTTTTGAGAAACATAAAAATAATTAATTAACAAACAACAGAGTATTTGTCGTCGTGATGGCCTCGATGTTTAGGCACGCGGTCGAGAATCTCGGCGGTCGCAGGTTCAAACCCCAGGCACACACCTCTGACTTTTCGTAGTTATGTGTGTATCCACAATGAAATATCACGTACTTTAACGGTGAAGGAAAACATCATGATGAAACCTGCACACCTAAAAGTTCTTTGGTGTGTAGTCCGCCAACACAAACTAGGCCTAAGGCCTAAACCCTCTCAGTTGTAGAGGAGGCACGGGCCCAGCATCGCGTCGTATATGACTTGATGATTAAATAAGATGACTCACCCTGTGGACTAATAGGGCTGGCGTCGACATGAGGTTTCAACGTGGTTATGAAGGGGTAGTAGGGCTCCCGCTCGGGGTTGGGGCAGCAGTAGACGAGGCGCAGCTGCGAGCTGGCCGCGCTGACGCCGCACACGTAGCACACGAAGGTGGCGGTGGCGGGCGCGGGCGGCTGGCTGGCGGGCCGCTCCAGCGACGGCGACGTGTGCGCCGCCAGACTCTTGTCGCCCGAGCTGGCCAGGCTCAGCGGCGACGGCGGCAGCAGCGACGGCGGCCGCGTGCGCAGCGTGTACACGCGCTCGTTCGACGGCACGCCGCGCATCTGCAACAACAACACACATACATAAGCTACACAATTGTATAGTGTATCATTTATTGGTGAAGGTATAGAGGAACTGCCTCAATACACGCCGAAATGTTCAAATTTCAAGTGTTGTTCACTGTCCTCCATTGAAGTGAAACAACTAGATAACGGAAAACCGGATATAATGCTACTCTAATTCATTTCATTACGTCCGTGAGGTCGCCGATAGTTCAATTTGCTGATGCTGCTCCGAAAGGGTAGGCACAGGTGCATTTCTGCATCAACATTTCGCCAGGTATGTATCACCGTTTTTGAGGCACAGTTCAGGACTCCGTGCTGCTACAGAGAATTTCCTAATGGAAAAACCCAATAACACTTTGCTTTAATTTATATCGCACGGCACATACTTGAGCCACGAGACCACGGGGCAGTGTCCAAAAATGGTATCCTGACTCCGGATATACCATAGATAACAGAATCGGAACATTGTCAAGTAAATTCGAGATTAAATCGTGTAGCGTTCAGTGTCGATCGATACTCCACTATGTACGATAACGCTGACAACACTATAAATTATACTATCAGTTGCTAAGGAGTGATCACGTCGTCTGTGTGTCAGACATGTATATGTTTCATAAAAGAGCAAAATATTAATTGACAGCCCCGTGGCGCAGTTAGCTAGACACCAGCTTGCGAAACGAGAGGCCGCGGGTTCGATACCCGCACTGAGACAAATGTTTGTGTGATCCACAAATATTTGTTTCTGGACTGGGTGTTTGTGAGACCGAAAAAAAGTATCTCGTAGTTTCTGATACCCACGACACAAGACCTGTATCTTAATGTGGGGTCAGAACTATGTATGTGACTGTTGGGTGTATTTATTTATATATGAATTAATTCGCTCATTGGGTTATTTTTTACTATAATATGGTCCGTCTTTTTTTTCTTTAGCGTGGTGGAATAAGGCCTAAAACCCTCTTAGTTGTAGAGGAGGCTCATGCCCAGCAGCCCAGCAATGGGACATTTATGCGCTGATGATAATGATGATAGTCCGTCCATCGGAAATACAAACTGAGAATGATGGTCAAATGATTTGTACATACATACATACATACATAACCTCACGCCTATAATCCCCGAAGGGGTGGGCAGAGGTGCATTTCTGCACCCACATTTCGCCAAGTATTTATCAGTCCCACGTAATAGGGGGCGAGCCTATTGCCTTTGTCTCCATATTAAATGCTATTTAACTGTCCACCTACATAATGTATTACAATTATTGCCTCCAACATGACATTCATCAACGATCAATCACTAATACATACATACAAGTATGAATACCGTAGTAGTAAAAATACTGGTCACAAGTGCGAAACTTCTGGAACAATCTAGAACGTCGCTTGCGAGTGCGTGTTCCGCTGTTAGTGAGATGTGAGTTCGCGGGGTGCGACCGCGGGTTATCGCCGCCACCCGGATGGGTCGTTGTTGGTCATCTCACGTCTCTCACGACATCCGCATTTATCTCTCACATGCACTAGTACACGAATGCATGTTTCCCACTTTAAGCCATTACTTCCCAAGCATCGAAAACTATGGATTTTTTTGATGAAATAATATGAGAAAAAATAATTACATACATACATACATAAACTCACGCCTGTATTCCCCGAAGAGGTAGGCAGAGGTGCATTTCTGCACCCACATTTCGCCAAGTATGTATCAGTCCCACGTAATAGGGGGCGAACCTATTGCCGTTTTTCGGGCACATTTCCAGACTCCGTGCTGTTACCGAGAATTTCCTAATGGAAAAACCCAATAACACTTTGCCCGACCCGGGAATCGAACCCAGGACCTCTAGATCGCACGGCACATACTTGTACCGCGAGACCACGAGGCAGTCAATAATTAATTTTAATAAAAAACAATCGCGATATATGAAGTCGGAGCATGATGCTCTTCCTTAGTCGACAAAAATGATCAATTTGAAAAAAAAACATTAAAATCGCCTTAATTTTTTTCACGGCGAAAAAAATATATTTTATTAGAAAAATAGTGTAAAATTACGAATTCCATCAGAACAAATAAAAATAAGAGGCGTAACAACAATTTTTTTTTTAAATATAGTGACCTAAAAATAGGACAGTGCGGAGGAATGGGTTAAAAGATATCACCAACAGAAACTACCCTAGTTTACTCGAGAACATTGCTTATTCTATGAACACAAACGTCTCAAACTTTTTATCTATGTCATAACAAAGAAATTATAATAATTGGGTTAGCATCTTATACTTGGAAGAATTGTAACCACATATAGAGAGAATACGGATTTATAAATTCATTTACAACGTTGTTAACATCCATAAATAACTAATAAATAATTATCAAGATTATTCCGCAGTGACTCGAAAAAAAAATAAACTTCGGAAAATCCCAAATATTCAAGGTCCAACTTCCACATTTCACGCGATAAAAGTGATGAGCCTCGTGCTATATCCACTAATAGTCCCTGTAGTATCTAAATCGTGGCTGTCACAAAAAGAATCACAGATCAATTGATACGGTGATAAGGGCGGTTGTGTTGAGTAATAGACGAATCGCGCACGCTGTGCCGGCCGGTTTGTGGAAAACGTTCGAGATATTATCACCGGCGGCGATAAACCCGCCGATAACCTCTGAGCGGATTATATCGGCTTGTTTACTAATACGCAACGAAAATGTCTTCGTCGTGGCGGTTCGAACCGGTTCGCTTGTCGAATACTCTGTACAAGTTGGACATTATATCGCGGAAGTGTGACACACAATGTTTTGTTTAAGACAATGCTTTAAAAAAAACATCAATCATCAGGGTGTTATTCTCGTTAAGATACAAAACGACAAATATAATATCTAACGACTCTACGAATAGATTAACATAATTTCGACTAACAGACTGAACATACATAGTTTCACTCAAAGTATGGATTAGAGATAACTCACATTATCGACACACCAGATATTTTTAGTAGATTTTATATTAAAGAGTGACTAGCAGCTTAGGTTCTATATTTCCAGGCCATATCGCGACAAAAAATAATCATTTATTAATATACTGCAATCCCTATTCCGTACTTCATCATCATCAGCCTATATACGTCCCACTGAGACTAAGAGCGTTTAGACCTTAGTCCACCACCCTGGCCTAGTGCGGGTTGGCGAACTACACACCTGAGAAATTCCTAAGAACTTTTAAGTGTGCAGTTTCCTTACGATGCTTTCCTTCACCGTTAAAATAAGTGATGATTCATTGTGAATACACACATAACTTCAAAAAGCCATAGTTGTGTGCCTGGGGTTTGAGCCCGCGGCCGCCAAGATTCTCGACCGCGTGCCTAAACCTCGAGGCCATCAGTAATGTACACAAAACATAATATTATCAACACTTGCATCAGTGAGTGTCGCGACTCACGTGTCCGGCGCAGAGGTCGCCGCTATCTCTCGCCCCGCAGCAAATTGCATCGGACACGCTAACATGGACATACAGTACTACGAGTCTCCGCGATAATATTTGTTATTTTTACATCGCACGGTTTATTAATATCTAACGTTCAGTTACATTGTCTGTACTCCGTAAGAGCAATGATTCATGTTTCACCTAAGTTCAACCATTTATTGCCGTGTTTATTAACTCTCTAATATTTTTTGCAAAATAAAATAAGTCTAGTCACACTTTATCAACAAAACATCAACTTACTTCCAGTAAAAGCGAAGTCGACATAAATTAAGCCGCTTAGAAGATTTACCAGAACAAACAGGCAGACAATTATTATGTCTGTAAATTTGGTAAAAATCTGTAATAATGAAAATTATTTTGGAATTCCAAACAGACACTTCAATTTCATTTATTTGTAGGTACCTATAGATAATAAATTCCACGAATCATAATACGTATATCAATGGCAATAAACTAGTGAGTAAACACGCCACGATAACTATTTGATATATAGGTTGAAATTTAAGTCACTTGACATGTTAAGTCAGTGGATTAAGTGATATTGAATGTATATTTTCCGCGGTGTCCCACTGCGGGTTGTGGCATGACGGAGCACATCTTGGCGTATCTTGGCATATCTTGAATATATATTCAAACAGTATTTAGATTAAGAATTCCATCAAGATATGCTCCGTCATCGCACACCCCGCAGTGGGACACCGTGGTGGACTGAAGCCTTACCCCTCTCATCTGTAGAGGAGGCCCGTGCCCTACCAAGATACGTATGTATGTGGGTTGATATAGTAGTAGTAGTAGGGTACTCAGCTTATCGTGAAATCTGGCTTAAATGGACAGTATAGACGGGTAGTAGTGGGTAGCATATGTGTACCTCGTTTTTGTCATTATCGCTCATCTCTCACGAGTAGGATAAATAGAAGAAGGAAGATCAGTTGCACTTTCTATTGGTTCGTTCAACATGCTGGTGAGTGATGCCTAATCAACTGCAAGACGGAGATTGGCGTAAAAAAGCACATCAAAAAGGACAATAATAATAACAGTTTAAAATACAATAATTACAGTCGTTAAAGTCAATGGCAAAACCGTCTGCGTTAATTTAGGTTTATTAGGTGCGGAAATATTAGGTACGTAAGTGATTTTCGACAAGAATGTTTAACAAACTATGTTAAAAAGAACAATACCGCGACGAAAACCTTCATAATATTCATATGATTCGTTACAAGTGGCATGACTAAGCATGCAATTTTATGATACGGTCAATCTAAAAAACCATTCCATTTTCCTCGAATGAACATCTGATCGGTTATTATCAGCCGTTTATCAGAATTATCTGCTGTATCACTCCCTTTCGCCGTCACGTGTACCTTCACCTGACCGGTATCAAAATATACATATGAACTCGTGCTTTTGACATTCGTTATTTTCATTTGCTGGTCGTCCGTCATATCTGTCTCAAGAAAATGACCATATTAACTTTGCATGACGGATTACAACTGAACGGATGTACGGACCTGCGTGAAAAATATGGCACTTAAAGAGATGGAGAGTGAATAGCGTATTGGATACTCTTATCCCGAAAATAGACACAAATTAACATAAATAAAATAAATAAATAAATACACCCCACAGTCACATACATAGTTCTGATCCCACACTAAGATACATGTCTTGTGTCGTGGGTATCAGAAAATACGAGAGACTTTTTGGTCTCACATACAACACACAAACATTTGTCTCGGTGCGGGGATCGAACCCGCCGCCTCTCGTTTCGCAAGCTAGTGTCTAGCCACGGGGCTGTCAAATGGTATAAAATGTACTATGTGTTTGTTAGGAAAACTTCAAAATGTTTATTTTTTGTCGGGTTACCTGCCTTGGTTTCCGATCACGGTCCGAATACACCCTATATAGAGATAAAAATTTATACATTACATGAGTCAGTACGTAAACTGTGCATAAACAAAAAAAAAATAATTCAACGATTAAAATGAATTTAAAGACGACACATATGTTAGCGAGTTTTAATTAATTTGCACAGGTGCGTCTCATGAAAGTTTCGATTGAACACATTGTCAATATTGAACTTATGTTCAAGTGGCGACGAAGCAGTCGGTTAACAAACAATATTTACACAAGTTTTGCATGTTTTGAATATATTTCATTTTAATTATTATTTTACTATATAAAGTTATGTACTGAACAGCATCCTGCATAGTTAAAGCCGATTTTCAGGTATAAAGTTAAAACTCACGTCAATACTTGGTCGAAATCATATTTGAAAACTATAGTATGCAGGTTTCTTTAAGAAGTATTGTTTCATAATTAAACTGGTGTGTTTATAAACTACTAAAATATGAAATGACGAAGAAAAAACATCGCTAAAATCAGCACAAGATATTTCTTCGTGTGTCCTACAAACCGATTAGAAAGGTGGGGTAATGATTTTCCGTGTAGAATATTATGTCTTAAATAATGAACACAGCCGCCGCATCCATTCAGACTGCACCTAAACTAGCTGCCAATGTGACTTACAGAAATGTCCTAATAACTCATGGAGCCTGTGTAAACTGACAGCCGTTGCCGGCGCAGTCGCTTTGCGCAAGCGGGGGCGCAAACAAGCAAACACGACGGCAGACACCTAAACAAACACGAAAACAACGAGAGTGGAGTGTGTAGCGAGTGTGTAATGTTTTCGCAGGTGTCGCGGTACGATCCAAATTATACCTTCACGATGCATTGTTAAATAGCAAATATAAAATTAAACAACATTATGTTTAATGAGAGTAATTCAGTACACGTTTTGTAGGTTTTCACATAAAAGCTTTTATATTTAAAACGAAAACAACATATAAAATAGAGATGCGAAAAATAATAACGACTATACGTTAATATATAACTGGACTTCCCCAGTGAGTAAATAAATCCATTCACGTATGTAGGTTGCGAACTGGTGACCTTGTCGCCAACTCATTTTATATCTACACTATGCACTAATGCAATATAGCTAATAAACCCGCAAACTACTCTAAGCTTGGATCTACGTGGACAGTCGATAAACTTTTGGATGCATCCTACTATTTTGCACAATATTCTTTTATATCTAGGAACTATCCCGACTTTTAGATTTGAAAGTTATCTAAATTCTTCATTTTCCTTCGGCATGAGATTTAAGATTATGATAAATTTCGTTAGAAATATGAATATAACTAGTATTAAAAAGAAAGATGATTTGATTTTTACGATTACAAAGATTTTTAGTATAAATTTATGTAAATGGAAACTAGGAAAGAACACAGGCTATTGCTTTTATGAAATTAGTTTGGTCGAAGTCTATAGTTGCTAGTCGGTATATACAGCATATGTAGAGGAATGCCGTACCCAGCAGTGGGACGTACATATATGGGTATATGATGATGATATACAGCGCTGTATGTAATGCTAGTCAATTGACAATAGCAAGTAGCGATCCCTTCCAATTTGCATCAATACACCGAGGCCTGTCCAAACAGTCTTACCCCGTCACGTCACATCCCGCTAATGGCGACGCAAACTGCACAACCAGTCGCAACCCACAACGCACGATAACAACTTGCACAAACAATGAACCTACTGCTACTAGTCATCGCTATCTTTTTGCCGGCCGGCTGTAGTAAATCGGTGTGACTGGGCAGAAATACCTAAGCTGAATTAAGTTTTGTGAAGAAATATAATCCCTTAAATGTACAATTTCTTTGCTTTATTTAGGAAATAAAGCAAAGAAATTGAAATAAGAAAAGCAGTGATGGCCTCGAGGTTTAGGAGCACGGTTGAGAATTTCGGCGGTCGCAGGTTCAAACCCCAAGCACACACCTCTGACTTTTCGAAGTTATGTGTGTATTCACAATGAATTATCACTTGCTTTAACGGTGAAGGAAAACATCGAGATAAAACCTGCACACCTAAAAGTTCTTAGGAATTTCTTAGGTGTGTAGTCCGCCAACCCGCACTAGGCCAGCGTGGTGGACTAAGGCCTAAACCCTCTCAGTTGTAGAGGAGGCCCGTGCCCAGCTGTGGGACATATTTGGGCTGATGATGATTTAGGAAATAGGTATAATACGAAAATATCAACATAATCATCATGATCAGCGCATATAATTTTCACTGCTGGGCACGGATTTCTCTACCACTGAGAGGAGTTAAGCCTTAGTCTTATGCAACAAAAAAAACTGAGTACTTCTAGGTGAGCAGGTTTCAGTTGCAGGTTGAAGTAAGTGATAATTCATTGTGAATACACACATAACTTGGAAAAGTCAGCGGTGCCTGGGGTTGAAAACGCGACCGCTGAGATTCTCGACTGCGCGCCTAAATCTCGCATCATTAGAAATAGGAATGTTGTACGCTAACTATGCTATGCAAACACAACATACAATCATTGACGAGACCGTATGATTAAATAATCACGCACTAATTTGCAAAATAGGGCATCAGTGGCCCAGATGCCCAAAAGCGTTACACGTTAATTGTGTAATGTCTAGTTTACAATTATTTATTGTGGGTTCAGGATATTCTCATTTATATGTCAATTTGCGTTTATAAAATAAACCTTTAAAGCTTAAATATTGTTATTATTTGGAATTTTGTAAGGCAAACTGGGCTTTTGGGCTTCTATGGAAGTACCGCCACTGTAGGGCATGCCATTTACGCCCCTGCCGTACCCAAGTGACACCGCCAACAAGAGTTCAAATACGTCGAGACGCGAATTCTCTGAAACTGTTAAGTTTTAGTAAAGAAGATATACCATAGGGAGCCATGCGAGTGTGACACAATCCAGGAACTCTGTATTTACATCCATAGTCTCATTACATTGCTATTGTGTCGGGTCTGGGGACATAATAGTTATGATCTATTGAGATCGCACTGTATTTAACATCGCCTACCAGTTGTTTGGCACAGAAAAAAAACCGATAAAGCAGACTCGTATAGAGACTGCTAGAAGACCATTATAAACAACTATGCATTGATCAAACGATCAATTATTATCCTCGGAAATAATCAATCGTTCAAAAGCAGGAGTTAAAGTTCAAGTAGCCATAATATATTGTTGTTTGGACTATTTTGTTTACACGACATTCGTCCTCAGCAGATTATGTACACGCAGCAATCGGCGCACGGCCGATGAACCCGTCCCGGTTCAGATAATGCGTGTTGTTTTCGTGGACTCGTATCGCGATAGAGCGCTCTTTATCAAACGGACGCTAAATCATTTCGTGTTTTTCTAAGACATGTAAAATACTATTGCTGGCTTTTATTCTATTGCAAACATCACCTCAATCATAATTGCACGGCATTGGATGCTTCATCTCTAATCAATCGTTGGGCCTTTCAGGATGTCAATCTAGCAGTGTTTTGACGTTTATGATACGACATCAAGAAGTGTAAAGAAAGTTTAATTCAAAACAAACATAAAGTTAATATTGTTGAATAAAGTTTATATAAAGGTTACGTATTTAAATCTACCTAAAACGCTAAGAATAACTTGAATACATTTTATATAAAAGTTCCAGAGCTATTTCAAAAACATTCAATGTTATGTTCTCACAATTATTGCATTGTAGTCTAGGTTACTCAAAATTATGTTACTTTTTATTGTAATGTTGTTTTCATGATGTAGCCGAATGCATAGAATATGAAAAAGAAACATTGGAAATATTTCTATTTGGACCTGTGGAGGAGCGGAGGTTTCATGAAGTATACAGACAAATATTATATTTTAAGTACAAGAGCCTACGTTAGCTTTTTCAATACCACAAACAGTAAAAACAAAACAAAGGAACACATCTTGGCTGAAACATCGTGAAATAATGATCGTGAAAAATCATAAAAAATCATATGCTCATATAAATATGTATAATTTTATTTATTGCATTATAAAATAACAACGATGATTTGGTTTTGTAGGACCATCTGAACTGAATATAAAGGTTACGTTTTCGATTATTGCAATCACATATACGACGCCGGACCGTGGTCAACATTTGACATGACACAACCTAACAAGGGTCACGCCCTAATTTATTAAAACCTCGAAATCAATGTCGTAATAAATCATATATTCATTAACCTCAATATCGACGAACAAGTTTGAACCGTAAACATCTAATATTTACCGAATTAATGAGATAACATTTGTTATAGTCATAATCGTTTAAAGTAGGGGAGAGGGGGGCTTGTTGTAACAATTTTTCGTTTCTTGGCTATGAAAGCTTAATTCTTTGGTATTTATGAAATCTAGCAGTACTATTCCAATTAACAACTATTCAACTATCGATTCCAAATAAACTTTTGATCAAACCTGTAACGGTTTTTTGTAGAAACGGCTTTGAAAAAAAATTGACGAGTGTTACAACTTACCCCGTGATTGGGGCTAGTTGTAACAGGCTTAGGGCACATTGTAACATTAGGAATTGAAAACCAGTTTTATATTTTATAAAGATTTATTTGGCATATTTAGCATAAGAAACTTTACAAACGCTAAAACAGGTTTAGACTTTTAAGTTAAATATTTAATCTAACAGGAAATATTCAAAAATAAACAATTAACATGTTCTTTCTTTACTTAAACTATTAATTAAATTTGAGCTCACAGCCATTTATAATCTTAACTTCTTCAGTAATCAGACTTGATTCATTTAGCATTATAAACCTTAGGCACGGTATAAAAAACGTTGACTTTTAAGTTTTATTCTTAATCTAATAGAAAAATAATCAAATATTAACAAAAACATGGTCTTCCTTAAACTATAAAGGAACTTTAGACTCACAGCCATTTATAATAACAAAATCTAATTTTTTTAAGTAATCAGCCTTTTGATTGACGTAGGTAAAATATGAAATCAGTCTTCATCGGAATCACAATTGAGACACACAAATCAGATCTTATTTCCTGTTGCACATTTTACATGTGCCCACATCTTGCACATGATGTATTGTATTGACTGCTCGTTTTAATTTTCATAAGTTTCCCCACAAGCTAAACAAAACCATTCCATGGGTTCAGATTCCGAATCAGAATTTAAAACACCATATTTTACTTCTTCTATCTTTTGACTATCTTTATCTTATCTTTTTCCTCTCAATCTTTTTGTCATCGTTCTTTTGCTCTTTCCTTTGCCTTTCCTAGTCTCTTGTGTTTTCTTTGTCTTCTATAACTTTTCTTCATGATCTTTATGGAACCCGTTCTTCTCTGGCGTATCTGTGAGGACACAGCATTTTCTTTTACGTTGAGGGTGGTTAGTCATTTTCGTGGTGGAGCTTTTGGGTAAAGTCTTATTTTAGATGGAGAGAAATCAAATTGATTTTGAATACCAGAAGGTAGGCTCTAAGTCAGGTTGACCTCCAGGTGAAGCTAAAAAAGTATTAAAACATGAAAAGAAGGAATTTAAATACGTCCCGCGTTTTCATATAACTTTTAAATAAATAGGGGGCAAGTTGTAACATGTTACAACTTGCCCCGTAAAAGTGTTACAACATACCCAGCTGCGAGTTTTTTTGAAATAACTTCTATTAAAAAAAAAGGCGCTTACTTGGTGTGAAATTACACTTAATATAATCAAACTAAACAAATGCTAAATGTATATGTATAAATCAACAAATGCTAAACAATTTGAAATCTATGATAATCCATTTTGTATAAGGAGTAAAAAATACATGACCTGGCTTTTTCAGAGCGCCTGCACATAACTGCTTCCTGCGACGTTCGGCAGGGTACTGATCGTGCTTATATGATAGAATGGGTATAACGTAGTAGGTTAGGTTGAAAACCAAACGAATTTTCTTCTATTATGTAGGTAAAAAATGCTTGTTACTACTTACCCTTGTCACAACTAGCCCCACGCTCCCCTACAACCAAATGCAAATCTACAACGGACAGCTATTTTTGTAGTCACTTCAAAAAGTCTACAATTTTCAGTTGGTCGTAAAAAATAGAGAAAGAAAGAAGAAAAAAATATTGTAGGTTTATTTACAAATTTATAAGTTACACAACCAACAATGATCCGTTCATTCGACTACATGCTGAAATTCCGCTAACAGGAATCGTAGAACTGATTTTCAATGAAGAGACTAAATGAAAAATGTACGCTTGGTACAGGCAACAGCAACAGCGTAATAAGTGTCTTATTATAAACTCCACTAGAGTAACTAAGCTGCGAATGAGGAGTGAATCAATCTATTCAAACCAAAGCTTTAAAAAGTACAAGTTTGCAGTTAAAATAATTGTGTCCTCTAGATTAAATGATAGCTTCATAGAAGCATTGTGTCGATGGCAAAAATTTCGCATAACGAATCAAGTATTCGACAACCAAAGGTCATGTTGTAATAGTACAATTATTGATGCTAAACTGCGCATTCGGTTCCCTATCACGCGCGTCACGTGTTCGCGGAATCATCGGCTGCGTTGCATTACATCGCGGAGTGCATGTACAGTATGCAGTGATGGGTCAATCGAACAAGGCCAGTGTAACGCACACTGGATGAATAATGAAAGAAAAACGATTGCAAATCTCTAAATGGTTTGCGATGCTTTTAGTGACAAATTTAAATTTTATTAACTACTAGTACTACAAAGGCTTAATCATCATCAGCCCATATATGTCCCACTACTGGGGCCTACTGTGCAATTGAGAGGGTTTAGGCTTTAATTCACCACATTGGCCTAGTGCAGGTTGGCGGACTACATCATCATTCATCATTATCAGCCCATATACGTCCCACTGCTGGGCACGGGCCTCCTCTACAACTGAGCGGGTTTAGGCCTTAGTCCACCACGCTGGCCTAGTGCGGGTTGGCGGACTACACACCTAAGAAATTCCTAAGAACTTTTAGGTGTGCAGGTTTTATCACGATGTTTCCTTCACCGTTAAAGCAAGTGATGATTCATTGTGAATACACACATAACTTCGAAAAGTCAGAGGTGTGTGCCTGGGGTTTGAACCTGCGACCGCCGAAATTCTCGACCACGCGCCTAAACCTCGAGGCCATCACTACACACATAAGAAATTCCTAAATAAAAATAGGAGTGCAGGTTTCCTCATGATGTTTTCACAGGCTAATCTCCAATACAAATATTTTTTTCTGTATTGGTAAATAAAACAGGAATTGTTCTTCATACAATGTATTGCCAAAGATCGTGAGAAGCAAAAACCACTTATTATCAAATCAAGCCGTTTAAAAAAAACATTACTCATAGTGTTGATATCTCAGAATATCCAAATTAAGGTTTGTCTTAGACTGGACGAAAGTATATAAACAAACTTCTAAACCGACCATAACTGTGTCAACTTCTAAATTATAAACATAGATAAATTCTTAAGTACTTTTTATTTAACATTCCACAGGAACATAATGTACTTATGCTTTAATCCAAGTAATAAAACATCGGAGCCCTAAATATCATCCGTATCAATCCAATAAGCCAGTAACTGCACGATACTATCAACATGGACTGTGGAAAAGTAGGAGATTAAAATTATCGCGGAAATACGATCAGAGATACACCGGGGCAATGCCCAAAAAGACATATCTTGCTAATTACCGCAATCTAGCGATTATCGTGAGCTGCGGTTGAGTAATAATTGTACGTTATCGCGGTGCGGTTTGTGTAAACCATGTATCACTATCTACATTGCAATAATTTAATCGCACTCTACTCAATTACAATGAAGTTATCAACGCTGTCTGTATCGCCAAGGATACGGCTTGGTGCTATCGAATTGTAATGTTGCGGTTACCCTTAGCCTTAGTTTCATCATCACCATCATCAGCCCAAATACGTACCACTGCTGGGCACGGGCCTCCTCTACAACTGAGAGGGTTTTAGGCCTTAGTCCACCACGCTGGCCTAGTGCGGGTTGGCGGACTACAAATCTAAGAAATTCCTAAAACCTTTTAGGTGTGCAGGTTTTATCACGATGTTTTCCTTCACCGTTAAAGCAAGTGATAATTCATTGTGAATAAAACACATAACTTCGAAAAGTCAGAGGTGTGTGCCTGGGGTTTGAACCTGCGATCGCCGAAATTCTCGACCGCGCGCCTAAACCTCGAGGCCATCACTGCTTAGCCTAAGCCTTAGTTTAGCCCAGATTTTTACTATAGTCGACGATTGTTACATTAACGGTAAACATATTGTAAAAAACAATAGTCACAAAAAAATTATAAGTGTAGTCTACCAACCCGTTACTTTAGTGAAATACAGCTTAGCCTTTCATAGTAGTAAGACGGGCAGAAGATGGCGTTGGCCAGTACTGAGAGGCATATAGTATAGATAATAAATATATGTAGTTTGTTTTAACAGAACGTAATGTATAAGCCACAAAATTTCAACTCCCCGTGTAATTTCTTGTAGATAAGTAGTAGACCCTCCTTCGCATTAAAAATTATTATTTGTGAATCTAACAGATATATCCTCAGGCCGAATCAAACCCTCAGCCTCACAATTATCAACCCGGCCTCTGGTTTAAATCTGCGTTGTAATTGGTCGTAAAAAGAGGCAATATCTATAGCTTGAGGAGTTTATATGCCGCGAAGTTACAACGAAATTTATGATTATAATATTAGCAAGTTCTGGTCTCCGTAAAGGTTAATGTATTGATACACTATCACCTTTGCTCCTCCATTGACCCCGCGTTGACCTGTTGATCTATCGTTCGCTTTACCGCCGCGTTGGTCCAAACGCACGGTAAATAAAAATTCTGCTCAAATGAAGATTTCCTCATCATCATAAAAAAACCTTCTGTATTCACTATTTCATCATCAGCCTATACATGTCTCACTGCTAGGCACGGACCTCGTCTACTACTGAGAAGGTTTAAGTCTTAGTCCACCACGTTGCCCTAGAGCGTGTTGGCCGACTAAACACCTAAGAAATGTAGGTATAACATTTATTTTTTAGGTTTACAAGTTTCCTCTTATAACTTCAAAAGTCAGAGGTCAACTTCAAAAGTCACAGTCATCCCATGCACTCAGCATGTGATTTGAACCTGCGATCGTCGAACTTGATCGTGCGTATAAACCTGAAGGCCATTACTACTCTTTACTATTTACGTTAATCAATAAGCTACGCTGGAAGTCTTTGCGAGACGCCTATGTCTACTTCTTGTAGATTACGAGTATAATGACGAAACTAGCAATATTTACCGTAACACAGATAATTCGAAGGCATGTTTGTTTCTCATGCTGATTTTAATGCGTTTTTGTACAGAGAGGACTTCTAGTCTGGTTATAAGGTCATTTTTAAGTCACAATTGTCGACGTGAAAATTGAAACAAATGAAGACGCTGTATAAGAATACAAATTATGAGAACCATTTCCAAACGGATCAACATAAGAATCCATTCAGTAGAAGAAACTACAATTATTTTACTAAAACATAAATGCCTCCATTTTGAATGTAAAATTCAAATTACAATTCTAATATGCACATGGAGTGAAATTAGTCATAGATAAATTTTATACTGACGCGAAAATATATTCACAACACATTCAAAGTGGGTGAATGTTCGAGATTCCTCCGCTTTAATTATGTATAATGATAGTCGTAAAGTTTTTATTTTAATTAACTTATATAAAACTTAGTGTTGAAATGTTTACGATTTGCGGGAAAAAATATCGCAATCTCGTTCTTTTCGTATTCATTATATTTTTATACATAAAAAAACGTGAATACCAGAGTGAATTGTGTTTCGCGTCGAAATTATAAAACGGAAACTATCTTTTTTTTATATTGTTCACAACGACATTGCTTACAATTCGGGCGAAAAAAAAAGACTCGTTAAAGATAACGAACGAGTTGCGACGAAGATTATCTAGCCTGAAGTGACCGCGTATCGTTTTAACGAAAACATTGATAAACGCGAACGAAAAACGGATCGTTACATCATATTTTATAATAGCAATACGCGCGTACGGCGTGATCGTAACATGGACTTTCCTATGGTAGGATAGGATGGACATTCTGACCATAAGTTACTAAAAAACCACCGCGTTTACTAACACCCAGCGTCGGTACTTCAATAGAAGCCCAAAACCGTTAAACACGTCAATTTGTAATGTCTAGTTTAGAATTATTTATTGTGTGGTCAGGATATTCTCATCTATATGTTAAACTGCTTTTGTTAAATAAAGATTTAAAGCTTAAAGATTTATGTTCAGAATTTTGTAACGCAAACTGGGCTTTTGGGCTTCTATGGAAGTACCGCCACTGCCAACACCATGCACAAAGGCATAACCTCACTACAGTACATAACATAATTTGTCGAATTTCGGCACCACTCAGACCACATCCGTTTTCGAGACGGCATAAACATTCCGACCTTTGATAGACAATCTTCCTCACTGATCGACATTGTATGCACTCAATATCAGACACAGCGCAGTCATATCGCAATTTTTAAATACATGAGCACTCATATGATTAGAATTGTATGGGAATTCCCCGTCGATTGTTATATACCTTGAAATTCAATGGCCTGGTGTCCTCCTTGCCACACGTTCCGACCAGCATCTCATCCTTCGTGTTCACCTGCTAATGTGTTACACTTGAGCACACACACACACAGACACACACACTAATAAACACAAAACACAGACACACACAGCCCCTATACCTCTCTGATCACCGGCACAATATATTCACCCTTGTACCACATGGCGGCCAGTCGCCCACCGCTCACACATTATCACTGATTTTTGTTAACGTCGAGTGCGGTTATCACAGGAGGCAGGGGTACGTCGATAAGTTATCGATGCGTGTGCGCGCGTGTCGATGTGTTTGTTGGCGCACGTCGAGCCGCGACGGAACGGACCGCGAGACTGAGCGTTTGTGGGTCACGCCGGCAGA
This sequence comes from Hemaris fuciformis, assembly GCA_907164795.1. Lineage (NCBI taxonomy): Eukaryota > Metazoa > Arthropoda > Insecta > Lepidoptera > Sphingidae > Hemaris > Hemaris fuciformis. Next base: position 771,494 of record OU015455.1, on the reverse strand, counting down.
CGAGTGACGTGTCGAGAAAGCTGCGGGTCATCATCATCCGTGACAACAGTCATTAACTCATGTGCACTTTCGACATTTGGCTGGTTATTCAACAAGTGACAAACGCGACGCGAAGCCCGCAATCCTGTCAGATTTACTGACTATAAACACTTAATGCCAAAAAGGGCAAATCAATTTTAGGTCTCAACGATCTGGGCACACCAATTACTGCAAAATGTTAGTGATAGATTTAACATTCACTTTTCCTGAACGTCGTGGGAAACACATCTTAAAAAAACCAGCAATCATCATCATCAGCCCATATACGTCCCACTGCTGGCCACGGGCCTCCTCTACAACTGAGAGGCTTTAGGCCTTAGTCCACCACGCTGGCCTAGTGCGGGTTGGCCGACAAGAAAACCAGCAATAGTGAGAGTATTTTACAATAATTTTGATGACTCGGTAATCCTGCCAACGCGCTTACTAGCCTCTACGGTGAGACATACAAAAACACATTTAAAACTTATGAACAGCGAGATATGTACATAATCAAGAATCGCTACTGCACTTGTTAGCAATAAGCATTGTATAAACGAGTATAATATTTAGATGCAGTGCATTGCGTTGTAATAAACGCTTTATCAAGCACAATGTAAACCTAGATTGTAATGTTTGCGTTGCTTATTTGACTTCCACAAAACGGGAAGTTATTATTCAAGATAAACGATGTGTATAAACAAACAGTTACTTTGATATTTAGAGTCCATTCTGTTCATTTTATGAAGACTTTCTTATAGGTTTTAAGCGACACTTCTTCTATAGAAGAGAAGCGCGACTAAACCACTGGGCTTCTAGTCTTTGGTCAAGGTTGAAATAATTATTTTTGATTAGTTTGATATTTCATTCACTCGCACTGCATATTGACAACACAATGTACAGTTATTAACACATTGACAGCCCCATGGAGTAGTTGGCTAAACACCAGCTTGCGAAACGAGAGGCCGCGGCTTCGATCCCCGCACCGAGACAAATGTTTGTGTGATCCAAAAATATCTCTTTCGGATTTGGGTGTTTGTGAGACCGAAAAACCTCTCGCAGATTCTGATACCCATGTCACAAGACTCTCATCTTAGTGTGGGGTCAGAACTATATATGTGACCTAACCTAACAAGACGTGTCTCTTACCAAAATCTGTTTGCCACATAAGCGCCAACACTTCGCGATTATATCAGTGATATTTCAACGCGGCTGAGCTCCACGTGCGATCCGTATACCGCGATGAGAGTCGTCGCTTTATCTTTACGTGTGTAATCTGCATAACACGTACAATATCATGAATTATTAATGTTCCCGCGTCGTTCTGTACCTCGTTTCGTGTGTCAATCAAACGCGCAACTGGTTTTTGGCGGACAGTTTATTACGCAATGCGATCGTAGACAATGGTGTTTGAATGGTAATATAAATTCTAGCAAGATTGACGACCTTAATGGTATGGGATTGATCTTCACAATGAAACAAAAGACGACCCATTACCAAACAAAAACGGAACTATTTTATAAAGGTAAAAAATCCTTAGTGATTATAAAAGATAAACCTAAACATTCATACTCCCAAATTTGGAAACTGCCACAACCAAACGCCGCACCACGTGACCAATCGCTGTGATAATCATCATCATCATCATCATCATCATCAGCCCATATACGTCCCACTGCTGTGCACGGGCCTCCTCTAAAACTGGGAAGATATAGGTATTTATCCACAACGCAGGCGTAGTGCGGGTTGGCGGACTACACACCTAAGAAATTTCAAAGAATTTTTAGGTGTGCAGGTTTCGCCACGATGTTTTCCTTCACCATAAAAACACGTGATAATATGTGAATATACACATAACTTCGAAAGGTCAGAGCTATGTGCCTGGTATTTCAACCCGCGCCCGTTGAGATTCTCGACCGCGAGCCTAAACCTCGAGGCCATCACAACTTGCATTACATGGTGCGATAATACGACGAAACAATTCGCCACACCGACACGAACCCAAACTCTCACAGTCCGCACGCCATAGTTAATTCATCAGCCGGCGGCGCCTGTGTCACGGTGCGGGGGCCGCGGGTGCATGCTAAACAGCACATTGTTCCTGATACAACGGCCCAAATGTGCACAGTTATTTTAACGAGACCGTTCTTGTTCGCATTCTTGCGTTGAGAATTTTTGTGATGCGAAAATATTTAATTTTGAATACATGTATAATTATGACCGTATAACTTTGAGTTCATCTCTCTGTATTAACGCTTCCTAGAAACTCTCATTCCATAGGTACACTCGTCCCCAAAGGGGCAGGTAGAGTTTCCCAGGGCGAATCTGCTGTCATTTTATAGATTTCGTGTTAATCCCAAGAACTTGCCAGTGGAAAAACTCAATGACACTGCCCGACACAACAATGAGGCCCACAATTGTACCACAAGAACGTCGGGGCCTTCTTTTACGTCCTACATAACACACGAGAAACATTGATTTGCCTACCAAGATCTCTAAAGATACTTCCAACAGTCGCAGACAGTCCACAATGAGTGAAACATCGAGAACAAACGTCATTGAGACTATTCAAAAGAAACTTAAGGTTATTTGAAGTCTATACTATTCAATTTTCAGAACAAACTTGTGTCTATCTGGGACCTGTATTAGTTGATACATACATACATAACCTCAAGCCTGTATTCCCTAAAGGGGTAGGCAGAGGTGCATTTCGCACCCGTATTTCGCCAGTCCCACGTAATAGGAGGCGAGCCTATTGCCGTATTTCGTGCACATTTCCAGACTCCGTGCTGCTACTGAGAATTTCCGAGAGGAAAAGCCCAATAACACTTTACCCGATCCGGGAATCGATTGATAAGTGATATTACAGACGTAGTTTCCAACTGTGTAAGTCAATACAAAAACAAAATCGTCAAACGTCAAACAACATCGTCTCGAAACAGCGAAGCTTGTCTGTTAATTTTAATATTATTCACTAGATGCATACAAAAATAACTAGCGAAACAATGGAACCGGACAGTTTCTCTTTTTTGTTTAATTATGACACGTGCACTGACAAAATATTTTGCTTGCACATACACGTCGCCTTTACAGTATCACTAGATCGAGGCTAATTGAATGAAAATGATAATACATAAACTCACGCCTGTATTCCCCGAAGGGGTAGGCAGAGGTGCATTTCTGCACCCACATTTCGCCAAGTATGTATCAGTCCCACGTAATAGGGGGCGAGCCTATTGCCGTTTTTCGGGCACATTTCCAGACTCCGTGCTGTTACCGAGAATTTCCAAATGAAAAAACCCAATAACACTTTGCCCGACCCGGGAATCGAACCCAGGACCTCTAGATCGCACGGCACATACTTGTACCGCGAGACCACGAGGCAGTGAAAAGGATAATAAAATGCATGAAATATGAAGTAGGTACTCGTACATCGTAAAAATCCAAAAACTTTTAATTTTTTAGTTTGAACAAAACTTGTGTCAGCACAAAACGGACCGCGACGACAATTAGAAAGGGAAATATAAAAAAGAAAGCAATCACATTAAATAGCTGAATAAGATTAGAAGGAATGTAAACAGTACTTTGTATGGGGACGAGAGTCGCCGCTTGTCTATCACCTGTTCATTCTACTACGATCACACGACCAATGACAAATAATTCAAACAAAAATGAAAGGCTATTTATTGGTTGTTACACATTCATAAAGTCTTGATATAACACGTAACCCGAATTACTAAGGACCGGCCGTTTCAAACATATGATAGTCTAACCATAGGTTCGGGACGCTCGGCGTACTGGCATTTCCTCTCAAGTCTTATTCTGTGGTTAAAACAGGGCAAAAACGTTGGGTCATTATGTTGGGGCTATTGTCATTTTTGGACACATTTTTCCAGCCTCCGTGTTATTACTGAGAATTTTCTAACGGAAAAACCGATAATACTTCGCCCGACGCCGGGAATCAAACCCGGGACCTCTAGATCGCACGGCACGTACTTGTGCAGCAAGACCACAAGGCAGTGTATAAAATCATCATATATTTATCTTACGAAGGCCATTCTAGAAGAATATACGCAACACGCACTCCGCTAACCCACAAGTCCGATTTCCAAGCCCATTTTTAGTATCCACGTGGTCAATATGACCCGGTCTGGCCCGCACTATCACTTACACAAAAACCTGTATATTATATCGCAATCACGATTTTAATGATGAATTTATTAATAATAACCTTTATCGAAATATAAGAGCACATTATTTTTTGTAACTATCTAATTATGTGGATAAGCAGAGCTGAACGTAGACATGACGACACCAATTATACACTCTATTAGTTCAGTTTCAAGGTTGAAATTGAATTGTACGTTTGCAGATTAATCCTGAAGAAAAGCGACCCGAAACGACACGCAGATAAAACGGTTGGAGTAGATGCCGTGCACCCGATGTTAATTACGTGGCGTGATAATAACAATGTTCTGCGTCGTAATCTACCGCGGATTACGTCAAATGATTTCATTCACTAGACACGTGCGATACATGTGATGGACGGACACGTTGCGGAGACAACGCAACATGGAATATTGGCGGGTAGGTAGACCGCAGTATACGTTATTATGGAGACAAAGGGATGAAACTATGCTTTGTATTCAAATCTAAAGACCTAGGCAACCATTGCATCGTAGGGGATCGCAAGTTGTTGATAACATGATAGGTAGAGAAGATAGACAAATGAGCTGGTAAAAGACACAGGTCGTGGATGCAGTCTGTCTCCAACATATAGCTCGTGTAGTTTTAGAGAATGCATTCAGCAAGGATCCTTTTGGTTGACTATTATGAATAAAATACTCAAGACTACAATAAATTTGAGTTTACATTTTACATGAGAACAAGTAGATCACACTTTACTTTTAGCAATAGAAAAGGATGTTATTAGGACCCAAAATACTGCTGCCATAACCAAATCCTTGCGAATTTCTTTAAATAATCGAAGATACACAAAACTATATAACCTCAGCCCTGTATTCCCTTAAGAGGTGCATTTTTGCAACCGCATTCCAGCCTTTTCATGCACAATTCCAGACTCCGGGTTGCTACTTAGAATTTCCAAATGGAAAACTACAATAACACTGCCCTACCCGGAAATCGAACTCGGGGTCTCTAGATCGCACGGCACATACTTGTGCCGCGACACCACGAGGAATCGAACACATGGGCAAATAATTTCCCTCGCAATTACAACAGTGATGTTAAAATGTAAATATGTCATGTTACTTTATGATCAATTTATGTTCTAATAGCGCCACAATACCGAGAAACAATCGTAAATCCACACATAAAAACGAATACCGACCCGACAAGATATAAAATTGGCTCACAGACCCGACACTAAGGTCAAATGTCACTGATAACAAGAATATCTGTGCTAAAAATATAAACTCATTATAAAATGTTTCTCATTATCAATAAATTACTTGTGGACGTGAGCAGATTGGACGTCGATTCTCGCGGTGCCAATATCGAGGTTCGTATCCGATACGGCAGAAAATCATTTGGGCATTGAGCTTGTACTCTGTAGACATAGATATCACTTTAGTATTTCAGAAAACATCGTGAGGAAGCATTTACTTCTCCACAACGATTTTTTTGTTATATGAACTCCGTTATCCCCGACTGATATTATGGACTAAATCCTAATTCGTCGTAATCTTGAAGGATTTCCTTGTCCAGCACTGGGATAAGTGATAATATAATAATTATTACAATCTTGAAACCTATTTCATCACTGCAAATTACCAAATCGTATTTATAAATTTTATCAAATCATATAAATGTCACAATTAAGACACAAATCGACGTTGCGAAAACGAATCCAAATTTGTAACAATCCAAGATTCGCTCAATGATGTAAGACGATTGAAAAAATGGCATATATTATTTATTTACTTATGTGTGTATATCTTCAATTACAGTTTGTTTGATAAACTTAATTATTGGAATAATTACTAAGAGGTACCCTCTCCGTTGTAGAGGAGGTCCATGCCCAGCAATAGGACGTATATGGGCTATGTATATGATGATGATGATTTAAGATAACAAAAGAGCGTAAAAGGCTAGAGAATGACGCGTGATGTTTTAAATCACCATCGCGGCGCTCGTGGGTTCAAATCTCAAGCAAACACTTTTCTAAATTGAGAGTATTATTAATAAATTAGAATGTCAAATTAGCTCCGGAATCGTATTTAGTTCTTACGTAGGCAAGACATTAAAAAACTAATGGGTGCGTCGAATTAGCTTAAAAGATTGTGAACCTCAATTTGAAACTTAAGTGATTAAACAACGTTTCCTCTGTCCACCCTTCTGGGATGCAAACGTAACCGCCTTAATGAAATAATATACACTAATAAGTCGTGATGGCCTCGAATTCGAGCCACGCGGTCGAGAATCTCGACGGTCGCGAGTTCAAACCCCAGGCACACACATCTGACTTTTCGAAGTTATGTGCGTATTCACAAAGAATTATGACGTGCTTTAACAGTAAAGGAAAATATCCTGATGAAACCTGCACACCTAAAAGTTCTTAGGGATTTCTTGGGTGTGTAGTCCGCTAACCCGCACTAGGCCAGCGTGGTGGACTAAGGCCCGAATCCTCTCAGTTGTAGAAGAGGCCCGTGCCCAGCACTGGGACGTATATGGGCTGATGATGATGATGATGATTGTCCATTGAACACAATAATTTCAAAACGAAATCACTCTCCGAACAATGAAACAGAAGAAATAATAATTCACTGGTGAGTTTGATGTGGAACGATTTGTATCGTCGGTTGTCGCACTCAATTACATATATCATATAGATTTATTGACTCCGTGCGTGTTCGACCTCTGTCCTTGTGTCGGAGACATGTTCCACTCGATAAGGATCGCTCGTTTGAGTTGTAATTCATATTGAACGGTTCTGATAGGTATACGATGACAGCTTCCATTGCCCTATTACGAGAAGCTAGCTGCAAAATTAGAGGCCAATGTTTCAATACTTGACTGCCTCGTGGTCTCGCGGTACAAGTATATGCTGTGCGATCTAGAGGTCCTAGGTTCGAATCCCGGGTCGGGTAAAGTGTTATTGGGTTTTTCCATTAGGAATTTCTCGGTAACAGCACGGAGTCTGGAAATGTGCCCGAAAAACGGCAATAGGCTCGCCCCCTATTACGTGGGACTGATACATACCTGGCGAAATGTGGGTGCAGAAATGCACCTCTGCCTACCCCTTCGGGGAATACAGGCGTGAGTTTATGTATGTATGTTTCAATACTTGTAACCTAATTAATTATTTTGTTGGTAGCAAGGCCATGTCTTTCGTGGTTTGTAAATCTCATGATACTGGACTAATAAATTGCGATTTTGAACACTGAATCATTAACATGTTTAGGGAAAACCGTAGAACCAATTCTAATAGAATTCGTTGCATTATTTAAGACCTTAAAGTTATGTACCTACTAATATTTATGCGAATGTGAATAATTTTTTTCTGAAGTGAAAACTTCTTAAGCATCGTTGTGATTTAAAAGTCGATGAAACGAAAAAGCGACAGTAATGCTTTCGTCACGTATGGTCAAGACCGAGTCGTGCAATCGTCGACAGTAAAAAGAGACAGACACATTATAATAAAGGTTTTATCGTTAATATACTTAGCCACTATATAATATTGTAAAAAACGCAGCCATATATATTTTTTTATCTTAAAGGCAAAATTTTTGAAGGTTTTACTTCTACCACGTGTAAATTGCACACATGTTTTTCTTTAACACTAAATTCCTTTTTTTATTTTATTTTAAATTTAATTTAATTTAATATAAATATTCCCAATCCTATTTGAATCCCAGACAAAACAAATTGTCAACATCGACAAATTCACAAATGAATTTCCCTAATCTCATGATCGAACTTAGACCAACGCGAGTCTCGTACATCATACCCCATCATAAGTCAATATACCGATATATACAAACACATTAAACACTCCTGTAAACATAATATACAAAACCGCAATGATTATGATATAATGAGCGTGTGTAAATATTATTGAACATCGCCACGCAAACAGTGCATGTTTGTGCCTCTCGTTGGAGCGCTTAGCACGATCCCACAGTGCGAAGAGGCTGGGGCATTGTGACGTCACATCAAACCATACCGAATACAACCGGATGCCATATGTAGGCCGGGGAGGAGGACTATTAACATAACTCATCAGTAGCCGATATGTCATGAATAGTTGAGTTAAAAACGTGCTTGACGTCAGAAAACACTTTAGATCTTTACAATTTATTCAAGTATAACTAGCGGTCAAGTTAACCATGAGACTAAATCATGAGTTAGCATATGTAATTCTATAAAAAAATCCAAATATCAATGGGATGGAATTATTTTCAACTGCTCAGGAGGATCTCGAGGACAAGGCTGGCTCTGCGCGCTATGCTACAAGCTCTCCCTTTCCCCCCCCCCCCCCCCTCGCAGCAAGTGCAGGGTAGTGTGCGTGTCGCTGGCGCTGCAGTACGGAGTGCAGTGGGTGGTATAGGCGGGTGTAGTGTGTGTGAGTACCTGGTACGTGTTCCACTGGTGCAGCAGGTGGTGGTGGCAGGCGGCGCAGGCGCGCACGGTGCCCTGCGCGTCCTTGGGGCGCGAGCGCGGCGGCCGCGGGTGCTGCTCGCCGAAGATCGGGAAGTACGCCTGCTTCGTCTGCAACATGCGTCACCATGTCAATACACACTCCATTCTGATGCCACGGCATAATACAACATTTATTTAAAAATATATATATAGAACATGCGGTTCTACACCATTTAATATATGTATATAAAAAAAACATTATCTCTCTCTTGAAAATACACAAAAACTTTTGCTGTTTTACTTGAATTATGGAAAAAACTTAACGCGCTCAACGTGGCACTGCGTATTAAGGGGCCATCAATAAATTACGTCACACGAAATTCGTGATTTATGACCCCTTGTCACATTTGTAAACCCCTCCCCCCCAATTGACATCACATATTTTGCAATCTACATCTAAAAATTATTGAATTAAAACAGCCGTTCCAAATTAGTTTTATTTCCAATTAAATTATTTTCAAAATTTATATTACTTAGGTCGTTTGCTTTTTTGCACTTATAGAGCGAGTAGCCGACAAAACAATTTGAATCTTATGTTTAGAGAGTTGCAAGTGCTTTTTAATTTTTCGTTAACTGTGCAAAGTTCATGTTTTAACACGTAGATTTGGATATGTGACGTCACGATATTCAAGTCTCCTCCCACTCCATTGCCACACAATCTCACACTCCGTCGACCCCCTCCCTCCCCCTTAACGTGTGACGTAATTTATGGATGGCCCCTAAGAAGCAATTATTTAGTAGTATTATCTGCAGATCTAGCAATATGTATATATATTTTTAATAGCCTATAATAATTCCCATTGCTGGGTAAAAGCCTCCTTATTCTCCCACTCCTCTCTCTCTTTCACCAAATATAATACAGAAAAGGATAATACTTTATTAATATTATATGAGGGACATTGCATCCACAACAAATATAAACAGAACATGCAGATGTCGGCCACGTAAAGGGCTTGTTATCAGCACTACGCTAAACGCATCTGCGTTTTCAGCAAATAAATCAGTTAGTGCCAAATCAAGTTATTCCTAATGTCGATAATTAACTGTTTATTTCTGTCATATGACACTAAATTTAGCATGTTTTTATTTATAAAATATATCTGCAATACACGCCCCAAGGCCATGTAACCTTAAGGCTGGGACGTTACTTTCAGTACAAATGAGTTACCCATGTCTTATCGGACATACTGTCATCTGATGCTAAGTGCCTGCCTGCCCTATGCTCCATTTAATTTCTATCATATTATCCTCTGGCTATCTTAAAAGGCAACTTACAGGGACTTATATTGGCTGATGATGATGTATTTAATATTTATTGAGCTTATCCCATAGTGAGTTGCATAGGCACATTCCCGCGGCTATGCCAGCTATCTGAGATCGCGTTTCCTGGGCGGGGTCGGGGTGGGGGTCACAGAGCGCGCCCGCAGAGATAACTGCCTGTTTACCCCTCGCGACGCGCGTCATCAACCTACATACCGAGCACAGTCGCGGATTGAGAAATACACAGACCTATACACAGGCCCTAGTACAGGCCCGGATAAATAGGAACAATCATGAATGTAAAACAATACAAGCATAACTACGAGCGAAGGGTAGCATGTTCGGACCTTGCAGAGATTTTTTTGGGACCAACTAATATTCGCTTCAGATCCGATTGTTTTAATTCCGCAAACATGAATTAGTCATTTCTAAAACACTTAACAAAATTTTGGACCTTTGTGTGAAACAGTTGGTTGGTATTTGATACAAATTAATCTTCAAGAAACTTTCTTTATTATATTTCCCTTCATTAAAGTCTCATAATATTTCTTTTTCAAATAGACAACCTTTTGGCCATATGAAAGGTAACGATTTTCCTGATCATCATCAACACGAGACCCCAAGTAATTTTTATTCCTAAAATTGAAAGATTTTTTTAATGTATTGTACATGCTATCAGATTGAGATGATTAATATCGGGGCAAAACCCGACCGAATACATCAAAATATGGTCATTGTATTGAAGACATAACTATATGTAAGTCATCAGCCCGTTGTGCCTCTGTGTACAGATAACGATGTAGTTAATTGACTATAGAAAAATATACTCGCATATCCACGAAGGGTAACGACTGTGCACGAGATACAGAGCAGAACAGTGTGATAGACAAGTCTATATGAAATAATTTATTTATTCTTATATAAAATTACGTATTAAGACGGAGTTAATGCATTCTTTAACAGTCAACCTTTAGGTTATGCAGAGATAAAAAAAATGCATAAATAATTATAGTTTGCGAAGTTATGACGTCAATCGCATAGGAGGTTTAAGATTCTAATATACATGTGGTCAACGTCGTAACTTAAATTATTTAAAATGCAATGGTCCGGCCCCATTTAGGATTAATGCAACAATAATCTGTTGTTAAAAGGGTCCGCTCGACCGCTACGACACTTACAAGTAATGAAAAAATAAGTGAAAAAAATACCATATACGAGTACCTATAACATATTGAGACAAAATTAGTATTCGTATTTTATCGTGATTATTGTTTAAAATTACCTTTCCTACGTTTGCCCTACAATTTGTTTGAAGACAATAGTTACATTCTGTTGATAGCACCGAGCAACACACCGACAACTACTCCAATGAACATGTGAACAAGTCGCGGGCGGCATGTACCATCAACATGTACACGTATAGCCCACCAACCTGCACTAGGCCAGCGTGGTGGACTAAGGCTCAACCCCTCACAGTTGTAGAGGAGATCCGTGCCCAGCATTGGGACATATACGGTCTGGTGATGTACCAGGGCGGCAGAGGCGCGCGGCAGCTCGGTGCAGCGCGATAACCCGGCGGCGCAAGGTGAGGCCGGCACTTGGATATTTCCACTGCGCGATAGCCGCGACCCGCGCCCCGCGCCCCCCGACCCGCGCCCGCGACCCCGCGATAACCCCGCCCATGTTTCAATTTATTGCCTATTTGCTTGCAGACGACAATTGATTGGTGACGTCACGCGGATCATCGTGACCCGGTGTATTTTTAGGTTTCGCAATTCATTGCGGATAACGATTTCGATAGGACGGATTTTTTCCCAAGTTCTATCCTCTGATCGGACAAAGGTTTATTGCTTCTAAGGGGGACTTGCCCCTTATTTCAAAACGAATGATATTTTAATATACTTACACATATACGAAATATGACTTCTGAAATTGCGAGGTTCAAGCTGCAATAATGTGTTCCTATTATTTTATTACATATAAAATGCAGATTTTATCTATTATTTATTCTTTGACACAGCCCCGTGGCGTAGTTGGCTAGACACCAACTTGCGAAACGAGAGGCCGCGGGTTCGATCCCCGCACCGAGACAAATGTTTGTGTGATCCACAAGTATTTATTTCGGGTCTGGGTGTTTGTAAGGCCGAAAAGTCTCTCGTAGTTTCTGATACCCACGACACAAGACTCGTATCTTAATGTGGGGTCAGAACTATGTATGTGACTGTTGGGTGTATTTATTTATTTTATTCTTATTATAGTATATTTTATAACTAAATAATTTCTGTAATAATTAAATCCATTAAAGTTGACACAAATTCGTTTCTCACATTACAATTGGTATGTGTAGCGATGATCAATGTAATGTAAATTATCAATTTTTACGACCACCAAACACATGATTTCACATTTTATTGTTCATCTGACACAAATGTGGATAAGTTAGTCGACATCTCGATGTCTAACGACTATCTTATTTGCGTCACAAGTCATAAAACATAGCAAAACACATTGCATAGGTTTGGAAAACTTGTTATCACGTCGAGTTTAAGACATATTTAATGGAATTTCTTAAAATTATTTTCTTTGATTAAATTGATCAATCGAACCTAGATCCTAACGGTACTCGACCTCAGTAAGCTACATTAGCGTATGACGTCTATCTTGTTGGACAAATGACACGCGTTAGGAACTGGTGAAGGCATGACAAATGTCACACAATCTACATCAATTAGCTTATCTATTGGCGTATTTATTAAGTCGCAGTGGTTAATTAATTTAATCGTAAAATGTCTAAGCTAGACATAGTTTGATACGTCCAAATGACATAAAACCCATAAAACTTGTTATTTATTGACAACATCGCAACTGATGGCGAGCACGATGCCGTCCAAATGGAATTTCATGAGGGGAAAGACTCCCATTTCTCGTCATTCGCTATCCACTGGTCTACTTAGATGCTTCTTCACGCTTATGTACAAAGCTGAAGACCTTTTTATTTGAATGCTAAGATTTCAAAACTACTAGAAACTTTATTTGCGTTGTTTTTTATATTCTATTTATTTAATATGCAGTGCGATCTAGTGGTCCTGGGTTCGATTCCCGGGTCGGGCAGTGTTACTGGGTTTTTCCATTAGGAAATTCTCAGTAGCAGCACGGAGTCTGGAAATGTGCCCGAAAAACGGCAATAGGCTCGCCCCCTATTACTTGGGACTGATACATACCTGGCGAAGTGTGGGTGCAGAAATGCACCTCTGCCTACCCCTTCAGGAAATACAGGCGTGAGTTTATGTATGTATGTATTTAAAAAACAACCGCCTATATTAAATTAACCAAATATAAAAATATAATGTAATTTCGTCTCTTTCTAACGCGCACACTCAATGGCGGTATCTTTAAGATTAACTATCTGCATCCTTTTCCTCATCTTTGGGAATTATGCCTGCCATCAAATTCATATTCATTTCTATGTTTATGTATTAATTTCTGATTAGTTAAATACTTTATTTCAATATAAATGTAGACGGGCTATAGTATATGGTATGGACTGAAGCCTAATCCTCTGAGGCTTAAGAAAATATATCTATTAGGGGTTTCTCGATGAAGTACTTAAAACACTCAAGGGAAGCCCAAGCTAACTGTCGACACCGATTAACTCACTAGCACGGAGACGACTGGAAATTTCATTTACATAATATTAATAAGAAAAAAGGGGCGAACGTCATCGATGTTAGGCCGTGCCGCTAATTTATTCTCTCGCATAAATTTATCAATTTATTACTTGTCGTTTAAAAAACATCTGACATGAAAGACCTCTAGCCGTCAATAAGATGGCCTAAATAAGGTAGCAGAGGTCTTGTGGCCTCGCCTGTATTCCCCGAAAGGGTAGGCAGAGGTGCATTTCTGCAACCACATTTCGCCAGGTATGTATCAATCCCACGTAATAGGGGGCGAGCCTATTGCCGTTTTTCGGGCACATTTCCAGACTCCGTGCTGTTACTGAGAATTTTCTAATGGAAGAACCCAATAACACTTTGCCCGACCCGGGAATCGAACCCAGGACCTCTCTAGATCCCGCGGCACATACTTGTACCGCGAGACCACGAGGCAGTCGTTTTGTTATTATTCTATTCTTATTTAAATAAATAAATACATCTAAGTCACATACATAGTTCTGACCCCACATTAAGATACGAGTCTTGTGTCGTGGGTATCAGAAACTACGAGAGACTTTTCCGTCTCACAAACACCTAGACCCGAAACAAATATTTGTGGATCACACAAACATTTTGTCTCGGTGCGGGGATCAAACCTGCGGCCTCTCGTTTCGCAAGTTGGTGTCTAGCCAACTGCGTCACGGGGTTGTCAGAATTGGAAGGCTGGATATGAACTCTTCGAGCCTCTCGCGAGTCACCAGAAAGGTATTGAATACGGTTTATCTAACGTGGCATGTAGAAGATATAGTCGCGAAAAGACGAAGAACAAAGACATGACACGCAAATTGGATTGAATCCTTGCCCTGCCATACCGTCATATCGCCGCCATCCACTCCACACATTTAGATCGTTCACACATATCTCAATTAACACGAATCCCTGAACTGTCTTTATCGACGTGTTCCGACGAACCGATTGTAACCGCACCGTCTTTTGTTTCTCACAAACCGGTAATATTCGGTATTCGCGATCGTCCAGTTTTTTCATTGACAATACTATTAATCAGTGTTATCTGTTGATAGTGATAAAACTAGTTAAATTTGGTTGTACATCGCCGTTTACGCGAATGTTCCGTCGTTAAACCGAACGCGACATAGTACCCCGCGCCCCGGGGGACAAGGTTGCGAGCCGATAAGGACCAAATGAGGACACGAGCACGAGTAAGAGGAGAGTAGGGGGGGAGGGGGGACACGATTTAACACTTTTAATATTACGGTATTAAAAATGTACTTAGCGGTGTTCGTTGATTAATTACCGATGATTTATTTATCAAGTAATTTGCATTTTTTCCAAATGCAGACAATAAGTATCGTAGTACACATAGTCTTATTCTATAATTATCAGTGATCATTAATGGTGGTAATGGTGACCATTGATCACCATTACAGAAATCAATAATTAATTGTTTTTTTTTTATTTAACAAAAATGAACATTTTTTATAAGTTTACGACACTGCACTTATTGGTCATCATATAGTAATACCGTCAATAAAGACACAAAAATTAACTTCACTGCGCATATTATGCGTCCTTTTTTAACTATGAAAAATGTACATCCACGACATATTTAAATATTTCCTATGTTATTAATTTATTAAATTTTTCTCACGCAAAAATTTTAATAAAAACAAATAATTCAACAACCTTATTGAGCTATTTTCCACGAAAAATAGATAAAAATTGTTTACTTTCCAATTGTGTGACGCACAAAAATAGTATCAACCGAAAATTTCCATATCACTGACACTATTCAGAATCAACGCTTCTCATCACGTTTTCGTAACTTTTGCCTGTCTTAGTTGTTAATTATGGTCTTTTTACACCCTGTATTGTAAGAGTTGTGTTATATCCATCCACGTGTGTACATGGAGTAATGAGTGGATGGACCCCGCCGCCGACGCCTGGCCTGCGAGACACCACCAACAGATAACGCAGAGTAAAACATGCGCCGAGAAAAATAAACACAAGCCATTGGCCGGAACGTTTAGTGACTACAGTTATATGTTAAGGATTTTCATTCAACCAACGTTTCATTGTTTAATCAAAGGTGTTAATATAGTTTAATTTGAAAGATATAAATGAATAAACAAATCATTCGTAATTCTGACCACACAATTAGATACAAATCTTGTGTCGTGGATATCAAAAATAAGTTGTTCTCAACATTAAAACTGACTATTGTATTATGTTCTGCTATTTCTTATGCTTATAAAGAATTATGCCTTGTTCAACTATCGATTTCAATCCAATCCAATCCATCAGCTAATGGAAGTCCACTGCTGGACACAGGCCCCTCCCAATGACTTCCACAGGGACTTGTTAGAAGCAGCCTGCAACCAGCGACGTCCCGCGACCTTCACCAGGTCGTCTGACCATCTTGTCGGAGGACGTCCCACGCTGCGCTTCCCGCTACATGGCCTCCACTCGAGAACTTTTTGGCCCCATCGGCCATCAGTTCTCCGCGCAATGTGCCCGGCCCATTGCCAATTCATCTTGCTAATCGGCTGGGTTATGTCGGTTACTTTAGTTCTCCTACGGACTATCGATTACGTATCGATAAACCAGTAGCGCCATCTAGGTACCATATTTGTAACTAAGTTTATTCATATCGATTCTGTCGGTAAATAAACCCTGACAATATTTACAAATAAAGAATTACGCCGAAGTTTATTTGTTATGTGTAATAATAACATAAACAATTTATTTTTTAACTAATTAAATGCGAAATAGCAAAAGAACTGTAACGCCATCTGTAACATTTTACATGAATCGATAAAGGTAACATTAATCTCAACGAAACGCTAGTACATAAAACTAATTTTGTTTGGTCCATTTTATAGAAAGCTTATGACTGGAATAATAACATTCAAATAAATCAAGTTGAATTTAAAAATTTAGTAGGCTTTCATATCCAGTTTGCGTGATTAGTAACATTACAAAGTTATGGTTTGTCGCGTCATCTAGCGGTACATAACAGAGTTTTTTTAATATACGGAGAAAGTACATTTGTGATAATAATACTCGAGAGTTCTACTTGTTTAATGGAACTAGTTAAAGTTCGCGGAAATACTAGAATACGATATTATAGAAAAATTTGGAAATTTTATACCGGTACAAGAAACATGTCGGGGACTTTAATTCTTTGTTTGGAAATAATGCAAGTGCCAGCGGATCTACAAGCCTACAAAAGAATCAAATACTGTGTTAAGTATAATCTAAAACCTATTAAGTATCGCGAGCCCACAGCTCTAAGTATAATTGGTTTTAACAAACAATCCCTATATGAGGTGAATATTTTTAACCTACAGTTTATTTACGTTGGGTAATTAAGTCTATTGCGACTTCTACGATTATTTATTAAAATTGTCCGATAATTATGGACTACTCATAATTTAGGAGAGCTTGAGATACCTTTCTATCTCCCTATTTTGGACGCTTACCTAAAGTCAAAGTCAAATTATCTTTATTCTGCTGAACATAGGCCTCCCCCAATGACTTCCATAATGACCTGTTGGAGGCAGCCTGCATCCAGCGACGACCCGCGACCTTCACCAGGTCGTCGGACCATCTTGTGGGTGGACGTCCTACGCTGCGCTTCCGGTACGCGGCCTCCACTCGAGAACCTTTTGGCCCCATCGGCCATCAGTTTTCCGCGCTATGTGCCCGGCCCATTGCCACTTCAACTTGCTAATCTGCTGGGCTATGTCGGTTACTTTAGTTCTCCTACGGATCTCCTCATTTCTGATTCGATCTCGTAGGGAAACCCCGAGCATAGCCCTCTCCATAGCTCGTTAAGTGACTCTGAGCAGTCTAATGAGGCCCATAGTGAGAGGCCACGCCTCAGTGCCGTATGTCATCACTGGTAACACACAACTATCGAAGACTTTTGTCTTCAGGCACTGAGGTATTTTGGACGAGAAGACGTCGCGTAGTTTCCCGAACGCTGCCCAACCGAGTTGGATTCGACGATTGACCTCTCTCTCGAAGTTGGACCTACCTAACCGGACCACTTGTCCTAAATAGACGTATTCATCTACAACTTCGAGAGTCGAGCCCCCAACTGCGATCGGGGTGGGCACAACATGGAGATTCGACATGATTTTCGTCTTGTCCATGTTCATTTTAAGACCCACCTGTTGAGACTCGATTGAGGTCTTCGAGCAGAGTGCTAAGGTCTTCCAGCGATTCTGCCAAAACTACAATATCGTCGGCAAACCGAAGGTGTGTGATATACCAGCCGTTGATGTTGATGCCGAATCCTTTCCACTGCAAGAGCTTGAAGGCGTTTTCCAGCGCGGCAGTGAACAGTTTCGGAGATATGACATCTCCCTGTCTCACGCCTCTCCGTAGTGGAATAGCCTTCGTGCTCTGATCTTGTACTCGGACCGACATGGTGGCGTTGCTGTATATGCTTTTCAACACCTCGATGTACCGATAGTCGATGTGGCACCGCTGGAGAGACTCTAGCACAGCCCAAGTCTCGATCGAATCAAAGGCTTTCTCATAGTCCACAGACGCTAAACAAAGCGGCAAGTTATATTCCTCGGTTTTTTGTATAACTTGCCGAAGCGTATGGATGTGGTCTATGGTGCTAAAGCCTTTTCGGAAACCGGCTTGTTTGGGAGGCTGGAAGTCATCAAACCTGCGTTCGAGACGATTTGTGATGACCCTCGAAAACAACTTATAGACTTGTCTCAGGAGCGAGATGGGCCTGTAATTCTTCAGCAAAGTGTTGTCACCTTTTTTGAATAACAGTACCACCACGCTCCTGCTCCATGCCTCTGGCGTTGAGCCCTCGAGGAGAACGGAATTAAAGAGCCTCTGAAGGATTTTAAGTACCGCCCGCTTTCAGAAGCTCTGAAGTGATTCCGTCCTCACCCGGCGGCGCCTTGTTGTTAATAAGTTGCTTCAGGGCCATCTCAATCTCACACAGGCTGATGTCCGAGATATCATCACTGAAGTGGCGGATCAACTCGGCTCTCGGGTCTTCGGCCGAGCTAACAGTAGGTTCGGCAACCGAGGTGTAAAGCTGTCAAGACTTTTATAAGTTCTTTTGAATCGTCAATTTTACGATACATGTCATAACGATACAAACTGTAGCAACACAACAAAACTCCGATCAAAGCTCAAGAGCTTATTGTGAGCGTCCGCGACAGTCAAGCCACCTCAGTCGCCCCTATTAGTCACCTCATACGACAGGCAGGGGGCGGCCGTTGCCCGTTAACCCTCAACTAGTTTTTCCCTTTTTTCTCTCTCATGATTACGTATGTCGGAGGCGGACAGGCTTTGAAATGTTTGACGTCAGCAACTCTGACGTCACAATTGTTGGTTTCATGATTTTAATTTTTATTGTTGGTTTTCCATAGAGAATCATTGTTGGTTTCATGATGATTATAATTCATATTTTGGGTTTTTCTTACGAAAACTTTACAACTGACAAGGCTGATAGCCCAGTATGTTTAAGAATAGCAGTTGACTTCGTTATTATTGGAGGATTCATTTTGACAAGTGATTTTCAACAATCAACTTCAATCAAAAATACCTTTTAATTTCTCAATACATCGGATGTTTGCTGTCCGCACGTAGACGGGCGAATGCTTCGCTCCACTGCAGCGGGCGGCTTTTTATAGACACTGTAGTGGGGCGATCGACTCTGCAGTGGGGCGACCGCCCGTGAGTCATTCTTGTTTATGCAAGAGCGATGACATAACTCTCAGTAAATAGTTTTGCGCCGTTACGTACATTGTGGTGTATAATGTGGAGTTGTGGTGAGTACGCACCGACTTGTCCTTGGGCTCCTTGGTGTGCAGGTTGTAGAGCGTGCCGCGCTTGTACTCGTCGCCGCACACGTAGCACACCTCGGTCATGGAGTTCTTGTCGGGCATCGACAGGTCCAGGATGTCGCGGTCCGAGCTCGAGTTCGAGTTGCCCGAGTACACCGACACCGTCGACCTGCAAACAGTACCACGCTTCATTCATCATCGGCCCCGTGGCGCAGTTGGCTAGACACCAGCTTGCGAAACGAGAGGCAATCTGTGTCGGGTCTGGGTGTTTGTGAAACCGAAAAGTTTCTCGTAGCTTCAGATACCCACGACACAAGACTTATATCTTATTATTATTTCGAGATTTCCATACCGGACTAAATAGATACACAACGTCCGTGCGTCTTACCAAACGATCCCTTTTTTACGAGTGGAAAGCGCCTTAAGCTCCTATTTTGGTACGTCTGAGGAGGCTGAAAGGGTTATTTCGGAGTCTCTGGCCTTCTAACTCGAGGCGCGGAACAGTTTTTCGCTTAGCTGAGTTGGGATTCATACACTTCTCCAAATGCCCCGCTCTACTTGTGTACTCTAGGGGTTGTGTTGTTCGGTAGTGCGTGGGTACCTGACGGCGTCGAGGTATCCGGCGGGCTCGGAGGCGCCGGAGTGCTGCGAGCCCACCGAGATCACGGACGGGTCGCGCGCGCGCAGGTCCAGCACGCCCTCCTCCTCCGCGCCGCCCCCGCCCGCGCCCGCGCCCGCCCCGCCGCCCGCGCCGCCGTACCGCTGCTGCAACACGAGCGACAACACAGTTAGTAACATCACATAATATAAGGCTGATATAACTAGACCAAGATCTTCTCTTGCCATAACGGTTTAACAACATAAATACATTAATTTTAATAAAAGAAAAAGCAATAGGTTCACATGTTTTTTAATTGAGTAATAAATATGTGGTCATCTCCAAACGGCAGTAACTAAAGTAGTAATACATGGCAATATTACCGACAGTAAGAAGTGGTGCGACCCTATGTTGTTAACAAAACAGTTCTGTTGCCGAAAGTGCCACTAATACTCGACAAAATAATGCCGGCACGGACAGCTTTAATAAAATTTAATTTTCATTACAGTTGTAACTTCCCTGTCACTAATTTAAATAAGTAAGGTAAAAAGCGTCATCTTCATAGTTATCAACCCAAGAATTGCTCTGCTAGACACAATCCTCCTACAAGGACATCCACAGTGACCTCTCCGAAGCGGCCTGCATCCAACAACATCCAGTTACCTTAAACGAATCCTTTGTCCACCTAAAAATCTTATTACCAATAATCATTATTACATTATCATCAATCACGTACTTTAACGGTGAAGGAAAACATCGTGATGAAACCTGCACACCTAAAAGTTCTTATATGGTGGCCTAAATTAGGCCTAAACCCTCTCAGTTGTAGAGGAAGCCCGTGCCGAGCAGTGAGACGTATATTCTTCTTCTTCCTCGTTTCTTCACTGCTGAGGATCGCGATCACGCAGGATCAGTTTCCACTGGGTGTGGCAATAAGCAGAGTGAACCAAAGGGCGTGAAACCGAAACCGATGGGCCGATGATTATGATGATGAGTGTTCGAAGTACTCACATTGACAAACTTATTGACGTGGTTGGTGTCCTTGTCGTCCTTCCTGAAGGGTGAGGAGGCGGGCGGCGCGGGCGCGTCGTTCTGGTACAGGGGGCGGGAGGTGGGGCGCGGGGAGGCGGCCGGCGCGTCGTCCCGAGCCGCCGAGGGCTCGGTGGACAGGCCGAGGACTTGAGCTGCGTACTCACCCTGGAAAGTCATGTCGGCGCCTGCGGAGTCACATAACATCAACATTAGATATTTACTAAAACATGTGCGATAATCGGTTTGACGATTACCCGTATAAAACTGAACCGATTTTGATGAATTTTGGTACAGACATGATATGGAACAAAAAAGTCTGTATTCATCCTGGAAAAATGCAACATTCAAAGACAATTGTAATAATGGACAACGGAATTCTCATTGTTAATTATAAGGAAACTTAAGATGAAGCCGCGGACATTAACTTGTGCTAATGTATTAAAAATAATATACAATTTTTATAATCTAAATAATATACAATTTATTGTAAATAATTTAAAAGATTTCTGCTCAAATTTATAACCATAACAACCCTGACCATGTGGATCGAAAGCCCTCAGCATACCATATTTTCTTTTGACAGTGTTTGTAGATGAAAGCGAAGAAAATGCAATTAAATTATTAGTAGCCCTAGCTACAATACGAGTACTCATCAACCAAACAAAACACAGCCGCGAAATCTTTTTTCATGTAGTTGAATTTCATAGGTCGAACCGAAGCATCAATTGGCACGTTCCGAACCTACACGTGTAACTCTACTACTGAAAGGACATTAATGCAGATTGCAAGCTCACGGGCGTAGCCCTGTGTCCGTAGTTATTCACTGGCGACGAGCAAACAAGAAATCAATCGTCTGAGCGCACTCCAATTAATTAAATTATCGGAGACATGTAATATTTGCAACCGAGTACAGTGCAATCGTACCGCGTTCGCAATATAGTTTACTACATCGTGTATCAATATTATCAATAAGTACACCCAACCAGCTACAAACATAGTCCTGGTTGTGAGTAATAAAAATCTTTAGGATATATTCAGTCTCAGACCTGCCATTTAGGCCTTTTATTCCAATTTTTTTAGGTCTGTAGTGTGTCAACTTTAAAGTTTGATATTGTACTGTTTATCACTAATTCTATAAGAGTAAACTTTAACTAGAAAAATTAAAAAAACAGCAATTACTAAACCGATTAATTATAATCCTTGAATGATAATTCCAGTATGAAATAAAATAAACTATTACGTCAGCCCGTTCATCTCTTTCACAAATAACTTAGTGTTGTGGGTTTTCCCAGCAATTACCTTTTAATATTGCACAATAAAAAGTAACACTTTACATCTACCCGACTTAGCACTATTTCTGACCTAAATCTCCGCTGGCATTGACCTATCCGAGTTTACCCAACCACCGCTAAAAGGCAAGGTCGTCAAAAGGTGAATCCCCGTGGCGACCTTAATTATTAACAACGTGGTCGTGTATCGCGACGTTGCGCACGCGCCTGTGGGCCGGAGTGCTACAGCGTTAGCGCGCGGCCTCGACCCGAGCGCGGCCAGTGAAAGTGACCACTCGTGACCGATTGACTCGGCCGCGACCACCGGGCCACGCGGTCGGACGAGAGGAGCCGATAGCGACCACGAGGCAGCGCGGTGGCTCGCACTGATTCAAGATTATGCACTTTACTGAAGGTGTTCATTGGTTCCAAGGCAATATATGCACGGGTGTTGTCCCTGGTCACATGGGACATAATACAATAGGCCCAACATTTGTATGATATAATAGAACGTATACTTTTCCAAACCCTGGGCAAGGTATTTGGGCATATCAAGTAGGTCTTAATATAGGTCTGTATGAATGAATTGAACTTTATAAATACTTATGTCATGAACGTCACAACTTGATACAATATCGGTAGAACATCAATTATAATTCATATCGCTACTAAAAATAACATATTTTTCTAGCAATATTACTAAGTTTTTTTTTAATAGACTACCACAAAACTGCACCTAACACAAACCACGATCACGAACATCTAATAAAAAACAAAGTCAAAATAATGGCGATATATTCCTATCATTTGTCATTTTTACCTTGACGCGGTCTCGGTGATATGAAATATAATGAAATACATCTCTGCCTACCCCTTCATGGATACGGGCGTGAGGATGTGTGTGCGCTTATTTATAATTCAATAAATACATATCAACAAATAACTCGCACACAAACCTCATACACATTTAACACACATTTGTGAATGCGTTATTTTTATACATTAATTCAAACATTTGCCGAGCTCTAAGTGTTATAAAGACACGGCAAATAAACCCGAGACTAGTGCTAACGTTATATTAAATGCAACACGAGCAAAAAATAATACGAGTAAACAACTTCAGACTTCATCATCGACGTGATAATACAATTTTTGGATTATTATTAAAATTAATCATTGAATGCCTCGTGGTCTCGCGGTACAAGTATGTGCCGTGCGATCTACAGTTCACGGGTTCGATTCCCGGGTTGGGCAAAGTGTTAATGGATTTTTATTAAAAAAACGGCAATATGCTCGCCCCCTATTACGTGGGTGAATAATTGCGTGAAGTTATGCATGGATGTATTAATCATTGCATAGATATTTTACATCATTATCATCAAGACTATACAAGGGACACCCAATAATTCGGAGATAATTGACTGTGACGGACGGACAGACGGCCACAAGAGTGATCCTATAAGGGTTCCGTTTTTTTATTCGGACGTACGGAACCCTAAAAATATCGGAACTTTAGTTCATGAGAACCCTCAGCATCACCACTCATGCTGTACGACTATCTGGCACATGACGCAAGCGGTGATAACGTACTAACGAGTGCAGTCAGCTGAGCCTACTCTGTGTGCGGCGTCGTCACGCGAACAACATCCGCTGAACACGCGCTCCTCGGCCGGCCGCGACGCACCGACCGCGTCATCGGCAACGGTGAGAACGAAAACACGAATGCCACTTTATGTGTTTTTGTTAATATTTCCTCTTATTTATGCATTAGCATAAATAAGCATGCATATAGCATTAGGTTTTCTATAACGAGAAAAAGCTAGGCTAGAGGCCGCCGAAAGGGGTAAACCCCCTGACTTTTTATTGGGTCTATTAAATGTACCGTGAAGAAGCATCTCAGTATTCCGCCCTGAGGGTACCGTGTTACGAGAAATGGGAATCTCTCGTCAGTATATCGCTTAATGCGGTGTTGTCAATTTGACAAACTTAAACTCAAGAGTCCAATAAGACCAAGGTCTTACTGCGCTCATCGTGATGGTCATTTGATTCGATGGTTGATTGATACGATTAAAGATTAAAACCAATGTTTATCAAATTCGGTTTGGGGATTTTAGCATGAAAGGAAAACTGCCAGACAACCAGACTACACTCACGTTACGAAACCCGTCCTTTGTCGTTTCTCTTTTCGATGTATTAAGAAATGTCCGACCCAGACTCAGTCGGGTCATAGGTAGCCATGAAGCATCGCCATCATCCCACTCTATCAAAAGTGCGACAAATAACCATACTGCCGTACAATTGAATTCACTTTACTATACCTCCTTTCATCAAACAAATAAGACTCAGTCATCATTACCCTAAACATTAATAAAAAGATAAAAAAATAAGCTTTATCAAGCATAGTCGATTTTTTCCCACTTCCAAGTGGTATTTAATTCGCGTTATCAATCGCAGGCCGCGGCCTGTCACAGATCACGCACTCGCACCATTACGACGCTGCTGTGCTTACTAATCGGTATGTAGTATTTTTTGCAGATAAAACCAATATGAAAACACCACCGGGATTATGATGTAACATTTATCTGCAGTATTATATATGTCGAGTGCGATTAGATAACATATTCGCAGAACGTAATATCGTATTCTGCGATTCGTTGTAGTATCCTTAGTTATTCCGCTAAACTTATTGAGTAAACTTGCCAACTTGGCCGACTTGTAATTCGCAGATTAAGCGATAATTTCATAAACTTACGACAGAATAAGAAGAATATTATTTAATTAGAAAAGGCACGCATGGCCTGATTTATGTCGTGGACCTACATGATTACCGTCAGTTTTTAAGAATGTGATGTAGGAAGTTCACCCTAACAAGCGTTCACTTTTTCCGCAGATAAACAAACTTCATTACAGTTCTAATGTCTCCCTAGAAAAGAAAGTTTATTGCCTCGGGAATTTAGGGATTGAAATGCATGCATCACGATGGAATACTAATGATTCCAATCGACTTATCAACTTACTTACCCTTGGAAGTTTGGTTATAGAGTACCACGGGACGTCATGTTACTAGTGAGTTACAGTGTGAGTACCGTCTTATGATAAATTGACTTGCATTAAGGCCTCATCAACAGGCACTGAAAATCTTAGTAACAGAACTAAAACCCAGATGTTTGTACATAGCCATTGTTTTCTAAGAGATAATTCTACCACAAGAGCCGAATGAACAGTAAGTTAACATTTGTATAATTTAATTTATCTCTTTCTATTCAGATTAGTCGTTCACTACTTCAATTTTGTGATTTAGCTATTAGTGGAAATTGTTTTGGATTGTGTACTATATTTTTTCTTCATATTTTTTTATTGTGATCGTTCTGTGTATTTCCCAAATAAAATAAATAGAAAAATACCTACCAAATACAAATGGACTAAGGCCGAGAACCCGCTCAATTGTAGAGGAGGCCCGTTCCAAGCAGTGGGATGTACAATGACAGTTTAACCCGGCGTCATGGGGGTTGGGTCTGTGTGACCCGTCACATTTTATTTCGCTTCTATTTCGGTTAATATGCATGCGATGTTGCTGCTCTTCTCAATAGCTGGAGCTGTTGAGTTGTTCGATGCGTCGCAAGTAACACGTTAGTCGTGGCTCAGCTGTAGTGGGAGTTATATGTGCACAAAATTGAATAAGGTATGTGAGACCCATCCCCGCAGTCAGCGTAACAATTTCGCGCCATTTGGTATAGATATTGTTTTAATTGTTATCTGTGTTTTTATTATTTTATATTTGATTTTTTAAATTTTATGTTATTGTTTACAATTGTAATTGCTAATATATAAGTATATATTGAAATAAGTAGTTCAATGTATTTTATTTGTAATTTTTGTAGGTCCTTAGTAAAAATGGATCGAGAACTGTCTCAGAACGATCGCGTATTCTTGCAATTTTAGAAGAGTCTGACCCTGATTTTGAGTTGTCAGACCAAGATGTGTGTGACGAAGAAGATCACTTGAGTGAGCGTAGTAATCCTATTAACATAGAGCAATATATCTCAGGATCTGATGATGATGAAATTCCACTGTCTGTTCGTTCGAGGCAGGAGCAATGTAGATCCGAATCGACTAGTTCTTCAAACGCAAACGAAGGTGATTTATAACAGAACTAGGTCTCAGTCATGCCATGGAACACCTTAAACTTCGCCAAAATGTATCAGTGCTTCCACGCGAATTGCGAGAGAAAATTGGAAAAATTGTTGGTCAATCTTCAGGGGAACCTCCGGCAAAAAAGACTAATGCTCGCAAAAGGTGCCAAGTGTGTCCAGCCAAGAAAGACCGTAAGACAAACTGCACCTGCGAGAGTTGCAACAAATATATTTGTGTAGAACACATAGTACCTTTCTATGCTGACTGTACCAAAGATAATGACTCGGAGTGATTATTTCTTTCTTTTTTTCTAAAGTTAATTTAGTTTCTTGCAAAAAAGTGCCATTAGAACATTAAGACTGATTGTTAATTAATAATATAATTACATTTAAGTAGAAGAGATTTTTTTTTGTTGCCATTTGTCGTTCTATTTTTAAAATTCTGTTAAATATAATTAAAGCATAATATAATATGAAATTTGTGCTTCATTTCTTTAAATAAATACCTAAAAAACTAAATACGAATAAATATTGATATTATTATTTATAATATATTGGATAATTTTGACATTAATGAACGGGTCTGTCAGACCCACCCCAACGTCCGTGTAACACTTTTCCACCCCCATGACGCCGGGTTAATTGTTTAAACAGTTCCTTCTTACAGCCTCACAAATGATAAATGAAATCGTCAATTCATTATTACAACCGCTTTGAAACGTGTACATACATGCGCACATTGTATCGTGGAATGGAAAGA
This sequence comes from Hemaris fuciformis, assembly GCA_907164795.1. Lineage (NCBI taxonomy): Eukaryota > Metazoa > Arthropoda > Insecta > Lepidoptera > Sphingidae > Hemaris > Hemaris fuciformis. The sequence continues at coordinate 744,271 of OU015455.1, read as the reverse complement.
TTTTTCTGAACTTTAACTACTTATCAACACTTTCGGGTTACACTAATATTTTCATACGGTACGTGACGGAAATCACCCGTGCAAACGATAACAGATGATCCGTTCAACAATCAAGAGTAACAACAATAACATCGTTGGACGTATATTATTATTACTTAATGTTAATTACACATTAAATATATATATTTTTTTTTTTCAGTAAAGCCTTGCACCATTTTTTAATATAAGTTGCTTGATCCGGCTCGAAGGACTAAACAATATTTTTTGTACAAAGAGTTTCATTGACGGTTTTGTTTTTACATTTTAAAATTGATGGCAATGGTTTTAGCTCAATACGATATAGTATTTATTTGTTAGTATATCATCATCAGCCCATATACGTCCCACTGCTGGGCACGGGCCTGCTCTACAACTGAAAGGGTTTAAAAAAATTGAATTCAATATGTATGTATAACCAATGAATTTATTAAATCGATGTTATTATTCATGACCAACCTACCATATTCGTCTGGCTAGATTACAAGTTTTATTCCAGGTCAAGCGATTTAAAATTTATTTTTTTCCACGCGAGAAAAACAAACATTCTACATTTATATAAACATTTTTTCGCAAACCGCAAAAGAAAACATGGGACACAATATAATTGGCACGCTTAATGAATTGAATCAAACCCGTCGCTTCGATCTCGGGAGCCAGCGCATTCACGGCAAGTCGTCGTACTTTTAAAACTGAGACGACGTTCATCCCCTAATCGGATTTACTCGAGTCAGTCTACGGCTTAAGGCGACGCTCCTTTTTTCTTAATAGCTAGCCTGGGCGTCGAAGAATCTGTCTCGGCCATTTCACCAGGGAAAGTTAGATATTATAAAATCGATAAGCGAGTGTGATATTAATTAGCAATTTTGCCTTCCTTCGCGTCTGGGAAAATGTTCTTTTTAACATTTTGTTTTTTAAACCGAGTTGGTTCCGAGCATCCGGTTCAAAAAAGATACAGGATTTTACAGAAATACTTTGATAAAATCTTTCTCGAGTAAATAAATATTTTATGTTGACTGACCCGTGGTGTTACAATCCTGTATCTGCGAGACAAAACATTATTAAGTTGGAAAAGATGTGATATCTATTTTTGGTAAGGCCGAGACGGCCAGTACAGCCGATTGCGACTTGTGAACTAAGATATCCAGAATTCCATGACCAAGTTTTACTTTTAACATTGTTTTTAATTAGCAAAAACATGCCCAATTATTTTATTAAGCAAGCTATCCTTAATAGAGGTCCCGATAATTTTGTTTCTAGGAAAATCTTTTTCCTTCAAAATTAATAATGACGTTATGATGGCTCTGCATAAACGATTTACAACATAAGTGTCTAAGAATACAAAAGTATGCTATGAACGTTACTATTTCTTCGCTTGGATCATTATGGTCTACAAAACAAATGTTTCTATAATAAGTATACATACATACATAACCTCACGCCTGTTTTCCACGAAGGGGTAGGCAGAGGTGCATTTCTGCACCCACATTTCGCTAGGTATGTATCAGTCCCACGTAATAGGGGGCGAGCCTATTACCGTTTTTCGGGCACAATTCGAGACTCCGTGCTGCTACTGAGAATTTCCTAATGGAAAACCCAATAACACTTTGCCCGACCCGGGAATCGAACCCAGGACCTCTAGATCGCACGGCACATACTTGTACCGCGAGACCACGAGGCATAATAAGTATTGATGTCACAAAACAGAAACTCCTAGACCGGGTCGGCGTTCAAATAGAAATTGACATCCAATCAAGTCACAAACGACGTCACAGACCATTACAGTCAATGTGACACACTTTGTACATTTCCCTAAACTGTCGCGCCGGATCCATCGTCCGGGATGACAGCGCACATCAAACGAACTCTGTCAATGCGTGTGACTGTTGGGGAGTGGAGCGGCGCGTTCAAGGAACGGCGGGTATTTTTAGATTGGCAGGCCGGCGCCCCGTGCCGCTCTACATCTCGCGCCGTCTGTGCCCGCTACAGACACACAGACGCCCAGCACCATCAACCAAGCTATGGCGAAAGTCACGTGCGTTTTATTTCCGCCAACTCGCAATAAGCCAGCGTTGTAGACTTTTTTTCAATAAATACACCCAACAGTCACATACATAGTTCTGACCCCACACTAAGATACAAGTCTTGTGTCGTGGGTATCAGAAACTACGAGAGATTTCGGTCACACAAACACCCAGACCAGAAACAAACATTTGTCCCTGTGCGGAATATAGCCTAACCACATTCAATTGTAGAGGAGGATATAGGAGACTGCAAAAGGATTTACAATACTTATGAGTTGAAATTGATAGAATAGATAGGAAAAGATAGAATAGATAGTGTCCTTAGATTAGTAAATAAAGTATTGGATTTCATGATGTGAAATAATCTCCTATCGTCACGGATGACGTAAGATCTTTGTCTTAGAGGGTGTGAGAAGATTGTGAGTGTAATAAAGACTACGCAAACAGAACACTATGAAACGCATTGTCGACTTGTAGATTTGTCCTTGTCTATAGCTTGTTAATTATTGTAACGGAAATTTATTAACGGAACATTACGTCCATGAGTGTCATATGGTGATTTTAAAACAAGATTACAAATGATGAAAACTAAAGTAATAGGTAATGTTTGGACGATGCGCCAGACGTCAGCGGGAATCAAATATCCCACCCTGTAACTTCTCGTATTTTCCCTACGCAAATGACGACCACAGAGTTTTCAGTCGGTATGCCAGCTTAGTTTTTAATTTGGGAAGTCAACCAAACGGTCAGTTCAGTTGCTCTGGGAAGTGAGTTGGAAGGCCAGAGACTCCGAAATAAACTTTCCGACCTCTCTCGAGGGATGAGGAGCTAAAGATTTATTCTCATTTAAAAAGGCGTTACAGTATCTAATAATGGCAATGATTGCCAAGCACTTGTTTCATGGGCCATTGAAACCATAATTCTTATCCTATCTTTACATTAACTGGCACCAAGATCCTTATTACGTATCCAAATGGCACGTCGAAAACAAAACGTCGCACGTCAACAGCGGCTTGCATCACTCGAGCGGCGCCGCTGAGGAACATTTCGTAACGACACTCGCTTAACACCAACATCATGAATGGAGCACACGTATTTAAGACACGACACAAACCGGTCTCACACTTCATTCAAATTCAACTGATCCAATTCGCATGTTACAATATGGGACATGAAGATGGCTCGTACCACTTTTTAACAGATCTTAGTCCATCACGCTGGCCTTGTGCGGGTTGGCGGACTAGACACCAGACACATAATTGCAATAGGCGGAGGTGAGTTTCTAGGGTATGATCCCGCGACCGCTGACATTTTCAATTGTGTCTCAGTCGCGTAACTATCGGGACTTGAAATCGCGACTTTAAAAATAAAACTATCTTATTGACAGTGTTAATAAAAATGTATATGTTGAATGAGCATGTATAGAAAACACATTAGTTTTTAATGTCACATAAAATGTCTCGTGTTAAACATAAAATGTTGCGCGATAAATCTAATATCGAAAATCATCAAAAAGTGATTACCGTAGTACGAGACGTAGCGCATCACACATAAATAAAGATAAGTCAATCACATCAAAATCCTAAATGTGAAATATGCATCTTGTCTACTTCACCGGCAAAAAAAATTGAGATCTATATGGAAGCCAAGCTCTGTGTAGAATCCTAAAATTTATAAGCATAAATTATAACAATATGCATAACTCCACAATAGTTTTATACCAATTTCATCTCTCTTGGTAATACTACAATGATTGGTACTAAATAAGTAATAAAATAATTTAAATTTTAACAATTATTATTTACCCAATGAATTTATTTCTCTGAAAACGTAATTTGAGCTGAAGATTAGCTCGACGTCTGACGTATATCAAATGTACTAATAACTCTTACGAACCACTTGTTCATATCTAATATTATAAACGAGGAATTGATGTTGTTTGTTATGCTGAACGGGTTTTGATCTATTTGGCTTTCCAAAGATACATGAAATCATCATCAATCATTTACTTTTTAATCTTCTACCTATTTCTTGATCAATTAATGAAAAAATGAATGTCAGTTACACTTACGTACACTGTTTTAAGAAACATATTTAGATTTTCTCTTGGACTGTTATTAAGGTTATAGATTACAAAACCACGGAATAGTCAGTGGCAGTAGGTACTTCTATAGAAGCCCAAAAGCGTAACACGTTCACTCATCACTGTGGAATGTCTAGTTTATAATTGTTTATTGTGGGGTCAGGATATTCTCATTTATATGTCAAATTGCTTTTGTTAAATAAAGATTTACCTAAAACTTAAAGATTCGGAATTTCGAAAAGTAAAATTGGGCTTTTGGGCTTCTATGTAAGGACCGCCGCTGACGTCCTTCTGAATATGATGAAACCACCGCCGTAGTTCAATAAAAAGTTAACCAATAGACAAACACGAATGTCGAACGGCAACAAACGTGCAGAGCAACAAAAGGCGGCATTGTTGCGCGACACGCTCATTGTGATCGGCGCAACAATGGAGTTTTCCACGCAGACCCCTAACAATACCCGACCAATGCGAATGTATTGGCCGAAAATTATTAATTATGTTTCATACGCGTCCATTTAGCCGACAATAGCTACTTTCAGACTATAGGCAGGCATGAGGGTACTGAGTGACGAGAAATGAGAGTCTCTCGGCACTTAATGCTCTATTTGGACAACATCGCGCTTGCCATTAAGTACGGTTTTGTCACTGTCGTGCCAGTAGGTATACAAGAAAAAAATAAAAGTGTATAAGCTACACGTTTTGGTGTTAGGATATTCGTATCTGTTCGTACAATATATACATTCATATACGTAACATGTAAAACAACTTATGTACGCTTTCGCTAATGTTACGCGTACTTTGTACAACACGTCAGATTAATAAGTCGATTGATAACTGTGATTGATTGTTATTATCATTGCATCTATAATGATAATAATCATTAAATGAAATCGATACTTTAATTGCCACTAAGCAGGCGACACTCCTATCATTGCACAGAGGTAATGAATTCAATAAAGAATGCCTCGAATAACCAAGTAGTGCGCACTGTTTGTATCGTGTGCATTTTACTCAATGAGGTACCTGCACATTAGTCCTATAACATCCAGACTCCATACACGTATTTACGCATCACACAAAAAATGTCTGCGTCCATTCATACAAGGGTACCACAGCTCGCATTCTATTCGGCTAACCGTACAATTCACATAAGCGCGTTGTGTTTCCTCATATTTAAAACCTTCTCGTTGTCAACTCTCATTTACGAGTATAAATTAAAATCAAAAAACATCACCTAAAAAACATATTAACATTTTAACGAAACAAAAATTGCAAACTCGTATAAAAACATAGTACAAAAAGCGAACGCACAAAAGCAGAGCACCTGAATCAACATAGCGCGGTCTCGACGTGTGCGCGTCCTTAGAGGATGGCAAACAACACATAAAACCGGGCGAAAAGAAAATACACGCTCTGTGGCTTATTCTTTTAAGCACAAAAATATATAAAAGATAACTGGGAACGCTTTCCCGTCCGTCTATCATACTGACAGATCTGACCGCGTAGGGAGGAACAGTGAGGCGGTTGCGCATATTTGGAATAACTTGACGTAACGTAGCAACGAATACTTCCCGGCCCAGTTATTCCTTTCTATAATTCAAGAGTCTTGAACTATGACCCTCAGGAGGCTTACATGTCAGAGCTGAGTTAGAAAAAATATTCTCTCACTAATTGATTTGGACGGCGTTCTGCATATCGTTTGTGTAATTTTATCGCTATACCGTGATGAAACAAATATAAGTATGTATTTCGAGTGACACTCACAGGTAGAACCTATGGACATATAATAGTTTTGAAAAGTTAACAAAAAAGCTAATTATAATCAAAAAGATTTGAATGGATTTGTGAAATACCAAATTCTAATTATAAACGAGATTTTTATTGCACTCAAACTTTGCTAGTGTGCTAATGTTGATTGTATTATCTTTTTTATTTATTTAAAACTAATTAAAAAGACAAACTGCCTCGTGGTCTCGCAGTACAAGTATGTACCGTGCGATCTAGAGGTCCTGGGTTCGATTCCCGGGTCGGGCAGAGTGTTATTGGGTTTTTCTATTAGGAAATTCTCGGTAACAGCACGGAGTCTGGAATTGTGCCCGAAAAACGGCAATAGGCTCGCCCCCTATTACGTGGGACTGATAAATACTTGGCGTAATGTTGGTACAGAAATGCACCTCTGCCTACCCCTTCGGGGATTATAGGCGTGAGGTTATGTATGTATGTATGTATGTGTAAAAAGACAATCAAGATAAGAAATTTCTTATAATAAAAATCATATTAACAGCGGACATAATCCATTTTAGCAAACCGCAAACTGCTTTCCATAAAGTCATTTATAAGGGGAAACCCACACTCTGTTATGGTACAGATGTGTGCTCATATAGTTATAGATCATATCACTCACACTTTTATTCACGAGATGATTGGTAGAGAGGTACGTTTTAGCAAATGTGTTTAAAACTTCGACCACACATACGTTGCAAGTCTACCCGATTATACTTATCTAAACTCGCGAATTGAACTCCGAGACCTCTCAATGGTTCGCCGCGCAGTTATTCCGCAAAAACAATGTACAATAATTCACAAAGGAATAAATTTTCGAATAGTCATTAATACCTTCTGTGAAACCATTGGTTCAGACGTATAATATTACTCATGTAATCGAACTCGCGAAATAAAAACAATTGTCCGCCGCCATATTTAATTGCACACACCATCAGCGGCAACTCGGTGCGAAAGCAAAAAACACATTTCAATGGTAAAAATTGTTTTTACTATATTTTATTTCATACAAAACGCAATTCACTCGTTCAAACTGCGACCGTTCTTGGTAATGCCGCCATAGGGAGGACGTTTTGCGACCGCGCCTATTGTCACGTCAAACACATTCGGTCACGGTTGTCGCGAGCAGAGCGTGCCGATTGTGTATACGGGTCGCTTGACGTCAGTTACACAGGTGTTTAGGAATGCGAGCCAATATTCCAACTACGCAACACAACTTCATGAACACGCAGATTAAATGCATTTCATTAAACTGCGCCGTTTATGGGCAAATTAACTCTTAAGAACTGTTTGTTTTAAGCATATGTAAGGCTTCGAATTCCACGACTAACACTTTAAATCTACTTTAATTTTATAATGTAGTTTAAACAGACATGACGAAGAACTACAACTATACTATATACAAAAATAACACACATGCGTCATAGTTACGATTCTCGTTTCCTATTCCTTCAAATGTTTCGTTAATTGCGTTTTATAGAAAAAACTGCTCGCATTTAGCGATAAGTACATATGTACATCCGTAGTAGCTATGCAAATACGTTTAGGTGCTTAATCCTTATATTTATGCTTACATTTGGACAGTATAAGATAAAGTACAGTTTTAATTGTGCGTTCACATCAATGAGCGGTATCATACATCATGCAATCACATCGCCTTACTGTCGCTCCCATACCTGTCGCCGGGCGAAGACAAAGCGTGGAGTCGGCGGGATTACCGGCAGGATAATCCGCGACTAGGCGCTTCCATATACGACGGACAATTTCACCACTTGGAATAATGTTTTAGTTGTGTACGCGCGATGTGTGCTAACTGCTAAGGCTTCGTTTGTTTTGTGCGTTGGACGCGAACAAGGACGCTGGCAGAATGGACGTCGTACCGTTTAAGTGGTGAAATGGTTTCGAAGTTTCAATTTTGAAGTGAAGGCTCGCCTCCTGTTACGTGGGACTGATACATACCTGGCGAAATGTGGATGCAGAAATGCGCCTCCCTTCGGGGAATATATGCGTGAGGTTATGTATGTATGTAGTTTGATACTGTAACTTATGTAATAAGCATAGATTTCAATGTAAAACTATAATTTCTATCAAATTATTGTATTTTCACCATTCCATTTCAGATAAAATCAAAAGTGGTCCATTGTTTTAAACCGCCACACCGCTGCCATCGCTGCCCGGCCTACGCACACACATTTACGGATACAAAAAGTAAGCAAATTGTTTGGGCGTTTTGCGTAAAATTCCAAACCGCAAAACAATACCGCTAGCATGTACTGCGGCACGAAACATCGGCGAGTGCGCGCGCTGTCGGCTCTCCGGGCGTAGTTTGTTTTTAATATTATTTATCTGTGGGGGAATCGGCGCGGTGAGGGGAGGGGCAGAAAGGGGCGAATTTACGACATCCACTCGCGACCAGCCCGGACGCCGTCGTCCGACAGGCATAACGCACACCAAACTACGCAACTACTTCAACTGTATGACAAATAACTCATATCAGATTTGTAGTTATATTTTTATGAACAAAATGACATAGTCTTGATGGCTTCTGGGATTAGGCGTCCAGTCAACTTCTTACGTTTCGAAATTAGGATTAAGGCAATAGAGGAGGTACTACCTCCTATAGGTAGGTTTGTAAAAGTGTTTCGTGCTCATGGGCTGTTAAAGATAAAAATAAACAGAATTAATACTAGGATCAGTTTCGTATGGATAGCCCATAACTCAACAGCATTATTTTTCAAATAATTCTACTTTAAAATGTGTATGTACGTGAGTAATATTACGAACATAAACTGTAATAATGACACGTTGTTATCGACATGAAAATGCTATAAATGCATTATTGCCAAGCATTTTCATTTATTACACGTAGAGTGCACGTGTTTACCCACGTGGATTAGTTGACGATAATTATCGTCTGTGAATTGTGGAGGGACGAATTCAATTCACAGTACAAAACACCGTTACACTGGTACCTTAGAACGTTTGTTACTTTCATTGCTTTATATCTCTGAATAATCGCCCGGTGGCCATGTTTAGCAGAATACATTATACCGTTCTCCATGAGCCGATCTATCTAAACCGATAATCGTCCAAACGGGCTGAGCAGTTTTGTGAAAACGGAACAGACAAATAGTTTGTTTCGCATTTAGATATATAACTTTTGCTTGCCCATGTAATACACTATCTATGAACGTAAAGTCATATATAACACGAAGTTTTCCCACAGACCGACTGAAAAATCTTTCTACATATCCGTCATACGGCAATAAATATGGCGGCAGTACATTACACGCGGACAGGCGAGCGTTAATATTTTATCGTTATATCCGTGTAGTCGAATGTATGTACGAAGGCTTTGAATTCCTGACCGTAGGACCGTACAAAGGCACACTTGGCAAACTTGTACATAAAATTTTCAAAGTACAAGTAAATGTACTTTACTTTCGATACTTAGGAAGTAACCATGACAGGAACCTTCGCTCTTCCAATAATCTTCTCCTTTCATGCCCTTCTCATAGCTCAGACTTTCTTCACTCTTCTTTCTTCATTCAGTCTATCCTTCTTTGGAACGCACTCCCTCTCGAAATCAGGATGTTGACAAGCCGCTTATCGTTTAAATTAAGGGTTCGACAACTATTCTTAAAACGATTGTCAGAAGCTCCATAGTATGTATTATATTTGTATATATGTGTATGTATTTATATTTTATACTTATATATAAATAGCATTATAGTATATCTATATGTACTTTATGTATATATGTTTATGTAATGGTCTATTTAAATATATTTGTTTATTTTAATTTCTATTATAATTATAATATATTCATATTATATATTTTTAATCATGACAATTTATATTTTATGCACCTATTCATTAATATTTTTTCTCTGCATCACCCCAAGGTTGACTGGTAGATAATGCCTTAGGCATTAAGTCCGCCTTTATACAATGTATATAAAGCATAAATAAATAAATAAATAAATAAATAGAGCTGCAACTTATTCTTTTTCCAATATACCAGTTAAGCTATAATGCAGCACCCGTTTATTACCGTTAATTAGACAACATAATTTTTACTTTATTTTAATAATAATGAATAGACCCAAGAGCCACATATGTACATAGTACCTACTGCGATAATTTTCGGTGTCACAAGTACCTAGTGGTGGACTAAGGCCTAAACCCTCTCAGTTGTAGAGGAGGCCCGTGCCCAGCAGTGGGACGTATATGGGCTGATGATGATGATGATGACAAGTACCTATATGAATTTCGCATTTGCGGCCTCTTGTTTCAATCTGATGTCTGACCTACTGTAAATTATGGTGAAATTCTTTTAAGCTCATCCTGCTTTGCTACGGTAATTTTATATCAACGTTTCCTACTGCTTTCAACTTCAAAATTATTATTAAAAACAGTTTGCTTTCATTTATTAACCATGAAGAATATATCATTATTCTCTGGTGTTTTCAAGCTCAATATTATTAGTAAAAACGGTCCAAATAATGTTGCCACATAAGAACACCCAGGATATGCGCAGCGTCTCGCTAGGATGTACGGCGTAGTTTTAAGGCGTACGTCGAAACAAGGACGATCGGATCCATCGAGACTTGTTTATGTGGAACGTCGACACTACATATTGCCCGGAACTTGGGATTTCGCATACAATACGGCCTCGTAACTCAACCGTGATGTCTTCCAACGTAATCATGGGTAATATTTTTGAGAAAAATGAATGTATTATTTCTTGATTGTGGTTTTCTAGAGCTGTCATCGTCCACAATGCGACTACCGAGTTACATTGGAATACAGTAACGCGTTACTCATTAACCGCATATATTAATTTCTACGTCTAGATACCTAGTTGCTGCACATTATAATGGTAAAGATAATAATTATTGCTCCTACAACTAAGCTATGCGGAATGTGAATTGATATGATAAAAATAAGGTAAAAACTAAATTAGCAAGACCAACGTAGGGCACTACTACAGTGCCGTGTACAAAATTATCTAATAGTAGACTGTAGACACTTGGGTCAAGGCCATAACGAGCAAAACAATTGACAGGCGTGATAGTTGTTATCATGAGCACCGAACTGTAATATCTTGATGAAATTTTATTATATAGGTAGTGATGAGACAGATCGTTACTTGCAACTTTCTACAATATATTAAACCTTTTTTGAAGTTATACTTCTTTTGGCGCGTTAGGGAAAAATGATGAGAGTGATTTTTTACGATGCGCGCGCACACCGACACCAAAAAGTTATTCAGAAAAAGTTTGTTTTAAATTTTAAGAATGTAGAATAGTGACAGTAATAAAAAGGGATTGACATATTTTTTTATGTAGTTTTTTTTTTGATTACGTCACGTACGGTCAAGACAGAGTCGAGAGAGGTATTTTTCAACGTGAATGCTGATTATAGATATATTTTCCATCGGCTACAGACTTATTTGCTATAAAATGTTTGTGTCCTAACCCGCCCAGGTATATGTGCGAAAAGCGCCCTCCTTTCAATACGCCTTCGCGACATACGAGTACATACATATAGTGAACCATCCAATTTAAACCTCACATCTTCACTATGAGGAACACATCACTATGAGAAAGACTATAGGTAAAACAACATACATACATAACCTCACGCCTGTTTTCCCCGAAGGGGTAGGCAGAGGTGCGAATGCACCCACATGTCGCCAGGTATGTATCAGTCCCACGTAATAGGAAGCGAGCCTATTGCCGTTCGAGCACAATTCATGACTCCGTGCTGCTACTGAGATTTTCCTAATGGAAAACCGACCCGGGAATCAAACCCAGGACCACTAGATCCCATTGCACATACTTGTGCCGCGAGATCACGAGGCAGTCAAGGTAAAACCACTCACCGATAAAAGGTTTTCCGTCGAGCCGTTTCATCCAGTAGAAGCGCTGGTTGTGCGGCTTGTTCTCCCTGTCGTACTGCTCCCACTGCTGGCGCAGGAAGGTGTAGCACACGCAGCAGCAGCGCACGGTGCCGTCCTCGTCGCCGTCCGCGCGGTACCCGGTGGGCGGGGCGTGCGCGCCCAGGAACGGGAAGTACGGCTCCGAGCTCTATGGAAACAAATTCAATAAATAAATACACCCAACAGTCACATACATAGTGCTGACCCCACATTAACATACAAGTCTTGTGTTGTGGGTAACAGAAACTAAGAGAGACTTTTCGGTCTCGCAAACATCCAGACCCGAAACAAATACTTGTGGATCACACAAGCATTTGTCTCGGTGCGGCGATCGAACCCGCGGCCTCTCGTTTCGCAAGGAGATTTACGCATTGAACTTTATGACTGAATCCTACTCTGCAGCATCTTGACGAGTTGCATTGCCAATTCACAACACATTGTTTTGAAAGTGATAGAGCGCGGTGTCTTTCGATATCGCCGGATACGTTTCAAGTCCACGTAACAATGGTCAATCCCGTTAAAATGTATCAGGCACATCTCCAGACTACATGCTATTATTGAGAATTTTCGAACATAAAGCTTTTGCTTGATTCGGGAATCGAAGCCGGAACCTCTGGATCGCACGGCACATACTAATACCACAAAACCTCGAGGCATTATACTACATCATAGCATTAAGCTAATTAGTATCAAAATGCGCATTCATAACCGGTGCACGCGGGAACATTGCGCTATAACTATGGGAACCCATAGACACAACCATTGAACTATACGTGGAGTGTATGTATGAATTGATTATGGGAATATGTGTATTGTTCCATCTTCTGTTATGAAATGGCAGTGAATTAAATGAGGCCCATGTTGGAATTCAAATTGTTAAAGTCTATAAGCAATTTATTAAGACTTAGCAGCTCTTGAGGGCAGACATATAACGACTTCCGCTTATCATCATCAGCCCATACACGTCCCACTGCTGGACACGAGCCTCCTTTAAAACTGAGAGGGTTCAGACCTTAGTGCACCATGCTGGCCTAGTGCGGGTTGGCGGACTACACACCTAAGAAATTCCTAAGAACTTTTTAGGTGTGCAGGTTTCCTCGTTATATTTTCCTTCATCGTTAAAGTGAATGATAATTCAATGTGAATACACACATAACTTTCAAAAAGTCTGAGGTTTGAATCCGCGACCGCCGAGATTCTCGACCGCTCGCCAAAAACTCTAGGCCATCACTCTTTATACCTACTTTTTAGTTTTTAAACCGCTTATACTTTTCAAAAATATTAAAAACCCAGATGCCGTCTTTAGTTGTACAAACTATTATTGACTTATCACATGAATTTCGTCATGTACAGTCGTTAGACTAAGTTTTATTAAAAGGCTGACATGTTTTACGTACCAAAGTGTCAAATACCATTCGTCTAAGTGTTGTTAATAACACAGTAATTTCCGATCTATCGTTATGCGAGTATGGGATTACAATTCACCGAGTCGAACAAAACAATTTAGCATTTCATTCAATAACACCGCCGTCTGTTGGACCGGTCGCGTTCCCAAACCGGTCTCCTAGCCTAGACGCGTTGGCCGAACACCAACAAAACATAAACACATAACATCGATTCCAAGATTGTGTAACCAATTACGTTGAATGGATAACAATCCGTGGCAACAACATCGACGATGGTGCTAACATATTATTAAGTTTTATTATTTAAACTGTCGAAATGACCACACTGCACCGTACAGTAAGAATTGATGTATCTAAATTAACAATTTATGAACAAAAGATGACGTGGTTACCTTTGCGTTATGTCTGTTTCACACATTTTTATCATCTTAGCTGTTTCGCTTATTGAATATCACTTTGTCTGCGGTCTCAGTACTGTCTAGATAGACCCAAGTAGCAAGAAAACAATATATTGGCACTCGAGACAATCAATCATGCCAGCCTGCTGAGAAGTTTCCTCACAATACTCAGGGATACAATGCACCGTAAGTCATTCTACGACTATAAGTAACCGTTGTGCTCCAAGACTAAATTAATAAACCCGATTGAAAATACCATTTTGAAAGAGACTCATAATCTTTCAGCACTTGTACAAAAATAGTTTTAAAACCAGATATATCTGAAACAATTATCTTTACGACGAAACAAGTTAATTAACCATCGAATTTAATTCGCTTTTGAATCATAATCCCATCTGTAAATTCCTATAGTCACGCCAAATATTAGGACCCGCGCCCAGTTCTAATCTACACACATAACCAACCCACGCACACCCGAGCGGGGTGGTCTCTGAATAATCCCTTTTACATGTTTCCACTTGGACACCCCCGACGCGAACGCATCGACGCGTTATCTTTTGAATGTTTAACTTGTATGGGCCGATTTTGACTGTTACATACGTATGGACATTGAAAAATTCATTATTATACTGATTCACAATTAGTCGGATTACCAACCAATCAAATAAATATACGTCTTCAAGTTGAGTTAATATATGCAAAAATATTTCTAAATAATTATGAAAAATCTTTGTTTATTGTAATCTACTTTTAAAAATTACCTTACGTTATTTAATTTTATTTCTTGTTTAACATATAAATGAATTTGAATTAAAAGTGTTATTGTAGGTTTTGGTTAAATCAAGGATGATCGGTCTGTGTACATCCGGTTATGAATAAGATTGCTTAATTGGGAAAGGATAGTCGTTTATTGCCAGTCGATTTTATATTTCTACTACACTACCATATAGGTGCAAGTGATACTAGCACATCGCATTTGGTAAAACAGTAGAAACTTTGAACTCGATGTTCTTACATTGGAATAAATAAAAGATATGCTGTTTCAAGCACAGTGAATAACATACAAATTTGATATGGTCAAAAGAATCGATATTTAATAATAAGCGCCAATGCCCATTGCAATTGGATCTGAATAGAATATTGAAGACTTGCCTACGTACGTTTAATTGCCGTCGCAAACCAACTAACAGGTCTTTATTCCTGGTTTGAACCCCTTGTAACGCATCTCAGCAGACCGGTATCGGCCTATCGAGTACCGAGAGATCAGTGGCGGGACTTCCATAGAAGCCCAATAGCGTTAAACGTTAGTTGCCTAATGTCTAGTTTATATTTGCTTGTTGTGGGGTCTTTATTTAACATTTTTTTTTTTGTTAAAGAAACATTTAAGGCTTAAAAATTATTATTCGGAATTATGAAAGGCAAACTGGGCTTTTCGGCTTCTATGGAAGTACCGCCACTGCGAGAGATAGGAGCCTCTAGCCACATGCCGCTATAAATATAGCATCGTACTAACCATCACTTGCGGTGTCATTTAATCGTGTCCGTATAAAAAACCAGTGGCATATTAAAAACACGTTCTATCAACTGCGCTACGATGGCACAAATACAACGCATGAAAAATCAATTACTTTCTCTGTGAGAGTCGTACGGACGCGGGCCGGTCCCGTTCGACTTATGTAAATGTTGTACGCGCCGCATTCATTACTAGTATTAGCATTTTTCACACATCGCTGTAGGGCTGTCGATTGCTTGTGCATAAGTCATAACTTAGCTAGGATGTTTATATCCGACGACGACCATATAATTATAATGTAAAATATATTATGATTTTTCGAAGTTACTTTGTGTGTATTCACAATGAATTATCACTTACTTTAACGGTGAACGAAATTAACGTGAGGAAACCTGCACACCTAAAGGTACTTAGGAATTTCTTAGATATGTAGTCCGCCAACCCGGACTTGGCCAGCGTCATGGACTAAGGCCTAAACGCCCTTAGTTGCAGAGGAGGCCCGTGCCCAGCAGTGGGACGTGTGTGGGCTGATGATGATGATGTAAAACCTATGATACTAAACTATGCAAGTGAGATGCGTACCAAGATCGTTCAACAAATATAATACAATCCAATCCAATATAATAGCAGTGGCGATACTTCCATAGAAGCCCAAAAGCCCAGTTTACAAAAATAATCTATAAGCTTTAAATCTTTATTTAACAAAAACAATTTGACATATAAATGAAAAAAAACTGACCCCACAATAAAAAAATATAAACTAGACATTACACAATTAACGTGTAACGCTTTTTTCTATGGAAGTACCGCGACTGTATAATACAAACCTGTAAATACTCAAAAAATGTATTAATGTAATGTATTTCTATGAAATAAATTTCATTGATGTTATTGATGATTGTGTTGATGTTATTCCCATAGCTTTCTCTCCGACCTCCATTAGTATAATAGCTGGCTGATCTTGACATCAGTGGCGGTACTTCCATAGAAGCCCAAAAGGCCAGATTGCCTTTCACAATTCCGAATAATATTTTTTAAGCTTTAAATATTTATTTAACAAAAGCAATTTGTTAAATAAAGACCCTACAATAAGCAAATATAAACTAGACATTACACAATGACCGTTTAACGCTTTTGGGCTTCTATGGAAGTCCCGCCACTGCTTGACATCACACTCATATAATTTTGGATAGACTTCTTAGAAATATAGGAGCTATATCTTATCATAACACGTGTTTGTTCGTTCGTTATTATAGCAGCCAAAGAATATCTCAGAGTCATTGATACAGCATACAACATGGGTAAGTAGGGATACATTACTACACTGTCATTTGCCAGCTGTTTTTAATCGACTTCAAAAAAAGGAGGAGGTTATCAAGTCGTCTGTTTTTTTTTATGTTTGTTACCTCAGAACTTTTGACTGTGTGGACCGATTTTGATGATTCTTTTTTTAATTGAAAGCTGGTGCTTCCAGATTGGTCCCATTTATAAATCGTACGTAGACGAGACTATTAGCGGTAAAGTTGCAAACACTTCGCACGAAGTAACGCGATTCATCATCAGCCCAAATACGTCCCACTACTGGGCACGGGCCTCCTCTACAGCTGAGAGGGTTTCACGCTGGCCTAGTGCGGGTTGGCGGACTACACACCTAAGAAATTCCTAAGAACTTTTAGGTGTGCAGGTTTTATCACAATGTTTTGCTTCACCGTTAAAGCAAGTGATAATAATTTATTGTGAATACACACATAACTTCGAAAAGGCAGAGGTTTGAACCTGCAACCGCCGATATTCTCGACCGCGCGCCTAAACCTCGAGGCCATCACTGCTTTTACGACGATTACGACTACCTAAGTTGTAATAATTATTGCGACATATTTGTTTCCACTTTGACAAATTCTACACTCTGTTAACAAATCATTTTATTATATGATTGCTATCTTGTAAGGACAGAATGCCGAACATCATAACAAAATCATTACAAGGTTTGATCAAAAATAAACACAATAATTGAACGAAAATAGTGTTGTATCGCACTCGCTTCCGGCTATTCGATGTTCGGCAAATGTCAATAATTGGCCAATTACACCGGGTAACCGGTAAATATTCGGCATACGGATTTATTAATTGGCCAAAATACAAGAGATAACTATGGAGTGTTATTACAGTCCCGAAAAATACAATATTTAAATAATATCATGTATTTTATAAGGCTCAAACTACTCTGTCGAGTGTCTACAGACCTTTTAGCAAGTTATTTAATAATATTTTTCATGAGGAAAATCTCTTTTAAATAATTTTGTATTCAAACAGGTTACATTGCGAAATAATAATAAAAAATACACCCATATTTTTGTTCCAGAATATCAAATATGGCGCTGGTTGGACTGCAGATAGATCTTCTATACTAATAAAGAGATAAGGTTTGTGAGGTTGTAGACGGTAATCTATGAATATACCTACTGAACCTTTTTTTTAATTTTTTAACCGTGTTAGATGGCCTATTTATCGAGGAAGGTTATAGGCATACTTCATCATGCTAAGACCACTAGGAGCTGGGTAAAAATGAAAAATGAGTCATAAATGGGGGAAAAAATTACTTTGTAATTTACGAAGAATTCGATTTGTCGATAAGTAAACACTAAATCGTGTCATGATATGAAAGTACTCAGAAATATGGATGGCCTCATTGCTTTCACTATTTCATTTTACTTGACACAGGTGTTTATTAGTTGCGCATTTTCTTAATAATATTAATTCGTACACAAAACAGTGTATTTAGTATAAAATTTATTTAATTTAATGTGTAAAACTTTATAAACTTATTTATTTATTACTTTTAAACTATTAATCAATTATAATATACCTTGTAAAATTACGTGTTCATATAAGAGATAAATAAATACACCCAAATGTCACATACATAACCCCCTATTTGACCCAACACTAACATACCGAGTCTTGTGTCGTGGATATGGCAAACTACGCAAGACTTCGGTCACACAAACACCCAGACCCGAAACAAATATTTGTGGATCACAATCTGGTGTCTATCTAACTGCGCCACGAGGCTGTCAATATATTTAAATAAAAAATCTAATTTTCAGACAGCCGGCCAATGCGTAGTACACATGTCATCACTACACACGTCAGCTGCATAGCCGCGCGTCGTAGACGAAATCGTGCTGTGTCAAATGTCAATGGTTTTAAAGCGCGGTGTCAATTGGCGCAAGTGGAACCGGTCCGCGGCCGCCCGGAGACCAGTTCGGCTGCACGCTATGACGCCGCGTTACGTTTCCATTGACTGTGAACGTTCCGCGACCGCTGACATAACCGCCGTCCTCTGATTAACATACATTTAGATCTAGATAGGCGCTTGTGCGTTTAACTGTGTAGTTCGAGATTTCACACTAGTTATTTCAATGATTCGATTTAATAACAAACTACACACAACATCGTACTTATAATTTTTAGGACTGATTCCTTGCGTTGTGGTTATCGGAAACTATGAGACACATTTCGGTTTAAGGCAAATAAGATCCTAAAGAACTGTGGGCCGTGCAAATATTTGTTTTGACACATTAGTCGAATCCCCAGTAAAATTTAACAGCACAATCTGTTACTAACGCTGTGCTAACGCTGAACTACTTCAAACCTCGTGAACATCTACATAGCGAATCTCCTGAGTGGCAACGCTGTAAAAATAATGGTAATGTTATTTGCACTCTCCACTCCCCGCACTTCCCCGCCCTTTCACATCTACTATGTACCCAAAAAGTAATAAGTACTCAAATTTCCGCCGAACAAACTCGATAAAGTAAACAAATTTATGTTGGTTACAAAATTGTATCTCCTCGCGAGAGTTAGTTACACACAGACCGCAGTCTGGGAAATTTATTCCTTACAATATGCCAATATACATTTTGCAATGTATTTTATATTAATCTTATTTCGACAGTGTTGCTGAAAGGTCAAATGTAAGCCAAATGTTATTTTATATTTTATTCAATTAATAAATTAAAATTAATCCACTTTGCATGGGATAATGCCATGACAGAATTGAACGTCGCAGTTTTATTTACATTTACTTTTTTCGTGTCTATACATTTATTGATAGTCAATTCTATCATAGTTCACCCACAACTTTTGTGCGGATGACATAAAAATGGACCTTTGCTCTTTGCAATTGATATTCTGTCATCAATTTTATTTAACTGCAGGTCATTGCGCCTGAGGCGCGGTTTGAACGTGCCATATTCGTATGTTCGACGACCTCTGTAGGCGTAGGTGGCGAGATCGCTCAGAAACGAGAGGCCGTGAGTTCCACGACCGCGTTGGAACTAATATTTACGACCGTCACAATTTTAAATGATGATTTTCAAACGTTGAATGGTCAGCGTTCAGCTTGGATCATAAATAATGCTGCTTCAAAACACATAAGCGCTTCAAGATATAAATTTATACATATTTGGATATCATATAAATTGACTTAGCATGGTGGGCCATAAGTCATGGAATATGGGATGAAAAAAATGTCTTTCATAGCATAGAAATCCTTCACAAGTAAAATTAAAAATATAGTGTATATCGAGTTCATAAACCGGTGATAAACCCACTATGTCGGGTGAAATAAAAGGCTTGAAGAATCGAAAATCGTAGAGGAAGCTCGTGCCAAACAGTGTGGCATTTTTAAACGGATTTAGTATATTATTTGTACATACATACATAAACTCACGCCTGTCTCCCCGCTCCCGTTAGGGTAGGCAGAGACTCATCATCAGGCCAAATACGTCCCACTGCTGGGCACGGGCCTCCTCTACAACTGAGAGGGTTTAGGCCTTAGTCCACCACGCTGGCCTAGTGCGGGTTGGCGGACTACACACCTAAGAAATTCCTAAGAACTTTTAGGTGTGCAGGTTTTATCACGATGTTTTCCTTCACCGTTAAAGCAAGTGATAATTCATTGTGAATACACACATAACTTCGAAAAGCCAGAGGTGTGTGCCTGGGGTTTGAACCTGCGACCGCCGAAATTCTCGACCGCGCGCCTAAACCTCGAGGCCATCACTGCTAGGCAGAGACTATAGAGCGCCAAATGCCACGGTCCAAACACACCTCTTTCGCTTCCTCCACTGATATTATTCTCTTCATGCATGCACGTCCGTTTCGAGGACTCTTTATATTACACTTTTTCAGTATATTATATGTATTTCTTATCTTTTTCAGTATATTATTTGTTTACTCATATATGTATGTAATAATAAAATAACCTATCATCTTCCGATACAGACTTCGATCCAAGTGCGCGCTCAGAAGTAGCAATGCTTCCGAGTCGCGGACCGATGCACACCAACTAATGTTCTGGTGCAGAATAAATTCGCGACTAACTGATGAATCACTCGTCCTCAATACAGAAACGTGGTTTGATATTTCAAAACTGGCTACGTCGCCGCAAGCTCGTGTTTGTCGCGCCATTGAGCTGTGGAATAGTTTATCAGTACGATGTCCTGTTTCCTATAATTAAGGAGCCTTATAGCGTTAACCGACGAAGAAACTTCGTAACACATCATTTTAATGGTTTTTTTTTGATATTTTGAGTGCAGAGCCCTAAAAAGCTACGTTACTATATATAAAGACTCACTCACTGTATAACGTATTCACGAAAATGACGTCAAACCTTAAAATCTTTTTATTAGAGATGTCTTAATAACATCTTGGGCCTAATTGGGTCAAAGCACTAAAATGAACCAATTTATTTGTTAAATTAAATTTGGTTGGTACGGAACCCTTAAAATAAATTATATAAAAGACAAGTCCCACCTGCGGATCAGGCTTTACGCGGACGGTGTAGTGGTCGCTGAAGCCGGCGCCGCCGCACACGAAGCACATGCGCACGTCGTCCTGCTGCGCGGGCGCCGCTGCCGCCGCCGCCGCGGGCTTGTCGCGCGACGGCGACGGCGAGGCCGGCTTAGTAGCCAGCGAACTCTTTATATACGCTTTGGCCTTCTCCATGCCTCACTGCAGACAAACAAACAGTGTTAATCATCATCATCATCATCATCATCATCATCAGCCCATATACGTCCCACTGCTAGGCACGGACGAAACATATATTGGTAAAAAAGTAATGAGTATGAAAGTCGAAGGATGGACAAACAGAGGAAGGCCTAAGAAAAGATGGATGGAGTGCGTGAGAGAAGATATGAAAGAAAAAGGGGTGACTGAAGACATGACGGCTGATAGGGATGTTTGGAAGGATAAAACATACTGCGCCGACCCCATATAAAATTGGGAACAGGGCAAGTGAATGATGATGCTAGGCACGGTCCTCCTCTAGAAATTGAGAGGCTCTATAACTAGTGCGGGTAGGCGGACTATACACTTAAAAAATACCTAAGAACTTTTAGGTGTGCAGGTTTTCTCACGTTGGTTTCCTTCACCGTAAAAGTACGTGATAATTCATTGTGAATGCACACAGTTTCGAAAAGTCAAAGGTGCGTGCCTGGGGTGTGAATCCGCGACCGCTTAGATTCTCGACCGCGCGCTTAAACCTCGAGGCAATAACTGCTTTTTAATACAGGTGCACAATTTACTCTGGCATCAAGGAGATCGAAACATTTAATTACACTTGTATTTTCCTCAAGCGTCATTGGTGACCTAAATGTATTATGTGTGAACAACACTTTATTTAGAAGTTACGCAGGTATTTTTATTACTTGCTTCATAAGTTACTATAAAAAGCTGTATAATTGAAGCGAGAGATTATGATCAATAGCGACCGTCTTACTTCCATAATAAATAATAATAATACCTAAATAAATACACCTAACAGTTACATACATAGTTTTAAATAGTATACAAGTCCTGTGTCGTGAAAGTACGAGAGACTTTTTGTGGATCACACAAACATTTGTCTCGGTGCGGAGACCGAACCCGCGGCCTCTCGTTTCGCAAGCTGGTATCTAGCCAAATTATAATTGTGGTTGTATGTACGCATTGTATGGAACAGTCAAACAATGTCACATCAAAACATGAAATAACCAAAACCATACACATATTACAGTGATCAAATCCAGCTATGGTAACATCATATCATTGATCAACATTCATTATTTCTGACCTCCCCACGAGCATCAAAGCGCGATGATAATAAAGTATTTACTAGAATCAATCGTGCCCCGACACGGGAGAATCATTATCGTTGTTCCGAGTAAATGACAATCGCCCGCCGGTTTACGACACAGGAGAAAATATTGCTTTGCGTAAACGGACACGGTGGGGTTTTTATGCCAACGGTTTTCCTGCATTCAGATATATCCGGAATTTATTCCTAGTAATTGAATGTAATACCACAAATATTTTAATGTTTCCTTTACGGTTGAAAGGAGTTAATATTTAATCGGCTTCGCGAGAATAATAGGTGTTAGATTTTATGAAATGTTACGTAATACAAACATATGGTGATTAAACTCGAATGGTAGGTGCAGAGCAGTTTTAATCGACAGCCGATTAACGAGTAATAATTCGATTATCTCCTCTAATCGACACAATTATGCTAACCCATTCCTGATTGGACACAAACAGGCTGATACTGGAACTTGCGTGAACCACTCCGGCGAATTTGAAGTTCTTTGTGACGTGGTCAAACCATCGATACAAAAATCCTAGCTCCATGCGCCCCGAATATCCAAGATTAAGTTTTTCCTAATTATATTTCATTAATCATTAAAGTGAACGACAATTATTAATCAAATGCATAATTTAATTTCTAACAAAAGACGTACCTAAAATTGCTTTAAGATCGGAGTCACGTCTTTCGTCATTTCAACATGTAAATACTTTTCCTCATCGTAAAAGCAGACATAAGCATACATACAAATATGGAAACATATACATATCAAGCTGATTCATTCACACACGTGGCACAGAGGCTCGGCAGCGGCAAACCTCTTGAGCCGCATTCTCGCCGAGCAATTACCAATCTACAAGAATTGCTAAAACTGACATGTGGCGCGCTTGATTGGACATCGGATTGACAAGTTCTCATAGTTTGCATCAACTGCAATTATGCATCGTACAGGACTGGGGCATGACCTCTTTCAATATTGCTTTGTGCCCTACTCTTGCCTATCTAGATAGTTAACCACCGCTTAAGCGCCATAGTGCGGGATCAACTTGTGTTGTGGCACTTAATATCGGGTCATCATATTTAATTTCGAATGTTGATAGACAATATTAATGATTACTATCCAGTCAAATCTATTCAGACCAAACTGTTTTACATACAGTATAAAAAACTAAATTAAAACTTCAATCGTCAACGTGATTATACAAGACGAAAAAGTTGCACCGAAAGCTATCGATGCATTTTATTTTGCCACATCCAACGAGCGGCCGTCAAAGCGTGTGCGGCGCGTACACCGCTGCGGCGTGTAATGTATGCTGTATAATGAATATTTGATCGCGGTCCGGTACCATCGACGCACCGCCGCTACACGTAGTTAATGAGTCTCTATCGTGTCGTGTCGCTTTGGCGCTGCCTAGAGGGTTGTTTTGTACAACATTGCAAAAGCTATATTATGAATATCATTTTATGACACGCTCTTATCTCGTGGGGTTAAATAGGACTTGGTTGACAAACGAGACGTATTTTCTTTGAAGTTTCTATATGTTTTATTACTTTTTTGTTGTTGGATAGCAACTCCGTAGGCCGGCATAAATAGATCGAGTGACGAGAGATAGGAGTCCCTCGCAACTTAAATATATACGTCCATTATCAAAGCCCTTATGTAATGGGGTTAACTACTACATACTTTCAACCATTTTGCTACACTACATTAGCCTTTCCACTACATTCACTGCTTATGTTTTTTTATTAATTTCATTCTATTCATGATTTCTGCATTACCCAAAGGCAGGCTTGGAAACCTCGAATTTGACGCTGAGTCCACCTTTACACAACCAATTTGTAAAGATAAATTACACATCCTGTCCAAGAACCTTTTAAAGATACATTACATCATAGCAATATGCGCGTAGTATTACGCCGACTAGAACGTAGCGCAAAATATTCGCTACACAGTACTCATCCCTGTTTTCCATCAACCCCCGTCCGCAACAATAAAGTTACACACAAAACGGGGCGCGTCATAATTCGTGTAAAGTTGTGTGTTTCTGAGAGTTAAGCGCCAAGTCAGCCGAGAACTCTTCGCTGTTTGCTCTACAACTGTTCTACATTCAACACAAATTCGACGAGGGGAAATCTATTGTTGTTCCATTTAAAGTTAAACGTCGTTATTTATACAAGACATTAGTGGTTGTTACAAATTGTTCTTAAATTATATCGAATCGAATGATTAATGACTTAAATCCTGAGTAATATTGTACTTCTTTATTACAATTTTACGCTCAAGTCGTCGTAATAATTTAAAAGAATTTTGGTAGTTGGTACTGAGCCAGATGGTATTCAGATTATCGCAATTTGCTATATTCCGCAAAGATCATAGATTGCTGAACGATCATCAAAAAGGAATATCAAGTTCCTGATCTAATTTTATTACGAACATGTTTTTCAATATTTTTTTACACTCTCATATTAAATTCCGCGCGTAGGACAACCCAGCCACAGTAAGATTAATAAAATAGGTTTCGTACAAAGTAGTACCTATACATCACAAATCACAATGCAACAAATAATTATTTTCTTTTGATGTTTTTTTTTTTTCATTAATCTTAAGTAAAATGTGTGGAGTATTATCTAAATACGTTCATAAATCGTATAATAATATTCATTTGTGGTTAATTACTTATCAATACTCATTAAGACGCCGCGCAGGAGCAGTTCCCCACAGCGGAATTGGTAGTTTTGGGGGACTTCAACGCACATCATGAGTTGTGGTTGGGTTCCTCCAAGACTGACCATGCTGGAAGGGCTGCCCACGCGTTCGCTCTTACTCATGATTTGGCGCAACTGGTGAACCAGCCTACCAGGATCCCAGATGTGTCGAGTCATGTGCCTTCTCTGCTGGACCTTCTGTTGACGAGTCACCCAGCCGGGTATCAGGTGACGGTTGATGCCCCTCTGGGTTCCTCCGACCATTGCCTGGTTGGGACGTCAGTTCCGCGCGCTGCACCTCCACTACCCGTGAAGGTTAAGCGCAAAGTCTGGCACTACTCGTCAGCAGATTGGGATGGTATGCGAGAATACTTCGCATCCATCCCTTGGCGGCAGCGCTGCTTTGAGGGCTTGGATCCTTCAGCGAGTGCCGACGAGATCAGATTAGGAATGGAATACTATATTCCTTCCTCTGAGATCGCCGGCAAAGGACGCGGACGCTCCTGGTTCAATCGCGAGTGCGCCGACGCTGTTGGTAATAAACAGGCGGCGTACCGCGCTTGGATCAGGGGTCGCGCAATAAAGGATCCCAATTTAAGCTTACTCAAGGCAGCTTATAACCGTGCCGTCAAGGCCTGCAAGAAGGCTTATGTGAGAGCGGATGCTCAGCGCGTCTCCAGGATTGGACGTGCCTTGGCAGACCATCCGACGAGCAGCCGTGCTTATTGGAGTCTTGCTAAGGCTGTCCAATCCAATTTCTGTCGTCCTTCGCTGCCCCCGCTGAGATATCCGGATGGATCACTGGCACATGGGCCGGAGGAGAAAGCCAGTTTACTGGCGCGCCTCTTTGCGGCCATTTCTCGGCTCGATGACTGCGGTTCTCAGCCACCTACGCTGCCTAGCTGTGGCCACACAATGCCTGATGTCCGTATCAGGCATTGTGATGTGAGGCGTGAACTGCAGTCACTCGACGTCCGAAAAGCCAGTGGTCCTGATGGTATCCCGGCGGTTGTCCTTAAAAAGTGCGCAGCCGAGTTGTCTCCTGCACTAACACGCTTGTACCGCGCGTCTTATCTTTCAGGTGTGGTGCCTCAATCTTGGAGAGAGGCTAATGTGCAACCGATTCCTAAGAAGGGTGATCGGTCAGACCCTGTCAATTATCGCCCAATCGCCATAACCTCAGTGATCTGCAAGGTGATGGAGCGGATCATTAACATCCAATTGGTCCGCTACCTGGAGGATCACTCGTTGATCAGTGATAGGCAATACGGCTTCCGCCGTAACCGGTCAACGGGTGATCTTCTAGCGTTTGCTTTGCATCACTGGGGGGAGGCGATTGATCGGCATGGCGAGGCTCTTGCCGTGAGTCTCGACATAGCCAAGGCATTTGATAGGGTCTGGCACCGTGGCCTTCTCTCCAAGCTTCCGGCATACGGTCTTCCCGGCAACTTGTGTTTGTGGATTTCGAGCTTTCTGCATGGGCGTAGAATGCGTGTCCTCGTCGACGGGCACGCTTCACAGCTCATGTCAGTTAGTGCCGGGGTTCCACAAGGCTCTGTGCTATCGCCCACCCTGTTTCTTCTGCATATCAATGATATGTTCCCGCTTGGCAACATTCATTGCTATGCAGATGACAGCACGGTCCATGGGCGGTACTGCAGTAAGCCACCAGGTTGCCGGGCGGATACTGAGAGTAGACGCGAGGAGCTTGTCATTGAGCTCAATCGGACCCTGGAGCTCATTTCCACATGGGGTACCCGGAATCTGGTTGAGTTCAATGCCAAGAAAACCCAGGTCTGTGCGTTTTCGTGCAAAAAATCCCCGTTTTCTCCCCTCCCCACTTTTCAGGGCATTTCACTCGCAATGCGGAACGGCCTTAATATCCTAGGTGTGGATATCCGCTGCGATCTTAATCCAAGGACTCACATCGAGGGCATTATATCCGCCACTTCACGCAGGGTCGGAATCCTGAACAGGGTGCGCCGGTTTTTCACGCCCGGTCAGCTTTTCCGCTTATACAAAGCGCAGGTTCGGCCGGGCATGGAATACTGCTCGCACCTCTGGGACGGTTCCGCCAAATACCTTCTCGATGCCTTGGATGGATTGCAGCGGCGTGCCATCCGCATTGTGGATGATGCAGACGTCACAGCCAACTTGGAGCCGCTACAGTTGCGCAGGGACATTGCCGCACTTAGCGTGTTCTACCGTCTGTATCATGGTGAATGCTCTGAAGAATTGTTTAAGCTTGTCCCATCCTCTCCTTTCCTCACCAGAACCACGCGTGCTGGCTTGCGAAGCCACAGCTTTGTGGTCACAACATCCGCGGCTCGAACCAAAAAGTTCGCCAACTCCTACCTATGCCGCACCATCAAGCTGTGGAATAGTTTGCCGGCTCACGTGTTCCCTCCTTCCTATGATCCTGGATCCTTTAAGCGAAGCGTGAAGAAGCATTTGTGCAGGCCGGCATGATTGTGTCGACCAGCGGGTGACCTTCGTTTCTCGCTGGTCGGTATTAATTTTTTGGACTCCACTGTGCTTACCATCAGGTACAGTGGAGTCACTTTGCCGTGCCAGTTTAAAAAAAAAAAAACATTACTTTTAAAAAAATACTGAAATTGAAATTAAATTTAAATTCTTTGAGAGGTTAAAAAAAATGAAGAAAGATATAACGAGAAATTAAATTGAAACGTTCAAAGGCAATCACACAAAAGCGCACTCTGCAAGAGACATTGACGAGATTTGAATGCGACCGCCGAGCGAGCGACACAAATGGACCGACCGCAACTACACCACGCAATCCTATGTATAATATATTACTGTACTGGGTAATTTAAATTTTGCAACGATTAATAAACCTCAGGTATGTGTGTCACTTGATTTTAATCTACACATATGTTATATTTGTATTTTGTATTTGTTATTTTTTTAATAAATCTAAAAAATGCAGAATAGATTTTTGGTATGTCCATAGATAGACCTTGGGATAAGTTCATAGATAGACTTTTATTTAAAAAAAATCGCCAGATCTATTTTAAATACAAAGTTGTCGCGCTAATTTAAGACTTAGCTTTACAAAGTCTCGACGGCATAGAATGTTCGAACACAGCTTTTCATACACTCCTTTTTGCATGGGTTCCTCATTATTAGAGGTTGTGAGTTGTGACCATTCCTTTTGAGCAGATTTCTTATAAATTATTCATCAACATTTTCTCCTCTCAGGACTCAAGTTTATTGGATACAGGCAGATACGACTTAAATATCAATACATTTTTTAATAATTTGTTCTCGTATTTATAGAATCGTTGTATTCTGAACGACACCCAAAATATGACATTAAATTTATTCTAGGGAGCCTACCCATCACAGTTTCCATTGTCGTTTGTCATCACGCCCGTGTAAAATCCCGATCCAAGAAATCTTTATACAGCGTAGTCAAAACCCAGTCATAACACACGGCAGACGTAAATACAAACATAGCTGCGTACACACAAAGGGATGGCCAATTAGTACCGCCGCGTGTCGCGTATGCAAGCGTCGGGAGCACACACAATATATTGATTGGTCCGTCTGTCCGTCCGTCATGTGCGCGGATGAATTTACATCCCGTCTGACTGTGCGTCTATCATACATACGCATCTACAGAGATGGGGATTTGATTTCCCAATGATGGCACGGAGGGTGGCTCGGAGGCTAGTGTCGGTATCATTCATTAGCGATACTATGCGTTGAGATAATATTACAAACCTGTACACATACATTCATGCCTGTAAACCTCATAGTGTAGGCAGAAGTCTTTTATACCCAAGTTTCGAGACTATTGCCACTTTTCGATCTCATTACCAAACTTCATGCTAAGAATGCTCTAAACTGTAACGGAAATAACCAAGGGTCAAAAACGACACCTTTTGATAAAAAATAAATTAATACACCCAACAGTCACATACATAGTTCTGACCCCACATTAAGATACAAGTTTTGTGTCGTGGGTATCAGAAACTACGAGAGACTTTTCGGTCTCACAAACACCCAGACCCGAAACAAATATTTGTGGATCACACAAACATTTGTCTTGGTGCGGGGATCGAACTCGCGGTCTTTCGTTTCGCAAGCTGGTGTCTAGCCAACTGCGCCACGGGGTTGTCAGAAATACTTTAAGAATCCAACTCGCAACCTAAGTAAAGGAGCCGATCATAAAATTCTACCGGAAACCTTGTTAATTATCAAATTGCACCAGAAATACAAGCTGTCGGTTATACAGCGCAACACTTATAAAGAATGACGCATTTAACACCATAGTGCTTATTAATATCCATTTCCTGCGTCCTTGCGTTAAACAGCACCCTCATAAACCTTGTTTTAATTACATTCTGTGTGTGTTTTTATTTATCTTCAACTAAGAGTAATTTCTTTAGTGAGATTAAATATATTTATTTATTTAGTTACACTTTATACAACTAAAGACATAATTGTAAAGGTAGACGTAATGCCTAAGGCCACCAGTCGAACCTTGGGTGATGCCTAGATGATGAAGAGTAGGTGTGCAAATAAAATCATTTATAAACATACACAGATATATACATATTACAAACCAATATACTTTGGTAAAGGAAAGAAGTAATGAATATAATGTAATGTAAATATACGCGCCGAATTGAGAGGTTCGATTTCTGGTCGAGATCTGTCTGAAAGGACAGGCCGCGGGTTCGTTCCCTGCACCGACACAAATGTTTGTGTGATTCACAAACATTCGTTTCGCATCTAGTTGTTTGTGAGACCAAAAAATCTGACTGTGGTTTATTTATTATTATTATTGATAAATTAACAGCAGCAAAGAGTCTGGAAGGTTCCTCATTCGATATCTCGTTCCCTATAAAAGAGAACTCCTACAATTCCGGGAACACATTAATCAATACAATGATGAGACTATGTATGAAGGTATTTTTCTTTAATAAGATAACGTTGCTACAACCGTTATTCAAAATTTACGAAGTCATGTACATCGTCAGCCGCGCCAAGACTGAGCAAGTTTTGCAATTAGCTGGGCGCTAGTTGCTAACGTAAGCCGGTAAGAGGATCTTGAGGGAGGGGTGCGGGGGGATGAGTCAGTGAAGCCTTGTTGCTGAGTAAAAACAACACACACAACCCTTTGCACATCGGGTGTAATCTGTTTAGATATCTATTTATTTAACGGCGGTAACAGTGATCGAAGGTGACATCACAATCAATAGTATATGTTAAATCCAAAAGTAGTGTTTGAGTTCTTTGCGTATAAACAGATAAACCAATTTCATGAATTTTGCAGAATACTTAATCATAGCACTTTAAGCCTTAGGAAGGAATGCCACGCATGCCAAATATTTAGAAAGACTAAAATCAGTGAAGACCCAGAGTCCACTATACACTGTACAAATCAACAAGAGCTAATTAATTTGCCTTTGCATTTAATTGCTTCTATCAGTCATCTCGGAACTGGGATCTCGATGTAAATAAAAAATAACTATAATTTTGTGTCGTTGATCCCTTTTTTTTTTTTTTTTTTTTTTTTGTTCTCGAGGGGAAAGCTGTTTATGGCTCTACTTCCCGCGCCAACCCCGGGGGAGGGGGGGCGGGAAGCGTATGTCGGGGTCACCGGTCTTCCAGCCCGGCGCGCGGCGACGTCATGTCCGCGAAGGTGTTAGTGCCGGGCTGGGTCCCTAACAATAGTGTCGTTGATCCCGCCTCATAAGTGCGTGTCGTGCGAACTTACGGTCTCGGCTGTGATTTCCGAATTGGACAACGTATTATTACATTTTTCCATAATGGTATTCTCAGTAGCTATACATCAGTAGGAAGTCACCAGTATATTTGGTCGTTACTCTTACTGAGTACAATCTATGCGAAAACCCTACATTTCTCCTATATCCATATATTATGATCTAACACATTTTAGATTTCACAAACAGCCCACCTAAACGGAACGCGTATTATCTAAAAATCGATAACTAAACTGATAGCGCAAAATTTGTTGTGTCAACACTGCGAGCAGTACCGCGGAGCAAGTTTGGCAATAAGCTGGGCGCTAGTCGGCGAGGTGAGTTTGTGAGAGAATCCGAAGGCTGTGGACCGGGCTCGGAACTTGCCACCTACGAGTTAATGTATACGCTGGTCAGGGGCGGTACTTCGATATAAACCCAAAAGCCCATTTTGCCTTACAAAATTCCGAATAATGATTTTTAAGCTTTATACAAACGGACCGGATTACAATATATACTACTATTTTACACAATAATATAATCGCAATACACGGACACCGTCAAATGCGCATGCTATATAACAGAGCAATGTGGTCTATGTTTTTTATGCAGCCGGCACTCAGACAGGAGTGGTCCTGGATGTGTCTCCACGGACCGCAATGTGCGTTCGAAATGTCGATGTTCAAAAGTGTGATATGAATATCCTGACCCCACAATAAACAGTTATAAACTAGACATTACAAATTAACGTGTAAAACTTTTGGGCTTCTATGGAAGTACCGCTTTACACAGGCATTAGTGTCATAATGACGTCAGATAAAGTTATTTGTGGTACTCAAGAATTTTACACAGCGTAAGCTTCGCATTGCCGCGAACACAC
Organism: Hemaris fuciformis; assembly: GCA_907164795.1. NCBI lineage: Eukaryota > Metazoa > Arthropoda > Insecta > Lepidoptera > Sphingidae > Hemaris > Hemaris fuciformis. The sequence goes on along the minus strand of OU015455.1, from coordinate 712,635 downwards.
TTTCTGACGTGGTTTAAAGTGATATATTTTTTTAAATACAAAGACCAAGATAAACAAAAACCAAACTCAAACCAAAAAAATCGCGACATTTTCAACCCACATAAGACACTAGTAAAGTTTTTCACATTACTATAGAAATTTACAAAATCCTTATTCAAAGGTGCTGTTTGCCGTTACTATAGGGAGGCCCTATAGTTAAATATAATTTTGCTATAAAATATTATAATTACCTAAAATAATAGACTACGAAAGGCAGTTGCGAACAAAACTTACTTTGTGTAGAGGTAGGCGCAAGTTTACACACGTTAATTACGATTACAGAGTTATGTTTGCGGACGCGACGCTCGAATCGCGGTCGCCGCTTGTGCTCATAAATTCCGCTGATAAATATCAAATAAAACGCGACGCTTGCAATCCACTCAGACACAAACTTTTAGAGCAATAAAATTTACCTAAATACTATTCTGTTTTGTCACGGGACGAATAGTTAGAAATAACTTTTCACAGTAACAAAGCTAAGTGTGCGAACGATTAAATCAGCTGCAATTGTCAGTAAATGTTCAGGTAATAAATAGACGATTGTTTAGTATATATGAATTGATAAATTTCGTAATTCCTAACATTTAATAAATGTAACCAAGCTGTAACATTATTACATCACCTATATTTTAGTGTGTGATTCCATTTATATTGATCAATTTTGGAAGATTAGTTGAAAGAAAGAAAGAAAAAGATTTTATTGTTGGCCAGTGCACGAGAATACAAAAAATAAAATAAAATAAAACAATTAGTAACTATAATTCACACAGCCAACAATGGTCCCCTCATTCAGCTACATGCTGCATTTCCGCTTGCACGGAGTTGCAGCGCTGATTGACATAAACAGACACGTAGACGGAAATATGAAATCGTTTAAAATGGGTAATTGACACATAAATAATAAAAACGTTATATATTTGCAAACAAAAGCGCATACGTCGTTGATTTATTCGTGTAGATTTTAATATTAGGGAGCTTCCCTTGACAAAGTTTAAGAAATCAATTAAAGGTAAGCTTTACAAAAAAGCATACTATAAAATTTCAGATTTTATTGAAGATAACAAGCCCTGGGAGAAAGAAATTGATCGGAGTTTTGTTTTGTTGCTACAGTTTGTATCGTTATGACATTTATAATGTAAAATTGAAATAATATAATGAAAAAACAAAGACATATACCTTATTGCTATTTCTTAGAGAAAAACAATGACATATCGTGTTGCTGAGGGATTTTCTTGCCGTTTCTTCTCCACAGCGATAACACGTTTCGAAGCGGCAATAGTTTAAAAAAATTAAGAAGTGTAAAATTGACGATTCAAAAGAGCTTGTAAAAGTCTATTTGAATAAAGATAATTTGATTTGATTTGATTTATTTATAACTAAAACATCAGATACTAGGTCTCAGAGTTAAGCCTAAAACGGATATAATGACAGAAATATTTACATTCCTTTGCATCTAACCTTTGCCCTGACCTCCAAACGAAAGTACCATTCCTGTGCTATAAAGATACAAACTGCGTTAACAAATCATGCAAACAACAATTTGGCAATATTACTGATAAAGCGCGATTACGGCGGCGGAACCGGTCGCGACCGGCTCGACGGCCACGCGCCGCGACGAGCTTTGATGACGTATGTGTGTATGTGTATATGTATGTGTACTTAGTGTGGAGAAAACATTCGTCATGATCAATTTCATGTGACGCCGCGGTGATGCGATAATCAAGATGTGCTATAGTGTTGTGCCATAGTATCGAGCAGATATTGAAAGTTGTAGATATTAATTAACAGATAATCCAGCGCGCTATAGTACAAAGACCTAGATATTATTTTGTTTCCCATTAACAGTTGTCTAGAGAAATGCAACAGGTCTGTTTTGTTATATTTATTTATTTCTTTACACTTGATACAACTATATATAGGTGGATTTAATGCCTAAGGCATTTATTATAGTTAAAAATAAACAAAAACGTTTTTTCTTTCTACATATTGATATTAACAGTGAATTTTAGACCATGTTGGATAAGGGAAGTAAAAATGGGTTCAATTAATCAAAATAAATATATTTGAGTACATTCAAACATCATTTCATTCAAACATTTGGCAGCCCCGTGGCGCAGTTGGCTAGACACCAGCTTGCGAAACGAGAGCCCGCGGGTTCGATCCCCGCACCGAGACAAATGTTTGTGTGATCCACAAGTATTTGTTTCGGGTCTGGGTGTTTGTGAGAGCGAAAAGTCTCTCGTAGTTTCTGATACCCACGACACAAGACTCGTATCTTAATGTGGGGTCAGAACTATGTATGTGACTGTTGGGTGTATTTATTATTATTTATTATTATCAGAGAAAAATACCACTCCAAAAGTGACCAATTTAAGTACACGTTGGAGTCTCTCAACTAGACTCGTTACAAATACCGCAACTAAAATATCAAAAACGACACTGGCAAAAGTATTCCACAACAAATGCTCGAGTTTAAAAAATATAAAAACCATTTTCCGCCCGACACTCGCAGAGCGTCCGCTGCGACAAAAAAAGAAAAACCATGAAAACAACAGCCAACAAAAATCCCCCCTAGCCCCGCGACGGGCGAGCGTATGATTTTTAAAATAAAAATATTTATTCGACATTAATAACTGTGGAGTTCGTGTTGCCCGCCTCTCTCTCTCAGTGGGGAAGAAGGGGTAGTGGAGGGGAGGGGGAGGGAAGGACTGTCACATCACTCCCTCCCGGGCCGACGTCGAACCGTTTGAGAGGTTTCATCAAATATTATTTTCCATGAAAAAACCGCCCACCCTTTTAATTCGTACGGTTCGCGATCCGAGTGGAAATACATACACTGACGGACAAAAGTTTAAGACCACCTTAACTGAAGCAGGAATATTTAATAAAACTCAAAACAATAAAAGTATATAAAACAAAAGGTTTAATTTACAAATAAAATACACATTCATGATAATTATTAATTACAAAAGTTTTGAGATATATCAATCATATCATGTTTAAAAAGTCTTTAATATTTTAAACCGTATCGTATTTTACATGTAATTTAAACCATTTGTTTTATGTACTTCTATTGTTTTGAGTTTTATTTAATTTTCCTACATCAATTAAGGTGATCTTAAACGTTTGGCCGGCAGTGTATATCTCAGATATTTGAAGAACATTATTTGTACGGAGAAAATAGACAAAACATGTTTTCGTCATCATAGAATAAGCAAACACGGAAAAGTGATATTTTCGCATAACGTTTTATTTTCATACAAGGGCTTTTAAGGTTATTTGTGGTATAAATTAGTTCAGAAATAAATAGGAATAGTTATAAAATAATTAGGTCGTTTGAGTTTGAAGAGAGAGGCCAAAAAATCGACAACGAAACGAAAGGCCGCGGGTTCGATCCCCGCACCGAGATGTGTACGAGTATATGTTTGTTGTGATCCACAAATATTTGTTTCAGGTATTGGTATTTGTGAGAGCGAAAAGTCTCTCGTAGTTTCTGATAGCCACGACACAAGACTTGATCTTAGTGTGGGGTCGGAACTATGTATGTGACTGTTGGGTGTATTTATTTATTTATCCCGGGACGTGACATGCTTGGTCCTCACTAAAGCGCACTGCTCACCTTATATACTGCATACTTACATACATACATATATACATAACCTCACGCCTGTATTCCCCGAAGGGGTAGGCAGAGGTGCATTTCTGCACCCACATTTCGCCAGGTATGTATCAGTCCCACGTAAATGGGGGGCGAGCCTATTGCCGTTTTTTCGGGCACATTTCCAGACTCCGTGCTGCTACTGAGAATTTCTGAATAGAAAAATCCAATAACACTGCTCGACCCGGGAATCGAACCCAGCATATTTAAACTATCTCCATCTAAATTAGCCTATTTACATTCTGTAGTGGGAAACGCGCCCTCCACATTACGCGAGCAGCTTGCAACTTACTGCACAAGACCGCCACTATGCGGGCTGGCGTACGACATTAAACGGGGTTTTTGACACAATTAATTTATCTTACAACGACACTGAGATATTTCGTGCACAAACAGATAATAAAAACATAATTGTTACAATAATGACTAAGCGATATAATGGTAAACTTTATCAGCAAACACGATGATATTATTTTAATCCATTCGGAATCTAGACCGCTGAACTTTTTCACTTATTATGTATAAACTTACGCCTGTTTTCCTTGACGGGATAGTCAAATGTGCATTTCGCTAAATATGTATCAGTCCCTCGTAATAGGGGACAAAGCCTATTGCCGTTTTTCGGGAACAATTTCAGATTTCAAAACCCAAAAACAAATGCCCGACTTGGTAATCGGACCCGGGACTTCTAGACGCACGCCACATATTACTGCCGCGAGACCAAGAAGCAATCATAATATGTATTAAGTTATTATTTTATCAAATGAGACTTTGGTAAAGGTAATATAGTGTAATAACAGTATTATAATTATGTATTATGTAATCCTTACTAATATTATAAATGCGAAAGTAACTGACTGTCTGTCTGTCTCGCTTTCCTGCTAAAACTACTGAACCGATTTAAATGAAATTTGGTACACAGATAGTTTAGAGCCTGAGAAAGGACATAAATAATAATAAATAAATAATAACTTATTTTTTAGGCTGTTGATTAGATATTAATAAATATGACATTCAAAGTTTGTAAAAAAAATACCTTGAAGGGTTGAAAATAAAAATAGGGGATGAAAGTTTGTGTGGAAATTCGTCATTTTTGAACCTAGCATGATGAAACTTTTTTATTTGGCTTTTAAAGGGGTAAAATAACGATAGGGAATAGGGGGTGAAATGTTTTATATGTATACGACAAGAGACAATGCAAGTAAGAAACTTGCCAAGCGCCGCGCCGTACACTATGAGCGGTGCGCTGCCGCATACCGGGACTATGTTGAGTAAAATAGACTATAATTTTCTTTCTGAACCCAACCCTGTAGTCTACGCGGACGGAGTCCCGGGCAAAAGCTAGTACTAATATATGCACCCAATAATCTCAAACGTAATTTTGAATTGACACTACTATAAAAGTTCTGTGTAAGTAACAGAAACAACTAGAGGCATTTCAGGCCCAAAAACAGGCCCAGGCTACAAATCGTATTTCTAGAACCCACTTACATTTTTAAAGATTTTAACCCTCATTACTGCATTTAATTATCTGACTATCTACTATCTAACTGACCATCGAATTGTATGTTCAAAAACATTCATCGTATTAGGTACTAAACTGCCCCGGCTTATAACTCAATTTTCCTCTCATAATAAACTATTCTAAGCCGCATATTTCTTCAACTATTGGAAAATCATTAACCATCCATCAAAACGTAGCAAGCGTTTCGCCATTTTCACATCCTATTCAGCGCACGAGCTCAAATCCGTAACGTCGCAACCGCCATTATCGCGGCCGGAATATCGCCTACATGTCACGGGAGATACATTGGTCGCGCCCTTATCAATCGCAAATTACAAGTGATAATCAACCTTATCTGGGGTACAATAGAGCGTAGAATGCCAGTGGTGTGAGACACGCGAGTACCAGATACCACGCATGACCTGCGACACGCCGCATGAATGTCGACCCGGCTTGTTCAACGAAACTCGAGTCAAATGCCTCTGTGTATTAATGTTTATTATAACGAGCTCTTGTCTGTAAATTACGTATGCTAAGATTCTAGCTGTGTACGTATTTATATATCTGCAATGCATTTGTTCAGGAAAACAGAGCGGATTTACCAAGCAATTGGACTGGGACAAAACCGCGAATTTATGAGGAAAATATAATCTTGCCTAGAGTATTAAAAAAGAGTCACTTTTTCAAGAAGAAAAAGCAAAACAAATGCGTAAAAAATAATAATATATTATAAAATAATATTTTTTTTAATAACTTCATGGTGTCGGTTTTTCATAACAGTGTGCGCGCGCATCGTAATAACTTCAATAAGTTTTTTACTTAATCTTAAAATTAGGATGAACGAAATTCCCGATTCCAATGGGGCCAATCGATAGCTTACGTCACGCCGGTTCCAATGATACCAAACTCGGGTATCCTACGATTAAAATTGAGGGAGTTAGACAGAGGGGGGGGCGAGTTATATTACTAAAAACGATTTAAGCCTGACCATGCGTGACGTACATATCATATAAGTAATAAATTTAAATTAAGGAAATTAAAATTATAATTAATTCTGACGTCACGACTCGGTCTTGACGGCACGTGACGTGAGCAGAATTTTAAAAGTAAAATCAGATTAAATTAAAATAAATAAAATAAAATAAATACCTCTCTCGACTCTGTCTTGACCTTACGTGACGTAATCAAAACTACTTAAAAAAATATGTCAATCCCTTTTTATTACTGTCACTATTTTACATTCTTAAAATTTAAAACAAACTTTTTCTGAATAACTTTTTGGTGTCGGTGTGCGCGCGCATCGTAAAAAATCACTCTCATCATTTTTCCCTAACGCGCCAAAAGAAGTATAACTTCAAAAATTATATATTAAAATTAAATTGGCTACGACTCTTATGATGAAGATCAATCAGACATATTGGTTTTACCCAGAAGTGACACAAGGCTTAGAAAATACCTTTAATTCGATTTCATAACGCGTAATCTTCCAGTTATGGAAAATAATGAAATATAAATGGAATAGTATCAATTGTTACGTCCCATTAAATCCCATAGAATATACATTAAACAATATAACATTAAATCTGCTGCTAAATACATCAAACAAGGAAAAAACAACAGTTTGCGGTTACGATGCCGCACAATTGTTTTTAGGTCCATTCTCTAATTATCTCTAATTTTTTTATCTCCAATAGTCTTTAAAGCACCTATGTACTCCTCAGATTTTGATTCAACGCAATTTATTTATTTATTTATTCAATAAGTACGGTTAAACTAATTACACTAATTGATAAGAAACCATACAATATAAAAAATCATAAGAATAAAGAAAAGAAAACAAAAAAAACACAAAACATAGCGAAAGAATGATAAATTAACATTATATAAAATTATAGTACGATCAACAAAATGTACCATCTATTTTAGTTTAGTACTGTCCTGGAGCTTCTTTCATTACTATAACTGCAGAATTCATTACACGCGAATCAGGTTAAAAGGGTTAAACAGAGCAGACAGCACGCTCTCAATTCTTCATATTTCGCACGCAAAGTATACGACGACTGTTCACTGACGAGCCAGTCGCGTACCGCTTAAGCATGTTATTTATGATCCTCGAAATAGATAAATGAATAAGGCGAATAACAATACAATATAATAATAAATAATGACCACATTATACCTTTTAGTACATTGATATGTAGTTCGATAAAATCAACTAGCGTCACACTCATCGCCCCACTATTCGGGAGCGATACGTGCCCATTCTTCCGTACTTCGCCTAATAAATAAACAGTTGATGGAAGGAGGAAACACGTGAGTTGGCAAACTGTGCCTACCACTGCTCAATGGCAAAACAAAAATCCGAACTCGCAAACTTTCCAAACATCTATTCATTAGGAAACCAAATCAGTGGGTGTTTGTGGCAATGACAGGTCACGTTCCCCAGCCGGCACACCCGTTGCGCCCGACAGAATATTTGCACATAGCTGACGCAACATTTCCTGTTAATTCTGCCCAAATTCACCATCAAGCCATCCTCGAGGCGAAACATGCGATCAAATCAAATTGGTACAACACATCAAAAGTTTGCCCTGCGAAGACGCCGCCGAGTTGCCAACGGGAAACCTGTGAAAATCAGGTTTGTTTACGTGGAAAGTTTCACAGTGGTTCGGAGCCGCACACCGCCACCTTTTACTGAATAAGAAACCTGTATAATTTCGTCAGCAGTTTGATGAATATTTTTTATTCTTCGAGGAGCCTCTTCGGCGAGGGCAACGAACGTGTGTTTACGTTTCGAGTGTTGTGTTTACTGGGTCATCAGCGTCGATAACACGAGGCGAATTTTTAATGAAAAAACAATATTTAAAGCTTAACAACGTATGAGCATAACTATTATTAATATATCTATTATTAAAGAACTATTAGCAAATAATAAAAATGAAATCGTACGGCTAGATTTCATGGTAGACACATATAAATAAATTATACCTATTAAACATACAACTGTTGTATCCTTAAACTCCTTTACTTCTATATATGTACTTATTCGGTCTCATATTTACAAAATACTGAACAATATTTGAATTTTCTTTAGATGAGACTCGTGATAGTATGCCAGGCCGTAACTTTAAAACAGAGCAAGAAAGGCAGAGAGTAGAGGGCCGAATAAAATTGGCATCACATGAAATAAGATCCAGCGACACGAAGAATAGACAATAACAATACCAAGTTACTTAAAATGTGTACATTTAGTAAAATAATGAAGTTAAATGCTTAGTATAGTAGGAACATACAAGAGAAGGAGTATGTAGAAGTGCATTTTAGCAGATATGTATTTGTTCCACGTAATAGAGGTTAAGCCTACTGCTTTAATAGCACCAAAGAATATTAAACATCAAAAGTAAAAATGCCGAAAATGAGAGCGTTTGGAGACCACGATTCAAGTGTACATTCGAACAAAAAAACTGAACGCAACATAAAAACCGTACATTAAAGTATGCGACAGTACAGTACAACATTGAAGAACTACTAAAATCTTTTATATCTTTTAACAAACTGAAGACACGTTTAACACCAACGCCACACCCGCCACCCCTAGCGTCTCCCCGCCAACCGCCCGAACCTCGTCTTGTCGGTCGTAAATCAGCAAAAGTAACGTTCGGTTAGCGTGTGTAAGCCAATCATCGGGTATACATTTTATTGGGCATTAGACAACACGTAGATCACATTTAAAGATAGAATTTCTTTTTTTATACAAACTTTTTTTGCACGAAACGGCCAACAATAATGCAGTCTCATTAAAATGATACGTCAACGTCGGCGAGCCATTAATGTCAAGCTACCACTATCAAAACCCGGGCGGAAAGCATTCATACAAATTATGGGCAATACATCACGGCGATCCAACGTCGACGTTCTATACAATGGAATATTTTTAAACAGCCCCCCTATTTACATTGGACCGTATTGTTTCTCGACGTTTCGATATTTCAACAACGCTATGGTTTCCCGCTAAATTGGTTTTCTCGGAAAAACACTTTCCGTTATTCATCGTTGTTGCTTTTTATGTTTTGCCGCTTCGGATGTTGCGCGTACTTTAAATTTAATTAATTAAAAATTGAGTAGATACAAGTGCTTTTTTTAGGGTTCCGTACCCAAAAGGGTAAAACAGGACCCTTTTACTAAGACTTCCCTTTCGTCTGTCACCAGGATGTATCTCATGAACCGCGATAGATAGATCGTTGAAACTTCACAGGTGATGTATTTCTGTTGTCGCTATAACAAAAGATACTAAAAAAACATAATAAATAAATATTTATGGGGGACTCCTATACAAGAGACTTGTTTTTTTACCGTTTTTATAAATAATGGTATGGGACCCTTCGTGCGCGCGAGTCCGACTCGCACTTGGTCGGTTGTTTTCATTACAATGTTTGTATGACCCAAATAATTCGACAGAGTAACAATGTCTTTGTACGGAGTGGCGATTTACTCGGCACATAACATTTGTATGCAAAGTGTTTGTTATTTCTACTGGTTATATTATATTTGTTAGATTTTTTTATTACGCAAATTTGTTTGTAAATAATACATTTATTTTATTAATTTAACCAAGCATTTATTCAAGTATATGCAGGTAGTAGCAAATCGGACTTAGTTACCGAAATATTTATTCCCATTTTCGAAATCAATAGAATTTAATTACAAAACATGTGGAATCTATAGAAACTGAAGGTACAAGTGAACATTTCTATTTATACGATGCCTATTTCGTAAACAGCTGGCCTTACATTACAGGCTCCGGATTTTCGACTTACTTAGATGATAACCTTCGGAAAAACATCAATATAAATTTCCTTAACCCTTTATATTAAATTAAATCTTGATTGTTAATAATGAAGACACTGAATTCATGCTAAATTGATAACAAGGCCAATATTTAGAATCTTCTTCAGATTTAGAATCTGTTTATAATTTCGCACTCATTAGCTAATTGTTTCAAAATTTTCCATAAATATGAAACTCCTTATGAACTACTTAAAACACGGCGAGTAATTAAAACAGGCGCACACAACAAAAGCGCAAATGCAAGAACCGAGACGGAGAGAAATTTCGCTACTTAAAAGGTTCTTTGGCGGCGACACCTTTGAGGAAAGTTGCTAAGCGTGTGGGACTCAAAACTTGGCTCCATTAACGGCTGCCGCACCCTACCGGAACAACTCACCACAAAAAAGCTTATCAACATACATACATTTATAACTGATTGTAAGATTCGTGATGGCCTCGAGGTTTAGGCGCGCGGTCGAGAATCTCGCCGGTTGCTGATTCAAACCCCAGGCATACATCTTTGACTTTTCGAAGTTATGTGTGTATTCAGTAAGGATTATCACGTACTTTAGCTATTAGGTGAAGGAAAATATCGTGATGAAACCTGCACACTTAAAAGTTCTTAGAAATGTCTCAGGTTAGTCCGCCAAACCGCACTAGGCCAGCGTGGTGGAATAAGGCCTAAACCCTCACAGACCTAGAGGAGGCCCGTGTCCAGCAATGGGACGTATATGGGCTGATGATGATTATGATGACGATGAATGTAGGATTCAGTAATCACGATCAAATCACAATCAAGTGACGCACGTGTTTCTGGGATCTGCCTGTGTGTGAGTAGCGAATAACAACTGATATAATTGTAACTACAAGCAATAAGAATAATTTTTCATAACAAATGAAACAACGTAAATGTAAAGTATATGATAACATCATAATAACTTCATAGTATGCTATCTTAAAGGGAATTGTATGAATAAATTTGGACCCAAATTTAATTTATAATTTTCAACCATTTAAAGGTATCAATATTTTCGAAAACTTCGGCAAATATACAGTGAAAAACAAGTATAATTTAAACCCAACATAACATAAATTCAACGTAATCAAAGTACCGTTTACGAACGCGTGGTGAACAAGAGAAATCACATTTTTATTGTGAATTAAGTATTTCGTAAACAAGTTTCTGTTACAATGTAATTTAATACGAAATCGTGTGAATTTTATCTACACAAGCAATTTTGACGAGCGCTCCGTTGGTTCGTGTTGAATAATTAAAAAAATATGCAAATCAACACACATTCACGTCGCGATGTTACGAAATACATTTTAGCTTTTTTTTTAACAAAATAGCTGTAACAAAGCGTGTGGATTATATTGTGTTATCACCTTCGATTTAAACTTGGATCTTGGATCTCTAAACGAGATTGATAAGTTTTTGGAAAAAAAAAAAGTTTTAGCCTTCAATTGGTTATCTAGACTAATCTATTTTTAAATAGAATTTAATTATATCCATCGCGATTCAATATTTGGTTTGTCTTATCGATATTACAATTAAAATGTTCGCAAAGAGTTAGATGTTAACATCACTAATCGTAGTCATGACTTTCTAATCCTGCATTCGAATACACGTGACTTCAAATGAAATGTAAAGAACAACTAAATGACAAATCAATTATGAAGAAGTACGTGATAATAAGTTTAGACTACACACAGAACCGGCAAGTTCAGGATGGATCCACTGGATTTTTAAAACCATGAACAGCTTCAGTAAAATCATTGATCTCTTAACCAAACCTAACCCTGAAAGTTTATATTTTAGCCAATCCCGATACGCTACACACTTGCATTTGTCATTATAGCGGGGTTTTCTTGCGTATAAACAATATATGAGGCCCGGCTCGGCCTGGGCGGAATTTTGCAAAATTAATTACCCTAATTCCTTTCCCAAGAATTCCTTCGCTTTATTTATCTTCATACGAAAAAACATTGAGATCGAATCAACCTTTTAGGCGTAAAAGCGTAACAGACAAACAGTGAGACGAAGTTATTTTCGCATTTATTACATCAGTATGTACTATTGTTGTTACGTTGACACTTATATGCTACCACAGGCAGTAAAAATATTGTGTTTAGTAATAGCTATACATACATTTGTATTAATTCTCAATTAGATTGTTCTTTCACCGAATCAATATTTTAAAATGTAAAGCTTAATACATTTTTTTACAGCCGTGTCCATAAACCATCGTGCCAGTGAGCCGTACGTGTTCAGTACACAAGTTCACAACTATCGAAGGCCATAAACTGTGTCGTCGTAGTAAAAATCTCGTAAAACCGGCAAATGTTATACTTTGTTTATTGTTTATCGACATCACCGTACAAACACGCTTTTATCTCATTATTGTAATAAATATTAAATTCTACGAACATTTATTATTAGAAGTGTTTGACAGTTGGTTTATGCCTCGCGGCTAGTACGGGCTAGATCATGAATGGAGCGACGCATACTGAGAGGTGTAATGTTTTTTGTTAAAAAACACAACAGTACCGTTAGCTAATGGTTGACTGTGAAATGAGAGGTCGCTGATTCGAACCCCGAATTGACAAAAAAGTCGGCGATGCACAAATATTTCTTTGCGGTTTAAGTGTTGTTAAGGCTAAGTTTTATGGTAGGTACTTTACGACTCTAAGAAGCCTTGCAATAGGTGCAAGGTCAGAACTATAGGTGTGACTTTTGAGTGTATTCATTTCCTATTCCAAAAACCCACCTCTACTCGTAGTAGTTAGGTTAATCATCCAACGACTACTTACTAATTTCGCATGTTAAATACAAACTGTTATTTTTTTAGGTGAATTAAAACATAGGCAGATTGCCACATCATTAAAGGGGCGATAAGCATATCGCTTAGTTAAACGAGGAATATTAGGTGCTTATATCATTCCAAAAGGCTGAATACGAATTTTACTGGTATTGTATAATCGACTCTTAGTTAATTGAAAGATAATCGATAATTAATCGCTCCTTGCAGCCGATTTTATGCATTTTATGCTACTACTCTTTTGTATTGCAAATAAGATGCTGTTGCGATCACTCTGCCCTGTCAGGATAAATAACGAAGTAAAAATGGAGAGAATGCAAGAATTATTGCCCGTTCGGTCAATAAAACTATGGTAACGCATGGGTCGAACCGAATTTTGACTTACATTTGTCCGGACAATACCAAGCTGAGTACAATTAAACAGCAAAGAAATCAATTTGCTTGTTGTAATTGTCTTAATGTCTCAACAAAATTCGTCTAAAGAGAGGTATTTTTACAACGCTGTCGCAAGGAAGTTAGCAATTATTCCAACTTTCCTACTCTAATTAATTTTCCTTTGTTGTATTCTTTAAAAGAGAATTACCATTTTTTCCGTTACGCACTAAGCTACTGTGGTTTTTTTCGTATGGGCGCGGTCACTTAAATTATTATTATCATCAGGAGCTATGCAAAAAAGGTTAAAATGACTCGGCAGTGCCAACTTATAGGCTAAATCGAGTTTGACGATAAAAACCCATGTTGATTACGCAATGTGCTAAGTAGTTTGCCCAAAAGTATTAGACGCCAATTAACTTGCAATTTTTTATTGCATGATCGAGCAAAGAGGCCTATATAGTAATCAATACAGAAAATTTAACAATAATCAAACCATTGTATCTACAGTTGTTGGTATCTAACATAAATAACTTGAAAGCTTGAAGCTTCGGCTTAGCAACACGAAATATATTAATATATTCTAGAAGCATACGTAAAGGAGAGCAGTAGCATTTGTCATAAAGAAGCGCGGGTTTTACGCAAAGCATTGTTGCGAAGGCATTTGGCAAGCCAACCTTGGGGGCGAGGTCGCCACCAATTTCGACAAACTAACTCCGTTTTGCGATAGCGCAAAAAAACACGGGCCGCCTAAAACGTACATGGAGCGTCACGACGTGATCATCTACTCTTTTGTGAGGGATATTACGCGTGAGATGAGATATCGAATGTCTTATAATTTTATCCATTGAGCAGAAAGGCGCGATAGGAAGTAATTAGGAAGAAGTAAGGCTCTACTGGCATTACACTGTAGGCGTAAAGCCCACCTTTACAGAAATGTTTGAATCGAACTGCTAAACAAATATTTTTTGCTAATTTACTATTATATGTTATAAAGAAACATCAGAACTTAAAATGTGGCATAGAAAAGTAAATTTAAGTAATGAATTAAGTTGAAATGAGAGACATACATTTTAGCGATAATTAATTGAAATAAATCTTAGATAAAGACTTGTATAATTACCACACAAAAAATGAATAGGTAGTTCAACATATATAATTTTGAATAAATTGTATCATACTTGTCATACATAAAATAATTAAACCCCCGAGCCGACAACCTAAATAAAATTATATGTTAGGCACATTACGATATTTCCTTTACAAACAAAAGGCTCGTTACCACGAACTCGGCGAACCCACGAAATAGGATTTACGCAAAATTTCATATAATGATACAAAATAGAAAACATTTTCAATGCCCACCCGTGCGCGACGGCTCAGTTGCCGAGTCATACGGTCGCGGGGTCATTGTTTAGCGTCCGAGCCCGGCGGGGGCAAAAAATAGAACGGTCTCCATCCGATAACTGGCTATTGTGTCCCAGAATAGCCACGCTGGACAACGCCCATACTGTGACGCGATTATGGCGGGGGTATTTTTTACCTCTCCTAATGAACTACACCGTATTTAGAAAAAGTTTGCAACTTTATGTAAGTATACCTACTGTCGACAAAAGATTAAAATGTTTAAGCCAATTAATGTTTATGAGATCGCTTAAACCGCTTAATAAACTTGTAAGTTATTTCAGAAGAAATTCCCGCACCGGTATGTAGTTTTATAAACACAATATTATATTATCAACAATAAATGATTAAGAAGATTCACACAAAACTATTTCGATTAAAACAAGCTTCCTAACTATACTAAAATTACAAACTGATGGTAAATCTAAAATCCACAGTCCACCTGGATCAAATATTCATCCCTTACAGAATCTATACCGGAGGCCCCTTGTGTCGCGCTGCCAGCCACCAGCCCGTTGCGAAACATTCGCCATAAAAATGGCAACTTTGTTTCGTCTATAAAATTTCGAACAAAATATACGGCAGATATAAACGACCCAAATCAAGCCAAGCCTGTGCAACCCTCGCTCCATATAATACATATGTATATGCATACACAACATACATACATAGAAACATTGCCGCAGCCCGCAGTGGCGCAGATACGAGCGCGATGGGATGTCTGTCAAAAATATACAATTGGCGAAATTTCATGCGGAGAGCGCTCAGCCCGCCGGCAATGGTAACCACGCAGGTCCGATCCGTTATTGATTTATTTTAGATATTATTTCAGCCAACAGCGAATGTACTGCGTGTAGTTGCGAGTTATGTTTGTGTCGTGTGCGTGCCGCTGTGCCGTTGCTACGGAACGTTGGTTTGAACAAGAGCGCAGTTTTTCAATAACAAAAACTACTAAAATTCTGCACGACAGTTTAAATTTAAAACAATTCCAGATTAATATTCTTTACTTGTATATTGTGGCCCTAGCAATGTTAGAGAAATGAAGCAAAAATCAAAAGCTTAATAAGGCAATTAGTAATTATGAACTTGGCAAAATTTTGCTCTCATACATGCCAATACTTGACAGCCCCGTGGCGCAGTTGGCTAGGAACCAGCTTGCGAAACGAGAGGCCGCGGGTTCGATCCCCGCACCGAGACAAATGTTTGTGTGATCCACAAATATTTGTTTCGGGTCTGGGTGTATGTGAGACCGAAAAGTCTCTCGTAGTTTCTGATACCCACGACACAAGACTTGTATCTTAGTGTGGGATCAGAACTATGTATGTGACTGTTGGGCGTATTTATTAGTATTATTATTATTTATTAATAACTACGAAACATACACGTTTCCCCGCTTGGCGCACTTTATACACTAAAGTACTGTATTTGGACGTTGACAACGTTAGTCTATTAACTTAACTAGTTTTACTGTTACACATACTAACCATCCATTTTACATTAATCATTACGATGTAGTGTGATTTCCTTAAATTTATAAATACTATAACTAAGTGGGTATTATGGACAGGCCGCCATAACAATGTCGATTGGTAAGCGATAATCGACCTCATTTCTCTTCATTAGACATTCGTTTAGTCCATCCTGTATTTATCATTAGGTTCCAGTGCCGACACTGTCGTACAAAAAACTATGCAAATTACAGTAGGGCCACACATAAAACTCAAATAAACAGTAAGTATACATATATGTATAATTGCTGCCTCGTGGTCTCGCGGCACAAGGATGTGCCGTGCGATCTAGAGGTCCTGGGTTCGATTCCCGGGTCGGGCACAGTGTTATTGGGTTTTTGCATTAGGAAATTCTCAGTAGCAGCACGGAGTCTGGAATTGTGCCCGAAAAAATGGCAATAGGCTCGCCAACCTATTACGTGGGACTAATACATACCTGGCGAAATGTGGGTGCAGAAATGCACCTCTGCCTACCCCTTCGGGGAATATAGGCGTGAGTTTATGTATGTATGTATATGTATAATATAACCTGACAGTAAAACTGGTGTATAATAATAACATATTCTGTTTCAGTGAATAACACAAAACAAGGGAGGGAGTAACTCCGACATGTAATGTTTTGGGAAAAAGGAAGCGAGATTTCTTTCGTGCCTCGGGCGAGTCCGGCGCCGTGTTCCTGTTGAGCCGATCGACTCACGAGAAAATGTATTTTGAATTTCTGATGTCATGTTACGATATTTATTTGGTATCTTTTATTTAATACGGAGTAATAAAGGACAGAAATGTATTGGGAATATTATAATGCGAATATCTTTATTGATATTGGATTTTTGTGACTGATATCTGAGTATTAGCTACAATCAAACAGTGTATATACAGCCATTGTTTGGAGCGATCTAATTTCAAATCAAAATCGAGTTTGATAACTTCAGTTGTTATTTGTTTATGAAGCCTAGTCTTAAAAGTGTGAATATGCTTTTTCTAGAGGCCACCAGCACTACCATTACAGTTACTGCCAAGGACAAAAACCGCACATTATGTGTGTCATATCATTTCAATGATCCCTAAATCTGTGCGGCTAAAGATATATAAATATTTAAAAAAAAACTATGCATAGAGAAATTCCTATGAACTTTTTAGGTGTGTAGGTTTCCTTACAATGTTTTCCTTCAGCGTTAAAGTGATAATTCGTTGAGAATACACACACATGTAAATTAGAAAACTCAGTGGTGTGTGCCTGGAGTTTGAACCCGCGACCGCCTAAACCTCGGGGTTATCACTATTCCATGGATATGTCATCGTCAGTAAATACAAATTAAGTATATAAGCCGTTACTTTATGTAATATCAGAATTTTTTATTCATAAATAGCAAAGAACTAATTTGAAATGAAAAAAAATAATAAGTACAAGACAATAAGCAGTGATGGCCTCGAGGTTTAGGCGCGCGGTCGAGAATTTCGGCGGTCGCAGGTTCAAACCCCAGGCACACACCTCTGACTTTTCGAAGTTATGTGTGTATTCACAATGAATTATCACTTGCTTTAACGGTGAAGGAAAACATCGTGATAAAACCTGCACACCTAAAAGTTCTTAGGAATTTCTTAGGTGTGTAGTCCGCCAACCCGCACTAGGCCAGCGTGGTGGACTAAGGCCTAAACCCTCTCAGTTGTAGAGGAGGCCAATGCCCAGCAGTGGGACGTATTTGGGCTGATGATGATGAATAAGTACAAGTAAACATTACTGTACATTTTATGTGTGTCATATTATATCCAAAACACATTTACTGTACAACGCACAGAAACAACATCAAAGACGTTTTGCACTCTCATCACGAGTGCACCCACTACACGTCGGCTTGAGACGCTGTGCCGCGCAGACATCATCACAACTTGCACTTATCTACACAACACCTTTGATATACGATTTATATTTGGGCCAAGTATCGGAACGAAGGCTGAATGTCGATTACTTTTCTATTTATTATTACATTTCTATGATAAAGGTTAAGAGTAGATACGATCTTCTCATGAATTTAAGGATCTATTGTAATGAGGTTGATTTTGAATACTATTATAAATGCGAAAGTAACTGCTGTCTGTTATACTTTTACGCCTAAACTACAGGACCGACTTGCATGAATTTCAATATGAGATAAATAGGTCCTTGGTAAGGGACAGGGTACTATTTATTCCCAGGAAAATACACTGTTCCCCGGGAATGAGCTGGGAATTCATAATTGCGCCTGGGCAAAGCCGGGCCACACTGCTGTAATTAATAAAGCTGCATTGAGTCTATGGGTCCTTTGCCTAATAAAGCAATGAATGAAAAGTACACAAGGAACACAAGTATCGTTACAATTATAGTTTTCATTAAACAGACTTAGAGAATAGTGAAAGAAAATAGTTAGCTCACAAGAACATCATCATCATCATAAACTCACGCCTGTATTCCCTTAAGGGGTAGGCAGAGGTGCATCTCTGCACCCACATTTCGCCAAGTATGTAAGAACACAAGAACCTTTATAGAATTATCTAAGAACAACTTATTGATTATATAAACGGACGCATCTGCGGTGACTTGCGAGAGAAATATAAAGGGAAAAACAAATGAAGCATGTAAGATTGAAGTTGTGTGACGCACGAACCCTAAACCTACGTACCGACTACCACATCTACATATATACCTACATAGCTCAAACATGTACATACATTATATATGTGTTTGTACATAATCAATGTTTGTACAATCCGATTGATCCGATGCGATGGAATCAACGCCGCGCTGAACAAACAGGACGCCAGCGGGAACGGAACGTACGCGGCTATCTACCGAATGTTATTATAAGTATTTACCCAAGATATAGTTTTGGGAAACCAACTACCGGCCAATGTAGAGCTAAAAGGGAAGGCAGACATTGCTTTACAACATATTCGTCTTATGTTCTAAATTAGCATACTTATAAGGGCAAAACTATTGCGATTTACCGACATCCTCGGCATAAAAACATTGCATGACCCGTGACTCGAACTTGAAACCTTATGATCTCATTTTAAACAATCCGTTATAATACGTGCTCAAGTCTACAGAATTTGTAATCGTTTTACAAGGAATTGTTATTTTTATTCATTTATTTCCAACCAACACAACCTTTACGGGATTATTCTCCTCATACAGCATAGATCCAAATTATTTGCATTATTATCTAATTACTATGAGGAATTTTTCATCATCATCAGCCCATACGTCCCACTGCTGGGCACGAGCCTCCTCTACAACTGAGGAATTTTAGGCCTTAGTCCACCACGCTGGCCTAGTGAGGGTTGGCGGACTACACACCTAAGAAATTCCTAAGAACTTTTAAGTGTGCAGGTTTCATCACGATGTTTTCCTTCGCCGTTAAAGTACGTGATAATTCATTGTGAATACACACATAACTACGAAAAGTCAGAGGAATTTTTCATGAGCCTTGAATACTATCTTCAATCACAGACCTGTTTAGGAAATACTTAATGTCTCTAACAGTTATTTAGCTTTCTGAGAGACGTAGAATATAACACGTTATCGGGTTTACGACGACGACCCATGTTTTCCAATCAACAAATACATCACAGCCATCACCGTTGATTGTAAATACGTAAATAAATGTTGTAACGCTACGATGAGTATCCGTAAATGCGAGTACAAAATCGAGATACAAAATCGATTATAGGCGATAGAATCGATTTAATCAAAGCGAAGTTGAGCGAAACAGCAGAAGCTAGTTGGCATGCTGATTTATTCATGTTGGGATTAATGTGCGTGTGTTGTTGTGTGCATTCAAATTATTCAATTCGACGTGATCAAATGACCAATACATACACGTAATTACATATTTTATGATACTATAGACTTGTCTTACATATCTACTATTTAAGATTAACTGATTATTGTTAATATTCATATAAATGCAATGATAACGTGCACCGAAAGCAATAATGTGGTAATCCATATAAAATATAATACTAATTCAATAAACGACAGTTAAGTATCCTATGTATATTTAAATAAATAAATACACCCAACAGTCACATAGGTACATAGTTCTGACCCCACATTAAGATACGAGTCTTGTGTCGTGGGTATCAGTAACTACGAGAGACTTTTCGGTCTCACAAACACCTAGACTCGAAACAAATATTTGTCGATCAAACAAACATTTTTTCTTGGTGCGGGGATCGAACCCGCGGCCTCTCGTTTCGCAAGCTGGTGTCTAGCCAACTGCGCTACGGGGCTGTCGAAGATTTGGTAAGACGGTCAAGATCTACAGGCGTAGTTATTTATTAACTACGCTGACCCGGCGAACTTTGTACCGCCTAACAATCAATGATTATCGCGTTAAATATTAGTTTATTACAATTATTATTATTTTTTGAGAAAAGAAAACAATTTAAAGATTTAAAAAACAATAAATATTTATTGTATTACTATTAAAATGTACTTTAGTATTCATTTCTTTTAAATCTCGCGAAGTACCTATCACTCGAGCTAGCGGTGGTTCCCCGCGAGCACTGGTATGAAAATTTAGATTAATGGCATGATAAATTACGTACCCGTATCGTATGAGCGCATTGATAGCTTTTATGGAATATCGTTTTAAAATAGGTAATAAATATATCGTGAAACGTGGGCTTCGGCTGTTGAACCTACAGCCACAATACCGCACTCCGACTTCGATTGAAATAACACGACCCGTTTTAACTCACGTTAATTGTATGCGTTTAAAATTTCAATGTAATTAATCGCAACCGAATTTTAGTAAATTGTTGGTAACCTATATTTTTGTTGCAGCAAACTGCCCGTGGTCTCGGGTAGACCTAGAGGTCCCGGATTCGATTCCCGGGTCGGGCAGTGTTATTCAGTTTTAACGATTTTTTTCAGTAGCAGAACGGAGTCTGGAAATGTGCCCGAAAAACACTTATAGGCTCGCCCCCTATGATATGAAACTGATAGAAACCTGGCGTAATACGGATGCAGAAATACATCTCTGCCTACTCCTTCAGGGAATACAGACGAGAGGTTATGTATTTATGTATAATATTCATCATCATCATCAGCCCATATACATCCCACTGCTGGGCCTCTTCTACCATTGAGAGGGTTTAGGCATTAGTCCACCACGCTGGCTTAGTGCGGGTTGGCGGATTACACACCAAAGAAATTCCTAAGAACTTTTTAGGTGTGCGGGTTTCATCACGATGTTTCCATTAACTGTTAAAGTAAGTGATAATTCATTGTGAATACACAAATAACTTCGAAAAGTCAAAGAAATGAAAATAAGAATTTCAATTTTCCGTGTCAAAATAAAAAAAAAAGGAATATGCCTACCTAAATAAAAACCTTGGAAATCGGTCAAAACACTACAATTATCACGTTTAGCTGTGAAAAGGGCACCGCCGAAAAAAAGCGATAAAAGCTAGATATTTATCAGATAACGTTGACACGGGCATTAGAGCGACCGGCGCGTGTTTATTTAGCAATTATATGTGGAATTGTAACGAGCTGGGTACGTGTGTGCAGTCGTGAGCGGTGGGTGTGGCCCGGACGACGGGTGACAGATAACCCGAGGTCACGATTCCTAATCACGATACGGCGAAAAAATATATTAACGCCTCTATTTCTCGAGCTGTGCATATTATAGGCATACAATAGACACCGAAAATTTTCTCGCCGCGTCACTTCCATTAGTATTGGTTTTGGAAAGTAAAATATCAAAAAAAAAAAACCTTCAGGAATTTTACATTAATCTGGGACAAAAACAAACCTTTAACATATTCATACATACTATATACTCAGGTTGAATTTATATATCGCCGTCCACTGCTGAACGAAGGCCTCCCCAAGTAGGCGCCAACCATACCGATGATACGACGACTTGAGAAAGGTGGCGGGTAGCGGATGGATTGGGGCTACTCAAGACCGGGATTCATACATATCATAATATTGTTTATAGCGATAATTATTAAATACTGAACCACTGTTATACATTTTTAGAATCATAAAACTATAAATATGGAAATGTCGGTGTACGTGTAATCCACAGGGTTACACCACATTTCGAAATTAGCTTTGTACGTACAATCTGTAAGAATTTGCGCCAAAGAATGAAAATGACTTCCCACTCAATCAATAACCTATATTTTCGTCAATCTTTAGCTGTGGGACCCACATATGCACCTACATATTCCTAGTCCGTGAGGCTTCAATTCCGACAATTATTTTCCATATAAAAGACATACAAAGACATATTTCCGTTACAAAAGTATTTTGTAAACATTAACCGCCCAACAACGAAAGAGATTCAATAGCGCAGATACCGTCGATAGTCTTCCCACGCGCCAGAAACAAAATCCATAATGTGCGTACAGATATTAATTTACACACACATAAGGTTGCGTAGTGGTGGTTAATTCATAAATCATACCGGAACACGACACTTGAATGGAGCGAGCGGTCAGGACGATCAGAGAGCGTGCAAGACGAGATATGTTGCACACGTTCGGCACAATCAGCTCTTGTGTGCAATATCTAGTACATATATAACGACGTAAATACAGATTGACATGCTTTATACCTACAATACTATGTCAGCCCATATCGTAAGTACGGCCAGCAAATTGTGCCGGCTAGTTTATTTTACAAATACTATTAATTTGATAATATATATAAGGTATATATATTTTTCATGGAAAAAGAAGACAAACGAGCAAGTGAGCCAACCGACTTTAAGTGGTCAACACCGCCCATGTACATTCATAATATCAGAGGAATCATCCATGTGTTGCCGGCCTTTGAGGAATATATAGGCTCTCTTCTTGAAGGTACCGAATTCGTATCTGTTTGGAAATATACATTAGATCTTTCTACACATACTCTTTGAACTAAATCTCGATACAAGACATGGGTCAATGACTTTAAATGATTTAACAATTTTATGACGTCATCTTTAAAAAAATTGTCTTTGTTTATCATATTGATGAGATATAATGAATAAACCCAATAGTCACATGATCATTACTCATATCAAATCCTTATGTCGTTGTAGCTAGCATGTGTGAGAGACTTTTGAAATTACATTTGATTACTCAAAAACTTATCTTTGTAAGACGATCGAACCCGCAACAAAAATTTCTTGCTGTAAAGAAATTTTCCTTCGGAATTTATGACGAACCTGTCTCCTATTAGCAACTTCTAAGATACATTAATCGCCGTATTTTTATCCATCAATTATTATTTCATTATCATTTTAATCATCAGCAGTCTGTATCAGTCTAATACTGACCATTGACGTAATAAGTAACGTAACATTAATCACTCATGTTTGTTTAGAATCATTTTAATATTATTATCAACATTCCGAATTAATTCCGACAATCCAAAACAGCCATTCTTGATTTCTCAAATACACCTACAATAATTCTAGCAAAAATCGCCTGTCCAACTTGTCTAAGGGCTAGTTTCATCGTGATTGAAATTCCCATTGCGTGTAATCTGTTAATATACAGCTCCTGCTAACTAGATGCTCTTTAAAACATTGCCATTCACGAGATACATTAACCACGTTAATTAATTATCCGTCCGCGGATTAATTACTGCATTAAATTACTGGCACATGCAGTATTTCTTCGCTTTTTGCACAACCGCCAATATATTTAATTACAACTATTTCCTTTACAAATGATTACAACGAAAATTAATTAAGCAATAAAGTGCGGAGAGTATTAATTGGAGATTTTTAACATATTCCTTATTAGCTATACTCTTAAGAAAAGTTTTGTGCACTGAAAAAAAAAAATTGTGTAAGCTTTACGTTATTATATAACTCAATCTTCAACATCTTAATGATTTATTTGTTCAACATACCAGTACAAAACACTGTAGCTAACGGTTGCTTAATCAACGGTTATAAAGACGATACATATTATTTAGGTAGTGATTATTATAGAAGCTAATCCCAACTTACTCCGGAATAAGAACGACGATGGGAAATTAAATGTTGAAAATACTAATCAGCGTGTCCTCTACAACTGAGAGGGTTTAGGCCTAAGTCCACCACGCCTGCTTTAGTGCGGGTTGGTAAGAAATTCCTAAGAACTTTTAGGTGTGCAGGTTTTATCACGATGTTTTCCTTCATAGTTAAAGCAATTGATAATTCATTGTGAATACACACATAACTTCGAAAGTCAGAGGTGTGTGCCTGGGGTTTGAACCTGCGACCGCCGAAATTCTCGACCGCGCACCTAAACCTCGAGGCCATCACTGCTGTTAATTAAAGATTAATCCGAGTTAATAAGATATGATAGTTTAAAATTTCAAAAGCCACGTCTCTTTATAAAGGATTTTTAGGATGAGAATTTAATTAAAATTTATACCAAATCGGTATTTTATCGCTACGACATGTCAACACGTACGCGTAGACTTCGTAAGCTTCTTAGAAAACTATTACATTTGACGTCATATAATGATAATAATACGTGATTATAAGTCCGTTTTGTAAGCGACGCTCACATCTATCAAACAAAATTGCGTCAAGCTAAGACTCAAGTCTTTATTCAAGTATTTTTTATACTATCACCGTAAAATGGATAGCACGCGCGTAGAAATTGGCTTGATTGGAAACACTTAATATAATGGTGATTAATTCTGGACAGAAAATACACACATGATGATTTGCAATGCTACTTTTGTACGAGACACTAGCGAGTTTTAAATGATTGCTATCCGGTTTATTATAAGATTATATAATGGTAGAATTATTTGACAACAGTCTTCAACAAGGTGGTAATATCAACTCGAATACAAGTAATCTTCTAAAAAGAAAAATAAATATTTTACATGAAAATACACCTCACGTCACACAAGATATAAAACGTCCTTCATAAGCAGTAAAAACTAGTCCCTGCTAATTAAAATCGCCTGTCTCACAAGCGTCAGACCCGACACAAACATATCTCGAACACACGAAAATTTGTCTGGATGCGTGCATAGAATCCGCGACCTTTCTTTCCACGGCCAGCTTACTACTTAGTGAGCGCAATTGCGCGATAACATTAAAACATGTTTTAATTCTTACCGCAAACAATGATAACAACTGTACAATTATTTTCGCGAAACAAATCCTAATGTAAAATATTTTTATTAACCGCACTACTAACAATCGTGTAATACAGCAAATATGGTTTTTCCATAATAGCATGACAACGTAGCGTTCGCGTACATACATGGCCACTTACACTTGACACTTTTATAAAAGATAACGTACTCTTTACGATCACAGAAACATATTTCTATAACAAATAATAATATCCTATCTGTCAATATATAACATTTCAGATGTAAGTAAAATGTGAAGGATCTTCGAAACGTGTTAAGGCGATAAAAGATAGATTTTATTCGGAGTTCGTTTAAGTAATAAATGAGAAATAAAAATCTCCTTGGTAACCTGTCTTTTTAATTTAATAGCCTTAAACATAATGCTGATAGATTTAACACCCACTGAACTCCTGGATGTGCGCATTTACGAAGTTTTTATTCACCATTAAAATACACGATAATTTAGGTACTATTAATAACCAACGAATAACGCAATAAATAAAATTAATGCTTATACAATTCTTCTAGTATAGATAGATGACACAGATTTTTTTTGAAAATCTGACAAATTCATGAAATTTATTCACTTCATTACTTAAATGCTTGTAAATATCGGATCCGAACTATATTTAGGCCCATTGCAAATTCAGTTAAGATATATGAATTGATGAAACCGAGAGACTTCTGTTTTAAGTAGTCAATAAGATGGATACCGATGAATTTCAAAGTGAGGTTACTTCATATTCAGATGTACACAATCAGAATTGCAACAATGTCTATGCTAATGTAAGACTAAGTTCGAGAAACATACAACACCACCAAGGACATTGGCAAAAAAACAAATATAAATGGCAAATATATAATACCAGTCGAGGTTACACTGCTTACATTAGATATCAAATGTTTTACACACTCGTACAAACACCTTGACAATAGATAAGCTATTTTTAGCGCGTTGCAAATCGGATTTAATAGATCGTCATTGATTTAATAGGTTTTTTTAATTATTTAGGGATCACGTAATCATGTTTAGTCTAAAAACTCTTTGTTTAATTAGATCCGGCGCATTAATGTACGACGGTTTTGTGACTAGACCTTAATGGAGACAAATCGTTCAATTTATCAATCCCTAATGTAAAATCGTGTATTGCGTTTGAAGTCTTTTCCGTCAGAACTCATTAGTCATTAACAACCATCAATTTTGTATCTAATCACAACCAATGACATTGAACACTGCTTTTGATGTACATTATATTTTTAGTACTTGAAGTTGCGATTCTTAACACCATTCCCACAAAATAAACTCACGCCTGTATTCCCTGAAGGGGTAGGCAGAGGTACATTTCTACATCCTCATTTCGCCAGTAGGTATCATTCCCACGTAATTGAAGGCGAGCCTATTGCCGTTTTTCGGGCACATTTCCAGACTCCGTGCTGCTACTGAGAATTTCCTAATGCAAAATACCAATAACACTTTCAAAGAATGCCAATACTAAGCGAATATGGCAATGTTCCCATTTCAAAGTAGACTATCCGAAAACAAAAAGCGACTGAGTGACGGTTCCTCAACAGTAAAAAATGGTCAAACATTTGGCATAGTTGTCAAACGCGCGAAATTTATACGCGTGTATAAAACGTTGGTTTAACGGCCGCGCGCCGGCGGATCCGCCGCGTAATCCGTCAGTGTCAACGTTTGATGTATCGCTGAGTTGCCTCCGCACTGTGTACTGTATACTGTATAGGTGCGGCGTGTGCCCCGCAGTACCGACCTAACCAATAGCGGACTTATTTAGCTCCGTTATAACTCTTCTATAGACAGGACGGATGCCCCGTCAGATTATATATAGCGTGTTGCTTATCCTCTAGTAAGACTTACTGTAATAGCTATTCGTAAAGGTGCTTATAAAGTGGAAAAGATAAAAATAATGGTAATCTAATAGTAAATTATCCCTAGAAATGAATTAATTACAGGAAACACCGTAAGGGTAAAATAAGGCATACTCGTACAAGTTCTCTTAAAAAAGTAGATATTAATGAAAAATAATAATAAGACTCAACGTAAAAATCATTTAGGTAGGTACTTATTATTTAAAATACAATTTGTAGCCTATCGAAAATCTACAATTTATTAATATTTCTTCTTTTACCGTTATTTATGTTCCACCCAATTGTGTTAATTCTTTTACAATATATTACTAGGTACATATAAGTTTATTAACAAAACACATTAAGCATGCCAGTTACCAATTTTCAAAAGACAAAGTAAGACCACAAAAAAGGAAAAAACAATAACGAGTTGGTGATAAATAGGTCTTCCTCGGGAACTAGCTTACACAGCCGTCACGTTTTATAACTTGTCCTAATTTGTCAAAGGAAAAATGCGACGTTAAAAAAACTGGACAAAAGGAGGCATTGTCTCTAAAATAGCCTCCTGCCTTCGAACCGACCTATCCAGCGGTTGTAAAAAAGGTTTGAAGTCGCATTTTTGCGAGAAAAGATGAGATTCTACGAAACTTAATAGCTAATATAGACGTGACCCAGACATTTTTTTAAAAATTACTTTGTAAGAGTAATTTAAAATTTCCATAGAAAAAATATTTCAAGAAAAGGTTTATAAAAAATAATATTGATATTAAAACTACTGTTTAATACTGGCGAAGAAAAATTCACTGTTGGGGGTGATTAACGCAAGAGTATTTTAGATAAGTAGGTACTCTGATAAACGTGTCGATTAAATTATGGCTACTTATAAAACAAGTACACATTAGGTAATACGTTAGATTAACAGATCACAATGGCACATTATCATATGTTTATGATCACAATCCCAATGTATAAATAACCTACTTTATATGATTCACTACAAAAATAACTTGATAAGGTCTACACAGTCCCCTTTTAAAATAGAGAAAATTTTATATTTTTGAAGTGACAACTTTAGCGGCGCTGTGGACATTTTTTTGGTATGGGTAACAAATGTTGAACCCGCATCAGATCACGTGACCCTGATCGAAAATGCGTAAGACGTTTGTTGTCATGCATTGTTATGTTTGTGTACGATAGATAGCGCAATAAATATTCTATTTTACCACGTAAATGAGAGTACTTTTATACTGATAAATAAAGCAATTCGTGCAAAATTATTCCCTAAGCATTCCAAAATATTCAAAAATGCACAACGTTAATGTTGAAGCTCTCACTTCAGCCGACACTCCCGGAGTGCCAGCCGTTTTTTTTTTTGCCACAATGTCCAGAAGATATTCTCAACACGATATACAATGTACCAGGCAATAAATACATAATGAAAAAATGTCACGCTAAAATAACACGTAATCAATTAATCTCGGCATGAGATCGTATCGACGGGAATACGCCGGATTTTCTAATTAAAACCCTCGGTTTTATTAATCATACGACATGTCTGCTTACAAAAAATTGTTTTGATAAAATTTATGTTTTAATAACCTACGACCGCTTGTCGTATTTATGATAAAACTGTACCCAACATGTATGATTGATATCTATCAATGAGATTTGTACGTGACGTGTCGAAGGTTGTGTGTGAGATACGAACGGTGTGCTAATCAAGTATTTGATCTATATCAATATGTAGTTTTAGACTGACTTTCCATTTTATCTTAGTAATAAGATGGAAGAGAAGCCAACTATTAAAAAATGCCTTAATTTGTTTTCCAAGCCGAGTTATATGATTGAGAAATGGGCAATTTAGTCATTCTTTTTACACGTACAACATTAGTCTTATATGGTATTAGGAACATTCAATACTTAGTTAACTTAATAGAATACGATAATCTCACGCTATTGAAATAATAATATACCTAATACATTATTTGAAAATCCGAGGCTACAAAAACACGACTGTTTACCGCTTTACACTGCGCTGGTCAAAACTTTAGTTAACGTCAGGCTTAAAATTTTACCTGTGCCTAACTTATGACGGAAAACATCCAGATAATAGGTTTTTCTTATCCTAGAACGTTAATGACCACAATGAAATGAATTTTAGGTTAATCAAATCAAATTGTATCAGCTTTTGTATCTCTCAACTCGTTCTGTGACAAGTGTGTATTTATAAAACTAGATTTATACTACAATAAACACGATTAATACAGGACAAGTGACCTCGAAACATTTGTGAGGCGGTGCCCTAAAATATTAACACAATTGTATGAATTCTATCAAAAGTTGTACCCGACCTATTCGTAAATAACGTCACAAAAGACAGTCCTTTCAACTACCCATTGAATACCTTCACAGTTACTCAGTAGTGCCTGTATTCTGAATACGTTTGCGCCCTAAATTCAGCCATTCTTCCATTGAATCTTCACCGCAAACACGTATTGAGGGATTTATGAAAACATTATAACTCATTTTTTTTTATAAGCATATTTCTTAAGCTTATTCAGATAGACATAATAACTTTGGTCACATAAAGCTACGCCACAAATAGAAAAAAGCCCTTTCAAATTGTGCTCTTTGATTTAATACATTCAACCCTAAACTACTTCATATCGAGAACTTAAAATTGAGAAACTAAAATAAAAACTTCAATCGTAGTTTTTGATTCTCCAAGGATCTAACGAATGGGATTTAGGCAATAGTGCAATAGAGCCCTATTTTATCCTATATCCGAATTACAGACCGTATTTTGGAGTGTGGTTCTCCATCACATATTGTATTTCTTTTTAACAAAGCACATGTGTCAAGACCATATTTCATTTGACAAAATCCACTATCGATTCATTTACGAAAATGCATCGCATTCTCCGTTTACACAACCCCTGTAACACTAAACTTGCACTTACAAAAAGCAAAGCCTATCGAATCGCGGGTAGCATCCCCACATTTAGTGTGGAGGGCTGCGGTGTGTAGGAGCCAGGTGCGTTCCGCAGGTGCCCTTGTCGGCTCACTATCCTAACGTTATTGATAAAAACCCACGGCCTCGGCGCGGTCGGCCCGGCCGCCGAATCATTTTTGTAAATTAAAAATGGGGGAGATAACAGGAGGGGGATCGGATATTAATGGAAATGAATCAGGTTTTTCGAAATTTCGTGCCATAGTTTTAGCTAATGAAATGCAATAATATCGTTGCGGTTGTAGCCAATCACTTGAAAATTGGGTTTGTATTTAAACCGAACGCGATTCAAAGAATTTATGTAAATATTTATTGGCGTAATTAAACCATATTAGGTCACCCTATTAAACATAAACAAATTTATTTCCATAACAACACTAACTATGATATCATCTCATTATTTCACCCTTAAACAATTCTCCTATTAAGAATACTGATTGCATTTGGAAAAACAAACTTTAACTTAACTAAACATATCCAGTAAACTGTCCCCTTTTTAAAATCTATACTCTTATATGGTTCGACTCGGCAAACGTAATGTAGGACGCCCTCTGGCTAGGTGGGGTGACGATATCCGCAGAGTGGCTGGCAGCGGTTGGATGAGGGCCGAAGATCGAGCCCAATGGCGTGCCATAGGAGAGGCCTATGTCCAGTAGTGGACGTGACAAAAGCTGTTGATGATGATGATATGGATAACAATATTTGAAAGTAAACGTAGATAAAATTTACTACGCGAAATAGTTATTTTCTTAGCTAGGAAAACGTCCACGAAGACGCATCGTGTTTGCGCAAAAAATACCGGCGCAACGACTACTTATTTGCAATAATGTCCACAGTGCAAGTATTTACTTACTCTATTTGATTTGCTGATTGAGGGTTCATTCTACTCGACAAATATTTGAACATAGTTCCGATGTGCTTCATGATGTCATAACGCGATAATATTACTTTAACGACGCGCAACCGACTTCTATTTTATTATTGTGAGCGGTTGGTTTAGCTAATTCGATGTAATTTTATATAATCACCAAAAAAATATGACTTGATGGGGGCACCAAACCAAGCGGCAATTGTGAAAAAAAGTTTTACAGACCCTTTCCATTAGGTAGTTAATGCAGTTTAATTATCATAATATTTCATAATAAAGTTCTGACGCGGCCACACAACTTTGTCACAAATGTTTTGCTTTTCCAAGAGATGTGTACTTCTCCATTGCTTTCATCATCCTATTCGTCATTAAAGGCCGCTAATGAACCAATGATCGGTTTTTGATAATTTCTCTATTTTGTTATTACATAACACCTCATGGTGGTACTCTGCCTTCAATAGCAAGAATTTGAATAAGTAAAGGGATGAAATGACCGCGTCATTTCTAAGTTCGTTTCACGGGTAGACAATGTTATTGGGTTATTTCAGCAAAATATTTTCAGTTCTAGTGGTGAGTCCGGAAGTGTTATTGAAACACCAACGGGATCACCCATAACACGTGGAAAGCAAAAACGAACCAGGCGAAATGTGTGTGTGAAGATGCACGTCTGCCCTTATCTATGTACCTATGTACATATGTTAAGATTCGGTATAGCCGTGTAAGAACATTATGAAGTGTGCTTGATGTGATCCTTATTTTACAAGTTTGTTTGTTACGTTTTCACGTCTGAATCACGGAATGATTCTAATGAATATTGCTACGGAGGGAGATGGAACTCTACATTCGGCAATTGGCTACTTTTTGATAATAGTAAACCTAGAGGAATTGGACCCTAATCACGTACATAGGCATTTTATAAATGAGTTCATTAAACATTTAATAATAAGGCCTATTTCAATAACGCAACAGCGCAGTGTACAGGCGATTTAACGATCGATTTGATGCAAGACTTATCACAACGGCACCCGCCCACATCAATACGTTATTGTTCATGAAATTGTCATTCGCGCAGACATTGTGTCACAGACAATAACAAACGGAAGCCTTCATTGTTGCTCCGCCATTTCATTTGCGAATATTTCGCGATCGTACACGAAACAACTCGATGAGTTTTGTGAATACCGTACGGAGATGATGGAGACTAGAAGTCAACGAGAACAGACTTTTAACCCTTTCTGCACTGGTGTAGCGTAATAGCGTGGAGGTTGTTATGCTATGATGTTCATTCTATTCCAGCACATTGACAATTTATTCCAAACTATTCCTAAATAATAGCATAAATAAGTCACCGTAATTAAATTTTCTATTAGTAAAAGATTTTCTTGAGCCTACTAGCTTTATTAATCTTAATAACAACGAATTATTTGGCTTCTAATCAATTTGGTATTGTTTTTCGTCATTGCTTTGTCTAATCAAAAAAATCGCATACGGGTCGAATCTAATGCCGAAAACCTTCTATCTTTAGCCACTATACAAATAGTTAATACTCATGCTAATATCTATAGTCAAAAATATTTTTAAAAAGTTCTTTCACGCCCTTAATAATAAGAAAATTCAACGAGACGTGTATGAATGACCGCGTGGCATAAGGCGACGGTTTTGTTTTTAATAACTAGGCTGCAATTGGAATTCCTTTAGCATGACAATATAAAAAGTTAATAACATGCAGCCAGCGTGACTACTGCATTCGGATGACGTGGGCCGAATACCGGATGGACGACGTTTACTGGCTCAAATTTTGACTCCCTGTGCCCCCTGCATACATGATCAACTGTTCCATATTGTTATAAAAACAACTTTTCAGTAGGCCTGGTCAATACTAATATTATATGTATAGATAATATTATAGAGGAAAGATTAAATTGATGGTAATTTTGTTAGTTACGGATAAACTTAAAAACAATTTAACCGATTTCGAAGTCGTGATAGCCTCGAGGTTTTGGCACGTGGTCGAGAATCTCGACGGACGCGAGTTCAAACCCCAGGCACACGCCTCTGACTTTTCTAAGATATGTGTGTATTCACAATGAATTATCACGTACTTCAACGGTGAAGGAAAACATCGTGATGAAAACGGCACACCTAAAAGTTCTTAGGAATTTCTTAGGAGTGTAGTCCGCCAACCCGCACTAGGCCAGCGTGGTGGACTAAGGCCTTAACCCTCTCAGTTTTAGAGGAGGCCCGTGCCCAGCAGCGGGACGTATTTGGGCTGATGATGATGATAGAGATGGGACCTTGGTACTCTTTATATAAAATTACGTCCGGGCTCAACCGCAAGATTTAATTTATGATATTGCGATCTCAATTCCTGAAGCGTATTGTCGGTTTGCTAATCGTGTACAGTCTCTGTGGCGCAGTTAACAGTTTGCTGTTAAACGAAAGTCCGCGAGTTTCTAGATCTTCCTGAGGAAGAGACAAAGATGCTAAGGTGTTCGCTAAGAGTATACTAATGTGATCAAGATGTATTTTTCGTGTCTGGGGGTTTATGAAGTCGTAAGTTTTTAGCAATTCCGAATATATGTGACGGAAGACATGCTCGTTATTGTATTGAATCTTGAATGTATTAACATTTGATGAAACTTTTTCTGTAATAAAACATGACGCGTAGTGACAATGTAAGCTTGCTTTTAATATAGTTTATCTTATTGTCATATTGCCTCCACAAAGCGCTGTAGCTAGTTTCTGACTAATTTATATTTAATAATTGAAAGAAAAATTACCTTTGCTTTGGACAGACTTCGTGCAAATTCTTGTGACATCAAACAGATATAAAAATCTTGTCTAACGTCTTTCACCATTAAAAAGAAAAACATGCACATAGGCATTTTTCAAGCAAAGTAAATGTGTTAAAAGTTGTACTGAGCGTTAGGGATGTTATGGATATGATATTTCGGATCTGGATACGGATATGGATATAGGAATAAAATTATATCGGTTTCGGATACGGTTACGGATATGTAATTATTTCGGATTATCCGTAATTTTCGGATAGTTTCGGTTAAGGATATTAGATTAAAGTAAAATATAACTGTTTTATAAAGGTGTCAGATGTTTGGATGTTTTTGGTTTTGTTGTATATTTTGTTTCAACAATAACTGTTTTTTGTACTTATCACAGTGTTTTCATTTAAGTAGTGCTACTTGACACAAGACTTTCTTAAATTAAGTATCGACTCTTAAATAAGAAACTAATTAGTTATGAAAGAGGTTATGTTATGACTATAAATAACAAACAAACTGCAAGATTCACTTGGAGTGTGAACGGTGAAACAAAAACCTGTTGAAAGTCGAAACATGCCGTTTTTTTTAGACTCCACCCTTTTACAAAACTATCCGAAACTATTCGAAACTTCTGAAATGGTTACGGTTACGGTTACGGATATATTTTTATTTCGGATATCCGATAGTTTCGGTTACGGTTACGGAGCTCCATAACATCCCTGCTGAGCGTAATACAAAGTTAAAATAACATTTAAAATAATTCAAACAGTTTTAAATCCAAATACCTAGTTGTAAAAGAAACACTATGTATAACTAGCCTAATAAATTCAATATGTTGATATTTATAATTTATAAGCCATGTTTATATTGATAATTTACATGTATAAAAATACTGTTAAAGCCACATCCATAACTCATTAACACAAATGTACAAATTGAAATGTTATTTATGACCAATATAAATGTCTCTACGACATCCTTAATGCTATCTGGTACCTAAGTACTTTATAGTAGGTAAATGGATATGGAGATAAGTGTATATAACTGATTATATATAACTTTTTAGGGCAACAGTTATTATTATCAAAATCTTAACTAAAATTAATATCACAACGATGTCATGGGAATTTTTGTTGTTTTCACATTTATTCTACTTATGATGAGCCCTTATTTTTTAGCTAATTTTCAAAATTTGTTATTGTGTACTTTGCTAAAAAGAAGTTATTTCAACAAACTTTGAAAAGGTAATGAGTCAACAACACATAGCCAACCATATGGCCCACTTTCAGGGAAACGGCAATAATTAGCCAACAATGAAATCTGCTTTCAGTGGATTGGTAATTGATTTTCTCTATAATTATTATTATTCTATACCTTTCAAATTTGGTTTTGGCCTATAGTTATGATAGTTAGGACTAGCAATAAACAACTTTTAAAACCTAATGTGAGTAGTTTCATGGCATAAACATTACCTAAAAGAATAATCTGGTCTGAAAATAGAAATAAAAATATGAACATGATATGAACCACATTTAAAACCCATATTGATATGTTCATAGTTTGTGGATGATGTCTAAATTACAAAAGATCAAGAGTGTTTGCGATGTTTACACAACACTCACTGTTCAGGGAATGGAAACATTCAACTTGCATTAGTTTCACATTGGTTTCATATTTACATTCATACATTGTTGTTAAAGTTTGCTACTGTTGCAGTTTGTTTATATTTCAATAAGGAAATTCATTGTATTGTTTGATAAATAAATATTATATTTCATACAAATGGAAACAATTGGAAAAAATCTGTATAAATGATTATTATATTATAGTATAGTAATAAAATTGGGAAACTTTAATAGGAATTAGAAAAAATCTTTATAAATTATTATTATATTATAATAATAAAATTGCAAGAATTGGTGATATTAGGCAATAACAAATAATATAAAAATTTATCCAAAAAATATATCCTACAGCTTGTTAAAAATTTCCTTATATTAGATGATTAAAGTAGTTATTTCTCTTCAATTTATCATAATTTTCTATAGAGGAAAAGAAAAGTAAATGAGCAAAACAGTTTCCTCTATCCAATCACTTGTTTAAACATTTATATTATATATTGTTTGCTTTCATAAAAGAGTCACATCAGGTGTGTGCCAAATATGGAAATAGGGACTAGATGTGAGTTTTTGAACCAAAGAATAACAGATCCGGACTCACTTAGATTGAGATTGTTGAAGTTTTAAAGTATAGTGAATAACAGCTAATTAAATTGAGCTATAAAATATGTTGATAAGCATAATTTATATGCCTCTTTTATCACAATAATAAGAACTCATTGTATAGTGATCTACAGTAAAGATATATTCAATATTCTGAATAGCACTAGTTATGGAGTGTTTGCAACCTACTCTAGCTAATGTTGACAAGAGATTGCCTATATAAGTAATGATAAAAAGATAACAATGCACATGATCATTATTTGACGTCGCGACAATGTTCAATGTGTATGTTACGAAAAGAGGCTAAATTCCAAAAATGTAAATTAACCCCTGCCTACCCACGTGACGATCGAGGTAATTAGTGCAAGTGTAAACACTGCACGAGTGATTTTGTGCATTAATAACGGTTTAAATGCATGTATGTAAAGTTTAATCGGCGCCTTGTCCGTAACAACATAATTAACGACTCATAATTGAAAAGCTGTGTTTGTCCCTACGCGGACGCAATCACAACACTAATAATACACTCCAAACGTTCTAGATCGTTAACAAAACATCTGTTACATTGATAACAAGCCAGTTACACTAATTACAAACTACATAGCCGGCTCGCGGCCGCTAACTGTGTTTTGTACCAAAGTGCCAGCTACAGCCAGCCGTGAGAAACAAACAGCTGTGAGGCGGTGCAGGCGCGCCGGCGACCGGCGCCTGGCCCGCCAGCCACGCCAGCCCAACACCCGATATAGACAAATAGGTTACACCTCTGACGAAATTCTCACGTCACGTACAGACAAACAATACAAGAAGAAAACATATTACTCACGTTAAACAACAGTTATCATCCAACAACAAGCGTCATAACGATCCGTAAGGTTGTATCACTGCATAAATAATCACAATTCCAACGAATATTTTTGTATTACCATCCGAATTAGGATTGCACAAACGACTTTATAACCACACAAAACTCATATTATATTGCACACGAACATATGATAAGCACATACACAAACATAAGATAATATGTAAAAAGTTATTATCACAAATATAAACGAAATATCACAAACGGATATCACTTTTCAGTCTGTCCTTGCGTTCACATAAATTGGCAGCCATCTTGCGTTCGTGCGGACAGCGCTACAATGTTACCAACACTAAATTATTTATTCCACATGTATACACGATACTTTGACATTTCCGAAGCTAATGCTGTTACGTCGTTAACATTTAATTTAGATATTTTTAAATAGATTTCTTGAAAAGATCTTTCAGTTCCTAAATTGTTAATCTCAATTTTATTAAATGACACGTTAGTAATAATAAATATAAATTACTTTTTAAAAATATTAAGGTAGTGTGCAACATTTTCTATTTATTTTTAATACCCGATTTTTTCATGTTATTATTACGAGCTATTGAAACGGAATCTTTTTAATGACTGCGCTAGTTATTTTTTTTAAAGTGCGTTAAAACTCAGTTTTCTTTATGTGCTAGGTTCATAAACATTAGCTGGATTTCCACCGCGTTTTTCGGGTAACTTTTTCAGCGTGGTAACACATTGTAGTCATAGACTAAGGAGTAATTTTTTTAAATACAAAACTAACGTTACGTACAGCCACATAAATAACACGGTAAAACCTTAAAAATATAATAAAATGTCGATAATTTAAATTTCTTGATTTAATATTTGACAATAAAATAATAATAACAAGCTTCGCCTAACTGAAGTAATATTTTTTTTTAGAAAGAGTGAGTTTCAAGTTATTTTTAATTCAAAAAAATTATGATGGGACTAATAATTGCTATTGTTTTCTGAGTAGAAATGATTATCTATAAAAAAATTAAATTCAAAAACATTTTTTAAATTGTCAAAACCTAAGTTAGTAAAATAGATAAAATGGATCAGCCTTTTTTAAATCTACAGTAACTTTACATTAACTTGCATAAAATTAGGTTTAATTAAATTATTAGATTATGAGTACTCGACAAATCAATTATAAAATAAATAAAAAGTAATAACCTTTAAAAAAATCTTTTATTTAAACGCCAAAAAAGAAAAAGAAGAAAATATTTTTTTCCTTATAAATTTTAACTACCTATCAACTTATCACCTCATTATATACAATTTACATGATCGTAAAAGCTTGTCGCGAGGTTTAATTTGGGTTTCGTTCAGAATTACGAGACCACTAGGCATCTTTTTACTCATTAAAAATGTGTGTTTGTACCTCGAAGTTACTTTAGAGAAAAAAGAAATAGCAACAATAGCATATTCAGAAATTAAATTCTATGACGTACAATAGGTACCAATATAATAATAATATATAACAATATAATGGGTACCAATAGGTTCAAGGTTGATATAATACTTTTAGGGATGTTAAAAAATAATAGATTATTATTTCTAATAATTTTTATTGTAATTTTTTTTTGTTTTATGGTAAGGCGTTATAATCGGGCTTGCACGCGGGCGTCTCTAAGGTTTATTATTGGAATATGAAAAGCATGTAGATCTATACTAATATATAAAGCTGAAGAGTTTGTTTGTTTGGTTGAACGCGCTAATCTCAGGAACTAAGTACTGGTCCGATTGGATTAATTCTTTCAGCGTTAGAAAGCCCATTTATCGAGAAAGGCTATAGGCTTTATAACATCACGCTACGACCAATAGGAGCGGAGCACCAATAAATAATGTTTCAAAATCGGGGGTATTTTTTTCCTTTTGAGAACTTCCGCTGCGTGCGCTGCGGAAACGGTTAAAGTTTCGCTATGTATGACAGAATTGTTCCCCTTTAAAAGTTCAAAAAAAGTCCGCGACAGCATATGTCTATCTTTTAAGGTTGGCTCACTATAACCTTTTTTTATGCTAACCAAATTTGTTCTAAAATAAAGCATTATTTGTGAATGGTGTTTTCAAAAAGACGATATTAATCCTTATCCAAATAAATACGTTATTCATCACAAGTATTTAATTTAAAAGAAATTTGCCCTGTACATCATTTGATTTCAATGAGTATCTTAGAAGATATCGCAGTTTTAAAATAAGACCGCAGCGAAAAAACGATAAAGCGCGCAAATAAGGCGCCGGCCGGCCGGTGCGCGGCGGCACACGTTTCACGTCTATTTGACCGATTTGAATGATTTTTTGGTATTGACATAAATGGGACTCTGTGGAGTAATTAGACTACTATTTTCTCTCTGAAACCAACCCTGAAGTCTACGCGGACGGAGTCGCGAGCAAAAGCTAGTTTTTAAATAAGAGGAAAAAAATCGATATTTATTAAAATCGATTTTTGACAAATCGATTAGTATTGAATAAAGAAAAATCGATTCTTTTCCATTAATCTCACATCGCTATATACTTTTACTTTTATGTACGGATTTTGCATACATACATAAACTCACGCCTGTATTCCCCGAAGGGGTAGGCAGAGGTGCATTTCTGCCCCCACATTTCGCCAAGTATGTATCAGTCCCACGTAATAGGGGGCGAGCCTATTGCCGTTTTTCGGGCACATTTCCAGACTCCGTGCTGTTACCGAGAATTTCCTAATGGAAAAACCCAATAACACTTTGCCCGACCCGGGGTAAGGATTTTAGTAATGGCAAATATACAGGAATTATTTGTTTTATTAAATGTAAAATGTACCTATTTTCTTTTTAATTGAAATAAGAAGTCTCACACAGACAATATTTATTGTAGTAAAAGAATAATTTTCTTATTTCTTGAGCTAGTTTTGGGGTCAGGATATTTTCATTGATGACAAAATTGGTATTGCTCAATTTTTATGTATTTTTCATTTCATATGATGACCTTATTTATGTGATCATCAGCAGCCCTTTTTCGTCCATTGCTGCACATAGGTCTCTTCAATGGAAAGTCTATCTACATTTCGTTGTTAAATAAATAAAATAAAATAAAAAAGCCTTTTATTTCTTGCAGATTACAAAAAAAGAAAATTAAGTTCAATGTTGTAATTAATTAAGTATAATAGCATTTTGTTAGTAATTTCATTTCGTTCTTAAATTTAGTTGTTAGTTTGTTACATAATTTTTATTTAATTCTATGTTAGTATTATACTATATTTTAATATAATTATTCTGCAAGAACCCTTCTGTAGGTGAAGGCCTCCTCCAAAGATAGCCAGTCTTCTCTAGATTGGGCTACTCGAATCCAGTTTAGGCCGGCTACCGTTTCAGCCAGTCCAATTACGTCGTATTTTATGTCTGTTAGAGATTCATTTAATTCTATCAAGCGTTCGTATGTTAGGTAAAAGTGTTTTGACGTTGTATGTCAAAATCTAGAGCTTTCCTGTTGTAGTCGTAGTAGTGGTAATATTAGTTGTTGTAGATAGTTTTGTAGATAATTTTGTTTGATTCTTTGGAGGGTTTTGGTCATACTCTTCCTCGGTGACCAGCCGGCTTGGAAGAGTTAGATTGGTTTTTATTGTTGTTTTTCTTATGTTAACCACGTGAGAGGGTTGCTAGATCTTCTCCTTGTTATTTCCTTTTGCTCCGGGTGTATTATTTCGATTTTTGGTAGTCAAGAAGTTCAGTATCCCTGGCTTTACGATCTCTTCAGATAGGCTTGAAGATGTTTTACGTGACATTTGGTTATTCGTATTTTGGATTTTATTCTTCTTGTTAGCCTGCGTTTTAACTTCGTCGCGTCCGGCAGGGTTGGTTTCAGGAGAAGCTGAAAGCATTCTTTTATTTTTCGCTGTTGAGTTCTTTTTGTCTCTTATTATTAGTTTATCGTATTTTATTATTACAGAGTTTCCTTTTTCTTTTTCAATTCGTAACTGTTCTTGTAATAGTTTTCTTTTTTCAATTATATGTTGAGGGTAATTTTCTGTTATATAAAATGCTGTATTTTTCAGTGAACTACTCCTTTTGAATATGTTGATTTTTGTACCGTGGGTAGAAGTGGTCTAGGTCTGTCCCCTTTTTTTCCTATTCTCTTTATTTCTTGTAGGTATGTCTCTATGATCCAGGTCCAAAGAGAAGTGTTCTTTTATAAAGTTGATCATGAGTTTTTGTAGATTTGAATATGATGTTTCTGTTTCTTCTAGTCCGAAAAAGACAATATTATTCTTTCTGATCTGTTTTTCTATAAAATGGAGTCGCTTTTCTTGATTTTCTATTTTTTCCTTAAGACTGTAGTATTTCTCGTCTAGTATTTTGAACTTTTCTTCTAAAATGTAGTTTATATTTTGGGTTACTTGTTCGGTCACTTTTTCTCCGCTTTTTAATATTGTATTTTTTTGTTCATCAAGTTCCTTTTGTATATTCTTTAGCGCATTCATAACTTCTTCCATGTTTGTAAATATTAGATTGATAGTTGTGTTATGATACTAGTAACGCCCTCTCTTGGCAGCCCTCTGTAGTTCCTTCCAAGTAGCGGATCGCTCGATCGATTCGGTCGAACACTACCTATGTAGTGGCTATTATCATTTTATCATTTATTCATAGACTAGGATTTTTTTGCAATGTAATTTAATAAATAGTTATCATTTATTTAAATACAAAAAAATTCGTTGTTTACTCTAAATAAATATAGCAAATACAATTCAAATTAATTTACATCACTGGAATAGTAAGACTGTTAAAAACTTTTCTTTATAAAGCAATATTTAGTTATTATTTATTTCTACATAAAAAAAATAGTAACATGAGTAATAGTTATGATGACATCAGTGGCGGTATTTCTGTGGAAGCCCAAAAGCCCAGTTTGCCTTACAAAGCTCCGAATAATCTTTAAGCTTTAAATCTTTATTTAACAAAAGCAATTAGACATATAAATGAAAAGATCCTGACCCCACAATACACAAAACTAGACATAACACAATTAACGTATAACGTTTTTGGGCTTCTGTGGAAGTACCACCACTGGATGACGTCATTTCTATAATAACACGTTAATTAAGATACATGTTACTTCTCATCTTCAAAGTAATAAAATTGTTTTATCTCCAATAAAAATCATGTATGATTTAGTCAGTGGCGGTTGTTACGAATTAAAAAGGACGGGAACTTATGCTAGTTTAAATAAAAGTACAACATAGTGTTCATAAGACGATTTTATTTTTTCATCTATATCATATTCATGTGTTAGATTAAACTTATAGACCACAGGTCTTACATTAAACTTAATAACCGTAACATTAAGTTAAGGAAAATACTTTCCAAAAGCACTTGCTAGGTGGATATAAACGCTAGGCAAGTGTTTTAAGTAAAAATGCATTTTTATTTCCATTTTCATCACATGTAATGTTTTCAATGAATTTCTTATCACTATCATAATAGATCCTTCTAAAACGAAGGAAAGTGTTATAAGAATTTACGGATACTGTGAAATTAACGTACTCGTAAACCGAGAAGCAAATGAACTTATCAAATCTAATCTAAATAAGTACTGAGTTCGGTGTACATATTCAACTTCAGAGTGTCACGAGTAGCGCGATTATACATACAATGTCATCTCTCGATAATTTCTCAAATCACTCCCAATCATGGAATGCGATCAACTTTGTGTACGAAACATTCCTAATATAACAAAAATGCACTTTATCATTTATAAAGTCAATTCTGACTAGACAATCACACACACATAATAAGGTCTGTCTAAGGCCACACAGTTACATCGAGGTCACTGCTGCATACAGCCTCAATCAGAAGACTTTCCTCGTCAAGGCACAAACTTTCAGCCGTTCAGGCGAAGTGTTTCAGTAGCTTAATCCATTCGTGTTCAGCGAGCAACGTCCTGTGATTTCGTTCATTTTATAATCAAGCCGTGACTCTTCGGGCATTCCACCGGCAGGAAAATGTGCATTAATTTCTCTATTTCGCCTCTGCATAGTGGACAACGACTGCATCTGTGAACAAGTTAAAAACAAAATTAATATACCATAAAACTGACAACTCC
This sequence comes from Hemaris fuciformis, assembly GCA_907164795.1. NCBI lineage: Eukaryota > Metazoa > Arthropoda > Insecta > Lepidoptera > Sphingidae > Hemaris > Hemaris fuciformis. The sequence continues at coordinate 669,703 of OU015455.1, read as the reverse complement.
CAGATACTAAAGTATAGCCTTTTCTTGTTAATATATTATGTCAAATCAAAGTTTTAAAATATACGACATGATAAAATGAAGAATGTGCGCAGTAATTTAATATTTAAAAGTTGACATTACATTAAACAATTATGAAAATTTAAAAATTTACTATTTTTGGTTCATCAAAATATGACATTACATTAAACAATTATGAAAATTTAAAAATTGACTATTTTTGGTTCAACAACTACATTAATAACATGATGGCACACATCTTGCATGCACATGTTAAAATACAGATGTGTTGAATGCAAATTATTATGTGTTTAATAATTATATGTTTACCAGTTTTATGACTTTCATAGTCATTTTAAAATTAAAAATGCATAAACTATTTTAGAAGTTGTAAATACTTCGTATTCATAATAATCAGTTATGAAAATGATAGATTGAAAATTTTACTCATTTATTAAGATTTATCCCTAAGATATCCTAACCCTTCGCAACTCTAAAGGATAATCATATAATAACATAACAATAAGGAGGGACTTAGGGTTCACCTATGTTAAAAACAATTAAAATTTAGAGTATGTGTAATAATTGATGATGAATTCAGAGTTGAAGTATTGGATACAGTCATAAACCGGTAACTCCATGAAATCTATTCCTTTTGTTAATTAAGTATAATAAATTATTATTATTATTGTGTTCGTTGTTTGTGTGATCTTCTAACGGTTTTGTATCTGCTTGCAGAAAGTGTATGTTTAGTGTGAGTGTAGATGTGGTGTACCTGGAGGCGCAGTCCCCGCAGCAGACGACGTGTCGGCACGGCAGGAACAGCGTGTCGATGGCGCTGTCCATGCACACGCGGCACGCCAGCGCCTCGCCACCACCACCGCCGCCGCTGCGAGACCGGGACCGGGACTCCTGCGATACAACACGTCTGTTACACAACTTCATCTCATCAATACACTTATATCTTTACAAACGCTTGATTTGGGGAGTAAGCTGGTGTATGCGTGACGAGAGCGTTACGAAAAGTGTGATCGGGCGAGGCGAACGGAAGTTGAGAGGGAGATATAAGTTATTGAAGATAGAAAGAGAGAGGGTAATGTTACCGACGTACCCGATAATAAAAATAATGAATAAAAAAAACTTGTCGTGTGGTCTAAAGCACACTCTTATTTGTTTTCTTTGTTTAGAATTTTCATAAGTACTATCCTATATTTTTTATAACAAGTTATATGCTGATGGTGATTTTAATGGTTTCTTTATTGAATCTTGATGTATGCTAATATCATGTACATTGGTTACTAATAGTGAATATAAGTGAGAAAGTGTAGTTACCTTATGGTCAGAACCCTCCGACTCGCGGCGTCTCTGTCGCGGCTCGTGTGCGTGTGCGTGTGCGTGCGCATGCGCGGCGCGGCGCGCGCGGTCGTGCACCTCGCGGCACGTGCGCCGGATGTCGAACACGTAGCGCCGCCCCAGCGTCGTCGAGTCGTTGAAGATGGAAGCTATCGTGCCCTGATGACAAAAAATATACTTATTAGACCATTGAAACATTCATATACATTAGGGTGGCCCAAAAAAACCGACTATTTTTTTTTTGAGTCTCGGGTGAAAATATGTTAGTTTTTGATGTTTTAAGAGCCCTCTCCAAAAGACAGCTCAAAAAATTTTTTTTAAGAGGTCGCTCCAAATTTTTTAAAATTTCCAAAATCGTCAAAAATCGATTTTTTAAATTTTTTTTATTATTTTTCTCATTATTTTACTTTTTTCTACAAGAAAAATGATAAAGATCCTGAAAATCTCAAGTCGAAATTTTAATATTTAAAGGTCGCTCCAAATTTTTCAAGGTTTCCAAGACAAGTACTTTATATCTTTTCGAGCTACTTCTGAATATGAATATCAACGAACTTGATATTTTTTTTCTTGCATTTGACATACCAAAGAGTGGAATTAAAGCATGAGAAACAAAAAAAAATTAAATAAATTTTTTTTACGATTATAGTGTAATTGTCATATTCAGAAGTAGCTCGAAAAGATATAAAGTACTTGTCTTGGAAACCTTGAAAAATTTGGAGCGACCTTTAAATATTAAAATTTCGACTTGAGATTTTCAGGATCTTTATCATTTTTCTTGTAGAAAAAAGTAAAACAATGAGAAAAATAATAAAAAAAATAATAAAAATCGATTTTTGACGATTTTGGAAATTTTAAAATATTTGGAGCGACCTCATAAATTTTTTTTTTTGAGCTGTCTTTTGGAGAGGGCTCTTAAAACATCAAAAACTAACATATTTTCACCCGAGACTCAAAAAAAAAATAGTCGGTTTTTTTGGGCCACCCTAATATACATACAGATATTTATTTTATAAAATTCCAGGCTAATTCGAGTTTTATGTGTCATATTTGTTCAAAATAAAACACGTGAGAATAAAAAGATTTTTGTTTACAACTTGTAATGCTTTAATCGCAAAATATCAAAGAGTTCAAAGAGTTCTTAAGTAACTCAGACATCAAATCAAGCCTATTGCAATTGCGGTATGTAGTTATTGCAAAACTGCTAATGTTTCATTTTCAACAGGTTTCCTATTTCATAGCCGTTGATGGGAGTGCGATGATTACAAATAATCCTTATTTGATCCTTTTACTTGTCAATAAATAGTTGTTTATTGTGACTCGTCTACGTGCCTTCCTACACACTATAAGGATGATTATTTCCGCGTACCTCGTTTATCTTAATTGTTCCGCTACAACTGCATCGTTCCTACATATCTGCCGTTGATAAAATTTATTTATAAAATCAATAAATACACCAAAACAGTCACATACATGGCTCTGATCCCACTAACATACGGGTCTTGAGTCGCGGGTATCAGAAACTAAGAGAGACTTTTCGGTCTCACAAACACCCAGACCCGAAACAAATATTTGTGAATAATACAAACATTTGTCTCGGTGCGGGGATCGAACCATGCTACGGAGCTGTCAATATATTTAAGTAAGGAATAACATCATTATTTGACGACTAATAGTGAATGGAATCAAACAGTAAACATTATTGGATGCATTATGTTTGGGTTTCGCCTTTGTATGCATGATTTCTTTATATAAATGTATAAATTCTGTGCGTTCCTACGATTGACAGTTGTTGCTAGGCGTATTAATCAAATAATACTACTTAGTTAAACTAACGAAATGCATTGTAACCAATTTTTCGCTAGAACCTACCGCCATCTAGTAAAACTTGTCGGTAGCTATCCAAACTAACTCATGAATGTTCAGAACTCAAACAGTGGCCATAATACTTTATGCTAATATTTATACAAACCGGTATAGTCATGTGCAAACATGGTGGGGAAATCTGTGCGCCATCTAAGTAATATTGAACAAATGTTTTTTTAAGCCTACACAATATTTTTGGGCAATTTTATCGTAACTAAATTGTAAGTTGTCGATTCACTGAATTATTCCGTCACGTCTAACTACAGGTGATAGGCAGTATGGTTATTTCATCTAATACATGTCTAGTAACCTGAGTCCCTTATTCTAAACCAGGGCAAATCTCTAAAGAATAACATTTCAAAAGAAACTGCGTATAATTGTAAATAATTTTATAAGTGAAGGTTACGATGCACTTTACACTAGCATGGATGACGAAACCTTAGCTGCTACAATGGCTTACAATGCCTGGATCTTGCAAAAATATCTTCGTAATAATAAAATATTCCTAAAAAATGTAATGGTTACAAATACGAGTATTCTAGGCAATTATAATTTTAAACAAACCGTTGGGAATTGTAACTCATTTGCTGGTATTTTTGGTGCGCGGATTAAAATTGGATTAAGTTTGTTTTTGAACTGAAGTGGCAAAAAGACTTGCATCAAGGGCTAAAAAAATCTACATACGAAAATATATTTGCTAGCTATCTATTGTCTCTTGTTCACGTCGCCCTAAACGAAGTGTTGGTCATCGCCAAAATGGAGACCCAAAACACTCATTCTTTGCTTTTTAAGGTTTGAAGGCACCTACTACTGTAGTAATCCTCGTACATACAAAGCAACCACAGATTAAATGTGAAAAATACCTGTATCACTTGTTTGCCGAGTGATCCAAATGTTGGAATGTTGATAAAAAATGGTAACTAAGGATTGTCATTTTCGAACATTATCTAGACGTTTTTATGCGAAACACAACTAGTATATTTGTCTAGCTGACTATTTAGTGATTAACAGCCTATGCCAGCGTTGCCTTATAGGTATTAATATCACATTACATACACACATATTTCTGTAAATTTGTAATTGTAATTACTTATATGTTTTTAATTAAAATATGGGGTATAATCTCCTATTATCCCAATTTAAACCGGTGTGATTTATACGAGTAGGTATGATAACATGAATAGCAATAACTTTAACTGCTTTATTATCGATTTCGTTAAGTTTCTTGAAGAGTTTTGTCATGTTCTATAAATAAGTTGTTTATACCATGCCTTATGTTTGGGTACAATTTCCCAGTGAATAATTCTTCTGCGCATTACCCCTTCGTGATTTGACCGAACACGCGTGAAAATTCTAATTCGTGTCGTATTATAATCGATTGAAATTGTGTGGAGGTCAAACCAGACACGCCCCTACTCATTAAATATTTAATAGTGCAAAGTCCACCGCCTGTTTTATTCATACCACAAATATTTATAGACCTCCGCGTCGATTAAAACTTGCTAGCATTTGTTTTGAAAAAACATTTTGCGAGGGGTCTTTCGATATGGTCGTTGGGTTTTATTTTATGACGTAGATAATTTAGTTTTAGTTTTATACCGAATGAATTATTGTAATTCGTATTTTCGTAGGTTTACTGTTTAGACAAAAAGCGTAACGTGTAGCTTCTTATTTGTCCAGGTTGTTTTTTTTTATACCTAATTAACCAACCTCTTTGTTGTTTAGAGTTATTATTTATTATTTAATATGCTTTATTAGACACCACAAGAACAGAAATACAATAAAATAAAACTAAAGTAAATACCAAGTGTGCCACAAAGGGCGGCCTAATCGCTATTAGCGATCTCTTCCAGACAACCCAGAAACATTATGTGTATGAAGTGTAGAAAATAATCGACACATACCTTTAAATCCCTGATGAACTGTTCAGTGACGTCAGTCCTGACGGTTTCGCAACAGTAGAACGCGTGCTTCTCCGTTACAGCGCGGTAGAGGGCCGCTGCTTGTCCAGACGTCGCCATTTTCACTGGCAGTGTGGCCTCGTTTCCTTCGCTCGTCACGTATGACAGTTGAAAAAGTCGACGCAGGGGCTGCGCGCGGTGAATCGCCGTGTAGGGGATGCTGGAAATATAAAAAAATATAGGTTAATAGTTGTAATTCTAAACTCATAAAGTATGCAAATAACAGATTTCATTGTCGCTTAACATAACGTAAACTAACAACTCGATCATAGACAAACAGCATGTATTTAAATCGTCAATTTATTTTCTGTTGATTAAAAACAATGGCATTTTCTTGAGGCTATAAAGAAGTCTATTTATATGAATTTGTAATAACTATCTTTACGAATAAAACTGATACTTTAAGCCAACACAAGTTTATAAAGTTACAATAACTTAAAATTTCGAAAACAATTTTTTGCAAGTTGTATTAATGGTTTAATGCTTTTTCTTCGCTTGTGAATATTCACAAGTGTAACCACACATTACTTTTTATTTATTCATAGAAAACTTGTTATTTTTCTTTGTAAAAAAAAATACGTTTTAAATAGCCTTTTTTATGACGAGAACGTCGCTAGTCGCAAAAAAAGTTAACCTTAATACATAGAATTTAGCACGTGTCAAATTTTGAATTCGTTTTTTTTTGGAACGGCCACCGCAAAATGGCTTGTTATCGTTATTTTCTTAATGGATTTTAAAAATAATGTGCTTCAGTATTTTGAAAGCAGATATAAATAACAATTACGTTACGCTCAAATAATCCACGATAACAACGACATCATATTTTTAGCGGATATTGTTTGTCTGTCAACGAAAATATTATTGAATGTTTACTTATCGCATATGTTTGCTTTTATGTTAATTAATATAGCACACAAAAACATCCAAATAAGAATTATTGTTAACGCGTTGTTAATAACGACATTACCTATCCTTTACATCAGCCACTTTTGGGCGAAGACACTTCTAGAAATATGCAGAAATGTATGTTATCTATATGAGAAAAACGATTGTGTCGATAATTTTATGATTTCATTCATTTATGTCAACAATAGGGCGACTTTTACATTAAATTGTTATTTTATGACAGCCCCGTGGCGCAGTTGGATAGACACCAGCTTGCGAAAATTGAGGCCGCAGGTTCGATCCCGCACCGAGACAAATGTTTGTGTGATTTCCAAATATTTGTTTCGGGTCTGGGTGTATGTGAGACCGAAAAGTCTCAGTTTACTACTACTAGTTACTTTAACTTACTAGTTTCTGATACCCACACAAGACTTGTATCTTAGTGTGGGATCAGAACTATGTATGTGACTGTTGGGTGTATTTATTTATTATTAATAATGTTTCACTGGCGCTAAAATTACATCAAAAGAACAGAGTACTTCAATAATAAGAGAATCAATCCTACAGTTTGATCGCAACACTTGAGCTGTTTTCGCTACCATATCTTATCTTGGACAAATAAGAATTATCTATAGAACAATGAGCGCTCGTTTGGTAATACCTTGTTCTCGTGATCGACGCGTGAACTTTTAAAACTAGTATAATGGTTTTGTTAATTACACCCAGCAAATGGATGTCACAGTTTATGGAGAATAGATAGAAGTGAACGAAAAAGATTACTGGGAATATTTGTATCGCAGCGAAAAGTGTTTAATAAATTTTGGAGTTAGCATTCTCCTGGAAAATCGGGGCAATAAATTTCAAAATGTCTCGGCCTTTCATCATTATGAGCCCATATACATCCCACTGCTGGGCACGTGCCTCCTCTACAACTGAGAGGGTATAGGCCTTAGTCCACCACGCTGGCCTAGTGCAGGTTGGCGGACTACACACCTAAGAAATTCCTAAGAACTTGCAGGTTTCATCAGATGTTTTCCTTCACCGTTAAAGTACGTGATAATTCTTTAAAATAGCATTTCATTTTGAAAAATATATCCAATCTGGGTATATCAAAGTCCCTTGATAGGTCAATACAATACGAAGGTTGGCACCAAGTAGATTATTTGTGATCTTCTGTGCGATATATGATATTTTTTCCAGTTTATAAGATAATGATCCATTAAGTTCGATACGAGATAAGAGTAAAATAGTAGAATCATGACTTCAATTATTAACACAAATCAATCCATAGTTTAAATTATACAAGGATTTTTGATTAAAGACGACAAATGACGGGAGCAGAATATCAATGCAAGTATAGTCTCCATCAGGACAAAAATATCTAATGCAATTCCTGTGTCCAGTGCTGGAACGTTGATGATGATGAAACAATATGCCTTTAGATCAGAGGTTGACGCGTTGTATGAGCTTCTTAAAATATTATCTGCCTATATTGATAAGAGAAATCAAGCCAACATTTTAATTCGAAACCAAATTTATTTTCATGGACCCCCGCTTATGATTGTGGACCCCCATTTCTTGTCACGCCCAACGTACACCCCCGTCGAGTCTTTCGTGGATCCTTGGGGGTCCTGGACCACTATGGGAATTACTGCTATAGATAAATAAAATCCAATGAAATCTGATCAGCCGAGTTATAATTAACCATTGCTTACTGCTATTAAGTTGGTTGACCACTGAAATCTTACCGCAAATAACGAATATTATCCGATTGATACCATGGAAATTAATACATCTATCAGTCGACATTCAAGTAGCATTTAAAACACGTTTTTTATTTCCTTAAAGCAATGACGATACTCGCATTTGAAGGGAAATGTTGGCTAAAAAGATAGACTAATAAGAAATCATTGATTTATCTCTTCACTGTCTTCAATTATGTCTGAAATACCCAGGCTGGGGCTGATCCCTGAATGCAAAACTTTGGTATGGTTTAACAATATTTCTTCGGATAGGATTCAGGTAGGTATTTTTTTCCCAGACTCTCTTTTATTACAATTATCTCTGTTTTAAAAGTAAAAGTAGCTCTTCGTTTGTCTATTTCTTCACTAACTTCTATACATGGATGTTGGATCTATTATCTTAATTATTCACGAAAGGATACGTACATTCTATATTAGATCTAGCCAATAACAGCTAAGTACGATGTATATATCATAGGGGATTGTAATAAAATACTTATTGCGTAGTGTAGGGGCCCCAGACCACTCGACCGGTTGTTGTCTTGTGCCGTGTCACACGCAAATTAGAATCACATGAGAAATACAAACGCTTTGTGCCTCGAGTGATATTATTCTGGCTATAATTACGTTTTTGGAAATCGCGTGATCGTATATTTAATTTGCATTACTTAAGTGTAATTCTACGTCTGGATTTTGTCGTTAGATTATAATTTATATTTTACTCTAAAATTTATGTGTATTTACCTAATAACTTTTGAAAAATGTCATATCGAAACTAGCACATTTTTTATAACAATGCCGATTTTGTTTCATTTTATCAGTACATAAAAAAATGGTCGGGGCATGTAGTTCATTCCGAGACACTTAACATTTGGCTTCGTTTATATTATTTCCGTCGATTATTTAAGCAATTATATAGTTATCTCGCGGGTTATCATGATTCATTGTTTTTTATTCACCGAAATGACGTCTGCGACCTAAGATGCCCTGATGACACCAGATCTCATAAAAAAAACATAAAAAGCCAATATATATTAAAAACAGTTTTTAGAATTGCGGATGCCTATTTTACTGTTATGGCTAAATTGGTTGTTTTTATCGTTAAAAGGACAAAAGAACTAGTAACAAATAAGGAGTACTAACCTTTGCTTCTCCACTCCGATGTCCTGCTCGCCGTTGCACGCTGGCCGGTACACCACGATGCCATGAGGACTGACTCCCACGCTGGTGCTGAGTCTACAGCCACACCCGCCAACACTCTGTCCAGTCGCCAAGCAGCCTACAGTTGCACCCCCATCTATCTCCTGCTCGTCCCTAGCCCTGGGCTCCTCCGCTTGCTGTCGGTGGTACAGCAAATGGCTGTAGAGATTGTGAGCGTTATTAGATTGCGTCACTGGCTTACAGAAGAACAGTTCTTCGCCAAACGACTCCAACTTCGAGATCTCCTTCAGAAGCCTGTACTCAGCTTGCGAAGCTCTCATGCCAGCTATCTCGCAATGATATTCAATGATTTTATCAACATGGTCTTCTGGCTTCTCGCCCTGAGGTCCAATTTTGTTGCACTCTTCGTATATGTGAGTGGGTGGGACGTCGGGGTCACAATCTCCAGTCTCAGCTTGGGCTATGTAAGCAATAATCTTACGCGCCACTTCCAAGTCGGCCACTACCAATCTACCTTCAGTTAAATCAAGTTTGGCGTGGAGGTAGAACTGGTGGCGCGTGGGCTCGTTGATGAGCAGGTGAGGGGGCACCCAGAACTTGACGCGCAAGTCCAGCCTGCCGCCCGGGATGCGGTGAGGATCGAGGGGGTTCCGCAAGTTGAGCCACCTTCCGGGACCTGATCCGGGGCATACGCGTAGTCCGAAGTAATCGGATTCAGCGCCGATCTCCAGTTTTTCGCATACCTGGAACAAAAAGTGCATAAAGTTAGTTACAGATTCCTTTAGACTCGTAGTTTTGTCTTCTTCAACTTAACTAGAGGAAACAGGAACTCAAATGTGTGTCTGGGGTATCATTTTGTATGATCGACAAATATTTATTCCGGATGGAGGTTATCAGACAATCTGTGTATGTAATTCCTGATATCAAGATCCGTATTCTTTTTCTGAGTATTGCAATATTTTTAAGGATACACACGCCTTAAGTTGCCAGTATATTCATAAAGTTATTATATTTCTTCATTATGTTTCCTATAAAATAACCTTCATCTGTTAATTGCCGACTATGTAAGTTTAATCAGCAGTAAATACGAACCATGTGCGTACGAAATGAGTTTTTATAACTTTATTCATCATTAAACCATTTTATTGGCAGCTGTAATACTGTATAAAAGACTTTTTCAGTTGATAAAATAACTTCACTACTTATACTAAAATATGCTTTAACACAAAAATACCAATTGGTGGAAATTTAGATTAAGGTGGTACAATAAATGTTTCTTATTAATAATATATGTTTACATAGTTCGTAGAAGCTATTAAAGTAATACACTACCGCTTAAGGCACTGGTTACGTGCGAAATTTTGGCGCTGCGTTAGTTTAGTGAAAGTATGGGTGCGGAACCTATAATTGACTTGATAAGTTTAACTACTAATAATTTAAACATACTAGCATGATTACTATAGTTGTAGATGCCAATCTCTTCAACATATCAAACACATTATCTCAGTTCTTCAGGTTTTGCTAGAAAACTATGATCGAACGCCACATAGTTGCGTCCAAAGAGGATTTAATTATAAGCCCCAACCTGGACAAATACAGATGAGTATACTAAATTTAATTGGAACTAAGCATGAAATTACATACAAATTCACTTGCGGTAGTTGTCCTAATCAGTGGCGGTCCTTCCATAGAAGCCCAAAAGCGTGTTTTGGGTGTTTGTGAGACCGAAAAGTCTCTCGTAGTTTCTGATACAAGACTGGTATCTTAATGTGGGGTCAGAACTATGTATGTGACTGTTGGGTGTATTTTTTTTTAAGATGGGCTTTGGATTTTTATGGAAGTACTGCTGGTCCTAATAACATACAGTATGGAAATACGTAGAATACTTGAAACAACTGCGGAGTTATTATGCACAAACATGTTTTCAATAGCACCATGCGGTGTTAAATTTTAATGAGTCATGGATTACATAAATAACGTTTTACAAATTACAATATGTATTTGTTTGTTTAGTATAATTGCGAGTGGAGTGCACACGGCGACACACTTACCGACCCGGCTGATATCAATTAACATATTGTTAAGGATGATCTTAAGATAATTGAGCTGTCGAATGGGGCGAGATATTAACTTCCTGGTTATTACAAGACTCAAGCGCAGATCTACAGATAACAATATGTTCTCAAGCATTTCTATGAATACCTTAAAAAGTATTTCAGTAGAAGGAGCTAATAATAAATGTTTTTTTCCATATAGTAATAATATCCCCCTCATTTGTAGAGGAGGTCCGTGCCCAGCAGTGGGACGTAACTGATGATGGTGATCGGCCGGAATATAGATTTATAAATTTAAAAGCAAACACAACAAAGTGCTGATTAAAGAATGCTTAGAAGGCCTTATTTATCAAGTTAATTATATCTAAGTTAGTTAAATTATGTTCCGACTGTCTTTAAATATGATGATATGATGTTAGAAAAAGTTTGTTCTTAACTTACAAAGTAATATAACACTTTAATAGTCTTATAGAAATATTTGCGTATGAAGTTTGTACTCTGACACTTCACACGCTCGGAGTCACACAGGCTCCTTAAGTGTACAACGATCAGTTACAATGATATAATTGAAAGCCGACACTGTTTACTACAAGACCCATTGACACGTTATCTGCACAATGTGTGATCGCGTTACAGCCTCCTGTGTGTACTATCAAATGGAATTTGCTTATGCCCGCATGTTGATTGAATTAAAACGTAAATAAGGAAGTGGGTGTAGTTTAAAGTTGTTCCGTTAGATGGCGCGGTTACAATTTATCTGGATTGCAGATGTCAACATTGTTTTGCGAGATTGAAAATTGTTTAGTGCATTTTCTCATTTGTAAGATCTTTGTACTTGGTAAGTGGAGTTGTCAAGTCTTGATCAAATGTATTCTTGTCGTTCTTTCTTTCTGTCCCCTTATGCTTTTCAAACCATGACAATGACAGCCCCGTGGCGTAGATGGCTAGACACCAGCTTGCGAAACGAGAGGCCGCGGGTTCGATCCCCGCACCGAGACAAATGTTTGTGTGATCTACAAATATTTGTTTCGGGTCTGGGTGTTTGTGAGACCGAAAAGTCTCTCGTAGTCTCTGATACCCACGACACAGGACTTGTATCCTAGTGTGGGGTCAGAACTATGTATGTGACTGTTGGGTGTATTTATTTATTATTATTATTTACATCTAAAATACTTCGCGTATGGTTTTTTATAATGACCGTAGTCACTGGGCGATTATGATTAGACGATGATTTTTAATTTGTTATCTTTTTTGAATATTAATAAACAACTATGTAAACCATAATATATAATTACCTTTACCATCAGTTTTCAGTAAATAAATTCGTCAGAGTTGATAACAAAAACAAGTCGTAAACATGTAGGTACGTATTATGCACGGAAAATTAATTAGTATTCTCTTGGGTCGAAGGGTCGGGGTTCGGTACGTCACCTCTTTGTCACGTACTATTTGATTTACTACTAATGAGAAGGACGAGTCAATTATATTTCCGTATATCATTTATTTATACGCCTATTTATACAATACTCTTATAAACTAGACACCTTTAGACGTACGATTAGGGATCTTAAATGTCGCTTTTTGCTCCATCTCAATATTTATAGACAACTTTTATAACATTCTCGTCTTGTTTCCAGAACATTTTAAAATTAAGAAGCTTTTTATGCCTATTCTTAGCAAAACTGTTTCAACGGTGCCAAACTGATTGCATACACAATAAAAAAAACAATTGTGGCAAAAATGCAAATATGTTTGACGTAATTACGTATCAAACTGCACTTCATTAGTAAGCTAACAAACTGATATAAATATATCTAGAAAAACTAAATGTTCGTACATCGAATTTTACAACAAAGTTCCCTATGAATACAATGAGTGCCACGTCACTCAGCTTGACCCTATCGCGAAATTTATCTTATATTTAAATACTGAAGTATCCTTGACTTGCGAATTGCTCTTATGCCCAAACAAACAAATCACTCGTATGTAGGTCGCACATGCAAAATCATGCTTCTTCCTCTTATTAATATCACATTTTTTTTATTAACAACAATTGAAATGTCATTTATATCATGAAGCTTGATACTGAACGAATGATACTTTGATCATGCCATAGTACACTGATGATGAAGGTCGTATTTTTATGGATAATAATAACTAAAAAAAGATAAAAGACATAAGTCAACTACAAATTTTAGATGGTAAATTCAAACAAATTAAAGTTTGCTCAAGAGCAACGTATCGGAAATAATGTAGAGTCTTTATAAGTGAATTATAATTGGACATTGAAACTCAAGGCCTAAAGATGTATGCCAGAAAGGGCAATACTAAAGTACAAGACTATCAAAAGCAATACATTCAAAACTATAAATTAACTGGATAAATCAAAACACATTTGGATACATAGTCTGATACTCAGAAACCAGTGGCCTTTAAGGAATCATTAAACTCCACCATTAAAGCGTTAAACAGTTAGCTCATAGGAGCAGAACTGGTCCCTGGAGATCGCATCTTTTGTGTGGACAAGTACCTACTATATGAAGGGGGTCGACGCCCTCGCGCAGGGCACGTGGAACTGCGTCGCGAATTTAAACTTTAACTTTTTTTAGTGTCTGCCGTGATTTTAGTAATCCATTTTCTCATTCTTACTAGTGCTTTATTTCAATTACTTCAATTTTGACAGAAATAGTTAAAGGTAACAATGTACACAGAAAGAATAAGAACACAGTACATTTAAGACAATATTTCTTGAAATTGGAAACATGGTAGCTTGACCTTTAAGGAAACTTATATTAATAAAGTATATTCAAAGCATTATTGACGAACAACAAAATTGGAACCAATTTTCATGATAATAACAACTATTATAAAAATAATATATCCAATTGTTATAATCAGGAGACTTGGTACGAGAAGTAATTCATAAATAAATTAATGCCTATGCTAAATGGTTAGACAAAACACCGCCAAGTCCAGAAATAGCTTTCCAATTACTTTACAATGTACCTTAGTTTCTACCAAGAAAGGCAATTAACCCACACGAAGCAAAGCGCATTGATTGATGAGGGCAAAAACCCATTGGAACTAGGAACACGGCAGTTGATGGCATTTTCCGTCACATAAGTATGATTACTACTAATGATCACACAATTGTGCCGGCAAAAACATTGCAATTCCAATGGAAATCTATGCTTCACGGAATAGAAATCGTGAGGCAAGAAAACAAAGGCTTCAAATAACAGAGCTTTGGTTCGCTTTTACCAAGGTTAAAATTTTACCAAGGTTAAAATTCTCTCGAGATCTCTAGGATCTTAGAGCAGTCTAGGATATTCTTGATAAACGCTAATTATTATTTATATTTAACTAAAATTTATTATCGTCATAAAATCTATATAAAAAATAATTTCTATTTTTTATACCAATAAAAGCAATGCAATGCATCCATCATAATGATCCTTGGCTTGCAAAAGCTTACGAGAGCCAGCGAAGAAATTTATTGATAAAACCTTTGCGTTAAAAATGCTTCCAAAATAATTATAATATATTTCAAAATATTTCAAGTTAGAAATTAAAATAAGAATCGAATTCAAAGCATGAAATATGAAGCAATTCCTATAAAGAGAAAACACAAACTGCATGCGAACCATTTAAAAAATGCACAATTTCTGGCAATGAACCAACAATGCAAGCTGCAGAATTATCAATATAGTAATAATTTTATATACCTATATGTGTATAAATAAATTTGTGCATACAGAATATTCGTACAATCATTCTTATAATCCAGGCGTAAAATTCTCTACAGATCAATCATTCACGCTATTACTACCTGTTAACATCAATTGCATGCTACCAAGCATTTGAATTACTACACTCCCCTTTTAACAAGATGAAATCCAAAATGGCGTTATATTTTGAATTTCGAATCCGTCTTGGCATCAAGTCTTTTTAGCAAATTCAAATTATAAGATTTAATAACTTTAAAGTATGTTACGCGAAGTATGAAAGCTTTATAACTGTACCACCATAGATGGTAAAAAGATGGTGAACAAATTGCGCCATCCATCATCATTACCAAGGCAATTTGGATATTGAATTCTTGGAAACGGGAACCAGTACCCCGGGGAAATTACGCAAACGGCTTTATATTACGGTACTGCTTTTAGGTTATCTGTAAACCCATGAGAGTCGTTGCCTAGGCTTTAGTAACGTGCACTAATTAGAAGGCCTTGGTGTTCGGAAAGAAAAAACAATTAATTAAATATATGAAACATGTTCGATGTGTTAAAGGAAAATATATGCCAAGCGCCATGGCATGAGTATTTAGTGTTACTTGGAAAAATAAAATTGTGGTAACGTTAAAAAAATGTGATGCGGTTTTTCCTTTCAGGTATCTATGTGGTCTAGTGGCTGTGAATTGTTAGTACCTACCTACCTGGATTCAAAAAAATGTTTTGTTGAATGAATTTTTTTATTAAAATTTCATACCGATTATATATAAATTAATTTGGTTCCATTTATTTTATCGACATTAAGTAAATACACTTTAATATATGAGTGAACGTACATATTTGTAATTTACTCCATATAAATCTCTGTATATTATTATACTTGTGGAATAATTCCGTTTCGTACTTATTAAAGAATGTTAACAGTCATTGACCCCATCCGAATCTGCCAAGATATTCCAACTCTACCTACTGTTGTTATTTTCAGAAACACTTTCCATTTCTTGATTATAAATAGAAATATCTCCATATTTTTCCTACGCAGGAATCGATGAAACTTTTGGCAATATTGAGATGATTGACTTATCATTTATCCGTACCTCCTCATGCCTCCGTCACTCCGTCATATATTTTATTACTTCTGATAATAATTAATTAATGCTGAATGACGTTAAACGTTGAAAATTACGTTAGAATAAATAATCATATATAGGTATACAATTAAAAAACAAAAGAGAATCAATGAATAGTTGAAATCAATTGAAAAAGTATAGGTTCGTTTAAGTGAAATACAAACTGCTTCGTAAGAGTGTTACCGAGTGCGACTAAACAAGAGTTACTTTCTAAAATATATAATGAGGCGGCCATATTGTTTTTTGTCCGTATTACTAAATTGTCACATCAAACCGCTTTGGCGCTATAAAGACACAATATTAGATAAATATCATAACGACAGTATGATTTCATTATAATGCGTGTTTCAAAGTGGTCGAAATAGACCTGTTGTAAAAAACACATTAAATCACAGGGCGCTGCGTGTAGCATCCCAGATGTTTGCGTTGCGTCTCGCTTGTGCATATATTGACGTCTCTGTCTAACATGCCCGTAACACGCGGCGAAGACGTGCCGTCGTGCCCGATCAGTCGGCCGATGAATCCGGTTATGCGTTTCTTTGTCGACAAGTCGGCGGATAGATCGGCGCGTCTGTTTACCAACATTACAGCATACTGCCAAATATAACTGGCTTGAAAAAGTGTGCTATCCATATGGACCGCATAAAATGTCGTTATTATTCGGCATGTGACGATGCACAGCATCTGTGAGAGTGCGTCATTCTTCTATTCACTCTTCCGGTCAATCAACCATCCTTTTGTCTTCCGTTTCCGCTTCGCTTCGACCAATCAGCGAGCGGCAATGTCACGTGGTCACAGGCGATCTGTATTATATAGTCCAGATCGCACGATTTTTGTTCATAGCGTCGTTCTTTTTTGAAGAGGCAACATCATGCAAAAGATACTGGTGATCAATATTTATAGATCCTATATTATATGTATAATGGAAGATAAAGCATATGGCGATGCAAGACGCCATAGCGACATATTGGACCTTGATTTACCGTCAGAGGAACGCTCTGCACCAGATGTCGAGGATTTTTAGGGCCTTTGCAAGCGCCTAGCTACACACCCATAAAAGAATAAAATAACAAAGCAATAACGGTGAGTTAATTGATAATTTAGCTTTACTAGTGTGTACTTTAACTTCATTATTGTACGGTGGCATAAATACGCCTCGGAGCCCGTGGCGGATCGTGCCATGCCTTTATCCCCAGGTCCTGGCGTGTTATTACTACAAAAAAGACAAACGCCTGGGCAAGAGCCGATGTACAGTCCTTCTACCCTCGGATTATTAATAAATGGCGAAAAATTTAAATAATACCATAGCGGCATTAAAATTGTGCAAGTTCCGTCCGAATGACACTGGTTATTTTTTAGCGTTATGACAAACCAGATTGAAAACATGTCTGGTATTTAGATGTCCAAAAGTAACATAAGGCTTCGTCCGGATTTACAGAGGTAAATTAATGATGAATTACTTCCCTTATCAAGGAGTAAAGATTACACTGCAGATTCAAAAGGAATTGTGGCAGCTATAATGTCTTACTAACTTAATGTAGATTGCTTAATAATAATTTGCAACAATTATACAGCTTTTCTTCAGAATACGAGCAGACTAAAAAGAATTTGCGAGAGATACCTTCAAGCTCTAGATATTTTTATTTGGCGGGTTTCGACTTCAGGCGTATGTACAAAATACTGAGAGTGACTACATGTGGGACCCTCCCTGGTACATCCGAGAAAGAGCCGCCGCGAAACCGCCAAGCTTCTGAATATATCAAGTAAACGCATCGAGAGCGTTCCCTTCACACACAGGACAACGGAAACCAAGTTATTAACAAAGGTAACTCCAATTTGAAGCAAATCCTTTCACTAATCTCACACATTTCAGAACAAAGTTTCAAACAATCAAAAGAAGAGCTGGTCAATGGGCTCAAGGCCGCCGCTGAAAAGCGGGTTTATGGAGGCTGCCTGCGAGCGTATCGCAGGTAGTGGCTTGCGCTTTGGGCTTCGGAGGCCCTTCTCGATTTAATTACGGGAATGCGCCTGCCATTTAACCTCCCAACCTCTGCTGATCTATATCACAGAGGTTGCTACGTCGTTGGTTTCAAACCAAGCAATCGGCCGAAATGTCACCTCAGATCGAATGGAGGCTGTCTGCGAGCGTATCGCAGGTAGTGGCTTGCGCTTTCGGCTTCGGAGGCCCTTCCTGATTTGATTATGGGAATACGTCTGCCATTAACCTCCAAATTTCTGCTGATCTACCCATCACAGAGGTTGCTACGTCGGTTCCAAGCTAAGCAATTGGCCGAAATATCACATAGAGAAGAGATAATATCATATCTCAGCGAGTGAACCTCCAGGTTTCAGATCAGAATCGTCTGGGACCAAGTTTTTTATCGACAATGTTTATTTCAAAAAAGAAATATGGAAGCAACAGGGGAATATTCAATATTAAAAGTTTTCCAAATTCCTCTCTTCTTACAAAAGTGGTGGTGTCGATGTTAAAGATCGACCTGTCATCGCCGTATTTTCACGTAATCAATGCAGAGGGCCACCGCCGATTTTTGAGACTTGTCTCCAAAGGGCGAGTTCTACAAATGAACAGTTTACCCATCGGAATGTCATGTGCGCCTGGGGATTTCTCATCTCCAACAAATTGGATTTCTCCATATCTACGCTCAGAAGGAATTACGGAGTGTCGTATATTTGGACGATTTTTTAATAGCATGTCAATCGATGCATCTATTTTGGTTGCGAGTGCAAATGATTCTGGCGACGCACAAGTCACTGGAGGGAACGATCAACCGAGAAAAGTCTGTGATGTATGACCTACTCAGGTAAAAGTATCTCAGGTTGATTCGGAATGCGAAGCTGAATCACAGGGGTTTACCAGAAAAGAAAATTCAAGCATTGCTTCCCAGCTTGAGGCGAGCTATTGCCGGGCAAACGATGTCATTGAGAAGGCTATTAAAATAATAGATTATTTTGTGTTCACTGAAATTCGCCAGTTTTGTTGTTTCCAAGGGACCGACTGCACTGTCGTTTCTTGCAACTGTTCCGTAGAAGTCTCTCCAGATTAACGCCTTGGAAAGAAACGTGTTTTCCACCTGCAACAAACGAGCAATCTGGAGTGGTAGATGGCAACCTTGGAATGACATCAGGTGGCGGGCAACTTGCTGCGTCCGAATACGGCTGGGGAACACTGCTGCCTTCGCGTCATCAAGCAAATTAAGGCCCCGCTCTGGTGAGTTTGTTGTTGTTTACTGGTGAGGGTTATTTACAGTAGTGGGTGCGATATGGCAGTGCGGTCACTAATTAAGCAGCCATCATATGACGCTCCAGATAAAGGTCGCACTGTCGTATCTTATATACAGAAGAAAAAGAAGGACGAGACCCCTCGTACTTTTTAATATGACTACACAGATTCTAGCGCTTTTGGAAAAGACTGGACATGTCAATTTGGGCAGAGTTCATCCCTGATGGATTGAAAGGAATGTAGCGAGGGAAGCACCCATCCGAGTGGTGCTTCAGCCAGCTGTTGCAGGAATATGTCGTCCCATGAGCGCACCCTATATTTGCCAGCAAAGTTACCTAATACATGCATACATAAACTCACGCCTGTATTCCCCGAAGGGGTAGGCAGAGGTGCATTTCTGCACCCACATTTCGCCAAGTATGTATCAGTCCCACGTAATAGGGGGCGAGCCTATTGCCGTTTTTCGGGCACATTTCCAGACTCCGTGCTGTTACCGAGAATTTCCTAATGGAAAACCCAATAACACTTCGCCCGACCCGGGAATCGAACCCAGGACCTCTAGATCGCACGGCACATACTTGTACCGCGAGACCACGAGGCAGTCAGTTACTTAATAGTAATACTTAATAAGTAATTGAAAAATATGCCAGATCTATGGTATCGGGCACACTGCAAACCGAAAAAATCATCAACTACAGTAAGTATGGATAAACCAAACCACAGGCCTACCGCTCCATCGAGTTAAAGGAATGGAGATTTATATCTGGAATATTGGAGCTGGAACAATGTCACCAAGGAATGGGCCGAATCAGAAAAATCCTTCCTTAAATCAATTGGGGAAAATCAACTTTAAAAAATCAGCCTGCAAGGAACCGATGGTCAAAATCGTGTAACTATAAAATCTTATCAAAATTTTTAGCACATCTGGTTCTTATGATGGAATTAGCATATCCTACCTTTCTTTTGTCCAAATTAGTTGTGTTGACATTTGGACAAGTTCGAAATAACGAAAACTTTTAATTCAATTTTTTTTTTTTTTTTTTTTGGTAAAACATACATATTAAAAGCTATTTCTCTACAGAAGCCTAATACACAGATGAAAATAGCCTAATGAACAGATTTGGTACATAGATGAACCACCAATTTGGGTTCCAAGCCACATGGTGATCTGGTTGGGAGCAAATTCACCAAAAACTAGAATACTTGTTTGAAGCTCGCGGAGGTTAACAGGTACGAGTATACTTCTTTTAGCTTCAGGAAGACGTGTACGCGATCTTACATAATTTCCTCCGGAATATTTCGTGAGTAATGAGTTATATATATTTCACAATCATATAAGCAATCAGGTTGGAAATTGCTAAGGCTTTACAATCCTAATGTATGTCCTATATATTGTGTAGAAAAAGTTATAAGCCCTGGGTCTGCACCCGTGCAGTCTGTCTGCACAGGCGCACTATGGATTGTTATAGTGCCATTATCGTTTCAATACGAGGGCTAAATAGAGGTGCCTCGCCAGCAATCATTGGCGATTGGGAAAAATCTGTGCTTAAAGAAGCAGATATCTCAGCCAGGCAGTATACGTTCCGCAGTAGCATTCTTAGATTGGTACGAAAATTTGTCCAATAGAGATCTTGACACGCGGTAACTGGCGAAGACTTTATCAAAAACAAATTAATGGTAAAGCACTACCAGCAAAGTCGAAACTCTATAAATTTTAAGCCTGTTTCATAGTCAAATTTTTTTTTTCTCTCTATTGTTAACTTTTTAATTATTATTATTTTTAAATGCATTTAAATTCACAGTTCTGTATTTTTAACCTGCACCATCACATAGCGTCGTTACGTGGTCACCAGGAGTTATAGACAGGTCTCTCACAGATGCTGTGCATCGTCACATGCCGAATAATAGTACAAGTTTTACATAACAATAAAACTTGTATTATTTAGCAGAGACGATGCACAGCATCCCAGTAAGACCTCCTGGTGTGAGACTTCTATGAACAAAAATCGTGCGATCTGGACTATATAATACAGATCGCCTGTGACCACGTGACATTGCCGCTCGCTGATTGGTCGAAGCGAAGCGGAAACGGAAGACAAAAGGATGGTTGATTGACCGGAAGAGTGAATAGAAGAATGACGCACTCTCACAGATGCTGTGCATCGTCTCTGCTAAATAATACAAGTTTTATTGTTATGTAAAACTTGTACTATTATTTGGCTTGTTTTAAGGTTATGTACCGTTGAATCATGACTGGCTCTTTTACCTAATTGAAATGTCTAGGTATAATCATTGGAACTAAAACGTCTATAAACTCGGCATATAAATTCCATAATAAAAGATGTAGATTATCCGAACAGGATTTGTTTTCCAGATAAAAAACAGAAATACGATAATCGAAGAGTGACGTATATTTAGATTTTCCCAACTGATATGACGTCATTGTAGATTCTATTCTTAATATCTTTAAGTCGAGGGAATAGAAACAATTTACTCAATAATTATTTGAGTTTGAAAAATGAAACATAAATAAAGCAATTTAATGACATCGTCATTAAAAAAAAAAGATTCATTTATGTTTTGCGGGCGCCATATTAAGCGCTCTTTGCAACATGAATCGAATTTAAAAATAGAACGTTGTTATCGGCCAGTTACCAACTAAAATAAAAACGTTACATATTACGTAGGTAGATCTTTTTACTAATCAAATAAATTAAACAATGGACAACGACAACTAGCGTTTCCGCATAATGTTATTGATATTCTAAAGGTAGTTACAAGTGGAGTTAGAAGGACCATTTTGAGGAAGTATTTCAATTGTATTAAAATATACGTCTCAATAACTTTGATTTTTGTGTTTTTTTCTGAATTTTCTTTTATTCTTGAAAATACGTTCAGATTCTACATCATAATAAACATTAATTGCCACTGCTCCCCTAGTGAATTCTACTTATCAAACTAAAAGATGTGATATTTTCTATAACTTAGGTATATTTTAAATTGCTATATTGACATGTTTAAAAAAAAAATGTTAGACCCAATTGTTTACGGACCATCAATCATAGACAAATACAATACTACAAAAAAGAGTAATTTATAATTTACCAATGATTTAATAACAGGTCGGAAATTAGCAAACTAAAATACATAATAAGTATGGTTGCTACTTTTTGCTGACTTTTAAAAGCTCGAATATTCGCGCCGTAATTGACAGTTTAAATACCATTTTTTTGAGTGAATATTTCTACAGTGATGCATTACCTCGTTATCTCGAGGTGAATGACCAACGAAATAATAACCAGCCTGAATAAGTGTACGATAAGGCATTTCAATATTGTTTTTTTACTTTATAGCACAAAGTTGTTTTTTTCACTAAAATGGTTCCTATCAATTATGAAAGTATTAGCTTTGCAAGTAAAAATATTCAATGAAGTATTATCATCAAGTAAGCTTTAATTGACATTTTAGATAAGTGTTAAACTAAAATGGAGTGTAAGTAAATAGTTTTAGTTTAATTGCCAACACAACGGATCAACATCAAAGTTTGTGTCTAAACCATGAATGGCACACCAGTCCCTTTAGCAGACCGTGATAACATTCGGTTTACCAGCGAGGGATAACAACAAAGTTCTTTTAATCAATGTATCGGAACAACAGAAGAACAGGTATAATAAAATTGTAAAAAGGACGAGTTTGGCTATAAATCCGCGTCCTCGAGCTGTGACAATGTTAAGGAATGCGCCATTTTATCTCGCTAATACGAATGAGGTTTCAAATTACGCATATAATTTGTTGCCAACCACAATATTTTTAGAGGACTTCTTTTATACCCCTCACATGTAGACACCCGCACCCAGCTCTGGGACGTATATGGGCTAATACTAATTTAAAAACCGAACAATAAAATGAGGTGAGGTGGCTACACCTTTCAATATACTTTGGTATCTTTCAATGATCTTGTTTTACTGCAAAATTCAAATGGACATGCGGGTGGATCGGTAATATTCAACTTTATGGTAATGAAGACCTCTTGCACTCGGTAAATGCATTCTATCTACATAAAGTATCAATTAGATTGAATGTATTATCTCTCGCGAGTCGAAATTATTATACCGGCCGGCTCAAAACCGGATTTACCTTAGTTGATCTTTGATCACGACTTTATCGCGTGGACTATCATGGCTGGTTTTATACAGGACCCAGCGTAGGTAGTACGCTAGCAACGGCTAATGTATTAACTATATGTAAGCTTCTATGTTGTATGAGTTTAATCATCGTTATCATATGACGTCTACAACTGAACAAAGGTTTCCCCAAGACTTTCCGAGAGCAGAACAACAGAGCATTCAGTGATAGATAGGTTTGTTACACGGGGAGAGGAAAGGGGAAAGACAAAGATGAAGAGGAAAGAAAGAATTAAAAAAAAAAAACTTAGGTAAAGCTGTGGCATTATCTAAATCAAGCCAAGTCCATTCAGAGTAATTCTATCATAATCTAGATTGTCTACTATTTTTCAACGTGTTACTTTTTTGCCGATGATTTAGCGCGTCTAATCTTATATGTTTGCATCAAATTAGTTCAACAAACAGTCCGCGTGTAAATAAATTGAGTAGCCATTATAATGAGGCTCTGTGTGATAATATTTGCGTTGCCATGTTGACATATCTCATGATAACGACACATTATTGACTCTATTGATATTGTATTTCAAAATAACTACGTGTTTGTTACATAAAACTTGTGCGCGTTGCTCTGGCATTAAATGGAAATAATTATTTAAGAAGAATACTAAAATTAAGAAATTTAAGAAGAATACAGTGATTTGAGATCGTTTTATCGATGAACTTTTTTAAAACCATTTTTTTATTACGCTTTACTATGATCCATTGAATCGTCTAATTTTTAGCTTCCTTAAAGGCTAAATATGTTTTATCCAAATAGGCTCTCCGTAAAAAAATCTATTGTAGTATGTTAAACATCTTAATATTGTAAGGTGAAAGAGCCTGTATAGTATAAACTTATTATCCCTTTGACGTGTCTAAAAGTCCATGAAAACACATGACCTCACATGAAGTTGTTTGTTTACCTGAGCGTTGTTATTGTAGTGTTATCGCGTATAACCGTAATTAACTTCAATGTATTAACTATGACAAGTGCGCATTTTTGTAAAATAAATGAGGTTTTATTATCAAATATGATAAGAGCGAAAAACAAGGTCAACGTGCGTAATTCGGGATTAATCCTACAACATAAAAAAGCTAACTATTATTGAATTTTGGCATTCATTAGAAGAATTAAATTTATTTTTACTAGCGACATAAGCCTATTGTTGAGTGTATTGGTGGAAGTTCTTTATGATTTAATCTCGCAATAGTTGAAACACTTATGCTTTTTTTTGCTCTTTTAAATCTTTATATTTACGATTCACAAAAATTCCCCGAAACAGCCCCGAGCGTGATAACGGATGTCATCATCAAAGCAGAATGCATTTTTTTTTCAAAACTGATGTAAAATAAATTGGCAGTAGTGATCGTTAAGATCCAAGATTTGGAAAATTTGCTCCGGCAACCTACCTAAATAAACAAATCACAATAATACATGACGTTATCTTTTTTATGATGTTTTTAAAGATGGTGTAAACAGTACATTGTAAGGAAAATAAAGGAAACTAAGTGAAGGATTTTTCCTAGTGTTCCCAGAGGCGTTCAACTCATTAAAGTCCTCTTTCTATAATTAACGAAGTGAGAGCAAAGCAGTAATATTTAATAGTGTAAATTAACCTGTTAATCTTGAGGGTAAAAGGGCTTTTCAAAAATGTTGAGAGTCACCTAATAGGTATTCGTATAATAATACCAGGTAAACGTACTAATATATCAATTACTATGACAATCGTGTCGCGATTTTTTTTACGCTAAGGTCGTCTAGGGGACGACATAATTTATACAATACCAATTGTCTTACCCTTTGTCATAATGTATTATTAAAATTAACATATACAATAGGGTGGAGTGAAAAAATCATTTTTTTTCTTAGCGTGGGGTCGGATTTTTAGCTTATAAAAAACAATTTTTTTTGGAAAAAAGAAGAAAACATCTTAATCAACGTCTTGAGGCGGCCCACTCATTATTCAAATCAAAATGTGTGGTTACAAAAAATAAAACAAAAGACCCGTATTTAAATAAAAAAGGAAAATAATAAAAAAAAATGATGCCTGTTATAAATACCACAGATGCATCCAACACAATGTGTTCAAAATGGAGGATATTACCACTTGAGTCAAACAAATTAATTTCGCAAAATCCGCGATACATTGCATTTCAAATATAGACACAACTATAAAATGTATAATTTATTGTTGTTGTAGTTGTCCTTCATTTGGAGCGAATTAAAATGCGCATAATAGATTTTCGCGCGAAAACAAGGCGGCCATGTTTCTTGTACATAAAACGCAATGGCGGCGAGGGTTTACGACGGCAACATGAAAATCTTTTTTATGATAATAATATTCTAAATAGTTTAATTATTGTCCTATTGGTTTAATTGATCAGACTAATGCTGTCTAAAGGCTGTATAAGTGTATTTATGAGTTCTTTTGTTTGCTACCGACTTAGGTATCATTGAATCTAGTTTATGACAATGGATTCTCAATAGGTTTAATCTACTCATTTGGATCAGGAAACAAAGAAATCGCAAAAAACGTCCAAGCAACTACTTAATGTAAATGTAAACTGTCCGAATGATCTACAGCTTAACAAAATGTCAGGCGAAATACAACCGAGTGGGCGTTGTCAGAAAGTTTATTGTCTAGACTCTAGTCAACGAAATTTGTTAGTAAATTTCGATGTTTTACATAAACACCTGGTTTAAATATTATAAACATAATAATTTGA
The DNA here is from genome assembly GCA_907164795.1 of Hemaris fuciformis. NCBI lineage: Eukaryota > Metazoa > Arthropoda > Insecta > Lepidoptera > Sphingidae > Hemaris > Hemaris fuciformis. Next base: position 643,695 of record OU015455.1, on the reverse strand, counting down.
ATTGAAGATCGAATTTATACAGCTATATGCAAGGCCGGAGCAAGGTACAAAATAAATTTAGGTACATACTTTGTATATTTTTAATCTGTTACGGGTGAGTGTCAATGCAGAACGATATTGTTCATGGATGTTCTTCTTCTATATTGGCACGTGATCATAAATTATTTAGCTTTTACTCATAGTCGATTTGACCCCCCCCCCCCCCCCCCCTGCTTATGACAGTTTTATAACTCAGATATTTTAATATGCTACATATTATTAGATATTCTTGCATCCGCGTCCGCATACGCATCCAGGCGTGACGTCACATGGGAGCCTTGATTTGAAAGATCAGTGTTACATAACAACCTGATTGACCAGTTATTTTATTAGACGCAAAAGGCTGGGCGAGTAATCTAAGCTTTTCGGATTAACAAATTCACCGGTCGAGGGGGCAAATAACATTTCAGATAACGATATACGTACACGTGTTTTTGTATGATTATTTAGTTACATAACATATTACAATTTGCAATTTTGTCAGCGTATTAATATTAGTCCGTCTCGTCTATAGCAAAATTAAAACCGGTGCGGGATAGTGCTATTGCTACGTCTTAAAAAATCGTCGCGTGTTTCATGCTCTATACGAAGTTTGTGTCACATCGGAACTATCGCAGTATTGTCGATGGAGTAACGACTGTGGTAATGAGGTTTATCTGTGGTCTAACTTACTCTATTGCTTTCGTCGTCACATTTTTTTTTATGGGAAAGAAGGCAAACGAAATAAAAATAATAAAATACTGACTTTAAATAGAAAATGACAAGTTGTGCGTTGGCTGCAGGGCGTCGTACCACATCTCTTATTTTTTTATAAGGCACAGCAAAATAATCATGACATTTGATGGTGAGAAGTATGCCTAAAAAGATTATCAACTTGCGACCGACGAAGACAATAAAGTATCAATCGACTCATTTACAAGCTGTAATAAAACGTTTCGAAAACAAAATTAGATTTAATCATTATAAGCTGATAGTAATGATGCCATGCGATTACAATAATCCTTAAAGATAATTACTTATTGTATGGCGACGCGAGGATCCGGCTCTTATCACAATAATCTGGAATGATTACGATAAGGAATTAACAGTCGGATTGATCTCGAATGATTTAGTACCTTTCGTTTACGTCACAAAGATTACCAATGGGTAGGACCTGGCTACAAAAAACTGATAACTCAGGCTTTTGTAATAATAATCTGAGCTTATGACTCAGAAATTTGATGCTACGAGTTCAGGGAATTCACGATCGAAAATCTCCGCCGGATGGTCCATCTTTAATTAGCCAAAGGAAACGGAAGCAAGGTTTCTTGCGATGCACATGTTGGTCATTTTTTATGTCGGTGTTCACACCGCAGCTGTCATGGCGTCCGCCGGGTTTCCACACGAAAAAATTCAAAATTAAAATAACATTTAGACGTCCGGTTTTTTACTATCAATACACAACCTTATAAGACCTCAGCAAACAGGTATTTGAAATATCACAGTTCGAATATATTAATTATGGTCAATAATTCTATTATTAGATTGTCGACAAGTACCTTTTAGCATTTCGTTGTAAAAGTATATAATTGAAGTGTGTTTTATCTTATAATAAGCACGGAGAAGATTATAATATGGAATCTTGTTTGGTATATACCACCAAGATCAGAATGGGGAAGTTACTTTTTAGTTATCGGTTTTATTAATCTTGTTTTATTTAAAAAGAGAAACATCGGTAATATATATTAGATCTTTTTGATCTATCCTACCAAACCTGTTTTTAATTTTTAATTAAATTATACCTGGAATAGGCGCGTTTTCCGGACATGAGATTAAAATATAGACCAATAGCCCTTGCTGCAACGTCTTCCGAATTGTAGTCGAGTAAACAGTATTTCTGTTAGACAGTATTAAAAGTACTGATATTAAAATCTTTACATGTATTATTTTAAATTCTAAATACCGCCCCTGTTTTCTATATTATTGCAAATGAATGATACATAATATATTGGCCCAACAATGCCTGATTATGTGAAGGTTGTACTGACAGTTTTAGGCCTTATGTAAATGCATCCATTACGGTTATCAAAATAAAATTATCTATGATAAATTGACTATCAAATTGTTACAATAAACAATGAAATATCAAGTCCTACTAAGATATATGGCTGAAATGTGGATAGTAATATACTGTTGACACAAATAACTTGGGCTACGTGCGAGTTCTCACGAAGTAAATTTACTATTTTCAACTCTAGCTAGTTTAAAAGCATACATACTACATAAACTCACGCCTGTATTCCCCGAAGAGGTAGGCAGAGGTGCATTTCTGCACCCACATTTCGCCAAGTATGTATCAGTCCCACGTAATAGGGGGCGAGCCTATTGCCGTTTTTCGGGCACATTTCCAGACTCCGTGCTGTTACCGAGAATTTCCTAATGGAAAAACCCAATAACACTTTGCCCGACCCGGGAATCGAACCCAGGACCTCTAGATCGCATGGCACATACTTGTACCGCGAGACCACGAGGCAGTCAGTAGTTTAAAGTTAGTAGTTTAGAGTAGTTTAAAAGCTTCCATGGTTATTTGACGTACACCAAATGATTAGCCGATACTTTCGTGATTTATTAATACATGTTATTATGTTTACACCACATTACACTTGAATTTTTGTTTGGTGTCAATGTATCTATGACTACGTGTGTTTCTAAAATTGATATTATATGTTGATTCATTTATATTTTTTCGTATTTCAAACTGACACAGAAAATGAAGGCACTGCATCCTATTATAAATACTGTTGAGCCCAAAACTTCAAATAGAGGTATGATGTATGTAAAGACGATATCTAATCACACGACCTACTCGGCCAGCTAAATGTTATTAAAACGTCTACAAAATTAACGCATCACGAAAACGCACTAACACAGCATACATGTTATTACAAACATAACCTAAAAAGCAGTACGTTAACTCTCAAGTCGGCTGCTGAAGTTTGTTTTCATGTCGTAACTGTCTTGGCCAGCATTATCATTGGCAGAAGGCCAGCGCACGAGACCGCCACGTGCTGAGGATGTTACTCCTCAAAACATGAGTAATAAGTACCAATAAGAGTAACAAATTGATGCAATTGCATACATTGTTTCTACTACGACAGAACTGACCGTACGTCAGAGGGAAACTATTAAATTGAATATAATCAAGGATCTGCAGTATGTACTAGAATCAGCTCTTGGAGGTAATGTATAGACTGGTATAATTGTCTTGACTGGAAAAGGAAGCAGCCACAGTTTTTTGTTCATGGAAATTCTATTTGGACCGCGTTGTACTTACTCAACAAGCAATTATTCACTATTTAGTTATAAGTTTTTCTAACGAGATTAAAAACAAATTGTTAGCAGCTTAATTAATATACAGTGGCCTAGTTAGTTTTATTACATTAAGGAAGAGTTAGCCTTTTTAAACCTGAGTGGCACAAGAGCAATGTATCTTTTATAAGGCGTGGTAGTTAACACTGAAAAATGTAACATGACAAAAGAAAATTTGATTAGTATTTTTTTTTTTATAAATTAAACAGAAGTTAAATATCGAGATGCGTGTAGATTTCGAATTATAAATTTAGTTTTAAAATACCAAGCACTGCTGACATTTTTAAAATGTGTTTGTTTGCGATTGTCTTTTCACTTTTGTTTCAAGATGCACGTATCAACATGTCTGAATATTTATTAAATGTTTCAATTAAGTACCCTGGCACGTGCCCATTTTCCTCGGATTCAACCTTGATTTAATTAGAAGACATATCACTCGATCTATATAGAAATAATATATTATATTTCTAATATGAGATCACCCAATTTGATGCTATTTTCTCTCGCGCCAAAAAACAGACACGATATTTAAATTTCGAACGCCGACGTCACTGGCTGAAAAAATTCATTCAAAAAAATGGAAATTGCTTGCCAACATTGGTAACATTGACATTTGGCAGTGGGATTTTTGAAAATGACAAAGCTAATTAAGGGGATCCATATTTGTTGGCGACCAAGGGCACCTCTAGTCAAGGTAAATGCCGAAAAAGGTCTCAGAGATGATGTTTAACATTTTTTTTTTTTTTTTTTTTTATTCTGGCGCGGCAAAGTGACTCCACTGTAGGACCTGATGGTAAGCACAGTGGAGTCCAAAAAATAATATCGACCAGCGAGAAACGATATGGTCACCCGCTGGTCGACACAATCATGCCGGCCATGCAGACAGAATTTTACTATTAAATATTTTTTTATAGCAGGTCATACATATTATCAGACCATATGCATACTATTGCTATGAACTACACGTGTGAAAGAAGGTAGATCACTACATATTGTGTGAAAACTAAAAATGGTGATAACATTTTAAAATTCTAATTTTGATTTAAATAGATTTATGCAATTCTTAAATTAGTACTAAATCTTCACGAAAATCGACTTAAAAGTTCTGTTTTAAAACGATGGTAAAAAATAATTACTACACTAGTAACTGTTTTCAAAATATGACAAAAAATGTGTCATTTAATTTGAATACAATAAGATTTTTTGGCAGCCAGATAAGCAAAATCCAAACAAAAAAAGATTTTATTTTTTCTTTGTATTTACCTAACAATGACTATTTTTGAAATTTATGTTCTCATGTCCTCCTATTAAGACAAATTATACGAGAATTTCAATCTTGGCAATTAATGGCTGAAAAATTACGTTTCCGCTACTAAAAAAACTTGCTGACTTAAATTAACATAACAATAGTTTCTGTATTGCTACTTTGTGGAATAGTACGAGTATAATCGTAATGTCCTGTATAAAATATCCTGTACAGCAGACACGACTAAAACTGAATGAACAATTTAGAGTGACGAAAAAAGTTTCCGAACTCGCAGTAGTTTAGCACACGAGCTGGTCAAACTATTACTAGACTAAGGTGTGTTTGTGTGTAACGGTGCGTGACGGTGCTACGTGACCGTCTCAACGTATCACCCTTTACCTCCGCGTGCAAGGTTCCAATACAACTTATATCATTAACTCCATTCTCATTTTACATCTGTACAACCTTGTAGCTGCGATTGGGTTCACTCTAGCGGTGGACGATTATGAGAATATATACTAATGAAATCATTCGATTATAACAACTAGTAATTATTAATTTAGTTTTTTAGCATTCGCGAGTAAGTAAAATCCTAAAAAAAGTCATTCGAATATGAAAATACATTAGTAACTAATTTCATAATCGATAATCAACATTAGTATTAGTAGATCATTCGATTATTAAAATCGTTCATAATCGTCCACCACTAGTTCACTCCCGCGTTGGATGATGGCTTATTTAATGTTCTATTATTTTTTACGACTAATGTCTACAGATTTTTGCAAAATTAATTTTTATCATTTAGAGTTATCATTTAAAATAATCTTGTAGCAAAAATAACTATGCATTGTTATTTCTTGCCTAATTACCGACTATTATTTTTATTTTATACTAGCTTTTGCCCGCGACTCCGTCCGCGTAGACTACAGGGTTGGGTTCAGAATGAAAATAAGTTGTAGTCTATTTTACTCCACAGAGTCCCATTTATGTCCATATCAAAAATCGTTTACATCGGTCAAATGATTTAATCGTGAAAGCGTAACAGAAATACTCGTATAGTTACAGTCGTCTACACGTCGTTTCATCATTCTAGCTTCAAAAATGACGAATTTCCACACAAAATTTCACCCCTATTTTTATTTTACCCCCTTAAAGGTACATTTTTTTTACAAACTTTGAATGTCATATTTATTTACATATCTAATCAACAAAAATAAGTTTCAAGCTTCTAGCTTTAAAAATGACAATACTTCCATAAAAATTTTCATCCCCCCTTAAAACCCCTTTTCCTTGATAAAAAGTAGCCTATGTCCTTTCTCAGAGTCTAAACTATCTGTGTACCAAATTTCATTTAAATCGGTTCAGAAATTTTAGCAGGAAAGCGAGACAGACAGACAGACAGAGTTACTTTCGCATTTATAATATTAGTAAGGATAAGAATTTAAAAAAATAGCCTATGTCCTTTTTTAAGGTCTCATTTTTGTCCATACCAAAAATCATCCAAATCAGTCAAATGGTTTAGGAGTGAAAGCATAACACAGGCAGTGTTACTTTCGAATTACAATATAATTATGCTCATCCCACGGGAACCCTACATATTCCCGGGATAAAACGTAGGTTATGTTACTTCATAGTGTCCCATTTATATTCATACCAAAAGTCATATAAATCGGGCGAATAGTATAGACGTGAAAGCCCATTCCCACGGGAATACTACATTTTCCGGGATAAAAAGTATCCTGTGTTGCTTCAGTGGGTCCTATCTACCCCCATACTAAAACTCATCTAAATCGTCAAATGGTTTAGGCCAGAAAGCATAACACAGGCAGCGTTACTTTTGCATTACATTATATGCTCATCCCACGGGAACCCTACATATTCCCGGGATAGAATATAGTCTATGTTACTTCATAGAGTTCTATTTAAGTCCATAGCAAAATTTATATAAATCGGGCGAATAGTATAGACGTGAAAGCCCATTCCCACGGGAATACTACATAATCCGGGATATAAAGTATCCTATGTTACTTCGGTGGGTTACATCTATCTCCATACCAAAAATCATCGAAATCGGTTCAGTAGTTTTTGAGTTTATTCGAAACAAACATACAAAAATACAAAAATACAAAAATACAAACCTTTCCTCTTTATTATAATAGTATAGATATATGAGACGTCAAGGTCTAACTTATATTTAAGCGAAAAGTTGATATGGTACATAATACTTTGTATAGAAATATCTTATTGTTAAAGTTGTATCCAACTCCACCTGTTTTCTTACTTATTAATATTGTTACAGATTAAAGACAGGTTAGGTTCCCAAAGACTCGGTGAGCTTCATTACTTGGTATTATTTCTGAGTGATGTGATCCGCTTACTCTTCTAGACTCATGGCGAATACTGAAACGCTACTTAATCTGAGGGCAACTTATTTTTAAGTGGCTGTTATAATTTAAGCGGTAAACTGAAACATCATTTATCGGTTTTAAGACTGTGATTTACTAATCCCCACTTAAATTACCATAAATGGCAACATTACCACAAAAAGTTCTTTTACATGACATTTTTTAAGTATATAAGTACCGCTTAAATTATGACAGCCACATAAATATAAGTCGCTCTCAGATTAAGTAGCGTTTCAGTATTCGGCCATAAGTCTTATGAATTGGACGAAAAACGTCGACGTCATTACTGTGTCGTTAATCTTGGTGTACAAGAGTTTTAGTTGCAGAAGTGTGATGAGATTTAAAAATCCCATGTAATCTATGTTCTTCCTCTAGTGATATAGAATAAATCCGCATCAATAAATGAGGGTAACTTTTAATTAATATCGTCACTATCCAGGATATCCCGCCATTAGTAAAACGATAAACACATCAAATACTGCCTATGAATTATAAATATCACGTTTGCACTTTGACCGTATAATGTCCTTGCTCACGGCTACAGGACACCGATATTATATCTTATCTGTGAGTCAAACCGAATTAGTAGACCTAATTGCTTAAATGAATTGTCACCAACCGGAACTTCATTATTCGACGAAAAACATAATAAAGTTAATCAGAATGATAATATGGAATCCACTTGGATGTGACCTGGCCGAAGGTTTAATGCAGATATTCATTTCATAAATAATCGATTTCGCTAATTAATTTTCGTGAATTTATGCGAAATATTTTATATTAATTTATAATTATTATTTTTTCTGTGGTACATTAAACGAATGTTTAATTTATGTCGGTTTGTTGTGACCTTTGCCTTTCCGTCAGGAAAAATTAAAACATTTGGTGTCAGCGGAAAGCGTTAATTCCTACCTCATTATTAGTGCAATGTTTTAAAGTCGCCATAAACATAGCTAATGTAGATTAAAATACATTGAAAAGGATATTAATAATTTCTTTGTATATTGGCTTTAAAAAGGAACTATTTTCTGATGGGCAAAAAGCCCTAAAGACATGTAAAATCTATGTGCTTATAATCTGTTGTGACTTCGGAATATATTATTTATCATTACGAAGAAAACATTAAATTATATGAGGTTAAGGTAATCTACGTTATCCATTCATTCAGTTACAATTTACCTACATTGTAATAAAATAAATTTATGTAACGTAATTGGCATAATAATATATTCACATACATACATACATAAACTCACGCCTGTATTCCCCGAAGGGGTAGGCAGAGGTGCATTTCTGCACCCACATTTCGCCAGGTATGTATCAGTCCCGCGTAATAGGGGGATCAATGATATAATATTCTAAAACTAATAATATGCACAAATGTTCGCGTGATTAGCAAATGTTTGTGCCAAGTTTATTTGTATAAAATATAGTTTTTAAAACTGAAAACCCTAATACCAATAGGCGTGGTTATTATTTTTTGTCATGCAGATAATTATTATCTCAAAGGTCAAATGTTATCATTATGGTCGTATAGTTACAATTTACGTCATTTTCTCACGATAATGTGTTACGCAATGTAATAATTGATATACATTAATATTTGGTCAGTGCAAAAGTTATATGACATGTGACGTAAAGGCATATAATTATGTTCTACAAACACAGTCAGGCACAATCACGTGTTTGGAGATGAAATGTATGCTAATTTGAAACGAAAATATTCAAATATTCGACCACTAACACCTACATTTCTAACATTTTTTACTCGGAAATGTGAGTGGTTTGTCATAAGCACTTCTTCCTTCCTAGTATACACCCACTAAACCCGTTTTTCTGAATGTAAAAGGGAGGAGAGAAGACAAGTTGTAAGAAACCAAATTGTACAAAGTTTGCTTATTGTGTCCAACGGATGTGATCATTATCTCGGTCACCTTAACAATTTTACCGGGATTTGTTTTATTTATACAGATGAAACACTGCGCGTTGCTAATATTAGAGTTTGCCCTTATCACGTGACGTCACTTTTTGCAGCGAGGCCGTTGATAATAGGTGTAGTGTTGAAGTGAGCCAAGGTCCTAGTGCACGGCACTGCAACGTGCCGATCTCGGGAACCGCTCTTGGGCTCTGGACTGTGGCCTGAGCTCACGCACAATTAACATATATCCAATAATAGATTCTTTAATCGTATCGTGATTTAATCGACTAAAATACTCGATGGTCAAATAAAAATTCAATGTCAATGTTAAGTGAAAAACAGTAAAAATAACGAATATCAAAGCAATATTCTGATGCAATCAGGTATAACTTAATTGTATGTATCGTGCTTTAACGGTAGCAGAGATTTCATATCATTACACAACATTGAAAATTAAAGCGAAAATTTTAAACGGTCTTAATTTGAGTAGGATTTTTAGTACCACCAAAAACACTTTCAAGTTACAAAAATGGAACTCTCTTATTTAAACCATAAATTACAACAATTTACGATTATTTCTCACTAGTATCAATTAGGGTACTAGTACTGGCCATTTTGCATCAACAACAAGAAGCAATAGAAAAATAAAAATAAAAAGACCGCTTGACTAATCCTCATTCTCATCGCTACTTCAAATTGTCTTATACTGGTGATGTATGTAACTGTGCCTTCTTATTATCACAGTGACTGTTCGTTTCGTTAAGATTAAATGACTCATGTAGAGTCGTACTTTGGACTTTTTCACGCTAACTTTAAAATTAACACATTGGGGTTTTTCTTGATATAAAGTTAGGTATATAATTCGGACTAATGCTTTTTGCCTATATAAGAAACTATTTATTTGTTTAACTGTATATTATTCAACATTGAGTAATTCCCCATATTTTTTATTTACACTTATTTTATACGGATTCAAGGATCAGTAAACTGTCCTAAATCAATTATTAGATACAGATCAAGTATAATAGGCTCAGGCATTCAAAGCACGCTGCCCATTCAGCAAATAATCCATTGTTATTATTGTTAAGCGATCACAATGGCCAGTTAAATCTATCTAGGGATGTGCATGGAAGGATAATTACTCATTCGAGCATGTGATTCTATTGTTCTTCATCTCACATGAGTACTGAAACTTCCTTCAATTGGTAGGAGATATAAAATGACTGTGAAACTATTTGAAACACAATGAATTAATCGACTAAGATCACTTAATAGTTTTTAAAATACAATTTTATTGATCACGACATTACAAATTTACATAATATTAAATGGAGAGATTGACGAAAGTTACGATGCGTTCATGCGATGAGTGAAAGTGGCCACAGAGACAAGGATTAATCTGTACAGGTTCAACAGCACCATAGCAAAGGAATCAATATTTTTTAATTCATTCAGAATCAAAAGGTATTTACGCTGTAAAAAACGTTGAAAAGAAAAATATTGTTTATCTATTTTTACCACTACTATCTACCGTTACAAAATTTATATTAACCACAATGAGTTCATAGACCATTTAAATACTCCCATTCCCTTCTAATAGGCCATGGCGCAGTACAAAGTACGCGGCGTGTTACCAGGATAACATGCACGTTGCGGGCGTGTGTCAGCCGGAGTGACGTCACGGTACAAAGTGCGCCAGCCAATTGGAAAGTTAAACAGCCAGGCAAAACATTTCGGCTGTACTCAATTACTGTTAAGGCGTAGAGCAGTGGGAACACCGATGACCGAATATGTTTTAAAGTATTGTATTGTTTTCCTTGTATCAGATTTTTATGAGAACTATATTTTTAATTCGCTTTAAATGTCGATAACGTAGTAAATTTACATAGATCTTTTAAACAATCAGTTTTTTTTAATATATGGAATAACTAAATAGTTAACAAAAAATTAAACGTTTAAAAGTTTAATGCATAAGCAATAATGGTTAATTGAAACATTAAAGTTAATCCTCGTAGTAAATTAAGTAACAACTTATTTCACTCAAGATATAATAATTAACAATTTTTAAATGATGGTTTTAATAAAAGTCTTCATTTATCGTTATTAGTGAGAAGTTTATATGTTTAACTTACAGAAGCTAATGTATTTGGTGCTATTTATACTATATGTATTTTACGAAATATTCAAAGTTGTTAGAGCCATGTTTTATTAAATTTAAAAACTTTTTAATTACCATAGGTTTCTTATTCAATAAACCTCATTGAGTATTATAATATGGAACATATTTATGATAAAACTGATTTTCCCCCTTAAATGTTGTTTTCGAAGCGCGTCAATACAATGAAGCTAATTGGACGGCCCCAAAGTTAATGGGGCCGAAGTCCAAAATAGCTGATCATGATTTTACGACCGACAAATTGTATGTATCTATTCATATAAAGTAACTATTTCCTTTTGCAATATTTTTGCTGTTTTGTGTATTCAGCAAACCTAATTTTCTACAATAAACATCGGTATCAAATTAATTTGCGACGACAAAATAATGTTTACTTTTATTATTGCTGATTTATTGCGCAATTGCTTAACAAGGAAAATCGTATTTCTGCTTATTAAAAATATTTTTTTTTTAATTGCCAACTCAAGCTAAAACGGTTTCGAGTTCCATATTTAAATATTTTGCGTTTTATTCAGAAATATTAATAGAGCAAAATAGTTGTTGCTATGCGAAGATGTAATATTTGTTTGAGTTATAACTACAACATATAACGAGAAAATATTTGTGTAGAATATATTTATGATTGTTTATATGTATGTAGTTAAATTATTTTCGTCTTCTCTTAGTCACAGATGCTACACACACAGAAATCTTATTAACGTTTGTCATATTTTCATTTGAAAAACATTTCAGAAAAACGGAATTCATACAAGTCTAAAAGTCTTTGTTATGGTAACAAAGAAAAATGTTTTGTTAGGACAAAATAAATTGCAATATGTTACCTATGTACCTGCACATTATGTATACAACACAAGTATTTTGACTTGTTTTTTTTTATTAAAAGCAAGTAAGGTGTTGTCACTCTTTCGTGATAGGATAAAAACATTCATTAAGCAATTCAAATTGAATTATTTTTAAATGTCAACGCGCATTTCCTGACCTATTTCAACTTTCAAGCGGATAACTAACTTCCTCAAAAATTATATTAATTCTTGGAACAATTATGATGTTATTAGTTATTGATATTTTTAATAGACATGTCTTACGCGACTACTATCAGCTTAGAGACTATAGCGCGAAGTTTCCTGTTACTCTAAGCCCCGTTTTTTGTAGCGGTGGCCTCGTTAGTTAAAGGAGAAGGTTTAAGGAAGTCCTTTGGTTGTTATTCAGGTCACACAATGCAATCATGTCAATTTATATTTAAAATTAGAATACTTTTATGCCCTAATATTTGACTGCGTGAGTCTGTGAAGATGTTTTGAAGTCATCCAACTCGACCTACCGCAAAAAAATTGTACATTAAACACTGGCAACAAACTCTTGCTAAAACTCTGGCCGTTAAATAAAACAAAAGAAAAAACCATACACTTTTAAGTCTAACTTCAACTATACCACAACGACACAGAGTTTATAATAGAGAGAGGACAGCGTTACCAATATCACCTCGACTGTAATTACGTAAGATTGCATTCCGAACCTTACTCCAATTGATACAGAGTCTAATATCAAAGTCGTAAAAACGAGGTGCATTACCTCATTATTATTCTAAGCCAAACTAAGTCTAGTCTCTATGGAAATAGGGTTTAAAATAGATGTTTCAGGTAGTTAGGGATCACGCCGTGCGCACGTGCTCGCTCGCACGGTAGAGAGTTCACAGCTGTTGTCGAATGGTTGGACTTTGGACTCGGTGAACAATCACCGTACGTTGTATGAATAACATCTTAGGCGTTACGACGGCTGCGTATTTTTAGAAAATAGCTTATAACGACGCCAGGGACGTTACTATCAAATTTATCTGCTATAACACACTTAGTTCTTAAATTCCTTGTTGAAATAGAAATGTGTATTAGGTTCAAAGCAAACTTTTCAACACAAATTGCTGACGAAATCTGTAAACGTGTTACAGGATACAAATCTAAATGGATTCGGATAAATTTTGACCCAAAAATAACTTTTATAGCTCAATGTTTAATATTTTAACGCTTATAACTTTAATACTTACATACAACTATGCGAACAATGAAAGCAAATTTAGAAACATCGCAATAGGTAACTATATTGTAAGGCTAAATAGATTCCTCTATCTGTACAAATAAATAAAAAAGGAATTAAATTATTATAATATTTTTAGTCATCGTCGTTAATCATTTCATTAAATTTCTTTAAAGTCTTGTCGAATATCTGCAAAAAATGGGCGGGATTTTCTAGATGCCTTTGATTACAAAGACTGTACTTGATCTTATTTCTTAGAGCAATGGATGTGGAGTAAATTAAGTTTTATAATGTTAATGCCAAAGTGAGTTTTTCTCATCGACCACGAGGACATTTTGCGTAAGGCATGTCGCAATATCTACGAAACACTGCATTTACAGATAGTGTGTAAAATTTTACGCTTAGTTTAACCATAGACAATATCGAATAATTAGACAAGATTGGCATTTGCATAGATGCTATTTTATATGTAAATACATTTTAAATTATGCATCAAACATTATGGTATAGAAAATTCGAATGTAGTATTCCTGAAACAGAATGTTGATTGTTATTTTTTAATGTATATAGTTTTATTGTTTAAGTGTTGTATTTACATTTCCTTGCCATAATTAAAGTTTTAAAAGTATTGATTTATAAAAGCAAATGTTAATGTTGTTATAATATACATAGATATCAAGTTCCATTAGACGTGGAGTAGTAAAAGGCCTGGTTGCTAAGCGCACTTCTTTGAGGTCGTAACGCCTTCAAATCACGAAACCGTTTATTTGGATTGTCCTAAATTCAAACTGCATACAATAGAATGGCTGGAACACGGCCAACCAACAATAAAGGAATTCTGGCGCCAAAACTTGCAATAATTATTATCTTGAATATTGGCCTGTGTTATATCCGCGCTGTGATTAACCATGACCAGCTTAACAATAGTTCCATAGAAATGTGACGTAATAAGTGCATAACAGATTTAAATCAAAATTTCCCGCGAATAGTGATTTCGTTTAGTAGCCGTCACGAAGGTAAGGCGTGAACGTGCATGCTGTTTGCCGAGTCCAAAGTCCGCAAGGTAACAGTGACGTAGAGCGAACGTGTCGTGGACAATGCTTTTGTTAAAATGTAAAGATACATGGATATGTTAACGTTCCTTCTATAAACCAAATACACAGGGGCAAACGAATGATTCTAAAATATAAATCCTGAAAATTATTTAAATAAAAATAAAAAAACATAACATAACACTGGCCACTATGTTCCAAATTCAAATGAAATTCCTTTTGAATTAATTCGTTTTTTTAATGTACAAAATGTAAAATATCTAACAATTCATTGTAAACAAAGCCTCGTTTCTACAAGATTCTTTATAAAAATGCAGTTATCATAAAAGTTTAGCTTTCCGTATGTAGCATGTAACATACCTTTTCGAGGCACTCCTGACCGATGGCGTTGGGGTCCACCTTCACTTCGAGGATCACAGAATTCGGTTGACTGACTAACCACATTTTTGTCAACATTTTATATAAGAAAACCGTAAAAATAGACGTTAAATTGGGGTCGCGTTTTGTTGTTTTCTTATCTTGCAAGCACTTTGACTTTAATGTTTATCTCACTCGCGTAAAGAATTTATTTAAAAAAGTTTTTCTTAATTCGCTCTGCGCTATGTTTATCGCGTATTCTTTGTGGAAGTAAAACTGCGAATACTTCCAGTCGACGGCCATGCTACGTTAAGTTTGCCACCGAAATGATAAAGAAGCTGTGACGTACAGCGCGGGGGGCGTGCGTTCCGTACAAAACATGCTTCGCGTTCCCACTCATCACATTTTTTACTATTCATTACTGCTGTATAAATACACAAAGCTCACAGTATACTTCAGTAATAAAGTAATGTATATTGATTATTAAACTTTCATCGGTTCGTGCTACCAAGTGAATAGATCTTCCCTTTCATAAAAATTCAGTTATATAGACAGAGATAACAATACTAGCACTGTTTCCTAATGGGCAAACCGACAATATTGTCCATGCTATAGAAGATTTTTTGGTAGTCTCAAACTTTTCTTATAATAACTAAATTTAGACATGTATATTTAGTCACATTCTATGCAATTGAGGGAATGAGTAAGAGATTGTTGCTTCACTACATAGTATAAAACAAATTTGCTGTCGCTGTCTGTACGTCCCTAAGATGTTTCGTTTAGTATAGATGTTTGTTATGTTAAATTTTCGCGGACATTATTATTGTTGTATAGAAAAGTAGCCATAGTAAAAATTTAAACTAAGTATATTATATAATAAAATTTTTAGTTTATTATATTTTTTTTCCTAATAAAGTATAGTTTTATATTATTGACGAGGCTTTCAGTTACAATAAAATTATTAATTTGTTTTGATATATCAAATATTGTGTTTAGTGCCATCTACTGCCGAGGATAAAATATTTTTTTATTGATTAAAACTAACGTCACACATTTGTTTTTCCATTCAACACAATCAATTTTTTTATTTATTTGAAATTAAAATTTTTATCAATTAGCGTCTCAAACAAATACTGCTCTAATAAAAATAAAAGAATTAAACATTTTTAACTCTAAAAATATTTCCGACTTTATTATATGGCGGAAAAATAAATTTATTTCAGAAATATTACATTTCATTTCACTCATAAAACTTTGAGCACGAGCCGATGACAGCGCCAATCGTGACGACATGGTGGAACTAATATAATCATATGACTTTCGTCACGACACACCACTGCGCTTATTGATTCGCGTCTCGGTCTTTATTCTCGCTCGACATAGTTTTTGTGTGTATCAGAAATGGCGAGCCAGACACAGGGAATCCAACAACTTCTGGCGGCTGAGAAGCGCGCTGCCGAAAAAGTCTCAGAGGCGAGGAAGCGTAAGTTAAATTTACTACGTTGTTCATACACCGCCCAATTTGGCAACGTCTTGTAATTGTCCTTACGACTCATGGACTACCACCATTACCCTATTTCGCATATTAAATGAATGGATTGCAATCCCTGACTGCAATTACTTGAAGTAACAGCACTTTTGTATCATCTAAAGAATCACATGACGGTCTTCTTACTTCCCGTGATCAATAAGATAACATAGGTCGAGTATGATCTAATTGGTATAAAGCCGTTTCTTATTGGAGTGCGAGAAATAATATTACCATTTGGGACAATATTCAATTACTCTACCTGTATCTAGAAAGACATTTGTCCATTAATTTTCCTACACAGTTACTACGATCTAACGAATTGGGTGCTAACAAAGATGTATATGTATATACCAATATGTATGACATGACATGTATAGTCACATGAGACTTATCCCATAAGTCCCAAAAACCAGAAATATCAAAGAAACTTGTGGATGTTCAATCCAAAGCACCTTTTTTTACTTTGACTATCTTTGGACACTTATTGTAAGCCAGTGTTATAAATCCGTACTGTTTGTTTTTAGGGTAGTTTGATCAATCTTATCTCATAATCTAGATGTACATAATTTATGTCCATATTTAATAATTTATGTTGTGTTATTCTTCCTTGATTACAGGAAAAGCGAAACGCCTAAAGCAGGCCAAGGAGGAGGCCCAAGATGAGGTTGAAAAGTACAGACAGGAACGCGAAAGGCAGTTCAAGGAGTTTGAGGCCAAGGTATGTAAAATTCAACTTAAAAATTTATATAGGTACCTACTAATATTGTTGATAAGAAATGTTAACATAAAAATAGAAATTGATATTAGTCTGATTACATAAAATCTCAACTACAATTCAATGTATAACCTTGATATGTGCAGAAATGTCAGTTTTTATGTGTGTCAGTCATATGAGTCTATAAAATAGTCACATGAGTGTTGAGCTACTAAGATATCTTTTTGAATTGTTCTTCAATGTATTAGAAAAGGAATGGAATGATTATGATTCACTTATTGTTTAAATGGCAACAATTTAAACAATCTTATGTTCATGTGACATAACTCAAAGTAACACTACTTGAAAAATATTAATAAGGATCATTTTGTTGTTGTGTCTGATAATTACAAAAACAAAGAAACAAAATATAGTGGAGTTTTAACTACCATTAATAGTCTTAAGACCTGAGCTTAATTCAAGCTGTTTAAACAACATTTGAGGTAGTGTACTTCAGTATCCTGCCAAATTCTTGAAAGACAGATTTGGACAAAAACTGATACATGACTGTCACAATTAACTCATAAAATATAACTATGGCTGACTATTAATACTATTAACTTCCCATTTTTGCAGGAAATATATACTTAATTATTATCAATTGTTGACTATTTCGTAGATAAGTTTCTTTTCGTCAAAATAAATTGGTACCAGGACAATGTTAGGATTTTTATGTATAACTTTCAAGTCCAGACCTTAAGCCAAAAGAACTATAATATGTTCATACATATATATCTTCATGTATATAGCAGCACTACACTAATAGTTTAAAATATCATGTTGAATATTATTTTGAATCAAATTTATAATGCAAGAGCTTTTTTCTGTGAATTTTCTAATTATATGTAATATATACTCTCTACTAGTTCTCAGTAAATGCATGAACTTAATGATAAGTTCTCAACTCTCAATTAGGGTATACCAACTTTAATACTCAATTTTAATATTAAAAAAAATTACAGCACATGGGCACCAGGGAAGGTGTAGCTGCCAAGATTGATGCTGAGACCAGAGTCAAGATTGATGAGATGAACAAAATGGTGCAGACACAGAAGGAGGCGGTATGTACATTTTGTTATTTGTACATGGTTTTATATTTCTGTACTTTAGGCTTGTACTAAACTTATTGACTGTTTTTTTTCACAATTGTATTATTTTCTGTTTGTTCAATGCTCTTTTTAAAAATAAAGTCATTTATTTTTAGCATGATCAAAAGATAAGTAAAAAAATCTATTTATGTGTGTGGCGTGCTGAGAAAGCAAGTAGCAGGTGATCTATGTTTAAAAATATATATATTTATTAAATCAATCACAGACATTGTAAGCAACATACCCAATTTGTTAAATCATTTCTATTTAGATTTATATAAGTCTGGGAGTTGATGGGACAAGCCCTCAATTTTGTTAAAATCTGCAATTTACTACAGTTCCATAAATTCTGAATTCATAATAATTTGATATTAAATTTTTGAATTACTTTTGTAAGAGAGGAAGTAGTTGGTTTAGGGTGGGGATATTAGAGATTAGACTATATTTAATTAATGTTAAAAACTAATATCAAATGTCTGACTGCCTCGTGGTCTCGCGGTACAAGTATGTGCCGTGCGATCTAGAGGTCCTGGGTTCGATTCCCGGGTCGGGCAAAGTGTTATTGGGTTTTTCCATTAGGAAATTCTCAGTAACAGCACGGAGTCTGGTAGTGTGCCCGAAAAGCTGCAATAGGCTCGTCCCCTATTACGCGGGACTGATACATACCTGGCGAAATGTGGGTGCAGAAATGCACCTCTGCCTACCCCTTCGGGGAATACAGGCGTGAGTTTATGTATGTATGTATGTAATATCAAATGTAATGGTTGTCATGAATATAAATATTTCTTATTTGCATAGAGTGTAGTTACATATACATTTAGTATTACTGTTCCAAGAGGTTATTTGCATATGAGACAAACTTAGAATGTTAAGCACTGTATGCAATATCTAGTGCCATGTTTATATAATGAAGTGTATATTTTAATTACAATAGATCGTCTTTATCTTTTTAAAATACTTTTTTTCCATTTATAGTTACAAGTATAAAACCAAAGACAACATTTTTTTCTCAGGTTATCAAGGACGTTCTCAGCTTGGTGTACGACATCAAGCCCGAGCTGCACATCAACTACCGTATAAGCGAACATTAAGCGACCTATTTAAAAATAAATAATCGCCTATTTCGATGTCGCAATCACTTCTTACTGTTATCAATGTAATTTGTTATTAATAGGCTACCTAGATGGATGTTTGCGATTTTATCTTCTTTTGACAGCAAAATACGCGGGAATCGTCACTGGCCGCGTTATGTCAATGTTATCTCAGGCATGTAGAAATAAAACGCAGGAAACGTGCATGTTTAAATATCGCAGGCTTTCTTTAATACTTGGAATATTTATACGCCATATTATGTAGCTTGAAGTTCTTAATATTACGAGAATCAGCTCGGTATCATTCCAATAAACGTTTGAAGATCCGCTAAGTAACACAAACAAAAAAAGTAATCCATTATATAATCGTAAATTGTAATTATGTTATTCAATGTTGTATGTTGGATAGAAATATAAAAATAAAGTTTGAAAAAAATACTGTTAATGTTTTTCTTTGTAGTCCGAGGGATGTGGTGTACAACTGTACAGTATTAGATAAATATATTTTATTGATTTACATTAGTGTTTTATTATGAACTATAGATTGGTTCGGAAGATTTGATTGCTGTGTTCCTGAAAGAAAAAATATATTTTGTAATAAAAAAATGCTGATAAATGAGTGCTAAGTGTCGCTTGACATATCGAGACGCCACGGCAAATTTAAGACTTCCTCAATATTCCATTTTATCATGGGAAACATAAGTGCACAGATTAGCATCTGAAAAAATACAAACTACAAAATAAGGAAAGCTGCACTTTTCTAAAAACTTTATCATTTACCAAGTTCATCATCAATTAATAATATAATTAATATTTTACATAATATAAATCGAATGCTGTGCGTAATACAACATTCAGAAACACTTTTTCATCGTTGTGGTTTGCCGTTACGTACGCGAGTTCAGTTCTACAGCAAATTTGTCTAAGCTTCCGCCATAAGGTATACTATGTATGTTTTTAGTTCACTATAATTTGTGGTTATTTGGTATATAGCTTTCTCCGTCGACAACATAAGGAAGAAGTATATGTAAAGGATATTTACCGTAGTTGCTTCTTTTTCTCTCCAAGTTTTTCTAGCCAGGGCACAACAACGCCCACTGTTGAAAATACCGCTGGCTGGTCAGGCTGGTCGCACCGTTTTGATGAAAACGACAGTATACCAACTAACAAACCGTTCATTATAGCCGGACCACCTGCATCGTGCTGAATTCAGATGAAAATTAATTAGATTTATTAATTTATTCATAAAACATACAAGGGGTGTAAGGGGGGCAAATATCATCTCATGTCCCCAACTGCCAACCCTACCTGCACGCGGTACACCCTGCTAGCTAACGGATGTGGCACTGGCGGCCGACGAGTGGCGGCATAACTACTCTGATTAGTTGGAATGCCTCAAATACCCAAACCTTCGGTGGGCAGCAGCACCGTCGGTTAAAACATTCCAACCACTGCGGTCACCAACCCGCTTGCCAAGCGTGGTGACTAAGGCAAATCCCCCAAATGGCCACACCTGAATATATAAAACATACAATTGGTAAAACTAGTCACAGTAATATATGATCAAAGAGTTTCTTATGTGCTTAGTTTTAGGATTTTAGTGTTGTGTAAAATTATCCTTTTATTAAGGGTATGAGTATCAGAGATTTGGACTATTTAGTTGAAGTAGAAATAGGTACTTATGTATAAGGGCCCGTTCAAGTATTCATCATCATCAGCCCATATACGTCCCACTGCTGGGCACGGACCTCCTCTACCATTGAGAGGGTTTAGGCCTTAGTCCACCACGCTGGCCTAGTGCGGGTTGGCGGACTACACACCTAAGAAATTCCTAAGAAGTTTTAGGTGTGCAGGTTTCATCACGATGTTTTCCTTCACCGTTAAAGTACGTGATAATTCATTGTGAATACACACATAACTTGGAAAAGTCAGAGGTGTGTGCCTGGGGTTTGAACCCGCGACCGTCGAGATTCTCGACCGCGTGCCCAAACCTCGAGGCCATCACGACTATACGTATATATCACGTTCAAGTATTAAGTAAGCAAAATTTTCACAATTATTAACCCCCGTCCCCCATGTCAGCAAAAGTAAGCAAATATCCTACTCCCCCCTCCTATGCTTACGTAAACATTAGTAGGTACCTACCTACATGTCGAAGCGTCAACGCATCCCCACTGTGCGTCCAACGTAGGGTATAAATACAGCCGCCCGATCGAGAATGATTCATTCTCGCTCGGAACGCCGGACCGAACGGAGCTCTGTACTAAGTTTTTGAAATTACCCCTAGAAGTTTTACTGTCACTATTTAAAAAAAAAACAATAACGCTCAAGACCCTCCGACATACATATATTTTTTTATTTATTCTGGTTTCATTTTCTGATTCCAGAAACTGCGAGAAAATCCGCAAAAGAAACAAAGTATTGCTTACGTAATCACTACCCAGAACCCCCCATCCCCCATGTCATCAAAAATCAGCATAGCGAAGATCCCCTTTTAGTGCTTAGTAAGCACTGCTTACGTAATAGAATGGCCCCTAAGCACATGGTTTTTGGGTTATGTTAGTAAATAGGCACTTTGGACTTACATTGCACACATTCTTCTTTATAGTTATAAAACCAGCGCAGAAATTGTTTCTCGTCACCAAATCCCTGTAACGATATATGGAAAACGTCATAAAATGTCATATTATGTGCTCCAAAAGTGTTTTACTAATCACCGTTATTTACCAACCTGCCATAAACGTCCTGGCAATCTGCTAAATCATACACAGGCAGTTCTACCTTTTGTAACAGCACTTGACCACCGGTGCCACTCATCCCCTGAAAAGTTATAAAAAAATTGTATTGTGAAATAAGCCTTGTTAAATGACAAGCATATTGAAATATATGCCTCATATGCATAAGTATATGCCGTGCATGTTTGGATCGTGTATTTTATATCAGAAAATTCTTAAAACCAGCACATGGAGCGGAAGGCTGCACAAAAAACGGCATTAGGTTCGCCTCTAATCATCATCACCATCAGCCCATATACGTCCCACTGCTGGGCACGGGCCTCCTCTACAACTGAGAGGGTTTAGGCCTTAGTCCACCACGCTGGCCTTAGTGCGTGTTGACGGACTACACACCTAAGAAATTCCTAATAAGAACTTTTAGGTGAGCAGGTTTCATCACGATGTTTTCCTTTACCGTTAAAGTAGGTACATGATAATTCTTTGTGAATACACACATAACTTTAAAAAGTCAGAGGTGTGTGCCTGGGGTTTGAACCCGCGACCGTTGATATTCTTGACTGCGTGCCTAAACCTTGAAGCCATCTCGACTTGTCGCCTCTAATATACCTACCTATAATACTCGCCCTCCTATAACGTTCAACTTAAAACACAACTGTTGTACATTGGATGTAGCCAACTCTCTACCTATCGGAAAAACAGACCTATTCATTCGTCTGCATATAATATCAATACATCTGAAACTTACAAGTACAGATCCCCAACCCAAGAATGTGATATTGTTATCAACAGCTATAACTTTCTCTCCAGAATATTCTATCTGATCCACCGAGCGTTCTGGTCTTCCAAACGTTAAGTTCTTATGCAGTTTGAGCACGGCGAAGTTGAAGTCGAGGGTAGTCGGTTTGTAGTTGGGGTGGAAGAAGATCTCTGTGACGTGTAGCACCTCGCCACCTGCCGTGGCATTGGTGGATCCGACCCTCACCGTCAACATTTTGACATATTCTCTGAAGAAGCGGTTGTTGTATTGTCTGTGGGATTGATACCATATTATACGTTTAAGTCCAATCGTCAACCAGTCGTCATCTTAGTTTATTATTGATAAAATTGGTCCACCCGTTTCAAAGATTAGCAGGAACAAACAGACAGACCGACAAAAATGGTAAAAAACGTTATTTTGGTATATGTAGGAGGTATTCAATATTACAAACAGAGACACCAATTTTATTTATTTGTATAGATAGATAAAAATTTGGGATTAAATATAGAATTTATAGGGTATTTAATATATTCATCTGATCGAAGAACGCACTAACAATCTTTCTCACATCAATAGCTAGCTTCTACACATCGTAAAATACCTATATTTTACATCGTTACTTTGTAGTATGTTGCGACAAACTGTCTCTGCAAAAATTATCAAATTCACGGACTTCGCTGTATTTGGTTTAAAGGTAAAATTACTACATTTTATCACACCGTTTCACTCGCCAAAGTTTCAAATAAATTTTCAAATTAGGCATAATCCTACGACATTTTAACTTCACTTGTTTCTGCGTATTTTTCTTCCGTCTACTTCCCCCTTAAGTTCTTCTAAAACTAAGTTATTACTGAAAATTCTGTACACGTACAGTTGCAAACAATGCGCTGCTGTGAGGACACGGTCCCTGGCTATCACCACCGCCCCGCACCATAGCTGGTTGTTGACAAGCAGTGCTGCTATGAAAGGATACTCTTCCACAGTGGCCACTTCATCTGGATTGTAGATGCGTCGGTAACGGGGATCCAATGGGGGAAAGACTAATGGTGTCGTTGCTATGGATTGTTTAATAGATGGTATTATTAAATATACTTATAATAAACCTTAATTACCAGACAATCATGTTTGGTATAGCAAATAAAAGAAACTGCAAAATTTTCGAAAAGTTTGAAGAGTAGATGGTTGCATTATTGAAAGATAATAAACTTATAATAATAAACATGGATAAGACATTCGTATGCAACGTTTATAAGCAAGCCCCTAATTTGCAAAAATAGGGAAAATATATTTATTTCTGCCCGAATAATTCAACAACAAACATCTAATAACACATAAAACATGGGACCTAGGAAAAATCATAATAGAAACTATATAAAATGTATGGAATTGATAAAACAATTCACGATATGGTTTTTGTTCATTTCAAACATTTTATCGTTTTTATTGGCATTTTCGCTTGTACACTGAATAAGTAGGTGTACCCAACTGTATGTAACATAGTTCTGACCCCATACGATGACATAAGACTTCATCATCATCATCATATATCTACAACTGAGGGTTAATGCCTTACTCCACCACGCTTGCCTAATGCGGGTTGGCAGACTACACACCTAAGAAATTCGTAAGAACTCTTTGTTTTCCTTCACCGTTAAAGTACATGATAATTCATTATGAGAACTTTGAAAACTCAGAGGTGTGTGCCTGGCGTTTGAACCCGCGACCGCCTAGGTTCTCGACCGCGCGCCTAAACCGTGGCCATCATTACTTTTAACTTACATAAGACTTGTATTTTGGATAATGTAAAATTATTAGAGACTCTTCGGTCCCAAAAAAATGCAATACCGAAATAGATACTTGTCGATTAGGTATACCAACCATACATAGGTATACTATATGTCTCGGGAATGGAACCAACTGCACCACGGACGCTGTCTATATGCCTCCTGATTAGAACTAAGTTGATTATTGTATCTTACTTTACCATATATATATTTTAATATTTATTTAGTATTGAAGTACATTTCTCAGTGGTAGTCGTTGTGGAATCCGCCTTTAATTCTTGATGACCAACTCTTCTAGATGGAAACTCGATTGGTAGCCCATCGTATTGCCACTGCTGTTCGGGAAACATGTTGCGACGTTTAATCTCTTCATGTTCCACTGCAAACATTCTAACGTGAATAATTTGCAGCACACAGAACGATAAAAGATACATCATCATCAGCCCAGATACGTCCCACTGCTGGGCACGGGCCTCCTCTACAACTGTGAGGGTTTAGGTCTTAGTCCACCACGCTGGCCTAGTGCGGGTTGGCGTACTACACACCCAAGAAATTCCTAAGAACTTTTTAGGTGTGCAGGTTTTATCACGATCCGCAGCGCCGCCGTGGAGGAGTGGCGTTCCAGGCTGGAGAATCCAAGTGCTGGCGTGGCGACCGTCGCGGCAGTGCGTCCTGTCCTCCAGCAGTGGATGGACAGGCGCCACGGTGCGCCGACCTTCCGGCTGACGCAGGTGCTCACCGGGCACGGCAGCTTCGGTGCGTACCTGTGTCGCATCGTCGGAGTGGAGGAGACCGCCGTGTGCCACCATTGTGGCAACTGCCGTGAGGACACGGCCCAGCACACGCTTGAGGAGTGCCCAGCCTGGGACGAGGAGCGCAGCGCTCTCGTAGCGGTCGTGGGGAGAGACCTCTCGCTGCCGACTGTGGTCGCCGCCATGGTCGGCAGCCGGAGGTCATGGAAAGCTATGCTCTCCTTCTGCGAACGTGTCATTTCGCAGAAGGAGAGCGCGGAGCGGGATCGGGAGCAGACCGATCCCGCTCGTCGCAACAGGCGACGTAGGAGGCGCCGGGTCAACACGTAGCCCGGCGCCCAGAGGCCACACGGGGCCGCCGTCCCTACCTTGGCGACCCCGAGATGAAGACGCCACACGCGTCAGGTCGGTGTGCCTTTTGGCACCGCGCAGAGGCGGTCCCGGGTCAATCCATAGCTCTGGCTTCAGGGTATTCCGGGGCCGTCTCGCTGAATGCGCAGATGGTGGCCGTCGCGGGGTTTTTAGTCGGTATTACGGCGCAATTATTTTGGTAGGGACCCGGCCCAGCGGCCGCCCGCAAACACGGGCGGTAACATCTATGCTGGGTCGGAAGGCGCCGGTGAGTCCGACACACCCTCGCCCCTACGGGGGTGGGATGGTCCGTAAATGGATATTCCCCGCGAGAAAAAAAAAAAAAAAAAAAAAAGGTTTTATCACGATGTTTTCCTTCACCGTTAAAGTACGTGATAATTCAATGTGAATACACACATAACTTCGAAAAGTCAGAGGTGTGTGCCTGGGGTTTGAACCCGCGACCGTCGAGATTCTCGACCGCGTGCCTACAAAACATTTGTATTTTATACATATGTATGTACCAGTGACGGTACTTCCATAGAAGCCCAAAAGCGTTACACGTTAATTGTGTAAGTAATGTCTAGTTTATAGTTGGTTATTGTGAGGTCTTTATTTATCTAATTTCTTTTGTTAAATAAAGATTTAAAGATTATTATTCTGAAATTTGAAAGGCAAACTGGGCTTTTGGGCTTCTATGGAAATAGCGCCACTGGTATGTAGGTACATACGTACGTTCGTCTAATCTCATACTTGTCTCCTAGTAAACAGAGGCTATAGACAACTAAAAACCATGGATTATCTATGTATCTTTGACTTTATTCAATTTCAAACCAATGTATACATTTTCCTTATCAACAGCCCACTTATATATGTTGTCTCTATGAGTGTATTGTAAATATATTTCGTTATTTGCGTACAGAGTTTCTTCCCAAACAGTCGCAGCATTAATTTTTCTACTTTAGAATACATAATTATTTTTGAAAAACACTATTCCCTTTTTTCATAATTTCAATTAATTAATTTTATTCTGAACACTCTTGCTTAGAGCTTACGTTAATTCTATTTTTATACCGTCCAACCAAGATATGAATAATATTATTTATGATTTACTTACTGTCATCAGATGACGATGATACTTCTGACGGAGTAGGCGTTTCATCATCACAAACTATTCCGCAAAACAAAATGACGCTGACGAAGAATACTAGTAAGTCAGCCATTTTGTTACGAGTCTTTGCTTCAGCCATTTCGTAATTATTATGAATAATTTATTAATATTCTATAAATATGAAGGATTAAATTCAAAGTAATACTTTGTTAATACGAATTGCAGATTCTGTCTAATTTAAGAGAACAGTTATTGTCAAGCATTTGCGTTCATATCGAAACCTTCAAGTTTATAATTTCTATTTCAACCAATCACCATGGGACTTGTTACTTCAAACAACAATATCCATAAAGAAATCATTACAATAAAACGATATCAAACAGCGCATAAAATATTTATTACACATAGAGAAGAAATAAAAGATTACACAATCGTGAACACGTTTCGTAAATCAATGCCAGCCTTTACCCATTCCGTATCCACCCAGGCCGTAGCCTCCCCAACTTCCCAGACCATGTCCGCCGAGTCCAAGGCTTCCCCAACCGACAGACACTGGAGCAGCGATAATTGGAGTCTTGATGATCGGTTGTGTGATAATTGGGGCACTAATGGGAGCTGTGATGATCGGAGTACTGATGATTGGGCGGACGATAGGCGCGGAGACAACGGGGATAGACACGCCGTGGTTCACGATGCTTGACCTTAAGTAGACTGGAGACGAAAGACCTGTGGAGACGAAAATATATTTGATACGTGCTAAAGTGCACGCCAATTGTGCTAGATTAATAAGTGAGTTTTGAGGTTAGTATTTGATTAGTGTGTGATTACAACTAAGAAACAACTGATAAACAACTGTTAGTTAAAGAAATTATCGAATTAGTTACAATATATATTAGTTGCCTCGTGGTCTCGCGGTACAAGTATGTGCCGTGCGGTCTAGAGGTCCTGGGTTCGATTCCCGGGTCGGGCAAAGTGTTATTGGGTTTTTCCATTAGGAAATCCTCAGTAACAGCACGGAGTCTGGAAATGTGCCCGAAAAACGGCAATAGGCTCGCCCCCTATTACGTGGGACTGATACATAGCTGGCGAAATGTGGGTGCAGAAATGCACCTCTGCCTACCCCTTCGGGGAATACAGGCGTGAGTTTATGTATGTATGTATATATTAGTTCAAACGTTTTAAAGTTAGTTTCCAATAGAAGGGACCGTTTTTCTGATATACCTAATATACACTATTTCTCCTTTATTAAAAGCTGCTGAAGATATTATTAGGTATCAAGGAACTATATAAAGCTGATAATCAGTAAAGAACTTAATATTTTTTATTAAGGTATATTATTTCTTTAACCTTACAGACTTTCTCTCAAAACAAGCATTAATTTAATGTTCTGTTTCTAAATTTTGCTGATTTCAAATACAATTATGCAAAGATGCATAAATTAGTAGCATTATAATTGATTGTTTCCGACTTAGTGAAACTACATCCTTCCTTTACGATGTGACTTACAGCGATTAAGGATATTGTGATACCAATTTTATGGCCTCGAAACTTGTAATACATTATAGTAGACAGAATGGTGTGTCAAGTTAAATGAGATTCATTTCTAACTAAGTGATTTATAGGCTGTTTTGTTTTATGTAAGTTGTTTACTTGTTCTCTTTCTAATTGAAATTGTATTTTACAGTGACAGATAATGTTATTTTTTCTACTATTATTAGTATATTTGTTAGAACAATTACATTTAATTTTCAGGCGCGGATCAGGAATTAGGGGGATGATGGTAAAAATTGCTTTACAACACATATGTTAGTACACATTTCCCAAATTATACGAGCTGTTAGTTCTTGGTTAACATGTTAGGTACACAGCATAACCCAGTGTTAGTTTAGCCATCAAATAAACATGAGCACCTCACCTCGATGGAGGGAGGCCCCCCACAGCCTGCGTTCGATCCGCGCCCGCAAACACACAGGCAGAGCTCCGCCTTACCTTAGCATGATTTTCTGTTTGTCTTGTGAGTGTTCAAAAAGTGTCTATAATGAAATGAGTTACCAAGTCCCAGTCCCAACGGTGGGACAGGGTTAGTGACCACCATGCCGATGAAGGCGAGAACAATTGCCACCTGCACACAAAAAAACACGTTTCATTTTCCTTTTTGTATACAGTCTTCGCTCTATTCGAATTAACTCTGTTACTATTAGTACAAATTTAAGAATAGTTCTCTACTAATATTTTTGTGCATTCATCTCTATGTAATTAAATAAGTATGATATAAATCAATTATGAGTTCTCTTAGAACAGTAAAAATCAGGAACTTATCAGAGAAAGAGGAAGATGGATGCCGTTTTTAAAATATATACCTAGGCTGCTTTATATCCGGGAACAATGATACGATCCTAAAGGGACGTTTTATAATATTCTTTATCGTTTATCTGCCGTTATCGTTACATTCACAATGAATTATCACGTACTTTAACGGTGAAGGAAAACATCGTGATGAAACCCGCACACCTAAAAGTTCTTAGGAATTTTTTATGTGTCTAGTCCGCTAACTCGCACTACAGCGTGGTGGACTAAGGCCTTAACCTCTCAGTAGTAGAGGAGGCTCGTTTTATGGGCTGATGATAAAACGTTACACTCCTGGAGTCTTTTCAACAAAATAAATAGGCCCTGATAAGCTTCAAATCGTATAACTCTTTTGAATTTCTTTATACTATTGCTTGACATGATTAAACGAGCGATTGATAGGATAACTAATAAATGGGGCTGTCTTACCGCGCACTTCATATTCAGTTGTTTTCACTACACAAACTGCAGTTGTATGTATTTGTCTGTTTATATACGGCGTTGGCCGGAGGGCGCTGGGGCCGACAATGCTGCAACATCCTCTATCGAAACTGCAGCTGTCGTTGAACCGGGGTAATTCTTGTATGCGTTGTACTTTGTATTCATTATTATAATTTCATCGATAAAACATTGATCGACGGAAGTGTGTGTGATTTATGCATGTATAAGAAGTAGAAGTCAATGGTCTTCTCATACCTCTCTCTCTGGTCGGCAACGCGCGGCCCGCGTGAATGTTAACATTAGTTAGCATTTTCATTTTTTCTATGGGATATTACCAATTATACTTACTTACTTTTTAGTTTTCTACACACTACAAATTCTCATTCTCTTAGGTCATCAGAGAATCTAATGTTGATGTTTCCAGCTCATAGAACTTCCTTCTATGATCGCTCCTTTGCTGTCCAAGGAGTGCGGTTATGAAATGCACTTCCGCCGAATATAAAACAATCGCCTTCGCTGGATACATTTAAACGAAGGGTAAAAGCTCACTTTTTATCACTAGATAAATAAGTCCTTATATTGTTTGCTATACTTGTATATATGTAAGTATATGTATTTGTTTGTACGTATGTACTTATATATATATTTAGTTATGTATAATAATTATATAAAATTATTTTTCTAGGGTACTTGTATGTCCTTTTTGTATAAAATAATAGTACCTGGATGACCGAGCTTTGCTCGGATTTTTTTTTTAAATTGTGTTTTTTGGAAATTATATTTAAGTACGAATTACTAATAAAATGATGAAATATGAATAATGTTACTTAACAACGCCATCTGCTGTTGTGTCGTTAAAGCAATTAGTTGCTCACAAAAAATAGTATTATTATTCGCCAATTCGCCAACAGATGTCAGGAAGAGTCTACTCAAACGCCTCCTTTTTGTTATTTTTCTTCCAAATGACATTCTCTAAAAATGATTCCTAGCTAGATCGATTTATCGCCCCCGAAACCCCCTATATACTAAATTTTATGAAAATCGTTGGAGCCGATTCCGAGATTCCAATTATATATATACAAGAATTGCTCATTTAAAGATATAAGATAATCATTGTAAGCACCGCCTCATCTATTAGTCGTATTCCTCTCCCTACCTGGTTGCCTGGTAGAGATCGCTTTTAGCGATAAGGCCGCCAATTTTTGTTACCTAATTTTGTTATATGTTTTGTGTCAATGTCTTAATTTGTGGTGTAAAAATAAAGAGTTATTATTATTATACATAGGTATTATGTAGAATCTAGGGTAAATATCACAAGTGTGCCGCCTTTAGCTTATTTTGCTACATTGCGGCCCTTGCCTGCCAAAAGGTTGCCGATCACTGCTCTATCTGTTCTGGGTGGGTTAGATTAGGTTAGATTTTTCAGTTGGGAAATTTTACATATGGTCTTACTCCTTAGTCCCGAAGCATTTAAGTGTGACGTGCTATGGAGAGGTCCTAAGTTCAATTCTATGTCGGCATAGTTATATTAAGTTTTCTATACGAATAATCGTTGGGAAACGTGTTCTGGAGTGCCATAGGAGATGCCTATGTCCAGCAGAGGACGTGAAAAAGCTGTTGATGATGATGATGCGGATATTCTCACTTCAGTGAGGCTCAAAACAGCGTTGGGGATGAAGGCATGGGTGTAGATATGCAATTTGTCGTTACTTCTTATAGAAAAGTTAACATTTGTCCAGGTATTCTCTCCGGTGTTAAAGTTCAGTCAATTTCTACTCGTAAACTAATAAATCATTCAATTTCTCAATATAAATCGGCGGAAATTACAATTATCGTATAATTCATTCGATCGGCATTAAATACGCTGCTTTGCAATATATGCTAAATTTTATTTGCAATGGACGCAAATTTCCGAGGCGAAATTTCTACGACGGGTTACGATTGAATTATATTCGTGAATAATATTGTAGATCTTTTCTGAATAGATGCACGATAGACCCGCTCTACCCGAGAGATACCACTGTCTCGTGATAACCATTGCTAGATTGTTGCATTTTAAGTGGTGGCGGAAACGGCTGTCGACCAATTTATCCGTTTATCACCATGGTGTTAATCACCATCATGATACTCGTATAATGTAATCATATACATACATACATAACCTCACGCCTGTATTCCCCGAAGGGGTAGGCAGAGCTGCATTTCTGCACCCACATTTCGCCAGGTATGTATCAGTCCCACGTAATAGGGGGCGAGCCTATTGCCGTTTTTGGGCACAATTCCAGACTCCGTGCTGCTATTGAGAATTTCCTAATGGAGAAACCCAATAACACTTTGCCCGACCCGGGAATTGAACCCGGGACCTCTAGATCGCACGGCACATACTTTTGCCGCGAGACTACGACGCATTCAAGTCAGTGCTGACATAATTATGGCAACTGTTACTCGTGTTTGCGTTTATGTATATTTATTTATTAAATAAAAAATAAATTTAAGTGTGCCGTCTTCGCCAAAACACTTACATTCTACCAAATAACTAATCAAGTAAAAGGAGATAATTTTGTTTGCGGGGTGAGTAATTAGGCTAAAGTACCTAGTGCAACCGCTCGTGGGGTAGATACCTACTGCCCTTGACAGTAGCGCAAAAATAACTTTTATTACACGCATTTTATTAGCTTTTTTTTTGCGAGAGGAAAGCGCCTTAAGCTCCCCTGTTCGGTACCTCGGGGGAGGCTGAAAGGGGTATGTCGGGGGCTCTGGAACAATTGTCCGCTTAGCTGAGTTGGGTCCCTAACCAAAATCCTACGCCAGCATACCGACTAAAACCTCTCGGTGACCATCACGCGCATTAGGGCGGTTTTACAGCATCTCAGTGAATCTCAGCGCATCAGTGAAGCGCCCTAAACGGTCCGCATCCGCCCAGACGCATTTTATTAGCTTCACCTGTATGTTTGTTTGTAACCGACACCTTTGGACTTGATTTTGACCCACTTCAAACCGTCAGATTCATTCAAAGTTAACAGACCGGTGACAATACAATAATGTGATAAGATTATTTTATCATCCTAATCATTTTTTTCTGAAGTACCACTGGTATCTACTGAGTAAAAAATAATAAAATTTTACAAGTTGGTCAATTAGAAGTTTCCGATTTGATGTATTTATATATGTTGTGATATAAATAAGACTTTATATTGGAAAAAAATATCGAAAAATCTATAAATTTATTTAAATAAAAAATATAGTTGAAAAAACTAAAAAACACAAAAATATTTTAGATAGATAGATAAACACTTTATTGTGCACCATTTAAACAAAGATATAATACAATGGACAACTTATAATATAGTGGACAATCGGCGGTCTTATCGCTCAAAGCGATCTCTTCCAGACAACCAGGCATGATGAAATATTCAACGAGTGATCATGGAAATGTGGGGGTGTTCAAATGATGTATACCTACAAACATACATAAAACATATATACATACCAAATACATATATACTTAAATATAATACATATACACATAGTGCATAAAAAACAATATAACAATATACAAGAAGATAACAATATAGCTACTAATATTTAGAAAGGTAATATGTCTTTAACCGATTTTTAAAAATATTGAGAGATGGCGCTTGACGAATTGACAACGGCAGTGCATTCCACAGGCGTATAGCCTGAACAGTGAAGGAGCTGTCATAAAAACCAGTGCCATGTACAGGAGTTTTCAGTTTCATGTTTTCTGACGACCGCAAAGAAAAGAAATGGGAAGAGTGCAGAAATTGAAAACGATTCTTGAGATATATAGGAGTAGTGGGATTAAAAAGAATATTATAATGGAGGGAAAGAGTGTGAGTATTCCGACGAAGACGAATAGGAAGCCACTTGAGCTTATTGCGAAAATCGGAAACATGATCATATTTGCGCAGACCAAATATAAATCTTATACAGAAATTTTAAAAAAGCGTGCGGTGCTAAAAATAAATTAATGCGCTATGGGTGAGAGTACGCAAATCCATGTATGTACCTATTTCAGTACAAAGTGAATGGTATTGCGCACATTTACCCATAGCGCACACTTGCCTCACATGTCCAGATACTGATAGGAGTAGCGACATTATCGAAATATTTTCAGAAAGCACCCCACGATTTTTTTACATTAAAATAATTTCTTTTATTTATCACTATCCTTAATTTGTATTATTAAAAAAAGAACTATACTAACTAATAAGCAGTGATGGCCTCGAGGTTTAGGCGCGCGGTCGAGAATTTCGGCGGTCGCAGGTTCAAACCCCAGGCACACACCTCTGACTTTTCGAAGTTGTGTGTATTCACAATGAATTATCACTTGTTTTAACGGTGAAGGAAAACATCGTGGTAAAACCTGCACACCTAAATTTCTTAGGAATTTCTTAGGTGTGTATTCCGTCAACCCGCACTAGGCCAGCGTGGTGGACTAAGGCCTTAACCCTCTCAGTTGGAGAGGAGGCCCGTGCCCAGCAGTGGGACATATTTGGGCTGATGATGAAAAAAAAAACTACTTATTGTTAGTCTGGTTTATTTATAAAACGTGTTTTTTACTTTTTTAATAACAAGAATAAAACTCTTTGGATGCAAAATAAACGCTTTAATTAACCATTTAAATAAATAATAGCGCTTCTTCGCGGTACATTATTGAATCAATAAAACCCTGTAGCCTTGAAGAGTTGAAGAGAGGATTCCATGAATTCAAATCGAAGACAACATACTGTTCCAAAAAGTATTGAATGTAATTATGCTTTGTCGTTGCGTTATTCTTGAAATTAGGCTCGAAATTAGTACTGAAATAAATGACAAAAATAAATGGCATAAAATCTTATAGGTTCTTGGAATAAGTAGGTATAAGACGTGACGGCCTCGAGGTTTAGACGGGCAGTGCAGTCAAAATCTCGGCGGTCGCGGGTTCAAATCCCAGGCAAACCTCAGACTTTTCGAATTTATGTGTGTATTTACAATAAATTGTAACGTATTTTACGGTTCAGGCCCACCGCTAGCTTCTTCAACGCCCGCATGCAAACCCGATTATAACACCCTACACCTTACAACTAAAAAAAAAAGGTTACCTAGACAACTTTCTTATATCTAAAATGTCATGACATTTCTTATACATAAGGTATTATGACAATGAACTACATTATGAATCGCTCGATTTGCCGCCCCCGAAAACATCGTGGAAAACTTAAGCACCTTAAGGTTCTTTAGAAATATCCATCCATCCATCCATCCATCAGCCAGTGGAAGTCCACTGCTGGACATAGGCCTCTCCTAATGACTTTCAGAGGGACCTGTTGGAAGCAGCCTGCATCCAGCGACGTCCCGCGACCTTTACTAGGTCGTCCGCCCATCTTGTCGGAGGACGTCCCACGCTGCGCTTTCCGGTACGTGGGCTCAACTCGAGAACTTTTTGGCCCCATCGGCCATCAGTACTCCGCGCTATGTGCCCGGCCCATTGCCACTTTAACTTGCTAATCCGCTGGGCTATGTCGGTTAATTTAGTTCTCCTACGGATCTCCTCATTTCTGATTCAAACCCCGAGAACAGCCCTCTCCATAGCTCGTTGAGTGACTCTGAGCCGTCTAATGAGGCCCATAGTGAGAGATGTGAGCTTTAGAAATAGCTTGATGATTATCCTTACCTTCCATCGGTCATTATCATAGTCCCATTTTGAAGATATACCATCAATGGGATTCACTCGGAGCTCCAGCATTCTTCGCAGTTGGGCTTTCTGTGACTCTTTCGATAACGAAGTGGGCAAAGGATCCCATACTGGAAAAAACATAAATAATATCTATAAACATAGAGAAGTAATGTTATGAAATGATGTTAAAGCCCCGAGATAATAAACTCCTAGATTTATTATGTAAATTTTCTGAATACGAATCAATAGATTGATCATTTCTTCATCATTAACTTCATCCAATTCTGGAATAGGCCTTACCTAATTTATTTTTATAGTAACGTGTTATAACGGTCTGTCCCCAACTATGGACTAAAAAAAAAACAACAAAAATTAAAATTTTAGTCGTAATGTTCTCCTGCTTATCTAACAGTTAATGTTGAACCACAAGTTTATCCAAAAAATGTGTATTTTCATACCGTAGTAGTGGTTCCACATAATAGCCCAGAAAGAAAAGGAGACGCCGATGAGAACAAATCCTAGGATCAACTTCCACTGGCCCGTGGGATGCTGGAATTCGGAGAAAGTCTGGCAGAATGAGGCTCGGTACAGCGCTTTCTTCTCTTCGCAGCAGAGTAGTTTCCAGTCTCCTTTTTCTTTCTCGCGAAGAGCCTATGGGGAAAGATTACATTGAAATGGATAATACCCGTTATGTGAGCAATTTAATTTTTGTTTCTCTAGTAGACTTTCTCTTTGGACACATTGTATTATTAGGTGCGTGTTGAAAGAAAAAAAGACATATGAAAACAAGGAAATAACAAAGTGCAGAATGTTTTATTGTGTATTCAATTTGAATTATTCCCTCAGAATCTACTTTTTGCCTCGTGACTGCCTCGTGGTCCCGCGGTACCAGTATGTGCCGTGCGATCTAGAGGTCCTGGGTTCGATCCCGGGTCGGGCAGTGTTATTGGGTTTTTCCATTAGGAAATTCTCAGTAACAGCACGGAATCTGGAAATGTGCCCAAAAAAACGGCAATAGGCTCGCCCCCTATTACGTGGGACTGATACATACCTGGTGAAATGTGGGTGCAGAAATGCACCTCTGCCTACCCCTTCGAGGAATACAGGCGTGAGTTTATGTATGTATGTAATCTACTTTTTCCCCGAGAACATTCTTCTATGTGTGTAGGAGAAAGATTGACATTGGGTATGGTTTTGGCACCGCTTTTAACCATAAAAAACCTTGTTGGAGCTGTTAAATTAAGCACATAGAATCACCAAGCCTTTGGTTATCTGATGAATTAAAATTAAAAGTATTTACCCAAATGTCCCTAGTGTTTTCTTTAAACCTTATGGCCGGGAATGGGATGTGAGCATCGTCTTTGTAATTTGCCATGCCATTGACCCCATGACCAACCCAGTCTCTGTTGCCTATTCTGCAACGGTTGTGGATTGTTCTTGCATTGGCCAGTGAAGCTAGGGCCTGTGAGCTCTTCCAAACATGGAGAGACATTTTGGTGGGTTTCACTGACTGACATTGACTGCGTCGTGATTTTTGAATATCCAAAGCGGCCAATATATTAGTAATTTTGTAATGAGTTTCAATTTTAAGGTTTATATATTTTTTTATCTTGTTCCTGAGGCACTTCGATCTACAAATAGAATCACGATCTATGGATAAAATGAAAGTGTACCGAAAAATATAAAATGATTTATTTATTTATTTAAATAAGTACGGTTACACCCTTTACACTAATCGATAACAAACCATAAAATCAAAAAAAAAAACATAAAAATAAAGAACACAAACAAAATCAGAAAATAAAATATAAAATAAAAGAACAAAACAGTGAAATAAGATAAAAATTAACATTACATAAAATTATAGTACCATTAACAATATAAAACATCTAAAAAATAATAATAATCAATTAATAATATATTATAAACATATTCATTCAATTCACAAAAATGCAAACATTAAAACAAAATCGCCTTCCATTCCTCCATAAATATATCACAGTGTGGTGCACTGTCCAGGAGAGCATTGAGCGCAGTGAGAGTACGCGGTATGGGTGATCTGGCACGAGCCACAGTACGACATGTTGGAACTGCGAACAGTCGGTGCCCCCTTCCCCGCGTGTAACCATTAGGAACGAACAGCCTACACAACTCGCCATTCAGGTCAGGAGAATCTACCATACCCCTGAGAATTTTGCACATTATTAGTATTTGTCAAATAATTATGAAATTATTTGACGCTTAAATATGCCTCAATGGCTTTTATACTTTACGAAGAAAAAAATAGGCGTGCTATTCGCCGACAGCGTGAATTATATTTCCCAGGGGCTTTTCGAAGTTATGTGCGTATTTATAGTACTTTATCAATGTAGTCAAGAACACTACAGTGATGAAGGACCATTGTGAGTAGATCTTTCTACAAGTTATTATTTTTTTTTTTTTTTTTTTATCTAGTGCAGGCATTTGACCACGATCTCTCTAAAATTATTTTCTAATTAATACGAAGACCACAAACTGGAACTGGGCCAGCGCAGAGGTTCAAAGCCTTATTTTTACTTCGGAGAGAAGATCTGTCATCGGCAGTGGGATGTATCATCATCATCATCAGCAGCAGCCCATATACGTCCCACTGCCGGGCACGGGCCTCCTCTACAACTAAGAGGGTTTAGGCCTTAGTCCACCACGCTGGCCTAGTGCGGGTTGGCGGACTACACACCTAAGAAATTCCTAAGAACTTTTAGGTGTGCAGGTTTTATCACGATGTTTTCCTTCACCGTTAAAGCAAGTGATAATTTATTGTGAATACACACATAACTTCGAAAAGTCAGAGGTGTGTGCCTGGGGTTTGAACCAGCGACCGCCGAAATTCTCGACCGCGCGCCTAAACCTCGAGGCCATCACTGCTTCTATGGTGGGATGTATAGGGGTTGATATCATATCCCAAATAATTACAAACTGAATTGAAGGAAGGGATAAACTTTTATTATTTTAGACAGTACAGCATTATTAAATGTTCAAATAATTCTATATATCTTGGCTTTTTTCTCCTAGTACTGAGCTGTAACTACGGTTTTGTGCAACATCTTAATAATAATCATAAATTTTCTTATGTTTTGCTGTATGTTTATTTTTAGTAACACTTCTGACATGTTCATAAATATGACCATACAAATTAGCTTTTGAATTTTTGATAGAACGTGTTCTCCTGGATGTAAATGGTATTTTCGAAGATCCGGTGGTTTTCGTTTTGATTTTTTTGGGTTTATATTCTATTTCTTCCTTTGACGATACTGCAGCTACCTCCTTCGTAGATCTTCTAGTACTTGGCTTAGTCGTCTCCTCGCTAACAAAATATTCTTCTTTGAGTTTCGTTACTTCAATACTCATTCCTTTACTCTCATCATCTTCTTGATTACTTTCGTAATTATCTGATATTTTCTCAGAATCTTCAGAACTAACTACTTTAGAGTACTCGCTTTCATCGTCGAAGGCCAAAGGAGTAATGCTCCTCGCTCGTCCAAATCTATCAGTTATGTGTCTAGGTTCTTTCGTACTAGAAGGAGTGCGAGTAACGAGCGGTTGATGGGGCGTCATGTATTTGTGTGCGGCTTCCATGTAATTTATCCTTTCTCTGTAGTCGTCAAGGTACTGCCTATTTAAGTCAGGATGTCTTGTGGTTCGATCAGTAGAAGAAGTAGTTAAAGGTTCCGTTATGGTCGTCTGCTCCTCTATACCAAAGTCATGAATTTCTGGCAGAAGAAACAAACTCTTGTTTACTAAAGGATGTTGATGAATATTTTGTTTCGGCGAGGATTTAAAAACCTCACTAAAGTCATCTTCAAGGGCGCCATATAGTATGTCATCTATAAGTGTTTTGTTTGATAAAATAACTTCATTAAATATTTGGTTGAGTACTGCTATTTCTTCAGGGTAATCTTTGGCCATTCCCGTGCGCGGGTAATTTGAGTTTTGTAGATATGATTCATGGATTCTTTTTGTAGAAGTTGTGCGAAGTATTGGTTTTATTGGTGCAGATATTCTGAAATTTTGTGGGCTCGTGGCTGTGGGTTGCTGCAAAGGAAAATAGTTTATATGAGGTGTAATAATTACATAATGTCAATGTAGGTATAATAATTTATACTATAAATTACTAGCTTTAGTATGTGTGTAGTTAGGTTTTGTTATTCGTCTTTTAAAAACAGTCGTTAGAATCTATTTTTGTGTAAAGATTTGTCAATATCCAAGTAATGATTTAGGCGTAAAGTCAAAGGTACAAAAACGCATGTTTTCGCATTTATAATGATGAATTTCCACTAAAATTTCACGCTACACACAACATATTTCCTATTTATTACAAGAACGGCCTTAGGAGTGTGTGGTAGATTATTCACTACATTCACCGTCAAAATAAACCGTATCTAACAACAATTGATTTTAATCTTATCAAAAATTGAGCACATGGGATCCTCACTTGATGTATGACACTTTCGATCCATTGCTCGTAGTACCCCAGTTTAACGAGCACAGTAGGCATATCAATGGCGCCGCAAACCGGTGGGCCGAAACTTATCACGCCCATGAGAACTCCGTTTGTCACACCTGGACCTCCAACGTCGCCCTGAAAAATTCAATTAACTTTTATGTTTTTTATACATAAATAAATAAATAAATACACCCAACAGTCACATACATAGTTCTGATCCCACACTAAGATACAAGTCTTGTGTCGTGGGTATCAGAAACTACGAGAGACTTTTCGGTCTCACATACACCCAGACCCGAAACAAATATTTGTGGATCACACAAACATTTGTCTCGGTGCGGGGATCGAACCCGCGGCCTCTCGTTTCGCAAGCTGGTGTCTAGCCAACTGCGCCACGGGGCTGTCATAGGCCTGTATCTCCAAAGGATTTCTAGAACTATTTTTTTTTGTTTTAATAGGGGGTGAGCCTGGCTTCCAGGCATATTTCTAGTCTTCATGCTATTTAGAATTTCTTTATTACTTTACCTGACATGATGAATAGTATCCTTTAGATATCTTGGAACAAACTTGTGCTACAAGACCAACGAGGAGTGATATCAGATAAGTAATACCTTAAGAGTGATCTATACCACGATATGTTTACTAGCGGTGAGGTCTAGCTCTACCCAGGCGCAATTTTGAATTCCGCTTTCATTCCTGGGCGACACAAAATTTTCTCGGAAGAAAAAGAGCCTTTGTTATTTCGCAAGGTTCCATCTATGTCCTTGTCCATACAAAAAAAAGCCAAATCGATTGAGTATTTTTTAAGTTAAATCATAACAAACAAAGATTAAAGATTTTCTCTTTATATTTTTCTCGTAATAGTAGAGAATCTACTATGAAGTTACTCACTTTGCAGGCACCTCCGCCTTCAGAGACAAAGCCAACGCAAAAGTTTTTTTCTGTAACATAATTCCTGAAATGTATTGTAATTTAATTATTAAATGTAATGTAAAAAATTGTAATGCAGTTTTGTACAACAGCATTTGAGTTGATTTAAACTTAAAAACTGTAACTATGGAAGCAGCTATTCAGGTACAGAAGACGATAAAGAGTCAGCTTAAATTTATTTAATATAAAATTTAATATAAAATTTAATTTAATTTAATTTCTGGAAGAAATCGCCGACAGCGATAAGGCCGCCATTTGTAACACTACCTTATTTAGAGTTGCTTATACCTATGTTGTTTTCTTATTATAATATGGTGTACCTACAATAAAGAATAAATAAATAAATTTATTAAAGGTACATATTCTTATTTGTTTGTTTTTGTATATTATGTTTTAGCTAACTTAATGACTTAGTTTTGTACTATCATATGCTACTTTTTTTTTTTTTTTTTTTTTTTTTTTATTCTGGCACGGCAAAGTGACCCCATTGCACCTGATGGTAAGCGCAATGGAGTCCAGAAAAAGTGCCGACCAGCGAGAGATGATGGTCTCCCGTTGGTCGACACAATCATGCCGGCCGAATACCTCTTCACCTTATTGTGAAGAAGTTTGGGGGACTATCAATCATGGCGATCAAAGGACCGACCGCGACAAAACCGGCCAAAAAATGCCGGCACGGTCATCCTTTCACCATGATTGAAGCCCCCCCGAAAACCGGATATACACTGGCTGATCCCGGAACGCGGCACACTTGCATGTGCCACTATGGCGGGTTTTACGCCCTGTGTACGGTGGTCGCCATCCGGGCGGATACGAATATCCTACCACCAGCAATACTTAGCAATACTTAAAAGCATTTCAAACATATGTTATTCTTGTATACAAAATATAATTATTATTTTATTCACAATAGTTTTAGACTTTTATTATGCATTGAAGCATCTACGTTACATACTTACTTTGAATAAATTTCTTGACATTTATCAAAATCGTATACATCGATATCGGACACGGCGAGAGGTTGATATGTTTTCACGCCCAATGTAGGCTAAAACCACACAAAATTGATGGTTACAATACACCAACGAATAATATCCATTATTACTGAACAAAAGTTACTAACGTCAGTAGCACCCCATCCTAAAATAGTGATTTCGTCAACATGCGACAGTTTCTGCGGTTTTTTGTCGTACTGTATACGCCTGATTATCCTTTTTTTCTTAATAAATTTGAGCTTCTTTGCCATCCTCAAAAGAAGTAAGTTGTTTTTAAGGCTAAAAGACTCGTACTCTGGATGGAAATACAGCTCTTTGATTTGAATAGTTTCGCCAAATCGCTTGGTGTAATCACTACCGATTCGGATGAACACGGACTTGGGGTTTTCTCGAAGTTTTTTGTTGTTATATACTCTGAAACAGTGTGTATCTAACATTTTATATTTGTGCGTATGTAAATGTATATTTTGTTCATGTGAACAAAATAATAATTTTAATAATGTTGATACAAGAAGTACTTGAAGAATTAATGACTATATTTAGC
The DNA here is from genome assembly GCA_907164795.1 of Hemaris fuciformis. Classification (NCBI taxonomy): domain Eukaryota; kingdom Metazoa; phylum Arthropoda; class Insecta; order Lepidoptera; family Sphingidae; genus Hemaris; species Hemaris fuciformis. The sequence continues at coordinate 601,750 of OU015455.1, read as the reverse complement.
GCCTGGAGGCGTCCTGGAGGATCAAGTTTGTATAGGATTTCTCATAGATAGGTACTATTAAGTATCCATGAAAAGCATTGATGACATCGTGGTTTAGGCGCGCGTTCGAGAATCTCGACCATCGCGGGTTCAAATCACAGGCGCACACCTCTGACTTTTCGAAGTTAAGTGTGTATTCACAATTAATTATCATTTACTTTAACGGTGAAGGAAACGGCGTGATGAAACAAATCTGCACACATAAAAGTTTTTAGGAATTTCTTAGGTGTGTAGTCCGCCAAACCGCACTAGGCCAGCGTGATGGACTTAGGCCTAAACCCTTTCAATGGTAGAGGATGCCCGTGCCCAGCAGTGGCACGTATATGGGCTATAGAGTTTCTATTGCCGATAGTAGACAGATAAGATAAAAAAAATACAATGACCTTGTGCCAATGCATACGAGTAGATTTTAAGCAGGTTAGTTTTTATAGTGATTGTGTCTGTGTGGTAGATAGTTTCCGTTAAATTTGAATGACTTAAAACGTTTTAATTAATGTTAAAAGGAAAAATTATATCATGCAATAAACAAAAATTGCAAGCAAGAGTCACATTGTCTTGATCTTACTCTCAAAAACATCATCTAACGCCTCATATTCAGCCAGTCTTATATACAATCTAATAAGAAAATTCAACCTTACATTTGCAAGCAAGAAGCAGCTGTGATGATGATGTCCCGACTGATGATGGAGCCGGCGCACATAAACTCATTCATTAGATGTATGCTCGCCACAAACGGATATTTTTTTATCCTAGTTCTCTTTCCTTTGTAGATCCGTCTGGTAAGATTGCTAAATAATTCCTCTTTCTCGGCGTTGGTAGGAGGATCTTTAAGTAATGCAATTTAATATAAATTTAATATAACTTCCTCGTGGTCTCGCGGTACAAGTATGTGCCGTGCGATCTAGAGGTCCTGGGTTCGATTCCCGGGTCGGGCAGAGTGTTATTGGGTTTTTCTATTAGGAAATTCTCGGTAACAGCACGGAGTCTGGAATTGTGTCCGAAAAACGGCAATAGGCTCGCCCCCTATTACGTGGGGTGGGACTGATAAATACTTGGCGAAATGTGGGTGCAGAAATGCACCTCTGCCTACCTCTTCGGGGATTATAGGTGTGAGGTTATGTATGTATGTATGTAATTTAATATAAATAATTAAAAAAAGTATTCTTTAAAAGCTATCCGTTTGCGATTATGCTAAAGGTTAACTTAAACGGTATGCAAAAATATATTTCTATATCATTTAATGATTTATTACTATCTATAAAAGTAAACGAATTAAGTAATGGATAGAAGTTTCTGTTCAATTGTATTGCTTGTACAGTGATCAAAACTTTAAACAACTTAAAGATACTTACTCCATATCTTTAAGTCAGAAGTATTTTCTTTTACGAATGAGAAGATATCAGTTTTTTCGTCAAATGTTACGTTTGATTGTTCAACTGTAAAGTTGGCTACAGTTAGACTATTTATTTTACTCAAAAGCTCGTCTATAAAATCTAAAGATTCTACGGAACTTGATGCCATTGTGATGTTGTTCGCTGGCTCTTCTGTGTGATTTTTTATTCTTATTTCATTTTCATATTTCTTCATAACGCTATCTATAATATTCTTTAAGCGTAATACATCATTCACCATTGTAAAATTCTCAACTCTGCTTATGTTTTTCAATTCTTGATAAATATTAAAATTTTTCAAAGCTATATTGTTCAAATCACTATGCATGGTCAACAAGAGATGTACTTTTGATGATTTGAGAAAGTCTGATTTCAGCTTTAACACTGAAAACAATTTATTGATCACTTTATGTACGCTTTCATTTATGACGTAAAATAAATTGTCCCTTAGCTCCAAAATATTTATTAAATGATTATGTTCTAAGCTGACAGATGTAACAATTGTGAACAAAATAATAAGCGTTGGCAACTTTATTTCATTGGTATAAAAGTTCATTTCTTTTAAAGTTCTAGTATGCCTTTCTCGTATACGCAGAACAAGAACAATTTTATTAAATAATAAATTGAAAACCATAAAAAAAACTTTATGATTTATGTAAAATGAATTTCGTGATAGACGAAAGACGTTTTCAAAAATTTTACCGTCATTAATATGTTATTTACCGTCAACAATATTTTACAAGTTATCTTTATCAACAGCTTCGTGAACATCGATTGTTTATTACAAATAAAGTCAGACAAATATGATCACGGTAAAACTGAACATTATATTGGGGACGTTGTGAAAACATTAATATCTGTTTTAAAATTGATAAATAGCACTACAATAAACAATTTTACCCAAAATTATGCTCATATATTACTTGCCGATCAAGATGAAAAAGATATGCTAAACGAAGTTATTAAAAAGTCCAGAGTTGATACTAAAAATGGTAGTAGAACAAATATGATATCAGTTATTAATGATGTACTTGATGGCAACGTCAAAAGTGATGAGGGTAATAATGAAATATTATCAAGTGAAGAAATAAAGGTTGACGATATAGTCAGATTTATAAATGAATTTGAGAACTTAAAAAAGGAAATTTATACTCAGAAATATAATATAGATTTAGACAAAGAAATTTTAAGGCTTGCTGACAATGGGAATATAGTAAAAGATGTGTCAATTGAAAATATTACAGTACAAGGAGATGAGGAATTAAGTGATATTGAATTCTGGGGTAAGCATTTATTGTCTTCAGGCACACATGTTTAGTAGATAAAAGATTGGTATTTTTAATATTTTTCGCTAGAGCCCACTGAGCAGAGCGGTCGGCGAATTTATCGAGGCGACAGGACTAAGATCAAATATTTTCCTTTCATGGCAAGCGTACACTTTTTTCAAAAGTTTCAATGTGGTGGAGCTATCATCAAGTCTGACCTGATTATTAGTGCTGCCTCTTGTTTACAGTTGTAAGTATTTGATGCAGTTATTTTTTCTAGTATTTATAGTGATTAAGTTCACCGAAAATTGGTATAAATAAACTAATTATTATTTTTATATTTCAAGAGCTTGGAATAATCGTTTCTTTCGTGAAAATCCATCCTTCCTGTCAGTCAGAATTGGTAGTAATTACTATAACGGTGGCGGAGAAAATATCGGTGTCTTAGAGGTCTACTTCCATCCAGAATACAACCCGAGGACTTTAAGAAACAACTTGTGTTTGATGCGGTTGGTGAGGAGAATCAAGTTCAGAAAACGAGGGAAGAAAGTTAAGAAGATCGATATAGACCGGAACGCTAACCCTTTACCTTCAACTACAGATGGAGTCACTGTAGTAGGATGGGGAGCTAGAGGGGTAGGTTTCTACTATTTTTAATTTATTATCCTATTAAACTTTGAAATTTAGATACGTTTCAGATCTAGGTATATTATTCCATGATAAGGAATTAGCTTAAACAAAAAAGGTTGCAGGTATAGGTCGGGTGTGTATCTTGTGTATGCAAACGCAGCTACCATACATGAGATAATGCGGTTCACATTTATATTAAAAAAATGGATATCTTTTTTGTCTTGACACTGCCGTTCAACCTGTGAGTTGTGCTATGCATTTTTTTAATTCTAATTGTTTTTCTGGCCTGCCTCGTGGTCTCGCGGTACAAGTATGTGCCGAGCGATCTAGAGGTCCTGGGTTCGATTCCCGGGTCGGGCAAAGTGTTATTGGGTTTTTCCATTAGGAAATTCTCGGTAACAGCACGGAGTCTGGAAATGTGCCCGAAAAACGGCAATAGGCTCGCCCCCTATTACGTGGGACTGATACATACTTGGCGAAATGTGGGTGCAGAAATGCGCCTCTGCCTACCCCTTCGGGGCGTACAGGCGTGAGTTTATGTATGTATGTATGTTGTTTTTCAGTCAAGCAATATAATTGGGAATATTTGGACGAATCGGTTGGCATTTTCGGTATTGGATTTTTATCCACTTCAAGAATGCCAAGATATTTATTCAAGGTAGGATTTTTCCATTTCATAAGTTGATTATTTTTTTTCCCATAAATGTATATAGTATGTAAGGAAATGGATATAATAAATAACTTATCTTTTTCGGGCTAAACCTACTTATAATTGCTCTAAACCAGCTGTTGAATTATCATATTTTTTATACTTATTATAAAAAATATATTTCAATGTTGCTTCAGGCTAATGACTTTCAAGCAATTTCTTTTGGACCAGATAATATTTTCTAAAAAAAAGCAGTGATGGCCTTGAGGTTTAGGCGCGCGGTCGAGAATTTCGACGGTCGCAGGTTCAAACCCCAGGCACACACCTCTGACTTTTCGAAGTTATGTGTGTATTCACAATGAATTATCACTTGCTTTAACGGTGAAGGAAAACATCGTGATAAAACCTGCACACCTAAAAAGTTCTTAGGAATTTATTAGGTGTGTAGTCCGCCAACCCGCACTAGGCCAGCGTGGTGGACTAAGGCCTAAACCCTCTCAGTTGTAGAGAAGGCCCGTGCCCAGCAGTGGGACGTATTTGGGCTGATGATAATGATGATGAATATTTTCTAAGTTTGATAATAATTAGGTAGTAAAATGTGAATATGTAGGTAATAATATGTTGTTTGTTTCAGTGAATACGTAACCAGAAAGAATTTCTGTGCTGGGTTCTTTTCTAAAGGTGGCGGAGCTTGCAATGTAAGTCAATTTGTATAAGCTAGTCAAATTCTCCATCGTTAGAAAAAAACAGATTTGAGCCACGGCAATGTATGTATATAAATTGTGATGTCTGTAATAGTTTTTTTTTAAATATATTACTTTGATAAAAAATACTCTCGCGAGAATTTCGACGATCGCAGGTTCATACCTCAGGCACACCTCTGACATTTCGAAGTATTGTGTGTATTCACAATGAATTATCACCTATTTTAACGGTGAAGGAAAACATCGTGTTCAAACCTGCACACCTAAAAGTTCTAAGGAATTTCTTAGGTGTGTAGTCCACCAGCCCGTAACGTAAACCCTCTCAATTGTAGAGGAGGCCCGTGCCCAGCAGTGGGACGTAGTCGTATAAGGGTTGATGATAATGACTTAAAAAAACGTTGTAGCGAGACGTGGGTGGTCCAGGAGTGGTCAATGGCAGGCTAACTGGAGTAATTAGTTTCGGATCTCCTGTTTGTGGTGCGCCCAACGCACCAACGGTCTTCACCAAAATCGGATACTATGCTGACTGGATTGAAGAGATAATGGAACAGGTGGGGTATTTAATCTCTTTCTCTAAACGATAAGTCTCTAAAGTCTTTCAATAAAGATTCAAACGTAAATGAAATTAAATGAATTACATAAATATGATATTTTATGTTTTCATTTTTATTCTTTCATATGATAGTTTTTAATAATAAATGTAATTAAATGCAAAAATTGTAATTTCCTAGTTGTAGTTCCGAATGTGGTTTTATTTATTTATAATTTTATTCTTTTTATTTTTTGTATCGTCACACTATTTTTTAATTTTGATTTTTTTTTTGTATAATTAATTATTATTATTATAATAGCATATTTATCATTAAATGTAATTTTTAATCTGTCTGAGCAATAATATCAAGAATGTTGTATTCACCTATAATGATGGTACGCAATGTCCAATGCTATTTATTCAACTGTATTTTAAAGTGTATGTGTAACTGTCGATGGTGTCTCTAAATAAATAAATAAATATTTAATCACCACTATGGTCTATGACTGCGTGGACAACTGGCATGAAATCAAAACGTTGTTGTTAACGTTGTTCGTTTCAGGGATAAAGCAGAGTATGAATGTATCCAGGGATCCATTTATTCCTATATAAAAATTGACCAGTATTAATTTAATGAAATCTTTATAAACAAACTTACTTCGCATTTGTAAATTAGTAAAGATCTATTTTTTATTTACATGACGACATCTCTGAATAACAAATAAATGTCTATTAATTGACAGCCCCGTGGCGCAGTTGGCTAGATACAAGCTTGCGAAACGAGAGGCCGCGAGTTCGATCCCCGCACTCAGACAAATGTTTGTGTGTTGTCTTGTAGGACTTGTATCCTAGTGTGGGGTCAAAACTATGTACATGACTGTTGGGTATATTTATTTATTTATTTTATTTATTGCCATGTTACAGGACGTACCATATGCTAAGGCCCCTACAACACTGAAGCCACCGTACCATCCATTTAAAAATCCAAACGTTCACACGTCTCCTAAGCCTACAACCTTCAAAATTAACCCTGTGGTCGGGGCTCATATGAAACCCATACCTATAAGTCAATCAGACACCCTTAGAATAAATAAAGACGAAGCAGAACTTAGGCAATTGCTTAACGCTATGCTAATCAATAAAAATATTGAACGAAACAATGAAGAAGCTAAGGTACAAACACTCCCATCTACTACTGAAAAGACTCCTGTGGTAACAACGGAATATGTGTCGGAATTAAGCCCTATAGTGACTCAAATGAACTTAGACGATTATGCAACAGAGAAACAAGGATATACTGTAATGGAAGATGATTTCAGTGTAAATAAAGAAAAGGAATTGGAGAAAGATTTAGCTAAATTAATGGATGAAATTGATTTCAAACAGATCATAAATTCTAATGAAGTTGCAGAGAAGAAAGCCGTTATAAATGGTAGAGAAGCTACTACTGTCCAAAGGGAAAAGAACCAGAATGCTGGAGAATTAAGAGATATGCTGAAAAAAGACGATTCAGTTTTAACGTTGCTTTACTTATCTGACAGTGAGAAGAAAAATGCCGAGCTTGAAGATTTAGAACATGGTGGTTTAAGTATACCTACTGATACTTTTAAAGACATGACGTTTAAAGCTAATGAGACAGAATTATTCGATTTGCTACCTAAAAGCGACTTGTACGATATATTGTCTGAAGCTATTCTTGATGAGACAAATAAAAAAGTTGATAATTAAATTAAGTTTTTTTGGCTTGATTTTTCTTTAGTGTTGACAATACTGAAATGTTATGTTTTTTATTTATGAATATGGTATACCGTTCGTCGCCATCAACCAATTAAATTCCACTGCTAGTCATAACTTTTTCGTAAATACAATCACATTAATCAAAATTTTATATTCTAAATGGTTTTCATCCAGTGCTGTCCATTTTTTAATGAGATGCTTTCATCTCACCTTTGTATTAAGATGCCCTTCCCTTCATTGCGTGCCAGACTGGATCCCTATCGGAACCACAGATTACTCTAGCCTTACGAGGAGTATCACTAGGAGGGAAATTTGGTTTTCATTGGTGAGCCAGTTTGCCGCTACAACAGTTATTAGATATCAACGTGTGAAACAAGTCAGTTTGTGTGTTTGTGATACACTGATACCGAAAATGTTCTGTATTTCCATAGAGTCATAATAACAGAGGTGGCCGTTGGGTGTTTTATTTTTGAGTTATAATTTTTATTACTTTAACTGAGAAATTTTGAGGGAAAATTCTGCTAAGCTCTTGGCTTCCTAATTGAGTTCTGCAGTTGAAAAATAAGAAAAAATTGTTTTGTAAATTATTTATTTCATGCGTAGAATGGAACGAAGAAATCAATACCAAAGTTTAGGTAGATGGCGTTCCGATCGCCTAAATTTTTCAGTCAGACTGGTTTGGTGATAAGAATACACTCTAAAAAGAAATCACATTTATAAAGGTAAATATCTTGTTTTTTCGTAAAATAGTTAAGCTTTGTTACGTTTTTATGCTTCTTAGTGAATATTTATGTGCGTTATACTATTAGAATATGCGGTAAGTTACATAAATATATTATACTACGTCTACACATGTAACATTCCAAATTTAAGAATTGTTTGCTTTTGGAGCTATTCGTTCATTTGTTTGTATTTCGGTTTCATATTTTAAGGTATATTAGCTGATTGAATCATTAAATCGAAGTTAGCGGCATAGGGAGAGACATTTTTAATGTTATGTAACTTGTACTATTGATTGATACGGCTAAGGTAACCTCAACTTGTACAAATGATAATACAAATATCATTGTCGATAACCGTGTTGAATTGTATTAAATGTAATTCAACATTTTTTGCATTTCTTGATTTTTGAGTTTTTTTCTTTATCAAAATATTAAATTTTTGTCTCCATTAAAATATTTTGCCTATCTTATCTAGTTTTACATCAAGTTTGCATTAATTATATTTCTGGAAATGGAACAGTAAGCTACCCTTTGTTTTCCAGACTAGACACTAAAATATTATGGGTTCTAGTTTTAACAATATGTATTTTAAAAAATCCATTTAAGTTAAATTAAATTCCATTAAGTTTAAATAATTTTATGTAGTTTTCAATTAATTTAAAAAATCCCACTAGCCCAGTAGCTTCATATTCTATTTCAATCAATTATTGTTTTGTAAAAATCAGAAATATCTAAGGCAAAGGATTAAGATAATCCTAAGCTAAGCAATTACTATGTTTGTTCTTTAACCAATAAAGAGGCCAATATCAAATCACACTTGAGTTGATTGTTTTATATAAAAATTTGAAATATTTCATAAACACTCTTCAGCTTTTAAAAGCCAAATTCTAATTAGGATATCAATGAAAACAATTATTGTATTTGTTCATAAAACATATTAGAGTTAAAATCAACATGTGACATTTAAGTGGATTACTATATCAGAATTTTTCCCTTATTAAGGGTAGTCATTGGACAGAAATTAGTAGCACCATAAGCCTTATTTATGTTAATTAATACTATGTGTGTTTTACTACTACCTTAATAAGTTGTTAATATTTCCAGCACCATGGCCAACTACCTTATGCGCCGTGCGCTGTTAGATGCAGTCCGCGTACCAGCCTGCACCAGGTTTGCTTCCTCTGGTGTGAATGAACTCGCCAAGGTAATTTCTTTTATAACTAATGAAAATCTGACTAATTGAAAATATAACTAATTTGACAGTTAAGAAATTGTTGAAATTATGAATGTGAAATGAGAAAAATATGAATGTATAAAGATGAATTGGATGATTCGGTTATTTGTTTTAGCACTTTTAGGTCTTATGTTCTGTTTTATATAGAATATGACATTGGCCAGCTCATAAATTACTGAGTTCATCAAGTGCTCTATAGGTTTACAAATTGGTTGAAAAAATAAATATTAATAGGTGTTATTGCATAATAACTTTTAATGTCAAGTGAACTCCAGTGCACAAATTGAATATTGTTTAGCAAAAAATGATTATAGTTGTGTTTATTCACTTGTTACACTTATAAAAGCTGTTAAGCTTGACACTTTTTCATTAGTAATTGTAGTCGGTTTAATGCTTTATAGATTAATAGCTAGGGATGGGTCGTTGACGTTTTTGGCGTCAACGAAACGTAACCGTTTTTTTGCGTTGGTTAACTAGTTAAAAAACTAGTTGAATTCGTCAACTAGTTGATAATATTAATGTTAGCAAATGAGCAGCTCTTGTTTTTTTTTTAATTTTGGTGCCCTAGGCTAGATAAATAGTCGAAAAAATCAACTAGTTCGTTAAAAAAATCCCATCCCTAATTATAGCCAAATTTTAATAAGCATTATGTTATATTTGTTAATATTTTAACTAATTAGTTGTAAATGCTATTTTTCAGATTGGTGACCGTGAGTGGGTAGGCTACGGTTTCAACGGCACGCCCAACTATGTGGACAGGGCCGAGTTCCCCCTGCCAGCCATCAGGTTCCGCTCTGAAACCCCTGATGTTAAGGTAAGTCACATTAATTTAGGTTTTAGGAAATAAGTTAATGTTATATTCATCTAGAAAGGCTTCTTATCCAATAGGGTGTGGTCTAAATGATCTTATATACCATATAGTTGCATTGGACCTTCAGCTAGCTTCATTAATTTTTATATGAAACAGTGGTGGCTTTGACTAATTTCGATTTTGTTTCACATATCTCTTTCGTTAAACATACAAATTATAATGATTAAAATATATTTAAGGCCCTCCGCGAGAAGGAAAAGGGAGACTGGCGCAAGTTGACCCTTGAGGAGAAGAAAGCCCTTTACCGCGCTTCCTTCTGCCAGACCTTCGCTGAGTTCCAGGCGCCCACAGGTGAATGGAAGGGCGTGGTCGGCTGGGGTCTGGTAATCGCCTCCATCTCCGTCTGGATCTACATGGCCATGAAAATCTTCGGTAATTACTTCTTGGTCCTATTCAATTTAGGATAAGATAAAGTTCTTTGATTTGCTTACCATGGTGTGAAAACTTATTCTTAAGAGTTCTCCACAATCAATTCCTATAGTATGGACTAAGCCAATATAATAGGCTAATTATTAAAAAAATCCAACAGCATAGTTTTAAGTTTTGGCTCAGGCGGCACCTCATCTTTTTTACTTCTCATACTTTGCTTGAAGATCATTTATTGCTAATAAAAATTACCTTATACATACATAACACAGGCAGAGCCAGTAGGCAAAAGTATAGACTTGAACAAACTTGTTCATCAACTGCAGTTTGGGCTTTACATAGTTGCCTTTTAAGTCTTATAACCAGACTAAGGTTCACACATGTGAGTTCGATAAAAGAATGTGTCTTTTGGTGACATAATTAAAAGATCCCTTGTTTATTCATATACAGGGTTATTGGTTAAGTCGACCTATATCCGTTAATGGCGTGTAGTTTACATCGTTTCTAACTGATTTGACTATTAGACACCCTATCCTAAATCTAACCGTTTTCGAGATATTTGAATTTAATTGCTTTTTCCAAAAAACTCCGATTTTCGGCTATCAGCTTAGATATTTTAAAATGTGTAAGTCTTATTATTACTATTATTTGATTTTTACATGTAAACGAAGATGCTTTATGACCTCAATAACCAAAATTGTACATAAAATTAATGAATAAGTCGCTGTAGACGATTAAAACTTAAAAACATTAACAAACATTTTGAAAGTTTATTTTTCTCGATATTTTGTTACATCTTAGTATAAATTTTATGTTCATCATGTCTGCCTCATAAGCAGTGATGGCCTCGAGGTTTAGGCGCGCGGTCTAGAATCTCGGTGGTTGCGGGTTCACACCCCAGGCACACACCTCTGACTTTTCAAAGTTATGTGTGTTTTCACAATGAATTATCACTTGCTTTTACGGTGAAGCGTTGGCGTTTGTGTGCCTGGGGTTTGAACCCGCGACCGCCGAGATTCTAGACCGCGCGCCTAAACCTCGTGGCTTATGAGGCAGACATAATGAATATAAATTTTATACTAAGATGTAACAAAATATCCGGAAAGTTTAATAAATTTAGTATTTTGTACTCATCAATTATTTTATTTAGTTTATTTTTGCCTCCCCTATAGCCTATTAAACTTAGTTTTTCTACAAAATATTAATAAAACCCTGGATTGTTGTACCTCGTTGGATAGCTTATGAAACGTAGATATTTTTAAGCACATCTGCGAAGCAGGTGCCATAATAATATTTTTTGATATCTTTACGAGAAAAATAAACTTTCTAAATGTTTGTTTAAGTTTTAATCGTCTACAGCGACTTATTTATTCATTTTATGTACAATTTTGGTTATAAAGCATCTTAGTTTACATTTAAAAATCAAATAATAGTAATAATAAGACTTACACATTTCAAAATATCTAAGCTGATAGCCGAAAATCGGGAGTTTTTTTTGGAAAAAACTATGAAATTCAAATATCTCGAAAACGGTTACATTTAGGATAGGGTGTATCATAGTCAAATCAGTCAGAAACGATGTAAACTACACGCCCTTAACGGATATAGGTCGACTTAACCAATAACCCTGTATAGTAAGCTTTTTTTTCCTTTGATCTGATTTTTCATTTTCCTTGCAGTATACAGTCCGATACCTGAGTCCCTGTCTGAAGAGAACCAGAAGGCGCAGCTGAGGCGCATGCTGGACCTCAAGGTCAACCCTGTGGACGGTCTGTCCTCCAAATGGGACTATGAGAACAACCGCTGGAAGTAAACTGTCATGTAAGTATCATTGTATTTTTGCAAGGAACTCTAAACATCCAGTGGAGATTAAAATCTAAAATACGCATGCGATAGTCTAGATTATGTCTTCAAAGTTATTTGAGAATTATCTTAGCAGTTTAATAAACTTATGATATCTGATATTCTTTGTTCCGTAGCATGGAATTCCTTGGATACACTAAATCTATTGATGTACTTTAGCCTCAAACTCAGATTGATGTAAATTTGTCCTGGATCAGAGTTAATTGCTAAGAGTTACTACGGTTTTCGGAAAATGACTTGTGATGTTATTAGGTATATGATGTTCAAGAAAGTCTTTTATAATTCAGTACTTCATGTCATTGCCATCAGCGCGTATGTCGAATATTACAGATTATAATCCTGTTGGCTACTGCTATTCAAAAATACAAGGTTATTATCTTAAACTTTACGGCGCAGTTGGTTTGGATACGGCTTAATTCGCCGACTCAATGATATTAAAAAATTAGATGCACATAAGCTTATCATAGAATACCGGAAGTAGAGTGCGATTAATTCAGGTTGTATTGTCATAATCTATCAATTTTAGTCTAAATGTTGACACCGTTTAGTCTATTATGTCTTACATACATACATAAACTCACGCCTGTATTCCCCGAAGGGGTAGGCAGAGGTGCATTTCTGCATCCACATTTCGCCATGAATGTATCAGTCCTACGTAATAGGTGGCGAGCCTATTGCCGTTTTTCGGGTACATTTCCAGACTCCGTGCTGTTACCGAGAATTTCCTAATAGAAAAACCCAATAACACGTTGCCCGACCCGGGAATCGAACCCAGGACCTATAGATCGCACGGCACATACTTGTACCGCGAGACCACGATGCAGTCTAGTGGTAGTATAGTGGTCAGTATCCCCGCCTGTCTATTATGTCTTCTTGTGTTAATTAAATGATTTGTTGGATATTTTCAGGTGTACAAGTGGTGCTTCGCTGGTGTTGGACGATTACCTCTGGCACGACGCTTAGTGTAGATCAGTTATAATTGTAAGCGAAATATGTCTGTAAGATAATAAATGTGATACACATACCAGCGCTTTTAAGTTTTATTGTATGATCATCGCTTCTAATGCTAAATAACGATTTTACTTTAAAGTTAGCCGAGAAACAATCAGTGATTAAATTTATTTAATTTCATTGCGTTTTTCTACTTTTTTGATATGATGAATGTGTTAATGATGTGTGTTTGTTTCCAATTTAGTCTAAATCCAAAGTACAGAATCTAAATTTTTCAGAAAAATTTAATTATGAACCTGACTGCCTCAATCATTCTAATAACATTTTGTGACTATCAATTTGCAAGTCTACTGTCACTCGGTGTTTCTTTTATTCTAGCTCAAATATTTTTATTCAAGTGTCATACATACATAGCTTTAGTAACTTAAAGCTGTAAAATGTGTGAAACATGATTGTTTTAGTTTCAGGAGATAGTGTTAATTATAAGATCTATTTTCCATTCATTATTCTGTTTGAACGTCAATTGCACATACCAGTACATTTTTTTCATCACCATTAAACTGCTTTAAGGCTAAGACATTTAAGATAGTTTTTACTTTTTACGTACAAAAAATAACACAACATGTATTTTTACACTATATATTTTTTTAAAAACATCTCAACGTAAATAAACAATATAATTACACATTCTTCCACTGAGCGCTGATAAAACATAGACAATATTCACAGCTATCATATTATTATTTTAATATTTATTTTAAATATAGGTATTTTTATTAGATTTGAACTTGGGGATTTTGCAACACGGAGCTCATCTAATGATCTTTAACCATCAACAAGTTTTAATTACTATTTTAAATTGCACATTTTTTTTTTTTATTTAGAATTATTTCTTATGCATATGATGTTGTTTCCAAAATAACAAGAATTCGTAACCATTCTGAGGCAATAAGTAAATGAAATCTTAAAAATAAAGATACACTTCTTATTGGACCGAATTGAAAATAAGACGTCCCTATAAAATAGAATTTGGTCATCTATAGCTAAACATTGTGTTGATGGTGTATGATCCAATATATGTATAATTATATATATATATTTCACAGTATTGTATTTACCTCTCAAATACAGGTTAACTATATTTAAAAAGTTACAAGTTTTTAAAATAATTTCATTAATACTATTGTCACGATTGGTTGAAAATAACTGACAGCTTTTAAATTAACTATTTGAATTCAGCTTGTTTTTACAATAAATAATTTTTTTGGTAAAATATGGAATAGATTTTTACTCTACATTGTACTTTAGCAGTGTTTGGAAAAATAGTAACTTGTAACTTTTTAATTCACATTAATATATTTTGTTTTATATTACAAAAATACTGTTGGACAAAACGTAGGAATACGCCTACATTTCAAAATATCCCATTAATCACGCTATATTACTAAATGAAAACTCTTTACACAGTCGATTACCTTTTAAATTCAATCAATTACATTAATATACAATTAAAAACACCTATCACATTTTTATATAATTTAAGTCTCAACATCGATTGAACATTTAATGTTATAACATATCCGTCTTTAACATTTATTAACAAAATATAGGAAATAAGTTCTCATAGATTCAAAGTAATGAAGATTTGAAACAAGTCCATGCATAAACGAAACGCACTGCATTCCGCCGTAACTATTTGACATATGACATAGAATACCGACTAGTGACTAGATTACCGACTAGAAGTCAAACTAATAAAGAGTCGACGAATGTCTAAGTAGTTTCTTTTTAAGCTACATTTCTTCGAATATGACACTGAAAGCGATATAGAAACGTTTTAAAGATAAAATTTTCATACGTTACATTCTAAAATATTATCATCTCTTATAATAATCATAAGAAATTTTCTCATATGAGTGGTTTTACTACCACGTTTCTGAATCCGTCAGAGTTCTTAGTGACCGTTGGTGACGGCGGGTGCGAGCAGTTTCATGCAGATGACACATAGCTACTATGAGAGCGTGCCTTATTTATTATTATTATATAAAGCTAAGTATTTAAGTACACATAATGTTAAGTACCTAATTGCAAAATGTAATCTATCAATATGATATGGATGCGAAATCATAAAATCTAAACATCTACGTAATTTTTTACAAGCATAAACGAAACTATTACTTTATAAATAAGTACTTGTCATTTATCTCGATGAGAGAAAAACCGACTAGCATTGAGATATTCATATTAGTCGGGTCTTTTGGTTCAATCTATGCCAATCAATTGGTAAGAGGTCCCTTTAAGTACTTTAGTCAGTTATTTTTTTTATTGGTAGACTATGGGACACATAGGTATATCTCCATTTTTGCCACAATATTAAGTGCTAATAGTATTTATGTCAAAATGTAAGTTTTTGATACCCCGCCGCCGAATGTCTATTCCGGTGTTTTATTAAGGATAATATTGGATGAACATTAAAAGTCGAAGAAGAGAAAGTGGTCTGAAAATATCACTAGGTTACAGTCGAACATTTCTATTGTAATGAAGAGGCAAGATTAGTGTTACTTTTAAATTTTTAACAATACACGTCTAAATTATAGGGTTCCGCGGGAAAAACAAAGAGCTTAATTATTGTAGGCTACACTAACCGCATTTTTATAAAACAAATTGAATTTAAACGCAATTGTCATAATTTTCTTTACATACATACATACATAAACTCACGCCTGTATTCTCCGAAAGGGTAGGCAGAGGTGCATTTCGCCAGGTTTTGTATCAGTCCCACGTAATAGGGGGCGAGCCTATTGCCGTTTTTCGGGCACAATTCCAGACTCCGTGCTGCTACTGAGAATTTCCTAATTGAAAAACCCAAAACACTTTGTCCGACCCGGGAATCGAACCCAGGACCTCTAGATCGCACGGCACATACTTGTGCCGCGAGACCACGAGGCATAATTTTCTTTCTCGTTCTGTAATATAGCAGTATGAATTTTCAAACGAAATTAATCATTAAAAACTCCAAGTGTGGAATGTTAGCAAATTAAATTCCACATTACGGAACCCTCCATGCTTTTGGTCGACTCACATTTAAACGTT
Organism: Hemaris fuciformis; assembly: GCA_907164795.1. Classification (NCBI taxonomy): domain Eukaryota; kingdom Metazoa; phylum Arthropoda; class Insecta; order Lepidoptera; family Sphingidae; genus Hemaris; species Hemaris fuciformis. Next base: position 585,703 of record OU015455.1, on the reverse strand, counting down.
TTTACTCTAAAACATTATGGATTTGCATAGAAGTATGGAGAAAGCACAATTTGATAGGAATTTTGACGTTATTTATTAAAATTCTCTGAGAAAATTACCATCCAATAATATTAGGTGTTTGGTCTTATCCGTGATGTGGAAAAGACCACAGAAAATACGTTATCGTATGTTACGAGCCAGTGTTTAGTCCAATCCGTTGGTATGTTTGATATTCCATTTATTAATCTAACAAACGTTGATTATTGCTCCTAGCATTTAGCCTAAAGCAGTGTCTAAGCCAGTGCCGGCAATACTAATCATTTTTCAAACTAACATCGTCTGTAATAGCAAAGTTTGAAATATTTGAAGCAGAGTTGATTTTGTTGTCCTCGTAAATAGGCACGATTATTTATTTCTCTTAATAATTTCATTATCATGTTTCATCGACTAATATTTCAATAAGATATAGATATATTTTTTAAAATGTAACTTGGAAGTGGAAAGCCGTGGTCCCGGCTTAGTGAGGATGTTGCTAGTCGCGGAAGGGGAAGAGTCCCCCCACTCCGCCGGTGTCCCAGTCCGCCACCTCCACCGGGCCGAAACACTCGTCGAAGAACTGCTCCAAGGTCTTGTGCAGGTGGATTGAGGAATGTTCGAAGTTGTGGCCTTCATCTGGATACACCTGAAGGACAATATTTTTAATATATGAGTCTACATTTAAGTTAGAATAGGTTCCTTACAGGAAATGTAGTGTTAAGGTCGAGTTACTTTTTAGCATAATATCAACCAATTTTTATTTATTTTTCCTTGATCTTGACATACTATAGAATGGAATTAAAGCACGAGAAACAAAAAAAAAATAACTAGAAGAAGCTCGAAAAGATGTTAATTCATTACATGTCAGAGAATGCCTCAGGCATTAAGACCACTTTTACATGTATAGTATGAAGGGTAAATAAATAAATATTAAAATTTCGACTTGAAATTTTCAGATTCTCTACCATTTTTCTCGTAGATAAAAATGAAATAATAATATTAAAAATTTAAAAAAAGAAACTTGTAGAATTTTTTTTTAAGTGATCCTTAAATTCTTTTTGAACTGGCGTTTTCGGGGGACTTTTAAAACATTATAAATTAGCGTTTTTTTGTTCGAGTGTCGAACTTTGAACGTTTGTATGTGTATGCGTGTGCGTGCGTGTGCGCGTGCCTGGTGGTGGTAGAGCGCGCCGGCGCCGGTGAGCGCGCGCGCGAGGGCGAGCGCGTGGTGCGCGTGGTGGCGCAGGTCGGCGGGCGCGTGCGCCACCAGCACGCGGCGCGGCGCCAGGAACCGCGCGCGCCGCCACGCCGCGCCGCCGCCCAGCGCCGCCGCCCAGCGCGCGCCCCACCCGCCCACGCGCTCCGTCCAGAACGAGTCTGCGGGGGGGACGCAATCACACCACGGCACACCATCAGGAACCATCGCTTTTCGATTCAGGGGAAAACTATGATTCATTCATCATCAGCCCAAATACATCCCACTGCTGGACACGGGCCTCCTCTGCAACTGAGAGGGTCTAGGCCATAGTCCACCACGCTGGCCTAATGCGGGTTGGCAAAACTATGATTACAGGCTTATTTTCCGCAAGTCCTCGGGCATGGTGAGCAGAAAGCATATTATGTCGTTGTCACGGGCCTTAACTTACTAACTAACCTTTAACTGATAACTCGAAGACCATAGGAAATACATTATTATCCTGGGTTCCTTCCCTTTACTCACTTGATATTCTATAGCATTCTTTTGGAACATTGATGTTGCATTTACACCTCCTGATTGCCATCAGGAACGGTGTTGTCAGTTTCGAGACTTGAGGTGGAATGGGTATGGTGTTATTCAAAAAACTTCTCACACTAAAATGCTGTAGTACCGTCTCAAATGCTCGTAATAGTCGCTGGTTTTACTCGGTATGCTGGCGTAGGATATTGCTTAGAATTTTAGTTAAATGGACAAAAGTTACGCGCGCTGAGTTGGAAGGTAAGAGCAGTGGCGGTACTTCCATAGAAGCCAAAAAGCGTTACACATTAATTGTGCAATGTTTAGTTTATAATTGTTTACTGTGGGTTTAGTATATTCTCATTTATACATGTATATGTCAAATTGCTTTTGCTAAGTAAAATAGATTTAAAGATTATTATTCGGAATTATATAAAACAAACTGGGCTTTTGGGCTTCTATGGAAATACTTCCACTGGGTCAGAGACCCTGGCATACCCCGAAGTACCAAAAAGTGAAAAAGAAGCGATGTGGTACTCACTGTGGTACCGCAGGTCGGTGAGCGGCGCGACGGCGGCGACGCAGGCGGTGACGTTGCGCAGGTCGGCCGCCGCCAGCGCTGCCGCCGCGCCGCCGCCGTAGCCGCGCCCCCACACGCCCACGCGCGCGCCGTCCACCATGCGCAGGTTGTCGCGCAGCCACCTGCACCACACCAGTCAAACCACTAACGAGGAACTCAATCATACCAATGTCACAAAAAGAACATCTATGCGTAAACTGAACTGCTCTAATTCGGGAAATTTAGTCTTTGCATCAATATTGTAAACTATCTCTTGATTGGAAAAGAGCAACACTAGAGTTTCTTGCCCGTTCTTCTCTAGTGATGACTGCCTTCCGAACAGGGATTTCAATCAAAAATTACCATTTTGAAATGACTGAATCTAAGTGATGTATTTGACACTTTATAGATTCAATAAATATTATTTCATTTCATTTCATCATCATCAGCCCATATACGTCCCACTGCTAGGCACGGGCCTCCGCTACACTTGAGAGGATTTAGGCCATAGTCTGGCCACCACACTGGCCTAGTGCGGTTTGGCGGACTACACACCTAAGAAATCCTTAAGAACTTTTAGTATTTTTTTAAAATTTTTCGTTACGGACAAATACAATAACTACTGGATTGATTGGAATGACTTTTGGTATGAACGTAAGTGGGAAAACGCGAATAGGTTTTTTTTTTCCTAAAATGCACCTGAATAATTATTTAAAAGACAATTTCAAGACTTACATAAATTTGAGTTATTTTTACCCCTAATGAATTTTTAGGCTCTTATTAGGTTTTCTATTGTCTCTTTTGTGTCGTTGATAGACCTCTCAAAGAGACCTCCAAAATGATAAAGTTTAAATTTATAGTTGCGAACAAAAAAGTGGAGTGAAACACTTACGATAGCACTGCGATCTGATCTTCAACGTCAATAGAGAGTAGTTTTTGGTATATCTCCGTCCTCAGCTCTTCGCCCTGGAACCGAAAAACATAAAATTGTTATTCTTTTTCTCCAAAAATAAAACTAAAACTCAACCGATAACTGTAATTATATAGTATAGTACTTTTGCTTTGACTTTGTTTGATTATGCGTGGAGATAAATCGGTGAGACCTGGTTTAAAATACACATGACGACGAAACAGCATAAACTTAATGTGAAATAGGTACAATATCCCGCCCTGTGGATCGGGGGCGTAAGAATCCCGCCACGGTACCCCCTACCTGTCGTAAGAGGCGACTAACAGGGGCCACTGGGGAGGCTGGGCGTACTGCGAGGGCGATACACAATGGTGGCAGCAACCCTGAGATTTGCGGCAGAGGGCGTGACCGCTTGACTGTCGCGGACGTTCACAAGAGGTGAACGTCCAAAAAAGCGTAAGTGGAGGGCATCTCAAGCCCTCCCAATTTGGAGGAGTCCATAATCGGACGGTGCGCTAGGCGGAGGCGGACCATTTGGGGCGCTTCTCGCCCTGAGATGCCGCAAAACCGCCCTAAATGCGCGAGATGGTCACCGAGAGGTTTTAGTCGGTATGCTGGCGTAGGATTTTGGTTTGGGACCCAACTCAGCTAAGCGGACAATTATTGTTCTGCGCGCCGAGTTGGAAGGCCAGAGACCCCGACATACCACTTTCGGCCTCCCCCGAGGTACCGAACAGGGGAGCTTAAAGCGCTTTCCTCTCGTAAAAAAAAAAAAGGTACAATATAAATTTGTAACTAATGCGTGCGTGGTACCTGTCCGCCGGAGCCGCGCGCGTCGATCTCGGCGACGATGAAGTTCCTGGTGGCGGCGAGGTACCAGCCCCAGTCGGGGCGCCACCGCTCCGTCACCAGCTGCCCGCCCGGCTCCGCAGATCTACACACATACATACATACAACAACATCGCTTACTGCGGGTTACGACAAATGTCCTTTCGTCATTCTTTAATAGGTAGGCCATGAGTGTGTTGCACACATATTTCGCCAGTGTCGTTATCATCATCATCATCATCATCATCATCATCATCATCATCATCATCAGCCCATATACGTCCCACTGCTGGGCACGGGCCTCCTCTACAACTGAGAGGGTTTAGGCTTTAGTCCACCACGCTGGCCTAGTGCGGTACAGACTACACATCTAAGAAAATCCTAAGAACTTTTAGGTGTGCAGGTTTCATTACGATGTTTTCCTTCACCGTTAAAGTACGTGATAATTCTTTGTGAATACACACATAACTTCGAAAAGTCAGAGGTGTGTACCGGAGGTTTGAAGTGTCGTTAAGTCCTACGTAAAACTTATTGCAATTTTCGGATACATTACCAGACACCGTGCTATTGAAAAATTATTAAAGTTAAAAATACTACATACACATACATACATAATCTCACGCCTGTATTCCCCGAAAGGGTAGGCAGAGGTGCATTACTGCACCCACATTTCGCCACGTATGTATCAGTCCCACGTAATAGGGGGCGAGCCTATTGCCGTTTCTCGGGCACATTTCCAGACTCCGGGATGCTACTGAGAATTTCCTAATGGAAAAACTCAATAACACTTTGCCCGACCCGGGAATCTAACCCAGGACCTCTAGATCGTTAAAAATACTGTATGACCTATTTGGCTAATCGACCAACCTACGAGGACAATGGGGCAAATTGGGTAATACTTTGGTAATTGGGTAATATTTTATTTATTTCGGGGTTGCGAACTTAAATACATTAAAAGAAAATAAATTGAGTAATTTTTTTTCTTGCGTAATGCATTGTTGGAATATAATATCATTTATGTTTTTCTGTTACTTTCTACTAGTTTCATTAATATTGTTACGTTTATACTCACACATGTAACACCAGAGGTAACGGCAGGTCGTCACTCTCTCTGAAGCCGGGAGGCAGTAGGAGCCGCACGCGAGCCTCCCTCTCAGCTTGCACCTAAACAAATACATTTAAAATATTGTATCATCATCATCATCAGCCCATAAATACGTCCCACCACGTACGGGTCTCCTTTACAACTAAGAGGGTTTAGGCCTTAGTCCACCACGCTGGCCTAGTGCGGGTTGGCGGACTACACACCTAAGAAATTCGTAAGAACTTTTTTAGGCGTGCAGGTTTTATCACGATGTTTTCCCTCACCGTTAAAGCAAGTGATAATTCATCGTGAATACACACATAACTTGGAAAAGTCAGAGGTGAAATTCTCGACCGTGCGCCTAAACCTCGAGGCCATCACTGCTTCATATATAAATAAGATGTAAATACCGTGATCGAAAACAGAGACAGGTAGCAATAATGGTGATTACAAACATATTGATGATGATAAAATCCCGAAAAAAAAAAACACTATCACCATCACAGTCTGTTTGTCGCCTGTGAAAAGTCTAAGCAATAAATTGATGTTAATATTGTGTGATATTAAACTCTAAACAAATCGTGATCTAAAAATAAGATAATGGTTATGTTGGTTATAAAAACGTCATTTTTTTCCTTTTTTGGGATTTTTTTAATAGCCAATGTGTTTGTAATCACTGTAACTATTAAATATCTTAGTTTTCGATTGCGGTCTATTTATATGTATACGGGGTGTATTCAGACCGTGATCGGAAACTAAGGCAGATAATAGGTAAGGTCATTACTAGCCCCCCTGACGTAAAAAACATCGAAGTTTTCCTAACAACCAAAGGTATAAAATGTATGTTTGTTAGGAAAACGTCAATTTTTTTATTTTTTGTCGGGATTTGTCAAATTGTATATTTTTTGTCGGGTTTTTTAATGTCCCGGTGTTTGTAATCACCGTAGCTATAACCAGTGGCGGTACTTCCATAGAAGCTCAAAAGCGTTACACGTTAATTTGTATTGTCTAGTTTATAATTGTTTATTTTGGGGTGGGGATATTATCATTTATATGTCAAACTGCTTTAGTTAAATAAATATTTAAAGCTTAAAAATTATTATTCGGAATTTTGAAGGGCAAACTGGACTTTTGGGCTTCTATGGAAGTACCGCCACTGGCTATAACGTATGTTAGTTTGGATGATGGTGTTTTGTCATGTATATATCAGGGATGTTATGGAGCTCCGTAACCGTAACCGAAACTATTGGATATCCGAAATAAAAATATATCCGTAACCGTAACCGTATCCGATTCAGAAGTTTCGGATAGTTTAAGAAAGTCTTGTGTTAAGTACTAAATTGTTTTTTATAGACAAAAAACGACCAATAATGACTTTAATTTGGATTTTTTTTTTATCAAGGTAATGTAGCTTGTGCAAAATGTAAACAGTGTGATAAAAACTTTAGCCGGAAAGAAGGCATAGTGAATCCACTAAAACTTCATATAAAATCCAAACACAGTGACTAGTACAAAGATATTTTATTGCTGGAACAAAATAAGCAACAAAAACCAAAAACATCCAAACAGTTCATACCTTTACAAGGGTGTCGAAAACAGTTATATTTTACTTCAATCTGATATCCGTAACCGAAATTATCCGAAACTAACGGATAATCCGAAATAATTACATATCCGTAACCGAATCCGAAACCGATAAAATTTTTTTCCTATATCCGTATCCGTATCCAGATCCGAAATATCATATCCATAACATCCCTAGTATATATTGCGTAGAGCTCACCTCGACGCGGAAGACCTTGACCTGCGGCAGTGCGAGCGCGGCGAACCTCTGCCGGAGGGCGCGCGCGTCCGACAGCGCCGCGCGCCACGCCCCGCGCGCCGCCCGCACCTGCGAGCGCGCCGGGCCCGGGCCCAGGCACTCCTGCAACACCACTACAGTTTGCAATGCCGCGTTCCCGCATTCCCGCACTTTTTTTGACTCGGCAAGGTAATTTAGCTTTTACTGAAGGCCTATTAGCTCCATCACAACAGCGCGGGCGCGTCACTCAGATCGATCAACCGATCGAGCGAAGTAAAGGATTAAAATTGGTTTATTTGTTTGTTTAGGTAATATAAGTCCATATTAGCACGCAGGAAACCGTATTGATTGCAAACCCCCTACCTAACCTCATACGAACTATGAAAAAGTACTTTTCCTATTACATATTGTATGAATGTTCCTATTTTTTATTTTTTTTTATATAGTGTAACTAAACTACATGTAATCAAGCATTATTATATGCATATTTGAGCATTTTTAAATTTTACTGCGGGAAAAAATTACTGCGGGATTGCAAACCCTAAACACCACACACTCACGCTGCACACGGACAGACGCAACGGAATGCTTCTACGAATACACTATGGAGCACGTGTTGACAGCCCCGTGGCGCAGTTGGCTAGACACCAGCTTGCGAAACGAGAGGCGGCGGGCTCGATCCCCGCACCGAGACAAATGTTTGTGTGATACACAAGTATTTGTTTCGGGTCTGGGTGTTTGTGAGAGCGAAAAGTCTCTCGTAGTTTCTGGTACCCACAAGACTCGTATCTTAATGTGGGGTCAGAACTATGTATGTGACTGTTAGGTGTATTTATTTATGTAGCAATACATTTACTCAATTTACATGCCAACTTCCTTTCCTGCCATGAATTGCCAAATATGAGATTTGTAGCCGAGGTAATGTCAGTACCTGCACGAAGTAGGAGTAGTTCTTGCTGAAGAGGATCCTGTTGAAGAGGCAGTCGGTAGGCAGCGTGTCGTTGTCCAGGTCGGGCTCGTCGGGCGTCGCCGGGGCCCACGACCACGCGCCCAGCGACAGGCTCGCGTTCACGTACTCCTGAAATAAATTGCATTGCATTTATTATTCAAATAAAAGCTTGACTTGGTGAGTAGGCTGGTGAATGCGTGACGAGAGTGTTACGAAAAGTGTGATCGGGCGAGGCGAACGGAAGTTGAGAGGGAGATATAAGTTAGTGAAGATAGAAACAGAGCTAGTTACGTTTCGTATATTACTGTAGGAGCACATTAAGTTAAAGATGAGAAAGATTAAGTTTAATTTCTCATTTTTTGTAATGAAGTAAAAATGTTTAACAAAGAGTACATATACAGGATGTTAACAAATAGTGATTGAATACTAAGACAGGTAATAGTTACGTGATTACGAACACATTGACCCACCATAACTTTTAACTATCTTATTTTTCAATACCGATTTGTTTACACATGTATAATATCGCAAAATATTGTTATAAGTTTATTTCTTAAGCTTTATATAGGGTGTCAACAGACCGTGATCGGAAACTGAGACAGGTAATTTTCATGGTGGTTAGAAAAAACTTTTTTTTTTCTGGAATTTTTTATAGTCCATTTGTTTGTAACCACCATAAATATTATCTGTGCAAGTTTTCACTCACGGTGTCTATACATTCTATATATCTAGTTCAGTGGTACTTTCATACAAGCCCAAAAGCGTTACACGTTACTTGTGTAATGTCTAGTTTACAATTGTTCAATTTGGTGTCAGGATATTCTCATTTATATGTCAAATTGCTTTTATCAAATAAAGATTAAAAGCTTAAAGATTATATTTGGAATTTTGTAAATCAAGCTGGGCTTTTGGGCTTCTATGGAAGTACCGTTTCTATTCTATTCTATTTCTACCGCCACTGATTTAGATACATATATCGACGGCGGAAAGCGAAAACGTCGTAGTCCACAAAGTATGTTTTTTTTTTATTGCACTGTTCGAATCAGAAAAAAACTGCGTTAAATGGTCCCGGTCACGTAAATCTACGATGAATAGTTTATAAATTAACATTTTGAAAAATCAGGATTTAACTTAAATGCCTGCATACAAAAACGCTGTAAGTTACAGAAAAAAACAGTAATAATTTATACTATGTTGATTACGACATTTTTCGTTTTCCGTAAATATGATGCATGTTAGCAGGAATGTCGGCTCCAGTGCGGACCTACTACGTTTTTGTTGCTCGTGTTTTTATACGTTTTAACTTTCTGTCGAATTTAAGTCACAATTCGTGTAACACAATTTGTATTACCCCAAACCAGAAATAATTTTAGTTTACAGCATATCTAAGAGATGGAATTCATTAAATAACCACGTTTATAAAGTACAGTCGAACAATCCTAGTTCAAGTATTACATTTGACTCAACGCCATACAACTCAATAGTGCAATTAGAGCATTTTAACGTTCTGTAAAAATAGTTCAAAATGTCGTAATCAGCAAATTTTTGGCAAATATTTTTTTAAATGATATTTAAGAGTTAGAATTACATTTAGTAAAAAATAACAAGTCTACTATCCAAAAATCGTGAGTCTGAGTTTAAAAACACGCTAGTTATGATTTTTTGAAAAATCATGCAAAAGTTTTTTGGCTCTGGTGAATATTTTCATTTTTGTGGATTACTACGTTTTCGCTTTTTGCCGTCGATTATGCAGTGAGTGCTCACGGGCGTGTCCGCGTGTGGCGCGGGGTCTGGCGGCGGGTCCCCGGCGCACGTGAGGCAGTGCGGCGGCGCGGGCCACCCGCCCCCCGCGCCCCCCACACCCGCCGCGCCCACCGCGCCCCCCGCGCCCCCCGCGCTCGCCGACACGCGGTACAGGTGCCGCTCGCCCGCGCGCCCCTGCGCCGTGCCCACCACGTACCTGCACATCGTCATCATCAACACTTATGTCCCACTTCTAGCCACGAGCCTCCTCTATAACAGAGAAGGCTTAGGCCTTACTCCACCACGCTGGCCTTCCCTGATATACACAAGCTAAACCGGATCACAATGTATTAGTGACTATGATGGATTTTCACACTATTTGTGATAAACACTCAAGATTAGGGCTATGTATGTATAATATGTTTCAAATTCAAAGATAAATTCAAAATCATCTTAATCAAATAGATTTTTACAAATTCTTTTGAATCTTCAATATTAAACATACATACATAATCTCACGCCTGTATTCCCCAAAGAGGTAGGCATTTCTGCACCCACGTTTCGCCAGGTATGTATCAGTCCCACGTAATAGGGGGCGAGCCTATTGCCGTTTTTCGGGCACAATTCCAGACTCCGTGCTGATACTGAGAATTTCCAAATGGAAAAACCCAATAACACTTTGCCCGACCCGGGAATCGAACCCAGGACCTCTAGATCGCACGGCACTTACCTGTGCCGCGAGACCACAAGGCAGTCAGTTCAATATTAAACTATTTTATAAAACTAATTTTACATATAAACAACCAAACACAACAGTACTATACTCCTATTACACATCTATTTTTGTGTAACAGCAACACAGTCGAGCCACCACCTTCGAACAATCTTAAATGAGAGAAACTTTTCATAGTCTACATTATGTCTATGTTATTGTAGGTCAAAATGACTCACAAGAACTGTCTCCTCTCATCCCAGCCCAGCAGCTGCGTGATCTCGAAGTTGCCCTGCGTGAGCGGGGTCCTGCCGTCGCTGCCGATGCGCACGGCGTGGCGCCACCAGCCGCCCCCCTCCCGCAGCGGCATGGTGGTGAACACCGCGCCCCCCGCGCCCCCCGCACCGCCCGCACCCATCACCGCGCGCCCCCCGCACCACCCGCACTCCTCGTCCTCAGGCTCCGCCCCCAGGCCAGACCAGCGGGTGCCGTCAGTCTCGTCGCGGTAGATCTGGAATACAGTTTGTGATTGGAGAATATGAGTTTTATAATAAATAAATACACCCAACATACATAGTTCTGACCCCACACTAAGATGCAAGTCTTGTGCCGTGTGTATCAGAAATTAAGAGAGACTTTACGGTCTCACAAACACCCAGACCCGAAACAAATACATATTTGTGGAGCACATAAACATTTGTCTCAGTGCGGAGATCGAGCCCGCAAACAAGATTTCGCAAACTGGTGTCAAGCCAACTGCGCCACGCAGCTGTTGAGCAAGAAGTCTTGAGTTTGTTAGGTTGGGTTTTTGATGAAGCCTTGTCAGCATCACAGAATTTTAAAATTTGCCCGTAAACGATGATAAGAACCTACAAATATTACGTGAGCTATAATAACTGGTATAATGTAGGCAAGGGTCTACCACTAAGCTGTCTATCTTTATCAGCCCACGTTCGTTTTCATTTGGCACTGGAGTCTTGTATAACTAAGAGGAGTTGGACTTGATCCATTGGCTTAAAGCGGTTAGGTAGGCTATGTGTAGGGTTACCGCACCGGGATCTGCTACCGGTGCGGTCAAGAGGGCCATAAGGCCCGTGATTGCCAAGCGGACCCGCACTGCACAATCTGTGCAGCTGCGGGTAAGCCCGCTGGGCACAGGGTGGGCGCTAAGGCTTGCGTCGCCTCCTCCGTCCCGCACCGCTCTTTACACGGTGCGAGATCTGAGGTTGTGGCGCGGCCGAAACCGCCCACCCCGGAGATGATGGAGATCGCCCATAGTTAGTATGGCACATAACTTCCTCCAGGCGAACATCAATCACTGCGCCAGGGCGCAGGATTTGTTTGTTCAGTGCCTGGCGCAGTGGTCGATTCAAGTGGCTGTGGTCTCCGAGCCATACTTTGTTCCTTCCCGGGATGACTGGGCTGGGGACCTAGATGGCTTGGTGGCCGTCATCACTCGGGGCGCCGCCGGATCCCCACCCTTCGAAAAAGTAGCGAAGGGCTCGGGATGCGTGGCGGTCCTGTTGGGAGGGATTTAGGTCGTAGGAGTGTACTTCTCTCCCAACAGGTCCCTGGCGGAATTCGAGAGCTTTCTGGTCCGCCTGGGGGCCCTGGTGGTGCAAGGCAGTCAGTCCTACCCCGTGCTAGTCGCCGGTGACTTCAACGCCAAGTCCTTGGCTTGGGGCTCGTCGGTGACGGATGCGCGGGGTAGGGCCCTGGAGGAATGGGCGATCTCCATCGGGCTGGTCGTCCTGAATCGGGGGTCGGAGGACACGTGCGTGCGGCATAATGGCGGTTCGGTGGTGGACATAACGTTCGCCACCCCGGCCCTTGCCCGCCGTGTCCGGGGCTGGAAGGTCCTGGTTGACGAGGAGACGCTGTCCGATCATCGTTACATCCGGTACAGCGTCTCTGCTTCCCGGGCCCCTACCCAGCCCGGTGGTGGTCCCGCTACCCGATTCACGGGCGGCCGGCGGTGGGCCGCTAAGCGCCTCGATGCGGAGGCTGCGGAAGAGGCCGCTCTTGTTCAGGCGTGGATCTCCGTACCGGACGGACCGGTGCGGGTCGAGGAGGAGGCGGAATGGTTCGGGGTGGCGATGTCGCGCGTCTGCGACGCGTCGATGCCCCGGGTCACCCGCCTCCCGGTGAAGCGCCAGGTGTACTGGTGGTCGGCGGAGCTTTCGCAGCTGCGCGCGTCTTGCGCGGCTGCGCTACGCCGACTCTCCAGGCACCGTCGTCGTCGGGTCCGCCGACCTGGCGACGACGAACAGGAGCGGCTGCTCTACGGCCTCCACAGACGGGCGAAGAGAGCGCTGCGGGTGGCCATTGCACGAGCAAAGGCCGCGGCTTACGAGGAGGTCTCTCGATAGAGATCCGTGGGGGCGTCCATACCGTGTGGCGTTGAGCAAGCTCCGCCCATGGGCGCCCCCGCTGACGGAGAGTCTTCGGGCAGACCTCGTCGAGGACGTCGTCGCGGCTTTGTTCCCGGCCACCGAGGAGTTCACTCCTCCACCGATGGCGCCACGTCCACCGGCGCCATCGTCGTTGGTTTCGGCAAGGGATATCCCGGAGGTGTCGCCTGAAGAGCTGGAGGCGGCAGTGCTTCGGCTGCGGGGCAAGAACTCGGCCCCGGGGCTCGACGGGGTGCCTGGACGTATCTGGGTGCTCGCCGTCGAGTCGCTGGGCACGAGGCTCCGCAGCCTGTTCTCCGCGTGCCTGCAGCAGGGCAGCTTCCCGTCGCGGTGGAAGACGGGCAAGCTTGTCCTGTTGAGGAAAGAGGGGCGACCCGCAGAGTCACCGTCGGCGTACCGGCCCATCGTGCTGCTCGACGAGGTGTGCAAGCTCTTTGAGCGTATCTTGCACGCGCGCCTCGTCGAGCATCTGGAGAGCACGGGCCCGGACCTGGCAGATTGCCAGTTCGGGTTCCGGAGGGGCCGGTCGACGATACACGCGATTCTGCGAGTCAGGGCACAGGCGGAGGATGCAGTGTCTCGGGGCAAGTGCGTCGTGGCGGTGTCACTCGACATCGCCAACGCATTTAACACCATGCCCTGGGCCTGCATCAATGAGGCACTGCGGTACCACGAGGTTCCGCCCTACCTACGGCGTCTGGTGCAGGCGTACTTGTGTGACAGGTACGTCGTGTATCCGGGCGCCGACGGGTGGCACCGTCGGGCGGTGTCGTGCGGTGTTCCACAGGGCTCGGTTCTCGGGCCGCTCCTGTGGAACATCGGTTACGACTGGGTGCTTCGTGGTGCCAACCTTCGGGGCGTCGCTGTCGTCTGCTATGCGGACGACACGTTGGTGACAGCGACGGCCAGGACCCCACAGCGGGCCGCCCTGCTCGCCGGGTTCGGGACCGAACTCGTGGTGGGCAGGATTCGGCGACTTGGCCTCCAGGTGGCCCTGCACAAGACCGAGGCTCTGAGTTTTCACGGACCTCGGTCTAGGCCACCGCCGGAGGCACACCTGACGGTGGAGGGCGTGCGGATTCCCATCGGCTCCCAGATGAAGTACTTAGGTCTGATTCTGGACAGTCGATGGAAATTCCGTGCGCACTTCGAGATGCTGTCGCCGAAGTTGGTCCGGGCAGCGGGCGCTCTCGGTCGCCTGCTGCCCAACATTAATGGTCCTGGCTTCCCTTGCCGAAGCCTTTATGCTGGAGTCGTGCGGTCCATGGCCCTGTACGGGTGTCCCGTGTGGGCCAATTCCCTCGGCGCTCGCTGTGTCCGCTTGTTGCATCGTCCGCAACGTATGGTGGCGCAGCGAATCGTTAGAGGGTACCGCACGATTTCGCACGAGGCGGCCTGCGTTTTGGCGGGTACTCTGCCCTGGGAGCTGGACGCCAAGTCCCTCTCCTCCAGCAGTGGATGGACAGGCGCCACGGTGCACCGACCTTCCGGCTGACGCAGGTGCTCACCGGGCACGGCAGCTTCGGTGCGTACCTGTGTCGCATCGTCGGAGTGGAGGAGACCGCCGTGTGCCACCATTGTGGCAACTGCCGTGAGGACACGGCCCAGCACACGCTTGAGGAGTGCCCAGCCTGGGACGAGGAGCGCAGCGCTCTCGTAGCGGTCGTGGGGAGAGACCTCTCGCTGCCGACTGTGGTTGCCGCCATGGTCGGCAGCCGGAGGTCGTGGAAAGCTATGCTCTCCTTCTGCGAACGTGTCATTTCGCAGAAGGAGAGCGCGGAGCGGGATCGGGAGCAGACCGATCCCGCTCGTCGCAACAGGCGACGTAGGAGGCGCCGGGTCAACACGTAGCCCGGCGCCCAGAGGCCACACGGGGCCGCTGTCCCTACCTTGGCGGCCCCCCAGGTGTAAATAATATATTTTGGTGTGCCTCTTGGCACCGCGCAGAGGCGGTCCCGGAGCAATCCATAGCTCTGGCTTCAGGGTATTCCGGGGCCGCCTCGTTGAATGCGCTGATGGTGGCCGTCGCGGGGTTTTTAGTCGGTATGACGGCGCATTGATTTTGGTAGGGACCCGGCCCAGCGGCCGCCCGAGCACATTCACGGGCGGTAACATCCATGCTGGGTCGGAAGGCGCCGGTGAGTCCGACACACCCTCGCCCCTCCGGGGCGGGATGGTCCGTAAAAGGATTTTCCCCGCGAGAAAAAAAAAAAAAAAAAAAAAAAAAAAAAAAAAAAAAAAAAAAAAAAAAAAAAAAAAAAAGCTTCGGTGCGTACCTGTGTCGCATCGTCGGAGTGGAGGAGACCGCCGTGTGCCACCATTGTGGCAACTGCCGTGAGGACACGGCCCAGCACACGCTTGAGGAGTGCCCAGCCTGGGACGAGGAGCGCAGCGCTCTCGTAGCGGTCGTGGGGAGAGACCTCTCGCTGCCGACCGTGGTCGCCGCCATGGTCGGCAGCCGGAGGTCGTGGAAAGCTATGCTCTCCTTCTGCGAACGTGTCATTTCGCAGAAGGAGAGCGCGGAGCGGGATCGGGAGCAGACCGATCCCGCTCGTCGCAACAGGCGACGTAGGAGGCGCCGGGCGAACATGTAGCCCGGCGCCCAGAGGCCACGCGGGGCCGCCGTCCCTACCTTGGCGGCCCCCGAGGGGTAACAATTGCTTCGGTGTGCCTTTTGGCACCGCGCAGAGGCGGTCCCGGGTCAATCCATAGCTCTGGCTTCAGGGTATTCCGGGGCCGTCTCGTTGAATGCGCTGATGGTGGCCGTCGCGGGGTTTTTAGTCGGTATTACGGCGCATTGATATTTGGGACCCGGCCCAGCGGCCGCCCGACAACGGGCGGTAACATCCATGCTGGGTCGGAAGGCGCCGGTGAGTCCGACACACCGTCCGTAAATAGGATTTTCCCCGTAGGAAAAAAAAAAAAAAAAAAGGCTATGTGTAGGGTTGCCAACTTTTTTTACAAGAAATAAAGTATATTTAGGTCTAAGAAGAATATTGAACAGTATTTTAGAAAAATGAACAGTATTTTATTTATTTATTGTTTTATATACATATTTTTGAGAGATTCTCGCACAACTTATTAATTTACTGTCTTTTTTAAACTGTATCTGACTAAATAAAAATAATTATGTGAGCGTCTAAGTCGTAACACTTTAGTGCTAAGCATTCTGATCCTGAAAACAGTATTTTGTATACTTTATTTTTGTTCAACAGTAAAAAGTATAATGTAGTGAAAAACAGTATAATACTGTTTAAAACAGTATAGTTGGCAACCCTAGCTATGTGTACAGGAGAACACAAGATACAATATGTAGCAGATGAAGTGGCTCACCTCTTGGCAGTTGTAGTGCACGGCGCTGCAGAGCGTGATGATGGAGAGGTTCTGCGGCCGGTTGAGCAGCAGCGCCACCACCTGCCGCTCCGACGTCCACTCCGTCCAGCGCACGTACCATGCTGGAAAATACGAGTACACATGGGAATAGGAGTTCCATATTCAATACAAGTGGGAAAAGTTGACTAAAAGAAATTGCATCATTTATGTGTCTTTTGATACATACATAATCTCACGCCTGTGTTACCCGAAGTGGCAGGCAGGCAGAGGTGCATTTCTGCACCCATATTCGCCCGGTACGTATCAATCCCACATAATAGGGGGCGAGCATATTACCACTATACTGGCACATTTCCAGACTCCGTGCTGCTACTGAGAATTTCCTAATGGAAAAAATCCAATAACACCTTACCCGACCTGAGAATCGAATCTGGGTGTTGAGACCGCTAGATCTGACGGGACATACTTACGCTCCAAGACTACGAGCCCGTCTGTGTCTTTTTAGACCTTTGATGTGTACAGATACAATTCGTACTTATAATATAAATTGCGAAAATAAATTACTTTGTCTGTCTTTTCCGTTTTACCCAAGCCCAAACAGCTGTACTGGTGAAAAATACTCAAATTACACTACGCAACAAAAATAAAAAAATTGAATGTTTCCTTCACTTCATGAGTCAATTCTTACTAATTTTGGGTTAAGAAAAACGAATATGACAAAGAAAAATTATTATTAGCTCTACATTTTTTGATATATAAATGATGAAAATTATTGTTTCTAAGAAATTGGTTAATATGAATTACATATGCTAACAACCATTAAAAGCGTGATGAGCAAGCATTGCTTCATTCCAGCGGCCCTGATATTTTCGTTCCTTCACAGAAACATCCTGATGGAACCGTTCTCCATGCTTATCACTGACTTCTCCGCAATTAAGTGGGGAAAAATCAAGGTGGGAGTGGAGTAAATGGATTTTTAGGGACATATTATTGCAGCCGAGTTAGTGGTATTTTTGTAGAAGTTCGGTAACCAATTGACGGCAGTTATCATCTCTTTTATTCCCTAAAAATCCATGTATATCTCCCTTGAGAGCTTCCCAAGCTTCCTTTTCTTTCCCTTCCAAAACTAAATCGAATGCAATGTCCCTTAATAGTTGACGTATGCGTGGCGCAACAAAGGTGCCTTTCTTGACCCTTGTATCACTTAATTTAGGAAATATGTCTCTTAAGTATTTAAAAGCCTGATCTTCTCGGTTCATGGCTTTGATAAAATTCTTTATTAAGCTCAGCTCGATATGTAAGGGTGGAAGAAGATTTTTTTTTTGAATCTACGAGTGGCTCGGCAAATACGTTTTTCTCACTAGGGTTAAGGATTTCTTGCAGGCCAATCTGCTTGTATATAATGTGATTTTCTATCCCTACTATCACACATACATAAAAAGCTCCCACATACATAATATCTCACAATTAACAATTTTGCCAATTTCGAAAACAAATTTTCCGCATATTGAAAAAGAAGAGTTTATAAAATGTATAAAGTAGCTTGTATCTTTAAAACTAGAGCTAATTGGTTCTTTTAATGGTCGTTTTTGCATTCAGTGAACGAAAAGACATAGGATTAGACTAATTTTGAGACCGAAACAATTTCATTGTTGCGTAGTGTTATCTTAAGACTAAATTAATGAATTCAACTTAATCCATATCAGATAAATCGAATTAAAATGGTATTTTTTGGTGGAAATGGTTCATTTTGATTACTTTATTTTTTAGAAGACCTATAACTGCTTAAAATAATTCCGGCCGTTGGTATGAGATTGTGTGATAGTATGGGTTACTATTTCAATATATTAGAATTTTAAAGATTTTCAATATCATAGTTCTGATGAGTTTAAAGATAAAACTTACATTTATCAAACGGTGGCCCAAAATTGATCGCGTTCGGGAACAGGAATTTAGGCGTCTTCAGACTGACCACGTATACCGTCACCACTGGGTTGTTAGTGTTCACCTGCAAGAAACCATCAAACTCATATTACGTACACTTAATCCTAATTAATATATATCTCTCTTAGAAGTGGGAAGATCTTTCCAGAAGGTACTAGAACAACTTCGATTACTCCACACACATTTTGAAATTCTGCGTTTACACTGGTATTACTTATAATTGTTAGTTAAATAATTTATTACATATAAGTTTTTTGTCCTGCACTGTTGATTAACCTTTACCAGTAGGGGAAGCGAGACAAAGCATACTTAACCTGTAAAACATTTAAGAGGCGCACACTTCTGACTGTTCCAAGTTATGTGTGTTTTCACAATGAATTATCGCGAACTTTAACGGCGAAGAGTAACATCGTGAGGAAACCTGCACACCTAAATGTTCTTAGGAATTTCTTAGGTGTGTAGTCCGCTAACCCGCACTAGGCCTGCAGGGTAGACTTAAGGCCTAAACCCTCGCAGTTGTAGAGGAGGGTCCCCATAGTGGGACGTATATGAGCTTGCTGATCTTAAATGACTACTTCCACTCCTCACCTTGGGGTACCTCAGCGTCCGTATGGTGGGGTAGGCAGGAGGCTCGGGCTGGTCCAGTCCGTACCAGGAGTACTTGTACTGCTGCACTTGTGTGTCATTGTACGTCACAAACATGAGGGTCTGGCCGTCGGGGCTGAACCACAGCGCGCGGTCCAGGCGCAGGACCTCAGTCTCGTATAGGAAGTCCGGGACTCCGTTGAACACTACTCCTGGGACACCTGGTGGAAAGAGTGAATGCTTTAAATCAGTTCGTATGTTTTGTTCTTCTAAATCACGCACCGTCCATAATGCGAGAGCCACCGAGAAGTTTTAGTCGCGTTATAGGCGAAGGTTTTACGGTAAGGAATCAGTCTATGAGTAGCATCTGTGGAGTACTGAGCTCATAGGGATTGACGAGTCAATCCCGGGAATCGAACCCAGGACCGCACGACGCATACTTGTGCCACGAGACTACGAGGCAGTCTTCAAAAATTATAAAAGCTTTGCTATTCAATTAGGAAATTTTATTTGGTCTGTTGTGTCAGATCTGTTAGACCTATGATAACGAGTAGTAAATCGAAGACCTTACTTATATGGGTGAATATACGTACCATTCTTGGTGATTCTGCAGACGAGGGTCTTAAGCACTCGCGGCTTGTAGTAGATGTCGTTGTCGTGCACGAACACCAGGCTGGAGCCCACGGGGGACCACTCCGCGTACTGCA
This sequence comes from Hemaris fuciformis, assembly GCA_907164795.1. Lineage (NCBI taxonomy): Eukaryota > Metazoa > Arthropoda > Insecta > Lepidoptera > Sphingidae > Hemaris > Hemaris fuciformis. The sequence goes on along the minus strand of OU015455.1, from coordinate 566,408 downwards.
GCAACGGCGCGCTGCGGTCGTCCTCCACCGGGGATATGGGGATCTTGTTCCTGGAATAGACGAAAAATGTGCACCTTTAGAAAGATTTGCATGAATCAATTTTATTTTTCCTAGTAGGACACTTTGTGATAAGGGGACTGCAATCAAATTAGAAATTCAAGTAGGGAATATCGGTTGGGATAATTATACCGAATTCACATTAGCCCTAATTGAGTTAGCTCAGGGATCTATACAAATAAATATAATTGGAGTCTGTTTCTAATATTAAAATAACCGCGTTTTACTAAATGCACATGGATGTATACACACGGTAATACCAAAATAACATTTTTTACAACTTTTTTCTGTCTCTCTCTGTGTTTGTTCCGGCAAATCTCTGAAACGGCTGGACCGATTTTGACGAGACTTTCACTATATACTAGATACTTGATGTAATAAGGAGCATCTTAGGCTACTTTTATTGTTGGAAAAATATTATTTATTTTTATTAATATGAAAAAAAATAATGAAATAATGACTATTCCGCGCGGACGACGTCGCGGGCACAACTAGTTTCAAATAAAAGAGATTTCACAACAGAAACAAGGATTTGCCATTTTCGGGGCTCATTTTCATTCTACGTCGTAACTACGTCATAGGCAGAAAATAAATTAATATCCCATAATGATTTAAGTTTTTCGTAGCACTTACCTGTTAATGACGTCATACACGTGGTACCTCGCCAGCCGGCCATGTCTCCAGCCGGGCCGCACGTCGGAGATGAGCAGCACGAACTTCAGGTCCGCGGACACCTTGAAGTCCACGGCATCCAGCTCTCTCTACGGGACAACACAATCACATGTGGTAAAACAATAACAAGACATACAATAGCATAAAAGTACACGAATTGAAACGAAAAGACATTGATAATATAGCACAATTAGAAGACAGCCGAACAGAAAAATGTTTTGAATCGGAGTATGCATTGTTCTACCGCCAGTAATTTTTATAATTATTAGTATTTTAAGGCACTTTTTCACTAATGCATAAAGTTGATTTTATTTTTATTAACGCTAAATTTGTTATCTAGTGGACTTTTTGTTTTCCAACTCCTCCTTTATTTGTCTTTCTGATTAACTTCGTTGCGGGATTGTGACAAATTTAGGTCCCCTTAGATCCGCTGAGTAGCCTTGTGTAGTTCGCGAACGAACTAGTTCGTAAGAGCGCTCCTACAGACGAACTACGCGAACTAGTTCCCTCTTTCCCATCTTCGCAGCTCGGTAGTTCGGCCGAATGAACGAGATTGGCCTCAACTGAACTAAGATCGTTACGCCCGAGACAGCACTATACATACTCCCGTTCGCTCACCGCTCATGCGCACAGCGATGATGTTGATTACTTTTAAAAAAATATAAAAATCTTGATTATCAGTTGATTACTTTTGTTTAGTTTGTGTTATGTTTTATTCAGTCAAGGAACAGAATTATCTATGTATGTGTACGTTATCGTTTATTATTTTCTAAACTAATAAAAGTATAAAAAAGGCGAAAAATATAAAGGGTTTATTGCACCAATTAACCGTGGGTATTATTGTAAATAACAATAATTATATACATTTTATGAATATTCATTAATTAAGAGGTGTATGCTGTTTTTAGAGGTTAAAAGCACAGCATTCTATATCCATTATCCATAAATATTATCGCTTGCAGCAGGAACCGTATTAAAACGAGCGGACGTGTGATCGGTCTTTAGGTCTAATTTGAACTAGGAACTAACGAACTAGAAGAACGAACTAGTTCGTTTAGGAGCGGCGAACTAAAGTGAGCGATCTCAGTTGTGAACTAGTATGCCCAAGACTACCGCTGAGCTTCATTGCTCGGCGTCAATACTGTGCGTGCCGCTGTTGATCCTGGAGCACAGGAGTTACAGTGGCGGGTGTGTGGTGGGATAGGGACATAAAAAAAAAATTGTTATCTAGGTAGTATTATTCTATATCTTATTTTTTCTTTGTTACCGTATCGACGCTACTTTTCACACATTAGAATTGCGTATCGAGTGTACCCTTGATAAGGGTCGCCGATTAAGATTTCTATGGGTTACATTTGGTATAGGCTACGAAAGGGTATCTTTGCCGTAATATGAAGTTGTGAAATATTTTGCCAAATCACGTATTCCGTCCATGCTAATGTATTAAAACTTCGCCGTAGGTTTTATAAAATTATGTTACTAACTTTTAAATGAAGAATAACTTGTGGGTGATTACAAAAAATAGTACTTAAGGCGCAACCCAAGGGTCCCGGCCTTAGCCGGGTGTATTGCAGTTCATCATCATCATTTGTCTAATTTATTCGCCTTTTAATTTTATTTATTTCTTTATTTATTTATTAACACTTTCTTGTAAATATACAAAATTATATAAACAAATTTTATATTTGTTCCATCTTTAAATAAGCGGTAATTAGAGGCAGACCTAAAATGAAAAGTAATAAACCTACAATTTACCATAAAATTTTCAGTTATGAGTCTCGTTGTGAGAATCGAAGTCGCGAGTAACCGTTTCGTATATTTCGTATACGTCTGGTATAAGATATACAGGCTGTATGTATCACACTGGCACTTGCAAATTCCTTAAATAAAAAGTGAGTACATTTGTAAAATTCTATTTCAATTGATTCTAACTGACCGCGAACGACAAAAGCATGTGAATTGTTTACCTCGTATCCAACAGAATCCATAAAACATTCATCACAAACACAGAAAAAACAGCTTTCATTCGGCTTTTAATTGCGGAACCGGTAAACAAATGGCGCGAAAACGTCACAAACAAATGTTGTGCAGATAAAAATCGGCCGGCCATTTTTAAAATTAATAAACACGAGAGCGGCTGGACAATTCACGCGCCATTTAAACCAATGAAGTAGGAAACCTATGGAAATGAAATGTCAACAAAAAATGCGTGCCACTGTGACGTCATCTGTGCGCTAAATGGCGGTTTTAGTGCTGCCCAGAAGATTATAATGTTATTAGGTTTTATCGATAAATGTTCTTGGCTCATTTTATTTTAAATATTATTGAGTATTAATTATTTGTAGAATTTATACTTTAATAGGGAGTAAGTATATTGTATAAAATTAGAGTACGTGTTTTTCTTAGACTACTTATCTCTCTACTACAATCTATTTTAATTGTGTTGCTGACTCTAAAGTCCGTAACACACTACTGCAACGCACCTCAAGATAGGTGCTTCGCACCATAACTGAGTGATTCAAATTTTAAACTTATCAAGGGACCGCGTGATAAAAAAATAAAAAAAACACCTTCAGAACATTTATTTAATTACAAACGTCATTCCTTATGACTTCCGCTCTAAAATCACTTAATTATTACAAATTTAACGAATTTACAATAGTGTTTTTACTCGTTACGGAATAAAACTATTTTATTTAAATATTTCCGAAGAGAGATTTTGTCGGTAACCATTTTCCTGAAATATCTAAACCGAATGTCTAAATATGTTTTGATGACACATTTTATTAAGAGGTATTTATGATTAGTGTCATGATCAATTGATTCCGATCGAAAAATGGTGTCCGATTTTTCGGAGTAGTGCTTCATAATGAATTTAAATATATATAGATAATAGTATTGGGGCATCGAGTTATCTAAGTTAGGTTTAATGATCTTTTCTGTCTTTTTCGTTATGTCTTCAACATCTTTCGATGGGTATTTCAGTCCATCTCTTGTTTTAAAATGAATCAGCGTTTTCAAATTGCTGTTCGGATCTCCCAAACAATAACGAAGCACACGTCTGACATTTTATATTGCGGGATAATTTTCTCGATACAAATCCTGCGGTGTAAGTAACAACTGAAAAAAAAGTTCAAATTTCAATTATACGAGCAGACTCCATGAGGGTGAGAGGCACGAAAAGACATATTAGGGCCTTTGACTGCGAACATGGAGCAGGAATTATATAATAAGCCGACAGTCCAATGACTACTCTGCTGAGCATCGTCCCACCATAAAAAAAACTTGTATATTAATTTTGATCCTTTTATAGCACATTTTGTTGTAAAATAATATGTATGTATTAAAATATGTATATAATAAAAAAAGTATAACAATATTAACTATAAAAGTATATACAGTATTAACTTACTCTTACAAATTTGAAGGGCACGGCATAATCTCGTAGTCGAGTCACATCCACAGTTTTGTTGAAACATTTATTACATTTGGCTTTTTATTTTCCATTCCAATGGCTTCCAGACACTTTTTCTTTTTACGCTCATTTCTTGGGATCCTATAAAATATGTTTTAATTATTATTTTTGTATGTTTTAAGCAGGTTAGCATGATAAAATAATAAATTTTATATAAGCAATCGATATCAAAGTCGATAAATAATGTACAACCCCAGCTCATAAATTAACATTATTTAAGCGTGAAAATATAGTTAAATAAGTCAAATCCATTTATTTCCTATAACTGCACATAAGAACCTTGCTAATTATAATGTAAATCTTCCTTTATTTTCCCGGCAATATTAACAATAACCAATATTTTTAATGTTATTTATAGCGTACCTGTGTATGGTAAACATTGGCTGATTTGGCGTTTCTCTTATGCCGCACCCTATTGTACTACACACTGTAATATTTACGACGTAATTATTTACATTTGGCTTCAATTATTTTAAATCACAAGCAAAATATAGAAAGATAATTAGTTATTTTGATTGAAACCACGACTTTTTGACAACACAAGTACCTGCTGAACTGACTGACAATGACATTTGGTGCGCTAAACATGGCGGATTTTCGGCCTCATTAGGTATTTACGTATATTCATGGTTCACTTTGTGTACGCACTGAAATACTGTTATATTGTTTTCCTGCGAGTTACAGTGCTGAGTTAGAACGAGATAGATATATGTTTTAGTGTGTGCCTTCAAAATGGATGCTATTTGTATAATCAATTGTATGTATAGAACAATATGTCGTGTCCCTATTATAGAGGTCTATGATTTAAACGTTTTTGTTTTCGGTCGGTGTTAGTGTTGCCAATGTAATCTGACGTTGACTTTGTTTTGTTTTTAACCGACCTAAATGTTGAAATTCCAATGGTGATATCTTTTTTGGGAAGTTAAATTGAAATGAATTATTTCGCTGGTGTAGTTGTATGAATAGGTTCTAAATCTATTTAGGTCGGCTAATGCGATTCTTTTTACCCGACTACGGCAAAGACAAAGGAGCTATGATTTTGACTGGCTATTTATGTACATAATGTATGTATGTTCATCTGTCCCTCATAGCTGCTCAACTACTTCTTAGAACTGGACAGAGGACGTATCGTTAGAGGCGTCTTGATTGTCCGCTGGTTATAGGCTACGCGTGACTACCTATGTCTTTTTAAACTTGAATATATGCGTGTACATTGATAATCGTATCGTATGACATTATTGTCAAATTGCATCTTGGTAGATAGTACAAGATCCGGTATAAGAAATATATACCCTCATCTGTTATTTAGTATTGATAACATATAAATGATAGATAATATTCACATTGACTTATTGCACATAGGTTGTCTAGTCAAATCCGGTCCAGACAATCTTTAATATTAGAATAAAGTATTTATTTTAAGTTTGTATTTTTGGATGTTTTTTACGAATAAACTCAAAAACTATAGAACCGAATTCGATGATTTTTGGTATGGATATAGATTAAACCTACCGAAGTAATATAGGATACTTATTATCCCAGAACATGTAGTATTCCCGTGGGAATGGGTATAAGTAACTCTGTCAATGTTCAGCTTTTACGACTAAACCATTTGACCAATTTGAATAAAATTTTGGTATGGACATAAGGAGCCCCTATGAAGTAACATACACTACATTCAATCCCGGGAATATGTAGAGATCACGTGGGATGAGCATATATTGTAATTCGCAAGTAACACTGCCTGTATTGCTTTCACGCCTAAACCATTTGGCTGATTTAGATGAATTTTGGCATGGAGGTAGATGGGACTTACCAAAGCTACTTACTTATCTTGCTTCTTCAGTAACATTGTTTAATACTGTGTCCTAAAAATCTTGTTTCATACTTTTTTAGCCTCGTTTATTTCTCGTAGTTGGATTTTAGTATTTAATTTTTTTAATATAATAATGCATATTAGTGGTCAAGTAAAGTAAAGTTAAGTCGTGATGAACTCGAGGTTTCAGCCCCAGGCGCATACCTCTGACTTTTCGAAGTTATGTGTGTATTTACAAACAATTATCATGTATTTCAACGGCGAAGGAAAACATCGTGATGAAAACTTTACAGTGCACACCTAAAAGTTCTTAGGAATTTCGTAGGAGTGTTGTCCGCCAAGCCGCACTAGGCCAGCGTGGTGGACTTAGGTCTTAGGCCTTAGCCTATACCCTCTCAGTTGTAGAGGAGGCCCGTGCTCAGCAGTGGGACGTATATGGGCTAATGATGATGATAATTACGTAAAATGCAGTAAATGTTCAATCACCAAGTATGCGATATTTCGTTCCAATAGAGATAGTTTAATTGACCTTACAGAAGAATTCACTGTGTAATCTCGAAAAAATATGGAGGATAAAGTGCAAAAATGATCTAGCCTATAAACTATCAGGATGTGCAGTCGTTGGACTAAACCTACAGCACATGAATACACCTTATACATTCTCCGATAAATATTATCTACGCTACATTCATAAAATATCCGTGCACCAAGGACCGAGAACCAAAAATGTTTTCATGCCGAAAATCTTTTATATTTCCTTCAAAGGCATTTCCGCTTTAAAATTAATTTAAGTAAACCGCATGAAAACATCACGTTTACTTTTAATTTCGCAACTGAATGAACTTGTGCAAATTTCCAGCAGTCCAAAATATGAATGTTACATCTGGCAACACTAACAATGCTCAACGCTAGGAGACCGACCGGCCTTTGTTTACCTTATATTATGTGCATTTAGAAGATTTCTCATCATAATTGTATTCATAATTTACTCCTATCCTTAGTTTGCAGAACATGCAGAATGATTACTGCAATTTGTGGACCAACGTCTGTAAATGACGGAGCGTTTTTCAGTTTACTAATATGGTTTAGACGCTGAATGCAGTGTAATTTAGAGATGTTTACTGTACAGAAATTTATTACATAGATTAACAGAATTTACCATATTTACAATATTAACTAGTATTAAACTGTTGAAAAATAATAAATTACTGATTAAAATGTTTTTTCTTTATTAAAATCTTAAGCTTATAGTCGTCGTATTAATTAGTCGTATTATTATAGTCGTGCGATCTAGATATCCCGGGCTCGATTCCCGGTTCGGGCAGTGTTATTTGGTTTTTCCATAGAACTAAGCAGCAACATAATACTTTTACAAATAGAAAAATGGTATTTGTAAATATACAGAGTTCATATTGACAGCAATAGTTTCCAATTGTTACGAGGGATAGAAAAATTGGTGAAAGTTGTAATATAGGTTTGAAAAAGTATTTTTAAATTGGCAACACTGATGCAAGTGAAACAAAATTGCGTCGATATCACTATCAGGCAGGCATAGTCGCGATCGATCCGAGTCGACTGTCGCAGGTCTCGCGATTGTGTTCACAAACTAATAAATCTCGATAATCTATACGTATCTACGTGTTAACATCTCGGCGGGCGCCGCTCACACTGCAACCAAAGATTTTTAACTTGAAAACTTTTTACTTTTATAAAATAGATTTTTTTATAATTCTCTATTTTTTATAGTTTTTTTTTGTTTTTCATAACATATACGAATTTGATTTTTGAAGTTATACTTCTTTAGGCGCGTTTTAAAAAAATGATGAGAGTGAAATTTTAAGATGCACGCGCATCACTGTAACACATAAGTAAGACTAAAAGCTGCCTATGTGCTCTAATATAATTGACAAATTGAAGCTGCCTATGTTAAATGGACCAGAAAGGTTTAAATATGTTTTGGATCGAATATTAAAAAAAAAAAAGTTTATATGTTTTAGATTTTAAAAACCTAGTGAAAGTAATAAAAAGGTGTTCAGAAAGTGCGTTCAGGAATGTAATATGTTGTGTAAACTAAGAACTATGTATGTGATTGTTGGGCTTATTTACAAGTTTTACTTCAGTCGTGTGGTATAACTTCTAACGCGTGTACATAAGTACACACACACTTTTTTATCATATTGCGGCGTGTTCCAGCTTTTCTTGCTTGCAATGTAATTCCTTCCGCTTTACTCGACTATATTCATCTCCTTTTAGGTCACGTCTACGTAGCAATTTCGCAATCAGCGACCCATTTAACACTGTAAACGTCTCGTAAAACAGGTTTTCTACTCCGCTCACACAGAACTATCATTTTAGTGTAAGGTACATATGTTAAATGTTATTTAAATGTATAAATACTTAAACTTCTTTATTGAGACCTAAAACTTCCTCAAGAATAATATAAAACATACTGCATATGTATCAGTGACGGTACTTCCATAGAAGCCCAAAAGCGGTACACGTTAATTGTGTAATATATAGTTTATAATTGTTTATTGTGGGGTCAGGATATTCTCATTTATATGTCAAATTGCTTTTGTTAAATAAAGATTTAAAGCTTAAAGAATATTATTCGGAATTTTGACAGGCAAACTGGATTTTTGGGCTTGCATGGAAGTACCGCCACTAATATGTATAAAGTCTTTTTGGTTAAGTTTTAAAAAAGAACTGGATCAACTTAGTGGCAGTTTTTATTGCAACATACAGAGAAAAAAAGCATGACTTTTCTTATTTTGATTAGAGGACATCTGACTTATCCTAACAGATTAAGTACTCAGTGCCAGATATGGATATGACTGCTCTTTAGTTTTAAACCCGATGCTTTAATTAAGTAAATGTAGGATAAAAAACAAAAAAAAGGGATACACTTTAAACAAATAATTGCGTTGACTTAATAAGCGATACAAAAATATAATGTACTAAAATGTGCTTCAACCGTGTGCCGGCATTAAGCTTCATACGGCCATCGTATAAATCACACTTAGCACGAGACCGTACTTGAATAAATTGCAAATTAATGAACCTGTCATAAAACGTCAAAGAGTAGGCCGTTTGAAAAATATATGTCCATTACTGGAGGCTTTAATCCCGGTGTTTCGACCGGAATAAACCGGATTATATGTAACCGGTCAATTGAGCCCGTGACAGCGGCAGCCCGGGATTAATTTGCGATTTCGTTATTGGAACACGGAAACACTTTTTGGAGCGATTTCTTGGTGTCATTTTTTCGGGAACATGTCCATCAGGCGCCATATTACGTTACGGTTGGCGTTCACATCGATGAAGTCGGATGCGATTGACTGACATTGCGAAGTTGATCAGTCAATTTTAATTATTATTTGGTGTGAATCGTTCTTGACCGGGTTTCCACTTTACTTTTTTATCCGGTAACGTTTTAAGTATTGAATCGGTATTTTATTAGATTGTTGGTTGTCTTTACATGTATTTAAAACTGCCTCGTGGTCTCTCGGCATAAGTATGTGTCGTGCGATCTATGGGTCCTGGGTTCGATTCCCGGGTCGGGTAAAGTGTTATTGGGCTTTGTAATTAGGAAATTCTCAGTAGCAACATGGAATTTAGAAATGTGCCCGAAAAACGGCAATAGACTCGCCCCCGTAATAGGTTACGTGGGACTGATGCATACCAGGCGAAATGTGGGTGCAGAAATGCACCCCTGCCTACACCTTCAGGAAATACAGGCGTGAGGTTATGTATGTATTTTATTTAAAACTTTATTATACACAGAACACAAAAGCTACAGAATACAATAGACTATGTTAGTACCGAAAAGTCTCTCGTAGTTTTTGATACCCATGACACAAGACTCGTTTATTAGTGTGACTGTTGTTAGACTGTTGGGTGTATTTGTTTATTTACATTATCATCAACACGTGTTTATGTCTCGCCTGATACATTACGTTTTGTTGACCGCTTTGTAATCGGAGCATTTATGAGATATTTTCTTAAAAAGTTTACTTAGCGTGTACTTACTCGTATGTACACGCGTTAGAAGTTATACTAAAATTTTATCTTTCTCCTTATTCTACGTACTCATAAATATTTGACAACTATTAAATATGTCAATACCTTTTTATTACTGTCACTATTCTACATTTTTTAAATCTAAAACATATAAACTTTTTCGAGACGGTGAGCGCGCGCATCGTAAAAATTTACTCTCATCATTTTTCCCTAACGCGACAAAAGAAGTACCTACTCGTATAACTTCAAAAAATCATTCGCTTCGATGTAAACGCGGCTCGCTTCCCAAGTAATCGCTCTCGTGAGGGAGCAAAGAAATATATTTATCTTGTTTATACTCGTTGAATATACAATTGTGTGCGCTCCTCTGTGCCCTTATTATCGATCCCCTCTCCAGGGTAGAGGGGGAAAGGGGAGGCTTTCGGCTCTAATATCGATAGCCCTTGGAATAGTTGTAGGCAAAGTTATTTGTTTATAGTGTTTTGTGAATTTGTATTGAGGTGGTATAGTGTGCATATATGTATGTATGTTATTTGCAGATATTGTATGGATTATTATTTTTAAACAGCCGCACTGTATGTGACTGTTGGGTGGATTTACTATTTTTGATACCAATATAATAAATTTTCTATGCTAATTTTATAAATGTCAGTCCGTCTGTTGTCTAGCTAAAGCACTAATCAAAATGGATGATTTTTGGCATGAAGAAAAGTGAAACCTTGAGATAGGATAAAGGTTACTTTTTCAATAAGCTTGCATCGCATGTGCAATTTTCTTTTCTATGAAAAAAGCAGTGATGAATTTGTCCGACCCGGGAATCGAAACTGAGAACATATTACTGGTCTATACTAGTATCCGCTACTTTCGGGAGACCTACAAGATAAATAAATAAATACACCAACAGTCACATGCATACATAGTTCTGACCCCACATTAAGATACAGGTCTTGTGTCGTAGGTATCAGAAACTATGAGAGACTTTTCAGTCTCTCAAACACCCAGACCCGACACAAATACTTGAGGATCACACAAACATTTGTCTCGGTGCGGGGCTCGAACCCGCGGCCTCTCGTTTCGCAAGCTGGTGTCTAGCCAACTGCGCCAGGGCTGTCAGAGTCCCATAGTGTAGCTACAAAGACGATGATAAAATATTTGCAACAGAATCCCCATTACGCGGTTGGCACGTTTCCTAAGGTGCTAAATAGGAAATTGGGTCAGGGTGTTGGGTGACGTAGGCGCCCAGGAAAAAGGGGTTTTTGGATAGTGTGGAATTGACATACATACATACATAAACTCACGCCTGTATTCCCCGAAGGGGTAGGCAGAGGTGCATTTCTGCACCCACATTTCGCCAAGTATGTATCAGTCCCACGTAATGGGGGGCGAGCCTATTGCCGTTTTTCGGGCACATTTCCAGACTCCGTGCTGTTACCGAGAATTTCCTTATAGAAAAACCCAATAACACTTTGCCCGACCCGGGAATCGAACCCAGGACCTCTAGATCGCACGGCACATACTTGTACCGCGAGACCACGAGGCAGTGTGAAATTGACTAAAGTTTTTTAGTATATTCGTAACATCATCTACCTATATACGCCCCACGGCTGGGCACGGGCTTCCTCTACAACCGAGAGGGTTCGACAACGCTGGCCTAGTGCGGGTTGGCGGACTACACACCTAAGAAATTCCTAAGAACTTTTAGGTGTGCAGGTTTCCTCACGATGTTTTCCTTCACCGTTAAAGCAAGTGATAATTCACTGTGAATACACACATAACTTCGAAAAGTCAGAGGTGTGGGTTTGAACCTGCGACCGCCATACAAAAAAAAAATTATTTATATTTTATATAATTATCTTTGGGAAACATACAATACAATTTTTCTTATATGATAAGTTTTAAAGTACAAACACAAATTATAACCTAGCGTGGTGGAATGTCTAAAATTCATTCTAGAACACCCCAAGTCCACAGAATGATGGCAAAAGAGTACTTACAAAAGTGGTGTTGGTCATCAGCATTCTGGTGGTGTAGTTCTTCACGTTGAACAGCGTGAGGCCGCCCCACCGGTCTCGGAACACCAGCTCCTCGTCTGGAACAAACAGACGCCATGAGAACAGGATTTACTTCATATAACTAGTCCATAAATACTGTTATATAAAAACTTTATAAGAGCTGGAGACTGGCCCTCATCTAGCCCAGACCTCAACCCTTTAGACTTCAAATTATGGTATGTTTTAGAGGACATGGCCTTTTTTTTTTTTTTTTGTTATCGAGGGGAAAGCTGTTTATGGCTCTACTTCCCGCCAGCCCCGGGGGAGGGGGGGGCGGGAAGCGTATGTCGGGGTCACCGGTCTTCCAGCCCGGCGCGCGGCGACGTCATGTCCGCACAGGTGTTAGTGCCGAGCTGGGTCCCTAACAATATCCCTAAACCGGCATACCGACCAAAACCCCCCAGTAGCCATCTCCGCGCCAAGTGGGACGACCACGGTACGTGGGCGAGAAGCGCCCACCGTAAATCCACAGCCGCCCGTTGCGCCTCCGAGACGTAATTGTCTCGGCCGTCTCGGAGTTTTAGGGGGCGCAGTTGCACCCCCACTAGCTTGGTTCGGGCGCCCCATTTATGGATAGGCGCCCGCGACGGACACAGGCCACAGTGCCGCCGCCCCTCTCGGGGTCACTTTCAGTGAGGACGCGCTGCCCCCGTAGCGCGTCCAGCGACCCCAAAGGCCCCTTTTAGTCGCCTTTTACGACAGGCAGGGGATACCGTGGTGAGATTCTAACGCCCCCTTGCCACAGGGCAGAGAGGACATGGCCTGCTCTAAACGACACGACGAGCCTCTTAAAAAATCTTTGGAGCAAGCAGTGGCGAAATTTCCCTTGGAAACAGTGCGTAAATCCGTATATTCGTGGCCAAACAGATTAAAGGCCTGTATAAAAGCCAAAGGTGGCCATTTTGAATAAAAATATATATATTTTATGCTGAAAATTTAATAAATATGTTGGTATAAATTTTAATATTATTACATTGCTTCATTAAAAAAATGCATTTTCATTTGTAATAGAACTTATGTATGGCTGGACTAAGTATAGAATCCGTCACATACATGTATGTATATGGGTACTAGATGGCTCGTAGTTTTATCCGCGTCAAGTTTGATTTTCCAGGTAAAAAGTATTCAGATATTCCAATGTAATATTCCAGAGGATCTATTTGATATCTGTCTATGTGTTAAATTTTTACTAGATCTGTTCAGCCGTTTTGCCTTTTAAAGCTGTTGCAACTCCGTATCCAAAAATTTAGGCTTCAAATTAAGTATTTCTTCCCCGTTTTTGCTACATTTTTCATTGTCGTTCCGGTTGTTATTGGTCTTAGCGTGATGATATATAGCCTATAGCCTTCTCTGATAAATACATACATACATACATAAACTCACGCCTGTATTCCCCGAAGGGAAAGGCAGAGGTGAATTTACAATACAAACTTTCGCACAGGGCACATAAAACAAATGAATCCCGCAGACCACAGCCTGTCCCCTCTGTTTCAGATTTAAGACGTGTACAGACCAAAGACCTGGTCTAAGAGTCGGTGTCTGCGAAGTAAATTGCGTTGTAGGGAGCTCCCTGCCGTCCCCGCTATCAATCAATCAACCGGCCGGGAACACAAGTCGGCTTTTAACAGGAGTAGCGACATACGGGCGTCGAGTACAGGGAACAAGTTTGAGAAATTTCAAAGTGAAAAATCACGACATGTTTCAGTGTGTTATGTGATTGGGAACTTGACAGCGGTGGCGAAGTTGAAATATTGGCTTGAAAAGAGATAGGCCACGGATTCGATCTTTTGAGACAAAATGTATTTATCATCAGCCCAAATACGTCCCACTGCTGGGCACGGGCCTCCTCTACAACTGAGAGGGTTTAGGCCATAGTCCATCACGCTGGCCTAGTGCGGGTTGGCGGACTACACACCTAAGAAATTCCTAAGAACTTTTTAGGTGTGCAGGTTTTATCACGATGTTTTCCTTCACCGTTAAAGCAAGTGATAATTCATTGTGAATACACACATCACTTCGAAAAGTCAGAGGTGTGTGCCTGGGGTTTGAACCTGCGACCGCCGAAATTCTCGACCGCGCGCCTAAACCTCGAGGCCATCACTGCTTTGATAAAATGTATAATCCACAATTATTTGTTCACGGGGAGTATTATTATTATTATGTGGGTACTAAAGTCTGACGTCTTTTTGACTGGACTAATGCCTAAACCCTGCAGTTGCAACCTCAGCAACCTCTAAGTTATAGAGGAAGCCCGTGCCCAGCATAGGGACGAATTTGGGCTGATAATGATAATGAAACTCTGACTTAGTAGGTATTTGAAGTCTTCACATTCTTAAGAAATTTCTAATGGAGAATTTTCAGGTATGCAAGATTTCCTAGGATATGTTCTCTGTCTCTTAAAGTGATTGAGGGACGACTTATATAAAAGGAATAAGTAATTCCAACAGTTATTGATATGGTAATTTCAGATTAAGATAAATAAGAATATATAATAAATAAATTAATAAACCCAACTGTCACATACATAGTTCTGACCCCACACTAAGATACAAGTCCTGTGTCGTGGGTATCAGAAACTACGAGAGACTTTTCGGTCTCACAAACACCCAGACTCGAACGAATATTTGTGGGTCACACAAAAATTTGTCTCGGTGCGGGGATCGAACCCGCGGCCTCTCGTTTCGCAAGCTGGTATCTAGCCAACTGCGCCACGGAGCTGTCAAAAGCTATACTACTTTGGATTACAAACTTTTAAAATATCGCATGAATAAAATTATGCATTCCTTTCACTTTAATTTCGAAACTCGAAAACCATTACTAAGGTTTACAATTTTAAAATACACATCCATTTGAAATATTAATCAATTCATCGCATCAATATTCTGAATAAGAAAAGTTTTGAGAGACATTTCGATGTACAACTGTAATCCCATTTCGTTTCGCATAAATATTACATTTTGTTGGATAAATTAGATTTACACCAATTTCGTCTGGAATAGGTACTAAAAAATATTGTTGTTGTAAAATATTTATCAAAAGGTAGATTGTGAACTAGGGCCCTAAAATGACTGCCTCGTGGTCTCGCGGCCCAAGTATGTGCCGTGTGATCTAGAGGTCCCGGGTTCGATTCCTGGGTTGGGCAAAGTGTTATTAGGTTTTCTCATTAGGAAATTCTCAGCAATAGCTTCAGACTCCGGTCTGGAAAGGTGCCCAAAAAGCTGATACATACTTGGCGAAATATGGGTGAGGCTATGTGGACCCTAAATTTTTTAAATGAGTTTTGATAAAAAATCTCGGACGGTTTTTTCTATAAGATACAGGGACATTGACAGGAAATATTATTCCATTTCCCTGCTTGCAAAAAAAACCTAGGTTATAAATTTTAGGTTTGCAAGTTTCATCGCGATGTTTTCCTTCACTGGTTCGTGGTGGCGTAGCAAAATTGTGCTGTGCGATCTAGAGATTCGATTATCAGGTCGAATAAATTGCTATTTCGTTTTTGATTAGAAAATACTTAGTAGCAGCAGAGTCAAGAAAATCTCCAAAATGGCAATAACCCTCTTTTACGTGGGACCTAAAGCACCATTGGCGAAATGTGTATGTGTGTGTTGATGTTTGTGTAAGTGTGAATAATTGTCCGAACAATAGGTCCGTGTGTATTTTCTTCGAAGACGGTTGTCGTAGGGACGATGGAACCTCTAATTGTGATTTAATATTGGAGGCGTGCGCGGTGCGTTTGTGGTGACGTCATTACGGTGACGTAGTACACCCTCCCACTCCCCTGCCCCCGCGGATATTACTTTATGAAGAATACGGCTAATGATACTGCGTGCTTCCTTTGTTTTATTCTATATTCTTTTTTACTTCCATTGTCATATTTATAATAGTTCTTTGAATACGAATTTTATTAGTAATATAAATTGGATTGCACAGAAGGATATTTTTTGTGAAATATGTAATAAAGCTTATTAATAGCAACTATGGAAGAGTATGTCTTTGATCCAAGCTATGGTGTAGAAAGATGTTGTGTTGCGTATATTCTATATCTATATATGTATGTTTTAATTTGAAACTTTGTGAATTTACGTTACATTTAAAATACAACATTGCTTAATTTTTTAACTATTCATGTTTTACAGTAAATACTTATTTTCTGCTCAAAGTGCAAGTACAATTTCAGTAGAACACTCGTGATATTATAGCTACAAATATTTTCGCGAATTTCGTTAAACTCAACCGGTTCACAATAAATAAAAATCACAAATGAAAATTAACTAAAACGGGAAGTACCGTCGGCTGTTTGTTGTTCGGCGACGCTTGAAATAAGATTAACTCCGAATGTAAAGCGCCAAAGCGCTGAAAGGTCGGCACGACAAAGCGTTTAACTTGCTCGATTTTAATTAATCCGGTCGAGAGGAGGCGTTTTCAAAGTACTCAGTGTTTAATAGGCACAATTGTATAAATGGATATATATTTTTATTCACTTTGAACTTGAATTCAGTGAATTTCAGACAAGTTTAGCACGCGGTCGAGAATCTCGACGGTCGCGGGTTCAAACCCCGGGCACACACCTCTAACTTTTCGAAGTTATGTGTATTCACAAATAATTATCACGTATTTTAACGGTGAAGAAAAAACATCGCAATGAAACCCGCACACCTAAAAATACTTAGGAATTTATTAGGTGTGTAGTCCGCCAAACCGCACTAGGCCAGCGTGGTGGACTAAGGCCTAAACCCTCGCAGTTGTAGACGAGGCCTGTGCCCAGTAGTGGGACGTATATGGGCTGATGATGATGATGGGGTCAGTTTGCCGTGCTATTACTAAAGAAAAGATTCGAAAGCTAATTTAGCCGCAAGAGCGAGCCGCGCCTTATTTGAAGGCTATCTGAATATCCGTTACATTTGGTATAATAAAGCGCATCGCCCCACGCCCCACCATTTGCTGAACGATACCGCGGCGGCCATTTTATTTGCTCGTCCAATATGGCGTCGCTTCCGGGCGCGGCGGATGTGGCTCGCTCACACCGGAAGTCAATTTGTCGGGCGTCGCGCGAATGGAATAGTTTATGAGTTGAGATTCGGGAAATTTTGCAAGTTTTCGCTTGTAACTACAATTTTCGCTTGTGTTAATTCTACAGTGATTGAGCGAAACTTCAGAAATTCAAGTCTTGGATTAGTTTGACTGGATCGCATATTGACGTCTTACAAAACAGACTAGTAATTTTGTATGGTGTTTTTTTTTTTTTTTTTTTTTTTTTTTTTAATATAAATTACACACGTACAGGACATACAAGTAGTAAAAAGTATACAATGATAACGTATGCAATTAATTATTGACCCACAAGTAACAGTCTAAAATGGTCCTCTCACTAGGCAAGCCTGTATCGAGGGGTCCCATTGTATCGATATAATAGTATGAGTCTATCGTATTCGCTCACGAGTAAACTTATAACAATTAACCAATTAGGTATCACTTATTCTCTAATACAAAACAAACTAAAATCTATTTTTAAAAACCACAAAAACAATAACAAATCTATTTTTAAAAACTTACAAGACAACAACAACAAGACACCACATTTCCACACAACAAAATAAAATTATAAATATAACAGCAACAAGATAGACTAATAAACTAATGTTACAAAAACCTATGATATAGTACTTAGTTACAAGACTTAAGCTAAGTAATAAAATTAAATTTAATCAGTCAAACAAAATACAGTTACAGTGCACATTCAATCGAAGATTTAATATTCAATTTATCTATAAAAACCTAATATTTATGTCACGTATAATTTACTCGGTATGCTCATAAGACAAGTTGCTCAAGAATTTACTAATTTTGTTTTTAGCCTCTGAAATTGATAACAAACTGATATCACATAGTTTGGCAATGTTATTGTAGACAACAGTAGACACGTATGGAAGAAGTCGCTGAGCGAAAGTCGATTGTCTAGTGGGTACAGGTAATTTGAAACGTCTTCTTGCAGTCAATTTCATGTATTCCGGGGATTTTAAAGTGTTCTTATGCATTTGTAGGGCTGACATGAGTATAAATAATTTTCGCACACTTAGAACGTTAGCTTCTTTGTACAAAGCAGAGGTTGAGTAACGACGAATTTTCTTTAACATTACTTTTAATACCGCTCTTTGCGCGCGTTCTAATTGCAGCATATGTGTTTGAGCAGCCCCTCCCCAAGTAGGCAGACAATATGTTATCAGAGATCGACACAGAGCAAAATATATTGTTTTTAACAGGTCCTTGGAGGCTAAATCACGAAGTTGTCGCATGACATGTATTACCTTTCTTACCCTACCAGAGACAAGTTCTATATGCTGTTTGAAATTAAGTTTTTGATCAACCATAATGCCCAGGTACTTAACACTTTCTGATCTACTAAGAAAGTCACAGTAGCAGGAGTCCTGTTGCAAGTAGTTGCAAGAGTGTATATGGAGTTTTGTGGAAGGTGGAGGTGCAGATGATGCAGTTTTATGGAAACAAATGTACCTACTTTTGGATAAATTTAAGGTCAGAAGGTTATTATTTAGCCAATTCCTTATTGCGTACATTCCTTCCTCGGCGCATTTAATGGCTTTATTCCAGGTTGAGCCCTTGAAAAGTACGGCTGTGTCGTCTGCATAGCAAATTATTTCTGCATCTCCGATTGGCAATTCATGAATATCGTCAATGTAAAGGTTAAACAATGTAGGTCCAAGGATGCTTCCTTGTGGTACACCATAGGTAATGTATTGAGAATCGCTAGTATTTTCAGTAACCCGTACTTGCTGTTTCCGCTCTGACATATAACTTTTAAACCAAGAGAGGGTAATTCCTCGGATACCTTTATGTTCCAGTTTCTTCATAAGAATTGCATCTCCCAATTGCACTAGGCGATTGTGGAATAACTTAGGATGCTTTTCCTCCACACACCGGGGTCATTCTCGCAATAAGAGTCTCACGGGCCTAGCCGGTGTACCAGCGTAATTTTTTTATCTTTACCTACCTTGGTAGATAAGATTATCTAAACTGTAAGTCTTTACCAGCCCCGTGGCGCTGTTGGCTAGATACCAGCTTGCGAAACGAGAGACCGCGGGTTCGATCCCCGCACGGAGACAAATGTTTGTGTGATCCACAAGTATTTGTTTCGGGTATGGGTGTTTGTGAGACCGAAAAGTCTCTCGTAGTTTCTGATACCCACGATTGTGTCTTGTGACTTGTATCTTAGTGTGGAGTCAGAACTATGTATGTGACTGTTGGGTGTATTTATTTATTAATCTCAAGAAAGAAATACGGGATCGCTTTATGCCGATTTTCTGTTACACATTGATATTTACTATTCCACTGAATCTGCCTAGTCGTATGCAGTTTACTGATAAGGGCATGCCCTTACCAATACTTATTTGACTGTTACTTATGTTAAAATTTACCAATTCACACTTAGTTCTTTACCTACTTCTGAAGCCAGTCCTTATCAAACTAATAACAAGCCATTCCGTAGAGAAGCTGTTAAAGCAGAAGCTTGAAGCTAATCCGAGGGTTATGTTACTAAAGCGAGCTGTTTGTAGTAATGAGCGCATCGGCTGCCGACGATCGTAATTACAGGCTGCGCTTATAGGATTGTTAAGTGAGGGAGCGAGACGGCATGAGCCACCTTTTGTGCGAGATAGAGATAGCATGCTTATAGGTCTTCCGCCGAACAGAATTGTAGGTATATATTAGCTCTTTGTCTTGGTCACGTTTATGATTGAAAGCGATTAGGCCCAAGTCTACACGATATAATAATCTTGCATTTGTGGCTGTTGCGTGTTATGTTGTTGTTATCAGGGTGGACATTAATATAAATATGCTGATTTTCAGACCAGATGTTTATTTTTTCTCTTTATTGACATATATAGGATGATACAGATGTCCTGCTTTTACGGCTATATGAATGGTTACATTATCATACTTTTGACCTGGAAATAATAGATTAACCTGGAAATGCTTTTAGGCTTGTTTTCATCATCATTAGCCCATATACGTCCCACTGCTGGGCACGAGCCTCCTCTGCAACTAAGTAGGTTTAAGCCTTAGTCCACTACGCTGGCCTAATGCGTGTTGGCGGTCTACACACCTAAGAAATTCCTAAGAACTTTTAGGTGTGCTGATTTCCTCACGATGTTTTCCTTCACCGTTAAATTAGGTGATAATTAATTATGAATACCTACAACCATAACTTCGAAAAGTCAGAAGTGAGTGCCTGGGGCTTGAACCCGCGACCACTGAGATTTTCAACCGCGTGCTTAAACTCCGATGCCAGCACTACATGTTTGTTTTAATCCGGAAAAATTTGCCAGGTTCCTGAAGGATTTTTAAATAAATAAAACATCTACGATTATCTTTTATGACTTGCAATTAATTAGTTTCATTCTGGAAATTATTATGAAGTCCCACAAAAAGGTCACGAGCAAAACCTAGTATATTGTACAAGCAATAACATAAACAATGAGTTATAAATATTAAAAGCAACAAATCTACAAGGAAAAGCAAGTGTATTATGTGCTAAAGCCGACACTACACCTACATCAATAACAATATCCGTCACTCCATAAGCACAAACACCCACACAACTTTCGCCCGAACACTAAACACTTTCGCACCAAATTAAAGCAAAGGTCAATTTCCCCCCATTACACCCCTACATCATATCGGCTGCCGGCCGAACCGTAAACGGTCGGCCCACAAAATGGCCCCCATCAATCTGTCCGTCCTTTCGGATGTAATTTCGGCACAGCCGGGTCGGACCGGTGTAAAATCGGAGCGACTATGTAATCCGGTTTGACGTTTTAATTTATGTATTGTGTTGTGTATTTTTAATTAAATTAAAAAAGCGATGTGACGCTCTTCTTTGGCGAGATACGGATAGTAAAGTTAATATGAAAATCTAAAATTAGTTTTATTGGTGTGCACATTTTTTAACGCCCAAACTGCTAAACTGATAAATCAATTTGAATTAAAATTGGCATAGATCTTGGTAGATCTCTCTATATCATCCTGTATACCAGCGTCCCTTGCTGGGTATGGTTCTCCTCTACAGCTGTGAGCAGTGAGTTTAGTCCATCACGCTGACCCTGTGCAGGTTGGCGGACTAACTGACACATGCCTAAGAAAATTCGTATCGAGAACTATTGTGTATACTCTACTCAATATACATATATATAATAATAAATATGTACTCACAACTAATTGCTTATTTGTAAAAAATCTCTCGCCACTGTTCAGTGTATACCAAAATTCATCAAAATTAATTTACTCCGCAGACATACTATCGCATTCATAGCATTACTAAAAAAAATACTGTAAAACAAACCGATATTTTAATTAGCACGCTCCATAACTTATATACTATTCCGAAACACTCAAAAGAGCAGATACAACTGACTACTGAGTTAATTAGCGGCCGAGGGTGCAACGCTTGTGGCGCGCTGCCTCAGACTTCTCGAGAGACCGCTTGATGGCTCAAGGGGCTGGGTTCCGTACATTATTTCCATGCTTCTTATAGGCATACTAGTTATCTGATTTCTGGGGTATACATACTTTCTGTATACATAATTATGTATTGTTATCATTGTTTTTGACAAAATAATACTGACTGCCTCGTGGTCTCGCGGTACAAGTATGTGCCGTGCGATCTGGAGGTCCTGGGTTCGATTCCCGGGTCGGGCAAAGTGTTATTGGGTTTTTCCATTAGGAAATTCTCGGTAACAGCACGGAGTCTGGAAATGTGCCCGAAAACGGCAATAGGCTCGCCCCCTATTACGTGGGACTGATACATACTTGGCGAAATGTGGGTGCAGAAATGCACCTCTGCCTACCCCCTCGGGGAATACAGGCGTGAGTTTATGTATGTATGTATGTATGTAATAAATACAACCAACAGTAACATCCATCGTTCTGACCTCAAATTAAGATACACGTCTCGTGTCGTTGGTTTTAGAAGTTACGAGAGAATTTTCAGTCTCACAAACATCCACACCCGAAACAAATATTTGTACATAACCAAACATTTATCTTGGTATGAGGAAAGAGCCCGCGGTCTCACGTTTCACAAGCTTGTGTCTGGCAAACCAAAGGTTTGTAAAGGTTTATGCTTGTCGTATCCTAAAGCGTGAAGGAGCATCTCAACGTCCTTGTATCAAGCATTTTAATAATGATGTGACAGTATAAAAACATATCTAAATTACACATGAAATAGATTTGAAGCTCTACAGTTCCTTAAAACCTATGTGGAGTCGGTTGTCACAATGTGATTTCATCCGCTAGCTAAATCCGCGCACGTTCGTTTGATCCCGGGATCCATTCGGGAATGGCCGTCCCGTTCCCTTCCCGTCACTCTACAAAATGTCCCACTGACATTACATGCGAAAGCGGTTAGCTTGAATGGTACCTTTTAGAGGGATTTCCGGCATGTTATATAGTTCCCTGTTACGGAGTGTTTACTGAGAAGATTGGGAGCATTCAGGTTTTGTAAAGACGGCAAGCATTGAATTTTCGTCGAGATGTTTGTGAATTGGGAACGTTGGAGGTTGTCATTTGGTCCTTAGAATTCTCATTAACAGTATGGTGTCTGGAGATATGCATGGCAATAGTCTTCACTACTAATTATGTACTTTGAATGTAGCTGGCAAAATTTCGCTTCTTCCTATAGCAAAATACCACTACAATTTCGGGGATATTTTCATATAGCCTATATACGTCCCAAGCAGTGATGGCCTCGAGGTTTAGGCGCGCGGTCGAGAATTTCGGCGGTCGCAGGTTCAAACCCTAGGCACACACCTCTGACTTTTCGAAGTTATGTGTGTATTCACAATGAATTATCACTTGCTTTATCGGTGAAGGAAAACATCGTGATAAAACCTGCACACCTAAAAGTTCTTAGGAATTTCTTAGGTGTGTAGTCCGCCAACCCGCACTAGGCCAGCGTGGTGGACTCAGACCTAAACCCTCTCAGTTGTAGTCAGCTGGCCCGTGCCCAGCAGTGGGACGTATTTGGGCTGATGATGATATACGTCCCACGACCGTGCATGGGCCTCCTCTACAACTGAGAGAGTTTAGGCCTTAGTCCACAGCGCTAAACTAATGCGGGTTGGCGGATTACACACCTAAGAAATTCCTAAGAACTTTTAGATGTGCAGGTTTCCTCACGATGTTTTCCTTCATCGCTATAGTACGTGATAATTCATTTTGAATACACACATAACTTTGAAAAGCCTACACATGATATCTACACATATGTATGCTACCAATTTTTTTTTTTTTTGTAGTTATTGAAACTGATCCATATTGATAAAAATGAATATCAAAATGAACCAATAACATCGACAAAAGTGGAAAACCAGAGATATTGACGAGCGCGGTCACTCCTTTCGAAACCGCAGCCACTCTTTGTGATTAATAAAAAAAACTGGCAAAGTAGGCCAATGTAAAGCCACTCGATGTATGCAAATAGATGACGAAGACCCATTGAATGTCGGCTATCCGCTGTGGATTCAATTCAATAGATTAAAACCGAACGGAGGCTGCATCATTCTGTTCGATGACTCCCAACTCATTTCATTGAATGGCCAGTTTAGATCCACAGTTTTGATATTACCGTTGATTGATTGGGCTGGAGCGGTCAGTAGGTAATTTGGTAATCTGCTTTTATTTAAAAAAAAAATTGCAATGAAATCACCAATTAATATAATGCCTATGCAAACTTCAATTTTAAAGTAAAATTTTTTTAGATACCTAATATCACTAGACCCGGAAATCGAAACAACGACTTCTAGAAGATCGAACGCCGTACAATCATAAAACATCCAGCCATAGATTTCTGTCTAAACACTTCTAAGATTCAGCTTAACCTTTCAAGGACACAGGTATAAGTAAACCTACCATACAACGGTTCATATAACGTAAACAAAAAAAAGCCCACCGCGCAAACACAGAATTCCTTCATCAAACCCAAGTCATTGTGACGAGGGACGTCTAAACAGACGCGACAATAATACATTATCCGCCGATGTGGAGTGATTGGAATTAACTGGGGGCGTGGGGACCGCGTGGGGGGCGTCGGGGGACAGCAGGGAATAAGCCCTCATCAATCTTGGTCGGAGTGCAGCGGCAATAAATCTGCTTAACTGATGGGGACTTATGTAAAACATTACCTCTTTACATATGCTATACTAAGGCCTAAACCCTCTCAGTTGTAGAGGAGACCCGTGCCCAGCAGTGGGACGTATTTGGGCTGATGATGATGATACGCTTGTGGTTAGATGTATTTGGCCGGGCAATCTGGTATCCAAGTCGAGCAAAAAAGCGGCACGGCCGTATTATACTTTTCACGAAGCAACTCAGGCCATTTTAGACACCCTATAACTTCGTTGTGGATAAACCTAGAAACCTGAATTTAATAAAATAGTTTGACTTGGTAATCGCACTAAAAATGAGATACATCGAGTTTTCATGCGATTGCCAAATCTAACTCTTTTATTTAATAATAAATACACCCAACAGTCACATACATAGTTCTGATGCCACACTAAGATACAAGTCTTGTGTCGTGCTCGTGGGTATCAGAAACTACGAGAGACTTTTCGGTCTCACATACACCCAGACCCGAAACAAATATTTGTGTATCATACAAACATTTGTCTCGGTGCGGGGATCGAACCCGCGGCCTCTCGTTTCGCAAGCTGGTGTCTAGCCAACTACGCCACGGGGCTGTCAAACATAAAAGATTTAAAACAATTTAAAATATAAAATATTTTTAATATTGATATGGTCACTATAAGATGTTGTCTGGTAAGCTAAGTGCATAATAACTTAAGACAAAAGGTCCCTTAAACGGGGACTGAATAAATTCATCGACTTGGTATGACATGGATCTCACAACTTTTTACGGTGAAAGAACTGAGTTGCGAGACTTGTTTATTTTACAAGTTTTTTTTGTGTTTTGCCAACAAATACTGAGCTCGAAGCTGACAGTTAGTATTTTTGGGGAGGTGAGGAGTGGAGTGGGAGGTGTCACTGAAAGCGTTTCCGAGACGTACGGCCGAGCGCGTAGCTTCATGACGCTCATTCTGTGTGAACGTCTAAAATGCGGTCTTGTAGTGGGCATTACAAGCGTCTTTTATTATGCGGAGTCGGACTTATTAGCAGACAAACGGTGGGAGGTCTCGGGTACAAGTTTACGTGTTTCTCAACATGATATCTCGTATCGCCTATAATGTATCGCCCACCGATCAGTATGCATGCTGCCAAATATTGAGTTTAGTACTTAGCTCGATTGCAACATCGGGGCGGGCGGGCAGTACATCTCTTTTTACTTAAATGGAAGGACTAGATCCCCAATTAAAACTCTTTTTGATGCCTCCGAGAATGATCTTGTACTCATTCCCTTGTGACTGTTCTATCCGATCGGTACGTTTGTAGGTTATGTATTGCCATTGCAATTTTACAGTGCCAGGGAAAAAAAGTTGATTACAAGTGATCATATCAACGTCTTTTTAAAGTAACATCTTAGAGATCTTCTCTTTTTATAAAGGTATAATAATTTTCCTTAGCATCTAGCTAAATTACAGAGCTTTGTGTTCTTGTCTAGTGTCGCAAGCTTGCAAGGCAATACATTATAAATAATATAATTATAATATAATAATAATATAATTTAAGCACGGTTTTTCGCTCATCATTTTAAATGTTAATACATTCACGTATCAATTGCCTAGTGAATAGCTTTTAATTAATTGCAACATCAAATATTTCAACTTAAAATGCTATAACATATTTCGAAAATAAATTTCAGTTAGTCAAAACATACTAAGTGATTAAAGATTCCATTACAATGGCAGTTGTAATTAAAATTATAAATAATTATTATTCAGCTGGAAAATACGAAATACAAAAGGTGAAATGTACATTAAATCAAATGTAATGAAGAATAATAAAACATTTACAATTTAATATTTCAGCTGAGGACGACTGGTTATAGTGCGAACTGTTATTTCACTTCAGCCATGTTATGTTAGGTTGTGTTTGGATAGGATTCACGGGGTGGATATTTCGTATACTAATCTTTAGTTTTGTAGGTCACATCCTATCCTAAAGTCAATTGGAAAGTTGAAAAACTATCAAATTCCACGCAGGTGGACTTGCGAAGTCTCAGCTCCTTTGAACTTACTGCCAACTAAACTCGAACCCACAATGTCCGCAAGTTCGTGTCCATGTGGACCATTAAGCAATAAATCTCGACCCTTAAAGAGCAGCTTGAAGGACTCCAAGCTATTGTGTATGGTGAAGAGAGATGGATGTCTCATCTTGATAGAAATATGAGACATAAAAGCAATTAAGAATCACCATTATTATTTTGCACAACCATCAGCACGTACGGTATAAATTGCGAATTTATTAGTTTCCATGGCAGTAAACTAAAGAAAAACAAATAAAACTCCAATAAGCGAAGGATCGTGGTGGCCTCGAGGTAAAGGCACGGGGTCGAGAATCTCGACGGTCGCGGGTTCAAACCCCAGCACACACCTCTCACTTTTCCAAGTTATGTGTGTATTCACAAAGAATTATCACGTACTTTAACAGCGAAGGAAAACGTCGTGATGAAACCTGCACACCTAAAAGTTCTTAGGAATTTCTTAGGTGTGTAGTCCAGCAACCCGCACTAGGCCAGCGTGGTGGACTAAGGCCTAAACCGTCTCAATGTTAGTAAATAAAAGAACAACACATTAATACCAATAAGCTAAGGAAATTTCGTAAAAGTGGCGCCAGAATCTCTTGGTAAACACGACAAAGTACTGCGCAATGCTCTTAAAACATCTACAAGCACAGTTGCACTTACAAAAGTAATGTGCGATAAAAATTGAATGATGAGGCCGCGTCACGGCGGAGCGAGGAGTGGTGCTTGGATTTCAGAGTTTAACCGCTTTATTTTGGCCACAGTTGACAATCACTGATAAAATATATGGTTATTTAAAATATGATTTCGATCGTGACCTGCATTTGAAAGAACTTGTACTTATTTTTGATGATCACCAATTATTTTATGTCTCCACTGGTTTTTAATGATGTGAAATCGTCTAAGCTCCCGGTTTGGTACCTCGGGGGAGGCCGAAAAGGATGTGTCAGCACCTTGAGGTTGTTGGTTAGACCAGCCTGTGAAACGAGAGGTCACGGGTTCGATCCCCGAATCGAGACAAATACTCAACACATTTATATTTTTTTTGTGAAAAGTGTCCCGTATTTATTGATGCCCAGAAAAAGATTTGTATTTTAGTGTGGAGGATAGGTTATATTGTAGTCTTTGGGTTTGAACGGATCAAAAATGTGGATTTTTCACTTATTATAAGCAGTAAGGTCGGTTGCAAGCATCTCATTAAACTTCATTCAACTAATAACAAAATTTCTTCAAAAGACGGTCATGGCACTGCTCATTTATTTTTCTTTTTACACAGAATACGATGTACATATGACTAGATTTATAATCGAAATAAAAAGACCGCCGGTCGAGCACAAAATAAAGTAAAAATCAACCTCCGAGCATTTAGGTCACAGGGTGGACCTACTCGTACCTCAAAGGGATAGTGTGTCCTCACTCCTGGCGGGCTTCTGTAAACACGTTATTTGTTCCTTTTTTAAAACTGAAATAGTGTTCAAGTGATGTTCAGTGAATTGCGGTCCTACTAGTGTCAAATACAAAAAAAGTACATGTAAGAAATTTTATCTGTTGACTCCAAATATATGGTTCCCAATATTTGTCTAAATATCTTCCAATCCGAAACTCCAGCAACGAACCCAACTTTAAAGCAACCTTTACCCGATTTTCCAATTCTCCTGATATCCAAAATTCAGACTCTCGAAGTTTATCTCATTTCAAATGCTCTGATATCCTTATACCCAAATTCTCTTAATTTTGACCTATTTTTAAACAGATATGCTGTATACATACAAACATTTGCTTCGGGTCAATGTAGTGCCTTGTTGTAGGGGATAGTGCGAATATAAATCACTTATGGCCGAATACTGAAACATTATTTATCGATTTTAAGACTGTGATTAATTAATGCCTACTTAAATTTCCATAAATGGCAACATTACCACAAAAAGTTCTTTTACATTATATTTTTTAAGTATATACCGCTTAAATTATAACAGCCACATAAATATAAGTCGCCCTCAGATTAAGTAGCGTTTCAGTATTCGGCCATTAATCATACAAATTCATAGAAATAATATTTTAACTATTAAATTCAACCCTAACAATTTACAGCACCCAAAACATAGTTTAGCAATAAGCTCCATTAAGTTGTCTCCACAGCAATCCGGTCCACTCGGTTCAACATTAAATACCACTGTTTACTACTAGATGGCGCTGTTCTAAATTTCCCGAGATATCCGAGTAATTACGTCATAATATATGGTTTAATAGGGTCTCTATCTGCGTTACGGCCGCCGTAATGGCGCCATGGTGCCGCCAATGCAATAAAGGAAATTGTAAAACATATTAGGAGAAGTTCTTTACGTATGTTATACACGTATATGTTACACACGCTATTGTGGTCTATTTATACTTACTAGTATTACTACTAAAAGCACAGATGAGAAGTCTTATTACTTTATTTTTGTACTGCACCATTTAAGATTAATATTACTGCTACAAGGTCTAATTGTTGTTGTGAAAACCCCTAATTTTATATCTTCATCATCATCATCATCAGCCCATATACGTCCCACTGCTGGGCACGGGCCTCCTCTACAACTGAGAGGGTTTAGGCCTTAGTCCACCACGCTGGCCTAGTGCGGGTTGGCGGACTACACACCTAAGAAATTCCTAAGAACTTTTAGGTGTGCAGGTTTAATCACGATGTTTTCCTTCACCGTTAACGCAAGTGACAATTCATTGTGAATACACATTACACACATAGCTTCGAAAAGTCAGAGGTGTGTGCCTGGGGTTTGAACCTGCGACCGCCGAAATTCTCGACCGCGCGTCTAAACCTCGAGGCCGTCACTGCTATCTTATCTTATTTTTATGAATAGGTACATTTCTAGACATATATATGTACATCTGTAATCATGGAGTTTTATAATAGTGGTATAAATAGTACTTGATCTATAACACATAAAATCAGACTTGCTAGAACGAAAACATCATCAGGAAAGTTAAAAGTCAATTTTCCAGCTCTTTGGTACGAATAAAGATTATTTCTACTAATTCCTATTTCAAGCGACCTGTCTAAAGTTGATAGTCTGAATGCAGCCATAACAATGCCAGGTGAGATACAGTGCTCAAATTAAAATCTAGGTCAAGTCTGAAAGCATTATCTTAAACGGATTGGTTGTGCAGCCTCGCCGGATGCAGACTGGCGATTTGGATGCTAAGTTGCATTTAAGCATTTCTTGTATGACGGATTTCCGAATGTATAGATTAGCATCCAAGGGCAGTGAGACAGCATTATCTTAAAAGGAGGCTAGGATATTGATCTTTAGAACTTATGTTTCATCATCATCATCATCATCAGCCCATGTACGTCCCACTGCTGGGCACGGGCCTCCTCTACAAATGAGAGTGTTTAGGCCTTAGTCCACCACGCCGGCCTAGTGCGGGTTGGCGGACTACACACCTAAGAAATTCCTAAGAACGTTTAGGTGTGCAGGTTTTATCACGATGTTTTCCTTCACCGTTAAAGCAAGTGATAATTCATTGTGAATACACACATAACTTCGAAAAGTCAGAGGTATGTGCCTGGGGTTTGAACCTGCGACCGCCGAAATTCTCGACCGCGCGCCTAAACCTCGAGGCCATATTGTAGTACTAATGGTTTCGATTGTAGGTAAAAAGGTGATGAATGTGAAAGTTGAAGGATGGACAAGCAGAGGAAGGCCAAAGAAAAGATGAATAAAGTGCGTGACTGATACGAAAGAAAAAAAGAGTCAATGAAGACATAAGGGCTGATAGGAATGTTTGGAAGCATAAAACATGCGCCGACCCCAAATAAAATTGGAAACAGGGCAAGGAAATGATGATGGTTATAATGGTTTCGATTGTATTAAAATTTATGTTCATATCTTCATCTTTTGTCGTTTTTGTAAGACACTGGGCTTCTCTGAATATATAAACATATCGTGTATTATACTCGTAACATCGAAGGCGTTAAAAATGTATAAAAGTTGTCAGAATAATGTTTCGTTCAAACAATTCCAAACTTTCGTCGTTTGTGAGCGTTGGTTGAAAACATTGTTCAGATGTTTGTGTTGTATAACCAACTTTGTGTAATGGCATTAAAAGGATATTGCCTTCATTATTCTGTTTTTATAAGGAATCTACGTAATTATTATAAAAAAACGCACAAAGCCGTAGTAAAGCAAATAATATATACATCAATGGAACTGTGGCGTACCTAATATTTAATTTATTTATTAAATATTTTTATTTATTAACATATTTAATATTACCTATGTATATTTATCCACAGTTACACTCACACGCATTACACAACACATATACATTACAATGCATTACACTTACAGAACCCAATATATTAAATGTGGAGTACATTGGAGACACCGCATACCACGGGTCGGGCGTAAACCTGTTTTGCGTGGCGACAGAGATAAGCGACGGCGCGCATCGCTTCAACTCACGCGCCGGCCGCGTCCAGTCGGTACACCTCTCTCGCTCGCGAAGCCCGTGTCACCCGCTACCTCGCCGCCTTATCTCGTCCGCGCTTTACAGCTGACTATTGTGAACATTTTCGTATCGTTATCTGTCTCATCTCCTTCTGATACTTCTACTTTTCTTGTGACTATATTGTGTGTGTTAAATTATTCTTCTTGTGTCTTTTGCTGTATATGTACTGTGTGTGCAATTAAACGCCATAAACTGTTTTATGCTTATCATTGCGCTTGCGCTTATATCATCATCCGGCATACATCATCCACGCACGCAACACCAGCTGTCGCCACGTGCCCGTATCCGAGCACCCCGACGCCGCCTATATACTAGCTAGCCACATACCGCTAAACTACATAGCTAAAGAACTATCATATTCTCGATCTATGAGTATAAGTCTCTCAACCAATCCACAATAGGCCACGGATTAAGGCCTAAACCCTCTCAGTTGTAGAGGAGACCCGTGCCCTGCAGTGGGATGCATAAGGACCGATGATGATGATGATAGGTCTCTCATTTTTTTCATACCTCTTCCCTCATCTAGTGGGACGTCTACGAGTATATTAAACTGTTATTGAAATAAAATACTTCGACCTGCAAGTCCGACCGACCGACCTTCAAGACTTCGACCTGCTGCAGAGTATTACCATTAGGGTATAACGGATAAATCCAATGACGGTGCCCAAGTATTCCAAAATCAGCCAAGAAAAAATAAATAAATAGAAAAGTGCAGGCCAAGATTGTTGCTTAGCGCCCTGGTGCTATCGACAACCGCAAGTTGTTTTACGTTTGTTACCGTCTTCAATACGGAACTTAAGACTTCGATATTCCTACATCACGTCGCTACAAACTCCCTCATTAATTGCATTCATCCTCTATTCATACAAAAGCGCTCGTTTGCATCGAGTTGCATTACACTAACTAGATCGGCGAACTCACGCAGCCGTGCTCCCCCCCCCCCTCTTTACTCTCCCCACCCTTATCCCCTCTCAGATGGCTCCATTACAACGCTAACACCTTTTAATAAGGATTATATGGAATACGGTACGGCGATATTGCTGTGGACCGTGTGTGTGTTTTATTAGGGGATTTGGACTTGATACCTATTCCATTTGATCTGGTGGTTTTGTGGCTAGACTTAGCTTAGTATGGTTCTTATTTAGCGGTTGTTAATTTGGATTTCTTTAGTCTTGGTATACTATTGAATTGGATGAGGGTATTAATGTATCTAAAGTTTTATTGGGTTTGTCAGCGTAAGCTATTTTTTCAGTATGAACCCAATCTGACTAAAGGACATGTGTGCGTGAAGACGTGTATTATAATTGACCGTAGCAAGTACTTTTTAACCGTCACGTTTAAGCTATCGCTGCTTCGGAACGTGTTATAGCTGTGGAGAAAAAACGGCAAGAAACTCCCTCAGCAACACGAAATGTAATTTTTTCTCTCTTTGATAATAAAGCCTTTTTATTTCCAGTAAATTTACATTTCTTAAAATCTATGTACATATGTGTTAGTTTTATTTAATTTATTCTATGTTATTTATTTGTTTCTTACCTAAAAAATAATTTTATTTTGTATCTTTTGTATTTTATATTATAAATATATACACAATATACACACAATATATACATTCTCTTTGATATGTGAATAAAAAAAAAAGTAAACAAAAATAATTTTCTGCATCATGCACTGCTTAGAAAAGAGACGGCATTAGTCAAATAAGAGTAGAAAGACATGATAATTTATATCTATCTATATCACCCCACATACATACGTCCCACTGCTGGTCACGGGCCTCTTCTACAACTCAGAGGAATAGTGTTTGTAATGTTTTCCTTCACCGTTATTCACTGGTCCTCCTCGAAATTCAGTCGGATACAACTCGATTGGCATTCAAAATGAATGTTCGGCAGCTTGTTTTTATTTAAATGACAAAATAATATGTATGATTATTTTTGTATGTGTATGTTATAACGGCGTAAAACCATATACTGAGAGCTACGTCATCGCTCTTGCATAAACAAGAATGACTCACGGGCGGTCGCCCCACTCCAAGTGTCTATAAAAATACGCCCGCTGCAGCGGAGCGAAGCATTCATCGGTCTACGCGCGGACAGCAAACATCCGATTTATTGGGAAATAAATGGAACTTTGATTATAGTTGGTTGTTAAAATTACTTTTCAAAATGGATCCTCCAGTAATAACGATGTCACTGCTATTCATAACGATACAGGACTATCTGCCTCGTCAGTAACTGTGAAAGTTTACTAAAGGAAACTCAAAGTATGAGTTATCACCATAAACCAACAGTTGTGACGTCGGCAATGTGACGTCACACATCTTAAAGACACTTCGAAGCCTTACCTGCTCCGACAGTTATAATTTGCAGATATTTTATTTATACATACATGCATATATAAACTCACGACTGTATTCCCCGAAGGGGTAGGCAGAGGTGCAGGAAAATCCCAATAACCCTGCCCGACCCGGGAATCGAACCCAGGACCTCTAGATCGCACGGCTCATACTAGTGCCGCGAGACCACGAGGCAGTTTTTTAATTAAATGACAAAATAATATGTGTGATTATGTTTGGTATGTATATGTTAAAATTTGCTAATATTTTATATATGTAGGAGGGTCTTGTGCGTTATTGTTTTTTTTAAATAGTGACAGGTAAAACTTCTGGAGGTAATTTCAAAAACTTAGTACAGAGCTCCGTTCGGTCCGGCGTTCCGAGCGAGAATGAATCATTCTCGATCGGGCGGCTGTATTTATACCCTACGTTGGACGCACAGTGGGGATGCGTTGACGCTTCGACATAATATTATGTGTACTGTTATGTGTTTGTATTATATGTAATTTGTTAGTGGTCTACTTAATATTCTTTATGAATTAATTGTTTTCAGCATATCGTTATTTATGCATCTACTTTTTTATCACCGCATCACCCAAGGACTGTAAGGGAATGCCTTAGGCATTAAGTCCGCTCTGCATACGTTACTCCATAAAAAGCATAAAATAAATAAAGCACGTGATGGTTCACTCGTATTTACTACTTTTTTATTTATCCTACTAATTGTGCAGAGTGAAATGATTTTATGAGTTCATACGCGAGCAAAGCGCCGGTGCAGAGAATACTAATCTCGCCCGGGCCACATTTATGTCGCGCCGTACACCTGTAATGGCGGGCTTTATTTCACCGCTTTTGTTCCAAACAATAAACCCGTTTTATTTCCTGCACTATTCTCGGGTTTTCTCGGGGATCGCGTTTCTTGGATTCTGCTTTAGGATTGTCTCTAGTTTCTTGAGTATTTTAAATCCAGAGAAGTGGTGACAATTTTTTTTATTAAGGCGAGCGATTGAAGAGTTAGGGCAGGGTTTCTCAAAGTGGGGTTCGCCATTCGACGGCAGGGGGTTCGCGACAAGATTTACGTATTGGTGACTTGATGCCTAGCAGCCACGTGCGGCACACATAGTGGCTACAACATACTTATGTGAGAGTGGGTTTTCACACCTGGTCATGATAAAAACTAAATACAGAAATCGACTTGATACCGAGTCAGAATTAAGGTTAAAATTTTCCAAAAGTTTATTAGTTAGTTACTTAAGAGGTTCGCTGTCACCTGGAAATTTTAACAGGGGTCGTGAAACCAAAAGTATGAGAAATCCTGCACTAGTCATTACACCAGTTGTATTGTTGGGGTCTCGCGGCATAAGTATATGCCGTGCATCTAGAAGTCCCAGGTTCGATTCCCGGGTCTGAAAAATTGTTATTACATTTTTTCATTAGGAAATTCTCAGTAGCCGCACGGAGTCTGAAAATGGGTCCAAAAGACGGCAACAGATTTGCCTCATATTACGTGGAACTGATACATAACTGGAGATATGTGGGTGCAGAAATGCATCCCTCCCCTTCGGAGAATACAGATGTAAAATTATGTATGTATGTATGCAGTTGTGTCGACCTTTCGAAGACCCGGGTTTGAATTCATCGCTTTTCCCATATTTCTAAAGTTACAACGGCAAGCACTGCATCAATGCCACAAAGAGCCGAACAATAATAAAAATTGAGCGGCGCGCGTTGCCAAAACACAGGGAATATATAGGCCGTTTAATTTCATCGGTAAGTGCAGTTATCGCGACAGGCTGGCGGGGTGCCAGAGCCGACAGTTATTGGCTGTCTCACGAGCAGGTCACTCTAATGATACCGAGTTCGTGACTTTTGAATTTAGGGTTTATCATTTCGTGTTGACTTTTGTTTATATGACCTGACTAGGCCCGTGCCCAGCAGTGAGACGTAAATGAGCTGATGATGATAATTTTTTGATGTAAATTGTGTTATCATCATCCCATGTACACACTTCTTTGCACGAACCTCCTTGTAAAGACACAAGTCCTACACGCTGGCCTAGTGCGGGTTGGCGGACTACACACCTAAGAAATTCTTAAGAATTTTTGGTGTGCAGGTTTCCTCACGATGTTTTCCATCACCGTGAAACTAAGTGATTATTCAGTGCATTTGAATTCATTAAGTATTTATATATTTATACTATCGGATCATCGGAAAGAAAAATAATGAGATTAATTTTCAAAGCCTGCGAAGTGGAGTTGATTAGATCCCCATACCGTTGATTAGATACCATAATGAAAGTTTCTTGTAGTTTTTCATAGTGTGGAGTAAGAACTATGTATTTGAACATTAGATAACATATTTACTTTTTCGCAATATATTTTATTACAAAATATTGTTCTACAAAACTGCACACAAAAACTTAGACATCATCTTAAACGGTCTATCGCAAAGACCGCGTCTCAAACTATCTCAGAAACGTAGACATGTCGGCCGTGTCTAAGTTGCAGGCAGTGGGTTGCCAACTCTGTAATTGGTTGGGAACTTTGAATTGATAGCTCATTTGGTAGTTTCCGCCGGCTGTGGCACAGTTTCGCGGGAAACACCGCCATTATCCCCTTGTTTTGTTGCAGCATTTCTTTTGAGAGGCCAACAGTTTAGTTGTTTTTATCGAAACTGCAATTGTTTTTGTTATTAACACCTATTTTGGAGCATACTAGTTTGCAATACGAACTTATAGATAGTTATGTGTGTATTCACATTGAATTATCACGTACTTTAACGGTGAAGGAAAACATCGTGATAAAACCTGCACACCTAAAAGTTCTTAGGAATTTCTTGGGTGTGTAGTCCGCCAACCCGCACTAGGCCAGCGTGGTGGACTAAGGCCTTTTTTTTTTTTTTTTTTTTTACGAGAGGAAAGCGCCTTAAGCTCCCTGTTCGGTACCTCGGGGGAGGCCCAAAAAGGGTATGTCGGGGTCACCGGCCTTCCAACACAACGCGTGGAACTATTGTTCGCTTGGTTGAGTTGGGTCCCTAACCAATATCCTACTAAACCTTCTCAGTTGTAGAGGAGGCCCGTGCCCAGCAGTGGGACGTATATGGGCTGATGATGATGATGATATATATACTATAGTGTCTACGATTTTAATCAAAAACAATGCTATACATTTTCATTTCAGTACAGTAGGTTGTCTGGATGAGATCGTTGCTAGCGATAAGACCGCCTATTGTACCTATTTCTTTATCAATGTTGTTTATCTCATTTTTGTTGTATATAGTTGTATAGTGTACAAAAAAGTGTATTAAATAAATACAGAAATACATCTTACTCTGTAGTGGACACTTGGATAAGGATAAGCACGCTTATAGCTTAAAGAAATCTCTTACAGACATCCAAGATTACCTAGGATAACCAGAGTTTATTTGTGGTGTTAAATACAAGCATGGTTGTATGTTATGGAAACAATTTCACTTCTTTTTTCTATTAATTTTAATTACTTTGTGAAGTATTATTTTCATTAAGTTAGGTTTGGTCAAATATTTTGTAAAAATGAGAAATCGTAATATTCATGTAATGGGAACTGAAGATAATATTATTCAAACTGAAGTTGTTAACAGTTTAAAACTCAGTTAATTTTAAAGTACTAAACTAGGGCGAAAATCTAGGGCGGATTCCTTTGGGATAGATTCTAAAATGACTGCCTCGTGGTCTCGCGGTACAAGTGCCGTGCGATATAGAGGTCCTGGGTTCGATTCCCGGGTCAGGCAAAGTGTTATTAGGTTTATCCATTAGGAAATTCTCAGTAGCAGTAGGTACGGAGTCTGGAAATATGCCCGAAAAACGGCAATAGGCTGGCTCTCTATTACGTGGCACTGATACAAATCTGGCAAATGTGGGTGCAGAAATGCACCTCTGCCTACCCCTTCGGGGAATACAGGCGTGAAATTATGTATGTATGTATGTAGATTCTTAAAACTCTCTTTTCATACAAACGTTATTACATTTAAAAAAACAACAAATCTTTCATTACATTCGCATTCAAATTTACAGACAAATCAAAAAACAATTTCTCCAAGCAAAAACCACCAGGCAACCCGCCAAAATCTCGTGACACAAAACCAACAGAGTTTAATAATGCAGAAATGAAAATTCAAACCAGAATGGTAATTAAAAGGCGGCGCAATGCATAGACGAAGGCGGGGGCGGCTGCTAATTAGGCGCATTCATACGACGCTTGTCTTTTATTGCATCCTCTGTACATTTAGGCTTTTTATGAAGTTCATTTCAAGTGAGGGCAGTCGCGGTACTTCCATAGAAACCCATAAGCGTTACACGTTATTGTGTAATGTCTAGTTTATAATTGTTTATTGTCCATACACATACATACATAAACTCACGCCTGTATTCCCCGAAGGGGTAGGCAGAGGTGCATTTCTGCACCCACATTTCGCCAGGTATGTATCAGTCCCACGTAATAGGGGGCAAGCCTATTGCCGTTTTTCGGGCACATTTCCAGACTCCGTGCTGTTACCGAGAATGGAAAAACCCAATAACACTTTTCCCGACCCGGGAATCGAACCCAGGACCTCTAGATCGCACGGAACATACTTGTACCGCGAGACCACGAGGCAGTAATTAGTTAAATTAGACGCAATTAACGCACCACAGGTAAATAACTATATGAGATTTATTGAATAAATTGGACCTAAAGTGCGAGCTGTTATGTAGACTAAGATAAGACTAATAAGATACTTAACCGATTCGGATATTTTTTTGTATGGACATATATTGGATTTTGGGAAAGCAAAAAGGCTTTATTTTTCCATAAAACGGCACCCAAGTAAAGCGGAATCCTACCACCAATGTCATTTCGAGCTAAACAACTATTGTTCTATATGCCGAAAGCGAAGTTTCGTCAGTAACATTGTGTATCTCTGAGAGTGATCAGTTCCCTAAAGGACACATGACGAGGGTCCCTTCCTTCGCAATCTATTGTCCACATGTTGAGGTTTTTCTGTTTGTTTGTACGTGATTACATCGCGACAACTTTGACGATGATAAATTTACTGTAGGCCGCTTCAATAATGCTTGGGAGATGTGAAGTTTTAAAAAATATTTGACTCTTTACTTGCTTACTGTAACATGTATACCTCGAGGTATACATGTACAGGTCGAGATACAAATCGTTGCGGGTTCAGGTTTAAATCCCAGTCACTTTGGACGTGCACCCACACTCAGTACTTTTCTAAACACTTTATGCTAACCTCTTTATTTTTCTTCTTCTGTTATGCATTCAAAGGTTGTCTATAAGAAATTGTTGAGAGAAAAAAAAACCGCCACTTATATAATATTTCGTTTAGTAACTCCATTTATTTATTTTGTAATATACAAGAAAAAGTAATAAATCAATATACCCAGTCACATATATAGCTTTAATACCTCATTAAGATATGAAACATGTATAGTTAGTATCAAAAAGTACTAGAGACTTTTCGGCGTCACAAACACCACATATATTTAGATACTTGTGCACCACAAAAATATGTCTTTGTGCGGAGATCGAACCCGCGGCCACTTTCATATTCTAGTGTCTAATAAACTGTGTTACGGAGATTGATGTGTATGAAAGCGCAGAAGGGCCTTCTTTACAACTCATTTCCGGTAGCATACGAGTCTTCGGGAATCAAAGTCAAATTAATGATTTTATTTTTATTACAAATCAGTTTTAATTTACAGAGAACAAACTTTACTTTTACATTTTGTTCGAATTACATAGACAATCAACTTTAACTTCTGATTAAAAGCGATTCGTCGCAAGTACGATGCGCAAGCGCCCTTCTTTCGAATGTCCCGCCACAAGATGGCCGCTCCGCTGCCATAGACGCGATGTTCCGCTAGAGTGACGATGACCACGAGTCACTTTAAAATTTAATAATGTTTTTTTATGGGAAAGGCGGCAATCGAGCTCGACAAGTAAGATTTGTGTTGATAGCGCACTCCCGCGCCGTCATATATATTGAAGTTATATATAAAACGAAATACAAAGTGAATCCGCTTGTATCACCTACTCCGTCTATTATTTCGGGGTTTGCCGCTCGAATGAATCTTGATAGTTTCATGAAATTCCTTCGCGAGGCTATTGTTCAATTTCACAGTTCAATGAACCCGAATGCAATTTGCGCATGTTTTAATAACTCACTATGCTATCAATTCTTTATTTTTTTCTCGTGGAAATATTTTCCAACTCCCTGCTCTTTTATAACCTCCTAACAGGTCTTATCAATAGCCCATAATGTTGTCTCGTTGACAATGTTTTGACAGCCCCGTGGCGCAGTTGGCTAGACACCAGCTTGCGAAACGAGAGGCCGCGATCCCGAACCGAGACAAATGTTTGTGTGATCCACAAGTATTCGTTTCGGGTTTGGGTGTTTGTGACACCGAAAAGTCTCTCGTAGTTTCTGATACCCACGACACAAGACTCGTATCTTAATGTGGGGTGACTATGAATGTGGCTTTTGGGTGTATTTATTTATTTATTTAATGGATGTTTATGATATGATTATGTTTGCAATAGGCCGACGTGATGAACGACTAATAAGACATACCACCTCTCAGTTGAAGAGAGGCCCGTGTCCAGCTCCAGCAGAGGGACATACATGACCTAATGATGATGATTTATAAATGTTTTGCTGCTATTTGCTTCATTATTAAGAATATCAGTCACGTTTATTTAAAAGAAATACTAAAAAAAACTTTCATGGTTTAAATGTGTTCCGAGATTTGAGCAATTGAGGTTGTTTTACACGACTAATCTATCATTTATATAAATCGTCTATGAAAATGCAACCATTCGTCTCAGCGTAAAGTGTGGATAGATCCGGAAATAATTTATATTGCTGTCAACGGGACGCTTAGTCACCTGTCATAAACATGCATTTGTCAACAAAACATTAAATGATTGCATTCGAATGTATATTAGGGATATTTTAAGAATAAAAGTCGCAGTTTACGGTGATATTGAAATATTCAAGATTTTATATAACATACGTAACCTCACGCCCGTATTCCCCGGAGTGGTAGGCAGAAGTGCACTTCGGCACCCACATTTCGCCAGATACACGTCTATAATTTATTCCGACACGGGTATCAAATCTGGGACATCTCGATTGCATGCAGCGCATCTATGGTGAAAGACAAACAGGGCAGTTCTTTGACCTGTTTGTTTCTTAAATGCAATAATGATATGGTAAACCCTTTGGTAAAAGATACCATTACGATCATATCACGATAATTATTTCACCCTCATCCAAACCAGATATCATCATCAGCCCATATACGTCCCACAGCTGGGCACAGGCCTCCTCTACAACTAAGAGGGTTTTAGGCCTTAGTCCACCACGCTGGCCTATTGCTAACCAGATAAACATTCATCATCATCATCATCATCAGCCTATATACGTCCCACTGCTGGGCACGGGCCTTCTTTACAACTGAGAAGAGGGTTAAGGCCTTAGTCCACCACGCTGGCCAAGTGCGGGTTGGCGGACTACACACCTAATAAATTCCGAAGAAATTTTAGGTGTGCAGGTTTCATCACGATGTTTTCCTTCACCGTTAAAACAAGTGATAATTCATTTTGAATACACACATAAATTCGAAAAGTCAGAAGTGTGTGCCTGGGGTTTGAATCCGCGACCGCCGAGATTCTCGACCGCGCCTAAACCTCGAGGCCATCACTGTTACTTTAAACATTATACATATGTACATAAATATGTTCTCTTTTCCTACGTATTTTAAAACTTTATTATCTTCCAACAGTCATGAAATAAAATTCAATTTATCACAACTCGATTTCGCAGAATAAATAAAACTCAACCTACATAATCTATAAAAGTTTATTTCGCTCGTAAAAGGCCCGGTTGGCGACAAAATATTCCCACAAGAACCTATGGCCGATGAAAAATTCACAACCCTTCGACAAATGGCTGATGGCGAATTTATTTTATAGTGAACGATGTTTGAATTCGACGTCGTTTTTGTTTCTTATTTCTACGACATGGATGACGTCATTGAATTTAGAAATAGCTATAGTATTGAATGATTAATTTAGGTTGAGTCCGAGTAATCAAAGTCAGATAGCCGCCATAATCATGTTATAAAGAAAGGTTGTCAGCATAAGCAACTAATGGCCGAATACTGAAACGCTACTTAATCTGAGGGCGACTTATATTTAAGTGGCTGTTATAATTTAAGCGGTATACTGAAACATCATTTATCGGTTTTAAGACTGTGATTAACTAATGCCCAATTAAATTTGCCTAAATGGCAACATTACCACAAAAAGGTCTTTTACATGTCATTTTTTAAGTATATACCGCTTAAATTATAACAGCCACATAAGTATAAGTGGCTCTTAGATTAAGTAGCGTTTCAGTATTTGGCCATAAGTCAATATAATTAATCGTAATTTTATGCAGATAAAAATTATGAAGACAATAAAAAAATAAGGTTATGTTATAACGTGCCGTATGACATGATGATGGCAATAATGAAGATGATGAGGACATTGATGGTGATGATGATGATAATGATGAAGATGGTGATGAGGTTATTGTTAAAACTACTACGACTACCCCCCTTTCGAGTATATTGGCGTAGAAAACATATAAAATAGGCCAATATCAAGATATACAGTCGTCAGAATAGACTTTTTTGTGAATAAAAAGAGCCTTCAAGAACCTATTAAAATACCGACAAACTCCTACCTGACAAAGCGTTACAATTCTATTATGAGTACACATAAACATTTTAATATAACACAAAAATGCCCCCGTCATCGTGAATACGCACTTTGTGAGCATGTGAGTTATCGTGGCACGTTCCGCCACGTTTCGCCCCTTCGCCCCCTTTCGCCGTTTCCGCCCCCGACCGCCCGTCCGCCCCCACACAAAGGGATACAAAGGATTTGTTGTACCTGTTAGTGACTTTACGAGTCGTGTAAAGATGCTCGGGAAAATTCCAACTCGTGTGTCACGGGTGGGTGTACAATTAGGTTTTTTGCGAATAGGTTGGACAGTAGAGGACATTTAGTACTTCTCTAATATTATTCCATTTATTGTTGACTTAAAAAAGAATGTTGTGATTAACTGATGGAGGAACAACATAATGGAAAAAAAATTGCTTTATAGATTGTGCTTGATAGTTTATTTTTGAAGAACTTGACTGCTTAAGTTGTTATCGCGGCAAATGTGTGCGCTGTGCAATGTAGTCTGCATTTGATTCCCGAGCGAGTTAAAATATTATTAAGGGTAAAGTTTTCGATTTTTATTATTAGGAAATTGTAAGTCGCAATTAGTAGTCTGGGAAAACGGCAATAATCTCGCCTATTCTGTAAGTGGGACACTATATACAACTGGTGCAACGTATGTAGGTACAGGTATGCGTCTCTGTCTACCCTTTGGGATACAGGCGTGTGAGTCAGGTACCCGACTGAAAATATATTATGATAATAAACAAAATTCAATCTAATTTTCAGCAGTGGACCGCTATCAAAAATATATTGTATAAACCTTATTAGATGCAGTTTACGACGAACATAAAACGATACGAAATATTATCCTCAAGGAAAATTCAGAACAGCTGCAAGGAAATTAGTATGCAAAACAGGTATTTGGAAGCGGGAAACTTGGCCCAACAATATTGTTAGCATTAGGAGGATCAACTCTTGAATTTATACCACAAGAACACGGCCGGGCCTTTTAATTGCCGTAAATTGTACACATTATGTAGAGGATATTGTGGATAAAGGTGCAAGGGGTGAGGTTAATCTGGAAGTGAAGTGGTTATGGTCAAAATAGTG
Organism: Hemaris fuciformis; assembly: GCA_907164795.1. NCBI lineage: Eukaryota > Metazoa > Arthropoda > Insecta > Lepidoptera > Sphingidae > Hemaris > Hemaris fuciformis. The sequence goes on along the minus strand of OU015455.1, from coordinate 523,395 downwards.
TTTAAAATTACTTTTAACTACCATACTTTTTTTATTATTTTTGGAACTTTTTAGTACCGCCTCCGCCCATAAATAATGAAAAAAAGAACATGACGTTACGAAACACATACTCAAATTCACGAATATACTAGTTAAATATGTCTAAAGACATTATTAAAGAACTTGCAAACCAGCTATTTATTTATTCAAAACCTAATGTCATTTATATTTTCAATGTGTACCGATGTGAAAATTGTTATCGTCTCTGTAATATAAACTAGCTGTTGAACATAGCGGAATGCGAAACTTTAAAATTCAAAAGGAATATTATTTTCCCTGTTTTTGAAACATTTTACATCACTGCACCGCTCCTATTGGTCGTAGCGTGATAATATATAGCCTATAAGCTTTCTCAATAAATGGGCTCTCTAATACTAAAAAAAAATACAAATCGAACCAGAAGGTCTTGAGATTAGCGCCTTCAAACGAACAAATAAACTCCTCAGCTTTACAATATTAGTTTAGTCAAATAAACATATTCAATAAAAGAGGAATCGTCGGTACCTTGCGGGCCATCTTTAAAAATTTTAATTTAATTCCAAAAAAATATTGATTTGGCACTTGATACTACAGCCTAGATTGATAATAGGATCGATTGCGTGATCCAATTAATTAGTCTATGCAGTTTTTCTGGCAGCCCATATACGTCCCACTGCTGGGAACAGCTGCTGGGCTTCCTCTACAAATGAAAGGGGTTAAGCCTTAGTCCACCAAGCTGGCCTAGTGCGGGCTCTCCTAATAATATATTCATGGTTTTACATCGATCGTAGTATTGTACTGCAGTGGTATTTATACTTTGTGAATGTTTGTTATTTGTTGATACGAATATCTAATCAAAATAGGATTTACACTTGGAGTATTTTCGACGCTATCTGAGATACGAAAATGCTAACAGTAGTGAATTGTTATTCACAGCCACTTGACTGAAAGTTAAAGCGCCAACGTCAAGTGCCGGACGCTTTGCAAAATTGCTTATTGTGCAATAACCCGCGGCACATATTAATATACTCCGTCGAAATGGCCTGTTGTGTTAAGTGGAGAAATTTAGCGCGGCTTGTTGGAACTCTCGCGGGGAGTTTGTTGCGAACATCAGGCTTTTGTAAGTGCTTAATCTCGCATACGATACTTTAATAATATCAAGTATTGTGTGATTATGAGCACGGGCAGTCAAATTGAGCATGCCGTGACGGAAAATGGAATGACGGTCTTTATGCCGTTACGTGCGGTTTATTTATATTATGCTTTCTATACAATTATGAACTAATGCGGACTTATTGGTTAAGACATTCTCTTACAGTTAGCCTAAGGGTGATATATGATGAAAAGAATATTAATTAGATCACTAACAAAATACATATACTATCATATTATGTACTTACACAGATAAATAGACATACACACATACATATGTATGTTCATGTTTGCACCATTATTATGTATTGGTATGTTTTATGGTCTACCTCGTGGTCTCGCGGCACAAGTATGTGGCGTGCGATCTAGAGGTACTGGGTTCGATTCCCGGGTCGGGCAAAATGTTATTGGGTTTTTACATTAAGAAATTCTCAGTAGCTGCACGGAGTCTGGAAATGTATCCGAAAAAAAGGCAATAGGCTGGGCCCCTAATACTGGCGAAATGTGGGTGCAGAAATGCACCTCTGCCTACCCCTTCGGAGAATACAGGCGTAAGATTATGTATGTATTATGTGGTATGTTTTGTTTGTAGACTGGAATAATTACGGTAGGTATTTTAAACTTAAAACTTAACCAGTAAAAGTGAAAATTTGTTTCAAGTTTTTAATTCAAAAGCGTTGAGCAAATAATGATACGTCTGCAGACGGTTGTAGGCTTCTTTTAATAAAAAAAAAATCTTGGGTAAATCAACAGATGAACAAAAAAAAACACGAAAGGATTACGAAAAAGGACAAAGATGTATTAATTAGAACGAAATCACTCTTCTTAAGAGGTAGAACTTTACAGACGAGTAAAACCGTGGCCAACATATGTCTATGACACATCCATCATAATTGCAGCAACAAATGAAACTGCTAAATCCTCTGTAGAGTCTCTACAGCAATTAGCAAATTACATAGAGCGGTCTAATGGAAGCACATTTTGTAGAGTCCTCGCAGATTGGCACTTAGCTCGTAGTCAAGACGCTGTGCCGTCACGCGGTGTAGAGTGACACACTAATTGAGTGCCTCTTGTTAGTTGTCGACCTTATAGCTTGGATGTGAGGGCATTGGCTTGGTTAGCTTGCAGTTTTAAAGCAGTAATGGTAGTTAGAAGTGAGATATAATTGTGATTGTTTATGTAGGGTTGATGAAGTCGTGATGGCCTCGAGGTTTAGGCGCGTGGTCGAGTATCTCGACGGTCGCGGGTTCGAATCCCAGGCCACCTCTGATTTTTTGGAGTTATGTGTTTGTTCACAAATAATTATCACATACTTTAACGGTAAAGGAAAACATCGTGATGAAACCTGCACACCTAAAAAAGTTCTTAGGAATTTCTTAGGTGTGTAGTCCGCCAACCCGCACTAGGCCAGCGTGGTGGACTAAGGCCTAAACCCTCTCAGTTGTAGAAGAGGCTTGTGCCCAGCAGTGGGACGTTTATGGGCTGATGATGATAATGATGTAGAGTTATTGTTGGAAATGATGACATGGGCATATCTTTGTTTAAATATAAAACGTAAGCCTGTATCTTCGACAAGGCAAGCAGCTGCGAATTCCAATGTTTTGACGCTTTATATTCCAATGTTTCCAATGTTTTGACGTATATGTGCTGATGATGATGATGATGACGATGATGATGATGATGATGACGCTTTACGAGAAAATCCAGATTGCTGTTTAAGATTTTTTTGAACCTGAGACTTTTTGATTGAATACCGCACACTCATACCGCGGCATCGCTGAATTAGCATATTTTTTATATCCTATATAATGAGGGCAGTATGAACAAAGGTTTTCCGGGCATATTTTTACCCTTCATGGTGCTATTTAAACTAGCTGAATTTTCAACAATTTTCTCTCCGAAAATCTCACTAAAAAGCCTGACCCGAGAATCTAACACGGATGCTCTTAACTTATTTATTTATTTTTATTTATTTATTTAAGCAAAATTTCTGACAAAAACAATGAACTATGAGCTATCTTATGAACTAACTTAAAGACTAAAAATTGAGCGCCGGTACTTAAAAAAGGTAACCCTGAACTTTAAGCACCAGCAACCTTCCATTTGTACAGGTTGAGTACAGGTAATAATTATAAAATAGTTATACTAAAAATGAACAACAATAATAAAGAAAATTAACTACACTATCAATCCGCGATACCACCAAGGCAATTTAAACAACACAAAATCCAATTCAAGCAAAACCCGGCGCGAAACAAAAAAACGAGTCAACAGAAAACCTCTCAAAGCACTTTCCCTCTCGGCGGCAAAAATTTAATATTTCTCATTTGGCCGCTGGCAGCCGGTTTAATTGGACAGGTGGCGGACGTTCGCCGGGCGGCACTGGGCGGAGCTGGGCGGAACTCGACAACCGGACAAAGACGAGCCTAGCTGCGACGAGGGAGTTGGTAAATCGACGTTTTTTTCCAATACATCGACTCAGAACGACTTAAATTAAACTCGTGCCTGCCTCGTGGTCTCGCGGTACAAGTATGTGCCGCGCGATCTAGAGGTCCTGGGTTCGATTCCCGGGTCGGGCAAAGTGTTATTGGGTTTTTACATTAGGAAATTCTCAGTAACAGCACGGAGTCTTGAAATGTGCCCGAAAAACGGCAATAGGCTCGCCCCCTATTACGTGGGACTGATACATACCTGGCGAAATGTGGGTGCAGAAATGCACCTCTGCCTACCCCTTCGAGGAATACAGGCGTGAGTTTATGTATGTACGTAAATTAAAAATAAATAGATTGAAACTAATATTGTTAGGAGAAAATATTTTTGTATGTCATTTTTGCCAACTCGCACTAGGCCAGCGTGGTGGACTAAGGCCTATACCCTCACGGTTGTGGAGGAGGCGAGTGTACAGTAGTAGGACGTATTTGAGCTGATGATGATGATTATTGACCTCAAAAATAATTGGGTGGTGATTTTTGACATAGATGAGTATTTCGGAAATGGCTTAGTTTTTTTTATTAATTGCGTCTGGGGCGTTTGTTATGGCTATCGTAAATATGTCTTTTTAGTCTCACAAAAAACTGAATCCAGCGAGTCCTTTGTATTTGTAACCAAAATTGGTCATCGGATTTAGGCGTAGAAGCATAAGAAATACAGTTGCATGCATTTATGAAACATGTGAATCATTGCAAAGCCTTAGGCCACCACGCTGGCCTAGTGCGAGTTGGCGGACTACACACCTAAGAAATTCCTAAGAACTTTTAAGTGTGCAGGTTTCATCACGATGTTTTCCTTCACCGTTAAAGTACCTGATAATTCATTGAGAATACACTCATAACTTCGAAAAGTCAGAGGTTTGTGCCTGGGGTTTGAACCCGCGACCGTCGAGATTCTCGACCGCGTGCACAAACCTCGAGGCCATCACGACTTCACAAAACAAAAGTAAATAATCTGTGCAATAGTCTCACAGCTTCGCAGTAGTACCAACCACAAAAATATGTCTCCATATATCAGTAGTACCAACAGTACGCATAAAAGGCTGGGTTTTTATGCCATTGCACTCAGTTCCATTCCAGTTGTAAAGGAATTATTTACATTTGTTTTCATACGGATGGCATCGTTATTATTTGACGTAGTCTATAGCATAGTTTAGATTCAGTAGTTAGGGTGCGGGTACTAAAGTAGGTAGCGATTTCGATGCTCGAAATATTTTGGATTTATTAGCATCGTGTTTTAATAAGATTCAAATGTGTTATAGTGCAGAATTAGTGCTAAGTATGTACATTGTGCTTCGGCCACTACTTGTGTCGGGTGGCACAAAAGGAGGTGACGGCCGTGTGTCACCATTGTGACAACTGCCCAGACGACACAGCCCAGCACACACTTGAAGAGTGTCCAGCCTGGGAGGTACAGCGCAGCGCTCTCCGCGCGATTATTGGTGGTGACCTCTCGCTCCCGGCCGTCATCTTTTCGATGGTCGGGAGTCCGAGGTCGTGGCGAGCGATGCTCTCTTTCTGCGAGCAAGTTATGTCGCAGAAAGAGAGCGCGGAGCGGGATCGCGAAAGACGTGATCCCGTCCGCCAAAGGCGTCAAAGAAGGAGGCGCCGGGTCAACGGAGACAATTAGACCCGGCGCCCTGCCCTGTGGCAAGGGGGCGTTAGAATCCCACCACGGTATCCCCTGCCTGTCGTAAAAGGCGACTCATTGGGGCCCTTGGGGTCACTGGACGCGCTGCGGGGGCAGTGCGTCTACATATGTGACCCCGAGAAGGGCGGCGGCACGGTGGCCTGTGTCCGTCGCGGGCGCCCAAAATAGAGGCGCCCAAATCAAGTAAGTGGAGGTGCAAAGGCGCCTAAATTCCAAGAAGTCCGAGACGCTTTCGTCTCGGAAGCGCACCGGGCGGCTGGGGCACTATTGTGGGCGCTTCTCGCCCACGCACCGTGGTCGCCCCACTTGGCGCGAAGATGGCCACCGGGGGGTTTTGGTCGGTATGCCGGCGTAGGGATTTGGTTAGGGACCCAGCTCGGCACTAACATCTGCGCGGACGTGACGCCCCGCGCGCCGGGCTGGAAGGCCGGTGACCCCGACATACGCTTCCTGTCCCCTCCCCCAGAGCTGGCGGGAAGTAGAGCCATAAACAGCTTTCCCCTCGAGAAAAAAAAAAAAAAAAAAAAAGTATGTACATTGTATAACCTGTTTCAAAGTCAAAGTCAAAGTCAAATTATCTTTATTCAAATAGACTTTTACAAGTTCTTTTGAATAGTCAATTTTAAACAATTGCCGCTTCGAATCGTGTTATCGCTGTGGAGAAGAAACGGCAAGTAGTCAATAAAAAATGCGAGACTAAAAAATGACTGAGTTTATTTATTTATTTTATTTATTTACCCTTCATACAATACATGTAAAGGTGTACTTAATGCCTGAGGCATTCTCTGACAGTCGAACCTTAGGTGGTGCAGAGTTTAGTGTTTGTAATGATGATTAATAAACGATAACGACTGAAGTTTGAAGTTTAAAGAAAGTTATAGAAATATCCGCTGTATACGAGTAATTGTTAGCATTACTTTAATATGTAGCCTTAATAGGTTTTATCATGATTCGTGGAAACATTTGCGTGGTGTTTTGAATTACTATGGAGTTTTCCTACAAATTAACAATGTATATATCCCTAAAATAAAGAAATCAAAATACAAAAATACAGAAAAGTACGAAAATATTTCCAAGTAAAATTCAACGTACTTAAATGCACGAGTAACGATCAGAATCTTATACAAAAGTAGAAGAAGTGAAATTATAGCCCTTCAAATTACCGAGGGCCCGCAAATACTTTTGATTGCGGTAATAACGACCGGCTCTCCGGCATTATAATAATGAGGCCTTTCTCCTTTTGATTATGCTTTTTGAGAGATTCATTCCTGAAGGTTCATCGTGGTTTTGTGTTCTCTTACTTCTTTATCAGGTGCATTTATTACTTCAAGGGTTTTTGAAGACATTGTTTACACTTTGTGCAGTTTATCAAATAAATTTTGTGACAGGTATCTTGGGGGATAACCTGTTGCCAAATTTATGTGTATTTTTCTACTTCTACGATCCACCAACTGTGTATTTGCTAAGTCCTACGTAAGGTTTTCCCGAGCTTAATATCGTTTTAATAGCATATTTCCAGACTTTCTGCTGCACTGAAGAATTTATTTACGAAAAAAAAACAATAAAATTTTTCCGACACGAGAATCAAACCTGTTACCTCTCCATCGCCGCACACTCACACGGTACTATACTTATCTCATATTTCACACCATACTCATATCAACAACAATATCTCATATTACCATATTTCATAGCTTAGAACTACAAGACTGTAGTTTTGACATACCAGGCAAGCCGATCTTCAATAACATAAATAAGCATCAAACCCACTACCCTTCCACACTCAACAGTTCCAAAGCAGTGAATATAGATCCCAGAGGGAGCCACTCGCACACGTCACGCCGCGAGACAGACTATTAAAAGGCACTTGAGTGTCGGCAGTTAGTCGGCAGCCGAACCCGCTATGACGTCACTCCGTTGACACAGCGTGATTTAATGCCTTTGGAATGGTGTGGGGTACTTGGGATTCTCGAACGGGTTTCGGTGGAGACTCATTTTAGAAGTAGTGATGGATGGCCTCGAGGTTTAGCCGCGCGGCGGAGAATCTCGGCGGTCGCGAGTTCAAACTCCAGGCACACACCTCTGAATTATCACTTACTTTAAGGGTTAAAGAAAACATCGTGATGAAACCTGCACACTTAAAAGTTCTTCGGAATTTCTTAGATGTGTAGTCCGCTAACCCGTACTGGGCCAGCGTGGTGGACTAAGGCCTTAACCCTCTCAATTGTAGAGGGGGCCCGTGCCCAGCAGTGGGACGTATATGGGCTGATGATCATGATGAGGAGATTCATTTTATATACACACTCACGCTCGCATCTCAGACGGCAGAGGTAAATTACTGCACCCACATTTAGACAGTGGTGTAGTAGGGGGTTTTTGGGGCACATTTCCAGACTCCGTGCGGCTATTAAAATAAAATTTAAAAACCCTATAACACTTAAGTCAAGGAATCAAAGCGGAGGCCAACGTTGTACCCGAAACACATGCTTGTGATCAACGATACGTATTGGGATAAGCATTTTTGAGAGACAGAAGAATTCTGATATGTTTTTAAAAGTTATAAAATAGAATAGTCCAGGACTCTGCGCATAAACTTTGGCGTACTTTTTGGTGTCACCTAAAAGACAGAAATGTATCTCTGCCAACCATTTGAGATCAAAAACATGTGTGAAAGCCAAGCCTTTCGTACTCACTCCTTCCACTTTCCTAGACAAAAGCAAAACAGTCACAGCACCTTTCAAATCGAGAACCTCTAGTAGTAAAACAGCCCCATAAATATTACTTCAACAGCGCTGGAAGTTGCCGACTGTTACTCACTTCATCATTCGCAGCCGGACTCCATATCGGAGAAATTAATATGAAAAAATAACTTCGCCGCGAAGTTTTTATCTCGCAGGTCGGTTCATAAATTGCTGAAGTTAGTCTTTCTTTGCTTTATTAAGAATTTATGTAGCGGAGTCGTGGCTTTAGTATACTTTTTAGGGCTCCGTGCGTCCGAATAAAAAAACGGAATTCTTATAGGACCATATAGGTCAATTATCTCCGAATCTACTAGACCGATTAAGTTGAAATTTGGTACACATATCAATTTCTGTGACCCAAATGCAGAGGTGTGACGTGAATTTAATGAAGTCTGTATATATGGGAGGTCGTTTTTGAGGGGAAGGTGGAAAAAATAATAATAATTAAAACTGCATCGTGTGACATATCAAATTAAAGGTCTTGTTGTGAAGATCTTAAATGTATTTTTTTGTAATCCTTACTAATATAATAAATGCGAAAGTAACTCTGTCTGTCTGTCTGTCTCGCTTTCCTGCTAAAACTACTGAACCGATTTAAATGAAATTTGGTACACAGATAGTTTAGGCCCTGAGAAAGGACATAGGCTACTTTTTATCCCGGAAAAGGGGTTTTAAGGGGTTGAAAGGGGGGATGAAAGGTTGTATGGAAATATTGTCATTTTTAAAGCTAGAAGCTTGAAACTTATTTTTTAGGCAGTTGATTAGATATAAATAAATATGACATTAAAAGTTTGTAAAAAAATGTACCTTTAGGTGATAAAATAAAAATAGGGGTGAAAGTTTGTGTGGAAATTCGTCGTTTTTGAAGCTAGAATGATGAAACGACGTGTAGACGACTGTAACTATGTATATGTAACTATATGTCTGTTATGCTTTCACGCCTAAATCATTTGACCAATATAAACGATTTTTGATATGGACATAAATGGGACTCTGTGGAGTAAAATAGACTACAACTTATTTTCTTTCTAAACCCAGCCCTGTAGTCTACGCGGACGGAGTCGCCGGCAAAAGCTAGTTTATAATAAATAGTTTCCAAGTTATTCAAGAAAATAGACAAAAATTGACCATTCCCCCCTTATCTCCGAAACTACCGAACCTAAAATTTAGAAAAAAAATACAGATATTAGTTTTCTACTTATAGATTATAGGAAAACCTATAAGAAGTCCATGATATTGAAATAACATGGTAAATCACTCAATATTGTGCGTACCAACTTACATTTGTAGGTGGAATGTGTGGGAGAACGTATTTTTTCTCCATGTTAAGTTTTGTTGAATCGGTTTGTAGATGAATATTTAAAATTTAAATTTCCATTTAATTAAAATTTCGCAATCTTGTTTCTATAAATATTGTAAAATGTAGGGAATAGTATTATCATGACTGACTGCCTCGTGGTCTCGCGGTACAAGTATGTGCCGTGCGATCTAGAGGTCCTGGGTTCGATTCCCGGGTCGGGCAAAGTGTTATTGGATTTTTCCATTAGGAAATTCTCGGTAACAGCACGGAGTCTGGAAATGTGCCCGAAAAACGGCAATAGGCTCGCCCCCTATTACGTGGGACTGATACATACCTGGCGAAATGTGGGTGCAGAAATGCACCTCTGCCTATCCCTTCGGGGAATACAGGCGTGAGTTTATGTATGTATGAATATTTAATGAATTTTTTTTAGCCCAAAATGAGCAATCTCCGGCCAATATTTTAGGAAATATGAATTTTTTAATTTATTTCCGCCTGCGGTATGACAAATAAATGCTTAGTAAGGTGTAGGCCCTTACTACGGCATTGTGCGTACGGAACCCTCTTTTCGCGAGTCCGTCTTGCACTTGGCAGGTTTTTTCTTATTCGTTGAAGGTACCGTGGTAAATTAACGCAAGTGATTGAAGTCCTGGTTTCGATTCCTTTGGTAAATTTTTCGTTCAAATAAATAGGATACAAAATCCGCCGAAACGCAAATATATTCCTATACTTATACTATACTACATAGTCTTCCAAGGACATGTGAATGAATGTCACTTGTAATGTCCATGACGACGTTTTTTTACCTGTAAAAACCATCGGACACATATTTTTCACTTCCTAAATATATTCCTTGTAATATTATCGTATTCTTACCTGAAAGCCATGTCCCGTTGAAGGGCTTGTAGTGCTCTGTCAGCACGTCTTGCAGCGTGGGTCTCCGGCCCTTGACCCTGCCCCCGTCGCCTGCAGGGGTGAGCAGGGCTATGCTGAACACGATGAGGCCGAGGACAGCGGCGATCACCAGCAGGGCGATGAGGATCCCGCGCCAGTTGCGCTGAGTAGGGGTGGACGCTGCCAATTCCTGGAATGATGGAGGTAATTTAATGATTTTGAATAGATTGGGATAAAATATTAAGTGATTGGTTGGAGGTCCAACTTTACCACGCGGACTGTTCCGTTAGTTGTGATGGAAGGCTAAGGATGCTAACATAAGCGTTTCAGCTTCCCTCGGAAACCAAAGAGTTTTCCTCTAGTTTGAAAAAATCGAACACCTAGAAGCTGTCTATCTCCATGGCTTAATGAGGAGTTGAAAATAAGCGTCGACGAGGTCAAGCAAGGGATTTTTACAAAGGGATAAGCAGTTTATGGTTCTACTTCGGCTTCCGAAGCTTCCAGCCCGGATCGGGGAGGTGACCAATCCGTATCACAAAATTACGTACAACGACGATTTAATTAGAGCCTCGGTGGCCATAATCGCAGTGAGAGAAGCCACGGTAAGTGGACGTGAAACATCCTCAATGCGCCAAGACGAAAGCCGTCTTTTGTTATAGGCTGCCCAAACGTGAAGTACTCTTAAGTAGACAAAGTTAAAGTACTTTATTAAAATTTACCTAATTTAAGCGTACTGATCGCACAGTAAATTTGGTGGCACATTCCCCAAGCGATTGATTGAGAGCCTTCTATATGATTAGAGACTATTAGCCGGGGGCAATTTGCGCCGCGCGCGGTCGGCGCCGCTGTGACAACTCAATTAGGCGGGTGTCTCCTTGATTGCCGGACCGGAAACCTATACCGTGAACTGTGCACTGCGTATTAGAGATCTAGTTTTAAATTAAATTAAATATGTTCTTGGGAAAATTCTTCACTGGGATTTTGTAGTAGTTTTGTTTGAAAACTTTTTTTTACAGTGACAACACCGTACTTGATGGTAAGAACGATACTGTTGAAACAGAGTTAAGTCAAGTTTCGATCTCGCAAAGGTGTACCTTTCGGCACTTCATGGGTATGAAGTGCTGGCGTGAGGGTTCACGCCAGCCTGCTGAGATTCTTCTTTACGCCATGTCTCTCAACTCGCACTTGGCTAGTGTTCCACCACTTAAGGCCTAAGTCCACCACGCTGGAGTGCGGGTTGGCGGACTACACACCAAAGAAATTCTTAAGAACTTTTAGGTGTTCAGGTTTCATCACGATGTTTTCCTTCATCGTTATAGTAAGTAATAATTCATTATGAATACACACATAACTTCGAAAATGTTTCTTTTTACTTCAGCTTCGTCTTACATGTGTCAAAACTGTTCTTTTACAAAAAAAGTGTATGTGTACTTATGTACACGCGTTAGAAGTTATACCACACGACTGAAGTAAAACTTATAAATACGCCCAACAGTCACATACATAGTTCTTAGTTTACACAACATATTACATTTCTGAACGCACTCGTAATTTACATACATTTAATTGGGCGCATTTATAAGTTTTACTTCAGTCGTGTGGTATAACTTCTAACGCGTGTACATAAGTACACACACACTTTTTTTTTAAATGACAGTAATAAATTAAAACTAAAATTGAAAATAAGAAAATGTCAATTATGTTCTACGCAACTACCAGGACATCATAAATCAGCAAGCACAAAGTACTAGCATTAAAAACTGTATACTCGTATAATCCATTCGAAATTTAAACCACGATGAATTAAAAACAAAACTTATTAATGATAGCATTTCACCTCTCTAGCTTTCTGAATGCCTAGTACCATTAATGAGTCAGCTGGCTTAATAACTCGTCCTTTTGACCGGAAACGACACAAATGCAGATTAAATAATGCAGCCAACATGACGCGCGTAGTGCAGTGTGAACTTAGCTACTATGGGCATTTTTTTTTCGAGACTCAATGAGCGGTTAAGCAGACAACTTCATACTGTTAATTTTGTGTCACAGATGCGCGCGCATCTTAAAATTTCACTCTCATCATTTTTTCATAACGCGCCTAAAGAAGTATAACTTCAAAAAAGTTTATTTTAATGTTTCACTAGATTTGTGTTACTTTTATATTGTTTTGAGCAAGCGGTGCTTGCCTGTAAATAATTACTACATTTACCCGACAATAAGTATGTAACTATATACACATTTTTTGACAATTCAAATAAAATAAAATAAAACCATGTAGGAATTGAACCTATAAGAAATGGAAAACATTTTTGGCTAGTGTATAACCAACAATAGCACAAAGGTGGTGAAGATAACACATATTCATATTTATAATACTAATGTGAATATAGATACGTTAGTGTACTGTCCTTCAATGCAGTTTATTGATTTATTCATGTGAATAAACACAGCAGGCGATTTATTTCCTATGCAAAAGTACGTGACGTGGTATTTTATGCGATGATCGATTATAATTTAATGACAATGCAATTTATACTGTAACGTTTGAAGGGGAGAGTTGAAATTTCATGTCCTGATTAGCTAAGGACAAGATGACGCCACAAGCTATTAAAAACAAAACTTGTAAAAAAAACAAATCTTGCAACTCAGTTCTTTTAGGGTAAAAATATGTGAGATCCATGTAATAGCAAGTCGGGTAACTTAACTTAACTTACTCAATTCAGTTCCTATCTTCTGTCTTAAGTTATAACGTAATTAACTTACCTAACAATATCTTATAGTGAACATCTAAATCTATTATTTAATAAAATAGATTGACTGACCAACTGACTATGTATACCATACTTCACAGACTCAGGTATTTTCAGTGAATATCTTCCTACATAATCAAGATTTCAAGCCGAGATAAATTATTAATTCTACTTATCCATAACCTCGAGGTTTTGAGCTTAAGGTTAATCTGTTTACTAAATAAATTGAGTAAAAAAAAATGTCTGATATTTTTTATGTTACACAGGAACCACGTATAAAATAGGAGCGCGATATGTACTATTCACGCACTCACGTGTGTACGCAACCACGTACTCTTGTTATTTACCAAGTATTTATGTAAAAGCATAGTACCTCTTTTCTTGGCAATTCGTTTACAGTGCATGCCGCTCGCTTGTGGAACGATCTCCCTTTATCTATAAGACAAGCTCAGTCACTGACTACTTTTAAAAGTAGTCTCAAAGCAAATTACACTAAATCTAATTCTAATTGATCCGATACCATCAAATATATTTGTATATTTTGATACCATAATTTTATTTTTTGTTATGTATTATATAGATTTAGTTGTTATTCTTGTTTTTGTGGGATCCAATAAAGAATATTAAATAAAATAAATAAACGAGAAAATAACTGGTTTTATTCGTGCCTCAGAATAGCCATCGAATACCATCGGGTGCCATATTGTCAATACTTACTACTTAATGGATCCCACCGCCTGTGCGGCGATCTATATGTTTCCAGCTCGATTTCAAAGTCAGGCAAAGTTAAGGTTGTACATCAGGAATTTCGCAGCAGCAATACCGAGTGACTGAACCCTCAAAAAGGCAATAGGCACGCGTACTCAAAGCACAATTGACGCAAGAAATAAAGTACATACATAACCTCACGCCTGTACTTCACGAAAGCGTAGGCAGAGGTGCATTTCTGCACCCACATTTCACCGGGTATATATTAGTCCCAACTCCCACGTAATAGGCGGCGTGCCTATTACCATTTTCGGGCACATTTCCAAACCCCGTGCTGCTACTGAGAATTTTCTAATGAAAAAAAAAACAATAGCACTGCCTGGCCTAGGAATCAAACCTACCAGATCGCACGGCACATACCTGTGCTGCGAAACCACGAGGCAGTAGTAAAGTTAGTCGATTACCAAAAACATAAATTAATTAAATTAATTATGTTGTATGTATATGTATGTATATATGGATGTTTATGTATATATTATATATTTATGTCTTTAATTTATTTATTTTTTCTTTTTCATAACTTGTACACTTACGACCTTCATCTCTTTTCTTACATCTCCATTCTCGGTTAGACAACCGTCAGTTACAGACGTAAGAGATCGCCCTGTGCGATAAGACCGCCTTTTGTACTAGTCTAATATGATGTACTCCCTTGTATTATTATTATGTGTACAATAAAGTTTTAATTAAATAAAATAAATAAAGACAGAAAATAATTACTAGGCCGTGGAATTCATGCCAAAAATAGGCTGGGCGTAACACCTCGTTCCGTATTCCATCAGCTCGTATAGAGGCATAATATTAGCCGAAAGGCTCTGCCGAATTCATGTTTGGATCGACGTACGTCAACTCTGCGCTGCATTGTCGAGCGGAATCGCGCTATAATTAGCCACGAAATTGGGTCTAGTTCAAACATGAATGATGTATAATACTCGTACTTTTATTCCTTTAAATTGTTAAAGAAGCCGTGGTGGCCTCGAGGATTAGGGACGCGGTCGAGAATCTCAACGGTAGCGGGTTTAAACCCCAGGCACATGTCTCTGACTTTTCGATGTTATGTGTGAAAACATCGTGATGAAACCTGCACACCTAAAAAGTTCTTAGGAATTTCTTAGTCTTAGTCCGCCAACCCGCACTAGGCCAGTGTGGTGAACTAAGACCTAAACCCTCTCAGTTATAGAGGAGGCCCGTGCCCAGTAGTGGGACGTATATGGGCTGATGAAAGATATTTAAAATCATTTCTTTAGTTTTTGAGTTTATTCACGACAAACAAATAAAATAACAAACATAAAAAGATAAGGTAAAAACTGTTTTAACGATAAAAAAGAATTAAAGTAGAGATCAAAAAGTGACGAAATTATGCTGGTAAAATTTTGCAAATTATTGACACCGTGCGGGTTGGCGGACTACACACCTAAGAAATTCCTAAGCCAGCGTGGTGGACTAAGGCCTAAACCCTCTCAGTTGTAGAGGATGCCCGTGCTCAGCAGTGGGACGTATATGGGCTGATGATGATGATGTGAGTGTCGTGATAATTGATGGATGATCGGTGTCCGATGTGGATAGCCGGGTCGTCGAAAGAATAAGCCGAAATCACGTAAAAGTTTATTAACACCACACAAGACAGTACAGAAGGATGATGAGCGATAGATGAAGAGTATAGAAGTACACAGAAACTAATAAAATAAATAAATACACCAAAAGTCACATACATAGTTCTGACCCCACACTAGGATACAAGTCCTGTGTCGTGGGTATCAGGAACTACGAGAGACTTTTCGGTCTCACAAACACCCAGACCCGAAACAAATATTTGAGGATCACACAAACATTTGTCTCGGTGCGGGGATCGAACCCGCAGCCTCTCGTTTCGCAAGCTGGTGTCTAGCCAACTGCGCCACGGGGCTGTCGATGTAATAATGAAAAGCGAGCGTAATACATAAAGCGTGGCACAATAAATAGTGAGCGTCTGGCGTCTCAAGCGAGTTGGAGCTGACTGGCGATCGCATCGACTGCACTGATCGTCGCTGCGGCCCGGAACCGGTTTGACCGCTTGTGCTGGGGCTCGCTATATATATACAAGATATTAATTACGATCAGCCGGTCCATCTGTTTGTGTAATTAATATTGATATATTTTATTTGTATGTGTATATGTATATGTGAGTGTTCTGTGTGTGTGTGTGTGTGTTTTTTTTTTTGCTTGTTATAAGTGGAGGAATCTCCACAATGTCACACTGTGTAAAGACGGGTAATGTAAAACTATGAAACGAAAAATAGTCTTTTCAATCCTACAAACTTGAATCCGTGAACAAATATTCGTAACTCACAAACATTAGTCTCATTTCAAGCCGGCTATCCGTGAATATACATTGAATACTTTGTACCAAATGTATTTGCATTGTGAACAATTGAATTTCAATCCGGATCAGTTCTCAAACTAGTTACGATCTAGATTTGCATATTGTAATGTTGGCTCCGCTAGTCATCGCCAGCTTTACAGCCTGCTGAATACGCTTCTTGTGTCAACAATTCTTGGTATTGAGCTATTCACTATATTAGTCAGATTTGTTTTTTTAATCATTACCATCGTAACTAGACCTTGCTGGTCTATGACAGCGCGTAGTTTGGATAAGTCAACTTTGATATTTGTAACTACCTTATTATGCAAGAATTAAATTTTGATGTTGATTTCCTTTTGAATCATTATACATTTTGACAGTATCCGCAGTGAAAATAGACATCTGCTTGTGAAATGATTAGAAATTAGATCACCACTCCGAAGCTAACGCTTATATGATCCACTTTTTTTTTGGGTCTTGGTATTGGTGAAACCGAAAAGTCTCTCATATTACGATGCTCACGACATGAAGAAATGGTTTTGTTGTGTCTTGTTTTTTTTTTATACTGGCACGGCATAGTGACTTGTGAAGAAGTTTGGGGGACTAATGCCATGGTTTTTTTTTTATCAAAGTTCCGACCGCGACAAATTGGCCAAAAAATGCCGGCACGGTCATCCTTTCACCATGATTGAAGCCCCCCCGAAAAACCGGATATACACTGGCTGATCCCGGAACGCGGCACACTTGCATGTGCCACTATGGCGGGTTTTACGCCCTGTGTACGGTGGTCGCTATCCGGGCGGATACGAATATCCTACCACCAGCCACCACCTGTGTCTATTAAAATTACATTTAATTTACCATTTTGCAATGCCCATATAATATTAAAATTGGTTAGGGACATTTAAAAAGACATTCAAATATAAAATGCCTGAGTAGGATATAACCAATTGCAAGGAAATTTCGGCCGGTAACAAATAACCCTTAATGTATTAAAGTTCAGCTCACACCCGTGAATTTGAGATTAGGGTGGGGATAAAAATTGGGCTGTTTGCCAGCTCTGTGTCTAACTATCGTATTCCGTTTAGGGTAGTCTTCAAATCCGAATTATATGAATTTTTATTCAATGTTAAAACGGGATTTTTTAGGCAGAAAAGATAATTAAATAAATAAATAAATAAATACACCCAACAGTCACATACATAGTTCTGACCCACACTAGGATACAAGTCCTGTGTCGTGAGTATCAGAAACTACGAGAGACTTTTCGGTCTCACAAACACCCAGACCCGAAACAAATATTTGTGGATCACACAAACATTTGTCCCGGTGCGGGGATCGAACCCGCGGCCTCTCGTTTCGCAAGCTGGTGTCTAGCCAACTGCGCCACGGGGCTGTCATTGGATGAAGTTTTTGTGTAACGCTTGCTCCATAGGGATTTTAGTCAAAAGCTTGTATTTGATTGTCAAGTAACTAGAACCAATAATTTTTTGGCCCTATCCCACCACACACCCGCCTATTGTAACTCATTGTATTGTATTTTTGTAACTCCTGTGCTCCAGGATCAACAGCACGCACAATTTTGATGCCAAACAATGAAGCTCAGCGAATCTAAGGGGATCTAAATTTGTCATAATCCCGCAACGAAGTAAATCAGAAAGACAAATAAAGAAGGAAATGGAAAACAAGAGTTGTATTCGATTGTCAAGTAACAAGGACAAATAACTGTCATTAACTGACAGAATTCAATAATAATAAATTCTTTATTGGTCACAAACAAAATATAAAGTATAAAAGAATTCCCTGACTTCTGCACTAGTATAAGCTGTGTTGCAGAAGTCAGTGTCTTCCCTTTAATTATCAACATTATCATGTTGGCCTTGGTGGAGTGACAACAATTCTTAAAGAATACTAAAAGAAGTAAACAAAATCAAAACAAAATATTAAACAAAATAAAGCAAAAAGACAAAAAAAAGTAATCATGCTATTCTATTGAGATGATTCCTTAAGCTTGCTTGTAACAAGAAGCTGTCATTGTTGTGTCGATCGGCGAGGGGTAAAGATTAGATATGTATACCTTAACAAATATTTTTCGAATAAGAGGTCACTGTTCTCTGTTTGTGGTAAATAATACTAGCGCCTCATGACAAACCGAGCCGATATGTCGACGTCCCGGCCAGATGGCGCCGCGTGCCCTCCCCTACTCCTCTCCGCCACCTCTTGAACGTGGCCGCGAATAATAATTCACTCTCCCAAATTTTTTGCCAGTAAATTTCTCTTTAATTCTACCAAAAATGTTCTTTTGATGCGATAGCTTAAAGGCTTATTTGAAGGATAAGTTTGGATATATCTACTATATATATATTGCGAGTATAGTAGGTACATAAGGGCCAAAAATTCGTCACGGTGAAACGCAAGTATGCCGCGTTCCCGGGGTTTGCTCCTGTACCATTGTATTAGGTTGGCATATTATGTCAGTCGTGATGGCCTCGAGGTTTAGGCACGCGGTCGAGAATCTTAACTGTCGCGGGTTCAAACCTCAGGCATGGATGTAAGAAAGGCTGCTGATGACTGATGATGATGACACACATAACTGGAAAAAGTCAGAGGTGTTTGCCTAGGATTTGAACCCGCGACCTACGAGATTCTCGACAGCGCGCCTAAACCTCGAGACCATCACTACCATCAGCTTAATTGCATTGGTTGATGTAAAGATTCATCACAATAGCTAACGGCTGTAGAGTAGAACTGGAAGACCAGACACACCACTTTTAAGGCCTGGGTGAGTTCTTGGAAAAGGAGGTAAAAGCGCTTTCCTGACAAAGAAGGTTTTAAACTGTTACCTTTTGAAGCTGCGTCTGTATTCATACAAAAATTTCACGCATTTTAATGGCGACGGAGAAAATCATTAAACAAACATGCAAATGTAATAGTTACCTTTTAAAATCAGAGAGAGATAGGAGAAGTAAAAATATATGCACTAGGCCAGTTTGGTGGACTAAGGCTCTTTCAATCGTTAAGGAGCCCCAAGCGGTGGGGCGTAAAAAGAAAAATTCATAAAAACGATCAATTTTCCTGCGGTTTTGGTCGATTTGTTATATATCAAAGACATAAATAGGTTTCCACTTTTATTTTTCTTATAGATCATCTAGTTTTGCAACCAGATATCAAATTAATCCAGCGTGAGACATAAACACACTTTTCAGTGGCGGTATTTCCATAGAAGCCCAAAAGCACACCCTACTTTACAAAATTCCGATTAATAATCTTTTAGCTTTTAAACTTTATTTAACAAACGCAATTTGACATATACGAGTAAATGAGAATCTCTTGACCCTTATAATAAACAATCATAATGTAGACATTAAAAATTAACGTGTTACGATTTTGGGCTTATATGGAAATACTGATACTTTTTTTTTGTATACATACGAGTATTAGATTACAAAACTCCTTACCAATCTCACGAGCCCCACTCAAGCTTAAAACACTTCTCGGTCTAAAAGACCCCTATAGGAAGATATGATGAAGCAGGATATTTTAAACCACGCACCTATCGATCGACTCGTCGCTGGCGGCAGGGGGCGTGGGGGTCGTCGGCAAGGGGGCAGGGGGAGTCTAATAATAGTACTCTCCCGTCATACGTGCCGGTCGCTGAGGACCTCTCAATGTGTAATTGTGTTATTATAATGTTCAGGCTTTTTTGGAAGGGTTAGTTAGGAGTGAAGAGGGTTAAGGGTGAGTTCGTTACCAAGACTTTGAATACGTAAGGAGCTTTTTGTAGTCTAAAGCGTTGAGTGGAGCTGTTGAAGAAATGAAGTAACTATACAGTAGGCATAATGTTATTTGTTTTCTGGGTGTTTGTGAGACAGATAAATCTCGTAGTTTCTGATACCCACGACACAAGACTCGTATCTTAGTGTGGGGTCAGAACTATGTATGAAACTATTGGGTTTATTTATTACTTATTCCTACGACTGCCTCGTGGTCTCGCGGTACAAGTATGTGCCGTGCGATCTGGAGGTCCTGGGTTCGATTCCCGGGTCGGGCAAAGTGTTATTGGGTTTTTCCATTAGGGAATTCTCAGTAGCAGCACGGAGTCTGGAATTGTGCCCGAAAAACGGCAATAGGCTCGCCCCCTATTACGTGGGACTGATACATACCTGGCGAAATGTGGGTGCAGAAATGCACCTCTGCCTACCCCTTCGGGAAATACAGGCGTGAGGTTATGTATGTATGTATGTATGTAATAACAGGTAAATCCATGAAAACAAAACTTTATGAGTATTTACACATAAGTAGTGACGGCCTCGTGGTAAGGCGCACAGTCGAGTCAAGTCTCAGCTGTCGCAGGTTCAAACTGGCTGACGATGTAGGCTATAGGATATATATCATCATGCTAAAATCAATAGGAGTAGAGCAGGAAAGGAAAATGTGGCAAAAACGGCGAAAGAATATTCCTTTTAAAGTCTCATGTTTTACATACGGAGTTGCGAGCAACAATTAGAAAACATATAAGAATATACGACCGGAGAAATTAAGTTTATAATATTGAATTTGCAGGAATTGTTGATTTGAGAGACATAATGAGCCGTTGTTTTTTATACACACATTTTTTATATATTTTTTTTATTGTAAGTGACTTGTTTGCATTTTAGTCTTAATTCACACTTATCTTAGTGCTCTGTGAGGGCCTAATAACTGCAACACAGTTTTTGAACTATCGCAGTTATTATGGTGCATTTCTATGTAAAAACATGAATGTGAAATATATTTTTTGAAGTTATAGGTACTTCTTTAGGCGCGTTATGAAAAAATTTTCAGAGTGAAATTTTAAGATGCGCGCTCATCACTGTAACACAAAAGTAAGACGTTAAAGCTGCCTATGTGCTCCATTATAATTGACAGATTGAAGCTGCCTATGTAAAATATAAGTGTCAAATGGATCAGAAAGGTTTTAATATGTTTCGGATCGAATATTTTTCAAAAAAAGTTTATATGTTTTAGATTTTAAAAATGTAGAATAGTGACAGTAATAAAAAGGTTTTGACATATTTATTAGTTGTCAAATATTTATGAGTGCGTTCAGAAATGTAATATGTTGTGTAAACTAAGAACTAGGTATGTGACTGTTGGGCGTATTTATAAGTTTTACGTCAGTCGTGTGGTATAACTTCTAACGCGTGTACTAAAAAAGTACACACACACTTTTTTATTGTAAGTGACTTGTTTGCATTTTAGTCTTAATTCACACTTATCTTAGTGCTCTGTGGAGGGCCTAATAACTGCAACACAGATTTGAACTATCGCGGTTATTATGGTCCATTTCTATGTAGTCAAAATCAAAGTCAAAGTCAAATTATCTTTATTCAAATAGACTTTTACAAGTTCTTTTGAATCGTCAATTTTACACTTTTTGATATTTTTTTAAACTATTAAACTATTCCCGCTTCGAAATGTGTTATAGCTGTGGAGAAGAAACGGCAAGAAACTCCCTCAGCAACACGAAATGTCATTTTTTTTTAAATAGAAAATCGCATATTTTTTTTATAAACAGTTTCAATTTTACATGATAAATGTCATAACGTTAAATGTCATAACGATATATGTCATAATGATACATTTCATAACGATACAAACTGTAAAAACATGAATGTGGTTTTGTTTTAATTCAACACTGATTGAACCGCACTGCGTTAACCATTACGTACCAGTGCAGTCACCTTGCCGTGATAGTAAATTGCACCCTTCTAATGTATGTTAAGCCGCGGGAAAGAAGCACTTATAAGAAAACCCTGATTGTAATCACAAAAGCTTGTTATGTTTAAAAACATTCTGAGGTGGCAAACCAAAGTATGTTATTATGTGCAGATGTCTAGACGAAAAAATGTTTTAAAGTAACTTTTCAGAAATAGTATTTTATAAAGATTTAGTTTAACCTGACTTGGGACACGTTCTCATGTATTATTTATGTGTAAACTAGTTTTTTCGGCGGATACGCTCGTGTTGGATTCGGGGATTTTCTGCACAAACTTTAGATTCTCGTTTTATCTCCTTGGGGAATACTGTTATGACATATGTCAATCAATAACGCCTACTTATTATATAGATATACTATTGTATAAACGATAAAATTTTAATTTTAAAAACCTCCGACTTTTCGAAGTAATGTACACACATAACTTCGATAAGTTGCAGGGTATTTTACAAAGAATAATCACGCACTTTAAAGGCGAAGGAAAACATCGTGATGAAACCGGCACACCTAAAAGTTCTTAGAAATTTCTTAGGTGTGTAGTTCGTCAACCCGCACTAGGCCAGCGTGGTGGACTAAGGCTTAAACCCTCTCAATCGTAGAGGAGGCCCGTGCCCAGCAGTGGGACGTATATGGGCTGATGATGATGATGAAGCATTGGGAGCAGTCAGCACTAAGCTTTAGTGCTGAACGGACGTATCTAGAGTGACTTAAAATAATGCAGTTGATTTTTTAATTATTGCGTAAGTATGTACTTTTTAAATTAAATTGCTGTGATTAATTTTGAAGAGTAAGTTGATTGTTTTTTTTTATATTGAAGGCTAAATAAATGCGATTATGGGTATTTACTTGATGTGTAACCTTAAGAACTTAATTTTGTTATTATTTGCGAGCTTTAATAAACATTTTGTTTATTTTAATGTTTTTCACCTATGGATCCTAAATCTAACACAATAGCTATAGGCCGCATATCTAACTAAATGGAATCTTGAAATGTGCTCAAAAGATAACAATAGGCTCGCTACATACTTTTACGTGGTATGCAAAAACACTACTGGCGAAAGACGGGGAATGATGAATGAATAAGTAGTCACATACATACATACATAAACTCACGCCTGTATTCCCCGAAGGGGTAGGCAGAGGTGCATTTCTGCACCCACATTTCGCCAGGTATGTATCAGTCCCACGTAATAGGGGGCGAGCCTATTGCCGTTTTTCGGACACATTTCCAGACTCCGTGCTGTTACTGAGAATTTCCTAATGGAAAAACCCAATAACACTTTGCCCGACCCGGGAATCGAACCCAGGACCTCTAGATCCCACGGCACATACTTGTACCGCGAGACCACGAGGCAGTCAGAAGTGCACTTCTGCTTAGTCAATCGGGGATACTGGCACTAGTATGTATATATGTTAAAAAATATGTATTATGGGAATTCGTGTATAACATAAAACACGCCATGAAGTCACCACAAAAAACAGATCACAGTGAATAACAAAAGATTTTCTTTACAAGTTTATGATGTACAATAAAAAGTCTATCCAAAAACAATAAAAACATTAAACGTCAGCCAAAAACAACAAACATATTTGCTCGTTCACATTATCTTGATGTTGGCAGCACTGACGATTCGCACGATATATACCTCCCTTGGGACAGGTCAGACGAATCTATTTTACAGAGGTCACTGAACTGTTATTACAAAAGGTTATTTTAATGATATCTTTATTTGTTAAATAAAAATTTAAAGCTTAAAGATTACAATTCGGAATTTTGTTAGGCAAGCTGGGCTTTTGGGCTTCTATGGAAGTACCGTCACTGGGTTACACCCACGTTTCCCGAGCTGTGTTTAAAGTTTCATGTATAGTCTGAATCCAGTGTCATTTTTCGGACACAGATAAAATTATTTGCATTGAATGATACTATATTTTTTTTTTAAATTATGATCGAACTTAGGACCTTGCTATCACCCTGCGTTCAGTTATATCGCGGGACAAACGAAGTAGTCACAACAAATAATTATATTTTTTAATACTTTGTCTCGCCATCTTGTGTTATAACGTTTTAGCATCATTCTGCCATGAAATGAAATTATATGATCTTTTATTTATCATGTAGGCAATAAAATAGCACTTATGACACGTGAATACTTGTTTATAAAAAAAATGAAAAACAAAATTAGGTGTAGAATTCACTGGTCAATATGTTTCATATTTATTAAAATTATGCATTTTAATTTTTGTTCGGTGAAAGTCCTATTTAATATTATATTATAAAGTATAGAGGACCATAAGAATTTCATAATATTTTGCGTAAAAAACACTCCTCTTTTATTTAATCGTCTTGAGGTATTAAAAATATTCCTTTGTAATTCCTTTTACAACGCGGTCGTTATCCGACGTATGCGAACATCTAGCCCGAGCTAATCTCATTCTGGGAGCGCAACAGCCTCTCTCGTCTATTTTCCCCGTGCCAAAGCGCGTCGGTCTTTCGTTCCGCAGTTTAATCGGGTCTTTACCACTCGTTCAAAGTGATGGGCAATATTTGTTTTTATTTTTTACACTACTGACTTCGTTTACATGGCCATGAAAATAGCTTCTGAAATAATAACTTACCTAGATACACACTCAAGGCAGTGGCGGTACTTCCATAGAAGCCCAAAAGTGTTACACGTTAATGGTGTAATATTTAGTATATCATTGTTTATTCTGGGGTCAGTATAATTCTCATTTAAATAGTTTAAAAAAAAACTTACTTGACGATTCAAAAGCACTTGTAAAAGTCTATTTGAATAAAGGTGATTTTGACTTTGACTTTGACTTTGAAAAATGTCAAATTGCTTTTGTTAAATAAAGATTTAATGTTTAAAGATTATTGTTCGCAATTTGTAAGGCAAGCTGGGCTTTTTGGCTTCTATGCAAGTACCGCCACTGACTCACGGCCGTGTAACGAATGGGTAGGTAGAAGTGCATTTTTACATCCATCTTTCGCCAGATGTGTGTCAAGTCCTAGGTTATGGGGTCGTCGAGATTACTGATTATTTCAGACATATTTCCAGACCCCGTGCTACTACTGAGAATTTTCTAATGGTAAAAATACTTTGCCCGACCCGAAACACAAAACAAGCTACTTTTTTATTAAAAACATCTTCCATGCTTTAGCAAGTTTTGGGTTATCAGAAATATTCCTTAATTAAAATATTGCCAACATGGTAATAATGCATCATCAGCGTAGAGCCTCTACGTCGTAGCAAGCCGCAGTGCTACGAAAATTGATAGTAGGCACTTCGTAGACAGTAATGAAATGCATGCTCGTCTACATAATCTTTGAAATTAATGGGGCTCTAAACTTTATGTAACAATGATAGTTTAATTTACTTGAGAAATAACCATGTAAATGTATGTGCTACTGTAGTTTAAAATTTATTATATTACTTTAAAAAAGATAAAAGTGCATTTGGTATACGATTGAGACCGGACCCTATTAATTCTCGGGTTGAGCAAAATGGGTTTTCTCATTAGAAAATTTTGAGGCTAATAAACGACAATAAATAATTTACACTCAACAGTCATATACATAGTGTGCCGGCATGTGACCTTGAAATGTGTCATATTGATCTCATAAGATAGTTGATTTAGTACCTTTAGGTTATATACTACTGGTATGGTAACTTACAAGAATATATGTTTGCAATTAAAGGTGCCAAATATTTGATTTTAAGAAATAAAAAATTCTCTTATTGGATTTTTTTAAATTATACTCTTTAATTACATAATCTAAGTTAGCATTTTATTTTTCCTATTGAATTTGAAAATTAATAAAAGATCCGCTAGAAAAGTGACGGTTATGGATACGGACGCGGACCTTATTTCTCCCGCGGATATCTATGGATACGGATATCCGGAACAACACTAGTTAAGACATAACGAAAACCGCATATTTCATTCTAAATCTATATTCATAACAGTACAGCGCTTTAGGCTTAAACTTGATCTTCTTGGAATATTAAAATAACATCTCTGGAATAAGCCGTCGCATGAAGCAAAAAATGACTCTCCCTCGAGAACGTCGCGATAGCCTGGAACGAGCGCCCGGAAATAAGGAACGGTAATACCCGCAGGTAATGTCTAAAGGTTTATTTTCTTACTAGCTTAGTTGCGCCTTTGTGTGTTAAAAAATTCACTGATTAAAAAAGCGTAAATAAAAATAGAGGGTAGAACTATTATATTATAGCGTATTTCTAGTTCTGACCTCACACTAAGATTGATTTTAAAAGTAGTGTTAAAGCATACTGCTCAAAAGCATTTTAATTTATCTTGTTATCCACAAATATATTTGTATTAATATGTAGTTTTTTTTAACGGTAGGAGAGCGCCTTGAGCTCCCCGTTCGGTACCTCGGAGGAGGCCGAAAAGGGAATGTTACGGTCTCTGGCTTTTCCACTCAGCGCGCAGAACTGTTGTTTACTTGACTGAGTTGGGTCCCTAACCAAAAATCCTACGCCAGCATACGGACTAATGGTCGAGAATTTGGGCGGTTGCGGGTTCAAACTTCAAGCACACAACTCTGACTTTACAGTCATTTAAATATGCATTCACAATGAATTATCAAGTACTTTAACGGTAAAGGATAATATCGTTAGGAAACCTGCAAACCTAAAAGGTCTCAGAAAATTCTTAGGTGTGTAGTCCACCAACCCGCACTAGGCCAGCGTGGTGGATTAAGGCCTAAAGCCTCTTAGTTGTAGAGGTGGCCCGTGCCCAGTCGGACGTATATGGACTGATGATGATGAACAAAAATCGATTGACTAATTAATTCAATTAATTAACCGTAGTTAGTAACAAAAACACACTTAAACTTAGGAAGTAATGCTTACCTTTAACCCAAGTAAACATTCTCCAAAATTCTCCGCTGATTAAGCTGTAAACGAGCCCGGGCCTACAAAACGAGCGGGCTTTACTGCCCCATCCGAATTAATGATCATTCGGGGCGACTGTAGACCTCGGGTTATCGTTATCTCAATGTTTTTTTCAAGGGTTATGATTGCCTTTATCTGTATGCTGTTGGGTTTTTAGGAAGGTTTTGTTGTCATTAATATAATGAGGGTTTTTGGTACCATAAGTGGGAGTTTGTTTATTTATCCTATACAGTATTTTTTTTTCGCTTACATAGAGTTGGTTAGCACAGCTAGAGAATCTTGGTGTCGTGATTTCGATCCCTATAACGAGACTGAATAAATTCATGTTCCTGATAGCTACGACAAATTTGTGTATTACAGTGGGGTCAGAAATATTTGTGTGTGTAAATTAAATATTAACTTCTTCATCATCATCATCATTATCAGCCAAAGGAAGTCCACTGCTGAACATAGGCCTCCCCCAATGACTTCCATAGTGTCCTGTTGGAGGCAGCCTGCATCCAACGACGACCCGCGACCTTCACCAGGTCGTCGGACCACCTTGTGGGTGGACGTCCTACGCTAATATTAACTTCATCATCAGCCCAAATACGTCCCACTGCTGGGCACGGGCCTCCTCTACAACTGAGAGGGTTTAGGCCTTAGTCCACCACGCTGGCCTAGTGCGGGTTGGCGGACTACACACCTAAGAAATTCCTAAGAACTTTTTAGGTGTGCAGGTTTTATCACGATGTTTTCCTTCACCGTTAAAGCAAGTGATAATTCATTGTGAATACACACATAACTTCGAAAAGTCAGAGGTGTGTGCCTGGGGTTTGAACCTGCGACCGTCGAGATTCTCGACCGCGCACCTAAACCTCGAGGCCATCACTGCTAATATTAACTTACTATTAATTAAATATTAACTCATTAACTTAATATTGAAAAAAATACATGCAAATGTATGTTCTCCATAGCGATAACATTTTCAGAATCGGTAGCTGTATATTCTGACTATGAATAACATAATGTAAAAGTCTACACGAATTAAGATATTTTGATGTTGACTTTGTGCGACTGTCCATTGTATTCAATTATTTAAAAGCTTTGATGAAGTTTTTGCTAAATTCATATCTCTTTTATTGAACTGATCGTAATGAATTTTCTTATTATAATCTTGGAAACTTTCATAGGCTACTTTTATAAAGTCACTGGGACTAACAATAAAAACATGTGTATTATTCACTGCCTCGTGGTCTCGCGGTACAAGTATGTGCCGAGCGATCTAGAGGTCCTGGGTTCGATTCCCGGGTCGGGCAAAGTGTTATTGGGTTTTTCCATTAGGAAATTCTCAGTAGCAGCACGGAGTCTGGAATTGTGCCCGAAAAACGACAATAGGCTCGCCCCCTATTACGTGGGACTGATACATACCTGGCGAAATGTGGGTGCAGAAATGCACCTCTGCCTACCCCTTCGGGGAATACAGGCGTGAGTTTATGTATGTATGTATGTGTATAATTCACACGTGATAGAAGTGAAAATGTTGGCTTCAAGATAAAAATAAGTTTTATGCCTGCGTAAGAACGCAGATTGTAAAGATTGTATTGTATTAGATTATATTGTGGCCAAGTATATTAACGGTAAATTTTTCGTTTCATCGACTTTAAAATCACAACGATACTAAAGAAATTTTCACTTCAATAATTATTTTATTACTAACTAGCTGTGCCCGCGACTTCGTCCGCGCGGAAAATTAATTTTTAATAAGAAAATTTATAAACTAAAAGTAGCCTAAGTTACTCCTTATTACATCAGCTACCTGCCAATAAAAGTCCCGTCAAAATCGGTCTAGCCATTTCAGTGATTAGTCTGAACAAACAGACAGACAGACAAAAATTGTAAAAAACGTTATTTTGGTATATGTACCGTGTATACATCCATATACATTTATTAAAAAGCGGTTATTTCAATATCACAAACAGACACTCCAATTTTATTTATTTGTATAGATAATACGTCTAATTGTAAAATCATTGGATATAAATTCGGAGAGCAAGTCTGAGTGATCACTTCAACAATAGGTATAATGTACATTGTTTTGTATTTACGAGCGCGTACCGCGAGTTATTACGTGTATTCTCGCGTTGTGACGGGAGCGGATTTTATTCCAATGCTTTATGTTCTTGGCGATAGCTTTGTTGCTTCAATCACACCGAGGCTTATATCCTTAATCTAGTGTTATCTCTGTGGAGAAGAAACGGCAAGAAACTCCCTCAGCAACACGAAATGTCATCACCCTACAACTTCCAAGGTTCATCTCTGCACTCCCTTAAGGTAGACTGTCAGAGAATGCCTCCATAGCCATTCTTAAAAATATTTATATAGAAAAAGGTGGACTTAATGCCATATTATGTCCGCCTTTATACTGTCAAGTATATAAATCTATAAATAAATAAATGTATTTTTTTTATCAAAACTATAGCAATACATTTACATATATTTTAAATTGTTATTCTGACAATTTTACATCGTTAATGGTTTAATAAAAATACACGTCTGCCTATTCCTTAGGGGATATAGGAGAGTTAATGTACGTATGTACATACATATATATAAGCTTACTCATACATCCCGATTTCAAGATAAAATTAAATGCCCCTTTGGGAGAGGTTTAATTCCGAATATTCCGGGGTTAATTGATGATGCGGCGAGCATGCGGTACACAGTTATAAGAAACTAGGAAATAATTATTTTCACTGCGATGAAAAACCGACACATACATACATAAACTCACGCCTGTATTCCCCGAAGAGGTAGGCAGAGGTGCATTTCTGCACCCACATTTCGCCAAGTATGTATCAGTCCCACGTAATAGGGGGCGAACCTATTGCCGTTTTTCGGGCACATTTCTAGACTCCGTGCTGTTACCGAGAATTTCCTAATGGAAAAACCCAATAACACTTTGCCCGACCCGGGAATCGAACCCAGGACCTCTAGATCGCACGGCACATACTTGTACCGCGAGACCACGAGGCGAAAAACCGCTTTTTTAATTAAAACAATTAATTTCGTTTCAGCGAATTAATTTTGGGAAGCTGTGCATCATTTTAAGGATAACATTTAAAATTATATAATGATATTAATGTGGATAAGTCATGTACTTCAGTATGCTTGTGAAAAGAGATGATACGGGTTCGATCCCCGCGCTGACACGGATTATTTTGTTATCCACAAACAATTGCTCCTCTCTCATTAGCCGTCATTCATATTTAAAGACCCTTAGAAAACGACTTGTATCTTAGTATATTTTGATCAGGTATTTATTAATTAATTATATTTAATGCAATCATGGGCAGCCTCAGGTGTGAAAACCCACTCTCACATAAGTATGTTGTAGCCACTATGTGTGCCGCACGTGGCTGCTAGGCATCAAGTCACCATTACGTAAATGTTGTCGCGAACCCCCTGCCGTCGAATGGCGAACCCCACTTTGAGAAACCTTGCATTAGAGTATGGCGCAGGAATCGAACGCAAGACCTCTCGATAGCACGCCACATACTTATGCTGCTGGACCAACAATGCAATCAGGCAATATTAAATATATTTGAAGTATTTCATGTACTTTATGCATTTGGTTAGTCAAGTAATATTTGCACATAGTTTGTTTAAAAGTTTTTGATCCTCTCTTTAAGTGGGTCACTTCGAGTGAAGCGGTTGTGATGCGGTAAGCTCTTGGTGCCAAATTTACGCAGTTATTATGACTGCATAATTAGCTGTTACGAAACATTTCAGGTCAAAGCTATGCATCAATAGAATTTCGGCGCTCCAATTCATGAAACAAGATATAAGGTTTAATAAAGACAATATTAGGTTTCATTTGTAGCTTGGCATGGGAGAATGACTACACTGAACGGATCTTAACCTAAAACCATTTAAAAACCTGATCCTTTTCCACCAATCGGCTGTATATTGAATAAAATTATTGTATACAGTGTATAAAAAGTAAGGTAATAGTTACGGAAAACGGCTTAGGAAAACTTATTTTTTTGTAGCGTCAAAAAGTCGTGAGGGCCTCGAGGTTTAGGCACGCGGTCGAGAATCTCGACGGTCGCGGGTTCAAACCCCAGGCACACACCTCTGACTTTTCCAAGTTATGTGTGTATTCACAATGAATTATCACGTACTTTAACGATGAAGGAAAACATCGTGATGAAACCTGCACACCTAAAAGTTCTTAGGAATTTCTTAGGTGTGTAATCCGCCAACCCGCATTAGGCCAGCGTGGTGGACTAAGGCCTAAACCCTCTCAATGGTAGAGGAGGCCCGTGCCCAGCAGTGGGACGTATATGGGCTGATGATGATGATGATGAGCGTCAATATTTTTGAAGTGAAAACTTTAACGGCGCTATGCACTTTTTTGGTATGGGTAAAAAAATTGAACTAGCGCCAGATCACGTGACCCTGATCGAAATTGTGTAAGACGTTTGTTGTCGCGTTGTCATGTTTGTATACGATAGCGCAATAAATATTGTATTTCACCACGTAAATGAAAGTACTTTTATACTGATAAATAAGCAATTTGTGCGAAATTATTATTCAATTCAATATTATTCAAAAATACATACATACATACATACATAAACTCACGCCTGTATTCCCCGAAGGGGTAGGCAGAGGTGCATTTCTGCACCTACATTTCGCCAGGTATGTATCAGTCCCACGTAATAGGGGGCGAGCCTATTGCCGTTTTTCGGGCACATTCCCAGACTCCGTGCTGTTACTGAGAATTTTCTAATGGAAAAACCCAATAACACTTTGCCCGACCCGGGAATCGAACCCAGGACCTCTAGATCGCACGGCACATACTTGTACCGCGAGACCACGAGGCAGTCAATATTATTCAAAAATGCACGACGTTAATGTTAAAGTTTTCACTTCTGCCGACACTACCGGAGTGCCACCCGTTTTTTTAAGCACCGTAACTATTATTCGTCTTGGTTTTCAATCACGGTGTTTTTACACTCTGCATATTTAAATAAGAACGCAGTACGCGACGGTGTGTCGTACACCCAGTTTTACGTCGTCCATAAACCGCGAGTCAGTTTGTAATGGAAACTCCGCTCTCGCGCAGTATCGACACAATAAACTATGCGTTTTACATACAAGAGATACACGTTATCGCCCGACATTTACTTACAGGTTTTTGGTTAATATTCCAGCATAATATAATTAGCCCAGCGGATTAGCAAGTTGAAGTGGCAATGGGCCGGGCACATAGCGCGGAGAACCGATGGCCGATGGGGCCAAAAGGTTCTCGAGTGGAGGCCACGTACCGGAAAGCATCAAAATATCTTAATTCGTGTAGACTTTTACATTATGTTATTCATAGTCAGAATATACAGCTACCGATTCTGAAAATGTTATCGCCATGGAGAACATACATTTGCATGTATTTTTTTCAATATAAATAAATAAATACAAAATAAATACACCCAACAGTCACATACATAGTTCTGACCCCACACTAGGATACAAGTCCTGTGTCGTGGGTATCAGAAACTACGAGAGACTTTTCGCTCTCACAAACACCCAGACCCGAAACAAATATTTGTGGATGACACAAACATTTGTCTCGGTGCGGGGATCGAACCCGCAGCCTCTCGTTTCGCAAGCTGGTGTCTAGCCAACTGCGCCACGGGGCTGTCAAATAAGTCAAATATTAAGTTAATGAGTTAATATTTAGTTAATAGTAAGTTAATATTAGCGTAGGACGTCCACCCACAAGATGGTCCGACGACCTGGTGAAGGTCGCGGGTCGTCGCTGGATGCAGGCTGCCTCCAACAGGTCACTATGGAAGTCATTGGGGGAGGCCTATGTCCAGCAGTGGACTTCCTTAGGCTGATAATGATGATGATGATGATAATATAAATATATACACTCACGCCTGTATCTTGTAAGGGGTTGGCGGAGGTTTTTTACATTTTATTTTTTATTTCTGCCTCGTGGTCTCGCGGTACAAGTATGTGCCGTGGCATCAAGAGGTCCTGGGTTCGATTCCCGGGTCGGGCAAAGTGTTATTGGGTTTTTCCATTAGGAAATTCTCAGTAACAGCACGGAGTCTGGAAGTGTGCCCGAAAAGCGGCAATAGGCTCGCCCCCTATTACGTGGGACTGATACGTACCTGGCGAAATGTGGGTGCAGAAATGCACCTCTGCCTACCCCTTCGGGGAATACAGGCGTCAGTTTATGTATGTGTATGTATTTTTTATTTATTTACACTTGATACATGTATGATGTATAGGTTGACTTAATGCCTAAGGCATTCTCTTACAGTCGAACCTTGGGTGATGCAGAGATGAGATGTGGCAGGTGTGTAAATGTAATCTATGTAAATGTAATATATGTAAAATAAATATAAAATGTTAAATAAAAATAGTCATTATCTTTTTGTCGGGTATTTCTTTTACTATAAACTAATAAGAGGATAATGAAGTTGCCGTAATCGAGCACATTTCCATACGTATAGCTGCTATCATCATCATCTCTCACCATCATCATCATAATCACCATCATCAGCCATACGTCCCACTGTTAGGCACGTGTCTCCTGCACCATTGAGAGGGTTTTAGGCCATGGTCCACCACGCTGGCCTAATGCGGGTTGGCGGACGACATACCCCAGAATTTTTTAAGAATTTTAGGTGTGCAGGTTTCTTCATGATGGTTCCCTTCACCGTAAAAGCACTGCTATCGAGGAGTTTTTAATAAATAACCCAGTAAAACGTTGCCTGATCCAGAAATTGAAACCTGGACCTACTTATCCCCCGCCTCATTTAAGCCTAGACGACTAAACTAAGTTGAGCTAAGTCGCGGCAAAGACATCACATGGTATATACCTTTTAGCCTACCATCAATCTTCCGATAATATCCAATACATTTTACCCCGCACACAGCAAAACATTTGCGTTCCGATCCACGCAGATAAAATAAATATATCAACGTACAAATAAAATCCCTGAATATATTCCGCGGACGAGCCATAAAACTGATACGCTATCCGTCGCCCCGGCTCTTGTGGGAATAGAATCTGCGATAAAACGCTCCGGTAGTTCGTAAAATAGTTTGCATAATAGTAGCAAAACAACTGACGTAAGAAGTAGCTCACGAAGACGATGTCAAAGTTTATTATTTTGAATTTGGTTGAGATTTGGTCCCACGGTAAAAATATTTGCTTTGCGATTGGTCCTGAGTTCGATTTCTAGGTCGGGCGAGTTGTTGTTTTGGGTTTTCGATTAAGAAATTATCCTGAAATATATACATATGAGTAACACAGCCATTTGTCTTCATAGATCCAACCTGCGGCATCTCCGTTTCATATTATTACTAATGTAGATCCTAAATAGCTTAATTTAAATCCAGACCAAAAAAACTTGCCTGAAAAACAAGTAAATTATTTCTGGGATACATGCGTAAATGGCTTCAAAAAAATTAGCTAGTCAACCGGTAGCAGTAATATTATAGTCTAGTGATAAAGAATTATACAATTTATTAGACATCATGATTTCTCAATGGACAGAGTCGAGTCGAGCATTTCTGCACACATATTTCTCCAATTGTTTTTTTGTCCCATGTAATAGGGGCACTATTCTAGAATCCGAGCCGCTACTGAGAATGTCTTAATGTAAAACCTAATAACACTTCCCAACCTGGGAATCGAAGCCAGGACCTCTAAATCCTACAACACATACTTGTACCGCGAGACCACGAGGCAGCCATAGAGTAATACCGGTCTGCTCATATCGGAAACGATACAGTTCTATCACAAGGTACAAAGACAAACACAAACACACTGATAACAATCTCAGATCCCTATACATATTCCCATATCCTCCAACTTTGTAGTATAAATCCTGCATAAACTAACATCCATTCATTCATCATATAAGCAGTGATGGCCTCGAGGTTTAGGCGCGTGGTCGAGAATTTCGGCGGTCGCAGGTTCAAACCCCAGGCACACACCTCTGACTTTTCGAAGCTATGTGTGTATTCACAATGAATCATCACTTGCTTTAACGGTGAAGGAAAACATCGTGATAAATCCTGCACACCTAAGAGTTCTTAGGAATTTCTTAGGTGTGTAGTCCACCAACCCTCACTAGGCCAGCGTGGTGGACTAAGGCCTAAACCCTCTCAATTGTAGAGGAGGCCCGTGCCCAGCAGTGGGATGTATTTGGGCTGATGACGAAACTAACATCCCAACAAAACAATAGCAATTAACCCACAAACATGGACGAACGCAACGGCATTAGAGATACGGTCGCGCACTTTATATCGATTTTATTGTGCCGGGTAATACGGACTGGGTTTATTAGCTAATTAGAAAATGATCGCGGATTTGCTTGCTTTCTGCCGAGCTAGCACTAGAAAAATAGACACTGTTTTTTTTGGTCCCTATCCCACCACACACCCGCCACTGTAACTCCTGTGCTCCAGGATCAACAGCGGCACGCACAGTAATGACACCGAGCAATGAAGCTCAGCGGATCTAAGGGGACCTAAATTTGTCATAATCCCGCAACGAAGTTAATCAGAAAGACAATATAAGGAGGAGTTGAAAAACAAAGAGTTGTTCACTTCCCTCCACAGCAAAGCGGGTGACAAAACATTGAGCTATGAGGTTTTACCCTCACATAAAAAAAGACAATTACATTTAGTGATATTAGACGCAAGTAACGCACCACGGGTAAAAACTGTATGAGTTTTATTGACTAAATTGGACCTAAAGTGCGAGCTGTTATGTAGACTTCCAATAATAGGCATGGCAAAAACGCTAGAAAGCACGGAAATTCTTCCTGGATTCAACAAGGTCTGTATAATAGACAACACCAGACGTTACATGCATACTATTGAGCATACAGTTACGCTCATCCGACCAAAGATTGCACTCCCAAAGGATATGATGCGCGGACTGTTCATATTCGCAATTATGTGTTGAGCATTGGCACATAGGAGAATCAACCAACTTAAATGAGAATAATTTGCTACGAAAATTACCGTGACCCGTCAGAAATTGCGACACGTAATGATCGATCTCAAGCCAAGTTTTTGCCAAACGATCGCTCACCGAAGGAAAATATTGATAAAGATGACGCCCCTTTATAGAGAGACTCCATCGATTTTGCCATTCTTCTATTAATTCCGAGTAAGTCTCGGGGTATGGTTTAAATAACCGACTAATTTTCAAAAGGTCGCGCGAGGAAAGAAAATCTTTATCAATATTTTGCTTGTTGGAAAAATATAACGCGGCGCGACGTTGCACTTCCAGGTCGACTGGAAGTACTCCCGCCAGAACAGGTAAAGCTTCAGTACTAACAGTTCTGTACGCCTTACACAAAAATATCAACGCCAAACGTTGACTCTGGAGCAATTTCCTTCTGACGGCACCGACAGTTGCCCTGTCAGCCCACACAGGGGAAGCGTAACAAATGCAACCCAAATATGTAGCTCCATAAATTACTTTTAAGGTGTTAAACGACAGACCCCAAGTTGACGCTGATATCCTTGTCAAGGCATAAAAGTTGTTTTTTGATTTTTCACCGACGCATTTTATATGTTCTATAAAAGAGAAATTACGTTCTAGAACAAGCCCTAGGTAACAAACAGACTGTTTATTTTTGATCGAGACGTTATTAAATTTTATACGCGGCGGGGTTTTCAGAGAGCCTTTCAGCAGCAAATGAAATGATTTTTGGGGTGCGAACGAGAGACGGTTTCTTTCACCCCAGTGAGTAATTAAACTAAGACACGCGTCTGCTAACTTTTCTAGACCTGATCTGCTATTTGACTGTATGAGCAAGAGTCCGTCATCCGCATATCCTATTAAAGAGCAACATGGAGGTAAAGGAATCGCGAGAAAGTCGTCAAAGCCTTTTAGACACTGTTTACCAGTTGGGTGGGCAGAGGACTTTGCCCGAGTTTCGGTAATCATGTTTTTTTTATGGGAAAGTTGGCAAACGAGCTAGTGAGCCACCTGTTTTAATTATTACGTAATATGGGCCGAGCTCATTGTCGTTTTTTGGGGTTCCGTACCCAAAGGCTAAAACGGGATCCTATTCACTAAGACTCCAGGTTGTATCTCATGAACCGTAATAGAGAGTTGAAATTTTGACAGGTGATTAATTTGTGCCGCTATAACAACGAATACTAAAAAAGTAGAATAAATAAATATTTAAGTGGGGCTCCCATACAGCAGACATATTTTTTTTGCCGTTTTTATAACTAATGGTACAGGACCCTTTGTGCGAAAGTCCGACTCGCACTTGGCTGGTTTTTGAGGACATTGGAAGACTCCGGACCACTACTGAGAATTTTCTAATTAAATGTTTTCAAACTGTAGACTGTTACTAAGAACTTTCTAATGAATAATCAGTGTCATCTAGAACCTGGGACGGGTTTGATTCCGGAGTCGGACAAAATAATAATGGATGTTTTCAATAATGAAATTATTAATATCAGCACGTAGTCTGAAATTGTGTCTGAAAAACGACAATAGGCTCGTCCTCTACCTGTTTTTTTAAGCATTTTTTGCGAAATCTACTTTTGGTTACCCCTTCGCATTGTGTAAAAAAAAATAATCCTAAAAATCACCAGTGTTTGCTTAAAGACATCAAGGCCTATATTTTAGAAACAAATTATCTAGACTGTAGAAAGCACAGAACAGCTGAATAAGACTAGAAAGGAAATGCCAGCATGCCGAGCGTGCCGAGCCTACGATTATACTATCATATGTTTGACATAGCCGCTTCTTAGTAATGCGGGTAGTGTGTAATATCAACACTTTTATAAATATCGGACACCAAATGGCAGCCTTTTATTTTTGTTGGAAAAATTTATCATCATCATCAGCCCATATACGTCCCACTGCTGGGCACGGGCCTCCTCTACCATTGAGAGGGTTTAGGCCTTTTTTTTTTTTTTTTTTTTTTTTTTTTTTATTTAGAGGCTTTGTCGCTATAGCGATAATGTCGCCCCAGAGAAACATAACAAATAATAACATCAATTTTAAACAAATCTGTCCTTAACTAACTTATATAATATCCTAGCCGAATCACTTAAAGGTAAACTTAGAATACTATTACATTCACCTACGTGGTTTTTATTTACAACATTTATACGGTTAACTTTATTTCGATCACATTCCATCAGGATGTGATAAACATCATCAATCACACCGCAAGTATCACAATTAGGGGATATACTGATTCCCATGAGGAACTTAAATTTACCAGATGGAATATGACCGGAACGCAATCTTAAAGCTAATATAATTTCATTCCTATTTAAAACATCATTGTCAATCCATGATGATCTCAGAGGATTTGGCTGAATCGTTCTATACCAGATTCCCCTATCTTTGGATCTCTTGTCAAAATACTCCTTCCACATATCAAAACATATTCTTTTCAATTGACTTATAATTTCAAAATGACAGGGCAACATAAAATGAGGTATGCCATCGCATATAGCTTCTTTCGCTAGATTGTCGGCAATATCATTTCCGTCTAGGTTAATATGTGACGGCACCCACTGCAGAACAACAGATTTCGAATGAGACTGAAGATTTGAGATTAACTCAATTATTGTATAGGCTATCGGTGTGCCTCGGAAAGCCGAGTTGCATCGAGCCAGGTGTTGAAGGGAACACTTCGAATCTGTAATAATAACTAATTTATTAGCAGTAAGTGAAGAGAAATAACAAAGACTTTCTAAAATAGCAACGAGTTCGGCAGACATTATACAAAGGTTAGAATGTACTTTAAATTTTACGGAAATGTTAAGCTGGGGATCGTAAAAGGCTGCTCCAGCACCATTTTCGGATTTGGAACCATCAGTGTAAATCCAATAGTGATCACCATATAGACTATTAAGAAATTTGGTTACTAATTTTTTAAGGTGCAATGGGTTATAATAAGATTTTGGTTTTGACACTCCACTAATGTTGCAATTTATAACCTCCTTTAAATTATATTTAGTCATCCAATAATTAAGAGAAAACATTCCAAGATGGTTAGAGGAGTACATATCTAAAGATTTCAAATCAGAATGTATCGATATTAAATCGGGAAGCTTTCTTTTTGACCAATAGCGATTTTCACATAGCGGTACAAGCTCTTCTAAAATATTATTATTAAAGGAATTTGTAAAATATCTGCATTTAAGCCAAAATTTACCAGCTAGGTAACGTCTTCGGATAAACAAGGGTTGTAAACTAAGCTCACTTTCCATGACATGGATTGGGGTACTTTTCACAAAACTACCAATGATTCTCATAGCACAATTTTGAATTTTGTCAAATTTGTATAACTGAGTGTTACTAGAATTACCAATAAGGAAGCTGCCATAATCTAGTCGACTACGTATCACTGAAATATATAAGGTTCTTAAAAACTTGGGGTGTACTCCCCAACTAGATCCAGATAAAACCTTGAAAACATTTAAATACTTAGAGACTTTTATAACTGTTTCATCAATATGTTTGTTCCATCTAAGAGAACGGTCCAGCCACAATCCAAGATATTTAATGACATCTACCACTTCTATCGCCACATTGTCCAAAGTAATCGTAAAATTATTTCTAAACTGACCTTTTTTAAATACACAAATTTTGGTTTTAGTTAAAGCTATTTCGAGTCCTATCTTATATAATAATTCAGCCATTTGATTTAAAGCAAATTGTAGTTTTATTTTAGCAAAATTTATACTTTCGGATGAAATATATAAAACGAAGTCGTCCGCATACTGGGAAATATAAACACTTTTAATTATCTTACAAATTTTATAAGTAGCAACATTGAATAAAAGAGGCGACAAGGGATCCCCTTGCGCTATTCCCTGACAAACACTTCTTGTGCTGGTGCTGAAATTATCAGTCTGGATATATAAATAACGTTCCTTTAAGAAGTTCCATAAGTACAAACAGATTTTTTGGCCTGTACCCAATTCATCTAGATTTTTTAAAAGACTTAATACGTCTACATTGTTGTAAGCATTATTTATGTCAATAAAACAGCAAAATGTAATAAGGTCCTTAGAAAATGCAGTTTGAATCCTAGTAACGAGGCAACTAAGATTATCTATACAAGATTTAAATTTACGGAATCCTGTGGTTTCTTCAGCAAAAGTTTTATTTTTCTCGAGGTACCATTCGAGCCTATAGTTAATCATGGAGTGAAAAATTTTACATAAACAGGAAATGAGAGAAATGGGACGAAGGGATGAGACTGAAGATGGATCACGGCCAGGCTTAGGAATCGGAAATATACGAATATACCGCCACTGTGTTGGAACATAACTTGACAAAAATAGGAGATTATAAAGAGAAATAAGTTTTTGTTTCGCAATTAGGGGGAGATTACTAATCATAGAGTACGAAATATTGTCATACCCAGGGGAAGTGTCCTTGGATTTAATACAACATTCTAACTCCGTCATTAAAAATGGAGACTCTATTAGGGTATTTGAATTTAAAAAGTTAGGTTGGGGAAAAGACACATAGTCAGGGGTGAGATTAGACAATAAGGTATGTGCTGTGTCTCGGTCAACATATTGGGATGGAGATTTTATACCTTTCAACCATCTCATTCGTCGCCACATTTCGCTATATGACGTAACCTCACTAACCGAAGAACAGAATTGAAACCAGGATTCACTTTTTGCTCTTCTTATATTTTTCTGCGCAATGCGAATTTTATCTTTAAGGTAGGCCAAATTTTGTGGTGTAGGATTTCTTCTAAATAGTTTGAGAGCCAATCTACGTTCTGCCACCAATTTAGACAGTTCTGGTTTCCAATATGGCTTCGGTTGAAATTTACTTGAGATACCCTTGCTATAAATTAAATTTGGAATGTATTTGTCGGCTGCATTATTGATAATATTAACAAATGCATTATAGGCTTCCTGTGGATCATCAGGTAAAGAAAAAGCATATAATTTTTCTTCAATGAATTGGGAATATAAAGACCAATTGGCCTTTTTAAAATTCCTCTTTTTAAATTGGGTAGTTGTAAGTGGCGTATGCAATAGAGAAATTAGAATCATTAAGTGATCGCTACCTAGACTTTCATTCATAACTTTCCAATGTAAATTGACTGCTATATCTGAGGAAGCTATGGAAATATCTGGCGATGAAGACTGAAGATGCCCATTATTTAATCTTATACGAGTAGGACTTCCGTCATTTAGGGTTACGAAGTTTCTTTCTATTAATGTATCAAACAAATGCTGACCTCTCAAGTCATTTTTGCAAGACCAATTAAGGTGATGTGCGTTGAAATCACCTAATATCAAAGCCTTACTAGAAACCAGAGAAAATAGAGACTGCCAATTATTTTGAGACACTTTACTGTTACTAGGGCAATAAATGGAAATTATGTACTCAACGGTACTACAGTTAAAAATTCTGACGCAAATAATTTCCATATCTAAATTTAAGTTATCTAATGGTTGTAATTGGGCTTTAACAGATTTGTGTGTCAAAATGGCTACTCCACCATATGAATCCGAACGATCAGACCTGAATATATTGTACCCATTAATTTTAAACTGATGATTTGAGTTAAGCCAAGTCTCACTTAGCACTGCAATATGTATATGTTGTTGTTGTAATATATGTTCGAATGCTATTATCCTAGGTCTTATACTAAGAGCGTTCCACTGAATAATATTAAGTTTTAATAACTTGTTATTGTAACTTATGATATACCAAAAAAGCTTAATATGAATTTCAACATGGGCCAGTCCGAAATATTTTCTACTAAAACTAACATCACCCATTCCAAACAACTTTTTATAGCAATTTGAACTTTTTCTTGTACTGTTAATTCTTTAAGAAATATAATATTTTTTAATCTTACTAAAAGTTCTTCAAAATTTACTTCCCTCTTCTGTTTATTGCCTTCATCCAAATAACTTCTCTCCGACGTTTCACCGTAATTTAAATCCTCAAAATCTATCGGCTCTTGTTGTTGTTCTTTCTTCTTTCTCTTTCTCATCGATTGAGGTGACGTTTTCTCATGTACAACTGCTTTGGTCAATACAACTTGAGCATATGATGGAGTTTGATTTAAGGTTGATGGCTTGTTTTTTGTGGATAGAATATTTGAATTATCCCGGAGATCCAATTCAGCTTCCTTGTGCTCCACCAGAGTAGTTTCAGGGACATACATTGTTAAGGCACGACGGTAGGTACAATTGAATTCAGCCATTAACTGTCTTAATTTTCTTTCCTTTACGTACACAGGACAAGATCGCGTAAGAGCCATGTGACGACCACCACAGTTAATACACTTGAAGATTGTGGTGTCACAATTAGCATGGTTATTTCCACACTTTGGACATGATATTTTTGACGAAGAGCATCGTTTAATTGAATGACCCAGTTTCCAACACCGAGTACATTGCGAAACTGGAAATGTATAGGGTTCTACTCTGATTTTCAGTCCTTCAACAAAAATATACGGTGGACGGAATGATCCTTTAAAACACAAGCGAACAGCTTCACTGGGCGTCCATCGATCAACTTCAGAGCCTCGACGCATAAGTCTGTTTGCCGAAACTAATTCTCCAGGTTCTGGGCAGATTATATTATCTAGGATTTCCTGATCCTTGATGTCTATGTCCACATTCTTAATCACACCGTATGATAAGTTTACCTCCATAGCTCTCTGTATCCGCCATCCTCTGTCACTGATTTCTTTAGAATCCTGAATCATTAGGGCACTAGTCTCGTTAAGTAAATGCAATCTAATTTTATATGGATTTATATATTTAATTTGTTGTATGTCCTGTAAATTCATACTTTTAAATATTTTGGCCAATGCGAACTGCTTGGGTAGAATTTCATTCGAGGATATATAAATTTCAATTTTTTCTTTCTCATTTACAGCCTTCCGTTTTTTCTCTTTATTTTGTACTATGGTCCATTCACTTTCTTCTTCCCTTCCTCTTTTATTTCGTCGGTTAGGGGCACTTTCTTCTCCTTCATTAGATTGCATTTTCTTCTGGCGAATTTCTTGTGACCATTCACAAACTGAACCACACAAATATTCTTCATTTGGTATCGTTTCACAGGTGTTGTGATTATTTAAATCATTAGTGTTATCTGTTCGATGGTTTATTTCTTCGTTATGATATTCATATTCATCGCCGATTGTATTCATTATAATTATTAAATAGCCGCCGGCGCAGCCACCGCAGGTATAAACCTAACGGTACTTGCGATAAGCCGGCGACCCGCGCGAAGTAAACAAGATAATCGGAATATTACAATACACGACCGATTCACTACGTTGTTCGGACGAAACTGATGGGGTTTAGGCCTTAGTCCACCACGCTGGCCTAGTGCGGGTTGGCGGACTACACACCTAAGAAATTCCTAAGAACTTTTAGGTGTGCAGGCTTTATCACGATGTTTTCCTTCACCGTTAAAGCAAGTGATGATTCATTGTGAATACACACATAACTTCGAAAAGTCAGAGGTGTGTGCCTGGGGTTTGAACCTGCGACCGCCGAAATTCTCGACCGCGCGCCTAAACCTCGAGGCCATCACGACTT
This sequence comes from Hemaris fuciformis, assembly GCA_907164795.1. NCBI lineage: Eukaryota > Metazoa > Arthropoda > Insecta > Lepidoptera > Sphingidae > Hemaris > Hemaris fuciformis. The sequence goes on along the minus strand of OU015455.1, from coordinate 480,024 downwards.
AAATGGAAATTTTTATCATTGGTCGTTAATCGTAGTAGAATGAATAGGTATAGAATGAATAACAGACAAGCGGCGACACTCGATAGTATTTTGTATGGGGATACAAAATACTATTTCTCTTCTAAACTTATTCAGCTGTTCTGCAGTAGACAGCCCGCACGTCTAACCCTTATGGCTATTTATTACTCCCTTATTTCACACAACACTCACATACATAATTCTGACCCCACACTAGCATACAAGTATTGTGTCGTATCAGTCTCTCATAATCTGTTCACCTTTATGTCGATCTTGAATAGTAAAACCCAGGCCGGCTGAGACGAGGTCTGGCTGTAGTTATTATTGTATTCTGTAGTGCGTCAATCGCGGAATACGTTTGTATGCATGTTAACTATTAAATATTAATTACAACACTGTAATGGGACGTAAAAGTTGTTTGTAATCGCACGTTCTTGGCTACAATGAGTGCTGTACTCGAGACGAATCAAGAATATATATCATCATCATCTCCTTGCCCTGTTCCCAATTTCATTTGAGGTCGGCGCAGTATGTTTTATCCTTCCACACATCCCTATCAGCCGTCATATCTTCATTCACCCCTTTTCCTTTCATATTTTCAGTCACGCACTCCATCCATCTTTTCTTTGGCCTTCCTCTGCTCGCCCATCCATCAGCTTTCATATCCATCACCTTTTTACCTACGTATGATTCATCCCTCCTCATAACATGCCCATACCACGACAGACGGTTTCCTTTTAGCTTTTCTATCACAGGAGCTACTTTCAGACTTCCTCTAACGTATTCATTCTTCACTCTGTCAAGCCGTGAATCAAGAATATTATATGTAGTTAGATTCTATTATAACTTGTCGTATTAAATAACACTCTGTATGCATAATGTCCAGTTTATTATACAACTATTTATTGTCAATCTGACTTAATCCCTCTCGTACTTATTCAACGTCTTTACTCTTCCTTGTCCCCTTGGCGACAAAACACTACTCATTATTATTTCGACTTTTTATTCATTCTCGACTATCTGACCTCGACTACCTATTCCGATGGTAGTGTTGCAAGAATAATTACATTTTAAATACATACATACCTACATAAACTCACGCCTGTATTCCCTGAAGGGGTAGGCAGAGGTGCATTTCTGCACCCACATTTCGCCAGGTTTGTATCAGTCCCACGTAATAGGGGGCGAGCCTATTTCCGTTTTTCGGGCACATTTCCAGACTCCGTGCTGCTACTGAGAATTTCCTAATGGAAAAACCTAATAACACTTTGCCGGACCCGGGAATCGAACCAAGGACCTCTAGATCGCACGACACATACTTGTACCGCGAGACCACGAGCCGGTATACCAAATAAAATAATTTATTATTATTAATTTTAAGAAATATGGATATTATTATTGTAGAATTACAAAATATTGTCATTTATTTAATAACCTATAAAATAAAACCTTACAATATGTATCTACATCATGTTCCAAGTTTTTTTTTAATATTATGAGCCTCAATGGCGGAGAGGTCCGCATATTTATATTATTATTTAATTTTACAATTTGAAGATCCACAGCATACAATAGAATAGAAAGGTACATAAAGAAACTGATTAAGCGTTCGTTTTATCTGTGGTAGAATGGAGCCTGGAGTTTTGTCCTAAAAACAGCAGTTAGCCGATAGCAGGTAGCAGGTAAAAAAGTTAAAAGGTGAATGTATTTATTTATTTATTTAAGTAAAAATTTGTCCGTTTTATGAGACGTGCGAAAGTCAGGTGTAGAAATACACCTTCTGTCTGACTACCCCTTTGGGGACACAGACATGAGAGCATTGTATGTACATATGTACATACATACATAAACTCACGCCTGTATTCCCCGAAGAGGTAGGCAGAGGTGCATTTCTGCACCCACATTTCGCCAAGTATGTATCAGTCCCACGTAATAGGGGGCGAACCTATTGCCGTTTTTCGGGCACATTTCCAGACTCCGTGCTGTTACCGAGAATTTCTTAATGGAAAAACCCAATAACACTTTGCCCGACCCGGGAATCGAACCCAGGACCTCTAGATTGCACGGCACATACTTGTACCACGAGACCACGAGGCAGTCATATAGCATGTACATATGTATGTGGAAACACCAGTTGTGAAAGATTAAAATGTACACACAAAAAGGCTTATTCGAACGATTTGCAACAGTAATTCCTGTCTGTCGCGCCACAGATACGGTCTTATGAAATTCAAATTGTCAGGAGTAAAGCCGGCGGCATTCCAATACGCTTGTCATCGATTAATGCTCATTGAATTTTACACTTGTGTGGCGTGAACGGCTGCGATAATTGTGTAGAATATTGAAGGATTTGTGGGAGCACCTGATACACGTGTAAGTTGTTGCGTAATTAGGGTAAGCGCAGCGACGTAAATGAAACGACCGGTCTTGATGCGTGCTAATATATGACTCAGTGCATATACAACCTTTATTGCTTTATATACTAAATTTTGGCATACTTCGAGTTCATCGACTATGCTGACGATGCTCCCACATTAGTTCCCCCCTTTTTAAAAAAAAAAGTAAATGTATAAAAATAATGATAAAAAATAAGTAAATGTAAAATGTATATGACATAAATCAACTAATTATAGTTTCATGCTTTTCCGCTGATCAGGCTCTATAGCGAATCGTACAACAGGGCGTATGACGCGACCCGAACGTGTTGTCGTCAGCGTGGCCTTGTTCTTTTCCGCGAGCTCAGCACTGTTGCGGTCGTTGACGTTGTTGCTGCATGTGCTTTTTAAGTGTGCCAAAGGTTCGTTCGCCTTGTCTTCATTTACCATGTAAGCAGGTTTCAATCTGTCCACTGTTACTATGGATGTTTTTTCTGGCATTTGTATTTTGAAATATTTTTCATATTTCTCTAACACTTTATATGGTCCTTTGTATGATGGTGTTAGGGGCTTCTTTACAGCATCTGTTCTGACGAAAACGTATTCACAATCTTTCATGTCCGGGTGTATATATGGTTTATGGTTTGTAGCGTGGTGACTGTTGTTAAACGGGCTTAGATTGGCCATTCTCCTTTGTAGTGTCCGTGTAAAAATTTCTGGTGATGTATTTTGCTTTTTCGGCTCGATAAACATACCAGGTAGACGTATATTTGCTCCGTATAACATTTGTGCTGGGCTGATGTTTTCTTTTAGTCGTAAGGCGCCTCGCAACCCTAATAGGACTAGGGGTAACTCATTTGACCAGTTAGTTGTGTTACCACGCGCAATTAGTGCGGTTTTCATTGATCTATGCCAGCGTTCAACTAATCCATTTGATTGTGGGTGATAGCTGGTAGTTCTGGTTTTCTTGATACCGAGTGCTTTAGTTAAGGCGATAAATAAGTCTGACTCAAACTGTCGTCCTTGGTCTGATGTAATGGTAGTCGGGCATCCAAATCTTGCTATCCAGGTATTCAGGAGGACTTCTGCTACAACTTTTGCTGTTATTTCTGGTACTGGTACGGCTTCAGGCCATCTTGTTGCTCTGTCGATCATTGACACGATGTATCTGTTTCCATTGGATTCTGGCAATGGACCGACGATATCTATGTGCACGTGGTCTAAACGTGCTGTTGACGTGAAACTTCCAATTGGGGCTGAGTTGTGCCTGTATGTTTTACTTGTCTGGCATGACTCGCATGTTTTCGCCCATGTGCCTACGTCTGTATTCATGCCTGGCCAGAAGTAGTGTTCAGAGATCATTTTCTTTGATGATCTTACACCAGGATGCGTAACGTTGTGCATAGAGTCAAATATTTGTTTTCGAAGCGACTTCGGTATGTACGGTCGTGAATTTGTTTTTGAATTTTCGCACCATAATTGTCTCGTTCCCGGTAACTGGATACTTTTCCAGCTGAGGTTGTTTTTATTTAACAGCTGAGAGAGTTCATTATCACTGCGTTGCAAATCTGCTATGTCATTCCAATCCACAGGTGTGGGGCAATCTATTTGTTCGACTCGTGATAGTGCATCGGCCACTGGGTTCATATTACCGGCGAGGTGACGTATGTCTGTCGTGAATTGTGCAATGAACTCTAGATGACGTAGTCGTCTTGGGGATATCCTTTTACTTGAACTGTCTTGTTTAGTAGTAAAGGCGTGACATAATGGCTTATGATCGGTGTATATTATCAATTCTCGTCCCTCGATATAAGGTTGAAAATGCGTTACAGCCATGTAAACTGCCAGCAATTCTCGATCATATGTACTGTATTTAGTTTGTGCTTCACTCAGTGCCTTTGAAAAAAATGCAAGTGGCTTCCACGTGTCGTTTTCGTACTGTTGTAAAACGGCGCCAATACAAGTTTGCGAAGCATCTGTCATGAGTGATAATGGAGAATGCGGATCTGGAGACGTCAATGTAACAGCGTCGCTTAGACTTTCTTTACATTGATCGACTGCTTCTAGTGCTTCGGAAGTCCATTGTATTTTAGTTTTCCCACATTAAGATATTTGTTCAAAAGAGCTTGATGTCGGGCTGCTTGTGGTATGTTATTGCGGTAAAAATTGATCATGCCCAAAAATCTGCGTAGCTCTTGCACCGTTGTTGGAGTCGGGTATTTTTTGATTGCTTCAACCTTTTCAGGTAATGGTTTGATACCCTCTGGAGTAATCAAATATCCGAGGAATTCTATTTGGGGTTGTCCAAATACACATTTGGCGCGATTTATTGTGATGCCGTGCTCGTTGAGTCGTTTAAACACTTCATGTAGATGCTGTCTATGTTCACTGGGTGACGATGACCTCACTAATATGTCATCGATATATACAAAAATGAAGTCTAACCCTGCTAATACTGTGTTCAGGAATCGGACAAAGGTTTGGCCCGCGTTTCGTAAACCGAACGGCATTCTAGTGAATTCGAATAGACCGAACGGGGTAATTACTGCGGTTTTTTCAACATCTTTGACGGGTATTTGGTTGTAAGCTCTTTTTAGATCAATTTTTGAGTATATAGTAGCTCCAGGCAATAGGTATGTGAAATCTAATACTCTCGGGATCGGATATCTATCCGGTACAGTGATGGCGTTTAATTTTCTGTAGTCGCCACATAGTCGTAATTCGCCGTTTTTCTTCTTTGTCACCAGTAGTGGACTAGCCCAAGGACTCTTGGAAGGCCTGCATATGCCTGTCTGTAACATGTCCTCTATTTCTTTTTTCACCTTTAGGTATTTGTCGGCCGGCAAAGGTCTTGACTTGGAGTACACAGGATGTCCCTCAGTTATAATATGGTGAACCACGTTGTGTTTTGGTGGGGACAGAGTGTCGAGCGGTTTTAAAATATTTGGATATTCTGCTAAAATATCTGCGTAATCTTCGGCTAAGTCAACGGTCCGAAGTGTTGGTGTGCTTGACTTCATCAACTTTGCGTTTCTTTGAAGTCCAGTCGTACCATCTATCAAACGCTTGTTTCTAATGTCGACCAAAATGTTGTGTTTTTCCAAAAAATCGGCTCCAAGTATTGGTTGTGTAATATCAGCGACGATAAAAGTCCAACGGTACGGTCGTCTCAAATTCAGATTTAACGTCAGCGTTTTGTCGCCGTATGTTTTTATTGGAGTGCCGTTTGCGGCATATATTTTGTAAGTGCTGTCGGTTTTTATTTTGTTACTTCTTCTCGGTATTGCTGAGATGTTAGCGCCAGTATCAACCAAAAAGCGATACCCACTTTTTCGGTCGGTAACGCATAGGCGGTTTGCTGGTACAATAGCGCTGACGACCGCCTCTGTCAACGCTGATTCTAGTTTTCCGACGGCTTTCTCCAATTGCACGGTTGTTCACAATTCCAAGCTCGATCCTTATAGCGCAAGTGATATTTACATAACCATTGAGGACTTTCCGGCGTGATTCTCGTTCGCGATCGGGATCTTTGACGCGTTAGGCTTCGATTGCGTCTATGGTGATGATGTCCGTTTCTAAATGAGCTTGCTTTCAGTGCTGCGACTTCCATAGTGAGCTTACTCATTTGGTTCATTAGCTGCATCATGAGCTGTGGATGACTACTGGATTTAGCGTGCTCACAACCTGCGTTTGGGTTCATTTTCTGAATAACTATATGCCTCTTGAAAGCCAAATCAGGGAGATCCGCTGGTGGAAGGCTGATAAGGCTGTGCAGTACAGTTATCACAATTTAATGAAGTTTGCTTCGAACGTCGGTTTTGCGTCGGGTTGTTGTAGAACGTCGGTATCACGTAGTATATTGAAGAACGTCGGTTTTGCGTCAGGTATTTCTTTTCGTCGGGGTCACCAGTTGTAAGTGTATCTGTTCACGTGGAGTCACCGATGTACGTGAACCTGTGATACACGTGTAAGTTGTTGCGTAATTAGGGTAAGCGCAGCGACGTAAATGAAACGACCGGTCTTGATGCGTGCTAATATATGACTCAGTGCATATACAACCTTTATTGCTTTATATACTAAATTTTGGCATACTTCGAGTTCATCGACTATGCTGACGATGCTCCCACAGATTGTTAATTGTTTACCTACATACTTAACCTCGAGCCTGTATTCACGGAAGGGGTAGGCAGAGGTGCATTGCTACATCCACCTTCCGCACGTCTTTTTTTTGGCCCTTTCCCACCACACACCCGCCACTGTAACTCCTGCGATCCAGGATCAACAGCACGCACAGTATTGACGCCGAGCAATGAAGCTCAGCGAGTCTAAGAGGACCTAATTTGTCATAATCCCGCAACGAAGTTAATCAGAAAGACAAATAAAGGAGGAGTTGGAAAAAAAGTACGTCTCATAAAAGCGGATTAAATTTTACTTTGCTATTTTTAATAGGAGGCGAGGCTTTTGCCGTTTTTGGGGTACGTTTCTAGATTCCGTGCTGCTACTGAGAATTTCCTAATTAAAAAACACAATAACACTTTTCGCGACCCCGGAATCGAACCCGGGTTTTTTACGCCGCTAGACCGCAAGGCAGTTAATTGTTACTCGTTTTAAATGTTTTACTAACAATATATCTGTGTATAACGCCCCACAGTTGGGCACGGACCTTCAATATCATTGGCCTAATGCGGGTTGGTAATAAATAACTCATTGGTTTGAAATAAATCACACTGAGTGCAATTGGTAACAATTTATTTTACTAAACTGTATCAATTAGTTTAAATAATGACGCCTCATTGAAATGAAATGAAATTGCTTTATTTGGTCACGTAGGCAATCAAATAGCACTTATGACAAGTCAATACAGAAAAGAAAAATCTTTTATTATTACATTATAATTCAACTATGGTTCATTTTATATAATTTGTACAAAAATATTTACGGTATTTTTATAATTTATTTTTAGTTTTCATCAGGAAATACATAATATCTTATTATTATTATTTCAAAGTAAATAACGAGATGGACCTTGTGTATTTCCGAAACGTCACGTATTATTTTAATGCTACCACCATTGATTACCCCGTTGGTTTCAGAGTATGAATTAGCGCTTGTTAAGAGGTTCTAGATTCGTTTCTTGGGTCGGGAAAATTTGCTTGGGTTTTTTCAGTTGGGAAATATCCGTAGTAATGTACAAATTAAATTAATTGACAAAAATGGGTGTAAAAATACATCTCTGGTTATATTTTCGGATTCACATATGTGTATATATAAACATAAAGTGTATGAATGCTTCTTAGGATGCGATACCCGCACAGTGACCCTCTTGTGTGATTTAAAAAAAAATGTTTTGTGTCTAAGTTTTTGATATTTGTAACACAAAACTTGTTTCTCAGTGTAAGTTCAGAAAACTATGACTATTGTGTGTATCAATATATATATATATATATATTTTATATACTGGCACGGCAAAGTGACCCCATTGCACCTGATGGTAAGTGTAATGGAGTCCAGAAAAAGTGCCCACCAGCGAGAGATGATGACAGTTGGTCGGCACAATCATGCCGGCCGAAAACCTCTTCACCTTACTTGTGAAGAAGTTTGGGGGACTAATACCATGGTGAACAAAGGACCGACCGCGACAAACCGGCCAAAAAATGCCGGCACGGTCATCCTTTTACCATGTATAAAGTAGTGATAGTTTCGAGGTTAAGACGCGGTTGGGTCAAAAATTTCTACGGTCGCGGGTTTAAGCCCCAGGCACCTCTGACTTTGTTAAGTATTCAAAATTATCACGTACATTAACAGTGAAGGAGAACATCGTGAAGAAACCTGCACACCTAAAACATTAGGAATTTCTTAGGTGAGTAGTCCGCTAACCCGCACTGGGCTAGACTAAGGCTAAATACCATTCATTAGTAGAGGTGGCCCAGCAGTGGGACGTGTATGGGCTGATGATGAGACCCAATATAAAAACTCCGTTGAAATAAATAGCTTAAGCGTTGAATTTTTATAAAATACATATTATCTTCTTTTTCAGTTAGTACTTCCATCATCATCATCAGCCCATATACGTCCCACTGCTGGGCACGGGCCTCCCCTACAACTGAGAGGGTTTAGGCCTTAGTCCACCACGCTGGCCTAGTGCGGGTTGGCGGACTACACACCTAAGAAATTCCTAAGATTTTTTTAGGTGTGCAGGTTTCATCACGATGTTTTCCTTCACCGTTAAAGCAAGTGATAATTCATTGTGAATACACACATAACTCCGAAAAGTCAGAGGTGTGTGCCTGGGGTTTGAACCCGCGACCGCCGAGATTCTCGACTGCGCGCCTAAACCTCGAGACCATCACTGCTTTAGTTAGTACTTACTAGAAGCTAATCGAGAGCATACCAACTAACCCGTGACATCAGCAGTACTGCAAGTTGCCAACACTTACCCAAACCCCCAAGGTACGGGAATAATTTAAATCTAAAATCGAACTTCCAAACAATAGCAATTAACCTACTTACGATAGTCCCGCCATGGCTCCAACAAGCTCAATGTAATTTATCAACCGTAAAATAGTATTGCAGACTCCACATCGGGAGGTGTTTGAAGAAGAAACTTATATAAAAAAGTCAAGAACATTTGGAAAGTAAGTCTTGAAAAGTAGTGATGGCCTCGAGGCTTAGGCACGCAGTCGAGAATCTCGGCGGTCGTGGGTTCAAGCCCCAGGCACACGCCTCGTGACTTTTCGAAGTTATGTATGTATTCATAATGAATTATCACTTACTTTAACGGCGAAGGAAACCATCGTGAGGAAACCTGCACACCTGATAGTTCTTAGGAATTTCTTAGGTGTGTAGTCCGCCTAACCGCACTAGATCAGCGTGGTGGACTAAGGCCTAAACTCTCTCAGTTGTAGAGGAGGCCCGAGCCCTGGAGTAGCACGTATATGGGCTGATGCTCATGATGAGGAGATTCATTTTATACACACTCACGCTCGCATCTCAGACGGCAGAGGTAAGTAACTGCACCCACATTTAGACAGTGGTTGAAAAACGGCAAATTGCCCGCCAATTATTACGTGGTAGAAAATCATAATTGGCGAAATGTGGAAACAGAAATGCACCTCTTCCATAGAAGCCCAAAAGCTTTAATAGTTAATTGTGTAATGTCTAGTTTATATTTGCTTATTGTGGTATGTTTATTTACCAAATTGCTTTTGTTAAATAAAGATTTAAAGCTTAAAAATTATTATTCTGAATTTTGGAAGGCAAACTGGGCTTTTGGGCTTCTATGGAAGTACCGCTAGTGTCCGGAATATGTGCGTAAACACTAACACAATTAAAAGAGCAGTTTCTTTTTTACCAAAATTCTTAAAATTTCCACTATTAAAAACACAGCAGTTTTACATTGAAAATTCCACCTCAACATTTTACTATTTCCTCATGTCCCATTCGAAATGATTTCCCTGCGCACAATAAATAACCAATAGCTTCGACGAGGCGGCGCGGCGCTAAATCATGGTCCGACGTCGACGCTCCTCGGATTTATGTCGACGGCTAAGATTTACAACCAGCTTGCGACCAGACTATGGCCCTTTTTAATGTCGCGGAAAACTGGATTAAGGTCTTCTGACACTACCCTTGTAGGGTAGGCAAGGGTAAGGGAGTGACAGTATCATATTTTAGTGGGTTAATATAGGAGTTCAAAGATGAAAGTCGATTTGTGTTATTTGATAGTTATGTATAACCTGTTCGCCTAAAAGTTCATAGGAATTTGTTAGGTGTGTAGTCCACCAACTCGCAATAGGCCAGCTTGGTGGACTAAGGTCTAAATTCTCTCAGTTGTAGAGGAGGCCCGTGCCCAGCAGTGGGACGTATATGGGCTGATGATAATGACTCATGCCTCTATCTCCAAAGAAGTAAGCATTATCAGCACGGCAAAGATACGTAATTGTAATGAAGTAAGCAAACAGAGATTGATTGCTAAGATATGACTTTCTGACACAAATCTTCGGCCTGATAACAGACGTGTTTTTCTAATATGATGATGACCACTATAATATACACATTAGTTTATTAAAAATAGGGATAGAACGCAGGCCATTTATCACGTGAAAGAACTACAAATAATACTTAAAATGTATACTTCATTTCGTGGATTAGCCATTAACCAGCGTCTCATAAATTAGCTATTATTTAGTAAAAGCAAATATGCTTATTTCATTTTTACGCAGTGTAGTAAACGCTATATATTATCATATTATCAAAGCCGCTGGAATTTCGGAGTCCCAAATAATAACAGTATCTCAGTTATAAGTTAGCCTCTGCGAATACGGAGCTTACAGTCGACATCTACGTTTACGCTTATATCTTTTCAAGGTTAGGCAGAGGTATATTCCTACAACCACGTACCTTAGCTACGTTTTTAATCTCACGAATTATGAACAATTGTAACGCTTTTTTCTGAGAATATTTCTGACTTATACGTACTAATACTGTCAATATTTAATTAAATCAGCAACATCATCAGCCCGAATACGTCCCACTGCTGGGCACGAGCCTCTTCTACAACTGAGAGGGTTTAGGCCTTAGTCCACCACGCTAGCCTAGTGCGGGTTGGCGGACTACACACCTAAGAAGTTCCTAAGAACGTTTCATCACGATGTTTTCATTCACCGTTAAAGCAAGTGATAATTCATTGTGAATACACACATACCTTCGAAAAGTCAGAGGTGTGTGCCTGGGGTTTGAACCCGTATTAATTTTAAAAAATCAATAAAACTTTTTCCAGGCAATCGAACCTGTGACTTCCCATCGTAAGCTCACCAACGAGGTTATCGAATTATACAGAGTATGCCATCTTGCCTCGATTATTATCTTTAGTTACAGCCCAATAATAAACTCAAGTCGAACAAACTGTTTATGTCACAGCATGCTACTGTGGATTAATATCAAAGTTGAAACTTTACTTAACAAAAACTATTTCAAACTTCAGCCGCCAGATGGCGCTGTGTCAAATTTAGACCGCGACTTGTATTAATAATTCTCTTTATATTTTAGAGGGATGATACAGCGCGATTGGAAATATTAGTAATACTATTAATTTGAAAGTTCTGAATAAACATAGACGGATTACAGCCAGGTTGAGAACACAGGGTTTTTTGTCTCGCAAAATATGAATTGATGGCGGCGAAAACTCGGGGCACAGGAAGATTAATATTTGTAAGCGAAAGTACTGTTTTTGTTTCGCCTTTACTAATTTATAGTCGATACGATTTTGACGAAATTTGTTTCAAAAGATACTTCTCGATTTTTTTTTATTTTTTTTTCTGGCACGGCAAAGTGACTACCTGATGGTAAGCACAGTGGAGTCCAAAAATATAATACCGACCGGCGAGAAACGATATGGTCACCCGCTGGTCGACACAATCATGCCGGCCCGCACAAATGCTTCTTCCCGCTTCGCTTAAAGGATCCAGGATCATAGGATTACTCAAGGTTAATCATTTGAGATTGCTGTGTGATAGGATTCTTAGATATAGACTAATTTTATTCTTAGAAAATTGTGAGGAACAAAAATATATTCAAAAATCTTAGGCATATGACAGCCCCGTGGCGCAGTTGGCTAGACACCAGCTTGCGAAACGAGAGGCCGCGGGTTCGATCCCCGCACCGAGACAAATGTTTGTGTGATCCACAAATATTTGTTTCGGGTCTGGGTGTATGTGAGACCAAAAAAGTCTCTCGTAGTTTCTGATACCCACGACACAAGACTTGTATCTTAGTGTGGGATCAGAACTATGTATGTGACTGTTGGGTGTATTTATTTATTTATTTATATGTAATTTTTTTATATGACTAGTGCCCAGCTTATCAAAATTGGTCCAGCAGTTAAGATGTGAAGTAACTGATACTCTAGAGTTACTTTCAATTATAAAATTAGTATATACAGTGTCTGTAGTGCAGTTGGGTACACAACAGCTTGCGAAAAGAAATACCGCGATTTCGATCTCTGCACCGAGACAAATGTTTGTGTGATTCACAAATATTTATGTACAGATTAATTGCCAAATAGAACCTGTCAAAGCAAGCGACTTAGTAGAAAAATCATTGTATTAATAGCCATTAACATTTCAGAACATTATTTGATATACCCTCATTAGTGCTGTGAAAAATTATCCCTAATCCGGATCTCATAAACAACCCTACAGAAAGAGCGCAATAACTGGAGGTGTCGCCTTTACCAGCATTATTGTGCCAACTAATATCCATCATGCCGGCTTATGTCTCATTAGTTGGTGTTGTAAATGTAGGGATTTTGTTCAGCTTTATCATATTAATTTGGTCGTTAATCGGAACGAAGTTCGCCGGGTCAGCTAGTTTATTGTAAAACCATTAAAAATTACTAAATTCTTTCCATTAACTAACTCAACTTCTCAAAGCCGGCGCCAAGCATATTCGGAATATGTCAAAGGCATGTCTTATAATATGTTGTCGCGTTAACCCGTATTTCTCAGAAACTTACTCAACCAGTAAGAGCTTATATTTCTCTAGACATTCCATTTGCTTTAACTACAAGATCCTGTGTCCTGACAACAAGTTTTCTCCCAAGGGAACTCAGTTGAACTTATCCCGTTTATAATTATGACGCTTTGCAAGTACAAATATGTACTGCCTCGTAGTTTTAAGGCAAAAGAATGTACACATATATACGCATCTATATCAACAAGAGGATAGGCAGTCTTATTTCCATAGCAAAATCTTGACAGTTTTTTATTGCAGTTTTCTGTAACATTTTCAGACTCGTTGCTGCTTCTGTAAATTTCCTTATAGAACAACCATTAATACAGCCCGACCCGGTAATCGAACCTTATCATCAGACGGCACATATACCTCCAATGAGGTTTATAAAAATAAGTTTATTATTTCTCTATTTTGCTCCTGCAAATTGCTACTTATGACGTCTATTAAATGCTCATCCCGAGGGGCGTCGCGGTTGTTAGACAAAGGACGAGGGTCCCGAGGGAAATCAGGGACCAGAGGACCAGGCTGAGACTGCCTCTTGATTAAATACTTTGATCTAAGTGGATCCGATTGCTTTTAGGATTAAGGGCGCATATTGGATGGTGAAAGGAGGATTGAAATCATATGCGAATAAATATTAAAAGACACATACATACATACATAAACTCACGCCTGTATTCCCCGAAGGGGTAGGCAGAGGTGCATTTCTGCACCCACATTTCGCCAGGTATGTATCAGTCCCACGTAATAGGGGGCGAGCCTATTGCCGTTTTTCGGGCACATTCCCAGACTCCGTGCTGTTAATGAGAAGTTCCTTATGGAAAAACCCAATAACACTTTGCCCGACCCGGGAATCGAACCCAGGACCTCAGAACCTAGGACCTCAAGATCGCACGGCACATACTTGTACCGCGAGACCACGAGGCAGTCAGTAAGTAAATATGTCAGTAGCAATATGAAAATAAATATCATATACGACCCAATGGTAGGCACGGGTCTCCTCTGCTATCACATTAAGCGTTAGTCCCCCTCTACTACGGGTAAATAACTATTTAAATTAGCAGGGATACATTGTTAATGGAGTTCTCTGTTATGATATTATTTTTAGCATCACAAAGTTTGGAAGTGTGACTGCAAGACAGTCTCTTACGTAGGTACATTGTTTTGTACATTTGCTGTAGTACCAACAATACAGTTATAATAAACACACAATAAAACAGGACTTATAAAATAAAAAAAGTATTTTAATATACTGCCTCGTGGCCTCGCGGTACAAGTATGTGCCGTGCGATCTAGAGGTTCTAGGTTCGATTCCCGGGTCGGGCAAAGTGTTATTGGGTTTTTCCATTAGGAAATTCTCAGTAACAGCACGGAGTCTGGGAATGTGCCCGAAAAACGGCAATAGGCTCGCCCCCTATTACGTGGGACTGATACATACCTGGCGAAATGTGGGTGCAGAAATGCACCTCTGCCTATCCCTTCGGGGAATACAGGCGTGAGTTTATGTATGTATATTTACTTATTTAAAACTTTATTGCACACATACGATAAAAGTTATAGAGTAATATAGACTAAAATAGCACCAATGGCGTTCTTATCGCACAAGGCGATCTCTTACAGACAACCAAGTATGGGGATGTAGGAAAAAAAAATGAAAAGTAGTCGTAAGTGCACAAAGTAAAATAAAAACTAATAAAAACATGACATAATTATTTATGGAAATGTTTTATCCTGAATTGTCATTGGTGTTGTATTATGTATAAAACCATAACGATATCAAAGCGGGAAGAGGGTCCCGTGGGAAATCCACGCGTGGCTGCTAATGGACTCGAGACCCCGCGCTGTTTGTTAATTCATATTGTAACTGACAAATTACCTGTTTTGTACTCGCCACGATTTATGAATTCCTGGTAGCTGATGTAACCACAGCACGAAGTTTAGAAGCGTTCTTTTTTGTTTTTTTTAGTCGCAATTAACCTTTGTCATGACATCTTTTGTGTCTCTTCAAAATGTGGAAGGGCAAGTTATAAAAACCGTAGAAGTAAACGTCGGGAGGCTTACCAGCGGCGGTACTTCCATAGAAGCCTAAAAGCCCAGCTTGCCATACAAAATTCTGAATTTAAATCTTTAAGCTTTAAGCATGCATAAACTCACGCCTGTATTCCCCGAAGGGGTAGGCAGAGGTGCATTTCTGTACCCACATTTCGCCAAGTATGTATCAGTCCCACGTAATAGGGGGCGAGCCTATTGCCGTTTTTCGGGCACATTTCCAGACTCCGTGCTGTTACCGAGAATTTCCTAATGGAAAAACCCAATAACACTTTGCCCGACCCGGGAATCGAACCCAGGACCTCTAGATCGCATGGCACATACTTGTACCGCGAGACCACGAGGCAGTCATTAAGCTTTAAATATTTATTTAACAAAAGAAACTAGACATTACACAATTAACGTGTAACACTTTTGGGCTTCTATGGAAGTACTGCCACTGAGGCTTACGTAGTTACGGAATCAAAGAAGCCTAAAATTGTCTGGGTTATATTTATTTCAATGCTTTAATTCATCAAAATTAGATTAAAACATTACTCGCTATCGCATTTTTGTCTGTAACTGAATTCAGCAATCGAAACATACGTTCTACCACTACTTATCCCTTTGGAGACACAGGCGTCAGTGAGAACGTGTATATTTAACGTGTGTATGTGTAGGTATATGTAATGTATATGTTTGTAGTTTGTACGTGTGTATGTGTATATGTAATGTACGTTATGTTGAGGTTTACGAGATTATGTAGTAATTTTTGTTCGTGGTGAAAAATGTGGTTATTTGACACATATAGGAACGTAAGACTGGTTTCATTTGTCTTGTATGGTCTCCTTTTAGCTTCATTAGCGTTGTACTCGTAGTTACCCTATTTTACAATCTTAATCTTTTCTCTACTCAATATTTCTTTCTATCATTTTCTAACATCTAGACTGCAGAATTATGAGATATCTGTCTAACCCAGTAGCTCGTAGATCTAGACAGTGACAAAGCTTCCAGAGAAATCCTGAGCTGACATTACGACCACTGGGACCACGTCCCGACAATTTGTAACCAATGTGACACTCGTAAAGTTACAACTTAGAGAAATAACTCGCGCTGACGTTTTTATAATTTAATTTCCTTGCAGTTTCTAATCTTTTGTTCGTAGTTTGTTCTTGAAATGTGATTTCAAGGTATTTTCCGAGTAATATAGAAAAAAAGCAGTGATGGCCTCGAGGTCTAGGCGCGCGGTCGAGAATTTCGGCGGTCGCAGGTTCAAACCCCAGGCACACTCCTCTGACTTTTCGGAGTTACGTGTGTATTCACAATAAATTATCACTAGCTTTAACGGTGAAGGAAAACATCGTGATAAAACCTGCACACCTAAAAAGTTCTTAGGAATTTCTTAGGTGGGTAGTCCGCCATCCCGCACTAGGCCAGCGTGTTGGACTAAGGCCTAAACCCTCTTAGTTGTAGAGGAGGCCCGTGCCCAGCAGTGGGACGTATTTGGGCTGATGATGATGATGATAGAAAAATTAACACACACTTTTTAATAACAAGTAAATCCGACAAACACTGACATACATAGTTCTAACTCACATTAAGATACGAGTCATGTCGTGGGTATAAGAAATTATGAGTAACTTTTCGGTCTCATATTAATCTCAATATTTGTGGATCACACAAACATTTGTCTCGGTGCGGGGATAGAGCCCGTAACCTCGCATTTCACAAGCTGACGTGTCGCTTAACACCAGGTGAGATCGTGGTCAAATGCCTGCACTAGATTTAAAAAAAAAAAAAAGAAATAAAAACACCTGTGCCACGGGGCTGTTTGATTGATAATTTAATGAGTTTTTTAATTGGCTCATGAAATATATTCTGCCTTCACTCTTTTCAAAGAAATTTAAGTAGAGGATCTCATTATACTTGACTTTAGCTGAATAGCCGTTGCCTTTTATATTTTAATATTGAGCCTTGTGTGGGTGCTCCCTTCTTTCTTTTTTTATCTGACCTTTTCGATCAGATTAAAAACCTCTATGGTTTATATTATAACCACGGTAAAAATATTGTTATTTATACCTTAGTTTAACAAAATAACAATAAATCAGTCGTTACTTGAAATAATTTTGTTAGGTTTCAATAAATATGTTACATACAAAGCCTGAAAGCTTAGTTCCCCGAAGTGGTATACAGAGATGCATTTCTGCACCCACATTTCGCCAATTGTATTTTCGTCCCTCGTTATAGGGGACAAGCATTATTGCTGTTTTTTTAATGTTACCACAAGTAAATGTGCGGACAGAAACTATTTAATAACACTGATGGATATTATTTATTAACACGAGTGAGTTTACAAGCTGATCCTTATTAAGATTGTAGTGAAATCTTCGGATCGGGCGATGATTTTTGTGAAACTTCTTTGCAGGCCGAAAATATTCTTTCGACTAACGAAAGATTGCCGAGTACAGTATATGGGAACATTATATTTTTCAAGGGACGCAAACGGTTTTCGACCTCACATAAACTTTATTTTCTAACTACATATAATTTATGGCTACGCAGGTGTTTCAACAGACTTTGATTACCGTTTTTACTGCCGCCGGAATCGAACTGGCGACCGCTAGTACAAATAAATATATCGCTTTATGGCGTGTAAACATGGCGCGGAAATTTGATTGAAGCTCGTCACAGATTCAAGACGATATCAAAGTATTTAATATATACTACCTTTTTTCTGCAATTTCGTCTAAATGGTCTTTAAAATTGGGTAGTTTCCTATGACTAATTCTGTATAACTTTATATTATATCCTATCAAAAACTATTAACAACGATAATTTCTGTCAAAAAAGAATGACGTTTGCTTTAAAATAAATAAATAAATACACCCAACAGTCACATACATAGTTCTGACCCCACACTAGGATACAAGTCCTGTGTCGTGGGTATCAGAGACTACGAGAGACTTTTCGGTCTCACAAACACCCAGACCCGAAACAAATATTTGTGGATCACACAAACATTTGTCTCGGTGCGGGGATCGAACCCGCGGCCTCTCGTTTCGCAAGCTGGTGTCTAGCCATCTGCGCCACGGGGGGCACGAAGTGGCAATGAATATTTTAAATATAGAAAAGGATATGTAGTGGCGACCTCTTAATGTCTCACTAGGACGCATTCATTTTAGCGGCATGATGTTCCTTCCCTAGTTACTGATGAAGTATTTTCGCTACCTAAATTTTCTAATTACTAAATAGGTTTTAAAAACACTTTATTTTTGGGTTCATCATCATCAGCTCATTAACGTCCCACTGCACGGGCCTCCTCTACCATTGAGAGGGGCTTTAGTCAACCACGCTACCCTGGGTTCACGGAGAAATAAAAATGTTTACCCAATAAACAGCGGGCTTACTTGATATTCCTCCTAAAAATTAATAAGGCAATGAAATAGCAGCTAATATTTTAAAATTGTGTTTTATTATCTATACAAATAAATAAAATTCGAGTGTCTGTTTGTAATATTGAAATAACCGCTTTTTAATAAATGCAAATGGATGTATACACGGTACATATACCAAAATAACGTTTTTTTTATTTTTGTCTGTCTGTCTGTCTGTCTGTTTGTTCTAGCTGATCTCTGAAACGGGTGGACCAATTTTAACAGGACTTTCACTGGTAGATAGGTGAGCTGAGGTATAACTTAGGCTAAAAAAAATTTAAAATCGACTGTTAGGCGGAACGAAGTTCGCCGGGTCAGCTAGTTAAAATATAAGATTCAACAGTCAACAGTTTTTCAACTGAAAATTGCTTACTATTAAATATTTCAGTGATCGTGCCAGCAAAGGAGATTTTGTAAATAACAAATCCTTTAAAAACAGATTAATAAAACCCTGAGTTGTGTAATGAACGAACAAGCGGCAGGCGGGGAAATAGAAAAATGAACGGTGTTTATATTCAGCAAGGATTATTTCGTGGCAGCTCGTGAATTACTGCCGATAAAATTGGGCTAGAGAGCGAGCGGCATTTATCGCTCAGATCAAATTAATAGTCCTACGAGAGCTGGCATACAATTATGAAGATAGTTATAAAAAATGACTGCAATTTTTTTTGATAAGAAGATTACGCCTCGTTGGTCCTGTCATGAAAAACGCCAGATAATGCTGTGAGGTAATTTTTAGTTAAAGCACATCATTATTATCATCATCATCAGCACATATACATCCCACTGCTGGACACGGGCCTCCTCTACCATTAAGAGGGTTTAGGCCTTAGTCCACCACGCTACCCTAGTGCGGGTTGGCGGACTACACACCTAAGAAATTCCTAAGAACTTTCAGGTGTGCAGGTTTCCTCACGATGTTTTCCTTCACCGTTAAAGTACGCGATAATTCTTTATGAATACCCGCATAACTTGGAAAAGTCAGAGGTGTGTGCCTGGGGTTTGAACCCGCGACCGTCGAAATTGTCTACCGCGTGCCTATACTCAAGGCCATCACGACTAGTAGTAGTAGTTAAAGCAAGTTGATAATAGCTGGGACTCGTAAATGGCCATGGGGCATTGTCAATTACGTAGAAATTGTTAGCTTGCGAATCTTCGGAGTAGGATTATACCTGTATCTTTTTTTTTTTCGAGGGGAAAGCTGGTTATGGCTCTACTTCCCGCCAGCCCTGGGGGAGGGGGGTGAGAAGCGTATGTCGGGGTCACCGGCCTTCCAGCCCGGCGCGCGGCGACGTCACGTCCGCGCAGATGTTAATGCCGGGCTGGGTCCCTAACAAAATCCGACCATACCGACCAAAACCCCCCGGTGCCTCGGTGTGTAGGATTATACCTGTATCTACCCTTTTGGTGATACTGGCGTGAGAGAGTATGTATGTACACTTATCTGTTCATATTGGACTGAAATAGCTACTAGCTACCATTAGAATTAGGTGAAAAAAAATGCACATTGAATTTGGTCTAAGTTTATAAAAGCAAAATAAATCAACGATAAATTTCTTTACATTTGAAACAGCATTCGCTCGAAAAACTTAACTTTTAAACTGTTCAGCGAATTCTAAGCCAAGTCATAAATCAACTCGTCCACGGCGTGGCTCAACAGTGAGAACGGATCCTCTTATAAGTCCATTACGATTGGGGAGAAGGGGGGAAGAGGGAGGAGGTGAGAGGAAGGGAGGGGGCGGAGACTTGTCCCTCGATCTTCATTCATTCCACGTCACCTCTACTAATGGGCTGCTTTATTTTGTCAGATCACTTACGCTACTTAGTTTTTTGCTTTGTCCCATTGTGCCGAGAAATCGTTTTGGTGATGTTTATTTTGCAAGCATGTCAGTTGAATTATGGGCAAAGGATTACATCACGCCTGTTGGCAAAGGGGTAGGCAGAGGCGAAATTCTGTTTTGACCTAACGCAAGTCTTGCGCAATAGGGAGCTTTAACGTCTTTACCGTGCATGTTTATAAAGTTGGTTTTGCTACAAAAAAATCTTAATGAAAGACCAAATTAAACTTTGTCTTATTTGGGAATCGTGTCCGAGACCTCTCAATCCAATGACGGATATTTTAAATGATTAACAAGGCAGTCCATTTATATTAAAATCAAACTTAAAGAGTTTGTATTCAGGAAGACCTTATCATGAACTTATTAATCGTTAGTATGTATATGTTACTGACGCCTTAAATAACTTAAAAAAATAGCGTACCTCGTGGTCTTCAGACATAAATATATGTCATGTTGGATTAAGAGGTCTCAGACTCGATTCCTGGGTCAGGCTAAGTTCTAATGGGCGTTTTTATAATTAAACTTTTAGGTAGGATTCTGTACATGTGCCCCAAAAACAGTAATAGCCTCGCCCCCTATTTGTAGGACTTAAAATACACCTGGCGATAAAAGAGGGTATGTGTGTAAAAAAATCGCCTACAACGTTAAATTCTCACAGAGACTACCTTTGTAGGAGTATCCGTGTAAATAATTCTGTTTTTGTCCGTCAAAGGGAAACAACTGAAGGCGAGTTGAAAAGGCTTTCATCGTTCGCCATTGTTGGCTGTATCGAAGGATGTAGTAGCCGAGGTGAAAAATCCTAGAATTTGTGGTGCAGGTAGGGAGCTAGGATATTGAAACATAGACCCAAATTTATAGTTAAAAACATTACGCTAGAAACCTAAGTCCCACATAAATCCAAACACTGTATTGCTATGAAAGATTAGAAAAGGGAAAACACATTAAAACTTTGTCTGACCGGGAATTTGAATCCCTGACCTCTAAATTGCACACTTTTGTTGTGTTGAAGGACTTAATTATTGACAATATTATCATAAAAAAAATATGGTGTCATAGCATTAAAGTCCATAGGATTCGCGAGGTCTTCTAAGAGATGCCTAACGCTTTTTTTAGCACAATCCAGTTTTATCACAATTTAATTTACCAACCAGTTCTTATACATATTTCTTATCTAGATCAGACTAGAAAAGTAGAAATCCTAATGTTGTTGTAGATAATAATTAAAATAAATACACCCAACAGTCACATACATAGTTCTAACCCCACACTAAGATACAAATCTTATGTCGTTGGTATCAGAAACTACTAGAGACTATTCGGTCTCACAAACACCCAGACGCGAAAAAGGTATTTGTGTATCACACAAACATTTGTCTCGGTGCGGGGATCGAACCCGCGGTTTCTCGTTTCGCAAGCTGGAGTCATGATGTCAGATGGAATACTAAAACTACACTTATCTAAAAATGGCCTCCATTCTAGAACTTTTCTCATCCATTCACATTTATCACTCCCACTTTATTCTGCTAATCTTTTATACCCTCAACTTTATCTAATCCAATTGTAAATTCTTTTATAAAACTACATGTTTGCCCCCAACTATGGCCTTAAATCCGGCCGTATGTGCTTCCTTTGTGTCGCTCCTCGGTACGGCAAGAAAGTCGTAAAGTTCCACGTCAAAGGCGAACGTTCGGCGCAGGTACTAGAGTGCTGTTTGTACGTAGTTTACACGCGAGGAAATATATTTTGTACCGACATAACTCTGCACGAAATTTCCAAAAAGTGGGAGTGTTTTTGCGTATTTACTGTTTACGCTTCGTTGGAATTGTGACTTAATCCAGTGATCAAGAGGAACCGAGTTCGATTTGGTAAAATGTTGTAGTAGCGCAGCTTGGCCGACGCAAGTGAAACTTGTGGTTCCTTGCGTACGCGCTGGAATGCACTCGGATCACTGTACATTATGATTTACCTCTAAGTAGTAGGCGCGGCGACGCGCTGGCAGTCAAAGAGTATAGTAATATATATACAAGATATAATATAATATATATGCTGGCAGTGTTAAATCGATTCGGACGGCGAAAGCACGCTCATTTTTCATCTTTCAATTTGCCATATCTTGTGTTAATAATTTCAACTCGATTCGCAGTATTATTAGTGATTTATCGGACACATAATTTAATTAGAACTTTATAATTGTTGCCATCTTTGTTTGTAGTTTGTAGTTAAATATTTTCGTGCATAAACATTGATTTAAAAGACTGTGCCTGTACTTGTAATTACCAATAAACTCATAGTGTGTGCAAAGTGCATTGTCATTTTAATACATCCCAGTACACCTTTAATCTCATAGGGTAAGGTTGCTTAAGTCGTAACCCCTAAGGAAATTCCACTGTAATATTCACTGCAATTGAAATAAAACAAAATCTTCTACATTTACTGGATCTTTATTTAATTGGCTTTTAAGTAACAATCATAGAAACTTGGATATTTTTAATTAAAATAGGTATTTTATCGTTTTTGAAAAACATACCTTCGGTACGACTAAGGCACCTAGTCGCCTAATTCGTACCACCTATAGCCTTAGTCGTACTTAGAAAACAAATGTTAGTAAACATATTAATTTTTTTAAAGAAAAATACTTAAATATTCAAAGATCACATGCACAACTAAAAACTACAAATAATTTAGTCCGAAATAAAAAAAATGGTTATTGGGTATAAAGTCGAAGCTAAAAATACTAAATTATACTTAACAGAAAATAAAAATAGGTCAAGTAATAAAATCTCTTCAAAAAAAGGAGGTAATGTTTAATTAGAACATTATTGAGATACACAGATATCACAAATATATTTTTTTATTTTGCTTTCAACGCCAGCACATAGGTCATAGCCAAGGTAATCAAGGCCAAAGCTCTGTTGCTTTAAAACCATTTAGCGCTATATCCATACGAACCGACCTATGGTACGCTTTTCTAAGCAGCTCTGCAACATTGGCTTGTTTTATGACACTACCAGGATTTGAGCGGAGCCACGAAGATGGGGCATCATTATAACCGCGTTTCAATGATTTGAAGAACGATCTGTCCAACGATTGTAGGCGATCGGTCTTGTGAGCAGGGAAAGATAGCATTATTATGCCATACTCGCGAGCCGATTGGCTCACTTTTAAATTTCTAGTAAAAGCAAATTTTGTTTTTGATCACTTTTTTCTAATCTTGTACATTTGATGAAATGTTGGATCCATTGAAAAAAAGTTCTGATGTGATCCATCCATTTTTTTAACAACCAAATGGTGTTCCACCAGAATTACCTGATAAACAATAACGTAAATTGTAAAACAATTTTCTTAATACCTAAGTCGTACCGGTACGAGTAAGGAATTTTGTACAGGTACGTCTTAAGCAGTGGGGACTTGCGAGTTTAAAACTAAAATATAGACTTAACCTCATAAAGTTCGACCGTTTGAATACGCCTAAACGATCGCCAAATAAGTGATACAAATTGATGTAAATAAAGAAAAAAGATCGATATCACAGTCCTGCCATAAAAAAACTTACAAATGTATCATAAAATTGAATGAAAACTGTATAAAAAACTTACTTTTTCAATATTTTGGCTTCACGGAGGCAGTCGACGGTGTATTTGTTAACGTTTGTTCACTCGACTGAAATGTTCATTTTGACAATACTAGCTGACGCTACTTATAAGAATCAGACGAGATATTGCCGGGGTACGACTTAAGCCGTGGTACGTCTTAAGCAACCTTACCCTAACATCGAGTATGAAAATGTGCCCGATAACCGGCAATCAGATATTACGTAGGACTTACAAGCACAGCTGGTGTATGTGAAAAAAAACCTCTCTGCCTACCCCTTGAGGGTCACAACCATCAGTTTGTTAGTTTGAAAATGTGTAGTATACCGCCTTTTTGTTTTCGCTATATAATGCATAAATCCATCAAAAAAACGTGGCTTTGATTCTCGATCCAGTATTTTATGTTTTCTAATAGAATATACCCAATCATCATCATCATCATCATCATCAGCACGTTCCACTGCTGGGCACGGGCATCCTCTACAGCTGAGAGGGTTTATGCCTTAGTCCACCACGCAGGCTTAGTGCGGGTTGGCGGACTACACACCTAAGAAATTCCTAAGAACTATTAGGTGTGCAGGTTTTATCAAGATGTTTTCCTTCACCGTTAAAATATACCCAATATCATCACGATGTTTGGAGACAGCAAAATAGCTTACAAAACTATAGAATTATACCTCTGCTTGCTCTATCAGGATTACAGACTACATGCCATTAAAAAAACATTGTACAAAATTTTGTCAGCAGTCAGCATGAAAATAGAGTTATAGCCATACATAGGATGGGTCGGTGTCACACCCAGCCGAATCCAATGCAGGTGTCGAGGCAATAAATACACAGATGTAGGTCACTAGATTATCCGTTGTGACACTGTGGAGTTTCATTTAGTATATATATTCATTTAGAATGACTCGACTGCCTCGTGGTCTCGCGGTACAAGTATGTGCCGTGCGATCTAGAGGTCCTGGGTTCAATTCCCGGGCCGGGCAGAGTGTTATTGGATTTTTCTATAAGAAAATTCTCGGTAACAGCACGGAGTCTGGAATTGTGCCCGAAAAACTGCAATAGGCTCGCCCTCTATTACGTGGGACTGATAAATACTTGGCGAAATGTGGGTGCAGAAATGCACCTCTGCCTACCCCTTAGGGGATTATAGGCGTGAGGTTATGTATGTATGTATATATTCATTTAGAATATCCAGTGGTGACGTGTTTGGGAAGGATATAGTGTTATACCTCTCAGTTGTAGAGGAAGCCCGTGCCTAACAGTGGGACGTATATGGACTGATGATAGGCTTTTTACATAATAAACTCCCTCCGGTCTCCCGTTGGCGTAGGCAGAGACTATAGAGCGCCAGATGCCACGCTCCAAATACACTTCTTTCGCTTCAACTGACATTATCCTCATCATAAAATCACGTGGATGGAGTCGTGATGGCCTCGAGGCCGAGAATCTCGACGGTCGCGGTTTCAAACCCCAGGCAAACACCTCTGACTTTTCGCATTTATGAGTGTATTCACAAAGAATTATCACGTACTACGGTGAAGGAAAACATCGTGATGAAACCTGCCCACCTAAAAGTTCTTAGGAATATTATATACTTTGCAGTATCGGTGTTAAAGAACATAAAAATCTTTTTAGTAAGGCATGTCACACTTCAAAATAGTTTAAGAGCCGTAAATGCTATCGTGAAAGAAATCTTACGAGCGTATCAACACGTCGTCTGAACATCGTAAATCGATCACGAGGTTTCGGTGCAAGCTCGTGCCAGGCTCCTAGATCTGATAAAATAGAAAAATACCGTCGGCAACTTATTGAGGATGTTACACACGCATGTCTAGTGAACGCGGTTAATCTATAGATATATACACAATTTGTAGAAGTAGGTTTGTATCCATAGCAACATTTTTAATGGTAAAAAAAACAGTTCGTCTGTTACGCTTTCACGCCTAGACCGATTTGAATATTTTCTGGTATTACCTAAGATAGATTTAGATAGTATAGCATTTAGATAGTACTGGGGGAAAGGACTAATGCTACCTAATCTATTTAAGTATATAAAAATGAATGTTTGTTTGTATGTCATCGAACTTCTCTTAAACGGCTGGACAAATTGGGATGAAATTTTCTATGCATACTCCAGTGGTCCCTGGATGATTTTAAAACACAATTGGGCGCTACTATCGACATATCGCTTAAAGCTTTTCCGGGCAGGACGACGCCTACCGGGACAGCTAGTTACATATAAAATGATGTCAAGACGAATCTGGGAACTATAGTTACACAAGTGGCGGTGCTTCCATAGAAGCCCAAAAGCCCAGTTTACCTTACAGAAGTCTGAATAATAATCTTTAAGCTTTAAATGTTTATTTAACAAAAGCAATTTGAAATATAAATGAGAATATCCTGACCCCACAATAAACAATTATAGACATTACACAATTAACGTGTAACGTTTTTGTGCTTCTATGGAAGTGCCGCCATTGGTTTATACATACACACTATTAATGTAGATTGTAATTTGTATATTTAATATATTTATTTATGTATCTATTATTTCCAACCAGATAGAAGGTTATTTTTACACCGATATTATTCCAATTTTTTTACTAACATCATAATTCTACTAAAAAAAAGTAATAAAAAATCTTGTCAACCCCGAAATCGAACCAACACCCCTGGATCGCATACTTCATTTTGTAACGGACCCAATAACTGTAAGTTTCCCGAAGGATTCATCCCATTAAAGTCCTGTGAATTTATCGACAAAACACGGAATAGGGACCGGGGCCTGACCGGGAGAAGTTCTACGACTGAGCTGGGATTCAAACTTCAACAAGTACTTAGGGATGGGCAGTTAAAGTTTTATAATTACTTATATATATTTTGTAACAATTATTTAATATTCGTGACTCGTGGTCTCGCGGCACAAGTATGAGCCGTGAACTAGAGGTCCCAAAGCGTTATTGGGTTTTTTCATTATGAAATTCTCAGTAGCAGCACGGAGTCTGGAAATGTGCCCGAAAAACGGCAATAAGTTCGCCCCATTTAAAGTGGAACTGATACTTACCTCTGCCTACTCCTTTGGGAAATATAGGCGTGAGGTATTTTATACACATACCCATTTTTTTATCGTTCATAATAATATTGTTCTTATTAATTAGACTCCAATGCTCTACTTGAGAAAATTTTGTATTGTTTTATGTTAAGTATTTCTATCTCAAGAACTAATATACCCGTAGTTTTGAATTGTAGCCTTTATACTATTCGAAGTGCAATGCTATTGTTTTTTAAACATTTTGGGGTAAAGAAATACTCCCACATCTAAATTAAATAAACATTTATAAAACGCGTAACATTTAATTGTGTGCCTTTTAATCTAAAGATCGCTGATCCGTTTCCTGAAGCGGCCAGTGTTTTTTTCTTCATAAAAATGTCAGTAGCTGCGCGGAGTTTAAAACTATGCTTGCTCTCATTTACAAAGGACCTAAAAATATAGTCAGCGAAACATATAGAAAAACATTTCTACCTTTTCGTGATGGGTGATTGTGTAAAAGTAAAAAAGAGTTTCAACAGTCCTTCAAAATACTAAATATCCGACATCATTGACTGTCAGATGATGTAGGTACAAAAGGTTTCAGAAACGTCTACATCGGGCATATGTAATGTTACCTTCTTCAAATTACACATCAAGAGAAATATTAATGGAAATTTGTGATGGTCCGAATCGTGCCTTGTGTTTTTAGCAAGTCTGTGTACATACATACATAACCTCACGCCTGTATTCCCGGAAGGGGTAGGCAGAGGTGCATTTCTGCACCCAAATTTCATTCTGTATGTACCAGTCCCACGTAATAGGGGGCGAGCCCATTGCCGCTTTCCTGGCAAATTTCCAGACTTCGTGCTGCTATTGAGAATTTCCTGATGGAAAAACTTAATAACACGTTTTGCCCGACCCGGGAATCGAACCCAAGACCTCTAGATCGCACGGCACATACTTGGGCCGCGAGACCATGAGGCAGTCTGTGTATATCATGTAGCTAAGCGAAAACTATTAAATATTTCTCTGATAACCAAGTTTGTAGTAAAAGTTTATGTTTTTAGATTTCATCATCATCATCAGCCCATAAACGTCCCACTGCTGGGCACGGGCCTCCTCTACCATTTAGAGGGTTTAGGCCTTAGTCCACCACGCTGGCCTAGTGCGGGTTGGCGGCGTTTTTAGATTTAAGTAGAATTAATTTAATTGCAGAAATACTGCAAACCGCATCACAAAACATGCCGTGTGTTTGTTATTAGAAAGTATCAAATATGTGTCACTTACACACAGGATAAATATTATATTTTACATTACTCTTATAATGCTGAAGTTTTTTTTTGTTTTTTGTGTATTTAAACGCTAGGAATTACCAATCCGATTAATTAAGAACATACACGACCTTAAAAGAGTATTACTTGTACTATAAAATAAAGAGAAGATAAAAGTTGTGGAATTATATGAGGCTGTAGGGACTGTTGGTATTGTGTAGGGGACAAAATTACTTTAACGGTGAAGGAAAACATCGTGATGAAACCTGCACACCTAAATGTTCATAGGAATTTCTTAGGTGTGTAGTCCGCCAACCCGCACTAGGCCAGTGGTAGACTAAGGCCTAAACCCTCTCAGTTGTAGAGGAGGCGCGTGCCCAGCAGTGGGACGTATATGGGCTCTAAGTCTCGATGAATTTCAAACAAAAAAGACAAAAATAAATAAATAACATCTTGTTCTAGTGGGACATCACTAAGGATTTTGTAAATTTCACGCACTTTGCAAGTTTCTGTAAGAATTGCGAAGATTTTTGTCATGATATGGGCTGTAACAAATTGCTTCTTGGATCCTTTTATATCTTTTCTCTTCAAACAGATAATGGGACGTTATTTGACAATGAAAAGGCCTGTAGCTCCGAACTGAGATTTTTTCAAGTAGAAAGATGCTTGTATCTGCTCAAAAGCGACCTATGTAAAAGTCGGCATATTGACCTACTCAATTGTGTCGAGTCCTGTGCTCAGCATATATTAAAAAATTGGCTTAATTTTGTCGAGTGTGAGGTTAGGTTAACGTTATTGGACCACAGTGATATAAGATGTCGTGATGGCCTCGAGGTTTAGGCGCGCGGTCGAGAATCTCGACGGTCGCGGGTTCAAACCCCAGGCACACACCTCTGACTTTTCCAAGTTATGTGTGTATTCATAATGAATTATCACGTACTTTAACGGTGAAGGAAAACATCGTGATGAAACCTGCACACCTAAGAGTTCTTAGAAATTTCTTAGGTGTGTAGACGCCAACCCGCACTAGGCCAGCGTGGTGGACTAAGGCCTAAACCCTCTCAGTTGTAGAGGAGGCCCGTGCTCAGCAGTGGGACGTGTATGGGCTGATGATGAGGTTAACGTTATTGGACCACAGTGATATACTCGTAAGATGTCTGGTTTTTTTTCACCAGTCACTAATGTACGTGACATTAGTTCTGACCCCGCATTAAGATACGAGTCTTGTGTCGTGGGTACCAGAAACTACGAGAGACTATTCGGTCTCATTAACACATAGACCCGAAAAAAAAATTCGTGGATCACACAAACATTTGTCTCGGTGTGGGGTCGAACCCGCGCCCTCTCGTTTCGCAAGCTGGTGTCTGGTGTCTGCGCCACGGGTCTGTCAAAATGTCTTTGTTGTCACTTTGTCCTGCCAGTATATTTATAAGAAACTTACTTGTATGGATGTCTTTGATATAATTTTATTTTATTTTATTTTAATTGGGAAATACACAGAACAATCACAATCCACAATGCCTAACAGTACTTGTAGGAAGTTGCCACAACTTAAGGAAAAATGATGTCACTAAAGCCTTTGAAAAAATGTTAAAACTTAATTTACCTAGGATCATATTGTGTGCCTTCCCATACCTAAATAATGTATCAGATAAATTAAATAATTATATTCATGTGTTAAATAGACATATGCAATTTTTAACTAGTCACTATAGTGACAAATTTTCATTTTTTGACACCAATATATTTATTGGAAAATATTGTAAATTGACAAGAGATACATTGTATCTACCAAATAGATTTTTAAGACTTATTGCTACACCTGTAGCTAACTATATTAACACAGTCATAAGTAGTATGACAAAGTCCCTTTGTACCCCCACAATTAGTAATGTTACTAAAATTAATGTGGTGAATAATTTAAACTTTTAGATATGACAAAAGGAGACGGTTCTGAATATTTAGTTTTATCTCATCAAAATATAAACCGTTTCTCTGGCAAAATATTAGAAATAGAACTTTTTAGTGACACATTTAATATAAGTGTACTATGTTTTACTGAGACTTGGTTGAAGGCACACCTTATGAGTTTTAATGTGAATGGTTTCAGGGTCGCTAGTTCGTTTAATAGAACCTCGGCGGAAGGTGGTGGTTCGATAATTCTTATCCGAAATCACATTAACTTCAAAGAAAGGAAGGACATCTCCTGCCTCTCTGTTGAACGAGTGTGTGAGGTTGCATGTGCGGAAACTGATTTATATATAATATTGTGTGTGTATAGGCCTCCTTCGTCGAACATTAATATTTTCCTATCCACAATGGAGGATATTCTTAAAAAAATTTAAAATATTTTTTTTTTTTTTTTTTTTTTTTTTTTTTTTTTTTCTGGCACGGCAAAGTGACCCCATTGCACCTGATGGTAAGCGCAATGGAGTCCAGAAAAAGTGCCGACCAGCGAGAGATGATGGTCTCCCGTTGGTCGACACAATCATGCCGGCCGAATACCTCTTCACCATATTGTGAAGAAGTTTGGGGGACTATCAATCATGGCGATCAAAGGACCGACCGCGACAAACCGGCCAAAAAAATCCGGCACGGTCATCCTTTCACCATGATTGAAGCCCCCCCGAAAACCGGATATACACTGGCTGATCCCGGAACGCGGCACAATTGCATGTGCCACTATGGCGGGTTTTACGCCCTGTGTACGGTGGTCGCCATCCGGGCGGATACGAATATCCTACCACCAGCAAAAAATGGTTTTAGTATGTGGGGATTTTAATATTAACTTAATGGTTAATACAGTTGATAAATGTAAATTTGTGTCATTATTTAGCTCATTTAATTATACTTGTTTGTTTTCTGAACCCACTAGAATAACTACTGAAACAGCAACCTGCATTGATAATATCATAACCAATTTCGAAGTAGTTGAAAAGTATACACAAATAGGAGTTAGATCGGACCATAAATGTTTGTTAGTCAAATTGAAACATAGAATAGAAAACATCCAAAAAATGATTAAGTACAGGCCATTGACAAGACATAACCTAGGTAAATTTAATATTAACTTGAAATCAAAAATTAATATTTTAGAACCTAATTCTGACAGTCCCAACGATATATATTCTTCATTACTTGATACAATTTGCAAAGAATTCAACAAAGTGTGCAAAATTAAAACTGTGAAAATTAATTCTAACATTAAATTTAGTACTTGGGCGACCAAAGGCATCCGACGTAGTAGAGAAATTTTATATAACTTGTATGACAAAAGGTCCTATACACCTGATGTCAATTTTATGAACTATCTCAGACAATATTCTAAAATATTTAAAAAAGTATGCATGCAAGCTAAAGCAGCTTATATTAGTGAAAAGCTGAGATTATCTAGCAATAAAATAAAAACAACTTGGCAAATTATAAATACAGAAACTGGGAGAAATAAGGTTACTGATAACAAGATAACCTTGGCTATAAACAACAACCTGGTTTCAGACAAAGTTAGTATTGCTAATTACCTAGAAAAGTTTTTCACAAATATACCTTTAGATATAACCAAATGCTTGCAATCATCAGCAGTCTTGGCTGAATCACTTTTAAAAGAAAATGTTGTAGGAAATATGCCCATTTTCAGTTTTGAAAGAGTGTCTTGTTCCGAAATAATAAAAGCTTTTAAAAATCTTAAAATTAAGGCTACTGAAGATATATGGGGACTGTCGGTTAAGGCTATTGAAGCTATTATATTTAATATTGCTCCAATATTGACGGTAATATTCAATTCTTGTATAAGTGACGGTATTTTTCCCGACTTAATGAAAATCAGTAAAATTGTGCCCATATTTAAGTCGGGGTGTCCAAACAATCCATCAAACTTTAGACCCATCTCAATACTACCAGCTCTTAGTAAGGTCTTCGAAAAGATCATGCTCACTCAAATGCAGGAACATTTTGATAGAAATGGGATATTACATAGTAGCCAATTTGGTTTTTCAAAGGGTCGGTCTACGCAAGATGCAGGAACATCATTGATGAAATCTGTACTGGAAGCCTGGGAGACGTCACAAGATGCTCTTGGGGTTTTTTGTGACCTCTCGAAGGCTTTCGACTGCGTTGATCACCAGACCCTTATTACGAAGCTGAGTTACTACGGCATAAGAGGTTCCTCTCTTCAACTTATAATGTCCTATTTATCGGGTCGTGAACAAAAAGTATGTGTGGACGGCGTCACCTCAGTAGAATCAACAGTCAAAATAGGGGTTCCTCAGGGCTCTATTCTGGGCCCCTTTTTGTTTCTAGTTTATATAAATGATCTCCCTTACATGGTACAGAAATTTACAGACATAGTTTTGTTCGCTGACGACACGTCACTAATATTTAAAATAAATCGTAAGGATAAAGATCTAGCTATTCCAAATCATGTACTTAATTTAATTTTGAATTGGTTCTCATGTAATAATCTTCTACTCAATGCAGGAAAGACAAAATGCATTCGATTTACATTACCAAATGTTAGGAATGTAATATCACCTGTTACATTAAACGCAGAAACACTTGACTTGGTGACTTCAACTGTTTTCCTAGGAATAACTCTAGATAGTAAACTGCAGTGGGGTCCGCAAATAGAGCGATTATCTAGTAAACTGAGTGCCGCAGCTTTTGCGGTTCGTAAAATAAGAAAACTCACGGATGTTTCAACGGCTAGGTTAGTGTACTTTGCTTACTTTCACAGTATAATGTCTTATGGCATTCTATTGTGGGGATCGGCGGCTGATATTAACAGCATTTTCATACTACAGAAAAGAGCAGTCCGCGCCATCTATGATCTACGTAGCCGTGATTCCTTACGATCCATATTCAAGGACTGTAATATACTGACCGTGCCGTCTGAATACATTTATCAAAATATTATGTATGTACGTAAGAATGTATTTAGCTTTAGTAAAATTGGTGATATACATAATGTAAATACCAGGGGTAGACATAAACTTGTGATACCCTCATTAAGATTAGAAAAAACCAGTAAGTCCTTTGTAGGCAACTGCGTAAAATTTTACAATAAGCTCCCCAAATCTGTAACTGACCTATCAGATAATTCATTTAAGGTGCACATTAAACGTGTTCTGATGACAAGGGGATACTACAATATAAATCAGTATTTAGAGGATAAGGAAATTTGGCAGTAGATCTCTCCCGCACATCGCCATCACCACATCTTGGAACCCAGTACCTTTCACATTCTTCTTTCTTAAACCAAATCATTTGAATAAATACATAAATAAATATAAATTAACCCAAAGCTCCAAGTGTAACTTAAACTATTATAAAAACATCAAATACAAATTGATATCTAATATAAAATGTGCACAAAATAAATAAAATAAAAATAAAATGACGACCGATCGAGTAAATAATTCGAGCAAATTTATAATAAGAAGGCAATTTTTATTTGGCAGGTCATATAATATAATTATGTTATCCTTACTGGACCAAATACATGCCCACTGAGTTGGACTCGCTGGATCTACTCAGGTGTGGGTCGCGCCGCGTAAATTCCAGTAGTAAAGTGAGCCCGCTGAGTTTGTTTCGCCGGGTCTTCTCAGTCAGGGTCGCGTTTGGATCCGGTGGTACCATTAAAATAATACGTGACGTTTCGGAAATACACAAGGTCCATCTCGTTATTTACTTTAAAATAATAATAATAAGATTTTATGTATTTCCTGATGAAAACTAAAAATAAATTATAAAAAAAACCGTAAATATTTTTGTACAAATTATATAAAATGAACCATAGTTAAATTATAATGTAATAATAAAAGATTTTTCTTTTCTGTATTGACTTGTCATAAGTGCTATTTGATTGCCTACGTGACCAAATAAAGCAATTTCATTTCATTAAAGCAATTTCATTTCATTTCATTTCAATCAAAAATATAAAATAAAAATATAAAGCACAATCCAAAATAATTTCCACTTATAGGTAAAGCACATAGAAGCAAGCAAATAGAAGAAGTGAAATACTATTAAAATTGCATTTTTGACTTTCACTTTGGTACTGCCACATAAACATGTCGTGCGATGGAGTGAATCCGGGTTTATTTCCGGATCAGGCAATTTTTTGTTGCAGCAAGGAAGCGGGAAATATTGGTGCGTCGATACACCGCTGCCTATGCTTTGGGGGATACAAGCGTGAGTGTATCATCATCATCATCATCATCAGCCCATATACGTCCCACTGCTGGGCACGGGCCTTCTCTACCATTGAGAGGGTTTAGGCCTTAGTCCACCACGCTGGCCTAGTGCGGGTTGGCAGACTACACACCTAAGAAATTCCTAAGAACTTTTAGGTTTCATCACGATGTTGTCCTTCACCGTTAAAGTACGTGATTATTCATTGTGAATACACACATAACTTCGAAAATTCAGAGGTGTGTGCCTGGGGTTTGAACCCGCAACCATCGAGATTCTCGACCGCGTGCCTAAACCTCGAGGCGTGAGTGTATATAATCTAGAAGTCCGTACTAGTTTTGCTAGCTTAAGGTCAAACTGGTCAATAGAAAAGAGCCTAGCAGAGAAGAACAGTACTTACTATTAAACGAAGCTCAACAAAAACTACAAAATTCGATGTACACGTAAAAAAAGGCCGAATTGTAAACAAGTCCAATTTGCCAAAGTTCAGATTACATTGAAAGTAGATTCGGAGTCCCAGGTACGATCGGATTAAACCTTTTGTCGCCCCTCCGGCAGCCCGTCAAGGTCTTAACTTTTTGTTCTGCGTTCACGCGGCTTCGTTTAGAATAAGCATTGGGAAAAGTTGGTTATTCGCGCTACAATTTCTAAAGCAGAGGTGTTAATACCAGTTCATTTTGTTAATGGAAGTTACTACGTGTGCTATGTGGGGTAAATCCAGTTTTGGAGAATATTCGAGAAAACTACTTTTGTATGAACGACTGCTTTTACTTCGTCGTGTTAGTGTGCGACGCTTTGGCTCCTTGCTCAGGTACCTTAGTTAAGTTTTTAAAAGATAATCCTGAAGATGTGCACTTAACAAACTTAGGTCTTAAAATACAACTAGTAAAAAGTCGGCATAAAATTCCTCTCTACCTAACCCTGGTGAAAAACAAGCGTTAATATACATCATCGTGTTTAATCTGCCTTGAGATTCATGCAGCTTTCATTAATTTATGAAATAAAAAGGACTGTGATATGATTATTTAAAGAAAATCTAAGAAAACAAGCCTATAAATATCCATGGCAGACGGTTATATGACAGATTGCAGAGTTTGATAGTCCCCGTCAAATATTGACCAAGAAATACACAATTTGAAATATCATAACGGTTCATTGTAATAGTACCGTCGATCGAATAGGCTTTGTCTGGGGCTTACAGAGCTTATACGGATGAAATCCTATGTCCATTACGTAATACTGTCGCCAGCCGAACGATCACGGACTGGCGTCAGACAAACAAAGCGCCTTTGTACGAGTTTACATATATTTTAGTAATTAAATACTAATTAATAAGGTCCGCCAACCCGCACTAGGCCAGCGTGGTGGACTAAAGCCTAAACCCTCTCAGTTGTAGAGGAGGCCCGTGCCCAGCAGTGGGACGTATTTGGGCTAATGATGATGATGATAATAAGCTAAAAGTAAATTAGCGTAAAGTAGTGATGGCCTCGAGGTTTAGGCGCGCGGTCGAGAACCTCGGCGGTCGCGGGTTCAAACTTCAGGCACACACCACTTTTCGAAGTGATGTGTGTATTCATAATGAATTATCACATACTTTAGCGGTGAAGGAAAACATCGTGATGAAACCTGCACACCTAAAAGTTCTTAGTAAATTCTTAGGTGTGTAGTCCACCAAACCTCATAAGGCCAACGTGGTGGACTAAGGCCTAAACCCTCTCAATGGTAGAGGAGGCCCGTGCTCAGCAGTGGGATGTATATGTGCTGATGATGATGATGATAATGATGTGCTTTAACTAAAAAAAATTATCACAGAATTATTTAGCATTTTTCTGGATAGGACCAACGAGGCTTAATCTTCTTATCTACCTTGGCCTTATGCGGATTGGTGGTCTAAGGCCTAACCCCTCTCGGTTGTAGAGGAGGCCCGAGCCCAGCAGTGGGACGTAAATAGGCTGATAATGAATTAATTAGTTATTAGTAGTTTGTATCCGAAGAACCTACTAACTTACTAGATACCTAACCTCATGCCTGTATTCCCAAAGCCGTAGACAGGGTTAGATCTCTGCACCCACATTTCGATGGGCGATCATATTGCCGTGTTTCGGGCACATTTCCAGACAAAATATTGTTGATGACCGAAAATAATCTCGCCACCAAGTACATGAAAACAAAACAGCTGGCGAAATATGGTCCTGAAATATAATCATATCTACCCATATGGGTATCATCATCATCATCATCATCAGCCCATATACGTCTCACTGCTGGGCACGGGCCTCCTCTACAACGGAGAGGGTTTAGACCTTAGTCCACCAAGCTGGCCTAGTGCGGGTTGGCGGACTACACACCTAAGAAATTCATAAGACTTTTTAGGTGTGCAGGTTTCATCTCGATGTTTTCCTTCACTGTTAAAGTACGTGATAATTCATTGTGAATACACACATAACTACGAAAAGTCAGAGGTGTGTGCCTGGGGTTTAAACCCGCGACCGTCGCGATTCTCGACCGTGTGGCTAAGCCTCGAGGTCATCACGACTTGGATTTGGGTATACGAGCGTGAGTGTGTGTGGGTTAATAAAATTTCCGAATCCCAAGTTCAATACCACTTACAGAGACACAAGTTATAAAAAAGAATGACTAATGAATGTCTTGAGAACGTGTTGCGAATTTTATCAAGCAATTTGGAGCTGAAACGTTTTTATGATTAATGTTCTGTCACTATTTTACGTCACACGATACAAGTTTTGGAAATTTAATTTTACCAGTCATATTTTATTACAGACTGCCTAAATGATCGATTTTTTTATATAAAACTATTTATCCAATCTAATTTAAAATAAAAACTTCGCTCCAAAGTCGAATGTTCATATTATTTGTCTGACTTTTTATGATAATTGAGATTAAAAACCGTTAATAGAAAAAAACCTTGTAATATTATCTATACTTCCTATTTTTTTAGTTACCCAAGACATTTTTATTTTTTATTTTATTTCATTTATTTATCCTACGGTTTCTCTATGTTCTAAGCATGGCTTGTATCGCAGAAACAGTAAAATACAGCATAACATTATTATAAATAGAATGGATACATTGCATACAGATTCGTTTCCGACACTGAATCGTAATCAGGTACATTTGAGTATAACAAAATAGTATCTTATATATTTATCCAGGATATTTTTTTTTCACCAAAATCAAACCTGTCAGTCAAGACTGGAAACACTGATGTACCTCTTTTACTAATCTAAAAGCTGTAAGTGGAGCTTAATAGCTCTCATAAAATTGTTTTCCTCACCTCAGGATTAATCGTGGGCGGCATCACGATCTTCTTCTGCGGCGGAGAGCGCAGCACAACGTTCTCATCTCTTATGATGATCTGCGGCTCCATCGCCAGCAGTTTCTTTTTGCACTCCTGCATCTGCATACACTCTTTCTCCTTCTTCGACAGCACTGACTCAGAAGACGCATGCTTTGACGAACTCACTGACGCGTTTTTACTTGACAACTTTAAACTGTCTATGGACGCCGTCATTTTCGCGCTCTCCCGCCCGTTTGACGACGCCATTTTGTTTGTTCGCTCGCTTGTCTGTTATTTGGAATTTATTGTTTTTATTTCCATTTTAACACTTCAGCACTTTGTTCTTATAGTACATCATTTTTTAGTGTTAGTGACCAGTTAAAAAGTTAATAGTCTATGTTTTCTATTAAAAAATGGTGAACTTGTCTGGGAGATTAAACTTTAAAATCCAAGTTAGAAATATTGCATTCTCGTAATTTAATAGTATGCTATAGCGAAAGTGTCTTTGAATTTTATTTTAAATGTATAGTATTGCATTTCTACAGCGAATGCTTTTTGTCTTACTAATTAATGTCCATTTTTTCGACATGTGAAGTCCCCCAACCCGCACTAGACCAGCGTGTTGTATACTTTGCAATTATATAAAACAAATGTAGGTAATGTATAAGAGCTGGTGATGAATATGCAGAAATAAGAATTATTGGGCCTGACATACGTTAAATTCTAATTAATTTAAAGTTTAAAGTATGTAAATTGTAAACTCTTGCCATAACGATATCGGGCGAATAAATTTAGGATTTATTCCTATTACGCGAATGTAAATAAAATTAATAACCTACTTTATAGCTAATTATAGTTTGTAGTGCCATCGTTCTTGTTTATTATCTATTTATTTAAGCACATTAAATCTATGTACCAATATTTCTATTAATCAGTTTGTTTATCTGACTGCGAATCCTTCATCATCATCAGCCCATTCACGTTTCACTGCTGTATACGGACTTTCTCTACCACTGAGAGGGTTTAGGCCTTAGTCCACCACGCTGGCCTAGTGCGGGTTGGCGGACTACACATCTAAGTAATTCATAAGAATTTTTATGTGCGCAGGTTTCCTCACAAAATTCCCCGTTAAAGTACGTCATAATTCTTTGCGAAAACACACATAACTTGGAAAAGTCAATGGTGTGTGCATGTGGGTTGAACCCGTGACCTTCGAGATTCTTTACCGCGTGCCCAAACCTCGAGGCCATCACGACTTCTTCAAAATCTTATTCAGAATAAAATCTAAGACTATCAACTTACAATAAAAGATGAGTCATATCCAAACTATGCTTTCGTGTTGTTTATAGTTAATAAACTATAATTGTGAGTGCAGTGACGTAGCAACGTCAGCTGCAAGTACTGATCAGTGTACAGAGAATCAGCTGACGGTACGCCCACACAATCGATGCCAGACGAACTCGTGTCGCAGGGTTGCCGCCGAGTCATACATTTTTAATTTTTCGCAGAAACTTTAAGTTGGCCTGTGTATTAATATTTTAAGAGTGCGACGGCCTGGGGATACCGTTCATTGAATGGGTGAAAATATGTCTGATAATATAAAAATGAAAAAAATAATTTGAAATGTATAAAAATATGCCAAAATTTGATATTTAATATTGATAATTTAAGATTACCTCGTGGTCTCGCGGTACAAGTATGTGCCGTGCGATCTAGAGGTCCTGAGTTCGATTCCCGGGTCGGGCAAAGTGTTATAGGGTTTTTCCATTAGAAAATTCTCGGTAACAGCACGGAGTC
The DNA here is from genome assembly GCA_907164795.1 of Hemaris fuciformis. Lineage (NCBI taxonomy): Eukaryota > Metazoa > Arthropoda > Insecta > Lepidoptera > Sphingidae > Hemaris > Hemaris fuciformis. The sequence continues at coordinate 440,637 of OU015455.1, read as the reverse complement.
TGGAAATGTGCCCGAAAAACGGCAATAGGCTCGCCCCCTATTACGTAGGACTGATACATACCTGGCGAAATGTGGGTGCAGATATGCACCTCTGCCTACACCTTCGGAGAATACCGGCGTGATTTTATGTATGTATGTATCTGATTATTTTATTGTTGAGGACTGTTTTACTTACTTACAGAGGAAATTACGTCTAATTATACCCTAGCACGCGCACTTAACGATGAAGTTTATTTTAAACATGTATCGTCCACATAAATTTACATACCGTCCCACAATGCTATGATAAACAATTTATCTCAGTAACAAAATTACGTTTAAATCTCAACCTGATAACTCAAAAGACTCTTCGCTACTGTTGCAATTATACAATATTGCAACACTAGCTAATATTTTTCTCCAAAACCGCATTAATGTTTACCGAAATTTGTTAAAATCGGTTTAGCAGTTTAGACGCGAACGCGTAACAAACATAATTACTTTCAAATTGCAATATTATTAAGAATTAATTGGAACAGTATATCATGGATACGAACGAGCAACCCTGACTCGTAACAAAATTATTAATAACACAGTAAAGAGGAATATTTTTGTTAATAATTTGATAGATAAATTTACGAGTGTAAACTAGCTTTGATGATTAATGCTTGAAGCGAATTATTAAATCCGTGCAAAATATTATGCAACATTTCGCGAGAGAAGAACCCGGATTGTTGCTAACAAGACTGGCGTGTATATCTTTATCAGCTGAATTACGTCCCACTGCTGGGCACGGGACCCTCTTCTACTGAGAGGTAATAGGCCTTGGTCTACCACGCTTAGTGCAAGATAGTAGATAATAAAAAATATATAAAAAAGTCGGGCAGTGTTGGGTATTAGTTTTTTCCATTAGGAAATTCTCAGCAATTAGCTCGTCCCCTATTACGTGGGACTGATACATACCTGGCGAAATGTGGGTGCAGAAATGCACCTCTGCCTACCCCTTCGGGGAATACAGGCGTGAAGTTATGTATGTATATGTATAATAACAAATCTTGTGGAGAATTATTTTCTTCGCCGTTAAAGTTCGCGATAATACATTGTGATTACTAAAACTGTAAGAAATAGACAGATATGCAGTAGAGCCATCAGATTGTCACCCGACACGGAGATTGAACCCGGATAAATAACAGGTCACATCTGTGCCGCTATACCAACGAGAGATTTATACCTTAGACTATCATCAGCCCATATACGTCCCACTGCTGGGCACGGGCCTCCTCTACAACTGAGAGGGTTTAGGCCTTAGTCCACCACGCTGGCCTAGTGCGGGTTGGCGGACTACACACCTAAGAAATTCCTAAGAATTTTTAGGTGTGCAGGTTTTATCACGATGTTTTCCTTCACCGTTTAAGCAAGTGATAATTCATTGTGAATACACACATAACTTCGAAAAGTCAGAGGTGTGTGCCTGGGGTTTGAACCTGCGACCGTCGAAATTCTCGACCGCGCGCCTAAACCTCGAGGCCATCACTGCAATCACCTTAGACTATAGTTCGATTAAAATCGCATAAAATTGTCTGCATTCATGCCCTTGAGAGCAAGCGACCAGTATAAAAAGATCCTTACATGTTCACCGTAATGTACTGGGCTAGGAACCAGCTAACATCTCCGTAAATTGGTCGTGATGTTCCCATATCCAACGATGTGAGGATGATCATTAAAATATAACAGATTGCAGACCGCTGGCCAAATATAGCGAAGGACGTTTGCTACAGATGCGACGCCACTCGCTTTGAAGTTTTACTTGGATTGGTAATTGAGATGACTTTCTAAGTAGCTCTGTTTTTTGTAGTTTAGTGTCTGGGAGTGCAAGATTAATAGGATCACGCTCAGTCATACAAATATTGGTTAGTATAGGAATCGAACCAGACAGATTTTCATACATACACATACATAAACTCACGCCTGTATTCCCTGAAGAGGTAGGCAGAGGTGCATTTCTGCACCCAAATATCGCTAAGTATGCATCAGTCCCACGTAATAGGGGGCGAACCTATTGCCGGTTTTCGGGCACATTTCCAGAGTCCGTGCTGTTACCGAGAATTTCCTAATGGAAAAACCCTATAACACTTTGCCCGACCCGGGGATCGAACCCAGGACCTCTAGATCGCACGGCACATACTTGTACCGCGAGACCACGAGGCAGTCAACACATTGACTCTAAAAAAAAACTCGAAAAAAAGAAGATGTTTTCCTAACTACCTCAAGTATTACCTGTCTCAGTTTCCGATCACGATCTGTTGACACTCAGTTTATGCACATGTCGGTCGATATGCATACATACATATGTATGTACGGCCCACTTATTGGCATATAACACACTTACGAACAAAACAGACCAAATTTTGATGCCGACTGTAACTAGTTAAATCTTTTGAATCCAATCCAATACATCAGCTGAAAGAGGTCCACTGTTGGACATAGGCCTCTCCCAATGACTTCCACAGTGACCTGTTGGAAGCAGCCTGCATCCAGCGACAAGGTGGTCGGACGACCTAGTAAAGGTCGCGGGACGTCGCTGGATGCAGGCTGCTTCCAACAGGTCCCTGTGGAATCTTTTGAATATCGTTAAGCAAATTCTCAACTATAAAATTTTTCTCACTGTTGTTATTCGCCTATTTATTAACACGCTATCTATACTAATAAATAAAATTGGAGTGTCTGTTTTGTCTGTCTGTTTGTTCCGGCTAATCTCTGAAACGGGTGGACCAATTTTAACGGGACTTTCACTGGCAGATAGCTGAGGTAATAAGGAATAACTTAGGCTACTTTTAGTTTATAAATTTTCTTATTAAAAATAAATTTTCCGCGTGTACGAAGTCGCGGGCACAGCTAGTATCTAAATATTAGCAGACACTCTGAATTTGAACCCACTGTCACTACCAAAGCCCCGTCCAACTAAACCATTGCACAAAAGGCTGCGATACAATATTACAGCGAACGAAAAATTGTCGGAAACTCTCAGCGAAATAGTTTTTATCCCGGGATAAAGTTCCTGCGGGATAAATATAATAAGGGGAGTGGCGGCGGGTAACAATATCTCATAACTGGATCGAGTTAAATTATATTGTGGAAACACTTGGTTATTACATCGTGCTATTTGTGCTTGTACATTGAGTTAGTAGGGAAAACATACATACACACATAACCTAACGCCTATATTCCCCGAAGGGGTAGGCAGAGGTGCATTTCTGCACCCACATTTCGCCAGGTATGTATCAGTCCCACGTAATAGGGGGCGAGCCTATTGCATTTTTTTTAATTTCCAGACTCCGTGCTGCTACTGAGAATTTTCTAATGAAAAAACCCAATAACACTTCGTCCGATCCGGGAATCGAACCCAGAACCTCTTAATCCAATTACCAATGTAACCTTTTTTCTAATGTACCTAGAAAAAAAGGTTACTGTTATCATATATACCTAATGTAATAGAACAGTAATGCATAGGATTTAGTTTTTTTTTTCAGAACGTTTTGAGAGCTTTAAGTAGAAAGTATAATATTATATTCCCTAACGACAGTCATTCACTCTATCGGAAATTACAGTAAAAATAATTCTGTTGTTTTTCCCATGGATGGAACATTCGAAACGTGAACTTATGACATTCAAGTAATTTTAAACTTTTTGGCAGTTACGTCGTTGTTTTATTGTATGAGCATTATGATAGGGGGGTGTTTTAATGAGAGACAATTCGATAGTTGAAACTTTTGTCTTTTAGCAATAAAGAAATGATAACAACTCCTACGTATAATTTCAATGCGAAAATTGCGAATGTTTTTTATTGTGCTTTGATGTCGAAATTGCTGAACCATTTTTTATGACATTTGGCACAGAAATAACTGAGTTTGGAAATTTTAACTCACTTTTTTATTTTTGGTGTATATATTGTGGAAATGGGGAAATAAAAAGACATAGAAAAGAGGTAGAGGTAGGTAAGAATAAAATATATTTAAAATGATACATAGCTAATACATGATAGGTAATTTGCATTTACATAACTGTAGTATATAGCCATGTATTGTATAAAATATTTCAAAACGATTTACTGAAACCCATATAGAAGATATTAAATGGAAGGAAGACATAATGGGTATATTTACTATGTTCGTTTCATCAGACCGTACCCTACTTTACGTCGAAAAATTCAATAAGAATTTTGCTTTAAACAAAATTAAATCGAAAATCCTTTTTCTCATCTGGATTAATTATTGAAAGAACATTCTGCTATTCGCTTTGTTTAGTCGAAAGTCTAAAATGAAATTCTAAATATTTTAATTAAATAATTTGAATGAATGACAGCTTACGAAACGAAACAAGCGTATTTTTTTAATGGGAAAGGAGCAAACGAGCATGTGAACCACCTGATGTTAAGTGGTCAACACCGCCCATGAACACCCACAATACCAGAGGAATCATCGGCGCGTTGCCAGCCTTTGAGGAAAATCAAAATATAGGCTCTTTTCTTGAAGGTCCCTATGTCGTATCAGTTTGAAAATACCGCTGATATATATTCCGCGAGTTTAATTTCAATCTAAGAATAGAAAATGCTGGGTTCGATTTCTGCATTGGATGAAAAATTATTAGGAAATAAGCTAAAAACACCACAACAGCTGATGGGTGCAGAAATATCTCTTCTTATTCTTCTATAATATACACATGTACGTATGTAAACTGCCTATATAAAAGCCCTGGGAGTAAGTAAACTGATCGGAGGTTGCTGGAATTTGTATCGTTATGACATGTATGAGGTTAAATTAAATATAATAAATAAAAATGTAATTATAATTAAAAATTATCATATAAAAAAAATGACATTTCGTGTTGCTGAGGGAGTTTCTTGCCGTTTCTTCTCCACAGCGATAACACGTTTCGAAGCGGCAATAATTAAAAAAAAACTTACTTGACGATTCAAAAGCACTTGTAAAAGTCTATTTGAATAAAGGTGATTTTGACTTTGACTTTGACTTTGCAGATTGTACTAATTTGCGATTTGATTAGAAGCGTAGTCAGCAAATCCGTGAAAGTTTAAAGTAATAACGTTTTCGTGCATCAAATCAGAGCGTTTCCGGACGTTTCCCGTCGCAGACAAAGGATTCCGGGAATTTCTCTTCTGATATAGAATTGTCGAATTGTACCGAAAATTAGAAACGATTTGTGCTCGGATTATTGTCGAAAGAGAGGGTAAAAGGAATCTTATTTATTTGTGTTAGTATTTTTAATAAAGAATTCAAGAGAGAAGATGTAGCTTCGTCTATGATAAGTTTATAGGGCTCGTTGTTTTATATACGAAAAAACTATTTCTATGAGACGAAAAGCACACAGTCAGCCTTTTAAAAAGGGTTGACGTACACTAAAGAGCAAAATAAATTCTAACAGAAACATGCTTCGCTCATCCAATACAATACGTAATTTCCATAAAGTTGAAAATGACTGTTGAATGTCATGAGAATGCGTTTTGAACGTTCCAACCATGAAAAAAACAACAGAATTATTTTGGCTGTAGTTTCAGATAGAATGAGTCTGTCGTTACGGAATATAACAAAACTAATAACCAAATGCTACTGCAAGCTATTAACATAATGATATCTGTATTTGGTATTATCCCTAATTTTGACCAATAAGTTGCGAACTACCTTCATGTTGAAGTTTATGTAAAAGTCGAAGGAATGATTTAAAAAAAATGTCAGTTGATGTCAAATGGAACATTTGAGGGCAGCTTGTGTTTTTCTTGTATTTTTCCATTGTGGACTAAGGCCTAAACCCTCTCAGTTGTAGAGGAGGCCCGTGCCCAGCAGTGTGCCGTATATGGGCTGATGATTATGACGTTCCATGTTAACTTCTTTCAGGTCCTCTACTGACATAAGCCTTTGGAGTGGGCGACGAAGGATAGGGAATACCTGCCTTTTTAGATACTTTGCCAGACTTCATGGTACATACCGTTGCGAACTGTTTTTATGAAAAAAAAAACTTTCCATCGCACGCTTCATATTGTGCTGTGTTATCAAAATATATTTTTTTTACACAAATTAAGTACACCATACTTTATCGCTCACACGCCTACACAATGGCTAGTACATTCTATCGACAGTTACGATCGTTATGTCGGCCCACGCGATTGCTTCTTCACGCTACGTTGAAAGCTATTCACGACCAATTTATGGTAAACGAGCTATTGTTGCCGGCTACTAGCCACACATGGTTTTTATCCCGAGGGAACTTTCATTTTACCGAATAAACGATGCGAGAGGAACTGACCAGTTGCTTGATCGTTATCCCGACGGATAGATGAATCCTAAAACCACAAAAAAAAACCTTTTTGCCGACAAAACTAATATTATTTTTTGTCTGTATCAGCCCATATTTGTATATACATATGTACATATATACATACATATGTACGTCCCATTGCTATCGGGCCTACCTTAAAACTGAGAAAGTTAGGCCTTAGTCCATCTTAGCTTAGTGCGGGTCAGCAGACTACCCAAAAACTTCTAAGAACTTTAAATAACGTGATATTTCATTGTGAAAACACAGATAACTGCTAAAAGTCAGAGGTGTGTGCTTGGCATTTGAACCCGCAACTGTTTTGACTTTGTCTCGACCGCGAATCCATCACGACTTACATTAGTTACTAATAAACGTTACTTCGTGAGTAAATAAATAAACTACTTTTATCAAGATCGAAATTAATGCCTGGATCACTGTGTTCTAGATTAATTTTTAAGAGAGCAACACTAGAGCTTCTTGTCCGTTCTTTCTAGAAAAAAACTGCCTTCCAGACGGTGTAGTAACTTAAATTAAAACTGAATTATGTTGAAGTCTCGTGGTATCAAATGTATGCCGTGCAATATAGAGGTCCTGGGTTCGATTCCCAGGTCATGGAAATTTTATTGTGTTTTTCCATTAGAAAATTCTCAGTAGCAGCACGGAGTCTGAAAATGTGCCCGAAAAACACCAATAGGTTCGCCCCATATTACGTAGGAGTGACACACACCAGGCGAAATGTAGGTGCTGTTATTCACCTCTGCCTACCCCTTAGGGAAATACATGCGTGAGGTTATATATGTATGACTTGACTTTGACTTTGACTTTGACTTTATGTAAATTATGAAAATGATAGAATATGAAATGATTGAATTGTTTTTTTTTGGATTTGTCTGTAAAATGTAGTTTATGTTACTTATCCCCGCCATTTATAAAACTACGAGACGAATGGAAGCCGTCAAAAAGATATTTGCTATTGTACCATTCGGAACATTTTCCAATCTCCACGCAAGAAGGATTCTCGTGAAAAATTGTCTACATTCATATCTAGGTTTTATAGATTGCGTTTGGATGGAAGTTTCTAGACTTCGGAGTGAATTTATTCCGCTTTTATATTAAGCTGTGTGAAGTCGTGATGGCCTTGAGGTTTAGGTACGCGGTCGACAATTTCGACGGTCGCGGGTTCAAACCCCAGTTACCTCTGACTTTTCGAAGTCACGTGTGTATTCACAATGAATTATCACGTACTCTAACGGTGAAGGAAAACATCGTGATGAAACCTGCACACCTAAAAAGTTCTTAGGAATTTCTTAGGTGTGTAGTCCGCCAACCCGCACTAGGCCAGCGTGGTGGACTAAGGCCTAAACCCTCTCAATGGTAGAGGAGGCCCATGCCCAGCAGTGGGACGTGTATGGGCTGATGATGATGATGATTAAGCTGTGTTTATCTAGTGTATTGGACTCAGTTCCTTGGCCCCGTGGCATGATGTAGCAGGTGGAGTGAGATGTAGCGGCTTCGGTTGCCAGAATAGGAAGTAATATTGAAAGGAGAAAATTAGAAAAAAAAAATGGATTCTTAGTTCATACCTTATTAATGACTTTTATTATTGTAGGGGATGGCAGAGTTGTATTCTTATACCCATGTTTCGCTAGTTCAATTCGAAGTCTATTTATCAGAAACATTTCCATATGGAAATTTCTTTACCATACCTGGATATCGAACTAGCTTCCTCTCAATCTCACGCGGACTTACCACGGCTCCAACGAGCTTTACATAACATGACATCTTCAGCCCATATACGTCCTACTGCTGGGCACGGGCCTCCTCTACAACTGAGAGGGTTTAGGCCATAGTCCACCACGCTGGCTTAGTGCGGGTTGGCGGACTACACACCTAAGAAATTCCTAAGAAGTTTTTAGGTGTGCAGGTTTTATCACGATGTTTTCCTTCACCGTTAGAGTACGTGATAATTCATTGTGAATACACACGTAACTTCGAAAAGTTAGAAGTGTTTACCTGGGGTTTGAACCCGCGACCGTCGAGATTCTCGACCGCGTGCCTAAACCTCGAGGCCGTCACGAGCTTTAAATTAATATTAATGCCAAAAATGTTGGTTCAAGAAGCATTTCCATTAAGTCAGTTAACATTTCGCGTTACGCAGTCACTAATGGGCTTAAATAAGCCTAGAATGTTGTTTTACAGTTTCACTGTGAAATCTTGGCTCTGGTGCGAGTGTGGTTAACATTAAACGCCAGACTACGAATATACAGCACTCTGTTTTGTTACGATAGCGAAAGCACATATTACACGTCTGAACATTATTCCTTTGGCAAATCAGCTGGCAACTCAATTAATTTAGAGCTGAAGTTGGGGATGTCGAAAAATCCTATCATTATTTTAGCTGAAGTTAGGAGTGTTGAATAATTATTATTTAATTTTATTGGCGCGGCGAAGAGAACGCTCTATGACTTTTTTTTAAATGGTAGGTTCATACCAGTGGCGGTACTTCTATATTAGCACAAAAGCCCAATTTACCTTTCAAAATTCCGAAAAATAATCTTTAAGCTTTGAATCTGTATTTAACATATGGATGCAGAATATACTGACCACACAATAAACAATTATAAACTAGACATTGCAAATTAACGTGTTACGCTTTTGGGATTCTATGGAAGTACCGCCATTGGTTCTTACGTCTGTCCCCGAAAGGGAAGGCAGAGCTGTATGTCTTCTACATATACATACATACATAAACTCACGCCTGTATTCCCCGAAGGCGTAGGCAGAGGTGCGTTTCTGCACCCACATTTCGCCAGGTATGTATCAGTCCCACGTAATAGGGGGCGAGCCTATTGCCGTTTTTCGGGCACATTTCCAGACTCCGTGCTGTTACTGAGAATTTCCTAATGGAAAAACCCAATAACACTTTGTATGTCTTCTATGAATAATATAATGAAGAACTAAACATCTTGCCTGTACCGACGATCGGTGTCGGAACCGCTTAATCGCAAGACTGTCACTGACTTCATATGAGATGAATTATACAAAGATATTTACTCATTTTCACTTACAATTTATACAAGGATCTAATAATCTTTTCTACTATCTATTTCAGCTCTTATAGTACCATAACGGAGCTTAGTTCTCTCATAAAAGTATTAAAGACTAAATTTAGGGTTCGTCACGGTTGTCTAGTGGTCAGGGGACTCGATGCACTTAACAAAAACACTTTAGAAAATTTCGAAAATTCAATTTAGATTTTTTTTAATCACTTAAGAAATTCAAATCTTTAAATGTATGAGTTATCTCGAAGTGTTTTACTCATCTTTATGATACAAATAGGCATACCGATAAATGCAGGACTTTGTATAGTCAAAGATATGTATGTATCCGGATTTCGAATCTATGACCGTCTATTGAGATTTTTCTCTACCGACTAAGTTGACTTAACCTCGCCTTTCATTATTAAAAATATACATACGTCAAAACGACGTACTTTTTTCATTCTTTAAAGATTTTTCATTGATCTATGCCAAAAGATAATATATGTATAACCTTTTTCGGAGTTTCGTGTAAAGAGTAGCTTTAAATTTCAAAAGATATACCTATTTAGTTAATTTGGATGAAGCAGTGGATGATCAGGTTTTGAATCGCATGGCCGTGGGTTCAATATTTACACACAGAAAAATATTTACACAAGCAACGAACTTGCTATGGGATATTCTTTATAAAATTCTTAACTGTTTCTGATGGCTGCACTACACAGCTACAAAATTAAAAGATCAAGATTATAAAAGTAATTATTTCAATGTGCATTAACATTTCGCTTTTGAGTAATGAAGTCATAAATAATCAGTTTAATTGCTTTGTGATCCATTTCATAACAAGTTTTCATTAGATTAATTTATTAAACTTTGTCTTCAGTATGTTAGCAAATTACAATACATTTTCGTTCATAAGACCACTTACTTTACTCTGAAGTATACATTCAGTGACACACTTTCGCTCTCCCGAAAATAAATATAGCGTTATAAAATCATTGCTTTTTTTATCTTAAATAAATTATAATTAGTCTAAGCAACAGGAAACTTGAAACATGCAGCCTTAGCTGAAAAATCCTGAATTTAATCTCCCGCAAAATATTTCAGTGTTTACATAAAACAATTGACGTTCAATTTACTTATGACTTAATATAAAATTCGAATATAAAACTGGCCGCTACGCGAAATGTCACTTAACAATGAATAAATTATTAAAATCAAATATTCCGATTTACTGGCAAAATGAGATGACAAAAATGACCACTATGAATCGAAAAATGTAAAATATTAATCGAATTTTCACCCATGTCACGATACACATATAACCACTGCACTATGGACAGATATTATATTATTTTTATAGTTCGTAAATACAGAGATGGTGGACACACACAGCCGACCCGCACGAGCGCTGGCGCCATACTGACGAACGGCGCCTGGCCGAAGCCTGTACAGCCAGCAAGGTTTTTATTAGCTAACGATCCTGGGGAAAGGTTATTTATAATGCCTTGTTTATTTTCGTCATTTTTATCTATGAATAGCTTTAATTAATGTGAATCTTTATTGCTAGGAATATTGAATTGAATGATCGAGTTGTTAGGCAAGTTATTTTATTATAGCTACTTAGCTTTACCTGGGTGCATATTTCACCCCTTTTTAGGGTTCGTTTACGAAACCTATTTGAGTAATTATTATAAAATAGTATGAAATGGTAATTACAAATCTTGGTGTCTCTAATTGTTTTTAATTTTCCATACAAATTTCAGATATTATTATTTAAAAAGCTTAATTTCCACGAATCGGTTAGCAATATTTTGAATATAAACACAGTTTTGTTTGATTGTTTATTTGTATGTAAAGCCTTCACGCATAAACGATATTGAAATTTTCACCTTGGGGATTATTATGGGCTACTTCTATCGCGGAAAAATGATATTGTATTTAGGGATTTTTCCTATCGTAACTTGTCAAAATTATGTTTTTTTCCTATAATTAATAGATTTATTATTCTAACTTGACAAAATCAATCAAATATGAATCATTAATTTTAGTTATAAAATATTTGGCTGAACATGAAAATTCTTAAACCTATAAAAATTCCGTAGCGTTGTGTAAGAGCAAGACATAGTTTCAGTTTTCTTTGTCTCAACACGAGTCTGGCGGGACTAGATCTCGTTGTTTTGTAAACACACTGTAGCTTTGTGTATAACACCCATTTTTCTTTCTGTTATGGTTTGGAATGTGGTGTGTGGTAACTAGAGCAGCTAGGGTTGTAAATACCGTTTAAAAACTACTCAAATAAATAAATAAATATATATCTCTTCAAAGAGTACTTATCATCAGCCCATGTACGCCCCACTCATAAATCATGATGGCCTCGAGGTTTAGGCACGCGGTCGAGAATCTCGACGGTCGCGGGTTCAAACCCCAGGCACACACCTCTGACTTTTTGAAGATATCTGTGTATTCACAGAGAATATTATCACGTACTTTAACGGGGAAGAAAAACATCGTGATGAAAATTCGGTACGATACGTCCCACAGCTGGGCACGGGCTTTCTCTACAATTGAGAGGGTTTAGGCCTTAGTCCACCACGCTGGCCTAGTGCGGGTTGGCGGACAAGAGTACCTCAGTCATATCGCTACAAGCCGATAGAACGAACGAAACGAACCGAAACACTTGTGCCGCGAGAACCGGAAGCAGTTTCGTACTCCTGACGACATAAAATAAAGAGAAAATTCACTGAAGAAAAATTTTGTATTGGGACAAAAGATTATCGCCTTTTTAATATTCTATTTAAAGACTGCGCCATACTTGTAGTATACATACATACATAAACTCACGCCTGTATTCCCCGAAGGGGTAGGCAGAGGTGCATTTCTGCACCCACATTTCGCCAGGTATGTATCAGTCCCACGTAATAGGGGGCGAGCCTATTGCCGTTTTTCGGGCACAATTCCAGACTCCGTGCTGCTACTGAGAATTTCCTAATGGAAAAACCCAATAACACTTTGCCCGACCCGGGAATCGAACCCAGGACCTCTAGATCGCTCGGCACATACTTGTACCGCGAGACCACGAGGCAGTCAGTAGTAGTAGGCTTGTAGTATCAGTATAAAAAAACACATTTTTTTAAGAATTCCGGTTCATTCATAATTTAGAGACGAAAAGAAGGAAATTATATTTATGATAAATTATACGATCAAGTAAATTGTGTTTATTTAACGTCGAGAAGCTTTTTAATTTATCAAATTGTTAATTATCCTCTAACTCTATCTTAAGGAAATTGAACGGTACCTATATTAATCAATTTTTTTTTTGCAAAGTGGAGTCTTATTTGTCAGTCCACCTAATTGGTGGACGTCCAACGCTCTGCTTGTGGATACTCAGCCTTGACTTGAGAACCTTTTCCCGTCATCGGCTGCCCTACGAGTTATGTAGTAGGCTTCTTCCAAAAATCTCATAATGCCACGATTTACTGAAGGAAATAATTGTGTAAGCTACGACGCAACACGGTGTCGGATGGCCCATGTCATGTTTTTGAATATAATTTTATTATATTGTATATTGTAGTAACTTAACTTGACAATAATTTATGTGGGTAACTTAAAAATAAAATGGTATTGAACGTGATGTTCGGAACGTCAGACTAGTTTTAAAGTCGGTCTTCATCGAGGAGTAGAACTGAGAAATTCTTTTCTAATATGTTCTTAGCTTAACAAGTATTAATATTTTTTTAAATGGGCATAGATAGGAGCTAACATAAACTGCTTTTTATCCCATAAAAATATAGTGTTCTTGTGGGATGAGCACGGAAATCAAAATTGCACTCGGTACCTAATCTTTTTAATAAAATATTTTTCAATACAAGCGTTAGCATTTTAGGAGGTTTCCTTTTAAGAAAAGGGAATGTTGTTACTGAGATGGCTTATCGTTTATTTATTGTCTTGACTTTAAATCCGAATGCCTTAACAGCTCTCTCTTGGAAAAACAACTCAACAGTCAATAGAAATAATTTTCTTTTCGGATTTTCCAAATTCACAGTATTTACTCGTAAACTGGCACAGGAAATAATCCCATTTCGATCTTAAGTTAAGTGCAAAGTCGACTAGTACGTACAAAATTTAAGGTTTTATTTAAGCTTTATAAAATCTCTCTAATAGCGCAAGGAAACCGTGTGCCACCGAGCCTAGTTAATATATTTATACTTTATACCAGTGGTCGGCACAATAGTCTGGCAAGTGCAGCCATGTGGCAAAACAAACTAAAGGCAGGGCCGCACTTGTGATATCTACCCTAGATTTTACGTAATACCTATGTATAATTGGTTATATCCCATAGAAAAATTGAAAATGCTAACTAATGCTAACATCCACGGGCCGCGCGTTGCCGACCGCTGCCTTATATCATCACCAGCCCATAAACGTCCCACTGCTGGGCACGGGCCTCCTCTACAACTGAGAGGGTTTAGGCCTTAGTCCACCACGCTGGCCTAGTATATAAATAATACGAAATATAGCGAATGTAAACTTTATGCACAGACACAAAAATGCGGACTTATTGCGCTCTACCAGTCAACCTTTGTTATATAAATAAACAGTTTCAAAGTAAACCTTGAGTGGGTCGATAGTCACAATATTCGCAGAATCTTCTAAGGATAAAGTTGCTTATTTTTTATATTTTTGCGAAACTATTTTTTTTATAGCTTATAGACCACGAGGTAGTCATGTTGATTTTACCTAAGATACGTTTTGAAAATTCCAATGTTTACAGTTTTCTTAACCATACTGTCTGTTGCCCTTAAAGCATTCATTTTTTAATTATTTTTTTATTATTATCAGCGTTATATCTAGTCATTCATCGGCCAGGGTTCGTATGTTTTTAAATTAAAGACAAGATCACGCTTGTAACGCTTAAGGGTAGGTATTTAAGCACCCATGTTTCGCCACTCTTAAATAAAAATAAAACAAATACACCCAACACTCACATACATAGTTCCGACCCCACATTGAGATACAAGTCTTGTGTCGTGGGTATCAGAAACTACGCGAGACTTTTCGGTCTCACAAACACCCAGACCCGAAACAAATACTTGTGGATCACATAAACATTTGTCTCGGTGCGGGGATCGAACCCTCGGCCTCTTGTTTCACAAGCTGGTATCTAGCCAACTGCGTCACGGAGCTGTCATAATCCCACCTAGTATGGCATTAGTCCTGTTTAAGGGGATCGATCCAGTCTCAGAATCTCCTAAAAGAGAATCCAATAACACGATTACTTTCTGATTGAGGGAATCCTTGTTTCTCCGAGTTCCACTTCTTCTGGCCCCCAATCACTGAGCAGCACTTACCTGATGACGTCAGTTTTCAAATGACCAAGGCTTCTTAATAATTTCAGGTACTTACCTGAAACAAAGAGTAAAAATTTATAGTAATGATATTGAGGATCTCATTTCGGGTGTCACCGGTTCATGACGCGGGCAAACATATATTCGTAATTGCGAGAATTAATGGTGAAGGAAATTTTAGATTATTTCTTTGGCTTAATATGAAGTCTCATTTGTATTAAGCCAATGTTTAGTACAGTAGTGTATGACGTACTTACATGCAGTAAGTGCATTAAACTACTTGTCTATTCAAAGTCAAAGTCAAAATTATCTTTATTTAAATAGACTTTTACAAACTCTTTTAAATCGTAAATTTTTTAAACTAAACTTTTGCTAACTAAACTATTATTATTAACTCTTCCCGTGCCAGGCTAAGTCATTTTTGGGTTCTATATCTAAGAAAACCGGCCAAGTGCGAGTCGAACTCGCGCACGAAGGGTCCCGTACCATTATTTATAAAAAAGGCAAAAAAAATAGTTTGTTGTACATATGGAAGCCCCACTTAAATATTTATTTATTCTGTTTTTTAGTTCACAGAAATACATTACCTGTCAAAATTTCAACTGTCTATCTATCACGGTTCATGAGATAGATGACAGACGGACAGACGGACAGACGGACGGATGGAAAGACGGACAGCGAAGTATTAGTAATAGGGTCCCGTTTACCTAATAACTTTTCCATCATAAAGAAGTTCTCAGTAATAGCATAAAGTCTGAGAATGCTTAAAATACACCTGCCATAAATTGTGTTTGTCGAAATACACTTAGCTTCCTCCTAAGTATTAGTTTGAATACTTTGTAAGAAAGAAGCAGTTTTGTTACTAAAGTACGAAATAAGGGTTAAGTATGAGACAACGACCCTAGGCTACGTGAGGGACGGCCGTCAGTCCTCTTCAAGGATATTAATAATAAAATATTAAAGGTTCGTCCGTCTGCGAAACGTACGTGACTTGAGTTATTGCATGCTACAGACATTTATCTAAATAAATATATTATATTGCCTCTTTAGTATTGCGGTATAGCTGTTGTCGTGCGATCCAGTGGACTCGGGAAGGAAAGTGTAATGGAGTATTTCTCTAGGAAAACTCGGTAGCAACACCGAGTCGGGATATTTACCCGAAAGCGGCAATAACCTGGCCTCCTTTTACGTGAGACTTAAATTACAACTGACGAAACTAAGTGTAGAAGAACTCGTTTGCTTTGTGGCTGAGGCGTGAGTTTTTTATACATCTGAGAATCGAACCAGCGACCTCTGTATGTACAGAAATGTGAGGTTTTTAGACCGTGGTCTAATACCACGAGGTACACTCATGTCAGAGATCATCATCATCAGCCCATATACGTCCCACTGCTGGGTACCGGCCTCCTCTACAACTGAGAGGGTAGGCCTTAGTCCACCTCGCTGGCCTAGTTGTGGTTGGCGGACTACACATCTAAGAAATTCCTAAAAACTTTTAGGTGTGCGGGTTTTATCACGATGTTTTCCTTCACCGTTAAAGTACGTGATAATTCATTGTGAATACACAGAGATCATATAAAGATCTAATTAACAGTCTTCTCCGAAATGAAGCTGTAAATAGCCCCTGAAATCGACGTAAGTTTAAAATATGAATGATTCGATTACTTAGAAGACGCAAATAATTTTTCTGGAATGTACATAATATAGGTATATATATCTAAATATTGTGGCTCTTAATATTCTCTTCCTACCGCTATGGGATACAAGCATGAGTATGATCCTTTTAACAGTCACCTGTAAATAAATAAAATCTATATCTTCTACGTTCGCGGAATACCTACACTATAAAATCTAGACTAAACTCAGTCCATTAGGGCTTTGTGCATTATTAACGCTTGGAAATTGAGTCTGATCCGGGGACGCTGGTTTTACATTTTTGTGTATATTGTACGAGTGTCTAGCTCATTCCGAGAAATAACAAAGACTTATTATTTTTTACATTTTATGATTATTTACTAGAGGTTCTCGACTTCGTTTGTGCAAACTTTAGATTGTGGATTTAAATGAAATAGGCGTAATCTGCTTCAAGCTAAGTGTTTATCTAAAATCAGCCAATAATTTTAAATATGGACATAAAAAGAAACCCAAATTTTGTGTTCTGTTACCTGTCTGTTATCGTCTTTTAATAATTTTTAATTAATTATTGCATCATAGTATAGATGAAAGTAGACCAAAACCAGACTAATATCAATATGAAAGTATATCCATTTCAATTATAATTATGGCAAAAAAAGGACTTATGTCGGATATATGGTACTTTTATTTGATTCATTCATATACATAAACATACATAAACTCACGCCTGTATTCCCCGAAGGGGTAGGCAGAGGTGCATTTCTGCACCCACATTTCGCCAAGTATGTATCAGTCCCACGTAATAGGGGGCGAGCCTCTTGCCGTTTTCGGGCACATTTCCAGACTCCGTGCTGTTACCGAGAATTTCCTGATGGAAAAACCCAATAACACTTTGCCCGACCCGGGAATCGAACCCAGGACCTCTAGATCGCACGGCACATACTTGTACCGCGAGACCACGAGGCAGTCATTCATACATATCGCTTTTATTTATAATTTTAAGTGATTTAAGTTTACATAACTGTAGTATATAGCTATGTTTAAAATATTTCAAAGTGATTTATTGAAACCCCTATAGAAGATATAAAATGGAAGGGAGACATAATGGGTATATTTACTATGTTCGTTTCATCAGACCGTACCCTACTTTACGTCGAAAAATTCAGTAAGAATTTTGCTATAGCCAAAATTAAATCGAATTGAAAGATCCTTTTTCGCATCTGGATTATTCGAAGAATATTCTGAGTCAGCTATTCGCTTTGTTTAGTCGAAAATCTAAAATGAAATTCTAAATATTTTAATTAAATAATTTGAATGAATTACAACTTACGTAAGGAAACAAGTGTATTTTTTAATGGGAAAGGAAGCAAACGAGCATATGAACCACCTAATGTTAAGTGGTCAACACGGTTCTCGATCCACTGTCATCGGTGTGTTGCCGGTCTTTGAGGAAAAATAGACTCATTTCATGAAGGTCCCTGTCGTGTCCGTTTAGAAATACCGCCGAGGAAAACTAATTCCACAAAGAGATGTATGTGCAGGTTATTGAGGCCTGGTCTTGTTAAACGTTTCCACAGGATACTAAATTGAGATAAATTCTTTTTGTAAAAAAAATACATATTGAAACAGTTCAATATGTATCGAAAGAACATATTATTGAATGAACAACATAATTTATCTTGTCTTCTATGTCAATGACGATCACACTTGCATCATTACGTCAAACTAAAGTGATTAGGATCATGTGATAACATAATACATATATTGGTTAATTGACTGGTGTGACGTTACAAAATTGTTTTTGTGCTAATGATGGATTCTGATAACAGTGAAGAGCTTCATACCACTTGAATTGTTTTTTTACATGGGACATGGCCCGACTTCGCCCGGTGTCATTATTATAAAAATATCGATATTATATCGATTGCGGCTCAAGTATGTGCCGTGGAATCTAGAGGTCCTGGGTTCGATTCTCTATTATTGCGTATTTCCATTAGATTTTTATTTATAGCAGCATGGAGTATGAAAAATGTGCCCGAAAAGCAATAGGCTCGACCCCTATTACGTGGGACTGATACATACCTGGCGAAATGTGGGTGCAGAAATGCACCTCTGCCTACCCCTTTGGGGAATATAGGCGTGAGGTTTTGTATGTATCGGTATGGATTCATTGTTTGTAATACATTTTGATATCGGTTCCACATATTTATTTATATCTTACATACATACATACATAAACTCACGCCTGTATTCCCTTAAGGGGTAGGCAGAGGTGCATCTCTGCACCCACATTTCGCCAAGTATGTATCAGTCCCACGTAATAGGTGGCGAGCCTATTGCCGTTTATCGGGCACATTTCCAGACTCCGTGCTGTTACCGTGAATTTCCTAATTTTATTTTATATCTTACATTTACATACATTTATGCCTTTATACGCGAGGGGGCAGTCAGAAAGACCCAACGGTACTTTAACATGAGTCGAGTTCGCACCACAAAATGTATTCCGCGGAACTAACAACATAGTCTTATAAAATGCAATACCACCACTACTATATGAATTGAAATGGACAAAAAAGTTAATTAAATCAATGAAATGTGCTATGCATAATTTAGATTCAGCGTTTTTATTACAAGCTTTTATTTAACTTGCAATGTATTTTCGGGTGAAATCTTGCAACTCAATTTTGAAGCAGATAAATTCAACCGATTAAGCTGAAATTTTGTATACAGGTTCAGTTTGGATGACAATGCATGGTTAACTTTGTGACGTCATTCTTAATCTAACATGGCATATCCAAAATGGCGGAATAGTTATTTTTAGTGCACTTTTACAATATGAATATCAAATGAAAGGGTTAGCTAAGAATAAATCGAAAAATAATTAAAATGTCAAAAATAAATTTAAAGTAAAATTTAAATTTAAATTTCATGTAAAGGTGGACTTAATGCCTGAGGCATTCTCTGACAGTCGAACCTTTGGTGGTGCAGAGATGAAAGGCGTACGAAATTCGCTATGTAAATAAACTTATAATGAATTAGCTGACTCGGCGAACTTCGTTCCGCCTAACAACTGATTCTTTAATTATTTTTTTTGCCTAAGTTACTCCTTATTACATCAGCCATCTGCCAGTAAAGTCCCGTTAAAATTGGTCCACCCGTTTCAGAGATTGAGAAAATTGTAAAAAACGTTATTTTGGTATATGTACCGTTTATACCTACATCTATGTATATGCATTTATTAAAAAGCGGTTATTTCAAGTACATAAGTCGTGATGGCCTTGAGGTTTAGGTACGCGGTCGAGAGCCTGGCACACACCTCTGACTTTTCGAAGTTATGTGTGTATTCACAATGAATTATCACGTACTTTAACGGTGAAGGAAAACATCGTGATGAAACCTGCACACCTAAAAAGTTCTAAGGAATTTCTTAGGTGTGTAGTCCGCCAACCCGCACTAGGCCACCGTGGTGGACTAAGGCCTAAACCTTCTCAATGGTAGAGGAGGCCCGGGCCCAGCAGTGGGACGTATATGGGCTGATGATGATGATGGTTATTTCAATATTACAAACAGACACTCCAATTTTATTTATTTGTATAAATAAAGATAATATACAAAACATAAATATCCATAATAAAAAATATTATTAATAGTATTTTCCTACACCGATAAAATGTCTAGTAATAATTCATATTGAAACTACATTGTCTCACTTTTCAAAAACACCAGACCCATTGTTAATTATAAAAATATTAACAGTTATTAATAGAAGTTCAAAAGCTGGTATTTATCATCTAAAATGTATTGTTTAGGTGAAAACATCTTCACTTTTCGCCCATTGTTTACTCGCCGACCGAGTGATTGACAGGCGCACATTTACCAGAACAATCGCTAAAAGCTTGTCGATGGCGGGGCATTACACGACCTATTTACAGTATACAACTCTTGTACACTGTCGTAAACAAAGGAAATACGAGCGACTACGATGAGAAGTGCCGGGTTCAATTGGGCATAGTTACTAGAAATATGCCCTTGAAAGTTGAAAGTGTGTGTGTGTCAGCATGCTCGGTATAGGTGTAAGGGCGGTTAAAAACCAATTAAACCAATCCGCTTACAACGAATAAAACTGGAATAAACGATACTTTTTCGTTTTAAGACGTTGTTGATGACTATATTTTTCTTAATCACAACAAAATTTTCGAAATTTTACCGAAGTAGGTATATAAAGTTCTTAGGAATTTCTTAGGTGTGTAGTTCGCCAACCCGCACTAGGCCAGCGTGGTGGACTGAGACTTAAACCCTCTTAGCTGTAGAAGAGCGCTGAGTCCAGCAATGGGACGTATGTGGGCTGATCATGATGATGATATTTTTTATGTCAGGGCAGATACAAAAACCGCCACAAAACCCTTCGATTAAGTGACAATAGTGTAGACTGGTGGCTTTTCGATATTTTCCCACTCACAATTTACTGTTATTTAATTGTTACTATGTCGTAAACTTTAAATAAAAACAATGAACATTCCATCAGGTAACAGTTCAAAACCTAAACTGTAAAATTCAGCTCGCCGTGTTTAAATTTAACTCAGTGTCAGTTTCAGTCAGGAGTATTCGGCGAACTATTTACAAAGTTTCTGATGGAATTATCACAACAACTGCGGCAAGAACTTCGCGATGAAGTCTCGACGTGTGAATTGTTGAATAATGTAGAATGTGGAAAGTTCTTAGGAATTTCTTAGTTGTGTAATCCACTAACCCGCACTAGGCGAGCGTGGTGGACTAAAGGCTCAACCCTCTCAGTTTTAGAGGAGGCCCGTGCTAAGCAGTGGGACGGGCTGATGATGAATCATGATGATGTTGACCTAATACTTTACATTATCATTATGACATGTATCGTTATGCCATTTAACGTTATGACATTTATCATGTAAAATTGAAACTGTTTATTGAAAAAAAAAGCGATTTTCTATTTTTAAAAACATTGACTTTTCGTTTTGCTGAGGGAGTTTCTTGCCGTTTTTTCTCCACAGCGATAACACCTTTCGTAGCGGCAATAGTTTAGTTTAAAATAGCTTAAAATTGACGATTCAAAAGAACTTGTAAATGTCTATTTGAATAAAGATAATTTGACTTTGACTTTGACATTACGCGTAAAATCCTCAAGAGTATTCTGTGCGTCAACCTTATGTATGCGTGTGGCGTTTTGGGAGCAGTCTAATTATTTTTTACTACTAGGATACAAGTCCTGTGTTGTGGGTAACAGAAACTACGAGAGACTTTTCCGACTTACAAACACCCAGACTCGAAACAAATATTTGTGGATCACACAAACATTTGTCTCGGTGCGGGGATCGAACCCGCGGCCTCTCGTTCCATCAGCTGGTGTCTAGCCGACTGCGCCACGAGGCTGGCAAATACCTAGACTATTTACCAAGAAAGGCAATACAACAACACGCCACGACCAATTGGAGCGAAGCGTCAGTGAAAAATGTAACAAAAAAGACACATACACATACATACATAAACTCACGCCTGTATTCCCCGAAGGGGTAGGCAGAGGTGCATTTTTGCACCCACATTTCGCCAAGTATGTATCAGTCCCACGTAATAGGGGGCGAGCCTATTGCCGTTTCTCGGGCACATTTCCAGACTCCGTGCTGTTACCGAGAATTTCCTAATGGAAAAACCCAACAACACTTTGCCCGACCCGGGAATCGAACCCAGGACCTCTAGATCGCACGGCACATACTTGTACCGCGAGACCACGAGGCAGTCAACAAATAACAAAAAAGAAAAAAAAAAACATTTTAATGTCTTATAATTCGTGTACGGAGTTACGGACAATAGCGGTGCGAAATAAGAAAGAAATAGAAGTCCTGTGCAAGAAATTTATATAAGATTCAATTTACATAACTGTTTTGCTTTTGATTGTTTGCGATTTCGTTTGCAAGCCATGTGTTCAACCAAGTGTAACTTGAATTTGAACGTAAGCTAAGGATTAGTTTTGTATTTTATATTATTTAAAATTGCACTGACAATAAAGCTTTATTGTACACTAGCTGTGCCCGCGACTTCATCCGCGCGGAAAATTAATTTTTAATAAGAAAATTTATAAACTAAAAGTAGCCTAAGTTACGTCTTATTACATCAGCTATCTGCCAGTGAAAGTCCCGTTAAAATCGGTCCACCCGTTTCAGAGATTAGCCGGAACAAACAGACAGACAGAATAAAAATTGTAAAAAATGTTATTGGTGTATGTACCGTATATACATATAATATTATATTCATATATGTATACATGTAGTAAAAAATGGTTATTTCAATATCACAAACAGACACTCCAATTTTATTTATTTGTATAGATTTCAAGTATCAACACTATCTCCATAGCTACTCGTATAACAAGTGAATAGCGTCCATGAACCAACGGATCGATATGTTTACATGTTCTGTTGTCTCCACGTCGTGAGCCGTGACAAACACTGGGACGCATCCTCGCTCCACTTTATCGATTGGGTTTTGAATTGCAAAACTTTAAGGCCACTCAGGTGTAGGTGTAACTTTGAACGAAACGGGCGGTATAGCTTCGAGGATTTGGAAGGTCTACTTCGGCTCTATTTATTAACTATAAATAATAATAAATAAATAAATACACCCAACAGTCACATACATAGTTCTGACCCCACATTAAGATACAAGTCTTGTGTCGTGGGTATCAGAAACTACGAGAGACTTTTCGGTCTCACAAACACCCAGACCCGAAACAAATATTATTGATCACACAAACATTTGTCTCGGTGCGGGGATCGAGCCCGCGAACTCTCGTTTCACAAGCTGGTGTCTAGCCGACTGCGCCACGGGGCTGTCATCAATTATGAAGGTGTACTAATATCATAAAGCTGAAGAATTGTTTGTTTTTTTTAACGCGGTAATCTCAAACACTACAGGTCCGATTTAAAAATAATCTTTCAGTGTTAGATAGCCCATTTGTCGACGAAGGCTATAGGCTATATACCATCACGTTAGGACTAATTGGAGCGGAGCAAAAACGGGAAAACAGTGTTCCTTTTGAAGTCTAATGTTTTGCATACGGAATTGTGGGCAATATACTCGTGACTGCCTCGTGGTCTCGCGGCACAGGTATGTGCTGTGCGATCTAGAGGTCCTGGGTTCGATTCCCGGGTCGGGCAAAGTGTTATTGGGTTTTCCATTAGGAAATTCTCAGTAACAGCACGGAGTCTGGAATTGTGCCCGAAAAACGGCAATAGGCTCGCCCCCTATTACGTGGAACTGATACATACCTGGCGAAATGTGGGTGCAGAAATGCATCTCTGCCTACCCCTTCGGGGAATAAAGGCGTGAGGTTATGTATGTATGTATAATCGTAGTATTGGAAATATTCGGCACTTTATATATGAAGTAATATCATTTGTAAACTTACATACCTAAAGGTCCTACAGTAATTTGTTGGGTGTGTCATGTCTACCAACTCACACTCACCTAGTATTGTAAACTAAGATTTAACGCTCCTCGATACTGAATGAGGTTCTTTCCTAGTAGTTTCATTGGCAATTTAACTCTAGGAACAAAATCAATAGTACATATATAAATTACTTCATGCAGTGATGGCCTCGAGGTTTAGGCGCGCGGTCGAGAATTTCGGCGGTCGCAGGTTCAAACCCCAGGGACACACCTCTGACTTTTCGAAGTTATGTGTGGATTCACAATGAATTATCACTTGCTTTAACGGTGAAGGAAAACATCGTGATAAAACCTGCACACCTAAAAGTTCTTGTCCACACCTAAAAGTGTAGTCCGCCAACCCGCACTAGGCCAGCGTGGTGGACTAAAGCCTAAACCCTCTCAGTTGTAGAGGAGGCCCGTGCACAGCAGTGGGACGTATTTGGGCTGATGATGATGACATTACTTCATGTCTATTTTCATTGAGTCAATGGCGAACCATCGTAGTTGAGCTGTCTTGTTCGTACCACAATACGATACGTTGTGGTCCTATTCATAAATAGTGAGATGGTAATCTCTCACTCCGCCAACATGCACTAGGCCAGCGTCATCGGCCTAAGTCCACCGACTAAGGCCTAACCCATCTCAGTTGTACAAGATGTCTGTGCCCAGCAATGGAAAGTATATTGGTTGATGATGAATCTCTCACGAATACTTAAAAAACTACTCTTTCTAAAAATAAAGTTAAATAAATGCAAAGTATTTACTGAAAAATATATTTGCCATGCTGCATGCATATTAATCTGGACAAAAGCATCGTTGAAACAACTCCCATTTAAGATGCGGTTTCGTGCGAAGTTCCCCGGGAGTATTTGAGAATGCAAAAAGTTTCCACGCGAAATGAGCTGAACTTGTCCAAAACTTACAGACTAAGGAATATTTAATGCTAAGAAGCTTAGGGCTCACGACGAAATTGATAAGTTATTCTGTTTCATTCATTTATTAATCAGACTGCGTTGTAGCTTGGAGAGCTAGGAGTCTCCTACTGATGGCCGAGGGGCCGAAAAGTTCTCGAATGGAGGCCACGTAGCGGAAAGCGCAGCGTAGGACGTCCACCAACAAGATGGCAGACGACCTGGTAAAGTTCGCGAGACGTCGCTGGATGCAGGCTGCCTCCAACAGGAGACTGTGGAGATCATTGGGGGAGGACTATGTTCAGCAGTGGACTTCTTTTGGCTGATGGATGGAAGGATGATGGAAGAGTTAGGACCGGCTGCCATTAGGTCCTGGGTCTGGTATCCAAATCAATCACACAATCGCACAAACGTCTGTTTTGACTAATGGGGTAGGTAGAGGTGCATTTCTGCACATTTCTCCAATTGTGTTTTCGTCTAAAGTAGTAGGGGAAAAGGCTTATGGTGTTTTTTGTAACATTTCCAGATTACTACTGAAAATAAATAAGAAACTAAATAACCTTGCCCGGCGGGGAATCTTGCAACACCCATATACGTCCCACTGCTAGACACGGGTTTCCTCTATATCTGAAAGTGTTTAGGCCTGGTTTCCATCACGCTTGCATAGTGCACGTTGGCGGACTACACACCTAAGAAATTCCTTAGAATCTTTTAGGTGTGCAGGTTTCCTCACGATGTTTTCCTTCACCGTTAATGTACGTGATAATTCTTTGCGAATACACACATAACTTCGAAAAGTCAGAGGTGTACCTGGGGAACCCACGACTGCCGAAAATCTCGACCGCGCGCCTAACCTCGAGTCTATTACTACTTATAAACAAAATTGTAGTGACTTATAATCGTCGTTTCTTGCAAGTTATAATTTTACTGTATTGTAGTTATCATAAAGCAGTAGTCATGCTAAGTGTTAATCGTATAAAACAGGTCCCGTAAAGTCCCTAACCAGGGGAAACCTTCGCGAACTTTGTTTTACAGTTCCCAACTTTTGGTGTTATGTACAGCTGACGTTCAGTAATGAGATAAAAATAACCTAATTCCTTTGTTGGATGGGGGTGAAAATGGGCGAAATAATTGCGGTGAAAGTACCGGAGTTACATGGAGAATATAGAGATAATTGTTAGAAGTATGTATTTACGTTTTCTAGTTACGGATATTTATGTTTAGTATATTTTATTTCTAATAAGTTCATTTACAATCGCACAAACGTCTGTTTTGACTAATGGGGTAGGTAGAGGTGCATTTCTGCACATTTCTCCAATTGTGTTTTCGTCTAAAGTAGTAGGGGAAAAGGCTTATGCTGTTTTTTGTGACATTTCCAGATTACTACTGAAAATAAATAAGAAACTAAATAACCTTGCCCGGCGGGGAATCTTGCAACACCCATATACGTCCCACTGCTAGACACGGGTTTCCTCTATATCTGAAAGTGTTTAGGCCTGGTTTCCATCACGCTTGCATAGTGCACGTTGGCGGACTACACACCTAAGAAATTCCTTAGAACCTTTTAGGTGTGCAGGTTTCCTCACGATGTTTTCCTTAACTGTTAAAATAGGTGATAATTCCTTGTGAATACACACATGACTTTGAAAAGTCAAAGGTGTACCTGGGGAACCTACGACTGCCAAAAATCTCGACCGCGCGCCTAACCTCGAGCCTATCACTACTTATAAACAAAATTGTAGTGACTTATAATCGTCGTTTCTTGCAAGTTATAATTTTACTGTATTGTACTTATCATCAAGCAGTAGTCATGCTAAGTGTTAATCGTATAAAACAGGTCCCGTAAAGTCCCTAACCAGGGGAAACCTTCGCGAACTTTGTTTTACAGTTCCCAACTTTTGGTGTTATGTACAGCTGACGTTCAGTAATGAGATAAAAATAACCTAATTCCTTTATTGGATGGGGTCGAAAATGGGCGAAATAAATGCGGTAAAAGTATCGGAGTTACATGGAGAATACAGAGATTATTGTTAGAAGTATGTATTTACGTTTTCTAGTTACGGATATTTATGTTTTGTATATTTTATTTCTAATAAGTTCATTTACGTACCTACGCATTCCATCTCTGCACCACCTAAGGTTCGACTGTCAGAGAATGCCTCAGGCATTAAGTCCACCTTTACATGTATTGTATGAAGGGTAAATAAATAAATTATTTTTATATGTAACGTATACTCACGCCTGTATCGACGGATTTGTAGGTATCAGCGGCGGTACTTCCATAGAAGCCCAAAAGCGTTACACGTTAAGTGTGTAATGTCTAGTTCATTGTGGCGTCAGGATATTCTCATTTATAATATGTCAAATTGCATTGATAATATAAAGAGTTAAAGCTTAAACATTAATCTTCAAAATTTTGTAAAGCAACCTGGGCTTTTGGGCTTCATGGAAGTACCGCCACATGCTTACATAAGCATGTACGAGTATTTCTATGCGTACGATTCGGTAATTATATGTGTGTTTTTAATACCACATGCCTAATGGCAAATTTAGCGTATACTAATGTGAAAATTGTTATTGTCTTTGTATACAATAAAGATGCTTTATAACACTTTGCTCAATATGACATTCGAACTGGCGTCTCCCAATCACATGCCCCACTTTGCAACAAGCCAACGTGCCTAGCTCTGAAAATTATAAAGGACGGCTTGTCGACTCCCAGTTTTTTTGAGTCTTTTTTTGTTTTTTTTTTAAGGGAAAATTTAGTAGCACCGGAGAGTTTGGAAGTATACCAGCTAAAAGGCCATAAAAAATGTTTCTAAGTCCGTAATGCCCCGTAATGTCAACGTATAAAGAAAGACAATACTGTTTCCAAATATTGAAAGAAGCCAAAATCAACAACGTGTGCGCACAAACAACACAAATACGACACGGAATGTCAAATACTGTGGAGATTTCGGTATAAAATTTCTTTGCAAATGTTTGTGAAATTTTGATGGTGTTTGTTTTGTAAATGTCGGTTAGGAATAAAGCGATAATACGAAAGTATATGCAGGCCGATTTGTTACTGTCAGTACAAACCCGTCATACAATTAACGACATGCATGACTGACTTCTCAGTCCACCTGAGACCACTAAGGTTGTAAAATAATTGCAGCATAAAATTCATAAAAAAATGTCGTTCATAACGAAGATGTTTACAAGTGTATCGTATCAGTGGTAAAATCGAAAAAATATTGTTTAAATTTAGTTTTACGTACTGTTATTTTTAGTTTCCATTTTATAATTTTGACTATGTCAAACAATTATGTGAATGGCGCCCAAGATACAAGTTTGGGCTCCACTATGATTCTGTGTTTTTAAGTAAAAAAAAATATATTTTTTTAGTTTAAGATTTCAGGACCAAAATGAAAATCTTACAGCGGTGTTCGTCCCGTTCGAGACATAATTCACGTGACGCCGTCCTTCATAATTTTCAGGGTTAGTCGCCACATGTTGTCTTGCAGCTAGCAACTTCAATATTTTCATTAAAGTTTTGCCTGTGTCAACTACACAGGCAAAACTTCGTAAGGCGTGTGTTCTGTAGTTCCCGAGTATGATACCCGGTTAATGTACGTCGTTGGGTTTTTTTTCTATGAAACTATTGAGTTTGGGGAAACGAGTTCTAAGTGAAGACCACGGCTCGGCAAACGTAGTGTACGGGGCCCTCTGGCTAGGTGGGGTGACGGTATACGCAAGGTTGGATGAGGAGAGCCAAAGATCGAGCCTAGTGGAGAGACTATGTCCAGCAGTGGACGTGAGAAAGGCTGTTGATGATGATGATAAGAATGATGATATATGTGCCGATAATACGACAATAGGATCGCGCTTATTATTTGTGGACCTTAGAAATACTGTTGACATTTATGTAGATCTAGAATTGAACCTCTTGCTCCGCAGATCATGTATATTTCTATGTCTTTAGTGTGAATTCAACTGCAAAGAGTCTTTTATATTTGGTCTTTTATTAAATGTACACTGTTTTTTTATATATGTGTGTATTTATATGTTACTCCTTTTTTGATTTAAAATTTTGAAAACAGCTTCCACAACTACAACTTTTTATTCCAGTACCTTAGGTGTTCTGGAAGAGATCGCATGTAGCCTAACAGACCGTATTATGTAGCTATATCTTTTTCTCATTGTCAGACGACATATAGACGTACTATATACTTAATTTGTTTTACTGAATTTTCCATCCAAATGTGCCTACATATTAGATACCTTTTATAGACAATTGCCCACTAAGCAATCACACCACTTTGGGTGATGCAATAATATCAATATTAGATTCATCATTAATAAGATTTGTAATAAGCGGGCAGGCGCTCTCTGAACGTTGTACTGTGCATACCTAATATGCTTTCAAAAATATAATACGTTTATACAAGTGTTCTTCGTCATTTGTGTTCTACCTCACACGCACCATCATAACACACCAACACCATCAGGCAAACAAAAAAGGAGTTAACATTTTATCTTTATATTTAAGTAAGTTCAGGCTAATCACTATGGCCAATATTTTAATTTCCCCGCAAATCCCGCGACCCACATCATGGCGGGCTGTCGGAGTTAAGGAGATTAGACATTCATTTCCACGCGCGTCGGTTCTCAGATTAGGGATTTAATTAGGCAAAAAGAAGTGACAGCATCCCCTCTCACTTCTTTCCCTTCCCCCCGGAGAGATTACAGCCGCTACCAGCGGTTTCTAATTTAACAAATTTAAAATTACATTTTGTGTATTTCACACGGAACTGAGAGGTTTTGTAAAGGAGCGTAAGTTAATAAATGTTAGGGATATGTTTATGATTAATGAATTGTCAGTTTTGTAAATTAATTATGATGACATAGGTACGTGTCTTAAGTTTTTTCTTGCTTTCACGTCTGAATCGGCAAATCGGTTATTAGTGAAATTAGATGACAAAATTGACGGGAATTTGACAGGTATAGAAGTTATTATTCTGGACAAAATAACGATTCCTGAAGGTATATGGCTAATGAAGAAGATCTAGACAAAATATAGTTTATAATAATGGAAGAAAATGTAATGGTTAATAATGAAAATCTATTATTCTATGATCTAAAAGATGGATATAGTAAAAATTCTAAGTTTACTAGATCCTGTAACAATAATGTAGTCTATCAGTCATTAACAATAGTTCATCGAACCTGAAATCTATAATATAATCTATAGCATGACAATGCTTAGAAATATCCTACAAAATTCATTCTCGTCTGTATTCTTTCGTTTTATAAACAGAGAGCGACCGAAGACACCAATTGGATATTAAAGCTTTAACCCTTTGTTCTATTGCAATACAATTGCTTTTATATAAGGTTCAACGAACTTACGATGTGATGTGAATTTGCTAGGAGTAAATAAAGAAATGTTTCTTTTAACGCCATCTATACTTTTATTGTTGAATCATTGGCGTTAATGAAAGGACGGTGTATAAACTTGGAACTATTTTTAGCAGCCGCGCCAGCTATCGTTTTGTATTAAAACATTGGTGGAAGAACTTTGTACTACGATAAGTAGGTGGCGGCACGCGTTTTCAGTTTTTATCAGCGACGCTAGATGGCTAGCGAACGCAACACTCGTGGCGTATTTTAGTTTCTATAAAAAGTAATAGATGGCGCTTGTCTGAAACTGTAACAAAGATTTATGCGTCGTTACTTTTCATTAACCCGTTCTTTCATTTTATGCGTACAAGTTTTTAACGATAAAATACTGCGCTGGTGAAATATGACGCGACGCTGTCACTATTTTTCATTCACGTAACGTATTGCCGTACGTTTATTATTTTTAAAACAATTTGACAGTTTATTACGGAGTTTTTTTCCTACCTGTCGAAATTGTTTGGTGTTATGAGATTTATTGTTTTTACTGCGAACAAAATAAGAGTAAAGGAAATATTGTATTGGGAGTGATTCTATTGCCGTTTTCGGGCACTTTTCCAGACTCCGCGCTGCTACTGAGAATTTCCTGATGGAAAAACCCAATAACACTTTGCCCGAAACCGAATTATTATCATGAGTTCTCACATATCCAGCCCTTATTATATTATTTAGTTCTGACGTCATACTAGACGCAAGACTTGTTTCGTGGGTATCAGTAACTACAAGAGATATTTATGTCTCAAAAACAACTATAACTAATATTTGAGGTACAAATGTTTATCTGGGTGCAAAAATTAAATAGTGACATTCTTTCACAAGTTGCCTATTTCAAACCATGCACTCACTACTCACTAGGCTGTCAACATAAAAACTTTTACGATTCTTCATAATAATTGCCTTTATTATTTAAGTTGGCGATAAAGCCAATTAAAAGACATTCAAGTAAATGGAAAATATGTTAAGCTTAAACTTACAAGTGAATTAATGCGAGCCTCTGCCTCTACAGAGCTGAAAAAAGACTGACGCTTCTGAAAAACTGTACAAATAGCCTATTTCATCCACCGGCGATTTCAGTTTGCTTATACTCTTACTCCGTCCAACGTATTCCTATTAGCAAAGCCATTAAAGCCGCCATTGTGAACGGCTGATAGATCGCAACGGATGTAGTCTAATGGAAAAAGTTTAATGAACTCGCCATCCGGTTCGCACTTCACACTCGACATTCGCGACGTGCTGTTTACTTGAACAGGGTTTTATAACTTTTCCTACAAGTTTTTATGTAGTACCAGTAACTTGGATTTCGATTACTTTGAGAGGGTAAAATTTTAAGTAAAATTACTACCAATTGAATTCATGAGCACTATTAGTGGCTACCATTCGTTATTGAAATGAGTACTGTGATAAAATTATATTGACGAATTAACACGTGTTTTCGTTAAATCATGCTCACAAACAGAACGAAGACGCAATTTTGAGTATTGATATCATTAATTAAGATTGCAATCATGTTATTGTTTTTATTTAATTTACTAGCTCTGCCTGGGGGTAATTTTGAATTATGCCCTGATCCCACGAGAGCGCTAATTTGCATACCAAAATACTTTCAAATCGGTGAAATGGTTTAAGCTTGAAACCGTAACAGACAGCGTTACTTTTGAATTTATAATATTAATAGTATTAATTTTTCTTACGAAATTTACATTAAATCAAATTTTTAAAATGTAGTCATAAAATAAGCTCGTCTCATATTACGTGGTGATTTAAAACACAGACTGTGGGTGTAAAAATATACTGTACAGCCCTTCTTGAACGTAGGAACATGTGTATTGCTTGCGTTTATTTTTAATTAAACTTAACAATGGAGAAACATTTTAATTAAAATAAAATATTAAGAACGTACAAGAGATAAAAGGGGATTGTATCGCCGCCAGCGATTTTATACACATTTTCCTTTCAAAGGACTCATTAAAGAACTCGTTCAGCGCAGTTATTGTAATTCGTTGATTTTGTACATAGCGGCTTCTAGTCACAAACTAACTATTGTTCAAGAGATTTAATGGAATGATATTTAACTAAAAATACTCTTGATGTCGTGATGGATTCGAGGTTTAGGCATGCGGTCGAGAATCTAGACGGCCGCGGGTTCAAACCCCAGGCACACATCTCTGACTTTTCGAAGTTATGTGTGTATTCACAATGAATTATCACTTGCTTTAACGGTGAAGGAAAACATCGTGATAAAACCTGCACACCTAAAAGTTCTTAGGAATTTCTTAGGTGTGTAGTCCGCCAACCCGCACTAGGCCAGCGTGGTGGACTAAGGCCTTAACCCTCTCAGTTGTAGAGGAGGCCCGTGCCCAGCAGTGGGACGTATTGGGCTGATGATGAAACAGTTTTAATGGAGTCATATTTTACTAAGAATACAGTTGATGTTTATGGAATTATGTAAAGTGTAATCATCATCATCATAGTAAAGTGTAATAATTTTTATTTATAAGAAAATAGCGAAATAAATAGTCATTGTTTCTGTTCACTTTTCGGTCACGTAATACTCAGACTCGCCACCAATATTTATGGATCACACAAATATTTGTCGCGGTGCGGGGATCGAACTTGCGGGCTATTCTTTCACTAGTTTGGCTCGCCAAATACGCCAAGGAGCTGTCAAATAAGTATCTATTATCATCATTATCATCAGCCCATATACGTCTCACTGCTGGGCACGGGCCTCCTCTACAACTGTGAGGGTTTAGGGCTCAGTCCACTATTTGCTTAGTGCGGGTTGGTGGACTACCTACCCAACAAACTCTTAATAACTTTTCAGTGTGCAGGTTTCCTCACGATGTTTTTCTTTACGTTTAAGGACGTGGTAATTCATTGTGAATACACACATAACTTCGTATAGACAAAGTTGTGTGCTTGGAGTTTGAACCCGCGACTTTATTTATAAACTCCATATTATTAAACCGATTTGAATGATTTTTGGTATAGACATAAATGAGACCTTGGAATGAATTTATCAAATATATTTTTTTGTAAAATTTGCGCCCAGGCGAATAGGGGGCAACTGCTAATATGGAATATTAACACAAAAACAATATTCCTTACGCTAAAACAATCTTTCCAGTCGCAAGGTGGGACTTAGACGCAACACAGGAGTTCCCGTGGGAGCAGTTCCATTTGTGTTTTATATTCCAGGCACTCTCCGGGTCGGGAGGACCTCTAACTGAATAATAAGGATGGTTTTGTTATCTTTTTTATTTTCTGCAAGGGATGGAATATGTATACGAAGCGAAATTCGAATATATGTTTGTTTATGTTTATATATTATTTGAAGGTAGAAAAGATGTTGGTAAGGTAAAGGTCACGGGTTCGACGCCAAGTATCGTAATCATACTTTTGAGGAACAAAATATTTAATAGTATGGAGTGTACCTGATAGGTCAAAACATAAAGTAGCGAAAATTGCTTTCAAGCTTATAATTCTAAATAAATAAGAAAGTGAAATCAAGAGGTCCAGAGTTAGGTTTTAGGTTCGGAAAATAATCATAACGTAATCTGTAAGAGAATTGTCTGTAACAGCATGGTATCTCGAAAAATGCCTCCAACGGCGGCGCAAAAGCTGAGAATTAGTTCGTACAGGAAGTCGTGATGGCCTCGAGGTTTAGGCACGCGGTCGAGAATCTCGACGGTCGCGGGTTCAAACCCCAGGCGTACACCTCTGACTTTTCGAAGTTATGTGTGTATTCACATTGAATTATCACGAACTTTAACGGTGAAGGAAAACATCGTGATAAAACCTGCACACCAAAAAGTTCTTAGGAATTTCTTGGGTATGTAGTCCGCCAACCCGCACTAGGCCAGCGTGGTGGACTAAGGCCTAAACCCTCTCAGTTGTAGAGGAGGCCCGAGCCCAGCAGTGGGACGTATATGGGCTGATGATGATGATTGACTTCTCTACCAGTGAGAGGGGTTAAGCTTTAATTCATCACGCTGACCTACTGCGGGTTGGCGGACAACAGACTTAAGAAAATAGATTCATTAATATTTAACTTATTCCCATTCATTTCATTAACTCAGCGGTATAAAGGTTACCTAGGTCCCTAAATACAGACCTAATTACCCGAACAAAACCGAGCGATAGTCACAAACCCGACCCGACATAATTAGCTCAACTCGTTCTAGTGAAGTTCTTGTACTGGTCTGTTCTTGATGAGGGTGTATCTTTTATAGCCATTGTTTAAATTATACCGCCCAGTGTATAATGCTTTAGTTGGGGAATAACGGACAAGGCTCGACAAAAAATTAGGTGAGCGTAGACTGAGGGATGGCAAAACAGAACAATTTCTGAAAGCCCTACTTACATTATGAAATTTATAAAGGAACTTACATTTATATTGAAAAAAACCAGCCAAGCGCTTGTCAGGCCACGCATAGAATAGGTTTCCGTGGTCACCCATAATTGCACGTGGATTTGTAAGGCAGGGTTGGTATTTATTATAAAATAAATTAATTTAGTTTTTCGTTTTTTTTTTAAACACCCAACATTCACATACATAGTTCTGACCCCACACTAGGATACAAGTCCTGTGTCGTGGGTACCAGAAACTAAGAGAGACTTTCAGTCTCACAAACACCCATCCAGATCAGATCGAACCCGCGGCCTCTCGTTTTGCAAGCTGGTATCTAGCCAACTGCGCCACGGGGCTGTCAATTGAATAAAACGGTTTAACCATTATTGTCCGTAACGTTTAACAAGTTAGGCCTCTATAACTTCTGAACTAACAAAGTTATCCAACGCCCAATTTAACAAAAAAATATGCTTTAAACTTAAAAATCTCGCAAACGGATACACAATTAAAAAAACATGTTAGCAACCTCTCAATGTTTTTAAAAGACTTATCTAATGATGCCCTACACTATGGGGTAGAAGCGAGAAATAAAGCATTCCGACCTTATGTATGTGGTACCCCAAAAAAAAAAATGGTTTCATTTTTTCGCTACTGCCTATCCTGGGGAACAGGATATTTACACTACATTCATGGTTGTAAAATTGTAGCAGGGTAAATTATACCCTCATGCGTACTTAGGCGGGTGGCTATACATTACATTTAATAGCTTGTTACAAGCCATTACAATTACAACAGTGTAACAATATATCATTGTACACCGTTATTTGTAGTTGACGTCTTCTGTTGTACATTTACATGTGCATCTGATTAACATTTCGCGTAATAACTGCGTCCATTTGTATTGTAGTTTAATGGCCGCCATTTTGGTAATAAAATGATGCATTGGATGCGAAGTACAGGCTATTTTGTAATTTAACCAGTGCAACATATAAGCTAGTAAAGGGTAACACTCGTTGAGAAGTAGGTCTTTAACTTTTATATTATTCAACAACTTTTATATTTTTAAACATTAATCCCTCTTGCAACTGACAATTCCAACGACTGAGCTCGAACTGCTCAGCGACGCCATTTTTATACACATAAATTGACGGTCTTATTTTTAAATATTTTTACAAAGTCCAATAATCAATTTATATTAATCAAGATTATATTCTCATTAATCTTATTGACAATTTTAATTATACTTATAAGTAATAAAATAATCATTAT
Organism: Hemaris fuciformis; assembly: GCA_907164795.1. Lineage (NCBI taxonomy): Eukaryota > Metazoa > Arthropoda > Insecta > Lepidoptera > Sphingidae > Hemaris > Hemaris fuciformis. Next base: position 404,879 of record OU015455.1, on the reverse strand, counting down.
GCAATTTTACTATTACTACAATATTATTAGTAAAAGGTCTGTACGCATAAGCTTTTAATAATTTAAAAATATAATACTGTAAGGTATTGTAATGATATACATTTATAATTACTAAATATTACTATTTACGCTAACACTAGTTGTTGTCCGCAACTCCGTATATGAAACATGAGATTCAAGAGGAATGTTCTTTCCCCGTTATTGCCACATTTTCTATTGCTGCTGTGCTGCTATTAGTCGTAGCGTGATGATATATAGCTTATAGCCTTCCACGATAAATGGGTTATCTAACACTGAAAGACTTTTTCAAATCGGAACAGTAATTCCTGAGATTAGCTTGTTCAAACAAACCAACTTTCCAGTTTTATAATCTTAGTGGGTATAAAAATTCGCGAAAGGTGGGTAAAAATGGAGAACCTATTAATTTTGTGGTAGATTGTTATTATCATGTCCCGAATAATTGTGTCGTGAATTAAGCAGTGACGGCCTCGAGGTTTAGGCGCGCGGTCGAGAATTTCGGCGGTCGCAGGTTCAAACCCCAGGCACACACCTCTGACTTTTCGAAGTTATGTGTGTATTCACAATAAATTATCACTTGCTTTAACGGTGAAGGAAAACATCGGGATAAAACCTGCACACCTAAAAGTTCTTAGGAATTTCTTAGGTGTGTAGTCCGCCAACCCGCACTAGGCCAGCGTGGTGGACTAAGGCCTAAACCCTCTCAGTTGTAGAGGAGGCCCGTGCCCAGCAGTGGGACGTATTTGAGCTGATGATGATGATGATGAATTATGCCAACACGTCTGCCTCATTGGTGTCGTCGCATAAGTGTGTTCCTTACTAGACGCTTCAGATTAAATTCCCGGCTCGGTTTCATTTTGCTTTTTTATTTGGAAATTCTCAGCAAATGGTTTGGAAATGTGCCTTATGACCGACAATAAACTTGCTTCCTATTTTGACAGCCCCGTGGCGCAGTTGGCTAGACACCAGCTTGCGAAACGAGAGGCCGCGGGTTCGATCCCCGCACCGAGACAAATGTTTGTGTAATCCACAAGTATTTGTTTCGGGTCTGGGTGTTTGTGAGAGGGAAAAGTCTCTCGTAGTTTCTGATACCCACGACACAAGACTCGTATCTTAATGTGGGGTCAGAGCTAAGTATGTGACTGTTGGGTGTATTTATTTTATTTTATTTTGCGGGACTTAGAAAATACCTGGAAAAACGTGGATGAGGTAATGCACTTCTGGCTGCAATTCTGGGGGATAAGCATTTTGTTTTTGAACGTGGGTCCACATACATTCAATTCTTTTTAACATGCTGTTCTTTTATGCTGTCTAAGCTATATAAAAATAATAATTTAATTTAAGGCTTTTACTCGTTAACAAAGGCCGAGGAAAACTGTTGCTTAACCGGTGTTAAGCTATGTTAGACTGTGCAAGCATCCCACAGGCCAAGCTAAAACGTAGCTGTACAAAGTGAAGCGAGCTAAGTGTAGAAGCTATGAAATATTCCAACCTCTTTTGTTAAAACACTGTTTATATTTACTACAAGGAGCGACAGGAGCAAAGGAGTTTATTGTTAAGCCACTCGAAGCCGCAATGCGGGCCGTTTTTGCGTCGGCTACGCTTACACAGGGTGGCCATGTCGAAGTTCCTGTGGGAATACTGGCGGCAACATTTTGCCCCTGTTTTTGTGAGAACAACTTTTGCTTAGATTATTCTAGAATATATTTTTAAGTTTATTTATACTTATGGCTGTGACTTAATGGAATAGACGTAGGATTCTAGCGGTGTGTTTTCAGCTCACTTGCGCGTTTGCCTCCTTTTTCCATATATATTTTTTTTAATAATATAAGGACTACTACGTTAAAAAATAATAGCGAAAACACAATAATAATGTGTTTGATGAGGAATTCGCACCCAAGACATCTAAATTGTTCTAAATCAAGTAGTGACGGCCTCGAGGTTTAGGCGCGCGGTCGAGAATGTCGGTGGTCGCGGGTTCAAACTTCTGACTAACTGACACCTCGGATTTTTCGAAGTTATGTGTATTCACAATAAAGTATCACTAACTTTAACGGTGAAGGAAAACATCTTGATGAAATGAAACCTGCAAGTTTTTAAGAATTTCTTACGTGTGTAGTTCGCCAACCCGCACTAGGCCAGCGCGGTGGACTAAGCCCTCTCAATGGTAGAGGAGGCCCGTGCCCAGCAGTGGGACGTATATGGGCTGATGATGCCTTCTAAATTGAATGACACACATTTGTGCTGAGGGACTTACGACGCAGTTATCCTCTATCCCTTGCTTCTATGCTACAAGTAAGTCTTACCTGATCAGGCAGAACAACATTTCCGTGACGTCACAAATTGCATCTTCGCATTACAGGTACTTACCTGAAACAAATTATTCATATTAAGTACCTGTGCTTATCATACGTAAATAAGTAAATTTTACTGTATAAAAATTTCAGTTTCATAGGCTTCCTCAATTTATTCTTGGTTTTTGTGTGACATAATTCATAATGTATGTATACATGACTTCTTAAAGTCATTGGTTGATTACTGAAAATGTATCTCGGGGTATTTATGGGTAATCTACTAGACCATCAAACACTTACAAAACTTATTTTCAAATTCCTTCAGGCAAATAATGGACGCCATAACGAAATCCTCAATCGTCTCTTAATTTATTTTTTTGATATCGGATGACATTCCAACACGAGTGACATGCAAGAATATAATCTATCAAAGGCCCAACAGTACTTTTTACTCAGCCATCATGGTCTCGGGTAGGAGTCAATAAATTGTAATATTTCCTTCAATAAAACAACAAATATAAAATTTGTCACGAAATATACTCCATTTAATGTGGTCTATGGAAATATTTAGATAGTCGATTACTTTACATAATGTTTATTGGACTAAATGCATATACAGGGTGTAAAAAGACCGTAATCGAAAAGTAAGACAGGCAATACTTACACATTGACGTTAAAAAAAAAAAACGACCAAAAAAAATTATGACGTTTTCCTAACAACCACAAGTATAAGATGTATATATATGATGTAAGACTCCATTACAACTGGTCGTATTAAATGAAACTCCGTCTGAACTTTGTTAAGTTTATTATACACTTTTTATGTACAATTACACTGTGTCCATCTGACTTACTCCGTCTCGTCCTTATCCAACGTCTTTACTGTTGCTCGTTCCAATGGCCAATTCCCCACTTATTATTTTCTCGACTTTTTATTGATTCTCAACTACCCCACTATTCTGATGACATTATCATTATTATTATCATCAGCCCATATACGTCCCACTGCTGGGCACGGGCCTCCTCTACCATTAAGAGGGTTAAGGCCTTAGTCCACCACGCTGGCCTAGTGCGGGTTGGCGGACTACACACCTAAGAAATTCCTAAGAACTTTTAGGTGTGCAGGTTTCATCACGATGTTTTCCTTCACCGTTAAAGCAAGTGATAATTCATTGTGAATACACACATAACTTCGAAAAGTCAGAGGTGTCTGCCTGGGGTTTGAACCTGCGTCCGCCGAAATTCTCGACAGCGCGCCTAAACCTCGAAGCCATTCTGATGACAGTGTTGCCATAATAATTACATTTTAAAACTAACTAAAATATTGTTTTCTTTTTATTTCTAATTCTAAGAAATATGTATATTTTTGTAAAACCTTACAGTGGTGATAAGGAAAACGTCGATTTTTTTATTTTTGTCGGGATTTTTTTAAATATCAATGTGTTTGTAATCACCACCGTATCAATAACTAGTACACAAGTAGACAAGTCACTTGTCATAGTCTTCAATGACGGTCTTTATACACGCTGAATAACCTCACGCCTGTATTTCCCGAAAGGGTACACAGAGGTGCATAACTGCATCCACATTTTGAAAAGTTTGTATTAGTCCCACGTAATAGGGAGCGAAGTCGTGACGGCCTCGAGGTTTAGGCACGCGGTCGAGAATTTCGACGGTCGCGGGTTCAAACCCCAGGCACACACCTCTGACTTTTCGAAGTAATGTGTGTATTCACAATGAATTATCACGTACTTTAACGGTGAAGGAAACCATCGTGATGAAACCTGCACACCTAAAAGTTCTTAAGAATTTCTTACGTGTGTAGTCCGCCAACCCGCACTAGGCCAGCGTGGTGGACTAAGGTTTAAACCCTCTCAGTTATAGAGGAGGCCCGTGCCCAGCAGTGGGACGTATATGGGCTGATGATGAATAGGGAGCGAGCCTATTGCCGTTTTTCGGGCATACATTTACAACCCGTACTGGCTGACTAGATTTTGCCTGAACCAGGACCTCTAAGGCGCCAGGTACATACTTATGCCGCGAGATTACAAGGTAGTCTAACTTATAATAACATACCAGCCCCGTGGCGCAGTTGGCAAGATACCTTGCGAAACGAGTGGCCGCGTGTTCGATTCCCGCACCGAGACAAATATTTGTGCTTTTGAGAACAAAAAGTGTCTCGTAGAGTCTGATATCCACGACACAGGACTTGTATCCTAGTGTGCGGTCAGAACTATGTATGTGACAGCTGGGTGTATTTATTTATTATTTATATTATCAAGTTAACTTCCTTCTCTTGTTCATATTATTTATGGTGCAGTTAAGTTTTCGTGGCGCGTAAAATGAGAAAATACGATATTATAGCCAAGAAAGCCAAGAAAGCAGTTGCTTGAAAGTGCGGTATTGAATCTGTAAGACTCCATTACAACTGGGCGTATTCAATGAAACTCCGTCTGAACTTTGTTAAGTTTATTATACACTTTTTATGTACAATTACACTGTGTCCATCTGACTTACTCCGTCTCGTCCTTATCCAACGTCTTTACTGTTGCTCGTCCCAATGGCCAATTCCCCTACTTATTATTTTCTCGACTTTTTATTAATTCTCAACTACCCCACTATTCTAATGACAGTGTTGCCATAATAATTACATTTTAAAACTAACTAAAATATTGTTTTCTTTTTATTTCTAATTCTAAGAAATATGTATATTTTTGTAAAACCTTACAAATCCAAAATATTTTCCATTGAGCCACGCTGTGCCGGATAACCGGGTTGAATCAATATGAATTAAGCCACTTATTTACTACGTGAGGGGTGAAGCTATAGCGAATCCCCCCCCCCCCTGTCCCGTGAGTACGTGATCGGGCCCGAGGTAAATAACTCAATGAGCTGCCAATTAGGAGTTGTACGGATGAACAAAAGCTAACGTGAGTTATTGACGAAAAATGCAGCGTCTTTTTTGGGGTAAACGTGGGGAAGATGTTTTATTGATAACGTGTTGGAGAACAGTGGCTTAGTCTGGGAATTTGACCAGGTCTTAGATGAATTTTAGTTCTTTAATTTCGTATAGCTTCAGGATCCATCTCAGGGATGATGCAGCGTCGCGCAGTTGATAAAACACCAGCTTGGGAAACGAGAGGAAAAGACACAAATGTTCAAATGACACAATAGCTCGAGACAAATGTTTGTGTGATCCACAAATATTTGTTTCGGGTCTGGGTGTTTGTGAGACCGAAAAGTCTCGTAATTTTTGATACCCACGGCTAAATACTTGTATCTTAGTGTGGGGTCAGAACTATGTATGTGTTTTTTGGATGTGTTTATTTATTTTTATTTTATGGTACAAACATATCTAAGGTGTGGTTAAGTACGCGTTGAAAATAGGTAATGATTTCTTAAGTTCTCGCGATTGCTATTTTGATTCATGAATGGTTTCTGTTGTAATTAGATAAATTCTATAATATTAAATTCAATTAATATATAGGTAAATGAAAAACAAGCCCGCACATTTTATATAATCTGTTCTCTCTCATCTTTACTTTCTGATTTACGATTACGTTGTAACAATGTGTCCAACTTAAATTAACTAAAAGTTCAAATAAAAGCCATTTATTATTTGATTAAATCATTTCTACGGTTTCATCGCGGATGTTTTACATATCTGTTGTCATTTCTTGACGTTGCAATATTCATTTCCGTCACATGTTGCTGTTATGGTAAATAAATCGAAACGCAGTAAGTATGGGATACCTGAGGTCTCTTATTGGGTTAATACAGAATATGAGCGGCGCAGTGGATAAATAGATAGACAACTCTTTATTGCTACTTAGATATAGAAATTCACATAAATTGAATTATAAACAAAAATGTAGACAACAGGCGGTTTTATCACATAGAGACATCTCTTCCAGATAATCTTTGGATGGAATTGAAAAAAAAAAACAGCTATTTATTGAAGCTCGTAAAAAGCTCATAAAAAGATAAGCAGTTCTGTTGCATTGTAGTGATTGTTTGATTCTTACAGAAATGAGAAGAATATTATGCTATATACAAGAAACTAAGCATGTAATAAAGAATAAATGTAAACTATGTATGCTACCTACTGTAAACTATGTAGCTATAACACGTTTCGAAGCGGCAATAGTTTAAAAAAATTAAGATGTGTAAAATTGACGATTCAAAAAAACTTGTAAAAGTCTATTTGAATAAAGATATTTTGACTTGACTTGACTATACTTATTTGGTGTTTTTCTACATCCACGTATCGCCAGTTTGTTATAGGAACCCCTTACATCATTATTATATATTACTATTACCTTACACAAATATGTAAAAACTTGAAGATATCGTTATCAGATTTCGGTGAAGCCTTTCCTCACAGAACGGGAGTTTTCTCGAAACACGATACGCTTTCGTAAGTGTGCGATGTACGTCGAAATATGAGATATTCTCGCCATATTTTAGGGTAAACTCTTCTTTGTTGTTTTTATTGATATGTTTCGTATACATTACTGGTTATGTTTTGTTTTTGTAGGAGTGAAACGTGATGATATTTTTAGCAGCTATAATATTTTTTTATGATTTCTAACACTAAATTTAAATGCTAAAATGCCTGATTGAATCTGGCAAAGTTCCTATTGTTTTTTTCACCGCCGCCACCCAAATAGGCATAGATATGTATAACAGAACATCAAGGGGTCTGTCTGTCACTATCTGTAATATTGAAGTCCTAAGCACACACCTCTAACCTTTCGAAGTTATAAAAATATTCTTCATAGATTACTCACTTTAACAGCGATGTAAAACACCGTGAGCAAATACACGTAACTGAAGGTTTTCTAAAAAAAAGTATGTAAACTTGTCTGGGACTTGAATAATGTGGACTAATACCTAACCCCTCTCTGCCGTGGCCAACGATGGAACTTTTATGTTCTGATGATAATAAAACGAATGTCGGACCATTTGTTCGATCACATATACCGCGTCCTCTGACTGCGCTCAATGCTCAATTTGTCGGAATGTTTGCACTTTTGTTAATTGAATCTGTGATGTATGACTGTGTATCTATGTATAGTATATGTGTATATAAAGAGTATAAAATATAGTAGTAAAAAAATAAGACACGTAATAGTTACGGAGCTTACAAGCACATTGACGCTAAAAAAAAACGAAAAAAAATATTGATGTCTTCCCAACTTATAAGTATTAAATGAATATGGAGATAAGGAAAACGTTAAATATATTTAATTAAATTTTATAGATAGTTTTAAGTTTATGTTTTTCTTTCGTTGTTGTTCTTTATTTTTATGATTTTTAAAATTTATATATTATTAGGCATCGATTATATAGTGTAACCATACTAATTGGATTCATCAGCCTCCTCTACAGCTGAAAGGGTTTAGGCCTTAGTCCACCACGCTGGCCTAGTGCGGGTTACTTACCTAGTACCTTCATCTTACCTGATGGTTAGCATGATGTTGTTTAAACAGAGCATTAAGTTTCAAACCCCAGGCACACACCTCTGACTTTTCGAAGTTATGTGTGTATTCACAATGAATTATCACTTGCTTTAACGGTGAAGGAAAACATCGTGATAAAACCTGCACACCTAAAAAGTTCTTAGGAACTTCATAGGTGTGTAGTCCGCCAACCTGCACTAGGCCAGCGTGGTGGACTAAGGCCTAAACCCTCTCAGTTGTAGAGGAGGCCCGTGCCCAGCAGTGGGACGTATTTGGGCTGATGACGATGACGACGATGACGACGATTAAGTGTAGAGGGACAATCTCTTTACTCGATATCCTCTAACTTTATCTGCAGGTTTAGTCTGGCTAATGGTTGCTAAATTCCTCTCACGTGTGGCTTGGATAAGTTTTATTGGTATTGGCGCCGCGCCGTCCTTCGATACCTTCGGGCTTATTGAATAGAATTAATCTGTACTAATATTATGGGTTCAGTCCTAGAGGATTTGTTGCGGCATATGTCGAGAGACAATTTGACAGAGGGATTAAATTATTAGTTATTTACTTTAATGGAGTAGAAGGCATCTGTATGACATCATCATCATCAGCCCATATACGTCCCACTGCTGGGCACAGGCCTCCTCTACCATTGAGAGGGTTTAGGCCTTAGTCCACCACGCTGGCCTAGTGCGGGTTGGCGGACTACACACCTAAGAAATTCCTAAGAACTTTTTAGGTGTGCAGGTTTCATCACGATGTTTTCCTTCACCGTTAAAGTACGTGATAATTCATTGTGAATACACACATAACATCGAAAAGTCAGAGGTGTGTGCCTGGGGTTTGAATCCGCGACCGTCGAGATTCTCGACCGCGTGCCTAAACCTCGAAGCCATCCCGACTTAATTGCGGGTTGGCACCTTTGCATCCCTTTAGGAAGACAGCCAAAAGTATGTGTGATATCCTAACAAGATGGATTCCTTAGCTTATTGGCAGCAATGTTTTTGTCTTAGTTTACAAAAAAGCCGCGTAAAGTTCCCCAGTCGGCGTCATCCAGGCGACCTATTTAACAAAATCCTTTCACACAGAAGTTTCTGCTTTGAAATTTCCGGCACAAACTGTAAAAAATACGAGTACTTTTACGTTTGTTAGATAAGAAAATGGCGTTTAGATAACTGGGTTTAGAATCTAGAATATGTTTTGGTCTTGCTAGAAAATATTCTGTGAAGCTGGCTTTGTATGATTTAGAAATAAAGAATAGAAAGAAAACCCATTTGTTTGCCACAGACACAAGAATACATGATCATAATAAAATATAGAATATTTATAAGTATGGCTATGTACACAAATAAATATAAAAGATTTCAAAGAGATTTAAGTTCTGTTTAAAAAGCGTTACAATTTACACTGCGTGGACCGCATCTTCTTTAAATATTAAAAGTTTGGCCTAAGTCCGCCACGTTGGTCTAATACATATCGGTCGTTCTCACACACAAAACAAATTCCTTGTGAAAACTAAGATATACAATTCGTCCATTCCTTCTAAATGTTTGTGGGTACTTGTATATTTCTTTGTTTTACGATTGTCACTAATGCTTTAATCTTATAGTCCATTGACTGCCTTTGGTTCCGCGATATTAGTATGCGTGAAATTGAGAAGATCAAGATTTTATTCCCACGTAGACGAAGTGTCATTGGTATTTATTGAAATTTATAAAATACTTATTATTGATGGCAGTTTAAAAAATCAGGAAAAACTTAACTGAACAAATCACCTCTGCCTGCCCCTTCATGGAACCAGGCGTGAACATATCTATAACTGCGTTTGTTATAAACACAAAATCAAATTGCCCCACATTACCGGTAGATGTCGCTCTGTACATGTCACAGTGCACAGAAAATTCTCGCTACTGCAACACGTTGCCCGAATTTACGTATTGATAGACGTCGCGTTCAACCAATTTGAATATAAAATAGCTTCTGTCTAGGGTTCCAGCGCTCACCGGAAATTCCGGTACGTCCCGGTGGAGATTAAAATTTTTGGTCGCACGCCAAAGATGTCTTTGTTTGTTATTGCTGTCTTAGCTTCAACGGAAAAATGAAATGGCCTTGCAACAGTGGGACAAACAGTGGGTATCGGAATACATTTCCGTTTGTGTTTTGTTGAATTTATAAATATCTCAATATGTTTGTAATTTCAGACATAAATGTAATATTTAAATTCGCAAGTAAATCTTAATCTAATTAAGTCCGCCTTTATACATACATACATATATACATAGCCTTACGCTTGTATTCCATCGAAGGCAAAGGTGCACCCACATTTCAGCAGGTATGTATCAGTCCCACGTAATAGGGGGCGAGCCTATTGCAGTTTTTCGGGCACATTTCCAGACTCCGTTGTACTGAGAATTTTCTAATGGAAAAACCCAATAACACTTTCCCCGACCCGGGAATCGAACCCAGGACCTCTAGATCGCACGGCACATAGTTGTGCCGCGAGACCACGAGGCAGTCTTTTTTACAACCTTTATACTGTCAAGTATATAAAGTTACAAATAAATAAATAAATATTTGTTGTCGTTTGTATGAAGGCCCTACGTTATTATTAAAGTACTATCATACCGGAATACTCGCTTACTCACGATCGATTGCAATATCTCACATCGTTTGTTTAAACTTCCAGCTCCCGACAACCCTATTACACCACACGATATAAATTTAAGTTTTCATAAATTTCCATATCTCGTGCTATTACGCGGAATAAATTTACATTGCCCTGGTCCGGGATCACGGTATTGGCAGCCCTATTATGCCATGCGCTATAATTTTATTTTCAATTTACATTCATGCTCATATTGGTTGTATTATCCTTGAGTTAATTTACATGTCAATATGGAGGTCAATATTCCAGTTCACCTATTTTTGGTAATGCTCACTTCTGATTTGGGTTAATACAGCTTCTATTTTATTATAGTAGCGTGCATATAGACGGTCCAATGCCGAGAAGTGCACTTTATATGATTGGACCTTAAGTATTTTCGATATGAGGTGACTTCAGCCATGTATAGAAGACACCAGCTCTTTTATATTTTCTAGAAATCTTATTGCGTTAAACTTACAAGTGACCAACCAACCCACCAGCCCGCACTAGGCCAGCGTGGTGGTTTAAGGCCTAAACCCTCTCAGTTGTAAAGGAGGCCCGTGTCCAGCAGTAGGACATATATGGGCTGATGATGACTAAACTTACAAGTATAGAAGAAAAACAACGCGTTAAAATATATTTAAAGAGTATTTTTGTTTAGCTTGCTCTTAATACTTTTCTAGTTAATTTCTTAAAGCACTTTGCGAGATTTTATCGTAATTTAGTTTGCAGTTGCTAAATGGACGATAGTAAATAACTTTGGAAAAACTTTTACAGTATTTTTATGTGGCAGCTCAGTAATGTACTTTACGCGGGTTTGATATTGAAATTCCATCCAATAAAAAAGTAAAAATCTAACTTTGATTAAATTCACTTGAATCTTTTTTCATGATCATTTTTTTTTCTTTAGTGCAAATTGTGTTTGACAGAATATGTGTTATACAATCGAAATCTTTTACAATTTTCCATATAAATATTGGATCGCGAAAATCCCGATGCTGTCAACCCTATCAACTTGGATGGTGTAATATTCATTTATTCATAAACTTTCAACTCAACACATACTTTTATATGAAAAAAATATTTAGAAGCCAATAAACTTTACGGGATTTTCTCACTAACACAATCATCATCATCAGCCCATATACGTCCCACTGCTGAGCACGGGCCTCCTCTACAACTAAGAGGATTTAGGCCTTAGTCCACCACGCTGGCCTAGTGCGGGTTGGCAGACTACACACCTAAAAATTCCTAAGAACTTTTAGGTGTGCAGGCTTACTCACGATGTTTCCTTCACCTTTAAAGTACGTGATAATTCATTGTGAATACAGAGGTGTGTGCCTGGGGTTTGAACCCCCTTTGACCGTCGAGATTCTCGACCACGTGCCCAAACCTCGAGGCCATCACGACTCACATTATGCAAGATTCATTCAGAAACATGAGTGTAAACATTAAATTTGGGTATCCTGACCCTCGTCTGGAGAATCCTGGTATTGACAGCCATATTATTCCACACGACAGTGTGTTTCATTTTTCATAACCTTTGAATCTGAATAGTATCGTAAAATTTCACCACAAACTCCTCTGGGATACCCGACATTGACAATGTTATTTGGTTTTACGTGACTGTTTTACGAATAAAGAAAGAAGCAAGTATTTCACTCCAATCTGTATAGTGTTGATATATTTTTGAAGGTATATCTTGTTATATTAGACAGCCCCGTGGCGCAGTTGGCTAGACACCAGCCTGCGAAACGAGAGGCCGCGGGTTCGATCCCCGCACCGAGACAAATGTTTGTGTGATCCACAAATATTTGTTTCGGGTCTGGGTGTATGTGAGACCGAAAAGTCTCTCGTAGTTTCTGATACCCACGACACAAGACTTGTATCTTAGTGTGGGATCAGAACTATGTATGTCACTGTTGGGTGTATTTATTTATTATTTATTTATTTGTATTTATAACAAAGTCTTCATATTAACTTTTTATATAAACCATAAACTTCTTATAACATGTCTTTATTTATATCAACCCATTTGAGTCCCAACTGAGAGCGTTTAGGCCTAAGTCCACCTTGCTGGCCTAGTTCGGGTTTGCGGACTACACACCTAAGAAATTCCTAAGAATTTTTAGGTGTGCAGGTTTTGTCACGATGTTTTCCTTCACCCTATCAGTTGTAGAGGAGGCCCGTGCCCAGCAGTGGGACGTATATGGGCTGATGATGATGAGTTTCCTTTTTTAATTCCTTTTTTTGGTAAAAAATTGATTATTTAAGCGGGGACTTAATTCCATACAGAAAATGCTGGTACACCCAACCCTATCTGTACTATATGCTATTTACGCCAACTTAGGTACAAGTCAACTTTATCTGGCATTTGCAAACCGATCGTTCGGAGGAAAGCCAGCGAGATCCAGAGCTATTCCGCGCTTTAAACTTTTAAGTCAACTCAAGTTGTTTCTTTTGTGTGTCCTGTTTTGTATTTTTATGGGTAAAATGGATTTATAACTCGATAAATTGGATTTCTAGTTGCTGTTTTATTAGAAACCAAGATATTACTGAGAATTTATTAGGAAATCCTTCAATGGCCTATTTTATCCTACGACAGCCCCGTGGCGAAAGGAGAGGCCGCGTGTTTGATTCCCGCTCCGAGGCTAATGTTTGTGTGATCTTATACGGGTCTGGGTTTGTGAGACCGAAAAGTCTCTTGCAGTTTGTGATACCCACGACTACAAATGTGACTGTTGGCTTCATTTACATATGTACATAGATAACCTCACGCCTGTATTCCCCGTAGGGGTAGGCAGAGAAGCATTTCTGCACCCACATTTCGCCAGGTATATATCAGTCCCATGTAATAGGGGGCGAGCCTATTGCCGTTTTTCGTGCACAATTCCGGACTCCGTGCTGTTACCGAGAATTTCCTGATGGAAAAACCCAATAACACTTTGCCCGACCCGGGAATCGAACCCAGGACCTCTAGATTGCACGGCACATACTTGTGCCGCGAGACCACGAGGCAGTCAGTGACTTCATTTATTTATTACGAGTATTTATTAATTTAAGAAAAGATATGTTTTTCTTCAGAGAGTACCGCTAAGGCTATGTAAAGTAATCTTCGCTACCAGCCATTTTGAAATCAACCGATCCTGTACAATTGTTAATTTCATCGATATCACGGTAGTCCCCATTTTTACACGATAATATAAAAGAACGTTTAATTTTTTTTTATTTTTATTCTGGCGCGGCAAAGTGACTCCACTGTACCTGATGGTAAGCACAGTGGAGTCCAAAACAAAAATATCGACCAGCGAGAAACGATAATGGTCACCCGCTGGTCGACACAATCATGCCGGCCCGCACAAATGCTTAAATTAATTTTATATTTAAGTTATTACGCGCATTTAGTACCTACATTTAAGGTGCTGTAAAAATACGAAGTATTAAATTATACACACAGTGTATTCAGACCGTGATCGGAAACTAAGGCAGATAATAACTAAGGTGATTATAAACCCCCTGGCATTAAATAAAATCCCGACAAAAATTAAAATTATGATTTTTTCCTAATAACCATATACAATTAGTTTCCGATCACGGTCTAAATACATCCTGTATATGCCACAATTCCTTAATTAATTGATGAGATTGGATAGAAAAATTCTAATATAACACAAAATTCTAAAAACCTCGAGAATCTCTGCTGCAGTATTATTTTGAATGCTTTACCGAGAAATCCCGATAGAGGCATCCCTAATTCTATATCTCTTTCATATTCCAAATCTCACGTCCTCCGAGAGGTCTCGACCTCCAAGTGAGGCCAATAAAGAATTCGATCGAGGTCCTTTTAGATTTAGCGAGGGCGTCGCGGACGAAACAATATAGAGTTTATCAATTTATACAATCAATTTTCATATGGTATTACGTAAAATGTTTTCTTTAAAAGTCGTAGTAACGTCGAAGATAAGGAGCGTAGTTTACAGAGTCACTATTTAGGATGTAGGTTCGGATCCCAGGCAAGTAGGTACATCTCTGATAATTCGTGTGTATCCTTAAGCATTTTTAATGGTGAAGGAAGGGAATATCCTAGGTATGGTAAGCCCAGTAGCTATCTACTAAATTATCTCTAGATACTAGGTACTACTAAATTATCGCTAGGCTAGAGTGATAGACTGGGGCCCTAACCTTCAAAAAGAAAGAAGAGGCCCGAGCTTAGCGGTAGGAGTTAGGACGTTCATAGGTACATACATACATACATACATAAACTCACCCCTGTATTCCCCGAAGGGGTGGGCAGAGGTGCATTTCTGCACCCACATTTCGCCAAGTATGTATCAGTCCCACGTAATAGGGGGCGAGCCTATTGCCGTTTTTCGGGCACATTTTCAGATTTCGTGCTGTTACCGAGAATTTCCTAATGGAAAAACCCAATAACACTTTGCCCTCTTGATCCCACGGCACATACTTGTACCGCGAGACCACGAGGCAGTTCATAACGAACGTTCATAGGTTCTTAATATTATTGTCGAAAAAAGTTAATGATGTTCAATTATTTCTTAACTTATCACAAAATATATCCATATGGTCCATGTCTCAGTTCTTATAAATCAGCTCTAATAAAAGGCAATTTCTCTCCTCACACCAGGACAAATATTTGTGTATCAAATGTTTCGTGTATTGGTGTTTATGAGTCTAAAAAGTCCCGCGTAGTTTCAAAAGCAAAGCAAAACAAAAGCTAAAACACTTTCCACTTTTAAAAAACTTCTCAGAGCTCACTATTCTTAACTTTATATTTGTTTTGGTAAATTTGTATTTGTATATATATATATATATGTATGTATGTATGTATTTAGTATTTATATACATTTATTAATAGTATTGTTTTAATTCATGCAAACTACTAATGGAAACTTTACAGTTATATCTTCTATTAAATGTTATCTTACTATATGGTCTTTATATATGTTTATTTATATGTCATTTATATATATATATATTTGGTTATTTCTTTGTTTTTATTATTATTATTTTTTCAATTTCTGAAGACAACTGCCTGAACTACAACCTTTCATTCCAGTCCCGTAGGTTGTCTGGAAGAGATCGCAGCTAGCGATAAGACCGCCTATTGTGCCTATACTTATTGTCTTCATTGTTTTCAATCATGTAGTATAAATTATTGTATAGTGTACTAAAAAGTATAAATAAATAAATAAATAGATCAAATCAGTTTCCACTTATAAAAGAGAATTTACATGCAACGGCAACACTAAAAGCAAATAATTAACATTTACCTTAGTGTGGGGTTAGAACTATTTATGTGACTGTTGGGTGTATGTATTTTAAATTGATTCCAGACTAAGTTGCGAGCGAAAGGTAGTGTAAGTATAAATTTTATTAAAAAGGTTTATCATGAGCTCCATGATTTACTTCGGAAGGATGAGGGAGTTAATCAAAGTTTTTACGTTCACGGAATTTTAATGCACGAGGCGCTCGAAGCGGTACGGATGATAGGGACTATTTCAAATACAAGTCAGAAAATAAGAGTTGAAATCAATTATAACATTGGATGGATCAAGCAAACGCCGCCCTATTTCTTACTTTCTTACTCCTCTTCGTTTTAAAAAGGACTAAGACCATAATAATACAGATTAGTTAACACAAATATTCCTCATAATATTTTTTTATTACAATATTTTAAATATTATCATCATCAGCCCATATACATACGTCCCACTGCTGGGCACGGGCCTCCTCTACCATTAAGAGAGTTAAGGCCTTAGTCCACCACGCTGGCCTAGTGCGGGTTGGCGGACTGCACATTTAAGAAATTCCTAAGAACTTTTAGGTGTGCAGGTTTTATAACGATCTTTGCCTTCATAGTTAAAGTAAGTGATAGTTCATTGTGAATACACACATAACTTAGAAAAGTTACAGGTTCGACCGACGAGATTCTCGACCGAGTGCCTAAACCTCGAAGCCATATATACATACAGTGGCTTTATTCCCTATAGGGTAAGCATGGATTTTTTTTAACACCCAGTGTAGAGACCCAGTGTATTTTATTGTACAAAAAACGTGGGGTGCTTTTTAAGATATTGTCAAAATGATAATCCTTCTATTCATATCTGTCATCATGCACCCCACGCTTTTTGTACAATAAAATACATTTTTTGACAATATTTTAAATTAAAATTTATTTTCTATTTATTTATTGGATTTTCTATAAAAGCGGGTTTTTTTAAACTATTGTATTGTATTATTTATTTTTAATTTTTTAGTTCAACTTTCTTTGAAAGCGTATTTTTTAGTTTTTTTAAACTATTATTTATTTTTCATTTTTTAGTGATTATTTAGCAATAGCTTTATGATATTTACATCTCTATTAGCTATTGCATAAAGCTCGCGTGCTTGATGTAAGCGAAGAGTTCTTTCTTCTTCAGGTTGTGAAGCTCGGTATTTGGCATTATGCTGACGCATTTGATGTAAGCGAGCTGGTCTTTTTTCTCCAGATTGTGAGGCTTTATAATTTTTCATATACTCTCTCCTGTTCTTCTTGAAGAGTCATGTTCTATTTCTTCACTAGAGAACTTTAAATATTTGTCTCTTAACTTCCGTCTCTTGTTGTCCAATCTCCTTCTTCTCTGTATTTCGTTTCATTTACCATTGTTGTTTCTATATAAATAGGAGCAACGCCCGAACATGAATGCTTAGAGGTAATAGAATACAATAGTTTAAGCGGGAACGTATTGTTCACTGCCGTTAAGAACTCAAGTTGAATCTATGGACCTGAAAGAGTGCACGCTACTGCCCACAATTGTACATGAATCATTGCGCAAATATGTAATTCTTCGAGCGCATGACATGGAGTGACCGTTGACAATACGTGCTGTCACTTGCGAGTAGTCCTATGCTTATCTCAAATAATAGAACTTTTTAAAGTGAAACTTCTTTATCGACGTATGGAAGAAATTGGTCTTGACGCAGTCACTAGGGGTGGGCAAATATCGTTCGAATCGAATCTAATCGAATATTACTATTCGATTCTAAATTCGAATCGAATTTACGAATTATTCGAAAAAATCTTTTCTTTTTATAATTATATAATATTCTCAATAAATCGTAAATTTAAATAAAATCGAGGCTTTAAGTGATTTGTGTACTCTATTGTATAAAAAAATATCTGATACTCAAAATATCAGTAATATTTTTTTGTTGTAAGACTTTATGTTAATACTTTTTCTCTACTTATGTTAATATCTGAAAAATTGTCAAATAGTTCGAAAATTCCAAAATTATTTGTCAATTCGCGAATTATTTGTAAATTTTCTAATTATTCGAAAAATGACGAGTAATTCGAAAATTTTCGAATTATTCGAAAATCGAATATTAATATTCGATTCGGAACGAATAATTCGTAAGTTCGATTTATTCGCACACCCCTAGTAGTCGCTCCTTGACGCCAGTGTTCCCAACTTGGGGGTTTCCCCCTAAATTTGGGGGGAAAAAATGTGGACTGGGATTTTTTTAGGGGCTTTATATTTTTAGGGGTATTTTTAGGGATTAATCCATCCCCTAAATGCTAAGTTTCTTTAATGTCAACATGTATGAATTGAAATAGTCAGAACCAGAATAAAATGAAATAATATTTGACGTATGAAATAATTTATAAAGACTATTAAACAATATTGCAGAATATTATTGTTTTTTTTTACAAAATGTTATTTAGATAATTATCAGAAAAAATGCAAACAGTCGAAAAATTATGATACGAGTGAGATTCGAACCTACGACCTCGGCTTTACGCGCCACGCTCACATCCAATTTTTTCTAATTCGTAATGCTAATAGCTAATAAATTAGAATTGGAATGCCTAACATGAATGTGTAGTATTTTTTTTATTTTTTTAGGGGGTTTTCAAATAATTGTGGCGATTTTAGGGGTTTTTGACTTTACATTTAGGGATATTTTTTTTTGGGAGTTGGTAACCCTGCTTGACGCAGTCACTCCGGGTCGCAGGTAAACAAAAAATCGCTAATCCTGGTTATCCTAGTAAAGATAACGGGTCCTATATCCTAGTAAGATAAGGATGCCAAATTTCGAGTTAATCCGATGTCTTGAAGGGGGTCAAAATCATGTTCAAAGATTCCGTTACATACTAACATACAAACATACTAACATACAAACATACTAACATACGTATGAAGCTGATATAAAGCGTATAAAATCTAATTGTTTTGAGAAAAGAATCGTGTGAAACGTCGACACTGGATGTTAAAGGACTTTTCGGCTTAAAGAAAATAAACTGATTATGTTTTTTTCTATGAAATATTTTATGTCATTGAGTGACAGGTTTTTGATACCGCGTTTAACCTTAAATACTTTTTGAAAGGGTAAGATTGTGCGCGTTTACGAAAAAAAATACTAAATTCTTTTTTGTAGCCCAATTAATTTTCAAGAAACTCATTTTTAGCTTTAGTGAAAGCAAATAGACCTCAAGTTTGTTTTATGAAAAAATGTCATGTCCAAGTAACTAGATTTTTTTATAGAGTACTTATGCCCTAAAGGAGGCTGGGGATGGTAGTGCTCATGAAAAAGAATATAAACTCTCTTTAAGATGGGCCTGATAGTCCTCTACAAGGGATCTATTTCAGGGATAGACTCGTTTAGGGTTTACGCTGTTCGCCAATAAAATATTTGTACGTAATATGTAACACTGCCGCGTTATCTCACGACACAAGTTTATTCCATGCGATATAGATGTCCCACGTTCGATTCCCAGGTGGGGTAAAGTGTTATTGAATGCTATTAGGATTTTTTTAGTAACAATATGGAGTGTAGCGTAGTGGTAATATTAATAATAAATTGTAAGGTAGACGTTAAAATAAATTATAATATATGCGCTGTTCTCCACTCAAACCGGTTCACTACTACCTCTGATATCGGACCGAGTGGACGTGCCAGACGCTATTGAAACTAAGCTTTAGTAGTTTTATTTATACAAACCAACCCTGAAACATCTGGACATAACATGGAGTCTGGGAATGTGGTTTTAAAATTGAAACAAACCTACCAAACGTGGGGGCAGAAATAAACCTCTCATCATCATCAGCCCAAATACGTCCCACTGCTGGGCATGGGCCTCCTCTACAACTGAGAGGGTTTAGGCCTTAGTCCACCACGCTGGCCTAGTGCGGGTTGGCGGACTACACACCTAAGAAATTCCTAAGAACTTTTAGGTGTGCAGGTTTTATCAAGATGTTTTCCTTCACCGTTAAAGCTAGTGATAATTCATTATGAATACACACATAACTTCGAAAAGTCAGAGGTGTGTGCCTGGGGTTTGAACCTGCGACCACCGAAATTCTCGACCGCGCGCCTAAACCTCGAGGCCATCACTGCTATATATATATAATAAACCTCTACCTATCCCTTAAAATTTATAGGCGTGAGTATGTATGTAACTTACATTGGATTCACGGCTTGTGACATACGACATACTCTGTTAAAGATTTACATAGATAAGTAAACCGCAAACCAGTAAATTAACTCGGTAATGCTTGTTGAACATTATCGCAGTACTGTCGCCGACGGCGCCTCCCATACCCGCTGAATACGTTACCTACTGAATACTCCGAACATAAATTATGAATAATTAATGATATTATACAGTCGTAAATTATGTTTACTGCTCAGATAGTGAGATGGCGGACAAGATTTTACGATCTCGGAAGGGAGGGGGGTGGACAGGTAATGGCTACGGTTTAAATATTATCATGAATTTATGTGTTATTAATACAAACATAACCTCACGCTGATATTCCCCGAAGGGGTAGCCAGAGGTGCATTTCTGCACCCACCTTTCGCCAGGTATGTATCAGTCCCACGTAATAGGTAGCCTATTGCAGTTTTTCGGGCAAAATTCCAGACTCCGTGCTGTTACTGAGAATTCCATAATGGATAAACCCAATAACACTTTGCCCGACCCGGGAACCGAACCCAGGACCTCTAGATAGCAGGGCACATACTTGCGCCGCAAGACCACGAGGCAGTCAATATTAATTAAACATTAATTAATAATATAATGTATAATAAGAAGGTAAACGCCTGTGTTTAGTAGGGTAGGCAGAGACTATGGATCTTTGCTTTACTTAAACCAGAAAATATATATAACATTACACTTGATCGTAAGCGTAAGTAAGTAAGTAAGCATAATTTATTACTATAACAAAACATTTCTTAATGAAAAAATAAGGAAATCTTTTCACGGCTTGAGAATTGAACGCATAATACCTCAATCGCATGCTACAAACTTTTCCGCTGCACTGACAGCGATCTTAGAATTTTCCAGTTTTTAGCTATCTTGAAGATTCAGCAGTAATGTAGATTTTAAACTCTCCTAGCGCGATAAAACGACATTTCTAAACTTATACATTTTGTCGGAAAGATTCCAACTATAGATAAAATTTAGTTAAGAGTTCTTGGAACGCGAGGAAAATTTAACCGAAGTTAACTTTCTGAATTTTAAGCCAGGCACCGCATATGCATATGCGTTATGAGATGAAGTGTCTTAATAATGTCTTTATTTGCCAAGTTTGCATGTGCATGAGATCCCAAAGAGATTCAGGTTTTATTCATGATGTTTTTGTTACTACTAATAAATAGTGATAACTTTGTAAGGGTAAGACGAGACTGACTTCTGTGACATAGTTTTTAATAGAAGACAGGGATATCTTTTATATTTTATCGTGTATGTTTGTGTCCAATAAAGAATTTATTATTTATTTTTAAAAAGATGTTGGAATAATATATTTTTTTTTTACCCTGGCACATCTCGAAAGTCGTGATGGCCTCGAGGTTAAGGCACGCGGTCGAGAATCTCGACGGTCACGGGTTCAAACCCCAGGCACACGTCTGACTTTTCGAAGTTATGTGTGTATTCACAAAGAATTTAACGGTGAAGGAAAACATCGTGATGAAACCTGCACACCTAAAAGTTCTTAGGAAATTCTTAGGTGTGTAGTCCGCCAATCCCCACTAGGCCAGCGTGGTGGACTAGGGCCTAAACCCGTATATGGGCTGATGATGATGATGACAAAAAAAAACAGAATAAGAATTCCATATTCACCGTTGATGTAGGCGGTCATTGACTACTGTCTCGGATCTATAAATACATAACATATGCTTATTTTAACGGTGAAAGGAAACATCGCGAGGAACCCTGCATACGTAACAGTTCTCCACGAAGAATTTATAAGGGTTACATACATACATAAACACACGCCTGTATTCCCTTAAGGGGTAGGCAGAGGTGCATTTCTGCACCCACATTTCGCCAAGTATGTATCAGTCCTACGTAATAGGTGGCGAGCCTATTGCCGTTTTTCGGGCACATTTCCAGACTCCGTGCTGTTACCGAGAATTTCCTAATGGAAAAACCCAATAACACTTTGCCCGACCCGGGAATCGAACCCAGGACCTCTAGATCGCACGGCACATACTTGTACCGCGAGACCACGAGGCAGTCTCTTATAAGGGTTCTGTTTTATTTTTATTCATTTTTTTTATTTAACCTTGTGCACTAACGACCTTTGAGTTCTCTTTCTACATTTCCATTGTTCCATAAATTGATCCATAAAACCATTTCATACATAAATAAAACATTAGTTATATATTTGTATGGACCAGCCACGGTCGGTGGAGCAGACAAGTGTTGGAGTGGAGACCGCGTTTAGGCAGACGTAGAAAGCGTAAGTGGAGGGTATCTGAAGCCCTCCCAATTTGTAGGAGTCACAATTAGACAATTTAGACAATTTAGACAATTTAGGGCGCTTCTCGCCCTGAGATGCCGCAAAACCGCCCTAAATGCGCGAGATGGTCACCGAGAGGTTTTAGTCGGTATGCTGGCGTAGGATTTTGGTTAGGGACCCAACTCAGCTAAAGCGGACAATTGTTCCGCGCGCCGAGTTGGAAGTCCAGAGACCCCGACATACCCCTTTAGGCCTCCCCCGAGGTACCGAACAGGGGAGCTTAAAAAGCTTTCCTCTCGTAAAAAAAAAGACGTAGTGTGGGACGTCCTAGGGCACAGCGGTCCGACAACTTGAGAAAGGTGGCGGGTAGCGGAAGGAAGAGGGCTAGGAGAAATCTAAAGTTCTTAAGATTTGAACTTATTACCAGCACTTCACATCAAATCTACTTGAGCTCTGGCTTCGAAAACGTTTATTCCATTTAACCGGAGCATAAGTTATCGCGGCTTGGAATAGTTGGGTATTATCCTAGCCGCGGGAAGTTTCCCAAGTAACGGTTGTACTGAAAGCCGTTGCCATGGCAACCGCGGCGAGATCCGTCGGCGCTGTAGTAATGCGAGTAAGTCGAATTTTATAATTTCTTGCATCCTATAAGAGGTTCCTTTAAGAAGTTCAAATTGTTTGTTAAACTTAAACTATGTTGAAAGCGTACTAAGAAATATCATAGAGTTGCTGCTCTAGTACCTATATTGTTTAATTTGATTGTTTTTAATCTTTGTTACGTGGAAAAAAATCCGACTAAGTACCTCTTGGCTGAAGTATGTGCCTTGCGATCGATAGGTAATTGGGTTTTTCCACTAGGAAATTCTCAGTAGCAGCCTGAAGTCTGAAAATATTCATTATTGTATACTAAAAATCAATAACAATTCTGAGTCT
Source organism: Hemaris fuciformis (assembly GCA_907164795.1). Classification (NCBI taxonomy): domain Eukaryota; kingdom Metazoa; phylum Arthropoda; class Insecta; order Lepidoptera; family Sphingidae; genus Hemaris; species Hemaris fuciformis. The sequence continues at coordinate 381,787 of OU015455.1, read as the reverse complement.
GATTCGGATATCGAACCTGGTATCTTTTCGCTCACTCAGGCAGTTTAATAATAATCAACAGAATTTACGCCCTATTTAGATTCATCATCATCATCTACAGCCCTTTTTTTTTTTTTTTTTTTTTTTTTTCATCCCACTGCTGGGCATAGGCCTCTCTTCTGGCATGCCATTCGTCTCTATCCTGGGCCAGTCGCATCCAGGATCTGCCAGCCACGTTAATTAAATCATCCACCCATCTAGCTGCTGGTCGGCCAACACTGCGCTTGCCCTCTCTCGGCCACCACTCGGTCACCGCCTTACTCCATCTCTCGTCAGCCCGCCTTGCCAAGTGTCCCGCCCAATTCCATTTGAGGTTCGCAATTGAAATCCCGATGTCACGAACTTTGGTTTTTCGACGGATCTCCACATTGCGAACACGATCGTGGAGTCTGATGCCAAGCATAGAGCGTTCCATTGCCCTTTGGGCTACTCTTATATGGTGAACACACCCACGCGTAAGCGTCCATGTCTCGGCACCGTAGGTCATAGTTGGCAGGACACATTGGTGGAAAAGACGTGTCTTAAGGCACTGCGGAATTTGGCGGGACTTAAATACGTCATTCAGTCGACTGAATGCCGCCCATCCAAGCTGTATTCTCCTTGAGATCTCCGCATTCTGATGCTCCTTACCGAAGGACAAAACACTTCCGAGGTATACATAGCTGTCAACAGCCTCAAGGGTCTCGTTTCCAACGACCATTGGATCCGATGTCCCAGAGACGTTAGACATCACCTTTGTTTTTGTTAAATTCATCCTCAGGCCTATGGTCAAGGATGCATCATATAGGTCGTGTAACATGCATTGGAGATCTTCAAAGGTTTCAGCAAACAACACAAGATCATCGGCAAACCTAAGGTGAGACAGGTAAACACCGTTGATGTTAATTCCTTTTCCGTCCCATTCAAGGGTTTTCATAATGTCCTCTAAAACAGCTGAAAAAAGCTTAGGTGAAAGGGTGTCTCCCTGTCTCACACCTCTTTTAATGGAGATGGGATTTGTACATTCGTGAAGTTTCACCTGCATTGTTGCCGAATTATACAGTTCTCGGAGCAAATCCACATAGCGAGCATCTATGGAACAGCGATGTATAGAGTTGAAAACTGCCCAATGTTCAACACTGTCAAATGCCTTCTCAAAATCGACAAATGCCAAACACAGTGGTCGATTATATTCATGGCATTTCTCTATCAACTGCTTTACAGTGTGGATGTGGTCCATCGTAGAAAATCCACTCCGAAAACCTGCCTGTTCAACGGGCTGACATTCATCCAATTGGCGGGTAAGACGGTTGCAAATGACCTTAGCAAACAACTTATAAATTTGTGAAAGGAGACTTATGGGTCGATAATTACTTAAGGAAGCTATATCTCCTTTTTTATGTAATAGCACAACAGTGGCATTCTTCCAAACTTCTGGTGTTTGCTTTTTAGCGAGAGCATAGTTAAAAAGCTTTGTGAGAACCTCAAGAACTGGCTGACCACCTGCATGGAGCAGTTCGACCGAAATTCCGTCTTGACCAGGAGACTTATCACTTTTCATTTGACGGAGAGCATTCTCAATTTCACACGTCATGACTTTGGGTAAGTCTTCAGAGCTAAAAGTTCGCACAATTGGAGCTCTGGGATCGTGTCCTGGTCTTTCATTTTCTGCAGATTGTGTTGCATAGAGGCTGCTGTAAAACTCTTCAACCACCCTTAGTAAATATTTCCTTTCTGTTATTATATTACCACTGCTGTCTTTTAGCTTTAGTATTTGTTTATTACCTGGACTAAGCTTTCTTCTAAAAATGTTAGGTCCTCTGTATAGTTTTATAGTTTTATATAGTTTTATTTATATTTTATATTTAGATTAAAAGAGATAAATTCGACCTAGATTTCCTTGAAATATATCTAGATTTCAGCCATAACATGTAGCGATCACGTACTATTGATGTATTGCGTCAAATGACACTGCTTCAGACAGGCGACAGAATCTTGTCCCAGCTGTTCTAGACAGAAAATTGAATGTTATTTTATATTGCCACCATTTTATAAAGGCTTCATTGTATACATACATAACCTCACGCCTGTATTCCCCGAAGGGGTAGGCAGAGGTGCATTTCTGCACCCACATTTCGCCAAGTATGTATCAGTCCCATGTAATAGGGATGAGCCGCAATTCCAGACTCTGGCTGCTACTGAAAATTTCCTAATGGAAAAACCCAATAACACGTTACTTGACCCGCGAATCGAACCCAGGACCTCTAGATTGCACGGCACATACTTATGCTGCGAGATTACGATTTGAACTACGGTTCGATTCCAAGGGCGAACAGAATATTATACCTTCACGAACGGAACGCAGTATAAGCGTGTGGTTTGCGATCGAGACATCCTGGGTTCGATGCTTAGGTTGGGTAAATAGTTCATTTAATTTTTTTGTTATATAATTCTCAGTAGCAAAACCGAGTACACGTACAGTAATAGACTCCTTTAACTAACGTTTGACGCACCATCATCATCATCATCAGCCCCTATACATAGTACGTCCCACTGCTGGGCACGGGCCGCCTCTACAACTGAGAGGGTTTAGGCCTTAGTACACCACGCTGGCCAAGTGCGGGTTAGCGGACTACACACCTAAGAACTTTTAGGTGTGCAGGTTTCATAACGATGTTTAGTATAGGCATGTAAATATGAATTTTACGTGTCCCAACTTTCACTACAAGCCCCATCGCGTATAATATATTACCTAATAAAGGAAGTAACACGCGACCTTTTTGTTTCGCGGTAGGGTAACCTCCAATATCCCGTGACGTCATGGGACTTCCGGCCGCGAGGTCACGTCTTGAAGGGCAGGAGTCCCACTTGTATGATTTGGCGAATTTTGCTGAGTGCCTTGTAACAGGATTAAGAAAAGCTGACTGAGCTATGTATGTACTTGTTGAATGTGATTTTATATTTACACTTTCTTATTTAAACAAATTTATATGGAGAAAAGAAACAAAAACAAGAGATGGTCTTATAACTCTAAGCAATATCTTACAGGCAACATTTGGATGGAGAATAAAACAGGAAAAATAAAGAGAGTAGAATTTTAACTAGCCTTGAAAGCTTCAAAATGTCTGTTTGTGTCATGAATAGATAAATTACACAAGTTGACAAAAAGGCTACCGGAAATCCGCGCATAAAATACCCAACCTAATTACTTATGTAAACTGTGCCTTACTAACAAGGGTAGGGTGACATGACGTCATATGTTTCAACCCTTACAGAATAAGGGATGAATAGGAATTTTATGGTGCTTTCATGGTAAGATTTAGGTCAAGATAATGGTTTTTGTTAGGGAATATAAAAGGAGTGATTCATTAGGTGATGGCGGTTTTTGTGGTAAAAGAAGAAAAAACCAGAAAATTAAGAAGAATGTTTGTCTCACACAATTTTATAGGCACAGAGAAAAAAATACTTACTGCCTCGTGATGTCGCGGCACAAATATGTGCTGTGCGATCTAGGTCCTGGGTGCAACTTCCGGGATAGGCAGTTTTTGAGAGGTTTTGCACCTCTACCTACCAGTGGCGGGACTTCCATAGAAGCCCAAAAGCATTAAACGTTAATTGTGTAATGTCTAGTTTATATTTGCTTTTTATAGGGTCTTTAATTAACGAATTGCTTTAGTCAAATAAAGATTTCAAGCTTAAAATTATTATTTGGAACTTTAAAAGGCAAACTGGGCTTTTGGGCTTCTATGGAAGTACCGCCACTGCTACCTACCCCTTCAGAGAATACAGGCGTGAGGTTATGTATGTAGATAATATAACATAATTGACCTTCGTCGTTTATGTTATGACGAAGATTTCTAAAGCTATAATACTATAATAAAATAAACTACGATTCGAAAGGCTTACTTAACACTGGTCAAAAAAGTCGAAAATGCATCATTATTGATAATTTTCTTACCTACATGGTAAAGTTAGCGCACTTGGTAATAAATTTCAAAGTGTCACTTCTAATCTGAAGTCCAGTCTTAAAAATACAGTTCTACATAACATAAACAACAAAAGTGTGGAAAACAAAGTAACAGAATACAAACGAAGACGTCGACAGTACTTAAAGTCCTTGCCTTGAGACAAGTCCTCAATGGAATAAGCCAGGTGTATTGTTTGTGGGCATTGTATGCGGTTGACAGGCCGCTGAGCCTCTCGCCTGTACCCGACAGGCCGCTTCTGGTTTGTTACGGACAAAAGTGTTTTGAGGGGATGCCTAGTTTCTTTGTGTCAATTGGTGTCCTAGTGTTACTAACTCGGTTTGTTACTTTAGAGCATGGTTATGCTAGATTGTGTCATGGCATTGTCAAAAAATAAAAATAAATAAGAAAGTCTTTGTAAATAGCTGGCATTTTATTGGCGAGAATTGGCACAGTTGACAAGACAGTTCAATCCACGCACCGAGTTTGTGAGACCGAAAAGTCTCTCGTAGTTTCTGATACCCACGATACAAGACTTGTATCTTAGTGTGAGGTCAGAACTATGTATGTGACTATTGGGCCTATTAATTTATAATTTATGAACGCGTTAATATTTTTAGAAATATGGGCTGATGATGATGATGATTAATATTTTTATACCATTGAGATTGCGTACAAGCTGGCCGGCCACCTAATTGTAAACAGTTGTCGAAGCCTATTAACAAATAATGCACTTTATAATAATCTGGATTACTCATGAATTTACACATTTCACTATCTACCACTCGCATAACCTGGAATGCCTCAAATACCCTTCGGTGGACATCAACACCGCCGGCCAAAGCATTCCAGCCACTGCGGTCCCCAACCCGCTTGCCGAGCGTGGTGACTATGGCAAAATCCCCCAATAGCAACTCCCATCAATTCGCGGCCCCCAGTTCCTGGCAGTCTCGCTAATCCTGACCACGGTACCGGTCATGGTAACGGCGAGATGGGGGCTGCTAAGGATCTCCGGGCTCCTATCTACCAGTTATACTTTTATCATGTGGACCTAACACACAGGCAGCCAAATTTAACATAGAAATTACTGGGGAAACAGGCGTGAGCATTATCACTATGCTGACGTTTTCTCCTATTTCAAATGCTATTTTTTTATCTATTTGACATATATGCTACGAAAAAACAAATAAATAAACGCTGTACACTCAAATAGTGGTTAAATTCCGCTCTTCAAAAGCACACACAACTAGATTTCAAAGGACCAAAACGCACATATTTTGCTTTACTGTCAACACTGGACTTCAATAAGCTTCTGTTTATTCAAAACTCAGCTATACTACGGCGAGTAATGAGAGCTTTGCGACTGATTCTGCAGAGCTTAAGAGTGCCAAATAAAGCTGAAAAGGCTTTCATCAGCGAAAAGTCTGCAAATACACCGCTGGCCCATTAGATACTTTATTTGTTCTCCAGTTCGGCGAATTAATGGAGCCTTCCAGATGGGATCGAGTCAGCTTTCCAATCGGGTTTTAGGAGCTTGATGAGATGACGCTTAAAAGCTCAGGGGTGATGCGAATAAATTTTTTATCTTGGTAATCTTGCTGTGATAAAAACTAGAAAGTCGTGATGGCCTCGAGGATTAGTCATTTATCGAAAATATAGGAATTTCCTATACGAATAGATGTCAATCACTGTTCATACAGTCTTGAATGCGCAGCAGAAATCCATGCAAGTTAAGAGCATTTTATTTATATTTTATTTATTTATTTATAATATTTAAAATAACAACAAGAAAATTCAGAAACAAGAAAAGTTAGAATAAACGTTGACGCCTGCAAGAGTATTGTAACTGTGTCGCAGACATCAAGCACCCTTCTAGTTCACAAAAACGAATCCAAAACAAAATAACAAATATTAAGGACATATTGTACGATTAATAACATAATAATTTTTAGAATAACAGTCGAAATACAATTAATAACATAATAACATTTAGTAAAACAAAATCGAATTATAAATTTAAATACTAAATAGGTATGTGAGAAAAAGAGAAAAGTTGTACAATTAATAAAATAAAATAATAACATTTAGAACAATAAAACATTAATAATTACAAATTTCTTAGATACTAATTAGGTATGTAAGTGTAAGAGAATGTGTGTATGTGTCAATGTGTGAGTGTGTGTGTGGATGTATGTACAATAATTAAGTATATATTAAGTCTTATCATTAATTATATTAAGTCATTATAGGATTAGACTGGATTTATTTCATTGCTGGTCTAAATAATTGTGACGATTGATTAGGTATAGAATCTTATCCATTTTTCGCGACTGTAGAATCATTTTTAGACCGCAGTACACTTTTGATCTGGTTGCAAACACACATCCTATCCGTTTGTGTTGTTGTGCAATCGGAACGCTTTGGTTACGATTCTCGAGTCAGGAAAAATTAATTGTGTTCTAATTAACGAGTCTCGCTAGCAGTACGGACATTTTCGCGTCCTTTTACGGGGAACTTAAAACGAGCTGGTCAAAATGGGGATGGAAGTAAACCTCTGCCTATCCATTCTGTGATGTGTGTATGTATTGTGTAGCACCGTATCGTTCCAGTTAAAACAGCAATAATCATGCAATAGTAGAACACATGTGAAACTAATGCTGCCAGTTATATCTGCGCGGCTGGTCGGCAGAGCCAAGTCACAGAGTAGATGCGGCATTAAATTTATAATGTGAAATTATGGATAGAGTAAAAAAAATGCCTCGTGGGCTCGCAGTACAAGTATGTGCCGTGCGATCTAGAGGTCCTGGGTTCGATTCCCGGGTCGGGCAAAGTGTTATTGGGTTGTTCCATTAGGAAATTCTCGGTAACAGCACGGAGTCTGGAAATCTGCCCGAAAAACGGCAATAGGCTCGCCCCCTGTTACGTGGGACTGATACATACTTGGCGAAATGTGAGTGCAGAAATGCACCTCTGCCTACCCCTTCGGGGAATACAGGCGTGAGTTTATGTATGTATATGTATGTAGTAAAAAAAATATTTTTTAGAGACTATCCTACCACACACCCACTCCTGCAACTTCTATACACCAGGATCGACAGTGGCACAGAAATTACCCTGAGCAGTGAATTATTTTATTTGCACACTTGCTGTGTATCATCTCTGCATCACTTAAGGTTCGACTGGTAGACAATGCCTTAGGCATTATGTCCACCTTTACAATTATTGTATTGTATTAATTGTGAATAAATAAATAAAATGAAGCTCAGCGAGTCTCTATAGGGACCTAGTTTATCTTTTACCACGCAACAAAATTAATTAGAAGATAAACAGGGGGAGTTGAAACCAGAGTTGTTTAGTAAAGAAAAGAAGGAAAATGCTGTTTATTCGTTAATAGATAGACTGGCAAAGATCCTCCCTTTGTGTTAGGGGATAAGATATTTGCCACAACAATTCCTGCCCAATTCCTGTTTTAAATATGACTAACAGGGGAGGCGAAAGATTTCGGTTAGCGACCCAACTCAGCCACGCGAATTAATTGTCCCGCGCGCCTGGTTAGAAAGCCGGAGACTACGGCCTCCTCCAAAGTACGATCTAGGTTCGTATCCAAAGTCAAATTATCTTTATTCAAATATCTTTTACAACTTCTTTTGAATCGTCAATTTTACACTTCCTAATATTTTTTTAAACTATCCAAGTTGGATAAAATCATATTGTCTTATTTCATTAGGAAATTATACAAAATATACACGTCAGGTACTATGACTAATAATATTGGAAGGTGACGTCACGCGGCCAGCCTTTAAATGAAGAACCATGGTGGAACGGACACACTTATCAAGTGGATCTATAACCATTGTCGTGCAGTGATTATGAAAGTAAAGTGTTAATTAGGCTAATAATTAATAAATTTGTGTTTGTTTTTGTTTTTTTTTCACTTGTGATAAATATATTCACCTAAGCCCACAAATATATAAGTACATACATACATACATAACCTCACGCCTTTATTTCCCGAAGGGGTAGGTAGAAGTGCACTTCTGCACCCACATTTCGCCAGGTATGTATCAGTTCCTCGTAATAGGGGGCGAGCCTATTGCCGTTTTTCGGGCACAATTTCGGACTCCGTGCTGCTACTGAGAATTTCCTATTGGAAAAACCCAATAACACTTTTCCCGACCCGGGAATCGAACCCAGGACGTCTTGATCGCACTGCACATACTTGTGCCGCGAGACCACGAGGCAGTAAATATATATGTGTATGTATTATAGCCCGAAAATCAATCATCTATGCACAAAACAATCCAATTTTTAAATCAATCTAGAAAATTCCCGTCCTATTTCATTCGAATGTTTTACAATAGGAATATTTTACTACCACAATTTGTTTTGTCGGAGCTTGTCTTCGCTGTTCAGAACGATTGATTGCTCTAGTTTTAGTGTAGCGTCGAACCCAATACATTCGCATCGGCAGCATTTTGACACGAGGATATATGGTTTGTTCGTGTGAATTGCAGGATGTAGAATAGTTTTTTATTGCTCCGTAACATAATGATATAGCCTATTTTATGATTTACCTGATGTTGTTGTAACGTTGTTGACTGCCCCGTGGTCTCGCGGTACAAGTATGTGCCGTGCGATCTAGAGGTCCTGGGTTCGATTCCCGGGTCGGGCAAAGTGTTATTGGGTTTTTCCATTAGGAAATTCTCAGTAGCAGCACGGATTCTGGAAATGTGCCCGAAAAACGGCAATAGGCTCGCCCCCTATTACAAAGGACTGATACAAACCTGGCGAAATGTGGGTGTAGAAATGCACCTCTGCCTAACTCATCAGGGAATACAGGCGTGAGGTTATGTATGTATTTCTTGTAACGTTTACGATTTTGACATGGGACTGACTTTTATAAATGACTTCTGATTTTGATGAAATAAAGATCCATCTACCCGCCAAAACGCTATTGAAAACCATTTAATAAATTCAGAGATGTGAATGAACAAAAATAGAGATAGTCCAGAGTTTTTCTGATTGCCCCCTTCTTTTTTTTTTTTTTTTTTTTTTTTTTTTTTAATTATAGAGGGTTTAATCAACATGATAATGTCACCCTCGAAATGTCACTTAACTAAGCACTAACTATACTTAACAACTAACACACTTAACAGTAACAAAACTTAAATTAATTTTAACACACTTACGATCTACGTTTAATACATATATTTGCAATTTTGACTAACATTTTTGCCTCATCTGATAGTGGAGAAGCCAGAATGTGATTGCTGCCCCCCTTCTTATCAGCCCCCTTATTTTTGGTAAAAAATCTTTTAGCTAGTTGTTGGGACGCACTTTGCCCGAGCGAAATTTTACAATCCACCAAGTCCACCAACCCGCACTAGGCCAGCGTGGTGGACTAAACCCTCTCAGTTGTGGAGGAGGCCCGTGCCCAATAGTGGGACGTATATGGGCTGATGATGATGATGAATCGGAACGCTATATAGACCACGGGAACATATCAAAATTGTCGTGTTAATATAAAAAATACCGCCTCTACTCATTCAAAGCTGCGTACGGACTTGCAGCGAGCAGCTGTCAGCGCGCGCAGTTGATCGTTTAAGCCGAGTTTATAGCGTTTTATACGAGGAACGTGAGCACACACATATATATGTACTATAATGCACAATAACACACATACATATACATAGTACGGGGTGACGATATTCGCAGGGTGGCTGGCAGCGGTTGGATTAGGAGGGCCGAAGATCGAGCCCATTGGCGTGCCATAGGAGAGGCCTATGTCCAGCAGTGGACGTAAGAAAGGCTACTGATGATGATGATGATGATATACATAAACCCAACAGACATACATAATGACTACCTCGTGGTTTCGCGGTACAAGTGTGTGCTGTGCTATCTAGAGATCCCGGGTTCGAAAACGGGGATCGTACCCCGGGTCGGGCAGTGTTATTAGGTTTTTTCGGCCCTCTATTACGTTGGACTGATCTGGTGAAATTTGGGCGCAGAAATGCACCTCTGCCTACCAGTTCGGGCGATATAGGCGTAAGGCGTAAGTTTATGTATGTATGCATTCGTGTATAATTATGAGCCCTAAAAAGTCTTAAGTCCTGGATATCTCCATAAAAAGTTCGCTAATTCTTTTCTTTGCCACAGCACGAAGCTGTGGAATACTTAGCCAGACCACATTTTCCCTTTTTCCTTTGTCGTAACGTGAAAGAGCATCTCAGTAGGCCGGAATGAGGGTATCGAGTGTCGAGAAGAAGTCTCACCACTGCTGAGCACGGGCCTCCTCTACAACTGAGAGGGTTTAGGCCTTAGTCCACCACGCTGGCCTAGTGCGGGTTGGCGGACTACACACTTCAGAAATTCCCAAGAACTTGTAGGTGTGCAGGTTTCTTCACGATGTTTTCCTTCAATTCCTTGTAAATACACACATACATTTCGAATAATGCGAAAATATAAAATTTATAAAATTCTAAAAGTTAGTGGTATGTGCTTGAGGTTTGAACCCGCGGCCGGCGAGGTTCTCGACCGCGCGCCTAAAACTCGAGGCCATCGCTACTTTGCTTTACTTTGTCACTTGTTCGAGCCATTATAATAAAAATCCAATATTAATTAAAAAAATATACCTAAACTCTATAAACTTATACGAAGTAAATTTTCATATCACCTTTATGAATTTAAATTAAATTGATTTTGAATTTCAAAAGGGACGCTCATGGTTTATTCATATGCGTGTCGCCCGGGATTTCTTGGGTCACTAACGCTGTATAATATCATATTTTATCTTTACTTTTGATATAAGATAGGGACGTCCTCAAAGTTGGTGTTGAAATCGAAGCGCAAATAGAAATTTGATATTTATTGTGTTATGTGTGTATTCACAATGAATTATCACTGACTTTAACGGTGAAGGAAAACATCGTGATTAAACCTGCACACCAAAAAGTTCTTAGGTGTGTAGTCCACCAACCCGCACTAGGCTACCGTGGGGGACTAAGGCCGAAACCCTCTCAATGGTAGAGGAGGCCCGTGTCCAGCTGTGAGACGTGTATGGGGTGATGATGATGATGATGATGATGATATTTGTTATATATCCCTGCCTTGTTTAAGCTAGTCTTCACGTCCAGATGGAACTCTAGGTAGCCAATGAAAACCAGCGCTCCGTTGCAGTTCACGCCAAAGCGAAGCATAAATGCTGATTTGGCGACCGGTCTGGCATTGCCTGACGTGCCTACCACTTTTTTCTGTCTTTAAAAAAAAATAAAAAAATAGTTTCACACTTATGCATGTGTTCTTCCATGTCGGTAAGTATGTGGTTTGTGATTTAGAAGTCATAGTTTCGTTTATCGAGGCAAACAATATGTTTTATCTTTCAGAGAACTATAGGTAGTGTAAACGAGAAATGTGGCCGAATGGCAATACACTCGCCCGCTGTTATGTAGGACTTATTACCGGTCTCGTGATTGTTAAACACTTATGATTTTTTTTTAAACAAAAATAAAATTTAATTTAATCTACAAACGCCACTCAAAAATTATTATCCCGCGATAAAAATATAATATATTTTGTTTTATTAATATTTTGTCGTCCACTCACAGTGCCGACGCAGTGTCGTGCTAAGCTCGCATAACGCGAGTCGGCAGTTTTCATTTCCGCCACTGGCCGCCGCCCACCGGCCGGCGGAACTACACCCTCATTTCCGGACTCAGCAGTACCGCTTTTACACATTAACATATATATCTTGGTGGGATATATTTGCTGTTAATATTTTTATATATAAAAAACCTTTGAGAAAAAATATAGGCTAAAACTTACTGGGGTTGTTTTTCCAGTTGTGTTTTACTTACCTGAAACAAAAGTATACATAATTAGTTTTTGGTTAAATATTGTATTATCATCAGCCCAATTACGTCCCACTGCTGGGCACGGGCCTCCTCTACAACTGAGAGGGTTTGGCCTTAGTCCACCACGCTGGCCTAGTGCGGGTTGGCGGACTACACACCTAAGAAATTTCTAAGAAATTTTTAGGTGTGCAGGTTTTATCACGATGTTTTCCTTCAGCGTTAAAGCAAGTGATAACACGACTCTACAAAAAAAAATTCGTTCTTTGTCCTAAAGTTTATACTATTATTTTCCAGTTAGTTATGCACAAAAACGAAAAGAAAATACCTTTTTTCGGTATAAAGTTTGCTTTTGTGATAGTTATAATAATAATACTCATTTTTCAATTTTTTCATAAATTTTAATTGATTTTAATATTTTTAAAAAGACCGCGCGGTGAGAGTGGGGTATTAACGTTTACACTGTGCCGCTAGATGGCACCCGAGTGATAAACAACCATCAGGTGTTATTTATAAGCCCAGAATAACTTAAAATGTCGTCACGAAAGTGCAAATACGATGCTGATGCATTTTGTTTTATATGTGGTCAATTTATTAAAGTTCGAGACGTGAAATATGAACTAAAGACATCTCACGTTCTCTGTGAAGCCTATGAAGCATATTTTGACTGTCCTGTACGGAATCAAGATAAGCCATGGGCTCCACATGTTGCTTGTAGTTATTGTAAGCTGGGGTTTTTGTTGGTCCGCAAATAAGACAGATTTTCGCCGATGAAAAATTTCCAACGTTGCTGAATCGTACTCAAAAAGCAAGTTGGAACAGTTTTAAAGCAGTAGTTTCTGGATTTTTAGGAAATAATAAAGCTGAAAACTACGAAAAGTTGGTTGAGGATATGCTTACAAATTTTAAGGCCATGGGCTGCAGGATGTCATTAAAAGTACATATGCTGCATGCTCATTTGGATAAATTTAAAAACAATATGGGAGCCTATTCCGAAGAGCAAGGAGAACGTTTCCATCAGGACATCATGAATTTTGAACAACGCTATCAAGGCCAATACAATGAAAACATGATGGGCGACTATATTTGGGGTTTATTGAGAGAAAGTAGCTATGAACATAAAAGAAAAAGTAAAAGTGTGCACTTTTAAGTTATTTTCCACTTTTCTGTAAGCTAATTTGATAGTAAAACTTCAGTAAAACATTTTTATTTTAATAATTTTATTTTCAATCAAAAATTAAAATCCGAGGTTTTTAAAAATTTCGTTCAATCAGTCTTCTAAGCACAAAAGCAAAGTTTTTCATGCCATATATTTTTTTTCCGTCTTATTACGACCTAAACTACCGAAATTTAATGCTTTGCAATCAAAGTCAAATTTCATGTTGACCCGTGTAATTCATTGTGAATACACACATAACTTCGAAAAGTCAGAGGTGTGTGCCTGGGGTTTGAACCTGCGACCGCCGAAATTCTCGACCGCGCGCCTAAACCTCGAGGCCATCACTGCTTTTTATTGTATAATATGTATAATATGTGACTGTTGGGTGTATTTATTTATTTATTATTTATTATATTTGGATTTAATAACACAAGACATATACATTTCCAATATTAGTTCTGAATTTAGACAAAAATATGAAATTATTGTCGTGAGTACCTACAGATAGCTAAGAGACACTTTTTCGTCTCACAAAAGTTGCTTTAAAAAAATCAGCCTCAAAATTTACCAAAAAAGGAAAATAAAAGGTCAAGCGACGAAAAGGTGAAGACTAATGGAAGGACAAAACTACAACGTATTTATTCTAAACTGACAGCCCCTTGGTGCGAGAGGCCGCGGGTTCGATCCCCGCACCGAGACAAATGTTTGTGTGATCCACAAATATTTGTTTCGGGTCTGGGTGTTTGTGAGGCCGTAAAGTCCCTCGTAGTTTCTGATACCCACGACACAAGACTCGTATCTTAGTGTGGGATCAGAGCTATGTATGTGACTGTTGGGTGTATTTGTATTTGTAAATTTCTTGCGTTGAATCGAGCAAGCGTTCTAATGGACCGTACCTCAGCCTATTCAAACGATTTGTAGGGAAAATACTCAATTATGCTTGACTCCAACAATTGAATATAAAAAATGGTAACGTTTAAAATAAGATTGAATCTACAAGTATTATATAATTCTAAAACTTTAATTCGAAAACTCAATGACGTAATTCGAAACACAGAAATTAAATTTTCACAATTCCACACGAGGCAATCTTGCTGTGTAAACGAAAGTAAATTTTGATAATACACGTCGGTTGATTAAAACTTCTGTCCTTGTCTACAGCTATGTGTGTGAGTGAAATGGGTGCTCCTTGAAGTAGCAATTAGTCCGTTCAAAGTAGTGTCTGTAAATGTTTAATTTTAGCTTTATTTAAATATACAAATTAATGCCGCATTGCAGAATAAAGTTTTATGTATACGCATATAATGAAGTCGTGATGGCCTCGAGGTATAGGCACGCGGTCGAGAATCTCGACGGTCGCGGATTCAAACCCCAGGCACATACCTCTGACTTTTCGAAGTTATGTGTGTCATCATCAGCCCATATACGTCCCACTGCTGGGCACGGGCCTCCTCTACAACTGAGAGGGTTTAGGCCTTAGTCCATCACGCTGGCCTAGTGCGGGTTGGTGGACTACACACCTAAGCAATTCGTAAGAACTTTTATGTTTTTGGTGTGCAGGTTTCATCACGATGTTTTCCTTCACCATTCCATTGTGAATACACACATAACTTTGAAAAGTCAGAGGTGTGTGCCTGGGGTTTGAACCCGCGACCGCCGTTAGTTATGTGTGTATTCACTATGAATAATCACGTACTTTAACGGTGAAGGAAAACATCGTGATGAAACCTGCACACCTAAAACTTCTTAGAAATTTCTTAGGTGTGTAGTCCGCCAACCCGCACTAGGTCAGCGTGGTGGACTAGGGCCTAAACCCTCTCAATGGTAGAGGAGGCCCGTGCCCAGCAGTGGGACGTATATGGGCTGATGATGATGATGATGATATAACGTTGAAAGGGTAAACAGATGTGTACTTCAACATTCAACTTATGTTTTCAAACTGAAGATTAAAAAATAAATATATCAATAATTGACTCGTGAATCGAACCAGGGACTCAATTGCACGCGCCAACATGGATCCAACGAAATAGTCTCGAGTGGCCTCGAGGTTTAGGCACGCGTTCGAGAATCTCGGCGGTCGCGGGTTCAAACCCCAGGCACGCACCTTTGACTTTACGAAGTTATGTTTAATGTGTATTTAAAATTAATCACATACATTAAAGCTGAAGGAAAACATCATGACTAAGGCCTAATGCCTGTGTTCAGCAACGAGGCGTATATGGGCTTATGATGATAATCATTTTCACAAATAAATACAAATATTAAATGGACAATGTACGTAAAACAACACACCTAGAGACTTACTCGTATTTTTAAAAGAATACACCACATCGAGTAACAACAAACAACACAACAACCACGGTTGGATGTAAACAACATGCTAATTGTGTCGCATTGTGTTCTTCGTAGTTCGGAAGCACATTTCCACCAGTATTTGAGTTAACCAGATTTCTCAGTTTCATCGGGTTTTCTAGACTATGTTTGAGGGTCTGTTTGGTGTTTGTAGTAGCTTGTGTCCTCTGAATCTCCTTAGTGAATTAAAACTATTAAGAATATGATAGGATACTTCTTGTGTATTGGACTGCCTCGTGGTCTCGCGGTACAAGTATGTGCCGTGCGATCTAGAGGTCCTGGGTTCGATTCCCGGGTCGGGCAAAGTGTTATTGGGTTTTTCCATTAGGAAATCCTCAGTAACAGCACGGAGTCTGGAAATGTGCCCGAAAAACGGCAATAGGCTCGCCCCCTATTACGTGGGACTGATACATACCTGGCGAAATGTGGGTGCAGAAATGCACCTCTGCCTACCCCTTCGGGGAATACAGGCGTGAGTTTATGTATGTATGTATGTACCTCTTGTGTCTTTTCGGTCGCTAAAGCTGTCCTCGGAGCGGTGGTCGAACCCACGGACTTTTGTTACATAATCTTACTTCTTATCAACTGTCAGAATTTCTGCTTTATGTGATCGCCTGGTTCTAATCTGTAACTGTCATTAATATAACCGCAAGAAGTAACATTTTATTCATTCAAATTACAGGCATAAGCGTTACACGTTAATTGTGTAATTTCTAGTTGATTATAATTTTTTATGGTGGGGTCAGAATATTCTCATTTATATGTCCAATTGCTTTTGTTAAATAAAGATTAAAAGCTTAAAGATAATTATTATTCAGAATTTTGTAAGGCAAGCTGGGCTTTTGGGCTTCTATGGAAGTAGTAACCTCCAGCCCAGTGGACAGCCCCGTGGCGTAGTTGGCTAGATACCAGCTTGCGAAACGAGAGGCCTCGGGTTCGATTCCCGCACCGAGACAAATGTTTGTGTGATCTGCATATATTTGTTTCGGGTCTGGACGTTTGTGAGACCGAAAAAGTCTCTCGTATCAGGTCAGAACTATGTATGTATGTGACTGTTGGGTGTATTTATTATTATTATTAATAGCTTGCTTTTTTCGGAGGGATAGGCAAAGTTGTATTCCGCACAACATTTCGCCAAGTGTATCAGGCCCACGTAATAGAGGGCGAGACTATTAGCGATTTTCGGGCACATTTACAAACTCAGGCAGCTACTGAGGCAGTCTCATTCATCATTAGACGAGTTAAATTTATTAAACATTTGACAGGGTCACAAGACTAACCAACTGTGCCATAGTCTGTCACTTCATGTAAATAAATTGTGGTACCAAAATTTATTTCATGTAAATAAATTGTGGTACCAAAATTTAAAACAATAAGTGAAGCTAATTCCGCTGCAACAGTAGCGACACTGCGCCACCAAACCGCAGCGGTCACGTCCTGTATGTGTGACATGTAGCGCTTTAAGCGCTCGCAAATAAGCGCTGAAAACGCTCAACTGTCACGCGGAACGTTTCGCCTGACGTCACCAGGAACTCGCGTGGAAACTTAATTATTCTCTATATGGGAGATTTATGCATTTTGTTAATTAATGGGTTTACTTTGTCGTGGTTTTGGGTTACTCTAAAATCTATGTATCCATTAAATGGACCGTTTATTTTGAAAGTGGTGTAAGTCCATTTTCTTTTGTTTCGAGAAAATTAAAGGTTACTATATTTGTTGATTTTAAAATACAGGCAAATCATATGAGTTCTGGCATTGTTCATATTACAACATTTAATTTGTTTATATAAATTTGTTTTTGGCTAATTAGACTACGATAACACATATTTATGTACTTTAAATGGACTTACACCACTTTCAAAATAAACGGTCCAAATAATGTAGGTATGGGGTTAATATAACAGCATTCTCTAATTGATTGCCATTTTAATACAAAAGCGCTATGTTAGCAATGTAGTCGAGTGGATTATGGAAGTAGAAAGAAATGAGAAAAAAGTCTTTGTTGGGGTCACGAATTTTGAAAAAGTATTTTGAAAACATTTGTAATGTTAACTGCTTCGCTGAAACGGGGCATAAATGTGTGCCATGCCATATAGTACCAGGTGCGAATTCTGGAATATGCAAAATGTTACTAAATATTACCATAAGAGGAAGTGTCAATAGGAGCGTGGAGCCTGGAAATCTGTGGAAAAACGACAATAAGCTCGCCCTTTATTACAAGTGAATAATCACAGCTGGCTAAAAGCGGATAGTGATGCACCTTCGGGGATGGATGCGTATGAGTATATTTGTGACAAAAACATCGTGACGAGAAAATGCCGTTAATACCACAAAGTTTTATATCTCAATAGTTTTACGGATAATTGTCTAAACATCAAAATATAAATAATTATTAAAAAGCATATATAGGAGTAGGTATTTAAATAAGAAAATCTTATTTTTGTTGGCAACACTGTCAACCGTTGTTGATTTGAATTATTGAAACGAAGCATTCTGATTCGAGAAATATTATTAAAACCTATTTTTACCAATATCTTTGATTTTGTGTGTGCTACGGACCTTGATTTTACAATATTGTAAGTGCGTTACCATTCATTTGTAACCCTTGTATGAATTTAAACATTCGTATATATTTTTTGTGGCTTTACTGGTCTCAATTTGCTTAATTATTTGAGAATGTGTTATCGTTCACGCAAATTACCATTTCGGAAAACCTTATCAAATTATGTACAGGAAATGTGACATTAACTCGACGGATGCCTTAATTACATCCATCATTTGTTTTTTCAGTATAAAAGGGTTCGGAAAATAATTAATCATTATAAGTTGTTTGTGTACTGCAAAAATGAAGTTTGCGATCGGTAAATATATTTTACAATTTTCTTATAATTTTCTAGTATTATTATATTTTTTTCATTTATGATTCGGGGTAAATTAAAGGTAGCAATAGTTGGTTTTGGTAGTTAATGATAAATGGTTTAATATATACATATTTTATGCATATTTTACATAAGACATACTAAAGATAAGATAAAAGATAAGATAAAAAACACTTTATTGTGCACCATTTAAACAGGAAACAACGATACAAAAAATACTAAAGATATATTATAAAAATAAATTGAAACTCGAGGCCTAGGGAACTGCACCTTTTCACCTATCACTATTTTTTTGGTATTTTGAAAATTTGCATTCATCGTATGATAAGCACTGTGCCGCTAAATAACACCTAAAGTTTTAGAATAGCTTTTCGGCCCAGGGATTCCATTCTTCTTATTACGATTAGTTTATTGCATTAGTTTATCAAGTGCCGCTCGAGGTTTATGCGCGCGGTCGATATTCTCGGCGGACGTGGATTCAAACCCCAGGCACACACCTATGACATTTTGAAGTTATGTGTGTATTCATAATGAATTATCACGTACTTTAACGGTGAAACAAAACATCGTGAGGAAACCTGCACATCTAAAAGTTCTTAGGAAGTTTCTTAGGTGTGTAGTCCGCCAACCCGCACTAGGCCAGCGTGGTGGACTAAGGCCTAAACCCTCTCAATGGTAGAGGAGGCCCGTGCCCAGCAGTGGGACGTATATGGGCTGATGATGATGAATGTACTTTAACGGCGAAGGAAAACATCGTAAGAAGCCTGCACACCTAAAAGTTCTTAGGAATCTCTTAGGTGTGTAGTCCGCCAACTCGACCTAAGCCAGCGTAGTGGACTAGGGCCTTAACCCTCCCAGTTGTAGAGGAGGCCCGTGCCCAGCAATGGCGCGTATACGGGCTGACGATGATGAAAATCGGAATTATAATAGTCTTTTTGGACAGCTCTGCGAAGCCAAGAAAAATCTTTTATGTTTCAGCCAGCACCAAACTCAACTTAGAGTTATGTAGTCTTTGCCGTGCGAATTTAAAAAGTTATATTTTGTATTCCAGCGTGTCTGTTCCTGGTTCTGATGGCGATGGAGCTGGGAGCCAAGCCTGGTAACGAGTGTCCCATTGGGCGCCCGAACTGCGCCTGCCCACAAATCTACCTACCAGTCTGCTCCACTAATGGATGCACTTACGGGAATATATGCCAGTGAGTGTTATGCCTATCACATACACACACACACACACACCTGTATCCCTAAAGTCAGAGGTACGCTTCAACATCCACGTTTTGCTAACTATTTTTAATCATTATCATCATCATTAGCCCATTGTA
Source organism: Hemaris fuciformis (assembly GCA_907164795.1). NCBI lineage: Eukaryota > Metazoa > Arthropoda > Insecta > Lepidoptera > Sphingidae > Hemaris > Hemaris fuciformis. Next base: position 362,242 of record OU015455.1, on the reverse strand, counting down.
CGTTCCACAGCTGTGCTCGGGCCTCTTGTACCATTGAGAGGGTATAGGCCTTAGTACACCACGCTGGCCTAGTGCGGGTTGGCGGACTACACACCTAATAAATTCCTACGAACTTTTAGGTGTGCATATTTCATCACGATGTTTACCTTCACCGTTAAAGTACGTGGTAATTCATTGTGAATACACACATAACTTTGAAAAGAGGTGTGTGCCTGGGGTTTGAAACCGCTACCGCCGAGATTCTCGACCGCGAGGCCATCACTGCTTATGTAAGAAATTCCACGATGATTTCTTTACGATATTTCTTTAAAAAATAATCTCTCGAACTTGTGACCAGAGTCTGTGTGTGATTACTGAATATGTTTTTTGAGACAAGTTTACCAAGTATTAAGACATCACAATACAATATTAAAATCTACTCCGAGTGAATTGAAGATAAATTGCCTAGAGCGATAAGGCCGCCTCTTGTCTTCTTTCTTATTACCTAAGTTTCTTTATATAATTTTGTATATATACAAGAAAGTGTTAATAAATAAAAATAAATTAATAAATAAATACAAGTCGAATACTTATGTGGGATATGAATTACACATTTTCTTCATTTATTTTAACTTATTTTTTACATTTTTAAATATAAAGTTTTATAAAAAAAATACATTTAAAAATATAAAAATAAAATATTTATACCCGCAGATGAACGAATTACACATTATTATTAGAGTATTGCAACTCAAATGTTGACAAGTGTTCGCAGACAAAATGAATAGAACTGGTATGTCCTATTCCAAGCAATTATCATCATCATCATCAGCCAATATACATACGTCCCACTGCTGGGCACGGGCCGCGTCTACAGCTGAGAGGGTTAGGCCTTAGTCCACCACGCTGGCCTAGTGCGGGTTTGCGGACTACACACCTAAGAAATTCCTAAGAACTTTTAGGTGTGCAGGTTTCCTCACGAAGTAAATATGAATGTATGCTTCTATTTTCAGGTTGCAGTGCACTAATGAAACATTCGCCTACAAAGGAGAATGCGTATGAATATAGCTACATACTGCTGTATTACATTAAAGAAATACTTTGCAAAGCAACTTCTCTTATTTACCATCCTTAACCAAAATTTTGGCAAATCTGAAATTTAGTTTTGTAATAGTTTTGTAGCCCACAATAAAGTGCAAGTTGATGTAACACGCTGGAGTGAGGAACTATAGCATTAAAAGATATAGTTCATAATGATTTAAATTTACATTCATCGCGCTTGTACCCACGAAGGGATGAGCAGGAACCTATTTCTACACGCTACGCCAGCGGTATTTTCAATCCCAAAAACAGATGTCAAAATTTTGCTGCTTTCGGACTCATTTGCAGACACAGGTCCTAGTAACGTTTGTTTGTTTGTTTATGTTTTTAACGAAGTCCAATACTTTGCCCCACCAAACCAAGAGTCGAATCCGGACCCAACAATCTTAAAACATGTACCACAAAAATATCTTACGATACACTAGTCTAAAGTTCTTGAACTGACACAAATAAAAACAAAAGCTTTCAATTATAGTTTTTGCTCCGCCATCGTGACTATAATAAACCTGATTATTGTAGTGAAAATTGTTATTGCACAGTTTAATGAAATGCCAGCGCGTATTGTCCTAAATGTCAATACGTTACTTCGAGTCTCCGCCGGTTGCGGATAAATATTTATAACTGGTTTTTATTGCTTAATTGTACGGCAAATATATTGGTTTAAAAAGGGTGTGAATATATTGTGTACTAGCTGATCCGGCGATCTTCGTTCCGCCTAACAGTCGATTCTAATTATATTTTTTTCCTTAGTTACTCCTTATTACATCAGCTACCTGCCAATAAAAGTTCTGTCAAAATTGGTCTACCCGTTTCAGAGATTAGCCGGACTAAACAGACAGACAGACAAAAATTTTAAAAATCGTTATTTTGGTATATGTACCGTGTATACATCTATATGCATTTATTAAAAAGCGGTTATTTCAATATTATTATTTGTATAGATTACGTTTCCCCGGAATGAAATGTAGTCTATGTTACTTCAAGGGGTTCCACTTATGTCCATACCAAAAATCATTCAAATCGGTTCATAATTTTTATTTATTTATTTTATTTTATTTATGCTTCATATACATAAAAGTATAAAGGCGGACTTAATGCCTAAGGCATTATCTGCCAGTCAACCTTAGGGTGGTGCAGAGAAACACGAAAAAGGTGCATAAATATCGACAATGCAATATATATAATATATACATATACATACATAGATATTAATATAAATATATACACCTACATATATAGTATATACATAGAAAATATATAATATGAATACATGACTACACATAAATATATATACATATATATATATATATATATATACATATATACACATACTATGATACTTCTGACATACGATTGAATAAAAGTTGCCGAACCCTTTCTTTAAAAGAAAAACGGTTTGTCAACATCCTGATTTCGAGTTTATTCTTAGAAAACATAAATATACAAACCTTCCCTCTTTATAATAATTAATTTATATAATGGTATAGAAGTATAGATAAAGATTTCATTTAAAGTAAATTTGTTATGTAATACCTACATTTATTTGGCTAGCTTGTTGAAATAACCATGTTAGCCACTTACGGAACAAGACTAGCACATTATGTCCGTAATTGGGCGAGTGGATTTGTGCGGGCGAAGTGCCAAATCCGAAACTCGGGTGTGAATTAGAAATATAGGGAAGAGAATCGCCAAGGCATTACTCCGACCATTACATGTAATAGCTGTAGCCATTTTGGATGGTTAGCCATTTCAACTAGGGTGGCGTCATTAGTAAATAAATACACCCAACAGTAAATAAATACATACACAAACTCACGCCTGTAGGCAGAGGCAGAGGTGCATTTCTGCACCCACATTTCGCCAGGTGTGTATTAGTCCCACGTAATAGGGGGCGAGTCTGTTGCCGTTTTTTCGGGCACTTTTCCAGTCTCCGTGCTGCTACTGAGAATTTAGTAATGTAAAAACCCTATAACACTTTGCCCGACCCGGGAATCGAACCCAGGACCTCTAGATCGCACGGCACATACTTGTACCGCGAGACCACGAGGCAGTCAGTAATAGTTACGGTGATTACAAAATCATTGACGCTAAAATAAATTCCGGAAAAATATAAAAAAATATACCTCCCATATACAGATTTCATCTATTGACGTCACACCTCTGCGTTTGGGTCACAGAAATTGATGTGTGTACCAAATTTCAACTTAATCTGTCAAGTAGATTCGGAAATAATTGACTGTGAGCGACAGACGCACACACGAGTGATCCTATAAGGGTCCGTTTTTTATTCGGACGAACGGAACTCTGAGCAGTGATGGCCTCGAGGTTTAGGCGCGCGGTCGAGAATTTCGGCGGTCGCAGGTTCAAACCCCAGGCACACACCTCTGACTTTTCGAAGTTGTGTGTATTCACAATGAATTATCACTTGCTATAACAGTGAAGGAAAACATCGTGATAAAACCTGCACACCTAAAATTTCTTAGGAATTTCTTAGGTGTGTAGTCCGCCAACCCGTACTAGGCCTGCGTGGTGTACTAAGGCCTATACCCTCTCAGTTGTAGAGGAGGCCCGTGCCCAGCAGTAGGACGTATTTAGACTGATGAATGATGAATGAACGAAACACTAAAAATGACGTTTTCCTAACTTCTATAAGTATTAAATTTATGTGGTGATTATGGAAACGTCAATTTTCTTATATTTTATTTTCATATTTTTTTGCGTCAATGGGTTTGTAATTGCGATTTGAGTATGACTAGGAATACAAAGAACATTGTCTGGTCTAAATGGCTTTCATTTATTGATATGAATTTGAACCATATTATTATGAATAAAGATTGCGTTGAATAATAAAAATCCTTTATTAATCTAATATTTTACTTGAATTCAAAGTGTAGCCGTCTTTAAGAACTCATCAATATGCTTATCAAAAAAATCGATTCCTCCCAATTTCTCCCATTTAATATTGCACAATTTTGAAAAATCTCGAGTGCTCTCGAGATTTGAACCTGCAACCAAATACGAGTACATATAGTCAGTACGTTTCACTAACAACGCTACTTACTTATTACCATTCGTTTATAAAAAGAACTCGCAAAACTGGCAGGTAATTAATAGTTACTTTTAAATAATGTAAATATTTTCCATTAATATTAAGAACAAACCGTACGACCCAATTACCTAGGACGTCTTATTCCAGACGCTTTCAGTCCCCACCATATTTCAAAAGTCTAGCCCGGACAGCTGTTCCATATTTATATTATCTTGCTAAATGAAATGACAGATTTAACAGCATTACCCCCATTCTGAGATGGGTAAAAATTGTGACGCAAATATACGGGGGCGAGGATATTATACGGGCGAAATTTTATGTCCTCACTTAGTGGCAGGAAGGATTCCTTGGATTACATCCGAGTGGCGGAGCAAAATATGAAATTACATACTTTTAGTGTGTATATGAGTAAATTTCGACGTAATGTGAAGAAGCGTTTCCTTTCGGCGTAACACTATAGTGGTGTGTTGTCATATGATGCTTTTTTAGACAAATATCATCAGCCCATATACGTTCCACTGCTCGGCACGGGCTACGTCTACAATTGAGAGGGTTTAGGCCGTAGTCTACCACGCTGGCCTAGTGCGTGTGGGCGGACTACACGCCTTAGAAATTTCTTAGAACTTTTAGGAATGAAGAGTAGATTTTTTTTAAGACAAAATAAATTTTTAACCCATAAATTCCTATTTAATACCGATCAAATTATTAACAAATCAAAAGTATTAATTTAGCGAGAACAATGAGCACGTCTAGTGGGATTGCCTTGAGCAATAAGACCACCCCTTGTACTTTATGTTAAGTTTTAGTTTGACCATTTATAAATTTGTATTGAAGCTATAATGTATAAGAAAGAGTAAATAAATCAAGTAATACAGATGTATACAGCTTATAGCAGTGTTGTTTCCTCGTTTCCTGGTACTAACATGTTTAGTGTGTTAAGGTTATTCATTTTAAATTGAAAACAATTGATTTGCGACGGAATTTTACAAATAAGCATTTATGTAAGATATTTATGTGCGCATTTTTTAAAATACAACGCATGTTGGTAATAAGCTCATTGATCAAGAAGTCGTATGTATTCATAATGAATTATCACGTATTTTGACGGCGAAGAAAAACATCGTAAGGAAACCTGCACACCTAAAAAGTTTTAAGGAATTTCTTAGGTGCGTAGTCCGCCAACCCACATTAGGCCAGCCTGGTGGACTAAGGCCTAAGACCCTCTCAGTTGTAGAGGTGGCCCGTGCCCAGCAGTGGGAAGTATATATTCTGATGATTATGATGATAATGTAAGTTAAGATTCAAAGTACACGTAAGCATGCGTCTTTATAATTCAACCTTGCTCTTTATATAAAGCGATCCAACGCAGGCGAACGCATTATTGTTTTGATCTCCTCAAGACTATCCAGTTAAATACAAGATGAAATTCTTTCGTAAGTGTCATTATTTTTTTATTCATTCCTTACTTATAAACGGTAGTAAACTATTACTTAATTATGCTTTAACCTGCTCGTTCGATTAAAATGTGACGGTAGAGGAAACGATATAGATGATATGAAAGAAAAAGGGGTGACTGAAGACATGACGGCTGATAGGGATGTTTGGAAGGATAAAACATACTGCGCCGATCACAAATAAAATTGGGAACAGGGCAAGAGAATGATGATGATGATGTTAGAGGAAACGATATAACGTATGTTGTATTGTTCGCCAACTCTTACCTTTGCCGCACCATCAAGCTGTGGAATAGTTTGCCGGCTCACGTGTTCTCTCCTTCCTATGATCCTGGATCCTTTAAGCGAAGCGTGAAGAAGCATTTGTGCAGGCCGGCATGATTGTGTCGACCAGCGGGTGATCATATCGTTTCTCGCTGGTCGGTATTAATTTTTTGGACTCCACTGTGCTTACCATCAGGTAGAGTCACTTTGCCGTGCCAGTATAAAAAAAACTGTTTATCCAGTAGTTAATTAAAGTAACTTTTGTAAGTGGGACTGTAAGCCTTGAGGTTTCTATAGTTTATTCATTATATGCTCCATTGATACTGTGGCACAAATACATATGTGCGAAGTGATTTAGAGGGCCAGGTTCAAATTTCGAGTTAAGAAAAGTATGCATAGATTTTTCTCTAAGGAGATTCTCGGTAGCAGCAACTAAATAAATACACCCAACAGTCACATACATAGTTCTGACCCCACAGTAGGATACAAGTCCTGTGTCGTGGGTATCAGAAACTACGAGAGACTTTTTTGTCTTGTAAACACCCAGACCCAAAACAAATATTTGTGGATCACACAAACATTTGTCGCGGTGCGAGGATCGACCCACGGCCTCTCGTTTCGCAAGCTGGTGTCTAGCCAACTGCGCCTCGGGGCTGTCACCGAACTGTGAACGAAATATTGCTGTGCGCTACGCGTGTTCGCCTATACATATGTTTGTGTTTTTGATTATGTGTATTTGTTGCCCAGTTTTCATTATCCTGCTGATTTTCGGCTCAGTGATGATGTCAGCAGCGCAGTGCGTCTGCCCTTTCAACCATGATCCAGTATGTGGAACCAATGGCCAGACTTACAGCAACACGTGCCTGTGAGTTGCAGAATTAATTATCATCAACATCATCAGCCCATATACGTCCCAATGCTGGGCACGGGCCTCCTCTACAATTGAAAGGGTTTAGGAAGTTGTAGAGGAATTCATCAGAATATATTTCATTATCGCTATCTTACTGATATAAAATGTAATGTTAAAAATACCGATTTACATTCCTGCTATTTAAAATTGTTTTTATTCGTTGAGTCAAGTAAATGTTGAAATGGTCGCCCCCTTTTACGGGGGACATAAAGCATAATTTGCGAATTGCACCTCCGCCTTTGCCTTCGGGCATACAGCCATGTCTATGTCTATACATGTGCTGAAGCCGAGTTAGGTCCCTAACAAAAAAAATCTTCGCCAAGGTACAGCTTTAAACACTCCGTTTTGCCTCATTCTCAAACAAGTCTCAGTATTTATCTGATCGAAATTCAATTATACAATAAGGATAGTGTTTGTTTCTGTTAAAAAAGTTTGATAATTGCAAGAATAATAGAGTGCGCTATTTTCAATATTTTATTTTTACAGGATGAGATGTTCTGGAGGAAAGTTAGCACACAAAGGTAATTGCTAACGTGAAGCTTAATACGAAGATATTGAAATAACGACAAGGCTCTCTAATCATTTGACATCTACTATATAAAAATAAGTCGGGTTTTCCTCCCTGACGCTATAACTCCAGAACGCGCGAACCGATTTCCACGGTTTTGCATTCGTTGGAAAGGTCTCGGGCTCCGTGAGGTTTATAGCAAAGAAAATTCAGGAAAAATTTCAACAGAAAAGCGGGAAAATCTTTTTTCACATACAGCGCCATTTTTCTCATATAAACTGTTCTACCTAATATCCTGTCAGACATTTTATGTTTATCCCATCAATACGGTTAATGGTCCCCTCAAATTAAAGAACGTATTTAAATAAAGGTTTGGAATCGACAACATATATCCACAATATTCGAATAATTGCGTATTTTGGATTTTAAACATGTAGAATAGTGTCAGTAATAAAAAGGGATTGACATATTTATTGGTTGTCAAATATTTATACGTGCGTTCAGAAATTTATTTTTAAACTCCTTGGTTTATAATTTACAAACGAAGGCGGGCTCGGTAGTCATCACGCTTTGAAATCTAAAACACTCAACTATGCAATGGAATGCACTTGGTGTTAAGAAAATTGTTGAGTAATGTTATTCACGTGACGATACTCAAAAGGCAAGTTAGAGATGAATAATTGGTGCTTGAGAATTCATCAATTAGATTGATCTAAAGATTTCATTGATCCCAACGGGTATGACCATTGAGTTTAATTTTTGTACTTTTTTATTTCTGTATTTTTATCTCAATAAAGAGCTGAACTTAATATTTATTTCCATTCAATCAAAAATAAAATTCAGGTAATATGTAACATGACATTCAATGACTGTTAGGCGGTACGAAGTTTGCCGGGTCAGCTATTTATATTATAGATGTGAATGTAAATTTGTTTGTTACGCTTTCACGCCAAAACTACTTAACCGATTAATCATTAAAATTTGTACACATAGTCTTCGAGGTATTAAAAAGGAGATAGGATAGGTACTTCTTATTAAAAAAACGGAGGGTAAATAATTGGACAATGATTGAAAAAAGATTTAAATGACTTTTGGTATGCAGATAGGTGGGACCCACCGATACATCGGTACATCGGTACATAGGATACTTTTATCCCGGAAAATTTGTGTTCCCGTGGGAATGGTTATCCTTACTATTATATAAATGTGAATGTAATGTAATGTTTGTTACGCTCTCACGCAATAACAATTTTTTTTGTATGAACATAAATAAGACCCTGTGAAGTAACATAGGCTATGTTTCATCCCGGGAAAATGTAATGTTCCAATGGGATAAACATATTATAAATACGAAAACAACTTTCAGAGTTTTACTTTTACGCCTTAACCATTTGATCGATTTGGGTGATTTGATGTGATGGATAAAAACGGGACCTAAAAAAAGGACATAGGCACTGTTTTTTTAATTCAGTAAGTGCCATTTTGGGCACTTGAGGAACGATTTATAGATTCACTTATTAATTATCTTTCTGCACCCAACCCTGTAGTCTACGCGGACGGGGTCGCGGGCAAAAGCTATAAAAATATAAAAATTGCGATTACAAAACAGGTGTTGTTCGTAGAAGGGTGAAAATTTGGGGTTGTATGTATTTTTCAATGCTGAATCATAAAAAAATAAAAACTTAAAAATGTCCACAAAATAAAAAAAATACTTTTGGGTTGGACCCCCCTTAACACCTAAGGGTATAAAAAATAGATAACAACCTATTCTCAGACTTACTGAATATACATATAAAATTTTACTCTATACAGATTTTGGCCATATTTTTTTGTTTCAAAATTAGAATGGCCATTAAAAAAATAGAGGTTCATCATAGAAGGGTGAAAATTTAAGATTATAATAATTTATCAATGCTGAATCATAAAACATAAAAACGTTAGGTCAATAGAAAAAAAAAAGCATACCCCTAAATGTTAAACCCTTAAATGTTGGCCGATTCTCCGACCTACCTACAATATACACATAATATTTCATAAAAATCAGTCGGGCTGTTTCGGAGGAGTTTGCAAAAAACACCGCGACACGAGAATTTTATATGTATGGCAAAACAACGTTTGCCGGGTCAGCTATTTAATATATTATTCAACGTCAACATTATTTTATACAAATAAATATACTTTATCTCATTTAATGTTTTATTTCAATAAAAGTAAGACTCAGGAAACCTTATATTCCTGAATACGTTACCCAAGGTCACAGAATATTGCCTCAGGAAAATATGTAAATGTACCTACCTAAAAACCTATATTGAAAACTAGCTTTTGCTCGCGACTCCGTCCGCATAGACTACAGGGTTGGTTTCAGAAAGAAAATAGTAGTCTATTTTACTCCACAGAGTCCCATTTATGTCCATACCAAAAAATCATTCAAATCGGTTAAATAGACGTGAAACGTGTGCCGCCGCGCACCGGCTGGCATCATAATTGCGCGCTTGATAATTTTTTCGCTGCGGTGTTATTTTAAAACTGCGATATCTTCTAAGATACTCATTGAAATCAAATGACGTAAAGGGCAAATTTCTTTTAAATTAAATACTTGTGATGAATAACGTATTTATTTGGATAAGGATTAATATCATCTTTATGAAAACACCTTCACAAATAATGCTTTATTTTAGAACAAATTTGGTTAGCATAAAAAAGGTTATAGTGAGCCAACCTTAAAAGATAGACATATGCTGTCGCGGACTTTCTTTTAGAACTTTTAAAGGGGAAAAATTCTGTCATACATTATTTATATTTCATAAACTTTAGAGCGCTTGTAGACGTCCGTTTTTTTCACCGGATAATGGACCGTCAAAAAACGGCTATCCTTGTATACATATTTTTTTTACCGGATGGATGGACTGCCGTCTATATGCGTTAGAACGCAGGTAGACGGCACTCAATTAACAGAAAACAGGCAATACGTCCGGCGGCGTCAACACGCACCAATACACTGGCGTGGATGACCGCCCTTTCTTACACCGGACCGGTGTCCGTCGCGCCGAGGGGAAGCGGTGGTGCACCCGGCGTAAATTGTTCGCCGGACCGATGTCCGGTGCATGTACACACATTCATTATAATTCATACACCACCGCGAATCCGGCAAAAAATACGGTCCGTTATCCGGTGAAAAAAAACGTACGTCTACAAGCGCCCTTAATCGTTTCCGCAGCGCACGCAGCGGAAGTTCTCAAAAGGAAAAAAATACCCCCAATTTTGAAACATTATTTATTGGTGCTCTGCTCCTATTGGTCGTAGCGTGATGTTATATAGCCTATAGCCTTCCTCGATAAATGGGCTTTCTAACGCTGAAAGAATTTTTCGAATCGGACCAGACCAGTAGTTCCTGAGATTAGCGCGTTCAACCAAACAAACAAACTCTTCAGCTTTATAAATTAGTATAGATTGTTTTTTAAGAGCTTTGCTCGGATAAAATAATGTTATTTTTATGAGAAATGGTTCTCTAACATCATTGTTTTAAATTGTTAAGTAAATTGTAAATCTAAAATATTATATCGAGATATTTAATGGCTTACTGCTTTTGATACGTTCTGACAGTACATGCAGTCCAATCTATAAATCCTCGGGTCTCTCTGACCACTCAACACAACCAGACTATCCGACGATACAAAGTGTAAAAGTAAGGGCGACCAAAGTTTCCCGTGAGCTTATTTTACAAGCTGCTACTTTACAAGTCTACGTGACTTGGAATTTTAATTTTAAAAAGCAAATGGCTGCATGCCAAGAATAACAGAAGGCGCTAAATACATGTTTTTACCAATTAAGTTTATTGTTAGATATTTTAGCACACTATAAAACATGTCGCTTTTCGCTCGCATGGAAGAATTTAATAAAAATTCAAGGTTTTACAAGCTTAAAAACGTAGAAGAAATATGTGACATAAAATCTTTAGTAAGATAGAAAACATACAACACGCTTTTGTTTTGTTTAAAATGTATATATGCTGCATTGCAGGGGTTATGCTTTAAAATTCGGAACAACAAAAGCAATGTGCGTTTAAACGGATTTATTTATGTTTTATTTTACCAATAATAGCCGGTTTTAAAGTCAAACATATGACATACATACATACATAACCTCACGCCTGTATTCCCCGAAGGGGTAGGCAGATGAGCATTTCTCCACCCATATTTTACTAGGTATGTATCAGTCCCACGTAATAGGGGGAGAGTCTACCGTTTTTCGGGCACAATTCGAGACTCCGTGCTGCTACTGAGAATTTCCTAATGGAAAAACCCAATAACACTTTGCCCGACCCGGGAATCGAACCCAGGACCTCTAGATCGCACGGCACATACACTGTGCCGCGAGACCACGAGGCAGTCAAACATATTATACCCTAAATTACTTACGAGTTTTAATATATGATCGTCGAGATAGATCGACACACTTCGATGGTCAAGTAGGTCAGTGTTATTGAGTTTTTCCAAAAAAGGAATTCTGTAAATGTGGCGTAATTATATCAACTTAAGAGACATTATTTCTCGCCTGTTGGCACCCTATTTATAATAATAATAATAATAAAGCCTTTATTGCTGTCTTGTTTTTAACAAATAACATGCTATATGTGCCTTACATAATAAATTATAAAATAAAGTTTAAGGTTACTATGATAATATCGGCAAACTGTCGTTAGTTCAGTCCAGCTTGTCCCCCGACAAAGGCCTCCTCTAAGGCTTTCCACTCTGTTCTATCCTTTGCTAAGCGAGTCCACTTCTGTTGGCACCCTATTTAAAATAGACCAAATGACGTTGCGGTCTTAAGTTAGAGAATTTTGGTACAATTACTCTGTTTAATTGCAAAATACAATTAAATACATTACCCTAATGGTTCTCTCCTACGAAATAAAATTCTCACCTGCAACCAGGAAGTAGATAATTACAGTGACTTAATGTTTTATTTTTACGCGCTACAGCATAAGGTCAGTTTTTCCATTAATAAAAAAAGGTATAAACATGAGAATAAGGATGATACGAACTAAAAGTTTGGACAATGATTTAAGTGTCTCCAGTATGATGGACGGTATTAAATAAGGATCACTATAATAATGGTTTATAAGCTCGGCGGCTCATTTGCACTCACATCTGTATCTTCGTATTGAGAGGTAGAAATATATGTGGGATCAGATTTAGTAATATAGTAGTTTTAGTAATTTAGTAGTTTTTTGTTTAGTAGTTTTATTTGTTGGTAGTATTTTTTTTCATATAACTGGCAACCCCGTTGTCAGTTACGTTCGGATTAGTTGGTCAAAGAATTTGAAGATAAGACGTATGATTTTTTTGTAAAGATTTTGTTGTAAGATTTGATGTTTAAAAATAAACAAGGTGACATCCAGATCCACCTCAAGCTATTTAATTATCCCACATATATTTCTACAACCAAAGTCTTTTGCTTATTCGGACACATTGGTGTTAAGGATTTTCTTATCGAACTACTATACTAAATACCATTCGAGCAAAAAAAACGATTCTGCTCGATAGCAGAATGTTTGTTTTGATCGCAGCGCCTCCAACCAGTAAAATATGTTTATTTTTGAAACCAAAGGGACCCAGCAAAGTAAATGCAAAAAGACAGAAATCTGTGGTCAGTGGTACATCATCAGCCCAATACATAATATAATTACACCCATACATAATATAATTATGGATCCAAAATGAAAAAAAAAAACAGATGTTGGTGCAAAACACAATTATCCAAACTGGTTTTAATATAAGATTTTAATCTGTTGGAAGTTGGAACGTGTAGAGCCATTACTAATTGGATGTTGGTATACCCCCTCCCCCCTTCTCCTCTCCCTGTGCGGGGTAACAAGTTGTTTTTCGTATAAAAGGTAAAACAAACGAATAATATTAGCATAACGCCGGAGATTCCTCGGTTCCATACGATCTGAGTTTTTCCTGTATCGTATGGAGGTAAAGGCGTATCCTCATGTGAGGTTTTTTTGATATTATTTTACGGATGCTGACTAAACTAGTTTTACCGCGGCTTTTATAGCGTTAATTTCGGGGTTGGTTTGTTTGATAGATCAGTCAGCCAGTAGCGGTTTTCATTTGTAAGAATACAGGATGTAAACAGCGGTCTGTTTCTGAAAACTAAGACAGCTAATAATTACGGTGATTTCTAGATTAGCGATTACTACTACGGTATTAGAAATCCTTAAGAATTTTTAGGTTGTGCAATTTCCTTACCATGTTTTCCTTTACCGTTTAAGTACGAGATAATTCATTGTGAACTTAACTTCGAAAAGTCAGAGGTGAGTGCCTGGGCTTGGACGCGCGATCTACGAGATTTTGTTTCGACCATGGGCCTAGCCTATATGCGTCACCGATTTAATAAAAAATCTTAAGAAAATACGGTTAATTTGGCCAGTGTCATGAAAGAGATGAGGACATAGTATGTTCATAGAATGAATATTAATGTCACGAGGGACGCGCTCTCCGCAAATTTATATGTATGTGTGTAATGTAATTTATCTAGGTAACAAAGAAAACTAACTTTCCCATTTGTATTACCTAAGGGCAGCGGCGGTACTCCCATAGAAGCCCAAAAGCGTTACACGTTAATTTTCTTATGTCTAGTTTATATTGTTTATTGTGGGGTCGGGATATTCTCATTTATATGTCAAATTGCTTTTGTTAAATGAAGATTTAAAGCTTAAAGATTATCATGCGGAATTTTTAAGGCAAGCTCGGCTTTTGGGCTTTTATGAAAGTACCGCCACTGCCTAAGGGGTAGACAGAAAATACATGGTTTACGGAATATATTCTATGATGGGACTAAGGGCTTAACCCTTTCAGTTGTAGAGGAGGCCCGTGCCCAGCAGTGGGACGTATATGGGCTCATGATGATTTTATGATTGACAGTCAGTACAGAAAATAAAAGAGCTGATCTAAAGTGAAAGGTCATGTATTCGACCTTTTGCAAAAAAAAAAAGAGGATAAATGAATATAAAAAAATATGGTGCTAAGAGGATCATATACTTTTTTATATTATTTTGGTATGGGACATAGCCAGCATGGGATAACTATAATTTACAACCACATGTTTTTAATAGTTGGCAAGAATAAATAAAATAAATTAATACTATATGGATTGGATGGTATTTGTGGACCACACAAACATTTGTCTAGGTGCGAGGTTGTACCCGCGACCTCTCGCTTCGCAAGCTGGTGTCTAGCCAACTGCACAAGCATCACAAAGGTTTTTAAAATTGGTTTAAAACAGACGAAATAAAAATGATCGTAAATATGCGTCCTTAGAATTTAACCTTACACTTGAGGTGCATAGGTCATTATACCCTATGCAGATCATGTATGCTTAGCAATTAAATTATTAACATACAACAGACAACATATTGGTCGTTTTAATTATCAATGACTGCCTCGTGGTCTCGCGGTACAAGTATGTGCCGTGCGATCTAGAGGTCCTGGGTTCGATTCCCGGGTCGGGTAAAGTGTTATTGGGTTTTTCCATTAGAAAATTCTCGGTAACAGCACGGAGTCTGGAAATGTGCCCGAAAAACGGCAATAGGCTCGCCCCCTATTACGTGGGACTGATACATACTTGGCGAAATGTGGGTTTATGTATGTATGTATGTAATTATTAATGACTCTCACTACCAACTCGACGGCAAATACGCCACAGACACGTGTACCCGTACACACTCTATATAAAGCGATCCTCCTCTAGCCAACGCATTGCACGTTTTGCTTTCCTCAGCTTAATCTATAGTAAAGTCGAAATGAAATTTTTATTTATTTATTTATTTACACTTCCTTGTATGTACAAAATATTATAAAAAAACTTATCTATTAAAAATTAGACAAGAGGCGGCCTTATCGCTCTAGGCAATTTCTTACAGGCAACCTTAGGATGGATAATAAAAGAGGAAAAATAAAGTGGATAGAATAAAGTGCAAAGAAGGAAGTAAAAGAAAAAAAAAAACAACTTAAATAAATAATATCTACTAATAACTTTGAGTAAATAAAAATTATCATCATAAACATATACTTACTTACACTTAAATACATAAATAAACATATGCAATATAAAAAGTAAGTTTTAGGTAAGTTTTTTTTATCATATCATCGCAAGTCCTAATGTTGGGTAAAAACATTTTTAAGACTCAAAAATTATTACACCCTAGTCCACCACGCTGGCTAATCATTCATCATCAGCCCATATACGTCCCACTGCTGGGCACGAGCCTCCTCTACAACTGAGAGGGTTTAGGCCTTAGTCCACCACGCTGGCCTAGTGCGGGTTGGCGGACTACACACCTAAGAAATTCCTAAGAACTTTTAGGTGTGCAGGTTTCATCACGATGTTTTCCTTCACCGTTAAAGTACGTGATAATTCTTTTTGAATACACACATAACTTCGAAAAGCCTCTGACGTTTGCCTGCGGTTTGGACCTGCGACCGTCGAGATTGTCGACCGCGTGCCCAAACCTCGATGCCATCACGACTTCACGCTGGCTAATACGTGGTCTCAATGTTGAAGTGCATCATCGTATAGTATCGTGTGTCGAGATTCATCATCACCATCAGCTCATATACATCCCACTTCAGGGTACGGGCCTCCTCTACAACTGAGAGGGGTTGGGCCTTAGTCCATCTCGCTGGCCTAGTACGTTAAAAGTTAAACACAAATTCATGTTTCTTTTGTTTATGAGACCGAAAAGACTTTTATAGATTCTGTACGATACAAGCCCCGTCTCTTATGCATGTTTACGTTCAAACTCGCGACGATTGCGCTTATTTATCGTTCAGGTAGCTATGTTTAGACTTTATTAATCAACTTTGTTTTGATCTGTTATCCAGTATTCACACTCTTGCTAATCTTGGGCTCGGCAATCATGTCGGCAGCTCAGTGCTTCTGTACCGCTAACTACGAGCCCGTATGTGGAACCAATGGCCAGACTTATAGCAACACGTGCCAGTAAGTTACAACGCATCTGTTAATCATTTACCCGAAACTAATTTAATTTGTAGAACTTATAGAAAACACTCACTTGTGTTTTGTTCCGGAACCAACTGATGTCTGTTTAATTGACGAAATATTATAGCGAAAAGTAAAGGGCTTCGTTGGTCTTATGGCAGAATGTGTGTCCTACGATTTATATTATCTATGGTCTCGGGTTTGATACCCTGGTCGGGAATAGTAGTTAGTAGTAGTAGAAAATCATAAATCCCATAAAAAAACAAAACTTGTAAAAAATCCAAGTCTCGCAACTCATTTCTTCTATCGTAAAAAGCTGTGAGATCCATGTGATACCAAGTCGACGAATTTATTCAGTCCCCGTTTAAGGGACCTTCTGTCTTAAGTTATTATGCACTTAGCTTACCAGACAACATCTTATAGTGACCATATCAATATTAAAAATCTTTAATGTTTTAAATAAAAGAGTTAGATTTGGCAATCGCATGAAAACACGATGTATCTCACTTTTAGAGCACCGCCGTGCCCCCAGATAATTGGATCGGAATGAAATCTAAACATCTAAACATTTATCAAAGCGTGGGCACATCTCTGCCTATCTCTCCGGGGATACAGACTTGAGTGCACTGTTGGATGATTACTGTACTTGAGTCATTTATTTAATCTAAATTACAATATCATTATTATAATTTTATTTATTTATTTATTTACACTTCCTTGTACAACAATTATAAAGAAACTTATCTATTAAAAAATAAAACAAGAGGCGGCCTTATCGCTCTAGGCAATTTCTTCCAGGCAACCTTAGAATGGATAATATAAGGGGAAAAATAAAGATAAATTATTTGTGTACAAAGAAAAGGAGAAGTTGAAGTTCATGCTAAAACAAATTTTGACCTCGCTATGTGCTATTTTTGTATACAGTGTCTGTTATTTGTCGGTCTGAAATAATAATTTTGTGTGATCTTAAAATATTTGTTTCGATTCTGGGTATTTGTAAGACCGAAAAGTTTCTCAATGTCTCTGATACGCACGACACAAGACTTGTATCTTAGAGTGGGGTCAGGATTATGTACATACATATGTGAATGTTGGGTGTATTTATTATTATTTTTATATCTACATACATACATACATAAACTCACGCCTGTATTCCCCGAAGGGGTAGGCAGAGGTGCATTTCTGCACCCACATTTCGCCAAGTATGTATCAGTCCCACGTAATAGGGGGCGAGCCTATTGCCGTTTTTCGGGCACATTTCCAGACTCCGTGCTGTTACCGAGAATTTCCTAATGAAAAAACCCAATAACACTTTGCCCGACCCGGGAATCGAACCCAGGACCTCTAGATCGCACGGCACATACTTGTACCGTGAGACCACGAGGCAGTCGTTATATCTATGTTTCGTAAATAAAATGCATTTATAAATGTCACGACTCATTAATTGAATGCAATGTAATTGCAATGCAATGTAAGTCCTTACTCCTATTGTGTCAAAGAACATTAAACATTTGAACATATTTTGTTACACATGGAATAATGCTATTAAAAAAAAAACAACGGGTGACACTTCGACAGTGCCAATATTTAATAAATAAATACACCCAACAGTCACATACATAGTTCTGACCCCACATTAACATACAAGTCTGTGTCGTGGGTATCAGAAATTACGAGAGACTTTTCGTTCTCACAAACACCCAGACCCGAAACAAATATTTGTGGATCACACAAACATTTGTCTCGGTGCGGGGATCGAACCCGCAGCCTCTCGTTTCGCAAGCTGGTGTCTAGCCAACTGCACCACGGGGCTGTCAAAATGTTTGGAATGGTTAGGGAATAATTTCCCACGAAGTGCTTTATTTATCAGTATAAAAGTACTAGCATTTACGTGGTAAAATAGAATATTTATTGCGCTATCGTACAATCAGGGTCACGTGATCTGACGCGAGTTCAACATTTTTTACCCATCCCAAAAAAGTGCAGAAGTAAAGAAGTTTCACTTCAATTTAAAAAATATCACTAACCATATTACTCTGATCCTCAGTGTCTTCTGAAGTTCAGGCGAGAAAATTTGAATCATAAAATATGTTTCACGCGAAATTACGGTAGATAAAGTACGGTAAATGATTACTCGACTAACTTTTGAAATATCCAACCGCTATATTTTAACTTGTCTCGTAACTTCAAATTACTCAGTACTAATATTCGCTTGAAAGTTTTTATAAGCCGTGTAATATCCATAAAGTTGAGCTTAAAAATCATTATCAATTCTCAGCTTGAGATGTGCTCGTCCAAAAACGGCTTATAGAGGGAAAGTTAGCCAACTTTAGCAAAGTTAAAATTTTATAGGGAAACTGCACGTGAAAGGATAAAAGATTAATCATAGGTTCATAATAAAAAAAAAAAATCAGTCATGTTGACTAGCTCGTGGTCTCGCGGCTCAAGTCGCTGCCGTGCGATCTTAAAAAGTCTCAGCTTCCATTACCGGGTCGAGCAGTGTTATTGTGTTTTTCTGTTAGGAAATTCTCAGTAGAAACAAAAAGTTTGGAAATTAACCCGGAAATCGGCAAAAGGCTCGCGCCCTATTACGTGGGACACAAAAAATGGCAAGAAGTGGGAGCAGAAACGCTTTTCTGCCTACCCCTTAGGGAAATGCAGGCGTGGGTACATATGTATGTATGTATGTATATCATATACTTTATTGTGTCCGTATAAGGCAAATAACGTCACTTAGATTCCGTTATTTTTTAATAACTGATTAGGAAGGCAATTTGCACTAGGTAGAGGGGAAAACAGGCAAGAAACTTTAGTGTTGCTCTTTCCAAAGCTATTTTACAACACAACGACACAGATTTTTGTCTGAATCAAAGCAGTTCATTTGTGTGAGCAAATACTCACAGTCTAAACAATACCATGTTATTTGAACATTGTGACCAGTGACTGAAATAATGTCAATGTAAAAATAATAGACGTAGTATTGAAAGAAATAGCAAAGAAAACGTAGACAAGAGAATAGTTATTTTTCTTCATCTATAATGAAATCTCACATACGTTTATTTTTCTCGTCTCGTCATTTTTACGCTTTTCTAGTTTTATATATATGTCGAAGCGTCGACGCCTCCCCACTGTGCGCCCAACGTAGGGTACATAAATAACAGCCCGATCGGGGATGATTCATTCTCGCTCGGAACGCCGGACCGAACGAGCTCTGTACTAAGTTTTTGAAATTACCTCCAGAAGTTTTACTGTCACTATTTCAAAAAAAACATTAACGCACAAGACTCTCCGACATATAGTTTATTTTTATTTTTTAAACTGTTTGTGAGTGTACAAAAAAGTTTTATAAATAAATATCATCACTCCACAGATGGTTTATTTAAATTTATATGTTTTTTAGATAATTGAGAAAAAAAAAATGCGTGTATGTCTATATAAATCCGGCCCACTGCTGGGCGCGAGACTCCTCTGCAACAGAGAGGGGTTAGATCTTAATCCACCACGCTGGCCTAGAGCGGGTTGGCGGAATCCACACTTTTTTTTTAACGAGAGGAAAGCCCTTTAAGTTCCCCTGTTCGGTACCTCGGGGAGGCCGAAAGGGGTATGCCGGGGACTCCACACCTAAGAAATTCCAGACAACTTTTTAGGTGTACGATTTTTCCATCAGCGTAAAAAACGTGATAATTCATTGTTAATTAAAATTATGTGTTAGCTTAAAAATATTATCTTTACAGGATGACATGTTCCGGAGGAAAGTTAGCTCATAAGGGTGAATGCTAGACTTAATTGGAAGTCATTATAACGACGACATGCCGCTCTAATCGTCCAACATGTAAGATAAATGCTTTCGCGTTAATGAAGGTTTTATAACAATAAAAAAACTTTTTATCCTTGTGTTTTATTTCACTATGGGGTAGTTACAAAATGTATATTGCACATTTCGTCCCACGGAGGGGGCGAGGCGATTGCCGTTTCTCGAGCATAATTCCTGACTTCGTGTTCATCATCATCACCATCATCAGTTTTTTTACGAGATTAAAGCTCTTTAAGCTCCCCTGTTCGGTACTTCGGGGGAACCATCATCAGCCTATATACGTCCAACTGCTGAGCACGGACCTCCTCTACAATTTAGTGGGTTTAGGCCTTAGGTCATCACGCTGGCTACCGACTAAACACATAAAATATTCCTAAGAACTTTTAGGTATGCAGGTTTTCTCATGATGTTTTCCTTTACAGATAAGTATGTGAGAATTCATTGTGAATACACGTATGTCCGCCAACCCGCACTAGGCGAGCGCAGTGGACTAAGGCCTAAATCCTCTCAGCTGTAGAGGAGGCCTGTGCCCAGCAGTGGGACGTAAATGGGCTGATGATGATAATGGCACGCATAACTTCGAAAATTCTGAGTGTAAAAGTATGTTAAATGTGTCTGGGGTTTGAACTCTCGACTGCGCGCCTAAACCTCGAGGCCATAGATACTACCAAATTACAAAAAAAAAAACTGATTTTATTCATGTTGCGGTATATTATAAATCATCAGTGTAAGTCGATGCGACTCGGAAAACATGAATAACATGAATAACTGAATAAAACATAGAATAAAATACAACCACACTTTTTGCGGCGTATACTTCAACAAGCTCTCGTTCCGAGATATTATCTAAAAGAACAATACCGCAGCCCCGTGGTTTTGTATTAGAAATACGTGCCGTGCGATCTAGAGGTCCCGGGATCCATTTCCAAGCGGGGCAAAGTGTTAGAGTTTTTCTATTAGGAAATTCTTACTAAAAACGGCAATATTCGCCCCCCTATTACGTGGAATTGATACCTGGCGAATTGTTGGTGTAGAAATGCATCTCTAGCCTTTCGGGGAATATAGGCGTGAGGTTGGCCTCGAGGTTTAGGGACGCGGGCGAGAATCTCGACGGCCGTGGGTTCAAACCCCAAGCACACACCTCTGACTTTTCAAAGTCATGTGTGTATTCACAAAGAATTATCACGTATTTTAACGGCGAAGGAAAACATCGTGATGAAACCTGCACACCTAAAAGTTCTTCGGAATTTCTTAGGTGTGTAGTCCGCCAACCCGCACTAGGCCATAGGCCAGCGTGGTTTCCACCACGCCTAAACCCTCTCAGTTGTAGAGGAGGCCCGTGCCCAGCAGTGGGACGTATATGGGCTGATGATGATGAGGCGTGAGGTTATGTATGTATGTAAAAGGATAATAATGTTATACAGACAATTATGTAAGAAAGAAGTTTAATTATATATTGGATGAGATTAGATCTATTATTCGAAATAGCGTTTCTTGAATTCTTATCTAAATGAGATTCTATGCTATTTCAGCACAGTGGAATACCTACTCGTATATACGATGGAATTTATTTTACTAATTGAGTCTCGACATTTTTATGACATATACCTATATACACATGGATATTGGATATACGTGGATATAGTCATACACGTGACATAGCATTGTAATTAAAAACAATAAATTTTATTGTCCCTATTCCACCACACACCCGCCATTGTAACTCCTGTGCTCCAGGATCAACGGCGACACGCACAGTATTGCCAGCGAGAATTGAAGCTCAGCGAATCTAAGGGGTGACGATATCCGCAAGGTGGCTGGCAGCGGTTGGATGAGGAGAGCCGAAGATCGAGCCCAGTGGCGTGCCATAGGAGAGGCCTATGTCCAACAGTGGACGTGAAAAAGGCTGTTGATGATGATGATGATGATGATGATGATGATGAATCTAAGGGGAACCTAATTTGTCATGAACCCGCAACGAAATTAAATAATTAAGCTCTGACTAGTCAAAGTTTTGTGTGATTTCTTTATGAACTATAATGTTATTTAGTCTAGACTCTAGAAGGAATACAGAGCGCGGAAACAACTAAGAGTTTTCATAGACTTAAATATGTTTATTTATTTCGCCAATTTTCACTAGATCTATGTGGCGAACTAAAGTCAAATCTTAAGAAGTGGAAAGTATAAGAATATGACGGTGTGTGTATTTTTGTTTTCCGTATTTCAACTACTTCAGCATATGTGCCACTTTTCACGTGTCTATAAATAAAGGTAGTCACTGTCCATTCTCTATATTTTTTGAAGAGAGACACTTAATTATTTTTTTTGACTAAAAGATTAACGTAATCTTCACGTTCAATCTACTATCCTCAAACAAATGAAACCCCAAAACCTTTCCATGACATTTGCAAAGAGCTCGGCAACCAAGGTCATCAATAAATTTCTGTCGGCTTTAAGTCATCGATAGGCAAAAATACTGGCTTGCTCGACCCTGATAAACGAAATTCTGACTGTAACACAAAAATACTTACAAATTGTGAAAATATATAGGCGGTACGTGAGATTTTCAGTATTATAATAATATCGAAGGTTTCAACGTGGGTATCAGATACTACAAGTGACTTTTCGGTCTCACAAACACCCAGACCCGAAACAAATATTCTTGGATCACACAAACATTTGTCTCGGTGTGGGGTTCGAACCCGCAGGCTCTCGTTTCGCAAGCTGGTGTCTAGCCAACTGCGCCACGGGGACTGTGGACTAAAGAAAATGTTATAAGCTTTATTAATTAATATGATAAATATGTTCCTATTCATAGAAGAAAGTAAGTTGCAATGGGTATGCACAAAGCAAAAGTGACTAATGTCCTATGGATCAAAAAAGTCAGTCTTTTATTTGCAATATTTACGCCGACATGTAGAACAAAGTTCGAAAAATCTTAGTAAAGTTATTCGTAATCTAAAAATAGTACAAGCTAAACTAAGTACGTGACTTGGCTATGTATGCATGCCAAGAATAACAGAGGGCGCTGAATGCATGTTTTGGGCAATTTACACCGTCTCAAGTGTTGCACAATATGAGCTGATTTTCAGCTCGCTTGGTAGAATTTGTTGAAAATTCAAGGATTTGTAAACGTAGATCAAATGTAATGCGAAAAATTGTTGTTAGTCCATTTGTCACTTTTAGACCATCTTCTTGAGCTTAGAGAGATTAGTTC
Source organism: Hemaris fuciformis (assembly GCA_907164795.1). Classification (NCBI taxonomy): domain Eukaryota; kingdom Metazoa; phylum Arthropoda; class Insecta; order Lepidoptera; family Sphingidae; genus Hemaris; species Hemaris fuciformis. The sequence continues at coordinate 338,940 of OU015455.1, read as the reverse complement.
ACCACGCTGGGCTGGTCAAGTTGTCGGACTACGTATATTGTTAAACTTCAAAAAGTCACAGATGGGTTCCTAGGATCTTAATCCACAACCGCCGAAATTTTGCCTTGACTGCCCGCCTCAAGGCCATCGCAACTTAAAAACGCTTTGTTTTGGTTTGTTTAAACAGTTGTTTACATCGCTGCATTGCAGAGGTAACGCTTGAAATTCGGAACGATAATAATAATCTGCGTATAAATGGGATAAACGTGACGACACTAGTATTCAATTAAATAAATAAATAAATAAATACACCCAACAGTCACATACATAGTTTTGACCCCACAGTAAGATAATAGTCTTGTAACGTGGGTATCAGATACTACGAGAGACTTTTCGGTCTCACAAACACCCAGACCCGAAACAAATATTTGTGGATCACACAAACATTTGTCTCGGTGCGGGGATCGAACCCGCGGCCTCTCGTTTCGCAAGCTGGTGTCGAACCATCTGCGCCACGGGGCTGTCAAATTAGGTAAATAATTAAAATAATACAGAATCTCTTATGCCTGTACGAACTGCTGAGTATAGAGAGGTATTTCTATATATACATTCCATCAGATTAACTTTCATCTCCATCTAGAAGCGAAAAGAAGAAGCTAGCCTACCACCGATAACTAGAAAGAAAGAAAGACAAATAGTTTATTTTTCACTTGAAATGCCAAAAACATTGAAATTCAAACATGAACATTAAAAAAACGTAGTGGGCACGTCAGGCAGTGACAAATAGGTAGCCAAATCAGCATTTATGCTTCGCAATGGCGTGAACCACAACGGAGTGCTGGTTCAGTATGTTTAAAAACACCTTTTATTTTTCTAACAGAATATAATTTATGAAGCAAATTGTAAATCAGACCCAGGATCTCTCAATTGCACGCATTGCGATCAACGAGGCAGTCTTATCCGCTTATTTTTATATAACATATTTTCTAAATCTTTTTCTCAAAAGCTCTCTATTGTCTTTTTAACAAAGTCTTTTAATTCGGCTTAAAATTTCATAAGCTCTTTCCGCATTTAACCATTGTTTTTGTTCAACAGTTAAGATCCATCTAAGATATTGAAAGAGGCGCAGAGTATTTTTTGTATCTAGGAGTCTTTTTAACTATTTTAACAAAAATAAAAAATACTATAAATAATTGGCGATGGCCTCGAGGTTTAGGCACGCGGTCGAGAATCTTTACGGTCGCGGGTTCAAACCCCAGGCACACACCTCTGACTTTCAAGTTATGTGTGTATTCACTATGAATTATCACGTACTTGAACGGTGAAGGAAAACATCATGATGAAACCTGCACACCTAAAAGTTCGTAGGAATTTCTTAGGTGTGTAACCCGCCAACCCACACTAGGCCAGCGTGGTGTACTAAGGCCTTAACCCTCTCAGTTGTAGAGGAGGCCCGTGCCCAGCAGTGGGACGTATATGGGCTGATGATGATGATGAATTGGCGAACTATAGACTCTGAAAGGGCGGTACTTCCATAGTAGCCCAAAAGCCAAGCCTGCGTTACAAAATCTTTAAGCTGTAAATCTTTATTTAACAAAAACAATTTGACATATAAATGAGAATATCCTGACCCCACAATAAGCAATTATGAACTGGACATTATAAAATTAACGTGTAACGCTTTTGGGCTTCTATGGAAGTACCGCCACTGCTTCCGAGTATACAGGCGTGAGTGTGCGTATATGTGTTGACATGTGGAGGTTTCATACATTCTCCCCAGACAGTCAATATCGACGAAACTTAAACACATATTTACTGGACTGTCAATGCTGAAACTAGGACACGCAAAAATATAAACTATCGATAGAGAAAGCTTATTTGATTGATCACTGGGCTCCGACTAATTGCCTGCAATTCTTTACTGACTGGCCTCGATTTATTACTTCATATTTTGTCATTATTGCTGTCCATTTGTGGGCCTTGTGGCCATATGCCGAACAATATGACTTTTCAGGCATAGTTAATACAATATTTATTTAAACATTTTTAATGTTAGAAATATGAATATGAGTTTACTGGTTAAACATTTTTTGCACAAAACGGAGCAAACTTTGATGACTTTTGAAGAGTATCTTTTGCCTCGTGGTCTCGCGGTACAAGTATGTGCCGAGCGATCTAGAGGTCCTGGGTTCGATTCCCGGGTCGGGCAAAGTGTTATTGGGTTTTTCCATTAGGAAATTCTCAGTAGCAGCACGGAGTCTGGAATTGTGCCCGAGAAACGGCAATAGGCTCGCCCCCTATTACGTGGGACTGATACATACCTGGCGAAATGTGGGTGCAGAAATGCACCTCTGCCTACCCCTTCGGGGAATACAGGCGTGAGTTTATGTATGTATGTATGTATTTCGCCAGGTATGTATCAGTCCCACGTGATAGGGGGCGAGCCTATTGCCTCCAGACTCCTAGCTGCTACTGAGAATTTTCTAATGGAAAAACCCAATAACATTTGCCCGACCCGGGAATCGAACCCAGGATCTCTAGACCACACGGCACGCACATACTTGTGCCGCGATACCACGAGTCAGTCTATCAAAGACTGCCTAGAACTAGCAGGTTAACAATTGCCAGTAAAAATGCGATTAAGTATTAATACGAGTATAAGTAGTATTTATATAAAAGCCACTAAATTCCATTTTCTTAATTGTAATAACTTAAAGCCGATTTATAATATTTCAAAATAACAATATTATCACTATTGTATAAGGCTACAAGTGCGCCCAAAACTTTGATATAATACAAAGTTTTTTCAAGCCTTTTCTGTCATGGCATGTTGTAAGCGTCGTAGACTTTACAAGATATTTTCAAGCACTTTGCCTTCAGCCTTCAAGCCAATCGATCAATATAGATTAAATAGATCTGAGGGAAGATTGATGGTGTGAACAGAGACAGGTGTGTGGGCCTCGTAACTGTAGTGGATGCTAATCAAGTTAGGAGTGTAACCTTTAAATCAAGGCGATGGCATCTGCGCCCCTTCATAAAGTGGAGAGGACAATTTTATTTTGTTTTCTATATCAGTGCTAGCAAACCCGTATACATTAAAGTATTTTTTTTAAAGAAATGAATTAATGACACCTATATGCCTTGTATGTTTTTCTTGTATAAATTTTATGATTTTTATAAAAGTACATATTTCTATTTATTTGTTTATGTAAATAATGTAACATGTATTGTATGTACGTGATAATTCTTTGTGAATACACACATAACTTCGAAAAGTCAGAGGTGTGTGCCCGGGGTTTGAACCCGCGACCGTCGAGATTCTGAACCGCGTGCCTAATCCTCGAGGCCATCATACATGAAGTCAACCATCGCCAAGGACCCTGGTACTGCCTACATCAGCACATGAACTATTTCCATCGCAAGTGGAGGATCATAAAAGAGATTAGCAGCGCCGTCTGTGACAGGCGGTATTTATTTTGTCTGGATTACACGTGATACTAGCTTAGATTTATCGTTGTGCCGGCACGCGATGCTAATGTGCCTGCGACGCGGCTTTGCTAGGAATTATGTAATTGTACGCTACTTGTGCTTTGTCTCGCGGTAGAGGTTCCCCGTTTGATTCCTGTTATGAAAACGGCAGAATAGCTTTGCTATTTGTGAGGAATGCTATTTGTAGGTATTTCGAGAAGTGTTATTAGTAAGGGGATTTATTCGTAAGGAATATTTGTGAGGAGTGTTATTTGTACATACATACATACATAAACTCACGCCTGTATTCCCCGAAGGGGTAGGCAGAGGTGCATTTCTGCACCCACATTTCGCCAGGTATGTATCAGTCCCACGTAATAGGGGGCGAGCCTATTGCCGTTTTTCGGGCACATTGCCAGACTCCGTGCTGTTACTGAGAATTTCCTAATGGAAAAACCCCAATAACACTTTGCCCGACCCGGGAATCGAACCCAGGACCTCTAGATCGCACGGCACATACTTGTACCTCGAGACCACGAGGCAGTGTTATTTGTAAGGGTTAGGATTCAAAAGGGTGTTATTCGTAAAGAGTGTAATTCTTAATGGTGGTCATTCATAAGGCTTATTATTATTATGAGATTGCTACAACGATCCTATTGGTCGTAGTATGATGTTATATAGCATATAACCTTCCTCGCTAAATGAACTATGCAACATTTTTTTTTAAAATCGGTTCCGTACATCCAGAGATTACCCCCTAAAACCTCAAAAACTCAAAAACCTTACCTCTTTATAATATTAGTATAGGATAATAGGCGCGCAGTCGAGAATTTCGGCGGTCGCAGGTTCAAACCCCAGGCACACACCTCTGACTTTACGAAGTTATGTGTGTATTCACAATGAATTATCACTCGCTTTAACGGTGAAGGAAGACATCGTGATAAAACCTGCACACCTAAAAGTTCTTAGGAATTTCTTAGGTGTGTAGTCCGCCAACCCGCACTAGGCCAGCGTGGTGGACTAAGGCCTAAACCCTCTCAGTTGTAGAGGAGGCCCGTGCCCAGCAGTGGGACGTATTTGGGCTGATGATGATGATGATAGGATAATAGTAGTACAGTTTAAAGAAATATGCATTGTTCTGAAACCGTTTGGTTCTCAACAAGCCTTAACGATTCATTGGTATATGACGTAGGCTCTTGTTGTTTTCTAGGTCGCGTTGTGTAGAGGGGGTAAAGCTTTCTCATCTATATCCATTCGCCATTTTGTGGTAATGGGTACTTTTGTCGCATTGTTTTATACCGACTTAATGAACACTGGAAAGTGCAAAAGACATATACATACTTAAACTCACGCCTGTATTCCCCGAAGGGGTAGGCAGAGGTGCATTTCTGCACCCACATTTCGCCAAGTATGTATCAGTCCCACGTAATGGGGGGCGAACCTATTGCCGTTTCTGGGGCACATTTCCAGACTCCGTGCTGTTACCGAGAATTTCCTAATGGAAAAACCCAATAACACTTTGCCCGACCGGGGAATCGAACCCAGGACCTCTAGATCGCACGGCACATACTTGTACCGCGAGACCACGAGGCAGTATAAAAATAAGGTTCAAAAATTAATTGATTCATGGATTTGTGTACCATTTATCTTCTATTTTCTCTGCATCATCGTATACGTTTCCGTACAATCGCGAGTGCCCACATATTCAACGTTAATATACGAAATCTTAATGCAAATGGTAGACATTTTAGTAAGAGGCTGGAAAATTTGTGGCTAAACAAAATTTTCTATGTACTCGTATAACATTTAATAAATATTGTAGAGGAAATTCGAAACATTTATTTCGCATGCCTATGATATTCAATCACATCATTGAATTCCTACGATATTATTTTTACTATAGAAAACCACGTTCTTTTGGGTTTTTACTTATAAGTGCTCAAATAATAATTTCATTCAATTTTAAATCGCCTATAAAGTGTTTTTCAATAAAAAGCAGTGTCGCTTTAATATTAGTACCTGGATGACCGAGCTTTGCTCGGATTTTTTTTTAAATTGTGTTTTTTGGAAATTATATTTAAGTACGAATTACTAATAAAATGATGAAATATGAATAATGTTACTTAACAACGCCATCTGCTGTTGTGTCGTTAAAGCAATTAGTTGCTCACAAAAAATAGTATTATTATTCGCCAATTCGCCAATAGATGTCAGGAAGAGTCTACTCAAACGCCTCCTTTTTGTTATTTTTCTTCCAAATGACATTTTCTAAAAATGATTCCTAGCTAGATCGATTTATCGCCCCCGAAACCCCCTATATACTAAATTTTATGAAAATCGTTGGAGCCGATTCCGAGATTCCAATTATATATATACAAGAATTGCTCATTTAAAGATATTAGATAAGATAAGATTAACATGTCATTGAGTTAAAACATTTCAAGAAGTCATATACCTACCGCAAAGTTGTTCATCAGTTCTACTACTATTACGAGTTTCATCATCACCGTCAGCCTACAACTGAGAGGGTTTAAGCCTTAGTCCGCCACGCTGGCTTAATGTGGGTTGGCGGACTACATCCCTAAGAAATTCCTAAGAACTTTTAGGTGAGCAGGTTTCCTCACGATGTTTTCTTTCAACCTACCTTTAAGTACGTGATAATTCATTGTGAATATACCATACATTACGAGTTTGAATTAACAGAATACGTCGACGAAACCAGATGTTTCCTTTAAAATATGCATTTATATACATAAGTTTCCACACATTTCTATTACCGACCTATTTCTATGACTGCCTCGTGGTCTCGCGGTACAAGTATGTGCCGTGCGATCTAGAGGTCCTGGGTTCGATTCCCGGGTCGGGTAAAGTGTTATTGGGTTTTTCCATTAGGAAATTCTCGGTAAGAGCACGGAGTCTGGAAATGTGCCCGAAAAACGGCAATAGGTTCGCCCCCCATTACGTGGGACTGATACATACTTGGCGAAATGTGGGTGCAGAAATGCACCTCTGCCTACCTCTTCGGGGAATACAGGCGTGAGTTTATGTATGTATGTATGTACATTTCTATTATATTCTACTCACCTCATGTTTGTGATCCTTCTTGATGGAGCCGCCGTGCCCTCCGGTGCTCTGGACCGTGTTCATCTTCACTTACACAATAACAAACATTCTAGAGTCTACTTCAGGAATACCCAACTAATTCAAAATGGACATGTCCACTACGTATAGGCACTGATTCAAGTCGTTATTTTACACAGCAGTGTTAATTTGACTTAATTTTTATGCTGTAAGAGTTTTTTTAGGTGAATACAAAAATATTTTATTATATTTTTTATTGGTTAAGGATTCTATTTTTAATTTTTTGTTTGTTTTTATTTTTACTTTGAGTGTTAGTTTAATGCAGACGATTTAATTTAAAAAGTTGTAACGGATTTTTTTGTTTTCTTTTGTCGTTTAAGCGCTTTATAACTAAGTATCATTTTTTATTGCATCGCCTAGGTATTTTATTTTCACAATATTTTTATTTTTATTTTTTTCACTTGACTGGTCTGTCTGAGTTATAGTAATATTTTTTTTTTAGAAACGCATTGTTTAAACCGAAAGTATTAAATACCCTCAATTTCCGGTATATAGAAAAAAATATGACACATAGGTATATCAATTTAATAACGTGGGCAATATTGTAAATCAAGTTTAGTTGCTGAATATACTGAATGCGCATTGTCTCGCACCACAAGTATGTGCTGTGCGATCTAGAGGTCCCGGGTTCGATTCTCGGGTAGGGTAAAGTCTTAATGGGGTTTCCCATTAAGAGATTTTCAGCATCAGTACGGGGCCTAGAAATGTGGCGTAAGTGTATGTATGTAAGTTTTGATAAAAAATAAATATTAATCAACTTCCCAATAAAAGCGTTCCACAATTTCCCTCCCTTACGCTAAGTCCTTTAATAATGTTTTCAATAAACCATAATTTCGCGAATATTTATGAAAATACTTGAGGGATCGAGGAAACAATACCCAGTTCCTTGTAATAAACTGCTAGAGGGGTTGAGTTATTTGCATAAACAATTTGTCGACGGTCACGCGAACAGGAAATTGGTAGGTTAAGGCCATCCGGAATGTGATTCACTATTGGGACACCTGAATGTATAAATGTATATATTGACAGCCCCGTGGCGCAGTTGGCTTGACACCAGCTTGTGAAACGAGATGCCGCGGGTTCGATCCCCGAACTGAGATAAATGTTTGTGTGACCCAAAAATATTTGTTTCGGGTCTGAGTGTTTGTGAGGACGAAAAGTCTCTCGTAGTTTCTGATACCCACGATACAGGACTTGTATCCTAGTGTGGGGTCAGAACTATGTATGTGATTGTTGGATGTATTTATTATTATTATATACATGTGTCGTCAGGCAGTAGTACTTCAATATGGTGAAAACATTATCATCATCAGCCCAAAGACGTCCACTGCTGAACATAGGCCTCCCCCAATGATCTCCACAGTGGCCTGTTGGAGGCAGCCTGCATCCAGCGACCCGCGACCTTTACCAGGTCATCAGACCATCTTGAAAACATATTTCCTAAAATTCTTTCCAGTGTTTTAACACTGGAGAAACCGCAGAAGCTGTTTTGTAATAAAAATGATAACTGGATGCAGTTTAATCGTCGGACATGTGGGTTACACAGCATCTCCAACTAAATGGAGTTAGTATCCGAGCTATTCGTCTGTCTGTCATTTTGAGAAACGTGCTCGGCTGTTCCACAAACTGCACAACTATATTTAATCGTGTTACGATGAAGTTGTAGTGATGGCCTCGAGGTTTAGGCGTCCGGTCGAGTCTCAGCGGTCGCGTGTTCAAACCCAGGCACACACCTCTGACTTTTCTAAGTTATGTGAGTATAAAATGAATTATCACTTACTTTAACGGTGAAGGAAAAGATCGGGAGGAAAGCTGCACACCTAAAAGTTCTTAAAAAATTCTTAGGTATGAAGTCCGCCAATCCGTGCTAGGCCAGCGTGGTGGACTAAGACCTAAACGCTCTCAGTTGTAGATGAGGACTACTAAGCAGTAGAGCAAACCCCCTATCAGATATGTATAGATACAAGTCTATTGAAAACCATTTCTAACACTAAACAACTTACAGGAGAATTAACTGGGAATATCTGTTAAGAGTTATTCATTCAAATTGCCACTTTAGAGTCAGGCTTTAAACCTAAGTACCTTCGCAGGACGATCAAAAGCAACTTTGTCTCTATGATGTGTGACTCAAGGGATGAACTAAAGCGATTCAGACCCAAAGACTACTTAAGTATTTATTTATTCAAAGTAGCCTATGAGAAAAATATATTTACCTAGCTCATGTTATTTAAATGAGTCAAGACGTTTTAGTATTATTAGTAAATTGTTAAATATTTACAGCAGTAACATATGCATAATTCAAACTGAATTATAAAATACGAGACAATTGTTTCCTTTGATCACATATAATCCGGACGTAGAACAAAATGTTGCTGTAGTCAATATTTTACTTGAAAGGTGTTATGCCTGTTCTATACTCACACAGTTTAAAACTCTAATTCTTGTTTGAAATATACATACAAATATGTTTTAAGTATTTCTACAACTTAATAATTACATTTACATTGCATGTTAAGTAAAGTATGATCGTATGTTGATAGAATAAAAATTGTTTTTGCATATGTCAGGGTCACAAATAATTAGCGTTTTGCATGCACTTTGTCGTAGTAATTTATTGATCGTTTACTTACACTGTTAAGGTCGTATTTTGTAGCCTTGAAGTAGTCCTCAAGGCTACTACCTTGCAACATGGTATTTTGTAGTAACATTATTCTTCTTCTTATTAATTACAGTACTATTGAATGTCGTTGTTTCAAAAATGAAAAGTATAGACTTACTCGATTACCTCTATGGCACAATTGATTAAACAACAGCTTGCGAAACGAGTGGTCGCGGGTTCAATCCTCGCACCGAGAAAAATGATCCACAAATTTCTTCTGGTCTGGGTGTTTGTTGTCGAAAAATATGTAGTTTCTAATCACGACTTTCAGAACTATGTATGCGGCTGCTGGGTGTATTTATTTTTTGTATCGTCACAGCAAAGTGACATCTGCGAACGTGAAGGTTAGCACGTCTGTCTAAGCAAAGCATTTATTTATTTATTTACTCTTTCTTGTACATTACAAAATTTATAAATGGAGAAAATAATCTTAATATAAAGTACAATGGGTGGTCTTATTGCTCTAGGCTATTTCTTACAGACAACATTTGGATAGATAAGTGAAGAGGGAAAATAAAGAGGGTAGCATAAACTGTATAGAAAATAAATCTTTAAACAAGTGAAATAATCTAGATATGTATAAAACACACAAACGAATAAACTCACGTTTATTTAAAAAGCATTGAGCATTTTATTTGAAAGGTATCACCTATTGACAACCCTGATTTGTCACTTCATTCATTACTAAAAGTCGCTCGATGTCGAGTTATTCTGAAAGGTATTCGACACGTAACTCGAGTTATGTGTTGAAAATGAATCGTACGTGTCCAGCCAGGAGGGAGCAATTTGTCTGGGACAGTGTCACAAAAACGTGTGAAGGTTTAAGCGTGATTGTCCTTGTACGTCCTATCAATATTGTTACTTGTATGACCTTTGACTGTGTTCCCTTTGACTGCCTCGTGGTCTTGCGGCTCAAGTATATGCCGTGCGATCTAGAGATCCGAGGTTCGATTCCCGGGTCGGGTAAAGTTTTATGGGGTCTTTCCATGAGGGAATTCTAAATTCTACTAATGTCTATATTTAAGGACGATAGTATGTAGACGCAACGAATTATAATTACATACTTTAACGGTAAAGGAAAACATTGTACGGAAATCAGCACGTCTAGAAATTTTAAGGAATTTTCAAGCGTGGTGCAGTAAGGCCTATCCCCTCTCAGTTGTAGAGGAAGCTGTTTCCAGCAGTTCATGAACTTGTGATTTAATCCCAGTACCTATAGCCACTTTTCAGCTAGCTATTTGGTTATTTGTAATCATCAGCCCTTATTCCTCCACTTGCACGGGCCTCCTCCCCGACCGAGAGTTGGCGGACTACACGCCTGAGAAACACCCAAGAACTTTTTTAGTTTTGCAGTTTCCTTATGATATTTTCCTTCACCGTAAAATTAAGTGATGGCTCATTGTGAATTCACGCATAACTTCGAAAAGTCAGAGGTGTGTGCCTAAGGTTTGAACCCTCGATCGCCGAGATTCTCCGCCTGCCTAAACCTCAAGCCCATCACTACTTATTTGTTAATCTTTACTTGTTAACAATTTTTCCGACCTGGTATCACGCGTCAAAATGTCAACTTGCTCTCCGCATTTAACTTGTACTACAAACGCTCCAGTGAAACGGTTAAATTTAAACTTCTAATAGCCGACAATGGGAGCCGCCGATAGCGTTGTTAACGTCGTTTGTACGCCGATGTTGCACCGATCAAGTTACGTATAAAGTGTAACACTGTAATGCATACGTACCAGATCAAGCAACATTCTAGTGACGAAATCGTGATAGAAATTAAACATTTTTGTTATGACAAATAGCAAAATTATTTATTTATTTATTTATTCTTTTTATACATAATAACGTATAAAGGCGGACTTAATGCCTAAGGCATTATCTACCAGTCAACCTTAGGGTGGTGCAGAGATACATGATAGGTGCATAAATATTGATGATACAGAAAATATAGATACTCATATATATATAAATATATACAAGATATATATAAATAAATACATAAATAGTATATTTGTAAAACCTACTTATATAAATATATAATATACATAAATACAAAACTACATATACATACATATACATACTAAGATGCTTCTGACAATTGATTCAAAAAAAGTTGCCGAACCCTTACTTTAAAGGTAAAGCGGTTTGTCGACATCCTGATTTCTAGGGGGAGTGCGTTCCATAGAAGGATACATTGAATGAAGAAAGAAGTATGTAGAAAGTCTGAGCTATGAGAAGGACATGAAAGGAGAAGATTGTTAGACGAGCGAAGATTCCTGTCGTGAAAAATTACTTGATCGTTTGTCAGTTTTACACATTTGTATCGTTTTTAATAGCGATTTCGCTTATATAGCTTATATAGCTATCAATTTTCACAGGACAATTGTGTGTCGTTCGATCTAGGGGTCTCGGGTTCGATTCCAGGATTATTCATTAGGAATGTTTCTAAAAAAAATATGCCTGAAAAACGGCAAAAAACTCTCTATTATTTGAGTCTTAAAAATAAAGCTAGCGAAATTCATTTGGAGAAATATCATTTTTAACAAGATAAACATAAAATTATACAAGTATACCAGCCTACCCCTTCCGTATTAAAGGCGTGAGTGTATAAACAACTGAATATTGAAACTCAGAATGAAATATCACTTACTTTAACGGTGATGGAAAACATCGTGAGGAAACCTGCACACCTAAAAAAGTTCTTAGAAATTTCTTAAGTGTGTAGTCCGCCAACCCGCACTAGGCCAGTGTGGTGGACTGAGGCCCCTCAGTTGTAGAGGCCCGTGCCCAGCAGTTGGACGTATATGGGCTGATGATGATGATGTATAAACAACTGAGAATCCATCAATGTTAGCTTAATATCCGAGTGTTTATTTTGTAAAACGTTTGCCCTGTCAAGTCTCATATTGATTTTGGATCAGCCGATTGTCCAACAAGTAATTAATTGCCTCGTGCCCTATCATCGTGATCTAATTATAACTACCCTACGGCGTTCCACATAGCCTCCACAAATTGTTATCTGATAAAATAATTAAGCCTCCTGGGTTTGCGATACCGCAAACAGACCACTGTTTAGCGAACAAGATCCTTTGTTAATAACTTTATTATTCCTTAAGGCTACTTCAAAATCAAATACGGCTCGTTTGGGGCTAATTACGTAATGGCATAAAATAACCTCTAATTAATAATAATAATAAATACACCCAACAGTCACATACATAGTTCTGACCCCACACTAGGATACAAGTCCTGTGTCGTGGGTATCAGAAACTACGAGAGACTTTTCGGTCTCACAAACACCCAGACCCGAAACAAATATTTGTGGATCACACAAACATTTATCTCGGTGCGGGGATCGAACCCGCGGCCTCTCGTTTCGCAAGCTGGTGTCTAGCCAACTGCGCCACGGGGCTGTCAAATTGGAATAATATAGTATTTTGTGTTAAGTAATTTATGAGCAAGAAACTTGATGTCTTTCCAAAACGAGAAGAAAGTTTTCTCTCATTATGATAACCAAATCAGCATGTCCATCATCCCGCACTAGGATCCAGCGTGGATTCTGTATCCAAATCTATCGAATATTTTCAATCTCTCCAACATCCAGATTTTAGAAATAGTTGCGGAGGTCTCAAATCTATTTACCTCTGTGCTTAGCTTAGTGTCTACCCAACTGCACCGTTGTCATTAATAATTACAGACATCAAACTCCAAAGCTTTTTTATGGTACAGCTAAATAACAACAACTGATGCTAAGGAGAGTGTTTTCAAAATATGTATCAAGAAGCGAGAAGTATCCTTACCCTCCTCGATACAGTCATTGCTGACGATTCTTTATCTGTAATAAAGGACTTGGTATTACAGAACAGGCGGAATATTTTATTTGAAAAGCAATACTTAAGAATCTTATTCTTTTCTTAAAAAAAATAAGATAACCCTTTGACCATTCCTAACCTGAAGGAAAGTAAAGATACGGTCTACGATGTTACACGCCTACCTGATAGGTGTCTATACATTATACTCTTGAAGAGCTCCAAATCATAGGTCCGGGAATAAGTCATCTTGCAATTCGTTCCTCTGTCGGCCAACGGGCCGTAATGATAAAGAAAGAAGAAGCGAATCTTTTCCTAAATTCCTAAGAACTTTTAAATGTACAAATTTTCTCACGATATTTTCCTTCACCGTTAAAGTTCGTGATAATTCATTGTGAATACACACATAACTTCGTAAAGTCAGAGGTGCGTGCCTGGTTTTTGAGCTCGCGACCGCCGAAAAAAAATAAGGAAGCTATATTAGTACTAATTACGAATTGCAGACACCAATAGCGATTGTTTGTATACAAATTAATGGCAAACTCCGATGTTGATTGTCAACCGAGGCCCTGATTAAATCCATCGTTAAATTAAATTGGTATGTTCGCGGAAGCCCGTACGATGCTTCAACCGATTTAAATTTTTGTTTTGCCGATAATGAGTGTCGTTCGTCGGCTTCTGAGCTCAATTAAAATTGTGCCCGGGAGTTTTTTGTTCACTTAATTTGTGCCATTTGTTCGTAGTTATGAGGTAGAGTCAAGGTAGGCGCAATTTACTACAAGGCAATTAGTGTAGGGTAAATTTTAATGATAGTAAAATCGACAAAACAAATAAGAGAGTGGTACCCACTCGACAGCAAAAGAAACAGAGGGAGACAAACAAAGAGATGGGAGGATGACCTAAGGAAAATAGCGGGCCCAACATGGTCTCGAACAGCAAAAAACAAGACAGAATGGCGATCTTTAGAGGAGGCCTTTGTCGGAAGACAAGTTGAAGAATAATATTACCGTTTACCGAATTGAAATAACGCTTCATTATATGTATTAGTTAAGTTTATAAAATTAGCATAAAATCCTATAGTTTAAAAATTAAGAGTACAATGTATATAGTAGTCAATAGTACAATAGTTAATAATAAGGTTAAATAAGTAATTGTAATATTTGAAACTAAGTTCAAAAATAAAGGTTTTTTTTTTATTAAAATTCAATGAAGATATAAATACACCCAAAAGTTATATAGTTCTGATCCTACACTAATACATAAGTCTTGACTCTTGTGTCTGGAAATATTAATCACGCAAAAATTTGTCTCACGGGGACCGAACGCGCGGCCTCTCGTTTCGCAAGCAGTTGGTGTCTAGCCAACTGCGCCATGGGGCTGTCAGTTTAAACAAAATATTGTGCAGGATTGTTAAAGTTTGTAAATATCTATGGGTTTAATTTACAAAAGTCCTCGTCATCATCCGAGGGAGTATCATCACTGTATAAAATTATTATCGCCCTGTCGAATCGAATAATTTATTACTAACTGGGAAGCAGATAGATTTTAATGTGTCTTTTTTTACATAATGATACTGTATTTTTATTTTGGTGTCTGTAATTTTTATATATTGTTATATATTTAGGTATTTAATTAATTTTCTTCATAACAATTAAGCCTCACAATATATTTTCTCGCTATATAAATATTAATCCTTGAAGTTTTATCTTCAATAACTATTCAATAGAAAACAAAACGAACGTCTTAAACTCTTAACCACAAAACTTTCAAATTAAAATTTATCCATTCCGTTTTATAAATACTTATCTAGAGCACATAAATAAACGAACAGACAAATCGTTGGTTTATTCCAAGATAAATTATATCTCAAACTATCAATTTAGTTGTCTAAAGTAAACTTATTAATGAGATCGTAGATTAACTCGCTCACAGCTTATAAATCGCTCCCCACGCCATCTCAATCTTTGCTATTAAAGAACTTTGGAATGGCGTTAAGTAATGAGAGACAAGCGGATTCGATTTATAATGTTTATATCTGAAGTACCATTATTGCTGATTCGGTGGAGTAGATACTTGCATAATTTAAAAAAGCGTAATTATCGTTTTTATTAAACCAAATGTTTAAGCATTTTAACTACTCTTATTCTTTCCAAACTTGTTCTATCTTTAATACATAACATGTTAAATGGAAAACGGGTTGGTAAATGCAGTCAAAATTCTGGGGGGCATACAAATAGAGAGGTTTCTTCACCGATGATAATTAACTATACAATTTCTTATTTGTCATTAAAGAGGTTTTAAGTACCAATTTGTAAATAAATAAATACACCCAATAGTCGCATACATAGTTTTGACCTCACACTGAGATTCTCGAGTCGCAAGGCGTGGGTATTAGAAACTACCAGAGACTTTTCGGTCTCACAAACTATTCGTGGAACACAAAAACATTTGTCTCGGTGCGGGGATCGAACCCGCGGCCTATCGTTTCGCAAGCAGGTGTCTAGCCAACTGCGCCACGGGGCTGCCTTGTGACTGCCACCTCAGTCCGACAATGACTTTATTATGCTATTGCCAATTTACTAGTTGTCTAGACATAACACTGAATAATATAAAAGTTTCTCTACTAAAACATAAGCCTAATTAGTCACGAGGCTAGTAACATTATTAGTTACACTTAAGTGCACGCTTATCTCGTATGAATCACTGTCCATATATGTATATACATAGATATACATAGGTGTGAGATTTCAACGCTCACGTTTCGCCAATTAATTATGTGTCACGTAATAAGGGTCGGCTATTAGTGTTTTTCTTGACTCATTTTTCCGTGGAGCTGAGAATTTCTTTACCAAAAATAAAATGCTTCGTGGTCTCGCGGCAGTATGAACCGTGCGATCTCAGTAGCAAAATTCTCAGTAGGAACACGGAGTCTGGAAATGTGCCCAGAAAACGGCAATAGGCTCGCCCAATATTACTTGGGACTGATAAATACCTGGGAAATGTGGGTGCAGAAATGCACTTCTGCCTACCCCTTCGGGGAATACAGGCGTGAGGTTATGTATGTATGTAAAATAATGGTGCTAACCCGGATATCGAACTCGAAACCTGTCTTGAATCAGTTGTCACAAAAATACGTAAAATTAAATTGCGTGCGCATAAAACACAAATAAAAATGAGGGTGATTTTTGTTCTGGATAAATGCAAATTACTTAAAGAAATCGGTTTAATTTTAAGCTGTTAGGACTGCGGTTGGGAACATATTACTCTTTTGCGGACTTTTCAAACTTCAGAAAACGCGTGTTTAGTGACAAAAATACAACATTTTTATGGAGTGTCGTAAATTTTTATATTACATCGGGTGTCTATCTCTCCACGTTTGGTAAATATTTAAAAAAGTAATTCTGTTTAGGTATTGGATCATTTTCATCATTTTGATCATTCCGGTACGTGGCCTCCACTCGAGAACTATTTGGCCCCATCTGCCATCAGTAATTCTCCGCGCTATGTGCTCGGCCCATTGCCACTTCAACTTGCTAATACCTGTGGAAGTCATTAGGAGAGGCCTATGTCCAGCTGTGGACTTCCATTGGCTGATGGATGGATGGATGGATTGGATCATTAGTTCCGCGACATACATATATTTCAAAAAGAGGACTAAAAGGTACTTGTTATACGGATAGAAAGATCTTTCTCAAGAATCTGGGGGCACGGCAGTGCGCCCGCCAAGTCGAGCGAAAAAGCGGCACGGCCGTACTATACTTTTCTCGAAGCAACTCAGGCCATTTTCGACACCCTATAACTTCGTTGTGGATAAACCTAGAAACCTGAATTTTTAGGCAATAAATAGTCCTTATCTATACTTATAAATTCAAAAGTGTTTGTATCTTGCCGTCTATTTTCTAAAGAAAAGGACCTTAAAAAGGACATAGGGTATTTTATTTTCAAAAAATAGCCTGGATGAAACCCGACCTCAAAGCTAATAAATATTACAATTGCTAGTTACATTTATACGCCTAAGCTGCTGAACTAGTTGTTAGTACATATGGATTCGCATTAAGAATAAGAAAGCCTGGAAATGTGCCGAATAAACAGCATTAAACTCACGTCCCTACTCCGATCTAAGGGCAGCTGGCGAAACTTTTTGGAGAATTACAAAGCCTTTCTTCGATAGAGCCTAAATCACCGAACAGTTGAATAAGACTAGAAAGGAAATGTCAGCATGCCAAGCGTGCCAAACCTACTATTAGACTGTCATATGTTTGACACGGCCGCTTCTTAGTAATTCAGGATACGTGTAATATCAACACTTTTGTAAATGTGTGACAACCAATAGAAGACCTTTATTTTTATCATTGGTCGTGACAGAATGAACAGGCGACAGACAAGCGGCGACACTCGTCCCGATACAAAATACTGTCTATTTCTCTTCTAATCTTATTCAGCTGTTATGTGGGCTAAATATATATATAAAATGTATGTATATTTATGTATGTATTATTTTTATGTATATTTGATCAAAGCTATAATAAAGCTATAATATGTATATACTACAAACACATATATCAGTAGCTCTTGAAACCTGCCGATGTCTACAAAGGTTCTAACACGATGACAAATGATTTTGAAGATTTCTCGAAAGCTTGTTCGGCGGACACGAGGGCCCTCTGCTTTGTTTGAACAAACGGAAGGCCCGGCCCATCTGTGTTTCGGCCCTTAATCCGATTACCTAGTTGTATTTTTGGAGATGGATATAAATGGACGCCTATTAACTTTGGACTGCCTCATGGTCTCGCGGTACAAGTATGTGCGTGCGATCTAGAGGTCCTGGGTTCGATTCCCGGGTCGGGCAAAGTGTTATTGGGTTTTTCAATTAGGAAATTCTCAGTAACAGCACGAAGTCTGGAAATGTGCCCGAAAAACGGCAATAGGCGCGCCCCCTATTACGTGGGACTGATACATACCTGGCGAAATGTGGGTGCAGAAATGCTCCTCTGCCTACCCCTTCTGGGAATACAGGCGTGAGTTTATGTATGTATGTATGTATGTATTAACTTTGGGGATGAATTGGGATTTAGTTGAATTTTTTACGGAACAAGATAATAATAACTACTTCCGACGTCTTATTACACAATAGATACGGAATTTAACTGCAATTGCAAAAAGGTCCCGCGAAAATCTTTATAGACTTTAAACATTAGATGCAATTAACATCTTAAAAAGTTAAATCAACACTGACTGGAATAAAAATATAAAAAGAAATCTTACGAGATTTGACATAGGCTTACAAAAAAAAAACTTGTGGTAAGTAATATTATTGTATACAGTCGATAATATTTGTGGTATTGCAATTATTTAAACACGATGTTTCCACATTCAAAATATGTCATTATGAAGCCAAATAAAGTGTAATTCAATATTGACTAAGCGTTGTTCGAACCTCCCTGTTCAATTATCGCGTCAGCAATGTTTTGTTTCATTTAAATTTAGAACGAATTGATTGGTTTACCTTCTTTGGCCATAGTGTTGGTGGTTGTTTTTTTAATGGACATTGCAAAGGCCAGTGTTAATAGAGTTTCAAGCTGATAAAAAAGTATTCGATTTTCTATTGCCAGTTGTTGGTCTGTTTAAAAATAATAGGTGTAATATCTACTACCCCACGTTATTGTGGAGTGATCAATATGATTATCTTATCTTAATTTTGATAGTCAGATACGTTTGCTTGTGGTAAATAGCTGTGAATGAGATATCGAGAAGTCTAAATCACGTTTTGACCACAGTTTTTTTTTGTTTTTGTTTTTTATGCAATTATGAATGCCACACATATTTTTTACATACATACATAAACTCACGCCTGTATTCCCCGAAGGGGTAGGCAAAGGTGCATTTCTGCACCCACATTTCGCCGGGTATGTATCAGTCCCAAGTAATAGGGGGCGGGCCTATTGCCGTTTTTCGGGCACATTTCCAGACTCCGTGCTGCTCCGAGTAACAGCAGGCAGAGTGCATCTCTGCCTACCCCTTCAGGGAATACAGGCGTGAGTTTATGTATGTATGTATGTATGTATGTGCTGTTACTGAGAATTTCCTAATGGAAAAACCCAATAACACTTTGCCCGACCCGGGAATCGAATCCAGGACCTCTAGATCCCACGGCACATACTTGTACCGCGAGACCACGAGGCAGTCAACATATTTTTTATATTGACTATATGACGATGCGGCCTTAACACCTACGGGATCTATAGCGCAGTTAGTAAGAAGTAAAACTGTAAAATAACAGAGTGCAGGTTCGATCCTGGCGTCAAGAATAATATTAGTATGATGAATGAATAGTTGTTAAGGGTGATACAAGACTTGTGTGATATTGTGTGGTCGGATATACGTACGTATAAATGTGACTGTTGAGTATACTTATGAAACTTTAGCTTTAAGTATATATATGACCTTGAGGTTAAGGCTCGCGGTTGAGAATCTAGGTGGTCGCGGGTTCAAATCCCACACACACACCTCTGACTTTTCGAAGTTATGTAAGTATGTGTAAGTGTATTCACAATGAATTAACACGGACTTTAACGGTGAAGGAAAACATCGTGAGGGAACTTGCGCACCTAAAAGTTTTTAGGAGTTACTTAGATGTAGTTGGACTAAGCTAAGCCTCTCAGTTGTAGAGGAGATGATGATACAGTTTCAGATGGTTAAAGCTTTATTTCACGCATTATTATCACCTTCCAAAAAGTAGGTTCTTTTGTTTTATTATTAACAGCGGGTATGTTACATGTTTATTATGCAAAGTATTCTTATAAAGTTACTGCCACGAATTGAACCCATAATCCTACGACATATAAGAGTTATAACGTAAATTTTTTAAGCTGAAGCTAATAGCCTTCATACCGTGTTTTATGATTTTTCATTTACGATTTATTCGTCTCTGGAAATTTTAAGTGGGTTTATATTTACGAGTAATATAACAACATATGCTTATAATATAAATCTTCGCAAGATTTCTCTGAGAAAATACTTAAGAAAGTACGTCTATTCATATATGTCAGACAAAAACTCAGACAGACCTTAATATTCATAATGTTTTATGTAAGTGAAAATTAGTTTTTTTTATACAACTTGAAATAATATTAAACATATGATAATTAAATATAAACAACTAAATAAAAACCATCGGTAATGACTCTCACCAGTCGACAAAATTTTGCCGGCCTATTTAAATTTCACCAAAAAATCTTTGTTTTCTGGATTTATGTTTAGAATGATATGATATGCCGCATTATGTTAAGTTCGCGTACATCTTTTGTATTCCTCACGGTTGCTGCGAGACGACAACGAAATGAAGTTCTGCAGACGCCTCGCCTCCACCACCTTGACACAAAGCGCCCCCGGGAAATATAAAATTTGAGACAACGCCGTGTCACTGGAATTCAACAATTAATTCCACGAGCATTAATCCTCCGAGCAATTACACTTTTAACACTGTTCGCAATTAAATTTAAAAATTCGCCTGTATTTTTTAATTAATTAATTTATGACATATAAAATTTAATTGAACGATATTTTTATAAGATTAGGAGATTATTTTTGCGAAATGCATTTGAATTTTTAAAATTGGAATATGATTTATTTAGTTAATTTATTAATACGAATAATTGGTTTTTAATTTTAATTCCACACACACTTAAGCACTTATTTCGACAAAGAGGGAGTAAGCAGTGATTTTTGCGTAAGTCCGACCGCGTGGAGCCACCTGTAGCTTCTAATAATTTTTAAATAAAAAAATAAATTCAAAATTTAAATTTGGATTTAGAATAGTGTTTCCACGAAGTCCAAGTCTAGGTTTCAGTGACAGGATAGGTTTTGAAAGCTGAAGGGTGGCAGCGCGTGCGGCCCGGTCAGAGGCTCGGCTGATACTGGAGCGCCGGGTAACAAGGATACCCGGACCGGTGGCCGGATTCTCATCCCGACTGATCGCGTGTCCAGTTTAATTGGATGTCCGGAATTTTAGCGATACGCTTCAGTTTTTTGATGGAACGTTACTGGCGATGTCCGCCGATTTAAGTGGATTTTATTCGGGACATTTTTCTAGATACGGACGTTTCGGCTTCGGTCATCGCTTTCCGATAATGTGCCGACGTGTGGCGAGCTTGTACGGCCTTTTTTATATAATACGATACTTTTTATTTCGCAGTACTTGTATATAGTCACACAATACAATGCAATAGAAACTTTATTATTTTGGATATTACTTGCTATACGTCTTTTAAATGATAATAACACAACAGTCCGCCAACCAGCACTAGGCCAGCGTGGTGGACTAAGGCCTTAACCCTCTCAGTTGTAGAGGAGGCCTGTTCCCAGCAGTGGGGCGTATATGGGCTGATGATGATGAACAAAACAGTTGGTCGCGGATAGCATACATGTGACTTTTCGTAACTATTTTTTTTAATAAATAATTATCATACACGGTAAAAATAACATGAACTAAATATCTAAGAGGGCTCTATAAAAATATCAAGCAATAACATAAGTTTAATTAATAGATGTGCATTTACGATATTTATGAGCGCGGTCATTTGAGACACCATCCTGACAGTAGCAGGTTCAAATCCTTAGCAGTTATAACTTTTCCTAAATTTGGTATCGAACCTAGGCAACGAGATTAAAGGCACGCGCCAATCTATCTTCGCATCTTCATGTTTTTTTTTATAATTATGCTTAATAATATTTATATTTCAATGTAAAAATAAAAATATTGTAAAGATTACATTCAGTAATAACTTATGAAAAGCGTATAATTATATCTGAATGAGAATAAAAAGCTTTCACGTTGAAAATAAAAGCGGTGTGTTTTAACTCGGGAATATGAAGAATTTTAAAAGGAATGAAAATGGGGTGAATAGATTATTATTTTGTGCAGTAAAGTGAGTTGTAGTCAGCTTGTTATGTGGTATGAATGGCTAGACCAGGCCATATAACTACTTTTTTGCTATACGATTTTATTCATGACGATTTTTCGATATTATTTCAGCAGTTGGCTAGACACCAGCTTGCGAAACGGGAGACCGCGGGTTTGATCCCCGCACCGAGCCAAATGTTTGTGTGATACACAAATATTTGTTTCAGGTCTGGGTGGATGTGAGACCGAAAAGTCTCTCGTAGTTTCTGATACTCACGACACACGACTTGTATCCTGAGATTAAATAAAAAAAAGACTTAAGTCACGACGCCTACTCAATCCAGCCAGCAATTTATTTAAAAAAGGAATCTCATTTTCCGACATGTAGGTATATTTATAAAAGCATCACAAATGGGATCTTAATTTTATCCCTCATTTAGTATTACTATAACAAATGAAATTAGCTACCGTCTCTCGAGGGGTACAGCCCCCTCCCTCACCCCGCACCCCTTACCCCACCCCGCCCACACCTTCGTATAAATCATTGAAATTAGCATACGTAACGTATTTTGACTTGTGTTTAGCATAAGTGTGTTTACATTCCGCCGTGTAATGTCGGGACGTATTTGGATGCTAATTAGATTAAACAGTCCCTGTATATTTAATTTAGGTTGGATTTTTTTTGTATTTAAAAAGAAACGTTGCTTTTTGCAAGGGTAGAAATGTAGGTTACGTAAAAAAGATTTAAATCACAAAAGGGCTTAAAATTGTTTTTTTTTTTTGTATACACGCACATAATGTTGCCTGTATGATCTAAAGGGTAGGTAGAACTGTATTTGTACAAGTCGTCTATGTTGTCTTAAGCTCTTGCCAACAAAGGATTCGAACTTGAGACATCTCGATAGTATTCGCCAGTAATGCGCTATTGCTGTGTAAAAAAATGATTTATTTTTATTACTTCATCACAGTCACACTCAAAACTTCGAAAACCCGTATAAATTGAATTCTACCCATATCTATACAGGTAAAATATCCTTATGTCCCATCTTAACATGACCACGAAGCCGTGAGCGGAAAATGAATCAGCTCCAAGCTCCATTAATGTGAAAAGTTAGAGCTTAGGAAGCAAGTTTCAAAGGACGAGGATTAGCTGAAAACCTGAGGGCATCGTCGGCTTTAGACTGAAGCTACTAGACATTTAACTAACTCCGTAAAGTGAAAATTTACTATATTTCACTACATTTTTCTGGGCTATTGCTTCTATGAGTTTCCTAACTTTTCATGTCTCAATTTTGATCTGTCTTTATGAACTTTGTGTAAGGGTTATATTATGCCAGTAGATTTATTTATTTCCTGTGGATTATTTGCTTCTATTCAAAAGTGTATCTTATAAATAGTACGTGCGTCAAACAAATTTGCATTTTGTGTTTAGTTTATTATTATTATTTTAAATTATGGTTAAGTGTCGACTTGTTGAATTTGAAGAAGTACTTATGTTGTTTCTTTTTGTCATTTTTGTATTTCCGGCGAAAGTACCGTCGGTAGATTTAAAACGGTCTCACGGCATTCGACTGCGGGCTATCGAACAGTAAACATCTTGGAAAGAATAAATGGTTTAAGTGGCATTGTGCTTAATTTTAGTGCTGTACGACAAAACTGGCTAATGAAATGAAGTATGTAGAACAAACTACAGGCACCTGAACATGGCTATAAACTATTTTTATTTATATTGATTTTCCGTACGTGCTTTCGTTTTCCCTTGCGTTCGTATTTCCAAAAGGATAGGCAGAGGGGTTTTTCTACACCCACTTTTTATGTAATAAACTATTAGTTTTTTTTTTTATTTTTTATTCGTCAGGTTCGTCAAAATCATCAGCCCATTTACATACGTCCCACTGCTGGGCACGGGCCTCCTCTCCAACTGAGAGGGTTCAGGCCTTAGTCCACCACGCTGGCCTAGTGCGGGTTGGCGGACTACACACCTAAGAAATTCTTCGGAACTTTTAGGTGTGCAGGTTTCATCACGATGTTTTCCTTCACCGTTAAAGTACATGATAATTCTTTTTTAATACACATTACACACATAACTCGAAAACTCAGAAGTGTGTGCCTGCTTTGAATCCGCGACCGTACAGATTGTCAACCGCGTGCCTAAACGAGCTATCACGACTTATAACTTAAATTTATTTTAGGTATTAACTTAAGTTCCTGTTATATACAGCCTTGTACTATTACGAGATAATCCCGCCTCTCTATACCACTAATGCCTAAGCGATACAAGTGTTTATACTAAAATAATCGATGTGGCGCTCGGCGAATCTTTTCCGTCGGAAACAAATTACGCTTAAGTGCGTAGTCATAGCCGGCCGATGATTGATGGCCCTCGCAGATGGTATCGGGAGCTCTTTGCAACTATTAGGGCCCTCACTACACTGACAAAATAGAATACGGTTAGATTATATTAACTACTTTATTATTTAATCTGTTAAGTAGGCGTACGGAAAGCTATAAATAAATACACCCAACAGTCACAAGTTCTGACCCCACACTAAGATCTAGTCTGTCATGGCTTTCAGAAACTACGAGAGACTTTTCGGTCCCACATACACCCAGACCCGGAACAAATATTTGTGTATCATATAAACAGTTGTCTCGGTGCGTGGATCGAACCCGCGGCCTCTCTTTTCACAAGCTGGCTAACCAATTGCGCCACGGAGCTGTCTCTGCTACGCACTTAAATGTTCTCCACAAGGAGTTTCTTACATCTGTTGGCCATAATCCACACTAGTCCCTGTGAGTTGAAGTGGAAGCTCGCGACTAGCAGTGCGACATATGTACACGGGCTGATAAAGATAGTATTCGCAGGTGTAAAGCCCACTGTCTTAATCAACTTATTGGAATTTTAATTAACAAATTCTTAATAGCCCAACATGAGAAAATCTGCTCGAAGTACGCCAGCTAAATACCTATTTTGTGGGGTTCAAAGTAAAGCAAATTAAACTGGGTATAGAAGTTCACTACTTAACCCTATTCTGAAGCAAACGTGTTTCATAATCAGCCCATATACGTCCCACTGCTGTGCACGGGCCTCCTCTACTTCTGAGAGGGTTTAGGCCTTAGTCAACCACGCTGGCCTAGTGCGGGTTTTAGTTTATTTGTCATTAATTCCCTTTAATAAATAGCCCTAAATCCACCCCTGTCAAGAACAACAAAGAAACAGATCGTATAAATAGTAATGTTGGCGAAAAAACAGACGTCAGGAAACATAATTTATGACACTAATGGCGGAGAAATAAAAAACAAGTTGTGAGTACCTGTGACATCTATCACGCGTACAGGACCGTTTGTCATTACCGGAGTGCGCCGAAATTTAATAAAAACCTTCTGATATTTACACCACTGCGGAGTCTGTGACCTTTAGTGGGGTCAGGGATGGATTTAAGGGGCTGTAATGAGAAGTATGGGGGTTGAAACCCGTTGTTGAAGATCCTATCGATTAAGATTATTCGCTGAACCAACTTTTGTATAAAGATACCTAGACAGAAACGCAGAGACAGTTAAAGGCTAGTGAGATATTCGGTCTACTCAAAGTTTAAAGTTAGACATTAAGTATATAGTAGGAAGATCAAACTGAAGTTAAATAAAAATGATAAGCACAACATAAAATTTGATTTACTAATATATTTCAATTTAAAAACAGTTCAGCTATACTCGTATTATGTCACATAAGTTTTTTTTATATTATCACGGCAAATTTACCGTACTGGCATTTAACGGTGAATGCAATAAAGTAGGATGAGACACAACAAAGATTATTTCTTACTAAGATGTTCACAGGCATAAATGTGGCATATTTGATGGTGACGGGTCTTAAAACCAAAGACGAGCATATTCTTCCAAGACATATATTGACAGCCCGCCAACGAAACGTGAGGCCGCGGGTTCGATCCCGCTGCTTCGGGTCTGGGTGTTTGTGAGACAGAAAAGTTTCTCGTAGCTTTTGATACCTGTTATGTCCAGATGTTTCAGGTTTGGTTTGTATAAATAAAACTACTTAAGCTTGGTTTCAATAGCGTCTGACACGTCCACTCGGTCCGATATCACAGGTAGTAGTGAACCGGTTTGAGTGGGGAACAGCGCTTATATTATGATTTATTTTCACGTTTACCTTACAATTAATTATTAATATTACGTGTACACTACAATACCCACGATACAATACTTGTATCTTAGTGTGGGATCAGAAATATGTATGTTACTGTTGAGTGTATTTATTATATTTATTTAAGATTGCGTTTTCATAATAATCATAAAAGCGTTTGCAAGCGAAATATAAATATTGGTGATCTCATTTACCATTACTAGACAATGCAATATGCCGTTTTAGCAACGCAACGAATACGCAAAGATGTCTGGAGGATAAGTCTTTGGAACTAGGCCAAAGTGCTAAAACCAAACCAAAAAAACAATAAAACCAAATTATAATATATATTTTACGTTCGTTTTCTAAATATCGATTCGTGAATGAATAGATTATGGACGAAATTGTTATTTTATGGTAGAGATCTTAATATACTCGTACAATGCCAATAGAATCTTGATCGTTTTGCGGCCAATGTTTGCCATAATTGTGGCTAAATGTTCTTCTAACAAGTAGACTCAGGTTTCTGTTATATTTAAGTTTAAATATCAAGTACACTTTTATGCATTATCTACTTTTATTCAATCGATTTATGATTAAGTTTCCAAACACATTGTCAAGAACAGATAGAATTCGACAATGGGTAACTTTTAATTAAAAATATGTGCAGTTTTCGAAGCATAAATATTATTTTTCAATGTGTAGTAACGTAACAACTAGAGTTCCTAGTTATATTTGTTAATAAAAAAAGCTATATAAGCTATGAAAATAATGCACGTGATTTGCGCTTTATGGCATCCAAATTAGAAACACTATTCAACTTAAGGCGTGAAATAATAAATTGTTCAAGTATCAAAACTAAAATGTCCCTACACCATATGACAGAATATGGGCCCCAAAATCCTCTGAATCCGCGCACACTGTCGCTTATTAAAATGAAATAATAAATAAATACACCCAACAGTCACATACATAGTTCTGATCCCACACTAAGATACAAGTCTTGTGTCGTGAGTATCAGAAACTACGAGAGCCTTTTCGGTCTCACATATACCCAGACCCGAAACAAATATTTGTGGATCACACAAACATTTGTCTCGGTGCGGGGATCGAACCCGCGGCCTCTCGTTTCGCAAGCTGGTGTCTAGCCAACTGCGCCACGGGGCTGTCAAGGTCAAATGAGGCGAGATCTTAAGCAGAATTATTAATCAAACAATGAATAGAACGTTAAAACGACTCGTGGACTTACATACGCTTATATACGAGATATTATACAAAGTAATGTATAGGGATTAAGTAAATAAGTTATATTATCTATAAGATATTTACTGAAATGATACAAGAATAAAAACGTTAAGACAAGGGTTATGTCTAGTTGTTCCCGCAGCATAAGTGTACGGCGTGCGGTCGAGAAGCCCCAGCTTCGATTTTCGGAACGGGTATATTGTTATTGAGTTTTACATTAAGGCAAATTGTTTCTGGTAGTTCGGAGTCTGAAAATTTGCTTGTACAACGGCAATATGCTTTTTCCCTAGTATGTATATGGGATTCAAACCTCATAACAATTAACAGCCCCGTGGCGCAGTTGGCTAGACACCAGCTTGCGAAACGAGAGGCCGCGGGTTCGATCCCCGCACCGAGACAAATGTTTGTGTGATCCACAAATATTTGTTTCGGGTCTGGGTGTATGTGAGACCGAAAAGTCTCTCGTAGTTTCTGATACCCACGACACAAGACTTGTATCTTAGTGTGGGATCAGAACTATGTATGTGACTGTTGGGTGTTGGGTGTATTTAGTTTGCCCAATCGGGAGTCGATTCCAAAACCTTAAGCTACCTTTCATAACATTGAATGACAAATGTTTATGGAGCAGATTTTGGCATATTTAAACATAGAGCTTCATTTTCAAAGCTATTTACACAACAAATTATCCCAAAAAGATTGGTTTCTGTCCAATACTAAATCCTAAATAGATTCCAAAAATATGTCAGAGATTTAAATCAGCCTCAACAGATTGTATCTAGGCTTCCATCTCAAACAGTAGCTGCACATTAATCTAGATCGCAGGGTTCAGTTTTGATAGAGCACGGCGGTGTAACGGTTTCACCACTATACTATCGTTGTAGAAACTAATTGATTAGACAACTCTGTCTAGTCTTTGCAAGTGGATTTACTTTATACATCTATTATATATCTACACATCTATACAAATAAATAAAATTGGAGCGTCTGTTTGTTATATTGAAATAACCGCTTTTTAATAAATGCATATGGATGTATAAACGGTACATATACCACAATAACGTTTTTTAAAAATGTTGTCTGTCTGTCTGTTTGTTCCGGCTAATCTCTGAAACGGGTGGACAAATTTTAACGGGACTTTCTGTGGCAGAGCTGATGTAATAAGGAATAACTAAGGCACAAAAAAATAAAAAATAAATAAAGAATCGACTGTTAGGCGGAACGAAGTTCCCCGGGTCAGTTAGTTTTTAAATACATTTAATAATATAAAAAGGGGTTTGTCAAGATCGTAGCTTGTAACTCAAGGATCTCATAATTATAAGGTAGAAGTAAAAATAATATATAAGCGCTGAGCCCCACTAAAACCGGTTCAGTACCACGTCTGACATCGGATCGAGTGGACTTGCCAGACCTATTGAAACCAAGCTTTATTAGTTTTAATTAAACAAACCAACCCTGAAGGATCAGGACAAAACAAAAAAGACAAAAAATATTTGTGCTACTTTATACTATCAATTATAATTGATAGTGATAAGCTTTTATAAGATCAATTCTGCCCTCATAAATAAATAAATACACCCAACATACATAGTTCTGACTCCACACTAAGATACAAGTCTTGTGTCGTGGATATCAGAAACTACGAGAGACTTTTCAATCTCACAAACACCCAGACTCGAAACAAATATTTATGGATCACACAAACATGATTCCTCTGGTATTATGGGTGTTCATGGGCGGTGCTGACCACTTAATATCAGGTGGCTCACTTGCTCGTTTGCCTCCTTTTTTCCATAAAAAAAAAAAAAAACATTTTTCTCGATGCGGGGATCGAATCCACGGCCTGTCGTTTCACAAGCCGGTGTCTAGCCAACTGCGCCACGGGGGCTGTTAATAAGGCAAGACAAAGCGAGGTCTCAGTCGATCGCGTCAACCACCGTATCTAGCACTGGATTAATTACTGCACAGTCTGTTATCACACCGTTTGCATCCGCTAATTGATTTGGGTGGACGATGGTTCCTTTACATTCACTTGGATAATAGATTTAGAAGACGTCGATAGTAGATTGTTGGCGTTCGTACGAGATTTGCGCGATTGATTAGTGTTTGTTACCGGCTCGCGCGAAATTTTTTTGTTGGAAAATGTGCTTAATAACCAACAGTTTACACGTATTCTTTTTTGGGGGGAACATAGTTGGAATATATCCATAGATGCATTCATTCTCATTTAATTTTGTCGTGGTATGGGCATGTTATGAGAAGGGTAAAAAAGGGTACATATGTAGGTAAAAAGTAATGAGTATGAAAGTTGAAGGATGGACAAGCAGAGGAAGGCCAAAAAAAAGATAGATGAAGTGCGTGTTTGGAAGGACAAAACATACTGCACCGATCCCAAATAAAATTGGGAACAGGGCAAGAGAATGATAATGATGAGTTACATTCATTCTCATTTACCCGAAGAAGTTGGTAATAGTGGATTTTTCACCCACTTTTCGCTGATGTTTTTAGTCCCACGATACATGACGATTGACGAATCATTTGCCGTTTTTCGTGCATATTTCCACACTATGTACTACTGAGAATTTCGTAATGAAAAAAAGCAAAAACACTTTGCCTGACATAGCTATACACAAATATTTATTTCGAGTCTGGGTGTTGGTGAGACCGATAAGTCTCTCGTAGTTTCTGATACCTACGATACAGGACTTGTATCTTAGTGTGGGGTCAGAACTATGTAGGTATGTGATTGTTGGGTGTATTTATTATTATTATTAATTATAGTTATAAGCTTCATCATCATCATTAGCCCAATTTACGTTCCACTGTTAAGCACGGGCCTCCTTTACAACTGAGAGGGTTTAGGCCTTAGTCCACCACGCTGGCCTAGTGCGAGTTGGTTGATTACGAATTTATTAGGTGTGTAGTCCGCCAACTCGCGCTAGTTATAAGCTTACTCTCTATTAAATTTGACTTACTGCTCAAAGCCGAAATGTAGGAGCGAAAATGCATCTCTGCCTACCCCTTTACAGGCGTAAGTATGTATGTATGGCCGGCGGCCAGTGGCACGTGTTCTGATAGCGTTTGATTAATGATCACGCGGTAATCACGGACAGCACTCGACCCCACTAATTGGATTAGGTTTAGCGGAGAGGTCAACACGTTGGAGATTTATTTCACACATGCTAGTCGGGGTTTTAGAGATAACAAGTGATCTAAAAGATTGATTCGACGCATGTATTCTGGAAGTCGTGATGGCCTCGAGGTTTAGGCATGCGGTCGAGAATCTCGACGGTCGCGGGTTCAAAATCCCAGGCACACACCTCTGACTTTTCGAAGTTATGTGTGTATTTACAAAGAATTATCACGTACTTTAACGGTGAAGGAAAACGTCGTGATAAAACCTGCACACCTAAAATTTCTTAGGAATTTCTTAGGTGTGTAGTCCGCCAACCCGCACTAGGCCAGCGTGGTGGACTAAGGCCTAAACCCTCTCAGTTGTAGAGGAGGCCCGTGCCCAGCAGTGTGACGTATATGGGCTGATGATGAATGATGATTGATATAGGTATGGTCATAAGTTTGGCAGACGAAGTTTTGTTCACCGCTGATTTTAAGACAAGCATATTTTTTTTATAATACTACTAGCTCCATCTGTTATGAGTCTTATGAAACAGTGGACATTAACCTACCTTAATAACCTTCAGCAGCAGTGGGACGTGTATGGGCTGATGATGATGTATTCTTGAAAGAGTAGACAGAGCATGTCTATAGCGGACAGACATATTTCGCCAGCGGTTTTTCAAGTTCTACGACCGAGGACGAAAATACATACTAGTATGTACAAATGTACCAGTGGCGGAACTTCCATAGAAGCCCAAAGTTAAATCTATAAAATGTCAAATACATCAATTAGATTCAGTCCTTCAAAAATTTAGTGTACCACCCTGTTTGGAAGGCAGTAATCACTAGAGAAGAACGGGCAAGAAACTCTAGTGTTGCTCTTTTCCAATCAAGACTTACTTAGTTTACAATATTGATACAAAGACAAAATTTCCCGAATTAGAGCAGCTCATTAATACAATCTCCGACTGTTGTATTGAATATGAGAATGGAGATCTTGAATGGAGAAAATTGTGTAATGTCTAGTTTATAACTGTTTATTGTGGGGTCAGGATATTCTTTAAAATAAATTGCATACATACATAAACTCACGCCTGTATTCCCCGAAGGGGTAGGCAGAGGTGCATTTCTGCACCCACATTTCGCCACGTATGTATCAGTCCCACGTAATACTTGTGCCGCGAGACCACGAGGCAGTAATAAATTGCTTTTGTAAATAAACATTTAAAGCTTAAAGATTATTATTCGGTATTTTTTAAGGCAAGCTGGGCTTTTGGGCTTGTAAGACAGTACCGCCACTGATGTGTAAATACCCTCACGCCTAGGTAGAGGTGCATTTCTGCACCCATATTTCACCAATTGTGTTTTTGTCTGACGTAACAGAGAGCCTTTTGCCATTTTGAGAGCAAAATTCCAAGCTCTTGTGTTGTTACTGAGAATTTCCTAATGAAAAAACCGGATAACACTTTGGCTCACCCGGTATCGAATCCAGGGCCTGTAGATCGTACAGCGAATACTTATAGCGCGACACCACAAGGACCAACGTACTGCTGGTTACATTTCTAGGGTAGCTCTGTTTTTTTTTATCGAATTGAATACACTTTTCCCTACCCAGGAAACTAATTGAAGACCTCACGATTATACATGGCTATGTTGCAGCAGAACCGACGAGTAGTCACAATATCCCACATAACTAAAAAGTATCGATTTTCAAAGAAATAAAACATACCACAAAACTTCATTGACACAAGAAGCGCAACTCCGACGGGCAAATGATATTTTTAAAGTTATGAAATATGCACAAAGTTTCACGATAGCGAATGGAAACGCATCAATCGTTTGCTCCTCTGTTCCACTCGCTTCTAACTTTAACTGGCGTTCAATGAAAGATGTTTTGCTTACTAGCTACGTCTGTGCGCTATAATAGGGCTCTTACTTTACACATAAAAAGTGTATTTATGATACATGATTTATGATACATGATTTAACAAGTTTCTAACGTGAGAAATGTTGGATTTTTCACGCAAACTTCATTTTGCACTGTGAAAGTTGCATTTCCATGACGATAAAAGTTAGTTAAAAGCTCTGGAGCTAAAAATACGTGGAACATCCTTACCTGGCTCGGGAATTGAAACCGTGACTAACTGATCCAACACCCCACATGTATGTCGCGTAGGAAAATTACTTTTAAATTTTACTGTCGTACAAAACTGCTGTTCATCGACCGAATACATCATCATCATCATCATCATCATCAGCCCATGTACGTCCCACTGCTGGGCACGGGCCTCCTCTACAACTGAGAGGGTTTAGGCCTTAGTACACCACGCTGGCCTAGTGCGAGTTGGCGGACTACACACCTAAGAAATTCCTAAGAACTTTTTAGGTGTGCAGGTTTTATCACGATGTTTTCCTTCACCGTTAAAGTACGCGATAATTCAATGTGAATACACTTCGAAAAGTCAGAGGTGTGTGCCTGGGGTTTGAACCCGCGACCGTCGAGATTCTCGACCGCGTGCCTAAACCTCGAGGCCATCACGACTACACTACAACCGAATACACTACAACCAAATGATTTTTTTATTTTAAAACTAGAAGGATATCGCTTCTAAAAGATAATTCTGGCAGTCTATACGGACAACCACGATACGCTTTTTGAACAGGACCATATTTATTTATTTATTATTATTTATTCTCGGCCGTCTCGGAACTTTAAGGGGCGCAGTTGCACCCCGACTATCTTAAACCTGGTATCCCTGTTTTAGGTGCCCGCAAGTGACACAGGCCACCGTGCCGAGGCTCCTCTCGGGATCACCTTCTGTGTGAACGCACTGCCCCCACAGCGCGTCCAAGGGTCCCAATGAGTCGCCTTTTACGACAGGCAGGGGATACCGTGGTGGAATTCTAACGCCCCCTTGCCACAGGGCTGAATGCACCTCTGCCTACCCATTCGAGGAACATAGGCGTGAGGTTTTGTATGTATGAAAAAGTGGCTGATTGTGAGAGCAATCCGCATGTTTGCTTAAAATATGCATTACATTTTACACGAGTAGCTCTAAAGGGGTTTCAAAATATTATATAGCACGGCATTTGTTTAAAGGCCTCTCAAATACAACATCGAGAACGCTAATTATGTTGGAAAATATAAAAATATGTAAAACATTTGCTGGAATTAAAATTGCCGTCGCAGCATTGCCGGCGGCGCAGGGTAAAGGTAATTGTCCACTTAGACGGTTTATTTTTAAAGTATTAAGGGCGTGGTGGGTGTCAGCATTATCTTTATCTAATAAATGTAATACTTAAAATGATTTAACTGTCTGTTTTCAATGCATACGGCAAGAAAGTTAGACGAAAAAAGTATTTTTTTCTTTGCCATTTTCAAAAACCGACAATGCTTCAGCAGCAGCCTTGAATCGATTGCCGAGTTAAGCCACGTGTTACGAGTTTTTTCATTTAAAAAATCTCAATAGCAACATGGAGTCTTGAAAAACTCGTCCTTATTACATGGGAATTAAATTACAGGTTTGGAAGTAGTATGTACGAGTAATTAGTGACAATTAAACCATAAGAAAATATAGGTTGTATATAAAATTTTGCCTACATTGAGTATTTTAAGTTTTAATAAAAT
This sequence comes from Hemaris fuciformis, assembly GCA_907164795.1. Classification (NCBI taxonomy): domain Eukaryota; kingdom Metazoa; phylum Arthropoda; class Insecta; order Lepidoptera; family Sphingidae; genus Hemaris; species Hemaris fuciformis. Next base: position 304,854 of record OU015455.1, on the reverse strand, counting down.
AAACTTAGGCTTTAAACATCGAGGTCTCAAACTCGCCTACTCGAAAACAAATTAATCTAGATTACTGAGTGATTGATAGACCTGATAAAAGACTGGTTCTAAAGCTTAAGCGTCTTCATTAGTTCGCACTTTGTGATAATTTAAGATATATCCAACTATCAACAGTCTTCGTTGCTTAGCGAGAGGCTAGCTGTGAAAGCAAATGGAACAAATTCGATTTCGGCGGCGACACTTAAAAATTTTTTTTTCACGTGTGGGTTTTTTGGAGATCTTTTAATTTTTAGTACCCATGACGCAATTACATCATGATTATTTTAACATCTTAAATCACAGAGAGAGAATCTATTGCCGTTTGTACTATAAATGCCATACTCCTGAGAATATTGAGAATTTCTCAATGAATAAATCTAATAAAATTTTCCGTACCAAAAAATATGAGTTCATTTCGTGTCGCTGAGAGAGTTTCTTGCTGTTTCTTCTCCACAGCGATAACACGTTCCGAAGTGGCGATAGCTTAAAACTAACGATTCAAAAGTACTTGTTAAAGTCTATTAAATAAAGATTATTTTGACTTTTGACTTTACCGTTAATCGGACAAAATTCCAGAGTCGGTGTTGCTACTAAGAATTTCTTAACGGAAAATCGCAATCACACTTGCCGGCACGAATGAAATCCGGGATCTCTAGATCGCATTGTATACTTTTACCGCGAGACCACGAGGCAGTCATTATTATTAATCTCTTTTTATATATTGTTGGAGTGGAGACCGCGCTTAGGCAGACGTAGTGTGGGACGTCCTGCAGCACGATGGTCCGACGACTTGAGAAAGGTGGCGGGTAGCGGATGGATGAGGGCTGCTCAAGACCGGGATGGTTGGCGCCTACTTGGGGAGGCATTCGTTCAGCAGTGGACGGTGATAGGCTGAATATACATATACACCCAACAGTCCAACATGGTAGTTCTGACTCCACACTAACATACAAGTCTTTTGTCGTATCAGAAACTATAACAGCCTTTTCGGTCTCACAAACAACTAGACACGAAAATACTATTTATATATCACACAAACATTTGTTTCGGCGCGAGGATCGAATCCGTGGCCTCTGTTTTCGCAAAGCAACTGCGGGGTGTCAAATGCTAATATAAAAATAATTTAGCATAAAACTTACTAAGCTTCTATTGAAAAATATTTACAAAATAAATCGCCAGTGTTAACTCAATAAGTCGTTTATGTAAGTGACGTCACGGGATAAAGTCAGCGTAGTCTAAACGACGGGCGAGTCCCGAGGGATTTAAAAACAGGTGCACTGGATCGGGATTACGGGCGACAGGGGGTTAGCGAAATACTTTCTGGAAAACTTCCACGCGAAGTGTATGCAGCTGGTGAATTTGAATTTCAATTTTTTTTTATCGTAGATTGATTGCGAATTTTATTTAGAATCGATTTATTCGGGTTTTTTTTTAGAATCAATTAAGTGATAAGGAGATTCAACTTAAATAGAAATTGCTCGATTGAATTTTTTCTCAAATTTAGTTGAACTATAAAAAATATTGCCTTAAAACCGGTTAGTTAACGAATTGATTAATAATAAAAAAGTGTATGTGTACTTATGTACACGCGTTAGAAGTTATACCACACGACTGAAGTAAAACGTTAATACGCACAGACAGTCACACACATATTTCTTAGTTTACACAACATAATTATTACATTTCTGAACGCACTCATAAATATTTGACAATTAATAAATATCTCAATCCCTTTTTATTACTGTCACTATTCTGCATTTTTAAAATCTAAAACATATAAACTATTTTTGAAAAATATTCGATCCGAAACATATTAAAACTTTTCTGATCCATTTAACACTTACATTTAACATAGGCAGCTTCTACCTGTCAATTATATTGGAACACATAGGCAGCTTTAACGTCTTACTTTTTGTGTTACAGTGATGCGCGCGAATCTTAAAATTTATCTCTCATCATTTTTTCATTACGCGCCTAAAGAAGACAATAACAATTGTTTATAAGTAATCTTAAGACGTACATAGATAGTTTATCACGCACGGATCCATAAAGGGGTAGACAGATATGAATTATTAACCAACTGTGAAAACGCGTGTAGGAAATATGTAGGTAGTTTTCCTAATGTATGCCGCAACTGAGAACGGAAGACGAAACAACCCAAAAAATAATGTCAGACCCGGAAATCTGACTCAGGATTCCTGGATCACACCCGACAATATATGCGCCGGTGTTAAAGAGCTTGCCACTACTGATCCAATTTTCTCACCTCATACAAGTGTTCGTAGAATCATCCAATAAAAAAACCTTTACATTACCAAATGTCTTGCAAATGTTTGTCCAAACATTGGCGCCATTGTCTTAGTTGACCTATGCCCGCAGGTGCGGCGTAATGACGAGCCTCGTAGGTAGCATTGTGGCTTGTTTGGGCCGGTAATGAGGGGCGTCCGGAGGGCGAGGTCGTCCGCGACCCTACGGCAGTCCAAGGGGCGGATTTAGAACCTATGACTGGAGGATTGCCTCACGTTTATCGAAATTAATAATTAATTAGGTACTGCTAGTAGTGTCATGGTTGCTTAAAAGCGTAAGCTAGTCTATTAGTAAATTATTCTGCTATGTTCACCTCATGGTTGTCTGGAAGAGATCGCTTAAAGCGATAAGACCGCCATTTGTACGTGCATTCTGTTTTTGTATTGTATTTTTTTTCCTTTTGTTTTGTTGTGTGTGTAAAATAATTTTTATTTCTATTCTATTCTGTTAATCGAGTATAGTCAAAGAACTTGAAGAGCTTGGTAACTCACTTCATGTCTAGATGATAAAGTACATTTATTTTAAATAATATCAATTCTTATACGAGTATACTACCAGCATTTCAATGCTTGCAGATCGGATAGTAAAGTAACTGGGGTCCGAGCCAAATACTTATAATAACCAAATACATCTGTAATAAATTTTACATTGTTTTACAAATATGCCAGTTATTTTTAAAATAATATTCATATTTAATTTGGTAAATGGTCTTTAAAAGACCGCCATGTGCGATATGACCGCCGTTTGTATTGTACCTTTCTATAAGTCATGTATTTTTTTATGATTTACAATAGTTTCTGAGTTTATTCATGCATTATAAATAAATAAAACACATACATACATAAACTCACGCCTGTCTCCCGTTGGGGTAGGTTAAGACTATAGAGCGCCAAATGCCGAGGTCCAAACACACTTCTTTCGCTTCCTCCACTGACATTATTCTCTTCATGCGTGCACAATAAAATAAAATACATAGAATGGGATGCAGTGAGCGGATAAGCCCGCAAATCCGAGCCAAATTCTCGATACTTCACAACGGTATTTATTTAAACAGCTGAAGTAACGCGGTCTGGTTAATTTGCGTACAATCACGCGGTCAAATAAAACATTATTTACACGAGAATATATTGACTAATGATACGTCGGTCGTGCTTAATCGCCTCAATGAAATATAAATTGAGGCGATTTGTCTTGGCGTGAGTTAGTGACGTAGATCAAAGCTTAGATCGTTAGAGATGGCTATGGTGGGGTAAGATTTTTCTTAAATAAACCCACCAGTCACTTACATAGTTCTGATCCCACACTAGGATACAAGTCCTGTGTCATCAAAAACTGCGAGAGACTTTTCGGTCTCACAAACACCCAGACCCGAAACAAATATTTTTGGATCAAACAAACATTTGTCTCAGTGCGGGGATAGAACTCTCAACCTCTCGTTTCGCAAATTGGTGTCTAGCCAACTGCGCCACGGTTCTGTCAGGGAAAATTCAGGGTATTGTGTGCCTGTAGTAGGATCCCTTCTTCAACATTCATACATCGCCTTATACGTCGGTTCATCATCATTATCATCATCAGCCCATATACTATATAACTGAGAGGGTTTTGGCCTTAGTCCACTACGCTGGCCTAGTGCGGGTTGGCGGACTACACATCTAAGCAATTCCTAAGAACTTTTAGTACTATACGTATATGCTATGTAGAATAGGTTTCCTCACGATGTTTTCCTTCACCGTTAAAGCAAGTGATAATTCATAATGAATACACACAAAACTTCGAAAAGTCAGAGGTGAGTGCTTTAACCTCGAGGCCATCACTACTTCGGCTTTACGTACATCAAAAAAGTTAACGTCATTTATATTTTATCCCCATCTTCTCTTCTGAATCCGTCCTTTCCCTAAGCGGTGGCATCGCATCAGCATACATTTGCATAGTTTTTAAGACGTCATTCCGCGGGCTAGACAAAAACGATGGAAATATTGCTTAAACAATAATATCATGTTTTCTTTACTTTCTACTTTCCACCTCAGACGTTTGGTGTTTGATATGCGTTAATTAAAAGGCGTAAAGTCGCTTATTTGACATCCCCGTGGCGTTGTTTAGACATCAACTTGCGAAACGAGAAGCCGCGGGTTCGATCCACGCACCGTGACAAATGTTTGTGTGTGCCACAGACATTGTTACACGTCTAGTTGTTTGTGAGACTAGCACTAATCATCATCATCATCAGCCTATACACGTCACAGACTGGGTGTTTGTGAGACCGAAAAAGTCTCTCGTAGTCTCTGATACCCAAGACACAGGACTTGTATCCTAGTGTGGGGTCAGAACTATGTGTGTGACTGTTGGGTGTATTTATATTTATTTAAGATGGCTAATTAAGGTAATTGCCCCACTATCGATATCTCAATTGTATTGTTTTAGGTGTTGTGAAAATTCTTTTGTAAATCTACGAAAACAAGCAGTCTATTGTAGTATCTTCCCTACCTACCACTTAGGTGTGAGGCTTGAAGATACACATCTGTTATTTCATTACTACACTCAATATTATTGTTGGTTTAAGTGAATGGTATTGACTATTCATTCTGTTAACGGCTCGATATTTACTTTAAACAAACATTTTTATTTTATGAATACATGTACGCTGAAATTGAATTATTATAGATTTACCAACTAATTTCATAAAAAAAGCTTTAAATCTTTATTTAACATAAGCAATTTAACATATAAATGAGAATATCTTGACCCCGCAATAAACAATTATAAACTAGACATCATATAATTAACGTGTAACGCTTTTGGGCTTCTATGGTAGTACCGCCACTGGTCGTTATTATCACGACTGAGTCCCAAAATAATTAAAATCCAACTGTGTCACCATGAGTTCGTGTAAAATTAAAAATAATTGGATCTCCGCATAGTGAGTACCGACGCGCTCAATTTCACTACACTTAGAGTGTTCTTGCAAAGTTATTTCTACTGAAAACTCAGCATTTCGAAACGCGGCGACGGGTTGAGATAACCGGTAAGTGCGCTAGACGGATGAAATGTTTAACTTGAGGGTATTTTGTACCCGATGGATAAAGCCTTCGGAATTATGCTTCAAGTATTCTTGAGGTGGTTGACAGGTTGAGTGGTCTGTTTTCTTTAATTTTGGAGAAGTTAATTTAAATTTATATGCATAACGGAACTTAATAAATATACTACTACTTCAGTATCACAGAATAGGTATGGAGCGTGCAGTCGGAATCTCATGCTTCAATTCCCATTCGCGAAAAGCATTACTGTGTTTATCTATACTATACCTACTATATACATTTATATATAGGTATTTGAAAATTATTAGCAGCTCATTAATTCTGGAGATGTGATAGGGAAAAATAAAAGTGATATACTCAAGTAAACAGGCGTAAGTGTATGTATGTACAATATTTTATTACACTGCCCTTTAACCCACAACGGTATACCTATAGGCTGTCAAACGAAAACAGAGACAAATAATACTCCCATTTCGCCATAAACAATAAATAAATACACCCAACAGTCACATACATGGTTTTGACCCCACATTAGGATACGAGTCTTGTGTCGTGTGTATCAGAAACTGCGAGAGACTTTACGGTCTCACAAACAATATTTGTGGATCACACAAACATTTGTCTCGGAGCGGGTATCGAACCCGTGGCCTCTTGTTTCGCACACTGGTGTCTAGCCAAATGCGCCACGGGGCTGTCATGAATAAATATAGAACTAACCTTTTTTATCAAACTAAGCAAAACTTAGTATTCTACTTTTAAATACAAGCGGAGTAATGCCCAGGGATTTGGAATTAAAATGTTAATTTGCATGGCGACATCGTTACCAAGGTTTAACTTTTTAAATTCTCTCATTGTTATACGAAGTATTAGAGCGAATGCTCTGTGATATTCGGTTGAATTTTCCTTTGGGATTTTTTAGTAATGCATTTATAAGTGGATTCCTCGTACCTCACAGTAGCTATGTCATCGAGTAAAAAATGAAAATGGGAATGGAAAGATTTTTGTAACTTTTATTATTAACTCTTCAACTTCATTCATTATTCATTCAATCTTCCACTCATTCATTCTTCTTCATTCAGCGTTCGTTCATTCATTCGTCGTCATTCATTAATTCAAAATTATTCATAAAATTATAGCTAGCTAAACAATAAAACCTTTAAAGTGAATCACATAAGTGTGTGGCAATCCGGGATAAGTTTGTGTATCAAGCTGCACTATACTTATTACTTATATTGCAACTCCGATCAAATACTGTTATAACTTGAAAGTTGAAACTATGTACGTAGACGTATACTTGTATATAACAATAATTGAGATCGCTCGTGATCGCCTCGATCGCAAACTTTGTACAGTATAATACAGTGTTAACTGCCTTATATTGTCTATTTTCTGAAGGTTTTGATTTTACACACGCACCCAGACCCGAAACAAATATTTGTGGATCATACAAACATTTGTCTCGGTGCGGGGATCGAACTCGCGGCCTCTCGTTTCGCAAGCTGGTATCTAGCCAACTGCGCCACGGGGCTGTCAATTTACACTATTTAAACTATTATCACGTTATTAATTCAAGAGGAGTCTAAGTTACTTTGCATAGATTATCCTGCCAATATAGTAGGAATAGTTAATAGGTTAACTCAATTCCCCAGCATTAACAAACAGTTAATGTAAGTCGGGAACTGAGAAGGGAGGTAGAAGAGGGGGGGGGGGTGACTCGCGGCTTAATTATATGCAAATTATTCTAACCGAACATTGTTTAACGTCGCCATGATTAAAGAGAAAATTTGAGGCTATGAAGTGGGCGGCGAAAGACGAGAAGTTTCTAAGTACAGGCTAGCGCAGTGGAAAGGTTATGTAGTAATGAATGTAAGTAGTAGGAACGAATGCTTTGACGCTTTAACTGTATTCCTCGAAGGGGTAGGCAGAGGTGCACTTATGCACCCACATTTCGCCAGGTAATTCTCAGTCTCACGTAATAGGGGACGAGTCTAGTCAAGCACATTTCCAAACTCCGCGCTGCTATTGAAAATTTCCTTGTGGAAGAACGCATTAACACTTTTCCCGACCTGAGAATCGAAGCCGGGAACTCTAGATCGCAAGGCTCATACTTGTACTCGAGACCACGTGGCAGTCCCACAGTAATAATGACTTTAAATTACTTCACTATAAAAGAGGGAATGGTGTCAGTTGAATCCATTACACACAACCGAACCGAGAGACCGAGAGACTTAATAAAAGACCTGCTATAAGAAGACTTTTATCCATCTGAGACTAAACGAAAGAGGTGGGTCCGGATTAACACTTTATTGACTTTGCCATTTCATTTAATACGAATTTGATGGCATATTATGCCCTTTATGCTTCTGAACACTGCACTCCATCTAACGGTTTATTTGTTACACTACCATATTTTAATGCCACTATTATTCATATAATATTATGTGCAACAAAGCGTAAATAAATAAATAAAATATGCAAAACATTTTCAGGAAATAGGGGTACACTTGTACATATATATTTCACAGTATTGTGTTGTAGGTATTATGAGTACACTATTGCCAGCAATTAGTTTTCCAATACTGATGTATCCACAGCGGTGTTACCTTATGCTTCATCTGCTCGTTATCACAAGTTGGCGGCTTCTAGAACTATGGATAGTGTTATTAAACGCTACAGAGTAAGCTTAACTACCCAATAATAAGTGGGAAGTCGAAGAGCAAATATTGGACGTGTTCATCACAAAGGATGTTATCATTTAGTATATATCATTTATTATATATATTTAGTATAGGCTTATAAGAGACCAATTGTTTCTCTATAAGATTATTAATGGCCACATTGACTCTCCACAACTCCTGAGTCAAATATCATTTAAGTGTCCCCGTATCTCTGGGCGTAAACAAATTACGTTTCAGTCCGCAATACCTCGAACTAATTATGGGTCAAATGTGTTTGTTCGCAGGTCGACTAAAAATTATAATATACATTTCTCCAACATCGACATATTTTTTGAGTCGCTAGATAATTATAAAAAAATACTTTTTTCTAGTGTAAGTAAGTGTTAGATTAGTTTAGGTATTTTTGTATAACTGCTTTTTGTTTTGTATTCGATGCTTTTTGTTTCTGTTTAATGTAATTTCTTGTTAGATTAGTCGTTCACTTCTTCTTTTTTGTGCTTTACCTATAAGTGGAAATTGCTTTGGATTGTGTTTATATTTTTGTTTTGTATTTTTTGATTGTGATTGTTCTGTATATTTCCCAAAAAAAAAAAAAAAAAAATAAACAAAAGATAGTAGATTGCCTCACATATCTATATTTTTAGAACGAAAAAGTTTACAAAAACTTTTTGTAAAAGTATTTTTCATGTGGAAGAACTAGATGGAATTGCGCTAAAATTAGATCGACCGGGATGGAGCCAAATTAAATAGAACGTCTCACTGTTGCACACGGGCCGACGCCAGTAGTATGAACAAAACTTTTCGGTTTGTATGTTACCTAATGATTATTACCTTCGCCCTTAAAGTCAACTTGGTCAACTTTTGGCGCGTCTGGGATTTGACCCGCCAACCCCAACATCGCAGTTAGCCCTGAGATCATTATTTTATCATCATCATCATCATCAGCCCATATACGTCCCACTGCTGGGCACGGGCCTTCTCTACAACTGAAAGGGGTTTATTCCACCACGCTGGCCTAGTGCGGGTTGGCGGACTACATACCTAAGAAATTCCTACGAACTTTTAGGTGTGCAGGTTTCATCACGATGTTTTCCTTCACCGTTAAAGCAAGTGATAATTCATTGTGAATACCACATAACTTCGTAAAGTCAGAGGTGTGTGCCTGGGGTTTGAACCGGCGACCGCCGAGATTCTCGACCGCGCGCCTAAAACCTCGAGGCCATCACTGCACTGAGATCATTATTTGATTTTAATTCAAATAAAGACATTACAAATTCTCCTCTGTCTTTATAGCCCCAATTGAATAATACGGCCAAATTGAATTAACGGCGATTTCATTTAAACTAAAGCCTTCGCGCGGTATTGTACTGTTTTAATTTCCCGCTTTACTACCGCTAAAACTTCGCCCCCGGACTATTTAGAATTCATTAATTTCAGTTTACGTAATAACAATTAAAATTGCTTTTACATAAAAAATAAACAATGTCATGGTAATTGTTTGTCCTTTATGCGATGAGTTTAAAGAAGTGGAAACGGATTATTATTGTATTACTTCCTTTAAAGAGTTACGAAATAATGCCCGAAATTTATTTTGTTTATACAGGGTGTATTCAGACCGTGATCGGAAACGAAGTCAGGTAATAGCTAAGGTGATTACAAACCCCCTGGCGTTAAAGAAAATTCTGACCTTAGCTATTACCTGCCTTCGTTTCCGATCACGGTCTGAATACACCCTGTATATTTTTTGTCATTATAAATATAATTATAAATTATGTTTCAAAGCTAATTTATAAGTTATATTTAAATGTTTTTCTATCAAACATAACTGTATTTATAAAACGTAGTAGAGCGCCATCTAAATAAAATGTTAAAAGCTATATTTGCGCTTCAAGCAACTGTGGTTCGCTTAGTTCATCAAATGTCCAATAGATGGCGTTGTCAGAGCTTTATTTCAACATTTCGATGAACGGGATTTTCAAGCTATTTCCGCTAATATTTGAGTTCGATTCCCGTAAGTAGACTAATGTTAGTGTAAAAAAAATGTTTCGGTTCTGGTTGCTTGTAAGACTGAAAAGTTTCCAGTAATTTCTAATATACAAGACTTCTCTAGATTGTCAAGATTTATTTACGGGAACAAAAAATGTAGTGACGATTAGTATTTATGTAGGTAATGACGTAGAGTTTATTTATTATTTCATCTACCTCCGCAACTGTTATACCGATTTTAAAGGGTCTTCCATTATAGTAGGACTACCTTCATTCTCAGCCCACATTTACCCACTGCAGGGCACAGGCCTTCCTGCACTACTACACGCCATTTTTCTCTGGCTAACTTAGGCTACATTTATTTCAAGGGAATAAACTAAGCTTAAAATATTTCTCTAGTCTTGGGTATTGGAAGTTTTCTCCGCCATTTCGTCGATACATCCACAAGAGACTTGGTGTAAATGCACCACTGGCGTTCGATGTTTGATTGCATCATCCTCAGTTAACCCGCACGCCAGTGATTTCCCGCGGGATCTGGGTTTAGGGATCGCACTCCGAATTCAGTTGACTCGGTTTGATTGGGCGAATTGTTGGCAATGCAGTTACCCGTGGCCATAATGACATATGTACATATATTTATGCTCCCGGCTGATTTAGGAGGTGTATTTGTATAGCAACATTTACCAACTTGACTGCCTCGTGGTTTCAGGGTACAAGTATGTCCCGTGCGATCTAGAGGTCTTGGGTTCGATTCCCGGGTCGGGCAAAGTGTTATTGGGTTTTTCCATTAGGAATTTCTCGGTAACAGCACGGAGTCTGGAAATGTGCCCGAGAAACGGCAATAGGCTCGCCCCCATTACGTGGGACTGATACATACTTGGCGAAATGTGGGTGCAGAAATGCACCTCTGCCTTCCCCTTCGGGGAATTCAGGCGTGAGTTTATGTATGTATGTATGTACATTTACCAACTGTATTTCGAGTCCCATCTCATGGAATTCCTAGATTCTGTGCAGAATTGCCTGCACTGCTTTCCTCCTTTAAAAATTATAAAACCACTCCCCCATATATTGGTGCGTGCTATTAAGGAACTGTGTTCGTCTTCAGGGTTGGGCATAGTAATGAAACATAGATGTAGAGCCTTTTCACAGACGTCAAACTGGCAATTACATCTTGAAGGTTATTAATGTAGGTTAATGTCCACAGTTTCATAAGACTCATAACAGATGGAGCTAGTAGTATTTGAAAAAAAATGTTTATCCTAAAATAATTTTTAATCATATTATGGACCTACGAGCTTTTAATCAGACGACAAATATTTTGTTTCGTTGTTTTTTAAGTGCCTAACTAGGGAAACAATTACGATTCTCTCAGCGGTGAATCAAACTTCGTCTGCCAAACTTATGAGAATATAGGGTGTTATCAAACCGGTACACAGTGCGTAATTTTCATAATCTAGACGGACAAAAGTATTGGAATTAAGATGTACAAGTTTGATATGTGATAAAATGTGTTGGACGGTATTGAAAAAATTGTCAATGTTTTAAACATATTATCAACTTATTATACATCACACAACAATGTATATTACTCAAAAAATAAATAATTATTTGAACATACAAAAATAGAAATGTAAATAGTTATAAAATAGTACGAATATATATATTAATTGCTTCCTAGCTAGGAACAAGAAGGAACTCAGTCAGAATAATATTCTTCAAATTCGCTTTGAGTATCAGATTCTTCAGAATCTGAATGGCCTGACTGAATTTCTTCTTGCTCGGTGTCAGGAGTTCTAAATTTTAAGAGCTCCAACACTTCGGGAATTATTTTGAGCAGCACGTAAGCTAGCAATATAGGGGTCATCCATTGCCATCGATATCTCTTCCAGACTCGATGTTTCAACGAGATGTTGTATTCGCCGTTTTTTTGTTTTGGTGCTCGAAATTTCAAAGAGTTTTTGAGGTCTTCCAAACGAACTTCTTGATTTAGGAAGTAGCACACCTTCAACCGCTTGAGTAACAATTTTAGGTAACGGTATGTTTCCTTTTAACCACGCTGAGTTAGTGTTTAAAAAACGATCTTGACGTCTACCCGCCTTACAGCATATATCTTCGATTTTTTACAAAAACTTCTTATAACGTCATCTGTAAAGGACGGGTTACCAAATTCTTGAAATATATTATGTAACATGGCATCAGTTCTTATATATTTTGCGTTAGCAAACCAAACGTCGAAAAATTGTCTACGCGAAATTTGCGAAGGCATTCTGAAAATAAAGAAAAGTTGTATGAGTGTCGCAAATATGCACAAGTAAACGTACGTGTTATAGCTAACAAGTGCTTCTTTTGATTGAATATAATATCAGACCTGTATAATCCCGTATAATACACTAAAACTCAAGTTCAAAATGACTTATTAGTATTTTTTTATAAAACTTAAGTCTCTCTGTTTCTATAGTAGTTGTGATTATGTTTTAAAAAAAATTAATAGGAAAACATTTGAAAACTTACCATAAGACTCCCAAAAAGACAATAACAACGCACAATCACTATGAGGGCACAGGCAGGCAGTATATTCAACAAGCGAACTTAGCCGAATGACGCGATCATTTTGAGCGCATCGTCGGTAAACTCAGGTACTCGGCTTTCAGGATTTTTTTCTATTGTGTGGTGCGGGTTCTTTGAAAATAAACTCTAGTGACACGTAATATAGTTTATCTTCTTTGAATATAAATAACTTCTTTAGAGGTTTTGACTAGTGTAGAATTTTACTTTTGTCCTTGTAGATTGTGAAAATTACGCTTTGTACGGTATGGTAAACTAAAATAGGTAATAGTAACGGTGATTACTGATAGATTGAAGCTAAAATAATCCCAATTTTTTTAACGTTTTTAAACGTACCTGTATAAGCTTTCCATAGGGTCTATTTACATCCTGCATATTTGTTCTAAGTCAACACAAACATAAATAATAAACTATTTGAAATTCAATTTCATATTGCCTTCACTGGAAGTTCGCTCACGAAGTCGGTTTTCCATTCGCCAAATCGATTTAACGGCTTCTATAAGGTTTTATGTTTATTTTCAAAGTAAATTCGAACAGTTTATCGATATGCATCGCTCCTTTGACTGTGCAAGTACCAAACAAGACTTTATAGTAATAACAAGTTTTATATTATATGAAATGTATGTTGTACAAAACTTGAATATATTTAATAAATTACGGACAGGGCTAGGCTTTGGTCCGGTATAATATTTATAACATCAATTACAGTTGTAACCATTTTTAAGTAAAATATAGGTAAATACACCCAAAAGTCACATACGTAGTTCTGACCACACATTAAGACACAAGTCTTGTGTCGTGGGTATCAAAAACTACGAGAGACTTTTCGGTCTCACAAACATTTGTCTCAGTTCGGGGATCGAACCCGTGGTCTCTCGTTTCGCAAGGTGGTGTCTAGCCAACTGCGCCACGGGGCTGTCAAAAATTAAACCTATTATGTATAGGTGTGTTATAAATACAGAGTGTAAACAGAACATGATCCAAAACCGAGAAAGGTAATAGCTACGGGGATTACAATCTCATTGACGCTGAAAAAAAAAATAACAAGCAAGAAATTTATATTTTCCTAATCGATTGCCTGACTCAATTAAAAAAAATAATAAAAAAAAACGTCTATTACTAGTTAGGAAAACATTGATGACTGCCTGGTGGTCTCCCGGACCAAGTATGTGCCGTGCGAACTGGAGGTCCTTCTTCCATTAGTAAATTCTCAGTAGCAGCACGGAGTGCCCGAAAAACGGCAATAGGCTCGCCCCCTATTACGTGGGACTGATACATACCTGGCGAAATGTGGGTGTAGAAATGCACCTCTGCCTACCCCTTCGGGGAATACAGACGTGAGGTTATGTATGAATTTGGCGATATTTGATCTCAGTCAAAGCCCAGAACGTTGGTAACACGCTATTCCGTAATAAATGTACCTACTATAAGTCCGTTTACAGGTATACGGAAGCTATCGGATTGAAATACTGCCGGCCATGAGCGTTACGACCGACATCAATCACAACAGATAAAGTATTATCTAGAAAGCCGTTTAGGTATATGGGCTATTTTACTAGCTTACATTATACTAGGCATGTTTGAATTGACAGCTTAGAAATTGGGAGTTTCTTATTGATCAGTTTTGTTCAAAACTTTATATAAATCAATAATAAATAAATAAATACACCCAACAGTCACATACATAGTGTTGACCCCACATTAAGATACAAGTCTTGTGTCCTGGGTATCAGAAACTACGAGAGACTTTTCGGTCTCACAAACACCCAGACCCGAAACAAATACTTGTGGATCATACAAACATTTGTCTCGGCGCGGGGGTCGAATCCGCGGCCTCTCGTTTCGCAAGCTGGTATTTAGCCAACTGCGCTACGGGGCTGTCAATGTTATATGTATACATATTATTTTATTTACATATATTATTCGAAAAACATACAGCGTTATTACTAATGTAAGACTATAATAGGTTATGTATACACTAGTGTGTGTGTGCGAGGGAGACAGGAAAACATTCCCAGTACCTATACTCCCATTTTACCTTTGTAACATTTGCTACTACATTAAAAGCAAGATTTTCATTGATTTCTTCCGCGATGGAATAGTATTAAGATTAAATACACCACAATTACTACCATCCCTTCCCTTTCAATGTACTTAAATTCACGTCTGGCCGCCGGAGAGAGATCGCGAAAGAATTTGCTCAGCGGAATGTAAAATATTAGCCTTTATAATCGAAGTTAAGGCGATCGATGCGTTTGGAATTTTGCTTTTTGATTTGTTTGGATGATATTAAACATGTTTAAAGACGATTTATGGAATAATCTCTCGCTTTGTGCTTTAATGTGGGTTTATTTCAAGCAGCATTGTTTCAGAATGTATTTAGAATTGTGCGAAGTAAAATTTTCATTCTATTCAACATTGGGCTAAGAAATTGGTCGAATCAGCTACTAACTAAAAGTTTTGTTTTGGCGGAGAGGACAGTCAATGATAATCTTACATGGTGTGATATAAATTAATCATCTTTGTGCCTGCCTCGTGGTCTCGCGGTACAAGTATGTGCCGTGCTATCTAAAGGTCCTGGGTTCGATTCCCGGGTCGGGCAAAGTGTTATTGGGTTTTTCCATTAGGAAATTCTCAGTAACAGCACGGAGTCTGGAAATGTGCCCGAAAAACGGCAATAGGCTCGCCCCCTATTACATGGGACTGATACATAACTGGCGAAATGTGGGTGCAGAAATGCACCTCTGCCTACCCCTTCGGGGAATACAGGCGTGAGTTTATGTATGTATGTATATATATTATACAAAATCACGTACGTAATACTGGTCTCGAATTCAATTCCCGATCGGGCAAAAATTGAAGATTCTCTGTTAGAAAATTCTCAGTAGCACCACTGCGACGCCTGAAAATGTGCCTGGTAACGTAGTTAACGTAGGTATAGATTCTATCTACCCCTCGAGGATCATAATCGTAATGTACACACTACATAAATACCGAAAAGGGCAAGATTAACAAAGATCTCAAATTTATTCCATCATATTCTTGGGCAAAACTTGAAACATTAAATAATCCAGATTTTCTAGAAACAATATTTGTGAAGGCCCTAAATAAATCACACGAATTTGCTGCGGAGTCTTGGCAAAATAAATTCTATAGAATTCAGTCGGCTTAAGCTTTTCTACAAGGAGATAAGTATTCTTAATACCAAAATGTTTACATAAAGCACTAAGCACTACGCCGCGGGACTAACGAGGCAGTGAATTTACAGTTGTTAATCTATAAATAAATAAAAATAAACTTTTATATAGTAAGTAAATGCACAACTAGGTCTAAAGTGTCATCCATTGATATTAGATTTTCAACAAGATTGCATATTATAGAAGAGAACGTAATGGTCGCGACCTGAAATAACCTTTAACCTTTAGCAAAATATGTTTCTACGGATATAAAAGCTGCAAAGGATATTAGACGAGGTGAAGTACTGATATTTGCCGGTAAGAGCTAAAATCGAGTGAAGTAGAATTGCGTAGACGAGATTATGTAAAAGGATAAGTAGCAAAAATGCATTTAATGGTCGTGTATTTTCATCTCACAATTTTATTACGTACAGAGCTTCTACCCACAACGTATACAGATGCAATGCCATCAAATAAATCTTGTGGCGTTGCGAGAAGAAATGCTAAATGACTTTACCAGTTTGCAGTACAATTTGCCTTAGTGCGGGAATCGAAATTCTCATTTCACAGTCTGATATAAATAAAAAATGCATTAATTTCTTACTTTTCTTTTTAAACTTTTCTTTTTTTAATAACAAAATGTTGACGGATTGGTATTGAAGCTTAAAACTTACTTTGACTACGCAATACGAAATAAATCCTAAAACCTTTTTACACGGGTACAACATTCGACTGTTGTGCAATATAGAGTAGATGCAATCTAAAAGTTAACATTACTGACGACATAAGATTGTGATTTCTATCTCAAAGCAGTTGTTGCATAGGAATGTTTTGCTTTCTTTGTTAATCCAAGCATGAGATACATCTACTTATATACGGTGGGACCTATCTCGGCGGATACGAATATTCTTCTATCAGATTACTATTGATCTTTCTCACTGAAACGAAATAGAGCACTCAACAACTCACGCGAAACCCTGACACAATTGATATCAAAAATAAAACACAACGTAATAAAGCAACAACATTTTTACAGTCAATAAAAATATTCAATAACAATAAAACAAAAACACAAACGTACAGAGACGCATACCGATGTGTTTACTTCTACTGTTGATATTTTTAACTGACGTAGAATCTTTTTATAACAATCCAGATGAAAACGTTAAAGATGTAGCTAATAATTTTATTGAGTTTCTAAATGTTACCACTAATGCAAGAATATCAGAACTCAGAGAGAAATTGAAAACTATATACGCGTATGTAGTCGATGATAATAAAATCAACGAATTGATAACAAATGTAACACGCCAAACAGAATTGTCACATACAAATTTCTTCAAAGCTTTGAGCGAAGATGACTATTACTTTTTACAAAATAATTTTTCCAACAAAAATTTGTATTTGAAATTGAAAGAGAAGATGAACAGAGATGATATTTTGAAGATTTTGGATAATAGACGCAATGACAGCCAACTCCTGAAAACTGCTAGAAAGGTGATGGGTGATGATAAATTGGGAAGTGTTGATGATGTTTTAGATCATGTTGTTGACAGTATGATAGGTGAAAAGCCCTCTGATAACCATAAGTTTGACGCTAAAGCAAACGATAGTATGTATTGGGGTACGTATGGTCTTTTTATTATTTATTAATTTGATAGACAAAATCTTAATAAAATATGAATATTTTTCGTACCAACTGTCTAACCAAAATTATAACACTTCTCGTATCGGTAAGTGTGGAATAAATAGAATGCACAAAATATATTTTATTTAAATCTTTTATTAGTCGGCACAATTACTCTAATTCGAAACAGAATACAGAAAGATTGATTCTAAAATTTAACAACACCTTTCCTAATTATTTAGGTAACGGATGATAATTTCGAGGACATTTGATTCCAATACATAGTATAAAGTATACTTTGTTCTTAGCTCACTTCAAAACTTTGGTTTTATACCTTAAGCGTCCCTATTTCCAGACCCTCAAGGAGAACTGGACGACTTGAAAGAGTACCACCGTCACGACGGCAGGCGTTTGTTCAAGGGTGAACGCACCACCGTGAGATACTACCCCTTCATGGTATCCATCCAAGTGATGGGCAGGTTCTGGTGCGGGGGAGTGATATATTGGCATGACCTGGTCCTCACTTCAGCTGCGTGTTTGCAATTGTAAGTAAATATATATGTATGACATTAACTTTAGAGGACAATCTTTTAGTCTCATCGAATAAGTGTGTATCGATCTGGAGGTCCCGGATTCGATTCACAGTTTGGGCATATTATAGTATTTCAATTAGGAAATTAAAAAAATAGGTAACAGTGCGGAGTCTGGGGAAAAAGCTACAATTGACTAACGAGGTAGTACATTACTTTTAATTATTTATAGAAAACCCTAGAATCGTCTGTGAGATAAACAAACATCAATTTTAGAGCTGGGCGTCTTCAATTATTCCATTACAGTACAATTTATGTTACTAAATGCAGAAGACGTTATTTTACTATGTAGATCATAATGTACAAATATGTATGTTTTAAAATCGCCGGACAGTCGACTAAATAATCCAGATCTAGAACCTCTGATATTAAATGTACATACATACATCATACATAAACTCACGCCTGTATTCCCCGAAGGGGTAGGCAGAGGTGCATTTCTGCACCCACATTTCGCCAGGTATGTATCAGTCCCACGTAATAGGGGGCGAGCCTATTGCCGTTTTTCGAGCACATTTTCAGACTCCGTGCTGTTAGTGAGAATTTCCTAATGGAAAAACCCAATAACACTTTGCCCGACCCGGGAATCGAACCCAGGACCTCTAGATCGCACGGCACATACTTGTACCGCGAGACCACGAGGCAGTCATATTAAATGTATGATATTTTATACATTTATAATTATATGTGTACCTACATACTTTTGTTTCAGGATGCACAATAATAGGTTCTATCGAGAGAATCCTTCTGTACTACAAGTGAGGATCGGCAGTAACCACAGCAGGTTGGGTGGGGAGCTCGTGGATGCACTAGAGGTTACTCATTTTGATTAACTTGGTGATGGCAGTGATCATGCACATTTTTCCTAAAAATAAAATTTTATGTACCTATTATCATTATTACCATCAGCCCATCCACGTCTCACTGCTGGGCACGGGCCTCTTCTACAACTGAAAGTGTTTTGGGCCTTAGTCCACCACGCTGGCCCAGTGCGGCGGACTACATATCTAAGAAATTCCTAAGAACTTTTAGGTAGGCAGGTTTCATCACGATGTTTTCCTTCACCGTTAAAGTGAGTGATAATTCATTGTGAATACACACATAACTTCAAAAAGTCAGAGGTGTGTGCTTGACGTTTGAACCCGCGACCGTCGAGATTCTCGACCGCGTGGCTAAACCATACTAAAAATTCCGCTGTAAGAATGGGACATTTTTATCGGTACAGCAAATTGCCCGATGGCAAGTGCAGTGCTTTTAAATGAAAATGTCGTCTAACGAAAAGCGATAAGAACCACCAACCAGTTGATAAAATTATTATATCATGGTCGAAACCTGATATAGCCTCATTTAGAATTACGGCATAATCGGTGTATGACTAATATAGATATTTTTATTTGTTATTGGATGGTGAGAATGAACCCATACCCTGCTATCCATGGTAGTGTGAGATGGCCATAATTATGTCCTTTTTTCCCAGGTGTTTTTCCACCCGGGCTACAACCCTAGGACCCTTCGCAACAACATAGCTGTGGTGCGATTGCGGCGCCATCTGTACTTCAACTACCATCGCATCCCCAAGGTCATCGACATCTCCCACAGCGCGCACGCCCTGCCCGCTACTGCTGAAGTTTTGGTACTTGGCTGGGGTGTTACTAAGGTAAATATTGCAACAATTTTAATAGAATAGTTAATGATATTACTTAGCTCTATTCATTCTTAGAAAGGAAATGTATGTGCCGTGCGATCTAGAGGTCCTGAGTTCGTATCCCGGATCGGGCAACGTGTTATTGGGTTTTTCCATTAGGAAATTCTCAGTAGCAGCACGGAGTCTAGAAATGTGCCCGAAAAACGGCAATATGCTGGACCCCTATTATGTGGGACTGATACATACCAGGCGAAATGTGGGAACAGAAATGCACCTCTGCCTACCCTTTTGGGAAGTATAGGCGTGAGGTTATGTATATATGAATGTATGTCTTAGAAAGGATGTCATAGAAGAAAAAATCACTAATTTAAGACGACCTCACTAGTGTTATTAGTTTTACACCAATATTTAACTGCCTCATTGACACATACCACCGCCTGTATTCCCTGAAAGGGTAGGGTAGGGGTAGGTACATCTGCATCTGCATTTCGTTAATAATTGTGTTTTATCCCACCTAATAGGGGGCGAGCCTATTGCCATTTTTCGGGCACGATTCCAAACTCCTTGTTGCTACTAAGAATTTCCTAATGGAAAAATACAGTAACACTTTGAGGAACAAAATATTAACCAAGAACAAAAAAGGAGTATTTATCTAATAAATAATCATACGAAAAGATAAATAAATAAATAATAAATAAATACACCCAACAGTCACATACATAGTTCTGACCCCACATTAAGATACGAGTCTTGTGTCGTGGGTATCAGAAACTACGAGAGACTTTTCGGTCTCACAAACACCCAGACCCGAAACAAATACTTGTGGATCACACAAACATTTGTCTCGGTGCGGGGATCGAACCCGCGGCCTCTCGTTTCGCAAGCTGGTGTCTTACCAACTGCGCCACGGGGCTGTCAAAGTATTGCTCATTTACTTGCAATAACGCAAATATATACAGGACGTATTCAGATCGTGATCTGAAACTAAGGCAGATAATAGATGAGGTGATTAAAAACACCGTGCTATTAAAAAAAAAAACCCGACAAAAAATGGCTTTGTAATCACCGTGGCTATTACCTGCCTTAGTTTCCGATCACGGTCTGAATACAACCTGTATATTTTGTAGCAATGTTTTAACGAAAATACCAATTGTATCAATCAATCACATACTCCACTTGTCATTAAGTTGAATGCTTTTAAAGTTTTCGAGCCGAATATCAATCTCTGGAATGTTCGATCAATCACATTTTTTGTGAAATGCATGGAGATTGGTTTCTGAAAGTTTCAATCTATTTTTTTGCTTTGAAAGTAGACTACGAGGCGTAAACGTATGTATAAACGACAAATAAACAAATCCCGCGGCATAACATGACGTGGCGCTCCTAATGTCCCGGGTTCATTCCTGGATTAGGCATCATCACATCCCATAAACGTTCCACTGCTGGGCAAGGGCCTCTTTTAACATTGAGAGGTTTCAGGCCTTAGTAGGTATGAGTGTGCCTGTGATTTTTGTTTGTTACAGATGTCACAGAAGTTATCCTATGAGCCAGTGTTCCTGCAGAGAAAATTTCTACCTGTCTATCCAAACGCTTTTTGCAAAGAAGTTTATGGCGAGTAAGGGATACTTTTATAAATTCGTTACTTATTTCAAACACGCTTTTAACTCGCTTTTATCCCGAAGGATTTTATTAATAAAACAAAGACCCTACCCAAACTATGTAGTGATGGCCTCAAGGTTTAGGCACGTGGTCGAGAATCTCGGCGATCGCGGGTTCAAACCTCAGGCATACACCTCTGACTTTTCGAAGTTATGTGTGTATTCATTATGAATTAACACTTATTTTAACCTGTATATCTAAAAGTTCTTATGAATTTCTTAGGTGTGTAGTCCGCTAACGCGCACTAGGCCAGCATGGTGGACTAAGGCCTAAACCCTTCCAGAGGAGGCCCGGGCCCAGCAGTACGTCCCAACGTATACGGGCTGATGATGATGATGATGAACTACCCAAAAGTCACTCAAACATTTCGCGTTCTAAACTAAGATCAGAAACTTCAAGATAATTTTTAGCCTCACTTACACTTACCCTCTGAAACAAATATTGGTAGATTACACAAACGTTTGTATCGACACGGGGATGAAACTTGTAGCCTCTCGTTTCACAAATAAGTGTCAAAAGCTGTCGAAATTTTATGAACTGGGGAGAAACTGTCATGAAACTTTTCTTGTTAGTCAGCACTCTACATTCCATTGCGGTCTTGCCTGGTCAGTATCAAAAAAAAAAACGGGTGGCACTCCAGGAGTGTCGGCAGAAGTGAAAACTTCAACATTAACGTACATTTTTGAATATTTTGCAATGGTTAGGGAATAATTTCGCACCAATTGCTTTATTTATCAGTATAAAAGTACTATCATTTACGTCGTAAAATACAATATTTATTGCGCTATCGTATACAAACATGACAACGCGACAACAACGCATGACAACAAACGTCTTACGTATTTTCGATCAGGCTCACGTGATCTGATGCGAGTTCAAAATTTTTTACCCATCCCAACAAGTGCACAGCGCCGCTAAAGGAGTTTTCAGTTCAAAAATTCCGTTTTCCTTTTCTTTAAACTCGATTCCTAGAAACGAATTCAATGAATTAGATCCAAAGTCTCTCCCACTCAACAGTCAGCAGAATGCAGTCGCGTCTTTTCCTCGTCCTTTTATTTAAGTTTCGAGTGATTAAGCGTTTACAAGTCCCTAAGCTTTGAATGTCGAGGGCGCTGAGCTCTCGAGAAAGTTAAAAGCGATCTGTCCTCTGGGTGTTGTCTCCGCCACAGAATTGCTGTGATTTCTGTTTTTGCTACGATGTTTGTTTTGTTTACTTAGAAATCTTAAGGGAAGTCATTTGTATACATAGCTATGTTCTATATAATTGTGTTATTATTGATTTTATTGGATTTAAATTCGAGTTTATTCATGCAGTAAGTTCGGTAACACACTACATATATGTATGTATCTTTGTAGTGTCTAGATGCAAATAAGGACTCTACATTTTCATCATAATTATCATCATCATGATCAGCCTATATACGTCCCACAGCTGAGCACGGACCTCCTCTATAACTGAGAGGGTTTAGGCCTTACTCCACCACGCTGGCTTAGTGCGGGTTGGTAGACTACACACCCAAGAAATTTCCAAGAACCCTTGGGTGGGCAGGTTTCCTCACGATGATTTTCTTCACCATTAAAGTACGTGATAATTCTTTGTGAATACACACAAAATTTCGAAAAGTCAGACGTGTTTGCTTGGGATTCAAGCCCGCGACCGTCCAGATTCTCGACCGCGTGCTTAAGCCTCGAAGCCATCACGACTTCAATTAAGTTCTCTATTCACTGGTAAAACATAAAAAAAAATCCTATGTAGTTTTTTTTATTACTAAATATAAAAACTAACCTATCAAATGTACCACTAAATTTAAATAGCTACATATATATGTATAGCTATGATGTTATTTTTCAGTGAGTTTATAACTCAGACGATGTTCTGCGCCGGTACTTTTACTACGGGGGAGGGAGCGTGTGACGTAAGTATTCAATTTAAACTTAATGTACATATTATGTAGTTGTTATTTTTGATACATACTATATAGACTGCATCATTGGTCCTGCATTCTTGGGTCGGACAGTGTCATTGGGTTTTGAAACGGTATAAATAGTCTAACTCAATTTAACGTGGGACTTAAAATATTAAATTGACTAGTAAAGGACTCGGAAATGTACCCCTGTCTTCTCATTTGGGGATACAGGCATTTTCGTTTCGTATCATTTATATTAGTCTGTAAATACAATGCCAAGCTTCGCGTGGCCAGGCGGAGACTTATATACATTACAATGTGTAATATTAACATCGTGTGTTATCTGGAAAAAGCGGAATAAACCCTTTTTTTTTCAGCCGTGTCACTTACCACTATACCTTTTCAATACCGTACTCTATTTACAGCACGACGCAGGCGGCCCAGCCATACTGTCAGGCCGGCTTGTCGGTATCATATCGTTCGGGCCGACAGTCTGCGGGTTTCCTAATGCGCCCACAGTTTTCACGCTCGTCGGGGCCTTTGCGGATTGGATCGAGACGATTAATGAGACTGTAAGTGTTACTTTATAGGGGTGTTCAATCCCAGCGACCTATTATTTATGCTTTAATAAGTTATTGTATTCCGAGAGCCTCCTTGGCGCAGTTAACAAGACACAGTTTTATAAAACGAGAGGCTGCGATGTCGATCCTCGCACCATTATTACACAACTATTTCTCTTGTAATGTCTCTTGTAGTTTCTGATACAAGATAAATCCTAGACAATCGCTTGAATCACTATGATTAGCTTTGCGCTTTATGTACAATGATTGCTATTCAGAACGATACATATTACAAACAGGAAAAATGTATGGACGAACCGCACCCTTTAGTTTCATAAATTCATGATGGAGCTTGCATTTCCTCGAAATTAAAACTATAGTATTAGCCTCTATGTCTGAATCAAAATAAATTTAATTCGCTTCAGTACATTAGACGTTAAGAAATAAATTTAGCATTAAAGATATACTCTATTTAATCTTTTCTCAGATGCCGTTGTACTACCGCGGCAAGAAGCGGGTGACCACGACCACGCGCTCGCCCCTGGAAGCATACTTCGCCACGTGGGGCCAGAGCGAGATCGCGCGAGAGACCGAGGCAGGACCGCTGATGGCGGGCAGAACGACTACTGTAAGCCACGTACCTGCTGTGGAGACCACGAAGACCACTCCGGCCTTGAGGAAAGGCGATGAAGATACCGATGGAAACGACGGATGGAGTATTGATTTGAAGAAATAAATTTTTGAGACTACTGCAATGGTTTCAGTGCAGCGAGAGTAAAATGATCTGGACATAGTCACTCGTTTTGTAAAAATTGTGTAGGGAAATACATAAATACTGGGTGTATTTACAATCACATGCATAGAATAGAATAGAATAGGAATAAACTTTATTGTACACACACAACAAAACAAAAGGAAGAAAAAGATATAAATATACATAAACAAAAACAGAATGCACGTACAAATGGCGGTCTTATCGCTTTCACCGATTTCTTCTAGACAATCATGAGGTGAACATAGTTCTAACTCCAATGATGTAAGTCTTGTGTCATGGGTATAAGAAACTGCGATAGACTTTATGGTCACAAGTATGTGCCGTGTGATCTAGAGGTTCTGGATTCGAGTGCCGGGTCAGGCAAACTGTTATTGGGTTTCTTCATTAGGAAATTCTCTGTAGCAGCACGAAATCTGGAAATGTGCTCGAAAAACGGCAATAGGTTCGCCCCCTATGTTATGTTTTCGTTCGTACGCCGAGTTTTATCATATTTATATTTACCACGTCATGCTTATGCCATGGAGTGAACGATGCAATAATTTAATAGAAATAAATTAAAAATAAACATTTAAAACCCTCTGGCTTCGAACTTGTGACCATCCAACAAAACTTTCGCTCACATTGTCAAAAAATCCACAGAATTATTCATAAAATGTAACCTCATTCCATGTTCAATGGTCGTCACTCTTCTGTAGTACATATTGCGGAATTTCCGCGCATACCGAGTCCATTATTCCTCGTCATCCCACGGGAACATCGCCGCCAAGACTTATGGCTCTCATTTATTCAAAGCGTCGTGACAAAGATCGAGATTTTTCCTAGTGCATCAAGAGTTTAATTTTCGTGTGGGAATTATTTATATACAAGGTGTAAAAAGGCCATGTTCTAAAACGAAGACAGGCAATAGCCACGGTGATTACAAATACCGTGTCATCGAAAGAATTCCCGACAAAAAATAAAAAATAAAACGTTTTCCTAAAATGTACATACATTTAATATTCGTGACTGCCTCGTGGTCTCGCGGTGCAAGTATGTGCCGTGTGATCTAGAGGTCCTGGGTTCGATTCCCGGGTCGGGCAAAGTATTATTGGGTTTTTCCATTAGGAAAATCTCAGTAACAGCACGGAGTCTGGAAATGTGCCCGAAAAACAGCAATAGGCTCGCCCCCTATTATGTGGGACTGATTTGACTGGCGAAATGTGGGTGCAGAAATGCACCTCTGCCTACCCCTTCGGGGAATACAGGCGTGAGTCTATGTATGTATGTATAATTTAATATTCGTGGTTGTATTCTTAATAAACGAGTTTGCAAATATGCTGAAAAACGTCAATATTCTCGTTCTCTATTACGAGGGACAAAAACATCGTCCGAAACATGTTAACAAAAATTGAGTACACACCTCTACTCACCCCAGTTTGTCAACCGTACTCCCCTTAAAATACAGCCCCCTTATGAGCATAAAGTTGCTCGTTTATAATTGTATTTCGGTGGGTTGTACTCGCTCCGTCCCGCGGCGTCGCCCGCCCCAGGTGCATTAGTGTAAAGTGCACTCGGTCACAATAATCACCCACATTCCTCAAACGTGGCACGCGGCCGCACTCACACCGTACCGTCACGTATTTTACTCAGATTTTGTAGGCTAGTTTTGTGCTGGTGTAAAGATTTTGTAGTTTGTTGCGAAACAATGAAAATAACTTTAAAAAATAGGTACTTATTTCGTAAAAATAAGTATCGTATAGATAACAAACATGTCGCACAAATGTTTTCTACGGAAAATCACATTGAATTTCTCTAATCATATTTAAGTCCTAAGTCCCACTTCCAGAATCCAAATAATGCGATTTAATGAACAGACTAACGCAATTACTTATTTTCTGATTCGGGAGTCGAATCTGGTACAAAATTATGCCTCATAATCAATATTTTCTATTCATTACACGCTTTAGAGCCTCAAGGATTCGCCACGCCATCTGTTAACAAGATCTCAGTGATCGCGGATTCAAATTTCTGATTTATTTGGAAAACACGTGTGAATTCATCACGGTGAAGGAAAATGATCCTGCGAAGCCATCGCCATCACACACATACACATCTTAAAGTTTTACACAAAGTATCTATGTATTAGAGGAGGCCCCGTAACAAGTAGTAGAACATACATTGATATAGACAGAATTGTAATTTCAAGACACATTTAACTCTGTAGCGACCATGAAAACCCAAAGGCCAAAGTATGCCTTACAAAATTCAGAACAATAATCTTTAAGCGTTAAATCTGTATTTAACAAAAGCAATTTGACATATAAATGAGGATATCCTGACCCCACAATAAACAATTATAAACTAGAAATAACACAATTAACGTGTAACGCTTTTGAGCTTCTACGGAAGTATCGCCACTGAATTAACTTTTCCCAAATTGTGTCAAACCAAACATGTTCAATGACTCCGGTTCTCTGGCGGATGACTTCATTACGAATTCTATCCGCCAGAGAAACTCCAAGCATTGCCCGCTCCATAGCACGCTGAGTGACTTTGAATTTGTGGACCAGACCTTTGGTGAGTGTCCACGTTTCGGCTCCGTATGTCATTACGGGTAGGACGCACTGATTGAAGACTTTCGTCTTCAGGCACTGAGGGATCGACGACTTGAATATATGACATATAAACATACAAACATGTTCGGTGTAAATGGCAGCCTGGTACAGCAAGCTCAACCGCGCTCAGTTCTCTCTCAAATTGGCAAACGATGCGGGCGATATCCGATTCGCGCGGATACATTCACCCGGCGGATGCGGGCTGGCGGATACTGCCGCGTATACACACTCATATTATATTCTGTGCGTTTATACTTTGCTTCGTACTTCAATAATTGGGTTGCCAAAGTGTGGATGTAGAGGTGCTTTCATGAAAGATTTATTTATTTATAATTTCATATTTTTCTGGCGGGTAGGGTAAACATTATTCATCATCATCAGCCCATGTACGTCCCACTGCTGGCCACGGTTCTTTTCTACTACTGAGAAGGAAAAAGAAGAGGATTTTGGCCTTAGTTCACCACGCCTGGCCTAGTGCGGGTTAGTGGACTACACACCTTATTTTTTTATTTTTTTTAACACACCTAAGAAATTCTTAAGAACTTTTAGGTGTACAGTTTTCCCACGATGTTCACCTTCACTGTTAAAGTACGTGATAATTAATTTTGAATAGACACAAATTAGAAAAGTCTAATGCCTGGGGATTGAACCTGGAATCGCCGCTATTTTTAACTCGATTGCGCCTTAAACCTTGAGACCATCACTATTAAAACGGCTATTCTAAAATATTTTTTCAAATCCGAATATTAAATACTGCAAGAGACTTTTTGTCGCAATCACATCGCACAAATGATTGTCGCGTGTGTCAACTTTATAAAGGGCCACATGAAAAAAGGTGCAATTTATAATGCCGGCATAACGGATGCAATGCTGACGCCGAGTAATATCTAAACAAAGGGCCGAGTCACGTAACATCTACTTTTTAATCCGGTTATAAAACCTCTACGCTTTACGAGCGCCACGTAAATCCGTTTGTTTTACTGGCCGGTCGTAGTCGCTTATAACCGGTTATGGCCGGCGTGAACCGGTTTAGGCCCGGCTACGGAGTATTTTTTAGCTGAGTACTGACGTGCGATGTAAAAGATTTGTTTGAACAAGCTGCAATGTTTATTGTGATGAAAAAGATTTAATGGATTTTTGGCTATGCAATATTGAATTCAACAATTTTTTGCCATCGGCTCTGTAAATAAATCATTAAATCATCATCGTCAGCTACTGGGCACTAGTGGGCTGTATATGGGCCTCCTCTACAACTGAGACGTTTTAGGCCTTAGACCACCAAGCAGGCCTGGTGCGGGTTGGCGGCCTACACACCTAAGAAATTCCTAAGAACTTTTAGATTGTAGGTTTCATCACGATGTTTTCCTTCACCGTTATATTACGTGATAATTCTTTGTGAATACACACATAACTTCTACGTCTATATTAGGTACTAATGGATTGCCAGTATATCACTGCTAAGCTGTGATTTTCCTCATTTCATTCTACTTACGCCTATTCAAATAGGTTTCATCTGATTAACCCTCTTTGCCGAGTACGTAATGTTATTTCTTTATTGATAGCATTCAGGCTACATGAATCTCTTCAATTTTGTCGAGCGTCATACATCAACCACATCACGTAGGTATAACCAACACCGCGTCAATTTTCAACCTAGCTCCATTACTAGAATAATTGATGTGGCGGTGAATAATTCGGAGCGCTTTAAGTAATATGACGCGCCTATAATGGCCTCCGAGGGATGTTACTCAGTGTACACAGTACCTAGAGATAGTGAAGAGAGTGGCCGGCGAAAGAAACTAAAATTATACATCCAGAGGCACGTAATTCTGGTTAAATAGCTTAACAACTTCCAACTTGATAAAAAAGCCCTCTGTTTATTAGTCAATTCAGTCACTTTTTTGTGGGCGATCAAGAATCGACTTCGATCCTTACATCATCAACCCAAATACGTCCCACTGCTGGGCACGGGCCTCCTCTACAATTGAGAGGGTTTAGGCCTTAGTCCACCACGCTGGCCTAGTGCGGGTTGGCGGACTACACACCTAAGAAATTCCTACGAACTTTTAGGTGTGCAGGTTTCATGACGATGTTTTCCTTCACCGTTAAAGCAAGTGATAATGCTTTGTGAATACACACATAACTTCGAAAAGTCAGAGGTGTGTGCCTGGGGTTTGAACCTGCGACCGTCGAAATTCTCGACCACGCGCCTAAACCTCGAGGCCATCATTATTAGCAGCATGGAGTAAAAAATCTATCCCTTAATATGTAGAATTAAATATTCTCCCCCTATTTTCCGCTTTACATATTTCCAACCCAAGGTTGTCTCGACAAGATCACCTGATGTAATAAGAATTTTATTTTTATTTTAATCTCATTTTTATTATATTGTTATGTTGTTACCATGTCCACGGACTACGATAAAGTATCATTAATTATAAAAATAGTTGGCGAAGAAATATACCTCTAATTTCATCTATGAAATACTCATTGATATGCCTCCATGCATAATGGGTGTGAAACAAGTTGTAACGTTAATTAGTAGTATAATTGGCATGTTATTAACATTACATAAAGCGACCTGAACACTCTTTATTCAGTTCCGTCATGAACAACTTCATGATTCCGGCCGGCTCAATAATGAGCGCAGCGGAACGAATGAGCGGCTGAATGGTTCACTGAATGAATGAGTGAATAGATGAAGGGAGGCGGATTTAATTTGCGGGACGGACGGAGCTATGAGTGAGTGAAGTGACAAACACGGAATAGTGTCTATTTTGTCAGTGATGTAAAGGACTAGCGATGTAAATTAAAATTTATTATTTACGAAAACCCCGAATTAAAATATTAAAAAGAAAAGAAAAAGAAAGGATAGGTAAAAGGCGTATTTCTATGAAAATGTGTAACTACTTCGACCATTTTAGGTCATATCATCGTCAGCTCATACTCGTCCTTCTGCTAGGTACGGGCCTGCTCTAAATTAGAGAGGGTTAGGTTTCTGTCACCACGTTGGACTACAACACACTAAAGTACTTAGTTTACATATTTTATACGAATGCATAATACCAGCCGCCCGTCCGAGCTCCACCTGGACGCAATTTATGTTCTGTACCCTTCTTCATTGAGCCTGGATCAAGAAAAAAAAATCTAGAAAAATCTTATTCTTTAAATAAAAATGAACTGCATACAATGTGTAAAATTTCATGAATTTAGTTTCAGTAATAGACGAGTTCCTTGCAACAAACAGTTACATACGTACATACATACATAACCTCACGCCTGCATTCCCTAAAGGGGTAGGCAGAGGTGTATTTCTGCACCCACATCTCGCCATGTATTGACGTTTTTTTTCTCAATTGTTTTAATATTTTATTTTTATTTGCTGTAGGTATATTTTCACAAAGAGCTAGTACAATACAGAAATGTTATTATTTCAAACGTATAATTTACAATGTAGCGGTGCCGTAGTAGCGACAGAATAGTGAGGTACTGAAGTTATTTATCGACGTGATAGACACTTCACAAAGGGCATCTCAAGCCTTCCCTATTTGGAGGAGTCCACAATCGGACGGTGCGCTGGGCGGAAGCGGACCATTTAGGGCACTAAATGCGCGAGATGGTCACCGAGAGGTTTTAATCGGTATGCTGGCGTAGGATTGTGCAAAGGCCAGAGACTCCAACATACCCCTTTCGGCCTCTCCCGAGGTACCGAATAGGGGAGCTTAAGGCGATTTCTTCTTGTAAAAAAGAAAAAAAAAGAAAAAGACACTTCACAAAAATATTCACGACTGTATCCTTGAAGGGGTAGGCAGATATATTCTTGAATCCACGTTTTTAGTCCCAGGTATTGGGGGGCGAGCTTTGTCCCTTTTTTGGTACGTTTTCAGAATATGCTGGAAATATGAATTTGCTGATGGAAAAACTGAATACTACTATCATCGCCCCGGTATAAATAAGTCTTTATATTCGATATTAATAGCTTTAAAATATCGATAAAAATAAAGCTTAAAGCGCAACACTCGCGCGTTTCATAAGCTATAACTCGTTGCTTGTTGTAGCTATAATGAGGCAATAACTTTCCTTAACGGTTGCCGTTTCAAATTAATAGCGGCTTGTGATTTTTGCTGTTAAATGTTGTCGGGAGATAAAACCATACAAATAAGACTAAAAGTCATTAGAAAGACCTTGTATAGACCACGTCTTTTCAGGCCCATATCCAAATTGTATGTTGCTACTGAATTTTTTTTTAAAGAGAAACATAATAACTTACCAACCTGGGAATCGGATCCGAGATTTCTCAATCGCAAGCTGATTTACCACTAGACAAAAAATAATACATTCGAATATGTAAAATAATAATTTTTAAGTAATTATGTTTGGATGACTGAAGAAATTTTTGAAGTCGTTATGGCCTCGAGGTTTAGGCACGTGGTCGAGAATCTCGACAGTCGCGGGTTCAAACCCCAGGCACACACCTCTGACTTTTCAAAGTTATGTGTGTATTCACAAAGAATTATCACGTACTTTAACGGTGAAGGAAAACATCGTGATGAAATCTGCATGCCTAAAAGTTCTAAAGAATTTCTTAGGTGCGTAGTCCGCCAACCCGCACTAAGCCAGCATGGTGGACTTAAGGACCCTCTTAGTTGTAGAGGAGGCCCGTGCCCTGCAGTGGGACGTATATGGGCTGATGATGATGTTGATGATGTATGTATGTAAGTATATAAATTTTACACAACAAAACTGTAACCTACTTAACTTAAATCTCAGGAACATTTTCGAAGCTGTAACAAAATTCCTGGAACATAAACACTAAGCTCGGGAGCGAGGGAATTCCCATTCCGAGCTCAACTTGATCCGATACGCTTTGGCAAAAACTCTACGGCTCTACATCCGGGATTAAGTTTCCGGACATGTTTGGTAGAGTCTCTCAGTGGTTCATTTGTTTAGTTGCAACTTGCAAAAAAGTAGTGTTTTGTTGTTTGTCGTGATGGCCTCGAGGTTTCTCTCGGCGGTCGCGGGCTCAAGCCCCAGGCACACGCCTCTGACTTTTCGAAGTTATGTGTGTATTCACATTGAATTATCACGTACTTTCACGGTGAAGGAAAACATCGTGTGGAAACCTGCACACCTAAAAGTTCTTAGGAATTTCTTAGGTGTGTAGTCTGCCAACCCGCACTAAGCCAGCGTTGTGGACTAAGGCCTAAACCCTCTTAGTTGTACAGTGCCCAGCTGTGGGGCGTATATGGGCGGATGATGCTATAATAACACGCTCTTACATCTTTCTGCTGATTACGCGATTAATTAATATATGTCGGAGGGTCATGTGCGTTATTATTTTTTTAAATAGTGACAGGTAAAACTTCTGGAGGTATTTTATATTTATTGTTGTATGAGTACATTTTTGGCGAACAATAATAAGTACATAAATACTCGTAAATCATTTACTTTCTGACAGGAGTTCTTTAGCCTTGCGTTCTAAAAAAGATATCTAAAGCTCTTACAGTTTCTAGGAACAGTTGTTCGCAATACTCAAGTGGTGAAGTTATGCTTGCGAGTGAGAGAATGAGTGAGTGAGTGTGTTACATAATTCAGGCCACTTATGCCCTTGTTGTCGACGGCGCCTCACACGCCAGAAAGAACGAATTGAGGAGGTACTCAGGGGGCTTATATCAACTAAACAGTTCCAAATCAACTAAACTATTACAATATTGAAATAAATGTGATTGTATTCCAAGTGATGTTTTTTATGTAGGGCCATGTCATAAAAGTCTCTCGTTGGTATTGCGACAAAAGTGCTATGTGCGAACCAGAGGTACGGGATTCGATTGCCGGGTGTGACCAAGTGTTATAGGGATCTTCTGTTTGGAAAATTTTAGTAGCAGAACGGAGTTGAGAAATGTGACCAAAAACGGCAATGCTCGGCCCCTGCTATGTGGTACTTTAATAACAGTACACACAGATATGAGTATTTGTGTGTGTGATCATAAAAATTACAGTAAATCTTTTAAAATAATTTTCGCAGATAATGCTGTGATTAATTAGCTTTATCTTTTCCTGTTCCATGAATTTTAACTCAGAGGCATCTTAAAGTTACGTGACGAGAATTTTAATTCAGTACTTATGACTATAGATTAAAATGGAAATTACTACTACGAAAAAAAGTATGTTTCGAATCCCGAATATGACGGAGATTAAGGTTTTGTTCATCTAATTTCAAAAGACGCTTGTTTTTCTAATCAATACTCTTATTGTCATCATGAGTTTTACTTTAACATTATTGTCCCAAAAACTTTATGAAATTTAATATAACCTTAATATAACCTTAAAACATAATATAACCTTTTCGCTACGTACCAAATAGTTTTGTCTAAACGTGTATGTAATGTACATACGAAGAATAAAGATTTTAATAGGTACTAAATTTTTATTGACTGTGGGCTAGGAGCCCACATGACGCGTTCTAAGTCTGTCCCTGTAATAAGCTCGCTCGACGCCGCGGGCCTACCTGTTAGGAGGCAAAGTTTGGCCTCTCGTAATATCTCAATTATGAGCAACACAACACACTTTATTATTTAAATCACGCGTCTAGTAGCTTCGTTTACTTTCATTACTTTGATCATTTTAAACTTGAATCTTACATTTATGGGCTTGTAATATAAATGAGTGCTTAATGGTCTGTGATGTACATTTATGCGTTGTTAGAATTGTTTGGTTTGGAGGTTTCGTATTCATTGCCTGTAATGGGATTTACAGTAACCGCTTGGAGACTAAATTGCCCCCCAATAACGGCAATAAGTAAGTAGTAAGTAGTGATGGCCTCGAGGTTTAGGCGTGTGGTCGAGAATCTCGGCGGTCGCGGGTTCAAGCCTCAGGCACACACCTCTGACTTTTCGAAGTTATGTGTGTATTCATAATGAATTATCACTTACTTTAACGGTAAAGGAAAACATCGTGATGAAACCTGCACACCTAAAAGTTCATAGGAATTTCTTAGGTGTGTAGTCCGCCAACCCGTACTAGGCCAGCGTGGTTGACTAAAACCTAAACCCTCTTAATGGTAGAGGAGGCCCGTGCCCAGCAGTGGGATGTAAATGGGTTGATGATAATAATAAACGGCAATGGGCTAGCATCCTAATATTGGGATCACTGGTAAAACGTGGGTTTAAAAATTCACCTCTGCTTATATCCTTGGAAATACAGGCGTGACATTAGACAAATGTTTGTGTGATCAACAAATATTTGTTTCGAGTCTAGGTGTTGTGAGACCGATAAGTCTTGTAGTTTCAGATACCCACGACACAAGACTCGTATATTAGTGTGGGGTCGGAACTATGTAGTATGTATATGGCTGTTGGGTGTATTTCTTTAATTATTTATTATGTGCGTACACATTTGATAAAAAATGGTGAAGACAATTTGTTGTTTGTACAACTAGTATAGTATAGTAAGTGTTCATATGTGTAAGTGGCAGTTAATTTGAAAGTGCGTAGCGCAGCTGCGGGCGGCGGCGCGAGCTAACTCGTTTATTGCGACGTCGCAACACTCACCGCCTCAACTCATTCTATTTTACCTTACATATGTAGTTATATAGGTATTATAGCCTGTATACAGCATAGTTAGGACGTCGAGGTAGTCGGAAGAAAGGTTGGTTCAATGTCATTGGGGAGACATGAGAGAAAATTGGATAAGGAGAGGGAGTGTTAAAAAGACTTCACGTAATTAATAAGTGAAATTATGTATTGCAGTTTACGTGATGTGACAATATTATGTCCCTACAAGTGGTGTGGTCTTGCGACGAATTGTCTGTTTAGGTATCTTCTCATCATCATGATTATCAGCCCATATACGTCCCACTGTTACAGGCCTCCTCTACAAATGAAAGGGGTTAGGCCTTAGTCCAAAACGCTGGACTAGTGCGGTTTAACGGACTATACAGTATACACCTAAGAAATTCCTAAGAACTTTTAGGTGTGCAGGTTTTCTCACGATGTGATCCTTCACCGTTAAGGTACCAATAGCTTTAGAATAATCAAATCAAATGGTGGTATCAAAATTTTAGGAAACTGAAGTGAAAAGCTAGATTGTTTGTTCCCGCGATATAAGTGTGTTGATGATCAAAAGACTCGAGGTCTTCCGTTAAAGTGTTTAATTTGGTGTCTTATATATGCTCGGAGGATAAAAATGTGCAATGTAAACCGCCAATAGAATTATTATAACCGGCGGAACATAGGCATTGGAATATTACGATAAACCTGATTAAATATTATTTATTACTTTTTCACTCACAAATTGCTGAATAGAATACAATAAATTTTGACAAAAATATCCAAGAAACGGTAATTTGTTTTTTTTTTTTTAATATTCACTTACGAGCATGCGATGATGGGTCATTCACAAATAAAACATAAAACACAAATTCAAACACGTACTGCCGCGTCATCTTTCCAAACTAGGATTGCGTAACACGGAATGTGTTCTTCGGATTGGACATCCCTAAACAAACAACCCTAAGTATATAAGGAATACACTATCCACGTAAAACATACGAGAAACGATCCGCCTAGAAACTTGCTTTGTGTGTAGATATGTATGTGGCACAGTGTAAAGTTTTTGTGTAGTTAAGTAATTAATGGAGTTTCAGTCAGTTTTTGTTCATGAATTCTGTTTTGTATTAACTCAAGGGTTGTTTTTGTGTGAATAAGCTATAAAATACATAAGACGTATGTACATTGTACATACATATTTATTAATTCAAGCCTTTATTTCTGACGGGATAAATGTAATTATTATTTATATCTATGACCATCGAATAGTTGAATAAAACTAGAAAGGAAATGTCAGCATGCCGAGCGTGCCGAATCTACGATTAGATTATCATATGTATGACACGGCCGCTTCTCAGTAATTCGGGTAGCGTGTAATATCAAGACTTTTGTAAAAGTATGACAATCAATAGCAGTCCTTCATTTTTGTTTGAAATTATTATCATTGGTCGTGTAATCGTAGTAGAATGAATAGGTGATAAGCGGCGACACTCGTCCCCATACAAAATACTATTTCCTTTCTAATCTTATTCAACTGTTCCATATGTAAGGTTTAATTTGCAAAGTTTATTATTTTGTCTAAATATTAATAAAACGTGGGTAAATAATAATTTGAAAATAAGAATAAAAATGGGGTTGTGGATTTTAAAGTGGGGATTGGTTGAAGGAGGCTATAATTGGCGACACTGACAGATTGGATCATTGGGTACCGGACTATAAGATTCAGAACTGAAGATTGTGTGGAAAACAGTATAATTACATTCTATAATAATCGAGTAATTGTGTATCAAAGGGAAAGGAAGTGGTTACATGTTTGTGGCATCATTTCTGGATGGTGTTTCTTACACATGTCTATGACTGTTATAGAAAATTGTTTGTAAACTCCGTGCCGGTATAAATAAATGAATTGTAACTAACTGAAACTGGAGCCGAACCTGATCAAGGATGCAACTCAAATTATATTATTATTTTAATGAAACTTGCAAAATAATTATTTCATTACTAAATTTGAATAAGTTTCAATGATTGTCTTGTGGTCTCGAGATCCAAGTATGTACCGTGCGATCTAGAAGTCCCGAATTGGATTCCCGGATCGGGTAGTGTTATTGGGTTTTTCCATTGACTTCCATTCCAATATGTATGTATATTCAATAATACAACTACATATTCAAAATATGAAATGCTACATACAAAGCTCATGAACCACACAGATTACTTTTATTCAATTCGTGCAGATAATGAGACAAAACCGATAAGATCATCTTCTCTTGATTAATTCGCTCGAAGGGTCCTTGTTGTTTCCTTCGGGCAGGGCGTGTGAAATTGAGCCCGACATCCGAATCCCACTAGCCATTAACGGGGATGCGAAATGTACAATCGATACCATCTGTTCACGACAATGTGGGATATTTAATAAGACTTTTTGCTGTCCGATATTATTAGTTTTACTTACTTATTAATTCTATTTTTTTTCCTTTTTTTATGTAACCACCATGACCACCCTTTTTTATTCACTTTTATTTTCTGGGTTGTCTAGAAGAGATCGCTAATAGCGATAAGACCGCCCTTTGTGACACAAAAGTATATAAGTTAAAATAAATAAATAATGCACAGCAACATGGGTCATTATAAGTGATATATTATAAAGAGTATCGTCTTGAAGGTTTTATAACAAGCCGGCATAAGGCCTTCACGATCACGATGTTTTCCTTCACCGTTAATGTGATTGGCAATTCATTAAGAATACACACATAACTTCGAAAAATCGGAGGTGTGCCTGGGTTTGAACTCGCGACCGCCGAGATTCTCGACCGCGCGCCTAAACCTCGAGGCCATCACTACTTTTAATCGTCCATATAGACATACAGACACTGTATTCCATTTCAAACTTCAAAGCTCATCTTTTACTAAATTATTCGTAGAATATTTGATATTGTATAGCCGTATATAGAATTATCTCAGCGAAAATGTAAAGCCCGTATTTGCATAGACACTACAAAGATACTTACATATGTACATATGTATCTAGTCTGTTACCGACTGTACCTATTACCATGCCAAGTAATACCCAGGCAGTTGTAATCAAGTTGACTGCCTCGTGGTCTCGCGGCACAAGTATGTGCCGTGCGATCTAGAGGTCCTGGGTTCGATTCCCGGGTCGGGAAAGGAAATTCTCAGTAGCAGCATGGAGTCTGGAATTGTGCCCGAAAAACGGCAATAGGCTCGCCACCTATTACGTGGGACTGATACAATACTAAAATTAGTGATTGCCTCGAATTTAAGCTTGTGGTCGAGAATCTCGACGGTCGCGGGCTCGGACTCCAGGTACACACTCTGACATTTCGAAGTTATGTGAGTATTCACAATGTATTATCACTTACTTTAACGGTGAAGGAAAACATCGTGATGAAACCTGCACACCTAAAAGCTCTTAGGAATTTCTTAGATATGTAGTCCGCCAACCCGCACTAGGCCAACGTGTTGGACTAAGGCCTAAACCCTCTCAGT
The DNA here is from genome assembly GCA_907164795.1 of Hemaris fuciformis. Taxonomy (NCBI): domain Eukaryota; kingdom Metazoa; phylum Arthropoda; class Insecta; order Lepidoptera; family Sphingidae; genus Hemaris; species Hemaris fuciformis. The sequence goes on along the minus strand of OU015455.1, from coordinate 266,666 downwards.
TATAGAGGAGGCCCGTGCCCAGCAGTGGGACGTATATGGGCTGATGATATTGATGATGATGATGATGATGTAAATGTAGAGTCCCTATTTGCATAGACACTACAAAGATACTTATATACATACATATATAGTCTGTTACCGACTGTACCTATTACCATGCCAAGTAATACCCGAGCAGTTGTAATTAAACTGCGTCTAAGCCCACGGCCACTCAATTTGCACCACAAATGGCCTCCCACACATGCAAATTGACGCGAAATTACTACTCGGAGCTTGAATTATTTACACGTGCACCCGGAGTGGTAGAAATTAACTGGATTAGGTGCGGCTCGCTGGAATTGATTGCTTAGTGCTTAGATTAAATACATATTACCTATTCTAGTTAATGGAAAGTGGATACGGATATTAGCTTGTGTCTTACGTAGAATATATTGTGGAGTTTCGTGTATGAGAGTAAAGTTTCCTGATTCCTTGGTAGTTTATGTGGATTTAATTTGCTGCAGTTTTTTTGCTGTACTAGTACGTATTCAAAATTCGATGATGATTTAAAACATCGTTAGATGACTAACGCCCTTTAATGTATAATATTACGAGGCGTACTCAACGTTTAGGCGCGCGGTCGAGAATCTCGGCGGTCGCGGGTTCAAACCCCAGGCACACACCTCTGACTTTTCCAAGTTATGTGTGTATTCACAATGAATTATCACTTGCTTTAACGGTGAAGGAAAACATCGTGAGGAAACCTGCACACCTAAAAGTTCTTAGGAATTTGTTAGGTGTGTAGTCCGCCAACCCGCACTAGGCCAGCGTGGTGGACTAAGGCCTAAACCCTCTCAGTAGTAGGGGAGGCCCGTGCCCAGCAGTGGGACGTATATGGGCTGATGATGATGAATTACGAGGCTAAAGAGTTAGCTTGTTTGTTTGCTGTTCTGGTTTATTACTTACTAATTACTGGTCCTATTTGAAAAAATCTTTAAGTGTAGGATAGCCTACTTACTGAGCAAGACTATAAGCTATATATAATCACGCTGCGACCAATAAGAGCGGAGTCTTAGTTGGCTTATGGAAAATAAAACGGGTTCAATCCCTGCACCGAGAAATTTATTTATTTATTCAAAATTTATTGGTCCTGGGTATTTTTGAGACTGAAATGTATCGCAGTTTCTTATATATATTACACAAGACTCATTTGATATAGTGAGGTCAGAACTATGTATGTCTCATCCGGGTGTATTTATTTCTATTTAAGCTAAACTAGATAAAACTGTTCAACTTCACTTTTTGTTTTTATAAAATATGGAAATCATCACCATCATCATCATCAGCCCAAATACGTCCCACTGCTGGGCACGAGCCTCCTCTTCAACTGAGAGGGTTTAGGCCTTAGTCCACCACGTTGGCCTAGTGCGCGTTGGCGGACTACACACCTAAGAAAGTCCTAAGAACTTTTAGGTGTGTAGGTTTTATCACGATGTTTTCCTTCACCGTTAAAGCAAGTGATAATTCATTGTGAATACACACATAACTTCGAAAAGTCAGAGGTGTGTGCCTGCGGTTTGAACCTGCGACCGCCGAAATTCTCGACCGCGCGCCTAAACCTCTAGGCCCTCACTGCTTGTTAAAGTATTACAGCGAAATTTGAGCTTAATATTTAGTTTTCATCATGGCGAAACAGTCTTGTGATTGCGAGCAAGCTATTACTAATTTCCCCTAGGATTTGCCAAAAATATCCGAGCTGAACGTGGTATTGTTGTTAAAAAGTTCAGGTTATAGAGCCATGTCGTAATTACTTGGCTAGCAGTGTGACGAGACTGGGTTGAATTCAATCTTTTAGTTTTATTATAATAGATGGTTATAACATACACATACATACATAAACTCACGCCTGCATTCCCCGAAGGGGCAGGCAGAGGTGCATTTCTGCACCCACATTTCGCCACGTATGTATCAGTCCCACGTAATAGGGGGCGAGCCTATTGCCGTTTGAGGCATAATACTTTCCATAATATATGTTAAAAAAAAACACAACTCGAGTGTAATTCTGGGCAAAGCTCATTTGACACAAAGCAAATTCCATCGCAGATATAAAATAGCTTTTCGTGACGGTCCCATTCTTTGTATCAGAATAGCTATCTCTATCTAGTCTCGGGGGCCTTAATAAATCGAATTTGGCTATGAGGGATATGAATAATTGATTGTCGCCCTCTTGGGAGAGCTTCTGACGTCAATTAATGCTGTTCGAATATTTACCGGTCGGCTGAAACCGTCTTAATAATTTTTAATCGTCGTTGTGAAACCAGCTCAGTGATCGAGTGAGGAACAATTTGTCAGTCTAATTGTTCTCTGTTGTTATTAATATCTGAGGCTGATTGCGTGCCAGAGGTCCTAGGTTCGATTCACGAGTTATTCAAGTAAATAAATTAATTAATCTCCTTTCCTCACCAGAACCACGCGTGCTGGCATGCGAAGCCACAGCTTTGTGGTCACAACATCCGCGGCTCGAACCAAAAAGTTCGCCAACTCTTACCTTTGCCGCACCATCAAGCTGTGGAATAGTTTGCCGGCTCACGTGTTCCCTCCTTCCTATGATCCTGGATCCTTTAAGCGAAGCGTGAAGAAGCATTTGTGCAGGCCGGCATGATTGTGTCGACCAGCGGGTGACCTTCGTTTCTCGCTGGTCGGTATTAATTTTTTGGACACCACTGTGCTTACCATCAGGTACAGTGGGGTCACTTTGCCGTGCCAGTTAAAAAAAAAATAAAAAAAAATTTAATACACCCAACAGTCACATACATAGTTCTGACCCCACATTAAGATACGAGTCTTGTGTCGTATCAGAAACTACGAGAGACTTTACGGTCTCACAAACACCCAAACCCGAACCAGATTACACACATAAACATTTGTTTCGGTGCGGGGATAGAACCTGCGGCCTTTCATTCCGTAAGCAGGTGTCCAGCCAACTGCGCCATAGCGCTATCAAGTGTTATTGGATTTGTCCTTTAGGCTACTTCAGTAGCAGCACGGAGACTGAAAATTTACCCGAAAACGAAAACAATATCGCCCCTATTACGTGGAATCTAATATAAGCGAATGCGTTGTAGGAATTATATTTGGGTAATTGAGTTGTGCAAGCAGTGATGGCCTCGAGGTTTAGGCGCGCGGTCGAGAATTTCGGCGGTCGCAGGTTCAAATCCCAGGCACACACATCTGACTTTTCGAAGTTATGTGTGTATTCACAATGAATTATCACTTGCTTTAACGGTGAAGGAAAACATTGTGATAAAACCTGCACACCTAAAAAGTTCCTAGGAATTTCTTAGGTGTGTAGTCCGCCAACCCGCACTAGGCCAGCGTGGTGGACTATGGCCTAAACCCTATCAGTTGTAGAAGAGGCCCGTGCCCAGCAGTGGGACGTATATGGGCTGATGATGATGATGATAAGTTGTGCAAGGTAGTATTTGGCATCTAAGTAAGGTACTTTTATTGTGTTGATTGATGGAAAACAATCATGTTTGGTTAGGTAATACTTTGATGTTTCAACTTTACAACAAAAGAATAATAAAGTTGAATATGTAAAAAAAAATTCAATGCTCTATAAGATTAGATGCACCGTCTCAAAACTATTTTAACACAACGACACAAGACTTGTATCTTAGTGTGGGATCAGAACTACGTATGTGACTGTTGGGTGTATTTATTTATTTATTACGAGCAAAAACCACGAGCGCCTTTATGAAATATAATTGCAATTCAATCCAAACAATCTCTCGTATAAAGAAAAACCTGTTACAAATAAAATGATTTTCATTATAACAAACAGTAAAAGCATCGTATAATGATAACAATGGTTGGTAACATTATCGCCCGCACGTCTTGAGGGAGACAAGGTCAAATCGGCGGGTTCATTCACTGATCAAAATGTCACTGAATGTGAACACGATCTAAATCCAGTTACATCAGAACGATCCTAGTTAATCTTCTAAAGCTTACTTGTGGATTAAATAGATGATGAAGATGTTTATTTTGCTATGCTTATATTTTTCACTCGTAAAATATAAATAAACTCACGTCTGTATTCTCAAACAGTTAGGCAGAGGTATATTTTGCTCAACGTTTCGTCGATTGTTTTTTAAATCCCACGTATTAGAAGGCGAAGTAGTATTTTTTTTTAGTATATCTTAGGTGTGTAGTCCGCCAACCCGCACTAGGCCCGCGTGGTAGATTAAACTAAAACTCTCTTAGTTGTAGAAGTTGCCCGTGTCCAGTAGTGGGACTTATATGGGCTGATGATCATGATGAAGTTGTAATGTCCTTTTTGGAACTGATTTTTTAAGTCTGCTGCTACTGATAATTTTGTAATGATAATACCCAGTAGGTAACTCTTTGTCCAAACAGGGAATCGGACACAAGCTTTCACAAACTTATACTGCGAGACGAGGTAGTCATGTTTTTGACTCGTATTAAAGTTAACGTTTAAACCACGCGCCTTTGTACGACCTAAAACTTTGATCTCGTATACCAAACAACAATACTAGCGTGAAGTAATGTATCTTAATTAAAGGTGTTTGTTTGGATCTTTGTGGCTAAGTGTAGTTTATGATTTAACTATCATCGTATTATTTTTCTCACAACAACACAAAAGAAATCCTAGTTTCATAATAAGCTTTATGTAATAAGTTGGGTAATCGTTTATTAATTAATTTTGCGTTTTATTTTATGGCTAGGCTTTATCTGTTTTCTACATACATACATAACCTCACGCCTGTATTCCCTGAAGGGGTAGGCAGAGGTGAATTTCTGCACCCACATTTCGCCGGGTATGTATCAGTCCCACGTAATAGAAGGCGAGAATATTGCCGTTTTTCGGGCACAATTCCAGACTCCGTGCTGCTACTAAGAATTTAACCCAAAATGGAAAAACCCAATAACACCTTGCCCGACCCGGGAATCGAACCCAGGACCTCTAAATCGCACGGTACATACTTGTGCCGCGAGACCACGAGGCAGTTATCTGTTTTCTTTTTGGCGAAATATCTCTAGTAAAATATATTATGTCTAAAGTTGTGGCTAGTAATAAGATTTTCAAAGTCTAGATTAGAGAATGCCGATCTAGTTCACCCGGGCGATCCTAACCCTTTTTTTACGATCATCGTCCGGCTCTCGTGGAATTCCCTAGGGTCCTATGACCTTTATAAGAAGGGAACGTATTTGGGAACTTTTGCTACAATAAGATGATAAATAAGTTTACTTGTAGGAATACAGACAGATACCGGGATTCGATCCTCGGCTAAAGCAGTGTTGAATTTTCTGTTAAATAACTCTCAGTAATACCACAGAATGTGGAACCCCATTACATTACATCAAAAACAGTCCATATACGTCCCACTGCTGGGCACGGGCCTCCTCTACAACTGAGAGGGGTTAGGCCTTAGTCCACCACGCTGGCCTAGTATGGGTTGGTGGACTACACACCTAAGAGGTTCCTAAGAACTTTTATTTTTAACTTTCCTCACGATGTTTTCCTTCACCGTTAAAGTACGTGATAATTCTTTGTAAATACACACATAACTTCAAAAAGTCAGAGGTGTGTGCCTAGGGTTTGAACCTATGACTGTCGAGATTCTCGACCGCGCGCCTAAACCACGTACAATTCAAGCATTTTACCTCAATTCCCTGAGACAAAGTGAGATATGGACTATCTATCTGATGTTCAGTGTTGACGCGAACTCTCCGCAAACATGGAGAGCAAATAGTTGTCGGACAAAGCCAACGAGTCGCAAACCCAGCGCTCTTTGATGTAGACTCTACCTACACATGAATTGCATCACCAGTGGCTCTACACTATTTACAGAGTTAAGTTTTACAGATGTATAAACTTTGTTTATGTAGAAATTGTCAATAATGAGGGCTTAATAGCTGTAAAATTTACTGCTCATTTTCGTTAGGGTGGTGTAGAATATACATGTGTAACCAAAACTAACACTTAAACGTATATTATAAATCGAATTGCCCCGCCGCGTCTGTCTATTAACTCATCATCATCATTATCATCATATGCGTCCCAGTGCTGGGCACAGGTCTCCTCTACTTTGAGAGGGTTTAGGCGTTACTACACCACGCTGGCTTTTATGCGGGTTGGCGGACTACACTCCTAAGGACTTAGGCTACATATTCGAATGCACAATACTAGCGGCCCACCCGAGTTCCACGCGGGTTCTTTTTATCTTCTCTATCCTGCTTAATTTAGCCTTGATTGTGATAAAGCTATCTTATTTCCCAATTCCAAAGAAACTGCGGGCTGGCACAGATCACATATCTAAAAATATCCTCAGAATTTTAAGTGTGAGGTTTCTTCAAGATGTTTTCCATCACCGTAAAAGTGCGTGATAATTTATTATAAATACACACATATCTGCGAAAAGCCAGAGGTGTGTGCTTGAGGTTTGTAACATCAACCGCCGAGAACTCATAAACTACTTACTTATTTTTTTAATGCGGTCTTCCTATTGGCAGCGAAGTGATTCCTAAAGAAGGTTTTAGTGTATAATTTGTTTAATTTTGTATGAATTGGAAGAAATATGATCATAACCATCATGAGCGTTGGAGTGTGAATCCGTTTTCGTGCTGCTTTTAAAGTTGAATGGGGCGCTGATTACACAAATGCTAAGCAGATGAATACAACCGAATAGTGTGAAAAACTTTACTGCACTCGGGAAAAGTTGTGAGGGTCGCTAATTTCAAATTGTATAGAATCTGTAGTCCATATTATGTACATTATACATTTTTTTTTGCAATTCTGAAAAATAAATAAATACACCCAACAGTCACATACATAGTTCTCAGACCAGTCTTGTATCGGGGGTGTGAAGAACTACGTGAAACTTTTCGTTCTCACAAACACCAAGACCCGAAACAAATATTTGTAGATCACACAAACAATTGTCTCGGTGTAGGAATTGAGCCCGCGGCATCATGTTTCGCAAGCTGGTATCAAGCCTACTGCGTCACGGGGCTGTCAAGACAACGGTTAATATACAGTTAGCTAGACACCAGCTTGCGAAACGAGAGGCTGCGGGTTCGATCCCCGCACCGAGACAAATATTTGTGTGATCCACAAATATTTGTTTCGGGTCTGGGTGTTTGTGAGACCGAAAATACCTCTCGTAGTTTCTGATACCCACGACACAGGACTTGTATCCTAGTGTGGGGTCAGAACTATGTATGTGTGTATTTATTTATTTATTTATTTATTTTATCTTCGTATTGATAAAATACGAATCATAAGGAAAAAAACATAAATATCTCTACCTTTTATCTTTTATGTGAGTCTACATAGAATCCTAAATTGTCTTAGACTCACAACAAAAGTAATCAGAAAGGTTAGAAAAAGGGCGGTAAGAAATAAAAAAAATTGAAATATAGTCGACTTTTATAATACTAAGCATTAAATAGCCTCATTTTTATATACGGATCCCATTATCCTAAAAAGTATGACAATAAAGTCACAAGTCAGTTAAAGTATGAAGTGACAGCAGACCGGCGAGATGACAAACGATGGGTGTCATGTACTCCGTCTGAGAAGTTGGCCGCGCCATCTGTCTCGAATTGCTCCTGAGGGAATAATACGTCCCGAGGGATTTTTAAGCCCTACGTGAGAGCCTGGATTTCGAAAGTCAAATTGGGAATATATATTTATCTATACTAATAATATAAAGATGAAAGGTTTGTATTCTTGTATGTTTGTAACGAATAAACTCAAAAACTATTGTACCGATTTGAATTTTTTTGGTATGGACATAGATGGGCCTCTCCAAAGTAACTTGGGCTTATTTATGGCTCTCTATACTAATAATAAAAGGACTATATATGCAATAGTAAATCTCTGTCTGTGACGTTTTCACGCCTAAATCGCTAGACCAACCTGAACGATTTTGGGCTAGGAAATAAGATAGAACCTTGGTAAGGGACATAAGGTACGTTTTATCCTGGGAAAATGCAGTGTTTCCCAAAATCGGCAATAGCCTTGTCCCTTGTTATGCGTAATATGCATAATATGTGTGTTAAATAAAACCACAAGCTATCATAATTTATAGCCTACCTTTGGCTTAATTAAACTTAGTTTTTATTTGACTGCCTCGTGGTCTCGCGGTACAAGTATGTGCCGAGCGATTTAGAGGTCCTGGGTTCGATTCCCGGGTCGGGCAAAGTGTTATTGGGTTTTCCATTAGGAAATTCTCGGTAACAGCACGGAGTCTGGAAATGTGCCCGAAAAACGGCAATAGGCTCGCCCCCTATTACGTGGGACTGATACATACTTGGCGGAATGTGGGTGCAGAAATGCGCTTCTGCCTACCCCTTTGGGGAATACAGGCGTGAGTTTATGTATGTATGATGTATGTATGTATGAAATTTATATAAGCGTCGATGAAACTCAATGGAAAGTAATAATTTTCTTCATAAAAACTCCACATAACTATGACAATTGCTTAAACCACAAAATCATAAGTGCTAACGTAATTTAATCCCCCAACAGCGCTACAAGACAAATGAAACCCAGCCAAAATCTCCGCAACAGCTGACTCTACGTAGATTTAGTTGGTGTAATCCTGTTAAATCCGGTAGAGCTCATAACCGACTCATTTGCGGCGGCTCGCGCGTTAATCACAAGGGGGTGTAGTTTAATTACTGCTTCAACCCTAACAGAGTTATTGGGACAGAGGTCAGGTTTGAAACACCTGGAAACGTTTTAGGTATTATAATATTTTAGAATAACTACTAAAAAAGTAAAGAAAACATGCATACATAACCTCACGCCTGTACTCCCCGAAGGGGTAAGCAGATGTGCTTTTCTACACCCACATATCAGTAATATTGTTTTGGTCCTGCGTAATAGGGGGCAAGACTATTGCCGTTTTTTGAGCACATTTCGTTTTGCTTATTGCATTCAATAGTCTGAACTTATCACTTCGCCTGATATGGGAATCGATCCCAGGATCTCTCCAATTGATGCCACTTATATATGTATATACGTCGGTAATTGTTCGTGATTGTGTATTTATTATTGATTTGAAATTAAATCAAAGGTATTAAAAAGTGATACGAAATCATTTTTCAAAATCGATCTAACTAATGCTCTACGACTGTCCCATGGTCTCGCGGGACAAGTATGTGCCATGCGATCTAGAGATCCCGGGTTCGATTCCCGAGTTAAGCAAATTTATTGGGTTTTCTATTAGGAATTTCTCAGTAGCAGCACGGAGTTTGGAAATGTGTCCGAAAAACGGCAACAGGCTCGCACCCTATTACGTGAGACTTAGGTATACATACCTGCCGAAATGTGGGTGCAATAAAAAGATATGCCCCTATTTCCATAATTCGAACTGTCGATACGGCATGGCTTCTACAATTGCTTGTCACCCCAATGTGTCCGATGAAACATTGCGGCAACGTGGCGTGTACTTCGGAATCGGAGTCCGATAGAATTAAGATAAGCCCGCAGGACTCTTTTATCCCGGTATTGACTTCGGGAATCTATTCGATTATAGAAATTATAGGCGCGCCAGACGTCAGCGATGATCATATGACTTTGAATCATATAAAGATGCAACTTCTTACAATACTAATTAAAATTTTTAAATAGATAACATAAATAGATTGTATTATTGCTTAACAAAGAAGCCGAGCTAGTAAAATCAGTGCGCTCTTAAGACTCTATCGCTTCACACACTCACCACTGCAAGTCACAGGAGTTCTAGTTTCTGGTATAGACCAAGATCAACAGTGACACGCACAGCAGTGAAATTCGGCGAGTCTCTATGGCAATCAACCCAAAAGTGTCAACTGAAGGAAATTATTTGATTGATTACTTATCGATATAATTACAATAGCCAAATATGCATAAATTGATCCCATATCGAGGCACAATTACATCAGGAGGCTTTACTCCTTAAAAAAAATACTTACTATATGATCCGATACTAAGATTCCACCAACAAATACAAATTTTTCATTATTAATTCGTAATACATTTCCTATGTTACCGAATATTCGTTCTCATGTCCTTTATCATCAGCCCATATGTATATCACAATGCCCTGCTTCACGGGCTTCCTCTACAACTGAGAGAGCTTAGGCCTTAGTCCACTTAGTGCAGGTTGGCGGACTACACACCTAAGAAATTCCTAAGAACTTTCAGTATAGCAAGTAATAATTCATTTTGAATACACACATAATTTCTAAAAGTCAGAGGTGTGTGCCTGGTGTTTGAACCGGCGACAGCCGAGATTCTCGACCTCGAGGCCATCACGACTTAGCAATAAACAATAATTGAAAATAGAATACAATAAAGCGCCGATTTCACCCACTGAGCCAACTAAAGGCGGCATAATTTTCAGCTGAGAGTGCAAAGCAAGTCGGCATTGGATAGTGATTGAGCGGTTGAGAGCTGAAGGGAGCGCTCACTCGCACACCGCCAATCGGATCAAGTGCCGCACGGCCATTAAGTCAACGGACTTACGAGACTTACACCAACTCACGCCTGTATTCCCCGAAGGGGTAGGCAGAGGTGCATTTTTGCACCTACATTTCGCCAAGTATGTATCAGTCCTACGTAATAGGGGGCGAGCCTATTGCCGTTTTTTGGGCACATTTCCAGACTCCGTGCTGTTACCGAGAATTTCTTAATGGAAAAACCCAATAACACTTTTGTCCGACCCGGGAATTGAACCCAGGATCTCTACATCGCACGGCACATACTTGTACCGCGAGACCACGAGGCAGTCAGACCTACGAGACTTAACATTACAAAACAATTGATTACTATTTTTTAATAAGCATATCTAGTCTATTTGGTGTCATAATCACGAATTTTCGGAGAAAAACCAGTATGTTCATGTTCATGAATATAACTCAGTAGCGTCATATTGACAGCCCCGTGGCGCAGTTTGCTAGACACACCCTTGCAAATCGAGCTGCCGCGGGTTCGATCCCAGCACCGAGACAATATTGATTGTGTGATCCACAAATATTTCGGGTCTCGGTGTTTGTGAGACCGAAAAATCTCTCGTAGTTCCTAATACCCACGACACAAGACTCGTAACTTAATGTGGAGTCAGAACTATGTATGTAGGTATGTATGTGACTGTTGTGTGTATTTATTTACATGTTATCGTTGTGATATTTTAATTTGGAAACACAGATATTAACATAGTTTAAGAATCAGAGACCAATTCAGAGACTGCCTCGTGGTTTTACGGCACAGGTAGGTGCGGTGCGATCAAGATGTCCTAGGTTCGATTCCCGGGTCGGGTAAAGTGTTATTGGGTTTTTTCAATGGGAAATTCTCAGTAGCACCACGGAGTCTGGAATTGTGCACGAAAAACGGCAATAGGCTCGCCCCCTATTACGTGGGACTGATACATACTTGGCGAAATATGGGTGCAGAAATGCACCTCTGCCTATCCCTTCGGGGAATACAGGCGTGAGGTTATGTATGTATGTATGTATGTAGACCAATCTCCTGTCTGTAACGAGTTTATAAATGTAAATAAAATAAATAACTGAATCGTACTCAAATGCAAGCCTGTCTCCCAGACAGACAGTGGGTGCCGTGGTGGAATTCTTACATTACAATTCCACAAGACGAGCGCATATAGTTTCCTACCTGCGAAACACTTTTGTGGGTCACTCAGACGTCTTTTACACTTATCTAGGCGATAGGATTTTTTTTTTTTTACAACCAAAACCTTTAAAATTCTGTCGCATTACCCATAATGCGTTGACAATAAATCCCAGCATTCTCAGCAATAAATCTCCCAAATTTATTCTCCTTAGCGCGTCAGATTACGACGATATCTCATTGTCAAATCGAGGATTAGCGCGGAAGAAAGGCGGGTAAAAACTGTTAGCATTCCCCGCTAACTGAGTGGCCTCGAGGAAACTAGCACAGCTCGCGAGATTACCGCGGAGCAGCGGTTCGAGTGGACCATTGTAGAGGATTTAGATCCGGAGATTAAACTAAAAAACGTCTGCAGACACGGCAAGAGCTCGCATTTGCACAACTATTGTTGCAAGCGCTAATAACTTTTAGCTTTGAAGTTTGCCCATAGCTTTCAGTTTTCAGAAATGCGGTGCGAAATATTGGTACTGCAAAATTAACAAGGCTGAATATAAAATAGCGGTAGATTTCAAAGTCGCATTTCTATAAACTGGTTTCCGTCATTAATTGTGAGCCATCATCTATTTATCGCATTTGCCTACTTATAATAAAAGATCAGAAGGTAGAATTTTTCTCATAGATAGTTCTAAAAAAACCGGGTCAGGTTACATTTGTATATCCCTGTAAATGATTTCTGTTTAAGTATCAACCTAGAGCCTAAGGACGACCTTACCCAGCCATTTTACCGTACCGAAATATATAAAAAGCAACTGGATCCAGATGGAAATAAAATGGCGATATTAAATTACGCTTACATCGGTCAGTTGGTTCCGTTTTAGCCGTCCTATTCTTACTGTCCGTCATTCCACTACTCGTATTGGTAAAGTTTACCAAACAGTCATTTTCAATTCAACACAAGCTCATGACAGAAATATGCAACTCAGAACAAAAGCACAATATACAGCGCAACGCTTCGACCGCCTCACAACTTTTATGAGGTTTTACCGCAACTTCGTTCAAATTCACAATGAACTTTTGTGTGATCCTCGAAGTTTTCGTTTCATAGGTTTCTTTAAAGCGGGAGTAGTTCAACCAGTTGCCGATAGATGGCGGAAACTACAAATTGAAAAACTTTTCCTTTTGCTTGAAGTGTATGTATGATCTTTCCGATCTAGGTACAAAATACATATATGTGTATTTATGTAAATCAATCTATATACCTACGTGGTCACTGCTGGATACTGCTCTTCTCTTACGTAGGAAGATGTAAGGAAACATACCTAGATAAGATTTCTTTTACTGTTTTAGGGTGCCATTTACACAGGTATATGCAATGTCACAATACTGTACCTGAAGTAGATGACCAGGACGGACCAGTTCGACCATGACGGAGCATTTCTACCTGGAAATACACGCAACATATTATATGTACATAGTTCTGACCCCACACTAGGGAGTTCGTGGGTATCAGAAACTACGAGAGACTTTTCGGTCTCATAAAAACTCAGACCCCAAACAAATATTTGCAGTTCACACGAACATTTGTCTCGGTGCGGAGATCAAACTCGCGGCCTTTTAGCCACATTTTGTTTCTCCTGCAGATTCCAGTCGAAATCTTACCTAGGGAAATCTTTTGACTGTGCGATGTCTGTGACCGACATATTTCCACTCAATAATGAAAGCTTAAATCCAATATGAACTTAAAATCCGACACAATTCCATTGTATAAAGACAGTGTGAAGGGTATTCCGTCCTTTCCGAAGATTCTTATGGTGCAACAATGTGTTTCATACGTCACTGTCAGCGTGTCTGTGCCGACAATTTATCAACCCGCGTCCAGGACATGGCGGTGCAATATATTATCCCACGCCATTGTGGGTTTAAATTAAATACGCAAGTGGGGGTGGAGGGAATTTGTGTGTATTCACAAAGAATTATCACGTACTTTAACGGTGAAGGTAAACATCGTGATGAAACCTACACACCTAAAAGTTCTTAGGTGTGTAGTCCGCTAACCCGCACTAGGCCAGCGTGGTGGAATAAGGCCTAAACCCTCTCAATTGTAGAGGAAGCCCGTGCCCAGCAGTGGGACGCTGATAATGAAAAATTTGTTTGGTGGAACGAGCACGTATGATTCACAGTATCGATTGGAGAAAATCAATTAAATAACTAAGAACACAACTTCTAAATCTAGAGGTAGGGTAGGTAAAAATTATGTAGTTATTAAAGCATATTTTTGAGACAGCTCCAGTGACGCAGCTAACTAGATACCATAAACGAGAGTCACTTGTCTATGTCCATCTTATGGTTGTCTCTAAAAGATCGCCTTGAGCGATAAGACCGCCAATTGTACTTCATTCTATTTGTGTATTGTTTTTGTTCATTATTTCTTAGTGTACAATAAAGAGTTTATAAATAAATAAATAAATAAATAAACGAGAGGCCGCGGGTTCAATCTCCGGAGCGAGGCAAATATTTGTTATATGTTAATTACCCACGCTTGGTGACCAATTTTGGTGGTAAGCTATTAGGTTAAACTATCATATAGGGTATTTTTTTATCGTGCAAAAATTTAACATGAACAATGAACATGTAGAAAAATATATGACATTGTGTGAATGATCACTATTAATGATCCTTAATGCCCCACTAATAAATTAATCAGACTTTTTATTTAACCAATCAACAAGAAAATTAATGGTTTAATGATACTGAGCAAAACAGGTGAGAGTGGTGATATTGGTATTGGAGTTTATCAAAGTGTCACCATATTGCATCGTAAACGTGTCGCTATCAGACGGTAAACTGAGGGAGAATAATGCTTTTACTGTGGCCATGAAACACGAGTATATATTGTGTTATATGTATGAGAATATGTAAACGCACCTGTGGATGTTTTTTTTATTTTATTCAGCCGACAGTCACATACATAGTTCTGACCCCACACTGGGATACAAGTCCTGTGTCGTGGGTATCAGAAACTACAAGAGACTTTTTGGTCTCACAAACACCCAGACCCGAAAGAAATAATTGTGGATCACACAAACATTTTCCTCGCTGCGGGATTGAATCCGCGGCCATTCGTGTCACAAGCCGGGGTCTAGCCAACTGAGTCTCGTAGCTGTCAACTCCGCCAGTATTAAAACCTTGCTTAAAATGTTTAATAATGTCACACAAAAATTTGTCTCGGTGCGGGGATCGAACCCGCGGCCTTTCGTTTCGCAAGTTGGTATCTAGCCAACTGCACCACGGGGCTGTCAATGGGATGATATGATTGAATTATGACGTCTTCGTTACTAATCCAGCTTCGATAGTGTGGGCGTCTGTAATTTGAATTAGATACACAATACTGATTGAAAGCGATCCGTCGCAAGTACGGTGCGCGAGGGACGTCCCGTTCGAACCCTGTCGCCAAGATGGCCGCCCTACCGCCATAGACGCAACGTTCCGCTAGAGTGACGTCGACCATAGTCACTGTTTAATCTTACAAAAAGGTTTGTGTTGACGGCACACTCCCGCGCCGACATACATATATTACATACGGGTATATATACAAAAGATGTAAACAGACGTGATCCAAAACTGAGACACAAAATAGTTACGATGATTACAAACATATTGCCGCTAAAAAGTCAGGTACAGTACTAAAAAAATGACGTTTTTACCAGTGGCGGTACTTCCATAGAGCCCCAAAAGTCCAGTTTGACTTACAAAATTCCGATTAATATAAGCTTTAAATCTTTGTTTAACAAAAGCAATTTGACATGTAAATGAGAATATACTGACCCCACAATAAATAATTATAAACTAGACATTACACAATTACCATGTAACGCTTTTGGGGTTCTATGAAAGTACCGCCACTGATATCTATAACATTTTCTCGTGTTTTCTTTTACCGATAAATTATTTTGAACACAACGTCAGAAGTACATATGTGCTTAGGATTTGAATTGTAATACTTAAGTTAATACTTCATATTGTTATTGATGTATGAAGTTTATACACATCTAATACCAAGTAAATTGAAGGATCGTTTCCTAAAGTTTTCCTCACTTTTCCACCCCCATTACATTCATCTTATGTATAATATTTTTATAATTTCAATAAATATTCCGAAGTTATGTGTATTGACAATGAATTATCACTTATTTTAACGGTGAAGGAAAACATCGTGAGGAAACTTGCACACCTAAAAGTTCTTAGGTGTCTTATCCGCCAACCCGCACTGGACCAGCGTGGTGGAAGAAGGCCTTAACCCTTTCACTTGTAGAGGTGGCCCGTGTCTAGAACTGGGACGTATATGGGCTGATGATGATGATGATGATGAAATTAATATATTTAAAAAATGAGCGGTTCCTATAAATAGCAGTTGAATTCTTGACTACCTACATGAGTCTCCGCTACTTACGTGGCCCACACCAGTATGTTGAGGTGACAATAGCTCGGACTGGCGTCAAATGACACTGTAATCGCGCAGAACCGACACAATAGTGACAATGGAGAAAGGGAGGTGAGTGGAGGGACGGGGGAGGGGGAGAACAACGTAGTACCGCGTGTCTTTCTAATGTTAAACGAACCTTGATTGCCACCAAAATGTATTTAGTGAATTTGTGCGCTGATCGGAAATAATGAATAGGTAGATTAAAAGAACATTATTATTTTCTTATCATTATATCGCTTCTATCCTCGACTAGTCTACGTAAACTTCATAATCATTTTAAATTAGTAAATTCTTGGTGAAAGTTGAAAAAAGTGTGCTCGTTTAAGTACTGGTGCATGCTTAATTAATATTTTTTTCACATACATGGAATAATTTTATTTACCGGGAAATTGAGTAGATATGTACTAAAGCAGGGTTTAAGTTATGCTTGTGTCCGGGTTTCAAAATTATGAAATTAATAAAATTGCCTCGTTAGAACCGCGGTATCAATTGCCGCATGCCAATCGAATAGTTGCGTGGTTGCCAGTTTTTTTCCCGAGTTAAGCAAAGTGCCAGTGAAGTAAGTTATCAATAGCATGGAATCTGGAAAGATGCCAGAAAACGCAACAAGTTCACGCCTGTGCCCAGTAATGGGACGTATATGCACTGATGATGAATACCAATGATGTAGACTACACCTAATCCCAAAAACCCGTTTTCAAACAGTGAAGCTGCTCAAGAATAATTGTTATTCGGCTAAAACAATCACAACGGGAATAAATAAAAAGGGTTTACACAATCGGGCACATTCATGGAAATATAACACGATCACCCCGCCGCCCTCCTCCCTCCCCCCGACGAGCAGAGCCCTCGAGGGTGTAAATAAGATTGGGGACGAAGGAAAACCGATAGACAGCTGCTACCATTTGTTTTAAAGATAACAATTATACGTCTAGGCGTTTATAAATAATGATTTCTGTATTTTAGGGCCGCGAAAATTTTACACAATTAACGCAATATTGTGAAGTTTCAGATTCAATGCCCGGAGCTGGCAATGTTATTTATCTATACATCTATACAAATAAATAAAATTGGAGTGTCTGTTTGTAATCTTGAAATAACCGCTTTTTAATAAATGCATATGGATGTATACACGGTATACATATACCAAAATAACGTTTTTTAAAATTTTTGTCTGTCTGTCTGTCTGCCTGTCTGTTTGTTCCGGCTAATCTCTAAAACGGGTGGACCAATTTTAACGGGACTTTCACTGGCAGATAGCTGATGTAATAAAACATAAAAACACCCAACAGCCACATACATAGTTCTGACCCTACAAACCCAGATCAGAAAGCAATATTTGTGGATCACACAAACATTTGTCTCGGTGCGGGGATTGAACCCACGGCCTTTCGTTTCGCGCGCTGGTGTCTAGTCAACTGCGCCACGTCTTTTAATAAAGATAAAACATTTGCTTTGCTGTCTGTTGGGAAAAATACCATTGGGTTACAAATATATCTAGTCTGCGAAAAGCAGATATCGATATTCGCTCTCTAAACCGCAGCATCCCGCGGGAAATCATTGGCGTGCGGTTAAACTGAGGATGATACAATCACAAATCCCAAGTTACATTGGAGACTTTGGAAGTCTCTACGACAAGGTTGGTTAGACTTCAGTCTGTGAATCGTAGGTTCGATTCCCACGGCATAATAATTATAAAAATAATATACAGAGTGTATTCAAACCGTGATTGGAAACTAAGGCGGGTAATAGTTGCGGTGATGACAAACACCGTGACATTAAAAAAAAATCTCGACAAAAAAAATCGTTTTCCTTACAAACACATCCATTTGATATCTATGTTTGTTAGCAAAACGTCAAAATTTTATTTTTTGTCGGTTTTTTTTTTAACACCAACGGGCTTGTTCACCGTGGCTATTACCTGCCTTAGTTTCCGATCACGGTCTAAATACACCCTGTATATGACATTTCGTGTTGCTGAGTGAGTTTCCCGCCCGGTCTTCTTTAGTGATGACTGCCTTCCGAACACCCTGTTAACTAAATTTTGGACTGACTGAATGTTATGTCCCTATTCGACATTTTATAGTTGTTTTTTTGTTAATTTACTCGTGTCTTGTACGATCTCTCTTAACTGTCTCGCGGTTCAAGTTTGTGTCGTGCGATTTAGAGGTCCTGGGTTCGATTAACGGGTCGGGTAAAGTATTATTTGGTTTTTCCATTAGGAAATTCGTCCGAAAAACGGCAATAGGCTCGCCCCCTATTACGTGGAACTGATACATACCTGGCGATACGTGGGTCTAGAAATGCACCTCTGCCTTCCCCTTCAGGGAATACAGGCGTGAGTTTATGTTTACGAGTCTTGTGTCATGGGTTTCAGAAACTAGGAAAGACTTTTGCACACCTGATTAATAATTCGTGGATATACGCATTGAAATACAACTTACTTAACAGTATAAAAATCTCATGATTTTCACGTCGAGCCCAGTAGTAGGGACTAAGACTCGAAGGCGCGGCTCACAACGCTCTATGTCACGTTTAGCACCTCGCCCTTATCTTAACCGTTTTTATATGCCGACGCGAGTAACAGCCGATGGCCTACATCTCCATTTAGTTTACATTGTTTATTCTAATAAAAGGATTTACAGCTGACAACATAATTTGTTTTATTTTTTGGATTTACATAGCGAGTGGTGGCTGTACGCACTTCCATCTACCGTTAAAGCCAGTATTCTCGAAAGGGTGGGCAGATATTCATGTTGTATGGTTTATGTCCCACAAAATTACAAGACTTCGTGCTTACATACACATTCATACATAATCTCACGCCTGTATTCCCCGACAGGGTAGGCAGAGGTGCATTACTGCACCCACATTTCGCCACGTATGCATCAGTCCCACGTAATAAGGGGCGAGCTTATTGCACATTTCCAGACTCCGGGCTGCTATTGAGAATTTCTTAATGGAAAAACCCAATAACACTTTTCCTGACCCGGGAATCGAACCTAGGACCTCTAGATCGCATGGCACATACTAGTACCGCGAGACCACGAGGCAACGTGCTTCTACTGAAAATTCCCTATTGGAATAATCATTTAACAATTACGCGACCTGTGAATCGAAATAAAAACTCTTGAACGCTTATCATTATCTAACAACCTCTAAACCTATCAACTCTAAAAAAAATTACTTCATCGTCGTCAGCCAAAATACGTCCTACTCCTGGCCACCTGTCTGCTGTACAAAGGGTTTCAGGCCTTAGTTGACCACGCCGGCCTAGAGGGGGTTGGCAGACTACACATCTAAGAAATTCTTAGAACTTTTAGGTGTGCAGGTTGCCTCAGGATGTTTTCCTTCACCGTTATGGATTACACACACAACTTCGAAAAACCAGAGATGTGTGCTTGGGGTTTGAACTCGCGACCGCCGATTTTCTCGACCGTGCGCCTTAACTTCGAGGCCAACTGATATATAGTCTTAATTAATTTTACAAGTATTTTTGTCTTCTAACTGTTATATTTTCTTAAAAAAAAAAACTTAAGGTTTTTATTATTTGTGTATCTGTGGGCACGGTAATGCCCCCGCCAAGTCGAGCAAAAAAGCGGCACGGCCGTTAACGTTGTTAAAAATATATAAAAATAATAAAGAATTTGATTTATATACTGTTGTCGCCTTAACTAGTTAAGGGTAGATAAATAGTAATTGATAAAATGTTCGTCGGTAGTTTGAGATGTTATTGTCACGTTATGGTGGGGCGGTCTCTATATAAGCACGTTCAGTGCTAGCAGGAGTCGATTGCTGTATCAAGTCTTCTGTTGAACAGACCTAGATTATGTACCATAGTGTTATTGTATATATTATATTGTGTGACGTGTAATAGTTATGTGTTATATTGTGTAATTATATGAATATAAAGAGGTTGAGATGACAATACCTTCACTTAAATTTAATCTATGAGATTTTAATATTAAAATATAAATATTATTGTACATACCTTTCTATGACAAATTTCATAAAATAAATACTAAGGTCCGCCAACACTTACCTGAAAAGAAAAAAAGGAAATATTAAAATTTCTTCAAATTAATGAAACAATGATAAGCATGCTAGCCAACTTCAGATTAAATTTTCCAAAAAAAAAGGACAGGCAAAATGCCCACCAAATAGTTTGAAATGACTAGAGAAGAAAATCTCCAATTGAAGTTATATTACTCGTATGTCGGCCTTCATTGTAAACGAGGCACCAAAATCGTTTAAACAAAGGACTGTGGCCTTTTTGATCCTATTTATAAGTCTGAAGTTGGTTTGAACAATACATGCATACGACATATAAGTGAAGAAAGCTGATGCAAAAATGGCATTATGTGCATAGCGACAAGATGCATAAAGCTATAGGTGATATGTAAGGTGGTTTGTGTTTAAACACTGCTCTGAGGTTTCAGAGCCTTCTACCAACGTTTTGGAAATGTTTCAGACGTTATCTCCTCTGTTAGCTTGGTTCAAGGGGCTTGAAAGTCCCGTGGCATAGTTGGCTAGACACCATCTTGTAAACCGAGACATCCACAAATATTTGTTTCGGGTCTACGACGCAACACTTGTTTCACGGTGAGGGAATAGAACTATCATCATTAGCCCATATGCGTCCCACTGCTGGGCCCGGGCCTCCTCTACAACTGAGAGGGTATATGTATATGTAGTACAACAAACATAAAATTATATAAATAAAAATAAATACACTCAACAGTCACATACATAGTTCTGACCCTACACTAGGATACAAGTCCTGTGTCGTGAGTATGAGAAACTACGAGAGACGTTTCGGTCTCACAAACACCCAGACCAGAAACAAATATTCGTGGATCACATAAACATTTGTCTCAGTGTGGGGATCGAACCCGCGGCCTCTCGTTTCGCAAGGTGGTGTCTAGCCAACTGCGCCACGGAGCTGTCGAAATAAAATAACTATTAAGATATATTTAAACGTTAAACCTATACCGTATGTAAAAGTGGATTTAATACCTGAGGCGTTCCCTACCAGTCGAACCTTGGTTATTAGAGGGAAAAAATATTTCAGACTTAAAATAAAATTCTTAATTAAATAAAATTACATTACTATTCAAATACTCTCATATTTCCGTCAACAGATGTTCGCTTTAAACATATTGCATATATGTACATATATAGAATCTTATCCGGCTGTACTCGCATCCGTTGACTGCAGTGCTCATTTCCGTTTCCGTCGAGATTTCCAGGAGGCGCGGATCTCGGATAGAGATGTCATAGCCCGCGCGAATACGCCGGCGGAAATCCGCCGTTTTGGACGGGATACGGTGGAAATGCTAATATGTGTAATATTGTGTATTTTTTAGAGTCTTCGCGCTGTATTTTGTCTGGTCATGTATCAGTCCTGTTATTTAGCATTGATTTTCTCTGCAGTCACGAGAATTTTGCCTTAGTCTACCAAGTTGAATTTATACCGGTTGGTAGATTTCAGGTATTTTTAAATTCTTGTTTTTTTAACAAAGCAATCAATTCATCTCACTATGTTTTAATTCAACGATCATTAAAATCCCAATTTAATTTTATCCTACCCGAAAATCGAACCCGAAACCTCGCAAAGGCATGAATAAAATTATGCGCTACTAGACACAGTCTCCATCATTTATACTCCTAACAAGAAACTAACTTCACAGTTGTCTCTGAACTTTTCCAACTCGCGTGCAAATTTAATTTGCTAATTTGCATTGTCTATGGCACGAACCACAAACAAGTGGGGAGGGCACGAAATATTCTCCGAGGGAAGTAATCATAATAATTAATTGGACTCTTAGCTTGAAAGAGTCACTTGGCGTAGTGAAAGTCTACTCAGTAGGTCAACAAGTGGTTTTATAGCGAAATGGCCAAATTCTACAAAATTATATTTTAGGTTTTATTATATTAAAAATTATAAAAGTGACCTAAATATGTTTTTATAACGAAAAGGCAAACTATTTGGAGCCAATGATAAGTGCTGTTTGCATGTCACAGTAAGAGATAATATTAAAAATTCTTATTTACATAAAAAAAGGCTTAACTATGTGTGCCAAACATGTGATACATTTTTTCCATTGTCATGGGAGCATATTTCAAGACTCCTTGTTGATACTGATAAATTACTAACAGTAAACGTAATAACACCCTGCTCGAAAAAGATCGTACACGTTACGTGAATTTCAAAACACAACTGTCAAAACGTGGCTTTAAAAATACACCACAGTTTATCAAGTAGGGGATGTCGACAGTGATTTTATTTTAAAAAAAATACCTTCTACAATATTAACCGTAAACTTGTCGGAAGTTTTTTTTTATACTGGCACGGCAAAGTGACTCCACTGTACCTGATGGTAAGCACAGTGGAGTGCAAAAAAATAATATCGACCAGCGAGAAACGATATGGTCACCCGCTGGTCGACACAATCATGCCGGCCCGCACAAATGCTTCATCACGCTTCGCTTAAAGGATCCAGGATCATAGGAAGGATGGAACACGTGAGCGGAAGTACGAAGTAAAATATTATAACTATGAACTTTGTGGCATAGTACTTATTAATAAACCAATTTCATTTAGTTCGAATATTAAATATGTATATTGGTGTTTGTGAAACCAAAAAGTCTCTCGTAGTTTCTGACACCCATGACACAATACTTGTACCTTAGTTTGGGGAAAACACTATATATCTGACTGTTGGGGGAATTTATTTATTTGATTATTAATATTAAAGATTTAATTTCAATTATCAAATAATAATAGCTATCAAACGTTAAAAAATTCACTTAATATCAAGAGGTTGTTGGACTTTTATTTATTAAACAAATATAAGCTTTGAGCAATATTTTCTACGGTAAATTTCAAACTTTTTAAAATACAATTTAGATCTTGCTGAAGTCAAAAAGGTAGCTTAAAGAAAATAATCTCAAAAGCAACAACAATAACATTAACTCAAAGAGAAACCATTTAATCAGAGTTGATGTACTATGCCGTCTCTCAACAGCGCGGCGGCAGTTTCCGTCGTTCATTCAATGGACGAGCGAAAAGAGAACGAATGAACGAATAATGGAATTCATTTAAAGTTGATTGGCTCTGATGGCTGTTTGTGCAGTTTAGCCTCGGGTCTAGTTCATAGAAATTGGTCTTAAGCTTTATTAGCCGCGTTGAAATAAGATTTAGCTCTTTGTAAATTACTCTTTTTAAATTTACAAAGTTAAACGGAAAAGTAACATGTATGTGATAAATATTTTATAGCCTTGTTTTGCGCATTGTTAACATACAATTTTTTGACAAACTGTGCACATTTCATGACTGTTTTTTTTTGACACTTATGTCTTCTATTCAGTGTAAAATAAATCTTGCAATCGAATAACAACTCAAAATTTTGTACCTATTTATAAATACATACATACATAACCTCACGCCTATAATCCCCGAAGGGGTAGGCAGAGGTGCATTTCTGCACCCACATTTCGCCAAGTATTTATCAGTCCCACGTAAGGGTGAGCCTATTGCCGTTTTTCGGGCACAATTCCAGACTCCGTGCTGTTACCGAGAATTTCCTAATAGAAAAACCCAATAACACTCTGCCCGACCCGGGAATCGAACCCAGGACCTCTAGATCGCACGGCACATACTTGTACCGCGAGACCACGAGGCAGTCGTGGTCAAACAATATTTATTTATAAATAAAAAAATCGAATAAACAGTCTACTATTCCAAAGAATAAAACCTTTATTATTTTTTTCGGACTAAGGCTTAAACCCTCTCAGTTGTAAAGGAGGCCCGTGCCCAGCAGTGGGATGTATATGGGCTGATGATGATTATTTTATTCTCGTAAAATGTTGGAACACATAAATTATATTAACAACGATCCAAAAATCAATGGAAGCATAATTTAGAATATTGAGAAAGACATGTCATATTCAGTTATTATTCGAAATTTGACCAAATTCGAAATTTTGATGTCTTTGACCACTCTGACTTTATTTAATTTAGGACAGAAAAAAATTGCAATTTCATCTATGAATAAGTGTAAATTTCATCAATATATGTACATTTTTATGTGTTACAGCTAATATTAGATACGGATCTCTCCCGACAAATAGCACGACCTAATTCACACCGCGAGGGGATGTCTAATAATGAGGTGTCACATTGTAAGAGTCGGCAGCCTTCGGAATGAGTACAATATTGAGCAGAAATGGCGTGTTTTGAGAGAAATTTTGCGCATCTGGAGACTTCTACTTTAGGTGTTCGTAAGGCCTTATTGGGCCTTTGGTGAAATGTATGAATAGGAGCGTGCGATACTTTCTCATTTTCCGAAGGATAAGCAAAGATGAAATACTTTGGTTTCGTATTTCATAAGTGCGACCTGATGTATTCACAATAAATTATCACTTACTTTAACGGTGAAGGAAAATATGGTGAGGAAACCTGCTCATCTAAAGTTCTTAGGTATTTCTTAGGTGTGTAGTCCGCCCACGAAAAGGCCAGCGTGGTGGTCTAAGGGCTAAACCGACTTAGTTGTAGAGGAGGCCCGTGCCCAGCAGTGTGATATTATGGGCTGATGACGAAGATGGTGAAGTGCAATCGTGGCAATTTCCTAACAAATCCCTTATAAATAATTCTCGATTCGATCCCGGAGGCTCTCGATCGCTGCACATTTATATGAACGACAAATTATAAAGTTATAACCAAATTTAGGCACGTGCTCTTTCAAGATAAACTTGGTTTTACCAGGTTGTAATGCCTGGAATAAGCCTCTAACTTTTGTATCTACAATGAATTATGACGCAATGAAACGGCGCGAAGTAACAAACGAAGTACTTTACAAGATTTTTTCCGCAAATGAAATCCACCTATACGCATCAGGACTAATCCCCTTTTATATAATAGTAAAATAAGCCTGTGCCCAGAAGTATGACGTATAAATACAGATAAAATCACTATAACAAAATTTGTATTACATTTCTCGCGACAATTAAATTCAGCCTAAGTACCGTAGTGGAAAGCCTTGTGCAAAGAGACCAAAAAACTGCAAACATTAGAAATCTGTTAATCCGCTAAGCAGAGGCGGCTTTGCGGCTTCCCTCAGGACGCAATTTGCGGGACTCCCTCCCCTCTCGCGGCTGTGTTCCGTTCACAATTTAATCCCGCATTCTTTTGACTTTTTGCTGCACATGGCTTTGGATGGCGGTGTGTGTTAGATCGTTAATAAGAGTTGTTCTTTTCAGTATGAGTTGTAACAGTATTTTCAAAGTAAAAAGATACTCGTATATATAAAAACAGAGGAGGGCCTTCATTACAACTATCTTCGATAGCGTAGGGGTCTTCGGGAATAAAAAAAAATGATCTTATTTTTCTACAAATCATTTTTAATTGACAGAAACCAATATTTACTCTGTCTACTAGTCGTGATGGCCTCTAGATTAAGGCACGCGGTCGAGAATCTCGACGGTCGCGGGTTCAAAACCCAGGCACACACCTCTGACTTTTCGAAGTTATGTGTGTATTTACAAAGAATTATCACGTACTTTAACGGTGAAGGAAAACATCGTGACGAAACCTGCACATCTAAAAAAGTTCTGAGGAATAACTTAGGTGTGTAGTCCGCTAACCCGCACTAGGCCAGCGTGGTGGACTAAGGCCTAAACCCTCTCAGTTGTAGAGGAGGCCCGTGCCCAGCAGTGGGACGTATATGGGCTGATGCTGAAGCTGAATATTTACTTCTGCATGTAATTCAAATTATGTAGATAGACAACTTTATTAACTTCTGATTAAAAGCGATTCATCGCAAATACCAACAGTGCGCGAGCGCTCTCTCTTTCGAATGTCCCGCCACAAGATGGCCGCTCCGCTGCCAGAGACGTGACGCTCCGCCGATGACCATCGAGTCACTCTTCAATTGTATTTATGTTACTTAAATTATTCTGTATGCTGATTGTTAATTCGACAACTATGTAGATCAGATTCACGTTACTAGTGCCAATTAAAAGCTAAAAATAATTATTCCATAATAATATAATGATCTTGTTTTTGTATCGACTAGTCATAAGTGCTATTTTACCTATTACTGCGTAAGCTTTTGCATTTACCCCGGTAAAAAGATCAAGGATCAGTCCATTATTATTACTAAATATTATTTACTGATTTAAGGCTTTTCTACATATTATTATAAGAACACTGCTCCACTCTGACTGCCTCGTGGTCTCGCGGTACAAGTATGTGCCGTGCGATCTAGAGGTCCTGGGTTCGATTCCCGGGTCGGGCAAAGTGTTATTGGGTTTTTCCATTAGGAAATTCTCGGTAACAGCACGGAGTCTTGAAATGTGCCCGAAAAACGGCAATAGGCTCGCCCCCTATTACGTGGGGCTGATACATAGGTACTTGGCGAAATGTGGGTGCAGAAATGCACCTCTGCCTACCCCTTCGGGGAATACAGGCGTGAGTTTATGTATGTATGTATGTATTATAAGAACACTACCTCTAAAGAAATAACCTATCAAAAACAATTTCTTAATGAGTATTCAATAAGCAGTATTTCAACCATTCATTCCATTTATCAAACAAATTTAATCAAATGGCAGGTGTAAATTACCCGTTAACTGTAAAACTTACTCTCATTCTCGTGTTACAAAACTTCTCCGCAAACTTCGGAATAGTGGAGCTGTGTCGGAACTCCTGCGAGAGGCAACAGCAGGCAGATTTGTCCACCTACTTTCTGCGTTAATTTATTTAGTACGTAAATACATTTTAGGATTTATTTACGTACTAAAGCCACCTGACACGTCTGAAGGGACTTTGAATGGATGCCTCGGTGTTCAGTGTTGGACGTCCACCAGACGACGAAAGTATTTAGTAAAGATCGCAGGTCGTCGCTGGATGCAGGTTAACTGGCCGTTTTTAAAATTCCGTAGCTCACTTATAGTTTCGTAATGTTCGTCTGACCGTCCGCGGCTTACCTTTCAAACTGAGATGAAACTTTGCATGTATGTACTCGTATATGTGTATTTACCACGACGACTAAGTGCTAAAATTAAATCATGTAAAATATTTATTTTAGGGTATCTCCCCTACACTTAAAATGGGGATGATTCTTGTACCCGTGTCTACCTCATAGCGTGGGGTATCATTAGATAGGTCTTAAACACTGAGAGGTTGCTATGCCGATTTTTTTAATTAGGTATCCGTTTGCGAGATATATAAATTAGAGGCGTATTTTTTTATTAAAATACAGAGTGTATTCATTTGAATTGAAGTCTTCCTAACAACTATAGGTATAAACGTCAAATTTTTTATTTGTTGGGATTTTTTAACGCCAGGGGGTTTGTTATCACCTTAGCTATTACCTGCCTTAGTTTCCGATCACGGTCTGAATACACCCTGTATAATGTTTCTTTACAATGTTTTCCTTCACCATTAAAGTACGTTAATTCATTGTGAATACACACATAAACTCCAAAAAGTTAAAGATGTGTGCCTGGGATTTGGACCACCGAGATTCTTGACCGCGCGTAAACTTCATGGCCATCACAATTTAATTCTGTTTCAACTCGATTCTAATACCCTGACATCAGCGTAGTAAAACATATTTTCTCATTTAGTAAACAACGTTCGGATGCCTCGGGTATGGGGCTAATGCGATTACCAGTCCACGTACATTACGGAGCACACGCCGCGCCCACTATTACTGGTAATTGATTGATGGATATTACAGGGCGCGACCTATATGCAATGTTTTGACTGCAATCTTTTACATGTTGGCTTCAAGGCAACATTTGTTTAAAGTTCCATTTGTGGAAACAATTTTGATTGTTGCTTGTTCTGACTCCACACTGAGACACAAACTACGAGATAATTTTTGGTCTCACAGACACTTAGACCGGAAAAGTATTTGTTAATCGCACAAATAACAAAATAATAATTTGAGCGATTGAAACAAATTCTGTCGCATGTACTATTTTTATAGCGGGATATTAAAGTTTAATTGTGGGTATAGCTAGATAATACACCTAACAACCTCATACATAAAAAAGCATATTACAAAATTTCAGATTATATTGAAGATAATAAATCTGTGAGTAAGCAAATGGATCAGAGTTTGTTGCTACAGTTTGTATCGTTATGACATATGATGTAAAATTTAAATAATATAAAATAATAAAAAAAGTGTAATTATACTATATTTATATTTATTATTAAAGAAAATAACATTTCGTGTTGCTGAGGGAGTTTCTTGCCGTTTCTTCTCCACAGCGACAACACGTTACGAAGTGGCAATAGTTTAAAATATTTTGACTATTCAAAAGAACTCGTAAAAGTCTATTTGAATAAAGATAATTTTGACTTTGACTTACATAAACCTGACACCACATTTCTGGGCTTGTGTCATAGGTAACACAAACTACGAGAGACTTACCGGCCGTATAAATGCCTAGTCCAATAAGTGTCGACCACACTAACATTTACATTACCCCGTATTATACAGGCCTGTTTTTAACCAATTATGCCACGAAAGAAAGGAAAAGGAAGTGTGTATGCTACACAGGAAGACTCCCAAATTCAACATTTAGTGCTCGCCACATCACATACAATAAAAAAACAACTTTCAGGGTCTTTAGTTTCAAAACCAGTAAAAATAGATGCAATATTGATTAACCTTTAAAGTCACTATACAGTCTCACTATACGGTATGTTCCTGACCGCATACGTTGTGCATTTGAGTCATTTGTCAATAGAGGCGCGGGCTGACGGCAATCCAATACATTACTGATCGAGGGCGGGGCTCTGTTCTATTCTAGGTACACATTATACGTATGTATGTATGTTTCACACGGGACCGTGTGAAATACAATCACCATTCTAAAAGGCAATTACATCGATACGACAGCCCCCAGGCGCAATTGGCTAGACACAAACGAGATGCCGCAGGTTCGACCCCCGCACCGAGACAAATGTTTGTGTGTTCCACAAATATTTATTTCGGGTCTGGGTGTTTGTGAGACCGAAAAGTCTGTCGTTGTTTCTGATACCCACGACATAAGACTCGTATCTTAGTATGGGGTTAGGACTATGTATGTGATATATTTATTTACACAAACACTAACGCCTGTATGTCCGATGAGGTAGTCAGAGATACATTTTTTTACATTAGTTTCATAAATTGTATTTTGAGTCGCATGTACGAGTGACACACAAACTCACACCAGTGTACGCCAAGGGTAAGCAGAGGTGCAGGTTCAACCACGTCTCGCTAAATTTCTTAAAGGAATAGCCAATAAAATTTTCCAAATCTGAAGAAGAACTCAAACACCTAGATTGCAAGACACATACTTGTACCGCGGAACTACGAGGCACTACGCTTTTATTATATCACACTAGATACATATTTCAGGAACACAAATCCCGAACCAATAACTAAATGTGTGTGTGCGAGTGTTTTTTCCTCTTGCTAGTATTTAAACGGCCGATAGATCAAGTGGCGCGTGTCAGAAACAACAAACAAGGGTGTCCGCGTGATGGCGACCAGCGGGCCCCGCCGCGTGCCAATGTTAGCTCACACTTCACACGTCATTACTACCATTATGACGTCATGGTTATTACGTGTTTTGACAATATTCATTCAACCTTAATCTATTTAACCCTCTCAGTTGTAGAGTAGGCCCGTGCCCAGCAGTTGGAAGTATATGGGCTGATGATGAAGATGATATTCATCTAACAATAAGAGTAAATACCTTGTGAAATCCATAACAGAATCACTCGTGCTGATTTGTGGAGCCACTTCAATTATGAGTATGTCAATTGTAAAGCCAAATAAAAAATATCTAACAAAAAAATTAAGTTTATAATCGTTAAAAAATGGGCCCCCTTAAAAAAAGTAGCTATATCTTAAAATCTAAAATGTGTCTATACCACAAATAATCCAAATCGGCCCACTATTTTCTGAATTTAGAATCTAGAAATCTTTTCATAATGTAAAGTAGATATCGTCTATAGCCTTTTTAATGTAACATTAACATGGATCTTAATTACAAAGGGGCTGTCCCCGGGGGACCCTTCAACATTAAATATTACATTATAATCTTTGCGCAAGGTTAATTTGAGGAACTCTGAGCGTGACTACGAGTATCATCGACTCTCGTGGTAATAATGTTAAAATCTTAAATTGTGTTATTAAGATTATTTCTTTACAATTGAGGGTAGTTAGCCCTTAGTTCGCTGGTGGCAATCGCATGAAAACACAATGAGTGTCACATTTAGTGCGATTGCCAAGTCAAACTATTTTATTTTATATAAAAGATGTTTAATAAGCTAAGTCCATAATAACTTAAGACAGAAAGTCCCTTAAATGAGTAATAAATGAATTCATCGACTTGAAGATCTGAGTCGCGAGACTTGTTTTTTTTTCACAAGTTTTGTTTTTGATGGCATGTTTTTTTACCGTTAAAGTACGTGACAATTTATTTTGAATACACAAATAACTTCTAAAAGTCAGAGGTGTGATCCCGAGATGTAAACCCGCGACCGCCGAGATTCTCACCACGAGCCTAAACCTCGAGGCAATCACTACTTTTGCTAGTCATCATCATCATCATCATCATCAGCCCAATACGTCCCACTGCTGGGCACGGGCCTCCTCTACAACTGAGAGGGTTTAGGCCTTAGTCCACCACGCTGGCCTAGTGCGGGTTGGCGGAGTATACACCTAAGAAATTCCTAAGAACTTTTAGGTGTGCAGGTTCAGAGTACACCCGAGACCGCCGAGATTCTCACCACGAGCCTAAACCTCGAGGCCATCACTACTTTTGCTAGTAAAAAATGCATTTTACATTTATTGAAATACTTTTATCCATTCTGTATATGGTCTCGCGGCCTCGCGGTCTCGCGGTACAAGTATGTGCCGAGCGATCTAGAGGTCCTGGGTTCGATTCCCGGGTCGGGCAAAGTGTTATTGGGTTTTTCCATTAGGAAATTCTCAGTAGCAGCACGGAGTCTGGAAATGTGCCCGAAAAACGGCAATAGGCTCGCCCCCTATTACGTGGGACTGATACATACCTGGCGAAATGTGGGTGCAGAAATGCACCTCTGCCTACCCCTTCGGGGAATATAGGCGTGAGTTTATGTATGTATGTATATACTCGTATAGCATACATCGGTTCAAAGTTGGTTATTCGTTAAAGCGAGCCGGCAGTCGACTTCACACGTAACTGTTCAAATTAATTGTTGGAATTCGGAAACTTTTGACGTGGAATTACTTTCAATATCTCGTCAGAAATTCCCCAACTTGTACCGACTGTACTTAAGTCACGAAGTCTTAGGGGAATTTATAACGCCATAATTTGGTTTGATTTGTACTAGTATGGCAATGACTGTGATAAGTTCTGATCAATAGGTAAGTATTGGTTTGAATGAAGTGATTGGTAAAAATATAACCAAAATTTCTTATTAGTTGGCAATACTGTGCCAACTTGATTACGATCCGATGAATATATGTACTTATGTACATATACATATGTATATCGTAACGCGTATCTAATAGTAGCGTGGCTTACGCAGGTTTCGTACATTATAGACGGTGGTTCCTATCTGAGCAAACTAGAAATGTCACTCACAAATTGAAACGCAACAGTATAACTTCATGTCGTATCTGCCTGAAAGAATGGTATTACGTCAGACAAGCTGGCCACAAGCCTCCTCAATTGCTTCTGCTGCTGCGCCCCTTCGGCCACAATGTATATATTTACACGTAAAAGGAAAGAACCAGACTTTTAAACTGAAGGAGAAAATGAGAGAATATGTAAAATTCATCATCATCAGCCCATATACATATGTCCTACTGCTGGGTATGGGCATCCTCTACAATTGAGAGAGTTAAGACCTTAGTCCACCACGCTGGCCTAGTGCGGGTTGGCGGACTACACATCTAAGAAATTCCTATGAATTTTTAGGCGAATACACACAAATGTAAAAATAGTGGTAATTGTTACTGCTCAAGTTTTCTGGGTCGATACCAGCCCAGCCAAGCTGGCCTATAACCGGAGTTGATAAAACCGTTACTATACCATTTAACTCCAGTTTCATTTCAAAAATATATTCATATAGTTTTCTTTGTACGAAGCTAGCAAAGGGCGTCGATCATAAAAAGTTGGAAACCTTTTCCTTAGTCATACGATCTCCGCGAAATTATTCATCCTCAGGGCATTCTACCTTTTTGCGGAATAAAACTATGAAGAGTTCACGCAATCTATACAAGGGTCAAAGGGTAGTTTCACGCATTTCCGATATCTGACGTATTTACTTAATAGAGATTCACTGAGATGTAGGTTAAGACGTGATGAGATTTATTAATATAGATTATTTTATGTTTCGTTTTTTGCCAATTCCACCTCTAAGCCCGCAGTTATTTTGGCTCAACATACATACATATTTGCTATAAAACATGTTGCTATTTTTTTAAAATGGAAAACAAACAGTAGTAGGTATACAGATAATTACAATTAACAGAGACACATAAAAGGCAAAACCCACTCTAATGAGTAACTTTCGTGAGTCTTTTGTACTTTTTTACTCTTTGACTTCGCCTTCCCGGATCAACCTGTGTGGCATTATAATGACAATTGTCAAACATTTGTTTCTTCTCAGTCAGCATCCTATTTCAATTGTGCTGTAATTATAATCTGACGCTAATACTTTACTGTATCAGTAAATTTTATTACAAAAGCATTAAGGTTATAGATATTGTTAGTCCAAGCCTGATACTGCCATACATTCTACTTTAAAACTAAGCCATTCATCAAAATATACAATATATAAATTCATCAAAACACGCACCTACAAGTATTTTGTTGAAAAACTGCAAACATTTATTATTTCCCCCACATCACGGCGCTATCATAAAATAAATTTCATTCAGATATTCCTAGATACAAATTGAAATGCTTAGAGCTGGTCGAGTCGAGACAGCGTCTCTACTCGCCCCGCCTGACGTAAATAACTCGCCAACTATTTCCGATACGAACGATAACAACCGCGAATTATTTTCATTACGCTCTGTCACTACAGAGCCGATACTACATTGTTGCAAACACTCCAATTATTTCTGATACGGCGCAATGTTTTTATTGCACTCTACCCCTCCGCGGTGGGTAGAGCTATCTCCGGCTTTGTAGAGCAGAACATTGTTGAGCTTGTAAAATTCAAATCACTTGCTTGGATTGGGTATATGTGGTGTAGTATTGTTATTAGTTTTACTAGGAATTGTCACGTACTTTAACGGTGAAGGAAAACATCGTGATGAAACCTGCACACCGAAAAGTTCGTAGGAATTTCTTAGGTGTGTAGTCCGCCAACCCGCACTAGGCCAGCGTGGTGGACTAAGGCCTAAATTCTCTCAGTTGTAGAGGAGGCCCGTGCCCAGCAGTGGGCTGATGGTGTTGATTATTATTGGTTTGGATTTTACTGTACTAGGTCAGTTGTAACCGCAAACCAAATATCGAATATTAGAATGAAGAGATATTACGGATGTAGTTTTGGTTTAATTTTAACTTTCTGACATTATGAATATTTTAAAGACTTCAGTTAGTGTTGCAATCAATATGCGGATGAGTGGCAGCTCAGTACGCCCCCTCGCCATGAACTCTGTAAAGTCTTAGAAAAGTATAAATGACGTAAATTTTATACGAATAAATCTATATAATATGTTATATGTTATGTTGAATAGTTTTATTCCAATTTGTGTCGGTATTAACATTAGAAATTGTCATAAATCATCAACATCTCAAAATAAAAAACAATCTGACGAAGCTAGTATGATTGCGTTGAATCATGAATGAAAAGAAATAATCGACTTTCGCTATTTTTGTTTTCAACCAATGCTTTAGAATCGCTGTGGAACAGGTTTCAAAGTTTAACAGGTTCTTTAGTACAAAAAGTTTCAGGAAATTATACCACGACTTGAACACTACTTCTAATAGGACTAAATTATAGCCTCGCAAGTTCACAACCATAGAAGAAGTCCATACCCAGTATAGGCCAAGCGCCGGGGGTTTTTTTTTGCAACGTACGGGACCTGAATTTTTTTGAAAACCTATGCGTTATACAAAAAAAAGTTTCATATAAAAAGGATGGCAAATATTATTATCTACAATAATGATTTCTACAATTTTTGTCATACGATGCGCGGTTCGCGAGATATTCAATAAAAAGTGTTTTCCAAGATGGCGGCTGAAGTGAACCCCCCCCCCCCCCTCGCCGCGCCAACTTGGATTTACATTCAGGTAACACCCTTGAACATATTCCAAAAAAAAATACCAGGTCCCGAACGTTGCATTACTTACCTACTTTTTTTGCTGCGGCGCTTGGAGTAGTATTGGAACGTGAATTTTCTGACATTCTTTTTTCAATTATTATCTTAATAGCAAAGTGCTGATGAAATATACACACTTACAACACATTACCTTCACAGCCTGCTGTATGCGAGTGTCAGATTAGTGTAGTGGCCGCCACTCGGCCGTCGAATTAACCCCCCGCTCCTCCACACCCACCCCTTCCACCACCAGGGCGAATTAATTCCGCGCATTTCCACGTTACGTCCAATAATTGAATTTTAATTTAATTTGCCGCCATTTTGGCTATGCCACTAATAACAGGAGTGGATGAGGTCACTCGTTAAGCTGGTACTTAGTGTGCTTGGGATTTACAAATGCATATTTTTAAGAACGTTTTGTGGTTATTCCAGAAATTATGGCAACTTTTAATCGTGTAATTTTAATTATCTCGCAGATATGATGTTGGAATTTATGGCAGGCTAAACGAATAAATTAATCATTGAGATGTATAACATATTTTTTTCATTTTAATCTTCCCCCCTTTTTACCAAAAACAATAAGGTGAAATGTGGGTGCTAAAATGCATTTGCCTACCGCTTCGCGAATGTAGCCTGATTGATAGTACATAATAATATGAGAAGTTATAAATCTCCAGCCTACACTAACTCTCCGTAATGTTATTTCTGCATCGAATAACATTGCAAGCAACCCCAAAATTCAAAACAGGTTTACCTATAATCCTAACCGCAAGTACCCTAAAGATTTCGCTAGAGCTCCTGGGCGTAAGTGATGATTTACAAGAATTCCGGGACTGCGCATCTAATGCATCTGTTTACATCCGATGCGAATGAATTACGTTTGCGAGCGAATTTTATTACTGCGATATAGAGGATTTGTGTTTTGGCAACCGTTCTGATCTAATATTCATAATTCCATAAATCAGCTGGTGTTGTTCCGTTGCGCGGTGTGAGAACGTTAAAAATGATTTCAAAGTCATAATAATACATACATAAACTCACGCCTGTATTCCCCGAAAGGGTAGGCAGATTTGCATTTCTGCACCCACATTTCGCCAAGTATGTATCAGTCCCATGTAATAGGGGGCGAGCCTATTGCCGTTTTTCGGGCAAATTTCCAGACTCTGGGCTGCTACTGTGAATTTCCTAATGGAAAAACCCAATAACACTTTGCCCGACCCGGGAATCGAACCCAGGACCTCTAAATCGAACGGCACATACTTGTACAGCGAGACCACGAGGCAGTCAAAATAATCTTTATTCAAAATTGACTTTTACAATATTATTGAATCGTCAGTTTAAATAGCTACCGCCGCTTCGGAACGTCTTATCGCTGTGGAGAAGAAGAGACTCAAGAAACTCCCTCAGCAACAAGAATATCATTTTTAACCCGCTTTTTATTAGCTTCACTTGTATGTTTATAACCGACTCATTTGGACTTGATTTTAACCCACTTCAAACGGTCCGATTTCATTTAAAGACTTATCGAGGACCGATGACAATACAATGGATTCGTAATCACCGTAGCTATTACCTGCCTTAGTTTCCAATCACGGTCTGAATACACCCTGTATAGTGAAAAATCCAACCGTGTCGACGCTGGATTAAATAAATACCCCCAACAGTCACACAAACTTTGTCTCGGTGCGGGGATTAAACCCGCGGTATCTTATTCCGCAAGCTGGCGAAAATACCAGTTGAAAATAATTCTTTCAGTGATTAGTAATATTGCCAATAAGTTGGTTATCAATAGAAATAAATCAATTAACAATTATCATAAATATATGTACATTAAACATCATTAAATTAATACTAAAATATTATGTTTAAACATTGAAATCAGTAAACATAAAACATTTGTCCAAATATTGGATCCATGTACAACAACACACATGCAACGTTTGAAGCGATTTTACAGCGCATGCTCGGTACACCCAACAGCACACAGAGTCAGATTTTCTGGTATACTTCGTATTAATTTACCAGTGTCATGTTAGTCATTCTGCTTCGTGTCTGTTGGAATTTCTTTTACGCTTTTTTATCGCCAATTGTGACAGTATTATGTCTAAGCCTTCTGTTTTTTTTTAATTATTCCTGCTACCTGGATAAACTTCGATGTCATAATCTTACTGACGGCTTTACGAGATCACGTATGGAATGTTGAGACCTAAATATATGTAGGTACGTATAAGTTTCACAGAGTGAGACCTGTGCTTTGAAGGAAAGAAACATTAAGTTACTATTGGTATTGTCAAAGTTTACGGGACG
This sequence comes from Hemaris fuciformis, assembly GCA_907164795.1. Lineage (NCBI taxonomy): Eukaryota > Metazoa > Arthropoda > Insecta > Lepidoptera > Sphingidae > Hemaris > Hemaris fuciformis. Next base: position 229,924 of record OU015455.1, on the reverse strand, counting down.
AGTTAGCCTCTTTTGCCGTGTCGGTCGGTAGCGATAACATAATTATATAAACATATGTCAATACCCACATATACTATATTTTATTTAATCACTTTCTGTCAATTTTTGAGTCAATACAGCACACATGTAACTGTTTCTGACTACTAAAAATGAAACAAAAAGGTCTATTATGTATCTCGTCTTCATGATGTATTGGTATGTAAAATAAATATCATCTCTTTTCAACTTAATAAGCTAACGTATAGAGAATTTAATCATAAAGAGTATCTTTAAAATATACAGAATAAACAAGATCCATGTATCGTTATTCAGGTGGGTACAAACTTGCTTAACTCCATACTGTCTGGAATTATTTGAAACAAACTTTAATTTATTTACATGTAACATAATAAATTATTGAAATATTTTTGCCGTATATTTTTTCAAGTCGTGCACTATTATATACTAACATACTAGATCATAATTTTGAAATTTATTACGATAATCCTCCGCCTTGTTCATAATAAAATTATTCATTTTTCATTTATTTATCTTCGTTCTAATAATATATTAGTTCTTTTCATATTTCCTTAGTTTAATCTTAAATTATTTATGTATTAAGGTTTTCTGTGAAACGACTAGAGCTACAATTTTGAGTGAATGAAAATGTTCGATCGAATTCTAATGAATTTTGATTGCGCGTAAAAGAAACTACGGTGTGAGATCGGCCACTGATTAAATTATATATAGACTTAATTAGTATTGTATTACTTTAGATATTTATTAAAGTTAGGAACCAGATGTTGTAGAAAAGAGTTTTATGCAATGAAAGATATGATATGATGTAATATCAAGATACAGTTGTGTGATTTATTTTATAAACAAGTAAATAACAGTCACATATGTACATAGTTCTGACCCCACACTAGGATACAAGTCATGTGTCGTGGGTATCCGAATCTACGAGAGACTTTTCAGTCTTATAAACACACAGACCCGAAACAAATATTTGTGGATCACACAAACATTTTCCTCGGTGCGCGGATTGAATCCGCGGCCATTCGTATCACAAGCCGGTGTCTAGCCAACTGCGTCTCGTAGCTGTCAATTTGAAAAAAAAAAAAACATTTAACTACGGTTTCACTTTCAATTCAGATTTAGTCACAAACAGCCTTGATCCGAAATATCAATTATACTTCTACATAACCTCACGCCTGTATTCCCTGAACGGGTAGGCAGAGGTGCATTTCTGCACCCACATTTCGCCAGAAATGTTTCAGTCCCACTTAATAAGGGGCGAGCCTATTGCTTTTCGGGCACAATTCCAGACTCCGTGCTGCTACTGAGAATTTCCTCATGGAAAAACCCACTAACACTTTTCCCGACCCGGGAATCGAACCCATCCTGGGTTCTTATAGAGGCAGTCTTATACTCCTATACAATGATTATTCTATACCCTGTCAGTAGTAGAGGAGGCCCGTGCCCAGCAGTGGGACGTATATGGGCTGATGATGATGATGATACCATGATTAGTCAAACTCGATTTAGATACATGCTAAATCGACGATAAGACGAGCGTCGCGTTCTCACATCAGCTCGTGTACCAGGCTGGTATCAGCCCCGCGGAATTGTTTCAATGAGGATCGACAAGTCATTTCTTTCAGTCGATAATCAATTTGGATCCCACTGAACATAAGGTAACGATATTGTGAAATAACCACGCCAGTATTAAAACCTTCCTTAAAATGTTTAATAATGTCAATAGGTACGAGCGATGCTAGCGCCAGCTAATTGACATCCATCCAGCGAGCCACATTCTGTAATCAGGGTGGCTTATCGCTCAAATCCGCGGGAATGAACGTGTATGAGCTTATGTATATTAACTTATGCCCGCGATAAAAAGTGGGGGGGGGGGGATTTAATAAATATTAACCGTGTCAAATGATTTTTTAATCTACTTACATAACTTATGGACTGTATTAAATAAATAAATACACCCAACAGTCACAAACATAGTTCTGACCCCACACTAGGATACAAGTCCTGTGTCGTGGAAATCAGACATTACAAGAACTTTTCGGTCTCATAAAAAACACAGACCCGAAACAAATATTAGTGGATCACATAAACATATGTTTCTGTGCGGGGATCGAACCTGCAGCCTCTCGTTTCGCGAGGTAGTAGGTTTTGAGCTGGTACATCTAGCCAACAGCGCCACGAGGCTGTATATACCTACATAACCCCACGACTGTATTTCCCATTTCAATTTTTAATATAAGTATTGTTAAAAATCTCGTAACTGAAGCTAAATGTAGGCCAATAGGGAAGGCTAGGTCATCCGGGATGGAGCGAGCGAATTCCCGGAAAACTAATGAAACTTTCCTGTTTGCACTGCCGAGTCGGTTGGCGTACAGGTGTATCGAGCGTCGCTTGTGACGTATGTATCGGAAACTATTTCAAACTACATACATACTATTGGTGGTACTTCTATAGAAGCCCAAAAGCCCAGCTTGCTTTCCAAAATTACGAATAATAAATAAGTCTTTATTAAACAAAAACTTTTTCACATATAAATGAAAATATCCTGAGCCCACAATAAACTATACGTTACGCAATTAATGTGTAACGGTTTTGGTCTTCTATGGAAGTACCGCCACTGATACATACATATATGCCTGGCCTCACGTGTGTAATGCCTAAAGGGATAGGCAGAGGTGCATTTCTGCACTCACATTTCACCAGGTATCATCATCATCATCAGCCCATATACGTCCAACTGCTGGGCCCGGGCCTCCTCTACAACTTTTAGATGTGCAGATTTCTTCACGATGTTTTCCTTCTCCGTTAAAGCACGTGATAATTCATTGTGAATACACACATCACTTCGAAAACCCGTAGGTGTGTACCTGGGGTTTGAACCCGCGACCGCCAAGATTCTCGACCGCGCGCCTAAACTTCGAAGCCATCACTACTATTATATCATACTATATCTTCATGATTAAGCTCACACTATTACTGGATACAAAGATTCATCTCAGAACGTGACACTTGCCTGAGTTAATACAGCGGACTTTACAACTCAAATAAGATAGTCACTAGGTAGCTTATTAACACAGGTAACTTCACTTACTAAAGCAACAGAATACTGTTAGTTGCATTTTGTTCAGTAAAAAAAAATTGGTTTTCAGACAGACAGTGGTACCACCAGGGTATTGTCTGAAAATCCTCTATCATACAAGGAAACTTAATTCTATTTGACTTTGACGCTTATGAGTGGAAATTGAAGGATAGTAAATACTAATGATGGATGCACTCTTATGATTCATCAGTGGCCGATGTCACGTGATTGTGTGTAAGTGTAAACAGTTAACAAATACATACATTTCGCACGTACTGATCAAATGTCCTCACCGCAGTCCTGCCCAGAAGCAGTGCGTCCATCTCGCTCTCCGGAACTGGCACCACCGCCACCGTCGGCGCAGGACCGCCCTTTACTGGCACGTTCATTTTGCACTTTATCTACTTCAAATTAAGTCACAAATTCACTTGGAAAATCTTGCCTTTTACGTCCTTGTAGAACGCAAGTTATTTGAAAATAGAACACCAGTTCTTCGCAAGTCCTTGAATTTTCTTAAAACGTAAATTCAATTGAAGATATTTTATAACTTGAAAATATCTTTTAGTCCACTAAAAATAAGTCACAAATTTACATGCAGTCATCTAAAAGTTATGTCTTTATTAAATGCACTGGGTAACTTAAATTTTCAAACACACTACACTACAATTAGAACACAGGTTTCCACAGATATATTTTAGAATTTAATACATTGAATATAAAGTTGTTTTTCGTTTGTCATTAGCATTGACATACAAAGTTCTTAAAGTCACTTCTTATTTAAATTTCGAAGTGTTTTTGGAATGTATTTAATCACTCATTTACACGTTCGTTTGAAGGAACATTCGCTTCTGATCGCTTCGAATAATGTTTTCATCCGGAAAAGTGTACACTTCACGCACCAGTTATTTAGAATCAATTTTTCGGTTCACATCACCATTTAATAAGTGTTTCGTCCCAGGACATAAGGATTTAAAATGTCTATTGATTATGAACTTTAAACACTTTTTTTTAAGTTTATGATGAGTTAAGGGTAAATTTTCTTTGGTATAAATTATATTTTGATATTATCTGTTAAAATGATATGGATTTAAGATTTATTGTCTTTTATCAGGAATAAACGTGGTCCAATATCTGTCCGAAATTTTTTAAAGAGGTATATTTAAAAAAAAATATATTTGGTTTAAAATTTATAATTTTGGGGATGAGGTTTTGAAGTCAAAATTTTAACACTGTAAACCGCACTGTAGGATCTTGATCACTAGTTGCATAATCTCACTGACAGATAATAAAATTTTGATACTTGTCCAATTTACACTGCTCCCTCCGGCGTTCAGTCTTCACTACACTACTACTACGGGTACAGAGGACTGGGAGAAAAAAAATATGGACCATTTCTTGTGTCTATTACTGGAACATAACAAGTGTGTCGTGGAATTGTTTTACTCAATACCCAAAATGGTAGGTGTATTTCTACAACTATATTATTTCAACCGTGTGAGGGTGAGTCTACTAGAGTTTTCTAGACTTGACAGGACTAGACAGGTTCTAATAATTTCCTAATAAAAAACTAACTATTTTCCCGACCCGGATATGGAATTTCGATCGCAAACGAACATATACTATATTGAATGCAAATTTTACCATCCACTAGCAAGAGTTTTAGAAATTAGTCGGTTACATTCCACAAACATTCATAAAGCAAACTTTTTATTTGTCGACGTGCGGAGCGGATGCTAAACACACAACATTGTCTGAATAAAACGCCATTTTTATATGCGTGCTATATAAATATTATGCTTGGGAATTCTTTTTAATGTTTCTATGAATATTTTTTATCCGAGCCGTGGCGTAACCATAGTCCGTGTGTATGCATATGTCTATCAAAATATTTATCTTCGTCAGATTATCGTTTTTAAATTTATTAATAGTATTGCTACTATGACTGCCTCGTGGTCTCGCGTCACAAGTATGTGCCGTGCGATCTAGAGGTCCTGGGTTCGATTCCCGGGTCGGGCAACGTGCTATTGGGTTTTTCCATTAGGAAATTCTCAGTAGCAGCACGGAGTCTGGCAATGCGCCCGATAAACGGCAATAGGCTCGCCCCCTATTACGTGGGACTGATACATACTTGGCGAAATGTGGGTGCAGAAATGCACCTCTGCCTACCCCTTCGGGGAATACAGGCGTGAGTTTATGTATGTATGTATGTTTATGTATTGCTACTATAAACCTGCATGTGTAAATGCGATACATTCATGCTCATGATTGTATCCTCAAATAAAAAGGCAAAGGAGTTTTTATGTACCCACGTTTTATCAATTTTATTTTGTATTCCCACGTAATAGGGAATAGCCTACTGCCATTTTTGAGTACATAACTAGATCGGAGTTGCTACTGAAAATTTGCTAAAGGAAAACCCAATAGCACTTTTCCCGATTCGGAATTGAACTCGCGAGCACTAAATCACCGCTACTAATAGCCGCGAGCCACGAGGCAGTCCAAGTTTAGTACATTTTCACAATAACATATTAATTTAGAACGATTCTCAGAGGGGCGCTTTAAACTATACTATGAATATTTATCACCTGTTCTCATAGTGAGGATGTACATAATTTGCATTCCGATTAGTTGCGCACGGCTTCAAGAACCTGATGCTTCGTGGGATCGCCACGTAAGTATGAGCCGTGCTTACTATCAATAATTGGGTTGATTCCCGGATTTTCCATAAGGAAATCTGAAACCTTACAAAACCTGGAAAAGTGCCCTAAAAACGGCAATAGGTTCACCTCGTATTACATTAAAACTAAAACAAAATGGCTATCCCTTCGATAATACGAGCGAGAGTGTGTATACATGTGTTTTTTCCAGAACTTCTAAGTGATCATAAATAGGTCATAGTTGTATATGTAAGTTTAACTTATGTAAGTATAACTAAGAAGAACGGTACTAGGCGCTAATTCTCCATTTACAAGATTCTCCAAACTAATAAATGGTATAAGTGATGTCATTGACATAAAATTTCACTCGCCTGGTGCATTGTATAAACTATTTCTTGCGCATCTCTCAGTTATTGACTGTAATTTTAATGAATAAAACTGTATTATTTTAAATCACAATATGCTCCAAATTCTAAATTTAGGTAAATTATTTAAATTTTAATTATTTAGGTATGGGAAGGCACACAATATGATCCTAGGTAAGTTGAGTTTTAACATTTTTTCAAAGGCTTTAGTGACATCATTTTTCTTTAAGTTGTGGCAACTTCCTACGAGTACTGTTAGGCATGAATTTTCATCATATTTCTTTTCTAACAGCATATCTACAATATGATTGTAACTAGATCCTGGTATACAGTAATTGATCAGTGTGTGACTGAGGGTATTCTTTAGAAGAACTCCAATACCCTTTCCTACTTCATCAGTTACAATAATGGAACTATACTTGTTTTTATTTACACTTGGAACATTATGACTATTGCAGTGTGTGGTAATCTGGTTTAATTGCTTTTGTGATGTGTGCAAGATATCCTCCTCTGCATCTACAGATTGGTTAACTAGCCTACTTGCAGAGTCGGACAGTGTGACAATTGTTTGTGTGGAAACACCACTTGTGTTATTTTCTTCACAATCATGGAGCAGTGTTTTGATCTGAGTCTGCGAATCTAAGTACTTATTATAAGTTAGACTTAATTGTTCCTCCAAGGTTTTAATATCTGATAGCAAACGTTGGGTATCAATTTCATAAATTTTTATGCTGTCCTCTAGTTTTATCTCATAGTTATTAAGTTTTGCCACTAAAGCCTGACGTTCTTTCCTAAGCAGTAAGTTATTCTTTTGGTGATTTTTTTTAGATTTAAGATATTTTAGTTTTTTTATTTGGCGGTTTATTTTATGTATTTTTAATATTTTTACGACTTGATTTGTAGATACTATGTTGATAATTTGGTGAGTCACCTCCTGTAAGATCTATAGTGTCAGTTATTTTAGGAGTGTGCTCTAGAGTATCACCTATCAATTCATTAAACAAACTTTGGTTTACGACAGTTTGAGAGAGTTTGATTTGGTTCTCCAAGTGTAACATTTTATTATTAGCATCTAATTATATTATTGTCTAAATAGTTTGTAAAAGTATCATCGTAATCTCAGAGTTCGGTTCAAGTCGGGCGAAGTGTTACTGAGTTTTCCTTTAGTAAATTTTCAGTGTGCAGAAGTGCACCTCTGCCTACCTCTTTGGGGATTAGAGGCGTGAGGTTATGAATGTAACATAGAAGTGGAATACAACAGCCATTACCAAAACTAATCTACTCTCGTACGAAATAAGTCATAAGTTAGACCGGCTTGTGTTCGCTAATTGTATTCTAAGAGATGCTCGTGTCGCAGTAAATTTAAAGGGAATTAGCGTCATACAGGCCCAATGCACCTCTTTGTTAATGTCACAAGTCCTCGCGAGGTTTTAATGAACTGCATTGTCTTTGGAATAAAGGGTTTTCGACTTATAGTATTGTGATTTTCTGACAGTTATATACAAAGGTGAAATGTTGATTTATGTCTGAATATATTTTCTTTTAAGTCGTGATGGCCTCGAGGTTTGGGCATGCGGTCGAGAATCTCAACGGTCGCGGGTTCAAACCTTAGGCACACACCTCTGACTTTTCAAAGTTATGTGTATATTCACAAATAATTATCACGTACTTTAACGGTGAAGGAAAACATCGTGAAGAAACCTGCACACCTAAAAGTTCTTAGGAATTTATTAGGTTTGTAGTCCGCCAACCCGCACTAGGCCTGCGCGGTGGACTAAGGCCTAAACTCTCTCAGTTGTAGAGGAGGTCCGTGTTCAGCAGAGGGACGTGTATGGGCTGATGATGATGATGATATTTTTCTTGTGTTCTTTTGAATTGGGACATTATCGAGATCTTTGGTTAGAATTTTGGGTTGCGCAAAGTATTTTTGAGTTTTTTTGATTAGAAAACTTTCAGTTGCAGTATGGTGTCTAGATGAAAGTGGGACTCATAATTCTGCTAGTGGATATGGAAATACAGCTTTATATACCCTCCAACTCTCAAATAACATGTAACTCTTTCCCAGACACATAAAAAAAATCACGTTCACTATTTAAAAGACTAGTCAGAGATCTCTATTTTCATATTAATTCGTAATATTAGCAACTGCCTTTTGCGATATACTCTTTTTATTATTATTTTTTATTTTTGTGTTGTATATGTATGTTTGAATTTGCATAAATATTATATATTCTCTATTTTTGAACACACTGCCCTCCCAAATAAAATCCCTTTTGAATGTCTATCCTAATGTTGCGTTGAAAAGATTGCCATGTGGCATGCGCGATAAGGCCGCCATTTTAGCAAATAAAATAGTGCCCATAAAAATAAAAGCCTATTTTTACACCGAAAACGAGCAAAGTAACTTATAATCCAGTTAGTTTCGCGAGCGAATTCCCAAATATTCCGAATACGAGAACTATTACCAGCGTAGGTTCATAAGCTTTGATGGATCGCCCACGGTTATAGAGCAATATGCGCGATGCCAACCGCAAGTTTCGGTACAACTACGAGTATATACTACACAATGTTTAGTATTTACTCAATATAATTGGTTAGGTTAGCAAAGCAGTGATGGCCTCGAGGTTTAGGCGCGCGGTCGAGAAATTCGGCGGTCGCAGGTTCAAACCCCAGGCACACACCTCTGACTTTTCGAAGTTATGTGTGTATTCACAATGAATTATCACTTGCTTAACGGTGAAGGAAAACATCGTGATAAAACCTGCACACCTAAAAAGTTCTTAGGAATTTCTTAAGTGTGTAGTCCGCCAACCCGCACTAGGCCAGCGTGGTGGACTAAGGCCTAAACCCTCTCAGTTGTAGAGGAGGCCCGTGCCCAGCAGTGGGACGTATTTGGGCTGATGATGATGATGATGATGATGATAATTGGTTAGGCAGTTAGAATTGTGGCTAGGAAACGAGGTACTGCGAGGTCTATGACTGTGAATGTTTGTTTCGTATATATCTTTGTAAATACTAAGATACGAGATACGCATTTACGTTTTTTTATTATCTATCTTAATTACCATTAAAAACTTTATGTAGGTACTACTGGTAGGTGCAGACTGTAGATGTGTGATATGTCAAAGTTAAAAAGACAATTTTCTTTGTCATCATCATCAGCCCATATACGTCCCACTACTGGGCACGGGCCTCCTCTACAATTGAGAGGATTTAGGTCTTAGTCCTCCGCACTGGCCTAGTACGGATTGGTGAACCTAAGAAATTCCTAAGAAGTTTTAGTTACGCAGGTTTCCTCGCGATGTTTTCCTTCACCGTTAAAGTACGTGATAATTCATTGTGAATACACACATAACTTCTAAATTCTTCAGAGGCGCGTGCCTTTGATTTTAATTCCCGACCACACGCTACTTAAATATTCTTTATTCTCATAATTAAACTCTTTTTAACCGTTCATTATAATAAAATATACGACTATTGCTGAGGTATAACAATCATTCTTTGCCACTAGGGATGGGCGTTTTTTCAACGAACTAGTTGAAACGAACGAACGGTTGATGGGTTGTGAAAAAACTTGTTGAATTTTCCGACCATTTATCTAGCTAGGGTACCTAAATAAAAATAAAACAAGAGCTGCTCATTTGCTAGCATTAAAGTAAAAGTCAAAGTCAATTTATCTTTATTAAAAAGACTTTTACAAGTTATTTGAATCGTCAATTTTACACTTTTTAATATTTTTTAAAACTAATATTATCAACTAGTTTTTAAACTAGTTAACCAACGCAAAAAAACGGTTACGTTTCGTTGATGCCAAAAACGTCAACGACCCATCCCTATTTGCCACTTCACGTTCTATTAGCATCCTCCTAAACCTGATTCCGTTCTGTGAGATGTTAGTACGAAAACACAACAATTGATTTATTTTTATTTAAATAACTCATCCGGTTAAATAAGATTTCAATCTGCAGCAAAGGAAGCGTTGACGAAATTCGTACATCAATCACTTTGATGGCATAATTAGGTTCATTAACTTCGTCATGGCGGTGACAATGACTGAACAATGCGCGTCATTATTCACCGGAAGACAATCGGGGGAGTTGTCCAATACAGTACATTGAATTTACTTATTTGTCTCGCTTTATAAATTGAAGATAGTATCGTGAAACTTTAAATATTCTCTTCTACCTTATCTCAGAAAGGCAAGCTATTAATTTTGACGTAATAGACTAATGTTGCCGTTGATTTTTTTTCTTTTAAACACGCAAATACATGCAGGGGTACTGCATACCCATCCGGACACTTCTTCACCGACGTAGGAAGTGCGCTTATTGCCGATTATCGGGCACATATGCTGCTACTGAGTTTCCTAATGTAGGTTCATAGGTCCGTCGACCCGCAATAAGCCAGCGTGGTGGATTAAGGCCTAAACCCTCTCAATTGTAAAAGTGGAGCGTACATATATCGGCTGATGATGATGATGATAATTAATACTTAGTCTCGCCCTCCATTACGTGGCTAAAAAACAGTCTGTTTTTGCGTATCTTTCTTTGTGCTTTTAAATTATTGAGGGTGCCATATACGAGTATCACGGTGGATTGCAGCATTCCTTGCATTTATACCTCAAGGTGAAATAGTCACGTTCCCTAGAGTCATGAGATGAGATAAAATAAATCCTGTTTAATGGGATGAAGGGCGCGCGGCGTGAGAGATTGGATCGCGTGCGTGCAATTAATTTCTTTTTGATTTATTATCAGTTGCTCGTGACTTTTGCTTAGATGTTTCATTGAAAATCTGTAGGAGTAAAGCTAAGGTAAGGCTTTTTAATATGGTTCTGATTATTACCGACTAGTTAGAATATTAGACGCGGGAATAAAATACACAAAAAATATTTTAGAAAAAAAATACGAAATCCCTGTGGCGCAGTTAACTAGATACCAGCTAGCGAAACGATAGGCCGCGGGTTCGATCCCCGCACCGAGACGTGTGATACACAAATATTTTTCGGGTCTGGGTGTTTTTGAGATCGAAAAGTCTCTCGTAGTTTCTGATAGACACGACACAGGACTTGTATTAAAGTGTGGGATCAGAACTATGTAACAGTTGAGTGCATTTATTTATTATATTTAAAGAGTTTTCTAAATGATTTTGTATAACTTTTTGACGTTATGTTAAGGGTGAATAGACTGATTAAGGTATTTCTCGGTAAATTTTGTCTCCGAAGATATAGACAGTGTAACTTCACTTTGCCAAGTTTCACCAGATGTGGTTTTACGTAATAGAAGGCAAGCTTACAGCCGTTTTTTGGGTCCAGACTACATGCTGCTGCTGATAATTTACTGTTGTAAAACTCAGTAAAACTTTGGTTGACCCGGGAATAGAACCCAGGAGCTCTCTATCGCACGTCGCACCCAGGTGAAATTAACGCATTTATAACCATTATTGACAAAACAAATTTACTCCGATCCAAAAATAGTAACCTAATTTAGGAACAAGACATATGAGTCTATTAACAATCTGTAGAACGTTCTACACTTAATATTCAGATACCGACAAAACTCGTTTTAACAGTTTTGGTAATGGTTGAACATTTGGTTTAACAACATCGCGTTGAAATAAGGTCCTTAATTGATCAAAACGTTAAGTTTACACGCTTAACGCTTCGTGGTCTCGCGGCCCAAGTAAGTTCCGTATGATCTAGAGGTCCCGGGTTCGATTACCGGGTCGGGAGTTTTATTGTTTTTTTTTATTAGGAAATTCTCAATAGCAGCAAGGAGTCTGAAAATATGCCCGAAAAATGGCAATAGGCTTGCCCCCTGTTACATGGGACTGATATAAACCTGGCGAAATGTGGGTGCAGAAATGCACCTCTGCTTACCCTTTCGAGTAACACGCGCGTTAGTTAATGTATGTTTGTTTATACCACAGATTTTGAACAATAAATGAACAGGCATTTAAAATATACGTTAAAAATTCAGTTTGTAGTCGATAAGCACAACATAAGCTTATCCGCTTTGCATAAACGAGTGTAGCTTTTTGTATACAACATTACAAACAACTGTTATTGTCTAGATACAAGCAGGTAATATGAATAAAACGTTTCGACGCGTAACGTCGTTATAGAAAACATCATTCTATAAGTCTATATTCATTCCACTGCAAATGACTTCTATATTTCAAAAAGGTTTAGGTTTAAATTTACTGAAATACTATTTGGTAGTTTTAACATCTCTTGGTAATCATTTTGATCATCATCATCATCATCAGCCCATATACGTCCCACTGCTGGGCACGGGCCTCTTCTACAACTGAAAGGGTTTAGGCCTCATTAATTTTGATAGGAAGAAAGAAATGTAATGGTGGTTGCATCACAATTTATACCCGCTAATCGTAAGTCTAGAGAAATCTCAAGTACTATTCAAAAACCTTCATTTTTAATACTCGAGCAACTTCGAAAAGTAAATGATACCCTGATAATTAAATTTTCGGTCTTCTTACCCCCTTTTCAACAAAATTATTTCGTGCCCATAACATAAATAATTAAATTAAACTACTTATTACCATAAAATTTACTAATGAATCTTAGTACAGCACAACATATTATATCTAAGCAAATACAAAAAGTATACTGTGACCTCTGCACTAAGCGTGGCTTGTATCGCAGAGGTAACATAATAAGCTATATTTAATATTCTAAGATAAAGGCGTCAATTATACTCGTATTCCACACTGTCACCCTTAATTGTGCGGGGTGTGACGCGGCGCGATCTAACCGTGCGAAATAATCAGCTCTGCCAAAAATAGCGCAGCGCCGGGACTAAATCCTACGGGAACGGGGAGCAAACCGTATTCAGCACGCGTAAGTGATTTTTTCCAAGTCAAAGTCAAAATCACCTTTATTCAAATAGACTTTTAGAAGTGCTTTTGAATCGTCAAATAAGTTTCTTTTTAAACTATTGCCGCTTTGAAACGTGTTATCGCTGTGGAGAAGAAACGGCAAGAAACTCCCTCAGCAACACGAAATGTTATTTTTTATTTAATAATTTTTAATTATAATTACATTTTTATTTACTATATGATGATTATTCGAAATGTTTCACAAAATATTAGAAAACATTATACATTTCGTTTGTATAAATTGTAGAAATGTCTTTGAACAAATTTGATGTTCGAATAACGCACAATGTAAAGCAAATAAAATTTAATGGTAGCTTATGTGTTATTGTTATCTAGTATGTGAGGTGTACTGTTGCAATTGAGGCGCTACCCGATATAGCATCCTCATCACTGTCTTCGGACAACTACCAGCATTTTATTTATTTCTGTTACTACCTTCAAACGGTTTTGGTTAAATAAACAACTTAACTTGCCCTTGTCTTCATAACCCCTTTCAACTCAGTGACATTACTAACAACGTTGAAATACGCTTGTATTTTTCCAAAAAATTGGGCAGTTTTTTACAAAACTTGTCTATAATTTGTCATTACCTAAAACTGAAAGGCGTCAATCCGCTCCATTTACATTCTTAACGTTAGTCGAAGCCTGAAATTGGTCGCAAAATCGATAATCGCCGCCTAATTAAAGCTCTTCGGACGGTTTGATGAGTTTACGAAAACAACTCATTAAAATAAAAGAGAAAAATGTCTTTGGTAAAATTCTCATCAAGGTTACATGAAGCTAATGTATTGGACATTATTTATTGGCAGAAATAAGTATTTTCTTTGATATTTTTGGACCATCAATAGCCTTATTTGACTTTCGACGCTCCTATTTTCAAGCAAAATATTTGCTGGATGTTTTCTAGGTATAATGGTGATCTTTGAAAAAAGATTCGAGGGAGATATATCTGTCGAGATGAAAAGCCGAACTTCCTCAAAGTTCTAAAGGAAGAGTTCTAGAAGGTGGGTTTAAGGTGCTGTCCTTTAAAAAAGGAGGCAATAAGGCTTTTTTGATATATCTGTTAAATCTATTTATATTTTCTAAATTATACCATCCTGGTTCATTTTTAATTACAGTATATAAATATTAATAAGACACCCAACAGTGACATACATAGTTCTGACCCCACACTAAGACACAAGTCTTGTTTCATAGGTATCAGAAACTACGAGAGTCTTTTTGGTCTCACAGACACCCAGACCCTAATCTTTTGGATCACACAAACATTTGTCTCGGTTCGGAGATCGAAGACGCAGCCTCTCGTTCCACAAGCTTATGTCTCGCCATCTCGCCACGGGGCTGTCAAATGTGTCAATGCTTGCAACTCAGGTATAAACCTCCACTGTCTATTGCTCTATAACACATCCATTCTAACCCCAAGTTATCCATTGTAGAGCTAATAATGTTTATATATCATTGTCATTACCAAAAGTTCAATGCATTTATAATCACGAGACTCCCAAGGGCACTCCACTGAACTCTATTATTTAATCAGGATTATGATATTCTCGCAGAGCCAACAAGTTTCTGTGCGAGCTGAAATATTTCACAATTTCGTTTCAATAAATAATTTAGCTTGTAGTTTCAACAGTTTACACGATAAACAATTTGTTTTACACAGTTTCCATTATGTGAGCAGTGATTTTTCAGAGTTAAAACAGTAAGTCAAAATGAATAGTTAGTATGCAACCTTAGTGTATGGTGTATCGACAGAGCCTCAGGCTGTATTTATGACAACAGAATATTGCCGAGGTAAAAAAAATTTTATATTTATTTAAAAAAATTACTGCGCCATGGCCTCGAGGCATATGTATGTGCCGTGTGATCTAAAAGTCCTGGGTTTGAATCCCAGGTCGGGCAAAGTGGTATTGGGTTTTCCATTAGGAAGTTCTAAGTAGCAGCACGGAGTCTAGAATTGTGCCCGAAAAACGGCAAAAGGCTCGCCCCCTATTACGTGGGACTGATACAATACTGGCGAAATGTTGGTGCAGAAATGCACCTCTGCCTACCACTTCGGGGAATACAGGCGTGAGTTTGTGTATGTATGTTTTTATTTAAATACAACACAACAGTAACATTACAACAGTACATAGTGGATATAGAATAAAGAGCATAATAGTATATTGGTTAAAATTCCAGCCATCGTCGATGAGCCTATTCCAATGCTAAGTTAGTTTATTTTTCTAGAAAGGATATCAAAAAATATTATTATGGCACCTGCTTTGCAGATGTGCATAAAAATATCTACGTTTTCTAAGCTATCCAACGAGGTGCAACAATCCAGGGTTTGATTAATAGTTTGTAGCAAAATCTTAGTTTCATAGGCTATAGGAGAGGCAAAGTTGAAGTATTTAGAGACAGGATAATTAATGCGGTGATAAGTAAAACGAGAAGGAATGACTACTGCTGTCGTAAAAAGTGGACTTCGTAACAGATTGCGAAGATTTGTGCAAAACAGACGCAGTCATCATCATCATCATAATCATCATCACCCCATATACATCCCACTGCTGGGCACAGGCCTCCTCTACTATTGAGAGGGTTAAGGCCTTAGTCCACCACGCTGACCTAGTACAGGTTGGCGGACTACACACCTAAGGTGTGTGTCTGGGGTTTGAACCCGCTACCGCCGAGATTCTCGACCGCGCGCCTAAACTTTAAGGCCATCACTGCTTATAAGGCAAAAATGGTGAACATAAAATTTATACTAAGATGTTTTGTGAGAACTGGAAGGTTTAATAAACTTAGTATTTTGTACTCACCGATTGTTTTATTTAGTTTATTTTTGCCTCCCTTTAGCCTATGAAACTAAGATTTTTCTACAAACTATTAATAAAACCCTGGATTGTTGTACCTCGTTGGATAGTTTATGAAACGTAGATATTTTTAGGCACATCTGCAAAGCAGGTGCCATAATAATATTTTTTGAAATCTATTCGAGAAAAATAAACTTTCTAAATGTTTGTTTAAGTTTTTAAGTTTTAACGTCTACTGCGACTTATTTATTCATTTTATGTACAATTTTGGTTATTGAAGTCATAAACCATATTATTTTACATGTAAAAATCAAATAATAGTAACAATAAGACTTACACATTTCAAAATATATAAGCTGATAGCCGAAAATCGGGAGTTTTTTTGGAAAAAACTATTAAATTCAAATATCTCGAAAACGGTTAGATTTAGGATAGGGTGTCTCATAGTCAAATCAGTCAGAAACGATGTAAACTATACGCCCTTAACAGATATAGGACGACTTTACCTGTAACCCTGTATATATAATATAATAATGTAATACTGTCTTTACTATGAAGTTCAAATATCATTAAAATATTTTAAAATCCCTAAATTCAGCAACTGAACAAATCCATTATCAAAGAGCAAACAGCGAAGATTTCTCAAGTACTTGTAAAATGTAGAGCCGTCTCTACCCCGTGTTACACGTTACCCCATTGTACCCCATTACCGCGTCCTTCGTCCACCTCGAGAGGGTGCAGAGTATTTGTAAACACTTGGAAAGCTCTCCTACAACTGTAAGAGCGCTCCGACACGCGCAAACGATATGTAGAGCTCTGAGAATCTACATTATATTTTATTCGTATTCGAAAATACAATTTTTATCGCATTTTTGGGAGTGTAAACACGAACTAGTGATTTGTTTTTGTTTGGTTCAAACATGAACATGACCTTCAATCAAGGTCAAATTGTGAACTGACTGAATAGTAATGATAATATTATTTTTTCATCTGTTGACACTTATAAGATATAGTAGAAATTACCATTGAAAGACAAACTACTCGTCAAGACAATTCAAACGAGCCAAATGTCCATGAGTTTGTGTCGTTTCATTGCGAAGTTCCTATGGCAACCTTACAGCTCCTTCATCAGATCAGCACCATCTCATCATAATATTGTATTGTCACGCGATTTACACATGTATGCAAAATTTCAGCTCAATCGGTAACCGGAAAGTGGGTCAAAATCAAGTCCAAAGGAGTCGGTTACAAACAAACTGGAGAAGCTAATAAAAAGTGTGTAAATAAGATAATGCTGTTTTCTATGCCACAAATTGATCCTATATTATCAAACGTATGAAAAGCGATAAAAAGGAACGCGTCCACGTGCCGCAACAAGTCTAGACGCTTTATAAAGGAATGATAGTATCGTAAAACTGTGTGCTCGCTATCAAATACCGCGTAATGGAGTTTATTTATGTTCCTATAAATGCTGTAATGAACGCCCGCGAGCGAACACACTCACACACAGACCATACAAGTAGACACACGCACACAGACAAACATCTAATGAAAGCAGATTTAGGTGTCCAATTAAATTGGTTTATACTATGTAGCATAGACGGATGATCGAAGTAATGAAGGCGGGCCGTGAATGATGGCCTAACCTAAATTATAGGCTTTTTAGTGGCCTTAAAAATGGAGAGAAAGGAAAAGAGTGGACATTAGAACTTGATAGCAACGCGGCTTATTCATACATTGACAATACTGACCTAATGCTTTCATATCTATTTCAGAATTTTGCAACCATAGCTCGCACTAATATTGGATTTTCAAGGCCTGTTATCCAAATGATACGAGGTGGTAACTTTAAAAAAAGCATATATTCTAAAGCCATTTGTTATAATGATGTATCAAAATACATAAAAAAGGTATAATTGTCTATTATCATGTGATTGTCTATTGTTCTGTAATTGTCTGTCGGTCTATGTATGTCTATGATTAATTTTTGAAATTAAACAGTCGGTTGCGAATCACCGAGTTTTAATACCATTAACGCACCAAAACTTTAGAACATTAGCTAACCGATCATTTGTCTCATATTATATTTAAAAAAGCATATGTTAAGTTTAGAAACATCTGACCTCTTATATAAATACTCATGGCTGCTTCCACTCTTCCCTTATCCCCTCCTTCCCTAGTTTTGATCATCACATCTGTATGGATACTAATATTAAAAATGCGAAAGTAACTCTATCCGTCTGTCTGTTGACAGCCCCGTGGCGCAGTTGGCTAGACACCAGCTTGCGAAACGAGAGGCCGCGGGTTCGATCCCCGCACCGAGACAAATGTTTGTGTGATCCACAAATATTTGTTTCGGGTCTGGGTGTTTGTGACACCGAATAGTCTCTCGTAGTGTCTGATACCCACGACACAGGACTTGTATCCTAGTGTGGGGTCAGAACTATGTGACTGTTGGGTGTATTTATTATTATTATTTGTCTGAATGTTATGCTTTCACGCTCAAACGCTGGACCGATTGTAATGATTTTTAATATGGAGATAGACAGGACTTTGAGAAAGGACATATGATACATTTTTTCCAGAAAAACGTAGTGTTCCCCATGAATGAACACGGAAAATTGCGTCCGGGCGAAACTGGGCCTCATAGCTAATATACTATCAATGAAAAACACAAGGTTATAGTTTAGTCATGAAAATTATATTACCAGAAAGATACAGTAATATTTCATCATCGAGATCTGGAGACGCGCCAAACATCGAAATTGGACCAATTGTTTTGATTCTGTTTAGACTGTTACCTGCTGTGACGACAAAAGATAGATCAACCGCTTACTATACACAAATTTTAGAGTAAACATCTCGCATATTACTAAGAAAAGTAGTGATGGCCTCGAGGTTTAGGTGCACGGTCGAGAATCTCGGCGGTCGCGGGTTCAAAACCCAGGCACACACCTCTGACTTTTCGAAGCTATGTGTATATTCACAATGAAGGAAAACATCGTGATGAAACCTGCACACCTAAAAGTTCTTAGGAATTTCTTAGGTGTGTAGTCCGCCAACCCGCACTAGGCCCGCGTGGTGGACTAAGGCTTAAACCCTCTCAACGGTAGAGGAGGCCCGTGCCCAGCAGTGGGACGTATATGGGCTGATGATGATGATGATATTACTAAGTCAGAGAAGGGCACTATTTTAGGTAAAATTTATGGCAGCTTTGACCTTGTAGTGGTGTTTATAAGACAGTCAACGAATGAAAAATTATCATGAGCTAAATAATATGTGCACCAACATGCAGGGTACAGAGCACGACTCAGTACTGGTACAGAAAATTAACATACTAAATAATGCTTCGCTTTACATACATACATAAACTCACGCCTGTATTCCCCGAAGGGGTAGACAGAAGTGCATTTCTGCACCCACATTTCGCCAGGTATGTATCAGTCCCACGTAATAGGGGGCGAGCCTATTGCCGTTTTTCGGGCACAATTCCAGACTCCGTGCTCCTACTGAGAATTTCCTAATGGAAAAACCCAATAACACTTTGCCCGACCCGGGAATCGAACCCAGGACCTCTAGATCGCTCGGCACATACTTGTACCGCGAGACCACGAGGCAGGCTTCGCTTTACTTAGAAAAAAATGAGAGCCCTCAATTTATTCCCTGAGAAAGCCATATAAATAAATAATAACATAAATTTAAATGGAAAAATAAATCAACGAGTACCTACATAACTCATCTCATCTCAATATATTACACGGATATATTTTGATGTACCACCTACATACTTTACTTAGGTACTTTCGACCTTTTGCGAAAGAGCCGTCTTTCTTAAATAAGAACACGTTGCCACGTCTACTAAAATTTTTCTCAATGAACTAAGAAGGACGATGAATTCGCAGGAAATTTATTAAAAGAAACCAAGTTTGTGTCGGTTGGTTTATTTACTGACTTGTCACTTCCATATCCACATACTTTGTCCTGACCCCACACTAAGATACGAGTCTTGTGTTGTGGATATCAGAAACTACGAAAGACATTTCGCTCTCACTAACACCCAGACCCGAAACAAATATTTGTGGATCACACAAACATTTGTCTCGGTGCAGGGATCGAACCTGCGACTTCTCGTTTCGCAAGCTGGTGTCTAGCTAACTGCGCCACGGGGCTGTCTGCGTATGTATGTATATATGTATGGAACCTAGAATTTCCACGCTCTACTTCCAGCTATAAAGCCGCGGCTAGAACGTACATATATGGTAGGCAGTAACTATAAAAAGTTTAACGATCATGATCTGAAGCAGTGGGGGACAAGGGCCCCGCGGTAAACTCATCCAAATAAATTGTAACGTCCGAACATTGACTCGGTCGTATTAAAAGCTTTTTTGTGGATTAAGCCAAGTTTACGACATAACATACATCGTATGTACAGACGGTTCGGCGACCCGTCGGCAAATATTTAAGGACGCTTGTATTGTGTGTCGCTCGGTTTTGGTGAAGGAAAACATCGTGAAAGTAGCATAAGAATTTCTTACAAGGAATATAGGACGTATAAGGATTGATTATGATGTCAATTGTCCTGATTTTGAAAATCCTTGAAAATCAAACGTCGTTACGGACGTGTTAGTGATAATTTATTATAGGTAGTATAGGTGTGAATATTAGTATAGGTAAATGAATTACGAGTAGAAATAAAATTAAAATGTAGTAAATACACATACTTATTACTGCCTCGTGGTCTCGCGGCAGACTGCCTCGTGGTCTCGCGGCACAAGTATGTGCCGTGCGATTTAGAGCTCCTGGGTTGGATTCCCGGGTCGGGCAAAGTGATATTGGGGTTTTCCATTAGGAAATTCTTAGTAGCAGCAAGGAATCTGGAATTGTGCCCGAAAAACGGCAATAGGCTCGCCCCCTATTACGTGGGACATACCCGGCGAAATGTGGGTGCAGAAATGCACCTCTGCCTACCCCTTCAGGGAATACAGGCGTAAGGTTATGTATGTATGTATGTAAATACTTATTAATTTTCATATTTGTATAATAGCTAATTATATATGATCTTTTTCGATAAATTTAATTTAGCTGTCTGAATGGCTGTCTCGATCAGGCTTAACAACTTTCAATGAGCATAAAGGATAAAAAGGAACATAAAATTGAATTTTCATTTATATTTTAGGCATGTTAATGAAGATATTAGTTGCATATTTTAATATTGTACAACAATTATTAACGCACTACCCAATATTATTCATTTTCATTTCAACTAGTTCATCATCATCATCATCATCAGCCCATATACGTCCCACTGCTGGGCACGGCCCTCCTCTACAACTGAGAGGGTTTAGGCCTTAGTCCACCACGCTGGCCTAGTGCGGGTTGGCGGACTACACACCTAAGAAATTCCTAAGAACTTTTAGGTGTGCAGGTTTCATCACTAAAAAAACTAGTCTAACAAAGTCTACTAGTATCACTATAAATTAAACTAGTGCCATGTGTTAAATATCGTTACATACTCGCTGTATCCTTGATGGGGTACGTAGAGATGTATGGGTACGTTATGCAACTTATGTTTTATTTAAAACGGCGATATAATAATAATTTGCCTGACCCAGTATGCGAACCCGGAACGTCTCTCTCTCTCATCCCAATACAACCCTCAGGATGAACAAGGTCGTCGAGAAAACTATAATAAATTTCAAACCCAATTTATTCGTAATTCAAATAGATATTAAGCGACTTACACAAAATGAAATTGTCCGCGACGCTGTCAGAGTAAATTCTTTTCGCTCTTGACTGGTTTTTTCCGAGATTAAGACGAGTTTTACTATTTACGAGGCAATAGAAAAGTCTATTTTACTATTGGAAAATTCCAAGGCGTCTGCCGTTTAGTGAAATAACTTTTTTGTATGTTTGTCTGCCTCGTTGGTCTAGGTGTAAGTCAGCAACGTGCAATTGAGAAGTCACAGGTTCGATTCCCGGGTGATTACTGATATTGTTTTTCAATAAGATTTTTTCAATAAGAAATAGAGAGGAGTGGAAGAAGAAGAAGGAGGCCTTTGCCCAGCAGTGGGATCTAGTATAGGCTATTAAAAAAAAAAAAAAAAAAAAAAAAAAAAGATTTTTTCAGTAGCACCATGTTGTTGGCAGCATTAGATTTACCCTCAATTATGTGAGACTTCAAGTCGTGATGGCCTCGAGGTTATGTGTATATTCATAACGAATTATCACGTACTTTAACGGTAAAGGAAAACATCGTTAGGAAAACTGCACACCTAAAATTTCTTAGGAATTTCTTAGGTGTGTAGTCCGCCAACCCGCACTAGGCTAGTTTGGAGGACTAATGCCTTAACCCTCTTAGTTATAGAGGAGGCCCGTGGCCAGCAGTGGGACGTATATGGGCTGATGATGACATGTAAGATTTAAAACAGCGTGACGTGGGTGTTGAAAGTCATTTCTGCTAACACTTTTACAGATTCAGACATTGCTACTGAAATATTAGTCTTGTCTGAGGATTCAAACCCGCAGTCTCTCATTGCACAGCAGGTATTCAGAATAAAAACGAACCTTTATATTTTCCGTATGTAACATCGGAATTTACCGACATAAAGTTATTCACGAATGACAGAGAGCGGAAGCCCGCCATGTCAGAAACAAATTACAATATCGGAAAATGTTTTATAAATGGCAACATATTTACTGGAAATTTAATTTCACATGTTCGAAAATTTATTGGAATATTCTTATATGTCAATTAAGTTGCAAAGCTTGCGGATGGTAATGAGCGTTCTCTTTGAGTTTCAAAAACTGGGGCTTAATTTTGTTTCATTTATATTTATTGCTTTATTATTGTGCAGTATGTAGGCGTACTTAATTCATAGGAAATTCTGAGCTTTTTACTTAAGAGAGATAAATAATAATAAAATAAATACACCCAACCGTCACATACATAGTTCTGATCCCACACTAAGATACAAGTCTTGTGTCGTGAGTATCAGAAACTACGAGAGACTTTTCGGTCTCACATACACCCAGACCCGAAACAAATATTTGTGGATCACACAAACATTTGTCTCAGATGGATAGATAAAATATGGTAAATGTATTTAGTCGTGATGGCCTCGAGGTTTAGGCACGCGGTCGAGAAGCTTGACGGTCGCGGGTTCAAAACCCAGGCACACACCTTTGACTTTTCGAAGTTATGTGTTTATTCACATTGAATTATCACGTACTTTAACGGTGAAGAAAAACATCGTGATAAAACCTGCACACCTAAAAGTTCTTAGGAATTTCTTGGATGTGTAGTCCGCCAACCCCCACTAGGCCAGCGTGGTGGACTAAGGCCTAAACCCTCTTAATTGTAAAGGAGGCCCGTGTCCAGCAGTGGGACTTATGTGGGCTGATAATGATAAATGTATTGAGATAATTTCATATACATAAATAAAGATATTCCCAAAGGGGTAGGCAGAGGTGTACTTCTGCACCCAGATTTCCCACATTCTTTAAGCCCAACGATATGCCCACGTTATGCGATCCTAGTGCCATTTTTGAGGCACCTCTCGAAGCTTCGTGCTAATATTGAAAATTTTGATTACACAAAAACTAACAACACTTACATATTTCTAAACCCACATTTCTTTAGTTAAGTATTAAGTATTGTTTATATATTTATAAGAGTATATATTCTGTATCAACAATATTTATGCACCTACCATGTATCTCTGCACCACCTTAAGGTTGACTGGTAGATAATGCCTTAGGCATTAAGTCCGCCTTTATACGCTATTATGTATCATCATCATCATCATCATCATCATCAACAGCCTTTTTCACGTCCACTGTTGGACATAGGCCTCTCCTATGGCACGCCACTGGGCTCGATCTTCGGCTCTCCTCATCCAACCGCTGCCAGCCACCTTGCGGATATCGTCACCCCACCTAGCCAGAGGGCGTCCTACACTACGTTTGCCGAGCCGTGGTCTCCACTCCAGAACACGTCGCTCAGCGAGCTATGGAGAGGGCTATGTTAGGAGTTTCTCTGAAGGATAGGATCAGAAATGATGTTATCCGACAGAGAACCAAGGTTATCGACATAGCCCAAAAGATTTGCGAGCTATTATGTATAAAAAGCATAAATAAATAAATAAGTCTCTTGTACCAGGAGCCAGCCTCCGTGCTTCTTCTAAAACCTTCCTCACATGAAATCCCAAAAACATTCCTTACCCTGGAATCGAAACCGTAACATTTGTAAGTCGGTTTTATGACGATGTATGCCAACAATTCCTACATACTTAACTAAAAATCACACAAAGACTTGAAAGGGAAATAACAAAGCATTTCTAACTTAATTAAAATTCTTATTCATATTTTTTAATAGCAATTTTGTACTGTCGAGATTTTTCGAGCTTTGCAGACGTAATACTAAAAGTAGTAAGTTCCTTTTACTCATTTTAAAAATGAACAGACTCCGGCCATTTATTAAATCAACTCAATGGAGCTATTTTCACAACTTTCCAACGCTGGTGATATTATTATTAATTAATTTTTAAAGGTAAATTTAAAATAAAATTCTGCTGGTGACTATGTGTGTACGGACTAGGTATATACTAAATCATAAAATTGAATAGGGGGTTTTTTGAACGCGCTAATGTCAGTAACAAATGGCTTCATCGTCAGCCCAAATACGTCCCACTGCTGGGCACGGGCCTCCTCTACAACTGAGAGGGTTTAGGCCTTAGTCTACCACGCTGGCCTAGTGCGGGTTGGCGGACTATACACCTATGAAATTTTAAGTGTGCAGGTTTTATCACGATGTTTTCCTTCACCGTTAAAGTAAGTGATAATTCATTGTGAATACACACATAACTTCGAAAAGTCAGAGGTGCCTGGGGTCAGAACCTGCGACCACCGTAATTCTCGAGCGCGCGCCTAAACATCGAGGCCATCACTGCTTAACAAATAGCTTGAGTTGAAAAAATATTTTTATGTTGCGTAGTCTATTGATCGAGGAAAGCTATAGGCTGTCTCTTGGAAAAAATAACAAACAGTATTTTTGTGCTATTGTATAGAGATTAAGAATTTCTTTGAATTGTAACACAAGATATTGAAAATAAAAATGTAAATAAATATATATCGTCAGTCTACGACCAATAGTAGCGGAGTAGCAATGAAAACTTTGGCGAAATAATAGAAAATATTCCTTTTGAAGTGTAATGTCAACCCGCACTAGGCCAGCGTGGTGGACTAAGGCCTTAACCCTGTTTTGAGGAGGCCCGTGCCCAGCAGTGGGACCTATAAGGACTGATGATGATGAAGTTTTACAATTTGATAGCAGTGATTAAGCCATATAATTTAACGGAGTCTCAAATATATGATATATTCATGAAACAATTATGGCTTAGATGTGCATTTAAAACTAATCCGTCTTACCATTACTGTATGTTATCTGTCTGGATAGTGAACACCATACATAAGTCATGAGACAGAGGGCTATTCACGTAAATACACATACATGCGCGCAAGTGAGTCGCATTTTGGGAGCAGCCCGTATATCCAATTAATATGGCTAACAAATTTTGTTGACTAGCAAAGGATAATTCATGCTGGGAAATATTACAACATTGCATACATATAGTATTGCCAAAGGGGTAAACAGATGTGTATTTCTGGACACACATTTGTTTTAAGTGTTCACTAATAAGGGGCAAGCTTATTACCGCATACTTAATTGCTTCCAAATTTAAAGAATTGAATTCATTCTTTAATTAAAATATACAAAGTGTAATATTATTAGCATTTAAATCTTTTTGCAGTCATAAAACTAAATGCTTAGAGCTATTTCATTGAAAAGGCGGAAACTCGTAAACGGTGACGTCGGGGCCTCTGTACCGCCGCCCAAATGTCTGCCGTAACTAGATACTGCCTCGCACTGGCGGTTAAACACGTTGGCAGTTAACTGAGCGTTTTTACAACACCACTAAACTTTATTGGTTAAGTGATTACAAGCTTTCACTAATGCATATCATTTACAGTTCATAAGCTACAGACTTTGAAGTAGTTCTGTAAGATGCGGATGGATGGCGCTATTTTAAACTGTTAGCTATAGTAGTTGTTAATCCCAACTAAATTTAAAAGTTTTTTTTGTTTACCGCTGAATCAATTTAGACGAATTTTGTTGCAGAGGTAAGTTGAAGGACTGCATTTGTATTGCATTACACCTGGTCGAAGCCAAACAGTGTCGCTAAAATGACATTAAGGTTTAATAAAATCGTGTTTAAACTTTGAAGTTTTAAATTTATAAATTACCTAATCATAACTAACAAATTAAACAATCATTTTAATAAGACAAGTGTGAGATAATCGACATCATTTGCCTCGATTTGTACAAATTTCTCACTGTACTACCTATGCGCTAATGTACTATATTCCGTCAGTCGCAAACTAAAATAAAAGTGATCGAAAAAAAAAAAAGTGGTCACAAAACGTGTTAAAGCGTACTAAAATACTCCGGTGGAGTTGCAAGTTGAACGAAACTTGCCTCAAAACCTGAAAATTAAACTACTGATCACATTTCCATAAAGGTTTTACATGAGTATTTTTAGCACCGCTTAGTAAGTGTGGTCCAAATAGAGTTTTTTTTATATCATCAGCCCATATACGTTTTACTGCTGGGCATGGGCCTCCTCTACAACTGAGAGGATATAGGGCTCCATCACGCTGGCCTAGTGCGGGTTGGCGGACTACACACCTTAGGGCGCGTTCACATAGACCGTCCGTTTTACTGGTCCGTTTAAACGGATATGTTATTAGCGTATGTAGTTGTATGAGCGAGTTCACACAGAACACAGTATTGCGGATCCAGTAAAAAATAACGGTCCAGTAAATAATAAGTCGAGTAGCTTCGGATCTGTTAAAATCGGTCCTGTAAATGCTGTGTGAATATTACCTCCAGTAGCGACGGATCCGTTAAAACGGACGTTCTATGTGAACGCGCCCTTAGAAATTCCCAAGAACTTGTAGGTGCAGGTTTCCTTACGATATTTCCCTTCACCATTAAAGCAAGTGATAACTAATTGTGAATACACACATAACTTCGAAAAATCAGAGGTTTATGCCCGAGTTTGAACCCGCGACCGCTGAGACTCTCGACTGCGCGCCTAAACCTCGTGGCCATCACTACTTTTTACTTACTTAAAATATAGATTTTCCTGGTGAGAAAAGACAGAGGTTCCCACACATAGAGGCTCATCCCGTAAATCAACACACTCGTACGAGTCATTACTGAAGTTATTTCGCGTTTTTTACCCATGTAAGGAAGTAGTTGTACGGTTTATTTATCATATCTCTGTCAGATCGTATTGAAGGCTCCAGCCTGTGAAACGAGAAGTCGCGGGTTTGATCCCCGCTACGAGACGAATATAAAACATTTAGATATGTTTCGGGCCTGATGTTTTGACACCATAAATCGGTCGTAGTTTGTTATGCTCACACAATACTTGTATCTTAATGTCAGAACTATTAATGTAACTGTTATGTACCCTCTCAATTGTAGAGGAGTCTGTGCACAGCAGTGGGACATACAGATATGGGCTGATGACGATGATGATAAGATGTACTTATTAATCTTCGTCCAAAAATTCCGACTGTTAGGCTCGTGTTTCTTCTGCGACTTGAAGTTTAAATGAAATTCTTTGAGTTCGATCTTTAAACATAAGTTAAAGGTGGCTGGGGTTTCAACCCGTGACCTTCGAGATATCTTGATTATACCACGCGCCTCAATTTCAAAGTCATCTTATACAATTTTTTATACTGTATCGGCTAAAAAGCGGAACGCCTGATAGTGTCGAAACTTGAACTCGCGACCGAGGTTTCGTCTCGACCGGCGCCCTATTCTCTAGGCGACTTTGCAATATATTTACATGGCAACATTCTACATTGTAAATGCTTTAATCCCGCAGAAAGGTCGGCGCAGTTCGTGTATGGACGTTGCAAATCGATTTGGCTTAAGATTACTCCATCGAATTGTATTAATACTCGCAATATTAATCTAGCCTCGAGCGTTCATATTCAATAACAGCTTGAGTAGGGAATCGAATCTATGAAGATCAGTCAATATGCCTGATGTATTCAATTAGATGAGAAGGTGAAATAAATATCAAATAAAGAATTATCACGTACTTTAAAGGTGAAGGGAAACATTGTGATGAAACCTGCACACCTAAAAGTTCTTAGGAATTTCTTAGGTGTCAGTCCGCCAACCCGCACTAGGACGGCGTGGTGGACTAAGGCCTAAACCCTCTCAGTTGTAGAAGAGGCCCGTGCCCAGCAATGGGACGTATATGGGCTGATAATGAATTAATCATAAAGCACACAGCTCTTAAATTTATTTTTATTTCGGGTTCGAACCCACAATAGCCCTACCTCGCGCCTACCACGCGAGATTTAACTTTCAATATAAAACGTTCGTTTGTTTTTCATCATCACTACAAAGAATATAAACAGTTTTATATAACGCGCCAAATTTTCACGCAATTCTATATTATGTATTGTGTCGTTGTTTGTATTTAAAGTAAAATAAAAATTATCTAATACTTTTAATAATATTTTACTTTAATTATTAAAACTAATTTCTTGCACAAACTAACACCATATTGCACTTTATTTGTGTATAAAATATTTTTTATTATCAACGCGTCTGTTATTCAAAGATTTTATTTGAATCTACTCAATGATAATATTGTAAGCACCGTCCCATCTATCAGTAACATTCCTATCCTTGCCTGGTTGTCTGGTAGAGATCGCTTTTAGCGATAAGACCGCCAATTTATTGTGCCAATTTTTGTGAATTCTTTTTTATTGTCTATGTTTTTATTGTGGTGTTAATAAATAAAGAGTTTATAAATAAATATATAAATGATTATTCAAAACTATTTCACTAAGTCTTTCATCAAAACTACTAGCAATAATACTGTATGTTTGTATTTCTACACTTTCCAAATAAACATTTCATACAGTTATTAATCTTAAATACAAATTTTATTCTTATTTTACTATCACTGTTGACTTAAGTTATTGTATCATACTTTACAAATACCAATTTAGTGCCTGTACCATTTAAACACAACTTTTCTTTCTACAGACTAAAAGTTTGGATTGTATTCATGTTTAACGCCAATTTTCTCTGAATAATGACTTGACGAGCCATCGGTACTTACAAATAAAACAATTCCACGTCACATCACACTATCCTAGCGGTTGTAAACGGTAAAAAATAAAAACGTATATAAAAAATATGAGTTTGCGTCGCGTGCGGCGCGAGTGGAGCGGGCGCGAGGCGGCCGGTCGGCGCGGCACTGGCGGACGCCTCGCCTCCCAACCGTCCCGCGGGATCCGCTGCCCACCTCGCCGGCCCGACGGGAACACGTGCGCGGGAATGTGGATGATGGTCGGCAACGGTTTGAGAGAGATATTGTTCTCGTATGGCTATTGTTGATAAATATGAGGCGCTGTTATCAATGTCTAATTTTTAATTGAAAATTATTAGATTTGAACATGTAACGTGATGGCCTCGAGGTTTAGGCACGCGATCGAGAATCTCGACGGTCGCAGGTTCAAACCCCAGGCACACAACTCTGATTTTTAGTTATATGTGTATTCACAATTAATTATCACGCACTTTAACGGTGAAGGGAAACATCGTGATGAAACCTGCACACCTAAAAGTTCTTAGGAATTTCTTAAATGTGTAGTCCGCCAACCCGCACTAGGCCAGCCTGGTGGACTAAGGCCTAAACCCTCTCAATTGTATAGGAGGCCCGTGCCCAGCAGTGGCACGTATATGGTCTGCCGGCTGATAATGATAATGATTATGATGATGAATAAACACGTATAAATACACTCAACTATGTCGTACCTACTTTATGACAACAGAATAAGATAATTGACTGCCTCGTGGTCTCGCGGTACAAGTATGTGCCGTGCGATCTAGAGGTCCTGGGTTCGATTCCCGGGTCGGGCAAAGTGTTATTGGGTTTTCCATTAGGAAATTCTCAGTAACAGCACGGAGTCTGGAAATGTGCCCGAAAAACGGCAATAGGCTCGCCTCCTATTACGTGGGACTGATACATACCTGGCGAAATGTGGGTGCAGAAATGCACCTCTGCCTACCCCTTCGGGGAACACAGGCGTGAGTTTATGTATGTATGTAATAAGATAATTGTATCGTGTGGTGGCGATCAGGACCTAGAAGTAACTTTTCGGTTTTGCAATTATCCAGACCCGAAACGATTATTATTTGTACATTACACAAACATTATTCTTGGTGAAGCTATCGAACCCGCACTCTTAAAACCAGTGCTTAGTAAACGGAGGGCCGGATGCTGTACTAAGCCTCCTAAAAATTTTATTTCATGCAATTAAAAAAAATCAATAAGTGTTAAGTAACAAAGTTGTACTACATAACTTTAAGCCTACAATATTCTTCAAATATATAAACAAGAACCCAACTTTGAAGTTCTGGTGAATATAACATATACGCTCACAGCGGTAACACGTTTTGAAGCGGCAATAATTGACGATTCAAAAGAACTTGTAAAAGACTATTTGAATAAAGATAATTTGACTTTGATTTTAACTTTTGACTCTCTCATCTGTAGCCTTTATGTGGTAGGCAGAGATATATTCCTACAACCGGTATGTGCCAGCAATAACGCCTCACTTAACAAGCGAGCCTCTTACTGTTGCTGTGATTTATTGTAATGAAAACCCAAAAACACTATTGCTCGACCCTGGAATCGAGACCGCGACCTTTGTTCGAACGGCAAAAAAATTGTTTATAGATTAAATAAAAAATAAAAATTTATGCAATAATAAAATTTAAATAAAAATAACTATTTATTTTTTTATTGTTTGATCAACATTAAAATATAAAAGCCTAGTGTCTTTTAGATTTGACCTCGTGACCTCCGAGATTAAGTTTCGACAGACTTCAAAGCATTACAAAGATGATAATATGAGACAAAAATACTAATATTTTAATAGTTTTAAATATTGGAGAGAGAATTTCGAATTTCGTTTCCAATATAGTTATTGAAACCGCTGAGTTTTACCGCAACACATTACCATAGTCACTATGTTTTAATGGATATTATAATTGATAGCCTCGCAGTCCCGCCGCACAAGTGTACACCGTGCGGTCTAGAGGACCCGGGTAATTTTTTTATTAGGCTTTTTTCCATTATAAAATTCTTAGCACTTTCATAGAGACTGGAAATATGCTCGAACGATGACAATAAGCTCGTTCTCTATTACGTGGGACATAAGTGCAGCTAGCCATACTGGGGTGTACAAGTGTACCTCTGACTACCCCTTAGATATACGGGTGTAACTATATGTGTGTATGTAAATTAAGTGAAGTCGATAAAATCGGTCGAGGACGGCCCAGGCGAACCTATTAATATTACGTGGGTAACTTATTAAAAAAGGGTAAAACAAAGAATCCTCGAAACCAACGTGCATGCATGAAGAGGATAATGTCAGTTGAGGAAGCGAAAGAAGTGTTTTTGGACCGTGGCATTTGGCGCTCTATAGTCTCTGCCTATCTCAACGGGAGACAGGCGTGAGTTTATGTATGTATGTACATATGTATGTAAATTTAGTAATTACAATATTGTATGTTTACCTTTTAAGTAGTTTTGCGTATTGACTTGATATCCACATCACAAGTACATATCTGTTCTCAGATCAGTAACAAAATTACAGTATTAAACCAACCAAAACTGACACATACTTGAGGCTGACTTCGAGAGAAAGGTTTTAATTAAGCTGAATTCTCATATTGCATATAAAACAAAAAAGTCATGTCCTATCTAACAAACAGAAGGCAGATACGTAAATAGGGAGTGTTTTTCCATTCCATATTTCGAGTGAGTCCGTTGTTTGCGTGCAATCTGTATGAAGGACTCCACTGTGAACCTTTAGCGCGAACACGTCCCGATTCCAATTATTTGGAATTGTGATTTTCGATTGGGTGAAATATAATGGACTGGAGTTTCAGCCGTATTTGGTGAGAGTGTAATTTTATTAAAAGTAAACTATGGCTATATCAAAAATTGTCGAAATTTGTTCAGCTATTTTTGTGTAATTTTGAGGTGTAGAATTAATTCAATTTTGAGGTATGCAGGCGATTCTAAAATATGAACTGACAGGAAATTTACTCATTTTACTTTTTGCTATTAATAACTAAAAAATAAAAATTTTCCATATCAATATGAATATATAATAACGTAAAGAAAAATATCTTGACTAATATGGCTCGTATATAACTAACTTATCGTTATAGGTCAAAGACATAAAATATTTTACAGTAATTAATTTTTAATTCACTCATTCATTGTCAAAGTTTATTGCGTACTACAGTTATTTGAGAATTAAATATAACAAGTCTTAACGAACAGAGCCGATCTCAATTCTAATTCTTATTCTCTTAATTCTTCTTTTTCTATCTTAATTCTTACACACACACAAACTCACTCCTGTATTTCCCGAAGGGGTAGGCAGAGGTGCACACTACACTATCTACACCCACATTTCGCCAAGTATGTATCAGTCCCACGTAATAGGGGGCGAGCCTATTGCCGTTTTTCGGGCACATTTCCAGACTCCATGCTGTTACTGAGAATTTCCTAATGGAAAAACCCAATAACACTTTGCCCGACCCGGGAATCGAACCCAGGACCTCTAGATCGCACGGCACATACTTGTACCGCAAGACCACGAGGCAATCTTAATTCTTCTTAATCTGAAATGACTTATTAAACTAATATAGTAATTATTACTAGTTGTTGTAATATAGACTAAAGTAAATATTAATTCAATTTCCAATAGAGTAGGTAGAGACGACACAAACGGCTTGGTAGAGTCGCCGACTCGCCGATAAGAGTTCCGACGACGCCCACTCACACAAAGGGAATGTCGGCTCGTGTAGAGAATTCATTACTGTGTGTAAGTTTCTCGCTCCGCAGGTGCCATTCGGTCCACACAAATGTGGTCAAAGCGAAGATATTACAATTTATTTAATTAAATTGAAAATATTTGTATCGCAGGGTATATACAGAGTGTATTCAGACCATGATCGGAAACTAAAGCAGGTAATAGCCTCGGTAAATACAAACCCATTGGCGTTAAAAAAAAACCCTACAAAAAATATAAAAAATCACGTTTTCCTTAGATGTTAAAAGAATGTTAGATGTTAAAGGAAAACGTATTTTTTTATATTTTTTGTGGAGTTTTTTTTAATGTCACGGTGTTTGTAATCACTGCAGCTATAATTATCTGCCTTAGTTTCCGATCACGGTCTGAATACAACCTGTATATTTTCAAATCCAGATACACAATTTTGAACAGGGCACACGGTTTTTAATGAAAGGCTATTTAATTTATGATCACACAACATTAAACTCAAATTTTGTTTCTGTCTCTTATTTAAAGCCATTTTACATTGAATATAATCTCTCCTGGATATTGCCTCTTAGTCCGCCTTGCGTCATCCGCGGCAGGATATGAAGTAGATCTATTTTTAGTCTGGAACCAACGCGGCGTAAAATTTTACTAGCTTCATAAAAGGAGTTCCGCAAGAAAAGTTCACTTTGTTTTGTAAAAATACAAGTAGAATAGGACCATATTTTTGTATGTTTTTTAGAAGTAGCAGCATAGAATCCCAAATAATTAATAATCTACGAAGATTATCTACAAGTCATCAGTCAAAGAGCATAGATTCTCCTTGGCGATCGAGAGGTCCTAGTTTCGAATACCTGTTTCGGATGTAATGTTAATGTCTTCTGTTCGACTACCAAGTGGTCTCCCAGCACAAGTATGTGCCGTACTATCTAGAGGTCCTGAGTTCGAGTCCTGAGTGGAGCAAAGTGTCATTGGGTTTTCTATTAAGAAATTCTCAGTAGCAGCACGGAGTCTGGAATTGTACTCGAAAACGGTAATACCCTCGTGTTATTACTTGAGACTGATACATCGAAATATTGGTGAAGAAATACATCTCTGGCTACTCCTTTGCGGAATACAGCCGAGAGTTTATGTATGTATGTTTTTTGTTGTTAGGAAAATTTAAGTTACTCGGCGGCTTTCATATGGAAGCAAATGAGTACATCATTTACACAAGTCTTCAGCGGCTATGATGGTGTTACTACAGAAATTATATTCTGTAGTTTTGGACAATCAATACGATATATTTTAGCCTCTTCTAGTGTCTGAATATCATCGTCAGATTTTTACGTAGTGGCTTCTTAAAAAAGCTAGCCCTTTTGCAATTCAAAGCATCGCCAAAGTCAATAGACCGCTAATTGGGCCAGACTTTTTCCTTGGCTTTAACTACTAAAAGTCACGCCAAGACAGAATATCTGAGTATTACATTTTATAAATTCCAGTTAAAAAAAATGGAGACGTCCCGCCTCTTAGATTTATAAATATCTAATACAATTTTTTATTGAAAATTTTAAGTGGTTTTTTTAAATTCAAAACACGTAGCCTTGGTTAGGCTCAAATTGCCATTAAGATTATTAGTTGGGGCATTAGGAAAGGAAATAGATTACTTTATATCCCGGAAAATGCAGTCTTCCCGGAGAATGAACAAGATATTCCAAATTACGCCTAAGCGGAGCCGAGGCTCCCTCTATTAAATACATACATAAAAGTTAAATAATTAACATTCATCGTAATAACATTATAACAAAATAGATTTTCCCACCTTGACGATCTTACTAAAATTACAGCCCATTTTCAACAGGTCACTCTGGAATTCTTTGACTTTTTTCAGCAATTGACGTCATATTATAATAATGACCAAACCAAAACAAAGTTATTCGATATTC
Organism: Hemaris fuciformis; assembly: GCA_907164795.1. Lineage (NCBI taxonomy): Eukaryota > Metazoa > Arthropoda > Insecta > Lepidoptera > Sphingidae > Hemaris > Hemaris fuciformis. The sequence goes on along the minus strand of OU015455.1, from coordinate 195,235 downwards.
ATGTTATGAGAAAAAGTAATAAAACCCATTCACGCCCTGCACTGTCGCCAAAAACGTATTGTGCACATTGGAACGAAATTAAATCCGAAAAATCCAATATCAATTTATCGGGCGTCGATGCACGCGTTCTCGGCGAATTTTAACGTTTCAGTGGGAATATTGTGTCATGTGTGCATTATTCCTGGAGACTGGAACTCTCTGGAAAACATCGCTTTAATTACGTCACATTTTTTCAGTACGTAAAAGTTAACTGAATGCGCCACGAGCAGAGTAGCTTTTAGAATAAAAAAATATTATGTTATTTAATTAAGATTGACGAGGGAAAATTACCGACACTTGCACGTGACATATTTTTAATGTTATTTAATTTATACTGCCTTGAAATCACCTTTGAAAATTACAGAAGTGTAGTGCGGTTTAAAAATATATATTCACCATTTTCAGCCAGTCAATTTATACTCATACAGAAAATGTTGTACAAAACATATTTCTAAAACTCTCGACTCAAGTACACTCGAGTGCTAAGCAAGTGGAAGGAGAGTTCGGGCCGCCGTGCGCTCGGCTCTCCCAAACTCGTAATTGATATCAGGATAAAGAGCACTCGGAGCAAAGTGAATGTGTTAAAATTTGATGAGACGGCGGAAACAGCAGCTGTAGAGATGGTAGAGATGTGCTGATACACTTATCTTTTGTGTGTACTTTTATAATGAATTTATTCGAGATAATAAACTGAGTCCTTTACGGAACAGCTCCATTAGAAAATTAACTGGAGTTGTTATGACTGTATTAAATTTGCATATCACAATAAAATTAAAACGTAGAGTCAGAAAATCTCAGATATTTATAATTTCTACATACATACATACATAAACTCACGTCTGTATTCCCCGAAGGGGTAGGCAGAGGTGCATTTCTGCACCCACATTTCGCCAGGTATGTATCAGTCCCACGTAATAGAGGGCGAGCCTATTGCCGTTTTTCGGGCACATTTCCAGACTGCGTGCTGTTACTGAGAATTTCCTAATCGCAATCGCTCCTGATCGCACGGCACATACTTGTACCGCGAGATCACGAGGCAGTCATAATTTCTCAAATTAAGGATATGAAAAACCGTAGATTTGTTTTGTCGTAAGTACAGAAGAGCGGTTTACAACGTAGAGAGACTTTTTAAACGTTTGTTAAGGCAAGTATAAATAATTATGATTCATTAGGATATGTTTATTTATGTACATATGCCGGCAACCCGCACTAGACCAGCGTGGTGGACTAAGGCCTAACCCGACCCAGCTGTATGTATATACATATATATGTATTATATGATGTTATGTAATATACGTACATATGTATATTACCCATGGGTGTATTTAGAAATCTATACTTGGCATTCTATAACTTAATGCGATCAATAGAGGGCAAACCTGATCGCTTTTACTATAGCTTTTTATAAAGTAAGAAAGAAAGAAAGTCTACGCCGATACTGGAAAACCCCAATTCGCTTTGCCCACCTGGGAATAGAATTCGGGATCTCTCAATTGACACGCCATTTTACCTCCCTAGAGGCGAGTAAAGGCAAGGTGAAAAATTTTACTGATCTTCTTGAATAGTGGCTGCAGAAGTCTATCACACGCCACACTTATGGTATGAATTGCCAATGTCAAAAAGACAACCTAAGTCCCTTCCTACTTCTAAAAGACTCATCAGAGTATTTTATTCACAAATCAATCCTAGCTTTATTTTTGTTATTACATTTTAACTTTTTATAATTGTTTTCGCTTCGTTTTTTTTTCCTTCTTTTTGGATTTTTACTTTTTTGTTTAAATACATTATTGTATTTTATTATTATTATTTAATTTTTGACTGATGTAAATTAGGTTGTCTAGAAGAGATCGCAGTTAGTGAAAAGGTCGTAACACCGGTACGATCGGTCGTCAAATTGTAGCTCTTAATATAAAATTGAAATAAGTGCACAAAATTTGTAATAAAACTAATTAAAACTATCGTCAGTATAAATATCTTATCACTAAATAGTGGTTGTGACTAAATAAATAAGAAATTAATATATAAAGTTGAGGTTAACCGAGTGTCAACTGTCACCGCTGAGGAAGTTTTTAAATTCGAATGTTTAACGGATACACGGCGAGTACTTTTGTGTTTTTATTCATGTACCACTACATTACACTGTACATTGTTTCACTATTGTGAGCCACGTCCAACACACATTGGCAACGTTCATTTCTCAGTTTGCTTGACTAAAAGTGGAAGCAAACTTGACGACGAACATTTATTGCCCCAGACAGAATTACACTTTTTTTTTTCTATATTTCACCAATACGACACTAAAGTACCTCGTAATTTATTAATCTTACAATTTTATAAAAAAACTTTCTCAGTTTAGAATTAAATTTTTGACTTTATTAGTCCCCACAACAATAAACTTTATTAGAATTTGTCATAAATATAAAATTTAAGTTTTGTTTACAATCAAGATTCCTCTGTTTGCTTTTGCTATTTTCCAGTCAATCCGCACTTACCTCCAACTATGCAGACCCGTAGAGCTGTTTCTCAGGAGGCTGAGCTTAAGTTGAGCAAGGCACTCAAGGAACTCAAAGCATACAAAGACCAATGCAAGCAGCTTCTACAAGAGCGAGAGGAAAGTGAGGATGAAGTGAAGAATGTTGTGGACAAGAACTCGGCACTCAAAAGGGAGTTGGCTTCATTACACCACAACTATCTTTTGGTGACTGAGGAACGGGACAAACTTCAAGCGGTGACAGAGTCATTCATACATTGTTCCACGTTATATGAGGAGTCCCTCTGTAGGGTTAGGGACCTAGAAATAGAATTAAATGAAGCTAATAATAAAATGTTACACTTGGAGAACCAAATCGAACTCTCTCAAACTGTTGTAAACCAAAGTTTGTTTAATGAATTGATAGGTGATACTCTAGAGCACACTCCTAAAATAACTGACACTATAGATCTTACAGGAGGTGACTCACCAAAGTATCAACATAGTATATACAAATCAAGCCATAAAAATATAAAAAAATACATAAAAATAAACCGACAAATTAAAAAACTCAAATATCTTAAATCTAAAAAAAATTACCAAAAGAATAACTTAGTGCTTAGGAAAGAACGTAAGGCTTTAGTGGCAAAACTTAATAACTATGAGATAAAATTAGAGGACAGCATAAAAATTTATGAAATTGATACCCAACGTTTGCTATCAGATATTAAAACCTTGGAGGAACAATTAAGTCTAACTTATAATAAATACTTAGATTCACAGACTCAGATTAAAACACTGCTCCATGATTGTGAAGAAAATAACACAAGCGGTGTTTCCACACAAACAGTTTCCACACTGTCCGACTCTGCAAGTAGGTTAGTTAACCAATCTGTAGATGCAGAGGAGGATATCTTGCACACATCACAAAATCAATTAAACCAGATTACCACACACTGCAATAATCATAATGTTCCAAGTGTAAATAATACCAAGCATAGTTCAATTATTGTTACTGATGAAGTAGGAAAGGGTATTGGTGTTCTTCTAAAGAATACCCTCAGTCACACACTGATCAATTACTGTATACCAGGATCTAGTTTCAATCATATTGTAGATATGTTGTCAGAAAAGATATATGATGAAAATTCATGCCTAACAGTACTTGTAGGAAGTTGCCACAACTTAAGGAAAAATGATGTCACTAAAGCCTTTGAAAAAATGTTAAAACTTAATTTACCTAGGATCATATTGTGTGCCTTCCCATACCTAAATAATGTATCAGATAAATTAAATAATTATATTCATGTGTTAAATAGACATATGCAATTTTTAACTAGTCACTATAGTGACAAATTTTCATTTTTTGACACCAATATATTTATTGGAAAATATTGTAAATTGACAAGAGATACATTGTATCTACCAAATAGATTTTTAAGACTTATTGCTACACCTGTAGCTAACTATATTAACACAGTCATAAGTAGTATGACAAAGTCCCTTTGTACCCCCACAATTAGTAATGTTACTAAAATTAATGTGGTGAATAATTTAAACTTTTAGATATGACAAAAGGAGACGGTTCTGAATATTTAGTTTTATCTCATCAAAATATAAACCGTTTCTCTGGCAAAATATTAGAAATAGAACTTTTTAGTGACACATTTAATATAAGTATACTATGTTTTACTGAGACTTGGTTGAAGGCACACCTTATGAGTTTTAATGTGAATGGTTTCAGGGTCGCTAGTTCGTTTAATAGAACCTCGGCGGAAGGTGGTGGTTCGATAATTCTTATCCGAAATCACATTAACTTCAAAGAAAGGAAGGACATCTCCTGCCTCTCTGTTGAACGAGTGTGTGAGGTTGCATGTGCGGAAACTGATTTATATATAATATTGTGTGTGTATAGGCCTCCTTCGTCGAACATTAATATTTTCCTATCCACAATGGAGGATATTCTTAAAAAAATTAAAAATAATAAGATGGTTTTAGTATGTGGGGATTTTAATATTAACTTAATGGTTAATACAGTTGATAAATGTAAATTTGTGTCATTATTTAGCTCATTTAATTATACTTGTTTGTTTTCTGAACCCACTAGAATAACTACTGAAACAGCAACCTGCATTGATAATATCATAACCAATTTCGAAGTAGTTGAAAAGTATACACAAATAGGAGTTAGATCGGACCATAAATGTTTGTTAGTCAAATTGAAACATAGAATAGAAAACATCCAAAAAATGATTAAGTACAGGCCATTGACAAGACATAACCTAGGTAAATTTAATATTAACTTGAAATCAAAAATTAATATTTTAGAACCTAATTCTGACAGTCCCAACGATATATATTCTTCATTACTTGATACAATTTGCAAAGAATTCAACAAAGTGTGCAAAATTAAAACTGTGAAAATTAATTCTAACATTAAATTTAGTACTTGGGCGACCAAAGGCATCCGACGTAGTAGAGAAATTTTATATAACTTGTATGACAAAAGGTCCTATACACCTGATGTCAATTTTATGAACTATCTCAGACAATATTCTAAAATATTTAAAAAAGTATGCATGCAAGCTAAAGCAGCTTATATTAGTGAAAAGCTGAGATTATCTAGCAATAAAATAAAAACAACTTGGCAAATTATAAATACAGAAACTGGGAGAAATAAGGTTACTGATAACAAGATAACCTTGGCTATAAACAACAACCTGGTTTCAGACAAAGTTAGTATTGCTAATTACCTAGAAAAGTTTTTCACAAATATACCTTTAGATATAACCAAATGCTTGCAATCATCAGCAGTCTTGGCTGAATCACTTTTAAAAGAAAATGTTGTAGGAAATATGCCCATTTTCAGTTTTGAAAGAGTGTCTTGTTCCGAAATAATAAAAGCTTTTAAAAATCTTAAAATTAAGGCTACTGAAGATATATGGGGACTGTCGGTTAAGGCTATTGAAGCTATTATATTTAATATTGCTCCAATATTGACGGTAATATTCAATTCTTGTATAAGTGACGGTATTTTTCCCGACTTAATGAAAATCAGTAAAATTGTGCCCATATTTAAGTCGGGGTGTCCAAACAATCCATCAAACTTTAGACCCATCTCAATACTACCAGCTCTTAGTAAGGTCTTCGAAAAGATCATGCTCACTCAAATGCAGGAACATTTTGATAGAAATGGGATATTACATAGTAGCCAATTTGGTTTTTCAAAGGGTCGGTCTACGCAAGATGCAGGAACATCATTGATGAAATCTGTACTGGAAGCCTGGGAGACGTCACAAGATGCTCTTGGGGTTTTTTGTGACCTCTCGAAGGCTTTCGACTGCGTTGATCACCAGACCCTTATTACGAAGCTGAGTTACTACGGCATAAGTGGTTCCTCTCTTCAACTTATAATGTCCTATTTATCGGGTCGTGAACAAAAAGTATGTGTGGACGGCGTCACCTCAGTAGGATCAACAGTCAAAATAGGGGTTCCTCAGGGCTCTATTCTGGGCCCCTTTTTGTTTCTAGTTTATATAAATGATCTCCCTTACATGGTACAGAAATTTACAGACATAGTTTTGTTCGCTGACGACACGTCACTAATATTTAAAATAAATCGTAAGGATAAAGATCTAGCTATTCCAAATCATGTACTTAATTTAATTTTGAATTGGTTCTCATGTAATAATCTTCTACTCAATGCAGGAAAGACAAAATGCATTCGATTTACATTACCAAATGTTAGGAATGTAATATCACCTGTTACATTAAACGCAGAAACACTTGACTTGGTGACTTCAACTGTTTTCCTAGGAATAACTCTAGATAGTAAACTGCAGTGGGGTCCGCAAATAGAGCGATTATCTAGTAAACTGAGTGCCGCAGCTTTTGCGGTTCGTAAAATAAGAAAACTCACGGATGTTTCAACGGCTAGGTTAGTGTACTTTGCTTACTTTCACAGTATAATGTCTTATGGCATTCTATTGTGGGGATCGGCGGCTGATATTAACAGCATTTTCATACTACAGAAAAGAGCAGTCCGCGCCATCTATGATCTACGTAGCCGTGATTCCTTACGATCCATATTCAAGGACTGTAATATACTGACCGTGCCGTCTGAATACATTTATCAAAATATTATGTATGTACGTAAGAATGTATTTAGCTTTAGTAAAATTGGTGATATACATAATGTAAATACCAGGGGTAGACATAAACTTGTGATACCCTCATTAAGATTAGAAAAAACCAGTAAGTCCTTTGTAGGCAACTGCGTAAAATTTTACAATAAGCTCCCCAAATCTGTAACTGACCTATCAGATAATTCATTTAAGGTGCACATTAAACGTGTTCTGATGACAAGGGGATACTACAATATAAATCAGTATTTAGAGGATAAGGAAATTTGGCAGTAGATCTCTCCCGCACATCGCCATCACCACATCTTGGAACCCAGTACCTTTCACATTCTTCTTTCTTAAACCAAATCATTTGAATAAATACATAAATAAATATAAATTAACCCAAAGCTCCAAGTGTAACTTAAACTATTATAAAAACATTAAATACAAATTGATATCTAATATAAAATGTGCACAAAATAAATAAAATAAAAATAAAATGACGACCGATCGAGTAAATAATTCGAGCAAATTTATAATAAGAAGGCAATTTTTATTTGGCAGGTCATATAATATAATTATGTTATCCTTACTGGACCAAATACATGCCCACTGAGTTGGACTCGCTGGATCTACTCAGGTGTGGGTCGCGCCGCGTAAATTCCAGTAGTAAAGTGAGCCCGCTGAGTTTGTTTCGCCGGGTCTTCTCAGTCAGGGTCGCGTTTGGATCCGGTGGTACCATTAAAATAATACGTGACGTTTCGGAAATACACAAGGTCCATCTCGTTATTTACTTTAAAATAATAATAATAAGATTTTATGTATTTCCTGATGAAAACTAAAAATAAATTATAAAAAAAACCGTAAATATTTTTGTACAAATTATATAAAATGAACCATAGTTAAATTATAATGTAATAATAAAAGATTTTTCTTTTCTGTATTGACTTGTCATAAGTGCTATTTGATTGCCTACGTGACCAAATAAAGCAATTTCATTTCATTTCATTTCATTTCATCACTTGTCTTAAGCATATTAATTTCAATTTGTATCATATATTCATGGTGTACAACACAGTATATATGTACAAATAACTAATAAAATTTAACGGTGTGGATGCAGAATATTTCAATACACTACTAATAACGCTAGAAAATGAAATACATGCAACGTCCGAAACTGTTACAACTGAATAATCAACATCGCAAGTTGCTCCTTATCGCTGCATATAATTGAGACAGATCTGCGAGGGGTGGGGTGAGTCGGGACAAGGCCGCGATGGGGCGAAAGGGATGCAATCAGCGCCGCGCTTTAAATATATACATTGATATTTATGATAATTTTATACGTTTATTGGATGGAGATAGTTTATTTGTACATTGGGGATTTACAGCTGAACGTTTCTATACATGAAATCAGCATAAATAAGTGGAATTGCATTGTTGAAAATGAAATTTAGTACTGTGACTTTTGATTGTGGCGTTACTAAAGTTTTTAACATCCATTGCTGTTTTAATGTTTTCCTTGGATAAAATGGCCTATCCCACCACACACCCGCCACTGTAACTCCTGTGCTCCAGGATCAACAGCGGCACGCACAGTATTGACGCTGAGCAATGAAGCTCAGCGAATCTAAGGGGACCTAAATTTGTCATAATCCCGCAACGAAGTTAATCAGAAAGACAAAATAAATGAGGAGTTGGAAAACAAAGAGTTGTCCACTTCCCTCCATAGCAAAGCGGGTGACAAAAAACATTGAGCTGTGAGGTTTCACCCTCACATAAAAAAGAAAGACAATTACAATTAGTCAAATTATACGCAATTAACGCACCACGGATAAATAACTACTTACATTATGAGATTTATTGGGTAAATTGGACCTAAGGTGTGAGCTGTTATGTACACTTCCAATAATAGGCATGGCAAAAACGCCGAAAAGCACGGAAGTTCTTCCTAGATTCAACGAGGTCTGTATAATAAACAACACCAGAAGTTACATGCATACTATTGAGCATAATGTTACGCTCATCCGACCAAAGATTGCACTCCCAAAGGATGTGATGTGCGGACTGTTCATATTCGCAATCATTTGTTCAACATTGGCACATAGGAGAGTCAACCAACTTAAATGAGAATAATTTGCTACGAAAATTGCCGTGACCCGTTAGAAATTGCGACACGTAATGATCAATCTCGAGCCAAGTTTTTGCCAAGCGATCGCTAACTGAAGGAAAATATTGATAAAGATGACGTCCCTTTACCGACAGACTCCATCGTTTTTGCCATTCTTCTATTAATTCCAAGTAAGTCTCGGGGTATGGTTTAAATAAACGAGTAATTTTAAGTAACGAGTAAATAAAATGGCCTGTGAGCAACAAGCAAAGAAGTAGTTATCTATTTGTTTTATGTAGGCGTGGAAGTACACTCTCATATCACTCATGTCACTCTCATATTAACAACTAACAAATCAGACGATACTTATAAGTATAAAGTTTAGGATTTTTTATTCTTGATTGCACTATTATTGATTCCCCTATTGATTCCCCTGACTGCTGGGAACATTTTTTTTTACATCTGATCAACATTTATGAAATAAAAACACATATACCATTAATTCTACCGACAAATTCTGTGTTATTGTTGGTCTCGCAGAACAGACAAAGTTTTAATATAAAAAAAATACGATTTAAAATTATATTATTACCCATAAATTATCACACAAACTATTAAATCAGAATTATCGATATAAATTCGTCCTAATACGGTGAGGTGGGTCTAGGGGGTGATGGGGGTGGCGTGAGGTGGCGGGAGGCGGAGAGGGTGGGGCGTGAGCTCGCGTAAGTAGATGCACCGCGCCGCCGGCGTGCAAGGCCGCGTCTCTCTCAATTACAAACTCCTTGGGAACGATACTGTGCAGTATCAATACAAATGCATGTTAGTACAACATACTTTTACTTCCGTAGGGTAGTTGAAAATATTTTACTTAAATGTATGAATAAGGGTTTAATACACATAAATCAATAGGATAATAAGTTAAAAACAGCATTTGTACGAAGTATTGACCAGCAAAAAACCATAATGCTTAAAAGTTCTTTACTAGAACTTCTCAAATGACCTATGACCAATAGCAGGACGAAATTAGGTTGGTATCTTTATGCACAAACATAAAGGGATTGGCAGAGGTGCATTTTTGCACATACATGTACATCTTAACGTTCATCAAAATAATTCAAATATATTGTATACAAAGGACTAAACTACAGAGGTAACTGTAATATGTATATTAAAACACAATCAAATATTACTTATGTCGGTTTAACTATGTAAATTACTTCATACTTTGTATCATAACTTTAAATACTAGTTTAAAACTCGACTTAAACTTACCTATGTGAGTCAACGCCTACGACAGATCGTAGCACCGCTACGCAGCCACGTAGCCTCGGTGTTACGAAGTCATAGCAATCATAACTTCGTAGGTAAAGTTTGGAACTAATATTCAAGATCGAGACATGAAACTTTATTTAATAGTACGTGTAGAGTGTAATTGAATAGTTTTAGGTGATGAGGTTTAACAGTGTGCCGAGAATAAAACAGACTGAATCGTCTTCGAAGCATAATTATACGCTGTGAGATTGAAAGGTCGTGGGTCCTATTCCCAGATAGAAAAATATTATTTGGTGTTCGTTTCATAAATTCTCAGTAACAGCACAGTGCGTGGAAAACTATAACATGCTCAAATAGAAAACGATTCAATATCCAGCAAAACTTTACACATTTGCTCCTCTAGCTTTCATTTCAAGGTTACAGGTAAATATAAATTCTAGAGTACAAATTTCCTGCACAAACCCATAGATTATTATTTAAATGTAGAGCAAGATGAATTCCCAGCATCCGCACGGGCGTGCAGCGCCACCTCGCGTATTATTAGTGGAACACTTGCGCAGGCACGTACTCGCCGCGCGCGACGGGAATTTCATCCCCCGACAAATATGCACAGCATTTGTACCGGCACGCCACGGATGAAGGCAACGTTTGAATTTAGAATGCTTCAAACCGTTTTCAATTGATATTTCAATATTCATGTAAAAAAAGATTATAATTATTGAAGTGGTAGTGATGGCCTCCAACTTTAGACGTACGGTGGAAAATCTCGGCGGTCGCAGGTTCAAACACCAGGCTCACACCTCTGCCTTTTCGAATTTAACCCCACTAGGCCAGCGTGGTGGACTAAGGCCTAAACTCTCTCAATGGTAGAAGAGGCCCGTGTCCAACAGTGGGACGTACATATATGAGCTGATGATGATACTGAAAGAGGATTTTATGCATCGTGAGACGACAGTTCGAGTTCCATCGGATGCAATGCGGTGCCCTTTCAGTGACATTACATGTGCCAACTATAATAGGCTTTGTAAACAACATGATTTAGATCTCGGACTGCCTCGTGGTCTCGCGGCACAAGTATGTATATTCTCGGGTCGGGTGAAGTTTTATTGGGTTTTTCCATTAGGAAAATCTCAGTAGCAGCGCGGAGTCTCGAAATGTGCCCGAAAAACGGCAATAGGCTCGCCTCCTATTACGTGGGATTGATACATTACCTGGCGAAATGTGGATGCAGGAATGCACCTCTGCCTACCCCTTCGGGGAATACAGGCGTGAGGTAATGTATGTATGTATGTATGATTTAGATCCGTTTACTGAAACTGTTGCACCTGTGAGGAAATGTTTGAGTATTGAGTTTTTCAAATAAATCGGAAAAACATTTATTACGATTACGAACGACGACGAAGGTTTGCAAATTTACTGCAATGAATTTTCAGCCGTTGAAAGATTATCGAGTATGCCTACAATGTTGGTCGGATTGCCAAACACAGATTGTACAGGGCGGAGTGCACCGCCAGTGGAGCGAAACTCGTTACATGTGCGTCTACAAGATTTCAGTCGTGTTTGCTGACTGCCGACGTGCCAAACGCATTCGGCTTGTACAGCGAAGCTCGAGGAGAGCATACATACATAACCACACGCCTGTATTCCCCGAAGGGGTAGGCAGAGGTACATTTCTGCACACACATTTCGATAGGTATGTATCAGTCCCACGTAAGGGGGCGAGCCTATTGCCGTTTTTCGGGCACAATTCCAGACTCCGTGCTGCTACTGAGAATTTCCTAATGGAAAAACCCAATAACACTTTGCCCGACCCGTGAATGGAACTCAGGACCTTTAGATCGCACGGCACATACTTGTGCCGCGAGACCATGAGGCAGTCAGTCTTGAGTAGAACAAAGCCGGAATAAGACTATAATGTTCGGAGCTATTGGGTCATTATTTCAGTATTTGTAAATTTTCATCATTCATCATCATCATCAGCTATCGACATCAGCGCACTACATACCTAAGAATTTCCTAAGAAATTTTAGGTGTGCAGGTTTCCTCACGATGTTTTCCTTCACCGTTAAAGTACGTGATAATTAATTATTTGTGAACACTTACATAACTTCTAAAAGTCAGAGTTGTGTGCCTGGGGTTTGAATTCGCGACCGTCGAGATTCTCGACCGCGTGCTTAAACCTAGAGGCCATCACGACTTCTAGTATTATAAGGTTTTATATTAAAAAATCACACTATAAGTACAAAGTCGGAAAATGCATTTGGTAAAAGGAAAAAGGTTTGCTATATTTTATGTAGAACTTAAAATATAAATTGATAAACCTACAACTTTATGAAACAAAAAATAAATTTAAAAAAACACCACTACTCACTCGATTAAGCGAACGGGTTGATTGTGTACATATACTATTTTTCTTATAAAACATTAACGGGTAATTAAATACTATATTGGTAAAATAAATTGAAAAACTAAGTGCCTTTACGTCAGATAAGATAAGATGAATATATCTATAACTTATTATTATAACACAAAATAAATTACTTACATTATCCAAAATAACACTGATCTAAGTAACAATATCGTATTATGTGTCTACTTCACAAAAACTAACTCGATATAACAAAACTTATGAACAATTAATATGAATAATGTTTAAGTACTCTTTTCGACAATAAAGCCAGACCTATCATGCCTAGTCAAACAGAATTAACCTCTAACGAACGTTCGTCGATAGAATGGTAAAAAAGTAAATGACTTCTCAGAACCAATTTAGAATCAATCGAATTCGTGCCAATTTCTCTGAGACAACATAAATGTTCAATTACTCTGGACAAATGGAAAGATCCCTCTTGAATGTGGGCTACCCGTGACTTCGTGCTAAATCAACAATTTTCATCCTAGCAACGCCATCTATGAGTTAAGCGTTGAACTACGTACACAACCAGCTTACTTGACTGAGACATTCAAAGAAAAGTTTCTTTAAACTGCTACTCGTGTTTGTGGCGCTAGTGAGTTGAGCTTATTGAAATGCAAATTGGTTGTCATGACAACTGTCAGATAAGAATTGACGAAGTAGGTATAAAGGTAATAAGACAAGCTGTAAAAGAAATAAACCACGGCGACTGTGAAAGTCAAGAAATTATTATTATTCTTTGTTTGATTCTAAACTTGTACAAGTTTTTATGTTTTAACTTTCGCGGGGCGTGCAAATTTCACAATAAGAAAGTTGTGATTTATCTGACGGGAATTTTCATTCGGAATTACACGCAGGAAATGGAACACGGACTAAATGAAATTTTTAAGTCCAAATTTGAACAGAAAAAGACGTTAAAAAGATACTGAACAAACTTTCGCACTTACCTACTAAGATAAGTTTGTGCCGGAGATTCTCAATGGTAAATTTTTGCACTTAGTTTTGAGCTCCGGTACCAAATATTATGATGAAATAATTAAGCAATAAAAGCAGAAAACCGTGCTGTATTTTTAAAACTAGGTAACGCTTTACTTGCTGTATAGTATGTTCTACCTCACCAAAATAGGTAAAGCTAAGTTCATCTATTTTACCAGGAAAAACACTTCTATCTATGCTACTCAGAACTTTCTGGAACGATTCTTTGCTAATATTTCTTTCCTAAGTACAGGAATTTTTCCATCCCTATTGCATTTTTTGTAAAGAATGTATATTGAAGTACGCAGTTATTTCGTTAAGTCTCTATATACATACATAACCTCACGCCTATATTCCCCGAAGGGGTAGGCAGAGATGCATTTCTGCACCCACATTTCGCCAGGTATGTATCAGTCCCACGTAATAGGGGGCAAGCCTATTGCCGTTTTTCGGGCACAATTCCAGACTCCGTGCTGCTACTGAGAATTTCCTAATGAAAAAACCCAATAACACTTTGCCCGACCCGGGAATCGAACCCAGGACCTCTAGATCGCACAGCACATACCTGTGCCGCGAGACCACGAGGCAGTCCTTTAAGTTTCTCATACTGCTGAATTTCTTAAGCAACGCTAAGCATTTACAATAAGGTAAGCCGTCAGTTCATCTGCCTCGAGTAAAAAATTAAAACCATACCTACATAAATATTTAACCTCATGTCTGTATTCGCTGGGGTAAGCAGAGGTGCATTTCTGTACCTATATTTCGCCAGGGATGTGACAGTCCCACGTAATAGGGGGTGAGCTTATTGCCGTTTTTCGGCCACATTTCCAGAGAATTTCCTAATGGAAAAACCCAATAACACTTCGCCCGACTCGGTAATCGAACCCGCGGCCTCTAGGTCACGCGGCACATGCTAGTGCCGCGAGACCACGAGGCAGTCTCAGAAATTAAAAATCAGCGTCAATCTTCCCACTTCACCACTCAATATTTCAATGTTACACTAACTCATGATCTGATATTAACAATTCGTGTTTCTTCCCATCACATAGAATCCCTTAAACGTCAGAAATATTTCAACCGGCCTGCGTAAATAACATCGAGAGATAACCGTATCAAGTAGTTTATGTATTCCAACCTTTAATCCCATTGGCATTTTCGTACCAAACGTCGATTTTACTGCGCCGTAAGCGTGTTCATAATCCGGTATGTTTATAGCGCATTACCATATTATGATATTATGTCTGTAAAAGGTAAAAGTGAAAGACTGTCTCGATGGCCTCGCAGCACAAGTGGTTGCCATACGATCCAGAGAACGAGGCTTCGATTCCCAGGTCTGGCAAGTGTTTAGATTTTAGTCAAAGTCAAAATTATAATTATTCAAATGGACTAATAAAAGTTATTTTGAATCGTCAATTTTAAACAATCGCCGCTTCGGAACGTGCTATCGCTGTAGAGAAAAAACGGCAAGAAACTCCCTTAGTAACACGAAATATCATATTTTTTTAAATTAAATAAGAAATATGATTATGTACACGTTTTTAATTATTTAAATTTTACATCATTATGTACTCATATGTCATAACGATACAAACTGTAACAAAACAAAACTTGGTCATTTTACTTACTACTTACCTACAATATAATCTGAAAATTTGTAGTATGGTTTATATAGAGTTTATCTTTAATTGATTGTTTAAACTTTTTCAAGGGAAGCCCCCTTATAAAACAATTCTAGTGAAATAAAATGTGCCCGGAAAAGAACAATGGCCCGTCCTAGTAATAAGTGTGGCAAATATCAATTAAGATCACTAACGTTTTTTTCCATTCTGTAGTGAAGGTAGTTCAATTCCATTAAGAGAGTGCTGAGGCAGTTTCTTGCACCACTTCTTCTGCAAAGCTATGACACATTCTGAAGTAATAGCATACACTAACGATACATAAGACCATGTGAAAAACTACTTGAAGAAACATAATTTTACTTTGAGTATTAATAATAATAATAAATACACCCAACAGTCACATACATAGTTCTGACCCCACACTAGGATACAAGTCCTGTGTCGTGGGTATCAGAGACTACGAGAGACTTTTTCGGTCTCACAAACACCCAGACCCGAAACAAATATTTGTGGATCACACAAACATTTGTCTCGGTGCGGGGATCGAACCCGCGGCCTCTCGTTTCGCAAGCTGGTGTCTAGCCAACTGCGCCACGGGGCTTCAGTATGTATGTATACTATAGTCTATGGGGCCTATTCCTACCTGCCGACACAATTCCGCCCATTGCTCGTAACTTGTTCCGTGGTTGGATTTTCCTACCGCCGCGGATTTCATTACATTACACTCATACAACGCGAAATAAACTTTTATTGAGGTATTTTATGGCGGAAAATATTTGATATCGCGGAATTCCTCACAAAAAAATTGCCTTACGACTCCGCGGGCGCTATTACCTTTACTCCCTATGTCTCGGTAGAAATCTATTTATACTTTTGTAGATAAATGGATAATTATTATCATTTTTTTAGTTATACTTTCTTTATACTTTAAAGAGAAAGATCTGTTTTTTCGTTACTATTAAACTCAAAAACTACCGGCCCGATTTAGATGCATACTTCTGCCTACCACTGCAGGAAATACAGGCGTCAGTGCACGTATGTATGCACAATAGGTTATTGTCATAATCAATGTTATTGTTTGTGATTGAATTAAGAAATCAATTAAAGATAAGCTTTACAAAAAAAGTGTGTGTGTGTACTTATGTACACGCGTTAGAAGTTATACTTCATACATAAATATATATTTTCTTAAATAATATAATAATATATTATAAAATATATTTTTTTTTATTTATACATAAAATTTGTTAATATACCAGAAATAAAACAAAACGAAAAAAAAATTTTTTTTTTTTTGATAATGTAATAATTAATTAACGATGTAAATAAATTATACATACCGACAATTAACCTCAAATCTATAAATGCACTCAAAACAGTTTATTCAAATTAGTTTTATCACTAATATTCAATATATATATTATATATTGTCAGAAATAAGTTGGTGTGGGTGGCAACACTGCATTGGCGAATATAGAGCAAGCGCGGGAAAACGACACAGATCGTATATTTTCTTGATCGGCCTGAAAGTTTTTACGCGTCTTATTATTTGGTTACTATAGTTACGGCATCAGGTCAAATAACAGTCATTTTAAAAGATTTGAATAATTAAATTTTAGTTTCTAACAATATAGATATACTAATAAATAAATAAAATAATCAAAACTACTTAAAATTAAAAAAATATGTCAATCCCTTTTTATTACTGTCACTATTCTACATTCTTAAAATTTAAAACAAACTTTTTCTGAATAACTTTTTGGTGTCGGTGTGCGCGCGCATCGTAAAAAATTCACTCTCATCATTTTTCCCTAACGCGCCAAAAGAAGTATAACTTCAAAAAATATTAAGAAGTGTAAAATTGACGATCCAAAAGAACTTGTAAAAGTCTATTTGAATAAAGATAATTTGACTTTGACTTTGAAATTAATAAGCTGCTTTAATTCCGTGTGGACGACCGGCACTACGACATGCCTATATCGGTAAATGTAACCCTTATGTCACTATTGTAAACTATTTGTTGACTGTAAAAGAGCAATACTAGAGTTCCTTGCCCGTTCTTATCTAGCAATGACTGTCTTTCGAACTGGTTTGTAAGCTAAATTGTGAAGATTGTATCAAAGTGATGTATTTGACAATTTAAAGTTTTAAAAATGTTATTTTATTCAATTAAATTTCAATAAATAGTATATTCACAATTTAATTACTTATGCAACTCGTCCGTTTTAGGGTCATAGTCATAAATCCATATGTATACCAACGTTCCACTCAATCAGTCAAACAGATTTGGAGGAAATTGGCTGTGACTGACATACAAAAAGACAGACACATAATCATATAACGGTTCTGTTTTATTATATAGAATAATAATAATAATAAGCAGTGATGGCCTCGAGGTTTAGGCGCGCGGTCGAGAATTTCGGCGGTCGCAGGTTCAAACCCCAGGCACACCTCTGACTTTTCGAAGTTATGTGTGTATTCAAAATGAATTATCACTTGCTTTAACGGTGTAGGAAAACATCGTGATAAAACCTGCACACCTAAAAGTTCTTAGGAATTTCTTTGGTTTGTAGTCCGCCAACCCGCACTAGGCCAGCGTGGTGGACTAAGGCCTAAAACCCTCTCAGTTGTAGAGGAGGCTCGTGCCCAGCAGTGGGACGTATTTGGGCTCATGATGATGGTTCTGTTTTTCCCGTATTACGTTCCGAACCCTAAAATGAGCAGATTCCGCGCGCACCGCTGTAGTCTCAGCATAAAGTTCTTAACTTTAATGTATTCTAATGTGATGCAGATTCCATTCTCGTTATTAATTATTCATTGCTTTACAAGTACACTGTTGCTTCGCGTTTCTAAATTTAATGTACTTTTAAGCGAGCAATGTTTGTTATTCATTTGTAAGACAGATACAACATTACGGATCTCTTGCATAGTTTATAACGGCCTGGTTATATTCACTTCTTGATATTTGGTTAATCCCATGTCCATCACGCTTATCAAACACAGACATAAGAAAATAAGTCTCATATAATATAACTCGTCATTATCTTTTAAGGAGTTTTTTTCTTTAAGATACTTACAGAACTGACAATGGGATTTTAACCTCCTACAGCCGAAATGTCTTCGTGGCAGAATGCCTATATTCCTGAAGGCTTTTCTACTTTTGAATAGTGTGCTTCAATTTTTATATGTAGACAAAAATAAAAACGTTATTTTTATTTAAATACGAAAAAGTTTATTTATCATATACGCAATCTCTCTCTCGAGGTTTAGGCACGCGGTCGAGAATCTCGACGGTCGCGGGTTCAAACCCCAGGCACACACCTCTGACTTTTCGAAGTTATGTGTGTATTCACAATGAATAATCACGTACTTTAACGGTGAAGGAAAACATCGTGATGAAACCTGCACACCTAAAACTTCTTAGGAATTTCTTAGGTGTGTAGTCCGCCAACCCGCACTAGGCCAGCGTGGTGGACTAAGGCCTAAACCCTCTCAATGGTAGAGGAGGCCCGTGCCCAGCAGTGGGACGTATATGGGCTGATGATTGAATTATATAGCACTTATGACACGTCAATATATGTATATAAAAATATATTATTAATTATTATCCATACGTAAATGATACATAATACCTTACATAAGATGACTATTTTGTGATATTAAAAAAATATGTGAATAATAAAGTGCACTAACCTCAGCGGTGACTC
Source organism: Hemaris fuciformis (assembly GCA_907164795.1). Lineage (NCBI taxonomy): Eukaryota > Metazoa > Arthropoda > Insecta > Lepidoptera > Sphingidae > Hemaris > Hemaris fuciformis. Next base: position 176,500 of record OU015455.1, on the reverse strand, counting down.
TGTAGGCTCCTTTCCCCTTCCCATGCTCGGGAGAGTGTTTCAACACCTTCGCGTCGATCTGCACGTTGGTCTGCATCTTATACACTCCACCTACACTACACTACACTGCACTACACTACACTGCACTACACTGCACTGCACTACACTTCACTGTAGTCAAACACTTCAGTACTTAAAGCCTTTTGGCATGTTTGAAATAGTTCACGTTTTTCATCTGTTTTATTTCAGTTGGCATTTTGGGTAATCTGATTCTGAGCTTTTAATCCTTAAGTAAGTGGGTCGATGGCTTGGTGAACTTTCATTACCTATCAGATTTTAATGGATTATGGATGGCATTTATTTGAAAAAACTACAGACTAAGAAACATGCATTCACTATTGCATTTTTTAAATTATAGTGTTAACAAAATAGAGCTAGTTCTTAATTGTTAATTCTTAAGCGTATTGTTTTCAAATGTATGAATAAAATAAAATTTAAGGAAATAATTAGAAAAATACAGTATATGTTTTTCACTCTTAAGCGAAAGTTAATTTGAACTCGGTTTTGTGAATAGCAGAAAAAATTATCGATAACAAAAAAAATGGGCTGTCCAACCAACGGCACTTCAATTTTTTTAAGACTTTAAAGATATGCATGTATCATCAGCCTAACTTTAATCGCCAACTTAAACAAAAATATTATAATTAAAATTGTCAACAAACTACTAGACCACCTCGATGAATGGACATCAGATATTAGATATTGGCACGTATTTTTCTTCCTTGTTCACTTTCATTTTCACGTTAATCTGAAACAAAGAAAACAATACTTAAATCATAAACTATTTTTATTGAATTTTTAGTACAGATATTGAAAACAATTGTAGACACTGATGTAAAATTAACATACATACATACATACATAAACTCACGCCTGTCTCCCGTTAGGGTAGGCAGAGACTATAGAGCGCCAAATGCCACGGTCCAAACACACCTCTTTCGCTTCCTCCACTGACATTATCCTCTTCATGCATGCACGTCGGTTTCGAGGACTCTTTATATTGCCCTTTTTCAGTAACTTACCTATATGGTCTTTATAGGTGCACCTGGGCCGTCCTCGACCGACTTCACCGTTCACTTCCGCACAGTAAAACTCTTTCGTCATTCTGCAAACATTCATCCTTTCAATGTGGCCAAACCATTTTAGCATCCCCCTTTCAATTTTAGTCACTACATCGACTTTCAATCCACATTTTTCCCTTATCACACTATTCCTCACTCTATCTACCAATTTCACCCCACACATGCTTAAAATTAAAATTAATAATTATTTAATTTTAATTTAATTAAAATTAAATTAAAATTAAATTAAGTAAAATTAAATTATCTTTAACCCTACATATTATAGTAAAATATATCGTTGCTTTCTCAACTTTCTCTCTGTTTAATTATACGATATATTTAGCACAACCCGCACTGGACCAGAGTGGTGGACTAAGGCCAAAGCCCTCTCAGTTGTGGAGGAGGCCTGTGCACAGCGGTGGGAAGCGTATGGGCTGATGATGATGAAAATGAAAATATTCATACGCTGACGCCTGTAATCCCAAACGAGCAGGGCAAGAGTGTGTTTTTACACCCAAGTACTGACAGCCTCATGGCGCAATCGGATAGATGTCAGCTTGTGACACGAGAGCCTACGGATTTTACGGATTTCGCACCGAGCCATAGAATTTTATGGTACACAAATATTTGTTTCGTGTCTGGATGTTAGTGAGACCGAAAAGTCTCTCGTAGTTTCTGATACCCACGACACAGACTTGTATGTTAATGTGGGGTCAGAACTATGTATGTGACTGTTGGGTGTATTTATTTACGTATTGTATTATTTTATAACGAGCCTATTGCCGTTTTACAACCATACTTGGTTGGTTGCTACTTGGAGTTTCTTATAGAGAACATCATCATCAGCCCAAATACGTCCCACTGCTGGGCACGGGCCTCCTCTACAACTGAGAGGGTTTAGGCCTTAGTCCACCACGCTGGCCTAGTGCGGGTTGGCGGACTACACACCTAAGAAATTCCTAAGAACTTTTAAGTGTGCAGGTTTTATCACGATGTTTTCCTTCACCATTAAAGCAAGTGATAATTCATTGCTAATACACACATAACTTCGAAAAGTCAGAGGTGAGTGCCTGTGGTTTGAACCTGCGACCGCCGAAATTCTCGACCGCGCGCCTAAGCCTCGAGACCATCACTGCTTTCAATAACACTTAAAATAACACAACATAACATATTAAATTGTTTATCGTCATAAACCATAATACATTTGTCAGGGATAATTGAAATGTCACCCGGAGAAATGTCTCCCCAATAAAGAGGGGTCGCACAGTCCCACAATGACCGGGGCTCGGGACTATCCGTGCTCAAATCGAACGCTATCCCGTGGGATACGGACCTTATTCCGGGTAAAAAATATGCTGTAGATATGTAGCTAAATCGGTGTTTTGCTGTAACATCTCATTTTTAAACTTTTTTAGAATATAAACATATATAAATTCACAGTCAACTTAATTATTTAAGATTTGCTTTATAAATATACACATTCAACTAATTCATGGCCAGCGTAGTAAAGTGAGAAACAACCCCTCCCTTGCAAGCACTTTATTCATTATCATATGCAATCAGTGACCTTATTTAAAACACATTTTTAGAATACATGCTGTTACAAAGAATTTTCTGATAGGCACGGTGCTTTTATGCAGCGGTACCAAGACCAACGTACAAAAAGGTAGTCATTTTACAAATTGTTCAATTGTACCAAACATATGCAACAATCGTGCTATGTTGCAGCGAAAGCCCAGGCTTTGTGGCTTTGTGCCGAGGAAAACCTCCGGAAATGGTTCTCGCCGACAAGCGAGGAGTTTATGTTAGCCCACCGCACTTCGGTTTACGGAAATATTGAACGGTTCGATGAACCAATTTTTGGCAATGAATTACTTTCGATGACTTAATCTGAAATAGGTCGCGATTACAAGCGAGTTATTGAATTGTATTTGTTTTTGGATTAAAATTTAAATATAATATTATTTTATTTTGCTTCTTGGTAGTCTTATTTAGGATACATTGCACTCACCTATGTAGGTACGCTCGCATAAAATTTAAAAAAAAATAGATTGTGTCATACTTTGATAAGTTCCATCAAGAGAAGGAACTAATGGAACACGCTTTTTGCCATGTAGGTGTAGGCAGAGATGTATTTCTATGACGACTTTTCGACATTCATTAAGTGTCACGTAAGAGAGAAAAAACCTTTTGCCATTTTCCGGGAAATTCTCAAATATTTCCTAACATAAAGCCGACACGTAAGGACGGCTCACGTCAAGTGGCCAAACTACTATACGTGTAGTGCGACACAGTACAGCTTACGGTAGTATTAGTGTTGAGTTGTCTTAGAACCAATTATATTACAATTTGTAGAGTTGGTAGTGAACTACTTATGTTATTATTTAAAATGATGTAAGCAAAATAAATTATATTCCATTTTTAATATCACTAAATTTTGAGTCTATGGGTAGAAAACTACCATGCAAAAAACATCTTTAGGATATAATATTACGCACTATAAACAAAACAAAGATTTTTGATTGCATGAGTCTTTTAATCAGCTTAGCCCAGTAGCTTGGAATAAAATCTTAAGTTAAACAGGCCATGTAAATGAACCGACTATTAAAATAGTACCGAAGGTTCCTCGCCATGCTATGCTTCATCGTAAAAACGAACTAATAACGAACTAGTGGTAGTAATTACGTTAAGTACTAAACTGAAAACGCTTATTTTACAACTTCTTAACGGCCGAGTACACAAATAATTACTCGCAAACTTCCATTAACATGAAGCAGTTTCGTAAGTGCTGATTCACTCCCCCGCCGGTAGATGGCGGCACTTTGATTACGCGAAAGTCGAGATGCAAATCTGCTTAGCATAAATAAGTTTTCATACAACAATCAGAAAAAGGAATTTTTTTTCAGAACAAACTTATTGTGCTCCTTTGTTTGTGTTTTTTACTTTATTTGTTTTTAAAAATGCTTGCAATTTTAATAAGAAATATAAAGAAACGTATTTGGATGTAACTTGGCTAGGATTTAGATGATGTAAGTGTGCTAAGTTTGTAATAAAGAACTACTTTTTTTTAAAGGTTATGGAGATAGGTTATTAGGTATATAGCGATCTGCAAAAAATTAAAACTATTTCTATCTGATATCATATCACTGAAAGTGATTTCTGTCGTTAATTCACTTTTTGTTTGTGCATTCACATCACATAATTGATTTCGATAAAGGTTGAAACAAGCATAGATCGGACTAGTCGAAGTTCTACATATATTAGGCAACCTCTTTTACAAATACGAAATTTTTGTTCATGTTTTGAACGCACTTTACATTTCGTAAGTTACTTCACTGTTTGTGCTTTAGCTATGTACGTGTGAACACAGGTAACCTCATCCAAATTCGTAACCGCGACCACACATAATGTTCTAGAAGTTTCGACACAACCTCAAACTAGTTTGAGCTTTGGCACCTTACCTCATTAGAGGAGTGAAACTTAAGTAGTACAGAGGGACACATATATTAATAATCATATCTATACTAATATATAAAGCTGAAGAGTTTGTTTGTTTGTTTGGTTGAACGCGCTAATCTCAGGAACTACTGGGCCGATTTGAAAAATTATTTCAGCGTTAGAAAGCCCATTTATCGAGGAAGGCTATAGGCTATATAACATCACGCTACGACCAATAGGAGCGGAGCACCAATAAATAATGTTTCAAAATCGGGGGTATTTTTTTCCTTTTGAGAACTTCCGCTGCGTGCGCTGCGGAAACGGTTAAAATTTCGCTAAAATAATGAATGACAGAATTGTTCCCCTTTAAAAGTTCTAAAAAAAAGTCCGCGATAGCATATGTCTGTCTTTTAAGGTTGGCTCACTATAACCTTTTTTATGCTAACCAAATTAATTCTAAAATAAAGCATTATTTGTGAAGGTGTTTTCATAAAAATGATATTAATCCTTATCCAAATAAATACGTTATTCATCACAAGTATTTAATTTAAAAGAAATTTGCCCTTTACATTATTTGATTTCAATGAGTATCTTAGAAGATATCGCAGTTTTAAAATAACACCGCAGCGAAAAAAATATATATCAAGCGCGCAATTATTATGTACGAGGCGCCGCGCCGGTCGGCCGGTGACGTCTAAACCATTTGACCGATTTGAAAGATTTTTGGTATGGACATAAACTCTGTGGAGTAAAATAGGCTACAACTTATTTTCTTTCTGAACCCAACCCTTTAGTCTACGCGGACGGAGTCGCGAGCAAAAGCTAGTATTATAATATAGGGCGCGAAAGCCAATTAAATTGAAGGAACTATCTCTACGCCAGTTGCTGTCGCAATCCAATCACATTTATAATCAAAGCTATCCAATCACATATCTCTGACTTTTCATAGATTTGTCTATTCATAATGAATTATCACACACTTAAAACCGTAAAGGAAAATATCGTACAAGTTATTTAGTTTGGTTTCACATACATAGATAACCTCACGCCTGTATTACCCAAAGGGATAGGCAGAGGTGTATTTTTGCACCCACATTTCGCCAAGTATGTATACGTCCCACGTAATAAGGGGCCTATGGCCGTTTTTCGGGCACAATTCCACACTCCGTGCTATTATGAGAATTTTCTAATGGAAAAACCCTTAACATAATACCCGACCCGGGAATCAAACCTGGCATCTCTAGATCGCACCGCACATACTTGTGACGCAAGACCACGAGGCAGTCTTTCTAAGTTTCAAAGAAATAAAAGTCCACCAATCCGTAGAAGGTTAGCGTACAGTGTACACCTTATCCTCTCAACAGCATTGAAAGTCTTTGCCTATAGATATACATATTGTAGTCAATTGGATTCGTACCTCTACATTATCTATACTTAGTATTCATAAGGGAATTCAGTCTAAGCTAATTCTATGTCCTCGTATGTATGTTAACACGTACTTTAACGCCAAAACATTATTTTTACGTCACAAAACAAATGATTCACCATGTCTTCTCGAATGTTAACGCCAATAAAAAATTCTCCCCAAAGGATTGCGTTCTCACTTGCGTAACAATTTCTCAAAAAATAAAGCCATGTTTCAGAACAATAATTCATTTCTTAAAGGCCCGGAAGATGTCTGTTCGCGTTTTCCGCGCCATAAACCGCCATTGTAAATGCGGTTCCCTACTGTGCTCGAGAGATGGCGTTGTATAAAATTATGACCACCGGTTTTGGCGGGTGATATCTCAAACTCCGTCGGTTTAATTGAACGGCTCTCTCGGAAGTTCTTGGAATATACGATTTGGATTTAATACTTTGATTAATTTGGAATCCGCATTGATGGAGTGGAGGAAACTATTTGGTTATTGAGGAAACGAGCGAATCAGAGCAGTAATTGTGACAATTCGTTGACGATTCAAAGATCTTTTGTTAAACTATTTCAATATAAGTACTAATATTTTGATTGCGCCAAACGTTTAGTGTTACAGAATAAATATCTATTACAGTTGCGATTTAGGGAGGGCGAGTTCGATAGCCGGTAGGGAAAAGTAATGTTTGGGTTTTCCGTTAGAAAATTCTCATTTAGCAGTACGGAGTTTGGAATTGTGCCCTGAAAACTAAATAGCTAACACGTAATAAATGGTAAAATTTATATGTAGAAGTATACTTGTATTCCATAATCCTTCGATAGAGGCGTAATATTTAATAGTGCTGTTTTATTGCTAAAGATCGCTATACTCAAAATACGACCAACGCATTCACTTTCATACTACATTGTATGAAGCTAGTACATGCGATCAAACAACCCTAGTTATTCCATGGCCACTCTTATATTCTAAAAAAAGAAAGATATGTCAGCCAAGAGTTATCCAATTCAAGATGTATTACGTGTCCGCACAATAAAATACAAATAAAAACATGGAACGTTCTAGATGCCAGTGTATCGGCAAATACAAGATCAGAAGCTTCACAAATACAGCGGAGACCGGTTTCATTACCCTGACCCGTAGAAATAGGGTTAATACAGTAAGCACCGAAAGTTACGCGCTCCAGACAAAGCCGGACAATAAAAGCGGATCAAAACTTGCGCTCGCTGTACCACCCGGTATTTACGACTTTGTTTACTACATGCGATAGAAAAATATTGGACACGCACGGTACGGACTGGCGAAAGTACTAATGATGTTCTATAATGGGTGATAAAATTTCCCAATGGTTGCTTATCGACAGTTTATGTAATTATAATAATAAAATAAAAATTTAAATTTCTATTAGTACACGAGGTTTATTTGCAGCCCCGTGGCGCAGTTGGCTAGATACCAGCTTGCGAAACGGGAGGCCGCGGGTTCTATCCCCGCACCGAGACAAATGTTTGTGTAATCCACAAATATTTATTTCGGGTCTGGGTGTTTGTGAGACCGAAAAGTCTCTCGTAGTTTCTGATACCCACGACACAGGACGGTTATCCTAGTGTGGGGTCAGAACTATGTATGTGACTGTTGGGTGTATATATTTATTTATTTATTTTATTCCATACAAAACACAGTGGCTTAATAGTCAAACAGACATGACGGCTCAAGGTCCCGCCGGACTGTTGTCGCTCCCGACAACTCCCATAATCCCGACGCCAGGAACACGCCATATTTCTGTTTTTTTATGCTAGGCTTAATAAGTAATCATCGTTAACCTTGACAAGGATATTTCTATTACATTCTCATTTATTATAACTTAAATCGTTTCGTGTAGACATTTAAAAATACTTCGTGTATCTCGGTTATAGCAATAAAACTTTGTATTGAAGTTAGCTCTTGTTTTAAAGTTTATATAATAGCTTATTTTTTTAATTAGATTAAATACTGTAATATTTTCGTAACGATCACTATCGTACATGACAATCTCGGTAGGCATAATATGTCATCATCAGCCCATAAACGTCCCACTGCTGGGCACGGGCCTCCTCTACAACTGAGAGGGTCTTAGTCCTTACTCCACCACGCTAGCCTAGTGCGCGTTGGTGGACTGCACACGTAAGATATTCCTAAGCACTTTCTAAGTGTGCAGGTTTCCTCACGATGTTTTCCTTCACCGTTAAAGTAAGTGATTATAATTCATTGAGAAAACAGACGTATTGAGAATACTATGTTAAATATCTATGAAGAAGTAATTGAACCTTTTTTACCCTGTATGTCGTTCCTATTCTGGAACAAACGGGACTCAATTGAGTTATTTGTTTGTTCACTTTTGTATGAGTTGCGCTGACCTTATTTTTTATTGGTCCGATGTCTACAAAGTTGTACGGTACACACGAAATACAAAAACAAGTAGTAAAGAACAACATGTCAAATATCTAACTAGGGCGACTTAAGACGTGAAACAAGGATTTCTAGACTAAACCGATTACTCTGTAAACGGGTCGGTAGCGAATGTGACTTTGTCATTTTTGTACATAAATAATAAATATATGGAGCTGGTATCTTTCTGTTGAGGTTCATGCTTGCAGAAAACTGATTATTAAAACTCCAAGAACACAAATAATCTGATTCTCCGCTGAATGCTCTGGACTTGTTTGCGGAAGACTTATTTCCAACGGTCTATGTGGCTGATGATGAAGATTTAATGATAGAAGAAACTGGGAACTTGGGAGAAGCTAAATGTTCGTAGCGAACTCTAGAGTACATCGGGTCTCACACTATATTATACTCCTCTGATACTCATATTTTAAATGCTGGATGGAATAGCTTAATGCCCCGTCGGAAATAAATAAACCAAGCATCCGATAATACATTAGACAAAACCTTATTTCCTCAACTTTTCATGAACATAATTACATTGTTTAGTTTTATAAGAAATTTTAATTCCGTTTTAACAACAAACATTAGTGGGACGAACTCGCTGAAATGGCCAAAGTTTGTTGTGCAAAACAATGGGAACCATTAAAAAGTTTGATAAATGTACACAGTGCAGCGGGATAGCTATGGTCGAGGACAATGGACCGACCGACAGCTTTTTTGAATGAAATGCCATTAATCTTAGTTACAGAGTGGCCGAAATAGGGACACCGGAATTTTTAAATCTTTTAACTAGAATACATATTCTAGCAATAGAAGCTATGACCTAGCTAGAGCTGGTACGCAAATTAATATTTTACTATGATTATCCTTCATCATCATCAACAACAGCCCATACAAGTGCCACTGCTGGGCACGGGCTTTCTCTACAAATGAGAGGGTTTAAGGCTGGCAACGCCTACCTAGTGCGGGTTGGACTACACACTTAAGAAATTCGTAATTACTTTTAGATGTGCAGGTTTCCTCACGATGTTTTCTGTCGCCGTTAAAGTAAGTGATAATTCAATGTGAATACACACATAACTTCGAAAAGTCAGAGTTGTGTGCCCGGGTTTAAACCCACAACCGCCAAAATTCTCGACCACGCGCCTTAACCTCGAGGCCGAATAGATACATACAGCTGATGGGCAAAGGCATATAGGCTAAAAGGGTTACAGATTTAATTTTACGGGCCTTTATATTTGACTTGATGTTCTGGACAGCACAATATTTACTACCAGATACCGCAATTTAACCACGCCTTTAAAGTATGAAAAATTCAAATAACCCGAGATTAGTCAAGGCTTGGGTCGCTGAAACTTTTAACAGGAAATTCTTGATACATTGCCTTAAAAATCCAAGATACAAATCTCAAGGCCTTAATAATTTAGATAAAAATTAAATTATATTTAAAAAGTAACCTATCTAAAGCAGTAGGCGAGTGCCGATGGTATCTCGCGTGTTGACCCCGGAACAGTTACCCGCCCCCCCGCACATTCCCCTCCCTCGCCCTGCTATCACATACACTTGTTCTTGACCTCGGCTAATGCATGCCAACTCCGCTTTATAGCCTTAGATTATATTGTTTAGACGGTTATGTGCTTGTTAGGGGAAAAGCAATTTTGCATGTAATTTAGATATTGCTATGGTATTTTAGTTTTTCTTTTAGCCTTCATTTGGGGCTAATGAAAAAAACTTTTGGTCATAATTTAATGAGTGATGTGCTATCACAGTCTGGCCTTAACTTCTATTATTTTGAACATTGAAAAATATAATTTTGAAACATATTGCTACTATTACTGTATTCTCCTTGTAAGCAGAATATGACTTCATTTTATGCAGAAATAATACAGTTCATTCTGGCGACCTGACTCAGCACTCTAATCCGAAAATAATCAAGGAATATTTGACATATTAACGCTATTAATCCAATTTAGAAAAAGCTTGAAAATCATTCCCTTTTACATTACACAACGTGTATGCATGAATCAACACTATTTTCTAAAATATGGGTGTGAAAAGTTTCTTCGGTTATATTTTAAGTCCATCATAATAGGGACAAATCTATAATCTGTGCTACTACGGCGAATTTCTAATGGAATAACCCAGTAACATTTCGTCCAACTCGGGAATCAAAATCCAAAATCACACGGCAATTGTGTAGCAGGACCACAAGAAAGTAGCTATATATTTATAATTTTTAACGCTTAATAACCACGCTAATGATCTACCATCACATATGTACAATACAGTCAATGTACCTATGATCTGTGGTACAATGGACAATGCGTACAATAGCACATGCAGTATTGGGGCATTTGCATTGTACTTTGCGGTCGCCACTACAATTCATAGTACAATATATGTATAAAGGTTATATATATTACAGTACACGATAGCACATTGCTTTAAATTAAGCATGAAACATAAAGACCAATATTATTAAGTAGCATCAAATGGTAAGTACATGAATAAATAATAGATAATAATAAATATGTCGAAGTTATGTGTGTAATGTATTCACAATGAATAATCACGTACTTTAACGGTGAAGGAAAACATCGTGATGAAACCTGCACACCTAAAACTTCTTAGGAATTTCTTAGGTGTGTAGTCCGCCAACCGGCACTAGGCCACCGTGGTGGACTAAGGCCTAAACCCTCTCAGTTGTAGAGGAGGCCCGTGCCCAGCAGTGGGACGTATATGGGCTGATGATAAATAATAAATAAATACACCCAACAGTCACATACATAGTTCTTACCACATATTAAGATACAAGTCTTGTGTTGAGGCTGAGAAAAAAAAACCCAAAGCCGAAACAAATAGTATGTATGGATCACACAAACATTTCTCTCGGTGGGGGTATCGAACCCGCGGCCTCTAGTTTCGCAAGCTGGTATCTAGCCAATTGCGCCACGGGGCTGTCATGGTAAGTGTTTTGGCTGAAAAAAAATAGTGGAATCTTTTTCTCAGTAATCGGCGAAATTATGCCAAGCTGTTCGTTAACAGACATACAAAGGATGGTTCCGGAGCTCGAAACAGTTGAATAGAAGACAAAAATATCCAAACGAAAACGTTTTTCTAAGGTAGTTTTACCTCTCTGTCAATCCCTTGCACATAAATTTATTAACTCGGGATATTAGAAACAAACAAATTAGCCAACAACAGAAAACAATTGCAGCGATAGAAAAATGTTAAAATGGATGTCAAAGCCAACAACTAGTACTTTTTTATTCCGGCACTATAAAATTATGACAACTTTTTTTAAGAATTTTTCATACACTCAAGTATTTCTAGCGCCCAAAAAATCTCAAGGCTGTCAAATATACCTAATCTTACTAATATTATAAACGCGCAAGTTTGTATGTATGGATGTCTGGATGTTTGTTGCTCTTTCACGCAAAAACTACTGAGTGGATTTACATGAAAGTTCACAATAATATAGCTTATACATTAGAATAACACATAGGCTATAATTTTTAAAGATAGTGTGTGAATTGTCCAAAATATAACGATAATTGTCAAGTTAGTCGGAAAAAAACTGCTATTTGCGTGCTATTCTGGCGTACGCTGCAAAAACTGTAGAGTTTACAGGTATATAATGTATAAGAGAAATGTTTATCTTAATTAGTCCTACAAAAAAGTCCTCGACAGCATATATCTGTCTTTTATGAGTAAGCCATTATCGCCAAAACAGTGAACCAAGAATACAATAAAAATGAATCGCTGAATGTGTTGCTTAGCGCAAAACTCGACAATGTGTCTGCTATTGTCAAGAGAAGGTTCTTATGAACGAAAAAAATAAGAAATTTGCGAGGAATATATTTAGGAGGTAAAAACAACAATTTCATTTTCTCATATAAACTGTTCTACCTAAATTCCTGTCAAACATTTTATGTTTATCCCGTCAATACAGTTAAAGATCCCCTTAAATTAAAGAACGTATTTAAATAAAGGTTTTGAATCGACAACATATATCCACAATATTCGAATAATTGCGTATTTAACATTTTAAAAATGTAGAATAATCAGTAATGAAAAGGGATTGACATATTTATTGGTTGTCAAATATTTATGCGTGCGTTTAGAAATTTATTATTAAACTCCTTGGTTGTACCTGATTTTCAATTCACAAACGAAGGCGGGCTCGGTAGTCATCGCGCTTTGAAATCTAAAACACCCACAATTATGCAATGGAATGTGCTTGGTGTTAAGAAAACTGTTGAGTAATGTTATTCACGTGACGATACTCAAAGGATACTTAAATATGAATTGGTTCTTGAGAATTCATCAATTAGATTGATCTAATGATTTCATTGATCCCCACGGAGATACCCTTTGAGTTTAGCATATATTGTCAATGCGAAAGTAACACTGCTGTGTTATACTTTCACGCCTAAAACATTTGACCCATTTGGGTGATTTTTGGTATGGATAAAAACGGGACCATACAAAGGGACATAGGCTACTTTTTTTAATTCATTAAGTGCCATTTTGGGCACTTGGGAGACGATTAATAGATTCACTTAGTATCTTCTGCACCCAACCCTGAAGTCTACGCGGACGAAGTCGCGGGCAAAAGCTAGTTAATAATAAAACACTGAAGCGACTGCCCGCAAGATCACGTAATGAATTCAATTTTTCCATTACTGAACAAATCCAGAAACCTAAAGGTAGGAGACAGCTAAATTCCTTATTCCAGCCTTGGCCGAGTTAAACTTCATCCTGAATAACTGCTGATCAGGTCGCCTGCCCGTCTGGTGACGTCACCGCCCCATTCACCCCATTAACTTCGGTCATCCAGACATCAGTAGTTTACTAAAAGTATTTAACTATTGATAGGTGTCGTCAAAATGTATGTTTGTATTCCCGAGAAAGGAATATTAAATAAGTTTATTTAAACGGTCTGATCGGACGACTCGTACAAAACAGATTACATTTTGTATGATTTATAATATAATACTTCGACACAGAAGTCTCCTGCAAACGTTTAAAAATCTTTCCCATAATAATTAAAATGTAGAAAACACGAAGTCTTGTGTGACAATAAAGAATGATTAAGTCAATAAAAATACATATAGGTATACATAATCTTTCGCTTGTATTTAGAGGTGCATTTCTGCACCCACATTTCGCCAGGTATGCATCAGTCCCACACGTAACAATGGGCGACCCTATTGCCGTTTTTCGGTAACATTCCCAAACTCCGTGCTGCTACTGAGCATTTCCTAAAAATCCAATAACACTTTGCGCGACCCGGGATTAGAATCCGTGACCTCTAGATCGCTCGACACATACTTGTGCCGCGAGACCACGAGGCAGTTGAATAATGTATGATAAAATTTCGAGCTCGGACGTCGCCGCGCATGTAGGACAATAAAACGCTTCGAGTATAATAGAAATATAGCGATTATATCTGTGTCGTTATATATTTATCGGTTGGAGGAAAAATTCAGATCGGAATGTCCCGCCGTACCACACTACGTACCGCGCGACACTGTGACCAACATAACCACGTTTCATGGGATTTCTTTTATTTCGAAATTAGAACTTTAGTAAGTATAGTTTCATTTAATCCCAAGGTTTTTTTTTTTACTTCTTTTATATAAACTAACATCCTAAGGTCTGCAACCATATTTTGCACTGCTATGTCGGCAGTTTGAGATTGTTATTGTCACAATTATAATGTTATGGTGGGGTGGTCTATATCGTGTAATTGTATGAGAATAAAGATGTTGAGATAACACTTTACGTACCTACAGAATCTAATAATTTACAACAATAAATACCCTAATTATCATATGTAAAATATGTATTCCAATCTATAAGATACTTAAATAATACTCATATAAAAAGAACAAACCTATTTTGCCAATTTCATCCATTCATCCATACATCGTCAGCCCAAGTACGTCCTACTGCTGGGCACGGGCCTCCTCTACAACTGAGAGGGTTTAGGCCTTAGGCCTTTAGGCGGACTACACACCTAAGAAATTCCTAAGAAATTTTAGGTGTGCAGGTTTTATCACGATGTTTTCCTTCACCGTTAAAGCAAGTGATAATTCATTGCGAATACACACATAACTTCGAAAAGTCAGAGGTGTGTGCCTGGGGTTTGAACCTGCGACCGCCGAAATTCTCGACCGCGCGCCTAAACCTCGAGGCCATCACTGCCTTTTTATTATAATAAAATCAAAATATATTAAAAACTCATACAACCATGGCTACATTACTTCGCGTGCCTACGCGTCTGCCCCGACCTGCCCTCCCTAAGCTATTTATAAACAGAATCCTCACCACTTAATGCCACGGCACTATAGCTATTTCACTAATGTACACATCCATTGAATCTTTTTACCGTAGACGCGGGTAATAGAGCCAGCGTTACGCTTCAATGGAAACCGTTGTATTAAAATGTTCGCCGGTAATCAAAGTAAGCTAAGATTTAATGAATAATTATTGTCTGGGACGTTAAACACGAACGGTTTATTATTGTGGCACTTGTTTCACCGCTTTCTTTAATTATGTGGGATACGAGCTACTTCCTTAGCCTCCTGTTTTTTAAGAGTATGAAAAATGCATTACTTGCCTGATCCTGGCACCACTGCCGTAGAACACCATAATTTAACATTTGACTATCATCATGATGATGATGATAATACACTAAACTAGGCCATTCGCCAGAAATCACTACTACACTCTCACTTGATGGTCTACCAACCAGCACAAAACACATGGCTTCATTTTCATTAAAAAAAACACATAAACACATTGCCTTTTAGCAAAAGGCAGAAAAACTTGAAAAATTCAAAGTTAAAACAATTTATCAAAATCACGAAACACGCGGACTATTATTCGACACAGACTTCAGCGCCGATTGCGAGACACTAACGTCTTGTCACATATATTTTTATATCGACCCACAATTTTTTATTTTCAAAGTATCGTCAAATTAATTGTACTAACATTTGATGGCGATACAGATATTATTTTGGGACAAGATGAGGTAGGCAATACTAATAAATAATAACTAAATAAAATAAATAAATACTGTACTACCAACATACGTGACACGTTGATACCTAATATCAAATATTTTTCCATTACCGTTTGTATATAAAACGATTGATCCTTCTTCAAACAAGGTCTTCAATATCACCCGAATGTGTACTTAAAATCACGCGTGACGTCACAAACCCCTCTCAACGATGTGCGGACGAGCTTCACGTTAAAGAAAGTGAGAGGGTCTAGCACTCTTCAGATGGAGAGGATAACACCCGACGGCGCTTGTCGAATCTTTCATAAATTTTGTTAGAGACATTTTGATTACAGCCTCGTTGGTCACGTCACAACTTGTGACTCACAAGTGTGCAGGGCGATTTAGAGGTCACAGGTTCGATTGCCTGGTCGGACGAGTGTGTTAGGTATTTTCATTAATTCTCAGTGGCATTGGTATTGACCAATAACGTAGGGTTTAAGCATAGCTTAATAAAGGCGAGATTATATGTGAAAGTATATAATAGGTTTGTAAACTCTACGAATTTTGTACAGATGCCTGGCTGTCCCATGGCAAAATTTTGGAGCAGTATTTCAATGGTAGAGGAGGCCCGTGCCCAGCAGTGGGACGTATATGGGCTGATGATGATGATGATTTCAAACGACAGTTTCCCACCGAGAAACAAATATAAATAAGTCTGCTGTGTTTGTGATACATAACATAATCTACTAGTGACTGTTGAAGTATTTATTACCGCAACTTTCATAAAATATTTTTAAAACTCATTCACCAAACCATTTATTTGGCACAAAAGACAGGCATAAATAGATCCTTTGACAGTTTCAAAAACCACTAGACGTGCTTCACTTAGTCAACACAGGGCTGACACAAAAGGGCCCCATCTTTCACCAATGGGCTTTACATACAAGGTCTGGAATGCAGCCCTAAATTCCATACAAAATACCCTTTTAATATCCTTATTCTCTACGTCTACGGCATATTTGTACCGTAATTTAAATATGATTTATAAGTTTAACATACAGTAAATAGCGGCCTGTGTCTACGTTGTTGGTGTCACGGCATTAGAGTACATGTGGTCGAGAGGTCCCGGGTTCGATTTTTGAGTCGAGCAAAATTATTGGGTTCTTTATTCAAAAAAATATTAGTTACTGTTTATTTATTTTATTTTTTTATTTTTTGTTGTATTTCCTATCAACACATCTATCACCCCAATATAGCAGTGAAAAATTACTGTTACTGAAAAATTACCCAAAAGAGGCAATAGATTTGCCTCTAATATATGGGAATTGAATTTATTACTGGCTGAGATACATGCCTGCCTTCTCCTTTGGTGTGACAGGCAATACATACATATATTTAGTTCTTCCCAGAGAGAGAAAAACTAAATTCTATCGACTATTAATATAATAATTAGCTACTTTTCTCATTTAAACTAGAAAAATGAAAAACGAAATCATCATCATCATCATCAGCTCATATACGTCCCACTGCTGGGCACGGGCCTCCTCTACCACGGAGAGGGTTTAGGCCTCAGTCCACCACGCTTAGGTGTGCAGGTTTCATCACAATGTTTTCATTCCCGTTCAAGTACGTGATAATTATTTGTGAATACACACATAACAGAGGTGTGTGCCTGGGGTTCAAACCCGCGTTCGTCGAGATTCTCGATCGCGTGCCTAAACCTCGAGGCCATCACGACTTCTTCTTCTTTAGTTTCTTCGAAAAACGAAATAGCTAATTCAAGTAACACCATTAATTAATATTTATAGCACCTACAATTGCTTTACTACGATACCACAATCTCTTGTCAAATATAACACGCGCTCCAAATTAATAACCAGACCAGTGCAAGACATAATATAAGTGTGTGTCGTGAGATAGTATATAGTACATATATAGTAGTATGTATATATATATTTCTTTTATTCAACACAGATTAAATCAGTTGAACGCGTCGCGGCTAATCCAAAATTCTAGCACAAGTTTATAATCTTAATAAAAATATAAACGCCATATGTATGCCTCGTGGTCTCGCGGTACAAGTATGTGCCGTGCGATCTAGAGGTCCTGGGTTGGATTCCCGGGTCGGGCAAAGTGTTATTGGGTTTTCCATTAGGAAATTCTCAGTAACAGCACGGAGTCTGGAAATGTGCCTGAAAAACGACAATAGGCTCGCCCCCTATTACGTGGGACTGATACATACCTGGCGAATTATGGGTGCAGAAATGCACCTCTGCCTGCCTTCGGGGAACACAGGCGTGAGTTTATGTATGTATGTAAAACCTATATATTTATACGTTTCGCCAACAATCTTTAAATATCACATAATAGGAAGCCAGTCTATTGTAGTTTCCCGGGCGCATTTCTAGACGCTATACTAAAAATCATCTAACAGGTAAAAACGGTAATTTTCTAACATCCGACCTGGGACATCGTGACCCTTGGTCGCGGGACCAATAAGGCAGGTTTATCAAAAAGAAGATACACAACCGCTAGTGAGTAATCGTCGGGCGTATTTTCCCAATGACTACAGTGAGGCGCGCAGAGTGCCGAGTGCCGCCTCGCCGCCGTGCGTGATTCATAAGGGCTTGTCACGCGTCGCTCGTTCAATCCATCCATTCATCATTCACTCACGCATCCATCAATTTGCTCGCGACACAACCTTGTCGTGAAATTTTTAGAACAAGATTTTATGCTCTAAAAATGAATGAGTAATCTATAAGCTTTAGTAGAGTACATATTGGTCCAAATGCTTATTTAGGCTCTTGATACATATCTAAGGGAGAATCTCAATACATTTTTAACACGGGAACGGAAACCGGCCCAATGCCACATCATCAACAAAGCAGTCAGTATTCATTAAAGTCACTTTAAATTGTTAACCAAAAATGACAACATAACGCAAATTAATTTATTTGTACAAATCTATGAAAACTTACAAATATAAAATCGCATCTAATGGTAGGTGCAGTGTGATCTAAATACTCGAAGTTATATTGTCACGCCGTAGTGACAAACACCGTACCTAAGCACAATACTTGACAGCCCCGTGGCGCAGTTGGCTAGATACCAGCTTGCGAAACGAGAGGCCGCGGGTTCGATACAAATGTTTGTGTGATCCACTAATATTTGTTTCGGGTCTGGGTGTTTGTGAGACCGAAAAGTCTCTCGTATTTTCTGATACCCACGACACAGGACTTGTATCCTAGTGTGGGGTCAGAACTATGTATGTGACTATTGGATGTATTTATTTATTTATTATTTATTTACTATCCAAACAATATTATTATTATTATTGGCAAGAGACCAATAACTACATATCTTTCATTGGGCAGGGAACAGTCGACTTTCATTCCTTTTAAACGAAAGACAAGGCTATTTAACGATGTTTTTGTGTGAAATGGAAAGCCCGATGGAACCTCATTGGGTTTAAGGGAAAACTCGACCACTATTAAAATAATGAATGAGACCGTTGGTGGGTAAGCTCTTTTGTGTTGTGTGAAATATTGATAGCTATAAGCCGAGATTAAGAGCGTTGTAGCCAAAAAATACTCCGACTTTTTGACAAATTATGTAAGGTTGATTTAGTAAAATTTAAAAGGTTATTATCCGGATAAGGTTTAATTAAATATACTAAACAAGGAGTCGTCAGACATGCATTTTTGTACCCACATTTCGCCAGGTATGTATGAGTCCCACGTAATAGGGGGCACATTTCCATAATGGCAAAATCCAATAACACATTGCCCAACCCGAGAACTCTAGATCGCTCGGCACAAAGTAGTAAACATTTCTATGTGTATTATTTTTTAAAAGAATTGTATCGTAATAATTAATTGTAGCAGGAGTTTGACGTTCCGAGGTCGAGACAAGAACAGATGACCTTCAGAACAGGAATCTTCTCCAGGGTTAAAGGCAGCGCGTGATTTACGCACGACCATTCTCGAGGATATAATTTATAGGGGCTGTTTTACGCACCTCCGCTCCTGCCACTTAATCTCAGCCTGTTTATTTTACCCCGGTAAAACTATCTAGGAGATTTGTGGACTAAATGGGGCATTAGCACTTAAAACATACTTAATGAAGTTTATGGAATGTCCGCAGAAATTATTTACAACGAATTTATTGGTAGTAAAAGTAATATGCAAAAAAAGAAAAAACTAAAACCCAACTACGACAAAATCATGGCTAAAAAGTATGAAACAAGATTTTCAGGACACAGGATTAAAGAACGTTACTGAAGAAGCAATATAATCGACACGTAGACTCTACCGAGATGCCTTCGTTGCAATTTGACAATAATGTCATACGATACGATATTATAGTACACAATTATCAGTGTACGAGATACACATATTCAAGTTTAAAAATATGTAGTTCATCATCATCATCATCATCAGCCCATATACGTCCCACTGCTGGGTACGGGCCTCCTCTACAACTGAGAGGGTTTAGGTCTTAGTCCATCACGCTGGCCTAGTGCGGGTTGGCGGCCTACACCTAAGAAATTCCTGAGAACTTTTAGGTGTGCTGGTTTTATCACGATGTTTTCCTTCGCCGTTAAAGTACGTAATAAATCATACATAACTTCGAAAAGTCAGAGTTGTGTGCCGGGGGTTCGAACCCGCGACCGTCCAGATTCTCGTTTTTTTTTTAAGTAGTTCAAAGACGTAGTTACGCGTTGTTAAAGTGTTATAGGCTGATATAATTGCCCCAGACTGTTGCAAAGATACTAATGTTTGTGAACCAATTAAAAGTTACGTTGCTATGTAAAAAAAATGTTCTAGGAATACATGTACTTAAAGAGGTAAAAGTCTTCCAAAGGGAACTACAACGGTCCTTTCAAGAAAAATCAGTGAGATGTCAACCCTGTCTTAATAATGTTGTTGTAGCCCCTCTCCCCCTCCAAGCTCGCTGTCGGCCAATTTGTCCACTCGTTAGATAAGAATAACTTTACCACAATGGAATGGAGCCGCTTTTGTGATTTACGAGCGAGAGAGATGCAAGATACCGCTTACCTCGAGAGTAAACGGCTGTCAGCTCCTTATTTTTTACCGGGTTACGTCGACTTAGCCGATATGGCTATTTTTTTTTAGGAAAAATTGGTACCTTGAAAAATGTCTGCGATAACTCCGTGGTTTTTATTGTCTTAGTTAAAGCTGGCTGTTGTTGGCAACCATTTTAAGTACTAATTATAAGTGATGTTTACCAGATCCTCCTGGGAAAGCATTTGAAACTTCTTAATAGCCTTTGCAGTAACAAAGAAAGTCTGTGAGATCATTTTTAATACTTTTAAAGGTGTTATAAAATAGTATTTTTAGTGCTTTGATAATATATTTATTCAAGTGTGACTGCTTTATTATTCCTGCGACATTACTGTGTGCCGTGCTATCGAGAGGTCCCTGGTCCGATTCCCGAGTTATAAAAGTGTTGTGGTTTTATTTCTAATAACAAGCAAGCAATGAGCTTAAAAACGCCTATAGTCACGTCCTCTATTACGTGGGACTTAAAATGTGGGCGCAGTAAATACGTTTACCCTGGCACGTGATTATGGTGCAAAAAAACATGCTTTCAATTAGATATTGAAATCCGGTGAAAAATGGTGGGGCTTTAGTCTGACTTGCTGTTTTTGGGACTACTCCACAACACACTCGCCACTGTAACTCCTATGCTCCAGGATCATAGGATAGTGGTAGGATATTCGTATCCGCCCGGATGGCGACCACCGTACACAGGGCGTAAAACCCGCCATAGTGGCACATGCAAGTGTGCCGCGTTCCGGGATCAGCCAGTGTATATCCGGTTTTCGGGGGGGCTTCAATCATGGTGAAAGGATGACCGTGCCGGCATTTTTTGGCCGGTTTGTCGCGGTCGGTCCTTTGATCGCCATGATTGATAGTCCCCCAAACTTCTTCACAATAAGGTGAAGAGGTATTCGGCCGGCATGATTGTGTCGACCAACGGGAGACCATCATCTCTCGCTGGTCGGCACTTTTTCTGGACTCCATTGCGCTTACCATCAGGTGCAATGGGGTCACTTTGCCGTGCCAGAATAAAAAAAAAA
Source organism: Hemaris fuciformis (assembly GCA_907164795.1). NCBI lineage: Eukaryota > Metazoa > Arthropoda > Insecta > Lepidoptera > Sphingidae > Hemaris > Hemaris fuciformis. Next base: position 155,011 of record OU015455.1, on the reverse strand, counting down.
AAAAAAAAATCAAGAGCGGCACGCATGAAGCTCAGCGAATCTTAGGGAACCTCACTTGTCATGATCCCGCAACGAAGCTAATGAGAAAAAAGATATAAAGAAGGAGTTGGAAACACAGAGCTGTCCACTTCTCTTCACAGGACAAAATATTAAACTATTAGGTTTCACCTTCAAATATATGATAAACACAATTGGTGAAACTGGCTTACTTGTGACATCAAAGTTTCTCATGTCGTTTGTAATATTACTCATTGTAATTCATAAAATATTATTGCTAAATTTATACAATATACCAAATTTTGTCGATTCATGAATAAAATATAGAATTTAGCTCGACATTCGTGTGGTTGATCGAAACAACATTAGCATTTTTTAATTAAATATCGGAGCGTGGACAGCGATGACGCGTAGTTATGTAGGTACAGTTCCTGATTACACTCACTCAATTGGATGGTTCAATTTTGTTTCTCTATGCGGAGTCTTTATTAATTAGGTAATGATTTAGTTTGTTAATAAGTTCAAATTAATTATAATTTTAATAATAAATTCAATAAAACTCTCTAGAATATTTCAAAGATTGAAACTTCTAAAAAATCTTTAACGTATGTAGAATACAGATTCTCGCTCGTCATTTAAAGATAAGAAAGGTAAAAAGAAAGAAAAAGAAAAGACCAAATAATTAAACTAAATGTTAACCGGAAAAATCCGAAAGAAAACTTGTTATTCCAAGTAATTTTCTTGCAAGACAATGGTGGGTATTACTCTTACTTACCCGGGCTTACAGCGTGACTCTGTTACTTATTCATTCAGTGGGATGACAATTTAATCATGGGAAACAATGGCGATGCATTATCTCCATTTCGACCTCAGATTTATGATATTAACATTCTTGCATATATGTAGTTATTTTGAGTACAAAACTTTCCAATATACCGTCTAAGCTAGCACATACCTACATATATACATATCCTCACACCTGTTTTCCCCGACGGCGTAGACAAAGGTGCATTTCTGCACCCAAATTATGCCAGGTATATCAGTCCCAAGTAATAGGGCAACTATTACGTGGGTCTTAAAAAACAAAAGCGAAACATGGAGAATAAAATGCACTTCCTATCCTTGTTACCTCTTGCTTATGTATCTTTAAAGTACATACATACATACATAAACTCACGCCTGTATTCCCCGAAGGGGTAGGCAGAGGTGCATTTCTGCACCCACATTTCGCCAGGTATGTATCAGTCCCACGTAACAGGGGGCGAGCCTATTGCCGTTTTTCGGGCACATTTCCAGACTCCGTGCTGTTACCGAGAATTTCCTAATGGAAAAACCCAATAACACTTTGCCCGACCCGGGAATCGAACCCAGGACCTCTAGATCGCACGGCACATACTTGTACCGCGAGACCACGAGGCATTTTCAAAGTAATTTTTACTTTAAGATGAGGGTAGGAAATAAGTGTGTATTCAACCCGTCTGCATCCCCAAATTGATATTTGGGAAAACTTTAAAACTTATATAATGATTTTCATAATCTCAGCCGCACTTGCCACAGAACTTTGTTAAAACTTCATTTGCATCAGATGAGTTTTTAATTAGCCGGTGCTTAGGGCGCGTTATGTAAGCGGGGTGTGGGGGAAGCGGGGGAGACGAGGAGGGGGGGGGGGGGGGGTGTTCGAATTACATTCAAAGTTAAGGAGCGAGTGAGCGGACGTGGGGTCATATCCGTGCAGGAACCTACGGAAAAGGGGCCTTAGGTGCTAAGTCGTTAATTCTTTTTGTTGTAATATGTTATGATAATATTATTCGATATGAGTGTTTCGCATCTTCTGTTATCGTATACAAAATCAGAGAGGTGGTACTACGATGTATATTCGTGTTTTTATTGACACTATTGGTACGGCAAGGGCCGTTGAAATTTTGGAGAATCATCAGTCAATCAATCATCAGCTTCTGTGAAGGTAACAATATTGATTGGTAACGAACAATTTTTACGTTTTCTCACCAGTTGACTATTTTGTTCCGGTCTGTTAGCTAATCCCAAAACGCAAATCACTTCGGGGAACAAAATTACTAGTTTTATACTTCTTAAATAATATTTTATAATATTTTTATTTGAATTATGAAACAAATAAATAATTTGTTCGTATAATGACTAATCTCACGCTCCGAAACAAAGCTTGCGTTTCATTTAAAGAAATCTCATAACTGACAAGTACTCATATTAAATCTCAGTCTTAGCTCGGCCTGTAGACACTGAAGCCGAAATCGTGACTGTGTTGAGAGATTTGCGAGGTTCAGTGGGATTTCGTGGGATTTGCAAGCCGCGACTGCACAGCCCTCCGGCGCGCGGTGCTGAGTAAATGTGGCTCGGGGCAGTAGATTAAAGATGAAGATTGAAAACTTTGAAATATTTTATTTGAAATGTCATAACTTATGAGGTAATGTATTTTATGTCATGTGATATGATTTCTAGTCTTTTATAGTAATTTAAATTCGAATAAATTGAAAAAATAAATGTAATGTTACTGTTTGTTTTTATAACCGAAGGGTTAATTGATAAAAATTGTTAAAGGAATGACCCGAATGACATGAATGAAGGAGTTGTAGACTATTTTTATCCCGAAAAATGTTACATTTCTGAGTTTTTTTATTACGTACTCGTACAGTTTTTATTTCTATGTGTAATGGCTACTGAATGGCTTCATCATAATCATCACCATCAGCCTATATACGTCCCAATGCTGGGCACGAGCCTCCTCTATTAAATCTATGCTTGAAGACACGACTAAGATGTTAGAGTGCTCCAAGAGTAAACATATAAAAACAAATAACACATTTTTTGTAATCCGCACAGACAATATGAATTTAAGAAAACATTTAATGTTCCCTCGACAACATCAAACAAGTACATAACCAATACAAAGCTCGTGATTACCCGAGATAAGACGCAATAAAAACACCTCTAGCACTGTTACTACTTAATAACATTTGTATAAACACTTCTTTTAGAATGGAGTTTCGTGATAATGTTAATAATTATGTTGTATGCTGTGGAAAGAAAGGGAATTGGTTGCTCCGAAATCGATTTATTTATCTTTTAAATTGTGTTTTTTTGTAAAATTTGTTAAACGTCGCTTAAATAATTGTAACATTAATAAATAAGTGAAAATTAATTGCTTATATTATATTATATTGCCCAAGAAAGAAATTTGATGTTTCAGTGTTAAATTGAATCACCATAAGTCTATAAAGTAAATTAATTTTTTCTTGCTAAAAAAACAATTTATGAAGATAAAATTTTATCTTAAATCTCTGTCTCTATTCAAGATCAAAAAATAAAAAAATTTAAATAACAAAATTTTTATACCTTAATTAATTATTGGAATAAATTAATTTCAATTACAAATGAGTAAGCCCCTTAGGATTACAGCGGCCCATTAAAACCAATTAAGGGTTAATAGGAGCTTCTCTACCCTCCGCCTTTGTTGCCCTCCTCCCCCGCCCCTCCTACATCAAGGACTAAATGAGGAATTGTAAAAAGTGCTAACTCTCGGGCATGCTGAAGTAACTCGGCCCTTTGTGCCAGCCTTTGTCTCGCTAATGAAGCTTATCAGAGGGCGGGGCCGTCCCTTCATCAATGCACTATGGATGTATATAGGAGAAGGTGCCAAATTGTCAAGTGAAATACGGTTTATGCAATATAAAAGCATTGTTATATTTATTCACACAGGGTTCACCAAGTTTGTTTTCATCATAATCATCATCAGCCCATATACGTCCCACTGCTGGGCACGGGCCTCCTCTACAACTGAGAGGGTGAGTTTGTTTTAACTAGCAGTTAATTGCAAATTAGGCTCCGTGCTGTTTATGTATTAATGTCACAAAATACAGCTTACAGTATACACCAAAGCGCTTATATCGATAAATTATTCACTAGACAGAATAAAAACACTACTGAAATAAAATTTGAAATAATTAATAATTTGCATTACAACATTACCACACAGGTCAACATCTAGAACGAATTTCTATTGAATTTGTTCATAATAAACAGTAACAATTTGCTTTAGCCGGGTATTGGACCTAAGACTTCTCGACTGTACGTCGCATACTTTGCTGAAGAGTCTACAATACAGCCATGTAAATAAATTATGTTACTTGAGTGAGTATTTAATTAATTATATCGATCTTATTAACAATCGCTAGGTGGACACGTACATTAGGATTATTTATTGCGGAACGGTACGGTAAATTATATATTTTTTAGAGTTATATGTGTATTCTTCATAATTTAACATGCACTTTAACTGGGAAATAAACATCAAAATGAACTTCATACGAATGCAAATTCACCAAAACATACTAAGCCTCTTTATTTCCGTAGCTGCAGGCTTAACTCTTAACTGTATAGAAGAAGTGTACCCAGTCAAACGTAGACCTATATATCTCATTCAATACCCCCTCACGAGGTTCGTGCCAGACACCCGGGCTGCAGACAAGGCCTGACCGACAGGCGCACTGAAGCTAATTACTCGTTCTGTTTGTGATAGCGCGCCGGCAGAGCGATATACTACCAACAATCAACTATTTGAATTAGATCGCTGTGCGCACCAGTGTGCACTATGTTACAATTTCTAGTTTGAGGGTAAGGTTCTTTTGATTTACAATTTAATACACAGCATTTCTACTTCGTGCCTGCCTCGTGGACTCGCGGTACAAGTATGTGCCGAGCGACCTAGAGGTCCTGGGTTCGATTCCCGGGTTGGGCAAAGTGTTATTGGTTTCTTCCATTAGGAAATTATCAGTAACAGCACGGAGTCTGGCAATGTGCCCGAAAAACGGCAATAGGCTCGCCTCCTATTACGTGGGCTCCTATACATACCTGGCGAAATGTGGGTGCAGATATGCACCTCTGCCTACCCTTTCGGGAAATACAGGCGTGAGTTTATGTATGTATGTATTTCTAAAATCGGGTTTTACGAATTACATCACCTGAACGCTACACATAGCTGGCGAAATATGTGTGCAGAAATGAACGTCTGTCATATCCTTTTAGATATATATCCTTACGTGAGGTTATATATGTATTTGTATAGGTATGTACATATGTATTTATGAACTCTTTAAACTAAGAAAAAAACAAACATTTGAAATTAAATCTTCATAAAAAAAATATTTTGAGACAGAAAAGCCATTATGAAATATAAAACAAATAGCAGTAAAAGTTTGTAGTTGCTAACAAACTTTTGATATCTTAACTGCTGCGAAGTTTTAAAGCAATATTCCTAGATCTATAAGTGTACGTTTCAGAACGTGACGTGCTAACAGCAGCTGGCTGCTAGTTACTAACTAAAGTAAAGGAAAACAAAAAGTAGGTGTTGGAAGAGCGTTGAGCCAGAACTAACTCCGCTTTTCTCAGTGGCCATAATTTTCTACAATCTATGATATCTCGTAGGTCCTGCGACGTGCCGTCGAAGGTTCTGGGATCTATTTTCAGGTGGAAAAATTCAATAGGATTTTACAGATAAAGGGTTTTCAGATTTTATAGCATTATTTTAATTCCGCCGTAGAAAATCTACTCCGAGGGCTGAGTCACATAATAAATGGAAAACTAACAGTCGATAGAGTTTTCATATTTTTCAAATTTTTAAGAACCATTGAGACACTTTGTTTCTTAATAGGATAAAGTCATAAATTATGGTCTATAAACAAAAGAACGATTAATGCATACCACCACTTTAAAACCTTTCGATACAAAGAGAATGTGGTATGACGTCATAAAAAAAGCAACCGCGCTGTGCTTCTTCATATAATAAATAAAATACCGCCCACAGAACAGCGCTAATGAAATAGCAGATAATTTTGCGCCGCAGTAGCGCACAACAGCCCGCTGATAGCCAATATTTTGCGCTAAATGCCCATAATTCGTGACCGGAGGTGAGTCGGCTCGGGACATAAATACCAACCTCCCTGTCCTGTTGTTATAATGTAAATAGTGTATTATGTATTGTCTCTCGCCCGGATCAGTCTATTCAGGTGTCATGTACAATGTATGTAGATACATATGTATGAAATCGTACTAGGCTAAGACCTAAGTACTCTCAGTTGTAGAGGAGGATAATGTCACACAAAGCATACCTTTCAAAATAGCTATCATTTCAAAAATATTAATTAGAAAAATAAGCTATTTCGTATATAAATTCAAATTCGAGAATACGTCCCGTTTCATGTTGTACTTATTTTAATTTCAGACGGCTTAGTAGCCGCGTCAACTAAATATTCGTTGACTGTTGTTGAAAAATGGTAATTATTTTAATTACGTATTTTGGGCGAAGCTTAATGAAACACGCGAGAATATATTGTAACAAGGTCTTACTAATACCCTTTAATATTTTATTGTAAGTGATAAGCCGCGCCGTCAGCTCGGTACGAGTGGCCCGATACAACGAAAAAACGTCAAGCTATACCTATATATGACAGCCCCGTGGCGCAGTTGGCTAGACACCAGCTTGCGAAACGAGAGGCCGCGGGTTCGATCCCCGCACCGAGACAAATGTTTGTGTGACCCACAAATATTTTTTCGGGTCTGGGTGTATGTGAGACCGAAAAGTCTCTCGTAGTTTCTGATACCCACGACACAAGACTTGTATCTTAGTGTGGGATCAGAACTATGTATGTGACTGTTGGGTGTATTTATTTATTTATTATATAACTGGAGATAATGAAGAATTCGGCATTATTATATTGAATAATGGTGGATTTTCGTAAAAGTAGTTCTTCAGTCTACATTTAATATGACTCGATCTGCACTCGCCATCATGTGATTTCACTTATTCATGACAGAAAAAAATATTAGTATTATTTAAAAAGTTGTTTTAAATGATTTCCTCGTGGTCTCGCGGCTCTAGTATATGCTGTGCGATTGAGAGGTCCCGGGTTCAATTGTCGGGTCAAGCAAAGTGGTTTTGGGTTTTTCTTTTGGGAACATCTCAACAGCATGAATCTGGAATTGAGCCCAAAAAACGGCAATAGGCTCGCCCCCTATAACGTGGGACTGATACATACCTGGCGATATGTGGGTGCAGAAATGAACCTCTGCCTACCATTTAGGAGAATACAGGCCTGATTGTATGTACATATGTTCATTTACACGCAATTTCTGCCTATCTAAATATTTCCTACGATGCGATCAAAATGTCCTAAAATCGTTTACCGTGTTGAAAAATATGTTATTGTTTATTATCTGGATTCCCAGTTCTCTGAGGTTCAGCGCCATAAATTTATTTTACATGAAACGTGTATTCACGGGGCTGGAGTGTGGCCAACTTATTTCTCTCGAGATCGGGTGATATTGTCCACTCACTTACATATTGTTAACAAAGGTAGAATGGGAAGTTGTGGTGGCCTCATTAGTTAGTGCATATGTATTAATCATGGTGGCCTCGAGGTTAATGTGCACTATCGAGAATATCGGAAGTCGTGGGTTCAAACTCAAGGCACACACCTTTGACTTTTCGAATTTATGTGTGTCTTCACAATAAATTATCACAAAATTAAATGATGATGGAAAACATCATGACGAAACCTGTTCACCTAAAAAGTTGTTAGCAATTTCTTAAGTATGTAGTCCACCAACCCGCAGTGGACCAGCGTGGTGGACTAAGGCCTAAACCCTCTCAGGTGTAGAGGAGGCCCATGCTCAGCAGTGGGACGTATATGGACTGATGATGATATGTCAAAATACTTTTATTAAATAAAGATTTAACCTTAAGATTATTATTCGGATCTTTGTAAGGCAAGCTGGGCTTTTGGGCTTCTACGGAAGTACCGCCACTGCCCTATATAAAGCGTAAACACAGATCGATATAATTACATCACTCCGTTTTAATGACAATGAGTCAGTACTGTATTACTGTGCTCTAGAGAGTTGTGGCGCAGGCGGTGACACGCACAGCGCGGCTGTTCTGATGACGTAGCCACTAGACCATACAGCCTGACATTCGAGACCTGGGTATTTTCGTAGAGTTCCTCAAAATAAATATACACGTTCACTCGAAAACATAAATACTCAAGGTAAAGCACGTATTTATTTATTTATCACAACCACATCATATATTTTAAAACATTTATAACATAACAAGCTATTTTCCTGCCCGGAAAAAAATTAAGCTGTGTGCCGAAAGCAGCGCCGCCTACCGGGTCCAATTATGTTTTGACATCATCCAGGGACCCATTGGAATATACATAGAAAATTTCATCACAATCGGTCCAACGGTGAAAAGTAAAAGCATGTCTGAATTAAAAATATGTCGAATATGCTTGAGAACAGACAGCAAAATGTACAAGTAGATACGACAAATACCAATTGAAGCATTATTATGAAGAAGTTATGTGTTTTAAAGTGAGTTATTTGTGTATGTGCGCTTGGTTTAGGATTTCTTTTTTTCTTTGATATTAATTCAAGTTACACTTTTAGTTAAAAAATACTGCATAAATAAAATAAATAAATAATTATAATTGCATAAGTTGATATAAAATGCTATGCAATAGCTTTATTTTTAATAAGAAAATTTATAAACTAAAAGTAGCCTAAGTTACATCAGCTATCTGCCAGTGAAAGTCCCGTTAAAATCGGTCCACCCGTTTCAGAGATTAGCGGGAACAAACAGACAGACAAAAATTGTAAAAAACGTTATTTTGGTATATGTACCGTGTATACATCCAAATGCATTTATTAAAAAGCGGTTATTTCAATATTACAAACAGACACTCCAATTTTATTTATTTGTATAGATGTATAGATTAGGCTATTTACCTACACACTGCTCCGCGTGGGCCTTGTCTGTTATTAATACGCGTTATGCTTTAGTCCTCATGTCCATAATGATGACCAGTTTTTACAGTTATTTTTTGATGACAAACGAGTAACCTAATGCTATGACATAACCCAGTGCCCGTATTCCCAGAAGGGGTAGGTTGTGGTGCATTTATGTAACTACATTTTGCCAGATATGTATCGGTCCCACGCAATAGGGGGCGAGCCTATTTCCGTTTTTCAGGCACATTTCCAGACTCTGTGCTGCTACTGAGTAATTTCTAATGGAAAATCCCAATAACATTTTGCCCAACCCGGGAAGCAAACCCGGGACCTCTAGATCGCATGACAGATAGCCCGCGAATCAGTAAAAAATTATAGCTATAATATTGTGTTAAATTGACAATAATAATGTAATTGGTGCGGTATCTAAGAGTTTCTGTTTTAGTAGTTTTGTGTTGACAGCCCCGTGGCGCAGATGGCTAGACACCAGCTTGCGAAACGAGAGGCCGCGGGTTCGATCCCCGCACCGAGACAAATGTTTGTGTGATCCACAAGTATTTGTTTCGGGTCTGGGTGTTTGTGAGACCGAATAGTCTCTCGTAGTTTCTGATACCCACGTCACAGGACTTGTATCCTAGTGTGGGGTCAGAACTATGTATGTGACTGTTGGGTGTATTTATTTATTTATTTAGTAATAAGATGTCGTTATTCATTTTAAAATATCCAATTACGGATATGATTTCACAAAAAACAAATTGACGCCTGCATCCCGAAAAAAAGATAAGAGGTCTATTTCTATGTCCATATTTTACTGTCCAAACTCAAGCTTAAATCCCTTAATAGGAACATAGAGGAACCTTTTTTCGACGACTGTGTTTATTGTTCTCTAGGACAGGTTAGTGAATGTTGCTATTGAGGATTTTAGAATGGAAAAGTTTTCAATTTTTTTCTAGCATTTCACCTGGAATCTTTGGAACCAACCCTATGGAATAACAAAGCTGTTTTAACCATCCATATGTTAATGAGCCGCCTCTTATACACACAAGAAATGTGAAAATAACTCAAACAATAATCTCACGCTCGGTAGGCGTCAAACTCAAACAAGGTATAATCGTTGTCAGCCAATCTCCACTCAACTTGAGATTGTACAATGTGTACCGAGGCTGAGATGCGCGGGGGAGGGGCATGAGGTAAGGCGGGGGGGGGGTCGACAAACAGACACGGTAATGAAGCAATCACCGTTGTGCTATCACTGACAACTTTACTACTGTTGATGACGTGAACGGCAGGGTATCGGAGATTAGTAGACAGTTGATAATGACTCATGTGTTTTGTTCTAAAATATTTGTTATAGAGAAGATAACGTATAGGCCTATGCTCATAGTAGACTTGAAATAAGGTAGCCTAAGGCATGTTAATAGAATTCACATACCCATGAAAGATACGTGGTATTTTTAAATAGTTGGCAAATCGTGTATGTAAGATACAATTCAATAGAATCGTTCAGGGATGTAATTTAAACGTAAGTTCACAGTTCTGATCTGTATCTGGTCTATACCTTGATTCAGCCCATGATACGACATGGTTCAGGAATGTGCAATAGATATGTGAATAATGTTCAACCACAAGTGAACGTGCCTGTATTCATCAGTGGCACAGAGACGTGTGGCGTGAGCGTGGCGTATGGCGTGAGGACGCGTCGTGCACCGTACAGTCAACAATCGACGACAACGCCTCTCTGCATCGTCATTCTAATGGAATGGGGCCAATTATATAGAGATATTTTTAGTTTATTTATTTACCATACAATGTCAAAGTGTTTATTTATTTATCTACAGTAAGTATAATTATATAGCACAATTTATATAAATCCTTTACATAGAAGCTTTTTTGATACTAAATTACTGTAACAGGCACTAATATTTATCAGTAGATACTTTATATATTTTAATAAGTGCAGAAACGATATGTAAAAAAGCAACAATTTAAATCGTATCAAAAGTGTGTGAAAAGTAATAAATTTAATTAAAATTAATGAAAGTGATTTAAAGATTTGAAATATGTACCAAAATCCCCATCATTATCTCCACGGCTCGGCACTGCTCTACATTATTTTCATCATTTTCCGCAGTAAATATTCAGAATGAATGGTAACACTCCTCTTTCATGCTTGTAAAGGGTTGTGTATAAATATTTTCGCCTTTGGCTTTGAATACAGCATAAAAACGCTCCAGAATATGAGCCAAAATATTTTACCACACAAATATGTAAGTATGTACGAATGATGTAATACTTTGTAAAACCGTGTGTGGTATTTCATAGGCGCGGTGGGAAGTCGACGGATTCCAGAGGATTATAGAGCAGTGTTTAAGACGGCAGCGTGAGAAACTGTCGTTGGTAGAATCTTTACTCAGCTTGTATGTAGACTACTGTTCATAAAATGTAATATTTGCATTTATGTTAAAATGTTTTGATTTTGACTGCCTCGTGGGCTCGCGGCTCATGTATGTGCCATGCGATTTGGAGTTCGATTCCCGGTTCGGATAAAGTTTAAGTGAAATTCTGCCTGAAAAATAGCAATAGTCTCGCCACCTATTAGGTGTGATTGATACATAACTGGCGAAATAAAAGTGCAGAAATGCACCTCTAGGTAGAGGTGCGAAGCGAAGAATACCGGCGTGAGGCTATGTATGTGTGTTTTGATTTTGTACACATTCTGGCATAATGATATCGACGGGTAACAGATAATATAATCATTTTTGCTTAAGTCCTTACAGCTCTTACATCACTATGCTTTTATTTACATGTAAGTATGATTATCTAGTTATAAATAATTAAAAATAAAGATATCTAGCATAGATTTTTCTTATCAACAATTTTAAATGATTTTTTAATAATAATATAGTTAATGCTCTTAAGCTAACTGCAATCGCAGTGTGTATGGCCCGTCCGCCAATTTAAACCAAATCGAATGCATCGACAGTAAGTTGATATTTGCGCAAATCTATCTGTATAGTCGCCCCCCTCGTCCCGCGCCCCGCACACCTCAACCCCCCCCTCGCCCCGATAACAGCACACATTACGCGGCCCGCGAACTATATTCTATATTTTATGCATGCAAATAGTCACAAATAGAATGAAACTTGTATAGTGTTTCGAAAATTCTATTTGTTTCGTCAGTTTATTTTAAAATTAGTTTGAATGACGAAATAGGTGTTTATTTGGACAAAAAAATTGGTGTCTTTTTAAAACACACAAAATTAATTTGAAATTTCCATATACACAAAAAAGTGTGTGTACTGATGTGCACGCGTTAGAAGTTATACTAAAATTTTATCTTTCTTCTTATTCTACGTACTCATAAATATTTGACAACTAATAAATATGTCAATCCCTTTTTATTACTGTCACTATTCTACATTTTTAAAATCTAAAATAATATTGTTAGAAACTAAAAACTTAATTATTCAAATCTTTTAAAATGACTGTTTTTCGTTCTGATGCCGTAACTATAGTAACCAAATAATAAGACTCGCGTAAAAACTTTCAGGCCCATCAAGAAAATAGACGATCTGTCGTTTTCCCGCGCTTGCTCTATAGTCGCCAATGCAATGTTGCCACCCACACCAACTTATTTCTGACACGGCCTCTCCTGACGGGGCTACGTCCTCGAAGCCCTTTTCAGGCCCGTGAAGCCCTTAGCCGGACATCGTCAATGGCCCGGGTTTATTACCTCCCTGGGCTACTGGTTTGTTGTCATGGTCCTCCGCCCCATCTGTGAACACACACTACACCGGAGACAAAGTACCTTGCTACATTATTTAACAACACTCGTATAGACTCGGATAGTAGATAAAATGTTAGATTCATCATATGATTAGGACTAGGAATAGGATTCTCACAGGTCTGTTCCCACGCAACCAGACGCCCATGTTCGCTTGCACAGGTCTTACGCCAGTCTTTTGTAAGTCACCCCAGAAAACTAGGTAGGCGTTAGGATTTACACAGGTCTTTTCCTACGCAACCAGACGCCCATGTTCGCTTGCACAGGTCTTACGCCAGTCTTTTGTAAGTCACCCCAGAAACCTAGGTAGGCGTTAGGATTTACACAGGTCTTTTCCCACGCAACCAGACGCCCATGTTTCGTTTGTACAGGTCTTACACCAGTCTTTTGTAGGTCACCCCAGATACCTAGGTAGGTTAGGCTTTACACAGGTCTTTTGTCGGCGGCGCAACCAACGCAACCCGATACCTTCCCATGTGTCAGGGTCAACCCAATACCATGCGCACACAGGTTTTACGTGGGTCTCTTCCACTGAACGCATTTCCCATGACGTCAAAGCCAATACACACACTCACAAGCTAATTAAAAAACTGAATTATTTGCGTACACAAATAATTAAAACATCGGTATGACATCTTAAAAAATGCAGCTCAAACGGGCGTCTATTTGCCCTTCCACAACATCATGTATGAAGCATCAGTATGCACTTCAGTAAGTAATAATAATAATCACCATCATCATCACCATCCTCACCATTGAGACGGTATCAGTAAGTAAAGAGGTATTAAAATATCGAGTACAGGTTTACTAGTCAAACGGGTACTAACCTCAAAAATTGTCTCGCTTGTTTTACATTGCCAGGGTTAGAGGCCTTTATTAATGCTTTAATTTTATACGCGCTTGGCCTATTCTGACCATTGCTCATAGCCCTTCTCATCATTACACTGATTAGCAATACGCACGTGCGTATATTGTCGATCACGTGGTCGACCTCATCGCACCAAACATAAAAATCATTTAAAGACGGTTCAAAAGTTGAAATATAAATGTTGTTAGATCTTACCGGGTTCGAAGTACTTATATGTCTTACGTATTGTACTAATGCAGTCGTACGGAGTTTGTGACACTGATGACTTGTGGCGGGAGTTAAAGGGGTAGTCGAGCTCCTTGTAGGTGTGGGGGCCACACAGGGCACCACAACGCCACTATCCGTCAGCGGTCGTTCGCCAACGACACTCGTTGCGCTTGACCTGGAACTTATATCCTCATTAGTATGACGTAAGTTCGAATCCCACTTCTGATGTTAGAAACTAAAAACTTAATTATTCAAATCTTTTAAAATGACTGTTTTTCGTTCTGATGCCGTAACTATAGTAACCAAATAATAAGACTCGCGTAAAAACTTTCAGGCCCATCAAGAAAATAGACGATCTGTCGTTTTCCCGCGCTTGCTCTATAGTCGCCAATGCAATGTTGCCACCCACACCAACTTATTTCTGACAATATATAAACTTTTTTCGTGACGACGTGCGCGCGCATCGTAAAAATTTACTCTCATAATTTTTTCCTAACGCGCCAAAAGAAGTATAACTTAAAAAAACAAACTTAAAGAGATTACGGATTAATTTGGGACTCCTATGTAAGATCATATCTTATGTATCTTATAACATATTTTCATGTAGGAACCATAAACTGTTACCAGTTATTTTACAAGTTATTAGGGCAGGGCTAATAATATTATTACCAAATAAGAATGATTTTACATTCCAATTTTTTAATTAAAAAACAATTGACAACATGACCAATATTTTCCTTTTTTAGCATTCTATTTTAAGAGAAAACTTAAACACCGTAAAAACTAATACATATATGACAGATTTTAACTTCATTCAGTTTAAATTCAACTTTTATATAAAGAATCAAGTATTCATGCGACCTACTATTCATCTCTATTTCAAATACCGTAGCGAATGCTACTATACGTGCGTAGACTGTCTACGAATTACATTAACTCAAATAAAATAACGTTTCATTTTGAAGAAATACCTACGTACGTATACCTTTTACTCTTAGGTTTAGGAAAATGAGATCTTCTTTCTAGTCGACTTGGCTATTGTTTGCTAAAAATATGTTAATAAAAATTTTCTGCCAGCCTAATCTATTCAAGTTATTGACATAGAAATACTTTCAGTCTGATGATAATATTAACACCAAGACATGAATTTTGCCTCACCTTAAAAAAAAAAAAAAAACTACCAACCAGACCCAAACCAAATATTTGTGGATCACACAAACATTTGTCTCGGTGCAGGGATCGAAACCGCGGCCTCTCGTTTCGCATGCTATTATTGGGGCTGTCAATGACTATGAGATGTTAGCTTGTTCATCAATTTTCATATTATTACAACTCTTTTACATAGAAAATATTTTGGTGATGTATCAGAAAATTGTTTTTTGCATGCCACCTAATATATTAAAAATATGTTCGTTTTCTGTACTGTGCTTTAAAATTAACTGAAAACTGTAGAAAGCGTTCCAATATAGCTTGAAATAAAGTCAATAATCTCTTTCCTTTTTATTTCTTGGCTCTAATATCACAAAGATACTCTTACTTATTGTAAACAACTCTCAACGTATTGACTTAGATAGATCAAAGCGTTTGCAAGTTTAAATTAAATACGAATATCTTGACACAGTGCTGTGGAGTTTAAAAAGAGATTTATTTATTGGAAACGATGTTATTTATCTGACATTTTGACATTATTGTGGTGGCTTTTACCCTGAGGGGGTCCACATTAGAAAGTCATCAAATCACTTAATAAAAAAAATTAACTAAGTAATGTAATGTATTCTAACTATTGTGGAATCAAATAAAGCTTTATTATTTATTATATGGTGGCTTGATATTTAAATAGGCAAAAGCTGTTTACGGAACGTAATTCTCTTGCATATATTACTGTGTCAGGTTTTATATATGTACACACATACGTATGTATTCCTTGAAGGGGTCGGTAGAGGTGCATCTCTGAACCCCGTACCCAATTGTATTAGATCTCACGTAATAGAGAGAACCTGTTTGCCGTTTGGGACATATCCAAACTCCATGCTGCTATTAGGAAATCCATATTGGAAAAACCTTATAACACTTTGCAGAGCCGGAAATCGAACCCGAGACCTTTAGATCGCACAGTTAATATGCTAAAGATGACTTTGGAATCTCAATATATTCAATTAAGTATTACTCCATTTACTATGGTGGATTTTATACCATACGAACAAGAGTCGCTATCAAAATAGTTACCAATATCTTACAAATAGTAAATTCAGTTTCCGACAACCTCACTCAACAAACGATATCCTAATTAAATTATAATCAAGCATGCATGTGATTGTCTGCTCCACTCGATCGGAAGCAATAATGTGCCGAAAACTCGCAGTCAGTAGAGCGGGCTCTACCAGGGTAGAGACAAGTGGATTAACAGCGTGTTAGTGTAGAGACACGCCGCGCGTGAAATGAGAAGCGCTTACCAACTCAAACTCTACCGTGATAACCTACTTTGACACTGTACTGCGAAATAGGCTTAAGATTAATAAGTTCTCTTAAATTAGATCTTTAAAATAAAAATACATGGAATATGTGACTACCTCATGGTCTATCAGCTCAACTATGTGCCGTGCGATCTAGAGGTACTGGGTTTTATTTTCAAGTCAGGCAGTATTGTTGGGTTTTTCCATAAAGGATTGTTAGTAGCAGCACGAAGTCTGGAAGTGTGCCCAAAAACAATAGGCTTACCCCCTAATACGTGGGGTAAAAACACAATTGGCGAAATGTGGGGGCAAAAATGCACCTCCGCCTACCCTTTTGTGGTATTCCACATGGCGTGAGTATGTATGTATGAACTTTAAAATATGGCAATAGTTAAGTTTAAAATAGATTAAAATTAACGATTCAAAAGAGCTTGTAAAAGTCTATTTGAATAAAGATAATTTGACTTTGACTTTAAAAAGAATGAAAATTGAACCAAAACTGCGTATACAAACATACATGTACATATATGCTGTACTTGTTGTACTAACAGTTTTTTTCAAGTCCCACCTAATTTATTTATTTATTTAGTTAGCACAACCACATCACGTATATTATTACATTTACAGCTTAGTAACATTTGCTTAGGTACTACGTCTGATATACATGACACTTAAGGTGTGCATAGCGTTCTCCGAAATAGTATAAGAAAGATAGCTAAGTGAAGTGTACCTAATGAAGTGAGCCTGTAACCTGTAACTGTAAATTGCTGTAACTTAGACACATCTATAAACTATACTTAAAGCTTTCTAATCCTGCCTTCCGAACCGCATAAGTAAACCGAGGGCAAACAAGTTAAGCATAATAATTATTGACTCCCCAACAGTGTTGCCAACCCTACTGTTTTAACAGTAGATTTGCTGTTTTCATGTTGATGACCCTGTTTTCTGTTTCATTCCTAATTTTTACTGTTTTTCAATGAGCGTTCAACGCTACCTATTAGACTATGCAAGTATTTCTTAATCACCACATAATAAAACTTTTGTGTCTACCCACATAGCAGCGCTACCGTGGAAAGATTATTTTCAGCTATAAATATTATGAAAACCAAATTACGCAACAGAATATCCACTACAACTAAAGGAGTATTACACACAAATCAGAAATAACCAATTGCAACTCATTTGAAGCCACACACAGAAAGGCACATAAATACATTTAATATAAATAAGTACGAATTTAAAAAGGAAAATGAGATTGAAAATTTAGAATCAATATTATAATAATAACAATGTATGTGAGTAATAAAAGTAAGTGATTGTTTTAATTATACAAGAAAAAATATGAAATCTGCCTTTTTTTTCTTAAGCTACTGTTTTCTATTGCTTTTTTATTAGTGAGCTGCTGTTATTTAGTTTCTTGGGGTTGGCAACACTGCTCCCCAATAAACCAGGCAGATTTAATCCCAGTCTAAATATTTCTCACACAACATTATATTTTCCCAAAACATTTTAAACTCCCTACGCGAACTAAGACACGGTTAAAACCTAGTGCAACCTATTTTCCCACGCCCAAAATGACGCAACTGTTGTTTACTGTCATGTTTTACGGCGTGACGACAAACACATCAATTCCACACGGGGGGTGAATCAGCGGTTTAACTACCGCGCGAGGAGGGGAGCGCGGAGAAAGAGGGGTGGATTTTGTATTTGTTTTCATTGCTACTAAATCGCAGCGTAATGGCAAGTTTATTTGTGTGTTTTGTCCTGTGCTGCGGTGGAAGCGGTAAGCAATACTTAAAGAATATAACGCACACAATAAGTTCCGACAATAAGTTTAACAATACAAAAATAAACGAAGAATTCCTCGCTGATGCAATGAACAAGTTTCCACTCTCCTAACTTACTTTGTACTCTTTGTTCTATTACGGGTTGTATAAAGACAAAGCGCCACATATCTTCCTCATCTATCGAGTACTATCATTTTTATACCAACGTTCCGCTAGTTGGTTTTTAAGTATTGTTTAATAATAAACTATTATTATCAATGTACATAGGACGCTTTACACGTATGTGTTGAGCGATCTAGCGGTCCTGGGTTCGATACCTGGTCGGGTAAAGTATTATTGAAAATTCTCAATAGCAGCAGTCTGGGGTCGTGCTCCAAAAACGGCAATAAGCTCGGCCTCTATAACGAGAGACTAATACATAAGTGGCGAAATGTAGGCACACAAATGCACCTTTGCCTACACCTGCGGAGTATACAGGCATGAGGTTATATACTACTGTGTCCAAAAAATAAGGTGACATTTGAATTTAAACGGCGCGTGTCGAAGGACTTGGAGAATTTTAATTTTTTTTAGGTTGGTAGTACTGTCCGTGACATCTATGTCAAATTTACATGTCAAAATATTCATTAGTGTTTGAGATACGCGTCATTTTGTGAGCAGCTAAAAGTGAGTTTTTCGTTTTTCGCGATGTCGAAATTTGTTGAGCAAAGGATTTGCATTAAATTTTGTTTGCGGAATCAATTTTCTGCTGCAGATACGTTGAGGATGGTGCGGAAAGCCTTTGGTGATGAGGCTATGTCTAAAAAAAATGTTTACAAGTGGTATAGTGAGTTCCAAGCCGGCCGTGAACGTGTCGAAGACGAAGAGCATCCTGGGCGACCATCAACCTCAACCGACGAAGCTCACGTCCAACAAATCAAAGATTTGGTGTTGAAAAACCGTCGATTAACGATTAGAGACCTTGCTGATGAGGTTGGCATATCGAAAGGCTCGGTCAATACTATTTTAAAGGATGTTTTGGGCCTCAAGCGCGACAAATCTCGACTGGTACCGAAAACTGCACTCGTAATTCGTGATCATTTCGCCAATAACTCAACCCATATCGTTCCGCAACCACCGTATTCACCTGATCTGGCGCCGTGTGACTTCTGGCTGTTCAGCAAGCTCAAAAGATCGCTCCGGGGACACCGTTTTGATACGATAGAGGAGATTCAAGCCGCAGCGAAGACGGAACTGAAGACCATCCCGGAAAGTGACTACAATCAGTGCTTCGAAGATTGGAAAATCCGTTGGCATAAGAGCATTGCATCGGGAGGGGATTACTTTGAAGGGGATGAAATTGATTTGGAAGAATAAATAAAGAATTTTCGAAATAAATACAATGTCACCTTATTTTTTGGACACAGTATACATATGTATGTATCCTCACATCCTGGTGTCCTAGTACATCTGCTTGATAAAACTCAACAAGTTGACTTTGAAGTATGTGAAGAGGGTCGCCCTAACTGGCCACTCGAGTTAACGACGTTCCGTCCAGTTCCACCGACCGTAGTTACCGTTACGCTTACTTGTTGCTAACTTTTTATATTGGACGTATGAAATAGTTGTTTGAACTCGTGTAAGAAGGTCTAGTAAAACAGTTCGTTTAATTGTATATTGCCTTAATGTGTCACACAATATTTTATTATGGTTTCAGACTTTACGAATATATAAATATAGATGTTGCCTACAACATTAAGGCTTCAAATATATATTTTTTCGCTTTGCCACGTTCTTTATTTCTGCTCAGATCCTATTGGTCTTAGCGTGACTTTATGTAGCCTATAGACTAAAAATAATTATATTAACTCGATAAAGGGGCTATTTAACACTATTTTTTTAAATCGGACCAGTAGTCCCTGAAATCAGCACGTTCAAGCAAACAAACAAACTCTTTAGCTTTGTAATATTAGTATAGATGTATTAATTACCCTGAGTAGCTTGTTGGTGCCACGGTAGAAATGTGTCCTGTATGCTTCCATTACAAAATTATCATTAGTTCCACAAAATCTAGATGTGCCCAAAAAACAGCAGCTCGCAACAAAGTCTCTTCCGATACTAAGTTAACGACACACATGACCTATTAAGGGTCTAGGAATTACATTAAGAACCCTTTTTGTTACAATGTAATATTATGACATAGCTAGACGCCAAACAAGGTTCTTAATGAATCTAACACTCCTGAATCACATTATCCAAACAGCAATTTGATAAAAATTAAATTCCCCGCACCAATTACGAAGGGTAAATTGCGGGCCATCAGACGAGTTGATAACGAGTTGGTAATTACTGCGCGCTCATTACTCGCCTCCGAATTATTTTTCCAGGAAACCGTTCCGGTCCAATTAACCACTATCAGGATTCGGGAATGTCCCCCGACGCACTCCCCTCCTTCCCCCCCCCCCCCTCCACCGCGCTCCAGATCACTCCCCGCAGCTGTCTTCAAGTGACTGCCTCCTTATCGGCCCTGGTCTGGCTTAGGGTTGTGTTACGACTAAGCTAGTAAATTGTATTTTGTTTCTATTTTCTAAACACTATATCATGACTTCCATAATTCACTCATGCAGTCTTCAGTTTCATTTCACTTATTGTGAGGTATTTGCCAATACTCGCCACGCTTGGCAGGCGGGTTGGCGAGCGCAGGAAGGGACTCGCGTTGATGACGCTGCTGCCCGTCATCAAGCGGGGGAGTAAGGAAATAAGGATTTGTGAGTAGGGAAAGCTATGGGAAAGGAAAGTATTGCCTGTAGGAGTGGATACTGCAGTCACGGAAGGGAAGGTTGGTAGTGACTGCAGTAGCTCGGGGGGCCGAGGTCGCGTACTCATAGCACCTATTCTAGGGAAGGCCATGATCATTAGATAGGAGCACCCTGACCCGACTAGATAGGAGCATCACTGACCTAAAGAGGCCTATGTCCAGCAGTGGACTTCCATGGGCTAATGGATTGGATTGGTAGTACCATATAGTTGGGTAAATTGGAATGACGGAAAAATACTGATCTTTTATTTCCCATCTAATTATTGAACTACGAATAGAACTTAGGTTAGAGAACTTTCATTGAACAAGGAATTTATAATGTGGACTAGCTGACCCGGCGAACTTCGTTCCGCCTAACAGTGGTTTTTTTTTGCCTAAGTTATTCCTTATTACATCAGCTATCTCCCGTTGAAATTGGTCCACCCGTTTCAGAGATTAGCCGGAACAAACAGACACACAGACAGACAAAAATTGTAAAAAAACGTTTTTTTGGTATATATACCATGTATACATCCATATGCATTTATTAAAAAGCGGTTATTTCAATATTACAAACAGACACTCCAATTTTATTTATTTGTATAGATGTATAGATTATTATGAATGGAGGTCAGCCCTGGCGACGGACTCAGCGGAGCGCGTAATAGACGCCGGTCCGACACACAACACAACACACAGCGCCCTCTACACAACTACCATCATTTATCTTGGTACTAATTTGTACAAGCGTTGTTTTGATAAGTTTATTTATGGGAAAGGAGCAAATGAGCAAGTGAGCCACCTGATGTTAAGTGGTCAACACCGCTCATGAACACCCACAATACCAGAGGAATAATCGGTTACGGAAAGTATAATTTAACAATTAGGTGGAAGGGACCAACACATTATGGAAATTATGCAAAAATAGCGATATTTTACATAAGTTATAAAAGAATTAGTACTGAGCGGTCGAAACTATCCAAGTTCGGTCGAACATGTGTTAGATTTTAAGAGTTATTTTATTTAAAAGTATTCTCAGAAGTGCCGAGGTCTATCTCTTAAATTGCATTAAGCCCATCCCATCATATTAAACTTGTGTGTAAATAATAGGAAAACATGTCTGCCTATACTCTCGACAAAACAGTATATGAATAAATAAATACACCCAACAGTCACATGCATGGTTCTGACCCCACACTAAGATACAAGTCTAGTGTCGTGGGTATCTGAAACAACGAGAGACTTTTCGGTCTTACAAATACGCAGAGGCGAAAAAATATTTATGGATCCCACAAACATTTGTCTCGGTGCGGGGATCGAACCTGCAGCCTCTCGTTTCGCAAGCTGGTGGCTAACCCACTGCGCCACTGGACTGTCAAAACAAGCATGTCTCTCCGTTTATATGCACCTGATTCATGTGTTATATATATATTAAATGTGAAAGTAACATTTGTTTGTTATGCTTTTTTACCTGAACCGTAAAATTCGGGATTATTAAAATTACATGTTAGCGACGCATTATGAAAACTAAAGTTTTATACTATTTACACATATTGCCCTTGGGCCCAAATCTGACGTCCATGCAGACGAATTCTCGAACAAAGGTAGTTCATAAAAATAATATAACTACCACCATTTCTTCATTACTACTGCCACTTAATGATTCTACGTAGGCGTTGAGAAATGAATGGGAGTAATGCTGCGAAGTGACTGCTCTAATCCTAGATTCAAAATGATTAACTTTAATGGCTCGAGTCTAAATCTCTCTGTCTTGGGAGTCCGTTAATTCTAATTTATATTCAACGAATTTATTCAATAAATATGGGGCTGTTGTTTGTATTTATTCAAAGAAGCTGTCATGGCGTATTTGTTTAACAAATTATGCATACATAAGGCCATAAATGTCCGCAGGCTGACGTGAGGGTGTCAAGTGACGAGAGGAAGTCTCTCGCCAACCGATGCTCTGGTTGGACAGCATCGTGGCTCGTGCTACCGTCAAGTACGGTGTCGGCGCTTCGTCGTGCCCGTATAAAAAAACATACATACATAACCTTACGCCTCTATTCAGCGAAAGGGTAGGCAGACATTTATTATACATGTATTGCCGTTTTACGGGCACAATTCCAGACTCCGTGCTGCTACTGAGAATTTCCTAAAGGAAAAATCCTTTTTTTTACTTGGGGTTGAACCCGCGACTGTCGAGATTCTCAACCGTGGGCCTAAACTTCAAGGCCATCACTACGAATCAAGTGATTAATTGCTGATTTTATTTAATAAAAATATATTAATAACACAATAAGCGAAATGAGTGATGATCGTGGTTTTGTGTGCCTCCCCTCTTCTTACATACACAACTTGACGATATCAAAAGCATGAGCAGAAAATATCATTCCGTTGTATCTACATGTATTTACATGATGATAATGATGTTGTCCGCCAACCGACACTAGTCTAGCGTGGTGGATTAAGGCCTAAACTCTCTCAATTGTAGAAGATGCTCGTGCCCAGCATTGGGACGTATATGGGCTGATGATGATAATGATGATTACCTCTACGGTTGAGACACCATCAAACTGTCGTTTCAAATAACTGCAATACACCACTTATAACAAATGTAAAGGTCATGCACGCAAAATATAATCTCACTTTCCCCAACCAATTCGTGATTGTAAACAAAGCTCAATCAGAAATCAGTAGTGTAGTGAACGTGAGAGTTGTTTATCTACACGTGCGCACTTCGCGAAATGCGACACATGACACACGACACGCGACACGCGACACGTGCGCATTGTCGCGCGACTCGTGTCGCACAATGCATGAAGTACCTTACATCGTGCTAACTCAGAATAAGTTTGATCCATACACACGTACATATATACATGGATATCTACCTGTATATTCGAAGGGGTAGGCAGAGGCACGTTTCCCCACATTTCCCCCATTGAGCTTAAACTAACATGTTAAGAGTAAGCTTATCTTTTTTCGGGCACAGTTTGTTTATAAACACCTTAGCAAATTTTTGGACACATTTCCATGCTATTTATAAAAAAACCTTTAAAAAATATAATTTGTCACCACAAGTCCCATCCGGGTATATAATCCAGGACTTCTCGATCATACTCCGCTGTCTAATAGCGCGAAACCAACGAGGCAAATGCTCATATCATTGTGTTTTCGTTGTTAAGACATGAATAATAAAATGTTATTTTCTTTTTAATTATTTAACTTGAACTCAAGAATTTACTACTAGAAACTACTATTTATTTATTTATTTATGCTTTTTATACAGTTTGTATAAAGGCGGACATAATGCCTTAGGCATTCTCTTACAGTCGACCTTTGGGTGATGCAGAGATAAAAGAAGTAGGCGCATAAATAACGAACTGGTGAAGATACACACATACGAGTACATATATACTAACATATTAAGAACAACAAGAAAATAGGAATACACATATAAAATATGAAATATAATCCAGTATACATACACACAAATATAAATATATACACATATAGAATCATACTCATATACATACGTACATATTACATATATAAACATAAATACATAGAAGATATATATTATCAACTCAATTCCTTAAGAAATAGCTGCCGAACTTTCAACTTAAATGTCAGGCGGGTTGTAACCGACCTAATTTCAGCGGGGAGTGCATTCCAAAGGAGAATAGATTGAATGAAAAAGGAAGAGTGGACAAAATCGGAGGTGTGAGGGGGACACTTAAGAAGAAGATTGCTTGAAGAGCGAAGGTTTCTAGAATGGTTGCTACCGAGAAATTGAAAATGGTGAGATAAGTAAGAGGGTGAGGAAGGACAATTCAAAATGGAAAAAAGAGTAGTGAGTGCTCGCAGAGAACGACGTTGACGGATAGGCAACCATTTTAATTGGGAACGGAAGGAAGACACGTGATCATATTTACGAAGGTTGAAAACGAATCGAATGCAGTTATTAAGAAGACGGTCAAGTTTATTGAGATATTCTGCATTCAGATCGAAATAGCACACATCACCATAGTCAATTATGGGAAAAATCAAAGTCTGCACAAGCATTGCCTTGGTCTTGCAAGGTAGGAAGTTTTTCAAACGGTATAAAGCGCGGAGAGTGCTCGTAACTTTTTGACAAACCGCAGTTACCTGGACTCGCCAGCTCAAGGTTGAATCAATGTATAAGCCTAAGTTCTTAACGGCTGGGCACCAGTCGATAACACTACTGTTAAAAACGACAGGAGGCAGAGTATTAGTGTCCAGTCTAGACATCATCCTAGGACTGCCTACAACTATGACTTGACATTTAGTTGGGTTGACGGTCAAGCCAAAATTGTCAGACCATTCCTTAATGCGAGCCAGATCTCTGTTAACTGCATCAATAGCAGAAGACACACAGTCAACACTTGCCTGGGAGTAAATTTGCAGGTCATCGGCATACAGGTGATACGCACATTGAAGATCTTGGGTAATGAGATTAATAAAAATAGAGAATAACAAGGGAGAGAGTATACCGCCTTGAGGAACGCCGGAATCCAAGTTGCGCCAATTTGACGATAAGTCGTCAAAACGCACCGATTGCCGACGTCCCTGAAGATAGGAGGAGAACCAATCCAGTGCCTTAGGCGACATCATAAGAGAGGAGAGGATAGCTAAAAGGATCTCATGACTGACAGTATTAAAGGCGTTGGAAAAGTCTATCAAGGCCAAAACAGTAACCATGGCCTGCTCCATGCCAGCCCTAATACTGCCAGTCACGTTGAGAAGAGCAGAAACAGTGCTGTGCCCAGGCCTGAATCCCGACTGCAAGGGACTCAAAAAGTTGTGAAGGTGAATAAACTGGGACAGCTGTCTATGAACACAGGCCTCAAGCACTTTGGAAAGGAAAGGTAATATGGATATGGGACGGAAATGGTTTGGAGTTAAGGGATTTGAGATTTTAGGAAGAGGTATGACGTGAGCATTCCGCCATAGGGATGGAAAAATGCCAGAGTCTAGAGAAGTGTTGATGATGTGGGAAATAGCGGGAAGGAGGAGGTCAAGTAAGGGAACTATCATGCGACGACTGATTTCATCACAGCCCGTGGCATTTGATTTAATGGACAGGATTATCTTTTTGATATCGTCCGAGGCGACTGGAGAAAAGTGAAAGGGTGTAATATTGGGACGTGGGAGGCTGCTTAAGATTTCCAGAGTACGGCACTTGATTTGGGGATTTTGAGAAGGAGTATCTGTAAAATGAATATTAACATCGTCCAAATCAATCCACCTTGGAAATTCCAAATTTTTTGGTTTGCCGATACCAAGGGTTCCGAGAAACTTCCAGGTATTAGCCGGGGAGGAGTTAGAAATATTGTCAAGGATATGTCGGCGTTTTGCATTGCGGATCACCTGGTTGCACCGATTCCTTGCAGTTTTGAATTTACTCCAATTAGTGTCTGACCGGTGCTTCTTGAACCTACGGAAGGCGCAGTCTCTACGCCTCATCGCCTTTTTCACATTTTCGGTCATCCACGGTGCTGGTGGACGCTTTAGCTTAACATTCTTCATGGGCGCATGAACGTCGTACAAGGCAAGTAGGCTAGAATTAAAGATTTCGACTTTTTCATCAACCGACGGTGTCGCCCACAGTGCATCCCACTTAATGCGAGCAGCATCCCTGCGTAAGTTCTCTACATTCAAACGACCAAAACAACGCATGCGCAGAAACTTTGATGGAGTCTTGTCGGGTTTAAGGGCGTAGGATAGGAAGATGAGATCATGATGAGAAAAACACGGTGCCGAATACTGACCATGAAGTTTAACAAAGGATGGGTCTGAGGTAAGGATAAGGTCTAGCCAGGTATCGTTACTGTCAAAGTTGTGATGTGTGGCTTGAAGAGGCAGGACGTGTAGACTAGCTGACCTTAGGATATCAAGAAGTTTACAGGAACGAGAGGATGTTTGGGAAAGGAGATCAGTGTTAAAATCTCCCATGATGATGTGATGTGCATATTCCGATCCTAAAGATTCCAGAATCGATTCGAGACTGGAGAAGTAATCAGTAGAAGGAGGACAGTAAACTACTCCAAGCAGGGTTTTCACTCCTCTGACCCAAACCTCAAGAAAGAGATATTCAGCAGAAGACGAAGAAGAAAAAGAAGAAGCAATAATTTTGTGAACGAGGTTGCTACGCAAGTAGATAGCAACGCCACCACCTCTTTTCCCAACTCGGTCGTTCCGAACTAGAACAAAACCAGGGAGAGAGTAGGTTGCTGAAAGTAAATGAGGTTTGAGCCAGCTCTCCGAAATTAGGACGGCATGAACATTGGCATCGGCGAAAGTGTCTAGCAAATCTGTATAATGACTTGGTATGCTCTGTGCGTTAATGTGACACACATTAAAGTTGTGAACACACGTAGTATTAAATTTTTGTCGCAACAAGTCACCAAGTACCTCAGTCACAGAGCAAAAACTGTCGACGCTTGCAAAAGAATCCGAAAAATTGGCAGAATGAAACGAGTCATTATCAGAGGACATATATATGTGATATATAAGTATAGATAAATAAATAAACTACTAAAACTAATATAAATAAGGTTAGATAAGTATAAATAATACTATATTAATATAACTAGGGGTGACTGCAACTTAATCTCTGCACCACCCGCCAGCAAACTTCACACTACATAAGTTACAAAACAAAATAATAATTAAATTTAAACAAATCAAAGCAAATACTAAATACAGAAAAAAAAGAAGAAGAGAGAAACAATTTAGTTTCATTATACAGTTTCCGAACGAAAGATAAATGCGTTGCTCATGAGCTGTCAACGTCATGTTGACATTGAAGTAAAACAAATAATAAGCAAGTAGGTAGAAGTAACATAAACAACAATACACACTAAGAATTTATACTAAACGAAGACAAAATAAGTTAATGAATAGATGTTCAATAGGCAAGTAACAAATTCATGCTGTTAGCACGCAAGTATCAGTGGCAGATATAACGAAGATCCCAAAGAGATTCAATCCTTGAATATCCCGCTACTTTACCGCTTTAGCTGCCGAAGATAAAGAAGATCCTGAAGCCTTGGGATATTTCGCCATCAAAGGATTTAGTTCATCCATCGTAGTGATCTTGACGCGGCTGCCATCTGGGATCTTCACTATAATTGTACCGTCTTGGGTCCAACAAGACCTCACGCCGAAATGGTGCCGAGCCTTGGTGAAAACCAGCTGCCGCGATTTGGTCAGAAACTCCTTGACCGTTATAGAAGAGCCCTTGAGCTTCGACTTGGATGACCATACTGAAGATCTATGGTCCACCCCTGAGAACCGCACAAGAATTGGCCGATGGTGCTCCTTACTGTGATTGCCAATCCTGTGACACTGTGTAATATTGGAAGAAGACATGTCTTTCACTGCCAATGTGTTATTAATTATTCCAAGAACAGTGCTAGTGCAGTCCTCTTGAGTATTCTCAGGAATGCCAAAAAAGATGAGTGCCTTCCGCCGATGTCTGGTCTCGATAGTGTCTACCATACGAGCACACTCACTGATTTGTTGTCTCAGAAGCCTAAGTATATTAAACATCAGCTCTCTGAAGTCCCGGAATTCCTCAGCAACTCGGGCAACAGTGTCCTTAGAGGTGTTTCCCTGTTGTAGTTTTGCTTCAAGTTCAGCCATTCTCTTTGAAAAACATTCCTCAAGCTGCATTTGAGTGTCTTGAATGTCGCTGAGCTGAACCATTGCAGGAACTTTAATAACTTGTAAGTGACCTTGACTTGTCAAAATGGTTTTGTAGGTGAAATGCTGGCAGGTGGTGATTGTGGCCCACTTAAGTTACATTCAATACAAATAACGGTTGT
Organism: Hemaris fuciformis; assembly: GCA_907164795.1. Taxonomy (NCBI): domain Eukaryota; kingdom Metazoa; phylum Arthropoda; class Insecta; order Lepidoptera; family Sphingidae; genus Hemaris; species Hemaris fuciformis. The sequence continues at coordinate 126,466 of OU015455.1, read as the reverse complement.
AATGACAAAAGACAATGTTTTGCACAAAATTCACTAATTAATAGGCTTTTAACAATAATGTAAATATGAATTTTGTATAAACGACTTTTTAAACGCGTCCGTTTTTTATTTACACCTACCGCCATAATCTATATACTATCGTGCTAGCTTATTGCAGGAGGCACATCTAACGCGTGCGCTCCGCACTCTCAACCAATATCAGAAGCTGTTGACACATTTCATTGTCATCATCATCAGCCCATATACATCCCACTGCTGACTACACATCTAAGAAATTCCTAAGAACTTTTTAGGTGTGCAGGTTTCATCACGATGTTTTCCTTCGCCGTTAAAGTACGTGATAATTTGTCAAAGTCAGAGGTGTGTGCCTGGGGTTAGAACCCGCGCCGTCGAGATTCGCAACCGCGTGCCTAAACCTCGAGGTCATCACGACTTGTCATAGAGAAATTAAAATATGCGAATATAATAATCACAAGACTTGTTTCATTGGCTTAGAAACTTTCTTACAATATTGTCTGTCGAAATTTTGTTCCTAATATTATTTAGTGTGTAAACTACGTCAGAAACTTCTCACATACAATATCGCATGCATGAAGCCGCAATTTGGCTCGGGTAACACATTCTGGTGCGGAGTTTAGCTTTAGGTTGAGAGCAACAGGTGCTCGCGACAGAACGACATAATGCATTGTCGCCCGCGACACCAAACACCTCCGTATGCGACAGTACGGTTATAATTACAATAAATTTATTTATTAACCTTAAAAAAAATTACACATAACAGTTTGCAAAAACTCTCCACACTAGGTACTTACTGCCTGTCTCGTTGCATTTGTATTTGTAGAGCCTGCATTATTAAGCTGGAAATAATATTATATTATGTACACTGTTTTTGTTAACAGACTATTGGTCCGCGGTAGTAGCGTTTGGCGCGCAATGGACAGGTTTTATTTCCACTACTGGGTTGGGCAAGTGTTATGGAATTTTATGATTTAGTAAGCATGAAGTCTTTAGTTTAATGTTTTCCATTGATGATCACTCACACACACAGTTCTGTTTACGCACTATATGTGTAACAGAGAGAATTAATAGTATTTTATGAAGACCCAAAATATTCATTATATCCAATGTGCAAACGTTTTATTCAAGACTTTATTTCCCTTTTATGTAAATGATATTATTTCTTTTTTTTTCGTGAAATCTATGGTACGTGAATCCAGGAGCAAAGTAAGTAAGTTAGTTTATATATTCGTACATACATAGACAGCATCTGAACCGTATCTCCAGCCGACAGATGTGTGAACGAAAACCAATCGAATATGGAAACGTCAATACATTCGTATGAACCGGAATGAGATCAACAAGTACCGAGCTTCATACGCCGTCTATTCCGCGTGCGAACGAGACAGACGTACAAACACCTAGTGAATGACAAGGACGGGGAGTGTTTACTCAGAGCAATATCTCGCTCGGCCAGTCTGAGGCTGTATATTGAAATTGATAAGGGTGGTTCACACACACGCGAGACGACGCCGAGCCGACTCCGATTCAGTAATCCTTTATATGTGAATTTACAGCTGCTGAATATATTAACTATTTCGGGTCGGGTATTTGGGTCGGGTAAAGTGTTATGAGATTTTCCATTCTAGAAATTTTCAATAATAAAAAAAAATGCAAAAAGCTCACCCTTAAAACGTGGAACTTAAATCACAACAGGTAAAACACAGGTGATCCAACATCTTCGTCTACCCCCTGGAAATATAAGCGTGAGTATACAGTACCAAGATGGGGATTCGAAACCCCAAACAATTTATACTCAGAGTACAGATTGCACTCGGTAGTATAATACTCGTATAAACATTGTCCAACAATAGACTTTTACGACCATTCCGGGACTTCATAAAGCAGTTCTATCATAGACGGGAAGCTCAGTAGCCATAATGATGACATGGGAAAATGGCGCTTAACTACTACCCTGGTATTAAGAACACATCTACCTGAATATAATATGTGGAGAATCCCGAGGGACACATTCCGAGGGCACGGGCCGGCAATATTATCTAGCATTTCTGACAATAAGAAAATGTACTTACGTATTTACAAATTGAGGTACATACATTGCATATTTTTTGTGATTTCATAATGTCTCCATACTAAAGTTGAAACAGATGAAGCCGCGGGAAAAAGCCTTTTTGAAGTTATACTTCTTTAGGCGCGTTATGAAAAAATGATGAGAGTGAAATTTTAAGATGCGCGCGCATCTGTGACACAAAATTAACAGTAAAATTAATTACGCAACTACCAGGACATCATAAATCAGCAAGGACAAAGTACTAGCATTAAAAACTGTATACTCGTATAATCCATTCGAAATTTAAACCACGATGAATTAAAAACAAAACTTATTAATGATAGCATTTCACCTCTCTAGCTTTCTGAATGCCTAGTACCATTAATGAGTCAGCTGGCTTAATAACTCGTCCTTTTGACCGGAAACGACACAAATGCAGATTAAATAATGCAGCCAAACATGACGCGCGTAGTGCAGTGTGAACTTAGCTACAATGGTTTTTTTTTTTCGAGACAATGAGCGGTTAAGCAGACAACTTCATACTGTTAATTTTGTGTCACAGATGCGCGCGCATCTTAAAATGCAGATAAAAAAAAAAGTGTATGTGTACTTATGTACACGCGTTAGAAGTTATACCACACGACTGAAGTAAAACTTATAAATACGCCCAACAGTCACATACATAGTTCTTAGTTTACACAACATATTACATTTCTGAACGCACTCGTAATTTACATACATTTAATTGGGCGCATTTATAAGTTTTACTTCAGTCGTGTGGTATAACTTCTAACGCGTGTACATAAGTACACACACACTTTTTTTTAATTTAAAATACTTTTAATATTTATAATTCCACAAACCAACTCTGCGTAAATGTGCTAAATTAAATTTTCAGAATCGCCAGAGAATGAAAAACAGAATTCAATTGCAAAAAATCCCGCGTGTAAACATAACGAGTATGCCTGTGCACTTCTTCACTGTTAATTAAAAATTAATTCGGGAGGAATAACGTTTTCTATACACAATTTTAATATTGAAAATCCTTTTATATGTTTTGCATGTACAGCTCTTATTGTAATTTAAATGAAAGATATGTATCTGGTTTGATAGCCGAATTGGTGCAATTGTTATCGGGTTTTTCGTTGTAGAAAGTCTCAGTGCAATACGGATTCCGAACATGTTTTCAGTAAAGGGTAAAAGGGTATACTTCTGAAATAACATAGTATCCATTTAGGCAAAAATTGTTGACAAAAAGATCGTACTAAAGTGAGCGACATGGCGGTAAAGCGAAGTAGTTTATAAATATGTAATTAAACTTTAACTTTCGTAAAATCCCAAAAAATGCTCAAAAATCAGGGCGTCAAAACTGAGGACCCCCTTATTTAAACCTCTTCGGTTTTGAGCACAAGTTTGTTTTATAACAATAATCAGTTGCAGTAAAGATCTTAGAAATGTACCCAAAGAAGATTGTTTTTTTTTTTTTTTTTTTTTTTTTTATAGTTTAATGGAATAGGCGTTTGTCTTCCATCTCACCTGATGGAAAGTGTAGATGAAGACTAGGGTGGTACACGCCCATCCAAAAGAAACCTGTTCACTCTACTCTTAAAGGCTCCAGAGTTCAACTTATCAGGAAAAATAGACGCAGGCAAGTCGTTCCAAATCCTGGCGACTCTCACCAAAAACGATCTGTCAAACCGTTTAGTTCGACTTTTGGGTATGTCAACAACATATGGATGAAACTTTTGCCTGCGCCTAGTAGTCCGATAAAGGAATGGAGATGGCTCAATCAGTTCGAAAAGAGCCTTCGAGCATTCTCCAAAGTGCATCCTATAAAAAACCGATAAGCTGGCTACTCGACGACGATGTTCAAGGGTATGTAGTCTGCTATTTGAAAGCTTTTCGTTGTTTATTAACCTACGGGCTCTTCGGTCAACTGAGTCCAAAGCTTCAAGATGATATTTGGCTGCACCGTCCAAGAGGTGACTGCAGTACTCCATGCAGGATCGAACTTGGGCAGTGTAAAGATTAAGCAGCTGTTCAGAGCTGAAGTACCGCCGAACCTTAGAAAGAATTGATAATTTCTTGGACGCTGTTTGTGCCATAGACTCAATTTGTTGGCCAAAGTTGAGGTTAGAGGTGATGGTAATACCTAGAAGCCCTAGATGGCTAGTGATCGGTAAGGATACACCTTCGAAAATGGGTGTTAAATCGAAGTTACTCTTTTTCGCGGAGAAAAGACACGCCTGTGTTTTGGAAGGGTTGAACTGGACAAGATTGGCGTCACCCCAATCGGACACCCACCGCAATGTCAAGTTCAATTGTTTCTTATGTGGGACATAAAACACAGTGAAATGTGGGTACACAATTCCGTCTCTGCCTACACCTTTGAGGACAGACATCCGAGTTTATGTGTCAATTTGACAGCGTTCGTAGCGACCAAAGTCGCCGTGAACTGATTCTGTAGTGTTTGCTTTTGTGACTTTGGCGGAAACATTATGCGTTGGTAGGATTAGACACCCGATTATATGCAATATAAAAAGATTGAAATCGGAGAAAAGTCGTCCCATTATGAAATATATGTCGAAGCGGTCGACGCATCCCCACTGTGCATCCAACGTAGGGTATAAATATAGCCGCTCGATCGAGAATGATTTATGATTCATTCTCGCTCGGAACGCCGGACCAAACGGAGCTCTGTACTAAGTTTTTGAAATTACCTCCGGAAGGTTTTACTGTCACTATTTAAAAAACAATAACGCTCAAGACCCTCCGACATATATAACATTGCTTAAAATGTCTAAACTCCTAAAACAATTACAGCAAGTCTGAATATAACAGCGATACTTGCCAGTAGTTTGAATGGATTACAGTCTAACTTCTTAATACGTATTTGCATCCCAAAATGTAGTTTGAACACTGAGCAAAATCTAGGACTCCACTTAGGTACTGTTTCTATTCCAAAGCTTTTATTGGTGTTGTATTATAACATTATAATTATTTTTTTTAGCATAATCAAATGACATAGTTCTGAGATACAACATCTATTATACATCCAATCCATCAGCCAATGGAAGTCCACTGCTGGACATAGGCTATACAATACCCAATGACTTCCACAAGGACCTGTTGGAAGCAGCTTGTATCCAGCAACGTCCCGCGACCTTTACTAGGTCGTCTGACTAACTTGTCGGAGGACGTCCTACGCTGCGCTTTCCGTTACGTGGCTTCCACTCGAGAACTTTTTGGCCCCATCGGCCATCAGTTCTCCGCACTATGTGCCCGGCCCATTGCCACTTCAACTTGCTAATCCGCTGGGCTATGTCGGTTACTTTAGTTCTCCTATTATACATACTCGTATATACATGAAATTAGGTATGGATAGCATTCTCCGTTATATAAGTTAGCATAGTGAAGAGAAAAACAATCAATCAAATTTAAATTTAAATGGAAATAAATATAATATTAATGATTAAACTTGGAAATTTTCCACCCCTATAGAATTTGAAATATAAAAAATTCTAAAATTATTGACTCATTGGTCTCGCGATGTTAGTGTTTACCATGCGAATTGGAGGTATCAGGTTCAATTTACAGGTCGGGGAAAATGTTATTGTATTTTTTCAATAGAAAATTCTTCGAAGCTGCACGAACCCTAGAAATGCGTCCGGAAGATAGCAAATTGTGTCTCCTACGTGGGACTCAAGACACAGGTCACGGAATTTAAGCCCAGAGATACACCTCTACCCAACCTAACAGGGACAAGGCGTGGATATATTCACTCTGCATTCAAGAGTTTAAGCAATAAATTAAATCTGGGACGCTCCTCGCTATTTCCTATCTAAAACTTTGTATTGTTTACAACTTACATGAAACTCAGTGGAGTTAAAACTTCCCCTACGGTAAAATTTAAAATTACAAAATCGTCTAAAACTTTTACATAAATTCAAAATTTATTGTAAATTGAAATTTCGGTACAGTTTTGGTAGAGACTAGATTTTGTTGAACAGATTTACCGTTATTTACAATGTTTAGTGAGTTTTGTAATAAAAGCTAGAAAATTTTCGCAACAAAAAAATTGTAGGTACTTTTTGCTCTCGTTGCGCGGATTTTTTATGTAGAATTTGGTTTAACAAGTCAAGTTATAATTACTGCGCCCAGAGTTAGCGAGACCTTTAAATATTTACATTTTAATAAAATTATCAAACACCTAACTCAGCCATCGGCAATATAACTCTGATATAAAAAAGATGACTTCTTCTTCATTCCCGCTCCGCAAAATAGCACGTCCTTAAAAGACATCTCGCATTCAATACTCAAGACGGGAACCTTATTTTCGTTATGAAATTACCATGCTCAGAGGCAAAAAATATGCCTGATAAGTGGGAATAAGTTTGACCCTACTATGTAGGGGTAAGTCATAATATTAATGTGAAAATACACTTATACGTACCTATTACCGACCACAGTCGTATACATGAAAAGATAATAAGAAGAAAACATTGCAGTAATTCGTGCCTTATTTTTACATTACAAATGTTTAGTAAACAAGCCTGTTTGTTTTGCGAGATCAAAGAAAATATTTCCTTATTACATGTCCGGTGGAATTTTCGCAATTTTCCTTGGCCTAATTGAATTACTTAATATCAATGACCCGAAATACACCGAATGGACCTATTGTAATTTGAAGTAAACAAAACTCATAAACAATACTTAATGTATTTTTTGGGCTATTTCCGTCACATATGATGAGATTTAGTTCGTAACACGCATGAGGCAATCACAGTGGAACAATGCCTAGCTCTTCTCAGTTGTAGAGAATACCCGTGACCAGCAGTGGAACATTTACATGTAACTCTAGATGACGATAGTGATTAAATGACTAAATTATTATTTGGCACGACAAAGTGACCATCGGGGTAACTGACGTTAATCGTAAATTAACCTCCACTTAATCTTTCCTGTTTTTCGACTTAGTCTAATAAAATACATAAATAATTAATATGATATAGCACAATCGCTGATCACATTGAAACGAGCATATGATTATGATCAAACAAATTCTAATTAACGACTGCCTCGTGTTCTCGCGGCACAAGTATGTGCCGTGCAATCTAGAGGTTCTGGGTTCGATTCCCGGTTCGGGCAAAGTGTTATTGGAATTTTCCATTAGGAAATTCTCATTAGCACACCGAGTCTGGAATCGTGCCCGAAAAACTACAATAGGCTCGCCCCCTATTACGTGGGACTGCTACATACCCGGCGAAATGTTGATGCAGAAATGTATCTCTGCCTACCCCTTCCAGGAATACAGGCGTGAGGTTATGTATGTATGCAAATTTTAAATACGTAAAGGTTTTTATAAGATTTGCCAATTTTATACAGTCTCTTCGTAATTGTAACACACAATCGCAATAATCCAAATCAAATGTAAGAAAAGTTACGTAACAACAAACTTAGTTTGTTCCGTAGAAGAGATCCTCCAAGCCCTCCCGCGGCTCTCCCGCGCCCTCACGCGCCCTCACGCCGGCGACCTCCGAACCTCCATACTTGTTAGGCAAGTTGTTCCGGCACATAATGGGATATCTTTTCCGGGAGGAAATGTTCGCGTCCATCTGATTTCTGTTTTCACACTCCCGACAGTAGTTATTATTCGTGCATTCTGGCTCACGATTCTGGGGCCCCTATTTCTGAGCCAATCGACGACCTCTCCCCCAAAAAAAAAAAAAAAAAAAAAAAAAAAAAAAAAAAAAAGTTTGGTGTCAAATTGGGGGTTTTTGGGGACGCCCGTTCGATCTGTGCTATCCATTTTCTTCTATCTCTAACCGTTTCGTTTTTAGCTTTTTTACTGTGCCAGCTCCACTACCCCTAATTTGCTAATTACGGTAAACAATACCTCGACTTCGGTCTTAATTACGGTCACCTATTGTGTTGGCACTCGACACTAATCACCCTGTTACTCATCAATAACAACAACACATTTCAATACTTAATGCTTTATTTCTTTATTAAAAAATTGATTTAAACATAATATCCACTAACATATCATTTTTCAAGGTATTCATATCAAATTGATTTAAAAATTCAGTTGTTGACATCAAATTAAACTTATAAAATATGTACAATATACAGTACTCTCCACAGACTGAAGTCCAATCATTTTGTATCCGGTTACTACAAAATTTCCATTGCTTTGAATTTCTATTCAAGAACATTTTGTGATAGCCAGTAGGACAACGACCATATGAATCAAAATATTCTCCAGCACCGCGACTGTCAATGTGTATAGCTATCCAGTGAGATCCTGGTTTTGTGTCCGGGTCCAAATTGCTTATAAGATACATAGGAACTTGAACATTAATTGGCAATCTGTTTGCAGCATATACATTGTACTGTAGACTTGGATGAATTTTTAATAAGCATTGTTGAATTTCATAAGTATTCATTGCTGCATTTAATTTTGATATGACTGAATTATTTGCTGGATCACAGCTAAGTGAAAAGATGAAGACGTGGTACACATATATAAGAGTTAAATAGGGTGTAAATAAAAGGTACGTATAATTTTATAATAAGTTTTATTTTAATCATAAACTTAGTACTAAGTAATACAAAATTTACTAATTCTAGTATTAGCTGCTATAATCAACAGTTACATTTCGATTTTTATCTATTTCGATAATGTTATCAAACTCGGCATATACAACACAGTTTATTGTTTGAGTAAGTGTGGATTCAAAACGAACTTCTAATCTTACGCTGCCGTGCTTTATAAGATTCCAATGACTCGACGAGTTGGCTGATAAATCAGGGGTAAGATCAAAAGCTAACAAACAATATCCATTGGAATATTTATCACGAGATATCCCATTACCTTCATTTAGAAAATGTATTCCCGTTCCTGAGAATAAGGTATGATAAGTTGTAGTAAACAATTTATTCTCAAACGATGGTTGCAAAGCTTTTGAGGGTATTTGTTGGCCATCTATGTACAAGCAAAATGAGCTCATATCATAGTTTTCAAAGTTCAGTGGATTTTTAGTGAGACTACCATTGAACGCTGCATTATTAACAAACCCAACTATACATCTTTTAGGTACTTGTCCGAGAAAAATATTATCAAGTGTTTTTCCTTGAACTCCTGATGGTATTGTTAATACTTTAACTTCAGCTCGAGTTATGGGATATTTTGCAGTAGTAGATGCTAGAACTTTTTGATGAGCAAGTAGAACTGTTGGATTAATTTTTGCTCTTCTTATAACGAGAGTTGCATCTGTTATGCTAACTTTAAATTTCATGTCACTCGATGAAGCCATAAGATTAAACGATTCACGAGATCTGACCAACTTTACACTCATTTCAACAAATAAGCTCATATCAGTTTATATTTGAGAAATTGTGGAAACTATTACTTTAATGGTATTCAAATATTGTGTAATAGAGATAACGTAATTGATTTTTAATGTTATAATTTATTGAAACTAGATAATTAATGATTTATTTAAACTATGTCGATTACACTGGTATATAAACTCACAATGTTATTAAAATGCTACAGTCCCTAGTAGTAGTGGTACGGTGAGGAAAGTTAACTATAGTGAATTATAAGTGAATTATAGTGTCCAACGATAAAATGGAGGTAAGACACATTTTTATCTATTTATAAACTTATTAATACTGGATTTACTCGTAAAGTTTCATAGTGTTTATTTTATATTGTTACAGAACTCATACAATTTTACGAAGGAAGGCAATACAGCCAAAGGCTTTTATTACAGTACACTTTCGGACTCTGAACCCGAGTTAGAAATCGTTGCACCCCAACAACCAGAAAGAAAAAGAAAAGAAACTGCAAAAGAAGAGATCGATGATCTATTTCAAATGTCACCAAAAAATAAAAAGAAAAAGACATCAAGCTCTGTGTCTCGAACACAAAGTAGTGGCACTGCCTTTATTACAACTAACAATGATGATGACAAAAATGCAACACACCTTATAAAAATCGAGGTTTACGATCTAAAAAAACTATCTAAAATTCCACCACAAGAGCATTGGAAAAACAGTGAAATGAGGTTAAAATTGTACACGACAAATAGAACAAAAAATTTTGAAAGTGTTGAAAAATTGATGTATAATATAACAAAAGAAATCACGAACAGTGAAACTTGCAAAAAATACTTGTTTAAGCACAATTAAGTAATTACTACCATTGTTTTATATTTAGGGGTCTTTAATTAAGTACTTTATTTACCTGTATGTTTTGTATAAGTTCCCTAAGAAATTTGGACTAATATTCAGTTGGAAGTCGTTGTTCGTGGTGTGACTTTTATCCAATCTCGAGATTTAACTATAAAATGGATTTCTCCAATACATATGAAAGCGTCTTCTTCAGTTCGGGAGTTGAAGAAATTGACAATGAAAATGAAATGGTTAATATTTGTGAAGAAGTGGAGTTATGCGAATCATTGAGTTCATGTTTTGATGAAGAGTTTACATATGCATCAGCTGAAAATCATATCATGTAAGTACTGAGTTCAATACCTTTTCTAGTCAAAGATTTTGATGTTAACAGTTGTACTAATATTTTTCTTTTGTTATAGTCAACCACAACAAGGAGGTTCACTTAAAAGGACTACAATTCATGATGACCCTCATCCTGATATCAAACGTTCAAGAACTGGAGAAATGGCTTCAACTTCATCGGGTATTGGAGGAGGATCCCACGCAGGTAATCATTTAGATAAAGTAAATTGTGACGCTTGCCAAATTACAGTTAGAAGACGATATTTTACCAACCACTTAAAAAGTAATATTCATAAAAATAACTCTCTTAAATTATACAAAACTTTTGATAATGTATCGGTTATTGAAACTGCTTTTGGACAAAGAATCATAACATATAAAATTTGCAATAAATCAAACCAGTCTTTAGAAGCAACATTTCAAACTCCTGAATCGTTTTTAAACTCAATTAAAGATGATATATTATATTTAGTGGAAGAGTCAATTGAAAATCATAGTATTTTTAAAGTTAATTTCATATTACATGCTGAATTCATTCAACAAAGCAAAGGTGACACAGTGAATTCGTTTGATTTTCAAACTTGTAATTTTATTGTATTTCGTGGGGACGATCTTAATATTTTTTTCACATCTTTGTGTGATACGTTAGCAAATAAAATAAGTAGTTTTGAGAAAAAAGATAGTGGATGGAGTCTAAAACACATAAAAAGCATAGATATGAATGTTAATAAATTTAATCCTCTTCGTGGTACTTCTTATATTGATTTACCTAAAGATATTAGCGCAAAAAAAGCTATAATTAATGTTCAAAACGCAGATTATTTATGTTTCAAGTGGTCTTTACTTTCCGCTCTTTACCCGGTTAGTAAAAATGCTGGTCGCGTATCATCATATGCTATGCATTCTGAAAAATTGATTTTCAATGGTGTATCATTTCCAGTTAAATTAACTGACATTGCTAAAGTTGAAAAATTAAACAATATTAGCATAAATGTTTTCGGTTTAGAATTTAATAGAAATACTAAACAGCATAGTATTATTGGTCCTTTGTATTTCACAAAGAGCCGTAGAAGTACTCATATAAATTTGTTGTATTTAACTAATGGTGCAAATAGTCATTATTGTTTTATCAAAAATTTGTCTCGTTTAGTTAGCAAACAACTTTCAAACCAACATCATGCCGTTCATATTTGTGATGGATGTTTATTGCATTTTCCAACTAATGAAAGGTTGTTAAATCATCAACAATATGACTGCACTCATGTTATTACTGAATTACCAACAAGTGATAAAACATTTAAAAATTGGTTTGGTCAGTCCACATCTAACGATAAATTGATGTTTGATCATTTTGAAAGAAAGTTAAAAGTTCCTTTTGTTATATATGCAGATTTTGAAGCATTTTTAAATCCAATTAATTCATGTTCTAATAACCCATCCAAATCATATACAAATAACATTCAAAAACACGAACCGTATAGTTTTGGGTACTATATAAAGTGTTCATATAATGATAATTTATCAAAATACGAGTCCTATTGTGGATCCGAATGCGCACAAGTATTTATGAATAGAATTTACAACGATTTGAAATCAATTTGCAGTAAAAATAATTTTCAAAAAAGTCCCAAACCATTGACTGTAGAAGATCAAAATATCCTGAATAATTGTACAATTTGTCATATTTGTGCGACTGATTTAAATCAAGAAAAATGTATAGATTTTGACTGGTACACTGGTAAATTCAGAGGTGTTGCACATGAAATATGTGCTAAAAAGTTTAGGGCTCCAAATTTTATTCCAGTAATACTTCATAATTTAAGTAATTATGATTCACATTTTATTGTTCACGCACTCAATTTTCTAGATGGTCAAGTAGATATCATTCCTCAAAATAAAGAAAAATATATATCATTTTCAAAAACTTTGAATATAAATAATCAAAGAGTAAATTTAAGGTTTATAGATTCATTAAAATTTTTACCCTGTAGTCTTGATCAATTAGCCAAAAATCTAAAAGATAATCAATTCCATACTCTAAAAAATAAATTTCCCATCGATGAAGACTTCAACCGTCTCAGAAAGAAAGGTGTTTTTCCTTATGAGTTTATGACATCTTCTGATAGTTTAAAAGTAACATCTTTACCTATGCAACATAATTTTTACAGCACATTAACGAATTCAAATGTATCCGATGACGATTACAATCATGCACAAGATGTTTGGAATCATTTTAAATGTTCAAATATGCTTGATTATTCCAATTTATATCAAAAAACCGATGTCTTGTTATTAACAGATATATTTGAAAATTTTAGAGATCTTTGCATTACTACTTATAATCTAGATCCTGCACACTATTATACAGCCCCAGGCTTAAGTTGGGATGCTATGTTAAAGTACACTAAAATAAAATTAGAATTATTAACGGATTTCGATAAAATTGCTTTCATAAGGGCGGGTATTCGTGGTGGTGTATCTCAATGTAGTAATCGATATGCCAAAGCCAATAATGAATATTTAAACAATTATGATCCCACCAAAGTTAAATCATATCTTTCTTATTTTGATGCTAATAATTTATACGGTTGGGCTATGTCGCAATACCTCCCCGAAGGAGGATTCGAATGGATTGATCCTACAACTGATTTTAATGTATCTGATACATCTGAAAATGGTTTTATTTTAGAAGTAGATTTAGAATATCCTGATGAACTTCATGACTTACATTCAGATTTACCTCTTTGTCCAGAAAACATTTGTGTTGAAAATTGTAAAGATTCAAAATTAATTCCTAATCTTAATAATAAGAATAAGTATAAAATTCATTACAGAAATTTAAAACAATGTTTAAAACTAGGTATGAAATTAAAAAAGGTTCACAGAATATTAAAATTTAAACAAAGTCCTTGGCTTCAAAAGTATATAGATTTAAATACTAATTTAAGAACAAAAGCAGTATCAGAATTTGAAAAGGATTTCTATAAACTAATGAATAATTCAGTATTCGGCAAAACTATGGAAAATATAGAAAAAAGGGTTAATGTAAAACTTCTAACACATTGGGAAAATCATGGTAAATCTCTGGGGGCACAAGACTTGATCGCAAAACCGGAATTTCATAGTCTTTCAATATTTTCTGAAAATTTAGTAGCAGTTCAATTACGCAAAACAAAAATAAGACACAATAAACCTATCTATCTAGGATTTTGTATTTTAGATATTTCTAAAACTTTAATGTATGAATTCCATTACGACTACATGTTAAAAAAGTTTGGTGATAAAACTAAACTGTTATACACTGATACTGATAGTTTTATCTACCAAATATTCACAGATAATTTTTATGAGGACTTGAAACCTGATTTAGCTGTACGTTTTGATACTTCTGATTATCCATCTGATAATATTTTCGGTTATCCAAGAATAAATAAAAAAAGGTTAGGATTTTTCAAAGATGAAAATAATGGACAAATCTTAGAAGAATTTGTTGGTCTTCGATCAAAAATGTATGCATTTAATGTAGGTAACAAACTAGTATCGAAAGCTAAGGGAGTTAATAAAAGTGTAACAAAACAATTGAATATAGAAAATTATAAGTCATGTCTTTTTAATCAAAATGTTCAACATCATAGTATGTATAGATTTAAATCCATCAAACATACAATATTTACTCAAAAAATTAACAAGACTTCTTTGTCATATAACGATACTAAGCGTCACATTTTACCAAATCTTGTTGATACTTTAGCGTGGGGTCATTATAAACTAAGATAAAATATCAATTTTAATGTGTAGATAATATAAAATATGTCCAATAATCTCTATTTTTGTATTTTAATTCCTAATTTTGTAATTTACGTGTTTTTGTAAATAAAATTTTAAATATATGAAAAATAAATTTGTACTTATATGTATTTTTTTTTGTATTATTTAGTTAGTAAGTTAAATTTAAGAAGACATAATTTTTATTAATTTGTATGTTATGACTAATGAGAAATAAATATAATTGTGCTTTTTATAGAAATTGTTTCATTTTATTGTAATACTTCGTATATACCTCACGTAAACAACATGTATCATTTTATCCATCCCTTTACTGCAATAATTGCAGGACCTAGTGGATGTGGAAAATCACAATTTGTAACAAATTTTATCAAATACAAGAGTAAAGTATGCAACGTAGATTTTGTTCAAATAACTTGGTGTTTTGATGAAATGCAACCTCTATATAACTTAAAAAATGTAAACTACTTTCAAGGATTACCCGATCTGAACATGTTTGATGGTAAAGAGCCCAATCTTATCATAATAGATGATCTCATGAGGGAATCTGATGGACGCATAGTTGACATATTTACAAAAGGTAGTCATCATAGAAATTTAAGTGTTTTTTATATAACCCAAAACTTGTTTCATCAGGGAAAAGGACAGAGGGACATTTCTTTAAATTCGAGTTATATAATTTATTTTAAAAATCCTCGTGATAAAACACAAATTCGCTATTTAGCACGCCAAGTATCACCAGAAAATACCAAGTTCATCGAAGAAGCGTACAAAGATTCTACTAAAGACGCTCATGGATATTTAATGATAGATCTTAAACAAAATACTAATGATCAGTGTCGTATTAAAACAAGAATATTTCCTAATGTTGGGTTTTGTTCTATTTATATACCGAAGAAGGGCTTTAAATACGACAAGAATCAACAAATTTCCATCATTTACAAATAATGCAGGGAAGCTTAAAGACGCATAAAGATTTACTTGCTGCATTACATACGTTAAAACCAAAATATCAAAAAGCCTTGTTAAAATCATGCGATGAAGATGAAATAAATTGTATTTGTGAATGTATTCACAATGTTTTACAGGGTAAAGTTCAATTAAAAGAAAAGGAAAAAAAATCTCTCAAAAAATATAAATCTCTGCTTCGTAAACTCGTACATAAAACTACAAATAAAGTAAGAAAAAATATAATAATTCAACAAGGGGGTGCCTTTCTCCCTATTATATTGGGTTCTATACTTAGTGGACTAATAAGTGGTCTTGTTTAAAATGGAACATGCTAAGAGAATGGTACTCGTCGAGCCGAGTTTGATTGATAAAATATATCAAAGAGATTCTATAGATAATCCAAAATCAAGATTAGATTTTGAAATGCAAAATATTTTAAAAAGCAAAGAAGATGATAGACAGAAATGTATTTTGTACTTACAAGTTTTACAGAGATACTTACACTTTACCGGTGAAGATCGTCAGCCAATTGAACTCCCAATAATAACTTCACCTAATTCATCCGAAACAATTATAAAAAATCAGCTTAATGATAAAAGTATTAAAACAAATATCCAAGATCCAGTTGTTGAACAGGCGTCAAACCAAGAAGATACTCATCAAGAGAGAAAAACTATACAGACAGAATCTGTTTACTCAATAAAACAAATTTTAAGTCTAATACCAAAGACATATTCGAAAAAGGGTGAACTCTTGTTAAATTTGCTCTCGTTGAACAGAGACAAAATCAATTGGAATGATGAAGGTACAGTTTTTATTGGTAACAACGAGGTAACTGGAAGCAATATTGTAGATTTAATAAATGATACATTAAGACCACTAAAAAGGAATGATCCTATTGGATGGGAAAATTTTGCAAAGACATTAAAAGACCTAAAAGTGCCTCTGAGTTACGTTGGTAATTCGAAGAGAAGTAAATATATTAATCAATTACAGTTAAAAGATCTTGGAGAACTATCTGATGAGGAATTTACCACTCCTGTATCTGCTGAAAAGTACAGTAGAAAAATAAAAAAGAAAATAGATTGGGAAAAATGGACCCCTTATTAGAAATTAACAATATTTATTATGATGCATCACACCCTGCTGGTTATAGCAGTATTATTAAATTGACTAAAGCTATGAAAGGTAAAATGACTGCAAAGGAAGTAAAAGAATGGTTGCAATCACAAGACACGTATACTCTTCATAAACCAATTCATAAGAAATTTCCTCGAAACAAATATATTTTATCTAATTTAAATGAACTATGGCAAGCAGATTTGAGTGATATGAGAACTTATAGTAAATATAATGATGGTTACAACTATATATTGTGTGTTATTGATGTTTTTAGTAAGTATGCTTATGCTAGAGCTCTGAAAACCAAAAGTTCATTTACAATAAAACAAAGTTTTGAAAGTATATTCAATGAAGCATGTACTACTCCGACCCATATACAATCTGACAAAGGTACCGAATTCGCTTCTAAAGATGTTAAAACATACTTTAAAACAAAAAAGATTAATTATTATACTACAAATAATCCTGATATTAAAGCTAGTGTTGTTGAACGATTTCAGAGGACGCTCAAAACAAAAATGTGGCGGTATTTTACTCACAAAAATACTTATAAATACATTGATATTTTACAAGATCTATTGTATGCTTATAACCATGGTTATCATTCAAGTATTAAAATGGCTCCATGTGATGTAAATTCTAACAATATAATGACTGTTTGGAATAATTTGTATGATAGGCAAACAGTAAGAACATCGAAAGATATTCCATTGCCTAAGTTTCATGTTGGTGATCATGTACGAATAACAAAATATAAACATGTATTTCAAAAGGGATACGAGTCTAACTGGAGTGATGAAATATTTGTGATATCTTCAATTATTGATAGGTCACCTTGGGTTGTCTACACTTTGAAAGATTTGAAACATGAATTAATTGAAGGTACATTCTATGAAAAAGAACTACAAAAAGTAAATTATAACCCCACCTCAAGCTATAAAATAGATAAAATACTCAGTTCTCGTTATTCAGGTCCCAATAAGCAATTGTTAGTTAAGTGGAAAGGTTATCCTGATAAGTTCAATAGTTGGGTACAAGCTTCAGATTTGCAAACAATATGATAAAAGACAATTTTTATTTAACATTACCAAGCAACAGCTCTATGGAATACTTTCCTGAAAATAAGACAACTATGTTTTCTACGAAACTACCAAAACCCATAAAATTAGATGGGGAGTGGGTTGTTGGTGTGATTGAATTTCAATATCCATGTACTATGTTTACTGTTCAGGAACATGAAAATGTTATATATATAACTAAAAGAATGTTAATGCCAAATGAAGACACACCATCGACGGTTTACTATAAAACCTATATTCCAGCTACAAACTATGATAATATAAATCATATTCTGTCAGCATTGAATAAAGTTAAAGAAAAGATAAAATTTCGATATGATGAAATATCTAAATTTGTTTCTGTGGCAGTTATGGACGCCTCAATTGTATCTTTGAGTTTATCACCAAAATTGTCAGTTCAATTAGGATATGAACCCAATAGAAATCTTGTAGAAAAAGGGATTGGTAAACGTCCAGCAAATTTACATTTAGGATTACCATCTCAACTATTCGTTTATTGTGATATAGTAGAACCTCAAATTGTTGGAGACGTGATCACCCCACTATTAAGAATAATTCCTCTAGATCCTGCTAAGTATGTATATGGTGCTAATAAAATGCATGTCTTTTCACCTCCTCACTATATACCTGTTATGCGCAGAGAATTTGACACGATTGAAATAGATATAAGATCAAGCACAGGACAAAAAATACCATTCCAATTTGGAACAGTGTGTGTTAAACTACATTTTATAAAATTATAATGTATCCCCGAAATCATATAACCTGTCCATATGAACATTACTATACTCACCAAGCTGGTTCAGGAATAGGAGTTATCTACAAGGGAGCCCCTTATCAACGTGGACATGGAATTGGTAGCTTTTTAGGAGGATTGTTTCGTTCAGTTTTACCGTTATTATCAAGTGGGGCACGGACTATAGGAAAAGAAGCTTTAAATACAGGTGTAGGACTTTTATCAGATATGGTCAGCGCACGACCAATGGAAGAGTCAATCAAAGCGAGACTTAAAGAAGCTAGTTCAAATTTAAAGAGAAAGGCTGATGACAAAATAGATAAAATAATGTCTGGTTCAGGATATATATCAAAAAGAAAAAGATTATCTGCATTCATTACACCATCAGCTGCGAAGGTGAAAGGAGTAAAAAAACAAATACCTCGAAAGTACAAAGATATTTTTTCATAAAATAAAATGTCGTTTTTGCATAGTCATTCTTGTGAGTGTATCAAATCAGAATTAGATTTATTTGCTTTACCATCGACTCAAACAAGTATAGAAAGTGGATTGTGGATACACTACAAACCCATATCATCTTTAGCCGATGATGGTCCTATAGAATTTCAAGTGCCTGGAACTGGGGATGATTATATAGATTTGTCACATACTCTAATTCATATAAAAGCGAAGATATTAACTCAAGACTCATCAAAACTCAGCGCGTCAACTGTAGTTGCCCCTGTTAATAATTGGTTACACTCGCTTTTTAGTCAACTGGATGTTTACTTGAATCAAAAATTAGTTTCACCTCCTAACAATACATATCCCTATCGCGCCTACATAGAAACACTCTTAAACTACTCCCCTGCTGCAAAAGAATCGCATTTAACATGTAGTCTTTGGTATGAAGATACAGAAGGAAAAATGAACTCAACTGATGAAACAAATGTTGGTTTTACTAAAAGACAAGAATTAGTATCTGAGAGTAAGGAAATAGAAATGATTGGTCATCTTCACGGTGATATATTTAATCAAGAAAAGTTTTTAATCAACGGTGTTGAAATGAGTGTAAAGTTGGTCAGATCTCGTGAATCGTTTAATCTTATGGCTTCATCGAGTGACATGAAATTTAAAGTTAGCATAACAGATGCAACTCTCGTTATAAGAAGAGCAAAAATTAATCCAACAGTTCTACTTGCTCATCAAAAAGTTCTAGCATCTACTACTGCAAAATATCCCATAACTCGAGCTGAAGTTAAAGTATTAACAATACCATCAGGAGTTCAAGGAAAAACACTTGATAATATTTTTCTCGGACAAGTACCTAAAAGATGTATAGTTGGGTTTGTTAATAATGCAGCGTTCAATGGTAGTCTCACTAAAAATCCACTGAACTTTGAAAACTATGATATGAGCTCATTTTGCTTGTACATAGATGGCCAACAAATACCCTCAAAAGCTTTGCAACCATCGTTTGAGAATAAATTGTTTACTACAACTTATCATACCTTATTCTCAGGAACGGGAATACATTTTCTAAATGAAGGTAATGGGATATCTCGTGATAAATATTCCAATGGATATTGTTTGTTAGCTTTTGATCTTACCCCTGATTTATCAGCCAACTCGTCGAGTCATTGGAATCTTATAAAGCACGGCAGCGTAAGATTAGAAGTTCGTTTTGAATCCACACTTACTCAAACAATAAACTGTGTTGTATATGCCGAGTTTGATAACATTATCGAAATAGATAAAAATCGAAATGTAACTGTTGATTATAGCAGCTAATACTAGAATTAGTAAATTTTGTATTACTTAGTACTAAGTTTATGATTAAAATAAAACTTATTATAAAATTATACGTACCTTTTATTTACACCCTATTTAACTCTTATATATGTGTACCACGTCTTCATCTTTTCACTTAGCTGTGATCCAGCAAATAATTCAGTCATATCAAAATTAAATGCAGCAATGAATACTTATGAAATTCAACAATGCTTATTAAAAATTCATCCAAGTCTACAGTACAATGTATATGCTGCAAACAGATTGCCAATTAATGTTCAAGTTCCTATGTATCTTATAAGCAATTTGGACCCGGACACAAAACCAGGATCTCACTGGATAGCTATACACATTGACAGTCGCGGTGCTGGAGAATATTTTGATTCATATGGTCGTTGTCCTACTGGCTATCACAAAATGTTCTTGAATAGAAATTCAAAGCAATGGAAATTTTGTAGTAACCGGATACAAAATGATTGGACTTCAGTCTGTGGAGAGTACTGTATATTGTACATATTTTATAAGTTTAATTTGATGTCAACAACTGAATTTTTAAATCAATTTGATATGAATACCTTGAAAAATGATATGTTAGTGGATATTATGTTTAAATCAATTTTTTAATAAAGAAATAAAGCATTAAGTATTGAAATGTGTTGTTGTTATTGATGAGTAACAGGGTGATTAGTGTCGAGTGCCAACACAATAGGTGACCGTAATTAAGACCGAAGTCGAGGTATTGTTTACCGTAATTAGCAAATTAGGGGTAGTGGAGCTGGCACAGTAAAAAAGCTAAAAACGAAACGGTTAGAGATAGAAGAAAATGGATAGCACAGATCGAACGGGCGTCCCCAAAAACCCCCAATTTGACACCAAACTTTTTTTTTTTTTTTTTTTTTTTTTTTTTTTTTTTTTTTTTTTGGGGGAGAGGTCGTCGATTGGCTCAGAAATAGGGGCCCCAGAATCGTGAGCCAGAATGCACGAATAATAACTACTCCCGACGGAATGGGAACACGAAGTCTGCAATGTAAGTACTTAGCTTAATGAATATTATGTATTTTTTTTGTTATATTTTCAAACTAAAATTATTCCATTGGTCTTAAGACATAATGTAAGTGTGCGGCGAGCGATCGTGAGATTCAGGGTTTGATTCTCGGGAGTGCTTTAATGGAGTTTGTCCATAAGAAAAATTCTAGTTAATTTGGATTTTTGACCGAAAAAATAGGATCAGACAAATTTTTAAAACGATATTTACGTGTGACCCTGTATGTTTTTATATAGACTTCTTTCGTTGGTACCATAGCATTATTTAAATTACATGTCCTTGATACCATACTTCAATACAATTTTCTTGAACATAAAACTATTCGCAACATTTACAAAACTAATTGACTCGACTATTCGACATCCCCGTGGCGCAGTTAGTCACCAGTTTGCGAAACAATAAGCCGCAGATTTTTTTTAGAATGACCCTGTAAATATTTGCCTCCGGTCTGGGTATTTATGAAACCACAAAACCTCTCTTAGTTTCGGATGCCCACGAAAAAAGACTCACTTAGTGTGGGCCAGAACTATGCATGAGACTGTTGGGTGTATTTACATTTTATCATCTTACATTTTTTTAATGTTGCATTAAGACGCAAAGCGTAAAATTTTCAAATCAATTTGTAATATTTTTACTTGTCATCATTCAGTGGGCATATTGCGGCCACCTGTAGCGGACGCCCAATCTCAAGTTCATGGAGTTTGTAGTTAGGTGTGCTTGGGATGGCGGTCACGTCGGCGCCGCGGGGCCGCGTTTGCCCCCGCTGTCATCTGTGACGACATGAATATAAACAAGATGTGGACTTGATACCAGTTTAGCAGGCGTATTTTATTATTACCTTATGTTTATGTTTATGTTTATGCATTACCCTCTCAATGGTAGAGGAGGCCCGTGCCCAGCAGTGGGACGTATATGGGCTGATGATGAATGATGAATGAATTTTATAAAAAGAAAAGAAAGTTTTTTTATTGCTGGCAAATTTACAAAAGTATATAAACAATAGGTCATTATTCTCTTGCCCTGCTCCCAATTTTATTTGGGGTCGGCGCAGTATGTTTTATCCTTCCAAATATCCCTATCAGCCGTCATGTCTTCAGTCACCCCTTTTTCTTACATATCTTCCCTCACGCACTCCATCCATCTTTTCTTTGGCCTTCCTCTGTTTGTACATCCTTCGACTTTCATACTCATTACTTTTTTACCAACATATGTTTCGTTCCTTCTCATAATATGACCATACGACGACAGACGGTTTCCTTTCAGCTTATCTATCACAGGAGCCACTTTCAAACTTCCTCTAACGTATTCATTCCTCACTCTGTCAATCCGTGTTACCCCACACATCCATCGCAACATTCGCATTTCTGCTGCATGCAGTCGCCTTTCGTCTGTCTTTTTTGTAGCCGAATAACACTCCGATCCGATACATAACGACAGGTTTTATTATGGACTTATATAAACAATAAGTACCTACGTGTTATAATTCACACAGCCAGCAATGATCCCTTCATTCAGCTACATGCAGCAATTCCGCTTGCACGGTCATGCAACGCTGATTTTCAATGAAGGTATTTATGGGTTCGACAAGATCGGAGCTTCAAATCTCTTCGTCTTGGAGGCATTTATATTGCATTTTATCATTTATATTGCATTTTCATTTAAATATTTAAAATTTGTCTTTACTCGGCTATCTATGAATTATAAAAGCGTATATTTTTCAAATTAAATGAAGCTGTTAGTATTCATTTTGTTATTTATTTCTATGATATCAATGTTTAATAAGTTTTCGCTTCAAACAAGGCTAGTACAAATTCATCTTCATAGTTATGTTTTCAATGCGGCCGAATAAGCGACATAACGGTGGATTACAGAATTCAGAATTTAAAAAGGTATAATTTTGTTTTACCTTACTTTTCAACAAATAAAATATGCGCTAGACTCCAAAAAACCTAGAGTGTAAGTGCGTCGACCCCGCAACAGACCCGTCCAAGCTGATGGATGGCGTCTGGACGGAAATAATGTCTACAACATGTCTTGTACGTGATTTACTTCATACCCGTAATATTGTTGACTGACACTTGGTCCGTCATATAAAGAGTTTTTTGGTCCATCTGTAATATAAAACAAAAAATAGAACGTAACTGGCACAATTCAAATACGAAGACAAAAATAAATTTAAAAGGAAAAATAACAAACTACCTACATAGTTTAAAAAAAAACTTAATAGTGACGATTCAAAAGCACTTGTAAAAGTATATTTGCATAAAGGTGATTTTGACATTGACTTTACAAAAGTTGCGCCAACTATGGCACCTCCCATGGCAGTCAAACGTCATGCAACGCTGATTTTTAATATTAGACTTGAGAATCGTGCGGACGACCAGAATTAAAAAAAGAAATAAACTAACAGTCACACAAATAATGAAAAACATCATCTGAATACAGAGTCAGAACATTGTGTAATTGTAGCATAAAACGAGTTTGTATAAGTTTAAAAGACTGGATATTGTCGTGAATGAATTGATTAGTGCGGGTTGGTGGACTACACACCTAAGAAATTCCTAAGAACTATTTTTTAGGTATGCAGGTTTTCCTTCACCGTTAAAATACGTGATAATTCATTGTGAATACACACATAACTTCGCAATGTCAGAGGTGTGTGCCTGGGGTTTGAACCCGCGACCGCCGATATTCTCGACCGCGCGCCTTAACCTCGAGGCCATCACTACTTGATACTAAACTACTCATTCTAAAATGATTGTGTGACCTACAAATATTTGTTTCTGAACTGGGACTTATTGAACTGGAAAAGTCCCTCGTAGTTTCTAATGCCCACGACACAATACTCATATTAATATGAGGTCACAACTATGTATGTACATATCGCACCCCCGCCGGTGCGAGACTGTCACTTGTGCAAAAATGAGTTAAATATGTAATAATGTCCATAAGCACCCCTTTACTTGGTGCGATAACGTTACTTCAAAAGTAAGTTCAAAGTTGATGTTGTAGTAAAAGCTAGTCATCTTGTCTAAATCTTGAAATATCATTATTTTTTGAGATGTCAAAGTTTTAAATGCTTCTCCTGAAAAATTGCATTGGGGTGCGATATATTGATTAAATTTTGAATTTATTTATTTATTCATCCACTCTCTCAACTTGTATGAGCATATATTATCAGGTAAGCCGTGTTAGTGACAGTAAGCAGGACAAACGGCCCGCCACCGTCCGGCGCCGCATGTATTATGCACACGAGAGGTCCCGCGTCACCTCGCGATGGTGCGAATAGTCGCGCGGGGACCTTTAATACTTAGGTACTCTTTTTACTTACTTACCTGAGATTTATTGGTTTCCAGTATTTTAGTCAAAATACGATGTACGCTGCATTTTATACGGCTCATGGAAGAAATGTTATGATTCACTTTATTTAATTGGAGCTATTTTAAATATAAAATTTTAGATAAAAATACATTTAAAAAAATATATTACATTAAATACTAATAATAATACTCCGATGACATCCAATATAATACTTGGACTGAGCGTCCGCACGCCGCTTGGGCTTGGGCTTGGTATCATTCAAGGGATACTGCAACATGTATGTACATAGCTGAAAAGATACCTTTGCTGACGCAATTTAATATGTTTATTGTTTCCTTTTTTTAATATTGAAATGTCAATATCCTTGTCAGGGGTACAATAAAAAGACATCTCTTTAATAAAACGCGCACTTGCGAGGAGTATTTTTTTGAAGTGAAAACTTCTTTAGCATCGTTGTGATTTGAAAGTCGATGAAACGAAAAAGCGACAGTAAAAAGAGACAGACACTGTTCAAGCAGTGGATTAAAACTATAAATTTAATAGAATCAATATATTAAGTATTCGGTTACAAAAATGCGTCCGCGCCTCCCGGTTTGCAATGAATAATGGCCCGTCGTCGATCGCCGGCTGCCGCTCGGTTCTCCTCGACCGCCGCTCGGTTTTCGTCGGCTGCCGCCGCGTCTCCGTTTCAACCCCGCTGTCTGTTGAGGTTTTGTGTGCCCGCACAGACACATTTTGTAATTTTTTTACCGTTAATATACTTGGCCACTATATAATATTGTAGAGAACGCAGCCATAAAATTTATTTTCATCTTGAAACCAAAATTTTTGAAGGTTTCATCTCTACAATCGCACACATGTTTTTTTTTCAATAATTAGTGTGCGAAAAACGGTTCGATTTGAATATTATCAGCAGCAATGGATTTTGAAAATGCGCTCTAGAATAATTTATCAATGCGCTCCCTTCTCGTTACGCGGGATTTTAAATAAAAGTTCAAAAATGTGGGTACAGCATCACTGCCTCCATCGTCTCCGCACACTACGACAAGAGAAATTAATTTCAGTCTGTGAAAGACGAGTAAACGCGCTCCCTTTAACATTTCATACATTGTAAAGGAACACTTGACACGTGACCTCCGCGCCCATTGAGCGACATGAGCACTGTAAGCGACGCCAACCACACCACACAACTTACGGAGCATCGGGTTGAATACAGAGCTGAGACTCCTATTATCAGTCACAAAATACTGGGTAATGGCACTTACAAAATCATAGTCAACGATTCTTTATTTTTGCAGACCTTCAAAAGAAATAATGTGCAGTGGATAGTATGAACTGCTGAATATTGAACGAGGCACGATGCCAAGTCAGTTTAGTGAGCAATAACCATTTGTACACGAGATGAATGCGCTACTTAATTGAGATTTAAATGGAGTAAAAAATATCACACAGAGACAGTAATCTAAAACTATGACAATTAATAGTTATGATGATTACGAAAACGTCAAAATCTTTACGAGTATTTACTTTTTTTAGATTTTTTTGTCTTAGTTTTCGATTACCGTGTGTTTACGCACTGTATTATGAAGAAAATATCATACCTACTTAAATGTACCTATACAAACTTATATCCTTTTTTTCTTTTGGTAAGAATGTGTAGCGATGCGTAAGGTAAAAGGTAGAAGGGTACGTATTGGCAGGTCACCTGCATGGAGCATTCCGCGCCATTGCACCGGTTACAACGCGACATCGGCGACGGAAACTTAACTAATATACAAAAACTTTTAAAATAATTATTTGCAATGTCGTTTGTAACGACTATCAAACAAATTATACTAACGCGCTCAATAGGTAAAAAGGCAGGCAGAGAGGTACGTCTGCACTCACGTTTCGCGATGTTTAACACTACCTAACGTGGCATCGACTCGAGCACCTCTCTCTCACATCAACATCAACCCACACACGTCGCACTGCTGGGCACGGGCCTCCTCTTCAACAGAGAAGGTTTTGGCCTTAGTCCACCATCCTGGCCTAGTGTGGGTTGGCCTTGTGTGCGGATTTCCTCACAAGGTTTTCCTTCGCCGTTAGAGTACTTGTTAATTCATTGTGAATACACATATAACTTCGAAAAGTCGGAGGTGTTTGCCTGAATTTCGATCCCGCGTCCGCCGAAATTCTCGACCGCGTGCCCAAACCAAGAGGCCATCACTACATTATTTCTCTACCGCAACTTGCCGTTTGTTACAAATGTGCATAATCTGATTTTGGTGTTTACAACAAAAAACCCATAAAATAATACCAGAAATGACCAGT
Organism: Hemaris fuciformis; assembly: GCA_907164795.1. Taxonomy (NCBI): domain Eukaryota; kingdom Metazoa; phylum Arthropoda; class Insecta; order Lepidoptera; family Sphingidae; genus Hemaris; species Hemaris fuciformis. The sequence goes on along the minus strand of OU015455.1, from coordinate 99,752 downwards.
TACTGTACTGTCCTAAACGAAACAAAAGAATTTACCACACACGCTGACAAAAAGTACAACCGTAGAGGTGCTCTGAATACTCTTTGTTTCGGCGCGGTGATGAGTCTCGGGACGCCTTTTAAACACACTATGTTCCCGCGTAGTACGCCGTGGCTGCACACTCGGCATTACTCTCGTGTTCTTAGAAATCTAGCGCGCCTTTTCGTGAGCCACGAAACAAACGTATCTGTGTCACTCCCAAATAACATTATGTGGGCACATTACGTTTCTTGTGATGCTGTAGTCTAGTGTATGACAAAAAGTATAATAAAGGAAATTAAATGGAGAGCGGCAACAACATCGCTCGCAATAACTGACAGACGCGACGCAAGTATGAAGCGTCCTCATGTACTTTTTGATCGAAATGTGTCTTATATAGAAAGGACAGAGTAAACAAAAAGGTGCCATAGCCCAGAATTTACTACATGAAAGCCTAGAACTTAAATAAAATAAATAAATAAATTCATCATAATTAAATAGATATCTACTATATAAAAATAAGTCGGGTTTTCCTCCCTGACGCTATAACTCCAGAACGCGCGAACCGATTTCCACGGTTTTGCATTCGTTGGAAAGGTCTCGGGCTCCGTGAGGTTTATAGCAAAGAAAATTTGGGAAAAATTTCAACAGAAAAGCGGGAAAATCTTTTTTCACATACAGCGCCATTTTTCTCATATAAACTGTTCTACCTAATATCCTGTCAGACATTTTATGTTTATCCCATCAATACGGTTAATGGTCCCCTCAAATTAAAGAACGTATTTAAATAAAGGTTTGGAATCGACAACATATATCCACAATATTCGAATAATTGCGTATTTTGGATTTTAAACATGTAGAATAGTGTCAGTAATAAAAAGGGATTGACATATTTATTGGTTGTCAAATATTTATACGTGCGTTCAGAAATTTATTTTTAAACTCCTTGGTTTACAATTTACAAACGAAGGCGGGCTCGGTAGTCATCACGCTTTGAAATCTAAAACACTCAACTATGCAATGGAATGCACTTGGTGTTAAGAAAATTGTTGAGTAATGTTATTCACGTGACGATACTGAAAAGGCAAGTTAGAGATGAATAATTGGTGCTTGAGAATTCATCAATTAGATTGATCTAAAGATTTCATTGATCCCAACGGGTATGACCATTGAGTTTAATTTTTGTACTTTTTTATTTCTGTATTTTTATCTCAATAAAGAGCTGAACTTAATATTTATTTCCATTCAATCAAAAATAAAATTCAGGTAATATGTAACATGGCATTTAATGACTGTTAGGCGGTACGAAGTTTGCCGGGTCAGCTATTTATATTATAGATGTGAATGTAAATTTGTTTGTTACGCTTTCACGCCAAAACTACTTAACCGATTAATCATTAAAAATTGTACACATAGTCTTCGAGGTATTAAAAAGGAGATAGGATAGGTACTTCTTATTAAAAAAAACGGAGGGTAAATAATTGGACAATGATTGAAAAAATATTTAAATGACTTTTGGTATGCAGATAGGTGGGACCCACCGATACATCGGTACATCGGTACATAGGATACTTTTAATCCCGGAAAATGTAGTATTCCCGTGGGAATGGGTATAAGTAGCTCTGTCAATATTCTGCTTTTACGCCTAAACCATTTGACCGATATGAATGAATTCTTTTACAAACATAAATGTGATCCTATAAAGTAACATAAACTACATTTTATCCCGGGAATATGTAGGGTTCCCGAGGGATGAGCATATAATGTAATGCGAAAGTAACACTGCCTGTGTTATGCTTTCTCGCCTAAACCATTAGACCGATTTCGATGATTTTTAGTATGGGAGTAGATGTAACTCACTAAAGCAACATAGGATACTTTTTATCCCGGAAAATGTAGTATTCCCGTGGGAATGGGTATAAGTAGCTCTGTCAATATTCTGGTTTTACTTCTAAACCGTTTGACCGACGTGAATGAATTTTGGTATTGATATAAATGGAACCCTATGAAGTAACATAGACTATATTTTATCCCGGGAATATGTAGGGTTCCCATGGGATGAGCAGATATTGTAATGCGAATGTAACGCTGCCTGTGTTATACTTTCTGGCCTAAACCATTGGACTGAATTAGACGATTTTTAGTATGGGGCTAGATAGGACCCACCGACGCAACATAGGATATTTTTTATCCCGGAAAATGTAGTATTCCCGTGGGAATGGGCTTTCACGCCTATACTATTCGCCCGATTTATATGATTTTTGGTTTGAATACAAATGGGACACTATGAAGTAACATAAGCTACATTTTATCCCGGGAATATGTAGGGTTCCCGTGGGATAAGCATATATTGTAATGCGAATGTAACGCTGCCTGTGTTATACTTTCTGGCCTAAACCATTTGACTGATTTAGATGATTTTTAGTATGGGACTAGATAGGACCCACCGACGCAACGTAGAATATTTTTTATCCCGGAAAATGTAGTATTCCCGTGAGAATGGGCTATCACGCCTTTACTATTCGCCCGATTTATATGATTTTTGGTTTGAATACAAATGGGACACTATGAAGTAACATAAGCTACATTTTGTCTTGGGAATATGTAGGGTTCCCGTGGGATAAGCATATATTGTAATGCGAATGTAACGCTGCCTGTGTTATACTTTCTGGCCTAAACCATTTGACTGATTTAGATGATTTTAGTATGGGACTAGATAGGACCCACCGACGCAACGTAGAATATTTTTTATCCCGGAAAATGTAGTATTCCCGTGAGAATGAGCTATCACGCCTATACTATTCGCCCGATTTATATGATTTTTGGTTTGAATACAAATGGGACACTATGAAGTAACATAAGCTACATTTTATTCCGGGAATATGTAGGGTTCCCGTGGGATGAGCATATATTGTAATGCGAAAGTAACACTGCCTGTGTTATGCTTTCACGCCTAAACCATTTGTCCGATTTGAATGAATTTTGGTATGGACATAAATGAGACCTTTAAGGGACATAGGCTACTTTTTTAAATAATTCAATTAGTGCCATTTCGGGCACTTAGAAGACGATAGGTGTGATTAGACCATTTAAGATTCTAAGGATTCATTAAGTTACGTTGAATATAGTTAAGTGCGGTTAAGTGTCATAAGGTGGTCTTAAGTTTACTTAGGTGACGTTAAACGCACTTAGGTTACTTACTTGCCATTATTAGATTGGTATTGCTACTGGGTGGTTTTAAGTTCTCTTATGTAATATGTGATTTTGAAGAGCTTACCCATAAGTAACTTTAAGGAAGATTATGTGCGGTTATGTACAATTAAGTGACGATAAGTTTTATTGGTGTATGTTAAGTGACGTTAGGTGCTATTAGTGGATGGTGAGTGACGTCAGGTGCCATTATCGCATGAATCAGGTTCCATTAGTCGAATCTATAAGGCTACAAGTGCCGTTATTGGAAATCACGCGACGACAGGTGCCATAATTGGCACTTATGGCAATTTTAGAAGAATTTTAGTGGAACTTAAGGAATAGAAGAGCTATTTTTCCGTTTTATGAATTTAGGTGCCATTTTTGGAACTGAAATTGCGAAAGGCACCATTATTTGAAGTCAGTATCCTGGATGACTTGAATTCACGTTAAATGCCATTTAGCACTGTGGAGTAGTGGTGACTGGTACCGGTACAGTAAAATGTTATCATGTGCATTTTTATGGGGCTCGGTGTCATTATGCGATGTTAAGTGCCATTATACGCACCTAGATGACATTAGATACATTTTCGCGATAAATTTATGAGACGATCTGAGGTTATGAAAAATGTCATAATGTCACTTGAGACGATTCTCAAAGATAGAAATGACCTCCGGTGGTGTACTACTGCAACAATTAGCGTAATTTTTGATTTATAGATTCACTTAGTTAGTTTCTGCACCCAACCCTGAAGTCTACGCAGACGGAGTCGCGGGCAAAAGCTAGTATTATATAAATGTGAATGTAATGTAATGTTTGTTACGCTCTCACGCAATAACAATTTTTTTTGTATGAACATAAATAAGACCCTGTGAAGTAACATAGGCTATGTTTCATCCCGGGAAAATGTAATGTTCCAATGGGATAAACATATTATAAATACGAAAATAACTTTCAGAGTTTTACTTTTACGCCTTAACCATTTGATCGATTTGGGTGATTTGATGTGATGGATAAAAACGGGACCTTAAAAAAGGACATAGGCATCGTTTTTTTAATTCAGTAAGTGCCATTTTGGGCACTTGAGGAACGATTTATAGATTCACTTATTAATTATCTTTCTGCACCCAACCCTGTAGTCTACGCGGACGGGGTCGCGGGCAAAAGCTATAAAAAAATAAAAATTGCGATTACAAAACAGGTGTTGTGTGAAAATTTGGGGTTGTATGTATTTTTCAATGCTGAATCATAAAAAAATAAAAACTAAAATGTCCACAAAATAAAAAAAATAACTTTTGGGTTGGACCCCCCTTAACACCTAAGGGTATAAAAAATAGATAACAACCTATTCTCAGACTTACTGAATATACATATAAAATTTTACTCTATACAGATTTTGGCCATATTTTTTTGTTTCAAAATTAGAATGGCCATTAAAAAAATAGAGGTTCATCATAGAAGGGTGAAAATTTAAGATTATAATAATTTATCAATGCTGAATCATAAAACATAAAAACGTTAGGTCAATAGAATAAAAATAATCATACCCCTAAATGTTAAACCCTTAAATGTTGGGCGATTCTCAGACCTACCTACGATATACACATAATATTTCATAAAAATCAGTCGGGCCGTTTCGGAGGAGTTTGCAAAAAAACACCGCGACACGAGAATTTTATATGTATGGCAAAACAACGTTTGCCGGGTCCGCTAGTTGTGGATAATTACTGCCTCGTGGTCTCGCGGTACAAGTATGTGCCGTGCGATCTAGAGGTCCTGGGTTCGATTCCCGGGTCGGGCAAAGTGTTATTGGGTTTTTCCTTTAGGATATTCTCGGTAACAGCACGGAGTCTGGAAATGTGCCCGAAAAATGGCATTCGGCTCGCCACCTATTACATGGGACTGATACATACTTGGCGAAATGTGGGTGCAGAAATGCACCTCTGCCTACCCCTTCGGGGAATACAGGCGTGAGTTTATGTATGTATGTACGTGGATAATTAAAGAAAAGAAGAAAAATCTATTGGTTTCCAATCCAATAATTGCCATTCGTTTGTAACTATAAGACGATTCATTTAGATTACAATCTTCCTCTTAATATTTGATACCCGATCTTAACGAAAAAGAAGAGCAATTTGTACTGAAACTAATAAACAACAACCATTGAACGTTCATTCATAAGGTTTTATTACATAAATTTAATCAGTCCCTACTCGTGTGTTTATATGGAATCCAAAGTAATAAAGCGGGACCTACGTGCCTCGCGAGAGCCGCGCAGTGAGAGAACACAGGGGGGAGGTGAAGTGCGGTGAGGTGGGAGGGTGCAGGGGGGGCGGCTACCTGTTGACTGCTCGCGTTACCGGCGAGTGTGATGAATTAAATGCATTAATTCATTGAGAACGGAGAGCGGAGTGCTTTTAAAAAGTTACGACAGTCAGCGGAGTGGATGTGAGCGGGGTGCGTGCGGGGCGCGGGAGTCGAGGGGGGGGGTCTCCACAATTAACTATAGTGAAGTGTGCATTGAAACTAAACTAAAACTAGTTGCAATTTGTGAAATTGTATTCGAACGTTTATGGTGGTAGATACAGTAGTTTGAATGTGTATGCCAAAGAATGTCATTCAATGCAAATATTCCTTGTGAACCAAATTATTTACAACTTGTTCCAATTAAACATATATTTACCAGCAAATACCGTCTGTACCATCCCTAAATAACAGCCCGTAAAACCGACCCCACATCCCGTAGTATTAACATCGCAGTGAACCCGACGCCTGGCGCTGTGTATCGCTCACGATCGAGCGCGCCCGGCGCCGTCCGGCCGCCGCGGTCGTCCGATGCGTCCGGGCGCCGCGTGTCCGGTCTACTGGGCCGGACACAGGGACAAATGACACGATCCGTCACAACACGCGACCTGTTTTCATACACTAATGTGTGTTTGCTTAGATAATGTGCTCTGTTATGATTTGTTAAAAGACTGAGTGAACCACCCAACAAGTTGTTAAACATAACTGACTACCAGCACATTTCAGCTTCAAACTATTTTTTCAATACAAGCCACATTTATAAATAAATACACCCAAATGCTACATACAGAGTTCGGATCATTTATGTTGTGAGTACAAAATCTACGACACACATTTCGGTCTCACAAACACCCAATCTTGAAACGTCCAACATTTTTAACATATTGGCTTCAAAATAACGAAATGAATGGTCAAAATTTTCCATTGTCTTGCCAGCCATTCTGATCAAGCAATCAATTACAACTCGCAGTCCACGCCGACAAATCGTTTATCCACAAAGACGTCCTTGTCGCGAACTCTCCACTCTTCTCAACAGTAATTTCCGCTTAGGACTCCTTTATTGTTCGCGCGGGATATAGGGGCGAGGGGGGGGGGGTTTACAGGCTACGAGGGAGGGGGGATGGCAGTTATTCAGAACAACTTCGCCAATTAAAATGTAACCAAATAACGGTACTGGACCCCAACCCCTCGCTCGTCCACTTCCAGCGGGGGGAGGGGGCTAGACGTGCCTGTGATATAAAATATTAGCTATCGTACTAATTGCGTTTCAACTGTGAATTATCTTCAGTGCTTCTAGTCATTGTAAAAGTTTATAGGATGAAAATAAAAATCTATTACACTAGTCTTCTTTCTGAGGTATTTTATGCTTCCATCCACACATACAGGTGACTTCGTGTGCCGTTGAAACACTGGTATAGACCAAAAACCATCTTCCGTCGCTTAAAAAATCTTGCCTGCTATTGCTAAGTGGCTTCTTTAATTGTGCTTTAAAGAACCTGAATATCAATCATGTAAAACTACATGGGCTCGCAATCTAATCTATAACGAGAAATTAGGACAAGTACATATATACATAATATTTAACTGTCATCATCAGAGTAATTATTACACATAAATACATAAACTCACGCCTGTATTCCTCGAAGGGGTAGGCAGAGGTGCATTTCTGCACCCACATTTCGCATGTATCAGTCCCACGTAATAGGGGGCGAACCTATTGCCGTTTTTCGGGCGCATTTCCAGACTCCGTGCCGTTACCGAGAATTTCCTAATGGAAAAACCCAACAACACTTTTCCCGACCCGGCAATCGAACCCAGGACCTCTAGATCGCACGGCACATACTTGTACCGCGAGACCACGAGGCAGTAATTATTATTATAGAATGTAATAATTACATACCTAACAACATTCACAGTGTATGTCCAAATATTACCTTTGGTTGAAAAACTGAACACACTTATTGCGTATACTCATAAAAAATAGACAGAAGAATTCGATAGAATACAGTGCGGCAGATTTTCTTTGTACTACTTCTTGTCAGATTAGTTTTTATTTGTCGAGGGTCTCCAAAACCGTATTATTTATTGTATTCAGTGTATTTGTAGGCAAAGGTGCATTTCTGCACCCACATTTCGCCAGGTATCAGTCTCACGTTATAAGAGGCAAGTCTTTTGCCGTTTTTGATGCAGATTTCCAGACTGCTTGCAACTAAGAATTTTATGTTATGTTCTTAGTAGCAACTAAGAATTTTCTTATGGAAAAATCCCTTACCATATTTTATGACTTTTTTAACTGGCTTAGCCAGCTTATTTAGTGAACAAAACTCTTAAAGCTATTATATTATATATATCTGCAATCCGGTCTTCATCACAGCAATAACTAACATAAACTTGGAATGTTAATACAAGCGCGTAATCAAATTCCAGCGCGCGATGAAAAGGCACATCGTCGCCCGAGCAAAGACTTGTAATTGCAGTAATTAGAAAAACAGCGGCTTAATTAAACCGCTAGCGGAGGGCGCGGTGTGACGCCGACACCAGTCTGCGTTTTTGTGTGGAGAATGATCTAGTTGCTTTCATCATCATCAGCCCATATACGTCACACTGCTGGATACGGGCCTCCTCTACAACTGAGAGGGTTTAGGCCTTAGTCTACCACGCTGGCCTAGTGCGGGTTGATGGATTACACACCTAAAAAATTCCTAAGAACTTTTAGGTGTGCAGGTTTCATCACGATGTTTTCCTTCACCGTTAAAGTACGTGATAATTCATTGTCAATACACACATAACTCCGAAAAGTCAGAGGTGTGTGCCTGTGTTTGAACCTGCGACCGTCGAGATTCTCGACCGCGTGCCTAAACCTCGAGGCTAGTTGCTTTGCGGTATTCAAAAACATATTCCGGTGTGAGCGGTCTTTTGGGATTTAATAATAAGTAGTGTTTATATGAATACCTCAGAGATACAGACAGCGGCTTCATCGCGCTGATGACACTTACTGTCCGGAGACAAACCTGGTAACACAACTTACCTCAAATTACTCGAGGTTTAAAAAATTCTGCTAAGTCTATTTTATTCTTTTTTCCATTTTCAAAAAAAAATGTTTCATCAGCATTTGCTTTTAATGAACATATTAATGTTTCAAGTCTTCAAGACTTTCTTGGCTCCTTTGCCCTAAGCCTGTGCAATAACACGAACTATCTTTAAGAAGCAAAGCGTTCGAACAGTCTCTTAATACCAGTCATCACATCAGTCGATCACCGTTCTAAATAAAACCAGTGTAAAACCAGCTTCTGCAATAAACTAACTACTTAGATAAAGTTTCAAATGTTCACTAAAGTATATTACAGTTCAGTAGGGAAGAGTTTATCATCGCAAGTAAGGAGTTAATTATTAAAAGTTCTGAGCGAGCAATTAACGCAGTGTGAGTCAGTCGACAGCGCGCCGGCTGCGCGCTCGCTGAATACTGTACCTTATTGTTTTACTGTTACAAGTTTTTGTTACTAAGTGGCACTAAATATTTCTCAAATAAAGTTGGGACATCGACTGTTTCGTTAGTCCCGTGCATAAGTGTGCGAGCTATGATCATAAGGTCCTAGGTCCAATACCCAAGCCGGGCAAACTGTCACATAGTCTAGGAATGATCTAAAAAACGGCAATGCGCGCGTACTTTATTATGTACAACTTAAAGTTACAGCCGGCGTACGAGGTTGTAGAATTCATCTCTGTGTACCTTCCACTGCCTCGTGGTCTCGCGGTACAAGTATGTGCCGTGCGATCTAGAGGTCCTGGGTTCGATTCCCGGGTCGGGCAAAGTGTTATTGCGTTTTTCCATTAGGAAATTCTCGGTAACAGCACGGAGTCTGGAAATGTGCCTGAAAAACGGCAATAGGCTCGCCCCCTATTACGTGGGACTGATACATACTTGGCGAAATGTGGGTGCACAAATGCACCTCTGCCTACCTCTTCGGGGTATACAGGCGTGAGTTTATGTATGTATGTGTATGTATGTACCTTCCAAAAGGACTTGAGTGTATTTATGTCACTCGAAAAGGTGTCAAAATAAATTTATAAGGTTCAACGAGTAATCGAAGCAAGTCCAAATTTTACGTATTCAACGTAGGATTTGGCTCAAAGTTGTATTTCAGGCTATTCGGGCCAGTGGTGCGGAGGCTCGCAATTCACACAAAATAGTTTAGGACGCTTCACACGGTTTACAGCCAGTGGCTTGTACATTGAGGTCTCTGTTTATTGGTTAAATTGAACCTTCCAACAAACAAATTGGTCCGGCGGTACTTAGAAATTGGTAGAAATGAATTATAAAAGCTGTCTGGAGTAGTAAAGTAGTGACTATAAAATAAACTGTCGATAATAAATAAAAAATAAATAATAACCTAACCTAACCCTCTCAGTTGTAGATGAGGCCCGTGCCCAAGGAGTGGGACGTATATGGGCTGATTATGTACGTATGTATTATGTAATAAATAAATACATCCAACAGTCACATAAATAGTTCTAAGGCCACAATAAAATATAAATGTTGTGTCAGAAACTACGAGTGATTTTTCGCACTTACAAACACCCAGACCCAAAACAAATAGTCCCTCCACAACACTCCCTGTGTAAACTGGTGACACGTCCACAAAGCCAAACCGCATTACCGGCTTGTCCACATCATTCAATATTGATCACGCGTAACAAATCTAATAACGTTTGTCCCATGCTATCCCTTTTAATTTGGAGGGGGAAAATAGTGTCCGGCTGTCTGTCCGGACGGCGAAAACCGGACACCAACACACTAACAAACGTGCGGGTAAGTGTTTGTTATAATACACTTATTAACGTGCATTACGTGTCAAAAAGAGCGATATTAAGGTCGATGCAAATATTGTCGTCATTGTATGCAAATATTAATGTATTACGTGGTCATATTTCATAAAAAAAAAAATCATATTCTTTTTTGTACACTATTCAAGTATATACTCGTTTTTAAAAAACAAAATCGAGCGTAAGAAATTAACTCATAATTATCCACGTAACGTATGTTCTTGTAACCTATACTTTATTGTAGCGAAAGCTTCGACTCCAGTAAGTTGTAGATGATTTTCCAACGTAAAAACTCTTAAACATTTTCACAACTCAAAACTCGGAACTCAATCGCACATTTACACAGCGACCAACGAGCCAATATGAGCATACATACAACTTCAAATAGCTTTCTTCGCTATAACTTTCACTCACTCTCTGACCGGACGCAGTGTCTCTTCGCCCCAACATCAGTAGAATATGCACGAAGCAGTCTGGTATATTCATTTTTCAGCGAGCACGTCCCGAGCGCATCTCTTAGGTTTTCATATTAAAAGTCGTGCTTTGCATACCTTATCTGTAGCAAACTCTTATTTCGTTCAGGTCAGCGAATTCCTTTAAATTTCCTTTAATCGAATGCGGTAAAGATGAGCGATGTGCTGATTATGCGGATAAGCAAAAATGATATGCCTTATTTATATTCCTTCAATATGCAATAGCAGTTTGGAATCCCAGACATGGATCTAGGATAACATTTACCAAACTAGAAAATTTTCAGGAAAACAGTACATTTGAATGTAATACATTAACGTTAATGTTGTCATGTTAAGTCCTAATTAGGACTACATAAATTACTTCTGATAATAAATATCTTATCAAAAGTACCATACATACATAACCTCACGCCTGTATTCCTGGAAGGGGTAGGCAGAGATGCATTTCTGCACCCACTTTTCGCCAGGTATATATCAGTCCCACGTAATAGGGGGCGAGTCTATTGCCGTTTGTCGGGTACAATTCCAGACTCCGTGCAGCTACTGAGAATTTCCTAATGGAAAAACCCAATAACACTTTGCCCGACCAGGGAATTGAACCCAGGACCTCTAGATCGCACGGCACACACTTGTGCCGAGAGACCACGAGGCAAAAAGTATCAAAAGTACCATTTTTTTGTATTGTCTTGTTTCGAAATGTCTGACAAAACCTGAATCGTAGTTTACGCGGCATAAGTGTGGGGTGAATGATCAACAGTTCCCGAGTTCAGTTTCCGAGTGGGACAAAGTAGTTTTTTTTTTTTTTTTTCTGTCGGCAAGTTTATAGCACTAATGATGGAAATTTTCCAAAAAAAATGCAACAGCCTCGTCTTTAAAACGTAATATAAAAAACATATATGCCTACCCTTCTGGTGATGGGCGTAAATTTATGTAATAATGAAATAAATATAACTTTAAAAAAACTCCAAATAGGTGGGATTTAGTAAGACGTCATCAATAGTCCAGTAAGGCAACAGTCTGTCCGGTTGTCACTGCGCTCACATACTCTGCGTCATAGGACATTCGATGGCTATTCAGCTAGTGCGCGCCGTGTTTGAGTTGCTCTCCAACTCGCAGAACATCCAGAGATACTTTGTATTGGCCGTGTCGTCTCAAGTACTCTGCACCGATTTACACATCATTAAAGTTTAAAAAGTATCATATGAATATTGTGAACTTAGACTTTATATCTTCCGCCCAAAATGCGCAAGACGGCCATCGAGAGGTTTTAGTCGGTATGCCGGCGTAGGATATTGGTTAGGGACCCAACTCAACCAAGCGAACAATAGTTCCACGCGTTGAGTTGGAAGGCCGGTGACCCCGACATACCCTTTTTGGGCCTCCCCCGAGGTACCGAACAGGGAGCTTAAGGCGCTTTCCTCTCGTAAAAAAAAAAAAAAAAAAAAAAAAAAACTTTATATCTTTCCAGTTAAAGCCTATTTAATTCTACAGGTCACACTTGAGTATTGAAATAAATGCAGAATGGAGTACACTAGTATTTTATTGATGAACAGTGACGTCACGAAATATCAATCACTTTAAAACGCGGTATGTATAATACTTCAGACGATTATTATACATAAGTATAATTAATTGAGACTGCAAACCACTTACACCATTTAACGAAACGATTCTGATATAATACTTGAAAATCTTTATACGAATTTATTTCCTTCCTCAGTAGACCCCGCGTGCAATTTCCTACGTTCCTTTTTCGAACCTTTTCAAGGACTTTCATATGTCCAAGGCGTGTTGGAGTACTACTGAGTGGCGGCACGTCGGGCGGCGTGTAGTCTCGCCACAGTACGCGCACAACTTGCCCTGAGTACACCACTAGTTACTGACACACTACATTTCTTTACTTTACTCGGTTATACGTATGTTGGTACTTGTAACTTATATATTTTAGCTATTCGTCTACCTGGACTACAGAAATGTTATACTCGTATATCTACGACTTTTGTTTATATTTCTAAATAGGCTAATTTATATCGATATTTGTGTTTCTCATGTAATTGAATATAAATTATTTTTGAGGAATAAAGATCTTAAACCATAAGTTGGTGCCTAAAGAAATCAAACATAATATGAGTAATAACAAATAATTAAGATGCTTCGTAGAAACAAAAGCAAAAACTACAATTACTCAATTCTTGCGCAGCAACGAACAATAATTTTTATTTGTAATTTATTTTGTAGTAATTTCCCTTCTAATTTCTGAAACCAACGCCATAAAATGTAAAGGGAAAGCCGGTAACTAATTTACACTAAAGACAGAGTCGAGTGATAGGAAAATAGATTATTCTAAATTTAAAAATTTCAACCCACAAAGTTACCAATGTCTAATTCCTCTAAGTTGTAGATGGTGCCCGTGTCCAGCAGTGGGATGTAATATAAGATGATATAAAATTCAAAATTTCAATTGATTCAGAAACTGACTAATCCGAACAAGTGCTTCGGAATGACAACAAAACCAGAGTAAATGGAGTGCAGATTCAACAGTAAGGCATGTGGCCGTCGCATAATGTAGAACAGTAATGAGACATACATAAGCCGCGACCGCCTCATTGTCGGAGCGACACGAGACCCTCATTTACACTCGCAGCCAATACATTATCCCGACGGGAGGGGCGAGACCTGCGGGGGAGATCGGGAAATGCGATTGTGTTACACGGTTTATGTGACAACCAGATTATTAAAGGACATGGTTTACACGACAGGCAGATTGTTAAACATATCATTCGTATTTTATGGTGGTGTTACCCATACGAGTGGTCATATTTAAGGAAAGTAATGGGTACGATATAAGTGTGTAGGTATCAGCGATGGATGAGCAGTAATATATAGATTTTTTGTTATACCGAGTGATTCCGACATCATGAGACTCACTTAAACCACGTCTTAGGAACAGTATCCCCTAACTGTACCAAATTTAAGCAAAAACCGCTAGATAGTTTTGCCATGAATAACGATTTACGATTTGTCCATTCCGCTTCACTTTATAAGTAGGTATGTAGTTTTAATATTCCTTTTTGTCGAATTATTTTTAGTTACTTTTTTATTCTTACTTCTACGATTAAATATACAGGGTGTATTAGGACCGTGATCGGAAACGAAGGCAGGTAATAGCTAAGGTGATTACAAACCCCCTGGCGTTAAAGAAAATTCTGACAAAAAATAAAATTTTTTACGTTTTCCATACAAACCGCGTACATTTAATACCGATGGTTGTATGGAAAACGTAAAATTTTTTATTTTTTGTCAGAATTTTCTTTAACGCCAGGGGGTTTGTAATCACCTTAGCTATTACCTGCCTTCGTTTCCGATCACGGTCTGAATACACCCTGTATATATGAGCGAATTTTACAAAGTGCCTTGATTTCAGGATCAACTGGGATAGCGTATAAAACGTTTAAAATTAACCTTCCCTATTTTTTACGAGATCTAAAACAAGCGTATCTAAGTTGGAGAGGTAGCTACGCGCCGAGAGCTACGTAGCCAAAGTTTGCGCTACGCTTGTAGTCGTCACAGCACTACGCTGGCGCCGAGTCTTATGGAAGTAATTGTAAAGGCAACCTCGGAGGAAGACGCGGCTCGAGTGGAACGAACGGCGCTCACGTGAGAAGAGGTGAGAGGATTTTGAATTTTTCAGGTTGTTATGCACGGATTCTTCTACACTCAACTTTAAGAAGAATAAGAAAGTATTTGAAGAGTTTTGTTGTCTAATCAATTCATTTGTGACTGCTGTTACTAAATGAGGATATTTCAAAATATCAATTAAACATTGATAATATGATTTAAATATACTAATAAACCATGTGAGCAGTCTTACTAAGAGGTCATCTAACAAATAAGTACATATAGGTATAATGTAAATCACTGTGACTGCATGTGAACACTTGATATTTTGGAAGTGTGTCTCCTCTAAACAAAACACGCTCAGCCCCAAATGCTTGTAATCACCACCGAGACAGATTTAACTGGCAAGCAAAAATAGTATTATATTCAATGGAATTTACAAAATTGCGATTTGTAAAAATGCAACAGATAAAAAACTCCATTCTCCATCAAAAATATCTGATATATGGAATTAGTTCAGATAATTTGATACCTTTGACTTAAGCATCATAAATTTTATAATAACAAATAAATACACCCAACAGTCACATACATAGTTCTGATCCCACATTCAAATACGAACCTTGTGTCGTGGGTATCAGAAACTACGAGAGACTTTTTGGTGTCACATACACCCAGCCCCAAAACAAATATTTGTGGATCACACAAACATTTGTCTCGGTGCGGGGATCGAACCCGCGGCCTCTCGTTTCGCAAGCTGGTGTCTAGCCAACTGCGCCACGGGGCTGTCAATTATTAATTTAGTACATGCGATATACTTAAACGTGTATTTTTTATTATAAACCGCCTCCCTACTCGTGTAGATCCATAAATGGCTTAATAAGCCTCTGTTGTGTACCTTTTTATTCTATTATGTCCTCTCTGTCTCTCTATCTACCTACTTAGCATATTATACGTATGTAAATTCTCTGAACAAAAGTTTGCAATCATTGAAACTCAGCAATTGTTAATAAACGTGGCGATATTTCTAAAAATTTTCAATTCAGTTGCGAAAAGTATTTTAAATCGCGGGAACGTGTCGCAATGAAATAAACGTCGATAGAAAATATGACATGTGATACGCGAAGTGAAGCGGCCGATCCACTTACTGTACCGCAGGCGACGCGCCGCGGGAACTACGTGGTGCCATCAAACATCTACAACATACAGTGTTTTATTTTTAAACTTCCCGTTCAGTACCTTGCGAAAAACCGAAAAGGGAGCACCAACAACCAAGATTTCCTTAGAGACCGTTTGCTCAGAAAACTCACTAGCAACATACAAAATCAGCGGTTGCTTTTAGGTAGAAACTATACGTCACCAGTAATAGGTTTCCGCGCGCAATTCTAATAAAACTGAAAATTCTCAGATAAAATCTCTAAAGACGGGAATTACCGCGGCTATAGCATAAATCAGGAGCGAGATCAAAATAAAGTCGTTCCGTACAACTGCCAAATAAATTGTGCTCACCTCGTGTGCTCATTGTTTCCGAGGGTCGGCGGCTCGCGGGACCGACTGCGAATGCGCCAAATGGGGTCAAAACATTGCACACTTTGTACTCGTGCGCTTTTATTACATTTACCGCTTATTTATTGTTCGGAACATTAGCGCACATGTGTATGTTCTGGAACAAAGGAATTCAAGTGGAAAAGCTAATGCGCTGGTAGCGTGCAGTTTAAGTTGTACACTAGTTTTTAATGATGAATCACTTGACTTATATTTTGTAGTAGGAAAGGTCTGATAACTTGCAAATGTTTTCTCTTCTTCTCCTTTCCAACCTCTTTTGTTGTGAGGTTTTTTTAAGCGACGTTGATCACTTTCCTTTAAATTATGACGCTGTAGGCACATAAACGTCCGACTATTGATAACGGGCCTCCACTACAATGGAGACAGATTAGACCACAATGACCTAACAAATTCCTTTTAGGAATTTTTAGGTATCTTTGCAACGATTTCCTTCATCTTTAGAATGAAGTTAAGTTAATCGTTATAACATAACGTATATACATAAGTATATACAAACAAAAAACAACTCGATCACAATTTTCACTGGGAGAATTATATTAAATGTTAAATTAGAGACACTGAAGTCAGTGTGAAGTGAATCAAACGTCGGCTCAGCGTCCGATGTCAAATATTATACCTTTATCGGACAATCTCCGTTTTATATAACCTTGAGTGACATCAGATGTAAAGCGGCGAGTTAAGGCAAGACTCAAGAGCTCGTCAAGGCTCGACGTAAAGACGTGAACTTTCACAAAATAAGTTGAGATTAGACATACAAGGTGTTTAACAAACTTGAATCAGTTCATCATTAAAGCACAAAATATTTACCTTCAGCTTTGCGCCATTTTTCAATATCAGAAATAGGTAATGCCGCTTTACGGAAACTATTTCTTAAAATAAAATTAACTAAGTCCATACTTTATGAAATCCATACAAACTACTTTTGTATATATATATACATAACCCTACGCCTGTATTCCACAAGGGGATAGGCAGAGGTGCATTTCACGCACATTTCGACAAGTACGTATTAGTCCCACGTAATACAAGGTGAGCCTATTGACGGTTTTTTGGGCACATTTCCAAACTCCGTGTTGCTACTGAGAATTTCTGAATGAAAAAACCCGATAACACTTTGCCCGGGCCGAGAATTAAAACCTCAAGGTCAATCGGGACCTCAAGATCGCACAGCACATACTTGATCCTCGAGACCACAAGGCAGTCTACTATATTTATTAAACTTTATTTATTTATACAAAAACGACTGCTTACACAAGAAGTCAAAAGCGGTACCCAAGAAATCACTCGTTTAGTAACAAACTGACAGCCCCGTGGCGCAGTTGGCTAGACACCAACTTGCGAAACGAGAGGCCGCGGGTTCGATCCCCGCACCGAGACAAATGTTTGTGTGATCCACAAATATTTGTTTCGGGTCTGGGTGTATGTGAGAGCGAAAAGTCTCTCGTAGTTTCTGATACCCACGACACAAGACTTGTTTCTTAGTGTGGGATCAGAACTATGTATGTGACTGTTGGGTGTATTTTATTTATTATTTATTAACTATTCGCCATGAAACCATCTCCGCAGAACTATTACATACAACTTGTATTCCACCTCTCAGCATCACCCATCGCACACAGTATAATACAGCAGTAAGACGAGATTAGAGCGCTCGCGACACGCTCTGCTCCGGCGCCGCGCTGCGTCCCTCGCCACAAATCCATCACTCGGCGAGCCACAAGGATATACATGTCTTACTGTTAGCTGCACACGACTGTGACGTAGCCACGGAACCATCGCCTGACAAAGGATCACAGAGTACTTCCACCGGATTATTTGTAAGATCTACTCAGTTGTGTGTGCTTTTCAAGTTGAAAGTGAAGTTTTGTGTGTCGATCCTTTCAATAACTCGTCAACGATAAACAAGAAAAGATTCTGTCGTTTATGTATCTTATAGCAGATATACAAAGATTTATTTCTACGTTTTTTTTTTAATTTGATTACTTAAAACAAAATAATGAGGCTTAAAAAGTATGAAACAAGAAGAAGCAATATAATGGACACATAGACTATACCAAGATGGCTTCGGTGCAATTTGACAATAATGCCGTACGATACGATACTATAGTACACAATTATCAGAGATATCACATATTCAAGTTTGAAAAGCCGTAGTCACACGTGTGTATGTACACAGCCTGTCAAAATCATAACCCTCCTTTGGCATTGCCGTAGTCGGGTAAAAAGAGGTACAAGTACCTCAATTTTATTCATTTGTATGAATTCCAAGGGCCTATGCAGCGCAGCAAGTTGATTATTAATAACCTTGTCATATTGTGCGTACGTGAATATGTGTGTTAGTCGGCTTTTTATAATGGAATACATTAGCCAATTGTTAGTGGAAGCATCACTGACTAATTCAACTAAAGTGCACAAACCTGAGTTTTAATTACCCAGTGTAATTCCTTAGTTATACAGTCGTATCCTATATCAACTGTACCATTGAAGTAAACTGCATTATCCCAAAGTTGCGGGGCTCAGGCGTCGGCTGGACGTGGTGCGGAAGGTTTTCCATTAACTGCCAGCCAACACCGACCATTATAAATCAGGAAGCAGTTAAACTGACTACCCCGCGCCCCGCGCCCCGCACACACCCCTCACTCGCCCGCATACTCAGAGTACCTCGTGACCATCCCCCCCCCCCTCTTCCCCCTCGGCGCCCCACACCGTCCTCAGCACTACATTTTATATTTTAGTGTGCGGATTCACATCCCATACAGTGTTGAGCACTTAAAGAAAAGTAAGGCGGGTTGTTAAAAGGTTATGATGAGGAGAGTGCATCGTACCTACGGCGGTACTGTGCGAAGCCGCCTTTGTCACTATATACTGTTTACGTACTATTTGTATTACGTTCTGGGCTTCTGGGTAAGTTATGAAATTGATACAATGTAATTTTTCGTGAGTTTAGTTGACGGTAATTTAATATTTCTTAACCAATTCTTATACTTGCGGCGCTAAAGTTATTTCTTAAGTAATTGAAAGTTTTCAAATATTTTTAAATGTATACACGGCTTCACGGCAAGTTCCGCCATACTTGAGGTATGGAGAGTGTAAGTATTTGTTGTCGGATGACGTCATAGAGCACAGATCTCACGTTGGTGTATGTAGGACGCGTGACCTTACAGGACACAGAAGAACAAATATATTGATGTGTAATCTGTTATGTAACATCTTGATTGTATTTCATATTACTCTTGACTACATTTTGTGTTTACCATGACGAATTCGAATAGAGCCTCATGTATTGAAATGATACGTAGTCTGAGATATCACAGTCCAAAACCCGACCCGAAAATTTCACCTCGGATAGTTATCCGAGAGTAGTTAGCAGTAGTAGCACGTTAGTTAACGTGCTATTGATGAAGTGGCAGTAGAATTTTCTTATAAACAATCTAATAACAGTTATCTCCGCACGAAAAATTAACCAGAGATCTCGACATTGAACGGTACAAATTGTAATACCATACCAACGACGAATTACGATTTTAAATTTAGTTTATAAAAATATATAGATTGTCATTCCGCGCGTGTTCGCTAAAGTATGTATATGCCGTAGCTACATGCACTTGCTTGCACAGAAATAAATCGCACAATCGGCGGCGACGCTCGTCTCCACGGCTCGAGCCCACAGAATTTCGTCTTCACACAATTGAATGCAGAAAATATTTCGGCGGCGCAACGCGTTCTTACACATTTCAACATTCCGGAATGCAAGCTCGGCATTGCTTCGCAGGGCGCCACTCAGATAACTTGTGGTTACGACATGAGCTTCAATATTGTCTGTTGATTTTTTCCCTGTGCCTAACTGGTAGAATCGTGCCGTAGTCTACTGTGATAACAAAATAATTTTGTTTCTGACCTCATAGATGACCTACGACATAGGATACAAAACTCAGATTTAAAGCAACAGACAAGCATAACTATGTTTACTGGGTGGGAACTTTCCAATTCTTTCTGCACTGTTCAAATTATTTTCTAAGATG
Source organism: Hemaris fuciformis (assembly GCA_907164795.1). Lineage (NCBI taxonomy): Eukaryota > Metazoa > Arthropoda > Insecta > Lepidoptera > Sphingidae > Hemaris > Hemaris fuciformis. The sequence goes on along the minus strand of OU015455.1, from coordinate 79,737 downwards.
AATTTGATTTTAACAATGGTTTTGAATTTAACAGCCCCGTGGCGCAGTTGGCTAGATACTAGCTTGCGAAACGAGAGGCCGCGGTTTCGACCCCGCACCGAGACAATTTTTTTTTATGGACAAATTATGTATTTTTTACTTATTCCTCCCCTTATTTAATTATTTCCTAAGACGAATTTGCTTTTAACAATGATTATGAATTTCATTTCATTTCACCAACGTTCTCTATAGTAATCACATCAAACTCGTAACACTGAACACTACACATCTGGACCATTAAGTACGAGGTGGTGAGGTGATTGCCGATATGCACTCGGCCATAGCGCTGAGAAAGTCGCAGAAATGGCAAGTGCAGTCAGCGTGGCAGTGTTCAACGGACCGACAAACGTAGTTACCGAGTGGGGGCGCTAACGCCAATTGTTAGCACTCGCAGACACCAGGCACGTCGGGGCTTGGCACCGCGCCACGTCTAACACAGTGTGTAGATTGCTGAAGAAGGTCGCGGGCCGTGCCGTCGAGATTCCATTCCCACTGATGGTTCACTTTGTGACACTTCGAGTTGTAGAGATGTTTCTAAGATTGGATTGGTGGGCGACGCGGTTACAAGTCAGTCGCTAAATTGTTGACTAAGGATTTTATGTAGCTTAAGTGTATCGCTGACTAGTTGTAGTCGCGGGAAAACTAGGATGAAAAATTGTTGATGCTATTTTTCTTCACAGTAGCCGTAGAAGTGTAATGGCTATTTGTTAAGTGCATACAGTAAGAAATTGTTTCCTAAGTTTAGTTCTGCTTGGTAAAATAAAAAAATTGCTGTAAATTATACTCGTATTCACTCATTGCTGTTCCCTTGAAAGGGTAGTCAGTCAAACTTCTTGCTTCTAAGAAGAATTTCCTACTCGAAAATTTCAATGACACTTTACCTAAATAGACTGTCTCGTGGTCTCGCGGTTGAAGTATGTACTGTGTTTATCTAGAGGTTCTGGGTTCGATTCCCGGGTCGGTCAGTATTATTGAGTTTCTTCATTAGGAAATTTTCAGAAGCAGAACGGAATCTGGAATTTGTGCCCCAAGAATGGCAATAGGGTCACCCACTATTAGGTACGTAGGATAAAAATACAATTGGCGGAATATGGGTGCAGAAATGCACCTCTGCCTATCCTTCGAGAAATACACGCATAGGTACATTAGTATGTATGTCTAAACAGGGAATGAAACTCGAGATCTCTCGATTGCTCTTTTTCCCACGGGACAAACAAGCCCAATCGTTGTCATAAAACACAGCGGCATGCTACAGTGGCAAAGCTACCTCGCTCTCTATTATATCGATGGGAAATCAGTTACAATACAAACTGCAACATTATTAGTTGTACAAACCATCTCGCCCACGTTCACACAGAGGTTGTTTATGAAACAGCCCGCCTGATGGGCACCGACGGTACGTGTGTGTGTGTGTGTGCGTGTGTGTACGCACGGCGCCGCGCTGTATCATTAGTATTACTGGTAAGGTAAATAACGGATCGCTTTTATTTCAACTTAATTGTGTCATTACAACTAAGTGGCTTAAAGTCTAGATTTAAAATATGAATGTTGCAATTAATTATCTTCCTAATATAATATTAATTTAATTTAACAGCCCGTCGCGCAGTTGACTAGACAATAGCTTCCGAAACAAGAGGCCGTGGATTCGATCCCCGCACTGCACCGAGACAAATGTTTGCGTGATCCACAATTATTTGTTTTGGGTCTGGGTGTTTGTAAGACCGAAATGTCTCTCGTAGTTTCTGACACTGAAACACCAATAGGCTCGCCCCCTATTACGTGGGACTGATGCATACCTGGCGTAATGTGGGTGCAGAAATGCACCTCTGCCTACACCTTCAGGGAAAACAGGCGTGAGGTTATGTATGTATGTATGTAGTTTCTGATATCCACGACACAAGACTCGTATCTTAGTGTGGGGTCAGAACTATGTATGTGACTGTTGGGTGTATTTATATTATAGTAATTGCAATAACACGGATACTTTTGCTTGAGAAGTTAAACTAATTGTACTGCGGCCGGAAAAACAGTAGAATAATACGAGGCGATTATCGCGCGCCATCCGATACAATCTCACAGCCGTTGTTTCTTCCTTATTAATAACGTTGAATCCTTTGCCGCCCACTGATGCACATATTTTTAATTAGCGGTCCGAGACTCACCTTGGCATATTGCAGTTGCTACTTTATTAATCTTATACTTTTTTCTTGCATTGTTGGTTCCGCGGCATAAATGAACGTCGTGGGAGCTAAAGGTCACAAGTTCGGGTTAAACAATGTTCTATCGTATGTTTTCTTTAGAAAACTCTTAATAGAAGCACTTATGTTTTTAAAAGACATCACATGAAGATCGCGTCATATTAAGAGGATCTTTAAAAACATCTTTCAAAAGATTACGGCATGAAGAAGTACACCTTTTTTAAAACTGAAATAAAAAATGAGATATTTAAGTTACATTTGAATGTGAACATATAAAACTTTCTCACTGTCTTTAAACTCAGTTTCGTCTACTTAGAAGTAGATTGACGTAACTCTATGGACAAAGTTTCATGTGTGTGAATTTTATAGCTGTTGCGAATTGAGATTATGTTCTAAGTTCGCGGGGAGTGGTATTCATTCGTGGTTCGTCGTCACGTTTCCTTCGATGAGTTCGGTCACACATTGTTCACGCTTAGCACAATTTCCTTCTTTTTTAATCTCAAAAAATTACCGTAAAGTAAAGTCCGTAAATGCTAAGTTTTTTATAAGTAATTTTCCAGTAGCAGCACTGAGTCTGGAAACGTGCCCGAGGAATAACAAGCTCGCCTCATATTGAGTGGGTGTAAAAAATACTTGTGCCTAATCCTTCGGGCTTACATACATATATGTATACTTGAACGTGTGCCTGTGAGAGGCCTTTTTCGTTATTCTCATGATGTTAAAACTAAGAATGCAATACTTTAATTAGTAACATTATTATGAAGAGAAGGTTATCTACTGCAGAGCCATCTCTCTCATAGATACCCTATTTCTTTAATAATAATTAATCACTTATTGAGTATATTGCATTTCAAAATTAAGAGTAAAAAACCTCTCACACCACATGTATTTCTGTCCAGAGCTGTTTTATAACACTATATTCAAAGGTTTGGATAAATATTCTAAAAATATCATACCGACACTCGAACTATCAAAATATCCACGCTCCGATTCCGGAATACATTTTATGTGACGTAATATTCCGCAGATAAATGTCACGGAACACAAATCCAACTGTATTCATATACATGTATATGAGTGTACATAGAATGTGCGTCGACGAGAGATCGTTTAATAAATTGAGGAAAATCATTCAAGTTGGCGAACAATCAAATGCGGCGGCGTGAGGGACCGACGCGCTTTGTTCTACACCCGCCCGGGCACCATTCATCTTCTTTGTTTTATGAATTTGTTATAGAGATTTTATATCGCGTTGTATTGTGTTCCAAGTGAGCAGTTACAAATTACAAACGACTCAGGAACTGACAATGCCAACCATGGTTACTCTAAAGTCAGGTGGAGTACCTATATCGCTATTTGAACTGTGATTAAATATTTTGAATATTTTAAAAATATTGTTTGTTATAGAAATTCTTCAAGTTGAAACAAAAAAATGTACTTTGATTTTATTTTAATATTTTATGCTGACATGTCAAAGCGGATACTATTGTATAACATACGATAATAGTAATTTATATTACAGTAAGTAAAGTAATTATTTCTAAGTTGTTTGAACGTCATACATCACCCGCCCACAATCACTGCTGACATCTTCAAGCTTGAATTGTTATTCATTGGATCCCACGCACCCCCTCTCCTTCTACCTTCCCCCTTATGACGACTAGACGCCATGCAACTTAATACAAACTACACCCGATTACGGAACGTCACCGATACGACACCGACGCGGTGTTCTGGGCGCGGAGCCGACTGCGAGGTCACAACGCTTCTTTGCATAAAGTTACTCAGTGGATGTTTTAATCACTCTCTTTAAGCATGTTGGACAGAAAAATACGAGGACTTGCTAACAAAATGTACCGTAAAGCTATTTAAATAAAATTCTATTTTAACGGACTCAAGCCTATATTCCCCGAAGAACTCAATTCAATATTATTTTAGACAGGTGAAGTAATCGCAAACGGATTACGCACTTTTATTGTTTAATGATTAATGGGTGTTGTAAAATGTCCTCGGATTGAAAAACGGCACAGGCTCCATATCATTCAGGTTGGAGAAGGAAGGCAGGCTCACTAATTCCTTTCTCTTAGTACACCACTTCATTTTTTTTCATTTTAATTCCATAATTAAATTGTTTTCGAATACGCTAAAATTTTAATAACTTATTTTTCTTTCTATCGCGTAAAGTTGAACCACACTCAGTACGTTGATGTAAATGTTAAGGAGCGACACCAAACCAATGATATGAAGTTAAGTTTCCAATGTGAAAATTCAGTTGAGATGTGTGAAATAGTTGAGGACGGAATACTAGTACTAGTCTTGTAATATGAGTAATTTACGAAAAGCAAATCATATCACATGTATTTTTTTGCAATCATTTTATCGTAAAATCTGTTACAATTATATTAAAATAAACACTGCGAAGTTGGTGCACTTAATAATTGGAAAATTACGGTCATTAATTCGTTTTGCAATATTCTGAGCTGTGATCAGAATAAATTACAGTGCACCAAAGTAATTATAAATAAAATTATAGTTACATTTTATTCAAATTTTCTCCTTTCTCAACTTTGAATGAAATAAAAAAGAATTGAAGTATTTCTGAAAATTATTTCCTGCGATTTAGCGGATGACTAGACGAGGCAATAAATTAGTGGGAACAAAGAAAGGAGGGATGCTGAGTGCTAACTTGTTCAGAGGGACCATTCCATAGTATCCCCGCACCCCGCACTCCGCCACATCATCTCGTCTTTGTGACACTGAATGAGGAGTTTTGGCACCGATCTTAATCGTTGAATGTAAGGAGGCCGACGACGAACGTGTCACTCCGTTTGTACAGTTCATTTCGTTTTCAAAGCTGGAGGAAATAGTCGAATATATTTTTTTACTTTCATAATTCAAAGCGAGACAAAGCCAGTGCAGCCGAGCGCAGCCGAACGCACGCGGGCTCCTCGCGCCGACACGCGTCCACAGCGCCGCTATTAGCTCCCTCTATTTATTTCATTTCACTTACACGTATTTGCTGAAGTGAATAAAATGCAATTTTATCCTTTTATTCACTTACCAAGCTTTTCTTTATATTTTTGAACTTAATTTGCGCTACTATTAATAGCCCATATATGTTGGAAGAATCCGAAATCTCTCGCCTAGACAAATGGTGAATGAAATGTGTTGCGGGAATTTAATCGTTTTTGAGACAATTGTATGTTATGACGAACATAGTCAGATAGAAGTACGTGAAATCTACCGCTATTGTTTTTGTTCATGTTTCCATAAAGAGTTCGGCCGGACTAGCTCAGTATAACTTAGCGGTTAGGATGTTAAAGACATCAGACAAAAGTCAGAGGTGTGGGCCCGGGGATAGAACTCGCGACTGCCGAGATTGTCTAGTGCATAGCTCAACGTCGAGGCCATCATCACATCTTATTCAATATTATTTAATAAACATAGATTGTATTGTCAAGTTGTGGTGTCGCCTCGCAAACTGAGCAACCGTTAAGCAAGTGTTTCTGTATGAGCACGGCGCCCGATGGGAGCGCGGCGGGCGGCGACGGGCGGCGGCGCTGCGCTCAAACCGTTTCCTTATTGTGCCGTTATTGTGTAAACTAGTTGCGCTAGTTTTCCAATTTGTATCCGCACCGCGCCACTCCACTCCACTCCTCCTCTCCTCCTCTCCACTCCTCTGTTCTCACTTTGTCTCGCGTCCCACAGAAGGTGTGGATTAGCTCCCGACGCTGTACTCAGTACACAAGTACACTCTTATATTTACGTCATTGAGGAAACTTATTTTCTAAGAAAATTTATTTTTCAGGCTGAAGTGCTCGATATTGTAAAAATATTGTTCCGTTGTGTGCCGAGCTCAGAGAAAACAACTGGCGCGCGAATGAAAGTTTGTTTTTATTTTCCCACCTATTGGCAGTGTTTTTAAATAGAAACAAAATGTGCCAATATTTAACCAATGAAGTGCTAAAAAACGGGTATCAAACGGGTGTCATAAATATTGATATCATTTTGTCCTAACCATGGTTATAACGAAAGTTCTTAAATTATTATATTTTAGTATTCGATATCGAACAAACATAAAATCGGCGCATGGCACAAACTGACCCAGTCTCCAATCACACGTGAAATTGTATTTGTCTTTAAATTAGTACGAGAAAAACGAACAAATGATTTTGTTTGAGACGATAAAAATTCTACAAAGGCAGAAACAAACATAACGCCTTAGTGGATTTGTCACTACAAGCTCATACCGACCCCCCCCCCCCCCTCAAGTCTCGTCACCCACAATATTTGTTAGGGAATGTTTCTGATGGCAATATAATCTGAGCCGCCGTTTGTGGAATATTACGTCGAGGAATCAGCAACACCACCGAGCTCGATTTTTATCGAGTAAAGATACCATCGTTGGATTCGTATTTTCAATTTTATAAATTCAAATTTTACATACAATTTTTATTTGAGAAAACAGATTATGTCATTCATCATAGATCGAGATCGAGAAAAACTTCAGTCAATTAGGCCTTGATGGACGAAAAAAATCGTTTTTTTTCTCTCTGCTGAAAAGTTGTGAAAAACGAGCTTGGTGGTGTTGCTGATTCCTCGACGATTAGCATGTTAGAGTTGTTTTTTTTTCGTTTATGTATAGTGCTTGGAGTCACGGCATCTCTCGTGCGCACATCACCGTACGTCAGCGTAAGGTCATTCATTCTCCGCGCTCCGTGCACACAGACGTCGCAACTTCTCGCATCTACGACTAGTGAGTTCACTCACTCTTATTTCTAAAAATACTTGTTAAGCTACCAGATTAATAACGGCTGTTAACATCTTTTATCTTTCTAATATTTTTGGTATTCATAATTAATTAAAAGTGAAATATACCGTTTCTATAATGTGGAGCAAAATAAATTTAAATATATAGCATATTTAATAATGTATTCTAAACTAAATTGTTTCAGAATTGCAGGAAATTTTAATATCGAATCATGATTAATATGTCACGAATTATAATACGAATAGCGTTGACCGTTGTTAGTACCGGAGATATAGATAATCTCGTCAATACAAAGTGGAGTGGAACTTAATGAGGCGTCCGTCGGCGCGCCTATCTCGCGCCTGCACAGAATGCCTAATGCCTCTCGTAGCGGCACAGCGGCGGAGAGCGGCGGCGGCGGCGAAGCAAGCGCGCGTAGGCGATCCGTACCCCGCTGCTACGCGCCTACGTGACGCCGCTAACTTTGCACAATAAAGAACTTATCCACTAATACAAATCAAGTGTTCTTGATAAACGTCACAAACTCATTCCCGAACAAGTTGACGTGAAAACTTCGCTCTGAGACCTAGCCGTAGGTATAGAGGTCGTTAAACCGTTAAAACTAAACTTTAGCTTCTGTTCTCACCAACCCTGGACACATTACAGGAGAGTTAACTCACCAAGGAATTTCTATACAATATTTTTATCAACTGTCTTAACGGTATTTTAAGGCTAATGGGTATTAGTAATATTATTTAACAAATATTCTTTACTTAAAATAAATGGGAGCATGATACTGTAATTTTTATATTTTGTTCATCTTCTTTGACTTAATCCATTTTTACGGGATGGTTGTATCCCGTCATGGAGTGGTTGCGGGCACAAGGTCGCAGGAAGAGTGACGCCGATAACACGCTTGTTTTTGACGGGAGGGCGCCGCCCATGCCGCCTCACATCACGTAAACAACACAACAGCTGACTCCCCATTTCTGCTTTCCACTTCAGCTTATTTATATAATAGGGTCAATAGGGGAGATTTGAGAACCAATCAATGCAATAGAGTCCACATGCTATGCGACATAATGCAACTACAGAAAAAATGTTACTAGAAGAAAATAATAAAAAGACTTTGCACTGAGTATGAACACACATTGGTAATGAAGGCGCGCTTTTGTCGCCAACACACTGCTTGCATATAATAATGAATGCGATGAGCGCAATCCGCCACCTCCTACACACACGCGCACACACGCACACACACGCACACATATGAATATGCGCAAATAGTATTTAGCATAAAGGATTGCCTCGTTGTGAATAAAAGTTCGGATACACCGCAGGATTAGAGTACTACTATATGTTGGAACAAACGATTGTGCTTCAAATGTTATGTTTATATGATCTGTTGTATGTTCTAATGATCGCACAGATAGAACACGAGTACATACACATACTTTCGATTGTATGCGCGAAGTGTAAGGCAAGTGTACATATGTATATCCCAGTGGCGGTACTTCCATAGAAGCCCAAAACCGTTAAACTTTAATTGTGTAATGTAGACATTATATTTGCTCATTGTGGGGTCTTTATTTAACAAATTGCTTTTGTAATATAAAAATTTAAAGCTTCAAAACTATTATTCGGAATTTTGAAAGGCAAACTGCCGCAGTATAATTAGTTTGACTTCTCAAGCAAAAGTATCCGTGTTATTGCAATTACTATAATATAAATACACCCAACAGTCACATACATAGTTCTGACCCCACACCAAGATACGAGTCTTGTGTCGTGGGTATCAGAAACTACAAGAGACTTTTCCGTCTCACAAACACCCAGACCCGAAACAAATATTTGTGGATCACACAAACATTTGTCTCGGTGCGGGGATCGAACCCGCGGCCTCTCGTTTCGCAAGCTGGTATTTAGCTAACTGCGCCACGGGGCTGTCGAATATGTTTTGAATTATTGCAGTCAGTAAAATAATCCCAATTCAATTTTCGCACTAAGAGAAATGTGATTGGCAGCCAAATGATCTAATTGCACTGATGCATATATAGACGCTACACCCAAACACTTCCAGAGCGATGTGTTCCGACATCCTGCATCCACACCCACCTCCCGCGTCGCTAAGCCTGTCAGTGCGTCTCGTTTACACTGGCAAGAAACTATACATCTTTAAACAATACCTACATAATCTCTGGAAATATAAAACACCTTATAAACTAGGCCAGCATGGTGGACTAAGGCCTAAACCGTCTTAGTTGCACAAGAGGCCCGTGCCCAGCAGTGGGACGTATATAGGCTGATGATGACGATGAATATTTAATTATAAAGGTATAAACAGGATATATCATGCTACTGTTATCTGTCGCCAAACCGGGTCCGTCTCGGTTGGATCTCCCATCTTCTTGTGTTGGAAGAGTTTAATATATGTCTGTGTACATTCATAGATAAAGATTTTAAGGCGTGAATTTTCGTGAAGTTTGGTAAGAATATCCCACGCGATTAGGATTGTCCCGGATAGCAAACGTTATACATAATAATATAATCTACCGTACTGAACCACTCAAGTGCAAAGCGTTCTAGGATCAGCCTCATAAAGAAGTTGGACTCATTGTCGTCGTACAATCGTCATCTCCTTGTTGATATTTGTGCCATCTCTAGTCGATACAGCAGAATAAAGTGTTAAGATGATTGTTTAAAATTAACAAAATGTGAAGAATATCCACGACATATTCATTACTGACAAGTGAATGCCTATCTGAAGGATCTTAACGACAGCACTGGCCCCGGAAGTGTGAGTTACATAAACAACAAACAAATGTAATGAGCGGCGACACGACACACACCACGACACACTTCGTGGAAAATTACACAACGTACGTACAATATTAATATCGTTGAGTTGTGGGTAATTATATTAATATACCTGACACTGTTAATTACATCACATTTATTAGATACAAGTAGCCGCCCAGTCTGGATTAGCCTCGGCACAATAATTAATATAGAGGGTACATATAAGCCTTTCGGAAGGAATGGAAATCTTATTAAATCTTTGCGTGAATTACAATAAACGAGCGGAAAAGCAGACCGATACAATGAGGATTGTATATATGTATATGATGCATGAAAGACAATATTAATATTGTTTAAATCACAACAAAAAATATTTCGTGTCACATTTACCCTCAATTTATCTGATATGTAGACACATATTCTTACTATAAATTATCGTAGTATGTAGCTATTATATTTTTACTTAAAATATTACGATAATAAATATAATTTTAAGTGTTTAAAACTTCCTTTTATAATTACGTAAAAAATTTCCACCAAATCGTAATAAATTTCCGACATAATTTAATATAAACAATTAAAAAGTTTTTCAACTCACCCCCCTCTTCAAAACAGCTTTTTTCACCACAACAAACACTGAACACTATTATGCTACACTATTACAAGTTGGCAAAGTCGTCTCAAGTGTTGCGAGTGTTGGAGTGCATCGCCAGTACCGCGAGGCGCGAGGTGCGGCCGCGAGGCGAGCGCGTACTGCCGCGCCGCGCCGCCACAGGACCAACACTCATTATATTGGTAGCACACCAGGAAGCTTGGCGAACAATACAATCCATGACATATAGACAAGCTCATTGCAGCCTAATCCTGGTTGCGTTAAATATACCATCGTGGATTCCAATAAGGAAGTGTGGTGAAAGAAAATTCCATGAAAAAAGGACTAATAACGAGTCCGTATTTTTATCATAAAATAAATAAGGACGTGTAATAATTTATTTAAGCTTACACCAAAACAGAAAAAATATAGCTTGCGAAACCATATTTCCATGGTGATACCCTGATAGTACATTAATATGGTTCGTAAGTCATATTTAAATTTAATTACATTGCACAACTCTGTAGTAAAGTGTCCCTTTCTTGTTATAGTCTTGGGTTCCTAAAACGTATAAAATATCAGTAGGCTGTTTATGGTCTAACTACGAGAGAAGGACTTATCTCACTTGGTGCACTAATATTGTGATAGCTAGCGAACCTATCATCATGATTACAGGATGTTTATTGTTTAATTCAAACATCAAAAGCTTCTTTGTTCGTCCCACAACGTACGACGTTCCATTGATGGGACAGGGATTTTATTCCGGGTTTGTGAAAAATATTATTGGGATGTTTAGGTAGCAGTTCGGAGTCTGCAAATGTGTACGAAAAATGTCCATAGGCTAACCCTCGTGCTGAAGATATACACTTTTGTCACCCACGTCCCGGATACAGGCATAATATTATTTTACTACAAGCCAATAATATTATTTATAGACTGGCTACGTTAGTTTGAATACGTCCCACTGTTGGTCACAGGCCTCTACTACCATTGAGAGTTTAAACACAATGGCTGCCTAATGCAGATTGGTGGATTATTTAATTTGAGTATATTTATTGATTGTGTGTTACTGATTGATAATATTTGGATTAACAATTCAGTTCACGAATAACGTCCTTGAAATTTTCGTTCATCGCCCACCCTCTGCTCTCTACAAACTCGTATGACATATTTATCCAAATAAATTTCTATTTTTGCTCTGTGTTTTTTCTCATTTATTATAGATACATAATATAAAAGTGTTTGTGCCGACATCACGCCTCCGCTCATCGGACGTCAGAATTAAACAGCACTAACTTTTTCCATCGGCTAACTAGTGCCCACAACATACAACACACAACACGCGACACACAACGCACGACACACCACGCCACACACATGACAGACGCCGGACTTCATAACATGAATATTATCAACTAACTTCTTCGTACAGAATACGGCATATACGTCCTACTGTAAGTCTACTGTGTAAGTCTTTAATGGTATTTAAAACTTGAAAGATGATATTTGTTGGTTTCATGAAATGTCGAAACTAAGTCGTGGAATCATCATCTTCATCAGCCCATACACGTCCCACTGCTGCACGGGCCTCCTCTACAACTGACTGGGTTTAGGCCTTAGTCCAACAAGCTGGCCTAGTGCGGGTTGGCGGACTACACAACTAAGAAATTTCTAAGAACTTTTATGTGTGAAGGTTTCATCACGATGTTTTCCCTCACCGTTCACCTCGACGAAAGATGGACGTCAGTCGCCACGTAATACCCTATTTAGACAACACCATACTTGGCATTTGGCACAAAGTCATCATACTTACAATACACATTCCACACTCAAGCTTGTGTTTCCAAAGGCCCAGGCAGATGCATTTCGGCACACACATTTGGCAAATTGTATGTTAAGCCTTGCGTTAGTTCTTAGTAGCACCACGGAGTCTGGCAATATGCCTGAAAAACGCCCCCTATCGACAGAGACTGAAAGGCAATTAGCGAAACTTTACAAAATGTTACATTTATTCTCTTAGGAACTCCCGCCTTGCTTCTTACACACTTGATGATCACGCAGGTGTTTAAATAAATCAATACACCCAACAGTCACATACATAGTTCTGACCCCACATTAAGATACGAGTCTTGTGTCGTAGGTATCAGTAACTACTTGATATTTTTCGGTCGCACAAACACCCAGACCCGAAACAGATATTTATGGATCACACAAACGTTTGTCTCGGTGCGGGGATCGAACCCGCAGCCTCTCGTTTCGCAAGCTGGTGTCTAGCCAACTGCGCCACGGGACTGCCATAATGTTAATTCTATATTCTAATTTATTATATGTCTAATAGTTATTTTAAGTTACCAAATTGACCTGTGGTACCTGTAATTCGAATTATATGGTCATCGGTACTAATACTCATAATTTTTGCCTTAAAAGTAACTTAACAATCAGGATGAAGTACAGATGTATAGTAACTACCAACCATATTATAAAATGAAATTAAACTTTCCAGTCTGAATCCATTACTGGTCGTCCACAGCGGCCGCTAATAGCGTCGGACAGTTAACGCGCAATATACATGCTAATTTTAACACCTGTCAACTCTTAAATGCATCCCACAAATGCAATTTGTTTCAAATTAAAATTTTAATTAAATTATTCACCTATTCCACATTACTCACTTATAATTATTCTTACACAATAAATGCCAAATGAATAAAACAGAAGAATAATTGTACGTAATAAAATACGAGGCCACCATATTGTAAGCGACCGGTATTATAGAAATCAGTACAGAAATATACTTTTATTTATTAGGCAGACTGAGAGGGTTAAGGCCTTAGTCCACCACGCTGGCCTAGTGCCGGTTAGCGGACTACACACCTAGGAAATTCGGTTCATTCCCCATAGTTCTACTAAACAGTTCTACCGTAGAACTAATGGAAATTTTATTTCCCACTAGTTCTACTTTTAAATGTACTACCGAATAGTGGAACTAGTGGGAACATTATTTCTCAATAGTCCTACTACGTTTTATATTAGACAAAAATATCTAAATATTATTTTTTACACAATATTTAAAAAACAAAACAATAATAAAAATTATATATAACGACGTAAAACCATATACTGAGAGCTACGTCATCGCTCTTGCATAAACAAGAATGACTCACGGGCGGTCACCTCTCTGCGGTGTCGATTACCCCCACTATTCGTCTATAAAAGGCCGCCCGCTGCAGCGGAGCGAGAATTCACCGGTCTGCGCGCGGACAGCAAACATCTGATTTATTGCGAAATAAAAGGAACTGTGATTGAAGTTGATTGTTGAAATTACTTCTCAAAATGGATCGTCCAGTAATAACGATGTCACTGCTATTCATAACGATACAGGGCTATCTGCCTCGTCAGTAATTGTGAAAGTTTACTAAAGAAAACTCAAACTATGAGTTATCACCATAAACCAACAGTCGTGACGTCGGCAATGTGACGTCACACATCTTAAAGACACTTCCAAGCCTCACCTGCTTCGACATTATATAACATTTATTTTAGTCTTCATTAATTAAACTAAAACAAACTGTGGTCAATATAAATAATAGGTAAATTAAATTTAAATCACTAATAATAAATTAAAATCTGTGAAAATTTCTGTTTTATTGCAATATTATTTTCTCGATATACAATCACTTAATCACTACCTATAACAACAAAATCAACATCATTGTAAATAAAGATCGTTTAAAATATAAATCTTGCTGCTCGAATCATCGATAACCAGATCCTTTCGGACATAATTGCCCCCTGTCCTTTATCGCATTTACCATGGGGAGTGCTCTGATGAACTTTAGAACAGTTGCTAACACTTGTCGCGAGTTGTAACCTTCACAAGTTCGTTGTTTGTTAGAAGTAAACTATAGCTTACTCTAACCATACAGGAAAAATATTATAAATCAGATTAAAATTTTCTAGAAGTTTCTAAATATATTCTTTGTTTCGTGTAAGATGTGTACTATTCCAGATGGACTGAATTTAATCATTCCTAACTGAAAGGGCGAGTCGTGCCTAACAGTAGAAGGAATTTAATTGATGTAATAATGTATATGTTCATATAATAGTGAGAAAATTCTTTAATAGTTACACAATTAAACCTCGGACGGGAGTCCGGATAGTAATAAGTTGTAGGAGACTACGACTTGGAGGATAAGCAGACTTGGTGCTCGATCGCAAGTTTTAACGGGAACTCTTAGATGAAATCATTTCCATGTTTTCATAAATTCGTAACGCAATTGTGAGAGACTGGACACCTGTTTGATTTGAGTATCGCAACACGACGTAAATGTACTTTATATGCACTGAGAGTCTGTTCCGTGTAGTTTATTTCACTGCAATAATTTAATGTCTCCGTGGAATGCCAACATCTGTGGGATTTATGACCGCCTGGTACAATGTACAACTTAATAAAATAGCGGGCGGAATCTTTAACAATAAAACAGTATCATAAATATTGGATAAAATTTATAATATAACCTAAGGTTTACGTACAACATTACTAGTGATAATTATAAAAACAATTACAACTTAGTTTTGTATAAACATAACACAACCTTTATACTATTTATAAAACTTTATATCAATAGAAGTTTCGTTCATTGCGGTCATGGTAATAAGTTTTATATAGGCATTTATTGGGCGAGCTGTAATGTCCTCGTGGCTGAGGTGGTTTGTATAAATAATACTAATAACACTTAGTTTCAATAGCGTCTGGCGCACCCACTCGGTCCGATATCAGGCGTAGTAGTGAACCGATTCGAGTGGGGAACAGCGCTTATATTATAATTTATTTTCACATCTACCTTACAATTTATAATATAATATTACATCTACACTACATACACTACACGAGCATATTGTTGTTTTTCAACAATATGCTCGCCCTATATTATTATACGTGGGACCAAAAAACAATAATTGGTGAAATGTGGGTTGAAAAGGAAATGCAACTCTGCCTTTCCATTTACGAATACAGGCGTGAGTGAGTGTGTGTGCAATGACAATCATATTTCCTTTTCTTACTGTAATAAAATTATTCCCGACATGAAAGAACTGCTGTTTTCCCATACAGTCCAAAACCAGCTCTAGCCCATATATGCATACATTAGTTGCATTTTATGTGTCGGTGCAGAACAGTTAATATGATAATCTTAATGTTTTACAATGTCGTACAATACATACAATATCGCTAAAACTACACAGTAATAAAAATGAAATGGCATTATAATAGAGATTACTTATACTTTTTAAATGACAATATCACATCCATACATTGAACCATTTAACATTTGTACGTAAATATAATTAAGATTGCAATTAAAATATTGAAGCTGTTGAATCGTCAGCACATAAACGTCCCACTGCTGGGAACGGCTCTTCCCTATAACTGACAGGAGTTAGGACTTAGTCCACCACATTGACCTAATATGGGTAGGCGGACTACACATATAAAAATGTCTAAGAATTTTTAGGTGTCCACGTTTCCTCACGATGTTTTCATTTGCCGTAATCTGTGATATTGATAACGAATTAACCGGAATAAATTTAAATGCAATAAAATAATTTATAATAGTTACCTACTTTGTAATTACAATAACTTGTTTACATGTTGTGATTAATCAGTGAGTTAAGAACCCGTAATCCTTACCCATTAAAGATATATTACCGAATAATTAATTATGATCACAGTGTATATTACTGTTATCCCCAGATACAGCGTCAAGTCAGAAGAGACTAATCACCCAAAATTACGGTAAACTGGCCGCTGCGTCAAACACAAATTGTGCACCAATGTGAAATGCTTGAGGAGGCCACTATATTGTATTTTTTGCGAAAGTTGTATCTATCCAATCAGACATAAATATTATACCACCAGCCAAAATTGTTTCACATCAACCTACTAGTTTTTTAATGTCGTCGTACAAAACTATATCCCATCACTGCCATAACCAGTTCATTATTTTAGCATATTACTGATAACCCACATCTAAATATCATGAGTAAAGCACTGCTTATGAAAATTTATCAAATATTTGGGTTTCGGTGGTAAAATCTAATTAATCTCTAAACTAGTTTTATTCGTGGTCAAAATGCCTTATTTGATGACGATAATCTAACAGTCCTCTTGCACAGTTCCCTCACGCCTGTGTGCATATGACTGGTGACGCAGTGCAGTAAGAAGGTTGTAGGTGTTGTGTGGTGACTATGTGCGTTTGTGCGCATGCGCGTCCCTGAGCTGCGCGGCGAGCCACGCCACGCCGTCCGCCAGCCCCGCGCCCGACAGCGCGCTCGACGCGCACACGTGCCACGGACGGTCGGCGATCTTCTCCAGACCCAGCGCTGCAACACACACACGCATTGTACACTGCTCTGCACGGAATACCATGTTATACTCCCAGACCTTTTGATATATCCAATATCCATACAATAAACAGACAAAGCAGTGATGGCCTCGAGGTTAAGGCGCGCGGTCGAGAATTTCGGCGGTCGCAGGTTCAAACCCCAGGCACACACCTCTGACTTTTCGAAGTTATGTGTGTATTCACAATGAATTATCACTTGCTTTAACGGTGAAGGAAAACGTGATAAAACCTGCACAACTAAAAGTTCTTAGGAATTTCTTAGGTGTGTAGTCCGCCAACCCGCACTAGGCCAGCGTGGTGGACTAAGGCCTAAACCCCCTCAGTTGTAGAGGAGGCCCGTGCCCAGCAGTGGGACGTATTTGGGCTGATGAAGAAGAAACAGACAATCGAAAATCGTAAGCAATCGCACTGGGGATAAATATAATTTATAGGTATGAATTTAGAATAGAATTTCGTCTAGGATAGCCTAGGAGGTAAACGGAGAGTAGGGCTCAAAGATTTAAAATACTAAAAATCAAATAATATGTAGTATGAATGGACGAGATTCTCGACCGCGTGCACAAACCTCGAGGCCATCACGATTCACGACTATTTATCATGGACGTATATTATTTACCCTACCCAAATATAGAACCCGGGGTTCTTGAATCGCGACTGCAATTTGTACAGCGGAACTAATGACATAATGCATCTCTACCAATCTTCGGAAATACAGACGTGAGTATGTAAGGGTGTGCGACTCACGTGATAGTAAAGTAAAGTCATGAGTTAAATCACTCTCCTTGTATCCAAATACTTCAAATATTCGAAGGTACTTCAGCACGCAGGTGCATGGTAGAATCCTTTAGAAGAGTGTATTAAAATTCCAGCATAAAATTGTCACCGTAACTCGTAATGAGTCGTGTTCCGCTTATTCATTGGATGACGACGATGTATTTAATTCCTCGCGGGAAGTATTTGTACACGGCACGGAACTCTTACTTATTATCTCGTCTTCTCTCTAATGAGACGCGTGTTGAAGTGCGCCATATTACGTTTGATAGCCTTCGTAATGCATTTTATTGGGCCAGCCTTTGAAAACCTGAGAGATTATGATGGTATCAAACGCAAAGTTGATAAAGTCTGCTTCAATAATTGTTCGTTGCATTTTCAAATCGTTTATATAGATTAGAAAGAGAGTGGGACCCAATACTCGTATACTGCCTTGTGGTACGCCATATACTAGGTATATTGTGCATCATGTGTGGGTAGTGAGTGACGCATTCGTGCCGCGAGACCACGAGGCTACATACAAGTATGTATGAGACTTAGATATAAAATTGGGCGACAAATAACTACGAATTTTTCAGTCGTCTCTATGTGGTTGCATGCAATCAGACCGCTCTACATGCTAATGTTTTGCATGCATAATATATTCTGTGTAAATTCACACATAGTGCATACGTTTTACTTTTCATTCGCAGTTGGAAAACATATAGTGATGAATAGGAGTGTTTGTGTGGATTTGTTAATAAGGACAATATAAAACAAAACAACAAGATAATTTTAAATGAAATATTGAATTAAAATTTAATAGCGTAAGTGGTACATAACAATAATTTATTTATTTATTGGCATAAAAATATAGAAATCAATTTAAAGATGGGCTTAATTCCCGAGGCATTCTCTAACAGTCGAACCATAGGTGGGGCAGAAATTTATGATATACATACATATATTTGTATTGACGCAAATACATATAGGTACTACACATGCAATATACAGGGTATATTCAGACCGTGATCAGAAACTAAGGCAGGTAACTTTTTTTAATTTACTTTACTTTTGTAATCACCGCAGCTATTATCTGTCTTAGTTTACATAATACAAATGTAAGTATATACATAAATAAATATATGTATAAAATATAATAATCAGTATACGAAAAACCCTCTCAGTTGCAGAGGAGGCCCGTGCCCAGCAGTGGGACGTATATGGGCTGATGATGATGATGATTAGAGTATACAGACAAGCTATTATTGTGAATAATCTGCCTTCTGGTCATCAACAAATGCACCACGGAGACGGTACGACTCCAAAGTAATTCTATCTCTTACGCTTGTTGCTAATTTTTAGAACCGGTATGAATCATGAACATCATCATCATCACCGTCATCAGCCTATATCCATTCGTCCCACTGCTCGGCAAGGGCCTTCTATCGGCCAGCAGGTTTTTAGATCTTAGCCCACCACGCTTACCTAGTGCTAGTTATGCTCTTATTAACATTTGTTTACTTCAATACGCCGGTGTAAGCAGCGAGCCAGTATTGTCCCTCGAGGTGTACGTATGCAAAATGCGCAGCTGCAGAATTAGTGGGAAGTGTGTGGGCTGGCTAGTTAGTTACCGCACCGCACGCGGCGCATTTACATATTGCGCTCCTGTCCGCGCTTGAGGTTTTACTCGTCAGTAGCCAACTGCTCGCTGGAATTTCTCAAGTGCAATACCTTACATACATAAATACAACATTCTATGCATGTGAGTTTAATAATGACAACGTTATTTGATATCTATTTTTAAACAAAACCTTTTTTTATATCAAAACGTGAATATGTCAATGAGATATGTCAGAGAAAGGGCGGGAAGTGTTCGGATTGGAGGGCGCGTTTTTTGTTTTTCTCACATAAAAATTTCATTTTTTTCTTGATAATGGTGAACAGGGGATTAAGTGTTGCTTGTCGATGTTGTGTATGGTGTGTTTGATTTAGTTTTCCCTTTTTTCTTACCTATCGCGTTATAGGTATCTGGTGGGTCTTGTCTTGTCTGGTGATTGTTGGCGAGAGGATGGAGGAGCCTCCTTATCCAGGTGGGATGGTCCCACCGATGCGGTAGGACGGGGAGGGGGGAGGCGAGGGGTGAATCGGATGCGCTGTGTGCAATATCGACGAGTGGTGCTTGATTCTCTGTTCACTATTGTAATGCAGGGATTAAGGGTTGTATGTGGGAGGGACGGGGAGCGCGCCTCCAGTTTGGGAATTTCCCGCCCTTTTTCTTTCATCATTCATCATCATCATCATCATTCATACTAATGAAATTAAATTACTGGCAGCATGGTCTTCGACCTTAGCCGGTACCTTGAGGAACAAAGAAAAAAAAAGAGATATGTCATGGCATGTCATATGATGAGATATGTCAATCAAGTAATAATTGCCGTACTTAGGAAGTATATTTTGTAGTGTAGTGTAGTGTAGTGCAGTGCAGTGCAGTGTAGTATAGTTGTAGTGCTGTGGACGGAGGTGTACCTGCGGCGACGTGCATGGGCGCGAGCGCGTGCGGCGCGTCGCTCTTGTTGGCGAACACGAGCAGCGGCACGCGGCGCCCGAACATGTCGGGGTGCGCCAGCACCAGCTCCAGCTCCTCGCGGGCCACCACTGCACCCGCGCGCAGACAACACAACACAACACAACACTCTTAATAGCTTTTCTTATAGCAAATCATTATTTCAGGGAAATACTTTTTCAACGAATATTATAGTTGATAATGGTATTTAAATATTCAAAATCCAAGTGTAAATAAATAATAAATACACCCAACGATCACATACATAGTTCTGACCCCACATCAAGATACAAGTCTTGTGCCGTGGATATCAGAAACTACGAGAGACTTTTTGGTCTCACAAACACCCAGACCCGAAACAAATACTTGTAGATCACACAAACATTTATCTCGGTGCGGGGATCGAACCCGCGGCCTCTCGTTTCACAAGCTGGTATCTAGCCAACTGCGCCACGGGGCTGTCAAAGTGTAAAGGTAAAGTTAAATTCAAATAAACAGATTATTTATAATTAACTGGACCAAAATCAGGCCCACTGAGTGCAGTCCGCACAGGTCGCACCGCGTATGTTCCAGCGGTAAACAAAGTCCACTGAGATTTCTCCGCCGGGTCTTCTCAGGCAGGGCCGCGTTTGGATCCGGTGGTGATAAAATTTACTTGTATTTAGTATTAATAATAATAATACTACGTATAAATACTACGTATTTTACAGTAATTATATTTCAATTAGCTTTCTTTTTGTTATAAACATGTATGGACGTTTCATAAGTGCTATATTATACCCTACATAATAAATAAAGGATGATTTGATTTGATTACTATGTTGTATGTTGTAGATATGTGTGTGGTGTGTCTCGCGGCTCACCGAGTCGCAGATGGTCGGCGGCGTCGACGAGGAAGATGAGCGCGTGCGCGGCGCGGTAGTGGCGCTCCCACAGCGCGCGGTGCCGCGCCGCGCCCGACACGTCCCACGCGCTGAACGACACGCCGCCGCCTGCGCACACACACACATACACACACACATACACACACACATACACCACCTTACAGGACTCACTGCCGAGTATAGCTCCGAGTATTGTAAAGTGTGTATGATTTTTTTCTTAAGGCAAGGCGCGGTTTGCGCATCTGCCAGTGTCAAAGTTTAGAGCTTGAAAAGTGTTGCCAGGTTCAATTTTATATTCGAGTAAGTTCCATCAAGGAAAAAGGGCGGGAACTCCCAAATCGAAAGGCGGACCCCCGTCTCTCTCACATAAAATTCTTAATCCCCTCATTATAATAGTGAACAGAGGACTAAGTACCAACCGCAGATACTGTATATAGTGTATCCAATTCACTTCTCGCCTCCCTCCTACCCGTCTTGCTATATCGCTGGGACCTTCCCACCCGGATCAGGAGGCTCCTCCATCCTATCGACAATAAACACCACAAAATACTTACCAGACAACAAGACAGGGAGGTAAAAGGAAAAATAAACCAAACATACAACATCGACAAGCAACACTCAATCCTCTGGTCACCATTATCAAGAAAAAAATATAAACTATATGCGAGAAAAACAAAAAACGCTACCGCCCCCCCTCCCCCGCAACTTGAACGCTTCCCGCTCCCTTTTTCAGTGTGTATGTAATGAAGACAGCAAAGTACTTACACCAGTCCTGGTCGTAAATGTTATCTGTAAAGAACGCTTGCTAGGAAGGCCTTGATGATTACCTCTAACCAGTTGTCACTTGATATACACATGCCATGTGTGATGTGTGATGCGCCATGTGTAAATGGGCACACCCCAATCCCATGTACGTATAAATAAGTAGATATTTTTTTAAAGTTTTGATTTTATATTTTCGTTCATTAATGTAACGGTATTCTCATATCGTTCCGTGCTCGTTGTGCGTTGCTCGTGACAAGGACCCATCTCTTGTTCGGACGTCGCCAACCTACGTTAATATTTGACCGTTGCAAATTTCCCTATTCACTTGCTCTAGGCATCTGCTTTTCATTTTACCCCCATTCGCCCTTAGTAAGTATACAAACTATGTTAACTTTTCTCTTCCTACTGTATGACTAATGTCGGAGTGACATCCCGTGCGGCACGTACTGTGGAAGCGGTCCTGGTGCTGCCCCACGGTGGGGAGGGGGTGGGGCGCGCGCTGCTCCGGCGGGCGCAGCGCGTTGAGCATGGTGCTCTTGCCGCTGTTGTCGAGCCCCAGCACCAGCACCGTCACCTCGGCGCGCCCGCCGCCCAGCCACGCCGACAGCTTGTCCAGCAAACCCATCACGCACCGCCGCTCTGGTAAGTAACTTTATACTTGGTGCCTGCAAAGTGCTATTGAGTTTTTCCATTAGTTAAGTCAGGAGAGCACAGAGTCCGGAAAGGTGCCATAATAACAGTTATAGACACACCCATTACGTGGGCCTAAAATCACAATTTGCGAAACGTGGGTGCAGAAATGCACCTCTGCCAAGCCTACAACTTTGGGAAATAAAGGCGTGAAGTTATGTATGTATGTATTTATGAACGTATACTTGGAATGTAGAACTAGTGTCAATAAAAAGTAACAGTAAGGCAATATGAACTATTTGTTTGTAATTCTAGGTAATAGGAAATGATATCCAACCCTGTTGTATTTAATGTAAATTAAACAAAAGACAAAAATACTTTAAATGAATGAAGTATTTAGTCAATGTTTCGTCTTTAATGTACATACATGTTTTTGTTTATTTTGTTCTATTATATATTGATGAGTAAGGGCAGCTTGTACACGTGTCTGTTGACAAAAGACAAGCAATAATTATTTGTCACGCGGTAACGCAGGTACTGGCTGCGGTGTTGTGTCTGTGTCCTAATGTTGACAATAATTTGAGTACATAGTTTTATTGCGTGATGAATTTCCTGTCTTTCCGTTGATTTTCGTTATAAAAATAGTTTCATTTATCGCCGACATTAAACCCACTGAAACCCACGCGAAATCTTTTATATTTGTTGTTTAGTTACTGTTATTTCTGCATATATTCTCAAGTTTACATACATAAACTCACGCCTGTATTCCCCGAAGGGGTAGGCAGAGGTGCATTTCTGCACCCACATTTCGCCAGGTATGTATCAGTCCCACGTAATAGGGGGCGAGCCTATTGCCGTTTTTCGGGCACAATTCCAGACTCCGTGCTGTTACTGAGAATTTCCTAATCATCAGCAGCCTTTATCACGTCCACTGCTGGACATAGGCCTTTCCTATGGCACGCCACTGGGCTCGATCTTCGGCCCTCCTCATCCACTGAGAATTTCCTAATGGAAAAACCCAATAACAATTCTCAAGTTTAGTATTTATTAAATTGGGAACTGGCAATAATACTCAGAATTGGATAGATAGTTAAAAAAAGTTACCACTCACCGTCGACAGAGATCAATCACACGCCACTGTACAGAGAACAGTTGTTCCTCGGCTGCGAGATATAGAACCGCACTTCGTACCAGTTTTCTCTTGGTGCAAAATGCTATATTCAGTATCAAAACACCACTTGAATGCGTGAAATTGATTGATAAGATGCAGTCCGCGTGTGGTATACTGGGTGGTGTGTCCGGAGTGTTGGTTGCTATGGCAACGGCGGTGCTAACACCACTCCGCGCTCAGTGCCATGCGCACCACTTCACTCTCTATCCGTATAACAGCCGCAATATACACGCGATTCTCATGACAAATACATTTAAAAATTCTCGTAATTGTGTCAAATAAAGCATAATGCAAGTCCATTTACTGACATGATATTCATATAAAAATGTAATTATATTGAAACTCCCGTTCAATAACATGTGGGGTGTCAGTGAGTACATAAGCAAACCCGAAAAAAGTTATTTGGAAGCTAGCTGATGATTTTAAATAGACATTTAATATATATTAAATGGTGGCCAGATCATCATAATGTTCACTAGCTCAGACACGTCCCACTGCTGGCCTCGGTCTACTCCACAACTGAGAGGTCGGCGGATTATCTTACGAAAGTTTTGTGAACATATTTATGGCACATTTTACGCTCAGGGCTGCTACAGGAATACTGATAAAAATATCAAATAAACCCTACGTTATTCCTATAATAAAACCTAGAAATCGATCCTAGGATCTCCAGACTATACGGAGTAACTTTATGCTTGGCATCACAAATGCTTGTATTAGGAGATATTATTTCTTGCAATATGATTTCAAATATTGAATGAGGATAGCAACGTAGGTATAGGACATCTGTGCACATGATCAATTTATCATGCCAGTTCTACACATAAATCACGTAGCACTCATTACATTATGTTAATAGACATCGCAGGAAAACATCTTGAGCAAATATCAGTAAGTACCTAAGAATTGTAAACAAGGAATTACTTAGGTACGTTAAGCAACTTAACATATTATCTTATCTTTTTTAGGGAGCCCGTACCCAGCTGGAACGTACAAAATCTTTCGTTTTGGCGTGTAGGAAATCAACGTGAAGCATCCGAGACGCGTTTCATACGGTGAGTGAGATCGCCGCACACATAATTTTTTTGGTATTTCGAATTACAAATTATGAATACCTTTTCAGTGATCTATTGTTATATTGGAATTGCAGAGGATACTTATCGGACAGAGGAAAAACATGAACGTGTGCTGTGTAGGTAATTGCAATAAAACAGTCTCTTTCACTACAACTTTATCACATACTACTTGCACTATAAACAACTTATATTAAACACTGTCTCATGGCACGGGCACTTCACTAACACTATCACACTCTAGTACACTCGGTCTCGTTGCTGCACTGCTCTTTAGTCCGTTGCGTGAGACACTCGGCGCAGGGGCGGGGCTCGCACAGCGCGCTGTAGACGTGTCGCAGGTCCCGGCCGCGCGTCTCGGGCACGCACGCGGCCGCGAACCCCGCCAGCAGCAGCGTCACGGCGGCGGCCAGCGCTAGCGCCGGCGCCAGCCCGCCCACGCCCGCGAACACCGCCAGCTCCAGCGCGTTGGCGGCGCCCGCGCCTGCCGCCACCAGCGACAGCGCGCACGTGCGGTACTGCGCGCGGGACGCACCCTCATTACAACTCACAACAGAAACACCTTGCAATCAAATGTTTAATGATGACCCTTTCGGAGTCAGTGCTCCTAAAAGTGTTTCTACGGTACAGTACGGTTACGGCCTTTAATATTCACGGCCACAATTCCGAACCAGCCAGTTACCAAGGCACATTAAGAAAGACAGTTATCAGCTACGAATTGAATATACTAAACACAGCGACACCACAGCGAATAGCAGCGGACTGTATTTTTCTCGCTCGGGTACACTCGGCGGTCCCGAGTTCACCCGATCGAGGCTTTCACCTCGTAACCATAGTAACGCGTTCTACATTTCTTGGCAGAATCTATGTTTGGACAACATTAGAAATACCTACTACTTTAAATGTCACCTTCATTGCAACATGGTACCCATATTGTGTGCACCTGATAGTGGAACAGATCCCCGAGCAGCGCGTATGGCGCGGGCTGCAGGCCGCCCGAGTCGGCCGCCACCACCGCCAGCAGCGCGGCCGAGACCCAGGCGGCGCCCGCGCGCGCCCACACGCTCGCCGCCGCGCACGCCAGCGCCGCGCCCGTCACCAGCGCGGACCACACCAACAACCGCTGACCACACAAATACACCACTTTTTTACGAGGAAATAACGATTTTTGGAAGATGCTTCTTGCACTGCGATAATTCGCACCACCCCTAGAGTGCGTGATGCCCACCGAGAGGTTTTAGTCAGTATACCGCCTTAGCACATTGTTTAATGATCCAGATCGCATGGAACATCTGTGCACGTAGGCGTGCCGAAAGTTGACATGACGGCCGATTACTGCACCACTCTTCATCATTGAGCTAGATATTTAGCTATAAATATTGTGAATTGTCGACCATACCCTGCGGCCCACTTTCTCCACGAGATAGAGGGAGAACACGGAGGCGATCAGTTGCACGACGCCCAGCAGCACTGCGTGGCCGGCGGGCGACACGAGCGCCCCCTCGTGCGCCGCGGCCCGCGACACCGTCACGCTCACAGAGCACGCAGCGGGCGCGGGCGGGGGTGCGGGGGCGGGCGCGGGCGCGGGGGGCGAGCGGTCGCGCGTCAGCACGAACACGTGCTCGGCGAACTGCAGCAGCGTGAACACGCCGCACATCTCCTGCCCGATCACCGACACCGCCGCGATCACGAACGCGCGCCGACGGCACCGCACACTCACTGACACACAATCATTGCTCTATTCTAATGTGTATATCATCAACGCAAAGGGAATGCACTGTCTGCTCATGGGAATACCCTGAAACTTGGGGAGAGGAGAGATTGGAGATTTTTTGCACGAAAAGGCGCATGCCTGGATTTCCTACCTAATTCTTGATACCCCGTAAAGAAGCGCGATCCAAAGTCAGATTGAACTCAATGACAAGCTCCTGGCGTCGCCTGTCAGTGTCCTATGTCCATGTACCGTGATGTCGCCTTCATACCAATGAATGTTACTGATGTACGAGTATATGTCATTGATGTGCAGCAGAAACAAGGTGGGCGAAAGCATAGAGCCCTGTGGAACTCCAACATTAACTGACATGAGGTGCGAACCGTGTCCGTCAACAAGAACGCCCAACCAGAAAGATGGGAATCCACTTGCACATGCTTTCGGGCAGACGTGTGCCGGAAGCGTGGCGAGAAGACCACGATGCCAGACCAGCTATGACAAGGGTCAAGGCTAAAGCTTCGCCAAGCCTCCCAATCACCTCCCCGCCAGAGATGTAACACGCTAGAAGATTACCCGATCACCTGTTGATCGTTGTGACTGCAATGGATATACTAACGCATATCCTTGACGATCTGCAGCGGGTTGTGGTGCCGGAGCTGCGGCAGCGGCAGCGCGCGCAACTCCTCCTCCAGCGCCGCGTCGGGAGCCGCTGAGCCGCGCAGCCGGGACAGCGCCGCGCGCGCCGCCTGCACACGTCCAATCCAATCCCTCACAGAATGATATCGGATAACTTGCCGTCTCTTGAGGGACAGCAGACTCAGTAATACAAAGACACATCGAACCGACACATTTGTATATGGCAAAGTTTTTTTTTTTTAATACGGTTTCAATAGTACCTGGCAGTTGTTTGAAAGATCCAGGCGTGAAATCGATTCTAAACTGTTCATGTAGGTTACACTCCATCACAAAAAGTTCTAGTTTAGAATAGATAGTTGTTGTGACGTGGGATATGCTCACTTGCGCGCGTCCGTTAGCGGCGAGGAAGGCGGGCGACTCCGGCACGAGCAGGTACAGCACGCAGTGCGCCGCCGACAGCGACAGGCACCACCACACCACGGTCCTGCACACCACTCACACACCACCATTATGTGTACCACTGCACTGCATAACATAACGGGGACCTTCCGCCTTAGAAATAAATTATCACAGCCCTAACAGCTCTTTTTTGGTGTCACCAACCGGAAACCGAAACAAAGATTCCATACGTCGCATCGGCACCAATCAACTAAAACCTTCTATTCGTCTTTGCATCAAGCAAAGCGACCACTGCCTGTGAACGTTGCACCTTTGAGAAGAAAGTGTTTAGTAAGTACATACTACATGTACATATCTATTGGGAACATATTGATATGACTATTGCACAAACTTTTATTACAGGGACGTCACAGCGTGTATTTTAAATTATTCTCTTAATATTTCATTACCTATTAATTGTGACAAAAATTGACCGGACAAAAAATAAATATTTCTCAATTGTAAAGGCGGACCGTTACTAATAGTAATAGGCAATCTATCGGCAGGTATGCATATGGATGACTTGTCCATTTCCCTGTAAGCAAGGTGGGGCATGAAGTAACGGAGTGTAGCGGCAGTGGCGGACCTGTGGTGCATCCCCGAGGCGGCCGCCAGGTACATGAGCAGCAGCCCCACGTTGTGCGCCACCACCAGCGCCGCCGCCGCCGCGCCGCGCACGCGCCGCTCGCACATCTGTACACCGACGGAAACACACGTCATTCTGTATGATGGCACAGCAAAGGAACCACTCTGACAAAACTATTTCACTTCTACTAAGGGCCACCTTATCTAAAGGAGTATGTGAGGTTTGGACTCGTTTCTTGTCAGTTGAACGCATGACAGTTCTCATTAAGCTAATGTGCAGCCTGTATGTTAAATTTACAAAGTATGTAGTACCTCCTGCGCGAGCACTGGTCCGATAGCCCAGGCGCCGGCGCTGCCGAGCCCGGCCGCCACGCGCGCCGCCATCACCCACCACCCGCCGCCGCACAGCGTCAGCGCCCAGCACACCTGCACACAAACACACTGCGACAACAACCGACATACAACTCAACCCTTGTGACAGTTTAACTGCATCTCGCTCCAAATAAATGTTTCTATTTCTATGCAGACCAGGCAAATTAGGGCGCGTACACATAGACCGTCCGTTTCAACGGTCCGTTTAAACGGATATATTATTAGCGTATGTAGTTGTATGAGCGAGTTCACAGAATACAGTATATCGGATTCAGTAAAAAATCCCACACACAACGGAAATACTGATCCGTTTTATCGGGTCGAAGCCGCGCCAAGCTTGGCACCGGCGTGCGCGGGGTTCGTAATCGTTTAAGAAGGTCATCAAAAGTAGACGTCGTCATTCGGAAATAAGTAAAAATTTAGATACACTGAAGAACGAAAGTCCAGTAGCGTCGGATCTGTTAAAATCGGTCCTGCAAGTGCTGTGTGAATATTACCTCCAGTAGCGAAGGATCCGTTAAAACGGATCCTGTAAAACGAACGTTCTATGTGTACGCGCCCTTACTCAACTAAAGTCGAGGTTTGACAAATACTCTGTTTGCTTCCTACTAATACTGTATACTTATCTATTGACTCACTTGTTGCCCATATCTACATATATACCATGGGTTCTTTAAGCGAAGCGTTTGAGCAAAATACTCAGGTTGTCTGACAAGCCCCCAAGGACAGAGTGAGTTAAGGATTCCAAGCAAGTGAGTGCGAAGTGTGTCTAGTGAAAGATACATACGACAAACGCTGCGGAGGTGGCGATGACGGCGAGTTTCCTGCCGGCGGAGAGAGCGCGCGCGCTCAGCGGCACGCCCAGCAGCGACACCAGCGGGGGGATCGCCGCCGCCCACACCAGCTCCGCGCCGCCCGCGCCGCCCGCGCCCCCCGCGCCCCCCGCGCCGCCCTCGCCGCTCTCCAGCGACACCCAGCCCAGCGTCAACCCAAACGACACCATCGGCACGTTGACTGCAACAATACACCATGCCAACCATGAGGCAAATCCACGATCTTCCAATAACCTACTTCTTCTTTGCCCATCCCACACCGTCGATTTCATTCATTCATCTTTTCCTGTGCAGTCTATACTCCTATGGAATTTGCTTCCCTTAGAAATCAGGACGTGTACGAGTCGTTACTCGTTCAAGTTGAAAGTTATTTTTCTTCATTGTGAGTTTCAATACGAATATTTATGTAAGCATGAATTCTCCATCAACCTCATAAACTTTTGTTGAGAAAGGGGAAGATTGTAACTCCATTTAAAATGGATATAATTGGTCACGTGATTCCGGAACTTCATCTGTTTGGCTTCGCAAGTGGCCCCAGAGAGAAATTAAACTTAATATTTTTTGGAATTTGATGATCATATTTGCGTGGTATTGCGCTAGGATTCAATCTCCAATCGAAATATATGAAAAAACATCAGCCAAGCAGAGCTGGGAAGGGCTGGTGAGTAATAAATTTGATTCAAATTCAGCCCAGATTGGTGACAAATGTCGTTTTCCAACAGTCACACCGCTATCCAAGTCCAATGTTTATGGAATTGAAATACCATAAGCGATAAAAAAATGTTTTGATAACAAATACATTTAATACTGTAAAATTCATATTATAGAGTGGCGAATCAGTGATGTATTTAATTGGTTCACTACAAGGGCATCAAATACTTGATAGCTTCAAGGAATACTCGTACGTTAAGCGACACGGGTTCAACACCCAAGTGCACACTGGTTACTTTGCTCTGGGTCAAACGCATCTAGACTTGGGGTCACTTTGCCGTGCCAGTATAAAAAATAAAAAAAAATAAAAATAAACTTAAGAACTTCCGAAGATTGAAGCGATGGTGTCAGGCGGAGGTCTCACTTGTTGACATTTCCATGAGAAAACCACGCAGGCTTGCGGTGCCACAACTGCAAGGTCACTACATCTCCGGCTTGAACCAGAAGCTTTTAAAGTTGCTAGTCTACGTGTGCCCTCTTTTCTACTATCGTGGGTCCTAGAGTGACGAGAGATGGGAGTCTCTCGCGTCGTGCCGTCGTTATAGGATCTCAAAAAACGATGTACGCAGTTTTGTGGAACAATCTCGATTGTCCATCGATGTTACGTGCTCATGTAACAACCGCTTCATAGTTTACTGTACGAGTACACCATGAGCACAAAGTGGTGTTTCTTAACAACCTCTGATCGATGTAAATTTGACGATGCAACTGCACAAATTGGTTGCAACACAATTAATTACTTTTATAATTAAATATATAAATATAATGAAATTAGTAAGTCCGCAATCTACCGCCACAGGTCGCGCTCTCACTTATCACACCATCACACAACCCAGTGTTATCAATTTCATCTCATTAGCGTTAATATTGGAAACATACTCGTATATTAAACGAGTGTTGTATGAGTGTATGGGTTTTTCGTATGTTTTACGAGTACTCGATGATGACGTCTACTACTCACGTTTTTTGACATAGTGCTATTAAAAGATATACTCGTGCGTGTTACACTAATATTTTCACTCGTATACCTCCGAGTAGAATAAAAATAATAAACTTATTGATCTGATAGATAATACCTTGTTAATACATTTACGTTTTAAGATTTAGTTTCCTTACAAATATGAATATTTGGCGGGCTGTGGAGTCAGATAGCAATAAATAGTATCTATAGTTTATTTGGTTGTTTAATTTCTATGAACTATAATAACTCATGGACAATGAACACGCAGCTACACACCCATACAAAAATGTCTATATACATTACTGAAGTGTAGACTCTATGCAAATGCGTAAAAAAATGTTAATGTTTTTTAATTATTATTACATAGTATTAATTATTATAAATATTTTGTTATTTTAGTTTTAGAACGTAGTTGCGGGCGAGAACTCCTTTTCATAGATGAATATGATGTTTAATCCCAGCATATTATTCCAATCACATTCCAATTCACTAAGGCTCGACCGAGATCTCGGTCTCGGTCTCGGTCTCGGCATTCTCGGCTACAAATCCAACCGAGAATTTTGTCTCGGTTCTCGGCTAATTACAGCCGAGATTCTCGGTCATGACCGAGATTGTAACTTTGTTCGGATCGGCATTCAAATTTTACCGCGCGTGGCCACGCGCCGCAGCGCGAAGTCGATCGGTGTAAGTGCGTGAGGCTGAATTGTGATTGAAGTCCCGTCTGGCGAACTGCGGCCGGCCGCCTTTGCCCCGTTCGAGTCTTTCGAAGTCCGAGTTCGAGTCTGCGCCGCCTACTAGCGTAGCAAGTGAACAACTCGACGTTCCCCAAGAACAAAATCTTATCTGCAAAATGCTCTACTGCAGTATAGTCTTTAAATTAAGTGAAAATATAAATATAAATTACTCACTCACCTTAAAAAAAATATTTGAGAAAAAGAAAATTATTTCTAAAAAAAAATATTTTTGATGTGAGTGAGTAATTTATATTTATATTTTCACTTAATTTAAAACCTTTATACTGCAGTAGAGCATTTTGCAGATAAGATTTTGTTCTTGGGGACCGTCGAACTGTTTAGCAAAGCTGGACAATTGTATGACGAGAGGCGACACTCTTGAAGGGAGAAAATGCCGAAAAATTGCTTTTTTTATGTTATAATTTAATGTTATTTAACTTTGATTATTAAAACAGTTAATTTTGTTAAACAATTAGTAGTGTATTAAAAAGTTAACAGTATTAAAAATCAAAAATTTCACGCTTTGTCTATTCTCGGTCTCGGCTCTCGGTCTCGGCCGAGATATCATTTTATTCTCGGTCTCGGTCTCGGCCGAGAACGAAAAACCCATCTCGGTCGAGCCTTACAATTCACCCGTCACTGTTAAGTATAATCTCCGCAGTACGTCAAGTTGCGTTATGGAAGTGCGTGTGGAGCGGATCTCCGACCAGGTCGCCATACTGTTGGCGCGCGTGCTGGGAATTTCCTATGTTTTGCTTGTTGTGAGCGCAATCCCATAATGATGACGCGCTGTCCGAGCCGGCAAAAACCGCGCGCACACCACACATACTTTTTACTCGCTACTTTTTTATTTACTCCAAAAGTGTAGGTTTTTGACAAACATGTTATTTTAAGCTGTGTTAAAAAATATTACATTACATACTTTTCGAGAGTTGTATGTAGTGCCTAATACATAATTATCCAACGCCTACATTCCCCGAGGGGGTAGGCAGAGGTGCAATTCTGCACCTACATTTCGCCAAGTATCTAATAGTCTCACGTAATAGGAGGTGAACATACTTATTGCCGTTTTTCAGGCACACTTCCTGACTCTGTGCTGCTACTGCGAATTCAGAATTTTAAATCAAATCAAGCCCCTCAAATTGAAGGGTATACCTATATAAGTCTAAGGCTATCATCTCAATAATTGAGGAAAACAAATGCACATTCAACTGGTGTTGTTGATGTACATACATAGGTTACCTACATGACAGCTCTTTATATGCACAAATTATGTGGAAACACTGTTATCGTGAAAACTCATGTCATGTTCTTTACATGCGATACTTAGATGTATACGATGCATTTTATACTAACAAAATAATTTATAATGAACTTTTTGGTAGTAGATATTATGTTAATATCAAATTAAAAAACTGTTAATTTTAAATTTGATAAATTGATAATTAATGATGAATGATTTGAATGTAAATACAAAAATATTTTATAAAATGCTAAAGATAATTTTTTAAATTGCTAATTTAATTTGTTAAAACAGAAAGCTCTTTATAAAGTCACCCACTATTCCCACTCGTAATTATGCAAATTCATCGCCAAGGAACTCGCGGGCAAAATAAATATAAAGTCACATCTATTTTCCAAACGAAACATAATTTCGTAAAGTCATGCTAAAATATCAAGTACCTGCGAAAACCTGCGTTACTCGTTTCCTATAAAGGTTTTTTTTCGGTATTTTTTTCTTCTTAATGATTTGTTTAGTGTAGTAAGTTCGTTAACAAGTTAACCCAACGATAATTTAATATTTGATACATGTGTTCGTCTAATTGCGTTATAATAAAACACATATGTATATAATATGGTTTTACACGGAAGACACCTCCTTAAGAAAGGTATAACGCTTTAACTCACATAACATTTAATTAAACTAACAATAAATAATGTAATATTCAAAGCCAAACAACACCGACAAATTAAATTTGACACTAAGCTCATATGGCCTCTTGGTCTAGGGGTATGATTCCTGCTTTGGGTGCAGGAGGTCCCGGGTTCAAATCCCGGAGGGGCCCACTTTTTATATGCAAGTAACATCATCCATTGCCTAAAAACAGTTACATATATGAAAGAAGCTTAGATTAGATTGTTGAAAATAAAATTAGATTGTTGTGTTATAAATCTGCTTCAAATTAATTATAATTTATGCGAGAACCGAAAGTCTCCTCTTTTTACTTGAAGTGAAACCGTGTAACTGGGAAGAGCATGGACTGTCCATTCCTCTTCACTTCATCAATGCAAAAATATTTTTCGACGTTATAACGTGCAATAGAAATTTCTCTTTGAACTCTAGTCATAGTATTATACAGCCACCAAGCCACAAGACGGTTATTAAAAATTATTGTCTTTTTAGTTTATAAACTTTGACTTATAAATTGTGTACTTATAATTGGATCTTTAAGAAAAGATGATATGTAAAAAGTTTCGCGATGGTAAATGTACGCCTGAATTGAATGTTAAGTCGTCTGCTATTGTTTATATCTGCTGATGGGAATCTCTTTCAACAATTTGTTAATTATACGAGCGGATCCAAATCATTTCCAAGTATCCGTAATATTCCTATTGTTCTCAAAAATATACAACCAATTTCTGTTAATCATAAAATTAATCACATAATATTGTTCATAAGCAACCGCCGTAAATTAGAATTTTCCTTATTTAAGAATAACTGAATTTCTTAAAACTAGGATATTTTGGTGAGCATTCTCAAGTATGCAGATTGCTTCAGGATGCTTTCCTTCTTCATATCCGTATGATTTGTTATAGTGATCGCTGCGCACGCGCAGGTCGGTATTTATTAATCTGTGGTTACATAACGTGGGAAGAAGCGAAATAAGCCTAACACTTATATTCAAATGTCGTCGCGGAATTTACGAGGAAATCGCAACATTTTCCTCGTCTTGATACACATCTGTGACGCGTGACTAGCGATATGATGTTACGAAATTTGCTTGTTATATTCACAGTTATTGTTTAAACAATGGGAAACTGATTATGGATCTCTTTGGGGGAAGGAATGGTATAATAGGGTAAACGGTCATTGGCCATTTTGGGACACAATCCATACTCCGGGCTGCTAGCGAAAACTTCCTAACAGAAAAATCTGATAACACTTAGCGCGCACCCGGAAAAGAACTCAGGCCCCCAAACCGTAAGGCATTACTCTTTATTCATATTATACGGATACGAGGATCTATTAACATCGTCTAGCAACTGAATTTCTCTTAAGTCGTGAGTTTTATCAGTGTTCCAGCCTTTATCGAAGCTTCCTACACTATAGGTACGTATTAAGGCTGCGACTCACCAGACAGGGGTAGAAGTGTTCGTTCCCTTTTATTTAGTTCTCGAGCAGCGCCTCGCCTAGTTGTCGCAACATTTATACGTGCGCAATACACGCCTCATAGAATTTCGCTCACTTTTGCAATATGTATATTTTCGTGTCTCTCATTGCAATAACGAACCTGTATACTAATTCCGCACACACCCACACCACGGCTGACCAAATGTTCACTTTAGAAGAATCAGCGCAGGTAATAAACACTTACCACTTGTGAAAGTATTCTTATTGATTTTCCAACGCGAGTTGATCACTAATACGAGTATATAATTTGTGACGGGCTTCTCTAGCTGTAAGCAGTGTGCTGTGATTTGACAGCCCCGTGGCGCAGTTGGCTAGATACCAGATTGCGAATCGAGAGGCCGCGCGTTCGATCTCCGCACCGAGACAAATGTTTGTGTTATCCACAAGTATTTTTTTCGGGTCTGGGTGTTTGTGAGATCGAAAAGCGTCTCGTAGTTTCTGATACCCACGACACAAGCAAGTAGCAGTGATGGCCTCGAAGTTTAGGCGCGCGGTCGAGAATTTCGGCGGTCGCAGCTTCAAACCCCAGGCACACACCTCTGACTTTTCGAAGTTATGTGTGTATTCATAATGAATTATCACTTGCTTTAACGGTGAAGGAAACATCGTGATAAAACCTGTACACCTAAAAGTTCTTAGGAATTTCTTAGGTGTGTAGTCCGCCAGCCCGCACTAGGCCAGCGTGGTGGACTGAGGCCTAAACCCTCTCAGTTGTAGAGGAGGCCCGTGCCCAGCAGTGGGACGTATTTGGGCTGATGACGAATGACGACGACACAAGACTTGTATCTTAACGTGGGGTCAGAACTATGTGTGTGACTGTTGGGTGTATTTATTTATTTATATTCAGTGCATTTAGTGTGAAAGAGAACAACGAACGTACAAACTTTTACCTTTATAATATTATTGTGATTAAAACTATCAGGACACATACAACAAGTTCGTAATACGAGTACTAGTTAAATCGCTTGCAAATCACTTGCACTCTTTTTTTATATCAGAGGTTCCAATGACGTACCCGGCCCGACCTTTGTGCACTCGTTAAAATAACCACTTCTATTTCCACTATACGTATTCATTGAGTTTGAGTATTGGGCACTGAAGGAATTAAACATGATTTTCATTACCAGAGCGTTATTTTTAAATATTAACGAAACGAAACAGTACGGCTTTTAACAAAACTAATTCTCTTTACTGCGCTCAGATAAGCATCATTACTTGACATTTTTTTATATTCTAACACAATAAAGTTCATGTAACATCAGTAAGATCCAGTGCTCAGCAGTAGCGAGGGGCCAACATTTTTCGCCACCAGACGACGTATGAAGCCACTTCATCACATTGCTTTAAAGTTAAAATGTAAACAGAAAGCAGTAGAGTGGTGGAGGAAGTGCAGTGGGAGTCGCAAGGAATAGCTGTTAGCTGTGAGTACTCACTGAGCAGCACCACGAGCGCCTGCACCAAGTAGCGGCGCAGCGGCGCGCGCTTCACCGCCACCGTCATGTCTGCGCACGCGCTGGTCGGATGCACGGTTCTCTAGTCGATGCCGCGACTGCTGGTGCCTCCGGTCAAGCGCAAAACCACACTGTGTACTGTATTGTGGCGCGCCGCGGTTACTCGTAAGCACTGGCGCGCGCCGCCACTACGCACACTATAAACGCGCCGCGCCGGCACACACACACACATCCTTATGTCCTGATACAAGGCTACCGCATATCCTCACAAATCCACAAGTCGTCAAAAATTCCTCATATAAGGTTATAAAGACACACACTCACACCCATATTTACGAAGTGGTAGACAAAGGTAGATTTCTGCATCCACATATCGCCAAATGCGTTTCAAGTCCCACGTAACAAAGGGTTAGATGTTCGGCACATTATTTTCAGCTGCTATGGAGAATCTCCTCAGGGAAAAACCCAACACAACTTTGCACGACCCTGGGATTGAACCCGAGACCAAAACGAAACGGCTCCCACTTGAACCGCGAAACCACGAAACAGGTTAGGGGCCGTTTGAGTATTACGTAAGCACATGAGGGGCGGGGGGGTCTTTGCTTTGCTTATTTTGGATGACATGGGGGTAGGGGAGTCTAGATGACGATTACGTCATCGGTAGTTAAATCTATTTTCTTATTTTTAAAATTATAATTATAACATTACACTTACTTAATTATAATATTAAAAAAACAATACATTAATTGAAAAATGTTTACGTAAGCATGGGGGAGGGGGTAAGAGCTTTGCTTACTTTTACTGACAAGGGGGATGGGGGGTAAATAATTGTAATAAATCTGCTTACGTAATACTTAAACAGCCCCTTACAAACCCACTGCC
Organism: Hemaris fuciformis; assembly: GCA_907164795.1. Lineage (NCBI taxonomy): Eukaryota > Metazoa > Arthropoda > Insecta > Lepidoptera > Sphingidae > Hemaris > Hemaris fuciformis. Next base: position 42,390 of record OU015455.1, on the reverse strand, counting down.
ATGAATGTGTTCGTGGTGAAGTTTCACATCAGTGTACATTTAATTGCACATTACAGCCCTAAGAAATCGTTCTTATCCTGCCAACACTCTATTTTGGCGACTCTAGATTTTTGTTTAAAAAAAACAAAAAAATTAACAAAACAAAAACCGCCTTCAAAAAAAACTATTTTAAAACAAATTAATATGCACTAAAAGGAAAAAAATAATTGCGAATTCTTCTATAACCTAAAAATTAACTTACTTTATCTCTTCTAGGGTAACTAAATTTCTAAAAAAAAAAACAAGAGCTGCTCATTTGCTAATATTAATATTATCAACTAGTTGAAGAATTCAACTAGTTTTTTAACTATTTAACCAACGCAAAAAAACGGTTACGTTTCGTTGACGCCAAAAACGTCAACGACCCATCCCTAACTGGTATGTATCTTCTTTAGGCCCATATTAACTCCTTATAATTAGTACCTAGTCCTTTATTAATTTCACAACAAAAACTACAACAATATCTTGATGTAACTAAAAATCGACTAAAATATGATATAGGAATCGATTTATCGTACTTAACATAATTGCTAAATGTTTTATTGTATCTATGAGAAGTAGAAGCAAGGAGAATAATTTTTATGTATCCAAATATTTATTTATCTATATATTGTTGTTGTACACCATGATATATATGATACATGGTATGATAGAAAATAAATAGTAGGTAAAAATTAAAATATGCTTAAGACTAATTGTGACAGGCGGTCCTATCATTAACTACGGTTACTTTAGGGTTTAAAAAAAGAAATCCATCGAAAAATGTTAAATTAGGGTGGCATTAGTGTAAAAAGTGTGTAAATTCCATGGTACAATTGTACATATTTTTAAGATTATAACAAGAAATTATTTGGATCTACATGGGTACTGCATTATGCATATTCATTTCATACCCTAATGCTAAACTAGCGCCATTTGATTGTTGCCATTGTATTTTGTAGCTGTTATTTACTGCTTACAGTAAATCCACTTGATCTTCGTAGTTGTAACATAATCAATTAAAATCGTTTTTTTTTATATTTATTGAAAAGGGTTTGGTCACAAAATGACTATGCCACCCTAATGATATACAATCACAATCACAATCTTACAATCTATATCTATATTAAGGTCTATAAACAGAAACATATTCATATAATTTATATAGCATTCTTGCTTCTTTTGAAACCGGAAGAGCAAGAATACTATTACATACTCCGATATTGTTTTTAAGGCTAAAATCGCTTGAAAAAAATACAAAGGATGATGAGGGCGCTACTATCGCACATCACCGTCATAACTCATATGTGATGATAAACCAAATCTAAAATATTTTCTAAAAAAATATAAGCAATACTTTCTATGTTCTATCGATAAAACATTTAATAATACGTAAAAGTATTTTATTTTACACTTGATTTTTTTCAGAGTACCTATATGATACTTCGCAAAAACGGATTAAGATTTATCCTCGAATTACCACCTTTTCTGGACCTTTTTGCTCTTTATCGACTTCCAAACTCCGTCTTAATCGATCTTTAGAATTTAGATAGTTATATATATTTATCTCTTTTTCACACGACGCATCCGTTTCTCTTTGACATACGTCAACAAAAACCTGATTTAGAAGAGAATGTAACACTAACATGTATTGGATGTGATGTGGTAATGACTATTGAAGTAAACTTAGTAAATACGATAATGTATGGTGTATATGTTAGCGATATCGTCGTTTACTTTGATATAAAATGTGGTAGATGTTAATCAGCCATTATACGCGATTATATACATGATATTTACATTAGTGAAGTTATCTATAACAGTGTCGTGAGTCGTGAACAATATTATTAGTGTTGTCGGAGGAGGCGAGCCGCGAGCAGTGAGAAGGCCGAGCTAGCGCCACGCGCCTGTCTGTGTCTGTCTGTGGTCGGCGAGCACTCACGAGTCGGTGAGCAATCAGCAAGATGCTGTCGCGCTGCGTGGTGTCGCAGGTGAAGCACAACTCGTACTTCCTGGTGGGGTTGTGCTTGGGACTGTGGGTGTCGCTGGCTGTGATCCCGTTGGAAGAGGAGCCGGCGGCGTGCTCTGCTGCGGCGGGCGGCGCGCCGGCGGCGGCTGCGCTGGGCGCTGTGGCCGGGGCGCCGGAGGAGTTCGAGCCGCATCACGAGGAGAAACCTCTGAGCGCTGGCGGGCAAGCGGCCGGCCGCAGCGTACAGCGCCCGCGCTACTATAGTACTGAGCTTGGCATGAGAGGTACCAATAAACCCCTATGACATATTCCTGCCCTCTTAATTGGTGGCACTATTAATGAACTTGTTCAATGCATATCTCAGGTACTCTGCTCACTGGGGTTCTCAGCTCTGAAGAAGCTCTGAAAAACCAAGTACCTGCTCTAAACAGGACGGCTGCGCGACTGCAGCCCTCACTGAAGTTCTTCATCACGGCCAGTGCAATGAGCACTGTTCCGGGACTGGCCAATGTTGTGGGCTTCACTGATACCAGAGAGATGCTCAAACCATTTCATGCACTCAAGTACTTGGCAGATAATTACCTAGAAGAGTATGATTTTTTCTTTTTGGTGTCTGATACTGCTTACATCAATACCCGACGACTCACTGAACTTGTTTCAAAATTGTCAGTCAGCCAGGATGTGTACATGGGAACCATTGCAGAGGATGATAGCCATTATTGCTCATTAGGTAAGTCACCTTATTTACTGTATAGGATGCTCAGGTCATAAACCTTTATCACATATCTGTGTGGGTATAACAGTGTTATTATTTTTATTATTATTCGAATTGTCTTGCATATTATTAGTTTTCTTTTAATTCACTAACTACCTAAATAATATGTTCTCCCTGCCCATATCATCTGATTCTCATGGCTACCATACCAATACTTTAATATTTCAATTATGTCACACACCAGTATTCTTAAACTTTCCACAATGCAATGGTAAAAAGGATGGTACAGCCGCACTATGGAAAATGGTAGAACAAGACCATATCAAAAATAGTTTGTTTAAAGGTACTGATTACCTGTTTTAATGATTTTGTTTTATATTTAAGACATTAATTATCAAAATAAATTGGGTTCTTACCTTTTGGAATCATTACCTAACTTGATAAACAGCTTTGCAAATCTCATATTTACTTTTAAGTAAATTTGTCAAGGTAATTTCTATAGATTCAATATCAAATTTTATGTTGAAGTTGTTTAAAAATACTAAATATAATTTATTTTTGAAAAGAGTGTTTCTTGCCCATAATTTTGCTAAAATAACAATTACTTTAAGTAACATCTATTTCATATTATGATAAAATTTATAAACTTAAATAAAAATTCAATTTACAATCTTCAATCAGGTATTATTTTTATTGTAGAAGCTTTCCGAAGTTTTAAATTTTGTATTTATCAAAAGATTAGGCCTCCAAATTGACATATAAAAAAATGGATTGCCTATATGTGCGTGATGATGATAAATATCGACTGAGTCCCACATTCACAAAAACATTTTCCTTGCGGTTAAAAAAAAACAGTGTGGTTTTGTGGTTTTATTGAGTGTCTAATTGTCAGGAATTGCTACTGATAAGGATTTGCACTTGTTACATGTGGGAAATATACTGTTAGGGGGCACTCTACACTTATAGTTTTCCTATATAAATCTCAGTTGAGGATGATTATTCTTTCACAAGTATTTGTCAATTACACTGGTCTACAAAATTTAACTTTTTGTGTGCCTTTCAATTGAATACTATATTTTTATACTGCTTTGAGGTTACTGAATACGAAAACACAAATATATTTTTTTCATTAGCTCTTATTTTGGAAATAGGTATATATATACAAAATTTTACTTTTTGTAGCATGTTAAAGTACGAAACAATTAATTAAAAAAAATCTATATTTATTTATTATTATTTTTTACTTTTTATATAAAATTGAGAAGATTGATATATTAACAAAATATTTAAACGTGTTTAATTAAGATTTTCTCCTCTTTTTCATTTGTCTTTTGTAATCGCCGTTAGGGGAATTTCTTCTGAAATTCCAGCAGTCGTCCGCTAACATTGACGCATTCCATAGGCCATGGTATCTCTTTTCCATTGTCGAGATATCTTGGTTGAATCGTTCACCATGTTTGTCACTGACATCACCGCAGTTAGAAGGGAATATCAAGATGAAAATGAAGAAAATGAATTTTTAGGGATGTACCAACTGTTGATACTTTTGAAGGAGATTGTTCACAAGTTTAACATAATTTTCATTTCACTTATTGCCAAAAAAACCATGAACGACTCTTCTAAAAGATTCCCAAGCTTCTTTTTCAAAGCCCTGTAAAACTGAATCAAAATTTTGGTCCTTTAGAATCCCTCTTATTTCAAGTCCGATAAAGATTCCTTCTTTTATTTTAGCGTCCCTTATACGAGGAAATTTACTTCGCAGGTATTTGAATGCTGGTCTATCCTTGTTGAGAGCCTTCACAAAGATTTTCAATAGTTACAAATTAATGTAAAAATGGTAGAAGAACATTTCTTTTGGCTTAGCCACTTAATCAAATTTGTGGAGAAAGTTGTGCAACTAAAGTGTGGTACCCACGATTTGTCTAGGTTTTTAATTTTAATTCCAAAATAATGGAAGTATGCAGTTTCTAAACATTGAGTTCTTGAGCATCTTTGATTAATAAGAGTCATCTTACTACATATGTAGCAAAAATTACCTGCACTATTAACACATTTATGCGACATAATGAATACTGTAGATTTTTTTACTAAAAAGGTCAAAACAACGATAAAAAATTCACATTTTAACTGTTGAACAAAATACAGTCAGCGTTAGACGTAAAAAACAAATATGAAATAATAAAATTTCCACAGGTAATCACTAAATATTTTGAATTATCACCATTAATGTGATAAATTTCCGCGATTCCTACTATTATCTTATATATATCACAAATGCACAATAAGAGCTAACTATGGATTTTAACTTGTATATTTATCTTCAGGGAGTGAAATACGATCAATATAGTACATTTTCATGTAAAAGGCAAATTTGATGTAGACCAGTGTTATTAGTATTCAGGAAAAACAAAAAAGCACAGATTTTGACATGAGAATGACCTATTTGCCCATAGTGGCCCGAGCTGCTTTTTTGCTTGACTTGGCGGGGACACTTCTGTGCTCCCAGATAGTAATATTAGTGTAGATAGTAAAATTAAAAAAAAATTTTTTTAGGTTAGTTTTATTATAAGTATATTTTTTTATACTTTTCTCTTTTTGATGACTTACAACTCTTTTACAGAATGTTAAATACGTGATATATTATTCAAATATATCAAAAACTTTGAATTGTACTTTTTGTGGATTGACACATTATTGCTTATCAGCATCCTACTCAACAACAGCTTTCTTAGCATAAACCGCATTCTATTTCGGGTGTTTTAGATTTGGAAACATGATGACAAACTAAGGCCGCCTTCCGTTGTAAATTGTAAATCAGGTACACCCAAAGAGTTTAAAAATTCAGTTGGATAATCAGGCTTGATACATATAATATTTTCCTTAGTTACACAAAATAAATTTCTGAACGCACGCATAAATATTTGACAACCAATAAATATGTCAATCCCTTTTTATTACTGACACTATTCTACATTTAAAAAATCTAAAATACGCAATGAAATGAAATGAAATGAAATTATTTATTGAATCTGTAAAATGTCAAATACATCACTTAGATTCAGTCATTTCAAAATTTGGTTTACCACCCTGTTCGGAAGGCAGTCATCACTAGAGAAGAACGGGCAAGAAACTCTAGTGTTGCTCTTTTCCAATCAAGAGATAGTTTACAATATTGATACAAAAAAAGAATTTCTCAAATTAGAGCAGCTCATTAATACTATACCAGATTATTGTATTGAATATGAGAATAACATAGTCATCTTGAATGGAGAAACTGACATTTAACTAGGTTAAATTATAAATTTAAGTTTAAGTTAGGATAAGGTTAAGTTCATAAATACAAATAAGCAAAAATAGGCAGACCAGTCCACACAAACAGCACCCGTTCACGAGTATGACGCATGTGCCAGCCATCGGTCTCCTCAACCATTTCATAGGGAAGTGACCGACCCGACACACGACGCCGCCGTAAGCACAGACATTTCAGCGAGCATGACATACCTAATTGCTTACAAAGTACTAAACTAATAAGTAAATATGTATAAACAGCTATGTCCATTGAAGAAGACTCAGTCAGACTTGGGATTACAATAATTATTAATTAAACCCAAGCTTCGTTATCCTCCATATATTCTGAAATTGTATAATAGGCTTTGTTACATAACTGTCTCTTAGTAATTTCTTTAAATTTATTGTAGTTTAAGGCCTTAATATGAATAGGGATTTTATTGTAAAAGTGTATACAGTAACCCTTAAAAGATTTGCTGATCTTGTGGAGCCTGGTCTTATAAATAACTAACTTATTTTTATTGCGTGTATTTCTATCATGTATGTCAGAAACCTTTTTAAATTTATCAATATTCTTATGAACATACATAAGATTTGCGTGTATATATTGAGATGCCACTGTCATAATATCAATTTCCTTGAACTTTTCTCTTAAAGAATATCTAGAGCCAAGCGAATATATAGATCTGATGGCTCGCTTTTGTAGTAAAAATAATTATTCGAATATTGTGGATATATGTTGTCGATTCGAAACCTTTATTTAAATACGTTCTTTAATTTGAGGGGGGTCTTTAACCATATCGACGGGATAAACAATACATGTTTGACAGAAAATTTGCTAGAACAGTTTATATGGAAAAATGAAATTGCTGTTTTTACTATCTTCCTCGCAATTTTGCCATAATTTCTCACCGCTTAAACCTTCCCTGGACTACGACAAACATTTCAAAACCAAAATCAGCTAAATCGGTCCAACCGTTCTCGAGTTTTAGCGAGACTGACGAACGGCAATTCATTTTTATATACAGGGTTGATACGACCGAAGGGCATTTTTTTAAACTGCATATACTGGGTACCATTTTCAAGCTCTGTACTAAACATCAATTAAATAAGAGCAGTAATTTAGTCATAAATCATACTTTAAGTTTTTGCTCCATTTGAACACGATGTAGCTTTTCAAAAAGCTTATTACGTCTAACGGTAATTCCTACTCAAATCTACGCGTTGTTGCCGCTCTGTACAATGGCACCACGATAACACAAGCCGCGCGCGACGTTGCCAATTTGTACAGGTTTGTGAAATTATTTATCATATAGGATGGTTGCGTATTACTGTTATTTGTAAGCTATTTAGTTTCTTTGAAACAAAAAAAAAACTCATTTTTGGTATTATTAATTTTTGTGCCGTGTCGAATTAACTAAGGACGTATAGTATACGTAGTGTAATTTAATGTCCATCTGTCGTATCAACCCTGTGTATAGAAGATAAGTTACATTGGTGGAATACACTTACAATTTTTAAAAGGGCTGCATAGAAACTGTGCATATGAAAATAAGTTATGTTGTATCGAGACAGCACCGGCAGTGAGCCCGCTGAGTGTGTGTGTGTGTGTGTGTGCAGAGAGCGGCATCTTGCTGTCGAACTCTGTGCTGCGCGCGGTGCACGGCGCGCTGGACTGGTGCGTGCGCAACTCGTACTCGCCGCACCACCACGAGAACATCGGCCGCTGCGTGCTGCACGCCGCGCACCTCTCCTGCGCGCCCGCGCTGCAGGCGCAGCACTACGAGTCCGCGCGCGCCCCGCCCCCCGCCGCGCCGCACCACCCCGCGCTCGCCCGCGCCGTCACCGTGCACCCGCTCACCGAGCCGCGCCAGTTCTACGAGCTGCACGCATACGTCGCGCGGGTAACGCACGCGCACACGCTGACACGTGTCGCAACTCAAACAGTATTCGATTTATGCAAAATCAAATCTTCGCAATTTCAAGTCTCAAATGCAAAATTATTTCGCATGCCCTATCGTAAGACAATTTTCCCGTTAATATTCTCATTGTACGGTAACGAAATGCTGGAAGTATACTGAAAGTTAAAACGTAGTGCGCATGTACAAGTATGTAGTGGAGAGTAGTAAGGTTGCTATGCCGCGTGCAGGTGCACCTGGAGCACGACAGTGCGGCCGTGCGGCGCCTGCGCGCGTTCGCGTGGCGGAACAGCGCGCGCCACCCGCCGCACTACCGCAACAGCACGTGGCCCGGCGGGCTGCGCGATGACCCCGGGCTGGCGCGCCCGCTGCCCGACAACCGGTTCGACCACCTGCGCTGGACGCCCTTCAACGCCTCGCACGCCTTCATGCCCGACGACCACCTCAACGTGGTGCGCATCACCGGCGCGCACCGCAGCGCGCTCGACGTGAGTCTCTCGCAAGCACAGTCGGTCCGCGCGCCCGCACCACACAATAACCCACGTGTTTGTGCGGCAGCTGGTGATGCGGTCGGCGCGCGCGTGGGCGCTGCGGCGCTGGCCCGACGCGCTGGACGTGCAGCTGGTGGAGGGCGCGTGGCGCTGGGAGCCGGCCGTGGCGCTGCGCTACCGCCTGCTGCTGCGGCTCACGGCGCGCGCGCCCGGCGCCGGCGCCTCGCTGCGCGGCGCGGAGGTGCTGCGGGCGCTGGGCGGCGCGCGCCTCGTGCCCGTGCGCTACGTCACCGAGAGCGCGCGCGTCACGCTGCTGCTGCCGCTGCCCGCCGCCGCCAGCGCCGCCGCCGACGCGCTGCTGTTCCTGCAGCGCTACGACTCCGTGTGCCTCGCGCAGGACAAGAACACCGCGCTGCTCGTGGTGAGTGTCGCGCCCCCACCCCGCGCCCCCGCACCCCGCGGGTCCCGGCGCGCGCTCACTGCGCTCACGGCGTGCGCCACTGTGCAGGTGGAGGTGCGGGAGCCGGCCGACAACTCCACTTCTGGCGACCCCTTGAAGGAGGTGCGCGACGCGATCGCCGCGCTCGGCAAGCGCTACCCGGGCGCGCAGCTGGACGTGGTGGCGGCGCCCGACGCGCCCGACGACGAGCCCAGCGTCACCGAGCCCGAGCGGCAGGCCCGCGCCGGCCGGCTGGCGCTCGCGCTGGCGCTGCAGAAGGTCCCGCGAGACACCCTGCTGCTCATGGGCGTGCCGCACATGGAATTCAATCAGGACTTCTTGAACAGGGTGAGGAGTCATAACAATATAATTAAAAGCTAGAGCCTATCTTCGATCTTCATATGTGACACCACTTGGCAGGTGCGCATGAACACGATATCGGGTGAGCAATGGTACCTGCCGATACCATTCTCGCGCTACTCGCAGTACGACCATCCTCGCTTCCTGACGCCCACCGGCCAGAAGCCGCAGGTGAACACGGGCCGATTCAACACGCACCAACACGCCGTCATCGCGTTCTATCGCAGCGACTACGACTCGGGTGAGTGCACGCAGCGGGGCGCTGTTCTTTGCGTTCTTTGTGTCCAGTGCGTGCGGCGCTCACGCCACGTGTGTCCGCAGCCACGGCGCAGTGGGCGGGGCGCGCGTCGGCCACGCCCGCCGAGCGGCTGGCGAGCGCGGCGCTGCGCTGCGTGCGCGCGCCCGAGCCCGGCCTCGTGCTGCAGCCGCGCCGCGCGCCGTGCCTGGCGCCCCCCGCCGGCGCCGCGCCCCCCGCCGGCGCCGCGCCCCCCGCCGGCCCCGCGCCCCCCGCCGGCTCGTGCGCGCGGCGCCTGCGCGAGGGCGGGCTGTGCGCGCTGGACCTGGGCGCGCGGCACTCGCTGGCGCAGCTGCTGCTGGAGGAGCAGGCCGAGCTGGACGGTTGAGTGGCGTCGCGCTGAGGACGATCCCGCAGAACTTAACAATATGTAACCATAATGAACAAAATAAACGGTTATATGTATATTTTAAACCGTTTGTCTCATTTCATTACGTCAACATGACGACTAAATAATATTTGGAGTAGGTTTTCTGTTTCAACATACGATATTTTTTGAGTTTGTAATTTGTATGTAGGTAATATTGTTTGTGTTTACGATACCTCGTCAAGATAAAAATAAATAAAAATCTAATCGGCAATGTATAACGTTCAAAATGTGTTCGGGGAATGGGTCGTTGACCCCTAGCGTCAGCGGATTTCACGAGAGTGAGTTATATTACCTTACGTTATTAAAAATGTGGTTTGTATATTACCGGTAGGTACATTCAACAATCTACAGTAGATGCTATTACACAGCAAATGTGTGTGCATTTCATTTTATTTGAGAGTTTTGGAACGTCTTTTTTTAATTGTTCATTGTGTGAACTATGACGTGTCTGCTCAGCGGTTAGCCAGTAACAGTACCCGCCCTGTGGATTGGGAGCGTAAGAATACCGCTAAGGCATCTCCTGCCTGTCGTAAGAGGTAATGCCCAGGGATAGCTGGGCGTACTGCGGGGGCGTCGCGCCATGACGAAAAGTAACCCCGAGATGTGCGGCAGAGAGCGTGGCCTCCTGACTGTCGCGGACGTTCACAATAAGTGAGCGTACAAAATAGGGTGAGTGGAGGGCATCTCAAGCCCTCCCAATTTTGAGGAGTTCATGATTGGACAAAGCGCCGGGCGGCAGCGGAAATTAATGCAGTGCTTCTCGCCCTGCAATGCCGTAGTACCGCCCCAAATGCGCGTGACGGCCACCGAGAGGTTTTAGTCGGTATGCTGGCGTAGGATTTTTGTTAGGGACCCAACTCAGGTAAACGGATAATTGTTTCGCACGCCGAGTTAGAAGGCCAGAGACCCCGACATACCACTTTCGGCCTCCCCCGAGGTACCGAAAGGGGAGGTTAAGGCGCTTTCCTCACGTTAAAAAAACAGTATAGGTACTCTAAGAAATATTTTATTTTATTTTATATACGTAATATGTTACATGTATTATAACATATGAAATGAAAATCGTTTATTGATTCTGTAAAATGTGAAATACTGATTGATTGAGTCATTTTAATTTACCACACAGTTCGGAAGACAGTCATCACTACAGACACTACACAAGTACGGGTAAGATATTCTAGTGTTAATATTTTCAAAGAAGTTAAGTATGGCCTCGAGGTTTAGACGCGCGGTCGAGAATTTCGGCTGTCGCATGTTCAAACCCCAGGCATACACCTCTGACTTTTCGAAGTTATGTGTGTATTCACAATGAATTATCACTAGCTTTAACGGTGAAGGAAAACATCGTGATAAAACCTGCACACCTAAAAAGTTCTTACGAATTTCTTAGGTATGTAGTCCGCCAACCCGCACTAGGCCAGCGTGGTGGACTAGGGCCTAAACTGTCTCAGTTGTAGAGGAGGCCCGTGCCCAGCAGTGGGACGTATTTGGGCTGATGATGATGATGAATATTTTCAAAATAATGGGTATAACAATTAGTCTAGTCAAATTACGAAATGAATAAACATGAAAATACGTAGTTTGTGGACTATTAAGGATCGATAGGGGAGTGTATTCTGAGTGAGTGATTTGTTCAAGAAAATAGGTTCAGTATTTTCGGTCAAGTTTCGTCTATTTTCTTGAATAACTTGGAAACTAAAACATTTAAGATCTTCACAACAAGACCTTTCATTTGATATGTCACAAGATGCCGTTTTCAAAAATATTTTTTTATATTTTCTACCTTCCTCCCAAAATGTACTCCCATATAATAGTACAAGTTTTACATAACAATAAAACTTGTATTATTTAGCAGAGACGATGCACAGCATCTGTGAGAGAGTGCGTCATTCTTCTATTCACTCTTCCGGTCAATCAACCATCCTTTTGTCTTCCGTTTCCGCTTCGCTTCGACCAATCAGCGAGCGGCAATGTCACGTGGTCACAGGCGATCTGTATTATATAGTCCAGATCGCACGATTTTTGTTCATAGAAGTCTCACACCAGGAGGTCTTACTGGGATGCTGTGCATCGTCTCTGCTAAATAATACAAGTTTTATTGTTATGTAAAACTTGTACTATTATTCGGCATGTGACGATGCACAGCATCTGTGAGAGACCTGTCTATAACTCCTGGTGACCACGTAACGACGCTATGTGATGGTGCAGGTTAAAAATACAGAACTGTGAATTTAAATGCATTTAAAAATAATAATAATTAAAAAAAAAATTAACAATAGAGAAAAAATATTTTGACTATAAAACAGGCTCAAAATTTATAGAGAGTTTAGACTTTGCTGGTAGTGCTTTACCATTAATTTGTTGTTGATAAAGTCTTCGCCAGTTACCGCGTGTCAAGATCTCTATTGGAAAAATTTTCGTACCAATCTAAGAATGCTACTGCGGAACGTATACTGCCTGGCTGAGATATCTGCTTCTTTAAGCACAGATTTTTCCCAATCGCCAATGATTGCTGGCGAGGCACCTCTATTTAGCCCTCGTATTGAAACGATAATGGCACTATAACAATCCATAGTGCGCCTGTGCAGACAGACTGCACGGGTGCAGACCCAGGGCTTATAACTTTTTCTACACAATATATAGGACATACATTAGGATTGTAATGCCTTAGCAATTTCCAACCTGATTGCTTATATGATTGTGAAATATAACTCATTACTCACGAAATATTCCGGAGGAAATTATGTAAGATCGCGTACACATCTTCCTGAAGCTAAAAGAAGTATACTCGTACCTGTTAACCTCCACGAGCTTCAAATCAAATCAAATTATCTTTATTCAAATAGACTTTTACAAGCTCTTTTGAATCGTCAATTTTACACTTCTTATTTTTTTTAAACTATTGCCGCTTCGAAACGTGTTATAGCTGTGGAGAAGAAACGGCAAGAAACTCCCTCAGCAACACGACTTGTCATTTTTTTTCTTAAAAACAGCAATATTATTATTATTTTTTAATTCACATTGTTTCATTTTTACATAATAAATGTCATAACTATACATGTCATAGAGATACATGTCATAGCGATACAAACTGTAGCAACACGATACAACTCCGATCAATTTACTTACTCCCAAGGCTTATCTTCAATAAAATCTGAAATTTTATAGTATGCATTTTTGCAAAGTTTATCTTTAATTGATTCCTTAAACTTATTCAGGGGAAGCTCCCTAATAGCCTTCGGAAGTTTGTTATAGAAGCGTATACATTGCCCCATAAAAGAGTTACTAACTTTCCGGAGACGAGTTACGTGTTGTACAAGATTACATTTGTTCCTAGTATTTTTATTGTGTACATTACAAATTTTATTAAATTTATCAAGATTCTTTTGGACGTACATTAAGTTTTCGTATATAAACTGACAAGTGACGGTAAGAATATTTATTTCCTTAAATTTTTCTCTAAGTGAAGCCCTGGGACCTAAATTATAAATAGCCCTAATGGCTCTTTTTTGCAAAACAAAAATAGTGTTAATATCCGCAGCAGCTCCCCACAAAAGAATACCATACGACATAAGGCTATGGAAATAGCTAAAATAAACCATTCTTGCCGTTTCCTCGTCAGTCAGACGTCTGATCTTTTTCACTGCATATGCCGCTGAACTTAATTTGCTTGCCAATCGTAGAATGTGCGGTCCCCATTGGAGTTTTGCGTCTACCGTAATGCCCAGAAATGTAGTAGACGCAACAGGATCCAGTTCTTCACCGTTAATTTGTACAGTGGTTTTTAATTGCTTAACATTGGGCATTGTGAATTTTACACATTTAGTTTTATTTGCATTTAAAAGTAAATTATTATTATCAAACCACTGAACAACTTTACGAAGTGCATTGTTTACTTCGTCAAAATTATCGAGACGTCTTTTTACATTAAATATAAGAGATGTATCATCCGCAAACAGCACTATATCGTTTTTATCCCCTACGTAGTAAGGCAAGTCATTAATGTACACGAGAAACAGAAACGGCCCAAGAATTGAACCCTGTGGGACTCCCATGGTAACCGACGATCCTGGAGAAAGTTTTCCATTAACGTCAACCCTCTGGACTCTATTATTCAAATACGAAGTCAGAAGATTGAGAGCTCCGTTTCTAATGCCATAATGATGAAGCTTCCTGACAAGAATGTCATGTTTGACGCAGTCAAAGGCTTTGGACAAGTCGCAGAAAATGCCAATAGCATCCCGCGACTCTTCCCATGCCCTGAACACAGTTTTTAAAAGTTCAACTCCTGCATCGATAGTTGATCTACCCTTAGTAAATCCGAACTGTTTCCGATGAAGTAAGTTATTTTTATTGAAAAAGTTCAGTAATTGATTAAGTATAATTTTTTCAAATAACTTACTAAGAGTTGGTAAAACAGAAACAGGTCGAAAATTTGAAGGGTCTGAGGTATCACCAGATTTAAAAAGTGGTATTACCTTACTAAGTTTCATCAGGTCAGGAAAAACTCCAGATGCGACGCAACGATTGAACACAGCTGCCATGTGAGGTGCTATAATATTGATAATAGAGGATATAGTAACTACTGATATTCCCCACAAGTCTTTAGTCTTTTTTTTACTAATTTCTTTAAAGGCTTTTAAAATATCATAATGACTAATTGCTGTAAATTCAAACGATACATCACATTGAGGAACATTATCTTCAAGAAGTAACACAGCAGACCTAGAAGACGACTGAAGATGTTGAGTAGTTACTATGGGAATATTTGTAAAAAATCTTTCAAATTCAGAGGCCACTTCACTTCAAAAAAGTATTCTAGTTTTTGGTGAATTTGCTCCCAACCAGATCACATGTGGCTTGGATCCCAAATTGGTGGTTCATCTATGTACCAAATCTGTTCATCTATGTTCATCTGTGTATTAGGCTTCTGTAGAGAAATAGCTTTTAATATGTATGTTTTACCAAAAAAAAAAAAATTGAATTAAAAGTTTTCGTTATTTCTTGTCCAAATGTCAACACAACTAATTTGGACAAAAGAAAGGTAGGATATGCTAATTCCATCATAAGAACCAGATGTGCTAAAAAATTTGATATGATTTTATAGTTACACGATTTTGACCATCGGTTCCTTGCAGGCTGTAAGTTGATTTTCCCCAATTGATTTAAGGAAGGATTTTTCTGCTTCGGCCCATTCCTTGGTGACATTGTTCCAGCTCCAATATTCCAGATATAAATCTCCATTCCTTTAACTCGATGGAGGCCTGTGGTTTGGTTTATCCATACTTACTGTAGTTGATGATTTTTTCGGTTTGCAGAGTGCCCGATACCATAGATCTGGCATATTTTTCAATTACTTATTAAGTATTACTATTAAGTAACTGACTCCCTCGTGGTCTCGCGGTACAAGTATGTGCCGTGCGATCTAGAGGTCCTGGGTTCGATTCCCGGGTCGGGCAAAGTGTTATTGGGGTTTTCCATTAGGAAATTCTCGGTAGCAGCACGGAGTCTGGAAATGTGCCCGAAAAACGGCAATAGGCTCGCCCCATATTACGTGGGACTGATACATACCTGGCGAAATGTGGGTGCAGAAATGCACCTCTGCCTACCCCTTCGGGGAATACAGGCGTGAGTTTATGTATGTATGTATGTATTTAGTAATTTAATTAGTAAATTGGAATTTAAGCTCAGAATACACTCCCCTATCGTTATCGTATTTATTTTCGTTACGGAATTTCTGGATTCGGTCGCCACGCTCAAGGCCCGCGATAGAAGCTATGCAATAGCTTAAAAGCTATTAATTAATTAAGAGGTAAGAAATAAAACAATAGTTAATAATAGAAAATGCAATATATTTAATTGAAACGAACAATAATAATACTCAAAAGGCAACGCGTCATTGGCGCGACACACGCACACTCGCGCACGCCCCATGTGTGCATGCGCGCGCACGCACGCACGCACGCTCGCACGCACGCACCACCCACGCTCGAACGAGCCGGCGGCGAGAGTGCGCGCGTGCGTCTCTCGCGCAACTTATAATTAATGTCTTTTAACAGAGCGAGGCCACGGCCCGCCTTTCGCATTCCTTATCACATAACCCCAGTAAGAAAAAATATATACTCCATTTTTATAATACAAACAGCAAAGTTTCAATCTGGCGACAAGCCTCGCCTCACTACTCTGCTACTGCGCAGTGATAAAATCTCACCGGGGGGTCGGGACGAACCGACACCCCCCCCCCCCCCCCCCCCCCCCGCACCGGCGACCAACTGACACGCGGCGCCGCCTGCTCTCCACATCGCGCACACTACGCGCACAGAAAGTAAGGAACTATCGCAAGCTGACAAACGCGCCCCGGCCGTTCGCCACTTATATGTATATAAAATTTAATGAAATTATATTAAAATATCATTACATCATAACCACATAAAAATAATGGAAGTGGCGCGCCTAACCACAATTGGAATATCGTCATGAGTAGCGCGCGAACGTTGCACAAGAGCGCGGACACTTGGCGTCAGCGACGACGCCCCACTGACTCCGCTGCGGACGTCGCCATCACTCCGAATGCACCTCGCCGTTGTGCTGCTCCTCCTGCAAACGACACACAGCATGACGGGCGAGTCCCGGCGCGGGGCGGCTCCGTCGGCGTGACGCACTCACCGCGGTCGCGCGCGCCGGCGCGGGCGGCGAGCACAGCGCCGTCCACTCGCCGTCGGGCGCGTACAGACACTCCACGCTGGCCAGGAACTCCTTGCCGTCGAACCCGCCCACGGCGTACAGCACGTCGTGCAGCACGGCCAGGCCCAGGCCCGCCCGCGCGCGCCGCAGCGCGGGGCCCGCGCGCCACGCGGCCGCGCCGCCCTCCAGCCACTCGGTGCGCCGCAGCGACGCCGCGCCGTCCGACCCGCCCGCCGACACCAGCCGCCCGCGCCACACCGCGCCGCCCATCGAGCGCCGCGCCGTCGGCAGCGCGGGGCCCGGGGCCCACCCGCCCGCGCCCCCCGCCGCCAGCGTCTCCGTGCTCGCCAGGCAGTGCCACGCGTCGCACCCGCCCAGCGCCCACAGCGCGCCCTCCCACAGCACGGCGGCGCACTGCGACCGACCTGCGCGCAAACCCACGTCAACACTCGGTGCCGCACGGCGCGTCGGCGGCGTCCCAGTTCCACTGACCGGCATTTAGCGGCGGCGCCTCGCTCCACTTGTCGTCGGCGGGCGAGTAGCGCAGCACTCGCTTGAGGTTGACGCCTCCCGTCCAGCCGCCGACCACGTACAGCGTGCCGGTCTGTCGGTCGCCGACGGCGGCGGCATGCGACAGCGCCAGCGGCAGGCGGGTGCGCGCGCGCCACACGCCGCCCTCCAGCACGTCCACCGAGTCGAGCTCGGCGTGGCCGTCGCTGCCGCCCACCGCGTACAGCGAGCCGCCCAGCACGGCCACCGGGAAGCGCGCGCGGCCGCTGCGCATGTCGGGCAGCGCGCTCCACGAGTTGGTGGCGGGGTCGTACTGCTCGGCGGCGCGCAGCACGCGCGCGCGGTCGTACCCGCCGCAGACCACCAGCCGGCCGCCCAGCGCCGCCGCGCCGTGCGCGCACCGCCCCGTCGCCAGCGACGCGCGCCGCTCGCCCGCGTCCGCCTCCCCGTCCGTGCTGGCCAGCGCGCCCCGCGCCCCGCCCGCCGCGCCCGCGCCCACGTCGCGCCACGTGACGCGCGCCGCCGCCAGCCGCCCGCGCACGGCCAGCAGCGCGCTCGTGGCGCCCGCGCCCGCCGCCCGCGCCGCCAGCACCGCGCACGCGGGCCGCGCCGAGCGGGCGCCCAGCTCCAGGCCGGGCAGGGGGCGGGGCGCGGCGGCGGGCGCGGGGGGCGGGCGGCGCGCGCGCTCGGCCGCCTCGCGTCGGTACTCTTGCAGCTCGGGCGCGTCGCCGCGAGCCGCGGGCAGTTCGCCGCAGTCGCGCAGCACGCCGCGCTCGTTCACGTACAGTAAATGCGTGCGCGAACAGAGCTCCTCCAGCTGCAAGAAAGAGACCACGTTGATTCGTGATGAAGTTAAAAAAGAAAATATACGAGTACCGTATCGAGAGTTCTATACTGACGTCATGTTGTGGCGCATGGTCCCGCAGCCAGGCGAGCGCGGCATCCGCTACGGTTTGCGGCGCGTCCTCGGCCGTCCCCGTGCTCGAGCTCGAGCCCGCGCTCACGGGCCCGGCGGCAGTGGACTCGCGACCCTCGCGCAATAGTTCGATGCGAACCACCGGCAACGCCGCCAGCGCCCCGCTCTCGCAGACCGCCTCGAACTGTAACACGCGCGCGGTTGCAGCGGGTGTGGGCGCATCGTGCGGGCGTGCGGCTCGGGCGGACACTCACGGCGTGCGCGATGTAGGCGTCGAGCTGCGCCAGGTGGTCGGGCGCGAGGTCGGGCAGCGCGCGCACGTCGAGGCAGTCGTGCGGCGCGAGGCGGCGCAGCAGGCGCTCGGCCACGTGCGCGCGCACGGGCTCCACGCGCAGGCGCCACGCGGCGCGGTACAGGCGGCGTGCGGCGGCGGCGTCGCGCACGCGCGCTCGCCCCGTGTACGCAAACTCCACGAGCTCGCGCAGCGCGTCGGGGTCCACGTCCTCCACGCGGTAGGCGGGGGGCGCGGGGTAGGCGGTGTAGGCGGGGAGCGCGGGCGGCGCGGGGTGCGCGGGCGCGGGCGTCAGCGCCTCCAGCAGGTAGGGCGAGGCGGCCGCCAGCACGGCGCGGTGCGCGGGCACCTCGGCGCCGCCCGCCACCAGCACGGCGTCGTAGTGCTGCCGCGACTTGCGCAGCGCGTTGAGGGCGCTCAGCGCGCGCGCCGGAGCGTCGCGGTCACACAGCGACAGCTCGTCCTCCAGCGCGCTGCTCTCCTCGCCTTCGCTGTCCTCCTCGTGGCCTGTGCGCGACCGAACCATTTCCGATTGCTTGTACTGTCTTCATTTGCTCAGTGTTATACATATCATAATATTAACAAACCAAAAAATCACTATATATTCCTTACTTTTACAAAGTTTTGGTTCTCAAGTCATGCTGACCAATAAAGGAGTAAAAATAAAAAATATATTAATAATAGAACGTTAACCAATTTGAAAGATTCTAATGATAAAAACGATTTTTTAGCTTTGTTGTGACGTTAAACAAGAAACAACGCAGTTGATGTAGTATACGTATTGTTTGTCTGTGTTTATACGAGGTGAAGACTTGCGCTGGCGCGCACCACAGTGAGGCGGCGAGCGCCGCTAGTGGCTGTTGGCCGGACGTTATCAGAGCGCGGTGGCGACGTCACTGCTTCAGCGCTCCGCTGCGCCGCCACACCCGTCGACAACTTAATTATCGCAGATAATCGCACTCAATGTCACCGCACACTCGACTGCGGCTCGGCGGCTCGTGGCCTTCCAAAACTTCTCTGCAGCAAAAACATGGAGGCGGCTCACGTGGCCATCGGCCTTCACGACTAACAAGAAATCCCACTCCCCACCTCCCCATCTGTCCCACCGCCACCACCTGCAGTGATCACTGCGACACTGGTGGGGCTTCCGATTTCCGAGTACGCACTCGCCGCCGACCGAGCGACGGCGCGCCTCACAACATTACTGAACAATTCATTCATTCCAAGAATATCACACACACAACACTTAGAATGCTCTATGAATTGATACATTTCAGGTTTGAAACTGAAAAAAATCTATTTTATATATCATAAGTTCCAAACTTTTATATTATCAATAATTTTTAAACATCTATAAAAAAACTATGTTTTAACTCAACTATTACAAAACTAGATTCTCACAACCAAAGGAAATTCTGTCTTCTTCATAAGTTTTTATTCAAAGCAGATTATTAAACTTAAAATTTCATAGTGCTCATACATAGAAAAAAACGCATGTTTTTTTATATAATGAAAAGAAAAATGTTAAACAAAGAAGCTAAGGTACAAATGTAAAAAGGAAGAGAGCATAATGACATTCACGGATGCACAAACATTGTTCATACAAGAGCCGTATAATATTAAGTCATTTACAAACAAATACATACACACATTTCCTAGTAAATCTACATTCAGAAGTGAAAATGTTTTAACAAATCAATACAGGAGAATCTTCTCCTGTTCCATTGAACCATCATGAATGAACCATCTGATTCAATTTAAAGTTATGAATTAACTTCAACAATCTTTATCAAAAACAATGATTGAGCTTTAGAGCTACTACATTATAACAACAAAATATAAACTAACTTTTCCTGCCCAGTACTACAAGACAAGTTTCTTTTGATTTGGCTAAGTGTCATTCACATTGTGACCTGGGTAGCAACAGTGATCTAGTGGCAAATGTAACACACCAAACTCACAATTCATCATTCAATTGATACAATTGGTAGCCGCAACTCTAATATAACTGTAAACTAGTCACTACACACACAGACAAAAGCACGCTCACATCATTAATATCTCCATACAATCAGGTCACACTAACATAACCAGCGTGTCAACTGTGGACAGCTATTATGTACAACATGTAGCAACTTAATGTATTAACAATTACACTGACATTCACACAGTTTGTACATCCAATACCTTTGATATATGGATATTTTGCCCTATTTATTTGATACGTACTAAGTGCTACAAGTCAATATGTAAATAAACTAAAAAAATACTGTGATATGAAAATTATAAAGTATCAACAACAAACAAAAAGGAAATGTAAACACAGCATCGCGCGTCTCTCTCGCCTCGGTCCACAGGCGAGCTCGAGTGGTGGAGCGACGTGAGTAGAGTGAGCACCTGGCGTGCAGTCTGTCCTGTACAACTCACCGTCGCCGTTCCTGAAGTCATCGCGCGGCTTCATGTCGGCTGTGTGCGGGCAGCGCGTGGCGGACGATGCCGACTCCGGGCAGTGGCGTCGGTACGTGGGTGCGCGCGGGCGCCTCTGCTGCTGCCGCCGGCGCTCGGTCAGTCACTCGTGCTCCTGCGCCGCGCGGTCCCCTCCGCCTGCACCGAACTAACTGGATTACACCGGTGAGCACGTGCTCGGGCTCGCGGCGCGGCTCCAAGGCCACGGCCCACGTCACATGGCTCGCGTAAACAAACCCACCTGATGCGCCGCCGCCACTCCCTCGCAATGCACTTGCACCCTTCACGCCTCACTGCACGCTCCTTATTGGATTATTAACATTTCGAGCGCTTCGGCGTTCACATCACATTACCTCGATAATACTTATTACTTTGGCGTACGTCGGAAACGACTAAATCACACCGCGCACCACCGCCCGAAACTTGTTTTTATATTTTTTTGACAGCGCGACGTTGGCGTTTGACAAGAACTTTATCCTGTGACATATATGTATTTAGTCGATACTCAATACTAAATTATCAAGTAGTCGAATTAATGACATTTCCAGCGTTAACTTGGCCGATTTACATGCCATCTATTGATAGCTCTCTGCAACACATTGATCTCAAAAAACATACTTTATGCATCGCATTTTAGTTTTTACAATTTAGTATATACTATACTAATGGTAATGAGTATTGAGTATGGTATCAGCTAAAATGTATGCATATTAGCTCGATTGTTTTGTTTATGTATGCTCTGGGTAATCTATGAAAGGAATAAAAATAGATATAACTACCTACATAAAACTCAGATAAAATTTGCAAATTTATTAGAGAGATGACAAAGAATATATTAGAAACCTTAAAAATATATATTTCGTGTTAGAAGTATAGCGAGTGTAATGAAGGCAAAGTAAGCAAGTAGTAAGTACTAGCGTGACGAGTAGCACGAGTAGCACGGGTGGCGCGGGTGGCACGGGGTGGCGCGGCGGATCGATAGGCGGAGGTGGCGGGCGGCGGCGGCTCGCGGGTCAGGGCCGGGCCGGCGCGGCACACGGGCCCGCGGCACTCGCGCCGCCGCACGGCTCTGCTCGGCGCCGCCAGCACCGCGCGCGACATGACCGGCGCCCGCCGAGCCGCGCTGCTGCTAGCGCTCGCCGCCGCCTTTCTGCCGCAGGCTAATCGTGTCGCGTTAGTACCTATACATTACACATACCATTTTTTGCCGATGCACCTATCATGGGAACGATCTAAACGGACAAATTCCTTTATAAATTCCATACAGTGATTCTGTATTACATTGTGCTACAAGCCATACATAAAATATAAAAGAGCGTGTTAAAGAGAACCCTGTGATTCTTATTGTTAGACTAATCCCTCGCTGCGTTACGATGTGAATATTTGATGCGTTGCCTGATGTCGTCTCGCGGGGACTAACTCTATATGTTCATTTTCTACGTATTAAAAGTGATGTACTATGATATACCCAAGTCGTAGAGAATAATGATTGATCCGCAGGGGCGGTGGCGGTGGCGGCATGTTCGGCGACGTCAATATATCGGCGATTTTGGATTCATTTAGTATAAGTTACGACAAGCGAGTGAGGCCCAACTATGGAGGTTAGTACCGACAGAGCCATGTCAATGTCATTAATGGTGTAAATGTGTTTGATCCTATGAAGTGTAACAGAAGGAGCGTTGACTCGTAGTGCATGTAACGTATAATTTTCAGGCCCACCCGTGGAAGTGGGAGTGACTATGTACGTGCTCTCCATCAGCTCTCTGTCCGAGGTGCAAATGGTATTGGCGAGCATTGTTTTGTGTGTGTCACGCCACTACATACTGCGCACTGCCCACTGACCCCAGCTCACTGCCCACTATCCAGCCAGTGAGCACTTGTCTGTTCAACTGTTTACATCCAGTGTGTCGCACTGCGAGCACTCCCACTTATGTACAATCTTATAGTCACCATGTTGCGCCTGTAACATTTGCGCCCCGTCCGCTCGTATGCGTGTCTGTGTATGTGTGTGTGATTGTGTTTGTTATCGTTAATACATTTGTGTGTCTGTGTGAGCGTGGCACATATGTGTGTGTGTGTGCGTGTGAGCGTGTGCACTCGCCAGCGGCAACGCGCGCGAGGTGCGCGTGCTCGTCGCCGCAGTTGACGCGTGGGCTTGATTGCAGGTCCGCCGGTGGAGGTGGGCGTCACCATGTATGTGCTGTCGATCAGCTCCGTGTCGGAAGTGCTAATGGTACTCGCTCGTGGTCTACTCAGCTGACGCTTGTCTCGGCCGCCGAGCGCCGCGGCAGCAGCCCCAGACGCGAGGCTGCGAGCATGTGCGCCTTGACGAGCGCTTCGCCCGCTCGTTCATTTGCTTTATAGTGTGTGCTAGTTCATCGGTTAGCTATGAGCGGGTAGGATCGCGCGTCTCTGCCCCGTCGGTGGCGCACCTCGCCCTCGCCGGCGCCAACGCACTCCCCCGCACCGATATCACATCACCTAGTCACTCCTATACGCCTGGTACCCAATGAGATATTGCGAAGTGGCCAGTGGCACGCCCGGTGCACCGCCGTACGTAACCGTATAGTTAGTGAGCGCGCCAACGTTTGGACACTCACAGCACTCCTCACCGTTTCCGTTAGAGCTCACTGTTGTGTCACTGCATTCGAGCACACTATTCTGTTTATTAGTTTTGTTGTAATTGTGCCGAACGGTTGTTACCTGCGTGTTATGTATGTCGTGCCCGTGTCGATGTGAGCACATGGCTGGCGCACATGTACCTACGGCGCGCGGTGCGCCATCAGTGTTATGTTCGTTTGTGTGTTTGCAGGACTTCACGTTGGATTTTTACTTCAGACAGTTTTGGACAGACCCGAGACTCGCTTATAAGAAGCGGCCCGGCGTAGAGACGCTGTCGGTAGGCTCGGAGTTCATCAAGAACATCTGGGTGCCCGACACATTCTTCGTGAATGAGAAACAGTCGTACTTCCACATCGCGACCACTAGCAACGAGTTCATTCGAATCCACCACTCGGGCTCCATCACACGCAGCATCAGGTGACCTCTCCACGCCGTAGCCGTAGGTCACTGCCGCTGCGCCACCCCAATAACCGTCATATTGTTGCGTGTCGCAGACTCACCATAACGGCCTCGTGTCCGATGAACCTCCAGTACTTCCCCATGGACCGGCAGCTGTGCCACATCGAGATCGAGAGCTGTGAGTTGTGCACTTCCTTGACTACTGCGCGTTCAGTTCCGAGCCATATCTCTCACTTGTTCCTGCTTCCCAGTGTGTGCGTGGACGGTGTGAATGGACCAGTGTGTTTTTGTTTGCTCATACAAACCAAATCTGCATATCGACTGGTGGTAAGCCAATAAACTCAATACACAAAAAAATTAATTGGTTTTATGAAACCACGGTAAAAGTGAAACTTTTTCGCATTGCATTGTAGTCATTTAACTAAAAAAAATGGAAAAATATTCGATTTAGGGTATTATAATCGCATCATAAATCTTAATTTTATAAAATGGGAATGATTATGGGAAATGATAACTACGTCTCCAACTAATATTTAAATTTATCTCTGTGTTTTAGAGTACGACATACATAATATTTACAATTATTTAGATGATATACAATATACACTATACATATATTAAAAAAAAACAAACAAATAGCGTAGAGCACTGGCACAAATGAGTAATAGTCACTACACGGTCAGCTGATGCGAACCACAGGCGCCGCCATATTGGCCTCGTATGCTCTGTCGAGCGCCTTTCACTTTACCCCTACTCCGCGGCCGACCGTCACGCGACATGCAATAGATGGACGAAAAAGTTTGAGGCGACGTATTATAATAAAAGTTTCACTTTAAAACATGCCAACATAAATTATGAGATGTTTTGAGTCCGCTACCCATTTTGTGGAGACCTAAAATGGCGTGTGGCACACACACACACCACCACGTCATCGTAATATAAACCCAACTACAAGAAACATTTAACTACGGGTAGAACTCCTTGCAATGCTGATCGCACCCTCACGATAATGTTGGTTTATGTGAAGGCACACAATATCAGCTAATGTATGATAGATACATGAATTATGAAAACATAAGAATTTTTACAAAAATATATCTTAATCACTTAACACAATGTTTATGTATAATATGTGTGTGCGTACTCACGCGCAACAAGTGTAGGAATGTTTGTGTACCACATTGCACGAGCTCGGCGCGCGCGCTCCCGTCCGCGAGCACGAGCGCGAGCGCGAGCAAGGAGCGCCCAACGCCTGCGCTCCGCACCACCCACCCCGCGCCCCGCGCCTCGCGCCCCAACGCCCTGCGCCCTGCGCCCCGGGTCAAGGAGGCGGGCCGAGCGCACTGCACGCCACCGCGCTCACACGCACCCCGCTCTGTACTAGCGTTAGCGGTTCGCTTTGGTCACGCACCGTACTCATAGCCTCCGTCCGCGTCCACCTACCGATTCTCGTGGTTCCTCACGCGTCCGCGCGACGCCTGCGGCAGCACTCGCCGGACTCGCTTCAGTCACCAGTCACCAGACACCAGTAGACGCGTACTCGCTCCCCGAGGCGTCGTGCCGAGGCGTCGAGCCGACGGGTCGGCTCGGCCCGGCGTGGGCGCCACGCACACTGTAAGTGATAGAGTTTTATGTGTTTGGCATGTGATCGAAGTCGGGTACACGATGAGGGACATACTGTACGTTTGGAAGGACGGCGCGTCGAGCGTCGGCATGAGCAGCGAGGTGCAGCTGCCGCAGTTCCGCGTGCTCGGGCACCGACAGCGCGCCACAGTCGTGACGTTGAGCACAGGTAACGCGCGAGCCCCTGTCCCCCCCCGCTGCCCCGCCGCCCCGCTGCCCGCCTCCTTGACCCGTGCACCGGACGCGGCGCGCGACACGCGAAACGCGGCGCGCGACGCGCGCACCCTCCGACACGCGCGCGAGCTTCGCCCCAAAATTAATAAGACGACGCAAAACCCAACGCGACGGGTGTGGGGCCGATAATTGACACTGTATCCGCTGCGCACAGTCGGCTACACGATGCGGGACATCCGCTACAAGTGGAACGAGGGGCCCAACTCTGTGGGAGTCTCCAACGAGGTGTCTCTGCCGCAGTTCAAAGTGCTCGGACACCGACAGCGCGCGATGGAGATTTCGCTCACCACAGGTTCCACGACACCTCTTACTTCTCGCCAGCTTGTGTTCCGTTTAATTTGTGTTCATTTCCACTGTTCTTCATCATGTTAATTTAATATCCATCGATACCACAAATCATTCTACGCGATTCAACTAGTGAATCACGTGGACATTGTACATGCTGTAATTTGTTATCTACATAGTCATGCAAACATTTCGAATTCCATATTTAAAAGTTAACTTTATTTTTTTCCAATCACGCTGTCGACATTGTTTAGAGTAGTGTTGACCGTAGCGCGTGCGCATCTCCAGCACGTGAGACTCAGCGCGGACGGGCCGCTCACCCGCGTTACGTTCACAGGAAACTACTCACGACTGGCCTGCGAGATCCAGTTCGTGCGCTCCATGGGCTACTACCTCATACAGATATACATTCCTTCGGGACTGATCGTCATCATCTCCTGGGTGTCCTTCTGGCTGAACCGCAACGCGACACCGGCGCGCGTGCAGCTCGGCGTCACCACCGTGCTCACCATGACCACGCTCATGTCCTCCACCAACGCCGCGCTACCCAAGATCTCTTACGTGAAATCCATCGACGTGTACCTCGGCACCTGCTTCGTCATGGTATTCACCAGCCTGCTCGGTAAGCGCCTCACTGTCCCCTCTGTGCCATCTCTTCATGCGACAGATTCGTACATCAACAGATACACTTGTATTTTCAGAATATGCCACTGTTGGATACATGTCTAAAAGAATTCAAATGAGGAAGCAAAGATTCGTAGCTATACAGAAGATCATGTCCGAAAAGAAAATGCCGGTGGATTGTCCACCGCCTTGGGATCCTCACACCCTCTCCAAGATGGGCACTCTCAGCAGATGTCCCCCGGGACGACCATCGGTAAATTGATTGTTCAATGTTTCAATTGCTTAATGGTTTATGATTCATGTACCAACGTATTTATATAAGTACTTACCCATTTCAGCAGGAGGTGAGGTACAAAGTACGAGATCCTAAAGCGCATTCTAAAGGCGGCACATTAGAAAATACGATCAACAGGAGCAGAAGTGGCATCGAAGAAGAGTCGCTAGGAGCACCGCCGCACCCACTACAGCCTGGCAAGGTGAGACAGCAGGCGCTCCCCTGGTCCCGTTTGCGTGTTTGTTCGTACAATTCATGTGAGGATAATTGTGTGCGCAGGACATCGGCAAGTTCCTCGGCATGACGCCGTCGGACATCGACAAGTACTCGCGCATCGTGTTCCCCGTGTGCTTCGTGTGCTTCAACCTCATGTACTGGATCGTGTACCTGCACGTGTCCGATGTGGTGGCCGACGACCTGGTGCTGCTCGAAGACAAGTAGCCGCCGCCGTTGCGCCTCTACCCTTCTCTCTTTCATATCAACACTTTTGTACATATTCCCTGCTTCGATCACCATACCACGTCCCGAGCGGCCGTTGGCGCGCGGCAAATCGAACAAATCTATATGACATGGTCCATGTGAACCGACTGACTTTCTTAAACCAAACTCTCACTAATCGAAATTCACTGCGGTTTAAATTTGTCCGTTTCCGATTATTTTGTAAGTATTTACTTAGACACACACACACACACACTACGTGCACGGTGCACGCGCACCGACACGCGCACGCACACACACACACACACACACACACTCGGATTGCGGATCGGATCATAATTGTGACGATATTGTGATAGTTCCTGGATGGTTGTTAAATGTTTATGTCGATACGACCGGGCAAAATCTATTTGCACGTACTTTGGCAATCGTAAAAAATGACGACTTTGTATATACTCGTATTATTGATAGCAATACAAGTTCTAAATATTGCTCTAGTGGTACGACGTGGACTGTACAATTTCTAATTTAGGTAATAAAGTCTGATGCTCAACAATGTTGTTTCATTTCACTATAAATTTTTAGTGCTCTGCACGTAATGAACGTCTGAAAGTCTTACTGGCAAGAATTTTAGCTATTTCCATACCCTATGACGTATGGTATTCTATTATGGGCAGCTGCTGCGAAAATTAACTCTATTATTGTTTTGCAAAAAAGAGCCATCAGGGTGCGTGAGTTGAAGCGATGACGCGCATCGCTCGCTCGCTGTTACTAGGCGATACCGGTTTGCGCCCGCCGCGCTGAGATATCGAGCGCCTCCAATGCACTCCACGTATATACTTAATATTATAATAAATCTGTTTGGTTCTGTAGGTGTAATGCGTGTAAGTTAGTATGTATATGTGTCGAGTGTAATTGTTAGTATTATAATACTATGGCATGAATATGCCTTAACGCGAAGTCATGAATACCACCTCGGATAATTGCACTAGTTTACAAAAAAAAGTGTGTGTGTGTACTTATGTACACGCGTTAGAAGTTATACTTCATACATAAATATATATTTTCTTAAATAATATAATAAGTTTTTTACTTAATCTTAAAATTAGGATGAACGAAATTCCCGATTCCAAGTGGGCCAATGGATAGCTTACGTCACGCCGGTTCCAATGATACCAAACTCGGGTATCCTACGATTAAAATTGAGGGAGTTAGACAGAGGGGGGGTGAGGTAGAATTTCTGAGGGGGAGGGGGGAGAGGTCTCGTGGGGAGTTGATTCCTGCAATAAAAAATTTCAATGGTGGGGGGGGGGGGGTAGGATTCTTGCTATAGGGAGTGAATTACAGAGCAAAGTGATTGCTATTGGAGTATTGTGTCTTGGGGGGGAGGGGTGGGGGTGTCTCGGGCTAGGGGTGGAGGGGGGGGGGTAAGGTGAACAGAATGGTTTCTGTGGTAATTTGCGGTTTTCTATGGGTGATGGGGGGGGGGGGTAAAAATCAGATTAAATAAAAATAAATTAAGCCAGCTGACTCATTAATGGTACTAGGCATTCAGAAAGCTAGAGAGGTGAAATGCTATCATTAATAAGTTCTGTTTTTAATTCATCGTGGTTTAAATTTCGAATGGATTATACGAGTATACAGTTTTTAACGCTAGTACTTTGTCCTTGCTGATTTATGATGTCCTGGTAGTTGCGTAGAACATAATTGACATTTTCTTATTTTCAATTTTAGTTTTAATTTATTACTGTCCCTATTCTACATTTTAAAAATCTAAAACATAAACTTTTTTGAAAAAATACTTGATCTGAAACATATTAAAACCTTCCTGATCCATTTGACACTTACATTTTTTTTCGAGACTTAATGAGCGGTTAAGCAGACAACTTCACTGTTAATTTAAGCAGACAACTTCATACTGTTAATTTTGCGTCACAGATCTTAAAATTTCACTCTCATAATTTTTTCATAACGCGCCTAAAGAAGTATAACTTCAAAAAATATATGGCCTGCCAGTAAATTTAATATTGCTTTATTAATGGAAATAACATGAACATGACGGAGGCTACGTTCTTTGAATTGTAAACAAGATGTGCGACGGGTAGGCGACAAACAAATTGACAACACTCACTCTTCCCCCACCTGCAGAAGTTACTATAAAAAGGCGTGCACTAGGTTGGCTCAGGCAGTCTTACGCGGAGCGCTGCCCGGCGCACACCTTGTTCCGAGTGCTCTCATAAGTCTTGTGAAACATTAGTGTTCATTATTTATTAATTATTAAGTAATTGATTGATTTGATTAATTGAAGTGTAAAAATATTAATAATATAAATAGTGTGACAATTGTGTGTGAGTGAAAAAATAATAATAAAATAAATAGTGTGACAATTGGGTGTGGTTGTTTTTTTAAAAGAAAACGATGGAACACGCAAATCCGACATCAGAAGTGCCGAATCCACCTCCTCATCAACAATTGCGTCAAGATGCAGTGGGCCATGATATGGCGTCATTATTCTCATCTGGAATGGAGGCAATTCTTCAAAAAATAGCTGACAACCTGGCACCTCGGCAGCAGGCGGTGAGTTCACCTGCTACACTAATTTATTTCGATCCTGACATGATCGGTGCTGATGTAACTAACAAAAGAGCTTAATTCTAAAAGTCTTTGTCAAAAGTGCTTATTTCTAAGATACAGCCTTAAATATATATTTTCGTGGGGTCGGTAATAAAAAACTAACAGTGCTATAAAAATCATGTCAACATTATGTAAACATAGTATTAAAATTCAAAAACCATTGAATCATCAAATCATTGTTTGAAGTTTTTTTGATTTTCTGAAAAATATGTTAGTGATGAAATAAGCCCTTTTGAAAAGACACTCCTCAACTAATGCCACCTAGAGGCGAGTTGCTGAACTAAAGAGACAAGCGTGATATTTCAAAAAGTCATTAAAAGTTCTGCTATTCATCAATAGATGGCAAAACTAAAAAAAGTGTGTGTGTGTACTTATGTACACGCGTTAGAAGTTATACTTCATACATAAATATATATTTTCTTAAATAATATATTTTAAAATAATATTTTAATAACTTCATGGTGTCGGTTTTTCATGACAGTGTGCGCGCGCATCGTAATAACTTCAATATTTTTTTACTTATAGTCCGGTCAATTTAGACATTCGAAGTTACATAAAGTCCCAACAAGCTGAATTTCTGTGAAATTGTTCAAAACATAATTATAAACAATGTCTAGAAGTTCCCCATCATTCC
Source organism: Hemaris fuciformis (assembly GCA_907164795.1). NCBI lineage: Eukaryota > Metazoa > Arthropoda > Insecta > Lepidoptera > Sphingidae > Hemaris > Hemaris fuciformis. Next base: position 11,891 of record OU015455.1, on the reverse strand, counting down.
CGTGTAAGGAAAAAATTTTATTCAAGGTCAAAGGTCAAAAAAATTAGTTTTTCGCGATTTTCAGCAAAACTGTAAGTTTTATCATAAAAGTACCTCAGACAAAAATTGTAGATCATGAAATTATCTATAAAAAATGTATCAATACTTATTTTCTTACGAGCCACCGTTTCTGAGATATAACGATTCAAAAAGTTATAAAAGTTGTTATCGTCATAATTGCGTCAATAGCGATGTATCGCTTGATACTTCGTCGGAGTCAAACGAATCCTCCAATGTTTGTGATTCAATATTAGAGCACGACCGGCCTTGACAATTTGTGCATGCCAAAGAACAAGACAGTCCGATTTTTTTGCAACCACATTTAGCACTGCATCCCTTTTTGCAGTTCCAAAAAATATTGTTCAGCAGTTTTTCCGGCGCAGGTGGAAGTAAAGTTTGAACTGGCTCTAATATATTGTTGACCAACTTCCAACCCCAGTCTGTAGGGTCTAGCTGATAACCAAGCCACACTTGAACTTGGTAATATACTCGAAAAAGATGTTGGTGAGCAGCAACTGAGGTTGGAGGAAGACAAGCTAATTGAACTTGTTTTTTATTTTTAGTATTTTTAACGAAACATGCATATCGATGCTATCTAAACAGGTAGTTTTTTTAGGAGCTCCGTACATAGAAAGAAGAAAGCGGATGCCGTTGGTAATAACTTCTTGTTGAGTTGAATTACTCTTTTTAAAAACTTCAGCACATTGAATTAAATCTTGTTTTTCAAACATTTTGAAAACTGCTGTTTTACCCCTCCTGTAAAATGCAGATGTCGTATCACAGCCAGTTATGAGTGACGCTCAAGACTAACGGTATTTCATTTATTATAGCAGGTATAAGACCCTAGCCACGCACACAATAGAACAAGAGACAGATGTCTCGAAGTTAGACTGGCTTAAAGATTAAGGGACTGGGTTTCATTTTACCTGATATTCTTATAGTTAAAACTTATGTATATTTTATATTGTAAGTATAAGTTACAATGACCGATAGAAAAATATTTAAACATTTAATATATATATATATATATTATAAAATATAACAACTCTAGATGTATATACGTGGCGTACTCATGCATATTATGACGATAACAACTTTTATAACTTTTGAATCGTTATATCTCGGAAACGGTGGCTCGTAAGAAAAAAAGTATTGATACATTTTTTATAGATAATTTTATGATCTACAATTTTTGTCTGAGGTACTTTTATGATAAAACTTACCGTTTTGCTGAAAATCGCGAAAAACCAATTTTTTTGACCTTTGACCTTGAATAAAAAATTTTCCTTACACGGGAATGATGGGGAACTTCTAGACATTGTTTATAATTATGTTTTGAACAATTTCACAGAAATTCAGCTTGTTGGGACTTTATGTAACTTCACTCTCATTTTTTGGTCTAAATTGACCGGACTATTAATCTTAAAATTAGGATGAACGAAATTCCCGATTCCAATGGGGCCAATCGATAGCTTACGTCACGCCGGTTCCAATGATACCAAACTCTACTTTTAAAATTCTGCTCACGTCACGTGCCGTCAAGACCGAGTCGTGACGTCAGAATTAATTATAATTTTAATTTCCTTAATTTAAATTTATTACTTACTAGCTTTTGCCCGCGACTCCGTCCGCGTAGACTACAGGGTTGGGTTCAGAATGAAAATAAGTTGTAGTCTATTTTACTCCACATAGTCCCATTTATGTCCATATCAAAAATCGTTTACATCGGTCAAATGATTTAATCGTGAAAGCGTAACAGACATATAGTTGCATATAGCTTCAGTCGTCTAAACGTCGTTTCATCATTCTAGATTCAAAAATGACGAATTTCTACACAAACTTTCACCCCTATTTTTATTTTACCCCCTTAAAGGTAATTTTTTTTACAAACTTTGAATGTCATATTTTTTTATATCTAATCAACAGCATAAAAACTAAGTTTCAAGCTTCTAGCTTTAAAAATGACAATACTTCCATACAACTTTTCATCCCCCCTTTCAACCCCTTAAAACCCCTTTTCCGGGATAAAAAGTAGCCTATGTCTTTTCTCAGGGTCTAAACTATCTGTGTACCAAATTTTATTTAAATCGGTTCAGTAGTTTTAGCAGGAAAGCGAGACAGACAGACAGAGTTATTTTCGCATTTATAATATTAGCAAGGATAAAAAAAATAGCCTATGTCCTTTTTTGAGGTCTCATTTTTGTCCATACCAAAAATCATCCAAATCAGTCAAATGGTTTAAGTGTGAAAGCATAACACAGGCAGTTACTTTCGTATTTCAATATATGCTCATCCCACGGGAACCCTACATATTCCCGGGATAAAACGTAGGTTATGTTACTTCATAGTGTCCCATTTATATTCATACCAAAAATCATATAAATCGGGAGAATAGTATAGACGTAAAACCCCATTCCCACGTGAATACTACATTTTCCGGGATAAAAAGTATCCTATGATGCTTCAGTGGCTCCTATCTACCCCCATACTAAAACTCATCTAACTCGTCAAATGGTTTAGGCGAGAAAGCATAACACAGGCAGCGTTACTTTTGCGTTACATTATATGCTCATCCCACGGGAACCCTACATATTCCCGGGATAGAATATAGTCTATGTTACTTCCTAGGGTTCTATTTAAATCCATAGCAAAATTCATATAAAAACGGGCGAATATTTTAGGCGTGAAAGCCCATTCCCACGGGAATACTACATTTTCCGGGATATAAAGTATCCTATGTTGCTTGGGTGGATCCCATCTAACCCCATACTAAAAATCATATAAATCGGTCAAATGGTTTAGGCGTGAAAGCATAGCATAGGCAGTGTTACTTTTGCATTACATTATATGCTCATCCCACGGGACCCTACATATTCCTGGGATAAAATATAGTCTATGTTACTTCATAAGATCACAGTTATGTCTGTACAATAATTCATTCATATCGCTCAAACGGCTTAGGCGTAAAAGCAGAATATTGACAGAGCTACTTATACCCATTCCCACGGGAATACTACATTTTCCGAGATAAAAAGTATCCTATGTTGCTTTGGTGGGTTCCATCTACTCCCATACTAAAAATCATCGAAATCGGTCAAATGGTTTAGGCGAGAAAGCATAACACAGGCAGTGTTACTTTCGCATTACATTATATGCTCATCCCTCGGGAACCCTTCATATTCCCGGGATAAAATGTACTTTATGTTACTTTATAGGATCCCATTTATGTCTGTAAAAGAATTCATTCATATCGGTCAAATGGTTTAGGCGTAAAAGCAGAATATTGACAGAGCTACTTATACCCATTCCCACGGGAATACCACATTTTCCGGTCTAAAAAGTATCCTATGTTACTTCGGTGGGTTACATCTATCTCCATACCAAAAATCATCGAAATTGGTTCAGTAGTTTTTGAGTTTATTCATAACAAACATATAAAAATACAAAAATACAAAAATCCAAAAATACAAACCTTTCCTCTTTATAATAATAGTATAAATATGATATGTACGTCACGCATGGTCAGGCTTAAATCGTTTTTAGTAATATAACTCGCCCCTGCCTCTGGCAACTCCTCTTACCCCCGCCCCCTCCCCCCGCGCCTGGCCCTTCACCCATAGAAAACCGCAAATTACCACAGAAACCATTCTGTTCACCTTACCCCCCCCCCTCCACCCCTAGCCCGAGACACCCCCACCCCTCCCCCCCAAGACACAATACTCCAATAGCAATCACTTTGCTCTGTAATTCACTCCCTATAGCAAGAATCCTACCCCCCCCCCCTCCCCCACCATTGAAAATTTTTATTGCAGGAATCAACTCCCAACGAGACCCCCCCCCCTCAGAAATTCTACCTCACCCCCCCTCTGTCTAACTCCCTCAATTTTAATCGTAGGATACCCGAGTTTGGTATCATTGGAACCGGCGTGACGTAAGCTATCGATTGGCCTCATTGGAATCGGGAATTTCGTTCATCCTAATTTTAAGATTAAGTAAAAAACTTATTGAAGTTATGACGATGCGCGCGCACACTGTCATGAAAAACCAAACCATGAAGTTATTAAAATATTATTTAATAATATATTATTATATTATTTAAGAAAATATATATTTATGTATGAGGTATAACTTCAAACGCGTGTACATAAGTATTTGTTTTCTCTCTTATGCGGTATAGCTTCTTCACATGCTTCTATTATTAATTGCGTGTATTCTTCTATTTTCTTATCTAATTCGCATTTCTTGGTTATCTCATTTATTGTGTTTTTAGGTTAGGTTTTGGTCAGGTTAGGTTAGGTTTTGGTCAGGTTAGGTTAGGTTTTGGTCAGGTTAGGTTAGGTTTTGGTCAGGTTAGGTTAGGTTTCGGTCAGGTTAGGTTAGGTTTCGGTCAGGTTAGGTTAGGTTTCGGTTAGGTTAGGTTTCGGTCAGGTTAGGTTAGGTTTCGGTCAGGTTAGGTTAGGTTTCGGTCAGGTTAGGTTAGGTTTCGGTCAGGTTAGGTTAGGTTTCGGTCAGGTTAGGTTAGGTTTCGGTCAGGTTAGGTTAGGTTTCGGTCAGGTTAGGTTAGGTTTCGGTCAGGTTAGGTTAGGTTTCGGTCAGGTTAGGTTAGGTTTCGGTCAGGTTAGGTTAGGTTTCGGTCAGGTTAGGTTAGGTTTCGGTTAGGTTAGGTTAGGTTTCGGTCAGGTTAGGTTAGGTTTCGGTCAGGTTAGGTTAGGTTTCGGTCAGGTTAGGTTAGGTTTCGGTCAGGTTAGGTTAGGTTTCGGTCAGGTTAGGTTAGGTTTCGGTCAGGTTAGGTTAGGTTTCGGTCAGGTTAGGTTAGGTTAGGTTAGGTTAGGTTAGGTTAGGTTAGGTTAGGTTAGGTTAGGTTAGGTTAGGTTAGGTTAGGTTAGGTTAGGTTAGGTTAGGTTAGGTTAGGTTAGGTTAGGTTAGGTTAGGTTAGGTTAGGTTAGGTTAGGTTAGGTTAGGTTAGGTTAGGTTAGGTTAGGTTAGGTTAGGTTAGGTTAGGTTAGGTTGGGGTGCTTTAACAGGAAACCTCCACGTGGTGCACCCTGGGCAACGACGGCCAGCATAAGCTGTTGCAGTTTGCAACAAGTTATGCTTGCCGGCGGCTAATTCCTGTCGGGGGGGACTGGCGATTTCTGCCATCTCTTTGTGGTGTCCCCCACCGGTGCTGGGGCCCCTTCTGGGCCATCCCGGTTCTGTCCCGGGTCATTGGCGGGCTCAGTTAGCAATCTCTTGCTTCCGAGCAGGAAATGGGCGGATCCCGTTTCCACCGTCGAACTCGTAATCCGGTCGAAGCTGTGGTCATGTCTCGCAGTTCGGCCGGCGCGAGGGCCTTGGCTTAACCGCCCGGGCCGCGAGGGAGAAAACCTCTATAAAAAGTTACCCCGAATCCCAAGCGGCGGCGCACCGTGAGGGGATGCATGGCTGATGGGAGGTTCAGTCTCTAGTGCGACTCCCGCCAGAGTACCGGCCGACACTCTTGGCGGGTTACGCTAGGCTTACCCAGGTACAGGGGGCACTGCCTGGGCGGACTACCCTTTCCCCCATACTCGTGGGATTTCTTATGGATACTTTTAAAATACCTAAAATCACCTTGACGAAGTTGCCTGCCTCGGTTCTGTCCGGGGAGGCGGAGTTTGGAGACGTAGTGGCGAAGTCGGGTGCGACGCCCGCGAAGGTTGCAGGTGAAAAGAGGACGGCAACTGCTTTGGAGCCGGGCTCTGGCTCTGAGCAGAGTCGCCCTCAATCTCGACTGAAAGGAAGGCTTTGGTCGCGGGATAGCTCCCGCTCTCGTGCATCGCACACCAGCGGTGACGAGAGCGAGCCCGCGGCCAAAGTGAGCGCTGTGAGCCGCAAGGGAAAGCGACGCACAGCGGCTGCGAAGGCGGTGGACACGGTCGTACTCCGACGCGACCTCTGCCACCGCCTCGCAGCAAAAGTGAAGGCGGTTGCCAGCCAATCTGGCAACCTGAAGGGCACGTTCGTTCGGGAGCTGAACGACGTGCACCAAGAACTGATGGACTTCGCAGAAGTCCCATCGGCGGGCCAGGTCGCTAGCCTTGAAGCGGAGGTCATCCGGCTGCGGGCGGTTGACGAGGGACGCATGGCGGAGATCCGCCGCCTCCACGAGCTGACGACCAACCAGCAGGAGGAGATGAGGAGGCTGCTCAAGGAGCAAGAGGCGAGACTCTTGAGCATCATGAACGCCAAGCTCGACTCCCTGGCGCTGCCTCCCGAGGCTGGCCTTCGTCCGCCGCTCGCGGCCGACAAGAAGAAAACGGCTTCAGCCGGTAGTATGCCCAAATCGGCAAAGGGCATTCCAACTGAGAAGCCGACACAGGCACCCACAGCTAAGCCTGTGCTGAGTTACGCAGCTGCGGTACGCTCGGCTCCGCCTCAAGAGCCCAGGACGGGGCGGAAGACAAAAAGGGACGCGCGACCTAAGGCCGCCCCTAGGGACCCTCGCCCACAACCACCAGCCCCAGTCAACAAACCCGACGGCTGGACGGTCGTAGGGAAGAAGAAGAAAGGGCGCAAAACGGCTGCGAAAGCAGTGGTCCAGTCGAGGCCACTGCAACCAAAACGCAGCCCATTGCCGCGTATTCGACCGCCTCGGTCAGCCGCAGTCACCATTACGCTGGCTACCGGGGCACAAGAGAAGGGGCTGACCTACGCCCGCGTCGTTGCCGAGGCACAGCAGCATGTTGTGCTGAAGGACTTCGGCATCGACAGCATCAAGTGGCGCAAGGCGGTGACGGGCGCCACCATCATCGAGGTGCCTGGGCCCGAAAACCAGGCGAAGGCCGACTCCCTCGCCACTAAGTTGAGGGAGGTATTCTGCGGGTCGGAAGACGTGCGCGTCACCCGCCCCGTGAAAACCGCGGAACTGCGACTCTCGGGGCTTGACGAGTCTGTCACCCCCGAGAAGGTCGCACAGGCCTTCGCCGCGGCCACTCAGTGCTCGGCCGAGAGCCTGAAAGTGGGCGAGGTCAGGCCAGACCGCTCAGGCTTGGGCGTGGTCTGGATTCGTGCTCCCGCCCAAGCGGCGGAGAAAGCGGCCAGGGCTGGACGTGTCCTGGTCGGGTGGTCGGCGGCACGTGTCGCCGTTTTGGAACCCAGGCCCCTGCAGTGCTTCCGGTGTCTCGAGCGAGGACACGTCAGGGAGCGCTGCACCGCCGAGGTTGACCGTAGCAACTTGTGCTACCGCTGCGGTCAACCGGGCCACAAAGCGCGAGGTTGCTCCGCAGGGCCGCACTGCACTCTGTGCGCCGCGGCCAACAAACCTGCGGGGCATCTAATCGGCGGCAAGGCTTGCGTGGCCAAGTCGAGCCGCCGAAATAAGAAGTCGAAGAGACGCACTGCCGCTGAGGCCACGGCCCAGCCGCAGTCCGTCCGCCCATCGCAGGCCGAGAGTGAGCCAATGGAGGTCGCCCAATAATGGTCCTCAAGATCCTCCAGGCGAACGTCAACCACTGCGCCGGAGCTCAAGATCTGCTCCTTCAGTCCATGGCGCAGTGGTTGGTAAACGTGGCTGTGGTCGCCGAGCCGTACTTCGTCCCGCCCCGCGACAATTGGGCCGGAGACCTTGACGGTTCGGTGGCCGTTATTACCCAGGGTGCCGCAGGCTTCGAGAAAGTTGCGAAGGACCGGGGATGCGTAGCGACTCTGTTGGGAGGAGTCTGGATCGTTGGAGTTTACTTTTCTCCCAACAGACCCTTAGTCGAGTTTGAAGCCTTTCTCACTCGGCTGGGGGCCCTGGTGTCGCAGAGCCAACCTCGCCCCGTCGTCGTCGCCGGTGACTTTAATGCCAAGTCCCTGGCCTGGGGCTCATCGGCGACTGACGCTCGTGGCGGGGTCCTGGAGGAGTGGGCGACCTCCCTCGGTCTGATCGTCCTCAACCGGGGGTCGGTGGACACGTGCGTGAGGCACAACGGCGGTTCGGTGGTGGATATCTCGTTTGCCACCGACACCGTCGCACGCCGTGTCCGGGGCTGGAAAGTCCTCGTGGGCGTGGAGACACTGTCGGACCACCGATACATACGGTTCGATGTCTCCGCGCCCGCCGCCAATCAGTCCGGCGGCAGACCGAACGCCCCGATTGGGGGCGGCCCGCGATGGGCCCAAAAACGCCTCGATATAGAGGCCTTGGAACTGGCCGCTCTGGTCCAAGCCTGGCTCCCCGCGCCGGAATCTACGGTGCGGGTTGAGGAGGAGGCCGAATGGTTCGGGGCAGCGCTAACTTGTATCTGCGATGCGGCGATGCCCCGAGTCCAACGCCTCCCTCCGCGGCGCCAAGTATACTGGTGGTCGGCGGAGCTCGCGCAGTTAAAGTATTGTTGTGAGGTGGCGCGCCGCCGACTCGCCAGACTCAGGCGCCGGCGGACAAGGCAGGCAGATTACCTGGACCAGGAGCGGCTGCTCCGCGGCCTCTATAAAGAGGCCAGGAGAGCGCTGCGGGTGGCCATCAAAGAGGCGAAGGCTGCGGCCAGAAGGGAGTTCTTGGGGACTCTGGACCGCGATCCGTGGGGGCGCCCGTATCGGCTGGCGTTGAACAAGCTACGCCCGCCGGCGCCCCCCCTCACCCAGAGTCTCCGTCCGGAGCTCCTGGGGGACGTGGTCGCCGCCCTCTTTCCGGCCACCGATGTCGTCGTCGTTCCTCCACGGATGCCGCCGAGATCTCCGGCGGCATCGTCGTCGTCGTCCGTTTCGGCAAGGGAGACCCCGGAGGGTCCTCCCCCGGGTGTGTCGCCCGGGGAGTTAGAAGCAGCAGTGCTTCGGCTGCGGAGCAAGAACTGCGCCCCGGGGCTCGACGGCATCCCAGGACGTGTCTGGGTGCTCGTAGTCGAGTTCCTGGGGGAGAGGCTCCGCGGCCTGTTCTCCGCGTGCCTAGAGCAGGGCCAGTTTCCATCGAGATGGAAAACTGGGAAGCTGGTCCTGCTGAAGAAAGGCAATCGACCCGCTGAGTCGCCATCGGCCTACCGGCCCATCGTGCTGCTCGACGAGGTCGCCAAGCTCTTCGAGCGCATCGTCCATGCGCGCCTCGTCGAGCATCTCGAGAGGGTCGGCCCGGACCTGGCCGATTGCCAATTCGGGTTCCGGCGGGGCCGATCGACCATCTCGGCGATTCTGCGGGTCAAGACACTAGCGGAGGAAGCGGTGGCCCGGGGCAAATGCGTCGTGGCGGTGTCCTTGGACATCGCCAATGCCTTCAACTCCCTGCCCTGGGCCTGTATCGAGGAAGCACTGCGGTACCACGTGGTGCCACCCTATCTCAGGCGTCTGGTGCACTCGTACCTCTCCAACAGGGACGTGGTGTATCCGGGCGCCAACGGGTGGTACCGAAGAGCGGTGTCGTGCGGTGTTCCACAGGGGTCGGTTCTTGGGCCCCTTCTGTGGAACATCGGCTACGACTGGGTGCTCCGTGGTGCCAACCCCCGGGGCGTCGGCGTATTCTGTTACGCCGACGACACGCTCGTCACTGCGACGGGCGGGACCTTCCAGGAGGCCGCCGACCTCGCCGCGGTTGGAACTGGCAACGTGGCGAGGAGGATTCGGCGGCTGGGCCTCACGGTGGCCCTCCACAAATCCGAGGCCATTTGTTTTCACCGGCCTCGGATGGGACCACCTACTGGGGCCCACATCGAGGTTCAGGGCGTGCGAATTCCCATCGGCAAGCAGCTCAAATACTTGGGGCTGCTGCTCGACAGTCGGTGGGAATTCCGCGCCCATTTTGAGGTGCTGCAGCCGAAGCTGCTGCGGGTAGCAGGCGCTCTGTCCGGCCTGCTGCCCAACCTGGAAGGTCCAGGCATCCCTTGCCGAAGGATGTACATGGGAGTCGTGCGGTCTATGGCGATGTATGGGAGCCCAGTATGGGCCGAGTCCCTGAACAGCCGCTGCGTCGCTCTTCTGCGCAGGCCTCAGCGTGCGCTGGCGCAGCGACTGATCAGGGGCTACCGCACGATCTCCTATGAGGCGGCCTGCGTCTTGGCCGGGTCCCTGCCGTGGGATCTTGACGCCAAATTTCTCTCGCGTCTTTACCATCAGCGGGAGGAGGCGTCAAGTCGCGGGGACAGACTGGCCCCGAGAGAGGTTGAGGCAATAAAAGCCTCCCTCCGTACGGCCGCCGTGGAGGAATGGCGCACCAGGCTGGAGGATCCCAGTGCTGGTGCTAGGACCGTCGAGGCAGTGCGTCCTGTCCTCGACCAGTGGGTGGACAGGCGCCACGGTGCGGCAACGTTTCGCCTGACGCAGGTATTGTCGGGGCACGGATGCTTCGGCCACTACCTGTGTCGGGTGGCTCTGAAGGAGGAGTCGGCCGTGTGTCACCACTGTGACAACTGCCCGGACGACACAGCCCAGCACACACTACAAGAGTGTCCAGCCTGGGAGACGGAGCGCAGCGCTCTCCGCGCTATTGTTGGTGGCGACCTCTCGCTCCCGGCCGTAGTATCTTCAATGGTCGGGAGTCCGAGGTCGTGGCGAGCGATGCTCTCCTTCTGCGAGCACGTCATGTCGCAGAAGGAGAGCGCGGAGCGGGATCGAGAGATCAACGATCCCGCCCGCCAAAGACGTCAGAGAAGGAGGCGCCGGGTCGACAGAGATAACTAGACCCGGCGCCCTGCCCTGTGGCAAGGGGGCGTTAGAATCCCACCACGGTATCCCCTGCCTGTCGTAAAAGGCGACTCAAAGGGGCCCTTGGGGTCGCTGGGCGCGCTGCGGGGGCGGCGCGTCCTCACTGAAAGTGACCCCGAGAGGGGCGGCGGCACTGTGGCCTGTGTACGTCGCGGGCGCCCATCCACAACCGGGGCGCCCGAACCAAGCTAGTGGGGGTGCAACTGCGCCCCCTACATACTCCGAGACGGCCGAGACATATACGTCTCGGAGGCGCACCGGGCGGCTGCGGCATTACGGTTGGCGCTTCTCGCCAACGTACCGCGGTCGCCCCACTCGGCGCGGAGATGGCCACCGGGGGGTTTTGGTCGGTATGCCGGTTTAGGGAATTTTGTTAGGGACCCAGCCCGGCACTAACATCTGCGCGGACATGACGTCGCCGCGCGCCGGGCTGGAAGACCGGTGACCCCGACATACGCTTCCCGCCCCCCCTCCCCCGGGGCTGGCGGGAAGTAGAGCCATAAACAGCTTTCCCCTCGAGAACAAAAAAAAAAAAAAAAAAAGGTTAGGTTAGGTTAGGTTAGGTTAGGTTTTTTTTTTTTTTTTTTTTTTTTTTTTTCTCCTATGTTTCTCTGTTGGGGTTATGTATGTTTCTCTGAAGGGTGTGGTGATGTGCATGTGCGTGTGCCGGCAAGGAAACGGGCTTCGCTATTGGATACGATAGCCCGTACCTTGTCGGTTTGTGTGGAGTTTGTTTGTTGTGTGAGGTGTGTTAGGGTGTGTGTTTGTGTGGTGAGTCCGGTCAGGTGTGATTAACAAAAGGGTTTAAATTTATTTAAATAATTAGACACAAAGATTAAATATGTTGACAATCAGTACAGCAAAAAGAGGTGGTAAACTTAGGACTAAACATAATTAAGTGTAAATGAATATAAACATGTTAAAATTGTTACAGAGTCGCAGTCATAGTTATACAAAAAAGAGAAAAAGCGTTACAATATACAGATAACATAAAATTAAAACAAAGGTAGGTGTCTTTCCTTCGGGAGGCACGGGCGCGCAGGCACCGCTTCCCCTCACGGTGCATGCACGGTCCGCGCTCGCCAAGGAAGACGAAGACAATGGTACATGTAATTAAATTTAAAGGCACATTAATAATTAATAAAATAAAATGGTAAAAAGCTTAAAACAAGTTTGCATAGGTTAGGTTAGGTTAGGTTAGGTTAGGTTAGGTTAGGTTA